>BSBN01000111.1:12395000-17195000 GCA_027924645.1 Cunninghamia lanceolata | reverse complement strand
TTGTTCATGATAAGTGTATGCATGATTAATCGATATAGCTTGATTTGATGTTGATTGCTCACTTTTGCAGCATAACGATTGGATGAAGATTGATGGAAGAAGATAGAAAATTAGAGGATTGGAAGAATATTTCAACAGAATAAGGATGTTAGAATAAGATTTGATCCTGTAAATGGCTTGTGAGAGGCCATATTTATAGACTTTTTGATGTGGAGGGAAGAAGATTTGATTTTAGAGATAAGATTTGATAAGGATTTGATTTTTGCTTTATTTGACAAAAGAGCAAATAAAACAAGATAAGATAGGATTTAAAAAGATAGAAATAGATTTGATTTTCTATTTTAAAGGAAATAAATTCTAAAAAAGACGAGAGGGATAATTGGTGAATTATCTAATTGAATAAATTAATTAGATACACATGAGTTTAATTTTAGAAAGAAAGTAGTTAGATATGTTTAAGATTTTATTAATTAAATAAATATTTAATTTATTTAATTAATTATAGGAAAATGGATAAATGACTAATTAAACAATTAAAAATAATTATTTTATTAGAGTGGATAAATGACCATGAATAATTAAATAAATAAAATTTATTTAAATATAGAAGAAGGGATTATGGGATAGAAAGGGGTGAAATTAGTCAAATAATTAAGATTGATTTAACTAATTAGGTGATGAAATGGGTACCTAGGGCAAAACATGCTACAAGATGTAATGTTGCAAGAGATGGAAATTTTTGGGTGTCTACACAAACTTACAACATGTTTGCTGGAGAGGCACTATTGGGAGGTTTGCTCTCCATTGAACTCCTTCACAATTCTCTTGTGGCTGCATGTGTTTTCAACACTCTTCAAAAATACCTGCACAATGGTTGTGCCAATGCATTTGGTTCAATACAGGAGATGCATTGTTTTCAACTACCAAATGTTTTCAGGGATAAAATAATGGAGATGTTCAATGCTCTTCAGTTCCCACTCTACTTAAACATTATCCACATCAACGGTCAAACAATCAATAGCAATTTTACACCTCATCTATATAAAAAAGTGGTAAATATTAGTTCCATTTTTATTGGCCAAAATTGACTTTTGACTATTGAAATGTATGCTTTTTAAGAATTTCCTACATTTACATGCTCCAGATTTGACTCCTTGGCCTCACATCACCAATCCTCAAGTTTTGCGAGCCCCCGTGCCCTCGCCCAATGATGTCTTTTGGTTTTTGGGTTTATATTAGGAGTTTATAACTCTCCTTTGGGGGCATTGTACAATGTAAATCATCTTTGTTCTATGGTTTCCTATTACTCTTGTTTCTGGTTTGTATCTCTGGTTTTGTAGTTTTTTTCCCTTGGTTCTTCAGGGCTCACTATGATTAATTTTAGCTTATATTTTAATATATCGTGTAGGTGTTTACAACCTTTTCTTTAAAAAAATCATTACGATGATAACAATTAAAACATGGTTATCGTCAATGGGCCCTTGGTCTGCTGGTGAAGTTGAATGACTCCAAACAAGCCCACCACGGATCAAGTCTTGCTGAGTGCAAGGCCCCGACATCATAAGGGATGAGGCCGGGATCGTGCCTCATGCAGATTTGGTGGAATGGATACCCCTCAGTCCTTGGCTCTTAGCTGAAGAGACGTGCTCACGGGCTTCATGCCCCTGCTGGGCCCTTCCATTAAAAAAAACAAAAACAAAACAAAACAAACATGGTTATCAATAAAATAAATAAAAGACTATATTTAATCTTATAAATTAAAGCTCTATAGAGGTTCAAAATTCACCTTTACCGAGGAAAGCATCTGGCCTCAGTGCGACTGAATGGATACTAAAGCCAAATTGAAATCTTCTCTCCATTTCCATCGATTTGTTTGGCCTACAAAACCGATGGCCAACTAAAGATTACTACGATGTATTTGTGGTAGTAAGTTTTATAATAGAAGGCCCAGTAATTACAATGAAGAGCTCTACTTATTTAAGATCATACTACACACATATTATTCATCTTCTAAAACCAAAACCAGAAAAATGGCGAGGAAATTGGGACAAGTGAAATATTTGAGCATAGTGTTACTGGTGATAGTCATATTTGGAGTGGGCATTCTAGTTTCAGCCAATGATATGTGCTACGAGAATACGTGCCCCGATACAGGAGAGTGTGTGGGTGAATACAAGTGTTGCAATATTGGCTATTGTGGAGCGGGTCTTGGCTATTGTGGCAACTGTTAACTATCTTTTCACTTTTCAATGCCAATCTAATCTCATATGTTCATCTCTCTCTGCATAAGACGTCGACCAAATAAATGTGTGGAGAATAAGATATGAATCAGATAAATAAGGAAGTATATAAAGTCTTATTGTTGCAGGCACTTGAATATTATTGTATTTAAATGTCAGTTTTTATATAATATAGTAGGATATGTTTTTAACTTAAATTGTAATATGTTAAGCTTCTTCTTGGTAAACTTGATCAGAGGACTGACTTTTTTTATTCTGAAAAGAGAGAAAACTTTAACATTACCTATGACCTTTGCATTAGGCATGGTTCCATATGAATTTGCTGTAATGGTCAATCAGCAGAAGTCTTGAACGCAATATCATGATACCCTCTATATGTCACCATAGGGGACCTGCATAAATTATAGCAGCTCTAGTAATCATAAATGCTTTCGTTATATATGTGTATGTGTGAGAGATTATCACATGCACCCAAACTAGGATGAAAAGTTTCCTTTAAAATTAAGGTTTGAGCTCTTATAAGATTAAAGCTATGATGACTTAGGGTAAAAATACAACTTTAATTTATTAAACATTTAATGTATGACTTTATTTTAATGTCTAAGAATATCTGCGGAAAATGAAAGTGTGTACAAGGCCATGCAAGAGGGGCTAGCTTGTGGGTGCATAAATGGACTAGAGAAAGCTTTAAAGGGGCATAGTTATTGCTTCTTCAAGTGGATTGCGAAGAGGTGCAAAGATGTATTTGTTTCCATATGTTTCCTATGGGTCCATGCATCAGATTGGGCCCCTCACCTTACAAGGGAGCTGCTTGATGAGGAGGATGCACGAGCCTGTCAATCAAGGAGAGTCAGCATGGACCGGGATGAGCATTGTGCATTTAGGGGATGTAGGGGATGGTGATTACTAATGCTTCTATTGCAGTTTGATGTTGTATACTCTATTGTTTGGAGTTCCACATGGTATTTTGTCTAGCTTCTTTTTGGTATTTTGTACTAGTAGGTGTGAAAATGTTGGTGTGGTACACCCAAAGAGCAGGATTGAGGTGAAGGTGCCAATCATGGCCAACATCATTGATGATTTTCTTTAGTATTTTGAGTAGGGTTTTATTTGTTGCCTCTACTTGACCATTACTTTATGGGTTGTAGGGAGTGGACCAATGGTGTTGGCTATGGAAGTGTTTGCAAAGAGTTCAAACTTCATGATTTTTGAAGGATTTATCATTTTAATTAACAATGGTAGATGGAATGCCATAGAGACAAATGATATGGTATAGTATGAGTTTAGATATCTGGGTGCTAGTAGTGAAGGTGAGGGCGATGGCTTTGACCCACTCTTAAAATTCTCAATGTTAGTGATAATGAATTTATGGTTGCTAGACGAGAAAGGGTGAATCTTGTTGACAAGGTCTAGGTCCCATTAAGAGAAAGGGTAAGGAGTTGTTATGGGTTGGAATGTTTGTGAAGGTTTGTGAATGAGATCTTAGTACTACTGACAAGGTAGGCACTTCTTGTTGTACTCACAAGCATCATGTTCCGTACTAGGCTAATAATACCCTATTCTAAGAAGATTTTTAGAAAGGGCCATGTTGCTAGTGTGGGCACTACAAATACCAACATGTACTTCTTGAAGTGCAATATTAGCTTCTTTTGTGTTTAGGTACCATAATAATGAACCATCATAGCCTCTTCAAGAAAGTGCATCGCCGAGGATGGTAAAGTGGGATGTGCATTGGATAAAGGTTTTACATTGGTTACATGAGAGGTTAGGTGGAGGTAAGGTAGGTGTATATATCATGCTACCAAAGGGATTCAAAACCAACAATATCACATATAATCTTAAAGATTATGAGATATCATATGTGGGTATAAGGAGTTATTTGACTAAGAATTCATAGCAATGACTATCATGTGGTATATCAAGTAAGGACCTAATTGTATCCATAGCATCTGTTGCCATTGCTATCACCTTCCAACAAGCTATGGATGAGCCTGGCAATCAAGGGGAGTCGGACCGGACCGAGATAAGCGTTGTACATTCAGGGGATGTAGGGGATGGTGATGACTAATGCTTCTATTGCAGTTTGATGTTGTATGCTCTGTTGTTTTGGGGTCCACATGGTATTTTGTCTAGCTTCTTTTTGTTATGATCCTAGTGCTTGGCGGAGATTCATGTTTGTCTCTGGTTTTGGGTGCTTTTTGTTAGTGGTGATCATTTATTCTAGCCTTTTTAGGGCAATTGGTACTTTTCATATTTGCATCCTTTTATTAATATTAATATATGTATGGGTGGCCTACCACCTTTTCTGGCTAAAAATAATGATTATTACACCTCATCTACAACAAAAAGTGGTAAATATTTGTCCTATTTTAATTGGCCAAAATTGACCTTTGTATGTTGAAGTGGATGATGTTTAAGAATAGCTTTAGATCTTGCATCTCACGTCGCCAATCCTCCAGTCTTGTAGGCCCCCTTGCCCTTGCCCAATGATGTCTTTTGGTATTTTAGTTTATATTAGGAGTTTATAACTCTCCTTTGGGGCTATTGGCCACTGTAAATCATTTTTATTGTGGTTTCTTATTACTCTAGTTTCTTATTTGTATCTCTGGTTTTGTAGTTTTGTGTCCTTGGTTCTTGAGGGCTCACTATGATGTAATTTTGGCTTATATTTTACTAGTAGTTGCACAAATTTATGTGCAACAGAATAGCCGATAGGATCTATCAATATCTCATTATCTGTAATGTAATATCAAATAAATTCATAAAATTATAACAATAAATAAATATTGTTAAATATATTTGTAAACTGACCACACCCTGAAGATTAACCTATATGCAAGTTTTGAGTGCAACTATATTTGTTCAAAGGCTAACCAATATATCCAGACCAATATTTTTGTGTAGTTCTTCATTTACACATCTATAAAGAAAAATTGTCACGATGCTAATATGTTATACGTTGATGAATGAAAATAAGTTGGCATGAAATGGGCTTTGCAAGATAAGCTACACACAGGAAGCACATTAATCTTTTTTAACAAGAATTATTAAGACATTAACTATGTTGGAACTTCTTCAAACAAATTTCCTGTCAGACATCATCACAATACTTGGCCTGAGCTGAAAGCCATCATACATAAATGTTAAATACACTATTAAATAATTAATATTAATATTTCAAATGCACAACTTGAAGATCATACATAAATGTTAAATACACTATTAAATAATTAATATTAAAATTTCAAATGCACAACTTGAAGGCAACCAATCTCCAACAAGAGCAGTTACTACCAAGGTGAGCAAGGCAACCCATTCAAAACTGTGGAAGTCAGAAATAAGATTACACCCATTATACAATCAACATTGTAATTCAATATGGTAAGTATAATACAATTAAATCCTCACATATGTGAGATGGAGATACTACATGAGGGTGATGATGCAATGCTTCAAACTCTCATCTTATAATATATAGCCTGATTCACTTTGTCTACTGGTGGTGATCATCTCCATTACTAGCATTGGAAAGAAAAATTACGGTGGCCTGCACTTAAGTGGACTGCATTCATGGTGATGAAAATGCTGAGCATCTTTAGTATTTGCAGTGCTTTTTCTTTTGGGCATGGCTTCACCCAACATGGTGACCCTATCTCTCATGGAAGGCATGTCCCTTGGCACTCTAATGGTGCACAACAAAGCAATCCTCAGCACTAAAATCATCTCCTCTTTTACGAATTGGAAGAGCCCGCAACATTGGGATCCAAAGCCTATTCTATACCTTCCTTAACTCCATGTTTGGATCTCACCCACTCTACAATGTTCATTCCCTCTGCAAATTCAAAAGGCTTAATTGGCATCTTGCCAGTTAGAAGATCCATTAGAACCACCCCAAAACTGTATATATCACTCTTCTCATCCACCTTCAAGGTGCATGCATATTCTGCAATAAGAATAGTGATGATTTGGACATTAGCACATTCACACTAATGTAAAACAGAAAATCTATTTATATACTTGGACAGTGTAAACACTTTTGCAGGATATGCAGAGGTGATACTATTGGGCTTATTATAGTTTTGGAGTGAATGAGTAACACAGAGATGGTGATATTGGGTCTTTTATGGTTTTACAAGACTGGGTACTAATTACTCCTGTGGTTAGCCTTAACTAGGGAGCATTAAGTAAAATATCTGGCAGTCCTGGTATGTCAATCCCCATGTCACTAAGATCCCCTGCACAATGGCAAATGCCTATTCTACATCCATGAATAGTCCTTTTCATAAGGTAATTAGTGGCACTGTAGAAGAGAGACTATTGGGCATAGTTACAAGGAAACTCTATTATAGGAACCCCAAGTGTATCCCCATCCCCATACCCACAATTTCTGGTGACTACATTTATATATAATATAGCCGTCTTCTTAATCATTTATTTGTGTACTCTAATTTGATTGGTGATCCCATACCCACAATTTCTGTTGACTACATTTATATAATATAACTGTTATTAATCATTTACTGAATTTGATATCATATCGGCAAGATATTTCCACACCTCACCCGATGTGGAAATGGGCATAGTTGCTATCGGCATGACTTTCTTCATTGGCATGTGATTCTTCATCAAAATTATAAAAGTCTACTATTTTGAAAAAGTATCACACACATTTCATCCAAACTATACAAATTTACTACACAAGTATCACACACATTTCATCTAAATTATAAATACTTACAACATATCTTTCATCCAAATCATAAAATGTTTACTACATGTTAACATAAACATTTACTGTTACAAAATATACACACTTCATCCAAACCATACAAGCTTATTACACATGTTCAAATACAAGTATCACACATATTTCATCCTAATTATAAAAAGTTCATAAGTTCAAACATTTACCACACACATTTCTTTCATCCAAATCATGAATGTTTAACTATAAAAGTTTACTATGTTGAAACACAAACATACAAAGTGAAAGTATTACACACATTTCATCTAAATTATAAATGCTTACTACATTTCTTCCACCCAAATCATAAATGTTTACTACACATTTTAACACAAACATACGATTCATCTTCATTTAAACCATAAGAAATATACACACTTCATCAAAACTATAAAAGTCTACTATGTTGAAACACAAACATACAAAGTGAAAGTATCACACATATTTCATCTAAATTATAAATGCTTACTACATTCAAACCATAAGAAATATACATATCATTGAAATCATAAAAGTTCACTACACATGTTCAAGCACAAACATACAAACAAATGAAATTTGAGTGACATTAAAACACAAATGTTATGCACAATTAATCCGTGCCATAAGAATTGAACACACTTGGCACAATTAAAAAGAAACATGAGAGTGAATGTAAAGTTCAAACAAGAGATGATGTTGTGAGTGGCTATGATGTATTAATTGGATGACTTTGATGTATTAATTAGTGAACTTAAATGAATATAGATGTTTAAAAAATTAACACACATCCACACATGTCTATTTGTAGCTTTTAACTTTAAAAACCAATTTATAAATTATAAAAAATAAAAAAATAGTCTTCCATCCTCCCGCACACATTTATTTGTAATTTTCAACTTCCCATGCATGAATTAAAATTAAAAAAATGTTAACAAATTAAAACAAAATTCATTTGAACATAATCCATCCATATACCATGAATAATTTAAAGAGAGTATTTACTGACTACACAATATACTCTATTCAAATTTCAATACAAAATAATAAAACAAAAATAAATCAATATATTTCAAGGTTTTAAATTAAGCTGAAAAGCCTAAATGTTTGAACTAGGTGTGATGTCTTGGAAAAACTAGTCCCTTAAAAATTTTCTCCTAAATGTTAGATTATTTTGTAGCACTTTGAAGATAATCAAACTTCAAACCCTTACAAAGATTAACAATCCACCAAAACACCCTGTCCATTAGGAAGATTAATAATCCATAGAAAACGTATATGCGTACAGCCTAAACTTGGCAGCTTTCTCAATGCAGAGACGACATTTAACTGGATAAAATGCTCTACGTTTTTGCCACACTACCAAGTGTTAGCTTTTGAATCCATTTCGTTTCTTAGCGAATTTGAAATACCTGTTTCATTTCTGCTAGCTTTTGAATTGCTTTCGAATAGACCTCTTTCATTTTTTCAAGCATTTGAATCCCTTTGTTGCATGCCCATTTCATATTTTCAAGCTTTAAAACCCTTTAGGCGCATACCCATTTCAGTTTTCTCAAGCTAAATTTATTAGTAATCATTTTAGCTAGAATCTCTGAGGAAGTGTTAAAAAGGTAATCTAACCCTATAGTTTTTATTAAAAAGGAGTTTCCTTACTTAGGTACTAGTTTATTTATCCCTCTATTTATAGGGAAATCTACCTATTATTTGGTGCATTTTTAAAATTCAATTGGAAAACGAATTGAACCGAACAAACTTTATGAATGGCCATTGTTAATAAATATTTGAGAAGTGCGGTCCCTCTATAGCTCAATTACTCATCCATTCCATGTTACTACCTAATTGCACGGGACATGTCCCTCCAATAATTGTACTTGCCATCCTCCAACTACCATTCCAAAAATGAAAAATAGAAAATCTTTTTAAAGTTTCTTATTTCAACGATCATCATGCTACCTAATATAAAATTGCAGCACTTGTGATAGATGTACTTGCATTATGTAGAATCTAAATAAAGACAACATAGATAAGAAAACAACCACAGCAATTTAACACAGCAAAAATCTGAACAATACACAATTTTGTATCATATATTATTAATTGACTTCTGCTGTCAAAATATATAACAGCGAACAGAGTTACAAACTCCAGCGGTTACATGCCAAAAGCTTAAAATTAGACTTTAACTAACAAAGAACTGAAACAAAAAATACATGCACATTACATACTTTTATTTGCTGCACTAGATGACTGCAGTTTGGTACAAACAAAGTTTATTAACTGTTTTCTAATTTAAACAAAGAAAACTGTAATTAAATCTTCATTCTCTAAATTTTGCATGGCGGAGAAGGCACATGCAAACTCGATGATCAGCATCAGTTATCAACATACTCCCCCTTGATGCTGAGAGGGCTCACAATCTAATCTCTGAGTGTCAAAAACTAATCCTTTGCAACTACCTTTGTGAGGATATCTGCTAACTGTTCTTTCGTGCTGATGTATTTCAATTCTACCGCTTTCTTCTGCACCAAATCTCTAATAAAATGATGTTTTAAATCAAAATGTTTTGTCCTGTTGTGATGGACTGGATTCTTGGCCAATTTAATGGCACTAACGTTATCACAAAAAATTACTGTGGGCTGAATTTGTATCTCTCCAATTTCTTCAAGAAGTTTTCTAAGCCATAATGCTTGTGTACTTGCTGAAGTGACTGCAACATACTCGGCTTCTGTAGAAGAAAGGGCAACTATACTTTGCTTCTTTGAACTCCAAGTAATCAAACCAGAACCAAAAGAAAAGCAATTACCAGATGTAGACTTTCGGTCATCCAAACTACCTCCCCAATCTGAATCACTAAATCCAACAAGATTGAAACTTTTAGAAGTGTAGTAATGAATACCAAAATTTAGAGTGCCTCCCACATACCTCAAAATTCTCTTGGCTGCCTTCATATGTATTTCAGATGGCTTTGTCATGTACCTTGAAATAAGTGAAACTGAATAAGCAATATCGGGTCTTGTGTGAGTTAAAAACATCAAACTACCAATAATGCTCCTATAAGTTGTCTCATCAACTATTTCAGCACCATCATCTCTACACAACACAACTCCATGAGCAACTGGAGTGGAGACTAGTTTACAATCAACCATATCAAATTTCTTCAACATATCTTTGGCATACTTTGTTTGACAAACAAAAATTTTATTCTCACTTTGATAAACCTCCATTCCTAAAAAATATTTCATGAGACCTAAATCTTTCATCTCAAATTCATTCATTATAGAAACTTTGAATTCATCCTTCATCTTAGAACTACTACCCATATACAACAAATCATCAACATACAAACTTACAATAAGAATATCATCACCTTCTTGTTTGTAGTAAAGGGTAGGTTCACTCTTACTTCTCTTGAAGCCATTATCCTGAAAGTATCCATCAATCCTGGCATACCATGCTCTTGGTGCTTGCTTGAGGCCATACAAAGCCTTCTTCAACTTGTAGACATGATTTTCTTTTCCTTCCACTTCATAACCTTGTGGCTGTTCCACATATACTTCCTCTTCTAAGTACCCATTCAAGAAGGCACTTTTCACGTCCATATGATGTATGCTCCATTTCTTTTGAGCTGCTAATGAAATCAACATTCTGATGGTCTCTTGTCGTGCAACTGGTGCAAATGTCTCTTCATAATCAAGCCCATACCTCTGTGTGAAGCCTTTGGCAACTAATCTTGCCTTATGCCTTTCAACACTCCCATCACTATTAAACTTGGTCTCGTAGACCCATTTGGTGCCAATCTTCTTGTCATGTGGAAGCTCTATAAGCTCCCAAGTATCATTCCTATGAATAGAATCTATCTCTTCTTGCATTGCTTGCATCTAAACCTCATTAGTACATGCTTCTTCAAAACATGATGGTTCAAAATCAGCCTTGGTAAATAAGCAAAATTAACTGTCTCACCTATTGGATTTTCTTCATGTGCCTGATTTGCATTCCTTTAATAAATATCACTTAAACTTCTTACTTGTAGAACTTGGACTTGAAACTGGACTTGAGCTTGGAATTGATGAGGAGCTACTTGGTGGACTTGTAGCTCTTGAAACTGAAATGTTAGTGGGCTTCTCATGATCAATATCATCAATAATAATATCATTTAAAACAGATTTTAACTTCACCATATGGCCTTTTTGATGACCATAAACTCCCCCTTCATCAAAAATCACATCTCTTGACACAATAAGCCTATTAGTGAGAGGATTATATAACCTGTAAGCTTTACTTTCCTCACTATATCCCACAAAAATACATGACTCACTTTTGGGATCTAACTTTTGTCTCTTTTGATCAGGAACATGAACATAGGCTAAACAACCAAAAACTTTGAAATGATTAACATTTGGTTTTTTCTCATACCAAGCTTCATATGGAGTCATCTTCTCAAGTGCACTAGTGGGACTTCAATTGAAAATATATACTGCTATAGCTACTGTATCTCCCCAAAAAGAATTGCTTAATCCCTTTGTTTGTAGCATACTCCGTGCCATCTCCACCACTATACGATTCTTCCTTTTAGCTACACCATTTTGTTGAGGTGTGTAGGCAGTGGTGAGTTGCCTTTTGATGCCATGCATATCACAATAATCTTGAAAGACTCTTGAACAAAATTCTCCTCCACGATCTGTCCTCAAGCACTTGATACTACACCCCTTTTCCTTTTCCACAAGGGCTCTAAACCTCTTGAATGTCTCAAGGGCTTCATCCTTAGTCTTCAAAAAATAAACCCAACACATTCATGAGTAATCATCAATAAAAGTAATGAAATATGATGACTTACCCAAACTCTTTGTTTGCATAGGACCACAAATATCTGAATGAATAAGCTGAAGTGGGTAATGGGCCCTCCATGCATTGCCCTTTGAAAACTTTTCCCTTGCATGCTTGCCTTTAGCACATCCTTCACAAATCTGCTTGTGCTCTTCAACCTTGGGCAACCCAGAAACTAATGCTTGTGATGTTAGAATCTTCAAACTATGAAAATTTAAATGCCCATACCTAAGATGCCACAACCAACTTGTATCCTCATATGCCATATTTGCAAGGCTACTGTTATGTTCACCAAACTTCAATGGGAACATCCTATTCTTTGTCATAGGCACAACTGTAACCACTCTATTGCCCTGATTCTTATCATAAATTATACATTGCTGATTTTCAAACACAACTTTATAATTCTTCTCACACAATTGTCCAACACTCAACAAATTATGCTTTAACTGTGGAGTGTAATAAATGTCTTTAACACTCTTCATACCTTCTTTTGTATGGACTTCCATAGCTCCTTTTGCATCAACCTTCAATGATTTGTCATCACCAAGCTAGATCTTGGATTTGAAACTTTCATCCATTGTTGAAAACAACTTCTCATTCCCTGACATATGGTTAGAACATCCAAAATCTAAATACCAAACATCTTTGCTATTATTTTCAGCTTTGGCACAGGATAAAAATAAATGATCTGGAGGATTCTCATTACCTTCTTGAGCATAATTAACACTTTTACCTTCTTTTAATCTGCAATCCCTTTCAAAGTGGCCATACCTGTTACAATGGTAACATTGTGCATTCCTTTTATCAAATCTGCCTCTACCTCTTCCTCTGGAACTACCTCTTCCTCTTGAACCACCTCTGCCTCTATTTCCTCTTGACTGATTCTGATATTGACCTCTACCTTGGCCTTGATTGTTGTTGTTGCTACTGCCGACATCTTCATTCTTTGTGATTTGCAATTTGGATGAAAAAGCTTTCACATCACCTTCAAATGAATCTCTTAATCTCTCTTCATGAGACATAAGAGAGCCAACTAGTTGATCAAACTGAAGAGTTGTCAAATCTTTGCTTTCTTCTATGATTATGGCAACATGATTCCATCTTGGTGTGAGAGTTCTCAACACTTTTTTGATCAAAGGCTCATTGGTCACAATTTCTCCAAGTGTAGCCATCTTATTGACCACATCTTTAACTCTAACACAATATTCGCTCACACTTTCAGCTTCTTGCATCTTCAAATTCTCGAAGTCTCTCTTCAACGTCTGCAACTTGATAACCTTGACTTGGTCACTGCCCTGGTAAGCTTCCTGTAGAGTCTTCTAGGCATTTTTAGCTGACGTTGCACTTGAAATTCTTGGAAACAAGCTCTTATCAAGAGCTATTTGAATGTGAAACAAGGCTTGAGCATTCTTCTTCTTGGCCTCCTTCTTGGCTGTTTTTTCATTGGCTGTGAGGGCATTCCAATCAGCTGGCTCTATATAACCTGATTCAACAATCTCCCACAATTCTTTTCCTATCAAAAATGTCATCATTTTAATGCACCAATACTCATACTCATTTCCATCAAATTCTGGAATGGGCAAAGAGTTAGAATTCGACATGATAAAGTTTTGGCAAAAATCTAACCACTAAATCTTTAACCCAAAAGAAAAAAATGGCTCTGATACCAAATGTAGAATCTAAATAAAGACAACAGAGATAAGAAAACAACCATAGCAATTTAACACAGCAAAAATCTGAACAATACACAATTCTGTATCATATATTATTAATTGACTTCTGCTGTCGAAATATATAACAGCGAATAGAGTTACAAACTCCAGCGGTTACATGCCAAAAGCTTAAAATTAGACTTTAACTAACAAAGAACTGAAACAAAAAATACATGCACATTACATACTTTTATTTGCTGCGCTAGATGACTGCAGTTCGGTACAAACAAAGTTTATTAACTGTTTTCTAATTTAAACAAAGAAAACTATAATTAAATCTTCATTCTCTAAATTTTGCATGGCAGAGAAGGCACATGCAAACTCGATGATCAGCATCAGTTATCAACACATTACTTACTCTCCTTTCAACTTATACGGGAAGACAGCCTATCTAAGGACATCAATGGACAGGCAATTTTGCAGCGTGGATGAGTCTGAGTCCGCGTCTGCGCTGCTCCCATCTGTGTCTTATGACGTTGCCTGGCTGCCTCGTCGCAACAGAGCCATCGCCTCCTGTGTATCTCATGCCTGGTGCAATGCATTCAAAAACACATCTTGCATTAAATCTATTCGCCTTTCTCTCAATCTCCAAACCGAATATTGTATTTTCATTACACTCGTTGACAGCAGGAGCGACGGAGACTACGTGCATGCCACTCACCACAACACAGAATGGTTGTTGCTCGATCCTCTCAACCTTTTACCCAGTCCTCTCTATCTCTCTGGGATTTCTATTGACATCAATCTCTGTAGCACCTTTTTTTTCTTTAAAAAAAATTATTACGATGATAACGATTAAAACATTGATATCAATAAATTAAAGAGTATATTTAATCTTATAAATTAAAGCTCTATAGAGGTTCAAAATTCAACTTTATCTAGGAAAGCATCTGGCCTTAGCGCGACCGAGTGGATACTAAAGCCAAATTGAAATCTTCTCTCCATTTCCACCGATTTGTTTGGCCAACAAAACCGATGCCCAACTAAAGATTACCACGACGTATTTGTCGTAGTAAGTTCTATAATAGAAGGCGTGGTAATTACAATGAAGATCTCTACTTATTTAAGATCATACTACACTCGTATTATTCATCTTCTAAAACGAGAACCAGAAACATGGCCTGGAAATTGGGACAAATGAAATATTTGAGCATAGTGTTACTGGTGATTGTCATATTTGGAGTGGACATTCTGGTTTCAGCCCATGATGCGTGCAAAGATATTACGTGCCCTGATACGGGAAAGTGTGTGCGCGAATACAAGTGTTGCCACATTGGCCACTGTGGGGCGGGTCTTGGCTATTGTGGCGACTGTTAACTATCTTTTCACTTTTCAATGCCAATCTAATCTCATCTGTTCATCGCTATCCGCATAAGATGTCGACCAAATAAATTTGTGGAGAATAAGATGTGAATCAGATAGATATGGAAGCATATGAAAGTCTTTATGTTGCAGGCGCTTGAATATTATTATATTTAAATGCCAGTTTTTATATAATATAGTAGGATATGTGTTTAACTTAAATTGCAATATGTTGAGTTTCTTCCTGGTAAACTTGATCGGACGACTGACTTTTTTATTCTGAAAAGAGGGATAAAATTTTAACATTACCTATGACTTTTGCATTAGGCAAGGTTCCGCATGAATTTGCTCTAATGGTCAATCAGCAGAAGTCTTGCCATCACGATACCCTGTATATGCCATGGCAGGGGACCTACATATATTCCAGCAGTTCTGGTAATCTTAAATGCTTTGGTTAAGGCTTTAGCTTTTACAAGGTTAAAGCTATGATGACTTATCGTAAAAATACAAGTTCAATTTATTAAACATTTAATGTATGACTTTATTTTAATTGTACCACTGGTCAACTAAAAGAGTATGCATACTTAATTGGTAGGTGACTTCGGCATGATTGAAGTTTCTAACATTTTTTTTTGGTTATACACTTCTTTTTAATAATGTGTAGAATAGTTGAGTTTTGTATATGTCACATTGAATGTTTAACCTATTATGCTTATACAATTAAGTAAAGACATCATAACTTTAATGTTTTTTTATTGTATTGATCTTTAAATTATTCAAGATATTTGATTATGTCGTTTGCATCATACTTATAATTTCTAATGAAATTATGGGCCCCTTTTTTCTTGTTCTCTTTGTTGCATTAGTCTTATAAAGGTGTTGATATCCAATAAGAGATCTCCTTCAATGGCTACCTTTGTTGTTTTTGTTTTATCCCTTCTTGATGCCTTGTTGTTTGGCCTTCGCACTTAGTCTTCATCCTTTAGATAGTCTACTCAAATTTAGTCAAATGATAAATCCAAGTTCAAGACAAATACTTGGTGTACATGCCTTACATGACCCTAGTATGAGCCTGTGTTTCAAGTACATGTAGGTTTGGCATTAAAATGCATGTCTTTCCCTAACAAAATTTTGGAATTATCATTTTTTAAATTTGATGGTTTCTTTGTGAAGGTGGTGATGTTCTCGTGCATGTGTAGGGTTGAAAATGGATTTATTAAATAAATATAATTTATTTAATGAATTTGGGAAAGGAATATGATAAAAGGGACTACTAGGACAAAAGTGTTGCAAGGTGGTGTTGACAAGGTGATGAAAGTGGCATGGTCAATTTTAGGTGCCTACAACAAATATGGATTTCCATGAAAAAGTGGATATTGTTATTATCAAACAATATTCTCATTAATTCGTTATGGTAATTTGAAACATCAAGTGGTTGTTAAAACATTTGACCTTTCAGATTTGTAACTGACGTTGGAGAATGTGAATATTGATCAAGGAAGGGGAGGTTTGGAGAAGAAGCAACACAAGTAACGGTTTAGACACTTGAAAATTTTTCATGAAAAGTGTGGCCTAGTGATGCAGAGGCATCCACACTATAACCTTCGCAGATAGCATGAATGTCTGCAGACCAACCTCATCATCATCTTCGCCATCATCATCATATTTCCTAACACCACCAACATCATCATCATGTTTCGGCTTTACTCTGTCAGCATCATGTTTCCGAAAACCAACAGCATCATCATATTGCACCTGCCGACCGATATCCTCCTGCAGACAAGCCTTCGCACTTTCGCCTGTCAACAGCATCACCTTACTCGATTATCGGCAGCATCATCATGTCCGACCAGCGCGAACATCCTCCTGACGTCCACTGTTCACCTCACCGACAATTTCCGTCTTCACTACCTTCAACATCATCATGATGTTCAACAGGCGCAAGCATCCTCCGGTTGCACTGTTCATCGGGCGCCAAACACTAGCGGCCTCATCATGATATTTAACATCACCTTCGTCAGCAGGATATTCAACATCCGGTTGCTCCAAATATCCTGATGACGTTCTACTTCAGCAGCTTCCCTTCGATGCTCCGCTACCCGACGATACAAGCAACAGCATCATGATATAAATTATCCGGTTCTCTCGAAACCTCCTGATGATGATGTTTACACAACTTCCTGCCACGGACTTCCGCCGATACCTTAACACTTGACGACAGCAGGATAAACTCGCACAGGGGGATATCTCAATATCCTGATGACGATGATGTCATATCCTGATGACGATGACGTCACCCGTTATCCTGATGACCTTCTCAACACTTAGTCAAAAAAACACAACTTGCACTCCCGCATCTACTCGCGACATGCGGATGTTTGGCACTCCCAACATGATGATCCTGATGCCGATACACTCCACGGCTCCTCCTGCTGATGATCACCCCAACGAACTCACTCTTCATGAAATCGACATCATCATGCTGATCTCCTCCACTTATCCGGATGATGATGTCCGAACTGTCTGCAGGATATTTGCAGAAATATCCTGATGATGCCGTTTCGGTGAACTTCTGCACTTAGCGAAATCTCTCTTCGCCAATCCTCCAGGGATGACCCGATCCCGTCTCAGGGTGATCTTCCAACTCAATCAGCTTATCAACTCGACCTAGCACATGAGGATGCTAGGGTCTTCAACATCTCTTGACCACGATCCTGCACACCTGCATGCAAACAGAAAATAACCTACAATCTAACCTACTGTACATTGCCAATCCACCGATCAGACAGATCAACCGGTGGAATGGATCAGGAAATCCATGCAACCACTCAAACCAGCAAATCAATCGAGTAATGGAATGCAACCAGAGCAAGAACACAAAACAGGATCACTTTATTGATTTCAAAGATGCAATACAATATGATCAATCTCTCTCTCAGTCTCACTCAAGCTCGATCAATGATATCTGTCTGTACCTCCTATATCAAACGATCTCATGCTTATAAAGACTTTCCTACGAGTACTACTGACCCGATTCCAAGCGGCTGGGAACTCTCCAAGCGGCTGGGAGATCCCACCGACCACGCATCATGACAGCTGTTACAACTAACTAGCTAAAAATAGCAAAAGCCGGGTCAGCATGATCTTATCCTGATCAGCATGACCTGATTACATGTATCTGGTCTTAACAGACCTTCTTGGAAACACAAACAAGACCTAAACTACTAACTGCCTTATCATGACCAGCTGTCAGGTAGGTGCTCCTGCACCATACTCCCCAAAAGAAAAGAACTCATGTCCCATGAGTTTAGCATGTGGAAGTCTTCCACCTTTACACTTTGCTTTGTCAGTCTTCTGACCTGCTCCAGCTGTGTCTGCTGCTGTCTCTTGGCTTCTCCAAGTCTTCTGAACTGTAACTTGCTTTCTGGCAAGTAAATCATCATGTCTGTTGATGTAGGCCTTCTTCTCACATACCCTGTGTTTGTCAAGTTGTCTAACCAGAACCTCTGGCTGAACTGCCTCTGTGGTGTTCAACTGGACCTTCCTGTCAATCTTCATAGGACAAGCAATAGTCCCAACTATGACAACATCCTTGTCATTCTTCTGAACTGTTTGCTGTTTGCAAACCTGTTTCTGAACCTGCTGCTGACCTCTGTCAGTCACAACTGAAACTGTCTTCAGCTTGTTGTCTGTAACAACTCCTTTCCCTGCAGTGTCCTAAACTGCCTTCATGCCTGCTCCTCTAGGTATCTGCACATACTCCTTCTTTCCCATGAAAATGATTTGAGCTGCCTTCTGTACTGCAGCTTTGGCCTGCAATGGCATCAACTTGATAATCTTCCCATCCTTCTTGATGGTGTAGGTATTAGCATACCCATCATACAGTACCCTTCTGTCAAATTGCCATGGTCTACCCAACAGTAGGTGACAACATTCCATAGGCAATATCTCACACAAAATCCTATCATGATATGGTCCAATCTGGAAATCCACATATGCCTGTTCAGAGACAAAAAGTGATTGCCTATCACTCACCCAAGATGCCTTATAAGGGTGTGGATGTGGGATCCTTTCCAGCTTCAGTTTATCCACCATCTCCTGAGATACCATGTTGTCTGTTGAACCAGTGTCAATGACAACTTTACATACCTTACCTTTGCTCTTACATGTGGTTGTGAAAAGAGCTCTTCTTTGCATCAGATCCTGTGATGCCTGCAAACTAATTCTCCTTAACATCAGTGATTCTCCACTCTCTGGATATCCATAATTCTCAGGACCTTTGTTTGAACTCTGTGCACCTTCTTCTTTCTCTTCTTGTACAAGTTGTACTCTCTTGTCACTTGTTCTATCATTTCTGGATGATGAACCTTTGTTTTCTGGACATTTGAAAGATGGATGACCAAACTCTCCACAGGTGTAACATTTGCCTGAAAATGTAGTAGAACCTCTACCACCTCCAAATCTTCCTCTATTACCTTTCCATCCACCTCTGAAATCAGACTGTCCTTGTCCTTTACCAGTATCTTCTTGAACCTCATTGGTTTGCTTTTGTGCAGGGGCTGCTCCTCTTCCCCTGTTGTTTCCTCTTCCTCTCATGGACTTATCATGTCCTCTATTCAGCTTTTCTTCAATCCTGATTGCCATTTGATAACAATCCTCCACATTCTTAGGGTTAGCCAACACTAACTCATCCTGTATGTTAAACCTCAAACCTGCCAAGTACCTAGCCACCTTTTCTACCTCATTCTCATGATGACCAGATCTCATACTTAACAGATAAAATTCCTCAGTATATGATTTCACATCCCTGTCTTTCTGCTTTAAAAATTGCAGCTTCTTAAACATCTGGATTTCATAATCCCTTGGCAAGAATTTCCCCTTTATCCTTGCTACCATCTTATCCCATGAAGTGATCTTAGACTTCCCTTGCTTCCTTCTCTCAGATTGTACATAATCCCACCACACCAAAGCATGACCTCCTAACTTGGTCTTTGCAATCTTGACTTTCTGATCCTCAGCAACATCTTCACATTCAAAGTGATTATCCAGTGCAGCAATCCAATCTAACAACTCATCTTCATTCAAGCTTCCAGTATACTTGGAAACATCAACCTTCACCTTAGGTTTTTCACTCTGTACTGCCTTTAACAGTTTTGCCAATCTCTGGTCTTCAGCATCCAGATCTTCAGCTACCTCTTCATACTCTTCAACAGTATCTGCCTCTTCTTCAGACTCACTGTCTTCCACTTCCCTCTTTTTGTTCTTTTCCAGGGCTGTCAGCCTGGCTTGAAGTGCTTCAGCAAGCTCCTTCATCTTCCTCATCTCTCTAGCATGTTTCTCCTTCATTTCCTGCAGTTCTCTTGCAGTACCATTACCTTTAGGAGGCATTTTGTCAACCTCACACAACACACAACACACACAATTCAACTTCTACCTCTGCCCTTTCAGTGACAGAATCAACACACAACAGCCCAGACCTTTTGCTGAGCTCTGATACCACTATGATGCAGAGGCATCCACACTATAACCTTCGCAGATAGCATGAATGTCTGCAGACCAACCTCATCATCATCTTCGCCATCATCATCATATTTCCTAACACCACCAACATCATCATCATGTTTCGGCTTTACTCTGTCAGCATCATGTTTCCGAAAACCAACAGCATCATCATATTGCACCTGCCGACCGATATCCTCCTGCAGACAAGCCTTCGCACTTTCGCCTGTCAACAGCATCACCTTACTCGATTATCGGCAGCATCATCATGTCCGACCAGCGCGAACATCCTCCTGACGTCCACTGTTCACCTCACCGACAATTTCCGTCTTCACTACCTTCAACATCATCATGATGTTCAACAGGCGCAAGCATCCTCCGGTTGCACTGTTCATCGGGCGCCAAACACTAGCGGCCTCATCATGATATTTAACATCACCTTCGTCAGCAGGATATTCAACATCCGGTTGCTCCAAATATCCTGATGACGTTCTACTTCAGCAGCTTCCCTTCGATGCTCCGCTACCCGACGATACAAGCAACAGCATCATGATATAAATTATCCGGTTCTCTCGAAACCTCCTGATGATGATGTTTACACAACTTCCTGCCACGGACTTCCGCCGATACCTTAACACTTGACGACAGCAGGATAAACTCGCACAGGGGGATATCTCAATATCCTGATGACGATGACGTCATATCCTGATGACGATGACGTCACCCGTTATCCTGATGACCTTCTCAACACTTAGTCAAAAAAACACAACTTGCACTCCTGCATCTACTCGCGACATGCGGATGTTTGGCACTCCCAACATGATGATCCTGATGCCGATACACTCCACGGCTCCTCCTGCTGATGATCACCCCAACGAACTCACTCTTCATGAAATCGACATCATCATGCTGATCTCCTCCACTTATCCGGATGATGATGTCCGAACTATCTGCAGGATATTTGCAGAAATATCCTGATGATGCCGTTTCGGCGAACTTCTGCACTTAGCGAAATCTCTCTTCGCCAATCCTCCAGGGATGACCCGATCCCGTCTCAGGGTGATCTTCCAACTCAATCAGCTTATCAACTCGACCTAGCACATGAGGATGCTAGGGTCTTCAACATCTCTTGACCACGATCCTGCACACCTGCATGCAAACAGAAAATAACCTACAATCTAACCTACTGTACATTGCCAATCCACCGATCAGACAGATCAACCGGTGGAATGGATCAGGAAATCCATGCAACCACTCAAACCAGCAAATCAATCGAGTAATGGAATGCAACCAGAGCAAGAACACAAAACAGGATCACTTTATTGATTTCAAAGATGCAATACAATATGATCAATCTCTCTCTCAGTCTCACTCAAGCTCGATCGATGATATCTGTCTGTACCTCCTATATCAAACGATCTCATGCTTATAAAGACTTTCCTACGAGTACTACTGACCCGATTCCAAGCGGCTGGGAACTCTCCAAGCGGCTGGGAGATCCCACCGACCACGCATCATGACAGCTGTTACAACTAACTAGCTAAAAATAGCAAAAGCCGGGTCAGCATGATCTTATCCTGATCAGCATGACCTGATTACATGTATCTGGTCTTAACAGACCTTCTTGGAAACACAAACAAGACCTAAACTACTAACTGCCTTATCATGACCAGCTGTCAGGTAGGTGCTCCTGCACCACCTAGGAAGTGTAAGTAGAGTTGAAGATTTTCAGCAAGTAATTAAGAGAAGAGGTCAAGTAGATAAAGAGGAGGTTTGGATAAAGAACAAGCATGGGATCACCATCCCGAGCACTTTCAAATGTTCCTAAGTTTCCCAACTCATGGAACATTTCACTTACCTAGCATGCCTGATGCAAGAGCATCCGAGCTCATGAGAAATCTTGCATCACCAAAAAAATTATTTTTCAAGTTTGATTGTTCTTGTGTTACTGTGTTGATTTATTTTTGTTTAGAAGAAAACATCATAAATTTTGGCTAAGTCAATTAGAATTTGGCAATACTTTACACTTTAGATCTCCAACTTTTGCACTCCACCAATGGTTCACTCAGCTGATGGTTTACTCAGTTTACTTAGCTAATGGTTCACTTGGTTCACTTGACTGATGGCTCACTAAGCTCACTCGGTCGATGGCTCACTTCATCGATTGCTTAGTTCACTGATTGCCAATACATAGCAGGATGCCATTTTCTAAAGTTTTAGAGGTGCTAATGAAATTTCATCAAAGCCCTACACTTTTAATGGATCACAGATATAGATTTCCATTAATTGTGATTATCAAAAAATATTCTCATTAATCCATTTTGGTAATTTAAAACATCAAGTGGTTGTTAAAATATCTAACCTTTCTATTATGTAACTAATTGGACCAATTGTTTAACTTCCTTTTAGGAAGTATGAAAGGGGATGTTTATTCTTGTTTGAAAAAGGAGAGGAGGGGAGGGGGAAATTGGGAGAGAACTCTTATATTGAAAATTCCTAGTTTGGGGACCTTGAGAGTTGTATTCTATTTGTAAAATTGTACTCTTGGAAAACTGAATTGTTGCAAATAATAAAACATTGTTACTCTGTGAATTATTTTCTTTTGTGTTTGGGTATTGGCTCCTCATTCTAATTGTTTGATAAGACAATTGGGATTTAATTTGCACTAGAAACTGATACGATTCAAAAAGTTATCCATTCATGTTGCTCCATATCTAGATATTCTATAAATGCATCTAAATCTAAGATTTTCTTCTTTAACACACTTGCACAAGTTCAACAAATAATTTCTAGAATTTTTGGCTTTCAATCAAAATAACTTACAATAAAATATTTAGGTGTACCCTTCTTCAAAGGAGCTCATGAAAAGGAAATATGGAAGCATATCTTAACTTCCATCAATAATAAGATTTCCACTTGGAAAGGCAAATGGTTAACAATGGAGGGTAGAATTATAATGTTTAAGGTTGTTCTCTCTGCTATACCAATATATATGATGTTAACTCTTCAAATTCCAAAAGGTATTTTATCAGAGGTTGAAAAATATATTCAAAGATTTCAATGGCAGGGTAGTATGGAGAAGCAGTGGATTCATCTTATTTCACAAAAGAAAATTTGTCAACCAAATATTTATGGTGGGGTAGGGATTAATGACCTCAAAAAATAGAATCTTGTGTTGGGTGCAAAGATGGCATGGAAAATGTACTCCAACCCATCTACAAAATGGGTTCATTTGATCTAAGCTAAATGTTTGGATAATCATGATAGGGATAATTTTTTCATTACTGCTAACTCCCCAAATGGATCTCCTATGGGGAAATTTATTCTTGTTGCTAGAGAAGTAATTTTTTCCTAGTTATCATGAATGGCTCATAATAGAGAAAAACTCTTTTTTGGGAGGACTCTTGGCATGGTTTTCAAGCTTTAACCCATAGAACAAATTTGAATGAAGCTATAATTTATCTAAAATAGGTCTGAGGTGATTGGGTAAAACTATGGAATGATATTATGCATAAAATTATCTTTGTGATTCTATCTTAATGGGTAAATCAATCCTCAGGAATCTCTTGCTTTCCTCAACTTACTCCTCAATGTCAATCCAGGAATGTAGACTTATGAACAGTGTTGTGGCAATATGCTGAAGGGCTGGAGCTAATGAACTAAGGGTTGATGGATGCAATCTAGTGCAATCTGTAATTGAGAAGAAATCTTATTTATAGACTTCCTATCAACTAAGTGATAGGAACCTATGATAGAAATGGTCTATGACAAAAACAAATTACTAACACACGAAAAGAAGGAATTGACAATCTTTATTGGAATGAATTAAACAAAACTAAGATTAAACAACTAAGTAGAAACACAATTAAGCTAGATTCTTGTATTCTTATTAATCACATGGATCCACACTTTATAGATGTAATGTTATCTTGTATTCTAATAATAATTTCAATTAATCACAATCTTACTAATAGACTTTAATCGCTTTTAATCATACTAATAAACATTCAATGTGCTAATAGATGTTAAGAAAACTAATAAGTGTTAAGCATACTGATAAAGATTAAGCCTGCTAATAAAAACCTGACACTTAAACAGAAACATAGTAATTGATATGCAAAAACAAAACATGCATTACCACACCATAGATTTCTACTATAAAAATCACCAAGCAATCGATGAAGTGGGCCCTCCTTCATCGATTATCAGGTGATGAGGCTCACTAACACAAACTACTCCACACTAGTTATCATTCAATTAAATTGCAATTAATAGATTATATGAACAAGAATGTAATATTAACACCAATATGTGATTTCCATTAGATCTCCATATTTTTGAGTCTCGGCACACACACACACACATGCACATGCACACCCACACGCACACCCACACGCACACGCACATGCACACCCACACCCACACCCACACCCACACGCACACGCACACGCACACACACACGCACACACACACGCACATGCACACACACACACACACACACACACACACAGATATACATATATATACATACCACAAGCTGTTTATACTTATAACAGTTTTGGAAATAAAAAGAGAATAATAGTTTTGGTTGTTTTGGCTTATAGCCAACAACCTTGAAGGTAACCAAAAATAACTTAATGTCTTTTAACAGTATTTCGTAAGAACATAACAACTCAAAGATAGATTTACTAAATATGGCTACAGTAACAAAATGATTCCAACCGGCCTGAACTTCCATCCACCGATGCCCTCACACCTAGGTGTCAACTACTTACATCTTTCCTATTACCAAAATCACAAAGATAATTAGTAACAAATCAAAGAATTTGGTACTTTCACTAGTTTTTATCTTCCCTTATATTTTATATAATATTTCTAGTCCATTAGTAGAAAGAGATAGGAACCATAGGGAATACTAGGAAAATAACAAAGACTAAAGGCAAATGAAAAGGTGAACTAAAGACATGTTTTGCCCCCATCATTTTTCCCTCCAGCTTGAGGATTTGCATTTCTTCATGCAAAAGAATGTAGGATACAAACCAGGAGGAGAAGGAGTGAATTTCTTCATAGTGTCAGAGAACTCCTTAACTAGCAACTAATATGACTCATATATTTTTTTTTCATGTTCCTACATGGTTATCGTAGATATATTGGTGACATTTGCTTATTCAGGTGCTTCTTCAGATTTACCCTGCTCCTTTGCATCATGAACCTATTGGTGGAGAACTTGATTTTCTTCATGCATCTTGGCCAATTAATTTCTTAATGCTTGGATTTCTTTGGTTAGCTTAGTCACTAAGTTTTGCAGACCATGAATTTCTTCATTTGTCAATAGTGGATGCTCCTCTTCAAACTCTTCATCTGCCTCCTTTTCTTCCTCTGCATCCTTTGCTTCCACTGTTTGAGTTCTAGAGGGAAGAATTTCAAATTCTCTAATCCCCTGATCTATACATTCATCATTTCCTGTTAGAGTTTCATCCTGAATAATGTCCTTATCATGAATATCTTCTGTGGTAGTGAAGGTTTCTTTACAAATTGGGGAATTTGGTTCAAACGATTCTGTTTCTTGCTCATGCTCTGTTTTAGTAACCCTAGATTTTTCTTGTGTCCTTCTTTTACTTCTCAATTCCTTAGAGACTGCTGCTATCTTCTTAGTTTTTCAGAAAACTGTAGATAGGACTGTTAATTCATCAGCATCAGTGGGTTTGTTCAGTCTTAACACAGTACTAGCTACATCGGCCAAATTTTATAATTTATCCATTGGGCCTTCTGGTGTTTTTCTTCATCATGAGAAATTTTTAGAATACTAGATGTAGCCAATTCTTTATGCAGTTTTCTCTTTCCCCGAGAGTCAGGTGTACAAGGTTCAATAGTTTTAACACTCTCCTGCTTAGGAATTGAAATTTTACCCTATGTACTGCATGACCCTCGGGTTGGTTTAATATTTTTCATAGAAACCCTTCCTTGAGGAAATTTAGGGGACTCTGACTCAGAATCTTCATCGTTGGTTTCACCCTTACCATCCCTATTTGAGCTTGTATGCTTAGATTCTTCTTTGTCAGAATTATCAACAGACCCTTCTGGTTCAAAGTTTTTATGAGGGGGGTCTTCCTCATTAGATTTTTTTGGAGTGTCTTCCTTACAAAATGAGTCCCAATCCCTAAGAGGAGATAATTTCTTTAATTCCCTCACAACCAGTAGTTTAATGAAGCTATGATGCACTAAGGAATACATGTTACCTTTTTGAACTGCTTCTTTCATTTGCATTATGGAAGAGTAAAGAAAAAATAGAACATTTACGAGTAGACTCCATCTTAAATGATTCATAAACCTGAAATGCTTAGCATAGACATATACATACCATCCCTCGTAGGTTATGTACTAAATAATAAACCTTGCTACCTCTTTACAAGGATGAGGAAGTGACACCAACTTTGTTCCCTGTCCAACCACCATTTCTACAAACTCCCCACCATAGGAACCACTTCCAAAGAGACTTAAGGTCTTCTATTCACTTGGAATGGTCGGGGAAATAATTTTCCCTTGTTAGTCTCATACCAGAAACATTGGCTATGACTTCTTCCATGACAAGAATAACTAGGCCATGAACCATTGCTTGCTCCTTGGTACATGTCATAGTAAATTCGCGTACAATATCCTCATCATATCCTCTCAGTCTTTTGAAGTAACCATCCCACCCTACTTGTTTAAACATTTTGTATGCTTCATTGGCTACTTTCAACTCATCCATGGATGCGGGTTCAAAACAATGGTGATGCTCACCTACCATTATTTTACCAGGAGATTTGTTTGTAATATGGACTAGTGTACTGTTAGTAGAAACAACTACCATTTGGGATAGTACTCAGATATCAAGGGACACTAAAAATGATGAAGGTTAACTGGTAGTGAAAATTTAGAAAGTGGAAAGTGGTTATGGGTACGAACAAGACAGATTTACACTAGGTTTACACAACTATTATTGTGACAACTTATGGCTTACGGGTAATGATAAATACTGTCAGTACCAATAGATCAGGACCAAGTAATAATAGATCACCGCATACCTCAATGGATTTGGTCTGGACAAATGTTATATCAAAAGCAGGTGACATGACAACCCCCCCAATTTAGCAAGTTACCCATCTACGGGTAATGTCACAATCATTAAATGAACTAAATGATATTAAATAAAATAAAAAGGAAAGAATAAAACTTGTGAAATACCATTACCGATGACTGCAGATGGGATGAATTGATGACATGGGGGCACATGAGGTGAAACCTGTGCTGGTGCCGATGTGAGCACCAACCTGGCAAAAAGATTGTACAATGATAGGATGGCAAGACAATATCACTGCAAATAAAAATGATCATGAAGTGGCAGGTATAGGCATGGTAGAATAAGAACAAGGTGGATCGTCCATTTGGTGAGTTGCCTGTGTAGAGGAGAACAATATAGGGGCACACCTGAAATCAATGCTGAGTTGACAAGGAAGCATACGAGAACAAATGGGCGGACTATGGAACCAAAGTGGCAAGAATTACCAAGAACATCGAATGATAGGTGTGCTGAAGGTCAGAGAGAACCATGAGCTAATAAAAGGTAAACACCAAGAAGCAGGGCACCGAAACAGAGGTTCCTGGTAAGGAAAAGATAGGAACGTCGATTCATATGAGGGACACAACAGAAAGCATGCTGCTGGGTGATAGTAAAACAAAAATAAGGGGCATGGCCATGGAGAGTAATAGGAGGTCAAAAGGAGACCCCGGATGATTGTAATGAGAGACCCAAGCCACCGAAAAATTGCAATCTGAAATAAAATGGTTCCTACCATTAAAGTGACAAGAAGGTAGAGTGCATACCTATGAGAGATTTTTTTTTTTTGCTAATAGACTGCCGATATCCTAGTTTTCAATCTATAAACCCCTGGAAGCACTGGAAACCCAATTTTCACTGCCAAGTTTATATAATAGTTAGTACCCACCAGAGTCCAGTTTTGGTTTGATTCTTTGGAGTTGCCAGCTATTGTATCACTTCAATCTTCTTAGGGTCAACCTTTATCCCTTCAGCTGAAATATGGTGTCCCAGTACTATACCTTGTTCTACCATTATGAGACATTTCTCATGGCTTAGATATAGTTGATGATCTTCACATCGTTGTAAAACCCTATCCATATTTTTGAGACCCTCTTTGAATGTGGAACTGTACACTGTGAAGTTGTCCATATAGAATTCTACACAATCATTTACAAGTTCAACAAAGATAGCCACAACAACTCTTCGAAATGTGGCAGGAGCATTACAAAGCCCAAAGGGAAGAACTTGATATGTGAATGTTCCCTAAGGATAGGTGAAAGTGGTTTTGTCCTGGTCCTCTGCTGTCACTTGTATTTGGTTATATCCACTAAACCCGTCTAGAAATGAAAAATACTTTCTTCCTGCTAGATTATCCAAAACTTGGTCTATGAAGAGTAGTGGGAAATAATCTCTATAGGTTGCTTTGTTGAGTTCTCAATAGTCAATGCACACTCTCCATTTCTCTTTTTTCTTTGGCACTACCACCAAGGGTGAAACCCATTTGCTATCTGAAATAGGATAAATAAACCCCACTTGTAAGATTTTCTCAATTTCAGTTTTGACAATATCTTTGAGAGCAGAATTGAGTCTTCACTAGGGTTGACAGACTAGTCTAACATCTTTGGTATATATGTGGTGGGTGTAAACACTTGGGTGGATTCCTCTAATATTTGTATAGTCCCAAGCAAAAGCTTTGGACATGTTCATCAAAACATTGAATAATTTGCACTCATTAGATTCTGTCAACCAACTATTAATATTGAGAGTCTTTCCTGGCAATAATAGGGTAATTAGGGGTGATAGTGTGAACTTCTTCTATTAATGTGTTGAGAGGACAACTATGTGGTATGATTCTATGGAGTCTAGCAATGTCTGAGAAGAAATGATCTATTTTCAAAATGATATTTTCCAGGGGACAAGGTCGAGTTGTGAATTTGGTATAATCATGTTCTTCATCGTTAATGTGGATTGGATGTCCTAAAATTTCTTCCACTTCCAATGTCTCTTCATCTTCTAAGCCTATGGAAAGGTCTTGGATTTTGTCTAATTCATCTTCCAGTTCTTCACCATGTTGTTTAATAACTACCATGGCAAGTGAAGCTAGATTTTCTTGCTTATCAGATTTATTTGATTCATCCACCCAGACTTGTTTATATTCTACAGGTTGAGCAAGGGGATATAAACTTAGATGCTTGCTACTGGGACCATGTGAAATGACCATTCCTCCTACTCTGCAGTCATTCTTGGCTGCAACTATAGCTAACCATGGCCTACCTAGTATTGTTGGGTAACTGTCTTTGGGTGTGAGGGATTGAAGAACTTGGAAGTCTACTGGATATTCCCAATGGCCAACCTTAACAGGGACATTTTCTAAGACTCCTTTGGGAATAGCTATGGCCTAATTTGCCATCTGTAAAATGGTAGTCGTGGGGCATAGATCAATGAGTCCAAGTTTTTCCATAACATCCACTATCATAACATTAATGGCTACTCCCAAGTCCACTAATGCATTAGGTATTACTAACCCATTAATTGTTATTTTTATAAGTAGTCTACCTGGGTCACCATATTTTGGAGTTAAGATTTTCCCAGCTAAAAGTTCAGCTAGATATCCATTGATGTGTATCGTATTAATCTATTTTGGTTTCCTTCCAAGTGTTTTAATGCACAATTATTTAACTAGCTGATTTAGTTTGGGAATTTTTTTGATCTCTTGTAATAGAGGAATCTCGATATGGAGTCGTTTAATTTCTTGTATCAGAGCAATTTTATTAGACAATGATACTTGTATTGGGTTCTTATGAATATTGGATCTAAGACGGTCTAGAAATGGTATCTGGATTTTCTTTCCTAGTATAGGATCTTTTCCTAAAGTTGTTGATGGTTGTTTGGAAACTTCTTCCTAAGACGGATCTATGATCGATGCTTGAGATTGTGGTGGAGATGATTTCTCCTAATTTTTCTTGGAGTTATGCTCTATAGGTACAAGAAGAGTCTCTAGTTCTATGTTAAGTTCTTCATCTGAGTCTTTTGTAACCTCAATAATGGTTAATTGATTAAGTGTTTTTCCTAACCTCAGTTGAAGGTTTCCACAATAAATAGCATTGATCCCTGCCATGTTATCCTAATTAGCGGCATACACTGGGGCATTTTGATTTGTGTTCTTGGGATTCAGAATAGGTTGTGCTGGTAATGGTGGTTGATTAACTTGTTTACTCTGCTGAAGGTTTTGAGGAGCTATAAGAAGGTTCTGTTATGGATTTGGTATTTGTCTTGGACCATTATAGAATTGATTTGGTGGTTGATTCCATTATGGAGGTTGATTATGAGGATCCCATTGCTGGTTTGGCCATTAGGGCTCTCCCCACGCTTGGTTCGTCCATTCAAGAGATCACCAAGGTGGATAAGATCCCCATCTAGGTGGTACTGAAGGCCATGGAGCTGACCAATGTGTATCCTTCCAAGGGTTTGGAGGTCGCCATGTAGGGTTGGAGTTTTGACCATAAGAGAAATTTCCTCCAAGTCTCTGACCTATGAAGTTGACTTCCTCCTCAGTATGAGATGGTCATTTTTTAGAAGTCCTAATTGCATTCAGAATCTGACATTGATCAGTGGTATGATTCTTTTCACAAATTTGGCAACTATCGGCCTTATCCAAAGGACATTCTCTTAACAGATGTTTGTTCTAACACCTAGGACAATAGATGGATAAGGTCTTAGGGTTATATGTTTTGTCTTGTATTCCATCCAAGGTTGGTTGGTTGAATAACTATCTCCTCAAAGATTGGGTCAACTAGCAAAACTTCTAGGGTATGGTGGGAGGTCTTAGGTTGATCCTGTTCGATCAATTCATAATTTAGTTCTTCAATTGAGACTTCTTCCTCCCTATTTATGGTTGGAATTACTATTGGGGGCTGGGGGGTGGGGTTGGTATAAATCTTCTGTGTGGGCCTCGTTTCATGACCATGTAGAAAGAGAGGTTTGGTGACTATTTTTGGGTGTTTAATACAAAGAAAATCCCAAACATGCCCTAATAACACTTAGAAAATATCACATTTCCCTGACAGCGACGCCAAAAAGTGACAGACTATCATAAGGTCCTAACACTTTAGATAAAAATTATCAGTTTATCGACCAGGGTAGTGTCTGAGGCTGTCTACAAGGTTGTCTACAATAGGGAGTTTGGAGATTTCATTAAGAAACAATTTTCTAGTTTAGTGAATAGATTGAAACATTTCATGAAATGAAATAGCAATTGTATCCTTCTACAAAAAGCATTCCAATTTCTACACTAAAAAGCATGAAAACTTTAGACTAGAAAGCATACAAATTCTACACTAGAAAGCAAGTAAATTCTCTACTAGAAAGTAGATAAATCCTTATGCTAACAATTCATAAATGTAATTTGCTATACTGAAAACATTCAAAATTCTAACTATTAGAAAACAATAATTTTGACTAAGGCAGATGCGCTGGAAAACTTCTAATGAACACAGAAAATTTTAAACAATAGTACATAATAGTTTAACTTTTAAACAACACACTCTATAGGTTAATGACAAACTAAACGTAAACTATCTTCAACTGAATAAGAACATCCATAGAAATGAAAATACTTATCTATCCTGCAGTCTCGCAAGTGGCCAACTCATGGGAGAGGCTTGTCTTAACTCAAGTCACATTCAATCACTTTCACAGCACATAATAACTCCATTCAAAACTTCATATTTCCAAAAAATTAAAACACAGAACAACATCATTTATATTCACAAAAAATTGCAAGTACACAATTTTGATGATTTCAAAAACTAAAGGATTATCTTTCATTCATCCATAGTATATATTTATATCCATGTTTCAAGAAACAACTAAAACTGAACTACTTCAAAACTCCTAAATTTCAGATGGCGGGAAAATACCATTTGAAGAAGTCTTATATCTGAAAAATAGAATCTTTACTATTGTTGTCTTTAGAACATAAAAAGGACTCCGAGTGGAGCCATAATGTCTTTTGAGTAACTATAGAAATAATAGGATTAAAACAAAGTCTTCATTTAATGCATGCCTAAAATTTCTAGTGCCCTCAACTTTCGGCGCATTCATCCACAGCTGCATGATGTCCAGTTCTTTCATAGGCAATGCATTAACCTACACAATTACCCAACTTTTCATGCCATTAAATCAACATTTAAAAGCTAATTTTAATCAACTTAGGGAATAAAGATTTGTACAACATTTTATTAAAAATAGATAAATATTGCTTATAAAAATAAATAAATTGGCAAGGATAAGGAATTGGGTAATGCAAAAAGGCTATTTGTTCCATCAAAGAGATGAGGTTATTTATACCTCATCACCATGTAGCCACAATGAGGTCTCGACATGATGTCTCTGGGGTGCAGTCTGTCAAATACAACTCTTCAATACAAAAGATCACCATGTCTCCAGCATCTAACTAATGGATAACCATGAACTTGTGGATAGGTGAACACTGGCTCTATAGGAAATCTTGTCAACCATGTACACCTAATATGCTCAAAGGCCCAGACCTGTAGTAGAGTTCAAACTATCAGGCTCTATGCCTCATAATGGACGTATCATCCCAAGCCAAGGTAGAGGTGTGCAAGCATACTGCGTCCCCACATGTATATGGTCCTTTGATCCTCCATTGCTCTAATGGTATGAAAGATGACCCCATGTAGGTGAATGCATCAGCCATCTGGTGTGACTGCTAAAGTGATAGTGAAAATCATGATCCTTGATATCAAAGGGATGTCAGTGTATCCCTGCTCTAGTGATTGTACCTAAATGTGTCCTCACTCTGCTCGAGTGATGGTGCAACACAAGAAATACATCTGACTCTCCTAAGTGTACTCTACTAAACACCACTCTATGACCCTCACTGTCTCTCCATAGATAGGCAGTCATAGGATCTGGTAGACGTCCTCTAGCGTGATAGTCATCTCGTATGTGGGAAGATGGAACATGGATGTATCTACATCCCACCTCTCCATGAGAGCCATAAGCATACTACAATGGAATTTGATCATGGCTATGATGAACACCCACCATAAGCCCACTACCTATAAGTGACCCCTCTCCTCATCAGTCATAGTATTGATGTGATCCTGAAGTAGCATCATTAAGTGACCACTTGTGTGCTCTTACATCTATAGAATGTCCTACAGGTTAAACAATAAGAAATTATATCAGTTCTCATTATCAAATCATCACTGAGTATCTAACTTATCAGTAAGTTCCTAATCCTTAGGGCCCTTGTCATCTCTAGACTTGGGCACCCTAGAGAGACATTGGCACTCCAGGGAGACTAGGGTGGCCAGATAAGATACTAGCACCCTGGAAGGACTTGGGCACCCATATTAGGAACCCTTGTCCAATGAGGCCTTGATGGCACAAAAAATGACAAAATCACATGAAACAAAAAAGAATGATGACAAAAGTACAAGATTAGGACCCTACCTAGGCCTCGAAACATCTCTTTGCCACTCACACTCAGAGCATCTCTAATCGTAGAAGCTGGTATAGACGTTAGCTCAATATGGTCGTTCTCCTCTTCTCATTCTCCTTCTCTCCTCTATGGAAAAAAATAAGAATTAGTTTTGAAAAGTGAAAAATCCCTTTACATATAGTAATTGGATGAGAATTCCTATCACTATCTAGATGCAAAAGTAAATAGTTTTCATCAAAAATGTTTATCTTGGGCTACTGAACTTAGATTTTTGCACTATTTGTTCCATTGGAATCTTGGTTCCACCTTCCATCTTACCCAGTGTTGTGCTTGGGTGTTGTTTATAAAAACAACCCTCACAATGTATTTCTCATAAAGTTTCCCTGAAATTGGTGTGTGTAGATATTCTCCTTATTTCTCCTTTTCAGACTAAGTAAGAAAAAACAACGGGGACATATATCTCCCTCAATTTCCTCCTACATCATTTCTCATCAGTCAATCCCTTAGTGTTTTGAATTGACTTATTGGTGTTGGTTGTAGGTTAATTTGATTAGGACTCTCTGATAGGTGTTCCTTGCATGTTGTAGTTCCTAACTTTGTGGTCTTGTAGGATTACAAACTTGGGGGCTTCTTCCTCTCACATTATGAAATCTTGACTTCCTCTACAATATCCTTTTGGGTATCCTTTTCATGATTGATGTATTTACTTTCCTTTAGTTGCATATGCATGTAGTGTCATATGGCCACTAAAGTGGGGGCTAAATGTTATGTCAAAATTGTCCTCCTATATTTCTCATAGTTTAGCTCCCCTCCTTTGATGTCCTTTTAACCTATGCATTTTTGGCCTTCGTAAAACCCTAATTGAAGAAATGTTGTATTTTGAGATAATTGAAGACTAAAGGTGAAAAGAAAGTTTGGATTTGGGATTCCCTAGACCCCTTTGAAGTAGACCTGATTGAAAATGCAAGGCTTGGGCTTGGGCACTTGCGCCCTAGCCCTGCCCTAATATTTAGTGTTTTGAATCTTGGTGGGATGTTGGCTCCCACCACACATCTAGGGATTATGTTTTCAAATTTTCTTTTTTCGTGTGATGTCAACATCTTATTTCAAAAATTGAAATTCTTATTGTTAGATATTTAAAGACATTTGAAAATCATTTTATTACACACAATCTATATGCAATCTTTATGCCAAAACTCTACCAAAATTGCCATTGAAGAACAACACTTTGTTGAAGTTTTTGGATTTATTTGAAGTTGGTATCAATGAGACATTCTATGGAGATTGGGAATCAAGATCTTGAGACTATATTGCTCTTCTTAGGGTTTTGTACAACCTTTTATAGCATTGGGAGAAGGGTTGAAGCCTCCAACATTGAGCTTGTAAATCATCCATGGATATGGCTTCCTCGCCTTCTTGTTCTACAAGTCTTCATTGTTCTCATCTCCTTGAGGTGATGTTTTTGCTGCTTCATTGAGTGAAGCAAGATGTTTCTCTTTCCTTGATGCTTGAGTCATCTAGGGTTTTACATTTTCTGCATACACATTTGTTAGATGAGCACGCACATCTGTAAATCTTTATCCTTGGCTATTGTTCAGGTAGGAATACCAAAAATGGGGCTTGACTAAGACAAGCTCCTATATAGCCACAACTATGTTTCTCCTCCTTTTGTATGTGCAAGTTACATTTGGTGAGATCCAATGAAAAGGAGCGACATGAAGATGGATATTACAGATACAATCATCACAAAGTTTTGAATTTATGGAATGTGATATATGTGGGGCTTCGAGGTGGGCACCCAAGCCCACTTGGGCACATTCTTTAGGATCTGGGAACCTCTGGAGACTACTTGATACCTAGTGTTGCAGGTTTTTGTTGATGAAATGTTGTGGGGCTTTGGGGTAGGAACCCAAGCCCAATTGATCCTTATTTTTTGAGCACACACTCTCTATACCTTATTCTCTACATTTCTATGATTTGTCTTTCTATATCTATCTCTAAATATAGTCTGTTATAGTCACATTGCATAATTAGGGTTTCATGATTAGTGAATATAACAAACTTGTGAAAGCCTAATTAAACACTTAATCAGACTTAGCTAGCATAAAGGAAAGCATAAGAAATCTGTAGCTTGTCCCCAAGCTCAGTTCTTATCTTCCTAATGTTTAGCATGTGAAAGAGTAGGGCTTGATTTAGCTTTGATTAACTATAATAATCCCATTTTTTTCTAACTAAACACTTCAATTTGATCATAATATTGAGGATTAAGTGCAACTAGCTCATTCTCCAATTTGAATCTTCTTATTTTAACTTGTTTGCCAAAGAGATTCTCTAATGTTGTCCATATCTCATTTGGTGATGTACAAGACTCAACATGAAATCTAAGATCTCGAGTAATAGCAAGACAAAGTGTACCATGAGCCTCATCTCTTCTATCTAACTATTTTCTTCTCTCAGTGGCACCTTTGGGTTCAGGATGTGTGCCTAAAGTTATTTTATGTAAGTTTTGTTTATATAATAGAAACTCCATGTTTTTCTTCCATTCATAATAATTATATAGAGTTAAAAGTTGAATTTGAGGCACACCCACGATGAAAAAGAGAGACAAGAAGACAATAACACCCCTTTACTATGCATGAGAGCCCCCCAATTTGTTGTGGTAGTTTATACTTAGTGCAATTTACAATTGTCCTCAAGGACCAAATTGGGAAAATAATCAATATCTCTTAAAAAAGAGATCTAAGTGAGATTACAATCATTCACAATGATGTATTATAGCAAACAAATCCTCTCAAAACAAATTTCACCTCCTTAAGTTTCAAAATGCCCAGGTTATCACTCAAAAGACAAAAATTTGACAAATTAAATATAATGTACCTAGAACAGAATCTGAGAAAAATGCATGGATGGATTGAAAGAGCTCCTAAATGCCATTCTAATGCTATAAGAATCATGAAAATCAGAGATTGTGGTGAAAAGTTATGAGCTCAAAAGCCAAAACAAATATCTATCTTCAACCTAAAATACATATTGTCAAAGAGAAAATCAAAGAAAAATACAATCACTACCGTGAAGTACTCTCTGTCATCTTTCCAATGATATCTCATTTGCCCAATTTTGACACACTGGGAAAAAGTTATGAACGAAGCAAAAGAAACCTTACTTTAGGGCTTTGAGGGACAAAACTAGCCCCCTGTCACTGATGGAATATTCCCTCAAACCACTGGAATATGCCAAAACCACTATGTGCAAAACCACTATGTGCAAAACCACTATGTTTAAAAACTAGTAGTACAAAGAAAAACTACCTTAGGTGAAAAACTGCTTACTGCCTGCAAAAACCACCTATTTGTTTGGTCAAAACCATCAGTTGACTAGACAAAACCACTTACCTTTATTGGGAAACCATCTTACAAAGGTTGAAACCACTTGTGTTGGTGAAAAACCACCAAACTGACAAGGGGTTGAAACCATGGTTTTGGTTTTACATGTGATCACCACCGATGGTCTAGTACAATTGGGCGGTTAGTGCTAACTACTGATCAACTAGAAAAAAGTAAATCCCCATTGGTATGTAGAAATGGAAACTGCCAAGTGTGAGTGCAAAGAACTACTGATAAAACCATCATGGAAAAATCAACGAAATTGTTACAGATCTGATTTAATAAACCGTCGTATGTGATTTTAAAACATGTGGATTTGACCTTTTAAAACTGTAGGATTTGTATATACCTGCGAAATTTTTATTTGATCTGCAGAGTGAAGTATACAAATTTTAGATTTAAAAATAATAAGGTTGAAGCCTAATTACCATGTGGGGGTGTGGGGGGTATTACCCCTACACACAAGCCTCTTGGCTGTAGATTAGGGGTATTAACCTCTACCGCGAACCCTTGGGGTGAGCAGGGCCCGAGCCCTGTGGCTTCAGGTACCTCACTGTACCCTTAGGGTACGGGGCCAACAGGACCCTGCATAGGGTATCATGTCGGTACCCAAATTATATATATATGTTGGTACCCAAATTATATATATATATATATATATATATATATATATATATTGCTTTTCAAAAAACTTTTATTACCCGATAGATATATTGTATGCTGATTTGCTGACGAAGTACGACACTGACACAGGTGACAGTACACTTACACATAGAGCCATACGGATTTTTCTGCAACCTTAACTAGGGCAAAAAAAATTTTGCCAAAATTTTTCCTACCTCCAATTTTGGTGTTTGAACAACCAATCTATACAAAATTGGGCCTCCTAATTGCAATGGTGAGGTCATAATTGACCCAGGATGCTCTAGAAACATTGATCCCAGCAAAACCTCTCCAATGAGGGAAGGAAATTGTAGTTCTAGCTCTAATACCATGTAAGAGTCAATGTGACTCAACAAGCCAAGATCCCTGCAATCAAGACAGCCTTCCACACAAAGATAATAGAGAAGAATATGCTAAAACAATTGAATATGAAATTGTTATAAAACTATTATTAACTATATGAAATATAATGAGAGATTCTTACTTATAAAGACAAGGATGACAATCAAGGAGTTGTAGTCATGTGACAAGTGTCACATTCCTATCATATGTGACAACTAGAGGATAGAATGCCAACTAGAGCATGTGTAAGATAAGACAACTCACTACAACTATCAACAAGTAGAAACAACTAGAAACATCTAGAAGACTCACTAAGTCAACTTAACATATGAATTATGTGTGATGTGTGAATATTATTTAACTAATAAATAGTTACATAATATGAATTATCCACACAAGGGGAAAGTAACTAAACTTGTTAGGAAAAACCCCTATTCACACCAACACAAGATGAATGCTAGGGAGTTCTTCCACATTGAATTTAAAAAGTTCACAAACTTCCAACTGGAAGGTTTGGTTTGAATTAAACAGGAAGATCTTGGATTTGTGAGGATTGATAAGTTGTCCAAACACCAAACAATAGCTATCTAAAGTCTCCCTAATAGAATAGGCTTTCTGTATTCTAGCTTGACCAAACAAAATTATATCATCAGTAAAGAGGGCATGTGTAAAAGGCTCATTTAAATTTTGATGTTTATGCCACACCAATCTCCCTTCTGATTTACATCCTTGGTAGCCCAAGTTATAGCCTCTAATATTAGAATAAAAAGGTAAGGGGATAAAGGATCCCCTTGCCTGAGTCTCCTAGTTGTTCGAAGGGAACAATTGTTCTTCCTTTGAGAAGGACAAAAAACCTCACCTCTGTAATGCATGCCCATATCCATTTTCTCCAATGCTTGGAAAAACCCTACTTCTCCAGTACAATCATAAGGAAAGTCCAATTGACTCTGTGGTAGGCTTTTACCATGTCCAACTTGACAACCACACTCGAGATCTTGTCTTCTTTAATTGTGTGCAATAATTCATGTGTGATAATAGCCCCTTTTGTTGTCCCCTTTCCTAGCACAAAACTACCTTGTTCATCTGAAATAATATCTAGAAGAATGGAGGCTAGTCTGATTGCTATTGCTTTGGAGATGACTTTATAAATGAAATTACACAGGGATATGGGCTTGAACTCATCAAATGAAATAAGAGACTTGTTTTTAGGTATCAACTAAATGTTCATGTTTTTCCATACCTTGAGAACATTACAGAACTTCTAGGATTCCTCCATCGCCAAAGTATATCTACCCTTACAATGTCCCATGCTTGTTGGAAAAAATACCTCGACCATCCATCAGGACTAGGATCTTTGTTGGAAATGGGAAGATCTCTTCCTAATAAAAGAAGTCAAAATTAATGAAGAGCTTACATGATGGAGTTTCAAATTGAATGACATTGGATAGGGGTGGGAATGCCATGCTAGACACCAAATAAAAAAGGTAGTGGTGACATGTCAGTCAATTGCCAAGTTGGCAAGCAGATCAGCCACCTTGTTTGCCTCACAAAAGTAGTGAAATATTGGGAACTAATTGAACTAATCAAGAAAATTCCATATTAGTTGGACAATATATTTGATTTTCTAGTTGCTAATTTCCTTTGCCTTCAAAAAATTTATCACGATCATCGAATCTCCTTCAATATGTAGATTTGAAATGTGATTTTCTTTTGCCAATTGTAAACTATGTAGTAATGTTGAGGATGCAACTTCGTTGTTGGTGCCATTGAGTAATTTAATCACTTTAGCTTCAATAAGATTTCCAATTGTGTCTTTGATCACACATCTAGCACCCAATGGACCCAGATTACCCCGTAAGGCACCATCAAAATTCATCTCAATGAATTTTTGTTCTATCAATTTTTCTTGTGTTTGAAATTACTGAACCCCTCACTTTTCTTGTATGAATTGAGGGTCATTACTTCAATGCCATCCTATCCTAGAATTTGTAAATTGATCTCCCTACCAAGATTTTGTATTGACCAAAGCCATAACTATTTCAGATATCAACGATTCCATTTTCCTAATAATCTAGTTGTGAGGACCGCCCTTTTTACTTCTGTTGTTATGACTATTTACATTACTATTATTGTTACTTTATATAATTGTGGGATAGTAGTTCCCAGAAATTGTCAAACTATTAAACTTTATTATGATTTCGGAAAAACTAATTAGGTGATGTTTGGATAAGTTTACATTTCAGAAAAGTTAACTAGGTAATGATGGAAAATTGTAATATGATTTCATTTATGTTAATTAGAACTATGTCATGATAATGCATGTTTTTAAGTTGCTTCGGCTATGCTGATTATATGTGGATACTGATTTTGTAATTTAGTGTGCAGGGTTTACTAATCGAACCACAGATTTCAGAGATCATTCTGCACCTTGTTATTGTTATTCCCTATTAAGCCGATCTGGTTACATGAGGAACCAAGATCTTTCTGTGTTTGATGTGATGTTGTAATGTGGTCTTTCGTATGGTCGAGTGGGTTTGGTTACTCTCTTGTAACAATATTTTATGATTTGTGTTGTAAAAAGTTTGAATTTGAATTTCTTTATTTTATTTAAATCTTTGAGGCCTTTTCATGTGCTTTACCTTGACCATGGGTGTCCTGGATGGGTTAAAGTTGACCCTGGGTTATACCCCATGGGTCCAGGGGCCCATTTGGCATGGGTAACCCTTGAGTAACCTCCATCTAGTCATCTTAACTTTCCCCTGAAGTTAAGTGGCGAAAATTGGGGTATGGGGGGGGGACATGATGGGATTGTACCAACACCCAACCCATCCCTCTTCAATCCCCAAGGTAAGAGATGACTACAAACCCATCCATTATTGAAGGATTGACTTGAAGTCACCCTCTCCATTAGTGAGATTCCCCCATGTGTTGTGGGGCCATCCATGTGAAGGAGGGAAGAAGAGGCATGGGTCACCTGTCTTTTACTCCTTTAACTCCTTTTATTTCTCCCATACATAAGAGAAATGACATGAGGAGAGGGATAAGGAGTACTCTAGGGATGGGTGAGTGACATAAGCCATCAGGACAGAATAGTGGTTTTGGGAAGGGTGAGGAGGTGACAAGTGTCACCTCCCCATTCCTCTATACTAATAAGCATTTTGGGTTATTTGTTTCCAATTTTGGGATGAGAGGGAGTTAGTGGAATTTTGGGAGAGTTTTATTAGCATTGCCAAAAATAGAAAAGTTAACTTGGAGGAGAGGAAAGGGAGAGGGAGTTGTTGGCTAAGGTTGGAAGAGAACTCAGTGGAGCTCTGCAACATTTTCATTCCAGGAGGGCTTGTAAGGTTGGTTTGATTTTTACCTTTCTTTCGTATATCTGAATGTGTATGTAAAGTGTATGTAAAGTGTGTGACAGATGATTATTTGTTTGTGTTTTAGATGTGTTTTCTGTGGGGTTTGTTGTCGAGTTGTTTGACAGAGCTTCTCCCACTTGGGAGAAATGCTCATCAAGTTTGGGGTAGGGGAGGAGAGATCCTCCTCAGGTGCATACCTGTTTCCATCTTTTGGGATGTTGAAAGCCTTGAGGGCATGTATCTGTGACTATATCTTTGACTTGAGAGTCAAATACAGATTTCTTAAAAATTTGTGATCAAACTTGGTTTGAGGCCAAGAGAAATTGTGTTGGTTAAATTATCTGTAAGGGTGACACTCTGGAGTTGAGTGTGTCCACTCTCCTGCCCCTTATGAAACTCACTGTAGTTGAGTTTCCGTGTTGTGTAATTTACCACGGGTGTTTGTGTGCTTTGGGTTTGTTGTTGTCCCTGTTGTGAAGTGGAGTGCTTGAGTTACCCAGGTGTGAGTATGGTCTCCCTAGCTCGGGGGTGACCCTCTTGCGGGTCTACGGAAGGGAGGAGAGCTATATGAGTGGTGTTTTCTTCTTTGTTTGTCTTTGATACGCAGGTTTCCTCTTGGAGCTTATGGTTGGATTTGGAGAAGTTATATTTATGAAGAAACAGTTTATTCTTCTTTGTCTTGAGAATTAGATCATGTTCTTTTCATAAGAGTGTAAAAGAGAGCACCTCTCTTGATATGGTTGTAATTATTGTCACCCTAGGAGTGAAGGAAATAACCTCCGTGATCTTGTTATTGGGTGTGACTGTTACTTAGTTGTTACATAACTTCTTTGTATGTTGGTTGGGAGAAGGGAATCCTTATCTTTCATCTTGTTAAGGGTAGTGAACGAGTTAATCTTCTTGTATTGTGTATGATGTAATTATTTACCTTGAATTTCATATGGAAAGTTTGAAGTTATATAAAAAGTTTTACTATATTAAACGTGTTATTGAAAGGAAGAGATCATTACTTACTTGCAATCAAATCTGAACTTGTTTATGTAATTATAAGAATAGATTTGCTTAAATAGTTGAAATGGACACTTACTTGACAAATTACAGAATTAAACTGATTAAAAATCCATTTCCTTTGTTCTTTGGATTCGTAGTTATTTAATGTTATCATGTTGAGATTAGTACGAAAGAAATTGTAATTATGAGATAATGTGACTGTAAGAATTTTGCATCTACTTGGCAAAATTATTCTTTCATTTTATCCTTTTTGAGAAAGTTTTGTTCTCTGTTAAAATTTGAGTAAAGGTGAGCTAAAAGTATATATATATATATATTCTTTATTGAATTTCTTATATGATCATTTTAACAAGACATGAGAAACTGAATAAAGCACTGTATTTGTGAAATTTGAGTTATATATATATATATATATATATATTTGAATTGTTATATATTTTACCTTTTTATTTGTTAAATAAAAATTTGAGACACTGTATATATTACTGAGTAATATCATGCAACTGTTATATATATATATATATTTATTTATCATTAATTATTAATGAGATGGAATTTAAACCTCATGGAAATTGAAATAAAGATATGTGGATGTCGCTGTGTAAAACACAGTATAAAAAAAAAAATTTACATGTGGCGGTGGGGTTTGAAACCCCACCGCAGTCCCTTTTAAGGTGTGGGGAGGGGCGGAGCACCACCCACACCCCACATCCCTACAAAGAAACTCGGCCCCGCCGTTATGCCTTCCCCGCAGCGCGCTGTGCGCAGCGTTTTCCCCGCCGCGCGGTCCTTCCGCCACTCACACTCCGCTCTGCTCAGTGCAGCCTCCGCCGCCCACACTCCGCCCTGCCCTCCATCTCCGCCTCCGTCCTCTGGTTCCGTCCACCGCCGCTCCCCTTGGCCCCTGCCCTGCATAAAAATAATCACAGTTAGTTCTTTATTTTTTTTATGTTGAACAAAACAACGAAAGAAAATGATACTATAATCCCATGGTAAGGGTTTTATAAGGAGGAGAGCCTCCTATTTAGTTTAACAATGTTATAAATATATATATATTTATATATATATATACATATATAATTATATTATATAAAAAAAAAAGAAGACATATTATTGTTAAATTATTAGAAATATAGAAGAATAACAATTGAGATAATATAAAAAAAATAGTAATAATATTTAAATAATTGAATAAAATAATCTAACTATTGTAATAATAGTATTAGTACGAATTAATAGTAATAATAACAATAGTAATTATAACGATAAGAGAAATATAGTTGTGTATATAGGTATATATATATGAATCGAAATATACATATGTTATTTAAATGATAATTTTATCGGAGAGGCCATTTGTTTTCCCTTTACAATCTAAGAGAAAATAAAATTATAATTTAACGAGGGCATAAAGGAATATACTGTAATACTCTGAGAAGAGTTTCTCGGAAGTTTCAACTATCAACGCAAGTCAATAACCGGGAAAATGAAGAGGAAAATTACACATCACTTGCTTAAAAGATCACTGGAAATAAACTTAAGAAGCCATCACAGACATTCCATGTGTGGCCAGTTTAATCTCAACTGTAGTAAACGTCCTGATAAGTAAACCTGTAAGAGAGTAAAAAGAAGAAAAAGTAACATTGGAAAAAACATACGAGAAAATGCGCGACATTTCCCACATGGGATAAGAGAACTAAGTTGATGGACCCTTCCGCAAAATTTGCTTAGGAACAAGTTTAATTAATACAAACGTGGAGGAGAAACCTAGAACGGAGAAAACCAGGAGTCTGAGTCCAGCGAAGTTGTATACCAGCCTATGTGACCTGGACCATCTGGAAGTTAGGATTAATGTTAATAATAGATACAATGATAACCCTGATTTATGTCAAATATGAAGAAAGGACCGGATAAACATAAAGAAAGCATAGAAAACAAAAGAGAGAGAGACCGAAATATAAACAAACTAAATTATCAGAGAAATAGTTAAGGTGAGCGTGATAAAAAAACAATCAAAATTAAGACCCAGAGGAAAGGGAAGAGAGAGCAAATGAACCACCTTGTTGAGAATGCTAAGTCGAAGGAGGAGTATATTTCAGGAAACAAGAGAGGAGACAGACAACCGTGCCTTGTTGAAAAATGATTAAATAGGGAGATCACGAGTCGGTTTAGTCGGAACAAGGCGTCGTGGGAAGTTGTTAATCTATCAGTGAACCACGTGCGTAATATAGTGTTGAGTAATTCCCACTTACGCCGTAAGGCGTTATGCTGCCGGAATTCTGTCGAGATTTAGGTGTAGGAACTTGGAGATTATAAACTTTGTAGCAACGTTAACGGCATCGTAGAGACCCCCTTGTTGGTCTGCTTGCGTCTGGTTGCACGTAATTATACTTGCTCCCCACCGACGACTGTAAAGTTTTCGCCTTGAGCAAACACCACCGAGCATGCTTACGCATGCGAGGGGGTTTTTAGGGAAGCGTGAGAAAATTTTTTGATATTTCGTGTCATAACCACATGACAGATGTGGCTATGACACGTGTGACGTGTGTTGTGACCACATGGAAAATGTGGGCATGACACTAGTTGAACAAGAGGAAAGTCTTCCTAAAGATCCTATAATTATGTTTCAAGAAAATGCACCATATGAGAATAAAAGGACAAATATCCCACATGCAAGCAAACAAGGAGTTCTTATGTAGTGATGTCCAATTGTAGAAGTGATGTAATAAAGACATAGGGTATGGGCCATACTATTCCAGTTTCCCACGAAGCCATTGCCAACATTTACTATTAAAAGAACAATGAAGAATTAGATTATATGTGTCTTCCTCCATTTCTCCATATAAAACACAATTGAGAGTATTTTCTATACCCATTTTTTGAAGACTTTTACTCGGGAGGGTTTTGTAATGTAAAGCTAAACAGATGAACTCTCTAGCATTGGGGAGACATGCTTTAATCCAAGAAATATTAATGGGGCAAGACCTAGCATTTGAGTTTGAAAGTAATATATATCCTTGATGAACTATATAAAATCTAGATTTGGATCCCATCCACATGATTTTGTCCTCCTTTAAGAAGTATAAATGGACCTATTTGACAAGATTTCTACCAAGATTTTTTTATTGTCAACAAAATTGCAATTACCGAAATTCTTCCATGTTCTTTTCTAGTCATGGTTATTGACCCAGTATCTATTAATGGTGGAACCTCATGATGGGGTCAAAACATGTCTTTAGTTTACCTTTCCATTTGCCTTTAGTCTTTGTTATTTTCCTAGTATTCCCTACAGTTCCTACCACTTTTTGCTAATGGACTAGAAATATTATATAAAATAGAAGGGAAGATAAAAACTAGTGAAAGTATCAAATCCTTTGATTTGTTACTAATTATCTTTGTGATTTTGGTAACAAGAAAGATGTAAGTGGTTGACACCTAGGCGTGAGGCTATCAGTGGATGGAATTTCAGGCCAATTGGAATCATTTTGTTACTTTGGCCATGTTTAGCAAATCTGTCTCTGAGTTGTTATGTTGTTTCGAAATACTGTTAAAAGACTTTAAGTTATTTTTGGTTACCCTTCAAGGTTGTTGGCTATAAGCCAAAACAACCAAAACTATTATTTGCTTTCTATTTGTAAAACTGTTATAAGTCTAAACAACTTGTGGTATGTATATATATGTGTATGCCGAGACTCAGAAATATGGAGATATATTAGAAATCACATATTGGTGTTAATATTACGTTCATGTTCATATAATCTGTTAATTGCAATTTAATTGAATGGTAACTAGCATGGAGTAGGTTGTGTTAGTGAGCCTCATCACCTAATAATTGATGAAGGAGGGCCCACTTCATCAATTGCTTGGTGATTTTTATAGTAGAAATCTATGGTGTGGTAATGTATGTTTTGGTTTTGCATATCAATTATTGTGTTTATGTTTAAGTGTCAGGTTTTTATTAGTAGGCTTAATCTTTATCAGTATGCTTAACACTTATTAGTTTTCTTAACATCTATTAGCACATTGAATGTTTATTAGTATGATTAAAAGTGATTTAAGTCTATCAGTAAGATTGTGATTAATTGAAATTATTATTAGAATACAAGATAGCATTATAGCTATAAAGTGTGGATCAGTGTGTTTAATAAGAATATAAGAATCTAGCTTAATTGTGTTTCTACCTAGTTGTTTAATCTTAGTTTTGTCTAATTCATTCCAATAAAGATTGTCAATTCCTCCTTGTCATGTGTTAGTAATCTATTTTTTGTCACAGACCATTTCTATCATAGGTTTCTGTAACTCAGTTGACAAGAAGTCTATAAATCAGACTTCTTCTCAATTACAGATTGCACTAGATTGCATCCATCAACCCTTAGTTCATTATCTGCAGCCCTTTAGCATATTGCCACAACACTGTTCATAAGTCTACATTCCCAGATGGACATTGAGGAGTAAGCGGAGGAAAGCACAAGATTCCTGAGGATTGATTTGCTCGTTAAGATAGAATCACAAAGACAATTTTATGCATAATATTATTCCACAATTTTACCCAATCATTTTGGTGTCATTGCTAGGGAACGATGTTTAAGGCCTATTAGCCTAGTGAACTCAGTTAGGACTAGTGTGTCAAGGTGAAATTCTGTGCAATTGTCGACCTTGCTTAGACAATTAACCTTGGTTTGATCTGTTATAAATCATATAGGTGCATGAATCGTAGTAAAGATAGTAGACGTAGATTTGTTAAAAAGGAGAAAGAAGGTAGTGCACAACTAGGAAATTTGAAAAACAAACCAAAACCATCTATTGAGGGAAGAAGTTCACAACAAGAAAGATTGAAGGACAAATTAAAACCATCCACTCAAGGAAAAAGTACACAATAGGAAAAAATTAAAAATAAACTACAACCATTAATTGTAGACACATCACCTAAGAAAGAGAGTGTTGAACCTGATATTGAAAAATGTGTTATTGAGTCTACCATTGTTGAGACCCCTTCTGGAGTTCGTCTAGAGTCTTCAAAAGAATTACATAAAAGATTTGCAAAGTTATTCCAAGAATCTTATGATCTTCCAGCTGGTCCATCCTGAAGACATCAAAAACCATATAAAACTTTTTATACCCCCTGGGTGATTGATATCACGACCGATCTCAACAATAACAACAACAATAATAATAATGAGGGCAACAACAATGATGAGAGGGCATTGGCCCAAAACAATCTAGTTACTTTTGAATTTCCAATTGCACATCCTGACGAGAATGACCCTATGAAAAACTGTTGCAAGTATGAGGTTATCCAGTGTTGTCATTGATGTCAACATACTCATATTGCATTGACAAGAAGGATTTGATGAGCTGTGTGCTGAGGATATTGAGAAAATTAGTCTCAGTCAGGAACAGTGAAGAACAGTGATGAGAAGAAGGTAAATGTACTGTATAGGGTGAGAACCGGAGGATGTGGATTAAAGGGTTAGTAGATATGAGTCTTGAGATGCTACAGTTAAGATTTCAGAGGTCCGCATGAAGATCTGAAGGAGTTGTGGCTGCCGGTATAGAACCGGGTCCGGCAAGTATTCGGAGGTGACAGAGGATCACAAAAAGGTCCGGTGAGGTCCGGAATTGTATTATCCTAATCTGCGGATTGGAAGGAGTGTTTGTGATGTCCTTGTGATGTATCATCCTGATTTGTGTATGATTTGGAGGTCTGGAAGTACCTCTTGCATTATGACAGTGGCGACAGACTATGTTCTTAAAGTTCCGGATGAGGAAGACAAGAGATCCCAGTAAGCAGAGGAAGTGCGGATGTATCCGGACATTCAGACAGGCTTGTGAAGGTTCTTGGATCATGTTTAGGTTGTGTTGTTGGTCCGCATTGATGGTAGAGCCCGGAATTGAAGTTATTCTTCCGGATGAAGTTCTTGCTCTGTGTAGCCGACCGGATGAGTTGTTCATCCTGCGAATGTTCTTGTGATGGCCGACCGGATGTGTTATTCATCTTGCGGATACTCCTATGGTTGTTTACCGACTTAGATGCTTGTTCCTGAGTCGATGTCTTGTATAAATAATGGTTTGTAAGTTCATTTCAGTGTGTGGTGTGAGAATGAGTATGGTATAGCGAAGAAACGTGCGAAAGGCAGAGCAGAGATTGTTGGGCTTAATTGGAACTGATCCGGACATGATAGAGATGTCATTCTCCAGTTCAAGACTGTGATTTTTATCACTTTGTAGACAGTGTGTCTCCTTGTAGGCAGTGGGCCTCTTTGTGAGCAGTGTGCTCGGGCAGTGAGCCCTTATTGGCATGTGCCATTCATTTTTCTTTATTCTTCTAACAGAGAATAATTCTTGGGTTAATCACCCCGTGGTTTTTCCCTTAACCGGGTTTTCCACGTCAAAATCTTGGTGTTCAATGTGTTGATGCTTATCTGCTCTTGTGTTTATGTATTATGCTTCCATGGATGATTATTTGATATGCTGCTAACTAACAACAGTGAGTTAAGTGTTTGAATGAGAAGAAGTTTTATACAACTGATTCACCCCCCCCCTCTCAGTTGTATGCCCTAGATCCAACAATTGGTATCAAAGCCAAGTTCCTCTGACAAAAGCTCAACCGCTTGAGGAGATCCAGGATGTCGTCATACAAGAAGGATAGTCCGAAGTTCGATGGAACCAACTTCACTCTCTGGAAAGGTCGCATGAAGTGTCACTTGGAATGCATGGGAAAAGCATATCTGGGTATGATTTCAAAACCATATGTACCTCCACAAGGTGGTCCGACAACTCTGAATGAAATCACAGAAGCTGAAAACAATCTGCGGACCAAGGAAGCTCTTCTAAGCGCATTGAATGACTCAGATCTCTCAAATGTCATTGACCTACCCACTGCATATGAGATCCTAACTAAACTGGAACTTCTGTATGAAGGAGATGAGTTTGTCAAAAGTGCAAGGTTGCAAAGTCTGAAAGGGAAATTTGAAAAATTGAAAATGAGAGATGATGAAAACATCACTACCTTTATGCCAAGAGTAAATGAGCTGGTATGTGGAATCAGAAATGCTGGTGGAACTTTAGATGAAAATGAGATTGTCTGCAAAATCCTAAGATCCCTTCCTGCTGCCTACAAAATCAAAGTTGCTGCCATTGATGAGTTCAGAGCCCACACAACTGTCACAAGAGAACAACTGGCTGGCAAACTAGCTGCATTTGAAATGACCGAGTTTGGAGATGATCCTCCCAAGACTGAATCTGCTTTCAAAGCCAGTGCCTATGTGAAAGGCAAACAGAGATTTGATCCGGGTGAAAACTCATCAAGGAAAATGTCATGGTATGTGTTGACACTCATTTTGACCAGGGGTTGATTTGTCATGATCAGGAGGTTTCTTCATTTGAAGCCTTTATCTTCTTGCCCATTTTTTCTAAGTGTTGGACCTCCTCAGCATTTTTCAACTGCAGCATCATGTTTTCCTGAGGAGGAGGTCATCATCATCATCTTGTCTTCGATGGTCTGCATCATCATGTTCTTCGTCGACTGGGTTTTTCATCGTCATCATCATATTCAGTCATCGGGTGATGTTTGGTTTTTATCATGATGATGCTGCCGAGCTACAGTGCACCCGCATCTGCTTGCGAGGGTGATGTTTCAAAGTCTCCGGTGATCTTCCATTTATCACCTTGCGCGAGCATGATGATGATGTTGCTTATTCTTTGAATTGCTCGACCTAACTTGTTTTTTCCTAAGGGTCGTGTTCATCATCATCATATTTCCAGTTATCATCCTGCTGCTTGCGGAGGTCATCATATTTTCTGCCTTCATGATATTTCGCCGGGGTGATATTTTTATCATCGGGTGATCTTGGTTAACATCATCCTGATGATGTTGTTGAAGAGTTGTAATTGCGACCCGATATTCACTAGGGTCATCATATTTTGGAACGTCAGGATGATCTTAGTCAATATCATCCTGATGATGTTATATCACTTCCTATTCTTTGTTTCTCATCCTGATGATGCTGACGTCATCCGTATATAAGGGTGATATTTTTCATTTCTGCCTATCTGCATCATGATATTCGCGAAGGAGGGGGTGATATTTTCATATCACCCAGATATATGTTTGTTTGTTCGAACATCATGATGATGTTGATATCAAGGAGATATCCGCCTGCTGGTTTCGCGTGTTATCTATTGAGGGTGATCTTTTCAAGCAGCATCATCATATTCAGTTTTCGCCCCGATCTTATAGAGGAGCTACAGTGCAACCTGATGTTCGAACGTCAGGAGGATATTTCCAAATATCCGGTTGTCTTCCGAATATCATGATGATGTTAATATGATGATGACGTCACCAAGGTCCGTGGGGGTCATATTTCTAACAACTGATCATCTTGAAGAGACCTCCTGATATTTGCAAACATGATGATGACGTCATCCGGATGTGAGGAGGTGCGCAGTAGGCGGATATGATGATGACGTCAGCAGGATATGATGATGACGTCATCAGGATGTTCATCGGCCAGACTTTTGTTATAAGCTCAGCAGGAGGATGTTCCTCCGAAGGATCAGGTTGTGCCGATTATCATGAAGGTTATATTTCAAATATCATGATGACGTCAGGGTGATTTTTCGAACAACAGGATATCATGCTGCTGGAAGATGATGATGATGAAGTCTATACTAGTGTCGTCAGGAGCAAAAGTACCGACATGATATATGCTCATGACCTAGTATATAAGGTGTTATTGAGGTCATCGCGGGGTGCATGTGGGATATTGAGATCCTGCATATTCGAAATATCATGATGATGAATCTCAGCGGGAAATGCTCGCGATAGTCTGTATGATGTTCTTCCCGAGGCCGCGGGTTGGTGCGCCATTAATGGCGAAGGTTGCAGAGGTATGGGCGATGGCGTGGGTCGATCTGGTACTCGACTGAAGGTGTCAATCAGCGGATGATGGCGCAGGGCTCGAGAAATCTTCTTGTCTCCTCCCCTACCTGCTGCATTCAAGTTTGGGCGCCAATCCGGTTGTGTTTGAGCGCCATTTTCATGATACTGTGTATCTGGCAAAATTTTGGTCAACAATGTAATTAATTGCTGAGCACCTACCTGGCTGTTATAAGCAGGTTGTGTTGTTCATTTGTTGTTGTTGAAAGTTGATGATTTTGGCTCTGTAATGCATAACAAGCTGATCTGGTTGCTCTGTACAGCTTACCTGTGAGTTTATGTATCTCTTGTTGTTTGTTTTTGGCATGAACCCACTGATTTCATGATTAAACTTATATGAGAAATGTTGTTTGGCATGTGTTGTGTTAATTCTGTCTCCAGTATTGCATGTATCCTTCTTCTGAATCTGGATGTTTGGTAATGTTTAGATTCTAGAGCATAGAATTCCTGTGTTGAATGTCTGATCTTTTAACTTCTATTCAAGGGGTAGATTAAACTGTTTTCAGGTTGAACATTGGGAGGGATATACTGCAGTAGGGATACCATAAGTAGAGATAACCTAACACTTTGTATTGGGAGATGCCTGTAAGGCAGGTATCACATCGATCCCCTTGAAATCCAGTTTTAGTTGTTTATGCTGATCATTCACAGGTGTATGTCTATTGACTCCAGGCCCTGGATAGGCACCAATCAGGCTTTGTTTTGTGTTATAACCATATCCAGCTTTGCATCCACACTTAAACTCCAAAGCAAAATCTAAAACCAACATTAGGACATTAGAGTTAGTTTAGGATCCTCAGTCCTCTGTCTACAACTGCAAATAGGCCCAAAGCTAGCCCCTTTGCCCTTATCTTTCAGTTTTTGTCTACATACAGGAGGACTCATCTGCTTTCTGTCAACATCCCAGCCTTGCATGCATATCCTTATGGGTGTTGAGTAGGGAATACCCCCCTAGGTCTTGCAGAGCCTGAAGAAGAAGAGGAGATAAAATATAGAGTCTATCTCCTATACTGTTGACCCCCTGGCCCAGAGCTCCTGTTGATCACTGATGGCTACCTTGTAGGGATATCTGGGAATAAGCATCCAGTCTGGGAAAAAGTCAACAGAAATTGGCGACTCCGCTGGGGAATGAGAAGTAAAAGACTATCTAATCATCTCCAGTGATATATATGTGACCCATCTGAGTCAGCAACAGAAGAAAACACCCTGGGGAATCTTGTGAAAGAACCCTGGTTTTCAGAAGAAAACGGTTCCTAGAAATAGGTGGCGACTCCGAAGTAATCTCCCAACCGGTCAAAGTAAAATTATATGCAGGGGAGAAGATCCCAACAAACTCCTTTATTTGAAGAGTTACCATTAACAAAAAGAATGATGTATAGAAGAAAGGGAACTGTCTCAGCTAGTCATGAGGGCTCCCCCAGAAAAAGTGATGATGTACAAGATAACCCTAGGCCATCAGGACAGCATGCTCCTTATTTTTCAAGTGCAGAAGCTGATATCCAAGGTGCATATGAGAGGCAACAGGGTGGTAGTATGAGAATGAGGTCAGAGGTGTTCCAAGAACGCCCTTTTCTAGACCCAAGTGAGAGGTTTGAAGAGGCAGAGTCCCTAAGGGATGATGAAGATGATGACCCAAATGGTATGAGACCATCTACCTCCAGACCTAAGGATGAACAATTGGCAGAAGAAATCAAAAGCCTAAGAGCAGAACTAGAATACTTACAAGCCATGAAAATCAGAGATGATATACAGCAGAAAGTGCAAGCCTTGAGAACTGCCCAGAATAATTCAGTTCCTACTCTAGAGAATGCAAATATGCAAAGACATCAGCAAAGATATGAGGTGCATCATCAGCATCATGATGACAGACAAAATATGAATGATGCTAGGATACCACTAAACAATGCAGGAAACCAAAATGCAAATAGAAATGTTAATGTTAATCAGCCAAACAGACAGCCTATGCAGCTAGATAGATTCAGGCAGCTGGTGTTTGATGGTATTCCTGGGTATCCTAACCCCATTGATAAGCATCTGAGGCTGCAAGTGCCTAAGTTTTCAGGAAACAATACAGTGTCAGGAGAAGATCATCTAAAGGCCTTTCAAAATGTCATGGATAATTTTGAGGTAGAGCATGAGGATGTTTTCATGAAGTCATTCATGCAATCCTTAATAGATGAGGCAAGAGAATGGTACAGGAATCTCCCTGACCGGAGTATTTCATCATGGGATGATTTTAAGAGGATGTTCAAGGAGCAATATGGTGATAAAACTGACCCTAGCTTCTTTGTAAATGAGTTCACCAGCATCACCAAAGGGTCAAATGAGCAGGTTGCAGACTTCAATGCAAGATTTACTAAAGTGTTGAACAAATTGCCACATCATATGAGGCCAAATGAACCAATGTGCATAATTTTGTACATCAATGCCTTTGATGCAAAGACTGCATATGGACTGAGAGATAAAGGTCCTGCCACTCTCAGGGATGCTTTCAGGATTGCAGTAAATATTGAAAACAATAGGAAAGCATCAGGCAAGACAAATAGAAGGGATGATGTAAAAATTCTGCAGAATCCAAATAAGCCTCAGAACACTCAAGGTAGTACATCTGCTCCTGAAGATAAGATAGACAAACTGGCAAATGTTGTTAAGGACCTAAGCTATAGATTAGCTAGAAGTGAAAAAGGGATGGGTCCTGATAGGCAAGTCTATCAAAGGCAGGAAAAGAGGCCATCATTACATGATATGCCTTATAACACCAATTGGCATGATGGTAAGCCTGTATTTTCACATAACAACACAAATCAGAGGGCTCAACATGCCAAGGAAACTCCTGATCCCCTGAAGAAAACTATAAATATTGCTGATGATGCTCCGTGGTGTATAATCTGTCAGATGCCACATTCACAGTCACAGTGCATGATTGCCCAATCTTTGTATGATAATGCTACATCTTGTAATGAGTGCAATGAGCCACATCATGTGCAGGATGATGATGTTAACATGATGTCCATAGGTAATGGATATACTCTATATGGTGCTGATGAGAAGACAGATGATCAGGTTCAGGCCTGCCAACAGTCCCCATATGATGAAGATCATGAGGATAATTATGTGTATGCTCAGAACTCACACAATTTTCTGAGTAGCTTACACCGACCTTCTGATGAGGAAATCAGAGCCTTCACAGCTGCAGCAGTTGCTCAGGTCAAGAGCAACTACAATCTCAGAGGTAAAAATCAGGTTGGCAGCCCACATCAGCCAGAAGATATTTCTGCAGGTCAGCAGATGCATGGTCATAAAGGAATTGAACCACAAAAAAGGCAGTGGGTAAATAACAAGTAGAACTTTAGATACAGAACAGGTCATGATTTCCAAGGACCAGAAAACAAAACCCCTCAGGCTGAAGATCAAAGTAGAGGTTCCCAAGACAGGAATGATGATCAGGGAACTATGAGAATGAAAGCTAAGTCAGCTCAGGATAAAAGCAAGATTGTGGAGCAAGCTACAACTGCTGTACAAAACTGTGCTCCATTTGATATAGCCCAGATCCTCACTCAGGTAAAGGTCTCTGTTCCACTTATGGAACTCAAGAAAGTGGAAGAGATCAAGAATAGGACAATATCCCTAATCTTAGGGGTACCTTTTCAAGCTAAGCAAAATGATCAGACCCAGGGTGAGAAACAGGTCATGTGCAATGAAGAAGATGAGACTCCTGAAGTATATTTAGGAATGACCATGACAAAGTGTCCTTCACAGGTGGAACCATTTTATGTTTCCCTGGTTATAAATGGTAAAATAATTAGAAATTGTATGCTTGACTCTGGAGCATCCACAAATGTCATGCCTTTGGCTATCATGCAACAAACAGGATTAAAAATTGACAAGGCATGTGGAAAATGCTATGCAATGGATGCCAGAGAGGTACCAGTTATTGGAATCATGAAGGATGTGGATTTCAAACTGGCAGCATTTCCTGAAAAGAAATATAAGATGAATATAACAGTGGTTGACATCAAGCCACAGTATGGTATGCTGCTGTCAAGAAGATGGGCAGCACTAATAGGTGGAAGTATGCAGCTGGACCTGTCATATGCCATGATTCCAATGAATGGCAGGGATGTCAAGTTAATCAGAGAGCAGAGATCATCAGAGACAGTGGAAGACCAAGAAGCAAATGAACAGGTATGCTTTGTGGACACTGACTGTGATAACTTCAGGGTTGTCTCAGATGATACAGAAGATGAAAAGAAAAATGTCTGCACTAAAGAGCTGGATCAGCAAGGATTGTGGACCATGTTTTTTGATGGAGCTTGTGCAAAAGAAGGTTCTGGAGCTGGAGTTGTCTTCCTGTCTCCAACTGGTAAGCTCCTCAAATCCTCTTTCTTGCTGAGGTTTGATTGCACAAATAATATTGCAGAATATGAGGCTTTACTTTTAGGCCTGAATATTGCTCTCAAACATGGAATTAAGATGTTAAGAGTATTTGGAGACTCTGAGCTGATTGTATCCCAAATCAGAAATAAGTATGCTGCAAAGAATAAAAGACTGAAACAATACAAGCATGCTGTTTGGGATACTATTGAGTTATTTGATGCATTTTCAATTGGCTGGGTAGAAAGGTCAAAAAATGTTATGGCTGATTTCTTAGCCAATGTTGCAATAAGGCCAGATGACATCACTCTGTCAGGTGTCACAGATGTAGAAGTTAAAATTAGGCCTGCCATACCAGAAAACATATGCAGTTGGCAAGTTTTTAATGATGATAGGGATTTGCTAAAATTTTTGCACTGCATAGATGAGTATGAGAACCAACAGATTGATTTCCAAGCTTTTGTAGAAACTGTAGATGGAAAAGAGACTCTTGTAGGGAAGGAGATCATCCAGTTGAAGACTAACAAGATCCCTAGAGGGTTAGTGGCTTTGGAAAGAGCCTTTGACAGTAGAGACAAAATGGTCACAAAGATATCCCCCACAAATAAGGAGGATTTAGAAGAAATAAATTTGGGGACATCTCAGGCCCCTCAGAAGGTATATATTGGCAAACAGCTCAAACCACACATAAGAAGTATGCTGATTGCATTGCTAAAAAGGTATAAACATGTTTTTGCTTGGTCATATGAGGACCTAAAAGCTTATAGAGAAGACTTATTCCAGCATGAGATCCCACTGAAGCCTGGAGCTAAGCCATTTAGACAGAGGCAAAGGCCTATAAATCCTACCTTAGCTCCCAAGATGCAGGAAGAACTCAAAAGGCTCAGGGATGCTGGAATAATTGTGCCCATCAGACATTCAACTTGGGTGTCTAACCTTGTCCCAGTCAGGAAGAAGAATGGTGATATTAGGCTTTGTGTGGATTTCAGGAACTTGAATGTATCCTCTTTGAAGGATAACTATCCATTGCCTAATATGGAAGCTATGTTGCAGAAGGTGACTGGTTGTGAACTCCTATCCATGATGGATGGATTTTCGGGATATAATCAGGTAAAGGTAAAGGAATCAGAACAATATAAGACTGCCTTTACCACTCCATGGGGAACATATGTGTATGTTAGAATGCCATTTGGACTAACAAATGCAGGTGCTACATTTCAAAGAGCAATGGATGTTGCTTTTGCAGGGCTGATTGATTCAATCCTGGCAGTATATCAGGATGACCTGACTGCCTACTCAAAGAAAGAAGAGCAGCATTGTATGCATCTGGAGCAGATCTTCATAAGAGCACTAGAATATGGTATTTCTTTAAACCCAAAGAAGTGTGCCTTTGGAGTAGTTGAAGGAAAGCTTCTGGGACATATTGTTTCCAAGGATGGAGTCAGGATAGATCCAGACAGAGTGGCAGCCATTGACAGGATCCAGATGCCAAAAACTGTGAAAGGAGTTCAGTCCTTCTTTGGACAGGTAAACTTTGTCAGAAGATTTGTTCCCAACTTTGCAGAGATCACAAGGAACATTTCCAAGATGATGAAGAAGGATGCAACTGTCAACTGGGAAAGGGAAGCAACAGAATCATTTCAGAATATCAAAGAGGCAATAAAGATGGCCCCTGTTCTTAAATCTCCTGATTTTTCTAGGCCATTCCAGGTGTTCTCATTTGCTTCCTTTCATACTGTAGCTGCATGTTTGTTACAGAAAAATGAAGATGGTTTTGAACAGCCCATCGCCTTCTTCAGTATGTCCCTGCAGGCCTCTGAATTGAAGTATGATATTATGGAAAAGCAGGCATATGCACTTGTTAGAGCCATTAAAAGTTTCAGACCGTACTTGGTAGGGTCACATATAATTGCATATGTACCTCATGCTGCAGTCAAAGACATATTCACTCAGCAGGAGGTGACTGGAAGAAGGTGCAGATGGATAAACAAACTGCAGGAATTCAATATAGACATACAAGTTACTAAGTTGATAAGGGGACAAGGATTAGCCAAGATGATGGCACAGTCAAACTTGGAAGCATGCCAAGTTAATGCAGTCCAAGATGAGAATGTAAGTGCATCAGGATCTGAATGGTACAAGGATATTGTCTATTATTTGCAAAATCTGAATTGTCCCTCCCATTTCAGTGACAATCAAAAGAGGACTCTGAAGCTACATGCAATCAGGTATGTTGTTATTCAAGGTGAACTGTACTGGAAAAATCCTGATGGTGTGCTGCTGAGATGTGTGGATAAGAATATGGCTAACAATATTTTGATTGACATGCATAAAGGATTGTGTGGTGGCCATTATACTGCCCAAACAACAGCTCATAAAATTCTCAGGGCAGGATATTGGTGGCCCACTCTCTTTTCAGATGCACAGAGGTTAGTAAGAAAATGTGACCCTTGCCAGAGATTCTCAGGAAAGCTGAAATATCATGGTGCTTTACCCCTCAGAACTGCACCTGTGGATGCTCCATTCCAGCAATGGGGAATTGATTTTATAGGGGAAATTGCAGACAAATCAAGTGGGGGACACAGTTGGATTTTGGTGGCAACTGACTACTTTACCAAATGGATTGAGGCCATTCCAACTAAAAGAGCTACAAGTAAGGTGGTGACAGATTTCATACTAGAGAACATCATCATCAGGTTTGGAGTACCATCTAAAATAATCACTGATAATGCTATGTGCTTCAGATCAGGTGAGTTTGTTGATTTTTGCAACAGGTATGGGATAAGCCTGTCATATACATCACCATATCACCCACAAGGAAATGGTCAAGCAGAATCAAGCAATAGGAGCATCATGAAAATTGTCAAGAGGATACTGGACAAGAACAAGAGAGCTTGGGACTCAAAGTTGAATTTAGCAGTATGGGCTGACAGAGTGACTGTGAAAAGGGCTATTGGGAAGTCACCTTTTGAGCTAGTATATGGTGCATCAGCTAGACTGCCCATAAACAATCTCCTACCAGTTTACAGATTCATTCAAGAGTATGATGAGGAGATTGAAGATCCCATGACAGGAAGAGTGAATCAGCTGGTTGCATTGGATGAAGACAGAAGGAGAGCCCACCAGATCAATCTCAAAAGACAACAAGGGATGAAATATCAGTTTGACAGGAGAACTACAAAAAGGAAGTTTCAAGTTAATGATCTGGTGCTTATTTGGAATGCTAAAGATTAGGAAAAGGGTAAACATGGTAAGTTTCAACCCTTATGGATGGGCCCATATCAGGTTTGCAATACTCATGGGGAGGATTCTTATTTCCTCCAGGCCCTAGATGGTGAAATTCTGGAATTGCCTGTGCATGGCCAATTCCTTAAGTTCTATTTTGCATAATGACTGGTTGCTGTGCACATTTGTAAAATATGTATGTAGTGTAAATGCCTTGTACAGCTCGCGTTTTTTGGCTTTTTGTCAGGTCTGCCCGGAGATCTGGTTCTCGCTGCAGGTTTTCACCTGCATGTCCCCATTCGGAGCCACTGTTGACACTCATTTTGACCAGGGGTTGATTTGTCATGATCAGGAGGTTTCTTCATTTGAAGCCTTTATCTTCTTGCCCATTTTTTCTAAGTGTTGGACCTCCTCAGCATTTTTCAACTGCAGCATCATGTTTTCCTGAGGAGGAGGTCATCATCATCATCTTGTCTTCGATGGTCTGCATCATCATGTTCTTCGTCGACTGGGTTTTTCATCGTCATCATCATATTCAGTCATCGGGTGATGTTTGGTTTTTATCATGATGATGCTGCCGAGCTACAGTGCACCCGCATCTGCTTGCGAGGGTGATGTTTCAAAGTCTCCGGTGATCTTCCATTTATCACCTTGCGTGAGCATGATGATGATGTTGCTTATTCTTTGAATTACTCGACCTAACTTGTTTTTTCCTAAGGGTTGTGTTCATCATCATCATATTTCCAGTTATCATCCTGCTGCTTGCGGAGGTCATCATATTTTCTGCCTTCATGATATTTCGCCGGGGTGATATTTTTATCATCGGGTGATCTTGGTTAACATCATCCTGATGATGTTGTTGAAGAGTTGTAATTGCGACCCGATATTCACTAGGGTCATCATATTTTGGAACGTCAGGATGATCTTAGTCAATATCATCCTGATGATGTTATATCACTTCCTATTCTTTGTTTCTCATCCTGATGATGCTGACGTCATCCGTATATAAGGGTGATATTTTTCATTTCTGCCTATCTGCATCATGATATTCGCGAAGGAGGGGGTGATATTTTCATATCACCCGGATATATGTTTGTTTGTTCGAACATCATGATGATGTTGATATCAAGGAGATATCCGCCTGCTGGTTTCGCGTGTTATCTATTGAGGGTGATCTTTTCAAGCAGCATCATCATATTCAGTTTTCGCCCCGATCTTACAGAGGAGCTACAGTGCAACCTGATGTTCGAACGTCAGGAGGATATTTCCAAATATCCGGTTGTCTTCCGAATATCATGATGATGTTAATATGATGATGACGTCACCAAGGTCCGCGGGGGTCATATTTCTAACAACTGATCATCTTGAAGAGACCTCCTGATATTTGCAAACATGATGATGACGTCATCCGGATGTGAGGAGGTGCGCAGTAGGCGGATATGATGATGACGTCAGCAGGATATGATGATGACGTCATCAGGATGTTCATCGGCCAGACTTTTGTTATAAGCTCAGCAGGAGGATGTTCCTCCGAAGGATCAGGTTGTGCCGATTATCATGAAGGTTATATTTCAAATATCATGATGACGTCAGGGTGATTTTTCGAACAACAGGATATCATGCTACTGGAAGATGATGATGATGAAGTCTATACTAGTGTCGTCAGGAGCAAAAGTACCGACATGATATATGCTCATGACCTAGTATATAAGGTGTTATTGAGGTCATCGCGGGGTGCATGTGGGTTATTGAGATCCTGCATATTTGAAATATCATGATGATGAATCTCGGCGGGAAATGCTCGTGATAGTCTGTATGATGTTCTTCCTGAGGCCGCGGGTTGGTGCGCCATTAATGGCGAAGGTTGTAGAGGTATGGGCGATGGCGTGGGTCGATCTGGTACCCGACTGAAGGTGTCAATCAGCGGATGATGGCGCAGGGCTCGAGAAATCTTCTTGTCTCCTCCCCTACCTACTGCATTCAAGTTTGGGCGCCAATCTGGTTGTGTTTGAGCGCCATTTTCATGATACTGTGTATCTGGCGAAATTTTGGTCAACAATGTAATTAATTGCTGAGCACCTACCTGGCTGTTATAAGCAGGTTGTGTTGTTCATTTGTTGTTGTTGAAAGTTGATGATTTTGGCTCTGTAATGCATAACAAGCTGATCTGGTTGCTCTGTACAGCTTACCTGTGAGTTTATGTATCTCTTGTTGTTTGTTTTTGGCATGAACCCACTGATTTCATGATTAAACTTATATGAGAAATGCTGTTTGGCATGTGTTGTGTTAATTCTGTCTCCAGTATTGCATGTATCCTTCTTCTGAATCTGGATGTTTGGTAATGTTTAGATTCTAGAGCATAGAATTCCTGTGTTGAATGTCTGATCTTTTAACTTCTATTCAAGGGGTAGATTAAACTGTTTTCAGGTTGAACATTGGGAGGGATATACTGCAGTAGGGATACCATAAGTAGAGATAACCTAACACTTTGTATTGGGAGATGCCTGTAAGGCAGGTATCACATCGATCCCCTTGAAATCCAGTTTTAGTTGTTTATGCTGATCATTCACAGGTGTATGTCTATTGACTCCAGGCCCTGGATAGGCACCAATCAGGCTTTGTTTTGTGTTATAACCATATCCAGCTTTGCATCCACACTTAAACTCCAAAGCAAAATCTAAAACCAACATTAGGACATTAGAGTTAGTTTAGGATCCTCAGTCCTCTGTCTACAACTGCAAATAGGCCCAAAGCTAGCCCCTTTGCCCTTATCTTTCAGTTTTGGTCTACATACAGGAGGACTCATCTGCTTTCTGTCAACATCCCAGCCTTGCATGCATATCCTTATGGGTGTTGAGTAGGGAATACCCCCTAGGTCTTGCAGAGCCTGAAGAAGAAGAGGAGATAAAATATAGAGTCTATCTCCTATACTGTTGACCCCCTGGCCCAGAGCTCCTGTTGATCACTGATGGCTACCTTGTAGGGATATCTGGGAATAAGCATCCAGTCTGGGAAAAAGTCAACAGTATGATCAAGCAAGAAGAGACATGGAAGAAGAAGAAGCAGAAACAGCTCAACTTGAAGCCCTCATTGCAAAGAGACTGCCAAGAGGATCCGGTAAGTATGAAGGAAAACTACCCTTTAAGTGTTTCAACTGCAATAAGATTGGTCATTTTGCCTCAAGATGTCCGGAGAGATCTGCAAGATCTAATACTCACAGACAAAGGTTTCAAAAGAATTGCTATTATGTTCATGAAGAAGATGACAATGAAGGAGTAACAGATGATGAATCAGAACTAGGAAGCAAATCCGGAAATGAGTGGGTGTTTATAGCCATCAAGGAAGAAGATTCAATACTCTCTGAATCTGTCAATCACAAAGTTGTTGATAAAGCCTTGGCTGCTCAAGTGGAAGAAAAGGATGATTGGGTTATTGACAGTGGATGTTCTCACCATATGACTGGTGACAAGAATAAGTTCTTAGATTTGGAAAGATATGAAGGAGGAATGGTAAAGTTTGGTGACAATTCTGCTGGCAGAATCAGAGGTAGGGGAACTATTTCCTTTGATGGTAAGAGCAAAATAGGAAATGTACTGTATGTTGAAGGATTGAAGCACAATCTTCTCAGTGTTGGTCAGTTGATGGACAAAGGCTATGATCTCCGGTTCAAGAATGGAAAATGCAGAATCTTTACAAGCTCCAGAACTGAAATTGCATCCGGTACTCAGACAAGAGGTAACATCTTTCATCTGGTTGGTTCAAATAAAAGTTGTTTGTTTGTTCAAATTGATCAGAGTTGGTTATGGCATAGAAGAATGTGTCATGTAAATTTTGATAACATCATCAAAATAAGCAATACTCAGGCTGTGAGAGATCTTCCAAAGTTGATAAAACCTACAAATAGTGTGTGTAAAGAATGTCAGTTAGGCAAACAAAGCAGAGTCTCTTTTAAAAGCAAAGATCAGTCTTCTACCGGATTGTTGGAATTAGTACATACTGATCTATGTGGTCCGACAAGAATCAAGACTCTGCAAGGTGATAGATATTTCATGTTGTTAATAGATGATCATTCCCAGATGATGTGGGTTACCTTTCTAAAAGAAAAATCAGAAGCTTTTGAGAAGTTCAAAATCTTCAAAGCTATGGTGGAGAATCAAACCGGATTGAAACTAAAGTGTCTAAGGTCTGATAGAGGTGGTGAATTTACATCTGGTGAATTCATTGACTTTTGTGAGAAACAGGGTATAAGGAGACAGTTGTCTGCTCCTAAGACTCCACAGCAGAATGGAGTAGTTGAGAGAAAGAACCAGACCATCCAGGAAGCTGCTAGGACAATGATGTTGGAAGCAAATGTTCCTCAAATGTTTTGGAAAGAAGCTATCAGCACTACAGTCTACACTCTCAATCGAGTTCAAATCAGAAACAACACCAGTAAGACCCCCTATGAACTCTGGTTTGGCATCACTCCTACTGTGAAATATTTCAGAGTATTTGGTAGCAAGTGTTATATTAAAAGAGATGAAGATCTAGGAAAGTTTGATGCTAGAAGTGATGAAGGAATTTTCTTGGGCTACTCCACTCAAAGCAAAGCATACCGGTGTTACAATAAGAGATTGAGGAAGATGATAGAAAGCACCAATGTAAAGGTTGATGAAGGAATTGAGAAGCCTTCAAGATTTTATGAGTTTGATGAAGATGACCAAGACAGTGTTCAAGGACCTCAATCCTCTCCGGTGAGATAGAGTCAGCCTGATCCAGTAAATCAGGAAGAAGAGATAGGTTTGAATGAGCCTGATCAAGAAACAGCAGTGCTGGATACTCCCAAAATTCCAAGGTATGTAAGACTGAATCACTCTGAAGATCAGATCATAGGTGACAGAAGCAAAGGTGTACAAACTAGAAGGAATATTGCTCAAGATCAGAATGAATGTTGTCTAATTTCAAAGATTGAACCTAAAACAATAAATGAAGCCTGCAATGATGAAAACTGGACCAAAGCAATGGAAGATGAACTGATGCAAATTGAGAAAAATCATACTTGGGATCTTGTTCCCAGACCTAGAGACAGGAATGTAATTGGGACCAAGTGGGTCTTCCGGAACAAACTAAATGAAGCTGGTGAAGTAATCAGAAACAAAGCTAGATTGGTCTGCAAAGGCTACTCTCAAATAGAAGGAATTGACTTTGAAGAGACTTTTGCTCCGGTAGCAAGAATTGAAGCAGTCAGATTACTTCTTGCATTTGCTGCCTTCAAAGACTTCAAGGTATATCAGATGGATGTCAAGTCTGCCTTCCTAAATGGTGATCTGGAAGAAGAAGTCTACATTGAACAACCGGATGGATTTCAATTGTCTGATAATAATGATATGGTCTGCAAGTTGAAGAAAGCTTTGCATGGATTCAAGCAAGCCCCAAGAGCATGGTATGAAAGGTTGGATAAGCATCTTGTGCAGATTGGATTCAACAAAGGTACTGCTGACAGTAACTTATATTTCAAAATTGATCATGAAAACATTCTGATTGTTGAAGTGTTTGTGGATGATATCATTTTTGGAGGAAGAGATAGTATGTGCAAAACTTTTGCAAATCAGATGAAAAGTGAGTTTGAAATGTCTATGCTTGGTGAAATGAATTTCTTCTTGGGTCTGCAAATTACTCAAACAAAAGAAGGGATCTTCATTTCTCAGACCAAATATGTGAAAGAATTGTTAAAGAAATTTGGTATGGAAGACTCAAAGCCTATGAACACTCCTATGGCAACCGGATGTAAGCTAAGCAAAGATGATGATTCTCCAAAAGCAGATCAGACAAAGTATAGATCAATGATTGGTGGATTGTTGTATCTCACTCAAACTAGACCAGATATAATGCAGGCTGTTGGTCTTGTGGCAAGATTCCAGGCTGATCCTAGAGAATCTCATGTTATGGCAATCAAAAGAATTTTTAGATACTTGAAAGGAACAGTTGAGTATGGTCTATGGTATCCTAGAGATCCGGATTTCTCTCTTCATGCTTACACAGATGTAGATTGGGCAGGAGATGTGGATGACCGGAAGAGCACTAGTGGTGGAGCATTCTTTTTGGGGAAGAGATTGGTTTCTTGGCTAAGCAAGAAACAAGATGCAATATCTCTGTCTACAACTGAAGCAGAATACATTGCAGCAGCAGGTAGTTGCACTCAAATCTTATGGATGAAGTAGATGCTAAGAGACATCAAAGTTGAATATGAGGAGCCTATCACAATTTTCTGTGATAATTCAAGTGCAATTAATATTTCCAAGAATCCGGTATTGCATTCTAAGACTAAGCACATATCTATCAAATTTCACTTTTTGAGAGAACAAGTAAACAAGGAAGAAGTCAGATTGGAGTATGTTCCCTCCAAGGATCAAATTGCAGATATCTTTACAAAACCTCTTCCCAAGGACTCTTTTGAATATCTCCGGGAGAAGTTAGGGGTCATGGCCCCTCCGGTGATGAACTAAGATGCACTGATGTGCATCAGTCCGGTGGCTATCACAGTCATATCTTGTGATCCGGACTAATGGGGAGCTGCAACTAAGGGGGAGCAGCTGGTATGATTCTGATGTATGAGAATTGCAAGTATGAGCCCTTTGCCATTGATGTCAAAGGGGGAGAGAAAACATGTGAAAAACAAGTGATTGATGATCAAAGGGGGAGCAGTAAAGGAAGAGAAGACATATGAAAAGTTGAAGTTCTTGTCTTAATGGTTTTTCACATCATATGTTGCCATCAATGACAAAGGGGGAGATTGTTGCAAGTATGAGGTTATCCAGTGTTGTCATTGATGTCAACATACTCATATTGCATTGACAAGAAGGATTTGATGAGCTGTGTGCTGAGGATATTGAGAAAATTAGTCTCAGTCAGGAACAGTGAAGAATAGTGATGAGAAGAAGGTAAATGTACTGTATAGGGTGAGAACCGGAGGATGCGGATTAAAGGGTTAGTAGATATGAGTCTTGAGATGCTACAGTTAAGATTTCAGAGGTCCGCATGAAGATCTGAAGGAGTTGTGGCTGCCGGTATAGAACCGGGTCCGGCAAGTATCCGGAGGTGACAGAGGATCACAAAAAGGTCCAGTGAGGTCCGGAATTGTATTATCCTAATCTGCGGATTGGAAGGAGTGTTTGTGATGTCCTTGTGATGTATCATCCTGATTTGTGTATGATTTGGAGGTCCGGAAGTACCTCTTGCATTATGACAGTGGCGACAGACTGCGTTCTTAAAGTTCCGGATGAGGAAGACAAGAGATCCCAGTAAGCAGAGGAAGTGCGGATGTATCCAGACATTCAGACAGGCTTGTGAAGGTTCTTGGATCATGTTTAGGTTGTGTTGTTGGTCCGCATTGATGGTAGAGCCCGGAATTGAAGTTATTCTTCCGGATGAAGTTCTTGCTCTGTGTAGCCGACCGGATGAGTTGTTCATCCTGTGAATGTTCTTGTGATGGCCGACCGGATGTGTTATTCATCTTGCGGATACTCCTATGGTTGTTTGCCGACTTAGATGCTTGTTCTTGAGTCGATGTCTTGTATAAATAATGGTTTGTAAGTTCATTTCAGTGTGTGGTGTGAGAATGAGTATGGTATAGCGAAGAAACGTGCGAAAGGTAGAGCAGAGATTGTTGGGCTTAATTGGAACTGATCCGGACATGATAGAGATGTCATTCTCTAGTTCAAGACTGTGATTTTTATCACTTTGTAGACAGTGTGTCTCCTTGTAGGCAGTGGGCCTCTTTGTGAGCAGTGTGCTCGGGCAGTGAGCCCTTATTGGCATGTGCCATTCATTTTTCTTTATTCTTCTAACAGAGAATAATTCTTGGGTTAATCACCCCGTGGTTTTTCCCTTAACCGGGTTTTCCACGTCAAAATCTTGGTGTTCAATGTGTTGATGCTTATCTGCTCTTGTGTTTATGTATTATGCTTCCATGGATGATTATTTGATATGCTGCTAACTAACAACAGTGAGTTAAGTGTTTGAATGAGAAGAAGTTTTATACAACTGATTCACCCCCCCCCTCTCAGTTGTATGCCCTAGATCCAACAAAAACATCCCTCATTCATCCTTGCCTATTTTTCGTGGTCTTTCTGTCGAGGATCCTAATATGTTTTTATTTGAGTTTGATGTGTTGTGCCACAATTATGATTATCCAATTGATGCATAGAAGCTCAAGTTATTTCTAGCCACATTGAAGCATGCAGCCCTACGCTGGTTCATGAACCTCTGAAACATTCAAACATGGGTGACATAAAGGAAATTTTTTTGATGAAATATCAGGAGTATTGAAAAATGAAAGAGGTTTGGCATGAGATATTATGAATGACACAGAAAGAACATGAATCTATGGAAGACTATCTTGAATACTTCATGTTCAGCCTGCAACGATCTCGACAACAAGGGATAACCCCTAATACTATTAAAATGTTGTTTCTTAGGGGAATAAGAGATGATACTATGGATGCATTGAATTTAATAGATAAAGGTAGCATCTCTAAATTGAACTTTGATGAAATCTATGACATTTGCAGGAATTACTCATGGTCTCAATGATCACGGAGGAATTATTCAAGTAAGCTTTCTACTTCAGGAAATGCCATAGGTATAACCAAGTGTGAAATAGGTAATTTTCTTGGATATTTTAAAATTGATTTATTGAATCACATGGGCAAGCATATTGACACCCTATATACTCATAGAAAGGAGGAAACTAAAAAGGCCTTGGCTGTATTATGTCTGACCTGTCGAAAAAGGCATAGTAGTGAGGATTGTCCTTATAATAGGAAAAATATTTCATCTTTAGAAGAAGCCAGCAAGAGTTCCATCTTAAGGCCTCTTCCTATAGGTGTAATAGATATGGAATATTCTGAAGAACACGTCTACTATATGGCCCCAAGGCGACCCTTTCCACCTCGAGTGATACATCTAGAAATGACTAATGATTATCTCGCTCCTAGACCTAGCCAATCCAATTCTTTCTCTAATCAACCTGGATGATATGGGGGTTGGCAACAACCTCCACAATACCCTCAATGGATGAAACCATATCATATGATTCACAGCAGTGGCAATAGGCATAGAGGCCACAACTACCACAACCTTCACCATACCAACAGCCATATCCACCACAATCACAATTTCCACCTCCTCCTATGATTAACCCATATCAAAAGCCTCAATAATTTCTTCCATCCATACCATCATTATCTACCTAGCCAGCCAATCTACCACAACCACCAAAGCCCACACCAATGCCAGCTCAACCAAACCCAAATCCCATCAATAAGGAAACACAACCTGTATATAATAATGAGGTGTTAGATTACCCTACTTATCATGTAAATACTGTAGAAATAGATGGAGTCCACTTAAGGTTGGGAAAGGCCCTTCAAGGGCCCACCATTATAGAAATTAATGAAGAACTTGAAGAGGACCTAGTAAAAGAACCTCCATTTCCCAACTGATTTCATTCAGAGCTACTACAAAAGGAAGTTTCTCAACTTGAATTTGATTTTTTCAATGAGTTACATAATGTTAACATTAAGATTCCTTTGTTGTAGGCCATCAAGGATATCCCAATATATACAAAATAGTTTGGGATCTTTGTACTCAGAATCAAAAGAAAAAGAAAGATCCGAAGACTATCTAGGTCATTGGTTAGTTAGTAGACCTTATGCTAGAGAATCTAACCAGTCCTAAGTATTCAGATCCAGGAAGTCCTATCATCAAGGTGCATATTAGTAAAGTTATTAGTCCTAATACACATGTTGATTTAGGTGTTGTGATTAATATCATGACAAATGAAACAAAGGAAAAATTATCACGTAAGGGGCTTAGACCTACTCCCATAGTTCTCCAAATGGTAGACATATCATTAGTCAAACTAGAATGTATGATTGAAGATGTAATTCTTTCTATTGATTCATGGGAATACTCAACTAACTTTATGATTTTGTAGCCAAAAATTATGCTGGTGGGTACCCCTTAATTTTGGGACGACCTTGGTTAGAAGCTATAAATACCTTCATCAAATGTCGGTTAGGAAACATGGTCATTTCTAATGCGGAGAACATAAAACAATTGACTTTATACCCACCGGTACAAACCATGTTAGAAATGGAGGATCCAATCTAGCTGGACAATGATTTGGATGAGTCCCTTCCAATCCACATGATTGATCAAGCATCTGATATTGAAGAACTTGATGAAGATAATATTCTTGTTAATTTTCTTTAGAACAGGTATGCATTGAAAGAAATCTTTGAAAGCATGGTTCTTCATTCTGGTCACAGTACTCCTTGCACTTTTGGTAACTTTCCTTTGATAAGTAGCGCACAATCTGTCCAACACTTTGTCACGTTGCATCAGTTGTTACCCCATAATTGTTTGTTTATCCCATATTTACTCTCTGAAAAGTCCAACAATACATTATCCACTTCACAAGTACTAGCTCTCAATTCACCTACACAATCAGAGACCATGGAAATTTTACCTGGTGATACACTAAATATCAATCCACAATTAAGCTCTGTACAAATCCAAGACCTTATTGTCATGCTAAGAACTTATAAAGATGCCTTTGCTTGGGAATATCAAGATATGCATGGCATCCATCCAGACACCTACACACATGATATTTATATCAAAGAAGGTAGTCATCCGGTTAGGCAAGCATAGCAATGGCTCAACCCCATCCTATGTGATATAGTCAAAGAGGAGTTACAAAAATTGTTAAATGTCAGATTTATCTATCATATCTCAGATAGTCAGTGGGTCTCTCCTCTAGTTGTGGTTCCTAAGAAAAATGGTAAGTGGAGAATTTGTGTTGATTATCGAGTACTTAAAAAAGCTACCAAAAAGGATCATTTTCCATTACCATTTATTGGTCAAGTGTTGGACACTCTTGCAAGTAAAAAGTTCTTTAATTTTCTAGATGGGTTCAATGGCTACAACCAAATTCACATAGCACCTGAAGACCAAGACAAGACTACTTTACATGTCCTTGGGGCACTTTTTCTTATAATGTCTTACCTTTTGGGCTATGCAATGCCCCTTCCACTCTTCAAAGGGCGGTTTTGAGTATTTTTGTAGATCTCGTAAATGATTGTGTAGAGGTGTATATGGATGATTTTACAATACATGGTAACACTAATGAAGAGGCTAAAACAAACAAAAGGTACTTAAACGTTGTATAGACACTAATTTATCATTGAGTCATGAAAAATGCCATATGCTCATGACATAAGGAATAGTACTTGGTCATTATATCTCTTCTAAGCGTATTCAAGTTGATCCCAAAAAGATATAGATCATCCAGGACTTACCAACACCCTCCAGCCAAAAGGATGTTCATAGTTTCCTAGGCCATGCATGGTACTATAGGAGGTTTATCCAAAAGTTTAGTAAGATTGCCTCCCCCTTGTTCACATTGCTAGAAAAATATGTCGCTTTCTCTTGGAAACTAGAATGTCAAGAAGCCTTTAAAGCCATTAAGACCAAGCTAGTGACCACACTAGTTGTTAGAGGTCCAAATTGGGAATTACCTTTTCATATTCATACTGATGCCTCAAACTATTCTATGGGAGCTATGCTTGGACAAAAGGAAGATAACTTTTTCCACTCCATTTACTACATCAATAAGAATTTAACAGGTAATGAGGTAAACTATATAGTAACTGAAAAGGAATTTCTAGCTATTGTATATGCAATTAATAAGTTATGACATTATATTACTAGATACAAAGTGTTTGTTCATACTGCTCGTTCTACAATTCAATTTTTAATGAATAAACCTATTGTAATTGGTAGATTTATTAGGTGGTTACTTTTGCTTCAAGAATTTGACATTACTATACTTGATAAGCCTAGTAGAGAAAATGTGGTTGCAAACTTTTTGTCCAGAATATAGCAACAAGATAAGGAACCCATTCCAGTTGATGATACATTTCCAGAGCATCTATTTGCTATCTCAGTGAAAAGTCTCTGGTTCATTGACATTGAGAATTACCTGGTCACTTGCAAGTTTCTGCCTCATTTCTCTCTGAGGGAATGCCAAAAATTTGTTTCTCAGTGGACAATACACGCCGATCAGTGGATTACTCTTCCACACTGGCATTGACAATATCATGCATTGTTGTGTACCTAAACATGATGTCTTCGATATACTTCATGCATGTCATATAGAACCATGTGGTGGACACTTTGCTACTCAATGGACAACCCAAAAGACCTTGAATATCGGCTAATATTGGCCTACAATCCATAAGGATTGTAAGTGTTATGTTCATCATTATCAGAAGTGTCAATGTATGGGTCGCCCCGCATGCTCAGATGAAATGCCCCTGCATCCTCAGTTGTCCATTAAGCCCTTTGAAAAATGAGGGCTTGATTTTGTCGAACTCATCAACCCACCATCAAGGAACAAGGAATACATCCTTGTCTGCATAGATTATGTGACAAAGTGGGTTGAAGTCGTTTCTCTAAAACATGCAAGGGATACCAAGGTAGTTGATTTCCTTTATTATGAGATCTTTACAAGATTTGGTGTTTCACAAGAGATAGTCATAGATCAAGGTCCATAGTTTACATCCAAGCTCATTTCTACTTTGGTTCATGAGTATGAGATACGACATTGCAATTCTTCACCTTACCACCCTCAAGCTAATGGCCAGGTTGAAGTCACCAACCGAGAACTCGAGAACATTCTTACCAAGACAGTTGCTCTTCATAAAAGTGATTGGACCACAAGACTTCCTGAAGTCATGTGGGCCTATCATACAACATAGAAGACCACCACTGGTCTAAACCCTTATGAACTTGTTTATGGTAAGAAAGTTGTTCTTCCTATTGAGTTCAAGGTGAAAACTCTTCACATTGCACTTCAGTTATGTATGAGTCTTTCTGATGCACAGAAAGAGTGTATTTTTCAATTGGACTTCTTAGATGAATTGCATTAGGAAGCTCTTTTTCATGTAGAGACAGTTCAAAAATAGCACAGTCTTTGGCATGATTGGTTCATCCAATAACGATCATTTCAGCCAAGTGACTGGGCGCTCTTGTATGATAGTATATTTTCGGATTTCAAAGGCAAGTTCCACACTTGATGGCTTGGTCCTTATGAGATTGAAGTCATCTACGATAATGGTGCAGTCAAGCTTCACACTATGGATTTTGACCGCATGGCCCTTGTCGTTAATGGACACCATCTAAAGTTGTACAAGTGCCCTATTTTAAAAGAGGATTTTGTCTCAAGTTTGTGAAAGAAACTCAATATTCTTGACAAAGTCTCTGTCGCCTCTTCAAGTGCCTCTTAGGTGCTTCCAATTTAAAAAACAAAACCAATCAATAAAAGATCCAACAATGAAAACCCTTGGGCATTGTTAGTCAGTTAGTACTTGAATATTAGAAGTTTCTTAGGACATGTTGGTTATTACCAAAGATTCATAGAAAACATTAGTAAGATTGTAGCTCCCATGTTCTCTCTTTTGCAAAAAGATGTGGATTTTACCTAGACAAATGAATGTCAAAAGTCTTTTGACATCATTAAAGAAAAGCTTGTCTCAGCCCCAGTCCTATGGGGGCCTAATTGGAAACTTCCCTTCCATATATATGTTGATGCTTCCAATGATGCTATTAGAGAAGTGTTAGGACAAGAAGATGAAAATGGAGGGAAATATGCTATATATTTCATCAGTAAGAACTTAAGCCCCATGAAATGAAATTACACCACCATGGATAAGGAATTTCTAGCCACAGTTCATTCAATAAACAAATTCTGGCATTACATCACAGGATACAAAGTGACCATATTCATAGACCATTTAGCTATCAAGTACCTGATGAACAAACACATAGTGAATGGATGAATAATCAGATGGTTATTATTTCTACAAGAATTTAATGTAACCATAATGGATAAGCCTAGGAAATTCAATGTAGTTGTAAACTTTATATCCTAGATAAAGCAAGATAATGGAGATTGTACTCCTATGTAGGATGAATTTCCTAATGAAAATTTATTTGTTATCTCCATTAAAACACCTTGGTTTGCAGACATTACAAATTACTTAGCAACTTCTAAGCTTCCCCCAGACTTCACATCAAAACAAAAGAAATGCCTCATTTGGGAAAGTGCTCACTTTAAATGGATCAAAGGCGTGTTATTCTAATATGGGCCTGATTTAGTCCTGTAATGTTGTGTCAGACTAGATGAAACATACAACATCCTTAGAGCTTGCCATGACAATCCATCTGGTGGACATTACTTTGCCAAAAGAACTTTCAATAAAATCTTAGGTGTAGGATATTATTGGCCCTCTATGCACAAGGATGTGAAGAATTATGTTCGCCATTGTGATGAATGCCACCAAGTGGGAAGACCTACGACATCCAATGAAATGCCTCTATAACCACAGGTAACTTTTGAACCATTTGAAAAGTGGGGATTGGATTTTATTGGTCCTATAGATCCTCCTTCACAAGGAAAAGAATATATTTTGGTCTGCACGGACTATCTTACCAAATGGGTAGAAGTCTAAGCCCTCAAATTTTCTAGAGAAGAATAGGTTGTAGACTTTCTGTATAATAGATTTTTTCTCAGATTTGGAGCCCCTAGGTCAATTATCACAGACCAAGGACCTTAGTTTATGTCCAAATTTATGTTAGCTTTCACCAATCATTTCTAGGTAAGCCATAAAAATCTACCACCCTATCACCCACAAGCAAATGGACATGTAGAAGTCACTAATAGGGAGCTCAAAAACATCTTAACAAAAATAGTTTTATCAAGAAGAAAGGATTGGGCCAAGAAACTACTTGAGGTTGTTTGGGCTTATAATACAACTTGGAAATCCACCACTAGTCTTACCTCTTATGAATTGGTCTTTGGGAAGAAACCTTTTCTTCCCATTGAATTTGAACTCTGAATGCTTAGAAAACCAATGGATCTAGGCTTCAATCTTGATCGAGCTCAAGTAGAGAGTCCTACAACTTAGTGAACTAGATGAACTCTGCCTAGAAGCCATTCATTAGACTAAACTAGCTCAACAATAATGAAAGGCCTGGCATGATAAACACATCAAAGAAAGAGAATTCCATTTTGGAGGTTGGGCGTTGCTATTTGATTCTCGATACAAGGACCAGAAAGGTAAACTCATAAATCATTGGCTAGGTCCATATGAGATTTTTGATGTATTCCCAAACTAAGAAGTACAACTCAAACCCATTCATGGTGATTCCCAAACCCTCTTTTTCAATGGACATCAACTCAGGATCTACCATGAACTTATCAACAAAGAAGATTTTACTCGACTGGTGGAAATGCACGGAGAAACACAATGTGTTGATCCTGCTTCGACAGAAACAATACCATAAATATCTTGAAGTTAAAAAAAACTATGTTTGAATGTGTGAATATGCATTTAGTAACAATTCTTCATATTTTTTTTTTAGTATCTACCTAAATTTCATCTCTATTTCGTAGGGTTTCATCTTTTAGGATGTGTTACAAATTCTGGTGCACCTCTTGGTGATGCTCTGGAACTTGTTGTCTGAGTAAAATCCATACTCTCACTTTGTTCCTGCATTATGGCTGTATCTTCCAGCGATGCTCTAGAACTTTGTTCCTACATTCTAATTTCATCTTCCAGTGATGCTCCAGAACGTTGTTCTTGCAGTCTGACTGCATCTTCTAGTGATGCTCTAAAACTTTATTCCTACATTTTGGCTGCATCTTCTAGCAATGCTCCCAAACTTTGCTCCTACATTCTGGCTACATCTTCAAGTGATGCTCTAGAACTTCATTCTTGCATTCCAACTGCATCTTCCACCAATGCTCTAAAACTTTGTTCCTACATTCTAGCCGCATCTTCCAGGGATACTCCAGAACTTTGTTCCTGCATTCTGGCTGCATCTTCTAGCGATGCTCTAGAACTTTGTTCCTACATTCCGGCTACATCTTCCAATGATGCTTTAGAACTTTGTTCCTGCATTCTAGCTACATCTTCTAGTGACACTCTAGAACCTTGTTCCTGCATTTTGATTGCATCTTCTAGCGATGCTCCAGAACTTTGTTCTTGCATTCTGGCTGCATCTTCTAGCAATGCTCTGGAACTTTCTTCTTGCATTCTAGTTGCATCTTTTAGTGATGCTCCAGAATTCTATTTCTACAGCTGGATGCATCTTGTAAAAGATGCTCCATAATTTTATTCATATCCTCCATATCCATTCCTTTGATATCTTCTTCCATCATTGTTAACATGTAATTACCATCCATGAAAATTGTTCCTAGTATCTAAAAACACACCATTCATCCCGCAATCTACTACGAAAGCCATCATGAGTTTGACATTTCTAATTATAAGTAAATAAACATTATTAGGATAACCTTTTCTCACAATAAAATTTAGCCACCCTGTCATCATACCATAATAAATTTTGCCACTGCATTATCATATCACAATAATATTCATTCCATTCAAACCAGTTAGTGCTGCCACCTAGGATGCTATTACGTCAGCAAAGACAAGTGACTTTCAAATCAATAATAGGACAGAAGGTACATACTGTTGGATCTAGGGCATACAACTGAGAGGGGGGGTGAATCAGTTGTATACAACTTCTTTTTCAAACACTTGATTCTTCGTTGTTAGTTAGCAGCATATCAATTAATCATTCATGAAAGCATAATACATAAACACAAGAGCAGATAAACATCAACACATTCAACACCAAGATTTTGACGTGGAAAACCCGGTTAAGGGAAAAACCACGGGGTGATTAACCCAAGAATTATTCTCTGTTAGAAGAATAAAGAAGAATGAATGGCACATGCCAATTAGGGCTCACTGCCCGAGCACACTGCTCACAAAGAGGCCCACTGCCTACAAGGAGACACACTGTCTACAAAGTGATAAAAATCACAGTCTTGAACTAGGGAATGACATCTCTACCATGTCCGGATCAGTTCCATTTAAGCCCAAAACCTTTGCTCTGCCTTTCGCACTTCTCTTCGCTATGCCACACTTATCCACACAATCCACACTTCGAAATGAACTCACAAACTGTTATTTATACAAGACATCGACTTAGGAACAGACATCTAAGTCGGCAAACAACCATAAGAGTATCCGCAAGATGAATAACACATCCGGTCGGCCACCACAAGAACATTCACAGGATGAACAACTCATCCGGTCGGCTAAACAAAGCAAGAACTTCATCTGGAAGAATAACTTCAATTCTGGGCTCTACTATCAATGCGGATCAACAACACAACCTCAACATGATCCAAGAACCTTCACAAGCCTGTCTGAATGACCAGGTACATCTGCACTTCCTCTACTTACTGGAATCTCTTGTCTTCCTCATCCAGAACTTCAAGAACACAGTCTGTCGCCACTGTAGAAGGTACTTCTGGACCTTCAAATAATACATTATCAATGCGGACCAACAACACAACCTCAACATGATCCAAGAACCTTCACAAGCCTGCCTGAATGACCAGGTACGTCTGCATTTCCTTTACTTACCGAAATCTCTTATCCTCCTTATCCGGAACTTCAAGAATAATGTCTGTTGCCACTGTCATAATGTAAGAGGTACTTCCAGACCTCCAAATCATACACAACTCGAGATGGCACATCACAAGGACATCCCAAACACTCCTTCCAATCCGCAGATTAGGATAATACAATTCTGGACCTCACCGGACCTTTCTGTGATCCTTTGTCACCCCTGAACACTTGCCGGAACCGGTTCTGCATCGACAGTCACAACTCCTTCAGATCTTCATGCGGACCTCTGAAATCTTAACTGAAGCATCTTAAGACTCATATCTACAAACCCTTTAATCCACATCCTCCGGTTCTCAACCTATACAATACATTTGCCTTCTCATCACTGTTCTTCATTGTTCCTGACTGAGGCTAATTTTCTCAATATCCTCAGCACACAGCTCATCAAATCCTTCTTGTCAATGCAATATGAGTATGTTGACATCAATGACAACACTGGCTCACCTCATACTTGCAACAATCTCCCCCTTTGTCATTGATGGCAACATATGATGTGAAAAACCATTAAGACAAGAACTTCTCCTTTCTGTCACAGCTCCCCCTATCAACAACAACTTTTCACATGTCTTCTCTTCCTTTACTACTCCCCCTTTGATCATTAACCACTTGTTTTTCACATGTCTTCTCTCCCCCTTTGACATCAATGGCAAAGGGCTCATACTTGCAATTCTAATACATCAGAATCATACCAGCTGCTCCCCCTTAGTAGCAGCTCCCCATCATCAATCCGGATTACAAGATATGACTGTGATATCCACCGGACTGATGCACATCAGTGCATCCTAGTTCATCACCGGAGGGGCCATGACCCCTAACTTCTCCCGGAGATATTCAAAAGAGTCCTTGGGAAGAGGTTTTGTAAAGATATCTGCAATCTGATCCTTGGAGGGAACATACTCCAATCTGACTTCTTCCTTGTTTACTTGTTCTCTCAAAAAGTGAAATTTGATAGATATGTGCTTAGTCTTAGAATGCAATACCGGATTCTTAGAAATATTAATTGCACTTGAATTATCACAGAAAATTGTGATAGGCTCCTCATATTCAACTTTAATGTCTCTTAGCATCTGCTTCATCCATAAGATTTGAGTGCAACTACCTGCTGCTGCAATGTATTCTGCTTCAGTTGTAGACAGAGATATTGCATCTTGTTTCTTGCTTAACCAAGAAACCAATCTCTTCCCCAAAAAGAATGCTCCACCACTAGTGCTCTTCCGGTCATCCACATCTCCTGCCCAATCTGCATCTGTGTAAGCATGAAGAGAGAAATCCGGATCTCTAGGGTACCATAGACCATACTCAACTGTTCCTTTCAAGTACCTAAAAATTCTTTTGATTGCCATAACATGAGATTCTCTAGGATCAGCCTGGAATCTTGCCACAAGACCAACACCCTGCATTATATCTGGTCTAGTTTGAGTGAGATACAACAATCCACCAATCATTGATCTATACTTTGTCTGATCTGCCTTTAGAGAATCATCATCTTTGCTTAACTTACATCCGGTTGCCATAGGAGTGTTCATTGGCTTTGAGTCTTCCATACCAAATTTCCTTAACAATTCTTTCACATATTTGGTCTGAGAAATGAAGATCCCTTCTTTTGTTTGAGTAATTTGCAGACCCAAGAAGAAATTCATTTCACCAAGCATAGACATTTCAAACTCACTTTTCACCTGATTTGCAAAAGTTTTGCACATACTATCTCTTCCTCCAAAAATGATATCATCCACAAACACTTCAACAATCAAAATGTTTTCATGATCAATTTTGAAATATAAGTTACTGTCAGCAGTACCTTTGTTGAATCCAATCTGCACAAGATGCTTATCCAACCTTTCATACCATGCTCTTGGGGCTTGCTTCAATCCATACAAAGCTTTCTTCAACTTGCAGACCATATCATCATTATCAGACAATTGAAATCCATCCGGTTGTTCAATGTAGACTTCTTCTTCCAGATCACCATTTAGGAAGGCAGACTTGACATCCATCTGATATACCTTGAAGTCTTTGAAGGCAGCATATGCAAGAAGTAATCTGACTGCTTCAATTCTTGCCACCGGAGCAAAAGTTTCTTCAAAGTCAATTCCTTCTATTTGAGAGTACCCTTTGCAGACCAATCTGGCTTTGTTTCTGATTACTTCACCAGCTTCATTTAGTTTGTTCCGGAAGACCCACTTGGTTCCAATTACATTCCTGTCTCTAGGTCTGGGAACAAGATCCCAAGTATGATTTTTCTCAATTTGCATCAATTCATCTTCCATTGCTTTGGTCCAGTTTTCATCATTGCAGGCTTCATTTATTGTTTTAGGTTCAATCTTTGAGATCAGACAACATTCATCCTGATTTTGAGCAACATTCCTTCTGGTTTGTACACCTTTGCTTCTGTCACCTATGATCTGATCTTCAGAGTGGTTCAGTCTTACATACCTTGGAATTTTGGGAGTATCCTGCACTGCTGCTTCTTGGTCAGGCTCATTCAAACCTATCTCTTCTTCCTGATTTACCGGATCAGGCTGACTCTGTCTCACCGGAGAGGATTGAGGTCCTTGAACACTGTCTTGGTCATCTTCATCAAACTCATAAAATCTTGAAGGCTTCTCAATTCCTTCATCAACTTTCACATTGGTGCTTTCTATCATCTTCCTCAATCTCTTATTGTAACACCGGTATGCTTTGCTTTGAGTGGAGTAACCCAAGAAAATTCCTTCATCACTTCTAGCATCAAACTTTCCTAGATCTTCATCTCTTTTAATATAACACTTGCTACCAAATACTCTGAAATATTTCACAGTAGGAGTGATGCCAAACCAGAGTTCATAGGGGGTCTTACTGGTGTTGTTTCTGATTTGAACTCGATTGAGAGTGTAGACTGCAGTGCTGATAGCTTCCTTCCAGAACATTTGAGGAACATTTGCTTCCAACATCATTGTCCTGGCAGCTTCCTGGATGGTCCGGTTCTTTCTCTCAACTACTCCATTCTGCTGTGGAGTCCTAGGAGCAGACAACTGTCTCCTTATACCCTGCTTCTCACAAAAGTCAATGAACTCACCAGATGTAAATTCACCACCTCTATCAGACCTTAAACACTTTAGTTTCAATCCAGTTTGATTCTCTACCATAGCTTTGAAGATTTTGAACTTCTCAAATGCTTCTGATTTTTCTTTTAGAAAGGTAACCCACATCATCTGGGAATGATCATCAATTAACAACATGAAATATCTATCACCTTGCAGACTCTTGATTCTTGTCAGACCACAGAGATCAGTATGTACTAATTCCAACAATCCGGTAGAAGACTGATCTTTGCTTTTGAAAGAGACTCTGCTTTATTTACCTAGCTGACATTCTTTGCACAAACTATTTGTAGGTTTCATTAATTTTGGAAGATCTCTTACGGCCTGAGTATTGCTTATCTTGATGATGTTATCAAAATTTACATGACACATTCTTCTATGCCATAACCAACTCTGATCAATTTGAGCAAACAAACAACTTTTATTTGAACCAACCAGATGAAAGATATTACCTTTTGTCTGAGTACCGGATGTAATTTCAGTTCCAGAGCTTGTAAAGATTCTGCATTTTCCATTCTTGAACCGGAGATCATAGCCTTTGTCCACTAACTGACCAACACTGAGAAGATTGTGCTTCAATCCTTCAACATATAGTACGTTACCTATTTTGCTCTTTCCATCAAAGGAAATAGTTCCCCTGCCTCTGATTCTGCCAGCAGAATTGTCACCAAACTTTACCATTCCTCCTTCATACCTTTCCAAATTCAAGAACTTATTCTTGTCACCAGTCATATGGTGAGAACATCCACTGTCAATAACCCAATCATCCTTTTCTTCCACTTGAGCAGCCAAAGCTTTTTCAACAACTTTGTGATTGATAGATTCAGAGAGTATTGAATCTTCTTCCTTGATGGCAATAAGCACCCACTCATTTCCGGATTTGCTTCCTAGTTCTGATTCATCATCTGTTACTCCTTCATTGTCATCTTCTTCATGAACATAATAGCAATTCTTTTGAAACCTTTGTCTGTTAGTATTAGACCTTGCAGATCTTTCCAGACATCTTGAAGCAAAATGACCAATCTTATTGCAGTTGAAACACTTAAAGGGTAGTTTTCCTTCATACTTACCAGATCCTCTTGGCAGTCTCTTTGCAATGAGGGCTTCAAGTTGAGCTGTTTCTGCTTCTTCTTCTTCCATGTCTCTTCTTGCTTGATCATACCATGACATTTTCCTTGATGAGTTTTCTCCCGGATCAAATCTCTGTTTGCCTTTCACATAGGCACTGGCTTTGAAAGCAGATTCAGTCTTGGGAGGATCATCTCCAAACTCGGTCATTTCAAATGCAGCTAGTTTGCCAGCCAGTTGTTCTCTTGTGACAGTTGTGTGGGCTCTGAATTCATCAATGGTAGCAACCTTGATTTTGTAGGCAGCAGGAAGGGATCTTAGGATTTTGCAGACAATCTCATTTTCATCTAGAGTTCCACCAGCATTTCTGATTCCACATACCAGCTCATTCACTCTTGGCATAAAGGTAGTGATGTTTTCATCATCTCTCATCTTCAATCTTTCAAATTTCCCTTTCAGACTTTGCAACCTTGCACTTTTGACAAACTCATCTCCTTCATACAGAAGTTCCAGTTTAGTCAGGATCTCATATGCAGTTGGTAGGTCAATAACATTTGAGAGATCTGAGTCATTCAATGCGCTTAGAAGAGCTTCCTTGGTCCGCAGATTGTTTTCTGCTTCTGTGATTTCATTCAGAGTTGTCGGGCCACCTTGTGGAGGTACATATGGTTTTGAGACCATAGCCAAGTATGCTTTTCCCATACATTCCAAGTGACACTTCATGCGACCTTTCCAGAGAGTGAAGTTGGTTCTATCGAACTTCGGACTATCCTTCTTGTATGACGACATCCTGGATCTCCTCAAGCGGTTAAGCTCTTTTCAGAGGAACTTGGCTCTGATACCAATTGTTGGATCTAGGGCATGCAACTGAGAGGGGGGGGTGAATCAGTTGTATACAACTTCTTCTTTTTCAAACACTTGATTCTTCGTTGTTAGTTAGCAGCATATCAATTAATCATTCATGAAAGCATAATACATAAACACAAGAGCAGATAAACATCAACACATTGAACACCAAGATTTTGACATGGAAAACCCGGTTAAGGGAAAAACCACGGGGTGATTAACCCAAGAATTATTCTCTGTTAGAAGAATAAAGAAGAATGAATGGCACATGCCAATTAGGGCTCACTGCCCGAGCACACTGCTCACAAAGAGGCCCACTGCCTACAAGGAGACACACTGTCTACAAAGTGATAAAAATCACAGTCTTGAACTAGGGAATGACATCTCTACCATGTCCGGATCAGTTCCATTTAAGCCCAAAACCTCTGCTCTGCCTTTCGCACTTCTCTTCGATATGCCACACTTATCCACACAATCCACACTTCGAAATGAACTCACAAACTGTTATTTATACAAGACATCGACTTAGGAACAGACATCTAAGTCGGCAAACAACCATAAGAGTATCTGCAAGATGAATAACACATCCGGTCGGCCACCACAAGAACATTCGCAGGATGAACAACTCATCCGGTCGGCTAAACAGAGCAAGAACTTCATCCGGAAGAATAACTTCAATTCCGGGCTCTACTATCAATGCGGATCAACAACACAACCTCAACATGATCCAAGAACCTTCACAAGCCTGTCTGAATGACCAGGTACATCCGCACTTCCTCTACTTACTGGAATCTCTTGTCTTCCTCATCCAGAACTTCAAGAACACAGTCTGTCGCCACTGTAGAAGGTACTTCCGGACCTTCAAATCATACATTATCAATGCGGACCAACAACACAACCTCAACATGATCCAAGAACCTTCACAAGCCTACCTGAATGACCAGGTACGTCTGCATTTCCTTTACTTACCGAAATCTCTTATCCTCCTTATCCGGAACTTCAAGAACAATGTCTGTTGCCACTGTCATAATGTAAGAGGTACTTCCGGACCTCCAAATCATACACAACTCGAGATGGCACATCACAAGGACATCCCAAACACTCCTTCCAATCTACAGATTAGGATAATACAATTCTGGACCTCACCGGACCTTTCTGTGATCCTTTGTCACCCCTGAACACTTGCCGGAACCGGTTCTGCACCGATAGTCACAACTCCTTCAGATCTTCATGCGGACCTCTGAAATCTTAACTGAAGCATCTCAAGACTCATATCTACAAACCCTTTAATCCGCATCCTCCGGTTCTCAACCTATACAATACATTTGCCTTCTTCTCATCACTGTTCTTCACTGTTCCTGACTGAGGCTAATTTTCTCAATATCCTCAGCACACAGCTCATCAAATCCTTCTTGTCAATGCAATATGAGTATGTTGACATCAATGACAACACTGGCTCACCTCATACTTGCAACACGTACATCTTTTATTTTTAATAGATCATTTATTATAAGTAATAATAGATAAGTTGGAACGAACCCCTTTCTTTTCCAAATTTAGCAAATGTGTGAACTGTTCCTTCATTAGAGAAGGTGGTGGCTCATTCACTCTATCCCATGCAAAGTAATAATTAATTGTTGTTATTAACTGTTGAAAGCCAAATATCTTGAACTAATATTACCGAAGCCCAAGTGTCCTCAAAACTTACATTTCCTTTAATCTTCCTATCAGTTTCCTAAGCAGTGTTGCCACTCTGGGCACCGTGATATTTCAGTAGTCTTTGAGCAATATGGGAGGAGCCAAATGCAAGTCTGAGATAGTTTCACCAAATAAATTGTTGGCATTAGGAAATATTTTAGAGAGTAGGGTGGCTAGACTTTATAAAGAAATTTGAGGGACACCATGTATAGCTGGTCAAGGAATTTGTTGAGAACTTTGTAGATGGGTAGTCAATCATGCATGGGAAGAAATTCAAGGTAATTCCCTGAATCATCTCCAAGTTATCTGGTATTGGAAATGAAGGAATGAATTTGTTTGAAACTACAAATATTTCCTATCAGAAAATTATAGAGCTTTTTGCATGGGAAGGGGAACCTCACCCATTATTAGTTGTAAGTACCTAAGGGCAAAATAGGGGATTTCAGAGAATGTCCATTACAGAGCCATGGTGAACAGGAGTCACATGGATTATTAAGTATTTCACCTATGAAGGACAATGTGCATAGTAGTTGGTCCCCATTTTTGCCTACTCATTCATTTGCACCATGGTCTAGAAAATCTTTAATTATGAGTTAACATTCCTGCATTCCTTCATGATTCCCTTGTCTGCATGTTAGAACATTTCAAAATTTAGTCTAGGCCTTTGAAGAATCATAGACTTATACAGTTAATTTGCAAATGTCATTTTCATAGAAAAAGAAAACCAGGTGAGAAATGACAAAAAATTTTGCAAAAATTTGAGAGCCCTGAACCTCCAAGACAATTTGAGGTAGGTGAATCATCGTGTAGGGAAACCCAAGACATGAGAGAACTCTCCCTTGCACCCCAAGGTGACAAACAAGCTCCTGGTGGTGAAGTGCCAGAAAATCCACCAAACCCTCCAAACAGTGAAGAAAGACCTAAATCACATATTGTGCCTGAAACCCTAGAAAAATGAAAAATGTGGATTTAGTAGACTCAGAGGAGGAAGATGTTCAGCCCCATAAAAAGGAAAAGAGGCCCAAAATGAAATTGCTAAGACCTACTCTGAGAAGGAGTAAACGGTTAGCTGATGAGCCTAGTTGTGCCATGACCTATGAATTACCCCCTATTCCCAAGAAAAAGAGAAAAGAAAGGAAGCCCTGTAAAAAAGTGACTCAGTCCAATGAAAATGTGTCTCAAATTGGTATAGAGGTAACTCAAACATTAGAAAGTGATGAAACCTCTGCATCTAAACCATCAATTGGCTCATCTAAAGAGGACCTAGAGGAAAAAGGAGAGAAAGGACAAGAGGGAATCAGTGAACAAATACCTAATTATATCCTAGTTGAAAAAGAGGAGGGTCAAGAATATGAGGCTGTTGAAACAACTTCTTCATTCCAATAGTCAAAAAATATTCAGGAAGTTAATACAGTGCTTAAGGAGAGACGGTTGTCTCCCTTAAATAATGTTGATGATATAGAACAAGGACCATCTGGAGCAATTAATTAAGAGAACATATATAGCAATGAAACAAAAGTTTTGATTACTCCCCCCTACAGATGCAGAAGACAACAAGGGTGAGTCTATGACATTAGAAATAGAGAAACTGAAAGCAAAAATTGTGCATTTGAGAAATAAAATACAATTGAGTGAAGAGCAATTGAGTAGGCAACAACATGAGATAGAAGAATAGAAAGAGCTTCTAGAGGTAAAGGATCAAACTATCAAAGAGTTGCAATCCCAATTGCAACAAAGTGAATACAAAGATAAACACTACCTAGATAGTCTATCTAAGAGAGATAGACAAATCAAGAACCTAACCTTCAACCTAGAACAGTGCCTAAAAATATTTCCAGAAGAGAAGGAGAAGTAGAAAATTGAATTAAATAAGGCCATAAGTAGAACTGTTGAACTAGAGCAAGACTTACAAGAAATTAATATTAAGCCAACTATGGAATCAAAAGAGGTTCAAACTGAACCAACTAAAGTGGAATGGTTTTATGTCCACATTCATCCCATCCTAACCAAGTGGATGGAGCAATGCTATTTCTTAAGACAATCTAGAGCTGAGAATGCTAGACTTAAGAGAGAAATAGTAATGTTAAAAGAATCTTATGATAGATTATATTAGGCCAAGATGGATGCATGACAGATTGGAGAGCTATTGTTGGCCTGTAGGAAACCATCCAAATTATATTCCATGTTCCATAATGAATAGTTGTTAAGATGTAAGCTCCTAAGAATCTCTTACAATTTACCACATGATCCTAATGACCAGCAATTTTTTAAAGCATTTAAAGAAGCCTCCTATACAGAAGAATTTATTATGTGAGTTTCTCATTCATAATCTATTTCTCAAAAAACATAGTTATTTCTTCATAAATCTATTTGTGGGGGAAGTTTAGTTAAGGGCATTTTCATCAAATATGCAAAATTAGATTCTGTGGCAGGATAGAACCAGAGAATATCTTCATGTAGAGAGAACTATGGGACTACACATAGGTAGCCCAACCAAAAACCTTTTTCTTTCAAAACTCAGTTCAGGAGAACTAACAATTATGAACATATGAAAGAAAAATATAATGAAAACATTGGGATCTGCTATGAAGATTTCAAGATTACTGGACCATAGTTGATTGATAGAGCTTGGAATGCCTGTGAAGAAAGATATACCCCCTTGCCTATGTATTTAAAAAGAAGAGAATTGATTTCCCCCACTAACCTTAGGTGATCATGCAAAAGAGCTGAGGCATTAACAGAGATTCTTCAAAAACTAAAAACTAAGTGGATAGGAATAAGATATAGACTACCTCTACTTTTACAGCCACCTCCTACAGTCTTAGGGGTTTCATAACAAGAACCAAGGGACTTACACACCTGGTAGCTGAGAGTCAAACTTCACAAGGGTTTTATAAAAGCCCCTGACCATATTGATTAAGTGGTAGATGAAGTATATGATTTGAGCTCAAAATATGATGAATTGAATAGGAAAAGAGAGGTAGAGAAACAAAGGATGCATCATAGAGCAGGGGGGCTTACTCAAGGTTAGGAAGGGGAGGAATGATGAGGTCTAAATAACCTCATATCTTTGGTAGAACAAATAGCTATTTTGCATTACCCAATTCCCTATCCTTACCAATTTATTTATTTTAATAAGCAATATTTATTTGTTTATAATAAAATGTTGTACAAATCTTTATTCCCTAAGTTTATTGAAATTAGCTTTTAAATGTCGATTTAATGGCATGAAAAGTTGGGTAATTGTGTAGGTTAATCCATTTCCTATAAAAGAAGTGGACATCATGCAGCTGTGGATGAATGTGCTAGAAGTTGAGGTCATTAGAAATTTTAGGCATGCACTAAATGAAGACTTTGTTTCAATCGTATTATTTCTATAGTTACCCAAAAGACATTATGGCTCCACTCAGAGTCCTTTTTATGTTCTAAAGACAACAGTAGTAAAGATTCTATTTTTCAGTTATAAGACTTCTTCAAATGGCATTTTCCCGCCATCTAAAATTTAGGAGTTTTGAAGTAGTTCAATTTTAGTTGTTTCTCAAAACATGGATATAAATATATACTATGGATGAATAAAAGATAATCCTTCATTTTTTGAAATCATCAGAGCTGTGTACTATGTTTTAGAGGAGGATGTGGATGATGATGATAATGATGAGGTATAATCATAGTATATCTTCAGAGCAAGACCATGATGAGATCAATAGGAGGTAGACGACAATGAGGAGAATGATTTGAGACCACAGTCGAGAGCTCCTAGTCCAGCCCCTACAAGTGTTGGGAGATCGAGCCAGTGCAAGCAAGGGGAGACTAGTGATCAGGTGCATCCAACTGTAGAGTCACCTGTAGAGCTTGTTACACCATCAGCGATTCAAGATCCATCTTGGTGAGATGGAGATCCATGTGAGATATTTATTAGATTGATGTTCTTATTATTATGATTAATTATGATGCCTACATGAGATATTGATATCTATTTGTTTTCTTTTTGCAGTTGGGATAGATGCATGGCATGATTTTGTAGGTCACATCATAGTGGATATAGTACCTACCAATGTAGCTGACCAACAAGTGCAGGTGGGATATTTGCTATAGCCATCCGTGGGGCAACATGCAAAGATATTCATGTCATTCATTAGATATAGAGTAGCTATGGAGTCTACATTAGATCAAGCTACCGAGGATAGAGACTAGGCTATCCAGAGAGCTAAGCATGCAGAGGTTGAGCTCTAGGCACTACAAGGTCAGGCTACAGCAATGCCTACATCTGAGGGAGATCCTATCATTCATGAGCTCTTACTTCCTGAGCTATGCTAGGCAAGAGCTAATAGAGACAAGGTCTAGGTAGAGTGAGATAGAGCCATATCTAAGAGAAACTAATATCAATAGATGTACCAGAAGTCACACGACGAGGTGTTAGGACTGAGATGAGAGATCAGGGGGTTACGATCAAGGAGTGTCTCTAGGAGCCATTCATGATCCATAGCCACACGTGGTTAGCCTTCTTTTAGACGCACACCACCAAGTCCTAATGGGACTAGTGACCAAGGTTCAACTATGTGATAAATCTTATGTACTACAACATCTCATTTTCAAACTCTTCTATATTCAAACTAATATATATATATATGTATGATGCTTTCTTATTTTCTATTCGCAATGATTTAATCTATCACATATGATTTATATGAAATGCAACTAGCAATGAATGTTAAATGCTTATACAGAAATGAAATTAATGCTAATGTGATATTGTTAGAATCTGAAAAGATTAATAACCCAGAAAACTAGTGCAAAGAATAGATATTAAAACTCTGAATGCAAATGATACGAAATCAAAATAGCAACACAGAGTTAGTCTCCAAGAGAGTAATGCAAATGCTAGAAGCAAAATAGCATTAAGAGGATGCAAAAGCAAAAGATGCAAAATACAAGCCAGGTAGCATGCTTATATAGATTAGGAAGAGAGAGGAGGTGGCAACACCGACCAATGAGGAGCAACCATCTATCAGACTAAAGATAGCAAAGTATCTTCCCAAGATAGCTAATGGATGCTCACATGTAGGAAGGTGACACCTCGCAACTACTCACCTAATAAGACATGCTTTATTAACCTAAGCGAGATTAATAGAAGTGTAGGAAAAACCTAGGAATATAGGAAAAATAAATAACCCATCTAGGAAATAAAAACCTACACTAACACCCCCCCATAAGTGAAGCTTAGGTGGATGTAGAAATGGGTCCCGGCAAATCAAGCCTGATGAGGTACCCATGTACATAAAAGTCCCCCCCAAAGAGAGAGAGAAGAGACCCCCCCAAAAGTAGAGAGAGTCAAGACTCTGAGTGAGAGGAAGAAGCCCCCCCAGAAGATGAAGCATCCTGCACCCCCAGCAAAGCTCACAAATGAAGGAACTTGCTCTCAGTGAAGGGTTTGGTGAAGATATCAGCAACCTGCTCGGAAGTCAGACAGTAGCGAAGGTCGATGACGTGGCCATGGATGAACATAAATGTCTGAAGAAACAAATTGATCACTTGACACACATTCCTGAGAAGAATAATATCAGTGTTCCTGAGTCTGTCAAACAGAGTTCTAATGAGGGGTCTAATAAGGCAAAAGAAAACAGCAAGGGAAAGGGAAAGGGCAAGGCCCTTGTTGCAGTTGCTTCTTCACCATCCACTTGGGTTCTTGATTCGGGTGCTTCGCACCACATGGCTTCATCTAAGGAAGAACTTGCATCCTTGGAGCTGTGTACTATGCCTTCTATTTTGATGGGTGATAACACTCCTGTTGAGGTGTGTGGGAGGGGGTCTGTTGATGTGGGGGATGGCACATTCCATGATGTTCTTTGTGTGCCCTCATTATCAACTAATCACCTATCGGTATATCAAATCACTCACACAGGTTCAGGCAAGCGGGTTGAGTTCACTCTTGATTCAGTGGAGATTCATGAGTTGCACAGTGGTTCTACAGTTGTAGTTGGGAGAGCAAATCATCAGTCACGGCTCTATCTGTTTTCTCACTTTGTTCCTGATCCTCCTTCGACTGTTTTGCTCACTCATTCTAATGATGTGAGTAGATTATGGCATGAGCGGTTTGGCCACCTTAACTTCCGCTACTTGCAGCAGCTCAACCAGCAGAGCATGGTCACAGGGTTGCTTTCAGTTCAGTTTTCAGGTGGTGTTTGCCAAGGTTGCATTCTTGGTAAGCATCCTAAGGAAAAGTTTGACAAAGGTGAGGCATGGAGAGCTTCACAGATACTGGAGTTAGTTCACAGTGATTTGGCTGGTCCATTTCAGCATCCTTCCTTCAGCAGGGCTAGATATGTCCTCACATTCATTGATGACTTTTCTCGAAATACTTGGGTGTACTTTCTCAAACAGAAGTCAGAGGTATTTGATCATTTTCAGGACTTCAAGACTTTTGTAGAGAAGCAATCCGGGAAAGCCATCAAAGTTTTGCGCACTGACAATGGTGGTGAGTATGTCAACCATCGATTTGAGATGTTTTGCACTTTAGAGGGGATTGATTTGCAGCATTCAGTTCCATACAATCCTCAGCAGAACGGTGTTGCAGAACGGAAGAATAGGTCCTTGAAGGAAATGGTGAACTGCATGATTCACTCTAGATCTCTTGCACCACAATATTGGGCAGAGGCCATTAACTGTGCTTATTATATCTAGAACCGTGTTCCTCACCGAGCCTTGAAGGGAGTCACTCCTTTTGAAGCTTGGAGCGGTCGGAAACCATCAGTTAAGTACTTTCGAGTTTTTGGTTCTCCTGCATGGGCCCACATTCCTACAGAGAAACGCAAGGCATTGGATCCGCAGAGCAAACCTTGCATATTTGTAGGTTATCCTGATGGTGTGAAGGGTTATCGGTTGCTCTACCCTACTACACATGAGTTGTTCATTGAGAGGAGTGTTCAGTTTGAGGAGGGCTCTTCGAGCTCACTTTCTATCACTTCTCCAACTCCCTCTACTTTGACATTGGAGTCACTTGGGATACATGACAGATCTTCTGATGAGTCAGATTCACCTGAGCAGTCTTCTACCTCCACTTCTGATGCAGAGAGTGATTCAGAGGACTCACCTCCTTCCTCTCCTAGTCATCATTCAGAGGTTGATGATTCTCCTCCAGATTCTCCATCTTTCGGTCCACTTTGGGCTAGACAGACCTTGCAGTCTGCAGGTGATTGGGTTGGGGATCCATCAGACACCAGGCGAACTCGTTCATAGTTCCAGGATGTTCAACATGTCTTCATTGCTACTGCCTCAGATCCATAGTCTTTTCATGAGGCTTCTGGTATTCCTGAGTGGGATACAGCTATGCAGGAGGAGTATAGTTCCTTGATGAGGAACCACACTTGGGATCTTGTCCCTCTTCCTAAGGGAAGAAAACTTGTTCGATGTAAGTGGATCTATCGGACAAAATTTGCAGCAGATGGGTCAGTTGACAAGTATAAGGCTCGCTTGGTCACCAAAGGATTCTCCCAGGTTCCTGGGATTGACTACTCTGAGACTTTTGCGCCAGTTGCCCGAATGAATTCCATCTGACTTGTTCTTGCCATTTCTGCAGCTAATCGTTGGGAAGTACACCAGATGGATGTGAAGAGTGCTTTTCTTCACGGTGACCTTCAGGAGGAGATCTACATGGAGCAGCCACAGGGGTTCCTTCAGGATTCTTCACTTGTGTGCCTTCTTCGGAAGTCTCTCTATGGCCTCAAACAGGCTCCTCGGGCCTGGTATGCCAAGATGGATTCCTTCCTTCTATCAGTTGGGTTCACTCGGTGCCATTCTGATCCCAATGTCTATATTCTGCAGCAGGATGATTCACTCCTATTTCTGGTTCTGTATGTTGATGACTTGCTGATCACAGGGAGTTCTTCATCCACCATTGGGGCTGTCAAAACTGCCCTTCATGACAGGTTTTTGATGACTGACTTGGGCTTGTTGCATTACTTTCTCGGGATTGAGATCTACCAGTCTTCTTCCGGGATCACCATCACACAGTCCAAGTATGCTCTAGATTTGCTCTCGAGGTTTCATATGGCTAATTGTAAGCCTGCTCTGACTCCCTTTCTTTCTGGAGTCAAACTTGAGGCTCAGTGTTCTTCTCCACTTGTTGATGGCACTTTGTACCGACAACTTGTTGGGAGTCTCATTTATCTGACTCATACGAGACCTGACATTTCATATGCTATAGGCATGGTCTCTCGATTCATGCAGGAGCCTCATGAGCTGCACTGGAAAGCAGCCAAGCGGATCCTTCACTACATTCAGGGTTCTCATAGTCTTGGGATTCACTACGCAGCGGGTATTGAGCTTGACTTGGTGGGCTACATAGATTCTGATTGGGCAGGCGATTCTCAGGATCGCAAGTCTACTTCAGGTTACAGCTTTTCACTTGGTTCAGGTCCTGTTTGTTGGTCGAGCAAGAAGCAATCTGCTATTGCTCTATCTTCTACTGAGGCCGAGTATCGGGGGGCTATGAATGCCTCTACTGAGGCCATTTGGCTTCAGAATCTTCTCACTGAGTTTGGTATCCAGATCAGACGGCCATCAGTCATATTTTGTGACAACTAGAGTGCCATTCAGATCTCACAGAATCTGGTCCATCATCAGCGGACCAAACACAGAGGTCCACATGCACTACATCCGGGAGCTCATCCATGGCCACGTCATCGACCTTCGCTACTATCTGACTTCCGAGCAGGTTGCTGATATCTTCACCAAACCCTTCACTGAGAGCAAGTTCCTTCATTTGCGAGCTTTGCTGGGGGTGCGGGATGCTTCATCTTCTGGGGGGGCTTCTTCCTCTCACTCGAAGTCTTGACTCTCTCTACTTTTGGGGGGGTCTCTTCTCTCTCTCTTTGGGGGGGACTTTTATGTACATGGGTACCTCATCAGGCTTGATTTGCCGGGACCCATTTCTACATCCACCTAAGCTTCACTTATGGGGGGGTGTTAGTGTAGGTTTTTATTTCCTAGATGGGTTATTTATTTTTCCTATATTCCTAGGTTTTTCCTACACTTCTATTAATCTCGCTTAGGTTAATAAAGTATGTCTTATTAGGTGAGTAGTTGCGAGGTGTCACCTTCCTACATGTGAGCATTCATTAGCTATCTTGGGAAGATACTTTGCTATCTTTAGTCCGATAGATGGTTGCTCCCCATTGGTCGGTGTTGCCACCTCCTCTCTCTTCTTAGTCTATATAAGCATGCTACCTGGCTTGTATTTTGCATCTTTTGCTTTTGCATCCTCTTAATGCTATTTTGCTTCTAGCATTTGCATTACTCTCTTGGAGACTAACTCTGTGTTGCTATTTTGATTTCATATCATTTGCATTCATAGTTTTAATATCTATTCTTTGCACTAGTTTTCTAGGTTATTAATCTTTTCAGATTCTAACATGGTATCAGAGCCCTCATTGATCTGATATACCGATAGGAGATTAGTTGATAATGAGGGCACACAAAGAACATCATGGAATGTGCCATCCCCCACATCAACAGACCCTCTCCCACACACCTCAACAGGAATGTTATCACCCATCAAAATAGAAGGCATAGTACACGGCTCCAAGGATGCAAGTTCTTCCTTAGATGAAGCCATGTGGTGCGAAGCACCCGAATCAAGAACCCAAGTGGATGGTGAAGAAGCAACTGCAACAAGGGCCTTGCCCTTTCCTTTTCCCTTGCTGTTTTCTTTTGCCTTATTAGACCCCTCATTAGAACTCTGTTTGACAGAATCAGGAACACTGATATTATTCTTCTCAAGAATGTGTGTCAAGTGATCAATTTGTTTCTTCAAACATTTATGTTCATCATGACCAGGTCTTTTACAATAGGCACATTGGACCCTCTCTTTCTTAGGCTTGTCGCCCTTGGAATATTGGGTCTCATTAGTTGCTTTTGAAGCAACCGTTATCTGATCCTTCTTCTCCTTGCTATTCTTTTGTTTCTTATCCTTACTATTGTTGTTACTACTTTGTCCTTTCTGTTCTTTTGTGCCTTGGTTGGCAGTCAAGGCATGTGACTTAGAGGACTTAAGAGTGCCCATCTGGATTAGCTTATCCTATTCCCGAGTGAGATTGACAGCAAAATCATCTAAAGATGGCATGGTGAATTGAGTACCAAGTGCACCCTTAGTAGCATAGAAAGTAGAAACAAACACAGAATATTCTGAACTTAGCTTAGAGAGAATACTAAGAATCAATTGTTCATCTTTCTTTTCAATTCCACATTGTTTTAACTGCAGCCTTAGTGATTTCAATTTAGTGAAGAAATCCTGGATTGTGTTGAAATTGCCTGGACTTAAACTAATTAGTTCATTTTCCAACATATGACCCCTCATTGAATCTTGTGTGCCAAATAGTGTTTCTAGCTTTGTCCAGATTTCATTTGGTGTATTCAAAGACTCAATGTGAAAGAGCAAATCAGGAGAAACAGACAAACACAATGTTCCATATGCCTCATCACATTTGTTAAACCACTTAGGCTTATCTTCATCTTTAGCAGGTTTAGTTTCAAGTCCCATCGTTATCCTATTTAATCCAGCTTTCCTTAAGTGAATTGTCATGCGTGATTTCCACTCAAAGTAATTGTATGGAGTTAGGATAGGCAGATTTGTTTGATCCATGATGAAGAAATGCAGAGAAGAAGTGTCGAAAAGAAGAGAACCCAACCAAGACAAACCCCCCTTTTTCACTCAATCAAAGAACCCCCCCAAGAAAATATGATTTGGCACTTTATATTAGTGCATTTACAACTACCACTAGCAATAAATTCTAAGTGGTTTTGATTTCAATGCATTACAAAACTCTCATGAATAGCATATGCTGAAAATATAACTTTGGCATAATATCTAGAGAAATAAACAGTACCACTGCAATCTACTCAAAAAATCATGCACTTTCAAAAAAAGAATCGCCTCAATACGAGGTCGTATGTGAAAGTTATGATCCTCCGAAATTCCCAAAACGAGAACCGTGCAATGTCACGACTGAGAATCTGCAATTTCTGAAAAATATTGGCATCAAAATCAAAAAAATGACTGCACTAGTGCATAGAACATGAAAAAATAGCCAAAATCAAAAAAAAAAATTGTGGGAAAAGGAGTCCGTATGAGCAAGAACGGAGCATTTGAAAACTGTCTTCAAAACTGCAGCTGCCAACGGAGAGGGGTCCTGCTGTAGCTTTCTAAGCACGTTTTTGCAAAATATAAAGACTGCATGCAAAAACAGAAAGATACCCAGATGGTTTTTCTGTGCTGTGAACAAAACCCAGAAGGTATTTTTCTTGCAAATGCACAGAAGATGTTGTTCTAGTGTAAATGGAACGCCTTTAGCTACAAAAAAGACCCCAACAACCAAAAAATGACATGCAAAGGCTGAATCAGATGCTGGAACCTGTAATATTGATTCAAAGGACCAAATATGCAAGCTGGTTGTTAGATTTGAGCTTGAAACCCCGGTTTCGCAACTGTGTATGACGATCTCTGATTTCGGTGAAACGAAAGCCAAATCTAACTTTCTCAAGCCTCCTGGACACGTTGGAACAGCTGGAAATGCTGCCAGTATAACCAGAAATGCTGCAATCACCCAGATTTCATAAAACACATGTGCAACCCCAGAGATTAAAAAAGTTTCCGTCAAACTTTTCTGATTCTCAAGATCATCCGAAGATGCAAGAGAAGAGCATACTGAGTTTTTCAAAAACCTGCAATAAGATTTATTAGCCCCCCCTGAATCTCTCAAATATAGAAACTAAAATCTACTCTTGCACATAGAATAGCTCTGATACCATGTTAGAATCTGAAAAGATTAATAACCCAGAAAACTAGTGCAAAGAATAGATATTAAAACTATGAATGCAAATGATACGAAATCAAAATAGCAACACAGAGTTAGTCTCCAAGAGAGTAATGCAAATGCTAGAAGCAAAATAGCATTAAGAGGATGCAAAAGCAAAAGATGCAAAATACAAGCCAGGTAGCATGCTTATATAGACTAGGAAGAGAGAGGAGGTGGCAACACTGACCAATGAGGAGCAACCATCTATCGGACTAAAGATAGCAAAGTATCTTCCCAAGATAGCTAATGGATGCTCACATGTAGGAAGGTGACACCTCACAACTACTCACCTAATAAGACATGCTTTATTAACCTAAGCGAGATTAATAGAAGTGTAGGAAAAACCTAGGAATATAGGAAAAATAAATAACCCATCTAGGAAATAAAAACCTACACTAACAGATATACTAAACAATTCTTTACAAAACATATAGTAAAATCAATAATGCTCAATATATTTCACACATTACCAAAATACTATGCTATATTCAGTTAAAGCAAAGGTGATCTTAATAAAGTGTATCTAAGCAAGATACAACAATGATTAACTGAATAGAAGATGTAATGTTAAATAAATTAAGACAAAATAATCATATCTTGTCAAAACTGAAGCTAATCTATGTATTAAATTTTCTTTATAAAGTAACATTTAAGATACAAATTTTAAGCATAGAATCTCCTAAGGTGTGTTGCATTAATAGGTTCTTTCAATGGTGTACATTTTTCATCAACTAATTTATACACTCCTGATCTAAAGGCTTTAGTAACTACATAAAGTCTGAGCCAATTAGGGCTGAATTTTCCTTTTTCTCGAGGAGGTGCATTCACATTGCGTTGATTTTCATAAAGTACCAAATCTCCAATGTCAAATGAATGATGTATAACACATTCATTGTATGATCATTGGATACTCTTCTGATGGGCCTTAAGGTGCTTGAGAGCATTTATACACTGTTCATCAAGCATCTCAAGTTCTTGTAATCTTTTTTTCTCGTTCCATATCATCATCAATAATGTTTCTTAGAGAAACTCTCTATGATAGGTAAAAATCAGGTTGATAAGATCAAGCATTACAATTGAAAACCTAATCCTACCATCATCAAAGAATCTAATCCAACTAAAATCAAGAGCATGCAATTCAAGAACAATATCACCTAAATTGTATGATTCCATGTTTGTGATGTGGATTGCTTCTTCAATAATGAACAATTATGAAGATAAAAGCTGCCATGATGGTTGGATGATAATGATAATATGCTCAATGGATGTTAAAATGCTCAATATGCTCAAGATGATAATGTAGAGGCTATATGAATGCTGGATAGATAGAGTATGGAATGAGAGGGTGTCTATATAGAACTCAACCAAAATCAATCAACGGTGGAGATTTGGTGGCTATGTGAATGGATAAGATGAATTGATAGTCATAGGTGAACGTGTAGATGACAAGTGGAGGAAAGATAAGGCCTATGATATGACCGTGTACATAAAAAGTACTACATGTGAAAGATATTAAATAAAAGATGTACCACTTATCTTTTTAAATGAAAGAGGCACACATGTCGGCTCATGAAAATAAATGATAAGAGAACCTAATTAAATAAATAGAATTTATTTAATTAATTGGAAAGTGGGTTTATGGATGGAATTTTAATTAAATAAATAAGATTTATTTAATTAAAATAGATAGAAATAAGATAATTAAATAATTAAATATTATTTAATTATAGATTAGAGAAAATAGAAGAAATAGCTAATGAATTAATTAAATAAATATAAATTTATTTAATTAATAGAAGAAATAAGTGCTTTTGATTAATAGAGAAATTGCTCAAGTGTGTTAGTCAAATACAGATGGTAGATAATGCAATATTTGAATGCTAATAATAATTAGGTCAATTTTGGGTGTCTACATTTTGCCCCTCTTTGATACAATGTTCGTTAGAGCATTGTGTCAAAGAAGATATAATGATTCAATCGATAAACAAGGTTATGTCCCAGTGTAATTGGCAGGTGATGCCCCCTCGAGAGATAAGCTAGGCTGACTAGGAAGGGCTGGGTTGGCTCGTGATAAGATGAAAGGCTAAAAACAAGGTTGACATGAAGAAAATGGGTTGTAAGGGATAAAGAATGAAGATGAAGAAATGATTAATCTTGGTTGGGGACTATATAGGATGATGGAATGGATAGATGGAATGGCAGCTTTTAAAAGTAATTGCTCTAAAAAACTAAAGAAATGCAATCCTTATGTTTGATATAGCATATGGATGTTATGCACCAAGGTATAGAAGACCAAGGTGTCGAGATATCTAATGCAAAACTAGCATACTACAATCTTGTCTAAATGCATGAGGTCAAGATTTTGAGCCAACATACACAAGATATGAATAGAAGTTAGAGTTCTGAGATGGACTTTGACGATGCAAGCAATGGTTTGAGCTTATCTCCACTACACATAGTGATACCTTGCTGGTTATATGTATGGAGCTAGTCTTAACATAGAATAGTCTCAAATGCATAAGAGATTGTTTAGCTTCTCAGATGTTAGAGATATTGATATGTAAGATACTAATCCCAACACATACAAGATACCAGTACACATAGGAAGAGAATAAGATCATCCCGCAGACACAATATACAAAAGCAATATAACCGTGCCCCATTCCATACTTCATCGCAACATACCAAGATATGATAGATTGAGGTAGTCTTAATTAGGCCTAGGAAAGGTAGAAAAGATAAATCAAAAGATAAAACAAAGATATTGTCATCATGTTCTCTTGCCAAGTTGAAGTGCTCTTGGATGGATTAAGTTGGTGCCTTGTTGAGAGGAAAGCTGCATCCTGTTGAAGGCTAAAGATGTTGATAAAATGCTATAGCAAATGTTGGCTTAAGGCATGCAAACAAGTAACTTCTGGCTTATTCTTGATTGGTTAAAGTGCTTGTGCTTTCACTAATGTGCATAGTCTGCTTCTTGCATGAGTTGGTCAAAGAGAATAAGATGAAAGATGAAAGAAAATGAAGAAGATGGGGAAGATTGTTTGTGCTTGAGTACTGGATACTTCCTTCATATTCCAGACTGCCTACATACCCTATGTCCACGAGATCAAAGAACATTATGATGCTGATGAGACATGATGAATATGTAGTTCTGGGTTTATTGATGATGTAAGTGATGAAAGATAGAAGAAAGTGAGATGATCAGAGGATGATTTAAAAGAAAGATGGAAGATGAATGATGAAGAAAGGACTATCATCTTTGCCTGAATCAGAGTGCTTCCTTCACATCTTAGATTGCCTACATACCCTGTATACACGGGATCAAGGCTTTGAATGATAGAGTTGTGATGTAGTTCTTGTTTATTGTGTTGATGGTTGATGTCAAAGGATCAACTTTATTGTTTGGATTTTTTTGGGATGTTTTTATTTTTTGGGGATTTTTGCTATTTTGGTGTTTTTGGTGATTGTTGCGCTTCAATCTTGGTTTCAAGTGTTTGCCACGTTTGAATTTGGATGCATATTGTTCTTAAAGTTGAATGTTTGTTGTGTTTGAGCTAGAGCTGTAGGTATCCACTTCCAAATAAGGCTCAACAAGTGCCCCCAGTGTGGGCTAATGTTTATTATGGAGAAGCTATGATGGATGTGTTGGTGTGAACAAGATACTAAGGTGCCAAATGACAAGCTTACCCCAACGAAGTCAAAACTCTGAAAGCTAGCATGGCAGAGGCAAGGGCAGAAAGGCTTTTATTATGGATGGATAAGGGATAATGATCAACAATCTTTGTACAAGGTGAATAGATGGATTATGATGTGGATTATGTAGGTAATATGGTGAAATATTCTATGAAAAGTTGTGATCAAACAAACTAAGCAGATGATGGAAGCTAGTGTCTAAACATAGCACCTATTTGCTAGGTATTTACTATGGTACTTATCCAAGGCACCTGTTTACTAGGTTTTCACTAGAGGACAAATTATTTATGTTGTACTATTTTTTTTTGTCATCCAAAGTGCCACAAAGTGGTTTTCACTATTGGATGGATTTTTTTTTTATGGTATAGCATGACAATTGCACATGGCGCCTGCGAGTAGGTTTTCACCATGGTAATGGATAGGAGGGACTCAAGTGTCTAGTGCTATAAATGTTGGTAGTGTCCCAATAGAGAGGGATGTCGTCGCATGGACCATGTCATTATGCTCATAGATATTGGTAATGGATTTCATGAAAGGGAGATGAATTAGGTGGATAGTGGATTATGATATAGATTATGAAAGGTTCACGCAAGGATAGATGGAAGGTTTATGCAAAAGCATGGACCATATCAATAGGATGATGGGGAAGATATGTAGGATAATAGTGAATGTTAGGGAAATGGAGGTATGTGGAAGTGTTGAAGAATGGAAAGAAACCATGACCAACGTTTGCACACACCATACTAAACATTGAAGCTTTTGATGGAAGACAATGTAGGAAGCAATGGGGATATTTGCTTAGGAGATGGATGATCGAGTGACTTAGGTACCCACATAGACTAAGTATTTTTATGATTTTTTCTTTGCTTGTGGGATTTTTAGATGGAATGGAATGTTTGTATGGAATTGGAATGTGAGATGGAAGAGGACGATAGGGATTTTTTGTTTAAGATAAGGATGCCTCATTCGGTTTGCTTTCTTGTTTGCTTAAGAACCCAAACCATTTTGGGTGTGGGCTCTTCTTGTGGAGTTATAGGCTCAGCTAGCTTTTTAGATGTACTAGGCTATGATTCTTTGAATTGGTACACTATAGCATGAGAATCTTTAGGATTCTTGGTAGGATTTTTAGCTTTAGAGGTAGAGGCATCCAAATTTTTGTTTTTAAATCCCCTGGATTTGATGGAAGCAGAATTGATGGAATGAGGGGAAGCTTTATGTTTAGACAATGTGTTCATTTTTTTGGTCATGATTAGGAATGTAATGATCCTTATGGAGAAAGGGATAATTAGGTGTTGTTAGTAATGGAGGTAAGGAAAATGGAGGGATATTAGGAGTTGGAAGGAGTGGAGATAAATTGGATGGCGAAAGGTGTATAGTCACATGCTTTTGTAAGTTATAGGATGGTGGAAGTGGAAGATATGGAGGTAAAGTTGATGGAGGGAGTTTAGGATTTGGAAGAAGCAGAGATAAATTAGATGGTGGAAGATGTATAGTCACATACTTTTGGGGTTTATGATGTGGTTTGTGACAAGAAATGGTGGACTTAGAATGAATGGAGGAATTACCAACATCTTTAGCTTGGGGAGGCCTGTGATTGACAATGGGGCTAGGAGCGTTTTGGGAAATAGACTTGAGTTCATCATTAGATGGAGACAAAGGGGTGGTAGAAACCATGAAGATGGAGGATCCTGAAAAAGGGTTGGTGATATGAAAGGAGGAGTCATCAACGGTATCTGAGTTAGAAGTCTCTCTTACCAAAGAAGGTCTGGCTTTAGTATCAGAAATGGATGTGGATGAGGATTCTTACAGTGTATATTCACTCGGACCATATTCAATGTACTTGATACGCAGATTTGAAGTAAATTGGCTAGATGATGGTTTGAGTAGGGCAGACGGGTCCACATAGGATGATGAGGGATATGCTTTAGTGTTGATAGGAATACAGTTATGGCTTTGGTATTTAGCTTGAAAATAATTACAAAACTCAAAGGGATTAGGATCAGTATAAACAATAACTTCAACACCATTATGTGGAAATTTGAGGCACTGATGGTATGTTGAAGGAACCTCTTTGAGAGCATGGATCCATGGATGGCCAAGGATGATGTTATATGGAAGGTCAATATCAAAGACTTGACAATGGGTGTCGATAGTGATAGGACCAACTTGGATGGGCAAATGGATAATTCCTTCAGTATCTCTCTCAGCATCATCATATGCTTTGATAGTAATAACCTTGGAAGTGTCAACATCTTTCTCAGAGTATCCCAATTATTTTATTAGTTTTAAGGAGCATATATTAAGACCAACTCCACCATCCACTAAGATTTGTTTGATACGGCATTGGTTTACAAACACTTCTATGTGGAGGGCTTCATTATATGATGGGTGAATGAATGGTCAAAGATCTTTGTCAGAGAAGGTGAGATGGCAAGGGGTAGCAATGCTAGCTACCATAGATTGGAATTGTGTGGTATCGATATCATTGGGCATCAAAGATTCTTGCAAGTCTTTGTCAAGGATAGCTTTGTGGGTAGGGGATATGTGAAGCAATTCAAGAATGGAAATATGTGCAGGTGTTTTGCCAAGGTGATCAAGGATATTATAGCTAGAAGATGGTCGATGAGGATTGACAGGTGCCCCTAAAATGGTAACATGACCTCTTCAAGTAGTTATAGCGCAGTCGGGTGCTTTGCCTTGGATGGTGATGGTAGAAATGTGAGCATGGTCAATGTGGCCAATTGTGAATGATTCATAGTTGTAATGGATCGCATTCCCTGCGGGGGGGTTACTTGTCTTATCATGAGATGGAAGTGGATTCTTGAAAGCATCTAGGTCATAGTTCAATGTTGATATTTGTGTCAGCTATGATGTTGGCAGTGTGATTTTGATTAGGCCTTGATCGATGCAATCTTAAATGACATGTTTTAAGCACATGCAACCGTTTGTTTTGTGTTCTTTAAGCCTATGATATTCGCAATATTTGTTCTCTTTGTACCAAGGAGCTTTGAAGACTAGTTTTCCGTTGGGTGGTGCATCAGGCAATATGACATCTTCCACTTGGAGAAGCTTGTGAAAGACAACCTCCATGGGTTCCCCTAAGGGAGTAAATGGTTTTCGAGGATTTGAAGTTTGTCTTTGTCAAGTTCATTGAAAAGGTTGATTTGTTGTAGATGCGGCTTGGATGTTGATAGGAGCTTTTGTTGTTTGGATATTCTTTGCATCTACAATACCATCATTAACAACATTCTTGTTCTTGTTCCAAAAGTAGGTTTTATCATTTGATGATTGTGAATTGTTGTCTCTAAAAATCTTGATAGTACCCTTAGCAATTAAAGCACATTCAATGGTGGTTCCTTTGGAGACAAGTTCATCAAAAGTGCTAGCACTTTGTAATTGTAGTTGGAATGACAACTTGGGATTAAGATTTTGAACAAAGATATCGAGCTATTGTTTCTTAGGAATTTCCCATGATAGTTTTCTAGCCATGTTGCGCCATCATCGAGTAAATGAGGAAAAAGATTCACCGTTGCGAGATCATTCATGTTTACCTCATGTTCAATGTTAAAAGTGAAATGAGATCAAAATTTGTTTGCTAGTTCCACAAAGATCTTAATTCCTGGAGGTAAATGAGAGAACCATTCAAGAGCTTGCTCCACTAAGCTTCAAGGGAATAGACTCAAGAGATATGTGTCATCTTGAGCGACATCAAGACTTGCGACATAGAATTCTCTAAGATGGTCATCTAGATTTCCTTTCCCTTTACATTTGTCAAATTGTGGAACTTCAAAATGTGGCAGAAAAGGTGTCATATGAAGTGACTTGTCAAACGGATGAGCACATATATCTCCTAAGGAAAATGTCTTCTTAGTTTTCCCTACTACTTTGTTAATCATTTGTTCAACATCCGCTTGAGATAATTATTGTTGTTGCAAAGGGCATTGATGGTTGGGAGGTGAAATGTAATGTTATGTATATTGTGGTTGTTGTTGCGGAATGTATGTAGGTATGACCATTTGTTGAGGTTGTGTGCTCACATTATATGTCAAAGGATTGGTATGTGACACATATGTGTTTGAGGAATGCTTTCCTTGAGACACAAGTGGTGGTTGGGTATATTGCGATGGATTAGCTCCAAGATTTTACATCACATGGGAAGTAGAGGATGGATTGGTGTTGGTCAATGGTTGCTAATTGGGAGTTGGATTTGTATTATGGTAAGCGCCAAAAGGATTGGTGGATGAAGACGAATAGGCATTTAGATTGGTGTTTTGGACAACATAAGGATTAGTGGATGATAACAGATGGACATTTATGTTTGTGTTTTGGACAACATGAGGATTGGTGTATGTCATGTGTTGGGTGACAATGGGTAATCCTTGCTCGTTGCATAAGATGGATTGATGGTTTGCAAAGGATTATATGGAGGTGGGTTAACATAAGAGACTGAGATGTTAGGAGTGGATTTTGATACAATAGGTGGATCCATCATGTTAGTGAGACTAACATTGGGATTATATGATGTGTGGGATGGAGTCATGGAGATTGCAGAGACCATATTAGAAGTGATAGGGATGTAATATGGGGTTTCCACATGTGATGCAATAGGAGTGGTAGTTTGCGATGGTTGTGAGACTTGTATGATAGGTGGTGTTTGGGTAGCTTGTGAAACTTGCAGAATTTGTGGTATAGGAATGGCTTGTGAAACTTGTAGAGTTTGGACTTGTGAAACAAGGAAAACTTGTGACACTTGAGGCACAAATACGGCCATGGTAGGATCCGAGGTGTGTTGTGAAACATGGAAAGGTGGAATGTTCAAATTTTGTGAAAAGAAAGGAAGTACATTGGTTGAAGTTATCAAAGGTTCTAAAGTATACTCCAAGTATGGTGGATTGGATGGTGTAGCAGTAGCTAATAAGGGAAATGGATTGGAAGGTGGATTCAAAGGTGTGGCTATAATGGTTAGTCCCTTTGCAACAACATCGGGAGTGTTAGAATCATGCTCTCAAACAGTGGATATGTCAAAGTCAATTGGTAATTTGGTTCCCATGTAGGCAAGTTGCAAGAAGTAGCGATTAGGATCAAATAAAACAAGCTTCTCAACTTGGTCCCATACATGTGTGTCTTGAAATTTAGATAGGTCCTCTTGGGATTGTTCTTCATAGGTCTCTATGAATGATTGAGGTGGCACTTGATGTGAAGATGATGGTCCAGTGGTGTATCCTTTAGGGATGAACATGTAAGAAGGTATACCAGTTGTGAATTGGCTTGCATCTTTAAGGGGTGTTGATCATGATTGTTGCATTTTGGCTTCCATCTCAGCTCGCATTTTTGCTTCCATTTCAGCTCTATATTGGCTCCTAGTTTGAGGCATGATGGTTAATGTTGAAAGTTGGACTTGGTTTGTCAAGGTTGAGACCCAAAAGGTGATGGTTGGCTAATTGTTTGGTTGGTGTTGTTGTTTTGCTAGTTTTCTATTTGCTTTGGTTTGCTAATGGGTTGCTTGGTTCTTGGTTGTTGGTTGCTTTGTTGTTTATTGTTGGGCTATTGTTGTTGTTTGGATAAATCTTCCCTAGAGGATAGCTCACACACTCAAGGGAAAAGTTGGTTATTGGTGTTGTTTGCTGGTATTGCTAGGGCTAAGTAAAGCCAAAAGGATGGTGCTTGGTTGTTGGTTTTACTGGTTGGTTGTTGTTTTAGGGTCTCAAAAGGACAAAAGCTCAAGAAGTCCAAGGTTTTAATATGCTCACGATAGGAGGCAATGCTTAGGTAACTATAGATGTTTAGAGGATTGTCAAAAAGCTAATAACAAAGCTAAAGATGGTTGAAGGTTCCACTGATTGGACTGGATGTATATTGATTGCTAATGTGTGACCAGAGGTGACTGGTAATAGCTTAGAAGTGACATAGATAAGGTCAAAAGCAACTGACAATAGATTAAAACTGACCTGGTTATGTTTCAGATAATAGAGTGCAGTATTGACCAAAAGCGAGTAGGTTTGCCAGAGGCGATCAGTTACAGGTCAAAAGTAATTTTCTATAGTTAAAAAGCAATATAGTTTATGCCAGAAGCGAGCAAATGCTATTTAAAAGAAATCTAGATTTTGCAGGGAGCAAACAATTGCTATTTAAAAGTGATCTAGGTTTTAGTATGTGAGTAGTTAAGGTTCAAAGGTTGTCTGTGTCTATCAAGAAATGTGTTGAATGATGTTTTTGATAAGAAAATAGTGATTTCAGTCACTCACACTCACAACAATCACAAACTTGTACAACCTAGTCTAGGAAAGGACTGTATTTGTTGAGTCCCCTTGCCATGCTTATTCAAAGAGGATAGCTTCAGGATCTTGGTAGCACTGGCTCCTCTCCACAACACTCACTTCTCACGCGTACCAAGATCTAGGTTTCCCAAGGCTTATCCCCCCACTAAACCTTAGGATTGTCCCTACTATCTCTACTAAGAACCATGTGAATCAGGGTGGCTTCAAAGATCCCACCTTTTGCATCAATAAATAGAGGGTTTTTGGCTACTACACAAGGTTGCTAGTAAGGGCATCTGTTTGGGTGGCTATACGTGTGATAGCACTACTCTCTATTGTGGGGTCTCCTAGCCTTCAAGGGTTATGCCTTGGAGGGTTTTGGGGGAGGTTGGTTGTCGGTATAACACAACAACACCCATTGTTTGTGGCTTTTGACACAAACACTTTTCTTGTATAGTGGTTTAGAAGGACTTGGCTTTAGCCCATTACCACTTGGTTCGTACCCCTTCTCACACCAGGAAGGCAGGGCCTCTAAAGATAATAACAAGTACTCATACACCTAAGATCCATTTGACAGGAAAGGGGAAAAGATACTTTTTCTATTAAATTTGGGTTACAAACGTGCACATTCAAGCAATCAAAAAAAGATAAAGCAAGCATGGAGAAAACAATGATTCTTTTTAAGCACCAAGCCCAAATGTTCCTAAGTTAGTGATAAAATCAAAAGTCTTGGACCGATTATAGTTGCAACTGATACGTTAGTAGTTTGATAACCTCCTTTTCTTAGACAATTGATAAGGTGCTGCACAATTAACTAATTAGTAACCAAGAAAACTAAACTGTAAATGATAAAACTAAAAGTGACAGTTACTAGAGGCAATCAACTATTGATCAAAAGTGATCTGTATTTTGTCGCAAGTGAAATGTTACTTCTCAGATGCGATGCAGATAAACCCAGATGTGAAATGATATAGCTCAAAATTGATGTGAAAAATCAACAGGTGACTGATTGTGGCTTATAAGCAACTCAGATTTACAAAAAAGTAAGATATAAATAGAAAACCCTAATTTGTAGAAGGCAATGCAGACAGCTAAAAGTGATCACTGTTAGATTAAAAGTGATGCAAATCATGATAGAGGTGACCATTGTTAGCTTAAAAGTGATGCAAAAAAGACTCTGCGTGACTACTATTCACTCAGAAGCGATCCAGAAAATGTTGAAAATGGCAGGTTTCGTCTTAAAAGTGATGTGTGTGTTCGAGAAGCAACTAGTTTTCACTCAGAAGTGACTAAAACTTGTCGTAAGCACTCAGAAAATCTGATCTTCACAAAAAAACAACTTAAAACAACAAAGTTAATCAAGGACATGAGTCCCACCGGGCATGCCAAAATGTCATAGGTAAAAATTAGGTTGATAAGATCAAGCATTACAAATGAAAACCTAATCCTACCATCATCAAAGAATCTAATCCAACTGAAATCAAGAGCATGCAATTCAAGAATAATATCACCTAGATTGTATGATTCCTTGTTTGTGATGTGGATTGCTTCTTCAACAATGAACAATTATGAAGCTAAAAGCTACCATGATGGATGGATGATAACAATAATATGTTCAATGGATGTTAAAATGCTCAATATGCTCAAGATGATAATGTAGATGCTATATGAATGCTGGATAGATAGAGTATGGAATGAGAGGGTGTTTATATAGAACTCAATCAAAATAAATCAACGGTGGAGATTTGGTATCTATGTAAATGGCTAAGATGAATTGATAGTCATAGGTGAATGTGTAGATGACAAGTGGAGGGAAGATAAGGCTTATGATATGACCGTGTACATAAAAAGTACATGTAAAAGATATTAAATAAAAGATGTAGTACCACTTATCTTTTTAAATGAAAGAGGCACACATGTCGGCTCATGAAAATAAATGATGAGAGAACTTAATTAAATAAATAGCATTTATTTAATTAATTGGAAAGTGGGTTTATGGATGGAATTTTAATTAAATAAATAAGATTTATTTAATTAAAATAGATAGAAATAAGATAATTAAATAATTAAAGATTATTTAATTATATATTAGAGAAAATAGAAGAAATAGCTAATGAATTAATTAAATAAATTTAAATTTATTTAATTAATACAAGAAATAAGTGCTTTTGATGAATAGAGAAATTGCTCAAGTGTGTTAGACAAATGCAGATGGTAGATAATGCGATATTTGAATGCTAATGATAATTATGTCAATTTTTGGTGTCTACACTCTCAATGAAGTAATTTCTAACTCTAAAGGCATTATCACATCAGTGCCATAGACAAGATTATACGGTGTATTCCTACTAGCCATATGAATACTTGTTCTATAAGCCCATAACATGTAAGTTAATTTAGTATGGCAATCTTTCTGATGTTTGTTAATAGTTTTTCATAGAATTTGTTGAATAACCTTGTTTGAATCTTCTTCTAGGCCATTCGATTAAGGATAATATGGCATAGAGAAGAGATGTTGAATATCTTGAATGGCATGCCATTATCCGAAACTAAGGAGGAAGGTATACCAAATTGAGAAATAATGTTATCTTGTATGAAGCAACAAATTACTTCAATGGTCATGGATCACAAAGGAGAAGCTTCAACACACTTCGTGAAGTAATCAATAATGGTGATAATAAAAGTATATCTGTGAGAAGAAGGTGGAGAAATTTTACCAATCAAATCCAAGCCCCGAACAAAAACTAGCCAAGGTGAAAATTGGGCACAAATTTATTGGGTAGCTGCTCGGATTAGATGACTATGCTATTTATATTACAGACATTTCTTAACATATGCAAAAGAACCTTGATCCATATATTTCCAATAATATCACATTCTTAATAATTTTGGTATCAATGACTTTCCTTCGAAATGCCCTCCATAGGCACCAACGTGAGCTTCCTCTAATTCTATTGAGATCTCTAAATTTCTCAGACATCAGAGAAGGACACCATTGTAGCTTCGTCTATACAAGACATTGAATAAGATGATGTAACGTGCCACAAGTTTACATAAGAGAACTCGCACATTCTTAGATTTTGAGTTAGGGATGGTTCCATCGTGCAAATAGTTGAATATATGGGAGAACCATTCATCATAACTTGTATTACAACAGAGATTAGTACTTGCAATTACAATGTCATCTACTGTCGGTGTCTTAATATTATGGATAATGAAAGTATATTTGTCAAGTGAATTGGTTAGGGATATAAGGGAAGCTACTCTTTCCATTGCATCTATGTGTTGATTATCTATCCTTGGAATAGTATCGATTGAGAATGATGTAAACCATTTTAATAAAGATAAAGCAAAATCATGATATTGAGATAATTTATCTTGTTTAGATTGATATGATCTAGTTATTTGTCATACAATTAGTTTTAAATCACCATATATAGTGATGTTTTTAACGTTCAAAGCTAAAGTGGCATGAAGTCCTATAATGCGAGCTTCGTACTCAGTGATGTTGTTTGTGCATGAGAAGTTTAGGTGGTAAGACATAGGAATTGGCTTAAGAGAGGGAGGTACTAGTATAACACTAGTATCGGAGCTAGTCTGACTTCTTGATCCATCAAAAAACAATTCCCATTTGTCATCCTTATCAATGGTTAAAATTTGATCATCAGGAAATGTCTCATGATTTTGTATAGCGAAAGGTGAAGGTGCTTCGACAAAATAGTCGGTTAAAACTTGTCATTTAATCACTTTTTGAGAGATAAATTTAAGATCAAATTTAGTTAACAACATAACCCACTTAACAAGACAACCCAACAAGTTAGTTTTATAAAAAAGATGTTTCAACAAGTCAAACTTCACCATGACAAGTATTTTAGTATTTAAGAGATAATGTCTAAGCCTCTATGCTACAAACACCAAAGCTAAGAATTGATTCTCGATAATGGTATATCACACTTCATAATCGAGCAAGTTCGACTGATGTAATATACATCACATTCCTTGCCTTTAGCGTCATGTTGTGCTAGTAAAGTTGCAAGAGCATTATTAGATGCTGAGGTTTATAGAAGAAAAGGTTTATCAGCAACAACAGGTTGTAAAATAGGGGGATTAGCTAAATAACCCTTTAAATCTTTGAAATCCTTTTGACAATTAGCATTCCATTGAAATTTTCAATCCTTCTTCAGTAGTGTAAAAGGGTGAGTCATATCCACAAGTTGTGAAACAAATCGACAAATGGCCTATATCTTCCCTTGCAAACTATGAAGTTGAGATATGTTCCTAGGTGCTGGCATATTAACAATAGCATTGATTTTCTTTGTGTCTACCTCAATACCATGATGCAAGACTATAAATCCCAACAATTTTCCACTAAAAATGCATTTTTGGAGATTTGAATGCATGTATTTCTTAATTCTCTCAAAGATCTAATAGAGGATTGTAATGTGATCCTGATGACGTATGGACTTTACAAGGATATCAACATAATCCTTGAAAATACTATGCATATAATTCTTAGTTCATATCCTGTTGGTAATTTGCTCTAGCATTCTTTAATCCAAACTGCATGACCACCCAACAAAATGTACCCCAAGGTGTTATAAAAGTTGTTTTATATTGATCTTGAGGGTTTATAAAAAATTGTTTATATCCTAAAACACCATCCATGAAGGAAAGTTATTCATGGCTAGCTATTGAATAAACAATCATGTCATTGTTCGGAAGGGGGAAATCATTTTTCAAAGAAGTGAGATTCAAATCCCTAAAATCGGTACACATTCAAATACAACCATCAGGTTTAGTGATGTTGACAATATTCGAAATCCAAGGTGAATAATCAATCAGGTAGATAAAACTAACTTCTAAGAGATTTTCTATCTTAGCCTTTACAAGTAATGCTTCCTTAGGATTCATCTTATGAATTTTTTGTATAAATGGCTTAGCCTCTAGCTTTAATACAATGTTATGTATTACAATATGAGGATCAATACCAGGCATATCCAAATAATTCTAAGAAAATAACTCTAAGAATTCATGTAGAATATTGGTCATATCTTATTTTTCTTTTTAGATTTCAAAGTAGTGTTTATCAAACTAGTGGATTTTCCAAAATGTGTATCTTGATTTAATTGATAAGATAATCCACATTTATGATGATAATGAGCAAGATCTTCATAAGTTCCCAAGAATTCCATTATCACTTCATTTGTCAAAAACATATCCAAAGGAAAATCTCCTAGAGAAAAACTCATATCTATCATCTCAGGATACATCAAATAAAGTGTTGATATTGTATTCACATTAAGATTAGGTCATTTACAAGCTTTGGTTTCCTTGAAAGGATTACATCAAATGCCACTTGAGTAATGTCATGAAGTGGATTCTATAGGTACTTGAACACCTTGTTGATTAATGTCTCAACCATTACCTACATAGTCACGGTTCTTATAAAGGATCTGAAATCCTTGACCATAAAGAGAGGCCATTTCTTTGGAAGAAGGTGGAGCCTCACAAGTCTCATAATCTATTATGTAAGAGTATTATCTGTATTTGTTACCAAAGAGAATTTAGGTTTCGTATGTGAACTTTTAGATGAGATCAATGCAACATTTGATGTTTCAAGAGCAGGGTTGTTAATTGTATATTCACCTATAGAGGGGGATGTAAAATCTAACGAACCCCAATCATCATCGAGAAATACATTCAATTATTTGGACTCTTGTACAACATTATCTATGGCAAGAGGAGTTCACAAGTCAACTTTCAAGTTTTTTAAGATCTTATGATGAACAACCTACTTCTATAATTCAATTTGTAAATAGTTATCTGGTTCAGGGCCAGCATCAAATGTATGAAGTTTATCTTTATAAATAAACTTGATTGAGCAATGAAGTGTAGAAGGAACTGTTGAAATGCACTGAACAATTGAGAGGGGGGGTGATTCAGTTGTCCCAAAAACTCAAACACTTCTGCACTTAAACATTAATCACTTGTCTGCACTTATTATGATTAAACAATGAATGCATGAAATCATAAACTTAAACACAGATGTAATATTAAACACAAGAGACTCTAGATTTTTACGTGGAAAACCCCAAGGTGGGGAAAAACCATGGAGATGATTAGCTATCAAAATATATTGTAATCTTTGAAGAATGATGTTTAGGCTTGGTCACTCCATGGGCCTAGAACATATTGGCTCATTGCCATGAACTACAGCTAGGTCTAGGAGGCTCACTACCTCAACCCTAAAGCTAGAAAGATTACAATAAGGGCTGTTAAACCCTACTAGCTGCTCACTGCCAGGCTCAATGCCAAGATCAACATCTTCTTCATGTCTAAGATTAATACATTGAAGTACAATATTTCCTCTGCTCTGCTCTGCCCTTCCACATATTTTCTTATCTTCCCATCTTCACACAAGGACACCTTTTCCACAACTCAATTACAAGTATTTATACACTTCATCAACCTTGGATTGATCATCAAGGTCAGCACTACAATCATCAACCATTGGAACAATCTCCAAGGTTGGCATTACAAACATTTACAAAATAGGTCTTGACCTAATACAAAATTATGCTAAGGATTTGTAGTATATATGTATGCAGATCATGCCATGCCTTAGCTAGGACTCAAACATGATCTTCCACTCCATAACATGCTTCCATAATCTTCAAGGGATCTCTACAATTACTGGAATTAACCAAGTTAGCTAAGATTGGTTACACGCTATTTTATCTGGGAGTAATCCTCAAACAAGATCTCATTTCCTTAACCCAGACCAATGTAAAGGTAGGAACATGATCAGGAGAAATCATCAAGCACATTGAAATCATCAAGTGCAACCACACAAACTTAAACCACTTTATTCATGAGATTCTTCACACCAGAGTACATGAACTTCACTGTCTTCAACTGTCATAAAGAAAGATAGCTTGTGGACCACCAAAACATGAACCATTGCAATTGTAGGCACTTATCATCATCCTTGACTTCCCTCTAGAACCACAGAGTAAAATACTTTAATGCAGAGGAATGCATAGTAAAATACTTTCTCTCAGGCACTAGTGATTAATCAGAAAAAGTAGGTTTTACTCTAGTGAATGTAACTCACTCAAATCTTCATACCAGAGGCTCAAACTTACGATTTAGCATCTTCAACCATGCTTCTAAATAACTTCCAATCTGTAGACCAAGATTTTTAGTCAGCAAGAAATGCAGAGCAATTTTTAGACTATTCTTCAATATGCAACACACTATCTTCTCTATGATTCACTATTTACTTTCTAATTCTTCTGGAGAGGCTAATTTTCTCAATATCCTCAACATTTAAGGCTTCTAAACAAATAACAAAATAGGATATAGTAGACACCAATGACAACAAAGATATGTTGACATCAATGACAACACCAATTAGGCACATACTTGCAACAATCTCCCCCTTTGTTACTAATGGCAACATATGATGTGAAAAATTGCAACATCCAACAAGACAAGATTCTACCCCTATCTCTTTACACATTTGCACTCTTTCTTTCTAAGTTTTTCACATGACTTCTCTCTGCCATTGACATCAATGGAAAAGGGCACATACTTGCACTCTTCTACTCTGATTCAATCTTTCTTCTGAACTCTCTGACTACTCCCCCTAAGAATCAGCCCTAAAAGAATCAATCCAGATCTGAAGAAGGAACTCTAAGCACCACCAAACTGATGCACTCTTGTGCATCATAGTTTAGAGTAGGAGGGGTAATAACCCCTAACTTTTCTCTGAGATACTCAAAAGTATCTTTAGGCAGTGGTTTAGTGAAAATGTCTACAATCTTGTCTTTATTAGATATATATTCCAACTTGACTTCATTCTCTATCACTTTTTCCCTCAAAAAGTGATATCTTATGGATATGTGCTTTGTCTTTGAATCCATTATTGGATTCTTTGATATGTTTATGGCATTTGTATTGTCACAAAATATTACAATTGGATCTTCATACACAACTCTAATGTCATTTAATGTCCGCTTCATCCACAACACTTGAGTACAACTACATGTTGCTGCAATATATTTTGCTTCTGCAGTGGACAAAGATATTGAATCTTGTTTCTTGCATATCCAAGATACTAGCCTTCTTCCCAAAAAGAATGCACCTCCACTTGTACTTTTTCTATCATCTACATTTCCAGCCCAATTTGCATCAGTGTATGCACTGAGAGTGAAATCATTGTCCTTTGGATATCACAAACCATAATCCACTGTGCCTTTTAAATATCTTAGAATTCTTTTGACTACCATCACATGTGACTCCTTAGGTTCTACTTGAAATCTTGCCACAAGACAAACTGCATGCATTATGTTAGGTCTAGTTTGAGTCAGATAAAGTAATCCTCCAATCATAGATCTATATCATTTCTGATCTACCATAGGTGAATCATCATTTTTGCTCAATTTACAACCAGTTATCATGGGGGTATCTAGCAATTTAGATTCTTCCATCCCAAACTTCTTTAACAACTCTTTCACATACTTAGACTAGGAAATGAAGATACCTTTATTTGATTGATTTATTTGCAGACCTAAAAAGAAATTCATCTCACCAAACATGGACATTTCAAATTCACTTTACATTTCTCTAGCAAAAACTGTACACATACCTTCATTGCCTCCAAAGATAATGTCATCAACAAAGATTGCAACAATTAGGATTTCTTCATTATTGATCTTGAAATAGAGATTATTTTCGGTGGTACCCTTGGTGAATCCTAATTGTATCAAATAATTATCCAACCTAGCATACCAAGCCCTAGAGGTTTGTTTTAACCCATACAATGCCTTCTTCAATCTGCATACCATGTCACCTTGATGTGATGACTAGAATCCTTTTGGTTGTTCAATATAGACTTCTTCTTCCAGCTCTCCATTCAAGAATGCAGACCTTACATCCATCTGATGTACCTTAAAATCTTTGGAGGCTGCAAATGCCAGAAACATTCTTATAGCTTCAATCCTTGCCACTAGCATAAATGTTTCCTCAAAATCTATTCCTTCAACTTGATAGTATCCTTTGCATACCAACCTTTATTTTTTTCTTACTACTTAACCATTCTCTTTCATCTTGTTTCAAAAAACCAACTTGGTACCAACTACATTTTTATCTGCTGGTCTCGAAACAAGATCCCAAGTCTGATTCTTCTCTATTTGCATCAATTCTTCTTTCATAGCCTTTACCCAATTCTCATCATTGCAATCTTCATTCACAATCATAGGTTCAATCTTGGAAATCAGATAGAAATTTACTTGTTCTTCTACATCTCTTCTTCTGGTCAGGATTCCTTTACTCTTATCTCCTATGATTTGATCTTCAAAATGATTAAGTTTTACATACCTTGGTGTCTTGGTAGCACTTTTAGGAGCTTGATCCTCTTCATCTAAGTTGTCTTCATGCTGCACCACTTTTGGAACATCTAGTTTATCTGATTCATATCCACTTGATTCTAGAGATTTTTCCTTGCTTTCATCAACCTTAACATTTGTACTTTCAATGATCTTATTCAGCCTCTTATTATAGCACTAGTAGGCCTTTCTCTTGGTGGAATAACCAAGGAAGATTCCTTCATCACACGTACCATCAAACTTGCCTAGATCTTCTTCTCTTTTGATATAAAATTTGTTACCAAAAACTTTGAGATATTTCACAGTAGGGACTTTACCATACCACAATTCATAAGGAGTCTTAGAACTGTTACCTTTGACATGGACTTTGTTTAGGATATATACCACAATGTGAAATGCCTCTCTCTAATATACTTCCAAAAGATCAGCTTCCTTCATCATGGTTCTAGCAGCTTCTTGAACTATCCTATTTTTCCTTTCAACAACTCCATTTTGTTGGGAAGTTCTAGGTGCAGACAATTGTCTCTTTATCCCATGTTCTTCACAAAAGAAATTGAATTCATTTGATGTAAACTTTCCTCCTCTATTAGAACTTAAACATTTGATCTTCAAATGCATCTCATTTTCAACCATTGCCTTAAATTCCTTGAACTTATCTAGAGCTTCTACTTTTTCATTCAAAAAGGTATCCCAAGTCATTCTAGAATAATCATCAATAAGCAACATGAAATACATCAAACCTTGCAAACTTCTTACTCTTGTAGGTCCACACAAATTTGTATGCACTAGTTCCAGTAGTCCATCAACTGATTGGTCCTTGCTTTTGAAACTTGTTCTTGTTTGTTTCCCAAATTGACACTCCTTGCAAATAGGATTAGCAAGCTTCACAAGCTTGGGCAAATCTCTAACAACTTATGTACTACTTATCTTCATAATGTTATCAAAATTGATGTGACACAACCTTCTATGTCATAGTCAACTTTTATTAGTCTGAGCCAACAAACAATAATTATCAATTCCTTTCAAGTGATATATATCACCTCTAATCTTCTCACCAATTGCAATGACTATTTCAGAGCTTTCCCTGATCTTCCATCCATTGTCCTTGAAGCTTAAATCATAACCTTTGTCACACATCTAACCCACACTCAAAATATTGTGCTTTAATCCTTTCACATACAAGACATCTTTAGTATTATGCTTTCCATCAAAAGAAATAGATCCTTTTCCACAAATCTTACCAACTGTATCATCTCGAAACCTAACTAGTCCACCATCATATCTTTCCAAACTCACAAACTTACTTTTGTCACTAGTCATGTTGTGACAATAGCCACTATCACTAACCCATTCATATTTGTCTTCAACAACCTGAGTAGCCAAAGCACTTTCCACTGGTTTTTCTTCCTTCACATAGCTAGCGGGATTAGTAGACACAAGTTCTTCCTTAATAGAAATAAGCAAGCATTCATTACCAGAAGTACTAGTATTATCTAGTTCACCATTATCTGATACTCCATCATCATCAAAATCTTTAACATAATAACATTTCTTTTGGATCCTAGGCATGTTCTCATATCTTTTCCTATTTCTTTCAATTCTTTCAGGACATCTGGAAGCAAAGTGGCCTGCTTTACCATAGGAAAAGCATTTAAAAGGTAATTTGCCTTTGAACTTACTAGATCCTCTTTGCAGTCTATCCACAAAGTTGGCTTCAATTTCATCAAACTCATTATCAAATTCTACCTTGTACTTTTTTGATTTGGAGGTTTTCCTTGAAGTACTGGCTTTGAAGGCAGTCTTGACTTTTGGCAGGGCATCACCAAACTCTCTCATCTCAAAGGCAATAAGCTTACCAAGTAACTGGTCTCTATCAATAGCTTTTACTTGCATAAATTCTTCAATTGCATCTACCTTGTGACTGTAGGACTTTGGTAGAGATCTAAGAATTTTCATCACAACTTCCTTATCACCGAAAGTTTCCCCCATACCTTTTATTCCAGTGACAAGTTCATCAACTCTTTGTATAAAGGATGCTATGTTTTCATCATCATTCATTTTCAAACTTTCATATTTCAATTTCAAACTTTGTATCTTGGCCTCCTTCACAGAATCATCTCCCTCATACAGATTTTTTAGCTTTTCCCATACCTCATTTGCAGTTTCAACATCCACAACTTTTGTCGGTACTAAGTCATTCAATGAAATTTATAGAGCATATTTTGCTTTAACATCCACTTCATATTCTTTGATTTCATCTTCAATTGTCAAACCATTTTGAGGCAAGGTGTATTTTGTTTTTGTAGCTATCCATACTTTGTAACTAAGACAAAGAAGATGACTTTTGATTTGTGCCTTCCAAAGACCATAATTTGTCCCATCAAAATATGATGCTTCCTTTTTATAAGACATTTTGGATCTTCCTCAAGCTATTAGACTTTCTTCAGAGGAACTTAGCTCTGATACCAATTGTTGAAATGCATCAGATAACTAAGAGGGGGGTGAATCAGTTATCCTAAAAACTCACACTTCTGCACTTAAACATTAATCACTTGTCTGCACTTATTATGATTAAACAATGAATGCATGAAATCAGAAAATTAAACATAGATGCAACATTAAACACAAGAGATGCTAGATTTTTATGTGGAAAACCTCAAGGTGGGGAAAAATCATGGAGAGGATTAGCTCTCAAAATCTATTACAATCTGATGCAAGAGCATCCAGAGGTGTAAGGGCAATCTTGCATCACCCAAAAAAACAAGTTAACTCAAAACCATTGTAGTTGTTCTCATTTCTTCCCATAATTAGTGTTTTTGGTTCCATAATATCCAAAATAATAATGTAGGACTTTCAATTTTTCCAAAATTGCTAAAAATAGCGACCTGCCTATTTAGGAAAGTGTACTTGCTATTTTTAGAAAGCTTGCATTTGGGCACATAATGAAATAAAAACTTCTAGAAAGTTACATAATGGAAATATAAGACCTTTGGTGAAGGAATCATCAAATATCATTTGTGAGATGAAAGATATTAAAGTTTTTGTTTTCCGAAAAGCCCCTAAAAATGTACGGAACGAGATATGAGGAACTAAAACTTCTCATAATGTCTTGAAAAGTTGACAAAAATCCATTTACAAATTTCTGGCGTGATAGTTCACATCGCAAGCTTTCCGGTGCTTCAAACAGTTCATCAATCAGACACTGAGATCAAACGTTATGCTTCCCAGAAGTTGACCTACTTTTGGAGGGAGTTGCAAATTTCAAAATTTAGCTGGAGGCCACCAAAAAGTGCTATTTATGACTATTTTGAGAACCCTGGGTAGTAGTAGAGTTAAGGGAGCTAGTGTGGAGTCCAGAATAGGGTGGAAAATAGAAACCCTAGCTGATTTGGGGTTGCAGAAGGCTAAAGATTCTAGAGTCTGGAGGTTGGGAAAGCTGTAATGTGTTGTAGCCAATAGAGGATTCATCCTCTGATTGCAATTGAGCTTCTATAATGCAATGAGTTGCCCAGTTCAATAAAAGAAAGTTCTATTTGTTGTGATCAATATTTGTTGTTGTGTGTTTTATGATTTACCCCCTTCATCAAGTGGTATTAGAGCAAGGGTTCTTGAGTGTGTAGACAGATCGCTGACTGTGAGGTAGTTTGCACCAGGACCTGAGGTTGTGGGTTTGCTGCAGAGATCAAGATGCCTCCACAAAGAAATCATGTTGGAAGGAATGCTTTGATGGAAGAGGGTTTTAGAGCCCTACAAAGGCAAATCAATGCGTTGCAAGAGGAGCTGCGAAGAGGGTTTGATCCAAGAACAAGAGAAGAAAGTAAAGATGAAGCTGAAGAAAAGCTATCTAAGAGCAAGGAGCTATAGGAGATCCCGCAAAAGTTAGGTTGTTGAGGGCCATTTCAAAGATCAGGAAAAGGTCTAGAATTGAAGTTTCCACATATTCTAGAGATTTGAATCTGGAACAACTTATTGATTGGATCAATGACATGGAGGAGTATTTCAAGTATGAAGATGTGGAGGACCTAGATTGGGTTAAGTTTGCAAAAATAAAGTTGAAGGGCCATGCCAATATTTGGTGGAAGGAGGTCCAATTAAAGAGGAACAGAAGAGGAAAAGGAAAGATCACCAGATGGGATCAGATAGTGGAGAAACTAAAGAAGCAGTTCATTCCTGTGGACTATGAGATGGAGTTGTTGAAGAAGCTGTAAGGACTGAAGCAAGGTAACAAGTCTGTTAAGGACTATATAGAAGAATTTTATAAAATTACTATCAGAACTAGTCATGCAGAGCCCAACAAGGAGAAGGTAGCCTGTTACATTAATGGGTTGAGGCTGAGTATTCAAGAGGAGTTGAGCCTAGTCAAAATGACCACCATAGAAGATGCATACCAATTTTCCCTAAAGGTAGCAGAGAAGCTAAATAAAAGATTTGATAGCAAGCAAAGGGGAAGAGGTCAAGGTGGAAGGACTGGTGGAAGACCCTATGGGGGCCAAAATGAAGATGCAAAGAAAAGTGAAGAAGCTGGCACTAGTTGAAATTAGAGAGGAGATAACACCTATCACCCTCGTGACCATAATAATGGTGAGCAAAGAGGAAGAGGAAGAGGTAGACCTAGGCAAGGACCTGGAAGAGGAGGTTTCAAAGGAACCTATTTCCAATGAGGAGAAGAAGGGCATCGAGCATATGAGTGTTCATAACATCAAGGAAGGACAAATAGAAGACCTAAAGGCAATGCACGAGTTGCACATGTAGATGAAGATGCACATTCTGAGCATTCTGAAGATGCTAAAAGGGGAGAAACCCTAGTTGTCAGAAGAACCTTGTTGAATGAGGAAAAAGAACCCAATTAGAGGAAGATTTTATTCCACACAAGGTGCAAATGTGAAGGTAAGTGTTGTGATATTATTATAGACAGTGGAAGCGCTAATAATCTTGTTTCAGAGGAGATGGTTGACAAGTTGATGTTGACAAGAAGAAAGCATCTACATCCATATCGGATTGCTTGGTTGCAAAAGGACCATAGAGCTTTGGTCAATGAGCAATGTTTAGTGAAGTTCAAGATTGGTGACTACCATGATGAGGTGTTGTGTGATATCATACCGATGGATACATGTCATGTGCTATTGGGGAGGCCATGGTAGTACGATAGGAGCACTGTCCATGATGGCCGTGCAAACACATATTCCCTAACAAAGGATGGAGTTTGTCATAAGTTGAAGCCCTTGAAGGAGGTGGAAGAAAAGGTATGCAGTACTGCCAGAATTTGCCTAGTAGATGGTAGGAAATTTTTGGAGGGTATGAAGCATGAGCGTCATTGCTTTGCATTGATTCCTAAGATTAGTGAAGAGAAATGTGAAGATATACCAGCAAAAGTTTCAGATATGTTGGAAGAGTTCCAGGACATTATCTCTGATAATGTACTAGAAGGTTTACCACCAGTAAGGAAGATAAGTCATCAAATGGATTTGATACTAGGAGCCAGTTTGCCAAACAAGGCAGCCCACATAATGACCCTGCAGAGAATGAAGAGTTGAATAGACAAGTTCAGGAGTTGTTGAGGAAGGGACTAATAAGGGAGAGCCTAAGTCCATGTGTGGTACCTGCAGTACTAGCACCAAAGAAGGATGGAGAATGGAGGATGTGTACAGACTCTCGAGTCATCAATAAGATAACTATCAAGTATAGATTTCCATTGCCAAGAATGGATGACATCATGGATTGTTTGAGTGGAGCCAAGTACTTCATGAAGATTGACCTGAAGAGTGGGTATCACCAGATCTGTATCAGAGAAGGAGATGAGTGGAAGACAGCCTTCAAGACAAAGGAGGGTTTGTATGAGTGGTTAGTCATGCCATTTGGGCTAACCAATGCACTGAGTACATTCATGCGGCTCATGAATGAGGTACTAAAATAATTTTTGGGAAGTTTTGTTATTGTTTATTTGGATGATATTTTGATTTTCAGTAAGACTTGGGATGAGCATTTGATGCATATCAGAAGAGTTCTAGAGAAGCTAAGGGAGGAGAAGTTGTTGATTAATCTGAAGAAATGTAGTTTTGCAAAGAAGGAGTTGGTGTACCTAGAATTTGTTGTCTCAGAAGAAGGTCTTAAGATGGACCCAAAAAAAGTAAGGGCAATCATTGAATGGCCTACGCCAAGGAGTGTCACAGAGGTAAGATCTTTTCATGGTTTGGCAAGTTTTTACAAAAAGTTTATCAGGAGTTTCAGTAGTATTTGTGCACCCCTAACTGAGACAATGAGAGGGGATAGAAAAGAGTTTAGATGGACTAAAGGAGCAGACAAGAATTTTGATACATTGAAATAGAAAGTCGTAGAACAACCTGTTTTGGCACTTCCAGATTTTAATAAGGTATTTCAGGTAGATTGTGATGCTAGTGGTAGTGGTATAGGAGTTGTTTTGAGCCAATAAGGTAAGCCGATTGCCTATTTTAGTGAGTAGCTTAATGATGCTAAGAAAAAGTATTTTGTTTATGATCAGGAGTTTTATGCAATAGTTCAGGCTTTGAAGAAATGGAGACATTATTTGTTACCAAAAGAGTTTGTTTTATATACTAATCATTAGGCTTTACAATATCTTAATAGTCAAGGAAAGTTAAATCAAAGGCACTTAAAATGGGTTGAGTTTTTGCATAGCTATACTTTTGTTTTGAAGCACAGGAGTGGGAAGTCCAACAAAGTTGTAGATGCCTTAAGCAGAAGGCAAAATTTGTTGACAGAAATGAAGATAGAGGTTGTTGGGTTCGATGAGCTCAAAAGTTTGTAACCTAAAGATCCAAATTTTGCAGAGGTTTGGAAAGCTTGTTTGGAACCTGTTACTTTGGACAGGACAAAATGGTTGGATTTCATTATCCAAGATGGCATGTTGTTTAGAGGAAGCCAGTTGTGCATTCCAAGGAGTTCCATGAGAGAGAACTTGATTAAGGAGAAGCATAGTGGGGGATTGGTTGGACACTTTAGTCGAGATAAGACCATTGCTATTATTGGTGAAAATTATTATTGGCCACAGTTGCAACAGGATGTGAGAAAATTTGTGCAGAGTTGCAGAGTGTGTCAGATGGCAAAAGGAACAAGTCATAATACAGGGTTGTATCAACCATTACCTGTACCGGAGAAGCCATGGGATGATATTAGCATGGATTTTGTTCTTGGTTTACCAAGGACACAAAGAGGACATGATTCTATTTTTGTGGTGGTGGACAGATTCTCAAAAATGGCACATTTTATTCCTTGTAAGAAGACTAATGATGATGTTCATATTACAGAGTTATTTTTCAGGGAAGTGATGAGACTACATGGTCTACCAAAAAGCATAGTTTTAGACCGAGATACCAAGTTTGTTGGTTATTTCTGGAGGACATTGTGGAAGAAGTTGAAGACAGACTTGAAGTTTAGTTCTACACACCATCAACAGGCTGATGGACAAATTGAAGTGGTGAATACGAGTTTGGGTAACCTACTACGATGCTTGGTAGGAGATAAGCCCAAGGGATGGGATTTGATTTTACCACAACCAGAATTTGCTTACAACAATTCTGTCAATAGGAGTACTAGTAAATCACCATTCCTGATTATATATGGGAATAGTCCAAGAAATGCTTCAGAGTTAAGGAAGCCGGGCAATGGAGAAAAGACAAGTGCCGAAGCTGAAGACTTTGCAGAACATCTGAAGAATTTGCATGAAGAGATGAGAAAGCACATTAATAAGATGAATATTCAGTACAAGGCTAAGGCAGATCAGAAGAGGAGGTATAAGGAGTTCTAGGTGGGAGATGAAGTCATGGTTCACCTAAGAAAAGAAAGGTTCCCAATTGGAACATACAATAAGTTGAAAATGAAGAAATTTGGACCATGTAGAATCATGAAGAAGCATGATTCAGGAAATGTATATGAGGTAGAGTTGTTGAGTGGGATCAATATTTCCCATGTTTTCAACATTGCCGATTTATCAGAATATCATGAAGGTGGAACAGAGGATGGACCAATAGAAGTGTAGTGGAGTATTCTAGCATCTACTTCAACAGAGGAGATAGAAGAGATCTTGGATAGCCGTGTGGGAAGGAGCACTCAGAATAGGCACTACGAAGAAAATCTAGTGAAATGGAAAGGAAGGCCTATTGAATATTCTTCTTGGTTGTCTAAGGCAGAGGTTGACCATTTGGGTTTTCTTCACACAAACACCTGAGACATGACAGGGTCACTTTTCAAATTACCCTGGGTGTCTGATGCATGAGCATCCAGAGGTGTAAGGCCAATCTTGCATCACCTAAAAAAAGAAGTTAACTCAAAACCATTGTAGTTGTTCTCATTTCTTCCCATAATTAGTGTTTTTTGTTCCATAATATCCAGAATAATAATGTAGGACTTTCAATTTTTCCAAAACTGCTAAAAATAGCGATCTACCTATTTAGGAAAGTGTACCTGCTATTTTTAGAAAGTTTGCATTTGGGCTGGTAATGAAGCAAAAACTTCCAGAAAGTTACATAATGGAAATATAAGACCTTTGGCAAAGGAATCAGGCAAAGATCATTTGTGAGCTGAAAGATATTAAAGTTTTTGTTTTCTGAAAAGCCCCTAAAAATTTATGGAATGAGATATGAGGCACTAAAACTTCTCATAACATCTCAAAAAGTTGATAGAAATCTATTTACAAATTTCTGGCGCTTAAAACGGTTCATCAATCAGACACCCTGATCAAAAGTTATGCTTCCCGGAAGTTGACCTACTTTTGGAGGGAGTTGCAAATTTCAAAATTTAGCTGGAGGCCACCAAAAAGTGCTATTTATGACTATTTTGGGAACCTGGGTAGTAGTAGAGTTAAGAGGGCTAGTGTAGAGTCTAGAATAGGGGGGAAAACAGAAATCCTAGCTGATTTGGGGTTACAGAAGGCTAAAGATTCTAGAGTCTGGAGGTTGGGAAAGCTGTAATGTGTTGTAGACAATAGAGGATTCATCCTCTGATTGCAATTGAGCTTCTGTAATGTAATGAGTTACCCAGTTCAATAAAAGAAAGTTCTATTTGCTGTGATCAATATCTATTGTTGTGTGTTTTGTGATTTACCCCCTTCATCACAATCTTTGAAGAATGATGTTCAAGCTTGGTCACTCCATGGGCCTAGAACATACTGGGTCACTGCCATGAAGTACAGCTAGGTCTAACAAGCTCACTACCTCAACCCTAAACCTAGAAAGATTACAATAAGGGATGTTAAAACCTAAGGGCTAATAAACCCTACTGGCAGCTCACTGTTAGGCTCACTGCCAAGATCAACATCTTCTTCATGTCTGACATTAATGCATTGAAGTACAATAGTTCCTCTAGTCTACTCTTCCCTTCTACCTCTTTGCATTACTTCCCATCTTCACACAAGGACACCTTTTCCATGACATCAACCTTGGAATGATCATCAAGGTCAGCACTACAATCAACCATTGGAACAATCTCCAAGGTTAGCATTACAAATATTTACAAAATAGGTCTTGGCCTAATACAAATTATGCTAAGGATTTATAGTATAGATGTATGTGGATCATGCCATGCCTTAGCTGGGACTCAAACATGATCTTCCATGCCATAACATGCTTCCATAATCTTCAAGGGATATCCATAATTATTGAAATTAACCAAGTCGGCTAATACTGGTTACACGCAACATTATCTGGGAATAATCTTCAAACATGATCTCATTTCCTTAATGTGGACCAATGTAAAGGTAGGAACATCATTAGGAGGAATTGACAAGTGTGTTGAAATCATCAAGAGAAACCACACAAACTCAAACCACTTTATTCATGAGATTCTTCACACTAGAGCACATGAACTTCACTGTCTTCAACTGTCATAAAAGAAAGATAGCTTGCAGACCACCAAAATACAAACCATTGCACTTGTAGGAACTTATCATCATCCCAGACTTCCCTCTAGAACCGTAGAGCACAACACTTTAATGCGGAGAAAAATACTTTCTCTCAGGCACTAGTGATTAATCAGAAAAGAAGGTTTTACTCTGGTGAATGTAGCTCACTCAAATCTTCATACCGGAGGCTCAAACTCAGGATTTGGCATCTTTAGCCATGCTTCTAAATAACTTCCAATCCATAGACCAAGATCTTTAGTCAGCAAGAAATGTGGAGCAATCTTCTGAACTGCTCTTCAGTATGCAACACACTGTCTTCATTGTGATTCACTGTTTACTTCCCAATTCTTTTAGAGAGGCTAATTTTCTCAATATCCTCAACATATAAGGCATCAAAAAAAATAGAAAAATAGGATATAGTTGACACCAATGACAACAGAGATACATTGACATCAATGAAAACACTAATTAGGCACATACTTGCAACAAACCTTTGGAAGAGCAAGATAGTCTCAAGATCTTGATTCTTAAACTCCATATAATGTCTCCATGATACCAACTTCAAGTAAATCTAAGAGCTTTAACAAAGTGTTATTCTTCAATGGCAATTTTGGCAAAGTTTTGGCATAAAGCTTGCATATAGATTGTGTGCAATAAAATCATTTTTAAATGTCTTTAAATATCTAACCTTAGGAATTTCAAATTTTGAAATAAGATGTTGACATTGTGTGAAAAATGAAATTTCAAAAATAAAATCCCAAGATGCATAATGGGAGCTAACATCCCACCAAGATTTAAAACCCTAAAAATAGGGCAGGGCTAGGGCACATGTGCCTAAGCCCAAGCCCTAATTTTTCAATTAGGTCTACTTCAAGGGGATCTAGGGAATCCGAAATCCAAAGTTTCTTTTCACCTTCAATCTTCAGTTATCTCAAAATACGACATTTCTTTAGTTAGACTTAGGTTAATCAATGTTTTAGGAAGGCCATAAATGCATAGGTTAAAAGGACACCAAAGGGGAGGAGCTAAACAATGAGAAATTATTCTATTCCATACAGGAGGATAATTTACAATTTAACATGAAGATTTCTTCACCAAGTTTAAGTCTCTCATGTTGCAAAGTTCTCAAATAGTGTGGTCTTGATAAAGAAGATGAACAATTGATTCTATCTATTCTTGTAAAATTGGGTCTTTCTTATTGAGTTTATGTTTCTACCTTTTATGCTACAATGGATTCTTTTGGTAGTAAGTTTAATATGCCTTCACTTGAGGAGTTTTCTACACAACTCACTAGAGAACAAGCTAAGCTACTACACATGGGCATAGTGAAGTCTCCTAGATCACTAGCTCTAGTTGCAGTACAAAGCACAAAAGATCCTAAGGCTTCACATAATAAGGGAAAGAAACAAAAGGATTCAAAGTCTAATAAGCAAGAGAAAGAATCAAAGAAAACCCCCAACTCTTCTTCCAAACAGAATTCCAATAAGAAGAAGAATCCAAAGTGTTCTTATTGTAAGAAATTGGGTCATGATGAGACTAAATGTTTTGAGAAAAAATTTGATGAGATGTCACAACTTCTTCAAAAACATAACATTGAGTATCCTTCATGAACAATAGATTTACCCAATTCTTCTTCTTCACCACCATTATCATCTATACAACCAAGGATCACAAGATTTAGAAATGGGCTAGACAAAGGAAAAGGATAGGCACTCTTTGCTTCAACAAGTCTTTAGTCAGATAGATGGTTTCATGAATCAGGAGCTTCTCATTATATGGCATCTTCACAAGGGATGTTCTCTTCATTTTAGTCATGTACTTCACCACCTATTTTGATGGGTAACAGTACACACATGCATGCAACTAGACAAGGAACTATTGATGTTGGTGAGAGTACTTTCAACAATATGTTGTGTGTACCTTCCTTGACAACCAATCTTCTTTCCATGTACTAGATTACTCATTGTGGTGTAGGGAAGACAGTTGAATTCACTCCTGATTTTTTGATCATACAAGACTTGGAGAGTAGAGATATCATTGTTGTTGGGATGTCTGATCATGCATCTTACTTGTATACATTCTCTCATTTTGTTTCTGATGATGATGTAGATCCATTGCTATTCACACTCATGCAGAATCATGTTTGTAAGGAGAAGCTTGGTCACTTAAAGCTTGGTGTTCTTACATCTACTTTGGTTCCTGAGACTAGTTTTGAGCTTCCTCCTTCTCCTACATCTTTAGATATTGGCATTGACATCACTTCATCCACTTCAGTTGAGCGAGATATTCTTTGTCTTCTAGATACATGTTTGTGGGATGAGTACTTGACAGGTATTTTAGACTTGTTTTGTGAGCCCTATCTTGATGACTTGGAGGACATCATTGATGGAATTCATCTCCTCCTTGAAGGATTTGATTCTTCTACTTCAGATGAGACAATACCATCTTCTCCTCTTCACTTGTCATAGTTTGGCATTGAGTTGGAGTATCTTGAGCATCATTCAGAGGATTCTTTGTCTTTGGAGATTGATGATCTTGATTTTTCATCTTGTCATGGATTGCCACCTTCTTTGATTAGGCATGCAGCACCTAACTATGTGACATCTTTTGGTTATGAAATTTGAACACTTGAGTAGTTTTTAGAGACATCGTGTACATCATGAGGCTTTTTCCCTTATCTCTGGAGATGGAGTGTTTTCTACATCAGCCTTTGGACTTGTTTCTTCCTAAGGGGAAGAATGTTGTTTGCAGGCTTTGGATTCTCTTCAGCATTCTTCTTCAAGTCTTCACCATCGGCATAGGAGCTACTTGATTGTGGGGGGACCTACAGTCTCACACTTGCTCTCCTATTGGGTTAATTGATTGTACATATTTGTTGTATGTAGTTCTAGGGGGGTCTTGAGTCCTCCTCCCATCACATCTTTCATTTGTTTTTTACATTCTCATTTTTGGAGAGGAGTTTTGTCACATGAGGTTTTCTCCTTTTCTCCACTTGAGATTTGTTGTACATGGGTACCTAACATGGCCTAGTAGCCAGGACCCATCATTGCATCTTTGTTTTAGTTAGCTACTCCCTAAGTTGCACTTAAGGGTGAGTGTTGGTGTGAATAGGGTTTTTTTTCTAACCAGTTTAGTTAATTTCCCCTCATGTCTAGATAATTCATATTATTTAACTATTTATTCATTAAATAATATTCACACATCACACATAAATCACATGTTAAGTTGACTTAGTGAGTCTTCGAGATGTTTCCAGTTGTTTCTACTTGTTGATAGATATAGTGAGTTGTCTTATCTTACACATGTGCTCTATTTGGCATTCTATCCTATAGATGTCACATATGATAGGAATGTGACACTTGTCACATGACTACAACTCCTTGATTGTCATCCTTGCCTTTATAAGAAAGAATCTCTCATTGTATTTTATATAGTTGATAACAGTTTCATACTCCATTATTTTATCATATTCTTCTCTTTTATCTTTGTGTGGAAGGTTGTCTTGATTGCATGGATCTTGGCTTGTTGAGTCACATTGACTCTTAGATCTTGGAATCCCTTTGTTTAATGGCATAACTAAAAGAGAGCTATGGAAAGAAGTAGTGGTCAAGCTAAGGAACAAGATTGGCACATGGAAAGGCAAGTGGTTGTCTCTAGCCGAAAGAATCATGCTCATCAAAGTAGTTCTAACAGTAGTTCCTATTTATTTGATGTCAACAATTCAGCCTCCTAAGTCCATCCTCTCAGATATGGAAAAGATTTGTAAACAATTCTTATGGAAAGGGTCTATGGAAAAGAATAAAACTCACTTGATAGCTTGGAATAAGGTTTGTAAGCCAAAATCATTGGGTGGTGTTGGCATTATAAATTTGGAAATTCACAATCTAGCCCTTGGAGAAAAATTAGCTTGGGGTATGTATAATAAGTCCAATACCAAATGGGCTAGACTATTACAGTATAAATAATTTGACGTACCTGATAAATAGAGAATTTTTATGACACAAGACTCCCCCAAGGGCTCTTCTATGTGGCTATTCATTACCAAATGTAGAGACGTCATCATGCCTAAACTTTCGTGGAAAATTAATAAAGGGGATAAGACAAAGTTCTAGACTGATTCATGGAATGGTTGGCCTAAACAGTCATTCAAGGAGGACCTAAGGGAGGCTAGAGATTATCTAGAGTAGCATTGGGGGCATAAAGTCAAGGACTATTATACTATCTAGGCAAACTCTTTGCCATCGAAAGTTATATGGAGGAGCTTTAAGGAATATAATTTTCCTAGCCACCAAAAAATAATTCTTCATAATATCTTGAGAGGGAGGGTAGTTTGTCTTTCATCAAAAGAGGATGAGCTTATATGGGTAGAATACCCCTCTAGCTAGTACTCAGTACAACAGGGATATAGAAGTCTAATGGTAGGCCCCTCATTAGATTGGCCCTCACTATTATGTTGGAATGATGATATCCTTCCAAGGCTGGAGCTTTTTCTTGGCTAGCTTAACATGGGATAATATTGATCAGAGTTTGTATACAAAAATTAGCCTTTGGTGCAAACTTCAAATGTGTGCTATGTGAAGACAAGGATGAGAGTGTTGACCATCTTCTCCTTCAATGTCCATTTTGTAGAGAATGCTAGTCATGGATTTTAAGAAAATTCAACTAGTCATTGACATTATATAATACTCTTCTCTCCCTATTTCAGAGTTGGACATGACTAAATTTAGAGGCAACTTTTTCTTGTCTTTGGGACATCTCTCCAACAATGATCATTTGGCATATATGGAAAGAAAGAAATTTCAAAATTTTTAGGAAAATCTCCTCACCCTTAGGAAGAGTTTGTGAAAACATTGAGAAGTCTATTTTGGAGGTGGCAATGGCAAAAGTGAAAAGATCCATAAATCATAATTCTGTGTGGATGTCATGGGATAGCCTAATTATTAAGGCTTGGAGGTATTTGGAGCCAATAAGTACATGAGGTTCTTTAACTACTTATACTGGCAAGTTAGATAGAACACAGGTTCGATGGCAACCACCAAGCAGTTTTTTCGTTAAGTTAAATTTTGATGGGGTGAGAAAAGCTAATTCAAGCATCTCGGGGATAGGTTGCATTATTAGAACTCATGATGGTATGTTTTTGGCAGCCAAGGAAAGCAAGATTCCATCTGGTTTGAATAACATGGCAGAAGCTTGGGCTTTAGTGCATGGTCTTTAGTTGGCTATTAATGAAGGTGTTAAAGATCTCTAGGTAGAAGGTGATTCTCTTATCATAATTAACTCTCAAGTTGGAACAATTGGTCTCATGGATGGTGGAGTATATCCTATCTCAAGCCAGGTAGTTGATCAAGTGTTTTCATAGTTATCAGAATTCCCATTGCTACAGGGAAGCCAATCAAGTGGTTGATTGGTCAACAAACAAGGCCATTGAGAAAACACTAGATGAATGGGTGGTTAATCATATGGAAGTGGTCATTCCCCAATGGCTATCCTTATGGATAGAATGAGATATGAAAAGGTCAATTTTCAGGGCTTAGGGTGGATGATGAGTCAGTTGTTCCCTTATGCTTTGGAAATTTGAAGTTTGGAAGATCTAGGCTGCTTGGACTCCATGGTGTATCTAAAGGACCAACAATTTCTTTTTGACAGGCATACAAATCAAGAGTACACCCTCATTAAAGAGACACTCATCCCTAGTTCATTTTAAAGAGATTGTGGAGGACACTGGCCTATCTCTATTTCATGTTTGGCTTTGTCTATGAGGGATCAATAAGGTGTATGACATCAGGATGAACTTTAGTTTTATGAGAATTTTGGCCAAGTTATTAATGATTGGTAACCAAATGTCATATCTGCCTGTCATGGATGCCATCTCATGTCAAGTATTTATTTATAAGGCCATTTGAAATTGAGATTATGGGATTTGTAGTATTGAATTTGTAATTGAGGTTATGGGATTTGTAGTATTGAATTTGTTTGAGTGGAAGAATTTTTGAAGACAAGGATAAGACAAAAGGAAAGAAGGTAGAAGTTTTAGTTTTTGTGAAGAGAATATTGTGAGTAGAAACATCTCAACAATGTACAGCAAAAGAAGAATGTTTGTTGCAGTAGCAATAGGAAGAATACAATTGTGAGGGAGTGCAGAGATTCAAGCTCCAAACAGCTCCAGACACACACATCAGTTAGCTAGGTGAATGAGCATTGAGCAACTCCAAATAGAAAGGGACAGCAGTGATGTCCAGCAAGCTTCAGAGTGAGCAGTAGTTGTAGGAATAGAGGAATTAGAGCTGTAGCTCTGAGTTGTATTTATTTTATGTAAAATAGTTTTTATTGATAAATAGAAATCTTTGTTTGTGTCCCCTCTCTCTTTGTTAGCTTATTCTTCCTCCTTTGAGTGGTATCTGAGTCACACCACTCCCAACATTTGGTATCAGAGCCATTGATTTGGGAGATCTAGAGTTTTCATTTTCTGGGTATTGAGGAAAAGTCCTAAGTTTTTATGGGTACTAACAATCTCCCCTGATTTGGAAGAATGGATGGAAGAGAAAGCAAGAGTTGGCAGTAGCCACCTATATTTGATGGAAAAACCTATGATGTCTAAGCAAAGAAGATGAAGACCATCTTGGTTGCAAATGATTTGTGGGAACTTGTGGTCAGTGGGTTCACAGATGTGACTGACCCAAATGCCTTTGTAGCCCTGTCTAATGCCCAGAAGAACCAACTAAAGGAGACAAGAACAAATGATACAAAAGCCCTCAGTTTGATTGAGGCATCCTTAATAGAGGCTATTTTCCCTAAAATAGTAGAAGCTAACTATGCAAAAGAACCATGGGAAATATTGCAAAACAATTACAAGGGAACTGACAAGGTGAGATCAGTGAAACTCCAACTACTTAGGAGAGATTTGGAGACCTTGTAGATGAAGGAAAGTGAGTCTATTTCATATTTTCACACAAAGGTTTCCACCTTGGTTAATCAATTGAGGATAAATGGAGAAACCATGGATGAACAAAGGATTATAGAGAAAATCCTTAGAACTTTACCCCCTAGATTTGACCCAATAGTTATTACCATAGAAGAGGCCAAAGACCTCTCAAAAATGGTACTTAATGAGTTGATGGGTTCTCTTCATACCCATGAGTAACGAATAAATAAATCCACTCCTTCCCTAGAGCAAGCATTCAAAGCACAAGGAAATGTGAGAGGAAGGGGAAGAGGAAGAAATGGCAAAGGAAGAGGTCAAAGGGGCAGAGGTAGAAGCAACTCTAGAAGAGGAGGCTCTAATAGTCAAGAGGAGGCTAGTACCTCCCAAACAGACTTCCAAAACAAAAAGAATAGCAGATCAAATTAGAGGTATGATAAGAGCAATGTACAATGTTACTGCTGGCATAAGTATGGTCACTATGAAAGTGAACGAAGGAAGAAACAACATGACCAAGGGAGTCAGAATTCTCATGTAGCAAATGAGAACAAGGCTAAAAATGAAAAACAGTCACAAGTGTTCATTACATGCAACCTTGTTGAGAAGAACAACCATGGGGTATGGTATTTGGACAGCGGATGTAGCAACCACATTAGTGGTAATTCAAATTTATTTGCCTCCATTGACAAGAGTGTCAGGTCTAAGATCATGATGGGGAACAGTCAAAAGTTCCTGTCATAGGAAGAGGCATCATCACAGTCATATCCAAGAAAAGTGAGAAAATGTAGATCCAAGATGTCTATTATTCTCCTGGCATAAAACATAACCTATTGAGCATTGGACAGATGATCCAAAATGGTTATAGAATTCTAATGGAGAAAGGGGAATGCATCATCTATGACTAGGATGGTAGCACGGAAGTCATTGCAGTAGTACAAATGATGAAAAATAGAATGTTTTGCCTTAGGTTCCAGTCCCCGTGCTCTATGGAGCTACACATGTCAAGTTCCAAATGGCCCTGGAGTTAACAAGGTAGCTTCGAATGGTAACAGAGTCAACTAGATGGCATCTAGAGGCAATGGCTCAATAGTCAGCTTTCAATATAGTCATCCAAGACCCATCCAAGATTTGGCATTTAAGGTATGGGCACTTGAGTTTTTCTGGTTTAAGACTTTTGTCTAAAAAAGGCATGGTTAGAGGGCTCCCAACTATTGTTCAGCTTGATAGGAAATGTGAAAGCCTGCATTTTAGCAAAGCAGTGTTGGGTCTCAAAAATGATGGTTCTAGAACACAAGAGGGTGCCAATCTCTTGACACATTTTTGGTCAACAAGACAGGGTTTATGTAATTGGAAACCCCCTACTCTTTAGGTTCTGCTAGACCTAGGGGTGGTACCTAAATGACAAGGCAAATTTAAAATCTAAGTGGATTCTGATTTAGGCAATTTTACTCACTATGGCACACAACTGTGAGATAATTGCAGAGCTTACTTACTAACTCCTAATAAAATCTTGAAGTATGAAGGATGTGAATTAAATTTATATAAAGAGTTCTAAAATTTATCAGTGCCTAATCTATTGGGTGGATGGAGTTAGTGGATAAATGATGATTATGGAGGCAGATGTGTGAGATTAGTAGATTTAGTTCTCAGCTTAACTCTAATAGTTGGGAACTTTCAGATGTATGTACCTTATATAGACGTGCAAGTATGTAGGTTATTTAAGCTCTTCTTGATAATCCCAGTGATATCCCTTATGCTACTGTGATGTTGTGAAAGGATTTTAATTCAAATGTGAGAAGAAACCAATCAAGACAATTTATTTAAAAGGATTTTAATCCACACAAGGACTAATCAAATTAGATTTATTAAAAGGTAATTTAATCCTTCTGCACATAGAAACCAATCAACAGCACCACACAATTATAGCAAATGTGTATTGACAAATCAAATGTATCTTCACACTAAATTTGAAATACATAAACAAAAACTTTGTGTTAGGGTTAGCCAGTAGAAGATATCAATTAAATGCAAATAAAGATTAAACAGAGAAATGGAAATACACAGTATTAATAACAGCAAGAGACAAGTTTTAACGTGGTTCACCCAAACTTGGGCTACATCCACCAAACAGAGAGTCCAATATTATTATCCAGTAAATCAAACCGATTACAACCAGCAATCCCTGCAACTCAATACTATTGCAAATGCTACAATACAATATATCAAAACCCTAACCCTTAGCCACTTTTATCAAGCCTTTTGTCGGTTACAAAAATAGGGTTTTTTTATGTCGGTTACAAAAATTTATGTTGGTCCTAAAAAAAATTTGAGGGGCTATGCCCCCAAACCCTGGCGAGGATACATGGCTAGTGTATAGTACTTTCTTGATCAGTCACCACCTACCAACTATCTCCCACTTGGAGACTGATCCTGGATGACACCGCTGCGCATGCAGCTCCCACTGGATAGAAGCACCTGGACTCTGTTGTTCTAATTTTATTGTTTTTAGTCTAGAAGACCAACTGAAGCTGAAGAGGAGCTCAGCTTCTCCCTTGTCACTACCTTTGTAAACATATCCACTGGATTTTTATCTGTATGTATCTTTTCCAGCCTTAACTATCCATTATCCAAGATCGACCGAATAAATTGATACCTCAACTGTATGTGTTTGGTCTTTGAATGCAAAGAAGAATTCTTTGAAAGATGTATGGCACTCTGACTGTCTATATACAAAGAATTGTTAGCCTGTTGTTTGCCCAATTCTTCCATGAAAGAGGTTAGTCATATCATCTCCTTGCTTGCCTCAGTTGCAGCTACATACTCTGCATCTGTGGTGGATAAAGCAACCACCTTTTGTAACTGTGAGATCTAGCTCACTGTTGTCCCACCTACAATAAAGACATAACCTGTAGTACTCTGTCAGGTATCAATATCCCCTGCTAAATCTGAGTCTACATAGCCTGCTAAATTAATATTAGAGCCCCCAAAACATAAGTGTATATTGGATGTACCTCTCAAATATTTGAGAATCTATTTTACCGCATTCCAATGCTCCAATCCGGGATGACTCATATACCTGCTAACGACTCCTACAATATGTGCAATATCTGGTCTCGTACATACCATGGCATACATTAAATTGCCTATAGCTGAAGCATATGGTATCTGGGACATTTTTTCTTCCTCCTCTTGTGTCTTAGGACACATCTCCTTAGTCAATTTCAAATGACTAGGCAAAGGTGTGCTGACAACTTTTACATTCTCCATGTGGAATCTCTGCAACAACTTTTCAACATAAGAAGCCTGAGATAGAGTCAATTTTTTGTTCTTCCTATCTCTACAAATTTTCATACCAACGATTTGTTTAGTTGCCCCCAAATCCTTCATATCAAATGACTATGCTAACTGCTATTTTAACTCTCTTATGTGATCCATGTTAGACCCAGCTACAAGCATGTCATCAACATATAAACATAAAATAATGTAGCTGTCATTATCCAACCTCTTAAAATAAACACAATGGTCAGAATGACACCTGCTATAGCCTTGCTCAGCCATAAAACTATCAAATTTCAAATACCATTGCCAAGGTGCTTGTTTCAGGCCATACAAACTCTTCTTCAATCTGCACACCTATTTCTCCTTACCTTTGACCTCAAATCCTTGGGGCTATTCCATATATATCTCCTCCTCCAAATCACCATGGACAAAGGCAGTTTTCATATCTAGTTGTTCTAAATGCAAATCTGCAGCAGCCACAATACTTAAAATAGTACGAATAGAAGTCATCTTGACAACCAAAGAAAATATCTCATCAAAATCAATGCCCTTTTTCTGTGCAAATCTTTTTACAACTAACCTGGCCTTAAATCTTTTCTTACCTCCATCTTCCTCTTTCAGCCGGTAAACCCATTTGTTTGGTAAAGCCTTTTTACCTACAGGTAACTTACATAATTCCCAAGTCTAATTTTTCAGCAAGGAGTCCATTTCTTCTTTCATAGCAAGCTCCCACTGAACCTATGTATCCACCTGCATAGCTTCATCATACCCTTCTAGTTCACCAACATCTATTAACAAAATAGAATACAAAGAGGGAGAAAACCTTTCAGGAGGTCTACTTAGCCTTGTTGACCGTCTAATATTTACTGGAGTTGTGGTATTTCTGGTTGCTATTGCGGAGCATGAGGAACCACTGGAACATTACTATTTGGAGTATCATCTAGCATTATAATCTTTTTCTTTCTTCTCATGCTGGCTGCAACTGATCTTTGTACAACACTTTCTCATTGAATATAACATCCCTGCTTCTCACAATTTTCTAATTTTCAAAATCCCAAAGCCTATAACCAAATTCATCAATGCCATATCCAACGAAGGTACACTTTTTTGATTTTGCATCCAGCTTGGTTCTATTTTTAGAATCTACATGTACAAATGCTTCACCTCTGAAGGTTTTAAGAAAAGGATAACTCACCTTCTTACCTGCCCATGCTTCCTCTGGAATACCACAACCTAAAGGAACTAAAGGACCTCTGTTAATTAAATATATAGCAGTGTTGGCAGCCTCTGCCCACATGTTTAAAGGCAGCCCAGCATGCAATCTCATGGTCCTTGCATGCTCCATTATTGTCCTATTCATGTGTTTAGCCACTCCATTTTCCTGTGGAGTCCCTAGAACCATTTTCTACCTACAAATTCTATTAAAGGAACAATAATCTTCAAATTCTTTGCTGCAATACTAACCACCATTATCAGATCTGAGACATTTTAATCTTTTACCCGTCTCATTCTCAACCAAGCTTCTCCATTTCTTAAATGTTTCAAATACATCAGATTTCTGCCTAAGGAAATAAATCTAGACCTTCCTAGTTGCATCATCTATGAATGTAACATAATACTGAGAGCCACCAAGAGAAGATACATGAGCTGGTCCCCATACATCTGTATGCACAAGCTCCAACTTTTCATTTTTCTTTTGCTTCCCATCTCTGAGAAAATTGACTCTCTTTTGTTTGCCATACACACAACTTTCACAGAAATCCATATTAATACATTTCAGACCTGGTAAAACCTTCTTAGAATGAAGTACCTTTATACCTTTTTCACTCATATGCCCAAGTCTATTATGCCATAGTGTTGTCTCAGAACCTGTAGCAACTTTTCCAGTCTCTTCCTGCAAACCTGTAGCAACTGTTCCTAAACCTGTTTGTTTTTTCTTTGTAATAACTAAAGTAGAAGGAACAATATGACCTGTACAAAGATATAAGGTGCCTACTTTCACACCTTTTGCTACTATTAAGGCACCTTTTGAAACCTTCCAATTTTTATCAGTAAATGTGACAATGCAACCTTCTTTAGCTAGCTGCATTACTGAAATTAAATTCCTATTGAGCCTTGGAACGTGCCTTACCTCTTGTAGTAGCCAATGATTCCCATTCTAAAACTTAATCTTGATTCTTCCCTTTCCAACAATCTGACAAGGTTCGTTATCTCCCAAATAAACCAGACCAAAATCCCCTTGGACATAATCAAGAAAATAACTTCTATGGAGTGTAGCATGAAATGAGGCCCCTAAATCATTAGCATTATCTAGGGAAAGAATCAAAGCATCATCTTCAGACTTGTTGCTTACCACATTTGCCTCCTTATTGCCTTCTTGTTTGTCTCCTTGGTGCAGGAGCACTAAGTTGTTGAGATTTTACTTGAGGTTGTTTGGATTAATAAAGTCTCTGAGACCATTTTCTTGATGTATAAGGCTTGAAAGCCATACTAGTAAATAGACTATGCCCAATGTCTAAATGAACCTATTGTTATGTTGTTAAGTCCTAGTAGGACAGTCATGTTAAGTTTGCAAGAGTCATTAAGTCTTAGTGTTTGTATAGGTAGTCATTACATTTTCATGCTTTTTAGCCTTTTAAAGGCATGTCAAAAGGTGTAGTTGTGTTAATACCTTGTCCAAGGTTAGACCACTTGTTAAAAGATTTCTAATCACCAAAACAATCAGTGGACAGTCACTTTCAAAGACAGTTTCAAAAAAAGAAGACAGTTTCTATTTTTATGCTGCAGTTACAAAACTGAAAAAAAGGCATGATGGTGGGCAGTTGGATCGACCCACTTCACTCCATGCTATGTTTAAGGCTTGTTTTAAGCCTAGGGAGGTGGTATTGTACGGAGATTATTGATTAGATTGGAAAAAAATACCAAAAGGAGCTCTGTTTTATGGTTTTTTCTGCTTTTTTCTGTTTTTTCATTGTTTTTGCTACAGTACCTGTGACTGTACGGACTCACCAGAAGCTCTTAGCATATTGGATGGAAAGTAGATGGTGTTAGCTTTAATTTGAGTCTTGTGTGGGATTTTAACAATGCACTAGGTGGAAGATATGACTAATTTCCCCAAAGCTATTTTTTTTCTGAATTTGCTGTTCACTTTTAAAAATCACTGTTTTTCTGCAGTTTTCCATACATGTACAGCACTATCATGGCACAAATTTATAATGGATGGAAATAGTTTTGAAGTACCTTTGATTTGAACCTGGTTTGGAGTCTTGAAATGATGCTAGGTGAAAGTTATCAGTAGTTTTCCAAAAACTATTCTTTTCAGAAATTGCTGTCTCCATTTAAAAAAATCACTGTTTTCTGCATAAATCCGTACTTGTACGGCCTGGGGGTGAAGGGAATTTGTGATGGATGTTTAGGTGGTTGAATTACCTATCCTGTGCACCTTGTTTGGGCTCTTGAAACTACATTAGGAGGGAGAAATTGACTGTTTTCTGTTGACTGTCCCAAAACTCTGAGTAGGGTATCTCTAAGTAGCTAATGGGCATTCCTTCTTTTCATTGGTATTTTCTTGTTTCTAATCAATGGAAGGGAATGTGAAATAGGTTATCCATAGCCTTGTGAAGGTTGCAGGGGTAGGAGATTGTGTATGGTGAGTGTGGGCATGAGAAAGACCCCTGCAGAATCATGTGTTAGAGGATGAGAGGAGGACAGCAGTCATGTCAAGAAGGCAGTGAGTTTTGTTCATCATGTTTGTTTGTTTTGTCATTGAAGGCATTAGGGAGTTAGGCATGTGATTGGTTTGGTTATTACAAAGAGATGGAGTTTATATTGAATAGATCATTCCAAGGTAGACATGGAGATAGTTTTTTTTCAATGGTGCAGAGATGTGCGACAGTCTAGGAGGTTGTTGTCCTGCAGACCCTGTATAGTGGGTTGAATAGAAGTTTAAATGGAGTCTCGGTTGGAGTTAGGAATCTTGGTGAGAGGTGTCCTGAAGTCCCTCACTTTGGTGTCAAGAAAATGTGTTGTTCTGAGTTAGAACCCTGTTTTAAGAGAAGCTTAATCTCTGTCAAGAAGAAAACAGTGAAAGGTTCCATTGAAGTTTTGAACCTTGACATTGCTGACCATGATGCTCTGCATCACTCCTTCTTTATTTTTTTGATACTAGCAATCTTTCTTTAGATGACCTAGTTTCCCACAGTACCAACAATCCTTTTATCCTTTGGTTTGGGATCTTTTGTCCTTTGATTTTCCTCGTGACTTCCCATGACCTCTAAAACCTTTTTCTCTCTCCTTTGATCTGCCCCTGCTTTCTGCATTCAAAACACTACCAGATTTGGACCCACCTGAGCTTTTCTTACGAATTTCCTCACTCAGAATAACACTAACAACATCATCAAATTTCAAAGTATTTGAACCAGAAATAGAGTTACTAACCGCCATTACCAAACTATCCCAGCTTTCAGGCAATGAACATAATATCAAGAGAGCTCTAACTTCTTCATCAAATTTTACATTTACAGAAGTTAATTGACTAACAATCGTATTAAATTCATTTAAATGATCTGTCACAGATCCACCTTCAACCATTTTTAGATTAAACAAATACTTCATGAGAAATACCTTATTTGAGGCTGAGGGTTTTTCATACAATTTAGCCAAAGCTTTCATTAGACCATCTGTTGTCTTCACTTCCATTATATTGAATGCCACTGATGGTTCTAGGCACAACCGAATGGTTCCCAGTGCCTTTCTATCAAGAAGATTCCAATCCTCATCAAACATTGTTGCCGATTTCTTGGATACTCCTTCCAACGACATCCATAAATCCTTTTGATAGAGGTAATCCTCCATCTACATCTTCCATAATTGATAGTTCTACCCATTGAATTTATCAACCTTAAATTTACCCTCGTCCACCATTGTTCCCACTCAACCATGAGCCTTTCCTATAGATGATAATCAAACACAACCTGCTCTGATACCACTTGTTAGGGTTAGCCAACAGAAGATATCAATTAAATGCAAATAAAGATTAAACAGAGAAATGGAAATACATAGTATTAATAATAGCAAGAGACAAGTTTTAACGTGGTTCACCCAAACTTGGGCTACATCCACCAAATAGAGAGTCCAATATTATTATCTAGTAAATCAAACTGATTACAACCAACAATCCCTGCAACTCAATACCATTGCAAATGCTACAATACAATATATCAAAACCCTAACCCTTAGCCGCTTTTATTAAACCTTTTGTTGGTTACAAAAATAGGGTTTTTTTATGTCGATTACAAAAATTTATGTCGGTCCTAAAAAAAATTTACTTTCCTGATCAGTCGCCACCTACCAACAATCTCCCACTTGGAGACTGATCAGGCTCCACACCAAACACTTTGGAGACAGCCAAATAACATATGTGCATAATAAATTAACAAAACAATTGAACACTGAGAATAGATCACCATGAAATATCAATCTGCTCCATTATATTTCTTGAGATAATATATAGTAGTTGCATAAGCTTCTGAGATATGAAAGTGGATGGGTGGAATAGGTGCAATCTATCTTCTTACTAATGCCCTACCTAAAATGAAAATGGTAATGATGATATTTCATTCCTACTCTCCTGGATTGTATAGCTATATTTTGAAGAGGATGTACCCCTTCACAAGTGTCTTTTGGAATTTTAGTAATAACAAACAAATCATCATTAGGCTCTAATAAGCCATAAATGGATTTTAGTAACATGATCTAGGTATTTTTGGCTTAAGTGAGTATCTACACACTCCACGGCACACTTTGCAGCAAACTCCATTGTAACCATTTTCTCCATGCATGCACAAGCCTCCTCCAATACTGGATCTTCATGTTTCATTGCTTCCAGATCTTCATGTAGAGTTAGTTGGCATTCCTTCATACAGTCCTTCTGACTTTTCAAACTCTTATTATCATTGCATAACGCAGGCACCCCTTCTCTAGAAGCATCAATGAATTCCTTAGATTCTATTTGAAGATCTTCATGAAAATCTGTATGTGCCTTGATCAAGTCCTTAGTATTGTTAACAGCTTTAGTATCAAGAGTGTCTCTGTTTTGTATTTCTAGGATTTTCTCATGGAGTCTGTCAACCAACCTTTTGTGTTCTTGGAGAGCAATTTGATTTTTGAAATGAGTACTCTGGAATTTATTCATCCATGTCATCATGTTAGTATGTATCCTTTTGAATACTGTGGAAAGTGCATTGAATCTACCCTAGGTTATCTGATTATTGACCTATGATGTTTCACCTTTGTCCATTATTTGGGATCTTTCCCCTTGGGTTAACAGTTTGGCAGGAACTAAATCTTTCAAAAAATCATTTTCCTTTTGCATTCTCTCAATTCAATTTATACGTGTCTCTTTCTCACATCAGCATTTGAAACTATGCTTTATTTAATTTAGCCACATTAATACCAATTTTTGAAATAACCATAGGATCAGTCTCTCCCACCTTTAGTGTCATCACATGGCCAAATGCCTTCTCTATGTCAATAATGGCAAGCTTATGGTGTGGAGGGTATAGGGCCCATATCATAAGAGATTCTTCATCAGGATTGTATAGTGATCTAGTATACACCTCTGTCATACCTTCTAAACTGAGTTTATGTTTGGCACTGTCATTATGCAAAAAGCTATCAAAAACCACAGAAGATTTCAAATCTAGACAAGGAAAAATCATCACGCCAGCTTCTTCTAAGAGTTCCCTCCATTTTTCTAGAGTCATGTCTTTTATCTCCTTTTCAACATCTATTTTCAAAGTTTTCAATAACTATTTTTCATTATTCGGTGTGATATCTAGAATTGATTCTCTAATTGCTTCGCCTTTATGCTTATATAAGAAAGATTTAAATTATGGGGACTCAATGAACTAATCATCTAAAATAAAATATTTGTAAGCCAATTGCCTCGCATCAGTATCATATGTCTCTTCAATCTCTAGCTCTCTGTCAGGAGGCCTGTACTCTTCAATTCTGAGTTTGCGGATTATGTCAGGCTAGTTTTGGGATCTTTTATCAGGGGATCCTTCACTATCAGAGGATAATACTTCCTATATCTCCTTCCTCCTTTTTTCTATTTCTTGATTATATTCATCAATGGCCAATTTAGCCTCTACCTCCTCCATGTTTCCGATAACATCATCATGAGGAAAGGGAACATGAATATATCCACTTAGATTTTGCCTTTTTCTTCCAAAATCGATGAAACCTTCAAGGTCAAACCCTTTTCTTAGTAATGCTTTTCTCAAATTAAAATGTAACAGTTTGTCATGAATAAGGTCATAACCTTCTCTTGATAACACAGTAGAATCTCCAAAGCATAATGTGCTTGGCATGAAAGATTACTTATCATAGGCACTCAAATTCATAACATTTGAATAGTCCATCTACCTGATAATCTCTAAGTATGCAATTTTGTCTGGTACAATTTTAGGTAACAAAAATGGTGTATCCTCAAAGCCATACATTTTAATCATGGTCGAATCAAGGAAACAATACCAATCACTCCAGTTGTGGTTCACAGTCGGTGGTCTTCTGAAATCCTTGGGCCTTAAAAACTTTTTGATTTCATCTGATAGAGATAAACTACACAGATATCCATAACACCTATACAGTGTTTTAACAAAGAATTCTTCGAACTATGCATAAATGGAATTAACAAATCTACTATCCCATATGGAGGTCCATAATTGTATGGGTAGCATTTAACCATCCTTATCAAATTGTGAAATTTTCAAGTGTTCTGGCCACATTTTTAACTCCTGTCCATAATATAACACCATATGCATAAGAGAAGAATAATGCTTAAAACTCATGGTTGGAGAGCCATTTTTTATGGCCTTTAGTCCTGAATCGATTCCCCTAAAGAGGTGTGAAGAATAATCAAAAGTTTTGGTATGATGGCATTATACGTCTGCAAAGATGACCATGGGTGCTATGGACATGAATTCAGGGACCTCTGTTCCCAATACTTGTCCCACTGAATAATATGTATATTTCATATAGGGTTCAAACAGATCGACATGAAAAGGAGGCCCATCACCTTCCTCGAGTGGTACTAGATTTCCCTCGTCTTTGGCTCTATACAGTGGTAATCTCCATCCCTTATAAGTAGTATCCATTCTCAAATATTCCTTTTCTAAATCTTCATATATGATGGGAGTATTGCACGTGTCATCCAAGGCCAAAAAATTCACATATTGCATTCTTAGACACATGAACAAATGGTTCCCCTTGCATGTTGCAGATGGCTTTTAGGTCGGGGTCGTAATGAGAGGCTAAGACTTTTACGAGATCTATATTTAAAAAGACATCTATGATGACTAGCTTTCTCAAGTTAAGATTCCACAGGTTATAGACAGGTTCCAACCTATTCCTTCTATAGTAGTGAAATGTAAATAGTTCGTATCCCCTGATAGGGGTCCATATGTTCCCTAAATGTTTATATTTATCTTCCAATTTTTCCACGTCTGCCCTTAATTGTGTAGTTCTCCTAACCTTAGGCCCTGAACCAGGCAATTGGTCTATAAGGTCTTGATTGAGCTTTTGTTCCTATGTTTTCTCGATCTCTTGGTGAATTCCTCGGTCTTCCACTACAACCCTTAGAGATTTCTTTTTATTTCAATTCATTATGAATTAGAGTAGTTTGTATGAGATTATGCTCAAGCAACCATTAATGTTAGCCACTAGAATTGAATGCAGCAAGCTTCTCAAGCTTCGAAAATGTCAAATTGATATAATGAATTGTGTCAAGAAGACTATTATAATCTCATGCTGATCTATATATTCATTTTGGTACCATCTTTTATTTATACATTCCCAATCGATCACCAGGACTCTCTTAATGTCTCTTTGATGGGAGGTGTTCTTTTAGTTTTCTGATCTTGTCAGGGAGACACTCATCGATTTTGATCAGATCCCCATTTCTTTCTTTTTTCTGTTCTCAACATTTTTGGAAGACATTATAGATTTCACCCCAACATCAAGGTGGCCCTAACTGTCAAAGTTGCTTTTGGACATCGGTGAGTGTTTTCCCAATGAGCAGTAGTTATCTCGTAATCATCAAGTTGATAATCACTATTGCTAAGAGAACAAAATGTTCTTTCAATACATTAAGTCTCGCCAATAGTCTTTTCTTATATCTTTGTTCATGGGGAACATCGATGGGACTCTCACCAAACTTTGTAATACCTTCTCATCAGGGTGACTTGCATAGTCTGGAAGGCATAAGAAATATATTCCGATGGTATATGTCATGCCTATATAACTAGTGTATCGACTTATCAGCGAGAGTACATACACCTCTTGCCAAACATATGTTCATTGGTATGACTTCTGAGATCAGTGTAGTTTAAAATTTTCACTCCGACTTTATCTCTCTTGTCGATAAGCTTTTTATCAGTAACACAATATGTAGTCTTCCCGATTGTTGCACAATTGTTACTTCTGGGTTTTGTGATCGATGTAACTCCATTTAGGTCTTCCCAATATAAATGAAAATGTCTATTAGAGGATTATGGATTATCTGATAAAAAAGACATGCATATGATCTTGTTGATAGGGGTCAATTGTTTGTTTTGCACAACTATGGTCAGAGAAATGCTTATCACAAAGGTCATATTTATGGAATCATTAGTTGTTATGGGTTACTAGATGGATCTTATCACAAAAATTTTGACAATCTGTATTAATCATAAGATCAATGTGTGGAAAATGTGGAGGACAAGTGAGTGGTGAAAAATATGAATTTTTTAGTTCTAATAGCGGCTCTAATTGGGAATGAATGAGCGTGAGATCATTGTGAGAATCCAGAAAGATCTCAGGGAAGAAGACCATATGGTATGGAACTTGGAATGTATTTGAAGTGGGAGTTGGTATGGATGAGTAATGGAAGTGGAATGAAATCCTATACTACTGTGCATGGAAAACATATTGTAAAAAGGCAACTGTGAGAATTTTCCATGCACTCGCAATTCTCAACCTTTTCCTAGACTACTGTGCATGAAAGTTTTTAAGAAAAGAAGTGTTTCAAGAATTGTCCATGCATTGGTAATTCTTGATCTTCTCTTGACATATTTTGTAGATAATATGAATCTTCTCCTCCTTTGCCAGTAATGACAAAAGGCCCAATCCAAAGAGCTTCAAACTTTCCATGTTTCCCTTTATCTTGGCACATTGCATTCCACAGTAGGACCATATCATTTTCATTGATTTTTTTGTCCTTTTCCCTTTTGTCAAATAAATACTTCATTTGTGATTGCATCTTAGTATTCTGTTCTTGGGCCAATCTTCTGATCTCATCTAATTCTGCCAACTACTCCATTCTTTCTTCCATTGGTTTAGGGACATCCAGATCTTCTTGAAGTATAAATTTGTATATAAGTAGCAGGTTTTGCATGGGAATTCTAGCCTGTTCTCCATAAACTAGCTCAAAAGGTGATTTACCAATTGATTTCTTTACAATGATTCTATTTGTCCATATTGTCATCCTTAATTTAGAATCCCATGCCTTCTTATTTCTATCCAAAATACTTTTAGTAATTTTCAGGATACTCTTATTACTTGACTCAACCTATCCATTTGCCTGTGGATGATATGGTAAGGCATATGAAATCACAATACCATATGATTCACAAAATTTTATGAATTCATCTGATCTGAAACACATTCCATTGTCTATGATTATCCTAGTAGGTGTCCCAAATCTTGTAATGATGTTATCCATCAAGAAATCAATTACAACCTTGCTAGTGGCTTGTTTAGTTGGGATTGCTTCTATCTATTTCATGAAGTAATCAGTTGCTACCAATATCCACTTATGACCTCCACTAGATTTTTCTAATATCTCTCCAATAAAATCAATTCCCCATTGGTAAAAAAGAGCCTCAATTTGCATTGGCTTGAGTGGAAGCACTCCTTGATTTTTTATCTTTCCCGAGAACTTCTAACATGCTTCACACTTCCTTACATATGTGAAAGCATCATTGAAAACTCTTGGCCAGTAATAACCAGCTCTTAAAATTTTATGGGCAGTAGTTTTGTTGGAAAAGTATCCTCCACAAACTCCTTCATGCATTTCTTTCAATATTCTTTTTGCTTGGGATTCATCCAAACATAGTAGTAGTACCCCATCTCTATTCTTCCAATATAAATCACCATCTAGGAAAACATATTTAGGGGCATGTAGTTTCAAAGTTCTCTTTTGATTGTCATTCAAATGTTCAGGGCATTTCTAATTTTTCAAGAAATATATTATGTCAGTGTACCAAGCTATTTTTTCAATTCTTGCAATCACGATCTCTTCTTTTCCCACATTGTAAATTTGAGAATCCTTTAGATTTTATTCAGCCATTAGTTTAGCTAAACCCTATCCTCTCACTAATTTGGTGATTTAGATCTCTATGTTGAACTCCTAGATTATATTGATCCATTTACATCTCCTCCCAGTAACTTTTGCTTGTACAAACACATCTTTAACCGTAGCATTGGGAACATATGCAATCACTTTTTCCCCAACCAAGTAAGGTCTAAAAACTTTCACTACTTTCACCAAAGCATATGCATGTTTCTCTATAATATCATAGTTCAATTTTGCCCGTTGGAGGGATTTACTAAAAAATGATATAGGTTGTTCATATCTCATTGTTCTTTTGCAGCATTACTGCAGCAATAGTATGGTATGATGCAAATGAGAAGACTTGAAATGGCTTACTGAAATTAGGGGATTTTAATAATGGGGCCTCCTTAATTTCTCTCTTTATGGCTATAAATGCATCTAGTGCATCTGCAAACCAATCTATCTTAGCCCCCTTCTTCAACATTTTTGAAATGGGTTTGACAATTTCAGCAATGTTTGGGATAAATCTTCTTATGAAATTTATTTGCCCAAAGAAGGATTGGATGGCTTTAACTATTTTAGGAATAGGGATCTTGTCTATGGATTCCACTCTTTCTGGGTCAATTTCAACCCCATCTTTGGACACTATATGTCCTAGTAATTTGCCTTCTATCATTGCAAAATGACATTTCTTTGGATTCAAAGAAATACCATATTCCAAAGCTTTGACAAATATTTTTTCAAGATGATCAACATGATCTTCTTCTTTCTTGGAGTATGCAGTGAGGTCATCTTAATAAACCACCATTATAACATTAATCAGTTCAGCAAAAGCAACATTCGTGGCTCTTTGGAAAGTTGAACCAGCATTTGTAAGTCCAAATGACATTCTAACATATACATATGTGCCCCAAGAAGTAGTGAATGCAGTTTTATATTGTTCTAATTCTTTCACTTTCACCTAATTATAACCTAAAAATCCATCCATAATTGATAACAATGTTAGGGTTAGCCGGTAGAAGATATCAATTAAATGCAAATAAAGATTAAATAGAGGAATGAAAATACACAGAAATAATAATAATGAGAGACAAGTTTTAACTTGGTTCACCCAAACTTGGGCTACAGCCACCAGCAAAGAGTCTAATATTATTATCCAGTAAATCAAACCGATTACAACCAGCAATCCCTGCAACTCAATACCCCTGCAAATGCTACAATACAATCTCAATAGAAACCCTAACCCTTAGCCACTTTTATCAAGCTTTTTGTCAAGTACAAAATTAGGGTTTTTTATGTCGATCAATGAAAAATAACTCCCGGTGACTATAAAATAATAAAAAACTATGTGAGGGTTCAGGGGCGTTGCCTCCGAGCCCCCATGGGGGTGCTTCCCCTCAACCCCACCTTGTATCATAACAGGGAGTGCACCAGGGGCTCTACCCCTGGACCTCGCAAGGGGCGCTGCCCCTTAACCCCGTAGGAATTTGGGGGGAAACTGCACCGATAAAAGTGGGGAAAATTTAACCTCTGAGTCTAATTAGGCTCCATATAACAACAATCTCCCACTTGGAGACTGATCATAACACTGCTGACCCTGTAGCTCCCACTAGAAATAAGCACCCTAGACTCTGTTGTTCTATTTTTGTTATTTTCAGTCTAGAAGACCAACCGAAGCTGAAGACGAGCTCAACTTCTCCCTTGTCACTGCCTTTGTAAACATATCTGTTGGATTTTCATTTGTATGTATATTTTTTAGCCTTAACTGTCCATCATCCAACACTGAATGAATGAAGTGATACCTCAACTGTATGTGTTTGGTCTTTGAATACAAGGCAGAATTCTTTACAACATGTATGGCACTTTGGTTGTTTGTAAACAAATAACTGTTAACCTATTGTTTGCCCAATTCTTTCATGAAAGATTGCAGCCATATCATCTCCTTGCTTGCCTCTGTTGCAACTACATATTCTGCCTTTGTGGTGGATAAAGAAACCACATTTTGTAACCTGAAAATCTAACTCACCACTGTCCCACCTACAGTAAAGACATAACCTATAGTACTCCACCTAGTATCAATATTCTCTGCCAAATATGAGTCTGTATAACTAGCTAAATCAGTATTAGAACCCCCAAAACATAAGTGTTTATTGAATGTACCTCTTAAATATCTAAGAATCTATTTTACCGCATTCCAATGCTCCAATCTAGGATGACTCATATACCTTCTAACGACTCCTACAGCATGTGCAATATCCAGTCTCATGCATACCATGGCATAAATTAAACTTCTTATAGCTGAAGCATATGGTACCTTGGACATTTTTTCTTCCTCCTCTTGTGTCTTTGGACACATCTCCATAGTAAATTTCAAAAGACTAGGCAAACGTGTGCTGACAGCTTTCGCATTCTCCATATGGAATCTCTGCAAAACCTTTTCAACATAATTAGCCTGAGATAGAGTCAATTTTTTGTTCTTCCTATCTCTGCAAATTTTCACACCAAGGATTTTTTTGCTGCCCCCAAATCCTTCATAGCAAATGACTGTGCTAATTGCTATTTTAAGTCTCTTATGTGATCCATGTTAGACCCAGCTACAAGCATGTCATCAACATATAAACATAAAATAATGTAGCTGTCATTATCCAACCTCTTAAAATAAACACAATGGTCAGAATTACACCAGTTATAGCCTTGCTTAGCCATAAAACTATCAAATTTTAAATACCATTGCTGAGGTGCTTGTTTCAGGCCATACAAACTCTTCTTCAATCTACACACCAATTTCTCCTTACCTTTGACCTCAAATCCCTGTGGTTGTTCCATATATATCTCCTCCTCCAAATCACCATGGAGAAAGGTAGTTTTTACATCCAGTTGTTCCAAATGCAAATCTTCAGCAGCCACAATACTTAAAACAATATGAATAGAAGTCATCTTCACAACCAGAGAAAATATCTCATCAAAATCAATGCCCTTTTTCTGTGCAAATACTTCTACAACTAACCTGTCTTTAAATCATTTCTTACCTCCATCTTCCTCTTTCAGTCTATAAACCCATTTGTTTGGTAAAGCCTTTTTACCTGCAAGCAACTTACATAATTCCCAAGTCTGATTTTTCAGCAAGGAATCCATTTCTTCTTTCATTGTAAGCTCCCACTAAACCTGTGTGTCAACCAACATAGCTTCATCATACCCTTCTAGTTCACCAGCATCCATTAACAAAATAGAATATAAAGAGGGAGAAAACCTTTCAGGAGGTCTACTTAGCCTTGTTGACCGTCTAACATTCACTGGAGTTTGTAGTATTTCTGGTTGTTGTTGCAGAGCATGAGGAACCACTGGAACATCATTATTTGGAGTATCATCTAACACCACATAATCTTTTTCTTTCTTCTCATACTGCTACAACTAATCTTTGTACAACACCTTCTCACTGAATATAACATCCTTGCTTCTCACAATTTTTTGATTTTTAAAATCCCAAAGCCTATAACCAAATTCATCAATGTCATATCCAACAAAGGTACACTTTATTGATTATGCATCCAGCTTGGTTCTATTTTCAAAATCTACATGTGCAAATGTTTCACATCCGAAGGTTTTGAGAAAAGATTAATTCACCTTCTTACATGTCCATGCTTCCTCTGGAATACCATAGCCCAAAGGAACTGAAGGACCTCTATTAATTAAATATGCAGTAGTGTTGATAGCCTCTACCCACATGTTTAAAGGAAGTCCAGCATGCAATCTCATGGTCCTTGCATGTTCCATTATTGTCCTATTCATGCATTCAACCACTCCATTCTCGTGTGGAGTCCCTGGAGCTATTTTCTGCCTATGGATTCCATTAAAGGAACAATAATCTTCAAATTCTTTGTTGCAATACTCACCACCATTATCAGATTTGAGACATTTTAATCTTTTACCGTTATCATTCTCAACCAAGCTTCTCCATTTCTTAAATATTTCAAATACATCAGATTTCTACCTAAGGAAATAAATCCATGCCTTCCTAGTTGCATCATCTATGAATGTAACATAATATCAAGAGCCACAGAGAGAAAATACATGAGCTGGTCCCCATACATCTGTATGCACAAGTTCTAACTTTTCATCTTTCTTTTGCTTCCCATCTCTGAGAAAACTGACTCTCTTTTATTTTCCATACACATAACTTTCATAGAAATCTATATTAATATATTTTAGACTTGGTAAAACTTTCTTAGAATGAAGTAGCTTCATACCTTTTTCACTCATATGCTCAAGTCTGTTATGCCACAGTGTTGTCTCAGAACCTACAACAACTATTTCAGTCTCTTCCTACGAACTTGCAGCAACTGTTCCTGAATCTGTTTGTTTTTTCTTTGCAACAACTAAAGTAGAAGGAATAGTATGACCTGTACAAAGATATAAGGTGCCTACTTTCACACCTTTTGATACTATTAAGGAACCTTTTGAAACCTTCCAATTTTTATCAGTAAATGTAACAATACAACCTTCTTTAGTTAGCTGCACTACTGAAATTAAATTCTTACTGAGCCTTGGAATGTGCCTTACCTCTTGTAGTAGCCAATGATTCCCATTCTACAACTTAATCTTAATTCTTTCCTTTCCAACAATCTGACATGGTTCGTTATCTCCCAAATAAACCAGCCCAAAATCCACTTGGACATAATCAAGAAAATAACTTCTATGGGGTGTAGCATGAAATAAGGCCTCTGAATCTGAAACCCATGAATCATTAGCATTATCTAGGGAAAGAATCAAAGCATCATCTTTAGATTTATTACTTACCACACTTGCCTCCTTATTGCCTTCTTGTTTATCTCCTTCTTTATTTTTCTGAGACCAACAATCTTTCTTCAGATGACCTGGTTTTCCATAGTACCAGCAATCCTTATGTCCTCTAGTTTGGGATCTCTTATTCTTTGATTTACCTTGTGACTTCCCATGACCTCCAGAACCTTTTTCTCTCTCCTTTGATTTTTCTCTACTTTCTGCATTCAAAACACTACCTGATGTGGATCCACCTAAGCTTTTCCTACGAATTTCCTCACTCAGAATAACACTAACAACATCATCAAATTTTAGGGCATTTGAACCAAAAACAAAGTTACTAACTGCCATTACCAAACTATTCCAGCTTTCAGGCAAAGAGCATAATATCAAGAGAGCTCTAACTTCTTCATCAAATTTTACATTTAGAAAAGTCAATTGACTGAAAATCATATTAAATTTATTTAAATGATCTGTCACAAATCCACCTTCAACCATTTTTAGATTAAACAAATGCTTTATGAGAAATACCTTAGTTGAGGCTAAGGGTTTTTCATACAATTTAGCCAAAGCTTTCATCAGACCATTTGTTGTCTTCGCTTCCGTTATATTGAATACCACTGATGGTGCCAGGCACAACCGAATGGTTCCCAGTGCCTTTCAGTCAAGAAGATTCCAATCCTCATCAGTCATTGTTGCGGGTTTCTTGGCTACTCCTTCCAACAGCATCCATAAATCTTTTTGATAGACGTAATCCTCCATCTGCATCTTCCATAACTGATAGTTCTGCCCATTGAATTTATTGACCTTCAATTTACCCTCATCCACCATTGCTCCCACTCAACTGTGAGACCTTCCACTCAACCATGAGACTTTCTTATAGATGATAATCAAACACAACCCGCTCTAATACCACTTGTTAGGGTTAGTCGGAAGAAGATATCAAGTAAATACAAGTAAAAATTAAATAGAGGAATGAAAATACCAGTAAATCAAACTGATTACAACCAGCAATCCCTACAACTCAATACCGCTATAAATGCTACAATACAATCTCAATAGAAACCCTAACCCTTAGCCACTTTTATTAAGATTTTTGTCGGTTACAAAATAGGGTTTTTTTAATGTCGATCAATGAAAAATAACTCCCAGTGCCTTTATAAAATAATTAAAAATCATGTGAGGTTTCGAGGGCATTGCCCCCGATTCCCCATGGGGGCGCTACCCCTCGACCCCACCCTGTATCGTGACAAGGAGCGTGCCAGGGGCTCTGTCCCTAGACCCCGCAAGGGGCACTGCCCCCAAACCCCCACAAAGGGCGTTGCCCCTTGACCCCGTAGAAATTTGGGGGGAAACCGCACTGATAAAAGTGGGGAAAATTTAACCTCTGAGTCTGATTAGGCTCCATATAACAACAAACAACTCACATTCTGTGACCTTTTGTAGAATTGCCTCCATATTTGGAAGTGGATAGTTGTCTTTAAGGGATGAGATATTTAGATTTCTAAAATCTATACATAACTTTATGTCACCATTCTTTTTCTGACTGGCACCAAGTTGGAGACCCACATAGAATGTCTAATAGGCTTAATGATACCTCCCTCCCTGAGCTTCACAAGTTCTTCATGCATTTTCGGCTGCAAGGTTGGGTTTATGGGTCTCTATTTTTGTCTAAAAGGTTTTGCATTAGATTTGAGTGGGATTTGATGCTAGAACATGTCCTCCTTGTATGCCTTAAGGTCATCATAAGACCAAGCAAAGACATGTTTATAGTTTCTCAATAGAGCAATTAGCATTTTTCTGATTGTAGGGCTTATCTTTTTCCCAATATACACCCTTTTTGGTGCCAACTCAGTGCCCAAGTTAATTTCTTCAAGGTCTTCATCCTTTACTGATGTTTGTTTCATAAGGGCTCGGTCATGTCCATCAAACACCCTTTCTAGTGCCACAAACCCCTTAGGAATCTTGTTAGTCTTAAGTTGGACGATTTCTTTACCAAACAAAGTTTACTTGCCATCTACTTCCTCCACAAATGCATTAAAATCAATCTCTTGAGCCTCATATTGGTCAATGCACTGTAAGAATTTAATCAAATTAGTGTCATCATTAAAAACTTGCCAATTATAGACATTGTCTAGGATTGCAAATCTAGTTTTAAACTCAACTTCAGTAATGCTTGCTAATGTGGCATCATCCCTTTTCAAGGCTATATTTGCTAAGAAGTCTTCCATTATATTTTTTGATCTATCGACCCAGTAAATGGAGAAAGCATCAAACAATTCAATAGCATCTAAGACAACATTTCTATATTGTTTCAATCTTTTGTTCTTGGATGAATATTTCTCTCTAACCTGAGATATAACCAATTCTAAATCCCCATAAACAACAAGGCATTTTATTTTGTACTTTATGGCAATGTTCAGTCCAATGAGCAAAGCTTCATATTCTTCTATGTTATTAGTACACTCAAATGTTAGCAAGAATGAGTACTTGAAAGTTTGACTAGTTGGTGAGATAAATAGTTCTCCTGCTCCATTGCCAGCCTTACTACATGCACCATCAAAATATATTTTCCATACACCACTTTCATCAATTTGGGCTTCTTGGTGTATTGGGTCAATGTTCTATAATCCTATTTGACTTTTCTCAATTATGAATGCACCAAGGTCTGTATCATAGAAGAAATTTACTTGATTCTGGTCAATGTGTTCTATGATGTTCTGATACCTTGGTTCTCTGTAAAACTTAATTTCTTTTTGTCCCACTAGTATAGTGGCATAGGATAGATCCAACTAGACATTTCCTTTGGCTATTACAATCCATTGTCTAGATAGAAACATTCCATAGTAGGGTGGGATGTCCACTACATTGATGTCAATCTTATATGCTGCTTCAAGGTAGGTAGCCAACCTTATCTCTATATCCTTCATAATACCCATGACTGGGATGGATCTGTTGTCCATTGCATAGTATTTGCCATATGTGGTGTCAACCCACATTCCTAACTCCTTCATGACTGCTATAGGCATGATGTTCATAGCTGCCCCAGAATCAATCATACAATTTCTCGCCAACATGTTTTTAATCAGCAAGGTAGTGTAAAAGGATCTACCTGAGAGGGATTCCTTGTTAAAGTGTCACCCAAATACACTTTTGAAGTTTTAGCAGTTTCTTGTCGAACATTGTTTATTTTAACTTCAGGTTCTTACTTCTTTTTTGATACATCTGAAATCATCTTGGCCACTATATTTCTATATTTATCTACCATCATCATTTCAAGCAGTGGTACTAATATTTTGACTTGGGATACTGCCTGGGCTATGTCAAATGATGGAGTCATTATTTGATCAGCTTTTTCTGTTTTGTTATAGCCCTTTTCTTCAGTTGGTATTTTATTCTTTATCTTACTTTGTTCAATCTTAGCCGGCTCTTTAGATGTATTTTTTATATTTTCCTTATTATGAATCTAGTCTCTTAAGAACACACTTCTAGGTGTTCCTTGATCTGCATTGACTGTCTTATTTCTCAGGTTATAACTACTTTTTGCCTATGCCACCGAAGCCATTGTAAGAGCCTTTCTTTCTTCTTCGGTTGGTTTTCTCCATTGGTTTTGTAGTGGCTCACTATGATCACAAACATTTTCCTTATAATTATCTTTTCTTGATTTGAAAACACTTGCTATCTCCCCATATTATTATTATACCTCTGATTTGTCACATCATATTCATATCCATCCTCCTCTATGGATGAATATTCTTCATCCATCTGATGGGGTCTAAGTTCAAGCATGTTTATGGTATGGTTGTCTCTTTCCTATTGATAGGATGTTCCTTCTTCTTGTATTGATTGTGCCACCACACAATACTCCAGTGAGTGAGGCAGATTACATACCAAGCACCATGGATTATTCTCCACTACATGTGTTCCATTTCTTTTAAGAGGATCACGAGTGTCTTTCCCATGACTCTACTTTCTATTGTTTTCTAAAGGTCTTCCATCCTTCCAATTGGTATTATAGGGCATATGGTGTAACCTTGGTCTTTGATTCCTATACTAGTATTCCTGCTTATTTTGGGGGTTGTTAGATTGTTGGGGCATTCTAAGATTGTCCCTTTTGCCAATCATCCCTGCAACCTTCTTATTATTTTCAATACTGATAGCTTCCTTTTGTGCCTCTGTTAAGGTCATGGGAGCCTTATTCCTAAGTTCATACCTAGTTTTCAGATCAAAATCCTTTAGATAGATACTCAAAGCTACTGAATTAGTCAATTTGGATCCATGCAGTATTTTATTGTGCAATTTGGAGAATCTTTGATTGAAGTCATATACTAACTCATCCTAGTATTTCTAGATGCTTATTAATTCATGCAAGGCAAATTCAGGGGCATACTAATTTCCATATTGTTCTTTGAACTGGTCATCAAAGTCTGCTATAGAATAAATTGAGGCATCTGGTAAACCATTAAACCAATCCCTTGCTTCTTCAGTTAGGAACATCATGAATAATCTCATGTTTACATCCTCATGCTCCATCCCAATGTCTTGTATAAATGCATTGAAATTCCTAATGTGCTCTTTAGTTTATATCCCATTATTCCTAGTGAATTTGGGGACCATATTTCTCCAGTTACTGTCTATAGGGTATGGATATAATCGATATCCTATTAAATCAAATTGCCTAGATATACTCATGAGGTTTTGTGGAGGCATATTCATAGCTGGTGGATTGGGGTAATATTGGTATCCATATGGAGGCTGATGGTAAGTATTTTTCTATATATGTTGTTGAGGGTGTATATTTTGAGGTGGTATATGTTGTTGATGTTGTGGAACTCAATGATAACCTGGTGGTGGGTGATATTGGGGAATATTACCATTATTAGGGGGTTGGGGTCTTTGTGATGACATACTATGTTGAGCATATTGTCTTGAATTACCTCCTGCATTATGGGACACTCTTGAAGTACCTAGAGCAATTGTATTTTGAGATATCCCATGTTAATTGGCATTACTACCTTGTTTGTGTGGATGGACTTATCTTGGAGGTTTTGCTACTTGGATTTTTAATTGTGCCATTTGTCAGTTTCTCTCATGTCTCTCTTGTATCATCTATTGTCTTCTCCTAAGCTATTGTCTTTGCCACTCCAAATGTATTTCAATCTCTTGGTTACTCATAACATCAAAATCAGCAATATGATCTACAGACCCTTCCTAGTTTTCTTCTCCCTGTTGTGATAAAAATCCCTTATCAGATTCTTCATGTTTATGCCTCCTTTCCTCATTCATCCTTTCCTCAAATTCAGTTTCTTCTTGAGAATCTATCCTGTAACTGAGGATGTTATCATTTGTATTGATTTTTTTAGTGGGTGTTGAGGGATTTCCACCATCATTGTATGCTGGGGAGTTGAATACTATAAAGGGTTGCTCTAATGTGTTTACACTGTCTTCAGGCTATTTGGGTACTACTTCACCCCTATTTGTATTGTTCTTTCCACGAGGGGGTCCATGCTTGTCTATCCACTTAAGATTGTTTTTTTTGGGACTTTGTTGATGCATAGATCTCCTTCCATTCATGTTGGACGATATAATGTATCTCTAATGTCTATCATCTATTTTTTCTTATATGATATCAATTTCATCAGTCATAAAATTTTAGAGTCGCTACCTACTTTTTTGTAAGTAAGAAAATGATTGTAGTTCTCCCCAACAGAGCGTTAATAATGTTATGATGCTTTGAGATAACTCTATGATGGAAGGCTGAAAAATGGTCTTAATCCCCAACAGAGTCACTAATTTGCTAGGTCTCAAAAATTTTGGTTCTAGACCACAAGAGGGTGCCAATCTCTTGATACATTTTTGGTCAACAAGACAGGGTTTATGTAATTGGAAACCCCCTACTCTTTAGGTTCTACTAGACCTAGATGGGTGTACTAAATGATAAGGCAAATTTAAAATCTAAGTAGATTCTGATTTAGGCAATTTTACTCACTATGGCACACAATTGTGAGATAATTGCAGAGCTTACTTACTAACTCCTAATAAAAGATTGAAGTATGAAGGATGTGAATTAAATCTATATAAATAGTTCTAAAATTGATCAATGCCTAATCTATTGGGTGGATGGAGTCAGTGGATAAATGATGATTATGGAGGTAGATGTGTGAGATTGGTAGTTTTAGTTCTCAGCTTAACTCTAACAGTTGGGCACTTTGAGATGTCTGTACCTTATATAGACATGCAAGTATGTAGGTTATTTGAGTTGTTCTTAATAATCCCAGTGATATACCCTTATGCTACTGTTAAGTTGTGAAAGGATTTTAATTCGAATGTGAGGAGAAACCAATTAAGATAATTTATTTAAAAGGATTTTAATCCACACAGGAACCAATCAAATTAGATTTCTTAAAAGTTAATATAATCTTTCTACACACAGAAACCAATCAGCAGCACCACACAATTACAGCAATTTGTATTGACAAATCAAATGTATCTTCACACTAAATTTGTATAACATAAACAACCACTTTAGGGACAGAAAAATAACATATGTGCATAATAAATTAACACAACAGTTGAACATTGAGAATAGATCACCATGAACTATCAATATGCTCCATTATATTTCTTCAAATAATATATAGTAGCTACATAAGTTTCTAAGACATGAAAGTGGATGGGTGGAATAGGTGCAATCTATCTTCTTACTAATGCCCTACCTAAAATGAAAATGGTAATAATGATATTTCATTCCTACTCTCTTGGCTTATATAGCTATATTTTAAAGAGGATGTACCCCTTCATAAGTATCTTTTGGAATTTTAGTAATAACAACAAACCATCATTAGGCTCTAACAAGCCATAAATGGATTCAAGTAACATGATGCAGGTATTTTTGGCTTCAGTGAGTATTTGCACACTCCACGGCACACTTTTCAACAAACTCCATTCTAACCATTTTCTCCATGCATACACAAGCCTCCTCCAATGTTGGATCTTCATGCTTCACTGCTTCAAGAGCTTCGTGTAGAATTAGTTGGCATTCCTTCATCCAGTCCTGCTAACTTTTCAAACTCTTATCATCATTGCATAATGCAGGTACCCCTTCTCTAGAAGCATTAATGAACTCCTTAGATTATGTTTGAAGATCTTCATGAAAATCTATATGTGCCTTGATCAAGTCCTTAGCATTGTTAATGGCTTTAGTATCAGGAGGGTCTCTATTTTGTATTTCTAGGAGTTTCTCTCAGAGTCTGTCAGCCAACCTTTTGTGTTCTTGGAGAGTAGTTTGATTTTTGAAATGAGTACTCTAGAATTTATTCATCCATGTCATCATGTTAGTATGTCTCCTTTTGAATACTATGGAAAGTGCATTGAATCTGGCCTAGGTTATCTAAGTATTGACCTGTAATGTTTCACCTTTGTCCATTGTCTAGGAACTTTCCCCTTGGGTTAACAGTTTGGTAGGAACTAAATCTTTCATAAAATGATTTTACTTTTGCATCCTCTCACAGTTCAATTTATACATGTCTCTTTCTCGGATCAACATTTGAATATGTGGTTTATTTAATTTAGCCACATTAATACCAATTTCTGCAGTAACCATAGGATTAGTCTCGCCCACCTTCAGTGTCATCACATGGCCAAATGCCTTCTCTGTGTGAATAATGTTAAGCTTCTGGTGTGGAGGGTATAGGGCCCATATAATAAGAGATTCTTCATAAGGATTGTATAGTGATCCAGTGTACACCTCTGTCACACCTACTAAACTGAGTTTATGTTTGCCACTGTCATTATGTAGAAAGCTATCAAAAACCAAAGAAGATTTCAAATCTAGACTAGGAAAAATCATCACACTAGCTTCTTCTTAGAGTTCCTCCCTTTTTCTAGAGTCATGTATTTTATCTCCTTTTCAACATCTATTTTCAAAGTTTTAAATAACTATTTTTCATTATTCATTGTGATATCTAGAACTGATTCTCTAATTGCTTTACCCTTATGCTTATATAGGAAAGATTTAAATTCTAGGGACTAAATGAACTAATCATCTGAAATAAAAGATTTGTAAGCCAATTGTTTGGCATCAGTATCAGATATCTTTTCAATCTCTAGCTCTCTACCAGGAGGCTTGTACTATTCAATTCTAAGTTTGGGGATTATGTCAAGCTGGTCTTAGGATCTTTTGTCAAGGGGTCCTTCACTATCAGAGGATAATACCTCCTATATTTCTTGATTATATTCATCAATGGCCAATTCAGCCTTTGCCTCCTCCCTGTTTATGATAACATCATCATGAGGAAAGGGAATATGAATATATCCACTTAAATTTTTCCTTTTTCCTGCCAAATCAATGAAACCTTCAGGGTCAAACCCTTTTCTTGGTATTACTTTTCTCAAATTAAAATGTAACAGTTTGTCATGAATAAGGTCATAACCTTCTCTTGATAACACAGTAAAATCTCCAAAGCATAATGTGCTTGGCATGAAATACTGCTTATCATAGGCACTCAAATTAATAACATTTGAATAGTCCATCTGCCTAATAATCTCTAGGTATGTGATTCTATCTGGTATAGTTTTAGGTAACAAAAATGGTGTATCCCCAAATCCATACACTATAATCATGGTCGAATCAAGGAAACAATACCAATCACCCTAGTTGTGGTTCACAGTCGGTGGTCATCTAAAATCCTTAGACCTTAAAAACTTTTTGATTTCATTTGACAGAGAATAACTACATGGATATCCATAACATCTGTACAATGTTTTAACAAAGAATTCTTCGAAATTTGCATAACTAGAATTCACAAATCTACTATCCCATATGGAGGTCCATAATTGTATGGGTAGCATTTGACCATCCTTAACAAATTGTGAAATTTTCAAGTGTTTTGGCCACATTTTTAACTCTTTTCCATAATATAACTCCTTATGCATAAGAGAAGAATAATGCTTAAAACTCATGGTTGGAGAGCCATTTTTGATGGCCTTCAGTCCTGAATCAATTCCCCTAAAGAGGTGTGAAGCATAATCAAAATTTATAGCATGATGGCATTGTATGTCTGCAGAGATGACCATGGGTGCTATGGACATTAATTCAAGGACCTCTGTTCCCAATACTTATCCCTCTGAATAATATGTGTATTTCATATAGAGTTTAAACATATTGACATGAAAAGGAGGCCCATTACCTTCCTCAAGTGGTACTAGATTTCCCTCCTCTCTGGCTCTATGCAGTGGCAATCTCCATCCCTTATAAGTAGTATCCATTCTCAAATATTCTTTCTCCAAATCTTCATATATGATGAGAGTATTGCATGTGTCATCCAGTCCAAAAACTTCACATATTGTAATCTTAGACACATGAACAAATGGTTCCCCTTGCAGGTTGTAGATGGCTTTGAGGTTGGGATCGTAATGATAGGCAAAGAGTTTTATGAGATCTATATTTACAAAGACATATGTGACAACTAGCTTGCCCAAGTTAAGATTCCACGAGTTACAGACGTGTTCCAACCTATTCCATTTATAGTACTGAAACATAAATAGTTCATATCCCCTGATAGGGGTCCATATGTTCCCTACATGTTTATATTTATCTTCCAATTTTACCACGTCTACCCTTAATTGTGCAGTTCTCCTAGCCTTAGGGCATGAACGAGGCAATTGGTCTATAAGGTCTTGATTGAGCTTTTGTTCCTATGTTTTCTCTCCCTTCCCTATTTCAACCTTTTGCTTTTTCCTTTTGGTTTGACTAGTTTCAATTTGTTGCTTTCTTTTTTATTTCAAGGAACCCTTCATTTTATCTCTACTGTAGACACCAAATTTAACCTTATAATCTATCAGTAACATGAAGGTTTGCAATGCTTACTTGTATGTGCTCGGCATTGTGAATTTCTCAGTCTCTTCATGAATTCCTCACTCTTCCACTGCAACCCTCGAAGATTTCTTTTGATTTCAATTCATTATGAATCAGAGTAGTTTGTATGAGATTATGCTCAAGTGGCCATTAATTTTGGCCACTAGAATTGAATGTAGAAGGCTTCTCGGGCTCTGAAAATGTCAAATTGATATGATGAATTGTGTTAGGAAGACTATTTTAATCTCATGCCGATCTATATGTTCATTTTGGTACCATCTTTTGTTTATACATTCCCAATCAATTGCGAGGACTATCTTAATGTCTCTTTGACGGGAGGTGTTCTTTTAGCTTTCTGATCTTATCGGGGAGACTATCATCGATTTTGCTCAGATCCCCATTTCTTTCTTTTTTCCGTTCTCAACATTTTGGGAAGACATTATAGATTTCACCCCAACATTAAGGTGGCCCTAATTGTCAAAGTTGCTTTTGGACATCGGCAAGTGTTTTCCTGATGAGCAGTAGTTATCTCATATCCATCAGGTTGACAATCACTATCGCTAAGAGAACAAAATGTTCTTCTAATACATTAAGTCTCACCGATAGTATTTTCTTATATCTTTTATCCATGGGGAACATTGGTGGGACTCTCATTGAACTTTGTAATACCTTCTCATCAGGGTGACTTGCATAGTTAGGAAGACCTAAGAGATCCATTCTGATGGTATATGTCATGCTAATATAACTAGTGTATTGACTCATCGGTGAGAGTACATACACCTCTTGCCAAACTTATGTTCATCGATATGACTTTTGAGATCAGCGTAGTTTAAAATTTTCACTTCGACTTTATGTCTCTTACTAATAAGCTTTTTATCGGCGACATAATATGTAGTCTTCCCAATTGTTGCACAATTGTTACTTTTGGCTTCTTTGATCAGTGTAACTCCATTTAGGTCTTCCTGATATAAATGAAAATGTCCATTAGAGGATTATGGCTTATCTGATCAGAATGACATGCATATGATCTTCCTGATAGGGGTCAATTGTTTGTTTTCCACAACTATGGTTAGAGAAATGCTTATCTGAAAGGTCATATTTATGGAATCATCAGTTGTTATGGGTTACCTGATGGATCTTGTCACACAAATTTTGACAATCTATATTAATCATAAGATAAATGTGTGGCAAATGTGGAGGACAAGTGAGTGGTGAACAATGTGAATTTTTCTAGTTCTAGCAAGTAGCACAGGTAGCCCTTTCAATTAGGGCATTCTAGGAGGGCAAGTGCACCATTGGAGTTGGTGCATTCTGATTTGTGTGGCCCCATGAAGAGTCCCACTCTAGGTGGGAATGTATATTTCATGACCTTCATTGATGACTACAGTAGATAGACTTGGGTTTATTTCTTAAAGAATAAATTTGAAGCATTTGAGAAGTTTAAAGAGTTTAATGCCTTGGATGAGAAACAAAGCAGTCATTATATTAAGGTCCTCAGAATGGATAGAGGAGGAGAGTATATCTCCAAGGAATTTTTGAATTTTTGTAAGTATGAAGGCATAACAAAATAGTTCACAACAAGGTATACTCAATAGTAAAATGGAGTTGCTGAGAGGAAGAACAGAACCATCATAGAGAAGCTAGCAAGAATGTTGAAAGCAAAGGGATTGTCAAATGATTATTGGGGTGAGGCAGTCGCAACAACAGTATACCTACTAAATAGAAGTCCCACGAAGGATGTAAGGGATAGAATTCCATAAGAAGCATGGACAAATGACAAATGGAGTGTGGAGAACCTGCAAATTTTTGGGTACATGGCATATGCATTTGTGCCTAAAGAGAAGAGACAAAAGTTTGATGACAAAGGAGAAAAGTGCATCTTCATTGGGTATAATGAAGAATCAAAAGGCTACAGGCTATACAACCCTGTTACCAAGAATGTCATAATCAGCAGGGATGTAGAATTCATTGAGAATGAATCGTGGGATGGCATGGTTGACACCACCATAGGTATCTCAACAACGATACCCATAGATGATGAAGAAGGTGGAAGTGAAGCAAGAACTTCTAGTAGTGAAGCAAAACCTGCACCAAAGAACTCTAGATCCAACTCTAGAGCTCTCTGGAGCCATCCCCAGAACTATTTAGATTTAGGCAGTTCAAGATAGTAGTAACACAGTCAGCTCTGGAGCACTCCTGAGTCAAGAAGTAGTAACTCCAAATGTAGTTCAAATCCTACACTCACTTCTCTAATGCTGGGAAAGATAAGGAGCGTGAGGGAAATTTATGAAGATACAACGTATGATGATTTAGATGAAAATCTAGACTTTACATTGTTCTCACATAGAGATCCAACAAATTTTCAAGAGGTTGTGAAAGAAGAAAAATGGTGTAAGGCCATGGATGAAGAGTTGGATGCAATAGAAAGGAATAAGACCTGGGAGTTAACCACCTTACCCAAGGGTAAACAGGTGATTGGAGTGAAGTGGGTCTATAAGACCAAGAGTACTGCTAAGTGAAAAATTGAGAGGCACAAAGCAAGGTTGGTTGTTAAGGGATACAAATAGTAGCCTAGAAGAGACTATGATGAGACCTATGCACCAGTTGCAAGGTTGGAGACCGTGCGGGCAGTCATAGTAATTGCAGCCCAACACAAGTGGAAGGTATATCAAATGGACGTGAAGTTAGCCTTCCTGATGGAGTGTTGAAAGAGGAGGTGTATGTGGAGTAGCCACCTGGTTATGAAGCCCCAGGGCATGAAGACAAGGTATACAGACTCCGAAAAGCTCTCTACAGACTTAAGCAAGCAACTCAAACATGGTACAATAGGATAGATTCCTATTTTCTGAGTAATGGCTTTAGTAAAAATAGTAGTGAGCCCACACTCTACTTCAGAGTAGCAAATGGTGAGATTTTAATTGTTGTTTTGTATGTAGATGATCTAATTTTTATGGGGAATAGTGATCTCTTCATTGTTGATTTCAAAGAAGTGATGAAGAAAGAGTTTGAGATGATTGACCTAGGTTTGCTGAGATATTTTCTTGGCATTGAGGTCCAACAAACTGAGCTTGGCATATTTATTTCACAAACTAACTATGCCAAATAGATTTTGAAAAGATTTAAGATGCAGAACAACAAGCCTGCTCCAACACCAACAACTACAGGTCTGAAACTGAGCATGGAGGATAATAGTATTGAAGTGAACCCAACCCTCTACAAAAGCATGGTTGTAAATCTAATATATTTGACTGCTACAAGACTTGATTTAATGTACATGGTAAGCCTGATATCTAGGTTCATGGAGAAACCTAAGGACTCACACTGGTAAGCAGGAAAGAGGATCCTAAGGTATGTCAATGGCACACAAGGCTATGGCATATTGTACACCACATCTAGTGAGTTTGATCTGGTTGGTTACACTGACAATGATTGGGTAGGAAGTGTAGATGACAAGAAGAGCACATTGAGATATGTGTTCCATATGGTTTTAGGACCTATTTCATGGGCATCAAAGAAGCAGCCCATTGTCTCTCTCTCCACAGCTGAAGCAAAATACATAGTAGCAAATACAGTAGCATGTAAGGCTATTTAGTTGAGAAGAATCATTGCAGATTTGAATGACTAGTAAGAAGATGGTACAACCATATTTTGTGACAATGTTTCCTCCATAGCCTTGACAAAGAATCCACTCTTCCATGTACAAAGCTAACATATTGAGATCCACTATCATTTCATAAGGGAGTTAGTGGAGAATGGAGAGTTCAAACTATAGTTTTGTAGGTTCGAGCAGTAGCTCACTGATATATTCACTAAGGAACTATCGAAGGAGAGTTTTGAATGCCTAAGAGACAACTTGGGTATTGTGGACAGCTCCAGATTTCAGCTCTAGAAAGAAATCTCTAGACAACTCTAGAAATACAGAATGAAAGTGGTATGTGGCTCCAAATTAAGGGGAAGTGTTAGAATTATTAATCTAGAGTGTGCATTTATCCACCTACCCTATCAGAGATCTTCTCGGGATCTCATACCTGCTACACCCTGCAAAAGATTTATTTCCATTTGCTGGGCTATCAAAACACTTAATATTTGGTCAATTCCTATTCAATGCAGTAGGTAGTTTTGAAATTGTTTGAGCGGTAGAAATTTTGAAGATAAGGACAAGACAAAAGGAAAGAAGGTAGAAGTTTTAGTTTTTGTGAAGAGAATATTGTGAGTAGAAACAGCACAGCAGTACACAACAGAAGAAGAATGTTTGTTACAGCAATAACAAGTAGAATATAGTAGAGAGGGAGTGCAGAGATTCAAGCTCTAGACAGCTCCAGACATGCATAGTAGTTAGCTAGGTGAATGAGCATTGGGTAGCTCCAAACAGAAAGGGACAACAGTGATGTCTAGCAACCTCCAGAGTGAGTAGTATTTGTAGGAATAGAGGAATCAGAGCCGTAGCTCTGAGTTGTATTTGTTTAATGTAAAATAATTTTTATTGATAAATAGAAATCTTTGTTTGTGTAATTTTATTGTGTCCCCTCTCTCTTTGTTAGCTTATTCTTCCTCCTTTGAGTGGTATCTGAGTCACACCACTCCCAACACTTTATTTATAATCACCTATATAATGTCGAATGTTGGCGTGCTACGGTTCAGGACTATGATATTCTGGAAGGGAAGCAAGAGTTGGAGGCCTTTTCTTACTAGATCAGCTTCATTCCATGTGAGCCTTTGAACGTATTTACAGATCTATGCAGTAAGGGTTAGAGTGTGGTTGTATTAACGTGCTAGACAGAGCCCTCAAAGGTCGCAGCCATCAAGTCCCCAAGGCACTAAGGAGGAGATGCCGGAATGTTATTTCGATTAAATTCATTAGGATGCATGTGGTTGATTGTGCTCCCTATCTTCCCAGAGAATCATCTGAAGTGGAGGAGGAGCTAGACCAAGAGGAGGATCATAGACAAGATGATGCATTCAATCCAAGGACAGCAGCAAGCAGAATGGTGAATTCAGATCCTTGAGGCGGTGGTGGTTGCAGTGTCGGGAGTATATTGAAGGGAAGAGGGAGCAGAAAAAACAAAATAAACACAAAAACATTATATCCATTTAGATAAAAATTACATTAGTCTTTCCATCATCTGAGCTTGGGCTTTTTCATAGACAACTTCATACAACAGACACAAATTCTTACAACTTCTTGAAATGGCTTCTTACAGCTCTACGGAGCTGGACTCTTGAAAGAGTGAGATCCAAAATACAAAAACACCCATTATAAAGAATGCTCAATGCATACAGTGGAGAGAGAACATAGCATAAAATAATATTTTCTAGGTCACCCATAAACCGTGTGAGATCAGGAGATATGATAGAAGACAGAAATAAGGGATAGCAGAAGTATGGGCAGCAATACATGTAGTAAAGAAGATAAGATAGCAATGAATGGGAGTGGAGAATGGAAATAACTGGTTGTCCCTTTGCAAGGTCAGAATTTAATGAGAAGTCATTTCCGATCAGCAAGGCTAGAGGATGAACAGAGAGGGAATTTATTGCAGTGGTTGGGATTACAATCTCCAACACTCCCCCTTAATCACAACTACAAATTCTAATTTCTTTCTTTTGCCTCTTCACTGATGCTTCAGCATCTACAATCTTCAACTTCTAGGAATCACACCTAGGAAATCCCAGTTTACTGTTGGGATGCTCTATCCATGAGCTCTAGCACACTTGGTAACCAGTCCATTGTAGGTTCAGGTGTGAGACATTTTTTTTTCTTCAACACCTCCCATAGAGTCACACTGCTGGTGATCCGGGATCCTCAATTTAAACAACTTTTATGACTTCATACATTCTTCAGACAAATACAGAAAGCTGCAAAGCAGGGACTTCTTCAGATGCTTACCCTGACAGCTATATTCAACAGCCTCTTTTCAGTAGCTTCCTTCACTACCCATGATCTCCTTTGGCAAGAGCTCTGTCAAACACCTCCAGCCTATGGTCTCCAGATCTGCGGTTTCCAGAATGGGCGATCTGGCCCTCTAATCTTCAGATTGACTAGCAGCTCCTATTGATTTCACCCTGGATCTCATATGAACCCAGCTATGATAAACTTGCACAATCTTCCCAGATCTGCCTGCTTCAATTTCTTTGAAACGAACTGTGGCTTTGACTTCTGCAAGCCTACAATCTTCAGATCTTGTAGCTTTTGGACTAAGGTCCAATCACCTTCTTTGTGTTAACAATGATTCATAGTGAACAAACTCTAGACTATCTGCTGCAGCAGATTTTAGCAAACTCTCTTTCATGTGAACCTTCGATCCTCCCAATCTCTTGATGAAAATCCTCCTCTATATGTTTTCACTGGCTTCTGGCAACTTCTAACCTTAGTGACTCATTATTCAAACACTATGGTCACTTTTCCCATGTTCTTGTTTGATGACTAACCCACAATCTTCAACCATCAAAAAGATCTGCAAAAGCTTTATGATCATGTCTTATCTTCTATCCAGATCTAAGCCCTTGTATTTGTCTTTAAAAACAACAATTTCCTCTAGTTTGGCGGTGGTAGATATCTCCACGATTTCCTTTGGTGACTACAACGATTCTCTTTTTGCCATCAAAACTTCTGTGGCTCTTACAATCCTTCCTATCAGCTTTTCTTTACAATCTAGGATAGAATCTTTTTGTGACAGCCACTTAATATTTTCTTCTGTAGCTATATGATTTCAACCAGCCTATTGCATCTCCTTCATTATTGGCGGTAGTCTTGGCTGTCTATAGCAGTGACTCGTCTTCAATATCTCCTCACAACAACCTTCTCTTTCTCCCACAGCTACGGCTGCTTCTACAGAGATTTAATCTCTGGTCATCTATCTACTAGACAAAACCCTTGTGTTCGATAACCTTTTCACCCTGATCTTTCTGGCTCTTTTCTCAAACTCCGGCAGGCTTCCTCCTCAGCAACTTTTTCTGCAGTTATATCAAACAACTTTACCTCTTGGATAGCTGTGGCCTCTTTGAACAATGATCCTCTTCTTTTGACGGCTCTTGGACAGGCTGCGGCCTCTATTCTTTTTCTACAAACCCTTTGTGTGCCTGCAACTTCTGGCAACTTCATAACAGCAAACTTTTCTGTGGCTCCTCTACTGGAGCGATCTCCTGATTTTAGACTTTGGTGGTTGGAAGCGCTTCAAGCTGGCTCTGATACCAAATGAAGGGAAGAGGGAGCAGAAAAAACAAAATAAACACAAAAACATTATATACATTTAGATAAAAATTACATTAGTCTTTCCATCATCTGAGCTTGGGCTCTTTCATAGACAACTTCATACAACAGACACAAATTCTTACAACTTCTTGAAATGTCTTCTTATAGCTCTACGGAGCTGGACTCTTGAAAGAGTGAGACCCAAAATACAAAAACACCCATTATAAAGAATGCTCAATGCATACAGTGGAGAGAGAACACAGTGTAAAATAATATTTTCTAGGTCACCCATAAACCGTGTGAGATCAGGAGATATGATAGAAGACAGAAATAAGGGACAGCAGAAGTATGGGCAGCAATACATGTAGTAAAGAAGATAAGATAGCAGTGTATGGGAGTACAAAATGGAAATAATTAGTTGTCCCTTTGCAAGGTCAGAATTTAATGAGAAGTCATTTCCGATCAGCAAGGCTGGAGGATGAACAGAGAGGGAATTTATTGTAGTGGTTGGGATTACAATCTCCAACATATATCAGTGCTGGTTTATTTTGGTTTTTCTTATGTTTTGATAGAGCTTGCGTGCTCTTTGTGTTTGGTATTCCCGTGATACATCTAGCTTTTTTTTGAAATGTTTTGATATACAGTCATCTGCTAGGCTTGGACTTTAATCTCTGTATTTCTATTTTTAAACTATATAAATATATTAGTCTAAGGGACTTCTCCCCTCTTTTATATTAAAAAAAAAAGCTAATGGTACTTTTTACCCTTTGTCAAGAGTAAATGCTCTTTGATCACCACATTGCACGGCTGTTTGATGTCATGTCTTCACAATGCCCCTCCTTGATGGTTCATGCTATTCACCTATCCCTGTACTCATATGCCATCTATTCACATTTATGAATTTATTTGATATATCTTCATTTCCATCGTCGCTTTGTGTTGGGATGAATTGGCTTCCACGTGTTCATTTATTACATTTCCTCTATTAAAAACCTCATCTTAGTTGGCATTTGTCATTCCATCTACCCTCTCCTGGTAAGATCTAACCTTTTACTATCCCTTTCCTGTCACCATGAAACTGGTTTTGTGGTTTTATGCCCTTTCTTTGGGCTCACTATGATGTAATTTTGGCTTATATTTTAATATATCGTATAGATATTTACAACCTTTTTTCTTTAAAAACATCATTAAGATAATAACGATTAAAACATTGTTATCAATAAATTAAAGACTATATTTAATTGTATAAATTAAAGCTCTATAGAGGTTCAAAATTCACCTTTATTGAGGAAAGCTTCTGGCCATAGCATGACCGCATGGATGCTAAAGCCAAATTGAAATCTTCTTTCCTTTTCCATCGAGTTGTTTGGCCTACAAAACCAATGGCCAGCTAAAGATTACCATGACATATTTGTCGTAGTAAGTTCTATAATAGAAGGCCTGGTAATTACAATGAAGAGCTCTACTTATTTAAGATCGTACTACAGAGATATTATTCATCTTCTAAAACCAGAACTAGAAAATGGCATGGAAATTGGGACAAGTGAAATATTTTAGCATAGTGTTACTGGTGATAGTCATATTTGGAGTGGGCATTCTGGTTTCAGCCCGTGATGCGTGCAAAGATAATACGTGCATCAGTACGGGATATTGTGTGGGCGAATAGAAGTGTTGCCACATTGGCCATTGTGGGGCGGGTCTTGGCTATTATGGCGACTGTTAATCTAATCTCATATGTTCATCTCTATCTGCATAAGGTGTTGACCAAATAAATGTGTGGAGAATAAGATATGAATAAGATAAATAAGGAAGCACATAAAGTCTTAATGTTGCAGGCAATTGAATATTATTATATTTAAATATCAATTTTTATATAATATAGTAGGATTTGTGTTTAACTTAAATTGCAATATGTTGAGTTTCTTCCTGGTAAACTTGATTGGATTGACTTTTTTAATCTGAAAAGAGAGATAAAATTTTAACATTACCTATGACTTTTGCATTAGGCAAGGTTCCACATGAATTTGCTGTAATGGTCAATTAGCAGAAGTCTTAAACGCAATATCACGATGTCCTCTATATGTCACGGTAGGAGACCTACAAATATTCCAGCAGTTCTAGTAATCTTAAATGCTTTCGTTATATCTGTGTATGTGTGAGAGATTATCACATGCACCCAAAATAGGCTGAAAAGTTTCCTTTTAAAATTAACGTTTTAGCTCTTATAAGATTAAAGCTATGATGATTTAGGGTAAAAATACAACTTTAATATATTAAACATTTAATGTATGCCTTTATTTTAATTGTGGTTAACTAAAAGATTATGTATACTTAATTGGTTGGTGACTTAGGCATGAATAAATTTTTTAATCTTTTGTTATACACTTGTTTTTAATATATGCGTAGAATAATTGAGTTATGTACCTATCACATTGAATGTTTAATTTATTCTGCTTGTATAATTAAGTTAAGATATCATAACCTTAATGTTTTTGTTATTGTATTTATTTTTAATTTATTCAAGATATTTGACTATGTCTTTTGCATCACACCTCTAATTTCTGATGAAATTACAGTTCCCTTTTGTTTTTGTCCTCTTTGTTGCATTAGTCCTATATAGGTGTCGTCATTGATATCCAATAAGAGATGTCCTTCAATGGCTCCATTTGTTGTTTTTTCCTTATCCCTTCTTCATGCCTTGTTGTTTGGCCTTTGTGCTTGGTCTTCATCCTTTAGGCAGCCTGGTCAAAGTTAATCAAATGATAAACCCAATTTCAAGACAAAGGTCCTTGGTGCACATGCCTTACATGACCCTAGTATGAGCCTATATTTTAAGTACATGTAGATTTGGCCTTAAAATACATGTCTTTCCTGAACAAAATTTTGGAATTATCATTGCTAAAATTTGATGGTTTCTTTGTGAAGGTGGTGATGTGCTCGTGCATGTGTAGGGTTGAAAATGGATTAATTAAATAAATATAATTTATTTAATTAATTTGGGAAAGGAATATGGTAAAGGGGAAGTTCCTGGGACAAAAGTGTCGCAAAGTGTTGCAAGGTGGTGTCGACAAGGTGGTGAAAGTGAAATGGTCATTTCAGGTGCCTACAAGAAATATGGATTTGTATTAAAAATTGGTTATTGTGATTATCAAACAATATTCTCAGTAATCCATTCTGGTAATTCAAAACATTAAGTGGTTGTTAAAACATTTCACCTTTCAGTTCTGTAACTGATTTTGGAGCAACTATTTAACTTCCTTTTGGGAAGTATACGAAAGGGGATGTTTATTCTTGTTTGCAAAAGGAGAGGGAGGGGGAAATTGGGAGATAAGTCTTGTTGGTCTATAAACCTTAATCATAGGTGTTTACACTAGAGTTAATCATAGTTAGGCAAATTCTCCACATGCATTTTGATTTTGTCAAAGTTGTTAGTTGTTTTGTAGAGGTGTCAACTTGCATCGACATCTCATGCTTCCTTTGTGGGTGGTTACTCGCCACCACTTCATGGAGAGGAGTCCTATCCTTGTTTGGTGGAGAATAAGGTACCAACATTTGCCTATTTATACTTCTTCATTTGTGAATACATTTGATCGATTTAATTTGCAATCTTGTGCTTGTTTGTTATTCCACGATCTTGGCAATTTTCACATGGTTATTAGAAACCATGATCTACTATGATGAATGATGATATCAAACATGGAGTGAAAGAAATTAGGATATTACAATGCATAAACAATGCAAAAGATGAGTACATATAGGTGACCATAGTTAGTTAGTAGTTGAGAGAGAATCCACAACTACTTGAGTGGTCATCAAGTTGACTCCCTAGAAACTAGCGAGAGTGGCTAATTTAGTAACCTCCTAACAACCTTAACATTTGTCAAGATTGTACAATGACTCACCTAAGTAGCACTAAACCTATGTGTATAATATATATTAAATATATGTACACTAACACCCCCTTAAGCATAGATTAGGTGGGCATAAATGAAATGGGTCCTGGCATCTACTAGCCTGGTGAGGTACCCATGTACAATGCAAGTATGAAATTGGGTCCCGGCAACTAGGCCTAATGAGGTACCCAAGTACAATGTAATCTCTCATAAATGGAGAAAGGTAGAAAACCCAGTGGGAAAAATCTACCCTCCAAAAGAGAGCAAAGAGAAGGATTTACTTAACCTTCTAAAAAGATGTCCCTTGATGATCAGAACATCATGATAAAGAACTTCTGAAGCATGTAAAAGTTGTAAACTTTGTTAATGATGGACTGGTGTCTGCTGGAATCAATGAACCTTCAAGAAACGTAGATCGAGATAAGAGATACAAGATGCTACATGGGTGAACATTCGAACACTACTCAACGATGTACACAAAGTCAATCAAACTCTGTGAAGTCAAAAATATAGATATTACTATGATTAGGAGTACTAGAATCTTAGAAAATGATCCATAGGAATAATCCCTCATACGAGAGATTAAAATAGAAGGCTTCCCCACTTCTTCATTCAAGAAGCATTAGCATGTAACACATCATAGTGCCCCATTAATGCTAAGAGAAATAAGAAGACCAACTGAAATGTGCAAGGAAAGTAGACCAAGATGTAGGTCCAAAAAAAGTCCAAGAACCTGAAAAAGGATGTGCATCAAGACACATACGAATGAGATGAGAATCACAAGGATCCATTATTGTGATTGGTACAACCCCCCATTACACTTTATAATTCAGTGTAAGTACAAAATTTCCTAATTTCCCTCCATGTGGAATACACATTCAATTTTGTGGCACTTTATGTGAGTACATTTACAAACTTTATTTGCTATTGAGTTCAAAAAAGATGCATGAATCTGGAAGCTACTTGTGTACTGATGTCGATGCTAAACTGTGACTGATGACTCCATAGATGCTAGTATCATGAGTATTCAAGAACATTAACTAAATTTTGAGTTGTGATCCGATGCAAGATTTAGGTTCATTAACCATAGGCTCTCGATGTGAGATATGAACTGATGAGAATCTATTGCAAGATTATAGATCATTTACAATAGGCTCTCAAAAAATGTTTGAAGAATCATTCGATCCACCTGTTTCTCAACCAAGGATCATTCAATCCACCTTATTTTAGTTGCAACCTCATTAAGTTAATTTAGGTGACATAATCCTTTATAGTATTTAGAGTTATACTTATGAGGTGACTTCTTTTGTTCAATAACCTTCCCTATGGTGTTTTCAAGGTCACAATGTGAACAAAGATTCTTGTTGAAGTTGATCACACATAAAAAACTATGTAGATGAGTTGTAATTGCAAACTTTAGAAGTACGGAAAGAGAAAATAGAGAAATTAAGATACCCCCCTTTTCTTTGTTCCCCCCTATTTGTGGTAATTTATAAATTAGTGTATGTCTAACCCCTTTTCTTTGATTATCCCCAAATTTATGGCACTTTATAAATTTCTTAGTGCATTAGAAAATAATTACCTATTTCTAACACTAAATAATGAAAAATGCCTTTGAGGTTACAAAAAGGTTAACATATATTTATTGTTAAGCTAACAATAATGCTATAAATGCTAACTAACTTTATCATGCAGCTAGGACTTGAACCTAGGACCTTCCATTCACTGTTGGAGTGCTTTACCACTGAGCTACTGGTTAAATTTCTCTAGCTAACTTTTGTCGGGGTAGCTATCAGCTGGGTCTCAAGATTGCAACAAGTAGTTGCTCTTTCTACTACTAAGGCTGAGTACATTGCCCTCACTGAAGGAGCAAAAGAAATGGTTTGGTTGTAGCATTTGTTTACTTAATTGGGTTCCAAACAGAAAGCTTTCACACTCTTTTGTGACAATAACAGTGCTATTCATTTGGCCAAGAATGTGGCATTCCACAACAAAACCTAACACATTGAGTTGAGGTATCATTTCATCTATAGCATGATTGAAGAAGGAAAGTTGCAAGTTCAAAAGATCGACACCAAGATCAATCTGGCTGATGCATTGACCAAGATTGTACCTCGAGAGAAGTTTGAATTTTGTCGGGCTTCTCTCGACATTGTCAAGATGTGACATTGAGACTGGAGTAGGGAAGTGAGCAGCAATTAGTGGACTTCAAGTGGGATATTGTTGGATTGTGAAGTCCAAAAAACACATTATTTCTCCCACCAAATCTCTTGCCTCTTGGTCTTCCTTATCCATTGTGGATATTGCTTTATAAGAGAGATGTATTGCTGCTATCATGTATTGTATTTGCAGTTCATACAGAGATAATAAAATTGTTCCCCTGCTCCTATGAATGTAGCCAGTCTATGGTGAACCATGTTAAATTTGTTGTCTCGTGTGTGTGATCTTTATTGTGTGTTCTATTTCACTTTGCTTTCATTGTTCCATTTAATTTAATAGAGTGTTGAGTGGTGGATGAGCACCTAAAATACCCAATACTAGTAGAAAAGATCAAAAGACACCTTCGTGAGGCTAATTCAAGCCTTGACACACCTGTAAAATGACCATTATTGTTATGAAATTGCCACAACCTCAAAAACAAACTAGAGAAAAGTTTGAATGGAGGTAGTCACCAACAACTTTGAGAATGGTGACCCATGATGAATGAATGGCATTCAAATCAAGCATGCAGACATGAAACATGAAGGTGAGGCATGGATGCTACTCAAAAGCTCTGTGCACCCTCTACATTTTGTTTGCAACAAACACAGTCTTTCACTTTGTAGAAGATAAAAAAATTGAAAGCACTTCAGCTCTAAGAGCAAGAAAGGTAGTATGTCTTTCTTTTTGGCCTCAACACGTATTGATATAGATGCATCTTCCTTTAGCAAACCCAAAATGGGCGTCCCTTGACTAAACTCCAAAATGGCCTATGAGAGCTACAAAATCTTTCTCCCTAGTAGAAACATTCTCAGGTAGTATAGATCTCACACACATGGCACACAAAAGTTGACTTAGTAAACAATGAACTCCACACCATCCATGGTGAGCATTGGATGTTTAGCCTTGGGCCAAAAATAGGTCCAAAAACATAAACATCATCTTTGAAACATGACTGCAGACTATCAAAGCTCAACCTAGTTGCCTAGAGATGCTTTGCATACTCAGGCATGACCTCTGCATGTTGTGTGCAAGGCCTGTGGGCTATTTGAAAGAGTCACACCCTATTTCAAAAGGTTACAGGCTTCAAAGAGTAGGCTGCAACTTAGCACATGTTGCGCTAAATGAAATGGTGGTGCCTCTTAGCACAGGACCCGCCAAACTCCTTTCTTAGCCTCCCACCAGATGCACACGTCCAACAAACATGAACCAGATTAATGCCTCTAAGATGAATCAACAAACAACTTAATTTGGCTTTGATACCATATTAGAAACCATGATCTACTAAGATGAATGCTGATATTAAACATGGAGTGAAAGCAATTAGGAAATTACAATGCATAAACAATGCAAAAGATGAGTACATATAGGTGACCAAATTTAGTTAGTAGTTGAGAGAAAGACTCCACAACTAGTTGAGTGGTCATCAAGTTGACTCCCTACAAACTAGTGAGAGTGGCTACTTTAGTGGGAAACTTGATGACTCCTCAACTAACCTCCTAACAACCTTGGCATTTATCAAGATTGTACAATGACTCACCTAAGTAGGATTAAACCTATGTGTATAATATATATTAAATGTATATACACTAACAACTCTTATATTCAAGATTTCTAGTTCAAGGGTCTTGAGAGTTGTATTATGTTTATAAAATTGTACTCCTGAAATACTAAATTGCTGCAAATAATAAAACATTGTTATTTTGTGAATTATTTTGTTGTGTGTTTGGGTATTGGGTGCTCATACTGATTGTTTGATAAGACACTTAGGATTTGATTTGCACCAAGTGGTATCAAAGAAAGACTTTCTTGCTAGGAAGTGATATGTTGCAGAGAACTTGAAGTGTTAAAATATAGTCTAAGAGGGCTCAAGAGGGTATTTGTAGGTGTGAAGAGGAGTCCTGTAATTATAGAGGGTTGAAGGAGATGTTGGATTTGTGACAAAAGAAAATTTTGGTTTTCCACAGTATGTGTGGATGGAATAGCAGAGGTTGAATTTTAGGAAGATTCCCCCGAGAAGAAGAGTTCCTAGAATGGATGAGATGTTAGAACAATTTTGTGTTGAAATGAGGAATAAGTTGAGAAATTTACTTGCTGAATTAAGAATAAACCTAGATTGTGTGGAAGATCATGTTGATGATGAGGATGAAATTGTAGATGATGAATCAGAAAGAGAAAGTGAATAGTCATTAGATGCTAGAGAAGAATAGTTCCTGAGAGCACTTGCTAGAATTGAAGGAGGTAACAAAATGGAAATTTTAGCTTTTGCTAGAACATTGAATCCCAAAGAATTGATAGATTGGATCTCAAGTCAGGGAATGAGAGGAATAAAATACTCTACATGCGGACATGGTAGTAGCAACAAAGCGTTCATTGGGAAATCCTTTCAGTGTGGTGAGGCTAGAGATAGAGCTTTTGAATGTCCGCAATTACATCAACAAAAGAGCAAGAGATGTGTAGAAAGAAATCACATGGTACAAGAAGTTGAAAAGAGTGTGGCATCACCAAAAGTGAAAGAGCCTAAAGAAGGAGAGTCTCTTGTGTTCAAGAGGGTGTTGATGAAACCAAAGGTGAAGAAGTATGGAGCATCTTAGAGATGAAATATTTTCAGAACTGTATGCAAGTTTGGAGATCAGTGTTGAAAAGTAATTGTAGATAGTGGTAGTACTGATAACCTAGTCTCAATGAAAATGGTAGAAACACTAGGTTTGAAAAAGAGGAAACATCCTAGTCCTTATAAAGTTACCTAGTTGCAAAAGGAACGTGTAGTGATGAATGAGCAATGCATGGTTAGTTTTCAGATTGGGTCATATAAGGATGAAGTCTTGTGTGATGTTATGTCAAAGTGTGTCTGTCATGTTTTGTTGTGGAGGCCTTGCAAGTTTGATAGGGAAGCTATCTATGATGGTAGAAGGAATTCATACACCATTATTAAAGGTGGCCAGACATATGTATTGAGTTTATTAAAAGAGAAGACATAAGTAAAGCATAGTAGTTCAATAGTTTGTTGAAGTTTTGACAAACAATTGCTAAAGGTGACAAGATGAATTGAGAGTAACTCAATGAAGGTTCCCATAAAAAGAAAATGTAGTTGAAAATAAAGGTAGTGATTCTAGTTTTGTGCAACAACAGCAAAAAGAAATGGCAAACAATGTGAAGAATGTGAATATTGATCAGGGAAGTGGAGGTTTGGAGAGGAAGCAACACAAGTCACAGTTTAGACACTTGAAATTTTCTCATGAAAATTGTCGCCCAAGAAGTGTAAGTAGAGTTGAAGAAATTCAGCAAGTGGGGAAAAGAATAGGTCAAGTAGATAAAGAGAAGGTTTGGATAAAGAACAAGTATGGGATCACCATCCCAAGAACTTTCAAATGTTATGAGTTTCCAAACTCCTGGAACATTTCACTTACCCAACATTTATGATGCAAGAGCATCTGGGCTCATGAGCAATCATGCATCACCAAAAAAAATTATTTTTCAAATTTTGTTGTTCTCGTGTTGTTATGTTGAGGTGTTTTTGTTTAGGGGAAAATTTCATAAATTTTGGCTAAGTCAAGTACATTTTGGCCATACTTTACACTTCAGATCTCCAACTTTTGCTCTCCACCAATGGCTCACTTCATTGATGGTTCACTCAATCGATGGTTCACTTAGTTCACTCGGTCGATGGTTCACTCAGTTCACTCATCCAATGGTTTACCCAGTTCACGCAGTCGATGGCTCACTAGGCTCACTTGGCCGATGGCTCACTTTGCTGATTTCTTAGTTCACCAATTGCCAATACATAGAGGAATGCCATTTTCCAAAGGTTTAGAGGTGCCAATGAAATTTCATGAATGTCCTACACTTTCAATGGATTACAGATATGGATTTCCATTAAAAGTTGGTTATTGTGATTATAAAACAATATTCTCATTAATCCGTTTTGGTTATTCAAAACATCAAGTGGTTGTTAAAACATCCGACCTTTCAATTCTATAACTGGCATTGGAGCAACTATTTAACTTCCTTTTGGGAAGTATGATAGGGGATGTTTATTTGTGTTTGAAAAAGGAGAGGAGGGGAGGGGGAAATTGAGAAAGAAAGTTATGCTATTGAGGATTCCTAGTTTGAGGGCCTTGAGATTTGTATTATGTTTGTAAAATTGTACTCCTAGAACACTGAATTGTTGTAAATAATAAAATATTGTTATTCTATGAATTATTTTGTTGCGTGTTTGGGTATTGGCTACTCATCCTAATTGTCTGATAAGAAACTTGGGATTTGATCTACACCAGAAGGTGATACCATTCAAAAAGTTATTTAGTCTATTGCTCCATATCTATATATTCTATAAACACATCTAAATCTAAGATTTTCTTCTTTAACACACTTGCACAAGTTCAACAAATAATTTCTAGAAATTCTTGGCTTTCAATCAAAATCACTTACAAGAAAATATTTAGGTGTGACCCTCTTCATAGGAGCTCATAAAAAGCAAATACAACAGCATATTTTAATAAGATTTCCACTTGGAAAGGAAGATGGTTAACATTGACAGGTAAAATTACAATGGTTAAGGTTGTTCTCTCTGCTCTACCAATATATATGATGTTAGTTCTTCATATTCCAAAAGGAGTTTTATCAAAGGTTGAAAAACATATTCGAAGATTTCTATGGAAGGGTAGTATGGAGAAGAGGTGGATTCATCTTATTTCCTAGGAGAAAATTTTTCAACAAAAGATTTATGGTGGGGCAGGGATTAATGACCTCACAAAATAGAATCTTGTGTTCGGTGCAAAGATGGCATGGAAAATGTACTCCAACCCATCTACAAAAATGGCTTCATTTGATCCAAGCTAAATATTTGGATAATCATGATAGGGACAAAATTTTCATTGCTGCTAACCTCCCAAATGGATCTCCTATGTGGAAATTTATTCTTGATGGTAGATAAGTAATTGTTTCCTAATTATCACAAGTGTTTCATAATGGAGAAAAAACTCTTTTATAGGAGGACTCTTCGAATGGTTTTCAAGCTTTATCCCATAGAATGAATTTGAATGAAGCTGGAATTTAACTAAAATAGGTTTAAGGTTCCACCATTAATAGATACTGGGTCAGTAACCATGACTGGAAAAGAACATGGAATAATTTTGATAACTGCAATTTTCCTAACAATAAAAAAAAAGCTTGGCAGAAATCTTGTTAAAGGAGGATGAAATCACATGGATGGACTCCAAATCTAGATTTTATACAGTTAATCAAGGATATAGATTACTTTCAAACTCAAATGTTAGGTCTTGACCCTTTAACCTTTCTTGGCTTGAAGCATGTCTTCCCAAAGCTAGAGCATTCGCCTATTTAGCTTTACATAACAAAACCCTCACGAGTAAAAGGCTTAAACAAAAAGGCTATAGAAAATACTTTCAATTGTGTTTTATGTGGAGAAATGGAGGAAGCCATGGATAATCTACTTCTTCATTGTTCTTTAAGTAGTAAATGTTGGCAATGGCTTCGTGGGAAACTAGAATAGTATGGCCCATGCCCTCAATCCTTATTACATCACTTCTACAGTTGGCCGTCTCTGCATAATAACTCCTTATTTTCTTGCATATGGGATATTTGTCCTCCTATTCTCATATGGTGCATTTGGTTAGAACATAACTATAGGATCTTTAGGAAGTCTTTCCTCATGTTCGACTAGATTATTATGAAAATTGAATCATTGATATCTAAAATAGTTATGGCCTCGGTCAACAAGAAATCTTGGTAGGGAGATCAATTTACAAATTGGGATAGGATGGTATTGAAGCAATGGTCCTCAATTCATACACCAAAAGTGGTGGTTAATTTATTTCAGACACAAGGAAAATTGATAGAATTAAAATTCATTAAGATGACTTTTGATGGTGCCTTAAGGGATAATCTGGGTCCGTCGGGTGTTGCATGTGTGATCAAAGACACAATTGGAAATCGTATTGCAGATAAAGTCATTAAATTACCCAATGGTACCAACAATGATGTCAAAGCCTCGACATTACTACACAGTTTATGATTGGCAAAAGAAAATCACATTTCAAATCTACATATTGAAGGATATTGAAGGAGATTCGATGATCGTGATAGATTCCCTTGAAGGGAAAGGAAATTAGCAACCGGAAAATCAAATATATTTTCCAAATAATATGGAATTTTCTTGTTCAGTTCAATTAGTTTCCAATATCTCACTACTTTCATGAGGTAAACAAGGTGGCTGATCTACTTGCCAATGTGGCAATTGACTCACATGTCACCACTACCTTTTTTTATATGGTGACTGGCATGGCATTCCCACCTCTGTCTGATGTCATTTAATTTTAAACTCCATCATGTCAAGCTCTTCTTTTTATTAAGAAGAGATCTTCCCATTTCCAACTAATCATACTTTATACCCATTGTCAAGAGTAAATGCTCTTTGATTACCACATTGCATGGTTGTGTTTGATATCATGTCTTCATGATGCCCCTCCTTGATGGTTTGTCCTATTCACCTGTCACTGTACTCATATGCCATCTATTCACATTTATGAATTTATTTGATATATCTTCATTCACATCGTTGCATTCCGTTGGGATGAATTGCCTTCCATGTGTTCATTTATTACTTTGCCTCTATTAAAGACCTCATCTAAGTTGGCATCTATCATTCCATCTGCTCTCTCTTGGTAAGAATTGAGCTTTTACTATCCCTTTCATGTCACCATGAAACCAGTTTGCAAGAATTGTGAGGTCCTCATTCAACCTCTAAAATGGGAGCCCATGGAAGTTGGGGCTGATGGTTATACTAAATTGGCTTGTGCCTTTGATTTTGACTATTCATATGTGGAATTTGCTTTGTGCTGTGTTATTAGTGATGTTTTATTGCAGGAACAACCAAGGGTGGTGTTGTATTTTAAGGTTGCATCCATTTTTCTCTCAAACATTATGGATCTCGTCCAGGATGTTGAGTTTGTGGAGACATTGGCTTTCTCATACATACATGTGTTCATGGTGAATGCTCCAAAATTGAAGCCGGCCATAGAAAGTTACAAAATGTTTGCTAGAGAGGCATTGTTAGGGGGTTTATTCTCCATTGAACTCCTTCACAATTCTCTTGCGGTTGCATATGTTTTCAACACTCTTCAAAAATGTCTGCACAATGGTTGTGCCAATGCCCTTGGTTTGGTGCTGGAGATGCATCGTTTTCAACTGCCAAATGGTTTGGAGGATAAAATAATGGAGATGTTCAATGCTATTTGGTTCCCACTCTACTTAAACATCATCCACTTTAATGGTCAAACAGTCAATAGCAATTTTACACCTCATCTATAACAAAAAATGGTAAATATTTGTCCTATTTTTATTGGCCAAAATTGACCTTTGCCTGTTGAAGTGGATGATGTTTAAGAATAATGACATGCTCCGATCTCACGTTGCCAATCCTCTGATCTTGCAGGCCTCGTGCCCTCGCCCAATAAAGTCTTCTGATTTTTTGGTTTATATTAAGAGTTTATAACTCTCCTTTAGGGCGATTGGCCACTGTAAATCGTCTTTGTTTAGTGGTTTCCTATTGCTCTTGTTTCTAGTCTGTATCTCTGGTTTTGTAGTTTAATGCCCTTGGTTCTTTAGGGCTCACTATGATATCATTTTAGCTTATATTTTAATATATCGTATAGGTGTTTACAACCTTTTTCTTAAAAAAAAAATCATTACCATGATAACGATTAAAACATTGTGATAATAAATTAAAGACTATATTTAATTTTATAAATTAAAGCTCTATAGAGGTTCAAAATTCACCTTTATTGAGGAAAGCATCTGGCCTTAGCGTGACCGAATGGATACTAAAGCCAAATTGAAATCTTCTCTCCATTTCCATCGATTTGTTTGGCCTACAATACCGATGGCCAGCTAAAGATTACCACGACGTATTTGTCGTAGTAAGTTCTATAATAGAAGGCCCGGTAATTACAATGAAGAGCTCTACTTATTTAAGATCATACTACATAGGTATTATTCATCTTCTAAAACCAGAACCAGAAAATGGCGTGGAAATTGGGACAAGTGAAATATTTGAGCATAGTGTTACTGGTGATAGTCATATTTGCAATGGGCATTCTGGTTTCAGCCAGTGATCAGTGCAAAGATAATACGTGCCCCAGTACGGGAGAGTGTGTGGGCGAATACAAGTGTTGCCATATTGGCCATTGTGGGGCGGGTCTTGGCTATTGTGGCGACTGTTAACTATCTTTTCAGTTTTCAATGCCAATATAATCTCATATGTTCATCTCTATCCGCATAAGATGTCGACCAAATAAATGTGTGGAGAATAAGATATGAATCAGATAAATAAGGAAGCATATAAAGTTTTATTATTGCAGGCACTGGAATATTATTATATTTAAATGTCAGTTTTTATATAATATAGTAGGATATGTGTTTAACTGAAATTGCAATATGTTGAGTTTCTTTGGTAAACTTGATCGGAGGACTGACTTTTTTATTCTGAAAAGAGGGATAAAATTTAAACATTACCTACGACTTTTGCATTAGGCATGGTCGGACCACATGAATTTGCTGTAATGGTCAATTAGCAGAAGTCTTGAACTCAAGATCACGATACTCTGTGTAGGTGATGGCAGGGTCCTACATATATTCCAGCAGTTATAGTAATCTTCAATGCTTTGGTTAAGGTTTTATCTTTTACAAGATTATAACGCAGGGTAAAAAGACAACTTCAATTTATTAAACATTTAATGTATGATTTTATTTTAATTGTACCATTGGTCAATTAAAAGAGTATGCATACTTAATTGGTAGGTGACTTAGGCCTGATTAAATTTTCTAACCCTTTGTTATACACTTCGTTTCAATATGTGCGTAAAACAATTGAGTTATTTACATGCCACATTGAATGTTTAATCTATTATGCTTGTATAATTAAGTTAAGACATTATAACCTTAATGTTTTTGATATTGGATTTATCATTAATTTATTCAAGATAGTTGTTTATGTCATTTGCATCACACCTCTAATTTCTAATGAAATTAGACACCCCTTTTATTTTTGTCCTCTTTGTTGTTTTAGTCATATAGATGTGACATCATTGATATCTAATAAGAGATCTCCTTCAATGGCTCCCTTTGGTGTTTTTGCCATATTCCTTCTTGATGCCTTGTTGTTTGGCCTTCATGCTTGACCTTCATCCTTTAGGTGGTCAAATCAAAGTTAGTCAAATGATAAATCCAAGTTCAAGACTCAAATATTTGGTGTGCATGCCTCAGGTGACCCTGGTATGAGCTTGTGTTTCAAGTACATGTAGATTTGGCCTTAAAATGCATGTCTTTCCCTAACAAAAATTTGGAATTATCATTGTTAAAATTTGATGCTTTCTTTATGAAGGAAGTGATGTGCTTATGCATGTGTAGGTTTTCCTACTCCTCCAGTCCCTGTTCAACCTACCAAACACCTAGCTACACCATTTGTATGTTTGGGCTATGCTACACCTTCTTTCCTCTTCATTTAATCTTGTTAAAACCCTAAAACACTTTTCTAACTTAGATTTTCTCCCCATCTTCATAGTTTTAACTTATTAGTCTCTATTTTGTGGGATTTTTTATGGGATTTCATTGCAAGTCCATGTGTAGTGATTTGATGGCTAGATTCATGGAATGTGGCTTGGATGATGTAAAACAATGAGGAGGCATGGTCCTCACCTCCTACCTACATCCCCCATGCCCCACTAATCATATTTTCTACCATTCCATGTCTGTCTTGCATTCTCTAGACCTATTCCTATAGGTTTACATATCTAAGGAAAAATTTGTATGTGGTTGGGCCCTTTCTAGTTTCTTGTTTGCATCAAAACAACAAAATGGGGGCTAATTTTGTATTAGAACAAGTATTATATTAAATTAAAAGGTGGAGATAGAATACTTAAGGCAAGAGGAGGGAAATTTTTCTCTTTGGACTTGTATATGGTGAGGTAAAATAAGTACCTAAGGCTAGAATGTCCATTATTTGTAAGCATAATCATCATATTTGGACTAGTATTCTTTGTAAACATGTTATATTTGAGCTTAATGAATGGTATTCATGGATGGAATAGGTTATTATTTATGCATGCAATATGGTGATAATTTTCCTCATTATATTCATTTGCTAACATGGTCATAAAATTCACATACTTCCTCAAAATCTTTCATAGGTTGTCTTATATGTTGAGGCAAAACTAGCAATGGCATAAATTGTTAACTATGTGTTTACAGAAAATACCTCCATGTGACAATGTTTATTTTTTCATATGATAGATTTATTCTCTTTTCTCTTCCACTTGCTTCTTCTCTCTTATTTATTTTTCTTTATTTGTCAATGCGAGCCCATGTAGTCTAACTGAGATTGTGTCATGGATTTAAACAAGCATTGACCAATGGAAGCAAAATTTTATGCATATTGAATAAACAAAGATCATTACACTAAGAGAAAAATGGATCTACATCACTAAATTCATGCCAAGGTTTTCTAATATTCCAGTTTGACTATGACCAAATAAAAAGTTAAGAGATTTCTCAACCAATGATACATCAAATAAATCTAATCAAAGATTTTTTCATACAAGCATCTTGAACATTTTGAGGGAAATTATCTATAACAATTTCATTAAAATTGGAAAATAAATCTTAGGCATCCTTTTAATTAATACCAATTTGATCTATTGTATACTAAGATAGATGATGATTACAATAAACCAATAGAAATGTGGTTACAGATAAATGACATGTAGGCATGAAAATATAGGATAAATTCTGGCAAAGTTAAAATCCCATTACCATCACTATTCACTAAAGGCCACCATCACCTTTTTGCCAAATAAAATCTAATAAAAATTAACACAAATTTTTTTTTCAATAAAATGTTTGGATTATGGTTATTTTTTTAAATCGCACCATGTAAAAATAAAAAATCTCATATGAGGCTATAAAGAGTCCTACCTTGTCTTTTGAGGGCATAGCCATCATCCATGATTGTCACTATCTTGCAGTGTGCATGTTCCATATAAGTGATGGCATTCTCCAAGAAGATCTTAAATTCATGAAGTCAAAACAAAAAAAGAAAGAGAGATTAATCAAACAAATTGAATAAGAAATCAAAATGAAATAAAAGCCAGAGGTGCGCCAGAGGGGCAAACCCGCCTTGGCTATGGCATGACCCTAAGTAGAATGTGTGGCTTGTTGTGTGACCATGGCCCCATAGTGGATGAAGCCACTCATTTGACAAGAGAATCAATAGACGGAGGAATGAAATGACTATGATAAAGTATAAGTCCAATATTGGACATTAATACTAGAAAAAGAGGAGGAGAAGATGCCCTAGCTCATAAGCTCAACCTAGAATTAGTCACAAGGCAGATCAAATAGAGAGGGGGAGAGAAGAAGAGGGATATCTCAACAAAATAGAGTTACTTGTACTTTTATTTGAATACTCGTTAACTTTATATTGCATATTTATTTGTTTTGACTTTTCTTAGCATGCTTTTCTTTTCTTGGATCCCACCCTTGTAGTTTAGACCAAAGCTTATACCCAAGAGTACAAACATCTTTCTTTTATTTTTGTCGTCCTTTTTCTTTTTCTCCCTTTTCTTGATGCCACCCCTATAGTATAACCTCATACAAATAGTAGGATGCAAGAGCTCATCACCAAAGATTAGACCTAGTAAGTATGAGAATTTCTTTTCATTTTTATATCTCACCTTGGTAGCTTCTCCAAAAAGGATCCACCCAAAAGTACATACATTAACACACATAGTGGAACTTAATACTAGATGAGAAAATAAAGAGGTTATCCACCTATAAGAATCTATGGGTTATTGATGAGTTTTTGTGTTGGGAAAAGAGTACACATAGACTTGATCATGGGTCAATTAATTATCATAATATAGTTTTGTATATAAGAGGCTATATGTGAATAAGATGGGTGGTATAGTGGAATCATGGAGGGGCTCAAAGATCTAAGGCCAAAGTGACAAAGCATAAAAATGAATTATCGAAAACAATCATATATCACAAGAAAATAGTAAGAGTGCAAGGGATGATAATATAGAAGGTGTGAATAGTATATAAGGAAACAAATATGACAAAATAAGCATATAGAGGAAGATTAATTTGCACAAATTGTTTGTCATTCTAGTCCATAAACTATGGATGTCACTAGTAAAATCTACTAATATTTATATATCATAACCTTGAATTTTCTAGAATAATATGAACATAAAGATAAAAAGGAAAATAGGTAAAGTAACACGGATGATCACTAGAGAAGGGAACATGACAAGAAAACAAATTAGTAAAGCATGTAGGAGTGGTGATAAAATAGAAACATAAGCTAGGATAGGGATACATGAAAAAGTTAAAAGAAATATAGATATAGGAATTCAATGGGAACACAACACATACCTATGTGGATGGAGTTAGTCCTAATAGTATATATAATAGTAACTAAAATCATTCGATCATTGTTGTTTATTAGCATAGGATAGAGAAGAGGAAAACAAGGCAAAGGGGAATAAAAGAGTAAAATATAGGTCAATGCCAAAAGGGATGATATGTCCCTAATTTTGTGCATCATCTCCAAGTTGAATTTGGAAGAAAGAACAAAGATAGAAGGAGACAACACAATGAGGCAAGAAACATAAAAGATGAAGAGCATAAGGAGGAAAAGAAGAAGGCTATATGAAAATTTACATGAAAAACAAAGGGGAAAACACAAAGGCACAATACAACATAACACAAAATCAAACATTGTCTTATAATAGTGTTGGTATGATAGCTCATTCACATATATAGTGGACAATAAGTACTTAGAGAGAAGTTATACGTACATAGATAGGGTAAGACAAGAAAAATACATGTCTAAGAACCACAATGTAGAGTCTAAAAGGCCATTAGATCACATTCAAAAAAAGAAGTACAAACAAAATCATTCATTCAAATAGTTGGACTAAAAGTAGAAAGTGAAAGGTGGAATGTTATTAATCATATTGAACATAATAAGAGGAGGAGAAATGACATGAATTGAGGAATGAGAAGTAGAAGGATAGTTCACAAGGGGATTAGAAAAATAAGAAGATAGAGTCAGAGGAGGAGGAGGATCAATGAAAATGGTTGTGTGATGAGAGGATAAGGTCTCATCTATATGAATTACCTAAAGTGAAGGAAAGGGATTGTGTTAGATAGTGGAAGGAGGGTGTTTCAGGATAGAAGTGGAAGTGGGAGAAGAAGTGGGATTGAGTTTCTACTAGGTTAGTTTAGGGTTCATGGGTAAGTGATAATTATCTTTTATCAATCTAAGATGGTAATATATAGGTGGAGGAAAAGATTTGTTTGAATACAATGGAGAAATCATGAGTGGAGGACATGGGTGAGAATTAAGAGAAGTAGTGAGTGGGGTAAAAGGATTAGGTAACAGAGGTGGAAGTATAGATGCTGAGCGATAATTGAACAAGGTGGATAATAAGGTTAGGAATGAGATGTAATTATTGTTTATAATTATTGAATGAAGGTGTCAGAGAAGGTGATTTGTAGCAACCTAAAGGAGGAGGTAATATTTTGGAAATGGGTGTAGCTAGACCATGTTGAGAAATAGGAGTGGGAGGATGGGTCTAAAACTTAGTTTTGGGTGGAGGTAGAGGCTCATAATTACTAGGATAAGAATGATGGAAAGGCTAGGGTGAAAGGGCTTCACAAATGTCATAGGAAGATGATGATTGGGTCATTGGAATCACATTGACTATAATGTATTTGAAAGAACATGGATTTTTATATTTATAGTGAGTGTTATTTAACAATATTAATAATAATGTGCATATTGTATCTCTTTGTCAATCAGGTCCAACTCTACACTTTTGATAAAATAGTGCATGGTGAAATTAGTGTTGGTGTACACATTGGTTTAAACATGGAGTGGGATGTTATTACAAATAAATATGTTTAGATGAAATTGTAGTATTGATGCAAGACAAAGCAATAGCTTGAAACTCATCTAACCATGATAGTTTAAAGAGAAGGTAGAAATTGTTAGAAATAGGCACAATATGAGCTATAATATGAGTATCCTTGTAACCAACCTCAATATGTAGAATGAGGCAACTTAGATTTTCAATGTGGATTACATAATATTATTTCAAGGCTACCATAGATTTAATATAGGGTTCTTATGCAAAATTGACACTCAATAGATACTCTTTAGTCATAATGTTGAAGAGGTATGCAAGATCAATCAAAATCGCTTCATAAGAATTACCATTGATACCGCTATAAACATACAGTGGACCATATATTTATTGTTGATTGTCTCATCATTTATGAATGTGATAATGTGGGGTTCCATAAAATGAATGGAAGAAGTAGAGTTCCCATTGAGTGATCATTTGTCATGTTTATCATGTAATCAATACAAAGGGCCATGCCTTTAAGATATTCTAGAATGGTGTTAATATAATTTGAATAATTTCGTCAAAAGAAGAGTGAATATGTTGATAAGAGGATGGATTGCATATAGGTTCAACATTATTTTGTTAGTTATAAATAGGGAAGGTGTTGATGAATATTTATATATTTTGATTAGGGGTAGCCACATAAGGGTTTCCTTTATTATTTAGGTTGTCTACTTGAGTGGGGTTATTATCAATTATGTATTGAATCTTGTTTACAAGGCATGTGCATTATTCTATATCATGTCTAGGAACCCTATTGTATTGGTAAAAAATACTCTATTCATAATTCTTGGGTAATGGAAGAGATGTGTCAAGAGAATAAATGAGGGAATGTGTAGAATATTTGTGGGAATAACTTTGTTCATGATGGATTAATATGAATTTGCAATCCAAGAAAATTGGTAGAAGTGTTGAGAATGGACAGAAATGAAATTGATATAAGAAGAAGAAGAAAAATTAAGAAGAGGTATACTTATGGTTTGTTGAGGTATGGTGGTTCTGACTATGTTAACTTATTCATTTGTGTTATGGTTAGAATTGAAAGGTTTCTTCTATGATTTGGCATATTTTTGGGAATTTGTTGATGTGTTGGAAGTGGGTGTCCCTATAGAGGCCTTATTAACTTCATCTTTTTTTATTTTATAGTTTCTAAGATTACCACAAAGGTTAGAAAAAGTATTTTAGTTTTGGAACATGATTCTCTCAAGAATTGATGGGATGAAGTTATCCATAAAACTCTTTAAATTTTAATTTCAATTTTTCATAATGCATTTTGGCTAAGATGGATTGAAAGAAAAGGAAAAAATCACTCACCTTTTATTGGGGGGCCATCTTATAATGTATAAGGTCAATAGAATTTACATCAATGGTGATTTGTATTTGGAAATGACTAATGAATCTTTTTTGTGATCATATCATAAGTTCTCATACAGCCATGAGGTAAAAGAATAGAACTAATCAAGAGCATGAAAGCTCCTTGAGTGAATTGGGGAATAATTTATGAAAATACAATTGTTAGAAATATAGTCTAGGACAAATGAGTAGAATGTTAAATTATGATTGGTTGGATCTCCTTTGTCATCACTTAGGGGAAGGTAGTGGGACTTACAATTTGGAGGAAAAGGATGGGCTAGAATGTCATAGGATAAAAGGTTTATGATAAAGATCCATGGTTGATTCTCAATATTTTATATGTAAGGTATCAATATTTGTTTATATTTGTCAATGATGGTTTCATGCATGATGTGTGAAGAGATTACATGAGGGATAAGAAGGAGGAAGTGGAGGAGGAAAATGTAGAGAAGATGGATTGGTCAAAGGATAGGATGGAGGAGCTTGGTAGGTATGATGAGGGACATGAGGAGAAAGAGGAATAGAGGTAAGATGAACCATAAAAATTGTAGGATAACAAGTAGTAGTGAAGATACATTGATATAAAAAGGTATGTGGCTATGATGAAAAGTAGGCATAATTCTATGAGGAATAGCAAAAGTGGGAGGTATGAAGGTAATAGAAAAAGTAGGAAAAGGAATGCAAGGAGAAATGAAATCTTGGGTGTTGGGTTGAAGAAAAGGTTGTATAGGAGGAGGAACAATATAATAAGTAGGAATAATTGATGATGGAATAGGAAAGATGGTAGAATGAATACAAATAGAATTAGTAAAAGTGTCTTAATAGGATGGAAAATGTGAGAAGAAGGGGCATGAACATGCACAATATGTATAATATTTTTGTATCATTTCAAGACTCACATACCAAAATAAATCAAGAAGAGTAGATGGGATAGAGACAACCTCAAGGTTCACAACATTATTGACTTCTATGTGTGAAACATTTTTTATACATTATTACAAGTCAAGACGGGCCTCTTATAGTTAAAGTTATCAATGGTAGGAAGCAAGGCCATGGTCTTATTAGTAGTGGTAGAAGAGGGGGAATAATATCCATAGAAGGGTTGAGGAATGACCTATGATAGTGAATAGTCTTAGAGGGATGAGGCTTGATTATATGGGATGAATAAATAGGGGAATGAACCAGGTATATTAAGGGAAGAAAAGGCATGCAATAACTAAGGAGATAAAACAAACATTAGATTAGAGGAAAGAAAAAGAGGAATAGAAGAGCAAGAATATAATCTAATACATACAGAAGAAAAATAGAAGCTAAGTACTATCACATAAAAAATGGAAGGATAACTAGTGTGATACAATTGCGTTTACCAAATAAAAGAACCTACAAATGATGAAGAATGATGATTTGAATTTTTTAAGTGTGTATGTAAACTCATGCAAATTAAATTTTAGACAAAACTAGAATCTTAATATGAAGCTAATCAACATACATAAGAGTTGGGACAAACTAAATACAAGAGGCAATGCTCATAAAAAGAAATTTGGAAGCATAAACAATCTATGATTAAGAGAAATAGACACTTGAATCTAATTGAATTGATGATATAAATTGACTATGGAAGGATTTAGGAGATTGCAAACTAGAGTTGGATTCAAATGTAAATAGGGTCAAACACACCCAAACATGATAGTCCTTGATTTCTTTCTAAGCTTGCTTGCATTCTATTGCAGTTAGGGTTAGATGTAGTTTTATTTCTGCATGTTTAACTAGTTTTTCCTTAGCATAATTCCTAATCATCACACATAATCCTAATCCATCCTATTCATCATTCCTAGTCATCACACATCATCTTCCTCATCCAATTAACACCATCCTATCCATCAATCCTAATCATTGCACATTGACATCTTTATCCAACCAACATCATCCTCTTCATTCTCCTAATCATATCCAAGTCATTCCTTATCAAACCCTAATCACCTCTTTTATCTAATCATCATCATCCTAACATCCCTAATCATTCCATATCATACCATAATCATACCCTAGTCATCATTTCTAATCATTAGACATCACCTCTTTCATCTAAACACCATCATCTTAGTCATCCTTATCAAACCCTAATCACCTCTTTCATCCAATTAACATCATCCTAATCCATCCAAGTCATCTTTCCTAATCATTTCACATCATTCAACCATATCCTAATCATGTTCTATTCATCATCCCAAATCATTCCACCACATCTTAATCATGTCCTAATCATCATTCTTGTCATTCTATATCGCCATCCTCATCCAATTAACATCATCCTAATCATTCCTAATCATTCCATATCATAGCATAATCATACCCAAGTTGTAGTCATGATATTTCCACAGTCCATGTTATTGAAAATGTAGTGCTTCTAGAAAAACTGTGTATTGCTTTTTTTCCTCAAAAGCAATACACAATTTTTCCAGAAGCACTATTATTTCATACCCAAGTTGTCATATTTCAAACCTTAATCATTCGTTGTCACCTTCTTCCTAATCAAATCCCAATCATTCCTTATCATTACATTTCACCATCCTCACCATTCAAATCCAATCAATTTCATATTATCATTCCACATCATATCACTATCATTCTCCTAAACATATCCAAGTCATCATCATCATTCTCCTAATCATATCCAAGTCATCCCAATCCAATCCTAATCATATCTGAACCATTCATTCCTAATCCAATCACTTTCTTCCTAATAATTCCCAATCATGATACACCACAACCATAGGGAAACCTTTGAGTATCTACTCTCCCTATCTAATCCAAGTGCAATCGCGTCAAAACCTTATAGACCTATTGGTTCTATTTACACAACCACACATTCAACTTCATTCCACTACATATCCAATTTCATTCCTTTACGATCAAATTTCATCACACTATTCAATCTCATTTGTCCTTTGACATATATAGAGGACCCTAAACATTAGTCTTCCTAATGTTGAAACATAGGGAGAAATTGTCGAAGCATGACTGTATCACAAGTACAAATTTGGACCAAGAGACTTTGACATCTTTTCACATCAATCAAAACTTGGGCTTAATACTCCACGGCTAGTTTAAGTCCATCCTTACAAGTGAATTCTAAAACACATGGGTTCACTTTAATCAATCATTTATTCCATACCTCAAGATCTCGACAAATCCAATTTGTTCTTTGAAAGGTCATTAGTAGACGAGAGTACCCTCTTGGAGCTAGATGTTTTGAAGACTAATATCCATTATCTTCTATCATAGTCTGGGCCTCATCACCCGGCATTGACATCCACATAACATCCCACATTTTACAAGCCTTATTCGGTAAAGACATAGGTGCAAAACAAAGAGACAAGGGAGTAGATCCTCCTAGTCACCCCTCATACACACATCATTCCAAACACATCAACATTCCTTCCAACACATCATCTGATCAACATCACCCCTAATCTAATCCTATCCAAGTTACCCTAATCACCCATCTAATCATCCAATCAATCTCATACTCCACATCTCATTCATTCCTAATCACTCCACATCATCATTCATCCTAGTCAAGCACAACATGATCTTAATGCCACAAGAAGACATAAAACGATATGAAGACATGCATCATTCCATGACAATCCTAGAGAATAGGGTTCTAGCACCCCAAGCCTATTCACAGGTACATCCAAGTCCACCTTGGCAGCAACACAAAGAGCCTTTACATTCTCATTCTACCTTTGACAAGGGGAACATAAGTCTACCTCATCCATCCTATAAGTATATTCTGCCACCGCACTCCTAATCCAAGTCCACATTATCTACCCTTATTGTCCATCCACTATATTGTCCTTCCACACATGCCCTTGCAAAGGATGTGATCCAATGGCTACTAGCAAGGAGTCAACCATGTCCTCAAAGTCATATCGTTGAGCTTGCCAAAGAACCTTCGAATACCTTCTCCATTCCTTCAAGTCCATCATGTACTTCCCAACCCATTAAGTCCATACAAGAGTCCTCCACATTCACTTCCCATTCAAACAAGTCAAACTTTGTCAAGAACACAATCCTACGCATGAGGAAACATTACCACCTAATTTAAATCAAGATCAAACCCCTTCCATTACACCCATCTATTACACACTTTATCCTTTCCATGATCAAGCTCCCATTTATGATCAAGATCCTTCTTATGACCAAGAAGACCATGATGATCCACTTAGCCCACTTTATTCATTCTATGGTCAAGAGCTTGCCACCTCACCCATCCATGATCCAACCACTTCCACTTGCCATTATGAGACATGTGCCTCCCAAATACACATAGAAGATCAAACAAATAAATTGGATCTTAGTGAATACAATGATAATCAAGCTCCTAATAATCCTTCCATCTTCACCACCAACTCCATTTCAAATCCACCATCATATCCACTTGGTTTATCTACTTTCCTTCATGAGTGTTCTTCCTTAGGACAACAATAACCTTTGTCCACCACTTTGCCTTCTCCATCCAATAAGGAACCCATGTCTAGTTCCCAATCTACACCTAGTCCCATTGTCGATCCCATGCTCCAAAACAAGGTATTATGGAGCTGATACATGTCAAATTCCCCCCACGCTCATATGGCCTTGGCTACACACCCCAAGGTCAACAATATAATGATGTTGGTACCACCTCCATGCCTCCTAAGTCCACTACTTTCCCTCACAAACCCTATCATATACCCAAAACATTTGACGTCATTACACCTTCTTCATCATATAGATGTTAAAAACATGTGACCATACACCTTCCACCATCCAATTTACCTTCACTACTCCCAGCCCCTAATTTCCCACCATCCACTTTGCCACCATTGCTTCCTACACCTAACATTCCTATCATTCATAAATTCCCTCACATTCTTAATCATGGCCAACAAATGCACATATTATCCAAACATGAAGCTTCCACTCATTCCATCCACCCCATGGGATTCAAAAATAAACATTTGGATGCCCCTACATATAAGCCAAACATCTAAGGGTCCTAATATGTTTGGAAATTAATCTAAAAAATCAAATAAAAAGCCATCCAAAAATCCACCCAAGCCCATACCTTCACAAGAAAAGTCAAAACCTAAAATGGTATGGATCCCTAAACAAAAAAGCAAGTCAAAAGAGGCATCGACCTCTCAAAAATCTCAACCATCCTCTTCCATCCATTCCACTCAAAATTCCCATTCCATACACAAATCCCACAATTCAAACAAAAATCATAAAAATACTAAGTCTATGTGGGTTCCTAAAATGCTTACATCATCCATCCACTAAGAAAACATCTCCATTGCTTCCTACACCTTCCAATCAAATGCTTCAATGTTTATCATGGTGTGTGCAATTATTGGTCATGATTCCTTCTCACACCTCCATCACCCCATCATTCAACTATTACCCTACATATCTACCTTATCACCTCCCTATGGTCCATGCTTTTGCTTAAGCTTGTCATCCATTTCATAAGTCCTACATAATCCACATCATAATCCACTATCCCCCCTACATAATCCACATAATAATCCGCTATCTTCCCTCCATAACCCACTATCTATCTTATCCATCTCACTTTCATGCCATCACCCTACCAACATCAATGAGCATAATGACTTAACATGGTCCATTTGCAATGACATCATTCCTTTCCAATAGGACACTATCACCTTTCATGGCACTAGACATTTTGCCCCTCCTTTCCATATTCCACCTATCCAATTCAAAGAAGTAAAAAGGTCAAAAAATCAAAAAACTCAAAAAAAGTAAAGAGAAATCCCTTCATCCAATGGTGAAAACCTGGCAAGCAAGTGCCTTGGATAAGTACCATGATGAAAACCTGGCAAACAAGCCTCGTGTGTAAATTGATCTTCTATGTCACCTACACTTGGGGGTACATTGTCTCATCCAACATATCACTTTCATCCTATCATTTCTATCATATCATGTCATTTCCCTCCATCCACAGACATACACTTAGCCTATCAAATCCATCCATCCTCCCTTCCTCTTTTGATCTTGATAAAGATTGGGGGCAAAATGTTGACACATGTCGTGGATATCCCTTGGTATACCTTATCCCTTCGAAACAATCCATTCTACCACCATCCTATCATAAGCATTGTCATGTCAAATCCTAAGTATTCCACCTACAATGGGGCATGTTGTTCCTATGCATCATAGTCTTTGGAGATCACATCCTTACCCATACATCCATCTTACATCTCATTGCCCACCACTTTTATCTATTCGCCCAATTCCATTCATCCCTTCCCACCTAGACTTGATCCTCCCTTTTCATTGGTATCTAGCATAAAGGCTACAAAAATTGTGATCCAATGCCATTTCCCAAAACATTCCAAAAACACAAAAAAATCAAAACATTTCAAAATCCCAAAAAATCAAAATATTGTCAAAAATCCAAAAAAATCAAATATCCTCAAAATCCAAAAAAATCAAAAACATTTCAAATATCCAAAAAAATAAAAATATTTTCAAAAACATCTAAAAACCAAATATCCTCAAAAATCCAAAAAAATCGCAACATCTAAAAAATATAAAAAAATCACAATATTCCAAAATCCAAAAAAATCACAAACATTTAAAAAATCCAAAAAAATTAAAACATGTCAAAATCCAAAAAAATAAAATATTCCCCAAAATTCAAAAACATCAAATATCCTACAAAAAAATCCAAGCAATAAAATCAGTCAACTCGTCATATCAATCCACCCAATTCAATATGTTATATCATTCCAACCAAATCAATTCTTCAATCAGTTCTTCAAATCACTCAATTCTTCAACCAAATCACTCAATCAAATCTCTCAATCAGTCCATTCAAACATCCTAATCAATCACATCATCATACATTCGAATCAGTTCTTCCAATCATCCACAGTCCGCATGGTCAAACTACATCGCCTCTGAGCTTTCACATAGGCAAGACCATCTTTGATGTGCCCCTAAGGCATTAGGTCAATCCCTTAGGACCGTCCTATCCACCATCATAATAAGTCATCCCTTGATGAGATGGACACTTTGATCAAACCAAATCAATCAATCTTTTGCACTTCAAAACCAATCCCGAACAACAACACGACAAGCTATCCAATCAATCAAACCAATCAATCACCTTGTGATAATCATATGTCACTATCCTTGTCAACTATCACAGTCCTGCATGGAATGGGGCATCGTTGAAACTAGGATTCTGATCCTTATACAACATGCGTCATTTATCAAACATCATCAATCAAACCCTAGTGTTGCTCGTATGACCAACAACACTAGTGTTAATCAATCAATCACTTGCCTTGGACAAGTAGGGGCATTGTCGAAACTAGACCAGGCATCTTATGCGACATGCTTCTTTCTTGAAACTAGGCCTTCTTCATCTAATCCATCATCAATCAAACCCTGGTGTTGCTCGTATGACCAATAACACTAGTGTCAATCAATCTTATCACTTGCCTTAGACAAGTACGGGCATTGTCAAAACCAGACCAACCGTCTTATACGACATGCTTCTATCATGAAACCAGGCCTTCTTCATCTAATCATCCATAATCAATCAATCAAACACATATGACTTGGCAAAAGTTCCAACTGGCTGTTGGTCTAGTTTGTCTTATCTTTTTTTTGGATTGTTTTGCAATCTCATTCTTATGCTTCTCAAGGTAGTCCCTAAGTGATGAATAGAAGCGAGGATAGAGCAAGACCTTTTTCTTTGATTGTTGTTTGTGGTTTGTCTTGGAAAAATGACTGGGGTAACTTGGTGTCTTGCATGTGATCAGGATTCCATTGGGTGTGGATCAAAGACATCCTATGCATTAGAAAGAATAATTTTGTCCTTGCATAAGGACTTACACACCTCACAGTTATCTCATTGCATGTTCCAACAAGGTATCACAGTTACCTAGCCTAAGTCAGGCATTCCTTATCTATCACATGCCTATTTCACAAGGGACTACACTTTCCACCTTGGCCTTTGACATGCCACGGTGATTGTCATCCTTTGACATAATAAGTTCTCTCATGATAAGTAGAAAAAATATGCAAGTGAGAAGCTCAAAAATCCATCAAAGAAAGATATCATTTCCATTCTTCTATCCAAATCTTTCATTCTTCCACCATCTCCCTTGCATCTTCATTCTTCTACCTTCATTGCATCCTACCATACCTTTCATTTCGTCTATCCATTCCTCTATTCATTCCCGGCCAATCCATTTCATTTCGAGAGCATACCTGTGTTTGTCCAACCCATCTATCCTCTCAAGGGGGCATCATCATCCTATCTTTCCATCAACATATGTTCTCTCTATCCATTTCCTTGGCATCTTTGAAATGATGTTACTTGGTCGCAACATCATCTCAAAGAGGGGAAAAATGTAGACACTAAAAAATGTCCTCATGTTGCAAAGGCGACAGGACAATTCATTTTCATCCCTTTTATCCACTTGACCATGTTTCTTCTATAATTAAATAATTAATTTCAATTGATTATTTAATTATTCATTCATACCCTAATGTTCGCTTCACTTGATTTATTCAAATAAACAAATCAATCCCATAAAAAAGCCCCTTTCACATGTCCCCTACCTCAAATGAATTAAATAAACTAATCAAGTTTATTTATTTTAAACATTTCCCAGCTCACCATTTATCCCAATTTAAAATTCATTCTTGTCCTCTAGTGATAAGAAAACCCTAACTCAACCTCCACCCTTGATTTGGCCTCCAAGTCAACTTTAAATCTGAGCCATTCATTCAAATTCCTCTTCTATAAAATGCCTTTCTCTAGCTCATTTTAGGGCTCTTAGTTCCATTTTTTCTCCTTAAGCTCTCTTATGCTCATTTTCATTTCTAATCAGTTGTAACTCTCCAAAATCTTACTAAATCACACACATGAGCTTCTCATGATGGTTGCATGTACTTGCAAATCTGAGAACACAATGCAATATGATAAGGACAATAGAGATTAGTCAATAGCTAGCTTAGATTTTAGTTTATTTTCATGTTTGTTTGATGATTTTCTAGGCTAGGTTTCTCTCTATTGTAGTTAGTGTTTGTTGTAGTTTCATTTCTACATATTTGAAATCCTGAAACCCTAGCCACATCCTTAACTCATTTAATGGATTCAACTTTCTAGGATAACTTTATCTTGATGTCATGAACTCTTTTGTTTTCTACTACTTATTAGGAATCATAATAAAAAATGAAAGATGAGAATTTTTTTCAATGAACCTCTACAAAAGGAGAAATAACATTGACTAATTGGAACCAAATCACTTGATGAAAACATATTGTAAGGTTCAAATAGAGTGCATGAGGTTGATAGAACATACTATTTAAATCTAGGATTTTGTTGATGCAAGCTCAAATATTGTCCAAAAAATATGATGAGCTAATGCTAGAAAGATAGAATTAGAGGCGCTATTCTCTTGTGCTCAAAATTACTTGAATTTTGTTTCCAAAGTCCATGATTAGATCCTAATCATTTTTTTCTTTCTATTCCAACTATCAAATATGAACATAATTCTCCACATTTCACATAAAAGCACGCTGAATTGTAATGGAAACCATATAAAATATAAACATTATCTAGGGGAGGTTGCCACAATGAACGTCCTTGTATGTATGTATATGTGTATGCTTGTATGTATGTATGTATGTATGGTTGTATGTATGTATGTACATGTATGTAGGCTTGTATGTATGTATATACGCATACATGTTTATATGGTTGTATGTACATCTATGTATATATGCTGGTATGCATTTATGTACATGTTTGTATGTATGCTTGTGTGCATGTATGTATGCATGCGTGGATGTATGTATGTATGTATGTATGTAAGGGTTTAGGGTTTAGGGTATATAAGGACCCGAGCCTGTATGGTTTTTAGGGTTGAGGGTTGATTTTTTTGGGTTTAGGGTTTAAGGTATAGGGTTGAGGGTTAAGGGATTAGGGCTTAAGTAATAGGTCGAGGGTAGAGGGTCGAGGGTTACAATTGAGGGATAATATTCAGCCTGTTCAGTGTATAAGATTAAGTGTGTAAGGCATGGGGATTAGGGTTTAGGATAATGGTTTTAGGGTTTACGATATGGATTGAGGGTATATAAGGCATAGGGTGACTTAGGTTGAGAGTGTATGGTTTAGTTTTTAAGTATAGGGTTGAGGCACAATATTTAGGGTTTAGGGTATAAGGGTGAGGATATAGGGTATAGGGATGATGGTTTGTGGGTGTAGGCTTCAGGGTTTAAGGTATAGGGTTGAGGATTGAGGAATTAGGGCTTAAGTATATGGTTGACGGTATATGATAGAGGGTTGAGAGTTTATAGTTGAGGGATAATGTTCAAGGTTGAGTGTCTAAGATATAGGGTTTATGATTTAAGGTTGGGGGTATAAGGCATATGGATGAGGGTTGAGGGTATAGGGTATAGGGTAGAGGTTTGAAGGTTGAGGGATAATGTTCAAGGTTCAGTGTCCAAGGTAAAGTGTATAGGGTATAGGGTTTAAGGGTTTAAGGTTTAAGGGTTTAAGGGTATCTAGGGTTTGAGAGTTTAGGGTTTAAGGGTTGAGGGATTAAGGGTTTAAGGGTTGAGGGATTAGGGTTTAAGGCACAGTGTCGAGGGTAGAGGGATTAGGGATAGGGTTTAGGGTTGAAGGTTTAAGGATTGTGGGTTGAGGCTTTAAGTTTGAGGTTTAAGGGATTAGGGTTTAAGGTTTAATGTATAGTGTTGAGGGTAGAGGGTTTAGGGATAGGGCTTAGGGTTTGTTAGCACAGTAAAAATTTGAAATTTTTACTATCTCCTTACTCCATCATATTTGAATAAATCCTGAAGAATATCCCAAAAAGACCATAATAAAAAAAAATTGTATCTCACGAGATGTCTATGGATGAGCAGTGCCAAATTTCATCAAAATCAATCCATCGGCAAGAGGTTGTGTTGCTTACACCGATACACAAGGAATCGTTTGAAAACAACCATCGGCGTGAAAATAGAGATCGGAAGAAGAATTGTGGAAGTCACCGATGGAGTAAGTAATACCGATGACTTTACATCGGCAAGAAAGGTAAGTGGTCATACCGATCGGTATGACAGATATCTATCGGATGACTTTTTAAAAGATGCCCCGACAGTATATATCATACCGATAAAGCATTTCAGCAAGAGTTTCACCAAACAGCATGTGGGGGTAACGAAACAAATAGCCATCGGCGAGAGGTAAGCTATCGGGATAGAAAACAAGTAAGCCTCCGATGATTAAGAGTCTTGGCGATAAGAAAGCCATCGGCGAGACTCACAGCGATACACCTCTATCGGGATAACTTGACATATCGGAACAAAAGAACCAGGTCTTGCCGATTCACAAGTCACGGCGATCAAAAGGTGTCGGTGACACTTTACTAAACTTTGCCCGATGAAAGATATGAAAAGGGTCATCGGGGAGATGATTTGGATCGAGATATCTTGAGAAAGCTATCCCGATAGTGAATGTCATTCTGACAAAGATAAAAGTCCATACATGAAGATGACTATCGGCGAGACAATAAAGATCGGGAGAACAATATTTTATTATCCCGATAGTCTCAATCTTCCCGATAAGCAAATCATATCGGTGGGACTCGCTATATTGCAGAGAGATATAAAAACCTTGGCGATGAAGGAATTCATGCCGATGGTCTTGCCCACTTAAAATATGACATTACATAGCGTCAGGAAAATAATTGAGGGGTCACGCCGATTGACTGTTCGCGCCATAAAAAATGTTGAGGTCGCCCAGACATTTCAAAAATCACGCCGATAAGAAGAGTTATGGCGATGTGACACTTCACAGCGATGAACATTGAATTGATCAGATAATTAATACAAACGGCTACGAAGTTCATACGATCATTATAATTGCAAAAAATCGTCCGAGAGCAGAATACAGAGAAATTCTCAGGGCAAAAGCAAAGGCTTCCAATTCCAGCCATCGAACGACAAGTACACATACACAAAGCCACAGGAGCTCTGAAAGATAAAGCCTCTGCATCTAAAGAAGCTTGCAAACAATTGGAGGAGATGGTTACTCTTGATGTAATTACCAGAAGTGCTATCGAGCTTACTGATTTTCACCGTGATCAAGAGTACCTAGATCATCTGGCTAAAATTTATTTATGGCTGAATAGAGCCTAATTACGCTTATGTAATTGTTGTTAATACTTGTTAAGTTCCCAAAAGACTTATTGAAGAGTTGTATCTCTTCATAGAAATATCTATATAAGTTTAAACAATCGATGCTGAAATGATCAAGAGCAGTAGAAGATATTCATATATACATAATATACAATATTCCAAAATGACTGTGTTGCATATTTTATTTGAAGAAGAAGTTTGAAGTTCTCTGATTCAGTATTTCTACTTTGGTATCAGTTATTTGTTGAAATTATTCAATTGTGTGGCTGTCTCCATTTCTGCATTTCCCTGTTATTCAGATTAAGATATCAAGTATATATTTAATCTGTCAATACACATTTGCTGTATCTGTGTGATTAATTTGGTTGGTGTCCATCTAAGGAATTAAACCCTTCTGATTTATTCACAGTAGCCTGGGAGTAGTAAGTTGGGATTACTAAGTAGAGCCATATAATTAGGATTGAAATACTGTCTCCAGTAAAATATTATCTGTTAATCTTGTCCATTCATTTCATTTGGTTCCTTCAAGTAAGGATTAAATACCTTCTGGTGAATTATAAGATATCTGATTTTATTTAGTTGGATTATCAAGAAGAGTCTGTCAGTCATTTACTTGCACGTTTATACAAGCTATAAACCAGAAACTGTGCCAAATATTTAGAATTATTACCATTGAGAAACTACTGTTCTTAGTCCTTTGAATTGACTCTGTTACCCAACAAGGCACTAGTCTCATTCAACTCATTAATTCAAACCTTTTTACCTTGATATTGCTTATACAATTTCTGCAAATCACTTATTAAACATTACACATAGAATTAATTAGTTAGTTGTTTCATCTATTCTACATCCTATGCCATTGTAGATCGATATAGTTAGTCTACTCATCCACACTCAAACTGCTTTAATATTCCAAGGTTCACCCACCTAGGTGTAGCAGGACCTAAAGTGTAGGAAATCATCAAACCGTGAAGGTTGATTTCGTCAAGTTAGTTCAAAAACGTTGCAAATCCAAACATAGAGTCTGGCATCCTCTTAGGATTTGTAACCTACATTTTTGAGACCTAACAAATTGGCGACTCTGCTGGGGAATTAGTAACAGACCTTAGAAAGTAATCCTTTCCTTCATAGAGTCAATTCAGAAAATTTAAGTTGGTAACTCTGCTGGTGACAAGAACCCTACAGATAAAATATAAACTTTTCCTATTTAATAGGTGGCGACTCTAGTTATAAAAATTTCAATATCAAATGGATGGTAGGAGATCCAAGATGGAAGGCAGAAATTTGCAGTCATCTCCACCACTTAGAAACATTTCCAAAAGAAATGTGAATCCAAAATATTCCCACCAAGATAATAATCTAGACATCCAGGAGAATGATTCAGAACAAAATATTGCAATTCACAATAAATTCACACCTCTGCATAATTCAAACGAGAACCTCAGTGGAGCAACTGATGATATTTTGGCAAGGTACAGACCCACTCCTCAAGAACAGCGAGATCATGATGCAAAGGTCATGAGGGATATTGATAGGAACCAAGCTAAGCATGATTTCAAGATCTCATTTGACCAGGGAGAAGAGATAGGATATGAATTGTCAAATCAGGGAATAAATAACAATCCAGAGCATCAGGAAATAAATAATCAAGACATGAGTGATGAGAAACAGGAAATACTCATGCTCAGGAAAGAACTTGAAAGGTACAAGATACAAGAGGAGAAGGAGTTATTGCAGCAAGAAATTCAACAGAGAAGAAATAAAGCCAAAACAGCTCCCCCTAAATATGTACCCCCGCATAGAGGGAATATTTCAAGAAATACACAACAAAATACAAGTAGTGCTCAAAACTCACATGCTTCTGGAAGTCATCAGAACACTATTCCCCAAAACCCTAGACCACCTCCTATACGAAATGCATCTCAACATATGGCAAATAATTACCCACCCCCTGGTCAACAATATTATAGGCCACAAAATCAACACATAAATCCCCATATGAACCAACATCAACAATATGCATATCATCAGCCACCAGGTGGATATAATTACTATCCCAATCCACCACCTCTCAATCTTCCTCCCCAAAACCTTGCTAATATATGTAGTCAATTTGATTTGACTAGATATCAGTTATATCCATATCCTATGGATAGTACTTGGAGAAACATGGTTCCCAAGTTTATTGGAAACAATGCAGTATCTGCAAAAGATCATATTAGAAGTTTTAATGCTTTTGTACAGGATATAGGTATGGATTGGGAAGACATTAGAATGAGGTTATTTATGATGTCCCTCACTGAAGATGCCAGAGATTGGTTTAATAGCTTGCCCGATGCATCAATCAATTCGATAACTGATTTCCATAACCAGTTTAAGGATCAGTATGGTAACCAATACGCTCCTGAGTTTGCACTACATGAACTAATAAGTATATAGAAGTATCAAAATGAATCAGTGTTTGATTTCAACCTGAAGTTTTCCAAGTTACATAATAAGGTACCACATGGAGCCAAGTTATCTGACCAGGCAGCACTGAGTATCTATATGAAAGCATTTGACCCCAAAACAGGATATGAACTTAGAAACCGGTGTCCTGCAACATTGGCCGAAGCACAGAAAGTAGCCATAACTATTGAAAATAATAGGAAGGCTGCAGGAATGGTCAGTAAAAGGGAAAATCATAGAAATCTTCAGAATCCAAATGCTCAACAGATTAAACCAGAGGGTCAGCATAGGCATGATAGACCTAGGTTACATGATATGCCTTACAATACAAATTGGAAGGATGGAAGACCTATTGACAACAACAGAAAGCAGCCATATGGAAAGGATACTCCTGATCCCTTGAAGAGAAACATGGCACATATGGCAGAAAATAAACCTTGGTGTTTTGTATGTAACTTGCCACATTCACCTGAATACTGTGAGGTAGCTAAATCAATACAGCAAGAGGAAATGCTATACAGCTACAATAGGGATAATCACACCATCAATATGATGCAGGATACACCATGTGTAGTAACAGAAGATTATTCTTCTTCAGAAGAAGAAGGATATGAGTATGATGTAGGGAACCAAAAGTATCATATTAACATGGGAGAACAACAGGTATTCTCAGACCAGGAAGATAGTTGTAACAACAAGTCATGTGGTCAATGGAGAAAACCTACTGAGGATGAAAGAGAAGCTCTCACAGTGGCTGCAGTGGCTCAAGCTCGAAACACTTATAACTTAAGGAATAGAACAACAAATGTTGGGCAAGGAACTCCTGGAAGTGTATTTATAAAAGACCAGAATAACAAAGAAAATAATACAAAATCATCACCTAAAGAACCAGAAAAGGGGGATAAAAATAAAATGAAAGGAAATCAAGAAAAAGAAAACACAAAAACAGAATAGAATGACCAGATCATAACCCCTTCTTTCGACATTGCACAGGCAGTGTCTCAGGTGAAGATATCAGTCCCACTCCTAGAGATGATGAAAATAGATAAATATAGGAGTACAGTTGTCAAGATGATTGCTGATACACCTAATCCAAAACATAAAGGGTTTGAAAAAACAACAAATAATGTGCATCAGGAAAATTTTAAGATGCCTGAGGTTTACCTTGGTGACACACTTACAAAAAATCCCTCACAGGTAGATCCATTCTATACTACACTAGTAATCAAGAACAGAATAGTCAGGAATTGTATGATTGATTCAGGTGCTGCTATGAATATCATACCTATAGCAGTGATGAAAGAATTGGGGATGTGGGTTGATACTACGTATGGCCAGTGTTATGCAATGGATAACAGATCTATTCCAGTAGTTGGTATTATGAAAGATGTAGAGATAAAACTTGCTTCACATCCTGAAGCAACATATAACATTGACATCACTGTGGTTGATATCCCACCGTATTATGGAATGCTGTTATCAAGGCAGTGGGCTGCAATGGCGGGAGGCAATGTTCAATTAGATCTATCATATGCCACCATACCAGTAGGTGACAAGGAAATTAAGTTGTGCAGAGAACCAAGGTATGACAATATTATAGAAAGAATGGACTGGCATCAGGTGAATTTCTTTTGTGACACAGATTTAGGAGTTTTCAAAGTTGGAGAAACTACCCCAGAATTGCATAACACTGACCCAATACACACTGAATCTATGAAAAGAGAAAATGATTTGTGGAAAATGTATTTCGATGGTGCATGCAGCAAGATAGGAAATGGGGCCAGAGTAGTTTTTATCTCACCAGGAGGTAAAACGTTCAAATACTCTTTCTTATTGACATTTGAATGCACCAATAACGTAGCTGAGTATGAAGCCCTACTCATTGGCCTAAACATAGCCACCAAATACAAAATAAAAAAGTTGGCTATCTATGGTGATTCTGAATTGGTCATCTCCCAAGTAAGAGAAAAATATTTATCTAAGAATAAAAGATTAAGACAGTACAGAAATGCAGTTTGGGATAGTGTTGAATTATTTGATGCTTTTTCAATCAGCTGGGTTGATAGGTCTAAAAACATCATGGCAGACTTTTTAGCAAACATTGCATTAAAGAGAGATGATGTAACATTAGGAGGGATCATAGAAGTAGAATTTAAAACTACACCTACCATCCCTGATAATATACAGAACTGGCAAGTGTTTGATAGCGATGCTGATATAATCAATTTCTTACATTGTGCTGATTATTATGAAAATCAAGAAATTGATTTCAGTGCATTTGTGGAGGAACACGATGGGAAAGAAACCCTTTTTGGCCAAGAAGTGGTTCAACTGAAGACAAATAAGATACCCAAAGGGCTTATTGCATTAGAAAAAGCATTTGATGGGCATGATAGATACAAAAAGAAAGAAACACTAGTGATACCTGAGAACCTTGAGGAGGTAAATTTGGGGACTCAGACAACCCCAAAAAATGTATATATTGGAAGGAATCTTGACCAGAAAATCAGAAGTAGAATCATCAATCTACTTAGAAAGTACAGGCATGTGTTTTCTTGGTCATATGATGACTTAAAGGCATATAGAGAGGATTTATTTCAACATGAGATACCACTCAAGCCAGATGCAAAACCATTCAGACAGAAACAAAGGCCGATTAATCCTACATTGGCTCCGAAAATGCTGGAGGAACTTACAAAGTTAAGGGATGGAGCTATAATCAAACCTATCAGACATTCTTCCTGGGTCTCAAACTTAGTACCTGTCAGGAAAAAGAATGGTGACATTAGACTATGTGTGGATTTCAGAAACCTGAATAAATCTTCTCTCAAAGATAATTATCCTCTTCCCAATATGGAGGCGATATTGCAGAAAGTTACCGGATGTGAATTGCTATCCATGATGGATGGTTTCTCCGGCTACAATCAGGTAAAGGTTAAGGAGTCTGAACAATTTAAGATGGCATTCACCACTCCGTGGGGAACATATGTATACTTGAGAATGCCATTTGGATTAACTAATGCTGGGGCAATATTTCAAAGAGCGATGGATGTAGCTTTTGCTGAATTGATCAATAAGATTATGATAGTATATCAAGATGACTTAACAGCATATTCAAAAAGGGTCGAAGATCATTGCACACATCTAGAACAGATATTTGTCAAAGCCCTAGAATATGGAATATCATTGAATCCTAAAAAATGCCATTTTGCAGTAACAGAAGGAAAATTGCTTGGCCATATAGTCTCGAAGGCAGGAGTTAAAATAGATCCTGAAAGGGTGAAAGCAATTGATCAGGTCCCTATTCCAAAAACTGTAAAAGCTATACAATCATTTTTTGGTCAGATAAATTTTGTCAGAAGATTTATATCAAATTTCGCAGAGATTGTTTGTCCTCTATCAAGAATGCTGAAGAAGAACTCAGATATGAAATGGACAACAGAAACAATGGAAGCATTTGGTAACATTAAGGAGGCCATCAAGCAAGCTCTAGTCTTAATATCCCCTGACTTTGGTAAACCTTTCCAACTTTTTTCATTTGCTTCCTATCATACAGTAGTAGCAGTGTTGTTGCAGAAAAACAATGATGGATATGAACAGCCTATCTCTTTCTTTAGCAAGTCCCTTCAGAATGTAGAGTTGAAGTATGACATTATTGAAAAACAGGCATATGCATTGGTAAAAGCAGTAAAAAATTTTAGACCATATTTAGTAGGGGCTAAAATCATAGCATATGTTCCTAATGCTGCAGTGAAGGATGTACTGATCCAAACTGAGGTCACCGGTAGGAGATGTAGGTGGATAAATAGGATTCAGGAATTCAACATTGAAATCCAAATCACTAAATTAGTAAGAGGACAAGGTCTTGCCAAATTGATGGCTGAAAGTAATCTAGAAGCTTCCCAGATATGTAATGTTGATGCAAGTACCAGTATTGAACACACTCCGTGGTATACTGATATAGTATATTATCTAAAACATATGAAGTGTCCTGAAGGATATGATGATAATAAAAGAAGGACACTCAAACTACAAGCTTCAAAATATGTACTCATTGGTGGGGATCTCTATTGGAAAAATAGAGATGGGGTTCTACTATTATGCTTGGATGAATATCAATCAAAACATATTATGAAGGAGTTGCATGAAGGCATGTGCGGAGGACATTTCTCAGCAAAAACCACAGCCCACAAAATCCTGAGGGCAAGGTACTATTGGCCTAAAGTCTTTAACGATTCATACCAGTACACTAGAAAGTGTGAAGCATGCCAAAAGTTCTCAGGGAAGTTAAAGTATCAGGGAGCACTACCCTTAAAACCTATGCAAGTTGAGGCTCCATTTTATCAGTGGGGTATTGATTTTATAGGTGAAATTTTAGAGAAATCGAGTGGGGGGCACCGATGGATTTTAGTGGCTACTGATTACTTTACAAAATGGGTGGAAGCAATCCCAACCAGACAGGCTACAAGCAAAGTTGTGATAAATTTTCTAATGGATAACATTATATGCAGATTTGGTACTCCTGTAAGATTGATTACTGATAATGGGATGTGTTTTAGATCTGATGAATTCAAAGGCTTTTGTAGCACACATGGTATCACTGTTTCTTATGCTGCTCCTTACCATCCACAGGCCAATGGACAAGCTGAATCAAGTAATAAGAGCCTGTTGAAAATCATAAAAAGAATGTTGGATAGAAATAAGAAGGCTTGGGATTCAAAATTAAGAATGGCAGTATGGGCTGACAGGATTACTATAAAAAGGGCAATTGGAAGATCCCCTTATGAATTGGTATATGGAACCCAAGCAAGATTACCATTGGAAAATCTTATACCAGTATACAAATTCATTCTCCAGGAAGACTTGAATATCCCTGAACCAATGGAGGAAAGGTTGGAACAATTGGCAGAGCTTGATGAAACAAGAAGAATAGCTCAGAGACAGAATATTAAATTACAATCACAGGTAAAATATCTCTTTGACAAGAAGGCCAAAGAAAGAAAGTTTGAAATAAATGATCTGGTACTAATGTGGAATGCAAGATGTCAGGACAAAGGAAAACATGGAAAATTTGAAGCCCTGTGGTTGGGTCCTTTTGTTATCACTGGCAAGGGAGGTGATGATTCTTACTATGTACAGAATATGTCAGGAGAGGAGCAGGAATTGCCTGTACATGGGCAATACTTGAAGCAGTTCTTTTCATAAACATGTACAAAGAGAATTGAGTGTTGCCAGTGCATGGACAACATTCAAATAATTCTCAAAAATATCTTATTCCATGCACAGTAGTCTAGGAATCATTCCCGCTCCCCATCATTTGTTCCTTTCCTTTTCCCAGTTTCATAAAACCTCACCCCAAAATAATAAAATATGTGGTCTACTTCCCCAGGAGATCTGGATCCTTGTTATACTCACAGGGAGTATACATCCCAGACAGAGCCACTGTTAGCACAGTAAAAATTTGAAATTTTTACTATCTCCTTACTCCATCATATTTGAATAAATCCTGAAGAATATCCCAAAAAGACCATAATAAAAAAAATTTGTATCTCACGAGATGTCTATGGATGAGCAGTGCCAAATTTCATCAAAATCAATCCATCGGCAAGAGGTTGTGTTGCTTACACCGATACACAAGGAATTGTTTGAAAACAACCATCGGCGTGAAAATAGAGATCAGAAGAAGAATTGTGGAAGTCACCGATGGAGTAAGTAATACCGATGACTTTACATCGGCAAGAAAGGTAAGTGGTCATACTGATCGGTATGACAGATATCTATCGGATGACTTTTTAAAAGATGCCCCGATGGTATATATCATACCGATAAAGCATTTCGGCAAGAGTTTCACCGAACAGCATGCGGGGGTAACGAAACAAATAGCCATCGGCGAGAGGTAAGCTATCAGGATAGAAAACAAGTAAGTCTCCAATGATTAAGAGTCTTGGCGATAAGAAAGCCATCGGCGAGACTCACAGCGATACACCTCTATCGGGATAACTTGATATATCGGAACAAAAGAACCAGGTCTTGCCGATTCACAAGTCACGGCGATCAAAAGGTGTCGGTGACACTTTACTAAACTTTGCCTGATGAAAGATATGAAAAGGGTCATCAGGGAGATGATTTGGATTGGGATATCTTGAGAAAGCTATCCCGATAGTGAATGTCATTCCGACAAAGATAAAAGTCCATACATGAAGATGACTATCGGCGAGACAATAAAGATCGGGAGAACAATATTTTATTATCCCGATAGTCTCAATCTTCCCGATAAGAAAATCATATCGGTGGGACTCGCTATATCACAGATAGATATAAAAACCTTGGTGATGAAGGAATTCATGCCGATGGTCTTGCCCACTTAAAATATGACATTACATAGCATCGGGAAAACAATTGAGGGGTCACGCCGATTGACTGTTCGCGCCATAAAAAATGTTGAGGTCGCCCAGACATTTCAAAAATCACGCCGATAAGAAGAGTTATGGCGATGTGACACTTCACAGCGATGAACATTGAATTGATCAGATAATTAATACAAACGGCTACGAAGTTCATACGATCATTATAATTGCAAAAAATCGTCCGAGAGCAGAATACAGAGAAATTCTCAGGGCAAAAGCAAAGGCTTCCAATTCTAGCCATCGAACGACAGGTACACATACACAAAGCCACAGGAGCTCTGAAAGATAAAGCCTCTGCATCTAAAGAAGCTTGCAAACAATTGGAGGAGATGGTTACTCTTGATGTAATTACCAGAAGTGCTATCGAGCTTACTGACTTTCACCGTGATCAAGAGTACCTAGATCATCTGGCTAAAATTTATTTATGGCTGAATAGAGCCTAATTACGCTTATGTAATTGTTGTTAATACTTGTTAAGTTCCCAAAAGACTTATTGAAGAGTTGTATCTCTTCATAGAAATATCTATATAAGTTTAAACAATCGATGCTGAAATGATCAAGAGCAGTAGAAGATATTCATATATACATAATATACAATATTCCAAAATGACTGTGTTGCATATTTTATTTGAAGAAGAAGTTTGAAGTTCTCTGATTCAGTATTTCTACTTTGGTATCAGTTATTTGTTGAAATTATTCAATTGTGTGGCTATCTCCATTTCTACATTTCCCTGTTATTCAGATTAAGATATCAAGTATATATTTAATCTGTCAATACACATTTGTTGTATCTATGTGATTAATTTGGTTGGTGTCCATCTAAGGAATTAAACCCTTCTGATTTATTCACAGTAGCCTGGGAGTAGTAAGTTGGGATTACTAAGTAGAGCCATATAATTAGGATTGACATACTGTCTCCAGTAAAATATTATCTATTAATCTTGTTCATTCATTTCATTTGGTTCCTTCAAGTAAGGATTAAAATACCTTCTGGTGAATTATAAGATATCTAATTTTATTTAGTTGGATTATCAAGAAGAGTCTGTCAATCATTTACTTGCACGTTTATACAAGCTATAAACCAGAAACTGTGCCAAATATTTAGAATTATTACCATTGAGAAACTACTATTCTTAGTCCTTCGAATTGACTCTGTTACCCAACAAGGCACTAGTCTCATTCAACTCATTAATTCAAACCTTTTTACCTTGATATTGCTTATACAATTTCTGCAAATCACTTATTAAACATTACACATAGAATTAATTAGTTAGCTGTTTCATCTATTCTACATCCTATGCCATTGTAGATCGATATAGTTAGTCTACTCATCCACACTCAGACTGCTTTAATATTCCAAGGTTCACCCACCTAGGTGTAGCAGGACCTAAATTGTAGGAAATCATCAAACCGTGAAGGTTGATTTCGTCAAGTTAGTTCAAAAACGTTGCAAATCCAAACATAGAGTCTGGCATCCTCTTAGGATTTGTAACCTACATTTTTGAGACCTAACAAGGTTGAAGGTTTAAGGGTTAAGGGTTCAGGCTTTAAGGATAGGGTTTAGGGTTAAGGGTGAAGGGATTAAGGTTTAAGGTATAGTGTTGAGGGTTGAGGGCTTAGGGATAGGGTTCAGAATTTAAGGTTTAAGTCTTGAGGGTTGAGGCTTTAGGGATAAGTGAGAGACCTAGATGGCTAAGGGTTGAGAGATAGGGGAGAGATGGGGTGAGGAAGATAGGGGAGGAGAGGGGTGGATAAGGGTTGATGGTTTAAAGCTTTAGGGTTGAGGGATTAGGGTTTAAGGTATAGTGTTGAGGGTTGAGGGTTTAGGGATAGGGTTTAGGATTTAAGGTTTAAGGGTTGAGGGATGAGGCTTTAGGGATAGGGTTTAGGGTTTAGGGATAAGGGATTAGGTTTTAGTGTATAGTGTCTAGGATTGAGGGTTTAGGAGTAAGGTTTAATATTTAAGGTCTGAGGATTAAGGGTTGAGGCTTTAGGACTAGGGTTTAGGATTTAGGGATAAGGGATTACAATTTAAGGTATAGTGTCGAGGGTTGAGGGTTGAGGGTTGAGGGATAGGGTTTAGGATTTAAGGTTTAAGGGTTGAGGGTTGAGGCTTTAGGGATAAGGGTTTAGGGTTTACAGATAAGGGAATAGGGTTTAAGGTATAGTGTCGTCGAGGGTTGAGGGTTTAGGAATAGGGTTTAGGATTTAAGGTCTAAGGGTCGAGGGTTGAGGCTTTAGGGATAGAGTTTAGGGTTTAGGGATAAGGATTATGGTTTAAGGAATAGTGTCAAGGGTTGAGGGCTTAGGCATAGGGTTTATGATTTAAGGTTTAAGGGTTGATAGCGGAGCCTTTAGGGATAGGATTTAAGGATAAGAGATAAGGGATTAGGTTTTAGGGTTGAGGGATTAGGGTTTAGGGTATAGTCTTGAGGGTTGATGGTTTAGGGATAGGGTTTAGGATTTAAGGTTTAAGGGTTGAGGGTTGAGGCTTTAGAGATAGGGTTTAGGGTTTAGGGATGAGCGATTAGGGTTTAGGGTTGAGAGATTAGGGTTTAGGGTTGAGGGATTAGGGTTTGAGGTATAGTGTTGAGGGTTGAGGGTATAGGGATAGGGTTTAGAATTTAAGGTTTAAGGACCTTGAGGGTTGAGGGTTTAGGGATAGGGTTTAGGGTTTAGGGTTTAGGGATAAGGGATTAGGGTTTAAGGTATAGTGTCAAGGGTTGAGGGTTCAGGCATAGGGTTTATGATTTAAGGTTTAAGGGTTGAGGGTTGAGGCTTTAGGAATAAGGTTTAGCATTTAGGGTTTAGGGTTAAGAGATTAGGGTTTAGGGTTGAGGGATTATGGTTGAGGGTTGAGGGATTAGGGTTTAAGGTATAGTGTTGAGGGTTGAGGTTTTAGTAGGGTTTAGGATTTAAGGTTCAAAGGGTTGAGGGTTGAGGGTTTAGGGATAGGGTTTAGGGTTTAGGGATAAGGGATTAGGGTTTAGGGTTGAGGGATTAGGGTTATGGTTGAGGGATTAGGGTTTGAGGTATTGTGTTGAGGGATGAGGGTTTAGGGTTGACATATTAGGGTTTGAGGTATAGTGTTGAGGGTTTAGGGATATGGTTTAGTATTTAAAGTTTAAGTGTTGAGGGATGAGGGTTTAGGGTTGAGGGTTGAGGGATTAGGTTTAGGGTTTAGGATTAGGGTTTAGGGTTGATGGATTATGGTTTGAGGTATAGTGTTGAGGATTGAGGGTTTAGGGATAAGGTTTAGGATTTAAGGTTTAAGGTTTGAGGGTTGAGGCTTTAGGGATAGGGTTTAGGGTTTAGGGATAAGGGATTAGGGTTTAGGGTTGAGGGATTAGGGTTTAGGGTTTGAGGTATAGTGTTGAGGGTTGAGTAATTAGGGATAGAGTTTAGGGTCGAGGGATTAGAGTTTGAGGTATAATGTTGAGGGTTGAGGGTTTAAGGATAGGGTTTAGGGTTGAGGGATTGGGGTTTGAGGTATAGTGTTGAGGGTTGAGGGTTTAGGGATAGGGTTTAGGATTTAAGGTTTAAATGCTGTGGGTCAAGGATTTAGGGTTGAGAGATTAGGGTTTAGGGTTGAGGGATTAGGGTTTAAGGTATAGTGTTGAGGGCTGAGGGTTTAGGGATAGTGTTTAGGATTTAAGGTGTAAGGGTTGAGGCTTGAGGCTTTAGGGATAGGGTTTGGGGTTTAGGGATAATGGATTAGGTTTCATGGTTTATGGATTAGGCTTTAGGGATGAGGGATTAGGGTTTGAGGTATAGTGTTGAGGGTTGAGGGTTTAGGGATAAGGTTTAGGGTTGAGGGATAAGAGTTTGAGGTATAGTGTTGAGGGTTGAGGGTTTAGGGATAGGGTTTAGGGTTGATGGATTAGGGTTTGAGGTATAGTGTTGAGAGTTGAGGGCTTAGGGAAATGGTTTATGATTTAAGGTTTAAGTGTTGAGGGTTGAGGGTTGAGGCTTTAGCGATATGGTTTAGGGTTTACGGTTGGAGTTATAGTATTGAGGGTTGAGGTTTTAGGGATAGGGTTTAGAATTGAAGGTTTAAGGGTTGAGGCTTTAGGGATAGGGTTTAGGGTTTAGGGATAAGCGATTAGGGTTTAGGGTTGATGGATTAGGGTTGAGGGATTAGGGTGTGAGGTATAGTGTTGAGGGTTGAGGATTTAGGGATAGGGTTTAAGGTTGAGGGATTAGAGTTTGATGTATAGTGTTGAGGGTTGAGGGTTTAGGGATAGGGTTTAGGATTTAAGGTTTAAGGGTTGAGGGTTGAGGCTTTAGGGATAGGGTTTGAGGTTTAAGAATAAGGGATTACGGTTTAGGATTGAGGGATTAGGATTTAGGGTTGAGGGATTAGGGTTTAGCGTTGATAGATTAGGGTTTGAGGTATAATGTTGAGGGTAGAGGGTTTATGGATAGGATTTAGGGTTGAGGTATTAGGGTTTGAGGTATAGTGTTGAGGGTTGAGGGTTTAGGGATAGGGTTTAGGATTTAAGGTTTAAGGGTTAAGAGTTGAGGCTTTAGGGATAGGGTTTAGGGTTGAGGTACTAGGGTTTAGTGTTGACAGATTAGGGTTTGAGGTATTTTGTTGAGGGTTTAGAGATAGGGTTTACTATTGAGGGATTAAGGTTTGATGTGTAGAGTTGAGGGTTGAGGGTTTTGGAATAGGGTTTAGGATTTAAGATTTAAGGGTTGATGGTTGAGGCTTTAGGGATAGGGTTTAGGGTTTAGTGTTGAGATATTAGAGTTTAGGGTTGAGGGATTAGGGTTTGAGGTATATTATTGAGGGTTGAAGGTTAGGGATAGGGTTTATGATTTAAGGGTTTAGGGTTGAGGGATTAGGGTTTGAGGTATAGTGTTGAGGGTTGAGGATTTAGTGATAGGGTTTATGGTTGAGGGATTAGAGTTTGCGGTATAGCACATTGAGGGTTGAGGGTTTAGGGATAGGGTTTAGGGTTGATGGATTAGGATTTGAGGTATTGTGTTGAGGGTTGAGGGTTTACAGATAGGGTTTAGGATTTAAGGTTTAAGTGTTGAGGGTTGAGGCTTTAGGGATAGGGTTTAGGGTTTAGGGTTGAGGGATTAGGGTTAAGGGTTGAGGGATTAGGGTTTGAGGTATAGTGTTAAGGGTTGAGGGTCACTACCCTTCATTATAAAAGGGTCATAGTATTTCCTATTCGAAGGGTCACAACTTTTTGCCTTTGAAATGTCATCAGTATTCGTGAGAACATCAAGATAACAATTTCTGCAAATGTTCTCCATGCATTATCATCCTTTTTATTTCTCATCCCAATAAATTGGGTTGCTTTCAACATCAATGCATCAACCATTCATGTAGCACTTCACATACTAGTAAAATATATTAGCCATCTTAAGGGTCAAGCTCTTTCAACTTATCAAGAAAGCATTATTTCTTTTGTTGATATTTCAATAGTTGCTATTTCAATAGAAGTGACATGATAGAGCTTTATGGTGGTGACCTTGTATGAACAATAGCGAACATGCACCAACTAGAACCTATAAATGTGAATAAAGTGGCATGTATACTTGATAGTATTATTTCACTATTCAATCTAGCTAGTCTAATGAGGAGGATGTGGCTCCAAATTCTAGTAAACATGTCATAAGTGGTCATTCAAGCCCTTTAAAAACCCTTACATATTCTAAATAGAGATTATTCCACATATACCATGGAGAGTGATTGTGACAACATACAATATTGAGATAAGAAAGCCCCAACCTATTGTGCATGTAGGACTAAGCTTCCATCTCACTAGTTGTCTATTACATGGGGAGAAATTACCATACTTGTTTGATGCCACTTCCACTATATTAAATTCACCACACACAACCCAAGTTTTAATGACTTTAATATACAATCTTGTGTTGATATTCAACATGGTGATTCATTTTTATTTTAAAGGACTCTTTTGTTGGGTGTCTTCAAAGGATAGCTTTGTGTACTAAGTGGATTATGAGAGCCATAGAGAGGATTGAATTTTAAAAAATCCTACTATGTAATACAATTGTACTTTAAATATTTGAAGTAAACCATCTACAAATATCCATTGAGGTGTGGAATTATGATGTAAATATGGACACCATCAACAAAAATGATTTGTATTAACCTAATATCCATATAGGCATACATCAATATCTGTCAATATAAGTATAACATATATACAAAATAGCCATATAGGCTTACAACAATGCCATATACGCATACAATGTCAACTATATGCAATACAAAATATATGTCCACAAATGCCATATAAGCACACAACAAAGGAACCCAATAAAAAGTCATTCCCCTCTGTCTGGTGAAGAGAATAGATCACGAGAAGCCTTTGATCTTTGAGGGGATGGAGATGCATATAAGGGTGGTCTACTACGAACCTGAGGATTGCTCCTCCTATTTAGTTGTTCATGGATCTGTAGTTGTTACATTAAAAAGTATAGACATTAATATATATAAATTACATTATAAAAAATGAAACATTTAACAAAATAATCACTTACCGCTACCAGAAAATTTGTCTCCTCATTTACCTCAGTACCAAGATTAGGTTATGGCAATGTCATGTCCTATAGAAACCATCCAGATAGAAATTAAACTTCAAATCAATAATCATTTGATTTTTTAAAAATAAACAACTATAAAAATGAATGTAATTTGAAATTTACTAATCTGCCTCATACCCTCATCAAAGGCATGGAGCTATGAATCGCAGAGGACACACCATGCTCCATTGCCCTATGAACTTTGGGAGGTGTCTCCGTAGCCTGCATCATCTAAAAATAAAACAACATTATTCAATTACGAAAACTATAATAGTGATGCAAGTCATGGCTCCTAAAATACACATATGTTCACCTAAACATGGAAGTACACACAATAAAGCACACAAGTCATGTTCACCTAAATTATACTAAATGTGATAAAAACTCTTACTATGCGGAAAGGACTCCAACCAACCAAATAATTATAAAAGGGCTCCATCTAAATACATAACATGATCTAACTCTACAAATAACATGTTAAAGGTATCCAAATATTCATAATATACTTTGTCTAGATATTGTAATGACACTTTGTATTGTCCCAAAAAAAATATTCATTGTCACCAATGCATCACTATGATACAACTAGACACATAATACACATTCTTCACCATCAATTCCCATAGTAAAGTCTTGGGTATGGGCATCAAAAACATCACAACCAAGAGTTTAATCTATTAATCTAGCTTCTTGGGTTGAGAACTATGAATGTTGGAGGTAATAATCATTGAAATTGTAAATAAGTTCTTTCTTATTTTGGATAGGGAAAATATGATCGACTCCCTTATGGATAGAAATTAGAACCCTACTAGGCTCCAAGTATGTAAAGTATATTATATGAGGTAACTTTGATCATTTCAAAGGTTAAGGGGTTTGTAGAAAAGGTGGTTATGTATTTAAAGAGGTGTTTTACTTTTCCCTTAAGAAGAATAAAGGAGCCATGAGAATTTGTATGATATCAACACATTAGAAATATGGTGGTATGTTTAGTTAGGGTAAGGGGTTGTGCTACTTTAACCCTAAGGTTTTATAGAGTCTTGTGCTTTTTGGTCTATTGATATTGATTATTAAATTGTAGATATTAATATTGGTTAGGTTGATTGGTTTAAACATAACGTTATTGATAAAAATATATTAAATTTTAAGATTTATTGGGTTGAAATTTTTAAAAATTTTGAAGTGAGGAGTTTGATAATTTTAAGAAAAGTTCATGGTTCCCTTTAAAAGTTAGAAATTAGCAAAAGAAAATACTAGGTTGTAGACATTGAAACGGTTCTATTTTATTGGAAAATATATTAGTTCATGAAAAATTATTTAGTTTAGGTGTTGAAATAGTCATGGTTTATTGATGTTTAGACCTAAATTACATGGACCTTTATTAGAGTGCAAGTTTGTAATAATCATGGTTCATTGGTGAAGGTATCAACCTATTAAGAAATTATTAAATTATAGGCTCGAAATAATGGTGGTTCATTGGTGAAGATATTTGTGTCAAAATAGTCAAGTTTTATTTATAAACATATCAAACTAATGAAACATTATCAGGTTGTAGGAATGGAAATTGTCATGGTCCATTGTTAGAATATATTAGGCTCATGATTCAAGATTCCAGTAACACCTCTTTGCAGCTCAGAATGTCTTTGTTTTTGACTCTATCTCTAGGTTTTCCATCTCTTGTGGTGGATTTTTGAATTTCACTTTTGATTCTCATGCATTCTATGGTGAACTCTCTTGGTTCTTCAACTAGTTGTGAACTCTTGTGAAGATTTGGCTCTCTTGGTGATACACTATAGCTCTTTCTTATGCTTCCTCAAGTCTCCATTGTTGTTGTTCTCTTTTGGTACATATATATGTGAGTTCTTGGAGGGTTTTGTGCTTTCTTTCATCTCAAAGAATATAGTAGTATTAAATGAAGGGTCCTAATTAGACTTAGGTGGGTTAGATGTAGGATCAGAAGTAGGGATAGAATAAATTGAGCCAATAGGATTGACATAGTTTGTAGGGGAATGGGTTAGTGTAGATTTGAAGATTTTGGTTAGGGGTGACTTGTTGTCCCCATAATTAATACCTAAAACCTAGATGATGTTGGAGTCAATCATATGCTATATAAGATGTCATAGGCTCATGCCCCTCTCTAGTGTCATGTCCTGGGGTCTAATTAGTGATAATTGGATGAGTTTATGACAGAGAAATTGTTGAAGAATAGTGTGGAGGGGATCAACAAGATTTGGTAGACATGTATGGAAAATGTGGTAGCATAGACAAGGTAATGAGCTGTTTGAAAATATGCCTCAAAGAAATGTGGTCTCATGGTGATGTCCTTGTCTATGCATCTGCTTATCATGGCATTCCATGAGACCACATTTCTTTGAGGCATTTTTTTAAATAACTATATTGAATCAAAATTTTGTCATCTATCAACATCTAGTTATTAGTTATGCAATGTCTAGTAATGGTTTGAGTTTGAAAGATGTGTAATGTAATGTAATCAGCGATATGAATATAAAATACAAAAATCTAGTAGGTACAATTCATTAGTTAAGCTATTTATTTTATTGCCTAAGTGAAGATTTGAACTCCACAACCACTAGTAGGTGTTGCCATGAAATCTCCAAGATTAACCTATTCAACATCCAATATTAGATATTTGAATACCATTCATATAATAATGTTATTCACATATAATTTTTATAATTGTTTACTAGTTATATACCTTGGCAGTAGATGGTGTAGTGTAATATGTAGGTAGAGAACTGCTGAAAATTGCATCAACGCTATGACCCTAAAATTTTATTAAAATCATCAAACTAAATTAGTTAATCTTGCATTTCAAAAATGAAATTTAATAAATCAAATTCAATAAACTTGCTAACATTTACCTGAGTATCAAGGATAAAAGTCTCACTCAGGAGGGTATCTGTCATCACCATCTTCTTAGTTGCAAATGTGGCCTGCACACCTATGTCTCAACTATTTGTGGAGTCATAACCATAGGCTGACCCGCAAGCTTGACAAGTATGGGGTGGAACCCTACTCCTTGAACTCTCCCCTGGCCCACATTGTGCTACAGGACTGGCATGCTCTATGATGCTCTAGGTCAAGGCACTAATGGACTGAAGTGTATCAACCTTAGCACTCTCCTTCACAATGGAAGGGATAGACACGTGCTCATGGGCTGGTCTGGTGAGTGCTCATCTCGCTGGACACTGTGGATCAACATGTACCCCTAGTCTATCTTGTGCTGAGCCCCCACCTCTACCCTGGAAGTCTTGCATATCAAAATAGTTTGGCACTTTATTTTTAACAAACTCACAATATAGTTTCCTCAAAAAGTTTTACGGGACCTCATTATTATTTCATAGAGGATGGTCAAAAACCATCCACCACCCAAAATTGTCACTTATCACTTTGTTGTTGCACCAATGGATAGGGAATCTCTTGCATGTAAGGGGTAGGGGTTGATTTGTTCGTGGGTTTATGAAAATGGAACACAAGTCTAATTTTGTAATTTGTTCACTTTTAACTTGTTCATAGGACAACTTGTTTGTATAGAACTCTCTAAATTCCCTCCTCTTTTTTGACCAACTAGAGATTTGCTTTCTAATTGAATCTACATTTGATAACATAGATTCAAGAGATTGAGCAAGTGTAGATCTACGTGAGGTTGAAGTTGTAGGATCTTTCAACCTTCCAATTATGTGCTCAATTTGTTTTTTATTGTTTTCAATTTACCCCATTATATTTCCTTGTGTTCTAGGGGCATACTGATGATTGAATGGAGGAGTTTGTTGTTGGGGTTGCTCTTCAGCAGGTATTTGTTATTCAGGGGATTCAGGATTTTGTGGATTTTCAGGAGGAGGAGGTACATTATCAATTCTTATCAATTAAGGAAATTTACATCAAAAATCAACTTAAACCTACCTATTTAGAAATAAATTCACACAAAAAAACAAATACAACTCACTCATTTGGACTCCCCGATGTCATGGCGGCATTTTGGTGATGAATCAGCAAGAATTTGGTGTCAAAACTGGTCTCCAATAACGTGACCATGCTCCCTAGGGTTTGCAGGCCGTGGGTGCAAAGAAAATTAAATGAACAAATGAGTACAAACATAGTTTATTTAAATACTAAACCATAACGTGCTCATGTTATGTCTTAGAATAGGTGCTCGCGTTATGTCTTAGAAGTTTTTTTTTTAAATTGCCCACTTTTTGGCCCCCCAACTTTTTGCACCCACCCAAATGTATTATAATATTAAATGTCAATTTGTCCAAGGGGTTGAGCTTAATTAGTTTAAACATTGGGTTCTTGTTGAGGAGACCCAAGTTCAAATCCCCATAGGGACATCTAATGTGGAATTCTAAGTTGTGACTCTTGGTCTTCCATAGTTAGTGGAATTCTCAGTTGTGACTTAGTCTTCCATAGTTGGCTTCTAATGTGGATGTGTTCAAATTACTAAGTGTTCATGCTTGGTGATGAGGACCCTGTGTTGTGGCCTCACTAGTTCATAGCTCCAGAAAAAAAGCATTCCCTGATTAAAAATAAATATTAAATGTCAATTTAGGAAATTAAATGTAAGAGATTTTGGTATTTAGTTTGGAGAATGGTAATGAAGGTAATAGCTTGATGATCACATACAATAAAGTAGATAGCTCTTCATTATGTGGGATATATATTCAAGGTAGACTTGTCCTCCTATATAGGTTGATTCCATTAATGTGGATCAATTTTGCATTATGTGTATTTGACCTTTGACAAAAAACCCTAATTTGGTGTAGGACAAATATGCTTTCTAATTCACTAAGTTCTCTAATCCTTACTAACTCTCAAGGACTAGTGGTATTGGGTGATCCCATAGTTGTGTGCTCTACTAATGGTATGGGGCACAAAAATAAGTTTTATAAGGAAAAAATTGTTGAACACCTTGAAACATGAAGGTTCTTCATTTAAAGATAAAATGTCTTACCACATAGAAATAGAGTTCAAATGAAGGTGGGAAGTTTGATTGAAGACCTTTTCTCCATTTTTAAATGATTCACATTAAAATCTCTATAATAAGGACCTTTGAATGCAGGTACTTCATTCAACTATCTTTGTGTTGCTCTCCTTCTGCTCATGTAATTTTTAGAAGAAAAACCTTCTTTGACACAAGGTTTGGACCATCAAACATAGTTAGCATGACATGAGATTTTCTAGGATCATAGCCCTCAAAGTAAGTTTTTTGAAAAGTATAATTATTTTTATATTAGATATCATAAACAAAAAAGAGATACAATGTAAGGATCTACAACTCCAATTGTCCACTAAATACAATCCACTTACATCACTAGGTACAACCCAAAAGATATCAACAACTACATAAGGACAAGTCTTAGAACATATACATAATAGAATAACTCCAAAGTATAACAATAATAGGTCAGTACACCACATATTAATTATCCTAGCATCACCTTTGGTTTCTTCTCTAATCAAACTTATCACTTGGATAGGTTCCAATAGGGGGATCAGCTTCATCATTAGAACTTAGGTCTTTAACCACAAATCTATCTTTGACTATAGAAAATGTTTTCTCAATCTTTCCTGGTTTAGGAATGTTATGTCCAGTCATGTAATCCTTCAATTTCTTCAACTCTTCTTCATTTAGGTTGTCCCTACCTTGCGGCCAAAAATGAGCATTATTTTATCTTTTTTATAAATAATAGTGATGCCTTCATGTAGGAGAATGAAGAATCTTTCTTTAGGAATTTCAAGCACCATATAGAAACCTACAACAAAATAGCATTATAGGTGAGCTCACAACGAGTCTCAATAAGGAACCTCCTTTTTCCTTGGAATACTTCTTCGTTTCTCATTTTCCATATGACGCACATAATTTCATTAGAAAAAATAAGCTAGAAATCTTTAAGATCACCTTAAAAACATTCACATAACCAAATAAAGTTTCAAATGAGGTGAACCCATCTTTTTTATCCCATCCTAATATATACCCAAGAAAGGAGGACTAGATCAGAACAACAAACTAACATTCAAAAAACAAATGCTCATTGGTTTCCAACTAGTTACAAAGTGGGCAAATTCTAGTAGGAATACCAATAGAAACTAACTCATTGTTGACAACATTAAACCACATATTCATTAAAACTTTAGCCCATTTTATTGTTCAGGAAATCAAGAATTTCCCTTGTTTCTATAAGAATGGAATACAACTTTTTAGTAGACATTTGATCAAAAGAAGAACCATCAGACCAATTCAAGTTCATCAAACTCTTAGTATTCAACTTTAGAGAAATGGGGAACTGCACATTGTGTAATGCTCTAATCAAAACTGAGTAAGGTCTTTTATGATTGTTGGGGATATGAAATTTGACACTAGTTATGTCCCAATCCTTCACCTTACCATTATCAAAAATATCATTAAAAGTGGAAATCCCTTTGGAGTCCCATAATTTACCCAAAAAAAACATGTGTTAAAGCCAGGGACTTATTATTCCAAACTAGATTCCACCATATAGACCGAAAGGCCATTAACTTTCCCTCTTTTGTATTCATTAACTCATAGTTCTTAACCAAATGTTTAACAATTTTCCATTCCCTCTAGATACTACTAAATACTTTAGACCCAAAAGGCCTTCTCAAAACAAACTTGCCAAACATCAAGTCATGTTGGTGTAATGAAGCCCAATCTCTCCCCTTCTTGGGTCTAGACAATACAATATTATTCTTGATAAAGATTTCCCAAGGCTCATGCCCTTCAAGAGCCTTCAAAATCCATTTGGATACTAATGCAACACCTTGAAGCTTCAAGTTCTTAAGCCCCAACCCACCTTTGTTTTAAGGTTGGAAACACCAATTCCAGTTAACTACATGTATTCTTTAACCTTCCCCATATGACCATAGAAAGTCCCTTAGGATCTTTTTTATTTTTTCAAACTAAGAAGAACCAAAAAGTCTCGAGCAAAAGAATAGTAAATGGTATATGAAGCTAACACCTTTTGAGTCACCTGGACTCTACTAGCTAAGGATAGCATGTGTGTTTGCCATTTCTTATGCTTCTTTTAAATTTTGAAAAACATCTACTCCCACATTTCCTTAAGTGATGGGTCAATGGGACACCCAAATATTTGACAATTTTACTATTCCCCTCCCATTACCAATTCCCATTTTTTACCAACTCAAGAGGCTCATTAATCCAACTGAGAACAGTGGAATTGCTATCAAGAATTTTTTCTCTAGACACACAACAAAAAATATTCAATCTCATGATAACATTTCTAAAATTATCTTATTTCATTTCCACAAAAAAAATTGTGTCATCGGCAAATTGGGCATTCAATAACATCTCATTGTTTGGAATCATTATACCCTTGATTAGAGGATAAATCAAATTAGTTCTAAGAATGTAATGCATAGCATCTACTACAATCAGAAAAAGAGTTGGAACAACAAGACAACCTTCTCTGATGGATATTTGAAGGAAGAAAGGGTCAGAAACTTCCCCACTTATATCAATTTGGGAGGAAGAGTCTCTAAACAAAATATTAAGCCACCTACAAAACTTAGGTGGGAAACCAAAGGCGTCCAAAACCATGAACACAAAAGGAAATTCAATTCTATCATAGGCCTTCTTAAAATCAAGGAGTATCATACTAACATCCTACCCTAAATGTTTGCCCCAATTCATACCTTCCCAACTAGAAATCAAGTTCTCCAAGATGTATCTTCCTTTGATAAAACATGTCTGAGTAATAGAAACTGCCTTTTTCAAAGTAACAGTCAACCTACTTGGGCTAAGGTTTTGGCCAAAATTTTATATGAAACATTGAGCAATGTGTTAGGCCTCCAATTTTTTATTGTTGTTTTATCCCCATCCTTTGGAATAAGTTTGATTATAACTCTATTAATCTCGCTGACCAATGATCCTTCCTCAAAACCCTATTGATACAAATCCAACAAGTCCTCACCGATCCAATCAATATTGATTTTGTAAAATTCAATAGGTATCCCATCACTGCCTAGAACTTTACCATCACTGAAAGTCTTTATTGTCTTGATGATTTCATCCTTGGTTGAATTCCTATCCAACTCTTCTACTTCACTCTCAATGACCTTTCTAAGGATAACTTTCTTGCAGAATTCCCTGGCTTCGACACCAAGATCATTGTCCTCTATGGAGAAAATCATTTTATAGAAATCTTGAAATGCATTCTTCACCACACTAGTATTCTCATTATGTAGTTTACCATCCTTCTCATTATGTACAAATGGATACACATGCACCAGGTTACTGTCCTTATCATACACAAACTTAAACTTGTTCTTGTTCACATAGAACCTATCTAGTCTAGAATAGACTCTCTTACCTTGATCTTGATTATTACACCATGTATACCAAATCTATTTATTCTTAGTTTTTCCTCTTTCCAAAGGATTTAAAAGATTCGGGTTTATTTTCATTCTTGACCAAAAATATAGTTCATTGCCTTTCCACATAGGATCTTTAAACCCCCATTTTTATCCTCTTTGTACTCAATCATGTTAAAGTCTCCACCACAAATCCATATAATTTTAGGCAAGTATTGTGTCATCCAAGACCATAAATTGCATCTATCTCTGTAATCATTTGGGGCATACACTAAGTAGATACCAAAACTAAATCCATCCTTCTCAATCTTAACCCATGCAACCCTGTTGCATGAAGAGATACCATTATCAATAACATGTTGGGACCATCTTTGGATTAACAAAATGGTAGAGCCTCCCTTCCCTTTATCATGCATAGTAAAGAATGCTTTAGAATTTTTCCAAACAAAATCGAAAATGCATTCCAATTGGTACCCAATAGCTTTTATGTCTTGGACACAAAGAAAGTCCATATTCGATCTATTATTGCAAATGGTTCTAAGTATATATTTTCTATCAGGTGATTCCAAACCCCTAACATTCCAACTGCTTCCTTTTAAAATCATTTAGAAAATTTTGTAGAACTTCCAAGCTTCTGATTTTTGGAAAGCTTGTCAAAGCATTTTGGCATTTTCTCCTCCTTGCCTTTTTTGATAGGATTTTTTCCACTTATACATTGACCCTCTTGTTTTCTCTTTTTTATCTTCTTTAGAATACATTTCTTCTTCAATTTTATCAATATCCATGCTTCCCCCTAAAGAAAAAGGATTATCACAATCAAGAACAACCTTTTGCCTTTCTATCTTTTTTGACAGACCAGAATTGCTTTGATCCCCAATGTATTCATAGTTCAATAGTATGTAGTGGTCTTCCTTGATTCTTTTCCTTTCTTCCTTTTTAGCTCTAGAATTTATCCTTTCTAGGGCTAACTATTAGGCATTTTTATTAGCAAACAACTCCTTGTTTTCATCAATTGAACCTGCATTATGGTTTTGGTTCAATTCATCCTTAGCTTCAATGATTTCATATTCTCCCTCAAACATTGGCTCCCTTTGAATTGGGGTTTCATCAAAATTCTCCTTTTCAGAAGGACCACTACTAAGGAGACTATTGTTTACAGAACTATCTTCCTTACCATTAACAACTTGAGACTCCTTTTTTTAATATTTGAAGATTCATCAATCTCCACTATTTTAGTTTTACCTTTTTGGGGATTGAATTATCCCCCAGATAAACTTCTGTTTTAAGAAATTTTAGAGTTCTTGTAGATTTAAGGACAATCCTCCTTAACATGGCCATTTTTTTTACACAAGAAATAGGAATTCAAACTTCCTAACAACTCTATTTTAAATGAAAACTCACTGTCCCCAATTTTTAAGCTCAAAATTTATAGAACAATGTTTAGAATCAAAGAAATCAATACCCTAGGAATATTTAGATGGGGGAATGTTACCCTTGTTTCTTCAACCTGAAGGACATTTTCCAATGGTTTCAGCATATGTGGAATAAATTTCCACAATTAGGGCATAGTATTTCTTATTTCTAATCATCTTGGCACCGAGTTGGCCACCACTTCTTCAGGCCTAGAATGTGTAGACCACGGAATGGTCCTAAAGACTGATTGCCCAAATTCCTCAACTCTTTTTTACAACCCTTTCTTGCATCCCATGATTTTTAAAAGAAATAACAAGAAAACCTTTATCCACGATTCTACGAAAATTGATGTAAATCCCCATTTTTTTCCCAAACATTCCCAACCATTCATCAAAGAACTTCCTAGGCAGATGAAAAATTTTATCCAGACACATGAAAAATATAGCAACATTTTTCAATCTATTTTCCTCACTTTTAACAGCTTGAATCATCTCAGTGTTTAGAGAAATAGAAATACTTCGAGGCAACGGGAGGGTCTTACCATTTTCTCCTCCTCTAGATTCTCTGTCTTAGAAGTCGTTTCCTACTCCCATTCTACTCCTCCCATGTTCTGTTGACTATCCATATTTGAATGCTTCCACTGCAAAACTAGTTTATAAGGGGATTTCACATTCACTACTGTTAACACTCTATTTGTATGACAGTTTATTATTATCAAACCCTTTTTCTTGAGGAATATCAATAGGTTTTCTGATATCCACATTCAAAGAATCTAGAATAACTTCTTTAGCTTCTCCATTAAATCCAGTGTGCCTATCCATACCATAGACACAAAGGAAATAAAGAGTTATCACCACTACAATATAAAAAATTTAATTTTGACTACCATCGTTTCTAGACTTCACCACGCACCCTCCAGTCTCAAACCCCGAGGAACCTTCGACCACAAACAATAAACATAGCGGGCAAACCCAAACCCAATCGTGCAAGAAATTAAATTCAAACTTACTAGACACCAAAAAAGCACACCTTATTCAACACAAACTCAAAGGGAAATCTGACTCAATTAAACCTGCACAAACCAATCATACATAAAAGGAAAAAAGAGGACGAAGGAGCATCAATATGACCAAGGTCGATGAAGCGTGCTAATCCAAGACTCCTCCTACGAGAATAGGAGCTCTAGAGAGCAGCAATGGAGGATGACCACTCATCTTCGTTCCTCTATAGACCTCCTTCCTCAACCTCCTCTCAAAGGTGTAAACTCAATTATTTTCTAATTTTTAATATACATTGTTTAATTATTATATTTATTTTCTATTTTCTAGTGAACATAGGTCTCTTACCAAACATAAAGGTCTATATTTGAAATACATGGAAAAATAATAAAATATAAGAAAATTCTTATAAAATTATATGTCCTCTCAATATTGATGTGCTTGTTTATAAAAAAAGATTAGAGATATATACAAAAAATTATGCATTGTGGCATAATATTACTTTAAATTATAATTAATCTAAATTACAAATTAATAATAAATGAAGGATACAAGAAAAATGTATTCTCTAGATATTAATATTAATGACCTATGTTTAAGAAATTATAAATATTCTAAAAAAGTTGTGTTATGACATAAATACAATCATTAAAAATATTATTAGTATAAAAATCAAGTTATTAAAAAGTATTTAAAATTTGAGATAAACCACTTTTGTAGATTTTTAAGAAATATATAGAATCTACACATAAAATCTCAAAAATCATTAGTTCACGTCATCTTCAATTTTTTAACAGTTTGCTTTTTATAAGTGATGGAAAGAGAAATTTTAATTTTAAATGTTGATTTGAGTGTCCCACTTAACCCTAAGAGTAGAACATATTATTGTGGGATCAACATATTGAAATTTATCTTGGGGGATCGTCAAAAATTATAAAATTCAAGTTCTTCTAGATCAACCACCTTGACACGACTGATTTTATGGCTAAGACAAAGATAGATAGACATTAGGTAAGCATGTAAATTATTTATATGTTAATTTGATGCAAAGTATTGTTTCTTTTGAAGTATTAAATCATTGAAATATTCATGTTGAATGCTCCATGTATACTTTAGGATTTTGAATGATAATCAAATTGTGGATTAATGTTTAAATGCCTATCTTTATTTACTAAGACATAACAAGTTGTCTCATAAGTGTGTACTAATTTGGCTCCCAATTGCTATGAGAAAAATGCAAGTAATTGAATTTCAAAAAATTAATTTTTGAGTCATATCCATGCCTTGTGGTATTTCTCCCATATGACATGAAAATGACTCGGGACAAAGAATAGGTGATCTTAAGGTAAGGATGAGTGTGTGGAAATTGGGGTTGATGATAAGGTGTTTGGAAAGATGTGCAAACACATAGAAATACATGGAAAAATGTGGAAACACATAGATAAGGATAGAGAAAGAAACCAAATTCAACACAAAAGTGTGCGACTATTCCTATATAATCATAGAAAAACATTCTCTCAAAATAAACCCAAGACTAAATGAGAGATTACGTGAATATGGACTATATCCATTATTATTTTTTATGTTCACAAACTATTACAAATATTAAATTTTCTTTGATTTTAAATTATAACATGCTGATATTTTAAAAACACTTGATCTTCGTTCCAAAACAGCTTCAAAATATTATTTCAAACAAATTAAAGATGATCTATTGATGCTCTTTCATAATATCTTATTTGATTTTATTTTATTAGGTGATCTTGGTTATCATTACGATGATAACGATTAAAACAGTTATCAATAAATTAAAACCTATTTTTCATTTTAGAAATTAAAGCTCTATGAGGGTTCAAAATTCACCTGTACTTATTTATTTATTTTTGACGAAAAAGGTGGCAAGCCACCCATACCATAATATTAATAGTAATAAAAGAGTTTTTACCAAAAACCGAGTAAACCATCTAAAAAATACAGTCGCAAGGGCTTAAGACGGCCAGATAGAACATGAAGGCTCAAAACAAAACCATATATAAGAGCCATCAAAAAAACATTGAAAAATAAAGCCTAATACATCAGGAAGCATCACCCGGGACCGGTGCCAAAATTCACCTTTATTGAAGAAAGCATTGGCCTTACCGCGAGGGAGCTGATACTGAAGCCAAATTGAAATCTTCTCTTCATTTCCATCGATTTGTTTGGCCCAAAACCGATGGCCAGCTAAAGATTACCACGACGTTTTTGTCGTAGTAAGTTCTATAATAGAAGGCGCGGTAATTACAACGAAGAGATCTACTTATTTAAGATCATACTACACAGATATTATTCATCTTCTAAAACCAGAACCAGAAAAATGGCGAGGAAATTGGGACAAGTGAAATATTTGAGCATAGTGTTACTTTTGATTGTTATATTTGGATTGGGCATTTTTGTTTCAGCAAATGATGAGTGCTACCAGAATACGTGCCCCAATATGGGAGACTGTTTTGGCAAATTCAAGTGTTGCCACATTGGCTATTGTGGGGAGGGTATTGGCTATTGTGGCGACTGTTAACTGTCTTTTCCCTTTTCAATGCTAATCTAATCTCATCTGTTTATGTCTCTCTGTGTAAGATGTCAACCAAATAAATGTGTGGAGAACAAGATATTAAATAAGGAAGCATATTAAAGTCTTAATGTTGCAAGCATTTGAATATTATGATATTTAAATCTCAATTTTTTTTATATAATATAATAGGATCTGTGTTTAACTTAAATTGTTAGATGTTGATTTTCTTCCTGGTAATCTTGATCGGAGGACTGATTTTTTAATTCTGAAAAGAGAGAGAAAATTTTAACATTAGCTACGACTTTTGCATTATCCACATGAATTTGCTGTAATGGTCAATCAACAGATGTCTTGAATGCAAGATCATGATATCCTCTATATGTCATTGCAGGGGACCTATATATTCTAATGCTATATTCTAATACATCAAGAGGTGTAAGAGTAATCTTGTATGACACAAAAAATGATTTTATTTTATTTCATTTTAATTTTGATTTTGTAAATATTCATAAAGCTTATTTCCTGTAAAGAGTCCTATAGAATAGTTTAGAACATCTATTGTTTCTAAAAAGGCTAAAAATAGCAAGGTCTTTATTTTTAGAAAGGTTGCATTTAAGAACATATGGATCTGAAATTTTACCAAAAATTCTAGAATTACTAAATGAACATTGTGGATGAATTTCAATCCAAAGTCAAGTGTAGATGTCAAGATATTAAAGTTTCCAATATCCAAAAAAAAAAAAAAAATTAGGATTTAAGACTTTAAATGGTTGAATGAGGCCCCAAAAATTGGAGAAATTGAATAAATTGAATTTCATATGTGTAAAGCACTCTGAGCTCTTGAATTTTAAAAAAGTTCAGAGCCCTAATCGGGTACTCAGATCAAAAGTTATGGCTCCTAAAAGTTGTGCTATTTTTTAAGTATTTCTGGTGATAGGAGTTACACTTTCCAAAGCATACAAGGAAATTCATTTAATTGTAGGAGTTATGCAAGGTGGCATCCAAATGCATTTATGGCTCATTCTTAGCAATTCTCAAGGGCAAGCGGTAACAGGAAAGAAGAAAATAAAGGTAGGATCGACCAAGGGAGATGAAAGCAACTTGAGAATAGGTATTAAAGATAATTTGCTGCCACCAGTCATGCCAGACATTAAGGAGGATAAACAATGCCAATATTGAAGCTCTAGTATAAGCAAATACTCTAGAAGCTAGAGGATTGTAAGTTCTAATTTGTTGTAGTTTGTTGTGGATTTAATCCTCTATTTTTCCAAGACTTATTAGGTTTGTATTTTCTATTATCAAACAATCATATTGTTGTAAAAAGGGGCCATTGTTTCCTCAAAACCATTCTCTAGATGGGACGGGGAATCTATGAAGAGATGGAAAGAGTTCAAAATTCTGCCAAATTATGCCACCATTTCAGCATTCATTTGAAATATAAACGGGAAAACATTAAGTGGTGCCCTGCTCCTGTAGGGAGACTAAAACTAAATTTTGACATAGCAACAAGAGGGAATCCAAGGATTTCAGGTGCAGGAGTTATCATAATAAATTTGGATGGTGAGATAATTTGGGTAATGATGAAGAAACTCTTGGATGGTACCAATAACCAAGTAGACTTCTTAGCACTTCTGGTTGGTTTATGGTTGTGCAAGAAGGAGAACTTGAGGGATATAGATATTGAGGGGGACTCGCATATATGTATAAATGATAGTAAGAAAAGGTAACAAATTGGAATCTCAAACATTTGGCAAAGGCTATATTGGAAATATTGGAAGGGATGAATTGCACAATTAATCACATTTATCGGGAGGGAAATTGTACAGTGAATCACTTAGCCAATTTGGCATGTGAATCATAGGTTGATGTGGTTGTGTCCTCAAATGCACTTGACTGGAAGGACGTCCGTGTCTAATTTTAGGATTGTTCACATGGTGAAAGAACATCACGACAATGATGAAAATCCCCTTCATTATAGTCTATCAGTAAAGACCAAGAAAAACTAAAAGCCTGAAACAGAAGTAGAGGATGCAATAATATGGTCACTGACCAAGATAATCTTGAGGATAGAATTTGAAAGATTTGAAGACCGATTGCCTCAACCAGCGAGGATAGCTTGTGTGCTTTCTTCTATTTATGTAATATAAAGACAATTGTGCACATAACGATTACAGAGAGATGGTAGAGCAAATGTCAATCTATTGTGTCTGCATTTTTGAGTGGGAGGATGAGGATGTCCCAGATGAGAATGAGGAATCCAACAACCAAGAAGAGGAATAGAAGAATAGGATCTTGAAGAAGAAGAATCCTTAGATGATCAGATCCAAAGACTCTTTAATGTGGAGAAAGAAGGAGTGGTCGAAGCAATCAAATAGGTCATTAGTGTGAACCAGTTGTCGAATGAACACAACCATGACAGTGCCTTATACGAAGATTTTTTGATGCCAGTTGTACTAATATTTGGAAGAAAGCAATGCAGGAAAACTATGGTGTACTCCGTTGTGAAAGAAGAGATGAGGGAGAAGGCATACAAGGCCATATCTGCATTCAACAAAAGGCCCTCTTCTAGACTGATCAGGGGGATTTTTGAGGCAGTAGTAGTCAAGAAGAATAAGGTAACAACTGAGGCGCTAAGGCTATTCCAAGGTGGAATTTGGAGGAACAACATCGAGGTTTTCACCTTTTTCCTCAGCTAATATGGAGATCTATTGTCCTCACCTCACCTAGAGTGTGCCTTCAAACTCGCAAAGGATCTATGCTTTCTTTGTCATGTCTAATGTGCCAAGTATCTAAGAATATATAATGCATGCTCATGAGAGCCATGCCTATGTATGTTCCTATTTTTGAATATAATATAATGATCACTATGCCCTACGTAGCACTTATAAAAAATACAAGGGGCCATTGACCCTTGTGTGACTACGTTCTAGTTAGATTGTAGTCTATATGCAGTTCTATAACAAATTGTGGAGAAGTTTCTTTATTAGTAATAAGAGATTACTTTGAATCTTTGAATTCATATGTTTGAATGTTTTAAATCTCTGTAGTAAGTGTGTTAGGTGGAGTACACCCTCATCAAGTGGTATTAGAGCAAGTGTATCTTGAGTGTACAGATAGATCATTGAGCAATGAGGTAGTTTGTACTAAGACCTTAAGGTAGTGGGTTGAAAAGTGGAAGCAGAACTATTGATTTGAAGCAACTTTACACTAAGAAATATTGCACAAAGATACCTACATGAGGAAACCATGGTCATATGAATGCTATAGTGACAAAAGAAGGATATAGATCTTTGTACATGTAGATTAATGCAATCTAAGAGGAGTTGAGAAGAGGGTTTGAACCGAGAAGAAGAGATGAAGTGAAGATGAAGATGATGCAGCCCAAGATGATGTACAACTTGAAGAAGATGAAGGAGAAGAAGAACTTGATCAAGTCAAAATGTTGAAGGCCATATAAAAATTGGAAAAAGGTCATTTAAGATAGATATCTATAAATATTTTGGTAGTCTCAATCTAGAAGAATTGATAGATCAGATTAATGAAATGCAAGAGTATTTTAGGTATGAAGGAATAGATGATCCTAAAATGGTGAAGTCTACCAAGGCCAAGCTTAAAGGTCATGCTATAATTTAGTGGAAAGAAGTATAGTGAGAAAGGAATCGAAGAGGAAACTAAAATATCGCTAGATGGGATAGAATGGTAGACAAATTTAAGAGGCCATTTATTCTTATAGATTATGAGTTGGAACTCTTGAAGAAGATGGAAAGTTTGAGGCAGATGAACAAAACAATCAAAGAATACACTAAGAAATTCTACAAATTCACCATCAGAGTAGGCCACACTAAAGATAATAAAGAAAAGGTATCTAGATACATCAATGGGCTAAAGCCTGGTATTCAAGGGGAGCTGAGCTTGGTAAGGTTAACTACTATTGAAGATGTATACCAAATTTTAATGAAAGTTGAAAAATTAAATAGGAAATTTGAAAACAGAGAGGAAGAGATCATGGTGGTATAACAGGAGGAAGATCATATGGAGGTCATGGACAACAAGATGACCAAGATAAAAATGATGAAGCAAGCAACAACCAACCCAATAGAGGTGAAAATGCATACCACCCTAGAGACAAAAATGATGGATATCAAAAAGAAAGAGGAGAATTTGGAAGAGGACCTACAAGAGGAGTATTTAGAATAACATGTTTCAAATGTGGTGAGGAAGAACATAGAGCTTATGACTACTACAAAAATAAATGAGGGCCAAATAGAAGACCAAATGGTAATGCTAGAGTTGTCCATGTTGATGAAGAGACTAGATCTAAACTTTCAGGAGATGAAAAAGGAGAGAATCTTGTAATCAAAAGAGCCTTGTTAAGGGAAGAAGGAAAAGAACCAGCCCAAAAAAGAGCTTGTTTAGAATCAAGTGTAAGTCAAGAGGTAAATGTTGTAATGTAATCATTGATAGTGGAAGTACAGATAATCTAGTTTCTGAAGAAATGGTTACAAAATTAAATTTGAAAATAATATAGCATCCACATTCATATAAGATTGCTTGGTTGCAAAAGGATCATAATGATTTGGTTAACAAACAGTGTTTGTTAAAATTTAAGATTGGAGATTATCATGATGAAGTGTTCTATGACATTATGCCAATAGATGTATGCCACTTGTTATTGCGAACACTATGGTAGTATGATGGGTGTGCTATCCATGATGGTCATGCTAACCCTTATTCTTTAACAAAAGTTAGAGTGAGATATAACCTAAAACCTGTGAAAGAAGTATAAGAAATGGTATGTAGAAATGCTAGAGTTTGTTTGGTATATAGAAAAAAAAATTGGATGGAATGAAGCACGAACATATTTTCTTTTCCTTGATTTCTAAAATCAGCAAAGAAGAAGGAGAAGATGTACCTACATAAATTTTAGATTTGTTGGATAAATTTCAAGATATTGTTTCAAACAATTTCCCTGAAGGTTTTCCATCGATGATAATCATAATTCATTAGATGGATTTGCTACCAGGAGCTAGTTTTCCTAACAAGGCAGCCCATAGAATGACTTCTATAGAAAATGAAGAGTTGAATAGACAATTTTAGGAATTTTTAAGGGGCTAATCAAAAAGAATTTGAGTCCATGTGCAGTACCTACAATACTAGCACCTAAGAAGGATGGAGAATGGAGGATGTGTACCAATTCCAGGGTAATCAACAAAATTGTGCATACAAATATAGATTTCCTTCTCCAATGATGGATGATATCATGGATTGCCTAAGTGGAGAAAAGTACTTCACCAAGATAGAATTGAAGAGTGGTTATCAGTAGATCAAGATACATGAAGGAGATGAATGAAAGACATTATTCAAGACAAAAGAAGGACTGTATGATTGGTTAGTGATGCCATTTGAACTAACAAATGCATCGAGCACTTTTAGGAGGCTCATGAATAAGGTTCTCAAGGAATTTTGGGGTAAGATTGTTATTTTCTATTTAGATTATCTTCTAATTTTTAGAAAAACAATTGGAGGAACATTTTCTACATGTTTGTAGAGTTTTTGAGAGGTTGAGAGAGGAGAAACTATTAATAAATTTTAAAAAGTGTAGCTTTGTGAAGAAAAAGTTAGTGTACCTGGAATTTGTGATCTTAGCTAAGGATCTTAAGATGTATCCAAAAAAAGTAAGGGATATCATAGAACGGCATACATCGAGGAGTATTACTGAGGTAAAATCATTTCATGGATTGACAAGCTTTTACAAAAAGTTCATTAAAAATTTCAGCAGCATATGTGCACCATTAACTAAGACAATGAGAGGAGATGGAAAAAAAATTAAATAGACTATAGGTACAGCCAAGAGGTTTTATTTGTTGAAGAAAAAAGTTACAAAAGAACATATTTTATCACTTCCAAATTTTAACAAGGCAGTTCAAGTAGATTGTGATGCTAGTGGCAATTCCATAGGAGTATTATTATGTCAAGTGGGAATGCCATTGTATATTTCAGTGAAAAACTCAATGATGCTAGGAATAAATATTTTGTTTATGATTAGAAATTTGATGCTATTGTTCGAGCATTAAAGAAATAGAGCCATTATATTTTACCTAAGGAATTTGTTATGTATACTAATCATCAAGCTTTATAGTAGTTGAAGAATTAGGTAAATTTAGATCAAAGGAATTTGAAATGGGTCAAACTTTTGCAAAGATATACATTTGTGTTGAAGCATAGAAGTGGAAAGTCTAATAGAGTTGTAGATGCCTTGAGTAGGAGGTAAAACTTGTTGGTACAGATGAGAATTGAGGTTGTTGGGTTTGAAGAACGCAAACATTTGTATCCAGAAGATCTAAATTTTTTAGAGGCATGTAAAGCTTGCCTAGAACTTATCACCATGGATAGAACACAATGGTTGGATTATATAATCCAATATGGCATGTTATTAAGAGGAAGTGAGTTATGCATTCTAAAAAGTTCCATGAGAGATAACTTGGTAAAAGAAAAGCACAATGGAGGATTAGTAGGACATTTTGGGAGAGACAAGATAGTTGCCTTGGTAAGTAAGAACTATTGTTGGCCATAGTTGTATTAGGATGTGAAAAAGTTTGTACAGAGTTGTAGGGTATGTGAGAAGACTAACAAAAAGATTCAAAATAGTATGATACCTGGAGGTTAATTGTGAAGTTAGCCAAGAGATCTACCACCATGTTGGCTTCCCTATAGGAACAGTTGATAGAAAACTATTCAAATTGGTCAAGCAATTCACATATAAGATAAAAAATGTATCTAAGCTTCCAATTATTTATTCCTTTATTTTTAGATAATTCACCACAATCATAGAATCACCCTCTATGCTCATTTTTCTGATGTCTTTCTCTCTTTCCATCTTCAAACCATCTATAAGAGCAAGAGATTCTACCTCGTTATTTGTGCCATTGGGTAATTTCACTGAGATGACTACAATGAGATTTCTATTTTCATCTTAAATCACACTACCTACTTTAGATGGACCCAGATTGCCCTTGGAATCTCCATCAAAGTTCATCTTGAGAAGAGAGAAATTAGGAGGGGACCACCTTACCTTACTTCTGTCAATTTTTGGTACTCCCATTTGTGTTGAGCCATTAGATATGGGAGGTTGAATTAGAGGCCATTGCTATAAGACTTCATTATCCCACTTTGTAAATTGAGATCCGGTGTTGGCTTTCTTATTGAGCATAGCCATTACTAATTCATAAATCATGTTTTCCATTTTCCTGCTTACTTTGAGAACCAAGAGGAATGCTTTTCTAAAGATCTTGTAGTTAAATAGCTTGAATATCCTCATCTTCATAATCACTATGATTTCAATATTATTTTTAATAATCATCCACTCCACATGTCAAAAACTAAACTATAATTAAGTGACTCTTAATTTGATGTAATTATGATATCATCAACCATAATATATCCTTATATATCATGAATTGGCTTGTAAAGTAATAGCTCCAACCAACAAGAAAATAACCCATTTATCTAACACATCCATGAAATAATAATAATAATAATAATCTTATCAACATATGTTACAAATAGGGCTTTCAAGTGCTTGAAAACTATTGTTTTTTCTCTTGTAATTAAATGTTTATCTTTCAATTTCTATCTTTGCATTTTTCTTTGCCTTCTAAATTGAGATGTCTTCTCTTTTAAATTGTTATTTGTAAATAATTTCCCACATCAACATCCACTACATAAATCAAGCTCTATCTTGTCGCATTTGTAGCACAAGACCTATAATTATCAAACTCACCCCTTCAAAATTAATCTCAGCATTAAAATTTGGTTGACAATGCCTTTAAACTATTTCACAATTGAATGTATTTGTAATTGTTATCTTCATTAATAATTTATATCTCATTCATTTTATATATTTATAAATAGTTTTATTTGTGTTATTTACAAGAATTTTTATAAGCAAACTCACAACAATATAATTCATCTTTTCTACTAATATAAATTATATTTTTAGCATAATTAATCATTTAAATAAAAAATAATTAAAAGTAAAACCAACACAAATTATAAATTTTAATAGTATAATTATACTTATATTTAAACATATGGGAGTGAACTATTTAAAACATTAATTATTGAACTTTTGAAAATACCATTTAATAAGAATAATTAGAGTAATAAAGATTTTTTTTTTAATAAGTAAGTTTTACTAGAGGGTAGATCTCATTCCATTAAACCAACTAGAAGAAAAATACAGAAAAACGGCATCAGCTCATATGAGCCTGCTACATTCCTAATAAAGATACTTTTATTTACATGATATTTCCATTATTTTATTATATACAAGTTAATTTACGTAAAGTTTAACCAGCCAGCACATTGTAAAAGGCTGGCTGGTCGAAATCCTTTCCACAAAACAATATTCCACAAACTAATCAGCGATAGAATGTTTTGAACAGGTTGAAGGAATGTGGTTGAAAAGGTCGACAACAAAAATCGACAGCAAACCCGAGTGGAAAATCCGTTATTTTGTTATTTTTGAATCATTATATGCTATATAAAAAGATAGGATCTTCCTATCGAAATCATCAAAACTTCAAAATATTATTAGAAACAATTTATGATCTATTAGGATCTTTCATCTTATCTTATTTGATGACATTTAGTTCAATTTATCATTCCGATGATCAAGATAGAGTGTATTAAAATATTGTTATTACTAAACTAAAGATTGTTTTAATTTTTCCGAACGTTCTTTGAAGGTTCAAATTTTACTTCACTCCTTTATCGAGGAAAGAATTTGGCCTTATGTTTTTTCCAAGGAAAACTTCGTAATTTCAATAGAAGAAATTACATATCGTAGAAATGTAGAAATTTGGCCTTAGCGCGAGGGAAAAAAATGAAACAATTTATTGGCTTACTTGAAATCTTCTCTCCATTTCCATCGATTTGTTTGGGCCAGCTCAGAAAAAGTTAAGCCGCGAGATTCGACCTCCCTACCTCCTCAACAGCATCGAACAGAGACGCTACTCCAGTGCTAATGCGTCAATAAGTTTTTGACTTATCGTCAATTTTAATTCCAGCAAAGATGAAATCACATCCAATTCTGGATGAAATTGCCAGCTAAAGTTTAATTGACGTATTCGTCGTAGTAATTGTAACGCTCCAAAATGACAGTGAAGAGTTTTACCTAATTAAAACCATACTACAAGCATACTTACCATCTCCTAAAGCCAGAAAAACGGCGTGGAAATTAGGAAAAGTGAAATATTTGAGCATATTGTTAATGGTAATAATCATATTTGAAGTGGGCATTTTGGTTTCAGCCCAAGATATGTGCGGTGAATATGATCATTGCAGGGATGAACTGACTGTCCGGCCCAATTCGTCTTACTTCCGTGCTGCTTCGTTGGCATGTGTGGGGAGGGTCTTGGCTATTGTTCCCCTAACTGCCAATCTAATCTCATCTTTCACACTCTCTTTCTCTGCATAAGATGGTCGACCAAATAAATGTGCAAGAGTATTAGATATGAATAAGGTAAATAAGGAAGTGAATGGAAGTCTCAGTGTTCCAGACATTAATGTCAGGAAGTGAATGGAAGTCTCAGTGTTCTAGACATTAATGTCTTACTTTTTATCATATAATATGATAGGATCTGTGTGTTTAACTTAATGTGCAATATCAAAACTCCTGGGTTAGATCGGAGGTTTTCTTTGCTCTGTTCTTTCTTACCGGTGCCCGCACTGAACAGAGCTGTATTTTATTGTATTTTATGAGTTTCTCGATAGAAATGAGTTTCATTCTCTTGATCATAGGGCTTTTTTTATTACGACAAGACAGAAGAGAGATGAAATTTTAATGTTAGCTATGATTTTTGTATTATGGGTGATTGGACATGAATTTGTGGTAATGAGCCGATGCCCTCTAGACATAAAGCATACAAGAAATCATCATGATGGGTTAAAATGTAATAGCACTGTTTTATAATATTGTAAGGGAAAATATACTTTTATAAGTGGTGAAATTTGGATAGCCATCTCAATTATAAATATTAGTATATTTATATTTAAAAACACATATTTAAGTAGCCCAGAGATATTTTCTAGAGGTGCTTTTTCTTTTTTTGGTTTTTATTTTTTATTTTTTCCAATTTCTTTTTTGTTTTTTTGTGGTTACCTTTTTTTCTCTTTCCAATTTCTTTTTTTGGTTTTTATTTTTTAATTTTTCCTTTTTTTTTGGTTCCATAGTTTTTGTGATTTTCTACACCTTTTTTTAGTTTCCAATTTTTTTTAAATTTTTTTTAATTTCTTTTTTTATTCCATAGTTTTTGTGATTTTCTCCACATTTTTTTCCTTCAACGGTTTCCAATTTCTTTTTTGGTTTATATTTTTATATTTTCTAATTTTCTTTTTTTGTTTTTTTTCCCTATATATTTACACGGAAAATGAGTGCTCTAAACTCTGCCCCGTTGTGACTATAGAACATCTCTCAACGTAATTAGTGGTGAAATTTGCATAGCTATTCCAATTTTTATTTAGTTTTGGGTTCATTTTAATGAAATGTTTTAATATACTCATATATTGACAAATAGTGTATCGTTGTGTAAAGTTTGATTTATTTCTACAATTTCTATCCATCTTCACATGCATATGTTTTCATATATTCAACATTATCTTATTATTATTTGCACTTATCCCCACATATTCATCATATTATTTGTTTATTATGTCTATCATTGTATCCATATCCATACTTTCATTTTCTTACCCTAAGATTTCCACTTGCAAATCCTAGGTCCACACCATGTTGTTCAAGATCAATTCCAAGTCTTGCAAAATTGACCCATAAATTTCAAAAAAAAAAAATTAATTTTTTTTAGACTTCCACCTTTCCATTGGTCATTATGAGACAACATGGTACAAATTTTGTGCAAATTATTGCTATGTATTAGCATTTAAAGACATTCATTTGCACATTCAAACCCATCAAAGAATCCTAAAATCTCAAATAAGATATAATGCTCTAGAGTAACATCTCTTAAAATCTTTTAGATAGATGTAATATATATTTATATATAAGGATGGGACATATAAAATGTTAATTCTATATCTAATTTTTCGCTAATTGAGCATTTTATATTCATTGGTATGCATAATATGCATCACATTGAATGACAACTAATTAAGTGCCTCATATTTATCTAAAAAATTAATATAACTTATATTAAAGGAGAATGATATATTCAAAGAAGAATTGAATGTCAATATACATGAAATATATTTTATACTAATCCACTTCCAAGGACCTGAGGACCTCTCTTTGTTTTTAATAAGATAAAGAAGGGAAAAGAGTCCCTAGTCCCATACAAAGCTTAAAAGTTCATAAATAGTCCCATAAAATAGAATACAAGATAACTAAGATTTACAAAGGAACACTGGCTAGCAAGACAATACCAGACAAGATAGCACATCAAAAAACAACACTAACACAACACAGAGACAACATTATAAATAACATAAAAACAACACCAAAAACTCCCATAGAAGGAAGAGAGAAAATTACATCCCATGATGATCAATGAGATCTCACCAATCCTTACACATGGTCTTCAGTTTGTACTCCCACTACGCAATACCAATTTCCACCTGCATATCAATCTTTTTCATTTTCCTCTCGATTCTGCTAGCAACCTCTTCTTGCATCTATTTTCATTTTTTAAGCTTATCCTGTAAGATAGCAATATCAGGTAAATAAGAAAGCAAATTGAAGTCTCAATGTTCTAGACATTGATATATTACTTTTTATCATATAATATGAATTTAGGATCTATGTGTTTAACTTAAGGTGCAATATGATGAGTTTCTTGATAGAAATGAGTTCCACTCTCTTGATCAGAGGGCTTTTTTATTTTGACAAGATAGGAGAGATGAAATTTTATTATTACCTATGATTTGGGTATTACAGGTGTTCCACATGAATTTTTATCAATAAAGCAATGCCCTCTAGATAGAAAGCATATGAGAAATCACGATGATTTAAAATTTATAGCACTATTTTATAATATTGTGAGGGAAAATATACCTATATAAATATTAGTGGTGAAATTTGCATAGTTATGTCAATTTTTATTTAGTTTTGGATTGATTTTAATGAAATGTTTTAATATACTTATATATTGATAAGTATTGTATTTTTGTGTAAAGTTTGATTTATTTTTATAATTTGTATCCATCTTCACTTACATATGCTTTCATATATTTGACCTTATCTTATTCTTATTTGCACTTATCTTACTCATCATTATTCTTATCTGATTCCAACACAAGGTCAACTTTGGTCAATATTTTGGCAAAACCCTTGATTTCATCACAAGGTCAACACAAAGTCAATGCAAAGTCAAATCTTAGGTCAAACAACCCCTAAGTTGAAACCCTAGGTCAAATCTAGCTTATCTTTAACTATCTTTCTCTTGGTTTGGGCTCACGAATGTGCCAGGGCTGGACTTAATGGTGAGTGTGTGAGGGCAATCCTTGATGAGATATAGGAGATCCACCCAAGACCACAACAAGACCAATAGATAATTCAACAACAACAATAAAGGTTAAGGATACAAGCTATCATTCAATACTTTGAACAACAATGCCAAATTGAAATAAGCGTCAACGAAAACAATAGTCAACCTACACAGCATTGGAACCTTAGAAATCCAAATAGAAGAATGGTGACTAGTGACCTTTCGGGTCATATAGTTATTTTAACAACAACAGTCATAGAATACCGAATTAGAATCAACGCACAAGAAAGGCCCTAAGACCAGTCGACCACTATCATCAAAGTCCAACTCTCAAACGAGCCAGACCACCCCCGTGTCTCACCTCCTCTTGACTGGCTACTTCCACAAGAGCGAGAGTGATGTGGAGGTTCACCCCATGGCAAGGAGAGGGGTCCATGTATGTGCCAAAGCTGACTTAGCTGTCCTAGGCTACCGAGTCATGTTTTTTAGTGTACATATTTTGGTGAACCTGACGTGAACAACAAAAACTTTTAATAGAGCCACTTTTTGTTTCTATTTCTTCAACAAATCCTTTTGAGATGGATTCTTTCACATTTTTACAAATTTCATAATGTTTCATGCAAAAATTCCAATGGAATGTTCCCTTGAGTAAAATTACAAATCCAAAAGGGATCCAACAAAATCCCTACAACTTTGACCAAATCAAAACACAACATGTGAACATTTAATACAATATCCATCAAGATGATCAACCCATAACAAGCCATAGGAAAATGGCCACTAAAATAGACAATGAAGTATGTTGTCAAGAGAAGAACTTACAAAAAGCTTAGGAGGTACAAAAATCACTCCACATAGTACATCAAGATAAAAGGTCCACAACATGTGAAATGTCATCAAAAAGAACAAATAGGGTCACTCAAACCCCAATGCAAAGAAATCTATCACAAGGTGGAAAAAATCAAAGAATGGACAAAGCCTCACTCATAGACCTTATAGAAAGTTTGGTCCAATGAATCGAGACCCTTGAGGCTAGGAGTGTTGAACAAAATTGCCAAAACAAAATCGAGGAAAAACCTAGGGCATAGAGAAATCCTTTCATTGTTAAGACTAAATCAAACTAGGGGGCAACACAAATTTTCCCTCATCTAAAATTCCATGAAACATTCAGGCCTCCCTTGCCCTTATCATCCAACATGACAAGTTTCAATCAATTAGGTGGGATTCCTATAATGCAAAATTAATCATAAACAATCCCACCCAATATTCAAAACATAAACATTATGCCATCTAGTCATCCAACTTTTTTAGGATACCAACAATCTAGCATACCCCTTCAACAAGCACAACATGCTACATCTAAAGGGATAATGTTTGGAGGAATAAGAACCTCTACACATAACACCCTCTTAGGAACATACCTTGAGTATTTAAAGGAGCCTCTTAACTACAACATTCATCAGGTCATACTACCACATCCTCTCCCTGAGATTTCAAAATTTAAAGGAGATGGTGATGCCAAATGTCATATCAAGGCTTACATCATGGCAATGTGAGAAATCCTTCCTTGGGATGAGATGGTAGCAAAGATTTTTCCAAAGACTTTTGAGGGTATTGCTCTAGATTGGTACTATCAACTTCCAAAAGTATCGATCCACTCTTTTAGGCAACTTATTGATCAATTTGTGGCTGCCTTCGACATAAACAAACTAGTCAAGATAGGAATACAGTAATTTTTAACAATCAAGAAAGAAGACAATGAGTCAATCACACATTTTATCACACGATGGAGGAAAATTCTCTATTCTTCAACTAGTGCACTAAACATGGATCATAAGGAACTTTGTGATCTCTTCTTGCATGCTCTAAACAATGACATTTGAGAAGGAGTTCAAAAAATTCCTTTACAAATCATATGAAGAAGCACTCAAAAGTGCCCTTAGAATTGACCAATCTACTATTGATAGTGGAAGAAGGGAGTATGATGTCAATGGAAGGCTGATAAACCATGATAGAAATAATAAACCTTTGACAAACAACCATGACATAGATGTATCAACAAGCACTTCACCATATAGGAACAATAGTCACCAAAATGTCAACAACTATCCCCTGAGAATTGATAAGCATTCATAGAAAAATCATCAATCATGATAAATATTGTTCATTTTATGAGAGAAGGGACATGAGATCAAGTCATGTTGGGGGTACCATTTCTTCATACAAAATCTCCTAAAATGTCAACAAAAAGCATTCATGGAAACATTGTCACAAGATGAAGAACTTAGTCCCAACACCTTTGATCAAAACACCTTAGGCCTTGTGGAATTAGATAAAGATCAAGAAATTTGTGTCACTTAAGGACCAGAACAACCAGATGACACCTCCAACAATTCAAATTCTTCTCACATGATAGATCTTATCAAGATTTCTCCTACGCACAAGAACACTCTCCTCAAAGCCTTAGATCTAGTCCATCTAGTTCAAAACACTCCAAGTGAAAAGCGTTCTTCTTCAACATTTGATTTTGAAAAGTTACCCTCAAGCAATGACATAGCTAAACAGGGTGATCTCCCCCTCCATCTAATAGTCCAAGTTCAAGACTATTCCATTAAATGTGTAATCATTGATGATGGGTTTGCAATCAACATAGTATCTTCTTCAAAGAATGGGTTATGACAAAACTCAAATCATAAAACAACTTCCATCCTTAGAATTCATGATAACCCAAACATTCAAACCATGGGTAAGGTCAATCTTTAAATCACATTGGGTCCCAAAACTCTCCCAACTAAATTTTATGTCCTCAATAAAGATTCCATAGGATGAGGGCAATTCCCTCCATGCTATTTCAATAAATACACTTCTCACACATGTGACAAACTCATGTCATCAATGGAGATCCTAATCCTTTCATCCTTTATAGAGTTGAACAAGTCAAAAAGAAGGGAAATACCATGGAAACCACCAAGGACCCAAAAATCAACAGTTTTGAAAAAGGAGAGACATCAAAACAAATTACAAACATAGCCAAGACCTCAAAAGGAGGCAACAAGAGAATTCCCCTTCGACCCCCACTCAACAAAGTCTTATGCTCCATTCAACTTAGTGGCCATTCCAATTGATCCAGACATAAACATTCATATGATTGAAATCATGACTAAAGAAGAAGAACCAAAACCCAAACAGAAACTAGGAGAGTCAACACCAACTTTATTTGCCCCTCAAAATTTCAAAACAAACCTAGGAACTCAACAAGAATAGAAAATGATAAAGCTAGGGGGCAAATCATTAAACAATGAAACTTGTGAGTGCACAAAACTCCTTGATAAATACAAAGACATTTTTACACCAAGTCTTTGAGTGTCCTTGTAAACATTTTCAAATGAAGTTCAGACCAAATTTGATAGGTCCAAATGTAGTTAAGGAAGACATCAGAAACGATGCTACCTCTTGTGCATTATGGAAGGAAAAGAGTTCAACATCTCAAAACATTGTAAAACCTATAAAATCCAAAAAAAAAATCAAATATTCCAAAAATATGAAAAATACAAAATCTTGAAAAGATCAAAAAAATTATTTATTACATTTTTGCATTCTTCATTATGTTCCATCATGCATTTTGTGAGTGTCATGCTCTTGTTTGATTTTTGTCCAAGTAAGGAGTCTAAGGTTGCTTAGGTATAGGTTGACCCTTTGAGCCTTTGAGATCCCATGATAAATCATGTTTGCCATTTATCATTCCCCTATTCACATTTTCTCAGTGATTCTAATCAAAGCCCAACTCTTAGCTTTACACTGATCCCAGTCTTAATAATTCAGGATGTTGAGTCTAAGCAAATTCAGTATCCAAACCTATAGTGTTCAAAGGAATCTTGCAAGTAGAACTTCCCAGTTCTTCCCTAGTAGAAAGGAAGTCCAACTAGACTATGAAAACTTTTGGTGGTGCTCAGCCCCTTATGCTTCCTAGCCAAAAATGTTAGGGGGAAAAAAACTCTAAAGGAAGCAATCTAAATTATGAGTGAATAAAAAAAAGAGTGATAAAAAAATAAGAGTGATGAGAAAAGTGAGAATTGAGAGATCAAATAATTGCATATCAAAAGTCAAAAGTATTCATTATTCCATAAAAGTAAAAAAATCTAAAAAAATGAGAAAATCAAGTGAGGCATTGCAAAAATACAAAAAATAGAGAGAAAAAGAAAAAAAAAGAGTTACAAAAAAAGAGTGATATAGAGAAGATTGTTGAATGTCCATACTCTTGAGTGAAGATAAGTCTAAGCTCAAAGCTTCAAGGGTGACATTCTATCAAAGAAAATAAAAGAGAAAGGTACAAAGCACACGCACTAGCTGAGAAAATCCAATAGTCTAATAATTTTGCAGACTATTTTCTATCTAGGGACCCTGATTCATCCCTATTTTTCCTTTACCCCGGGTATATCTTTCTTGCCATCTATGATCTAAGTCCAATGAACACCAATAAAATTTTTTACTTGTGCAAGTTGAAAGCTTGTCAATTTTTTCTTATCTAGATAAGGACCAGTGTTCAACCTGTAGCAAAGCTCAAAATTTAGAAGCATTCCATCTCCTCCCCGCTCCCAATTGAGTCCCTAATCCCATCCCAAAGATCAATAAGTCTCTTTATACCAAGTTAACTCGCAATCCCTTAGGTCAAAAATCCTACTTAAGAGCAGTCACATTGTTTGTTCCACCTACATACATGCTATCATAGAAAATAAAAAGAAATAAAACATGTCATAAAATCATGGCATTCATAGCACTTAGAACATAGTACTTTGCATTTCATAGTTGTGAATCACACCCAAACACATTGCATGTCATTCATATCATAAAAAGACAAAAAAACATATTGCATCATCCATATGTGATCATCATAGGTATGCATTCTCATAAGAAAAATAAAATATCTATTCGACCATATGCACAAGAGCGAAATTGAAGTACAAGATGTCAACTAAAACTATGTATCTAGATCTCATCCAATTAGGTCTTGTAACAATAAGTACAAACAATGTTTAAGCATAAGTCACTCCTCCAACAAGTCAAAAGAGAAAAACTATGTAATCAAGTACACAAGTCTACCCATGCAAGGGGGAAAGGGTAGAAATCTCTTCAATGTAGGTCTCTCAAAGACCTCAAGGAACATCAAGTCAGATCTCCACAAAAACCATAAAAATTAGAAAAATAAAAAAAAACATAAAAAATTATAAAACATAAAAAATCCCTAAAAATCAAATATGTTCTTCAAAATCTGCAATAAAAGGAGAATTTGTTCTCCTCTCTAGCTTAGCATGTGTTATATTTCTTTAATGCATCTTTTGTGCTCTTGTTTTTGATGCTTTCATCCCTACAGATCTTTTCGACAAAGTCAAACAACTAGGTGAATTCACAAGATCTATGGTATGTTCATCATTTCAATTTTCATTACTTGTTTTGATATATTCGGATGTCAAACTACTAGTTATTGCAGGTACTATTGTAGAAAATCAACAACATTTAAGGCCTAGTTCAGGAATGATACCTACCTTTCATGTAGACCACCATCCCCGAGGGGGCAAATATGTAAGCACCAAAATCATGCACAGCCTCCATGAGGACCCCGATGATGACTCACAATCCTTGTCACATACATGTAAGCATGGAATAATGCCCTCTCAGCAATGATTCTCTTTGTAGCATGTGGTTTTTTCTTCCTTTTATTGTTTCCCCTTTGTCATGTTAAACCTTTCTTCACTTTTGACACTTGTCGATTTGTGTTTCTTATACTTGTGACTTTGTCCATAAGCCTTGTATTCATCCATTTGTTATGTTTTGACCTTTCTCCAGTGTTTTTCATCCATTCCCACCCCTAGGAGCCCTCTAGGGAACCTCCCAAGCCATCTCCAACTTTTGGTTTTCAGTTTTAGTCAACCAGTACAAATCTCCCCCTATTATTTCCAAATCTCCCCTAAGAGATCAACCTTTCACAAGTGGAGATTTGGTTTTTGACCCTTGTTTGACCTATTTTCTAAAGACAAATGACCTTCTTTTCTCCTCCTCTTTCATCTCCCATCCTACACTTTAACCCAGGACCCCTCCTCTAAGGGTCTCCCTCAAGCGACCTTGATTGGTGAAAGGGATGACTAGGTGCCAACCATGTTGTCTTTCCCAGCTGTGCAATTAGACTTGAGTTTTTGGCCAAAAATAACTCTATTTTCACCTATTTTTCCTTCTGTTTGCATGGAATTTTGTCACAAAGATAGAGTTAACTATTTCATGCATTCAACCATGCATATTTAGCTCTTTTTTATCTTTAGTTCTCAACCAATGCACTCTTCTAACTCCTTTTCTTCTTGAGTGATAAGCTATATTGGTTAGATCACTCCAATTTTAGCCCAGATCACTCTTGTGTCTTCCAAGTTAACTCTTCAATCAAATTGAGTTAACTCTTCATCCTCTCCACCTCTGATGCCTTCTTCAAACCTATAAATACCCCTCACCTCTTCATTATTTTTCAAAGTTGGAGAATGCTCTTCCCTTCTTACCAAGTTTTTTCAAGCTTCTTCACAAGCCTTTGAGCCTCTTTCTTTATTTCTTTCTTTAACTCCCTAAAGCTTCAAAGCTTTAATTGTTGCATAAATTTAAAGCTTCCCCTCTTGGGAGGTAATTTCATTTGTACACACAGTTCTTGTAGGTTATTTCTCTCCAATCTAGCATTCATATGCTCACACAGGACATTCGAGCCTTTTGCTTTTTATTTTTGTCTTATCAAGCTTTGCTAAAAGCTCATATAGCATCGATATGCTGCCCACATCACAAGCCATAACGCTCACAAGCTCACATTGAGCTCTCATTCAAGCTTCCAAAATCTTCTTTTTGCATCTCTTTTTTATTACTACCAAGACGATCACTCCACTATTGTAAGAGGATAACAGGTTGCCATACAAGGATTTCTAAGGGTAGTGGAGGCTCATGCATCTCTTTATTCTAGGTTCAGGTCATGTTTTTTATTTCATACTAATTAGAAAATCACATTTTCTCTTAGAAATAGTAAATGCATGTTGTTTTTTCCTTGATAGACTAAGTAGATCTTGCATTATTAGAATAGTTTACTTTCAAAAGTTCATAAATTAGATTCATTTCTAAGCAATTTCATTTTCCTAGAGTAATTGTTCCACATATTTAGAAAAACAAAACAAAAACATAGATTCAATTGCATTAGGTAAATTCATATTATATTGCATCAATTTTCTAATTCCTAGAATAGAAAAAAGTACTTTCATTTCCATAAATAGAAAAAAGCACAAAAAAGTTGTTTTGTACTCATATAGGCTTGCGTGCATCCAAAAACTAAAAAGAACAAAAATATTAGCATCATAGAGTGCTCAAAAGCCCTTAGCATCATAGAGTGTTCTGGCATGGAAAGTTAGATTCTTTGCTAGGCAAATTGCACTCTAACTGTCACAACAAATTGTAATCTGTCCTGCATCAGCACCAATATCTAAACACAGTCTCTTAAGCCAAATGGCTTCCTTGTAAGCATGAGTTACTACCATATACTCAGCTTCTGTTGTGGACAAGCAACCACAAGTTACCGCTTACTCATCCAACTAGTAGCACCACCAAACATAGTAAACACGTAAGCACTAGTGGATCTCCTGCTAGCAAGGTCACCCGCCCAATTAGAATCCACGAATCCATGAATATAAACAAAATGCGGAGGTCCTGTAGGATTTCCATGATAGCATATGGAATACTCATAAGTACCCCTCAAATATCTGAACACTCTCTTAACTGCATCCCAATGTAACCATCCAGGATTAGCCATAAATCAACTAAGGACTCCCACTACTTGGGCAATGTCTGGTCTTGTATAGACCATAGCATACATCAAACTGTGAACAGCACTAACATAAGGTACTCTACTCATGTCCTCCACTCACTTGGAGATTTTGGACAATCATTAATAGACAACTTTATCCCTAATGAAACAGGAACACACAATGGTCTACAATCTGCCATGTTGAACCTATCCAACATGATCTTCACATACTTACTCTAGCTTAACCAAAGTTTTCGTTTAGCTCTGTCTCTTCTGATTTCCATTCCCAGAATGTACCTGGCTGCCCCTAGATTTTTCATCTCAAATTGTGCTGACAACTGAGGCTTCAAATCAAAAATCATATTCTTACTATTCCCAATCAACAGCATATCGTCAACATACAATGCAATAATGAGAATATCATTGTCAAATTTGTAATACACACAATGATTTGATTTTGATCTCAGATATCCAATTGAAAACACAAAGGCATCAAACTTCAAGTACCACATCCTAGGAGACTACTCCAAACCATACAAAGACTTTTTCAACTTGCAAACTAAATTTTCTTTACCTTTCTCTATGTAATGCTCTGGTTGTGACATGTAAATATCTTCCTCCAAATCACCATGAAGAAAAGTTGTCTTCGCATCCATCTGTTCCACCTCTAAGTCATAAGTTACTACAAGAGATAATAAGAACTGAATAGATGCCATCTTTGCAACGGGAGAGAAAATTTCACCATAATCAATTCCCTCCACTTGTGAGTACCCCTTCGCAACCAGTCTAGCCTTGTACTTTTCAACACTGCCATTTGCACTAAATTTCTTCTTGAACACCCATTTGCATCCAACAGGTTTCCATCCTTCAGGCAAAGGCACCAAGTCCCATGTTTTATTCTTCTCCAAAGAAGCCATCTCATCTTCCATGGCCTCCTTCCAAGAACCTGCATCTTTGATGCCCGTAGCCTCTTTCACAGTTCTAAGCTCATCAGTGTTAGCAAGTAAAGCAAAAACAAAACTAGAATCAAGCAGTGAATAACCAAACCTATCAGGTTGCTTTCTTGCTCATGTAGACCTCCTCAATGGCTAAGGTTGAGGTTATGCTTCTTCTTCTAAGCTTTCAAAGCTGCCAGAGCTCTCCTCATCATCAGGTCTCACAGAGTCTATCGATTCAGTCTTCTTAGGGGTAGATGGAAACTGAACCACACCCTCTTTCTTTTCTATCTATTCTAGTTGTAAAACAATGGAAAAAGGTGTTAGCTCTCTGAAGATAACACTTCTACTATACAACACTTTTTCAGCCACAGGATCCCAAAGCTTGTATCCTTTTACACTGACACCATAGCCAATGAAGATAAACTTAACAACCTTATTCTCCAATTTAGATGATTTCTCCCTAGGCACATGTGCATATGCCTCACAACCAAAAATACAAAGATGTCTAACTGAAGGTTTCTTACCAGACCACACCTCCATAGGCATCTTACCAACAAGAGATGATGTAGGAGACCTATTTACCAGGTAGCAAGTAGTGGCTACAACTTCAGCCCAAAAATTTTGTTTAAGGCTTTCTCCACTAAGCATACTCCTAGCCTTCTCCATCAGTAACATGTTCATCCTCTCTGCAACTCCATTTTGCTACGGGGTTTATGGAGTTGTCTTATGTCTTTCAATCCCTTGTTCTTTACAAAACTTATCAAACTCTGCTGAACAAAACTCACCACCATTATCAATCCTCAACCACTTAATCTTTTTACTAGTTTGATTCTCAACAAAAGCTTTAAACACTTTGAACTGACTAAAGACTTCAGTCTTTCTTCTGAGAAAATAAATCCATGTCCTTCTACTGTAATCATCTATAAAAGATACAAGATATATAGATTTGGAAATCGAAGGAATACTAACAGGACCAAACACATCAAAATGAATAAGATCCAATACACCAGAAGACTTGTGAGAACTAGAGTGAAACTTAACATGGTTTTGCTTTCCATATATACAATGTTCACAAAAGTCAAACACAAGATTACATCATTTAACCCCTCAACAATGTTTTTATTTTTCAAGGTTTGAAGACCCTTCTCACCAATGTGGCCAAATCTCTCATGCCATAACATTGTCTTTTCAGTACGAAGTTTAACTTCCAAAGCATGTGCACTACCATCAAGATTTGTTACAACAAATTTCTTCACTGCTGGTTCAGATGGTGGGGATGAAGTGACTGTAGCTCTTTTCTTTGAGTCAGAAGAACTATTACACTATGAAGTGTATGCCTCCAGCTGAAACAGAGTACCTCTCCAAGTACCCTTCGCAAGCACCATAGATCCTCTAGTCATCTTGCATCCATCCTTCGAAAAGACAACCTGCACACCTGCATCATTCAGCATACTTACAGACAGTAGGTTCCATGCCAAGCCTAGGATGTGCATAACCCTAGAGATTCCCTTCACTCATCCATTAGGGAATTAGATTGAGACTCTTCCATGACCAATAATCTTCAGATGAGAATCATCACCCAAGTACACTCTTCCACCATCGAACTCTTCATACTTCATGAACTAGCTTTGATGCGAGGTCATGTGGAATGATGCACCAGAATCAATCAACCACACATCATCAGATGCATGGGTGGCCAGGGTTGCAATGAAGGCATCACCATCATCTTGTGACTTGTCAGAATCTAAATCAGGGGCATTCTTCTACTTCTTTTTCTTTTCCTCTTTGCATTCCTTTCAGAAATGCCCCGTTTTACCATAGTTCCAACAAAGAGCCTTGGACTTTCCAGGAGATTTGGATCTCCCATGAGATTTGGATTTGCCCTTTTTGCCTTTCTTGTCCTTCTTCTTCCCTTTCTCTTTGGGCCTTCCATGAACCACAAGAGCATCTTTGGTTGACTCAATTGTCTTTCTCTACACTTCTTCAGATAACAATGAAGATACTACATCATCCATCTTAAAGGTGGTAGTACTGCTTCCGATAGCCATGACAAGATGATCCCATGAATCTGGCAAAGACAAAGTAGGGTCATACATCGATCCTCCTCTATTGTCACACCCATGGATGTCAACTGTGTAACAAGCATGTTAAAAGCATTCATTTGGTCCACAACAGATCCTCTATCTTCAATCTTTAGAGAAAACAACTTCTTTTTCAGAAAAAGCTTGTTCACCAGGGACTTGGCCTGATAAATAGATCTTAGCTTCTTCCAAAGTTCTTTTGCAGTCTTCTCCTCATGGACATTCAATAGGATAGAGTCAGCTAGACAGAGTCTTATGAGACCCTTAGCCTTTTGATCTTTGAGGTCCCAATCACCTTGTGACATTACTGTAGGTTTTGTGCCATCAACGATTTCCCATAGGTCACGATCAAGAAGTAGGTCTTCCATCTTGAGTTTCCACAACTCAAAATTTGTACCATTGAACTTCTCCACCTCTACTCTTCCGGATGTGCCTGCCATCTCCTTCCTACAAAAAGATATAGAATACTCTACACATACTCCCACTCAACCTAAGATTAGCTCAAAAAACCCTACCTAGTAGCTAGAACCAAAACTGGCCAGGCTCTAATACCAACTAAAGGGAAGCTAGGTGTGCAGAAATTGCTTCCTACACTAATCTAAAGAGGAGAGAAGAGTACAAATTCTTTTTAATCCTTACAATTGCAATATTATTAAGCCAACAATAGAGATATTGTAGCAATACACACACACACAAAAAGTAGATAGAAGAGAGAGAGAGAGAGAGAGATATACATGGGGAAAACCCTTACGAGTGAAAAACCCTACACTCCAAAACACAGCTCAAATGTATTCCATAAACAATGAAGGTTACAATATAGTTACAAAGCCAATTCTCTTGTAGGAGTCTTCGGCACTCGTATCTGGAGACAATCCGGCAGCATAACAATACATGTCAATCACATAATACATCTCCTCTCCAAAGCACCTATTTATAAAGAAACTACAAGGCAAAAAAAGCTCTATCTTGGGATGGGCATCCAACATGGCCTCATGGCCCAAAACCCACGCCTATAGACACTTGTCCAACACTGTAGGATGTTCCTGACACTTGTCAAGTCACCCCATCCCAAAGATGTCACCTATTCCCAATTTGGGTAATGACAGATACTCTTACGACTCTTACTATTGTCATAGAATCTGTCATAATTGTCATATCTTACAACTGTAAGAGAATCTGTCATACACAGGCTAAAAATATCATATTCTCTTACAACATAACCCTCCTTGGGGCACCCAAAGATGCCTTTTTCCAAGATGCTTCTTGAAACATGTCTTCACCTGTCATAGAATCTTCCATTTACAACTCTTACGTGTCATAGAACTGTCATAGGAATCTGTCATGACCGTTTTAGTCAATATTCCCTTACACACTATCCAAGATGCCAACACATGGCAAAATATTCCTACCACTAAGTGGGACACCTATCTCCTCATGTGAGGACAAATTTATATGTGGTCATCTTCCATGTAGGATGACACATCACCATGCCAACTCCCATAAGATGACAACATAGGATTGTCTTCACTTTGAAATCTGCAACAAAACACGTCACAAGCCACTGAAAGCAAGGTGAAAATAAAATGGAACAGCAAATAGAAGAAGAGAAATCTGCACAATAATATTTATTCAATCTGAAATTTCATTACAAAATATGGAAGCATATGAGCTTCTCAGAATTACACATCCAACACCTACAACAAATAATTTTATCCACCTCTAGACTCCTTCCCCAACATCTGGGTCTCTCTTCAATTTTTCTTCTCCCAGCTCCAATAAAAACATGTCAGTTATTCCTTTCACTGTGCCCTCATTTTTTAGAATTTTCTAAAATGGTTTCTGGGTTTGATGTATCTTCTTCCCATCTTTCCAGAACATTTTGAATTTCTTAATTTCAATAAGATATGAGAAATTTATACTTATTTTACCAAGACTAGGTCTCATAATTTTGACCCAGACATGCAACAACATGCAAATCTTTGTGGCCCACATGGAACCACCTCTTGAAAATCCACACCCTTCTTGGAGATTACAATTTGAAAATAATTGTTACCTAAATTTCACTACAGCTCATTCAGGTAGAGCTTTGATTCAAAATTTAAAAGGGTACATTTTTATCTGATCCTTATTACATTACATTCAAGTGCATAAATGAAATAATTCAAAAGAATATGATTATCAAATTACTGTATTTATCCAAGTGCATGTAACATAAGAAAGATTGATACAAATCCTTTCTGAAAAATAAATAATCTTTATTGAATGTAAAATGTACAGTATCTCACACAAGCCATGAGATTGACTTTCTTATTTAATGAAATTGAAGAAACAATTTATACATGAATAAGTAAATGAAAGTAAAAGTGCATGTAAGGATAGAGGCCAGTCATTGCCTGAGAATGACTGGTTCTGGTTCTAATTGTGTCGTCATGTTGCCATGAGTTGTCTTTGTCCTTCCTAATTCATGTCATTTCCAGTTCCTGCATTTGGCAAAAGAGTGATGTTAGAGCAATGCTCTAAGCAATGAATGGTCCCTAACCTAACATGAACAAGTACCTATGCATGTATAAACTAATCCTCAAATGCATTAAACAAGAAATGTATACTTTGGATGTCCTAGAAAACAAGCAAGTCATCAAACACATCCAAAGTATGCATCTATTTTCTAACAAGTTTGCTTCATGTGCAAATACAGGTGAAATCATTTTCTGTGTGATTCATTAGACTACATTATGAGTGGAGAAAATGTGGCTCCCACAAGGGTTGAGCCCAGCTCATAGTTATTACAAAAGCATTTCATATGTATTCATCAAATGCAAGGAAGATAGACTACATTTAAGAGAGTCATCAGACTGGAAGAGATAAACTCAAAGGTTCTCATGGAGGGACTATGCAAAAGGAGAGGATAGCCTAGTTCAAAGGAGATTGTCAGGGCTAGGATGTTAGGAAATAGAGGTATGACAGTGATAAACTAATACAAAGGATGTATGAGATCTTGTTGCTATCACAGTCCCATGAGGGGTACTAGATGAAGGCATAGTTCACAAGATATATCATATAAAGGGTTTAAGTGCTGATAAAGGTGGTAGCTGTTATAAAGAATGACTAGTAGAGGATGAAAAGTGTTGACAAAGATCTTGCTAGGAGGTTGTATTTATTTTTCTAATGTTTGCACAACAACACAACAGTCACTACCTCTACTGAATCATTGTCTTAAGAGGATATTTGTAGAATGTTTTAAGAACCTTCATGATGCATGAGATAGGTTTTACACCTGTATGTTTCAAAAGGAGAAGACAATGATAAAGGGAAGATTATAACGAAAGCCTGAGAAACAACAAAATAGGTCTAAACTTTCATTGGAGAGCCTATTCAAGGGTTTAAGGTTTGTCATAAACACTGATTGTATTGTAGATAGGTTGTAACAGTCATCAGAAGAAGATATAGTAGTTAGGTGTAATGATCACTATTAAAATAGTTTTTTGGGACTCAGTGATGGATTTGCATATACAAATTATAAAAAAATGACACAACTGGAGGCAGCTCATTGTGTAATAACAGTCAAGAAAGACAACATGCATAGAAGACAACATCCTTATCAGAATAGTCATATAAAAGGCCGAGAAGGGAAACATAGGTGATAATAGTTTTGGCATGCCCAGTGTGACATATTTAACTACTATAGTCCATAAGTCCTCTATTCATTGTTGATATTTGGTGTGTATGTCAACATCAACCTTTGGAGGCAATATTCACACACCTGGCAACTCTACAAGTGAAGAATTAGCTGGTTTTAGCAGTCCAAGTACAAGCAACTAATGAGGTTGGTGCTACTTGTTAGTTTTCTACCATTTGAAAGTAGTTTCTCAGCACCTGGTGACTCTATTTGGTGTTATAACTCATTTCTTAGTGTTTCAAGGCCCTGTTGCCTATATACATTCCAAATCAGTTATCTAGACTTGCATATGTTTCATGTTTTACTCTTGTAATGTCTAGTTATCAGTACTGTGATGGTTTTTCACCTCCATTCCATGAAGATCATGCATGTATACCCTCTTACCAATCATATCACATAGAATAGCTTGTTGGTTTTATTCCAAATGACCCTGTAACAGCAGATTACCAGCAGTCCTATCATGTTTTCCACCCTCCCATCCCTATTCAACCTCAATATCAACTGATATATGATCAAGTTCAACCCCAAGAAGAGGTTTTTGATGCCAACCAACATGATTATTCACACAGTTGGCCTCAAGAGCACCCTTACCAGAATGTATTAGATCTTATCCAAAAGTTTGACTATTTTTTGTGGGAACTGAGCCAAAAGCTTGAACATTGGTAAGGAGTTCTCACACATGTATTGGATGTTGGTTGAAATTGAGAAGCAAAAAGAGATTATCTTGTAGTAGCAAGAGTTGGCTGAGCAATCCGCTATTTATAATCAAGAGTGGGTGACAAAAGGAATACAGTTTGAAAGGAATCTTGAAGGAGAGATAGCTGGTAAAAAGGAGCAAATGAAGATTTTGTCTGCTCAGGTGCAAAGTAGCCGAGCTTACTCAGATTATCAATGCCAAAAAGGGTGTGAAATCCAGGCAGCCTTTTCTATTCCTAGTTTTAGCTCAACTCTTCTGGTAAAGTTGAATCATCCTATGAACGAAGGTGTGAGTTGTTCTACTTCAACAGCAGTTTCAGAACAACAAGAGGACATCAAACAATCTGAGGAGTTGTTGATTGACAATAATTAGTATGAAAATGGAGCCTTGGACCATGAAGAAGAGCATAAATCTGAACCTGACACCATTTTTCAAGTTAGGACCTTTGATATATTCGAACAGGTTATGCATGAGAAAGCTAATGTTGAGCTTTTTGGAGAGATGTGTATAGGTATAATTGATCATTTTTGTTCAATATTGGATGATGAGGAATCAGACCTTTTAGGAGAAGTTGACAATCATGATGAACTAGAACAGTAAGTTCACAAGCTTGAACAAGTGCTGAAGCAACAGGAGGAATATGGTCCTAATAGAGAGGAGTTCATTCTCTCAAGCCAAGAAATTTCTCATGAATCTGATTTGCAAGGTCTTAGCTGGTTGGAGGAGCTTCCTTTCTACTATACTAAAGAACTTGAGGTTGACGCATCAGTTAAAAGTTTACCTCAAGAGGCTACATCAATGTTTGAGTTTTTGCCTTCCTTCATTGACAAAGAAACTCTTGTTTTAAAGTGTACCTCCTTGAGCGATAATGAAGATTTTGAACTTAAATCAATTGTCTCTAAAAGCCTTCCAAGAGTTGATAGCTTTGATGAGTTATTAGACACCCTAGTGGAAGAAGATTGTCCATTGACTATTGAGGAGGAATCAACATGGCAACTTATTATGCAAGGTGAAGGTAATGCTATTTTTTCTAAGCATCCAATTTATTACGGTTCAAATTTAGTCACGAAGCAAGACAATCATGAGCAGCATGAAGAATGTGAAGAAGCCAACAATGAGAGTTCAAGTTTTATCCATTCTAGGGGTTGTCCAATCAGATATTTAGCTAGTATGGAGGCTACCGAAGTATCAGAGGTCATGCTTGTACCCAAATATGAGGATGCATTTGAAGAAGAGGCTGATTTTGAAGTTGCAGCTGAAAGTGATCAAATTCAGCTCACTAGTTTAGTTCAGGACAGCAATAGGCATGATCAAAATCAAGGTATAAGTGAGTTTATTTGCACCTTTCATGAAACATTGCAACAGCCTATTGAATGTTTGCATGTATTTCATGTTTTCATAAATATATAATCATCTAATGCATTAGTTGTTGATCAGAAAGGGGTGTTATTTTGCAAAACCAGTTGATGGTTTTGTTTGACCAACTTCTTTGTTGGTAGGGTAGGTTAGGATAGGTTTCTAGTTGCAGTTTCAATTCCCTAAGTGCTGTCCAGCACAGTTAGATAGGTTGCTTTCTGCATTTTTGCTTATTAGTTAAGTTTTCCAAGTGTCTTTCACTAATGTTTTGTTGAGTTACAGAGGTCAGAAATCTGTTGTCCAAGTGTTTTGAAAAGTCTCAGAGTGACCCTATGCCTAATGGATAAGCTTCAGGCAACTGGTCTAATGTTTAGCAGGCAAACATATAGCAGATGTTGCTAAAAATGTTACCTAAATTTCACTACAGCTCATTCAGGTAGAGCTTTGATTCAAAGTTTAAAAGGGTACATTTTTTATCTGATCCTTATTACATTACATTCAAGTGCATAAATGAAATAATTCAAAAGATTATGATTATCAAATTACTACATTTATCCAAGTGCATGTAACATAAGAAAGATTGATACAAATCCTTTCTGAAAAATAAATAATCTTTATTGAATGTAAAATGTACAGTATCTCACACAAGTTGTGAGATTGACTTTCTTATTCAATGAAATTAAAGGAATAATTTATACATGAATAAGCAAATGAAATTAAAAGTGCATGTAAGGATAGAGGCTAGTCATTGCCTGAGAATGACTGGTTCTAGTTCTAATTGTGTCGTCCCTAATCTAAGCAATAAATGGTCCCTAACCTGACATGAACAAGTACCTATGCATGTATAAACTGATCCTCAAATGCATTAAACAAGAAATGTATACTTTGGATGTCCTAGAAAATAAGCAAGTCATCAAACACATCCAGAGTATGCATCTATTTTCTAACAAGTTTGCTTCATGTGCAAATACAGGTGAAATCATTTTCTATGTGATTCATTAGACTACATTATGAGTGGAGAAAATGTGGCTCCCACAAGGGTTGAGCCCAGCTCATAGTTATTACAGAAGAATTTCATATGTATTCATCAAATGCAAGGAAGATAGACTACATTTAAGAGAGTCATCAGACTAGAAGAGATAAACTCAAAGGTTCTCCTGGAGGGACTATGCAAAAGGAGAGGATAGCCTAGTTCAAAGGAGATTGTGAGGGCTAGGATGTTAGGAAATAGAGGTATGACAGTGATAAACTAATACAAAGGATGTCTGAGATCTTGTTGCTATCACAGTGGTCTATCACAGTCCCATGAGGGGTACTAGATGAAGGCATAGTTCACAAGATATATCATATAAAGGGGTTGAGTGCTGATAAAGGTGGTAGCTATTATAAAGAATGACTAGCAGAGGATGAAAAGTGTTGACAAAGATCTTGCTAGGAGGTTGTATTTCTATTTCTAATGTTTGCACAACAACACAACAGTCACTACCTCTACTGAATCATTGTCATAAGAGGATATTTATAGAATGTTTTGAGAACCTTCATGATGCATGAGATAGGTTTTAGACCTGTATGTTTCAAAAGGAGAAGACAATGATAAAGGGAAGATTATAATGAAAGCCTGAGAAACAACAAAACAGGTCTAAACTTTCACTGGAGAGACTATTCAAGGGTTTAAAGGTTTGTCATAAATACTGATTATATTGCAGATAGGCTGTAACAGTCATCAAAAGAAGATATAGCAGTCAGGTGTAATGATCACTATTAAAATGGTTTTTTGGGACTTAGTGATGGATTTGCCTATACAAATTATAAAAAAATGGCACAACTGGAGGCAGCTCATTGTATAATAATAGTCAAGAAAGAAAACAAGCATAGAAGACAACATCCTTATCAGAATAGTCATATAAAAGGCTGAGAAGGGAAACATAGGTGATAACAATAATAAAGATAAAATCTTGTGCAATCCACCTTCACATGGACACCTAGTATTTGCCCAATCAATTTTGGGTTGTTATGACAACTTCCAGATTCCTTACAACTATGACAGTTACAATAATAGATGCCATTAATTCCAAGATTCTTGGCATCCCCACTTATTACAAAATCAGTGAAATCCCACCAAAATTTCATTTACAATTGCACCCAAGGGAAATTACATTTGTTGCAAATTAAAATTATTATTTCCCAAAGCCCGAAAACCTTATTGAAAACAAACCAAATTAAAATAACAATATTTTTGGTGATGTAAGATTGTCATTGACTGTGGATGCTCCTGCATCAGACTCCCAGAGAAAAGAGAATTCAAGTCCCTTCTTTTTCTTATACCATCTCCTATTCAGCATCCTCTCAGCTTTCAGGTTCTAAAATTCCATTTATTGTGCATATACCTCAGTAGCATCATCATTTATGCCTTTATCATACAATATAGCAGCATATTCACCATTACCACAAGCTGCATAATACCCTTGCAAATCTGCATATACCTCATTAACAAACAAATCTGCAACATCTTCATTAGCAACCTTATCAACAGCGACTTGATCATCAACATGCCTTTCCACTTGCTCATCTTGAACATCAGACTCAAATAACTGAAAATGACGTGGAGACTCATCCACAACTGTGTTTACCATGTATTCTTCAATGCTTGATGTCAAAACAGTCATAGGTATACTCACCATTTAATTTCTTACCTCTTCCTCTATCTGAGATGCTCTTCCTCTAATGCTAATGTCCTTACTCGTCTTCTTCTTCTTTAGACAATTTTATTGATATGCCATGATACCCTCTTGCTCACTGATAAGTGCCAACTTTGCTCTTGTTTAAGTAAATCCTTCCATTTCTCTTCCATTCTTTCTCTCATCTCTTTTAGTTCTTCCATAGCCTGCCTCAACTCTTTTATCTCTTGGTCAATTTCCATTTGTTTTGCCTTTTCTTTTTCCTTCTTCATCTCTTTTTCCTCTTTTTTTCTTTGTTTTTTCTTCTTTTGTGAACCCCCAGCCTGCAGGTACTTTCTCAACAAATCCATCTTCTCTTCAATCAAGTCCCTTTAACCTTGCTTCTTCTTGTCTTTGCCTCACCTAGGTCTCTTCTCTTTTTCTCTACCTAGTCTTTTGGCAACCAAGTTCTCTCTTCAACCTGCACAAACAAAAACCTACCAACACCAAACTCTCTTGCCCAGACCTTCTAAGCTCTGATACCAATTGATGTAGAGAGGATTGTCTTCACTTAGAAATCTGCAACAAAACACTTCACAAGCCTCTGAAAGCAAGCTGAAAATAAAATGGAACAACAAATAGAAGAAGAGAAATCTGCACAATAATATTTATTCAATCTAAAATTTCATTACAAAATATGGAAGCATATGAGCTTCTCAGAATTACACATCCAACACCTGCAACAAATAATTTTCTCCACCTCTAGACTCCTTCCCCAACATTTGGGTCTCTCTTCAAGTTTTCTTCTCCCAGCTCCAATAAAAACCCATCACTTATTCCTTTCACCGCGCCCTCATTTTTCAAAATTTTCTAAAATGATTTCTAGGTTTCGTGCATCTTCTTCCCATTTTTCTAGAATGTTTTGAATTTCTTAATTTTGATAATATATGAGAAAGTTATGCTCATTTTACCAAAACTAGGTCTCATAATTTTGACCCAAACATGCAACAACATGCAAATTTTTGTGGCCCACATGGAACTGCCTCTTGAAAATCCACACCCTTCTTGGAGGTTACAATTTGAAAATAATAAAGATAAAATCTTGTGCAATCCACCTTCACATGGACACCTAGCATTTGTCCAATCAATTTTGGGTTGTTATGACAACTTACAGATTCCTTACAACTATGACGGTTACAATAATAGATGCCATTAATTCCAAGATTCTTGGCATCCCCACTCATGACAAAATCAGTCAAATCCCAACAAAATTACATTTACAATTGCACCCAATGGAAATTACATTTGTTGCAAATTAAAAATATTATTTCCCAAAGCCCACAAACCTTATTGAAAACAAACCAAATTAAAATAATAATATTTTTGGTAATGCAGGATTGCCATTGACCATGGATGCTCCTGCATCACATCCTAATTACACAATAGGCAATAAATAAATAAATACAATGAAATAATACAAGGAATTACCAAGGTTGAGACACCTTAATTCCCAACAATTTTTTACTGGGGAGAACTAGATTTTGGTAAAAACTCTCATTACAAAATAAATAGATTTCTAAATATTTAATTTGTATGGTCCAATGTGCACTATTCAAAAGTAGAGGTTGTAGAAAATCATCAATACAATGCTATCTCTTCTCAAGGAAGAGAGAATAGTTTTAGGGGAAGATTTCAATGTGATAGCTGGCACTGAGGAAAATTAAGGAAACATCATTCCTCCATCTAAAGTAATGGAAGACTTCAAGGAATTCCTATTGATTAATAGCATGTTTGACTACATCCCTAAGAATGGTAGATTCACATGGATAAATTGAAGGAAAAATTTCAATCACATAGAAGAGAGAATTGATAGGTTCCTTCTATCACACAAATGTCTTTCTAAATTGTAAAGTAAGTATTAAGTTCCATCCTTCCTGTACTGGGATCAGATCATTTCCTCATAAGCTTAGAGATAAAAGAAGATCATGCTCCAAAGAAAAGTTCATTTAAATTTGAAGCAATGTGGTTCAGGCACCCAAGTTTCCTCCTCCTATTACAACATTGGTGTGTATCTTCTCCCTTCATGAAAGGATCAAGAATGTATCAATTACTTCACAATTTGAATTATATCAAATCCTAAACCAAGAAATAGAATTGAAACCACTTCAAAAACTTTTTTAAGGAGAGAGAGAGAGAGAGAGAGAGAGAGAGAGAGATTTATATGTTAGAATTGGTAGCCCACATAATCAAGAATGGGATTTATTCATAACTATTCATAGGAAACAAAACTAAAAGTGGAAATTTAAGAATTCTCCTAAGGGAGGAAATTTATTGGAGGAAGAAATCATGAGAAACATGGCTGAAAAAAAGTGCTTGGAACACCAAGTTCTTTCTCATCTCTACCATAATTAGAAGGGCTTCCAATACCATCTCCAACATCATAGCAATCGATGGAACTCTCCTGTCGGCTCACAAGGACATTTAGGATTAAGCAATCAAGTTCTTTAAAGGTATGTCATCAATGAGAGTTGATCTATCACCCCCTTTTCTACCTCACTGTTAGATAGCATCCCAAGATTAGTCACAAAAGAGAAAAATAGGAGGCTAATAGAAGAATTCAAAGAAGAAGAAATCAATGTAGTTATATTCTCAATGCCAAGAGACAATGTGCAAGGCCCAAATGATTTCATAGAAATGTTTTTCCAGAAATGTTAGAGTTTTATAGGTTCAAACATCATTTTAGCAATAGAAGAATCTATGAACAAAGGAACCTTTTGAAATAATTTAATGTCTCATTCATATCCTTAATCCCCAAAATCAAAAATCTAGCCCCATTCATGTTAGGAAAGGTCTCTTAACCTTGCAACTATAAAAGGTTACTATTATTCCTAGTTTTGGTCTTTTTGAATACCCTTTATCTTGAGGAATGTTTTAGAACTTTCAAATTTTCAAAAGAGGCTAAAAATGGCAAGGCTTACTATTTTTAGTAAATCTACATTTGAGCTTAGAAGGACTCAAAATTTTTCCAAATGGTGTAGAACTGTCAAGTAAACATCTCGAGTGAGTTTTGACTCAAGATCATACCTGGATTGTAAGATATTAAAGTTTCTATTTTTGAAAGTCCCAGAAAAAAAGTTGCAAACTCATATTTGAGGCACTTAGAGGTCCCTAAACATCCTAAAAGTTGTTTTAACTATAAAAACATGTTGTGTCTTGATAGATCTCTTCACAAGATTTTTGACGCATTAAACGGTTCATTAGTCAAACACTTGGATCAAAAGTTATGACCTCTGGAAGTTGGACCTCTTGTTTTGGGAAATGTGAAAACATGTTGGACACTTAAAAGAGTTGTAAAGGGAGAGTTACACATTTTGGTGCATGATTTGGCACATCATAAGTCATCTTTGATTGGAGATAATTTGAGCACCACTTTTGGGTGGTTTTTGGCTCGTGGTTTTTAATTACCCTCCAACAATTTATTGTATTATATCTCCTATATATCAGAAGCTTGAGATGGAGGTTGTTTGTAAGAGTCTTATAGATGTTGAGTTGCCTCTGGAACTCTAGTTGGTTATACTCCTTTGAAATCTTTCTCTGCAAGTATATTGTAATCTTCTTGATTCCTGAATAATATATTGGGCAGCTTTAGAGTGGGGTTTTTCTCCCGAAAGGGTTTTTCCACGTAATTATTGTGTTATAGTATGATTTCTATTTATGTTTATTTATGTAACTATTGTAAAGATTTAAAAAATTCTACATATCCCTCATCTCAAGATTAGTGTAGGAAGTTGTTTCGCTACCTTAGCTTCCTTACAAGTGGTATCAAAGCTTGATCACCTTTGTTTTTAGTTGTGGGTTGTTGGGTTTTTTAAACTAATCTAGTTTTGAGTGGGAGCTTGTACAGAAGATACTCTGTGATCTTGTTGTAGAGATTTTTAGATGGTGAGTACATCAAGGAGAATAAAGGTACAAAACAAATTTCATAACAATTTTGAGATGTGGAAGCTAAATATGGAGGATATGTTAATTGATCAAGATCTATGGGATGTTATTAATGAGAAAGTTTCAAGGCCCACAGATGCTACTTTGGTAGTTGAATATGATTTTATGGATAGTAAAGCCAAGGGTCTAATTAGATTATTCCTGACAGACTCTATTTTAATCAATGTCCATGAAGAGCTCTCTTCAAAGAAACAATGTAAGAAACTCGGTGAAATATATCAAGCCAAATCTTTAGTGAACAATATTTTCTTGAGGAAGAAATTGTATTCCTTGAGAATGGAAGAGGGTAGATCAATTTCAGACCACCTGGAAGCATTTAATATGTTGGTGGCTCAATTTTCATCATTTGGTGTAAAAATGGATGAGGAGGAGAGATGTCGAATCATTCTTTGTTATTTGCTTGATTCATGGGATTCTCTTGTTATGGTGATTGGGAGTACTTCTATTATCTTAAAAAGTATCCATCAATGCTAAAGAAGTCCTAAGTGTTCATGGAAGACCTAAAGAAAAAGGCAAGAAGAGTGAGAAGCATGACAAATCCAAGTCCAAGGGGAGATCCAAATCTCTTAGAAAGTCCAAAGTTATTTGCTAGAATTGTGATAAGCCCAGACACTTCCGTAAGGAGTGTAAAGAAGAAAAGAAGAAGAAAAAGAAGAAATTTGATTTTGATTCTGAGTCCAAGAAGGAAAATGATGATGCATTCATTGCAGCTTTGGCCACTCATGCAGGTAATGATGCATGGTTAATTATCTTAGGTGCATCTTTCCATATGACCCCTAATAAATATTGGTTTTCTAAATATGAAGAATTTAATGGAGGTAAGGTGTACTTGGGTGATGATTCTCATTTAAATATTGTTGGCCATGGTAAAGTTAAAATCAGATTTCCTGATGGTAGAACAAAAAGGATTAATGATGTGTTGCATATCCCTCAATTAGCATGAAATTTATTATATGTGAGCAAATTAATAGATGTGGGTGTGCAGGTAGTCTTTTCTGATACAATATGTAAGATGGTTAGAGGTGCTATGGTGATTGCTAGAGGTGTCAGACTTGGTTGTGCACTATATAAGCTTGATGCATGAACTATTGAGTGTAATAGTACTTATGTGAAAAGCAAATCTATGACTACTTTATTGGAAAAGGAGAGGGTTTCATTTTTAGTGGATGGTTGTGGCTTGTGGGTAACTAAGGGTGCTATTTCTTCTTAATCAAAATTGCCTACAGAGAAGACTATGTTATGGCACCAAAAATTAAGCCACATAGGAGAAAAGGGTCTAAGGACCTTGAAAAACAAAAACCTTGTTGAAGGGTTGACTGATTGTAATCTTGATTTTGATTTCTATGAGCATTGTAAATATGGTAAACAAAATTGCATTCAGTTTTACTCGAGTTACCATAAGTCATGTGGTGTATTAGATCTTATTCATTCTGATGTGTTTGGTCCTGTAGATATTCCTTTGGAAATTCCACATATTATGTTTCATTTATTGATGATTATAGTAGAAGGACATGGGTAAATTTTCTAAAGAGTAAATCTAAAGTTTTTAGTTGATTTAAAAAATTTAAAGCAATGGTTGAGATGCAGACTGGAAAGAAAATAAAATGTTTGAGGACTAACAATAGTAGTGAATTGTGTTCTAATGGTTTTGATAGATTCTATAAAGATTGTGGAATTCAAAGACAAATGATAACTTTGTATTCTCCATAGCAGAATGGAATTGCAGAAAGAATGAATGGGACACTGATGGAGAAGACTAGGAGTATGCTTAGTGGTGTTGGTCTAGAACAAAGGTTTTGGGTTGAAGCTGTTGCCACTACTTGCTACCTGATTAATAGGTCTCCTACATCAACTCTTGTTGATAAAATACATATGGAGGCATGGTCGGGGAACAAGCCTTCAATAAGACATCTTAGAGTTTTTGGTTGTGAGGAAGCGAACAAAGTTGGAGAACAAGGCTATGAAATGTATCTTTATCGGGTACAATTATGGTGTGAAAGGATACAAGCTTTGGGATCCTATTGCACAGAAGGTAATATATAGTAGAAGTGTTATTTTTAGAGAAACTAAGCCTTCTTCTGTTACATTGCAGTCAGAACAAAGTGAATAGAAAGATGTGATTCAACTCGCATCTATGCCTGAGAAAGTTGAATTGATGCCCCTAGATAGAGAAGAAGTCGATAAGAGCTCCTCTAGCTCTAAACCTTTAGAAGAGGATGAAGAACCTTTAACTCAGCTTGTTCTAAGGTCTACAAGGCATAGACAACCACCTAAAAGGTATTCACCTAATGACTATAGATGTATTTTTGCTTTGAATACTAACATAGATGAACCTAGATCTATAGAAGAGGAATTAGGTATGAATGATACAGAGTCCTGGAAGATTTCTATAGATGAAGAAATGGTAGCTTTGAAAAAGAATGATACACGGGACCTAGTACCATTGCCTAAAGGATGAAAACATGTTGGTTGCAAATGGGTATTCAAGAAAAAGATTGGTTCAGATAGAGGTATTGAGAAGTATAAAGCACAGTTGGTTGCGAAAGGTTACTCTTAGGTTGAGGGTGTTGATTACGGTGAGATATTTTCTCCTATTACAAGAATGGCATCCATTAGATTCTTGCTTTCTATTATTGTTTCTTATGATCTAGAGGTTGACCAAATGGATGTGAAAAATGACTTTCCTTCATGGTGATTTGGAGGAGGATATTTATATGACACAGCCAGAGCACTACATGGTGAAAGGTAAAAGTAATTTGGTTTGTAAATTGAATAAATCTTTGTATGGCCTCAAACAAAGTCCTAGGATGTGGTACCAAAAATTTGATACATATGTGTTGAGTTTGGGATTTGAGTGTTCTAAATCTAATCACTAGGTTTATTATAAATCTGATGGTGATCATTTTTTGTTTATTGTATTATATGTTAATGATATGTTATTTATTGGTAAAGGGAAAGGGATGATTTTAGAACTAAAGTCTCAACTTGTAGCTAAATTTGAAATGAAAAATCTTGGTGCAATAAAACACATTCTTGGGATGGAAACAAGAAGACATAGGGTGAACAAAAAACTATGGCTTGGTCAGAGTAAGTATGTCAATTCAGTTTTACAAAGGTTTAACATGTAGGATTGTAGACCATTATGTGTTTCTTTAACAAATGGGACGAAGTTATCTTCTTCACAATGTCCAACATCCCCATTAGAGATGGAAGACATGAGCAAAGTACCTTACCAGAGTGTAGTCAGAATTTTGATGTATGCTATGGTCTGTACTAGACCAGACATTGCCCAAGCAATGGGATTTCTTTCCAGATATATGTCCAATCCTGGTAGAGTTCATTGGGATGTAATTAAAAGAGTCTTGAGATATTTGTAGGGTACCTCAAAGTATTCCTTGTGTTATCATGGTAATTTGACAGGAGACATGCATTCTCTTGATATTCATGGTTATGTAGATTCAGACTGGGTAGGTGTTATTGATAGCAAACAATCCATTGGTGCTTATGTATTTACTTTATTTAGTTGTGCAATTAGTTGGATGAGTAAGCAACGAGCTATGGTTGCTTTGTCCACTATTGGAGCTGAGTATATGGAAGCTACTCATGCTTGTAAAGAAGCCATCTATCTTAAGAGATTGTGTTTAGATATCAAGATAAAACAAGGTGCAGTGATAGTTTATTATGATAGTCAAAGTGTGATCTACATAGCTAACAACCCAAAATTTCACATCAGGACCAAGCACATTAATGTACAGTATCATTTTGTTAGAGATATGGTCTAAGATAGAGACATTGATGAATGTTGTAGATTCATTAACTAAGTCTATGAGCATAGAGAAGTTTAGATGGTGTTTGGAGTCTATGGTCCTCTCAGCCCTTAAGTTTTAAATCATGGTTTTGATACTCCCTTTGCTCTTGCAAGGTGTTCAACAAGTGGGAGAATGTTAGGAAAGGTGTCTCAACCTTGCAAATACAAAATATTACTATTCTTCCTAGTTTTGGTCTTTTTGAATACCCTTTATCTTGAAGAATGATCTAGAACTTTCAAAGTTTCAAAAGGGGCTAAAAATGGTAGGGCTTACTATTTTTAGTAATTCTACATTTGAGCTTGGATGGACATGAAATTTTTTGAAAAGGTGCAAAACTATCAAGTAAATATCTCAGGTGAGTTTCAACTCAATATCATACCTGGATTGTAAGATATTAAAGTTTTCATTTTTTGAAACTCCTGGAAAAAAGTTTCAAACTCATATTTGAAGAGATTAGAGGTCCATAAATGCCCCAAAAGTTGCAACTGGAAAATCAAGTTATAGCTTGATAGATCTCTTCATGAGCTTTCTAATGCATCAAACGGTTCGTCAATCGAACACCCGAATCAAAAGTTATGACCTCCAGAAGTTGGACCTCTTATTTTGAGAAATGTGAAAACATGTTGGACACTTAAAAGAGCTATAAAGAGGAGAGTTACACATGTTTGTGTGTGATTTGGCACATCACAAGGCATCTTTGATTGAAGATAATTTGGGCACCACTTTTGGGTAGTTTTTGGCTCATGGTTTTGTAATTACTACTGACGATTTATTGTATTGTATCTCCTATATATCAGGAGCTTGAGATGGAGGTTGTTTGTAAGAGTCTTATAGATGTTGAGTTGCCTTTGGAACTCTAGTTGGTTATTCTATGAAATCTTTGTCTGCAAGTATATTGTAATCTTCTTGATTCTTGAATAATATATTGGGCGGCTTTGGACTATGGGGTTTTTCTCCTAAAAGGGTTTCCCCACGTAATTATTGTGTTATGGTATGATTTTTATTTGTGTTTATTTCTGTAACTGTTGTAAAGATCTAAAAAGTTCTGCATATCCCTCCCCTCAAGATTAGTGTAGGAAGTTGTTCCTCTATCTTAGCTTCCTTACAATTCGAAGATTTCAAACCCATTCCCCTCTACAATACCATTTACAAATTGTTTTATAAATCAATCACTGCAAGATTGGCAAAGATAATCCCCTCACTAATTTTATAAGAACAAGGAGGATTCATCCTAGGTCAAGAAACTTAAGAAGGAGCATTTGTATATCATGAAGTATTGCACTCCGTTCAAACCCATAAAATTCCATCTGTGGTCATCAAACTAGAACGATGAAAGCATATGATAAGGTCAACTAGGACTTCCTTCTCCAAGTTCTACATAGATTTATCTTCTCTAAAGATTAGTGCAAATGGATCCATTCCTACATCTCCATGGTTAGATTGTCCATTCTATTAAATAGAAACCCAATAGGATTCTTTAATTCCACATACGATTTGAGACAAGGTGATCCAATCTCCTTTCTTTTTATCCTAATAGAAGAAGCTCTTAGCAAATCTATACAAGTAGAAAATAAGAAAAACCAATGATTGGCATATGCATTCCATCTCTGCTTGATCCAATCACACATACTATGTTTGCAGATGACACAATGTTTTTTGGTAAATCATCAACCTTAAAGATAAAACAATACATAAACTACTCAACTCATATTGTGATCAGATAAGGTAGTCAATTAGCCTGGCCAAATCAAAGATCTACTTCTACACTCTGAACTTAGTGCAAAAGAGAATTACCAACATTATTAGATTCAAAATAGATTCACTCCCTAGCAAGAACCTAGGAATACCACTATTCTCAGGATCTAGTAAAAATAAACTATGGTAGCACATCATTACATCAATCAATAATAAAATCTCATCCTAGATAAGAAAATGGCTTGCCATCATAGGAAGAGTGACTATGGTCAAATAATTCCTAACTATCATCCCAATCTACATGGTGTTAGTCCTAAAAATACCTAAAGATGTACTAACAAAAGTAGAAAAGTTAGTATGAAGATTCCTTTGGGGGGGCCTCAGGAAAAATAATAGCATTACTATCATGGGAAAAAAACTTGCAAACCCAATGTCATAGGTGGTGCAAGCATTCAAAATTTAGCAATCCAAAACTTGTCTTTGGATGCCAAATTCGTATGGAACATATACATCAAACCCAAAACCAAATGGGAAAGAATAATGCAAGAAAAGTATCTATATAACTCAAACAGGGAGAGAATCTTCACTACAACAAATCCTCCATTTGGTTTGAGAATGTGGAATTTTCTTATCTAGGGAAGGGCGATCATCACTCTAAAATTTTCATGCATAGTACACAATGGAGAGAGAATTATTCTAAGAGGATTCATAGAATCCACCACTAGCCCATCAACAAGATTTAACCAAGAAAAAAAATCTAAAGTAGGCATGGGGAGACTGCATTAGCAAGTATTGGGTAAACAAAGATTATATATCAAGGGTTAGATAGAAGAAGTTTAACAATCGCACCTTTCCACAAAGCCAAAAAGTAATGCTAACCAAAATCTTGAATCAATGAGTAATAATATATTCCAAAAAAGAAGATGAGATAACTTGAGTAGCTTCAAAAATAGGTCAATATACAACAAAACAAGGGTATAGGTTCATTTCAAAGTTGACTACAATCAATTCACCTTACAAATTATGTTGGAGTGAGTCTTGTCTCCTAAAGGAAGGTGCATTCACATGTCTTTCCCTTCAAAATAAGATTTTAATTGGAAAAATATTGGGAAAATTAGGAATTTCACCCACATGCAATTGTGTACTATGTGGAAAGGTAGAGGAAGATGTTGATCACCTCCTCTTGAATTGTCCATTTACAAATTGTTGTTGGAAATGGTTATGCAGGAAAATTGGATACAAAGGCACATTTCCAAACAAATTATTTCAATATTTCTCAAGTTGGCCAATCCTCTACTTTGATTCAACATTTGCTTGCATCTAGGAGCTAAGCCTATCCTTGATTATATGTCATGTATGGCTAGAATACAATACAAAAATTTTCAAATAATCCTAGTCACCAATACACAAAGTAATAGATAAAATGGAAATGGCCATTTCAGAAACAGTCATAGCAAAGCTTGCAAAAAATAGGCTCCAATAATTTCACAAGTTGGGATAATGAATTACTCAAACAATGGACCCTTCTTCGCCTCCTCCTATATATGGATCAATCCAAAATAAATCAATCAAAGTGGATAGAAACAATATAAGGTGGTCCCCCCCACACTCCCCATTCATCAAACTAAACTTTGACGAGGCATCAGGAGGTAACCTAGGATCCTCAAGAGCTAGATGTGTAATTTGAGATGAACTTGAAAAATTTCCTAGTAGTGAAATCATTGAAACTCCCCTAGGGAACCAACGACAAAGTGAAAGTGTTTGCTCTCTTACGAGGATTAGAATGGCTAGGCATGGGCATTAGAATAAAATATGGATTAAAGGAGACTTGATGATCATGGTGAATGCATTGAGAACTAGAAAAGCATGCAGTTGGAAGCTCAACTACATCTTTTAATCCATCTAGAGCCTTCTAGACAAATTTGAACAATTCAAATGCAATCACTATTTCAAAAGGTGAACAAAAAAATAGTCCTCCTTGAAAACCTAGTAATTGATCAAAATGAATAATACAAGTCATTTGACTCCACCTTAGTTAGCCACTATCCTACTCTTTAAAATATAATTCAAGGGGAAAAAAGAAACATTAAACCAACATTATATGACAACATGGAGGCTTAATATCATCCCATACGGACTCCCATGAGATTCAATAGATGACACAAATTTGATGGAGTGTGAAAACCAAATGAACAAGAGAGCACTAGTTAGGGAAGTAAAATTCTAACATTTTAGATATCTAGTATAACTTGTTCATGATCACATCTATCTACTGATGCAGGTACTCTAAAAAGAAAAAGTCTGTAGAATAATCTTTTTAGCCAAAAGATAAATGAATTAACTAGAGATCATTAAAATTTTTACCTAACGGTCAAATGGATCTGAAGATTTTGATAACACAGTGGAGATTTAGCATGCACAAAGGTCATACAATGTATAGATCTGTATGATCTGTACGGATTTTTTGCCAACCCAAATCTACAACCCCTACGAAAATGGATAAAAAAATTTGAGGCCAAAATATAGAATGTTTTATATCAAAATTCATCTATTCAGCCTATTGGACACAATGGTAGGGTTTGTTTTGGCCAAAAATGCATCCAACAAAAGCTCAAGTTTGAATATCTCCTAAATTTGAGAAGGAGGATGTAGATCTGGTGCTCTAATACCATGTAAGAGTCCCCAATGGACTCAAGCTCCTAATATCACTTACAAAACAAAGATTAGCCTTCCATAAGAGAGTTGAATGAGAATAATGCTAGATTATGGTGCAATAATGAATAATGATATTATTACACACTCCATAAAAAATGTACAAGAGAGACCTTGCTTACAAAGGCAAGGTTGAGAGGTAGGACTAACTAGGATGATGACAAGTGTCTTAATCCTATGACATGAGACAACTAGAGGATAGGATCACATTTTACTTGAAATTTGTAGAAAGATTCCTAGAACCTATTGATGACGATTTTATTCAAAAACAACAATAGATAAAATTCACAAAGAATCTTGTCTTTTCTTGAAGAATATGGAGAATTATTAGAAATAGTTCTCAATTCCAGGTCTACGGTAACCATGTCATGGTTGTGTTGGACTTATTCAGTGTTTGATGTGAAGCTATTTATTCAAGGGGCCTTACGTGATTTAAGGGATGTGTACTGACTACTTTTACTTATACTTTGCAAATAACTACAAATTAAACTATAACTAGTGATCCTTTGCATGTATTTACCATTTTATTACAAAGCTTTGCATGAATTTCAATGAAAATGTACTTTATGCTTCAGATTCATATGAAAACTATTAAAGATCTTTGCAATTCACAATTCTTTATTCAAATCTATAACAATCTCCTTCAAATAACTGTGTGCATGCTAATTATTTAAAGATTTGATAAGAAAAAATCAAAAGATAAGGTTTAGAAAACTTGATTCTGTAGGAATTATTTCTCTACTACTTATGTGCACAAATCTGATTAGTTGTAACACTTCAAAAGAGTTAAATTCATGTATGTTTCTTCAGAGCAATATCACAAATTAACATATAGAACTGCAATCATCAAAGGAAATATATCAAAGAACACCTGAATATAATTACACTCTAAAATAGACGCAGCAATTAGATGTTTGTATTCATTTAAATATGAAAGCCATTTCAAATTTACAATGTATTTTGACTTCAAAGTCTTTGAAAGTATCAACAAACTAAATCAAACTTACAGACATTTTCTAGATACAACAAGAAATAGGACATTCCACATTATCTCCACTGCAGACATAGGCAAACTACTAACTTATCTCCCTACGCTCAAAGTTTTTTCACAAATCACTTCTATTGTAAATTTACTAGTGTTTTTCTATATCAGTCATGTGTATCTAAATATACATATCATAGTCTCTTATATAGACTCAAAATCGCCTGTTACTGTCACAAAACTATCAATAGTTCAAATTTGAATTCCTTTCCAGCTGTCACTTCAAAATATCTTAAAGAATATTCTCTTAGGCACAAATATGCCTTTAGAATCTTTTAAAACATTTGACTTTACTTTTACCATGTATCAGTACAAAATCATAACAAAAGTATAACATGTAACAAATAGTGAATACACAGCCTTGTCACTATCACTATCATTCTCTATCTACATATCCTTGTTCTTATAACTCATGTATTGTGTAAACTTTGCATTTAAGGTGGATATGGAGGCATGACTAGTCCTCTGAGAAGCATCCCAGGTGTACTACTACATTTCAATGCTAGTCTTCAATGATTGGGCTTTGTTCTCCCTATCTTCTCTCCTCTTGTGATACTTCCTGATCTTAGCACATAGTTTCACCATATTTTCCATTTCTTCTTCATCTAAATGGTTTACAAGATCATCAATGTAGGGCCAAAATTTGCCTCTGAATTCTTTTATAGTTGTATCTGCATCAAATACTTGAACTTGAGGTCATGGATGTTTAACCAGATCCTCCACCATTTTCATGTGCTTCTTCAACAAAACTTGAACATTATTTTCCAATTCCTGTATATTAGCCAAACAAGGCCTCAGTATCCCTTCTTCATGTTTTACCTCCATCTTCATTTTAGGGACCTAAAATATAGCATACATGGTCATAATACCTTCATTCACCAAGGATTTTGTATATCCTTCCAAAGCCTTGAGCTTCTTTAATTCATCTCTATTTTGATTTATTCTTTCTTGACACGTTTACACAATGTGCGCACAATTATTTTGCTCAATCAGGGTGATGTTCCAATTGCCAATGAAAATTTTTATTACCTCTTCTCCTTTACGAATAAATGATTTAATAAAATCCTCCAGCATACTAGCCTCATGCTTTTTATTCTTTATTCCTTCTATATGTTCCATAGAAAGAATAGTTAAATCCGAGGCTAATTCTGGCATATTTTTGTGTAGGATCAAATATCCCTTGAATGAATTGTTCATATTGGGTAGTTTGCCCCTTTAAATTCCTTATTTTCTATTTATCTTTTCTCAATCTGCTTGTAGTGAACTCAGTCATTTCCTACAACTCTTCAATATGTTGCTCCCTATTCACATGGCCGAGATCCACACTAATCACTTCGTATTCCTCAGCACTTATTTCTCTTTTCTCCTTATCAGCTTGGGGAATTGCTATTTGCATAGTCCTTCCACCAGAGGAATCCCTCTTTATGGCCTACATAGTTCTAGCCTTTCTTCTGCCTCTCCTCCCAACCTCACTGGCTAACAAGGTCTTGATATCAATTGGTGCCACTTCGAATGTTATATCATGTCTCACCTTAGACTTCAACCAAATTGGCACCTCCTTATTTGTATCTATGTCTTCCCCATTAAACACTTCTTTGTGTGCTCCTTCTATGATCACTTGCTCCTGCTCTTGCTCTTGCTCTTGTTGTTGTTGTTGTAATTGTTCATTTTATGTATTCTATTATTCTTCCTCCTCGGGTACCTCAGGATTAGGAACCCCTCGTGATGTATCCTATCCTTGATCCTCTTCTTGTTCCTACATCCCATCTATAGGCATATTCTCTTGATTGGCTTCTCCTTGATCATCCTATACCTTTTCCATGCCTACATTTTGTTCTTCCCCAGCTTGATTCTCAATATTTTTTGGGTCACTTCCTTGACCTCTTCCATGAGATCTCTTGGCACCATGCTTTCAAAAGGATCAATTATTTTAATATTCTTTATTGACTGCTTGGAGAAGAGAGGAGATTTAGGTGTTTGTTTTCCTGCTTCTTCCTCACTGCTCATTTCAAGGCTATCATCACTACCTTTATTTTCACCTTCTTCTTCATCTCCTTCTACATCTTCAATTTGATCCATATCCACTACCTCTATATTTTTTGTAGTAGATGGTTGGGCAGTAGATGTCTTTACTATCATTTCCTCATCCATCTCTTGTTTAACCTTGATAAACCCCTACAATTTCTCTTGTTGGGTTTGTTCTGCAGCCATGGGTGTCTCCAAAGGTGTTTTTTGGGATGCCTGCATAAGTACTACAAGTGTTGATGTTGGTTGAGATATCACCTCTACCCGTATTGGACCCTACCCTATTAAAGTAGCTATAGCAGATGTAGAGGTCCCCTCCTTGGTAGACATAAATGTTCATGTAGGTATAGCCACTATTATCCCTAGTACATAGGGGTCCATGATTGTGGCTCCTGTGTTATCCCTAGCTCTTCTGGCTTCCACCACCTGCCTCTTTCTTTTTAGAAAATCATCAAAATCTTTCTCATTGTCCTGACTTCTCTTCTTACCCTTCTTACCTGGGTGAGTGTTACTCCTTTTGTTTTCAACTCTTCTATTCTTTCTTTTACCCAGATATCTGAGTATACAAACACTAACTTTCAAATATTATCCAATGAAATTTCTTCAAATTGATTCCAATCTGGCTTAGCCAGAATTTTCTTTGTACTATCATACCATGTATGTAAGGTGTTTTCATCATCATCTTTGATCTCTTGGGGTACTTCAATTCCCCCCAGTGTTCTCATCTGATCAAGAGTTAATTTTTTATGAGCTCTCCTCTTCACTTCAACTTCATTATCACAGTCTACCCAAAATCATCAATGTGAGGTTGATGCATGTACTTCTTATCTATAAAGTTTTGAATCCTTTTGAAAGGATCAAAAGGTCTAACTAGATCAAACATTGAAAAACCATAATACAAAAACTCTGTCTCTGATGTTTTAGCTACATTCGCATTGAAACACTGATACCTTCCAATAACAAAAGGGAATTTGATGTTACCCATGTTACATTGAGCCTTATACATTGCATAAACATCTAGTATCTGTCTGGTGAACTCAAGCAATACTAGTTTGTCTGATGGGTATCTTGGTAGTCTAAAAGGTTTTCCTTTAAATCCCTTAGTTCTGATGTATGTGAAAGTGGAGAACTAAATATACCATGCACTATGCGATGTGATTGCATTCTTTGTTATTGCACACAACCTTTGATCTTTCTCTCCTATCAGTATCCTTGTCAAGTACATGGAAAACACATCATTGACCTTTATCCAATTCTTCCCCACATTTTGTGTTTGTAGATCTGAGTAATGATCATACACTAACTTCTGTTCTGGCCCATTTCCCAATGTGCTTATCCTTGGTATTCCATTTAGTTGCATTTTAGCATCACAGGAGTATATAATGTATGAGGACATGAAGAATTTCTTATGTTTGTTGAATATTAAGGCTTGTACATAAATTGCATTGTTGATTGCCAAAGCCCAATGTATACACCATGTTTCTTCCCTAATGAATTGTATGACTGAAAACATCCAAGTCTCAAATGAAGCCACATCCTCCAACCCCATTACTCTACTCAATAATGTAATCATGATATATACCTTCTCCTTAAAATATAGCCTGTATAAAGTCTTTGGCACCCTGGCAGCTACCTTTGGTTTCTTATCTAAAGGATACCAACCATAGAATATTGCACTCTTACATGTTGCTTCATTCTTCTTAAAATCCTCAGAATATTTCTCTACATCAACCTCTTTCATCTTTCTAGTATTCTTCAGTCTGATGGTTACTACTATTCCTTCAATAGACAAATCCGTGAACACCACTCCATTATGTTTTACCTTCCTAGAATTGAAATCATATCTCTGTAAACACTCAACAACCAGGTCCCTAGCATCCATTGCTAATGGAAATCATGTAGCCTTGTACAACCCAACATCCCAAATGTTTTTCATGGCTAAAGTCGTGCTAGGCTCTCAGATCTTGTTCAATATCTCCTCAGAATCAAAATCCCCAATTTCAGTATCCAATGTCCTATGTGAACAATATATATTTGAATAATAACCTCTAACTGCAAATTCCTCTTTAACTTTCGTTTCTTTTTTTTTCGGCTTTTCCAACCGTATTGTCCACTTTCTTTCCTTTTGGCGGCATCCTAAAAAGATATACATTTCTTTTACAACCATATCTATGTTTACTATGATTTTTACCATGCATATTTACTATTTAACTTTTAACCTAAGGTTCTTTTCTTTCGAATTATGCATCTTTTCCTTACTATGCCTAATTTCATAGTTTAATCATAATGATTACTTAAGCTTAACAGATTTCCATTATTCAATAATAATCACTGTAGAATTTCCATAATCTTATTCTCTAAAATCACAAGAAAGAGCTTTTCAGTACATACATGAACTACAACTATTGACTTTAATAGCAGTGACCAGAAATTCAACCCAACTACCGGTCTCAAATTGCAATTCGCCCTTTGAATCGTCATTCACCTTTGCTCTATAAAATGCTCTATAACTTAAATCTTGAGTGTAATTGTTAAGATTAAAATAATTCAATTTCCATTTTACTTCTTCGAATTTAGGTTTCTAGTGGTAGATGTGCATTAAATGTTGTAATTAAGGCATACAATTCAATTTGAGTTTAACTTCCCATTAAATCCATATTTTGTATCTCTTATACGTTAATTCCCTGCACTTTTGATTTTTGTATCTCATATACATGCACTTTTCTCTTCTACTTTTTGTATATTTAATTTTGTATATCTTATACATCATCAAAATATAGAAACTCAAACTCCAGTGGGTTTATAAAACAATTTTCAATTAATTTTGAGTCCGGCCTTGTATCCAAGTCTTTTGTATCACCCCTTTTGTATATCGCATTCATACAACTCCAACATACATATGTGGTCCCCACCTGATGTATATGAGGTTCAAACCTTTAATTATGTCAGGTTTTGTATGTTATTCCTTTGTATATCTCCATGTATATCATATACATGCACATATACAAAAATATGCAATGTTGATTCTTTGTCTTTTCATTATGAACACATGCATTTTATTCCATATTTAATACTCAGTTCAAATCCGCACATGCATCTTTTACCTTTTGTATATATAGTACATGCATCCAAATATACAAACGCGAACTCCATTTATAATTCACTTTGCTTGACTTTTTGGGTCACATTTGGTTTTGTATTTGTATATAAGATACAATCAATTATACATACAACAATACATACAAACATATGCAGTTACCTTTGTTTCTAGACTCAATTAAATTTTCCTTTCGGGTTTGGCTTTGTATTTGTACCAAAAGCATACAAACAAAATGTCCTTGACCTTATGCACCACTTTAAATTTAATTTGACATCTATCCATGTACATTTTGCATTTGTATTTCTAATACATGAATTGTAATATACAAAATACAACTACAGATTTCTCCACATTTATACATTTCACCACCAAAACGTCGTAGGGTCTAGACTTGAATATTTTTAAAGTATGCCAAATATATCACAGGAGTTAAAACACAATGAATAAAGTGACCCGATGAACCAAAATTAGAACATATACATGCACTTAACAATGTATATCAAATACATGTTGACCACTATGAGCCCAGCATTGACTTTTCACAGAAACAAGCATAACTCTCAAAATATGCAGAATTTTCAAATGATTCAGAAGGCAACCCTAGCTAATTTTTTATGCAAATTCTACTGATAACCACACTTATACCCAAACTTTGTGCAACTCAAATTTCAAGCATCCGTGTCATTTTTCTTATACTGCCAAGCAAGCAAACCATGCAAGCCAACAACAAAAGCCATAGCAGGGGTCTTCATTTTGCTAAAGGGCTAAATGGGGCATGTTGTGAGCATCACAACAGAGCCCTAAGTCAACATAACATGTGAACATGTGTTAATAGGTCCTAACTAATGACTAGTGATTTAATGTTCATTATTCACACTACAAAAGGGAAACTAGATAGGAAATACCCCTATTCACACTAATAGGTCTAGTAAAAAGGCTTCAATAGTTGCATAAATGATCTTTGAGTATCAAGAATATTGGATTGGCATGAGATTCTAACCCCCACTACTCTTAGCACCTCCTACACCTATGAATGTCACAACTAAATAATTTGACATGAAATTCAAGGAATGGCACAATGAAGTTCAAAGAAACAAATGGTTTATGGAGGATGATAAAGAAAATGGTGCAATAGGGTTCAAATAGTATGATTGCATCTACATGTGGGAGGACAATAACAAAATAAAAGATAAAATGAGGCAAAATTTAAAACAAAAAAAAGATAAAATAAAAAGGCAAAATCTAACATCTTCTTCTACATACAAACTTGTCAGAGGACATACATGATAGTAGGTCTAGGGAAAAATGATGAGGTAGAAACTGAGCCTCGTCCATTTTTTCCAGTGTACCCATTTTCTCCTTTTTCCCCACAAATTATTCATGTAGATTATGTTTAATTAGAAGAATTATTTGTTAATTATTGCAATTTTTTGGTTCACTTATTCTAACTAACCATGATGGGAAACTAAGAAAATTGCATATAAAGTTCTATTTTTGCCTCTATATATTTCTATGGAGATACTTTTGGGAAATAGAGGATGACTCTAAAAGACTTTGGTTAACACAAAGGAGACTCTAGAGACTGTTTCCACCAACTCTAGAAACTTCAAGATCTAGAGAAGGTGGAAGGGCCCCAGAAGGACCGAGACAATATGCTTCAAAAATAAAATTCTTGTACTAAATCAAAATCTCTAGAGGCATGCATAGCCTATTTTCTACCAATCTCATTTCCATGTTAATTATACAACTAAGACAACTCCAGTTCTAGAGCAGTTGAAAGGGCTTCTATTGAGAATGATTGTTGGAAACATTTCTTGAATTAATGCACAGACATTTCTATTTATGTATAATAAATTCATTTACTACTTTCTATTACAAATTTTAAAAATACTTGAATAGCTCATGCATGTACAACACATAGCTATCTATTCAGAGTTCAATGTGAAGCTATTTATTCAAGGGGCCTTACGTGATTTAAAGGATATGTACTGACTGCTTATACTTTACAAATAACTACAAATTACACTATAACTAGTGATCCTTTGCATGTATTTACCATTTTATTACAAAGCTTTGTATGAATTTCAATGAAAATATACTTTGTGCTTTAGATTCATATGAAAACTATTAAAGATCTTTGCAATTCACAATTCTTTATTCGAATCTATAACAATCTCCTTTAGATAACTACGTGCATGCTAATTATTTAAAGATTTGATAAGAAAAAATAAAAAGATAAGGTTTAGAAAACTTGATTTTGTAGGAATTATTTCTCTTCTACTCATGTGCACAAATCTGATCAGCTGTAACACTTCAAAAGAGTTAAATTTATGTATGTTTCTTCATAGCAATATCACAAATTAACATACAGAACTGTAATCATCAAAGGAAATATATCAAAGAACACCTAAATCTAATTACACTCTGAAATAGACGTAGCAATAGATGTTTGTATTCATTAACATATGAAAGCCATTTCAAATTTATAATGTATTTCAACTTTAAAGTCTTTGAAAGTATCAGCAAACTAAATCAAACTTACAGATATTTTCTAGATACAACGAGAAACAAGACATTCCACATTATCTCCACTCCAGACACAGGGAAACTACTAACTCAACTCCCTATGCTCGAAGTATTTTCACAAATCACTTCTATTGCAAATTCACCAATGTTTTTCTATATCAGCTGTGTGTATCTAAATATACATATCATAGTCTCTTATATAGACTCAGAATCCCCTGTTATAGTCACAAAACTATCAACAGGTCAAATTCAAACTCCCAACCAGCTGTCACTTAAAAATATCTTAAAGAATATTCTCTCAGGTGCAAAGATGCCTTTAGAATCTTTTAAAATATTTGACTTTACTTTTACCATGTATCAGTATAAAATCATAACAAAAGTATAACATGTAACAAATAGTGAATACACAGCCTAGTCACTATCACTATCATCCTCTATCTACATATCATTGTTCTTATCACTCATGTATTGTCTAAACTTTGCAGTTAAGGTGGATATGGAGGCACAACTAGTTCTCTAAGAAGTATCCCAAGTGTACTACTATATTTCAATGCTGGTCTTCAATGTGATGCAGAGCATCCACCACTCAAAACCTAACATACAATTTCAAATGTATGTCTATACTTTACTTGCCTATCGACATGATTATCTTTATCGGCCAAACTAACTTCTTTCACACCGATATCCCATTTCATGTCGATGTGTCCCCGACACTTCTATCGTTATGAATTATACCTATCGGCTTACTCAGAAATTCTCCCGCCGATCTATATCTTCCTCTGATGTATATACAAACACTTACCTGCTACACCCACGATCCATTTGCATCTATCGCTTCCTCTACACTCAACATACGACATATGACCTGTCAACGCCGGTTACCTTCACCCATTCTATCCGTTGCCTCTTGTACATAACCCTTTATATTGCGGAATGTATATTCCAATATACATTCGATACATACAACTCACAACCTGCTCTTCTGGTACCCTTACCTCCTACTGCCGGTCGCACCTTGTATCCATAGGCCAAAAACCCTTCTAACATACATTCGGGTTACCACCTCGACTCGTCACCTTTTGTATCAACCCAATGTACATTTTCGATGTATATTTATCACATACAACTCAAACATGCAATTAACGGATACTCAAAAATTGTCTTCACATGAAATTGGTGTATACACACAAACTGTCTCCGACATACAAAAGACATATACTCATAAACTATATAATCTGATGAACTTTTGCAACATACAAACCCCGATGTGCATCTGCGGGATACTCAAGAAATGTACCTGATACTCACCAGTGATATACATAGTGAATGTATATCTTCAATGTACATTCACAATGTACATTCATACATGCATTTCAAATATGCATTGACCGAATCTTGACTTCTTTGTATGCCGATTGAAACTCCAACTTTCTCTCTCCCTCCTTTGTATCTGCGATAGACAAATGGAAGATACACAGAACATGCAAAAGTGATATATTCATAGATTGTATATCCTTCATGCAAAAGTGATATACACATAAAATGCATGTATATTGAAAACTTCACGGATTTCACAGTTTTAACCTGCCCAATCTCCAGCGATGACCTGATCCGCTTCCTCGATGGTTTCTCAAGCTCTTTTCAGCCTGCACGACCTAGCACATTCCCATGCTAGGGTTACTCAACACCTCTGACCTGCGATCCTACAAACATGCATGCGAACAAAAATAGAAAATATAAAACTAAACCCTAAACTACTGTACATAACCATTCCACCGATTCAAAGAATCAACCGGTGGAATGGATAAACGAATCCATCTGACCTCAGCAAAATGACCTATTTAGTAAATTCAATAGCTAGAAAATAACCCAACAAGATCTTATATTGATATTTTCAAAGATGCAATTACACAGATGTTCCGTTCCAATTCAACTTCACACTACTATCAATTTTTATTCCATCATGATCATAATCGATCTACACTGGGGGTATTTATCTACTCACAAAGAGTAGTACTGACTTCGTTCCCAGCGGCTAGGAGATAATTCCAAGCGGCTGGGAGATCTAACCGACAACCTAAAAATAGCAAGCATCGGTCAAACAGACCTTATTACATTTAATGGTCATTTAGGACCTTATTGAAAACATAAAAATAAACATAAAACAACTAAATGCCTCATGGAGGCCACTGTGGGTTAGGTGCACCTGCACCATACTCCCCAATTTGAAAAGAACTCATGTCCCATGAGTTTAGTCTTTGACTGAATCCAACTGTAGTGGCTATCTCATATCTTCCCCATGATCTCTATGCTGCAACCTGCTGCCAAGGAGGCAAATACTCATGCCTAGCACTGTAGGCTCTTCTCACACCTTGTCGATCATTCTTTCCAACCATCATCTTCATTTGAACATGGATAGTGGAAATCTCATTTACTGCTATGGCAGATTGAGTTTGCTTTTCAACTCTTAGGGGGCAAACAATAGTCCCTACTATGACTGCATCCTTGTCATTCCAATCAGCCTATGGCTGTGTACAAACCTGCTTCTGGATCTTCTGCTAATCCACCTATTCTCTATCAGTCAGAACTAAAATCTCCTTCAAACTATGATCTCCATGCCTAGAGATATCCTCAACTGCCTTTGACTCTGTTGTAGGCATCTTCACAAACTCCTTCTTACCTATTAGAATAATTTTACTTGTCTTCGTTGCTTCAGCATCCTCCTACAATGGTGTCAATGAAATAGTTCTCCCATCCTTCATGATGGTGTAGGTATTAGCATACCCATCATACAATGCTCTCCTATCAAATTGCCATGGCCTACCCAAAAGTAGGTGACAATATTCCATGGGTAATATGTCACACAAAACTCTATCCTGATAATTTCCAATCTGAAAATCAACATATGCTTGTTCATATACCAAAAGTGATTGACTATCACTTACCCAAGATGCTTTGTAAGGATTTTGATCTGGAATCCTTTCCAGTTTTAGTTTATCCACCATTTTTTGAGATACCATATTGTCTGTTGAACTAGAATATATTACTACCTTGCATACTTTACCCTTGCTTTTGCATTTAGTCCTGAAAAGAGCTCTCCTTTGTAACATGTCCTTGGATGTCTTTAGGATTGTTTCCCTTAACATCAATGCTTCTCCTGTCTCAGGATACGCATAATTTGTAGTAGTGTTTGAGCTTGTCCCACCTTGATCATCAAATTCTTGGACCAGATTTGTCCTCCTTTCTCCCACTGAACTTGTTGCTTTTTCTGGACATTTAAATGCTGGGTGACCATAATCACCACAAGTGTAACACTTTCCTAAGAATGTATTGGAACCTCTTCCATTTCCAAATATGCCTCTTGTGCCTTTCCAGCCACTTCTGAAATTAGACTATTCTTGTCCTTTACCAGCCTCTTTTGGATTCTCATTGGCTTGCCTTGTTGTAGGAGCTGATCTTCTTCCTCTAAAATTGCTGCCTCTTCCTCTCATGGACTTGTCCTATCTCCTTTTCATCTTCTCCTCAATCCTGATTGCCATTTGATAACATTCTTCCACACTCCTAGGGTTAGCCAAAACTAATTCATCCTGTATATTCAATCTCAAACCAACCAAATATCTCGCAACTTTTTCAACCTCATTCTCATGATGACCAGACCTCATACTTAACTTGTAAAACTCCTCAGTATATGCCTTCACATCCATTTCTTTTTGTCTTAAAAATTGCAGCTTCTTAAACATCTGAATTTCATAATCCTGGGGTAAAAATTTACCTTTGATCCTTGCTACCATCTTGTCCCATGAAGAAATCTTTGGCTTACCTCGCTTTCTTCTCTCTGATTGTACATAATCCCACCATACCAAAGCATGACCTATCAATTTGGTCTTTGCAATCTTTACCTTCTGCTCCTCAGGAACCTCCTCACATTCAAAGTGATTGTCTAATGCAGCAATCTAATCAAGTAACTCTTCCTCATTTAGACTTCCAGTGTACTTTGGAACATCAATATTTACATTAGGTTTGTCATTCTTGACTGCCCTTAACAGTTTTGTAAATCTCTAATCTTTAGCATTTAGTTCTTCATCTACCTCTTCAAATTCTTTAGCATCATCTTCTTCCTGTTTTGATTCACTTTCTTCTATTTCTCTTCTTTTGTTTGTCTCCAAGGTTGCAAGCCTGGCTTGAAGTACTTCAGCAAGCTCTTTCATCTTCCTCATCTCTCTGGCATGTTTTTCCTTCATCTCCTACAATTCTCTGGTCGTACCATTACCTTTCGGAGGCATCTTGTCAACCTCTCAATCCTTCTACTTCTGCCTTCTTAGTGACAAAACCAAACACACAACAACCCAAACCTTTTGCTGAGCTCTGATACCACTATGATGCAGAGCATCCACCACTCAAACCCTAACATACAATTTCAAATGTATGTCTATACTTTACTTGCCTATCGGCATGACTATCTTTATCAGCCAAACTAACTTCTTTCACACCGATATCCCATTTCATGTCAATGTGTCCCCGACACTTCTATCATTATGAATTATACTTATCGGCTTACTCAGAAATTCTCTCGCTAATCTATATCTTCCTCCGATGTATATACAAACACTTACCTGCTACACCCGCGATCCATTTGCATCTATCGCTTCCTCTACACTCAACATATGACATATGACCTGTCGGCATCGGTTACCTTCACCTGTTCTATCAATCACTGCTTGTACATAACCCTTTGTATCACAGAATGTATATTCCAATATACATTCGATACATACAACTCACAGCCTGCTCTTCTGATACCCTTACCTCCTACTGCCAGTCACACCTTGTATCCGCAAGCCAAAAACCCTTCTAACATACATTCAGGTTACCACCTCAACCCGTCACCTTTTGCATCAACCCAATGTACATTTTCAATGTATATTTATCACATACAACTCAAACATGCAATTGACAGATACTCACAAACTGTCTTCACATGCAATTGTATATACAAACACTTACCTGCTACACCCGCGATCCATTTGCATCTATCGCTTCCTCTACACTCAACATACGACATATGACCTGTCGGCATCGGTTACCTTCACCTGTTCTATCAATCACTGCTTGTACATAACCCTTTGTATCACGGAATGTATATTCCAATATACATTCGATACATACAACTCACAGCCTGCTCTTCTGATACCCTTACCTCCTACTGCCGGTCACACCTTGTATCCGCAAGCCAAAAACCCTTCTAACATACATTCAGGTTACCACCTCAACCCGTCACCTTTTGCATCAACCCAATGTACATTTTCAATGTATATTTATCACATACAACTCAAACATGCAATTGACAGATACTCACAAACTGTCTTCACATGCAATTGGTGTATACACACAAACTATCTCCGACATACAAAAGACATATACTCATAAACTGTATAACCTGATAAACTTTTGCAACATACAAACCCCGATGTAGATCTGCGAGATACTCAGGAAATGTACCCGATACTCACTAGTGATATACACAGTGAATGTATATCTTCAATGTACATTCGCAATGTACATTCATACATGCATTTCAAATATGCATTGACCGAATCTTGACTTCTTTGTATGCCGATTGAAACTCCAACTTTCTCTCTCCCTCCTTTATATCTGCGATAGACAAATGGAAGATACACAGAACATGCAAAAGTGATATATTCACAGATTGTATATCCTTCATGCAAAAGCGATATACACAATGTATATTGAAAACTTCACAGATTTCATAGTTTTAACCCGCCTAATCTCCAGCGATGACCCGATCTGCTTCCTGGATGGTTTCTCAAGCTCTTTTCAGCCTGCACGACCTAGCACATTCCCATGCTAGGGTTACTCAACACCTCTGACCTGCGATCCTACAAATGTGCATGAGAACAGAAATAGAAAATACAAAACTAAACCCTAAACTACTGTACATAACCATTCCACTGATTCATAGAATCAACCAGTGGAATGGATAAATGAATCCATCCAACCGCAGCAAAATGACCTATTCAGTAAATTCAATAGCCAAAAAATAACCCAACAAGCTCTTATATTGATATTTTCAAGATGCAATTACACAGATGTTCCGTTCCAATTCAACTTCACATTACTATCAATTCATTCCATCATGATCATAATCGATCTGCACTGGGGGTATTTATCTACTCACAAAGAGTAGAACTAACTTGGTTCCCAGTGGTTGGGAGACAATTCCAAGTGGCTGGGAGATCTAACTGACAACCTAAAAATAGCAAGCATCGGTCAAACAGACCTTATTACATTTAATGGTCATTTAGGACCTTATTGAAAACATAAAAATAAACATAAAACAACTAAATGCCTCATGGAGGCCAGTGTGGGTTAGGTGCACCTGCACCACAATGATTGGGCTATGTTCTCCCTATCTTCTCTCCTCTTGTGATACTTTCTGATCTTAGCACTTAGTTTCACCATATTTTCCATTTCTTCTTCATCTATATGGTTTACAGGATCATTGATGCAGGGATGAAAGTTGCCTTTGAATTCTTTTATAGTTGTATCTGCATCAAATAGTTGAACCTAAGGGCATGGATGTTTAACTAGATCCTCCACCATTTTCACATGCTTCTTCAACAAAACTTGAACATTATTTTCCAATTCTTGTATATTGGCCAAACAAGGCCTCAGTATCCCTTCTTCATATTTTACCTCCATCTTCATTTTAGGGACCTAAAATATAGCCTGCATGGTCATAATACCTTCATTCACCAAGGACTATGTATGTCCTTCCAAAGCCTTGAGCTTCTTTAATTCATCTCTATTTTGCTTTATTCTTTCTTGACACTTTTGCACAATGTGTGCACAATTATTTCACTCAATCAGGGTGATGTTCCAATTGCCAATGGCAATTTTTATTACCTCTTCTCCTTTACGAATAAATGATTTAACAAAATGCTCCAGCATACTAGCCTCATGCTTTTTATTCTCTATTCCTTCTATTTGTTCCTTAGAAAGAGTAGTTAAATCCAAAGCTAATTCTGGCATATTTTGTGTGGGTTCAAATATCCCTTGAATGAATTGTTCATATTGGGCAATTTGGCACTTTAAATTCCTTATTTTATGTTTATAATTTCTCAATCTACTTGTAGTGAACTCAGTCATTTCCTACAACTCTTCAATATGTTGCTCCCTATTCACATTGCCAAGATCCACACTAATCAATTTGTATTCCTCAACACTTATTTCTCTTTTCTCCTTATCAGCCTGGGGAATTGCTATTTGCATAGTTCTTCCACTAGAGGAATCCCTCTTTATGCCTAACATAGTTCTAGCATTTCTTCTACCTCTCCTCCTGGCCTCACTAGCTAACAAGGTCTTGATATCAATTGGTGCCATTTCGACTATTGTATCATGTCTCACCTTAGAATCCAATCAAACTGGCACCTTCTTATTTATATATGTGTCCTCCTCATTCAACACTTCTCTGTGTGCTCCTTCTATGAGCACTTCCTCCTGATCTTGCTCTTGCTGTTGTTGTTGTTGTTGTTGTTGTTGTTGTTGTTGCTCATTTTCTGCATTCTGTTGTTCTTCGTCCTGGAGTACCTTAGGATTAGGAACCCCTCATGATGTATCCTGTCCTTGATCCTCTTCTTGTTCCTCCATGGACCATCTATAGGCATGTTCTCTTGATTGGTTTCTCCTTGATCATCCTGTACCTTTTCCATGTCTACATTTTCTTCTTCCTCATCCTGATTCCTCAATATTTCTTGGGTCGCTTCCTTGACTTCTTCCATGAGATATCTTGGCACCATGCTTTCAAAAGGATCAATTATTTTAATATTCTTTATTGACTGCTTGGAAAGGAGAGGTGATTTAGGTGTTTGTTTCTACTTCTTCCTCACTACTCATTTCAAGGCTATCATCACTGCCTTCATTTTCACCTTCTTCTTCATCTCCTTCTACATCTTCAATTTGATCCACATCTACTACTCTATATTTTTGTAGTAGATGGTTGGGCATTAGATGTCTTTGTTGTCATTTCCTCATCCATCTCTTGTTTAACCTTGATAAACCCCTACAATTTCTCTTGTTGGGTTTGTTTTGCAGCCATGGGTGTCTCCAAAGGTGTTTGTTGGGATGCCTGCATAAGTACTATAGGTGTTTATGTTGGTTAAGATATCACCTCTACCCATATTGGACCCTGCCCTGTTGAAGAAGTTGCAGCAGATGTAGAGGTCCCCTCCTTGGTAGACATAAATGTTCCTACAGATATAGCCAATGTTATCCCCAGTGCATAGGGGTTCATGATTGTGGCTCCTGTGTCAGCCTTGGCTATTCTAGCTTCCACCACTGGTGCAGGAGCACCCAATCCACAGTGGCCTCCATGAGGCATTAATTGTTTAAAGTTCATTTTACTATTTTCAATAAGGTCCTAAGTTGACCATCCATGTAATAAGGTTTGTTTGACCAATGCATGTTAATTTAGTTTGTATTTAGGTTTATGTTGTGAGTCCCATGGGACACTTGGCAAATTTGTAATCTCGAAGGTTGTTAGGTAGTTAGAGGTTGTTAGAGCTCCCATCCGCTTGGAAGGATCTCCCAACTGCCTGGAATGGAATTGGTACTACTCATGATGAGTAGATAAATGCCCTAGGACAGATCGATTGGAAGAAGCTTATCATTGTAGAGAGATCGATTATGCAACTATGAAATAAAGCATATGTGTATTTGCATTTCTGAGAATCATAATAAACAAATCCTATTTGTGCATCTGTGGCATTCGAATTCATTGTGCAATCAGTTTTTTGTTTAAGAGGCCGAGATGGATTTCTTAATCCATTCTGTCGATTGATTTCTTTGAAATCGATTGAGTGGCTGTGTACATTTCAATTTGTGTTTTCGGTTTTGTTTTTTTATTTGTTCATGTTCATGCTTGCAGGATCAGGTACAGAATGCATTGAGGGATCCTAGCATTTGTATGTGCTAGGTTTGACAGGGTGCAAAGGTCTATAGGGTTGTTGAAGGAACAGATCTGTGCAATCCCTAAGTATAAAGCAGGTCAAAACAGTGAAAATCTGTGTGGTTTCAATAGACATATAAATTATGTATATATCACTTTTGTATGCGGGATATACATTTTGTGAGTATGTCGCTATTGCATGTTCCTGTGTATATCGCATTTGTCCATTACAATTGTATGTGGGAAACATACATCATAAACATACAAGTCTGTTGCACATACAAGGGGGAGAGAAAGCTTCGAGTACATGCAAGGTGGTCAACATTGGTCAAGGGTTTGAATGCAAGTGGAGGAATGCATCTTTAGGTTGCATGTTTCAGTTGTATGTTGGAACATACAATAGGTTGGATACAACAAAGTCAGCGGTTTGGTCAAACCCATCGGATGCATAATCGAAATGCATGTTGTGGATGTACATTGTTGATATACAATCTTTGTGTGTATCACTAATGAGTATCAGGTTCATTTCCTGTGTATCCTGCAGTTGAATGGTTGTGAGTATCCCGTAGATGCATATTGCAGATTGTATGTGATGAATGTACTTTAAGTTGGGTACAAGGAAAGTCAACGGTTGACTTCGGTGAATGCATGTTCTGAATGCATATTCAGGTTGTATGTTTTGGATGTATGTCAAAAATATACATTGTCTTTGATACAAGTGGTGACCGGCAGGGGCGGTGGAAGTAACCGGTGATCGTAGGTCATGCATCGTATGTATGTTTGTTTAATGGTGGCAGATGCAAATGGGTCACAGGCGCAGCAGGTAAAGGTTTGTATATACAAGAAGGAATGTATCTCGTGATAGATACAAGTGCTACAGTGGTCAGAATAAGGTATTTGGGTCGGCCGATGGTATTATGTGTTGTCGATATGCAAGGAAAGAGAAAAGTATATACAACGAAGTTTGCATGCATACTAAATAATACATAGACATACATTTGTGAATGTATGTTGAGGGTTAGGGTTTAAGGAGTTGTTGTTTTGACTCCTCATCATATTGGTATCAGAGCTTAGCAAAAGGTCTGGGCTGTTGTGTGCTGATTCTGTCACTGAGAAGGCAAAAGTAGAAGGGTTGAGAGGTTGACAAGATGCGTCCAAAAAATGTTGGGACTGCTAGAGAATTGCAAGAGTTGAAAGAAAAGCATGCCAAAGAGATGAGGGAGATGAAAGATCTTGCAGAAGCCCTTCAAGCCAGGCTTGCAGCCTTAGAGACAAACAAAAAAAGAGAAATGGAAGACAGTGAATCTGAAACAGAAGATGATGGTGAAGAGTATGAAGATGTGGATGAAGATCTGAATCTTGAGGATCAGAGATTTGCAAAACTGTTAAGGGCAGTCAAGAATGACAAACCTAAGGTAAAGATTGATGTTCCAAGGTACACTGGAAGTTTAAATGAAGAAGAGTTACTTGATTGGATTGCTGCATTAGATAATCATTTTGAATGTGAAGAAGTTCCTGAGGAGCAGAAAGTAAAGATTACAAAGACCAAATTGGGAGGTCATGCTTTGGTATGGTGGGATTATGTACAATTCGAGAGAAGAAAGCAAGGTAAGTCAAAGATTTCTTCATGGGACAAGATGGTAGCAAGGATCAAAGGTAAATGTTTACCCAAGGATTATGAAGTTCAAATGTTCAAGAAGCTTCAATTTTTAAGGCAAAAGGAACTGGATGTGAAAGCATATGCTAAAGAATTTTATAAATTGAGTATGAGATCTGGTCATCATGAGAATGAGGTTGAAAAGGTTGCTAGATACTTGGCCGGTTTGAGATTGAACATACAGGATGAATTAGTTCTGGCTAATCCTAGGAATGTAGAAGACTGTTATCAAATGGCAATCAGGATTGAGGAAAAGATGAAAAGGAGACAGGATAAGTCCATGAGAAGACGAGGTAGTAATATACGGGGAAGAGGAATAGCCCCTACAACAAGGCAAACCAATGAGAATCAAGAAGAGACTGGTAAAGGATAGGAGCAGTCTAATTTCAGAGGTGGATGGAAAGGTACAAGAGGCAAATTTGGAGGTGGAAGAGGTTCTAATACATTTTTAGGAAAGTGCTATACCTGTGGTGAGTTTGTTCATCCATCCTTCAAGTGTCCTGGAAAGTTTGGTACTACTTCAAGTGGTAGTGAAAGAAGAAGTGAAAAGAGAGTTTAAATTGTGCAAGAGAATGAGGGGAGTATGACAACTCCTGAAGTAAATTTGGAATCAGAAACAGGAGAAAGTTTGATGATCAGAAGGACAGTGTTGAAACATCTAAGCAGATAGATTTGAGCCAAAGGAGGAACTTGTTCAAGACTACATGCAAATGTAGAGGTAAGGTATGCAAAATAGTAATAGATTCTAGTTCAACAGACAACATGGTATCTCAGGAAATGGTGGATAAATTGAAACTGGAAAGGATTCCACATCAAAATCCTTACAAAGCATCTTGGGTAAGTGATAGTCAATCACTTTTGGTATGTGAACAGGCATATGTTGATTTTCAAATTGGAGAATATCAGGATAGGGTTTTATGTGATGTTTTGTCCATGGAATGTTGTCACCTACTGTTGGGTAGGCCCTGGCAATTTGATAGGAGAGTAGTGTATGATGGATATGCTAACACCTATACTTTCAAGAAGGATGGGAGAACTTTTAAGATGACACCATTACAGGCAGATGATGAAGCAAAGAAGGAAACCAAAATCATTTTGGTAGGAAAGAAAGACTTTGTGAAGGTGCATGAAGCAAAGACAAAGAAAGTTGAGGATGTCTCAAAGGGTGGCGATCAAAGTTTGAAGATGAATTTTGTTTTGACTGATGGAGTTCAGCAGGATCACTAGAAGGTCAAAGAGCAGGTTTATGAGTAGCCACAAGTTGATTGGAAAGACAAGGATGCAATCATAGTAGGGACAATTGTTTGTCCTCTAGAACCAACAAGAGTTGAAAGACAAACATATTCTGCAATAGCAACCGTACCAGAAGCATTTTTTTAGACAGAGATGATGGTAAAACAAAATGGCAAACAAAGGATAGGTGTGAGTAGAGCCTACAATGCTAGGCATGAGTCTTTGATCCCATGGCAGCAGGTTACAGTCCAGCACTCATGGGGTAGAAATGAGACAGTAGCAGATACAGGTGGATCAAGTCAAAGAATTAACTCATGGGGCATGAGTTCTTTTCTTGGTGGGGTGTATGGTGTAGGAGCACCCAATCCACAGTGGCCTCCATGAGGCATTAGTTGTTTAAAGTTCATTTTACTATTTTCAATAAGGTCCTAAGTTGACCATCCATGTAATAAGGTATGTTTGACCAATGCATGTTAATTTAGTTTGTATTTAGGTTTATGTTGTGAGTCCCACGAGACACTTGGCAAATTTGTAATCTCGAAGGTTGTTAGGTAGTTAGAGGTTGTTAGAGCTCCCAGCCGCTTCGAAGGATCTCCCAGCCACCTGGAGTGGAATTGGTGCTACTCATGATGAGTAGATAAATGCCCTAAGATAGATCGATTGGAAGAAGCTTATCATTGTAGAGAGATCGATTGTGCAACTGTGAAATAAAGCATCTGTGTATTCACATTTTTGAGAAGCATAATAAACAAATCATGTTTTTGCATCTATGGCATTCGAATTCATTATGTAATCAGTTTTCTGTTCGAAGGCCGAGATGGATTTCTTAATCCATTCCACCAGTTGATTTCTTTGAAATCGGTGGAGTGGCTGTGTACATATCGATTTGTGTTTTCAGTTTTGTTTTTCTGTTTGTTCATGTTCATGCTTGTAGGATCAGGTACGGAATGCATTGAGGGATCCTAGCATTTGCATGTGCTAGGTTTGACAGGGTGCAAAGGTCTGTAGGGTTGTTGAAGGAACAGATCTATGCAATTGCTAAGTATAAAGTGGGTCAAAACAATGAAAATCCACGTGGTTTCAATAGACATACAAATTATGTATATATCACTTTCGTATGTGGGATATACATTCTATGAGTATATCGCTATCGCATGTTCCTGTGTATATCACATTTGCCCATCGCAATTGTATGTGGGAAACATACATCGTAAACATATAAGTCTGTCGCACATACAAGGGAGAGAGAAAGCTTTGAGTACAAGCAAGGTGGTCAACTTCGGTCAAGGGTTTGAATGCAAGCGAAGGAATGTATCTTTAGGTTGCATGTTTCAGTTGTATGTTGGAACATACAATATGTTGGATACAACAAAGTTAGCAGTTTGATCAAACCCATTGGATGCATAATTGAAATGCATGTTGTGGATGTACATTGTTGATATACAATCTTTGTGTATATCGCTGAGTATCGGGTTCATTTCCTGTGTATCCCGTAGTTGAATGGTTGTGAGTATCCCGTAGATGCATATTGCGGATTGTATGTGATGATTGTACTTTGAGTTGGGTACAAGGAAAGTCAATGGTTGACTTCGGTGAATGCATGTTTTGAATGCATGTTCTGAATGCATATTCAGGTTGTATGTTTTGGATGTATGTCAAAAATATACATTGTCTTTGATACAAGCGGTGACCGGCAAGGGCAATGGAAGTAACCGGCGATCATAGGTCATGCATCGTATGTATGTTTGTTTAGTGGTGATAGATGCAAATGGGTCGCGGGCGCATCAAGTAAAGGTTTGTATATACAAGAAGGAATGTATCTCGCAATAGATACAAGTGCTACAGTTGTCAGAATAAGGTATTTGGGTCAGCCGATGGTATTATGTGTTGCCGATAGACAAGGAAAGAGAAAAGTATATACAACGAAGTTTGCATGCATACTAAATAATACATAGACATGTACATTTGCGAATGTATGTTAAGGGTTAGGGTTTAAGGAGTTGTTGTTTTGACTCCTCATCAACCACCTACCTCTTTCTTTTTAGAAAATCATCAAAATCTTTCTCATTGTCCCGACTTCTCTTCTTACCCTTCTTACCCGGGTAAGTGAGTGTTACTCCTTTTGTTTTCAACTCTTCTATTCTTTCTTTTACCCAGATATCTGAGTATGAGAACACCAACTTTAAAATATTATCCAATGAAATTTCTTCATATTGATTCCAATCTGGCTCAGTCAGAATTTCCTTTGTACTGTCATACCCTATATGCAAGGTGTTTTCATCAACATCTTTGATCTCTTGAGGTACTTCTATTAGAATTAGGCCAAACAACTAAGAGTGGGGGTGAATCAGTTGTCTCACCAATTAACCTTTTCTACCTTTTATTCTTCTTTCACAACTTATAAATAGATTAATGATGTAAACATTAATGCATGAAATAAAAACACATGAGCAGAAACACAATTAACACATTTGACACCAAGATTTTTAACGTGGAAACCTGATTAAGGGAAAACCATAGTGGGGGTTAACCCACAAGATTCATACCCTATTAAAAGTACTTGAAAATGGGAAGGCACTTGCCTTCAGGCACACTATCCAGAGCTCACTACTCAAAAGAGGCTCACTACCTATAGAATTTATGTTTAATACAGAAAGAATAAACTGAGAAATAGCATCTTCTTCATGCCTAGTTCAGTCTCATTGAATGCTCATAAAACTTCTGCTCTTCTCCCAAATACTTCTTCACTCTCACTTCATCCTTTATTGTTCTTGTTCCTCTACTCTTCTTCTCTGCTCTACCTTTGATCCTCTCTTGGGATATTATTATTTTGCACAAGGATGATTTTCAACAATTTAACTACACACCTTTATATGCTTCATCAACCTTGGAATAAACATCAAGGTCGGCACTACAAGCATCTGACTTAATGCTATCGGCAAAACTTAACTGGGACTCAAATCTTCCTTGATCAACATGCCACACTCCATAGAATTGCCCTTAGATCATCCGCAACACACTTGAAACATCTGGTCGGCCAAGACTGGGAAGAATAGCAACACCAAGGAAGAAATCTTCAATAATGAGCTCAGTCTTCAATGCAGACCTCTAACACAGTAGTCACACGATCTAGAGACCTCCACAAGCACTTTGAATTCAACAAAGATATCTACACTCCTCCAAATCATCAGAATCACTTGCATCTTCTTTTGGAACCTCAAGAACACTGTCTGCCATGACTGTCACACTAGAAAGATTACTTATGGACCTCCAAACCATGAACCACTTGAGTTGATGATACACACTAACTTCCCAAACATGCCTCTAGAACTACAGATCATGATATTTCAATGTGGAGCAATCTAGACCAATTTATTGTCACTCTGTCTCTTCTAAACACAATAGAACACTGTTCAATTCAAATGGCCATATCTTCTTCAAATCTTCATGCGGACCTCTCAAAACTTAACTGGAGCTACTTCAAATAATCCTTTACATAGCCATATGGTCCACCTACATTGATCTTCATTAATTTTCTCAATATCCTCAACATTCCATTCTTCTAAATAGACAACAAAATACGATATAGTTGACACCAATGGCAACAAGGATATGTTGACATCAATGACAACATCAATTAGACACATATTTGCAACAATCTCCCCCTTTGTCATTGATGGCAACATATGATGTGAAAAACTGATTCAACCATCAAGTCAAGAACTTCTCCCCCTTTTTCTTATCAGTTTTGCAACTACTTTCTTCACTGCTCTCCTTTTCATCAGCAACTAGTTTTTCACATGACTTCTCTCCCCCTTTGACATCAATGGAAAAGGGCACATGTTTGCAATCTTTTCTTCCCCTTTTTGTTTCAAATTGTTCTCAAAATTTGCATACTAACTACTCCCCTTGAGTAGTAACTCCTTAACATAAATCCAAATCACAAGATATGACTGTGAGTTCCACCGGACTAATGCACCCTAGTGCATCTTAATTCTGATCAGGAGGGGTAATAGCCCCTAACTTCTCTCTGAGATACTCAAAAGTATCCTTGGGTAGAGGCTTGGTGAAAATATCCACAATCTAGTCCTTTGAAGAAACAAACTCCAATCTGACTTCATTCTCATTAACCTTCTCTCTCAAAAAATGAAACTTGATTGATATGTGCTTTGTCTTTGAATGCAACATTGGATTCTTTGAGATGCTTATTGCACTTGAATTATCACAGAAGATCGTGATAAGCTCCTTAAACACAATTCTGATGTCCTTCAGCATTTACTTCATCCATAGAACTTGAGTACAATTGTTTGTTGCTGCTATATACTCTACCTCTGCTATTGATAGGGATATTGCCTCTTGCTTTTTGCTCAACCAAGAAACTAGTCTTCTTCCCAAGAAGAATGCACCACCACTAGTACTTTTTCTGTCATCCACATCTCCTGCCCAATCAGGAGCTGTATATGCATGAAGAGTAAATTTATTATCCTTTAGATACCATAAGCCATAATCAAGTGTCCCTTTGAGATATCTAAAAATTCTTTTGACTGCTACAACATGGGATTCTCTAGGATCAGCTTGAAATCTAGCAGCCAGTACAACTACATTCATGATATCAAGTCTGGTCTGAGTCAGATGGAGCAGTCCACCAATCATTGATCTATACCTTTTCTGATTTGCCTTAGGGGAGTCATCATCTTTACTCAACTTGCATCCGGTTAGCATGGGTGTAGCCACTAGCTTTGAATCTTCCATTCCAAACTTTTTCAACAATTCTCTCACATATTTAGATTGAGATATGAAGATACCTTTATCTAACTGAATGATTTGTAGACCTAAGAAGAAATTCATTTCACCAAACATGGACATCTCAAACTCACTCTGCATATAATCAGCAAATGTTTTACACATACTCTCATTTCCACCAACAATGATATCATCAACAAATACCTCAATAATCAGAATGTGCTCATGATCAATCTTGAAGTAAAGATTACTATCAGCAGTGCCTTTGTTATATCCTAGCTTTAGTAGATACTTATCTAATCTTGTATACTAGGCTCTTGGGGCTTGTTTGAGTCCATACAATGCTTTCCTCAAACTACAGACCATATCTTTCTGATTAGATAACTGAAATCCTTCCGGTTGCTCAATGTAGACTTCTTCTAATTCTTCGTTTAGGAATGTTGACTTGACATCCATCTGATAGACCTTGAAATCTTTATAAGCAGCAAATGCATGAAATAATCTGACTGCCTCTATTCTTGCCACCGGAGCAAAAGTTTCTTCAAAATTAATTCCTTCCACTTGAGAATATCCTTTGCATACTAGCCTTGCTTTGTTTCTTACAACTTCACCATCTTCATTTAGTTTATTTTGGAAGACCCATTTAGTTCCAATCACATTTTTGTCTTTAGGTCTGGGAACAAGATCCCAAGTATGATTCTTTTCAATTTGCATTAATTCTTCTTCCATGGCTTTTACCCAATTTTCATCATTGCAAGCTTCACTTACTGAATTTGGTTCAATATTTGAAATCAAACAAATCTCCTCTTGATCTTCAGGAATTCTTTTCCCAGTTCAAACACCTTTATATCTATCTCCTATGATCTAATCTTTAGAATGATTCAGTCTTACATACCTAGGAGTTTTTGGATTTATTTGAATCTCTATTTCTTGAGCTTGTTCTTCATCATTTGTACTTTCCTCTTGAGTCACTAGATTTTTTGAATCATTTTGAATCTAAGTCTAGGTTTGAACTTGTCTTCCTTGACTCTAACCTTCATCTTGATCATCTGATTCATATCCGCAAGACTTGGAATGTCCTTCTTTGCTCTCATCAACTCTAACATTTGCACTTTCAACAATCTTTTTCAATCTTTTGTTAAAGCACTGGTATGCCTTTCTTTGAGTAGAGTAACCCAAAAATATCCCTTCATCATTTCTTGCTTCAAACTTGCCTAGATCCTCATCTCTTTTGATATAGCACTTACTACCAAAAACTCTGAAGTATCTCATAGTAGGAGGATGACCAAACCATAGTTCATAAGGGGTCATACTAGAATTGCCTTTGATCTGCACTCGGTTGAGTGTGTAGACAGCAGTACTCACAACTTCTCTCCAATAAACTTGTGGAACATTTGCTTCCATCATCATGGTTCTAGCAGCTTCTTGAATGGTCTGGTTCTTTCTTTCCACAACTCCATTTTGCTGAGGAGTCCTAGGAGTAGACAACTGTCTTTTTATTCCATGCTTTTCACATAATGTATCAAACTCACCAGAGGTAAACTCTCCACCTCTGTCAAATCTCAGACACTTTATTTTCTCACTAATCTCATTTTTTACCATAACCTTGAACAACTTAAACTTGTCAAGAGCTTCTGATTTCACTTTTAATAAGGTTACCCACATCATCCTGGAGTAATCATCAATTAGTAACATAAAATATCTATCTCCTTGCACACTCCTAATTCTAGCTGGACCACATAGATCAGTATGCATAAGTTCCAATCATCCATTTGAAAATTGTTCTTTTCTCTTGAATGAAATTTTATTCTATTTACCCAATTGGCATTCCCTACACATGTTATCAGTAGGTTTCACAAGTTTTAGAAGATCTCTCACAGCCTGAGTAGAACTTATCTTGACAATGTTATCAAAATTCACATGACACATTCTCCTATGCCATAACCAACTCTGATCAATCTAATCAATCAAACAATTTTTTCCAGAACTACTCAAATGGAAGATATTACATCTAGTCTGAGTACCAGATATAAATTCAATTCCAGAGCTTTCCAAGATTCTACATTTTCCATCCTTGAATCAGAGATCATAACCCTTGTCAACCAACTATCCAACACTAAGAAGATTATGCTTCAATCCTTCCACATACAGAACATCATTAGTGTTATTCTTACCATCAAAAGAGATGGATCCTCTACCACAAATTCTACCAGCTGAGTTGTCTCCAAATTTCACAATTCCACCTTCATATTTTTCAAAGCATACAAACTTACTTTTATCACCAGTCATATGATGAGAACATCCATTGTCAATTACCCATTCATCTTTTTCTACAACCTAAGAAGCCAAGGCACTTTCCACATTTTTACAGCTAGCAGATTTAGTAGGCACTAGATCTTCTTCTTTGATAGCAATGAATACCCAATCATTTTCAAAGGAACCTCCATGATCAGATTCATCATCTGTGACTCCTTCTTCACCAACTTCTTGGACATAGTAGCATTTCTTATGAACTCTAGATCTGTTGGGGTTTAACCTTGAACCCCTCTCCGGACACCTTGAGGCAAAATGACCAATCTTATTACAAGAAAAACATTTGAATGGCAACTTTCCTTCATACTTACTAGATCCTCTTGGCAATCTTTTGGAAAAAAGGGCTTCAATTTCATCGAACTCGGTTTCATCATCTTCAAGATCCTTCCTTGTCCTGTCGAATTTGTTAGATCTTCTTGAAGAGCTTTCACCTGGATCATATTTTTGTTTTCCATGAATACTGGCCTTAAATGCAGATTTAGACTTAGGAAGAGAGTCACCAAACTCACTCATTTCAAATGTTGAAAGCTTACCAACCAACTGATCCCTTGTAACAGTTGTCATAGTTCTGATTTCTTCAATGGCAGCAACTTTATGCTTATATGCTAGAGGTAAGGATCTGAACACTTTGGCAATGATATTTGATTCATCCAATACTCCACCAGCACACCTTATACTGCTCACAAGTTCATTCACTTTTAGCATGTGGGAGGTAATATTTTCATCTTCACTCATCCTTAAGCTTTCATATCTACCCTTCAAGCTTTGCAGCTTGGTGCATTTGACATGTTCATCACCTTCATGCAGGATTTCTAACTTTTCCCAAATTTCATGCATAGTTTTCAACTCTAGTACATTTGTCATTTCTATATCAAATAGGGTACTCAACAAGGCTTCTTTAGCTTGAATGTTGTTCTCAGCAACTTTGATTTCATCTAGATTTCTAGGACTATTTTCTAGAATCTTATACTCATTCTTAGTTATCAACCAGTAGACATCACCCATACATTGCAAACGATACTGCATGCACATCTTCCATAGAGTGTAATTTGTTCCATCAAATCTCAGACTGTCTTTCTTGTAAGTTAACATTCTAGATCTCCTCAAGTGGTCAAGCTTCTTTTAGAGGAACTTGGTTCTGATACCAATTGTTAGAATTAGGCTAGACAACTGAGAGGGGGGTGAATCAGTTGTCTCACCAATTAACCTTTTATACTTTTTAATCTTCTTTCACAACTTATAAATAGATTAATGATGTAAACATTAATGCATGAAATAATAACACATGAGTAGAAACACAATTAACACACTTGACACCAAGATTTTTAACGTGGAAACCTAGTTAAGGGAAAACCATGGTGCGGGTTAACCCACAAGATTTGTACCATGTTAAAAGTACTTGAAAATGGGAAGGCACTTGCCTTCGGGTGCACTACCCAGAGCTCACTACTCAAAATAGGCTCACTACCTATAGAATTTATGTTTAATACAGAAAGAATTAACTAAGAAATAGCATCTTCTTCATGCCTGGTTTAGTCTCATTGAATGCTCATAAAACTTCTGCTCTTCTCCCAAATACTTCTTCACTCTCACTTCATCCTTTACTATTCTTGTTCCTCTACTCCTCCTCTTCTCTACTCTACCTCTGATCCTCTCTTGGGATATTATTATTTCACACAAGGATGATTTTCCACAATTCAACTACACACCTTTATATGCTTCATCAACCTTGGAATAAACATCAAGGTCAGCACTACAAGCATTTGACTTAATGTGAATCACTAAGTTGTTGGAAAAACATAGTTGGGACTCAAATCTTCCTTGGTCAACATGTCACGCTCCATAGAATTGCCCTTAGATCATCCGCAACACACTTGAAACATTCAATCGGCCAAGACTGGGAAGAATAGCAACACCAAGGAAGAAATCTTCAATAACAAGCTCAATCTTCAATGCAAATCTCTAACACAGCACTCACATGATCCAAAGACCTCCACAAGCACTTTGAATTCAACAAAGACATCCACACTCCTCCAAATCATCAGAATTACTTGCATCTTCTTCCAGAACCTCAAGAACACTGTTTGCCATGACTGTCACGCTAGAAAGATTGCTTACAGACCTCCAAACCATGAACCACTTGAGTTGATGATACACACTAACTTCCCAAACATACCTCTAGAACCACAAATCATGATATTTTAATATGGAGCAATCCGGACCAATTTGTCTCTTCTGAACATAGCGGAACCTGGTTTAATTCAAATGGTCATATCTTCTTCAAATCTTCATGCGGACCTCTCAAAACATAACTAGAGCTACTTCAGATAATTCTCTACACAGCCATATGGTCCACATACATTGATCTTCATTAATTTTCTCAATATCCTCAACATTCCAGCCTTCTAAACAAACAACAAAATAGGATACAGTTGACACGAATGGCAACAAGGATACGTTGACATCAATGACAACACCGATTAGGCACATATTTACACCAACTTCAATTCCCCCAATGTTCTCATCTGATCAAGAGTTAATCATTTATGAGCTCTCCTCTTCACTTCAGCTTCATTATCAAAGTTTGCCCAAAAATCCTCAATGTGAGGTTGATGCCTATACTTCTTATATATAAAGTTTTGAATCCTTTTGAAAGGATCAAAATGTCTGACTAGATCAAATATTGGAAAACCATAATACAACAACTTTGCCTCTAATGTTTTGGCCACATCCTCATTGAAACACTGATACCTTCCAATAACAAAGGGGAATTTGATGTTACCCCTGTTACATTGAGCCTTATACATTGGATAAACATCTAGTATTTATCTGGTGAACTCAAGAAATACTACCTTGTCTAATGGGTATCTTGGTAGTCTAAAAGGTTTGCCTTTAAATCCCTCAATTCTGATGTATGTGAAAGTGGAGAACTATATATGCCATGCACTATGCGATGTAATTGCATTCTTGCCTATTATAGACAACCTTTGATCTTTCTCTCTTGTCAGTATCCTTGTCAAGTACATGGAAAACACATCATTGACCTTTATCCAATTATTCCCCACATTTTGTGCTTGTAGATCTGGGTAATGATCATACACTAACTTCTGTTCTGGCCTATTTCCCAATGTGCTTATCCTTGGTATTCCATTCAGTTCCATTTTAGCAGCATAGGAGTATACAATGTATGAAGACATGAAGAATTTCTTATGTTTGTTGAATCTTAAGGCTTGTGCATAAATTGCATTGTTGATTGCCAAAGCCCAATGTACATATCATGTTTCTTCCCTAATGAATTGTATGACTGAAAACATCCAAGGCTCAAATGAAACTGCATCCTCCAACCCCATTACTCTTCTCAGTAATGTAATCATGATATATACCTCCTCCTTAAAATCTAGCCTATATAAAGTCTTTGGCACCCTGGCAACTGCCTTTGGTTTCTTATCTAAAGGATACCAACCATAGAATATTGCACTCTTACATGTTGCTTCATTCTTCTTAAAATCCTCAAAATATTTCTCTACATCAACCTCTTTCATCTTTCCAGTAGTCTTCAGTCCAAAGGTTTCTGCTATTCCTTCAATAGACAAATCCGTGAGCACCACTCCATTATGTTTTACCTTCCTAGAATTGAAATCATATCTCTGTAAACACTCAACAACCAGGTCCCTAGCATCCATTGCTAATGGAAATCCTGTAGCCTCATACAAACCAACATCCCTAATGTTTTTTATGGCTAAAGCCGCGCCAGGCTCTTGAATCTTGTTCAATATCTCCTCAGAATCAAAATCCCCAATTTCAGTATCCAATATCCTGTGTGAATAATATATATTCAAATGATAACCTCTGACTGCAAATTCCTCTTTAACTTTGGTTTACTTCTTTTTAGCTTTTCCAACTGTCTTCTCCACTTTCTTTCCTTTTGGTGGCATCCTGAAAAGATATACATTTCTTTTACAACCATGCCTATGTTTACTAGGGTTTTTACCATGCCTATTTACTATTTAACTTTTACCCTAAGGTTCTTTTCTTTCGAACTATGCATCTTTTCCTTACTATGCCTAATTTCACAGTTTAATCATAACAATTACTTAAGCTTAACAGATTTCTATTATTCAACTGTAATCACCGTAGAATTTTCATAATCTTATTCTGTAAAATCACAAGAAAGAGCTATTGCAAATATGTGCCTGATCGGTGTTGTCATTGATGTCAACATATCCTTGTTGTCATTGATGTCAACTGTACCTATTTAGAAGACCTGTATGTTGAGGATATTGAGAAAATTAGCCTCTCTGAAAGAGACAAGTCAGTTACACATCTCTTTGCAAAAGATAGTAAAGATAGTGAAGTTCAGAAAAAAAAGATTACTCCGCATTTCCAGCAGGATAAAGATCAGAGTCCGTGGACCATATGGTTGTATAGAGGATTGTCTAAAGTATCTCTAGTAAATATTTGAGAGGTCCTCATGAATATTTAAAGAAGCTATGGCCATCTAAGTAGAATAGGGTTTTGGCAGTTGTTCAGAAGTAACAGAGTGATAGAGATTTGGTCTGGATTGATCCGCATTGGAATATTATGATCTACAAATCTAGAGGCATGTTTGGGAAGTCAGTGTGTATCCTCAACTCAAATGGTTTGTGGCTTGGAGGTCCGCAAGAAATCTTTCTAGTGTGACAGTCATGGCAGACAGTGTTCTTGAGGTACCAGATGAAGATGCAAGTGATTCTGATGATTTGGAGTAGTGTGGATGTTATTGTTGAATTCAATGTGCTTGTGGAGGTCTCTGGATCATGTGCCTATTGTGTTGGAGGTCTGCATTGAAGTTTGAGCTCATTCTTGAAGCTTTCTTCCTTAATGTTGTTGTTCTTCCCAGTTTTGGCCGACCAAATGATTCAAGCATGTTGCGGATGACCTAAGAGCAATTCTCTGGAGTGTGGCGTGTTGTTGGAAGAAGATTCAAGTCTCAGCTATGTTTGGCCAACAATATAGTGATCCATGTTAAGTCAAGCTAACCTTGATGTTCATTCCAAGGTTGATGAAGCATATAAATACTTGTTGATGAATTGTGGAAAGTTGTCCTTGAGTGAAAATGATAAAATCCTAAGAAAGGTACAGAGGTAGAGCAGAGAAGAGGAGGAGCAAAAGATCAAGAGAAGTAAAGGATGAAGATATAGTGAAGAAGTGTTTGAGGGATAGAGTAGAAGTTTTTGAGCCTTCAATGGGACTAAACTACACATGAAGAAGATGCTATTTCTCAGTTCATTATCTCTATGTTAGACATAAATTCTTGTAGGTAGTGAGCCTCTCTTAAGCAATGAGCTCTGGGTAGTGTGCCTGAAGGCATGTGCCTTCTCTTTTCTTCTAAGTACTTTTAATAGGGTATGAATCTTGTGTGTTAACCCCCACCATGGTTTTCCCTTAACTGGATTTCCATGTTAAAAATATTGGTGTCAAGTGTGTTCATCTTGTTTCTACTCATGTGTTGATGATTCATGCTTTAATGTTTACATCATTAATTTGTTTTAAGTGGTAAAGAAGAATTAATTGCTGCAATGTCAAAGTTTTGGGACAACTGATTCACCCCCCCTCTCAGTTGTCCAGCCTAATTCCAACAAGAGCTTTTTGGTACATACCTGAGCTGCAACTGTTGACTTTAATAGCGTTGACCAAAAATTTACCATTCGAATTCAACCCAGCTACCATTCTCAAATTGCAATTCACCCTTTGAATCATCATTCACCTTTGCTCTGTAAAATGCTCTGTAACTTAAATCTTGAGTGTAATTGTGAAGATTAACATAATTCAATTTCCTTTTTACTTCTTCAAATTTAGGTTTTTAGTGGTAGATGTGCATTAAATGTTGTAATTAAGGCATACAATTCAATTTGAGTTTAACTTCCCATCCAATTCATATTTTGAATCTCGTATGCGTTAATTCCCTGCACTTTTGAATTTTATCTCATATACATGCACTTTTCTCTTCTACTTTTTGTATATTTAATTTTGTATATCTCTATGTATATCTTATACATCATTGAAATATACAAACTCAGACTCCAATGGGTTTATAAAACAATTTGCAATTAATTTTGAGTCTGGTCTTATATCTAAGTCTTTTACATATCACCCATTTTGTATATCGCATTCATACAACTCCAACATACATATGTGGTCCCAACCCGATGTATATGAGGTTCAAACCTTTAATTATGTCAAGTTTTATATATTATTCCTTTGTATATCTCCATTTATATCATATACATGCGCATATACAAAAATCTGTGATGTTGATTCTTTGTCTTTTCATTATGAACACATGCACTTTATTCCATATTTAATACTCAGTTCAAATCCACAAATGCATCTTTTACCTTTTGTATATATAATACATGCATCCAAATATACAAACACAGACTCCATTTATAATTCATTTTGCTTGACTTTTTGGCTCGCGTCTGATTTTGTATTTGTATATAAGATACAATCAGTTATACATACAACAATACATACAAACATATGCATTTACTTTTGTTTCTAGAATAAATTGAATTTACCTTTCAAGTCTGGCTTTGTATTTGTACCAAAAGCGTACAAACAAAATGTCCCTGACCTTATGCACCACTTTAAATTTTATTTGACATCCACCCATGTACATTTTGCATTTGCATTTCTAATACATGAATTGTAATGTACAAAATACAACTGCGGATTTCTCCACATTTATACATTTCACCACCAAAACGTCGTCGGGTCTAGACTTGAATATTTTTAAAGTATGCCAAATTTATCACACGACTTAAAACACAATGAATAAAGTGACCCAAAGAACCAAAAGCAGAACATATACATGCACTTAACAATGTATATCAGATACATGTTGACCACTATGAGCCCAGCGTTGACTTTTCACATAAACAAGCATAATTCTAAAAATATGTAGAATTTTCAAATGATTCAAAAGGAAACCCTAGCTAATTTTTTATGCAGATTCTACTAATAACCACCACTTATACCCAAACTTTGTGTAACTCAAATTTCAAACATCCATGTCATTTTACCTATACCACCAAGCAAGCAAACCACACAAGCCAAAAGCAAAAGCCACAACAAGGGTCCTCATTTTCCTAAAGGGATAAATGGGGCATGTTGTGAGCATCACAACAACTAGAAACCAAATAAAACAATTAAATTCAACAAAACTTAGAGAACAAGATGAAATAAATCATAAATTTCCAAATTCTTTGTATGTAAGTTGTTGCTTAATCACAGAAAGAATGTATTCACTTGTTGGCAAGAAACACTACTCTGGTATGGATCTGTATATTGTCATTGATGGAAACAAGGCTTAGAGATCCTATCACCATGACCAAAAGAGATATCTCTAGAAGAACATATTAGATTCCAATTCCGGTTGACAAAAAATGGCTAACTATGGAAAGTATGCAGAGTAGAAGACAAAAAGTCAGCTAGTATGCCTCTACGGATAATGATCTGGTAATGTGGTTCAGGTATGATGTTAGTTGGTGATTAATAGTGTTGTGCCTCAAAGATTAAGTCCTGATCCTCTCTGGAAGTCATCTTGAAGAAATATCTAAATTCAAGCAAATAAAGGTATAGCAGGAATAGTGAATAGGGTCTAGTGTAGTGGTCCGCATTCCTCCACAGACAAGTATTTCATTATGCAATTTTGAGGTGTTGTAAACACTTATATGAAGTATCTTATTCCAAAGTTAGGAGATCTAAAGTTTACCAAAAGGATAGCTACAAGCTGCTAAGTATCAGCACAGTGTTTGATAGAGCTTGACACAAACAGAGTCTGAATTCTAATGATCCGCATTTCTCCACAAGATGATATGATGCCTTGCAGTTCTGAGGGTAAGATTTGGAATGTGTAGAGTCCTTGACCTGATTTTGGAAGTGTTTTGTGATCAGCAGTAGAAGTTGTAAGTCAATAGATGAAGTTGTTAAGCATGTTCTTGAGGAACGGGCTGACTGGTGAGATAAATCATGATGCAGAGAAAGGTTAGCGTGTGAAAGATCTATGTAAGTAATGGAATGATTAGAGCCAACCTATATGAACACACTTGGGAGAAAATTTAGGTTCACTCGACATACAGTGCATTGGATTGAGCGACAAGGTACATCTTTTTATTTACATGTTTCACTTCTTGGATGCTGACCTAATTATGAAGTAAATCATGATGTGGATATATAAAGGTGATGAAATTCAGTTGAGTGTGTGTGAGGAAAATGTGTGTGTGATGCAAGCATGCGAGTAGAAGAGAAGAGTTAAAAGAGAAGCAGCAATGAAGACTTGGGATTCAGAATACAATTGTTAAATGACTGCACCCTTGCATAGTGATAGATGCTTAAGCAGTACTCAATACTCATGTGAAATTCAATTGGGAACAAGTTTTTGTCTTCGAGATAGTGAGGCTTCAACAGGGTTTAATAGCCCTTATTGTAATCTTGCTAGGTTTAGGGTTGAGGCAGTGAGCCTGTTAAACTTAGTTGTACACCATTGCTGTGAGCCAGCATGTTCTAGGCCCTTGGAGTGACCAAGCCTGAACATCATTCTTGTAAAGATTACAATATATTTATGAGATCTAATCCTCTCCGTTGTTTTTCCCATTTTGGGTTTTCCACATAAAATCTTGGTGTTATGTGTCATGCTTTTGTGGATGTTGTTTAGTTGTATAATTTGCTTACGTTTGATTATTATTTTGAAATGGTTAAAAGTAAAAGTTTAAGAAAATATTTATAGAACATTGATTCACCCCCCCCCTCTCAGTGTTCCTAGCAATCAACAATTGGTATTAGAGCAAGGTTCCTCGAAAGAAGTTTAACAGCTTGAGGAAGATGTGGGATAGTGTGATCATGGCAGCAAGAAGGTATGGAAATTATGAAAGGTACAATCAACTAGAAGCAACTCTTATGGATCTTGAAAGCTCTAAAGTTGAAGTCAGGGATCTGAAAGAAAACTTGCAACAAGCAGATGAATGCATCTTAAAGCTAAAAGAGCAAGTCAAGAAATTCAAACACAAATACAAAGAAAGCCAGTGACCAACTGCTATCAGCAAATAAAGTCCTAACTGATTTGGAAACAGAAGTTACAGAAAGATCAAAAGCAGAAGATGGTCTAAAATTGATTGTGACAAATAGATCAGAAGATTGTACAAAAATTGAAAAAGAAATTATAAGTTTAAAAACAGATCTGGAAAAGGCAAGAAGTTTTGAACAAAAATTCAAGATAAGTACTACAAAGCTTGATGAAATGATTGCTAGCCAGAGGAATGTTGATGACAAACATGGTTTAGGATTTGAGAAAGGAGAAAGTTCAAACTCCAAGCAAATAAGCACTGAGCCAAGGCAAAACAAAGGATACCAGTTCAAAAATCAAAGAAGAAGACCTAGAAGACCTCAGGTCAGACAACCAAATGCTCAAAGGTACCCATCTTTCAATGGTTATTGTAATTCATGTAATAAGTTTGGTCATAAGGCTACTCAGTGTAGAAGTAGAATGAATCAAGAGACTTCATTATTCTTTGGTCAATGTTTCAATTGCAAGAAAATTGGTCACAGAGCAAATGAATGTAGAAATCAGTTCAAGAAAAGTTTCAACAATGGAAGGAATGAACAGACATTCAAAGGTAAATGGTTCACTTGCAATAGGATTGGTCATAGATTTGTTATTTGCAAAATTAAAGTAAGTGAGGATCCTATTAGCTGCAATACATGCTATAAAATGGGACACAAATCAAATGAATGCAGAAGTTTGGTAAGAACAAATTTTCAAAATATCAAGAATAGTCAATCATTCAATGGAAAGTGCTTTGCATGCAATAGATTTGGACATATGGCTAATCAATGTAGGTCAAATTTAATGAATAAAAGGATTAGAGGACAAAAGAGTTTAGTGTACTTTAGTTGTAACAAATCTGGACATATTGCAAGATTTTGTAGAAGCAAAAATCTAAAGAAAAATTACTATTTTGAAGAAAGAGAAACAGAGCAGATGAATGACAAGGGAAAAAAGAAAGTTGATCCAGTCAAGAAACAATGGACAAAGTATGGATTGATAAATAAGTAATTTTAATTGAGGATAGATCCACACCAACAGCTCATGCGGATACCTTCTTTGAAGAATGAGTCTGTGAGCACCGGCACAGGGGGAGCAGTGTAGAAAATTCAAATCCCCCAGCCAGAAATTGGGTGCCAGAATTTGGCACAAAGATGTATCATGTAATCTAATGTGACACACCTATTAGAAGAAGAACCAAAAAAAAGGAATCAATGCAATATATTGCAAATCGATACTAATCAACTGTATTCTACAGTTAAGGGTTTTGACAGCTTTTTGGAATGAGCATTTAATGACAACTAGGTCAAGCCAAGTGGAGGATAAAAGGAACATGTTTGGTTTCAAAAGTCACTTTGCACTCAGAGCTATTAGAAATTTAGAGAGATCAAAGCCAACTTGAGCAGCAACAATCAAGAATTGTAACATTTAGAGAAAGGAAACCCTAACTCAGCAAAACAAGGTATTTTCATTAAATCTCATTTTGTGAATTTACTGAGTCTTTGCTATGGTGACTCCACAAATTATAGATATCACTGAGTTCCCTCAGCCTAATTTTAAGAAACACCCTTACAAGGCAACAGAGGTGGATCAAATGGGTGCATTCTCAAAGATACCCTATGGAGTCCTGTATGTAGAAGATGTTAGGGAATACATCCATGTGGCCCTAGATGAGCTTGGTGGCAACACTTTTTTAGAACTATTTGTGAAACACCTATGGAATGATCAATTTGATCTAAAGGAAGAATATAAAGTCTTAAAGGAGAAGAAATTCATCCAATATGCAGAGTTTCCCACATTCGCAAAGGACGAATGGGTCTGGTATGTTCTTAGTCGAATTCACGATGAATTTATGTGGTTGGGAAAAGGGAAACCCTTCAAAATAATGAAAGAAAGAATTCAAGCAGTCACTGGACTAAACTCCACTAGAGGAGTGCCATTATTAAAAGTAGTTAAGAATTAAATGGTTACCGATGCTACCGGAGTGCAATTCGACAAAAGGGCATTAATGATAAATGATATCACTGATCCTGCAGTAAAATTTGCCTCAATGGTCATAGGATATAAAGTCTACTTCTCAAACTGGGAGAATTTAGTTTCTGGTACCGCAATATACATAGCACATCAAATGATCAAGGAGAATGCGGACTATGATCTGTGCAAACTAATGTGAACCCAACTACTAGAGAATTTGAAGAAGACAAAAGAAATCAAAAACTACCGATTCAAGTATGGTATGCTAATCATCTATTTATTCTTCTATTTCTTGAATGAATTCCTAATCATTAGGGATTGATTTGGTTGAGTAATAAACCTGTAGCCATGCAAATTAGAAATTGTTTTAATAACTTGGGAAGCTATAATGAGCAAAAAGTAGCCCTATGGGTATTTTTCAAGAATTTTCAGAGCATGATGCACTCTAGAGAAAGAATTCCTAAGAAAATTGTTAATAAGTACAAGGATACAATTTGTTTCATGGTCACTAAGGATCAATGTTTAATGGAGGCTATGGAACCAAGAACTGTGTGGGTAATGCCCATGGGTTATGAGGTAGATGAACAAATTCTGGAAAATTATGCCCAGCACATTCTTAGCAAACCAAAATATATCAAAGAAGAAAGGTTTGGAACGTATGAGGAGCTGTCAGTGAAACTCCATGTTGAGGTTAGACAAGTTGAATCTACCAGAAAAGTGAGAAAAGAGGTGGAAGAAATTGCTACAAGGTATGGCATCACTAAAGAGCAGCTCAAGGAATCAAGAGAAAAAGTAGACAAAGCAAAGAAGAAAAAACAAAATGATCAGGCTAAGGTTCCAAAGGAATCTATAAAGAAGCCAAGAGAGGCTAAAGATACTCAAAGGACTACCTAAAGCTCTGCCATTTCATCCAGTGCAACATCATCAAAGAAGCCCTCTAAAAAGGACACAAAGAGAAAGAAGATGAAAGGAAAAAGATTATATGTTAGTATAATTGAAAAAAAATGAAGAGGAGACTGAGACAGATGAAGGAATCAAAAAGATGAAAATTGAGACTGACAAAGCCCTCAAAAGCACTAAAAAAAACTCCTTCAGAAAAATTAAGTCCAGTAAAAGACAGAAAATGCCCCAGCACTTGCAGATATAGTAGAGGTTGTCACTGTAGATCAGAATCTAAAACCTATGCTTAAGCACTAGGATGAATTTAGTAATGATGATAAAAGGAGTCTGGAGGAAGCCACTATAAACTATCTCAACACCTTCAACAAAGCCCTCATTGATATCATCTCTGATCTCCCAAAAAGTCTAGCTAATATCTTGAGCATCAGAAAAGAGAATGCCAGAGCTAAAGATATTGAGCTGAGAAAACATGTGTTGACTAGACTTTGTCCAGAAATCACTGCAGAAGAAGAAAATATGATGTCAAAGGAGACCAAGGATCTGTTTAGAACTAAAATAAGAATGAATTTGTTAATGCTAGGTGATATTGATAAAGTGGTAAAAGAATCAGAAGAAATTATCTTGAAAGCCTTGAAACAACACAATCTTCCCATTGCAAGTGTTAGTGAAGAAACTAATATTCCTGTCAATTCATCTACTCTAGAAATAAATTTGAGTCAAGAACTAGATACAGATAGCCAAATGTCTAAGGAGAAAGAGGCACCTACTGATGATTCTCAAGTTAAACCATCACCTGCACAATAGATTGAAAATGTTACCGACAAAGAAAGGATTGAGGAAGAGTTGGTAGTGGAAAAATCTCCACCTAAATAAGAAGAGGACACCAATAAGGATATGGAATTAGATTATCCAGAGCAAAGCCAGAAAGAAGAAGCCTCTGTCACAGCAAGAGACACTGCGGAGCTTGCAAGAGAACTATTGAAGAAGACAAAACAAGTTCTAGATGAGCCTGAATTTCTAAATGGTCCAATAAACGTGGACATAATGTCACCAGAATAAAAGTTTAAGTTGGTTATAATTGTTCAGGCAAAGGCTCAAGAGGAATTACTAAAATCACACATTGAGGATAGTGAACTGATTGATGAAGCATCTGAGATTTTGGAAAAGTTGTTGCCTTACTACAAAAGGGATTCATCCATGCCCCCAACAAGTCATCTGAAGGGATTAATAAGTTCCATAAGCAAATAATTTGAATCATTTGAAAAATTTGCAGAAACAAAGGTAAGACAAGAATTTGATGAAAAACGTCTGGAACAATTAAACATAATGATAGCAAAAGACAAAAACTCATTAAACAATATAATAGCCAGCATCCAGAAAGTTGTGAAGGATGTTGGAGATGTATACAAGTTTTGTTTGTCCTTGCCCAAAACTACTCAAGAGATTGAAGAAAAGATCAAAGATTTGGAACAAAAATTGATGGATATTTCTGAGAAATTTGATTCAGAAATAGAGTCAGTCACAAGGAAAGAAACAAAAGTCATTAAGATTCACAATGACTTGACTGACTTAATAAATCAGAAATACCAAATAAAAAGTAGGCTAGGACAACTCAGAAGACTAGTCTGTCCAAAGTTAGATTCATTGACAAATATTATTATAGAGGCTAAGTTATCTATCCAAGCATACACAACTTCTGATCTTCAAAAGGCAGAAGCCTTAGTTTTTTTTCTCAGTGGTCAAATTCAGATTCTAGAAAGTGCAAAGAAAAGATGGGATGCTAAGTGGACATTGATCAAAAATATATTTAATGATGTGTTTAAATGCATGTAATATTAAAATGAATATTGCACTTGTAAATATGCGGCAGAATATATAAATTTTTGGGATTTTGACAAATTTTTGGTTTTGAATCAACACCCTTTGCCATTGGTGTCAAAGGGGGAGAAGTAGATTAGTGAAAAATGGATAATCATCTTAGGGGGAGCAAGGAAGTATAGTATTTATAGTAAGGGGGAGCAGTCAGGTATTTTTTAAAAATGGATAATCATCTTAGGGGGACCAAGGAAGTACAATGTATATAGTAAGGGGGAGTAGTCAGTCATTTTTCACTAAGTGTTGCCATCAATGCCAAAAGGGGAGATTATTGGCAAGAGACACTACTCCGATATGGATTTGTATGTTGTCATTGATGGAAACAGGGCTCAGTGATCCTATTGCCATGATCGGAAGAGATATCTCTAGAAGAACATATTAGATTCTAGGTTTGGTTGACAGAAAATGGCTAAGTATGGAAAGTATGCAGAGTAGAAGATAGAAAGTCAGCTAGTATGCCTCCACAGATAATGATCTGGTAATGTGGTTTAGGTATGATGTCAGTTGGTGATTAATAATGTTGTGCCTTAGAGATTAAGTCATGATCCTCTCCGAAAGTCATCTTGAATAAATGTCTAAGTCCGGGCAAGCAAAGGTATAGCAAGAATAGTGAATAGGGTCTAGTGCAGTGGTCCGCATTCCTCCGCAGGCAAGTATTTCATTATGTAGTTTTGAGGTGTTGTAAACACTTATATGAAGTATATTATTCCAGAGTTAGGAGATCTGAAGTTTACTTGAAGGATAGCTACAAGCTGCTAAGTATCAGCATAGTGTTTGACAAAGCTTGACAGAATTAGAGTCTGAATTCTGATGATCCGCATTTCTCCACAAGATGATATGATGCCTTGTGGTTCTAAGGGTAAGATTGGGAATGTGTAAAGAGTCCTTGACATGATTTTGGAAGTGCTTTGTGATTAGCAATAGAAGTTGTAAGTCAGCAGATGAAGTGGTTAAGAATGTTCTTGAGGAACAGGCCAATTGGTGACATAAATCATGATGTGGAGAAAGGTTAGCATGTGAAAGATCTATGTAAGTAATGGAATGATTAGAGATAACCTATATGAACATGCTTGGGAGAAGATTTGGGTCCGAGCGACATATAGTGCATTGGATTGAGAGACGAGGTACATCCTTTTATGTACACGTTTCACTTCTTGGATGCCGACATGATTATGAAGTAAATCATGATGTAGATATATAAAGGTGATGAAATTTAGTTGAGTGTGTGTGGGGAAAAGGTGTGTTTGATGCGAGCATGTGAATAGAAGAGAAGAGTTAAAAGAGAAGCAGTGATGAGGACTTGGGATTTAGAATACAGTTGTTAAATGACTGCACCCTGGCATAGTGACAGATGCTTAAGTAGTACTCAATTCTCATGTGCAATCTAATTGGGAACAAGTGTTTATCTTCAAGGTAGTGAGTCTTCAATAGGGTTTAACAGCCCTTAGGGTTTGACAACCCTTATTGTAATCTTGCTAGGTTTAGGGTTGAGGCAGTGAGCCTGCTAAACTTAGTTGTACACCATGCTTATGAGCCAACATGTTCTAGGCCCGTGGAGTGACCAAGCCTGAACATCATTCTTGTAAAGATTGTAATATATTTATGAGAACTAATCCTCTCTGTGGTTTTTCCCATTTTGGGTTTTCCACGTAAAGTCTTGGTGTTATGTGTCATGCTTTTGTGGATGCTATTCAGTTGTATAATTTGCTTATGTTTGATTATTCTTTTGAAATGGTTAAAAGTAAAAGTTCAAGAAAAGATTTATAGAACATTGATTCACCCCCCCTCTCAGTGTTCCTGATAATGAACATCACTTACATCAAAAGAAGCCTTCAACACGAATTTAAGTGTGTGCAATTGATTTATTCCCCTTCTTTGGATTAGATTTAGAAAACAAAAACTATTTGCATTAAACTACATAGATGGATTTAACCTTCTAAGCCAACCTGGATAGAGCCTTGTTTCTAGTCAAGCATCCATAGCCTCAGCAAGGTTATCACCTATAATCTCCCCAAATAAAACCCCACTGCTAGCAAGCATCCATAGCCCTAGTGGAGTTATCTAGTAGCCCTCATATGTTCTCAAATGATTTCTATTGATCATTAGTTTTGTATTCATCATCAATACTTTTGATATTGCAATAAAGCTCATGTTTAACAGATAGTGAAATCCTATTAATGATATGTAGGGTGGAGATTATAGTGGTAGCAAAGGCACAACTTTAGATTTTTCACTTAATGCAAATGGCCACTATCCTCCAAACCCATTCCTAGAATCTTAAAAATGTGTATTTGTATGATTCGATGAACACTCAAATTTGTTGATGGTGAATAAACCTTAAAAGACCAAACAAGCAAACTACATCTATAAAAAAGTCACAACTTATACATAAATTTCAAATGGTTTTCTCATTTCTATAAATTCCTTTGTTTTCTAAAGTTGTAGTCTACTCCTGTTTATCCCAAAATCAAAATGAAGATCCCAAAACAACACACAACCAAACAACAAAAAATAAAACAAAACAAACAAACAAACAAACAAAAAACCAAACAAATGCCAGAGTATACAATATTCACAATATAATACATAGTGAGACTCTGTTCAACACCTTTAAACCTGAAAATAATTTTTAAGATATTGACCATTAACAGGTAATGGAATATCTTCACCAGTTAAATTCTTCAACCTAATTGTGTTATTTCCTATAATTTCATTGATCTAGAGTGGACCCATCCACAACTTATCAAACTTCCCATGATTACCCTTTTTCTCATGTGATTTATCCCAGCATAAGACCAAGCCTGAAATTTTAAAAGTTTTGACTCTAGCTCTTTTATCAAACCACCTTTTTACTACTACTTGATGTTTTGCAAACCTATCTATGGCTTGATTCCTTTTTTCTTCTAGGTGTAGTAATTGAACTAACCTAGCTTCTCTTTGATCATCAAAACCTAAGTATTCATTAGCAAACTTCCAGGTTGGGATTCTCAGATTAACAGGCAAAATTGCATCTATGCCATTTACCAAATGATAGTGTGAATTTCCCAATGTTGCCTTAACTTTTGTTCTATCAACCCACAAAGCATATTTTAACAATGTACTCCATTCCCTATGGCTTTTAGCAATCAATTTCTTAATGGTATCTAACAAAATTTTGTTAGTGGATACTGCTAAACTGTTTCCCTGTGGATAGTAGTTCGATGAAAATTTTAAAACAATACCATATTCAAATGCCCAATTTGAAAACTTTAAAGAATTAAATGCAAGGCCATTGTCACATACCAATGAATAAGGTACTCTAAATCTTGTTATCATATTCTCCTCCAGAAATTTGATGACAACCTCAGTGGTAGAAAACTTATAGCAAGTAGCTTCTGTCCATCTGGTGCAGTAGTCTGTCACCGTCAAGATAAACTTGTGTCCAGCAGAAGATGGAGGATTAATGATTCCAATGAAATCTAGCCCCCATTGTGCAAATGGTCTAGTTTCTATCATAGGCTGCAATGGATGAGTCATATTCCTTCCCCTATCAATAGTGGTTTGACATATGTGACAACATTTAATTTGTTCCTCAGTATCCTTAAACATGGTGGGCCAATAATATCCCGCCCTCAAGATTTTGTGTGTAGTAGCCAAATGAGACCCATGGGTTGTCCCATATTTATCATGTAATTCTGCCATCATATATTTTCTTGCTCTCTATTCAAACATCTCAGGTATATTCCCTCGTGATTCTTTTTGAATAATATACCTCCTTGGATCTATATTTTTGGGCTCTCAACCCTAGTGCTCTTCTCTGTGAAGATTTCATATGACTAGGATATTTTCTTGATATTAGGAATAAATTAAGATCATCATACCATCCCTTCGTAGTACTTGTATGCACAACATACTGTTGATGAACAATCTTTGGCTCTGTATTTGCTATAGTCTGAACTAGAGCTTGACCTTAGACTAATTTCATTGGAATGATTTCCAAATCAAACTCTTGTAGCATGGTGATCCATTTCGCTCTTTTGTCTCCTAGCTTGTTTTGCATTAATAACATCTTGATTGCAGCATCAGGCACAATAGCTTTAACTTGACTCCTTAAAATGTAATGCCTAAACTTCTTTACTGCCTTCACTAAAGCAAAAGATTGCCTTTTAGTATCTAGGTATTTCAACTTTGCACCTTTAAGGGGACCACTCATAAACACTATTAGCTTTTCCTCATTTTCCTCAGCCTTTTGTGTTAAAGTTGTTGCACATGAGTGTTCAGATGCAAAAGAATATATATAAAATGGCTTAATATAATCTAGACTCGTTAATACAGGAGCATTGGCAATAGCCTCTTTTATATATTTAAATGCTACCCTGGCCATTGGTGTCCATTCTATTTGGGCATCTTTCTTGAGCATAGCATTCAAATGTTGTACTATCTCAACAAAACTAGTAATAAATTTCCAGACAAAGTTTATCTTACCGAAAAATGACTTCAGTTCCTTCTTACTAGCAGGCAACTGTAGTTTATTTATCCCTTCCACTCTATCTAGATCAAGAAATGCCATTCTCATAAATAATATGTTCTAACAATTTACCTTCTGTCACCCCAAAGACACAGTTCTTTGGGTTAAGAGATATACCATACTTTTCATATCTTTGCAATACTTTTCTCAAATCATCTACATGGTTAGACCTGTCCTTAGAAAAACTGTTAAATCATCCATATAAATCACAATGCATTTTCTTGTTAATCCACGAAAAGCAATATCCATAGCTCTTTGGAATGTAGCGCCTACATTTATTAAACCAAATGGTATTCTTCTATAGGCATAATTACCTCATTTACATGTGAATGTGGTCTTCAACCTATCTTCTTTATCTACCAAAACTTGATTATAACCAAAAAATCCATTAAGGAAGGACATCATCTTAGCACCACTAACTGCCTGTAAAACTTCATCTAAAGGAGGTAAAGGATAATTATCTTTCTCATATGCCTTATTAAGATTCCTAAAGTCAACACAAAGTCTGATGTCTCCATTTTTCTTTCTTACAGGCACTAGGTTAGCTACCCAAGTAGAATGTCTTACAAGAAAAATTATCCTTGCAGATAACAACTTCTTGACCTCCTCAAAGATCAAGGGTTCTAGTATGGCGTTTACTAGCCTTTGTTTCTGTCTAAATGGTTTCACTTCTGGTTTCAAGGGAATTACATGGGTTATGATGGATGTATCATACATTTTAAGATCTTCATACATCCACATAATCACATGTTTATAAGCTTTTAATACAGCAGCTATATCAGCTCTCAACTCAGGGGAACAAGTCTTACCAATTAAAACATTTTGAGGATCCTTGTCAGTACCTAAATTGAAAGGCTCACATTTGCCTCCATCTATTTTAGGAAGGTTTCTTTGTCTAACAACTCCATCGAAATCAAAGATCTTTTCTAGCTCAATAACACCTTTTGGTAAAGAATTACTTTTCAAGTCAACAATTTGCTCCTGATCCCAAGATATTTCTTGTCTATCCTGTTCATCTATGATCTGTATTTCAAAAACATCATGACTTGTTATAAAATCAAGGATCTACTAATCTCCCTCAAACACTTGAAAATTTGTTACATTATCAAGAATACTAGGAATAGACACTAGTTCTACTACAAATTTCTTCAATCCTGACAAAGTTAATGGCTCAAGAGTACTAGCTGCAACTGCTAAGGCATCTGAACATTGATTTAACTCTCTATGAATATGTATGATATTAAAAGCATCAAAAGACTCAATCAAATCCCAAACCCTATGCCTATAACTTACAATTTTCCTGAAATTGCAAGCATACAATTTTCTGACTTGCCTAACTACCAATTCAGAATCAGATAGAACTTGAAGAATTTTCACCTTCTTTTTGATGGCCGTTACCAGTCCATGAACTAATGCTTCATACTCATCTACATTGTTAGTACAAGGAAACTATAATCTAAAAGCTGCCAAAAATGACCTACCATCAGGATCAATAAGCTCTATTCTTTCCCCTGCTCCCTATTTGGATTTTGATCCATCACATTTTAAAATCCACATGTTATTCTTGTTTCTTACTGGATTTCTTGTCTTAATAGGAAGTACTTCTTTTACCTCAAGCTTTGCAGAAGTGTACATGTTCTTATGTGTTTTTGTTTAACTTACAGGCATTGTGATGTTTTCTACAGGTTTGTGTGTAATCTAATTTTTATCAATTGTTGACCTTACACAATCATTTGAATCTTTTGGTATGGCATCAACATTCTCATGCAACAATGATTTATGATTATTAACAATACATTAGTTCGCTTGGTTTTCACTTTGTATCATGCATTTTCTATGTTGACACTCAATTATTTCTCTACATATCCCACAATTTTCTTCAGAATGTGTAGTTTTGTGAACTTTGTACCATCCTCTACATAAAACATCCTAAATACAAGTCCCTTGTTGAATGCATTTTTGAATTTCCTCAGTCATGATTCGATTGAATATACTTACAGTATTTTGTTCTTCATCAGAAGAATCATGGTCTAACTCAATGAGTACATTGGTCCCTTTGTTAATAGGTTTCTCTTCAAAATTGAAGGCTAAAATTTCCTCTATCTAGACTCCTCTATTGGAAACTCTATACACACCTAGTTCTATTGCAGCATACAACACTTCATTTGTTCTATTGTACTCAGTTATCATATGTTTCATCTTTGGTTCTGCTTCAATCCTAATTTGGTTGGGAATGCCTCTCCAAGGCAACCACATGTGTGAAAAGTCAGTCGCCATGTATCCATTTAATGTTTTTGACCAATCTATGCTTAATAACATACCATAGTTCACAGGAATGTCTACAACCTAAATGTCAATGTATTGGTTTACCCTAGGATCTGAATCTAATTGCATTTGAATATGCATCAACTCTCCTACCACATTTACCTCAGATTTATCCAGTTGAGTCATGAGCTTGGCCGACTTTGTAGGTGTGAGCCCTAAAGTTTTGCAAATTCCTAATGGCATGACATTAGCAGAAGCTCCAGAGTCTACCATGCAATTATGCGAGTTCTTTTCCAAAAATTCTCAAAGTCAACAAGAAGGAGGAGATTTATTCTTCTTTGTGTACATCACTACATTAGTACTTGTAGTTTGCTCAACACTCTTGTTCTTATCCTTAGTTTGTATGTCTTTGCTATGATTATCTAGACCTACCGAATTCTCTCTAGGACCTGATTCATCTAAGGATTTCATAAACGTGATGCTCACTCCTAGACTTTTCAATAATTCATATAAAGGCACATTAACTTTCATCTTCATAATCTCTTCAGACAAATAATTCATCAATTTAGAAGCTTCATTAGGTTCTGGTTTACCTACCTAAACCTTTGGTGATGTTGAAGTACCAATGCCCTGATAATTGGCTTTAGGAGGCACAAGATTATTACTTGCATGTTGATCAGGTGGTATATTGAGGTTATTTGGAGGTGTGGAAGTAGTAAAAGGACCTCAAGGTTTGCTATTGTTTCTCAAGTTGTAAGTATGATTCCTTTGGGACTGTTGAAATGCTTGAACTTCATTTGGCTCACATAACACTTCATTCTCAGTTTCAAAGGGAAGCTGGAAGGTTTCTAACACTAAAGTTGATTCGGGATATAAACTTTCACAACAATATGGCTCATCCTCTTCCATCTGATCTTCCTCTTCTTTTGTTGAGAATGTATAACTTTCTAGGACCATGGCTAACTCGTATCCTAAAGGCACTATTTTGTTTCCTTTAGGAATGAAGAACTCAGATGTAGGGGTATGTACTTCTACATTGAAGATGCTAGCTGCCAAGTGAAACTGTGGACAATCAAGTTCAGCATGAGCACTAGTATTATAGATTCTGCACCAATTCTTAAGGGCTATATTTGTTATTTGTACCCTAGCAGGTTGTTTAGACTCCTGATTGTCTAGATTCTCAAATGGAGAAGCTAGAGTACTATTATTTGGTCTAGTGTTCCACACTCTAGGGGGTGCAGGCTGATTAGGATTTCTATTATCACTTCCATATGGTTTATGATCTCCATTATGGCCTCTATTATGTGATTCTTGTCCCTAGTTTTAATTTTGGTCTTGGTTCTGGTTCGGCTTAGAATTATGATTTTGAGGATTTCTTCCATAAAAATTATCATTCCATAACTGAGTCACTTCAGTAGTCAGCCTTCTCAAGTGATCAGTAATTTCCCTTAACTCATTCTTATCTTCCTGAGTTTTAGTTACAAATGTATCCTGAGGAGGCTGGAAGAATGATTGACCATTAAACTGGTTATCATTGACAACATTTCCTATGTATGGGACTATAGCACGAGTGGGGACTGGATTGTATACTGGTGCATAAGTAGGTACTGAACTGAACATGCGAGTATGGTGAATCAGAGCACCATTCACTTGTTACATCTGATTAGGAACTGCAACATTATCTAGACTCACTAAAGGACCATAAGTTGTTTGTCTCATCTCCTGATTGATTTTTATTACCTCTTTATAAGATTTTGACATGTTATCCACTTTAGATACTTATCTTTTGACAAACATTACAGTTAATGGATCTAAGGCAGCATAATACATTGCTAGTATTGCATCATCAGTTACAGTATAAGGAGCAACTAACCTTAAATACACCTTTTGGAAATGATCATTAAAGTTATTTATAAGTTCTCCTTCCCCTCTCTTTATCTCTGCTAGCCTATGATACAAAGATGCTAGCTCTACTGGACCTCTAAACCTAGAGAGGAAGCTTTCTTCCATAAGTGCCTAGATTGTAATGTGATTGTTAGGAAAATTGGCATACCAGTTGTAAGCTTGTTCATTGAAAGTGAAAGGAAATAACCTACATACCACATCTTCATGTGCTAGCCTTGCTCTAAAGCAAGTTTCTTTGAAAATCCTGATGTGATCCTTGGGATCCTGATGTAATTGATACTTAGGACAAATTTTGTCTGGATTCTTTGGCATATCATTATATATAACAAAGTGTATAGGTGAATCCACATTAAAGAATGCCATGGTAGGACCTCTAGGTGGAATTGAACCAAAATTTGCTTAATTCTGAGAATTTATTCCAAAATTCAAAGGTCTGAAAGTAGCAACATTAGGACTTACTATGTTAGGTATGACTAAAGGTGATCTTGGAGGAGTATTTGATGAACCTCCTACCAAAAATATTCTAGGACTCGACATTAAGGGATTTTTTATACCTTTTTGATGTTTGTCAAGTAATTGTACAAAAATATCCCCTAGATTTGACCTAGACCTAGTCATCCGACCAGTATTGTTACCTAGCTTGAACAAAGCTCACTTTAAATCCAATCAGGCCCTCCTTGTATCACCAAAAAGAATTATTGATGATGATTTTATTCAAAAACAACAATAGATAAAATTCACAAAGAATCTTGTCTTTTCTTGAAGAATATGGAGAATTATTAGAATTAGTTCTCGATTCCAAGTCATGGTTGTGTTGGACTTATTCAGTGTTTGATGTGAAGCTATTTATTCAAGGGGCCTTACTTGATTTAAGGGATGTGTACTAACTACTTTTACTTATACTTTGTAAATAACTACAAATTAATCTATAACTAGTGATCCTTTGCAGGTATTTACCATTTTATTACAAATCTTTGCATGAATTTCAATGAAAATATACTTTGTGCTTCAAATTCATATGAAAACTATTAAAGATCTTTACAATTCACAATTCTTTATTCGAATCTATAACAATCTCCTTCAGATAACTGTGTGCATGCTAATTATTTAAAGATTTGATAAGAAAAAATCAAAAGATAAGGTTTAGAAAACTTGATTCTGTAGGAATTATTTCTCTACTACTCATGTGCACAAATATGATTAGTTGTAACACTTCAAAAGAGTTAAATTCATGTATGTTTCTTCAGAGAAATATCACAAATTAACATATAGAACTACAATCATCAAAGGAAACATATCAAAGAACACCTGAATCTAATTACACTCTGAAATAGATGTAGCAATTAGATGTTTGTATTCATTAAAATATGAAAGCCATTTCAAATTTACAATGTATTTCAACTTCAAAGTCTTTGAAAGTATCAACAAACTAAATCAAACTTACAGACATTTCCCAGATACAGCGAGAAACCAGACATTCCACATTATCTCCACTACAGACATAGGCAAACTACTAACTCAACTCCCTATGCTCGAAGTATTTTCACAAATCACTTCTATTGCAAATTTACTAGTGTTTTTCTATATCAGCTGTGTGTATCTAAATATACATATCATGGTCTCTTATATAGACTCAAAATCCCCTGTTAGGTCACAAAACTATCAACAGTTCAAATTTGAATCCCCAACCAGCTGTCACTTCAAAATATCTTAAAGAATATTCTCTTAGGCACAAATATGCTTTTAGAATATTTTAAAATATTTGACTTTACTTTTACCATGTATCAGCACAAAATCATAACAAAAGTATAACATGTAATAAATAGTGAATACACAACCTAGTCACTATCACTGTCATTCTCTATCTGCATATCCTTGTTCTTATCACTCATGTATTGTGTAAACTTTGCATTTAAGGTGGATATGGAGGCATGATTGGTTCTCTGAGAAGCATCCCAGGTGTACTACTATATTTCAATGCTAGTCTTCAATGACTGGGCTCTGTTCTCCCTATCTTCTCTCCTCTTATGATACTTTCTGATCTTAGCACTTAGTTTCACAATATTTTCCATTTCTTCTTCATCTAAATGGTTTACAAGATCATTGATGTAGGGGTGAAAGTTGCCTATGAATTCCTTTATAGTTGTATCTGCATCAAATACTTGAACCTGAGGGCATGGATGTTTAACCAGATCCTCCACCATTTTCACGTGCTTCTTCAACAAAATTTGAGCATTATTTTCCAATTCCTATATATTGGCCAAACAAGGCCTCAGTATCCCTTCTTCATATTTTACCTCCATCTTCATTTTAGGGACCTGAAATATAGCCTACATGGTCATAATACCTTCATTCACCATCCAAAGCCTTGAGCTTCTTTAATTCATCTCTATTTTGCTTTATTCTTTCTTGACACTTTTGCACAATGTGCGCACAATTATTTCGCTCAATTAGGGTGTTGTTCCAATTGCCAATGAAATTTTTTATTACCTCTTCTCCTTTACGAATAAATGATTTAACAAAATCCTCCAGCATGCTAGCCTCATGCTTTTTATTCTTTATTCCTTCTATATGTTCCATAGAAAGAATAGTTAAATCCGGGGCTAATTCTCACATATTTTTGTGTGGGATCAAATATCCCTTGAATTAATTGTTCATATTAGGTAGTTTGCCCCTTTAAATTCCTCATTTTCTATTTATCTTTTCTCAATCTGCTTGTAGTGAACTTAGTCATTTCCTGCAACTCCTCAATATGTTGCTCCCTATTCACATGGCTGAGACCCACACTGATCACTTTGTATTCCTCGGCACTTATTTCTCTTTTCTCCTTATCACCTTGGGGAATTGCTATTTACACAGTCCTTCCACCAGAGGAATCCTTCTTTATGGCCGACATAGTTCTAGCCTTTCTTCTGCCTCTCCTCCCAGCCTCACTAGCTAACAAGGTCTTGATATCAATTGGTGCCACCTCGACTATTGTATCATGTCTCACCTCAGACTCCAACCAAACTAGCACCTCCTTATTTGTATCTATTTCTTCCTCATTCAACACTTCTTCATGCGCTCCTTCTATGAGCACTTCCTCCTGCTCTTGCTCTTGCTCTTGCTATTGTTGTTGTTCATTTTCTGCATTCTATTGTTCTTCCTCTTGGGGTACCTCAGGATTAGGAACCCCTCGTGATGTATCATGTCCTTGATCCTCTTCTTGTTCCTCCATCCCATCTATAGGCATGTTCTCTTGATTGGCTTCTCCTTGATTATCCTGTACCTTTTCCACGTCTACATTTTCTTCTTCCTCAGCCTGATTCCTGAATATTGTTTGGGCTGCTTCCTTGATCTCTTCCATGAGATCTCTTGGCACCACGCTTTCAAAAGGACCAATTATTTTAATATTCTTTATTAACTGCTTGGAGAGGAGAGGAGATTTAGGTGTTTGTTTGTCTGCTTCTTCCTCACTACTCATTTCAAGACTATCATCACTGCCTTTCTTTTCACCTACTTCTTCATCTCCTTCTACATCTTCAATTTGATCCACATCTACTACATCTATATTTTTTATACTAGATGGTTGGGTAGTAGATGTCTTTGATGTCATTTCCTTAGCCATCTCTTGTTTAACCTTGATAAACCCCTACAATTTCTCTTGTTGGGTTTGTTCTGCAACCATGGTTGTTTCCAAAGGTGTTTGTTGGGATGCCTACATAAGTACTACAGGTCTTGATGTTGGTTGAGATATCACCTCTACCCATATTGGACCCTATCCTGTTGAAGTAGCTACAACAGATGTAGAGGTTCCCTCCTTAGTAGACATAAATTTTCCTGCAGGTATAGCCACTATTATCCCTAGTGCATAGGGGTCCATGATTGTGGCTCCTGTGTTATCCCTAGCTCTTCTGGCTTCTACCACCTGTTGGTGTTTATTTCTGAATCAGCAGAGGGTTCGCCAGTTCCAATGCATAGGTAGATTCGGCCAACAGATACAGGAGGTTGCGTGAGCTGCCTCCCCTTCACTTTTGGTTCTGCCGCACCAAGGGGGTGTCCCTATTTGATAAATATGCAACATTTACTCTCCAAATGACAGAAAGATTTAACTTTGTGATAATAGGCAGAATACTCTCATTTTAGGACCAAGATTTGTGTGACAAATCACAAGGTTAGCAACATTCTTGGGCATATGTGTTTGGTTAAGGATGAGAGTATGCAGGGGCTCCTAATCCTACTCCTACAACTAACAGGTTGGAAATATGAATGGATTTGAATTTGATGGTTTGGATGCAAGACAGGGGTTTTGGATCATAACTACTTCACAAGGGCAGACCGGTGCCTATCTCAGGGCAAGGAGTCACATAGGCATATACATGAGAGTGGCTTGCAACTGGCATTTGAGTTTCAAGGGGTTAGATTGATGCTTACCTTACAAACATCACCCAAGAATGGGTATTTAATTGTCTCTACTTATGGATATCCCAGCTGACATACAATCTCCTCCACACTCAACCTAAAATGATTTAATCCACTCCTTGAATGGAAGTTAGATATTAGGCATGCAATACATAAATTTGTATTCTAGAATTTGAGAAACCCTTAGCAACCAAATTCAGAAGAAGAAATGCATACAAGTGGAGACAGACAGCAAAACACATGCAAGAAGCATTTTTCATATAACATTAACATTGAAACTGAACATATGTGCAACATACAACTCAGATGCAACACATAAACTCCACAGAGATACCACAGCCAGGGAAATGCTCTGTATTTTATTATTTTTCCCCCAAAATTGCCCAAGTCTTCAACAACCGTTTATGAGTGGCACAGTTTGCATTTTATAGAAAAACTGTGTACTCAGCCAAAATTACAACGGTCAACTCAAAAATTGCCAGATACAATACATCGTGAGAAATGGTGCTTAAAATTGAATGCAGCCAGGAAGTAGAGGAAGAGAGCAGGTGGGCTCAAGATCTGAGCCGCCGCTCAAAGACTTGCATCTTAAATCTGGTAGTTGGCCTGTCCATCGTCAACCCATACCATTGCATTTCTACCATTAATGCTTCAGCTACCCGCAGCCTCTAAAGATGCAGCAGCAGCGTGCCTCTAGAGTTTTCCTGCTCAAAAAATGCAGCCGCATACAAAGAAAACCTTTGCTGCTGCAAATTAAAACATAGCCGTCGATCCTTCTTTGCACCTCCCAAATCTATGGCTCAAAACAAATAGGCAAGTCGCTGGCTAATGAGAATGTGCCACGTAGATGTTTCCTTGTCATCGTTGACTTTTCCCACTTCTATTTTACCTTTACCGCTCTTGTACATGCATATTCAAATGCATATACAATTACCCTATATACAAGCCGGACCTCAAATTTTATAGAACAATTTGAAATCGGGTTTAGTTCCGGCTTGTATCTCTCTTCTTTGTATATCCGCAATATACAACACACACATACATACAAGCCGCGGACTTTGAGTCATTATGCATCAGAATGAACCTCCTTTTGAAATTCGACTTGTATCCTTTCATTGCACATCAGCTTGTATATCGGCATATACAAGCGCTTTATACAACCCACGGACCTCAAATATTTATTCACTGCATTTCATTCCTCCATCGCGTCTGGATTGCATGCCTCCTCTTTGTATATCAAGTTGTATGTTGTATATACAAACCCAACATACATGCAAACTGTGGATCTTGCCACATCATAAGGCAAATTTGAAACATCATGGAATCTGGCCTACACTTCGCGAATGTATATTTGCATATACAAACGCAAATATACAAACAGCGGGCCCCATCCATTGTGTATCAACCCCTTCTCATATGCATACAATTGTTTATCATACAAGGCGGACCCCACACTGCTATAGAACAAATTAAAAACAACTTTGGGTCCACATTGCATCTTTGGAATGCACTTTCATTGTATGTTCGAACATACAATCACCTTATACAAGTGGCGGGCCCCATCAAATGCATCTCTACCTTTGTACATTATCAATGTATATCACCGAATATACATTTACCTTCGCATGCAAACAGGGAATCTGTCCTGGAATATGTGAAATATATTCCCTCTTGTATGTGTCGCTTGCATATCCAGCGAATGTATATTTTGTTTGTATGTTGAAAATACAAAGGCAAACATACAAACCTCCCTAACATACAAATAGGGAATCTTTTAGAGACTATGCGACATACATTCGCACTTGTATTCCAGGAGATGCATATTTTACCTTGTATCCTGTGCATGTATGTGTGAATAGACAACTCGATATGCAAATAGACCTTGATACATTTGTCGAATATTCCCAGAATCTGTAATGTATATTCCATCCTTGTATATCTCAACGTGCATGTTGACTTGTATATCAGAGATACATTCACCCTTGTACATTTTTCTTTGCATATGACCTTTGTATGCAACCCGATATACAAAGTGGGAATATTCCTAGGAATCTGTGAAAGATTCCCCCTTTGTATATGCACAGTCTAAGCCCGATATGCATCTAACTAATTTTTTCAAAGGGCGATAGAGTTTTCTGACCTGCCAATGCACATTTTACCTGCATGTATATACAAACACCCTTGTATATACAAAGACATCTACACCTTAACTGATTTTTTGCATTTTTTACAACTACAAAGGCCGAAAGTGTTGGAATTTTTTGGACTTTTGGGAAGGGTCCTGCATATACATATTCAGGTACCAACAGGCTCTATCTGGGGACGCATGCCTCTTGCAGGCATGGCGAGAACTTCATATCTCTGGAATGCAGACCAATCCCTTATCCATTGGGCACAAAGTCAAACATTGCACTAACCTACATCAAAAAACACATTCATTAAATTTACTTGGTGGCCCAGGGCCACCAAAAAGGAAAAACCAGAGTTTTCCTTTATCAAACACCCTGTTTTCTTTTGATTTCTTCAAATGAAGCCTGAAAGCATTTAACTATTTGCAGCACCCAGCATTGCAATTATTTGTGCTGCTGCCCATTTCTCTTTCAACAAGTCTACAGCAAAATTCATAAGCATCTACCATTCTCAGCAGTAGACTATCATCATCATATGAGTTATTGATGTTGCTTGGAAAAATGATAGACTCACATGAAACAAATGAATCCACATCAGAATTTTGCCTTTCTTAAAAAAATAAAAGCTCCTCTATATCAAACATGCAATATTTAGGCACAAGCAACATCTCATAATCAATTTTATCTTTATAAGTATACAGATATTCATCATCATTGTGCTCAGCAATCCTATCATTTATGTCCACCTGGAATGTCTCAAAAGAAGGCAGAAATACTTCAGAATGCAGCCCTATGTCAAAACCCTCATAGTTACCCCTGCAACCAGCACTATCCCCAATTGTATGAGCACACACATCTGCAACCTATCCATTCACCTCTGAATAGTGACCCTGTTTTTCCTCTTCACCAATGCCTTAATAATCAAAAACAAAATTTTCAACCTCTGCATTGTGAAGGTGGTCAGAATCTTCAAGGAAACACTCATATTAAACATCCATATATATTTCATCATCTGAAAGGCTCATATACGCATCTGAATGCTGACAATCACTAATACATTCATTGTTGTCCCTTGAAACAGCATCCTCTATATTCAGAGTGAAGCTCTACATATCCATTTCACATAAATAATCAAGAATAACTGGGATATGCACATTACTGTAGGACACAACCTCATGTATATCTTTCATTTGATCAGTTGAAGGACATTTGTGTCTGCAGGCTTCTCTTCTAGAGGTTGACAACAGTCTTTGTTTTCATCATTACAAAATGTGCTTACATCTTCTATAACATTTTCTTCATGCATCACATCATGACTACACACATTATTCTGAAATATATTTCCCTCTACACAATCATCTTTCAATGTACATACTAGGAAAGTAGAAATATATTTACTTTGATAATTGTTTTCACAACTTGCAGCCATGAAACCTACTGGCATTCCATATTTCTCATTGTTTTCTATATCCATAGCAAATTGGTAAGCCTGGTGAAGTGTGACTAGTTCTTTATCTCTCAATAAATAACTTATTTCTTCATCAAATGCAGCCAAATAAATTGCTAAGCACAATGCATTATTGGGTCTCATATACTCAGGGATTTGCTTGAGCAACTTAATAAATCTAAAGTTAAAAGCTGGAACCAGTTCTTCATCTTCCTTTTGAATATTCATGAAATGTATGATCAATGAGGCTATATCAAACCTTTCACCAAACTGCTCTAGGAATGCAACTTCTAAATCTACCCATGAAGAAACTGAACAAACAGGCAGGTCTAAAAACCATATCCTAGCATCATCTTCTAATGACTGAACAAAGAGTCTCATTACAACATCTTCATCCTCTACCTCATAATCTTCTATTAAATTACAAAATTTTTGTAGATGTTTATTTGCTGATTCAGAATCTGATCCACTATATTTTGGCAAACATTTTCTAATTTTATTTGGAATAGCATTTGGGTAACCACAAATTCCTTTAAAATTTAGGGCTTTATATCTCTCAATAACAAATGGTCTTTTTTGAGAACAAAACCAGGATTGTTGTTCTAAACTCATCATTTTTGAAAAGATGAGATACCTAGAAATATGTTGCAGCATGATAGGTTCAATCAACAGAGTCGCCACCTCTCACAGAGAGCACATAAAATCAACAAGGCACTTTTGTTTTCTGGATTCAACATACCAGCTGAGCACCACATGGTCATTTTTTTGATCTTGCTGCAACAACTTCACTAGAAACTAAATTTTCCAGCCCTCAAATCACTTGACTCCTTCTTCCCTAGCAAAGTCGCCAAATCTGTTGGTGACTCGGATGGGCACACAAATACTATTCTTTTTTATTAACTCCCCAGCAGAGTCACCAAATCTGTTGGTGTTTATTTCCGAATCGGCAGAGGGTTTGCCAGTTCCAATGCACAGGCAGATTCAGCCAACAGATATGGGAGGTTGTGTGAGCTGCCTCCCCTTCACTTCTGGTTCTACCGCACCAAGGGGGTGTCCCTATTTGATAAAGATGCAACATTTACTCTCCAAATAACAAAAAGATTTAACTTTGTGATAAAAGGCAAAATACTCTCATTTTAGGACCAAGATTTGTGTGACAAATCACAAGGTTAGCAACATTCTTGGACATATGTGTCTGGTTAAGGATGAGAGTATGCAGGGGCTCCTAATCCTACTCCTACAACTAACAGGTTGGAAATATGAATAGATTTGAATTTGATGGTTTGGATGCAAGACAAGGGTTTTGGATCATAACTACTTCACAAGGGCAGACCGGTGCCTATCTCAGGGCAAGGAGTCACATAGACATATACATGAGAGTGGCTTGCAACTGGCATTCGAGTTTCAAGGGGTTAGATTGATGCTTGCCTTACAAACATCACCCAAGAATGGGTATTTAACTGTCTCTGCTTATGGATATCCCAACTGACATACAATCTCCTCCACACTCAACCTAAAACAATTTAATCCACTCCTTGAATGGAAGTTAGAGATTAGGCATGCAATACATAAATCTGTATTCTAGAATTTGAGAAACCCTTAGCAACCAAATTCAAAAGAAGAAATGCATACAACAAGTGGAGACAGACAGCAAAACACATGCAAGAAGCATTTTTCATATAACATTAACACTGAAACTGAACATATGTGCAAGATACAAATCAGATGCAACACATAAACTCCACAGAGATAACACAGCCAGGAAAATGCTTTGTATTTCATTATTTTTCCCCCAAAATTCCCCAAGTCTTCAACAACCCTTTATGAGTGACACAGTTTACATTTTATAGAAAAACTGTGTACTCAGCCAAAATTACAATGGTCAACTCAAAAATTGCCAGATACAATGCATTGTGAGAAATGGCGCTTAAAATTGAATGCATTCAAGAAGCAGAGGAAGAGAGTAGGTGGGCTTGGGATCTGAGCCGCCGCTCAAAGACTTGCATCTTAAATCTAGTAGTTAGCCTGTCCATCGTCGACCCATACCGCTGCATTTCTACCATTAATGCTTCAGCTACCCACAGCCTCTGAAGACGCAGCAGTAACGTGCCTCTGGAGTTTTCCCACTCAAAAAATGCGGCCGTATACAAAGAAAACCTTCGCTGCTGCGAATTAAAACATAGTTGTCGATCCTTCTTTGCACCTCCCAAATCTATGGCTCAAAACAAATAAGCAAGTCACTCACTAATGAGAATGTGCCATGCAGATGTTTCCTTGTCATCGTTGACTTTTCCCACTTCTATTTTACCTTTACCACTCTTGTACATGCATATTCAAATGCATATACAATTACCCTATATACAAGCCGGACCTCAAATTTTATAGAACAATTTGAAATCGAGTTCAGTTCCAGCTTGTATCTCTCTTCTTTGTATATCCGCAATATACAACACACACATACATACAAGCCGCGGACTTTGAGTCATTATGCATCAGAATGAACCTCCTTTTGAAATCTGGCTTGTATCCTTTCATTGCACATCAGCTTGTATATCGGCATATACAAGCACTTTATACAACCCACGAACCTCAAATATTTATTCGCTGCATTTCATTCCTCCATCGCGTCTGGGTTGCATGCCTCCTCTTTGTATATCGGGTTGTATGTTGTATATACAAACCCAACATACATGCAAACTGTGGATCTCACCACATCATAAGGCAAATTTGAAACATCCTGGAATCCAGCCTGCACTTTGCGAATGTATATTTGCATATACAAACGCAAATATGCAAACAGCGGGCCCCAACCATTGCATATCAACCCCTTCTCATATTCATACAATTGTTTATCATACAAGGCGAACCCCACACTGCTATAGAACAAATTAAAAACAACTTCAGGTCCGCATTGCATCTTTGGAATGCACTTTCATTGTATGTTCGAACATACAAGCACTTTATACAGTTGGCAGGCCCCATCAAATGCATCTCTGCCTTTGTACATTATCAATGTATATCACCGAATATACATTTACCTTCGCATGCAAATAGGCAATCTGTCCTGGAATATGTGAAATATATTCCCTCTTGTATGTGCCTCTTGCATATCCAGCGAATGTATATTTTGTTTGTATGTTGAAAATACAAAGGCAAACATACAAACCTCTCTAACATACAAACAGGGAATCTTTTAGAGAATATGCGACATACATTCGCACTTGTATGCTAGGAGATGCATATTTTACCTTGTATCCTGCACATGTATGTGCGAATAGACAACTCGATATACAAACAAACCTTGATACATCTGTCGAATATTCCCAGAATCTGCAATGTATATTCCACCCTTGTATATCTCAACGCCTGCATGTTGACTTGTATCTCAGAGATACATTCACCCTTGTATATTTTTCTTTGCATATGACCTTTGTATTCAACCCGATATACAAAGTGGGAATATTCATGGGAATCTACGAAAGATTCCCCCTTTGTATATGCACATTCTAAGCCTGATATGCATTCAGAAATGCATCTAACTGATTTTTTCAAAGGGTGATAGAGTTTTCTAACCCGCCAATGCACATTTTACCTGCATGTATATACAAACACCCTTGTATATACAAACACACCTGCACCTTAACTGATTTTTTGCATTTTTTGCAACTGTAGAGGCTGAAAGTGTTGGAATTTTTTGGATTTTTGGGAAGGGGCCTGCATATACATATTCAGGTACCAACACCACCTACCTCTTTCTTTTTAGAAAATCATCAAAATCTTTCTCATTGTCTTGATTTCTCTTCTTACCCTTCTTACCCGGATCAGTGTTACTCCTTTTGTTTTCAACTCTTCTATTCTTTCTTTTACGCAGATATCTGAGTATGCAAACACCAACTTTGAAATATTATCCAATGAAATTTCTTTAGGTTGATTCCAACCTGGCTTAGCTAGAATTTCCTTTGTACTGTCATACCATGTATGCAAGGTATTTTCATCATCATCTTTGATCTCTTGGGGTACTTCAATTCCTCCCAGTGTTCTCATCTGATCAAGAGTTATTTTTTAATGAGCTCTCCTCTTCACTTCAACTTCATTATCACAGTCTGCCCAAAAATCCTCAATGTGAGGTTTATGCATGTACTTCTTATCTATAAAGTTTTGAATCCTTTTGAAAGGATCAAAAGGTCTGACTAGATCAAGCATTGGAAAACCATAATACAACAAATCTGCCTCTAATTTTTTAGCCACATTCGCATTGAAACACCAATACCTTCCAATAACAAAGGGGAATTTGATGTTATCCCTGTTACATTGAGCCTTATACATTGTATAAACATCTAGTATCTGTTTGGTGAACTCAAGTAATACTAGTTTGTCTGATGGGCATCTTGGTAGTCTAAAAGGTTTTCCTTTAAATCCCTCAGTTCTGATGTATCTGAAAGTGGAGAACTAAATATACCATGCACTATGCGATGTAATTGCATTCTTTGTTATTGCAGATAACCTTTGATCTTTCTCTCCTATTAGTATCCTTGTCAAGTACATGGAAAACACATCATTGACCTTTATCCAATTCTTCCCCACATTTTGTGCTTGTAGATCTAGGTAATGATCATACACTAACTTATGTTCTAGCCCATTTCCCAATGTGCTTATCCTTGGTATTCCATTTAGTTGCATTTTAGCATCACAGGAGTATACAATGTATGAGGACATGAAGAATTTCTTATGTTTGTTGAATCTTAAGGCTTGTACATAAATTGCATTGTTGATTGCCAAAGCCCAATGTACACACCATGTTTCTTCCCTAATGAATTGTATGACTGAAAACATCCAAGGTTCAAATGAAGCCACATCCTCCAACCCCATTACTCTGCTTGGTAATGTAATCATGATATATACCTTCTCCTTAAAATCTAGCCTGTATAAAGTCTTTGGCTCCCTGACAGCTACCTTTGGTTTCTTATCTAAAGGATACCAACCATAGAATATTGCACTCTTAGATGTTGCTTCATTCTTCTTAAAATCCTCAAAATATTTCTCTACATCAACCTCTTTCATCTTTCTAGTAGTCTTCAGTCCGATGGTTTCTACTATTCCTTCAATAGACAAATCCGTAAACACCACTCCATTATGTTTTACATTCCTAGAATTGAAATCATATCTCTATAAACACTCAGCAACCAAGTCCCTAGCATCCATTGCTAATGGAAATCATGTAGCCTTGTACAACCCAACATTCCAAATGTTTTTCATGGCTAAAGTCGCGTTAGGCCCTTGGATCTTGTTCAATATCTCCTCAGAATCAAAATCCCCAATTTTAGTATCCAATGTCCTATGTGAACAATATATATTCAAATGATAACCTCTAACTACAAATTCCTCTTTAACTTTGGTTTCCTTTTTTTCAGCTTTTCCAACTGTCTTCTTCACTTTCTTTCCTTTTGGCGGCATCCTGAAAAGATATATATTTCTTTTACAACCATATCTATGTTTACTAGGGTTTTTACCATGCATATTTACTATTTAACTTTTACCCTAATGTTCTTTTCTTTCGAATTATGCATCTTTTCCTTACTATGCCTAATTTCACAATTTAATCATAACGATTACTTAAGCTTAACAGATTTGCATTATTCAACAATAATCACTATAGAATTTCCATAATCTTATTCCGTAAAATCACAAGAAAGAGCTTTTCGGTACATACATGAATTGCAACTATTGACTTTAATAGTGGTGACCAGAAATTCAACCCAGCTACCAGTCTCAAATTACAATTCTCCCTTTGAATCGTCGTTCACCTTTGCTCCATAAAATTCTCTGCAACTTAAATCTCGAGTGTAATTGTGAAGATTAACATAATTCAATTTCCATTTTACTTCTTCGAATTTATGTTTTCAATGGTAGATGTGCATTAAATGTTGTAATTAAGGCATAGAATTCAATTTGAGTTTAACTTCCCGTTCAATTCATATTTTGAATCTCTTATATGTTAATTCCCTGCACTTTTGAATTTTGTATCTCATATACATGCACTTTTCTCTTCTACTTTTTGTATATTTAATTTTGTGTATCTCTATGTATATCTTATACATCATAGAAATATACAAACTCGAACTCCAATGGGTTTATAAAACAATTTTCAATTAATTGTGATTTTGGCCTTGTATCCAAGTCTTTTGTATCACCCCTTTTGTATATCGCATTCATACAACTCCAACATACATATGTGGTCCCCACCTGATGTATATGAGGTTTAAACCTTTAATTATGTCAGGTTTTGTATGTTATTCCTTTGTATATCTCCATGTATATCATATACATGCACATATACAAAAATATGCGATGTTGATTCTTTGTCTTTTCATTATGAACACATGCACTTTATTCCATATTTAATACTCAGTTCAAATCCACAAATGCATCTTTTACCTTTTGTATATATAATACATGCGTCCAAATATACAAATGTAGGCTCCATTTATAATTCGCTTTGCTTGACTTTTTGGGTCGTGTTCAGTTTTGTATTTGTATATAAGATACAATCAGTTATACATACAACAATACATACAAACATATGCAGTTACCTTTGTTTCTAGACTCAATTGAATTTTCCTTTCGGGTCTGGCTTTGTATTTGTACCAAAAGCATACAAACAAAATGTCCCCGACCTTATGCACCACTTTAAATTTATTTTGACATCGGCCCATGTACATTTTGCATTTGTATTTCTAATACATGAATTGTAATATACAAAATACAACTACAAATTTCTCCACATTTATACAATTCACCACCAAAACATCGTCAGGTCTTGACTTGAATATTTTTAAAGTATTCCAAATATATCACATGACTTAAAACACGATGAATAAAGTGACCCAACAAACCAAAAGCAGAACATATACATGCACTTAACAATGTATATCATATACATGTTGACCACTATGAGCCCAGCATTGACTTTTCACAGAAATAAGCATAACTCTCAAAATATGCAAAATTTTCAAATGATTCAAAAGGCAACCCTAGCTAATTTTTTATGTAGATTCTACTGATAACCACCACTTATACCCAAACTTTGTGCAACTAAATTTCAAGCATCCATGTCATTTTACCTATACTGCCAAGCAAGCAAACCACGCAAGCCAAAAGAAAAAGCCACAACAGGGATCCTCATTTTGCTAAAGGGCTAAATGGGGCATGTTGTGAGCATCACAATAGAGCCCTAAGTCAACATAATAGGTGAACATGTGTGAATAGGTCCTAACTAATGACTAGTGATATAATGTTCATTATTCACACTACAAAAGGGAAACCAGATAGGAAATACCTCTGTTCACACCGATAGGTCTAGTAAAAAGGCTTCAATAGTTGTATAAATTATCTTTGAGTATCAAGAATATTGGATTGGCATGAGATTATGACCCTCACTACTCTTAGCACCTCCTACACCTATGAATGTCACAACTAAATAATTTGACATGAAATTTGAGGAATGGCACAATGAAGTTTGAATAAACAAATGGCTTATGGAGGATGATAAAGAAAATGGTGCAATAGGGTTCAAATAGTATGATTGCATCTAAATGTGGGAGGACAATAACAAAATAAAAGATAAAATAAGAAGGCAAAATTTTATAAAAAAAAAAGATAAAATAAAAAGGCAAAATCTAACATCTTCTTTTGCATACAAACTTGTCAGAGGACATACACGATAGTAGGTCTGGGGAAAAGTGATGAAGTAGAAACCTAGCCTCATCCATTTTTTCCAATGTACCCATTTTCTCCTTTTTCCCCACCAATTATTCATGTAGATTATATTTAATTAGAAGAATTATTTGTTAATTATTGCAATTTTTTGGTTCACTTATTCTAACAAACCATGATGGGAAACTAAGAAAATTGCACATAAAGTTATTTTTTTGCCTCTATATATTTCTATGGAGATACTTTTGGGAAATAGAGGATGACTCCAAAAGACTTTGGTTAACACAAAGGAGACTCCGGAAACTTTTTCCACCAAATCTAGAAACTTCAAGCTCTAGAGAAGGTGGAAGGGCCCCAAAAGGACCGAGATAGTATGCTTCAAAAATAAAATTCTTGTATTAAATCAAAATATCTAGAGGCATGCATAGCCTATTTTCTACGAATCTCGTTTCCATGTTAATTATACAACTAAGACAACTCTAGTTCTAGAGCAGTTGAAAGGGTTTCTATTAAGAATGATTGTTGGAAACATTTCTTGAATTTATGGACAGACATTTTTATTTATGTATAATAAATTCATTTACTACTTTCTATTACAAATTTTAAAAATACTTGAATAGCTCATGCATGTACAACACGTAGCTAGATCTATGATTCATCACTTAGAAAGATGTTGTTGAACAATCTCTCAACTAGTTTTTTTGAAAAAGGATACACAAGTAGTTATCTATTATTTTAGAGTAGAGAATGAACTATTGTATATTTTGAATCATTTTCTAAGTGATGAGTGGATGTTGAGTTCTCTTGTATCTTTGAGTTGAGAATGTTGAATTAAAAAAATAGCCATTTCCTCTGAAGAGTTGGCCACTCATTGGATAAAATGAAGCTATAAATGTAACTAAGTACCTTTTTAATTATATTGTATGTGATGCTTCTTCCATTATAGTTATCTATTTTAACCTATAGGTTATGTGTTTATGTGTGTGTTAATTCATGTTACAAACTATGTATGTTGTTAAATGCTTTTGATAAAACTGTCATGAATACTATTGTGTGAGTTTCTATCGTTAGTTGTTTTAAAAAGAAAAAAAGAATCATTACTTTCTTGGTTGATAAGTGTGATTGAGAAGTACATTCCTTTGTTAAAAATTGATTTTTAGCATTCCATAGTTAAATTTTCTATGCGATTTTGGCATTTTTGTTTTTTAGCTAATATTTTCTATTTCTAGTCCATCATTTCTATTCGATATCTAGGCATTTGAATTCTTGAATAATAGAGTTAGGAGTTTGTGTACTTTCTTGTCAATAGAATAAGAGGCTACTAGGAATACTTTTAGTCACCCTTCTGCAAATAACTTTTGGACACCCCCTAATTTGACAAGAATTTATGATTTAAGCTGAAACAACAAATATAATGTTTACAAGTGAAGGTTAGGGAGTTTGAATATTTGTTCCAAAATTCTTAATCATTAGAAACTACAACATCATTAAGTGTAAATAATACAATTAGCATACTATTAGCAATAAATAGATAGGGTTATCGGTTTAGAGATCTGGTCCTCAGTCAAGTCTTTGTAGTCAGTTCATACCCCGGTCAAGTGGCTAGAGATTGATAGAAAAACATAAAGAATAATAGAAACAGAGCATCACATATAGATAATACCAAGACAACATAGAATTACCTGGTACCGACAAACCTATATATATGTGTGTGTGTATCTATATATATCTACACACACACACACACATATATATATGTATGTATATATACACATATATACATATACATCAACAGCAATCAAATGTCATACATCCATCCTTCGGCAGGTCTAAGTCTCTTCCTCATCTATCTATATCCATGACTTCTATGTCATTTACATATTAGAATTTATCCCATATCTCTCCTCTCCTATATCATGATATCCTATATCTATTACATATAGGTATTTGTCACATGTTAACTTTGACCTTCACATAGTGTATGCGCCAGCTTTTGGATAGCTCTACTATGTGCCCTGCACCCTGCTAACATCATCTCCCCTTTAAAATTATCTCTTGTCCTCAAGACATGTTCTAATCCAGTTGAAAATATTTCTTGATTCTTGCACCATTAACATAGCCAGCTAATATCTAACCCTCCATATTCTTCAGTCTGACTACTCCAGAGTCTGTAATTTCTTCAATGTAAAATGGTCCCAACCACCTTGTCTTCATTTTTACTTACTTCTTAAACTTGTTTGCATACAAGAGTACTAAGTCACCTTCCTTGAATGTCTTGGTCCTTAGGTTTCTATCATGCAAGGCCTTCTGTCATTTCCTTTCCAAGTTTATATTGTATGCTACCATCAATCTTTCCTCACCCATTTTTTCCAATTCTTCAATCCTCTGTGTGAGAGAGTCTTCTTCTCCCAGCTTGAGAGTCCTTGTCTAGAAGTTTGGCAATATAAAGTATATTGGTATTATAGCATCTATTCTATACACTAGTTCATAGGGAGTGAACTTAGTGGTTCTTTTAAAGGTTGTCCTGTATGCCCAAAGTACCACAAGTACCTTTAGGTCCCAGTCTATCTTGTTCCCATTGCACATCTTTGTTAATGCTACTCCAATGATCTTATTCAAATCTTCACTTCCTCCATTTTCTTGTGGATTATATGGTTAACTTTTGTTGTGTGTTATCATGAAGTTGTTCAGTAGCTTTGAAATCATCTCGTTTACAAAATATTTACCCTAAGCACTGGTTATACTCAATGGGTAGCCAATTCTAGTAATTATGTTCTCATAGATGAACTTGGCTACAATTTTTGCAGTGCAATCCTTAGTTGGTTGTGCTTCAGCCCACTTAGCTAGATATTCCACTCCAATAATGATGAATCTATCTTTTAAGTGCTTTGTTGGTGGGTCTATAGGTCTAATGAAATCAATAGCCCATTTCTGAAAAGGTACCTGTGCTAGAACTAGTCTTAGTGGCATCTCATCTCTTGTAGTAGGTTTCCCTATTCTTTGACATTTATCACAATTCTTCACATATACCTCAAGTTTCTATCATGCAAGGCCTTCTGTCTTTTCCTTTCCAAGTTCATATTGTATGCTACCATCAATCTATCCTCACCCATTTTTTTCCAATTCTTCAACCCTCTGTGTGAGAGAGTCTTCTTCTCCCAACTTGAGAGTCCTTGTTTTCTAGAAGTTTGGCAATATGAAGTATACTAGTATTGTAGCATCTATTCCATACATCAGTTCATAGGAAGTGAACTTAGTGGTTCTTTTGAAGGTTGTCCTATATGCCCAAAGTACCAAAAGTACCTTTAGGTCCCAGTCTATCTTGTTCCCATTGCACATCTTTATTAATGCTACTCCAATGATCTTATTCAAATCTTCACTTCCTCCATTTGCTTATGGATTATATGGTGAACTATTTTTGTGTGTTATCATGAAGTTGTTCAGTAGCTCTAAAACAATTTACAAAATATTTACCCTGATCATTGGTTATACTCAATGGGTAGCCAATTCTGGTAACTATGCTCTCATAGATGAACTTGGATATAGTTTTGTAGTGCAATCCTTAGTTGGTTGTGCTTCATCCCACTTAGTCAGATATTCCACTCTAGTAAGATGAATCTAGCTTTTGAGTGCTTTATTGGTGGGTCTATAGGTCAAATGAAATCAAAAGCCCATTTCTAAAAAAGTAACTATGCTAGAACTAGTCTTAGTGGCATCTCATCTCTTGTAGTAAGTTTCCCTGTTCTTTGAATTTATCACAATTCTTCACATATATCTCAGGTTTCTATCATGCAAGGCCTTCTATCTTTTCCTTTCCAAGTTCATATTGTATGCTACCATCAATCTGTCCTCACCTATTTTTCCAATTCTTCAATCCTCTATGTGAGAGAGTCTTCTTCTCCCAGCTTGAGAGTCCTTAATGTCTAGAAGTTTGGAAATATGAAGTATAATGGTATTGTAGCATCTTTTCCATACACCAATTCATAGAGAGTAAATTTAGTGGTTCTTTTGAAGGTTGTCTTGTATGCCCAAAGTACCACAAGTACCTTTAGGTCCCAGTCTATCTTGTTCCCATTGTACATCTTTGTTAATGCTACTCCAATGATCTTATTCAAATCTTCACTTCATCCATTTTCTTGTGGATGGTATGGTGAACTCTTTTTGTGTGTTATCATGAAGTTGTTCAATATCTCTAAAATCATCTTGTTTACAAAATATTTACCCTGATCATTGGTTATACTCAATGGGTAGCCAATTTTGGTAATTATGTTCTCATAGATGAAGTTGGCTGTAGTTTTTGTAGTGCAATCCTTAGTTGGTTGTGCTTCAGCCCACTCAGTCAGATATTCCACTACGATAATGCTGAATCTAGCTTTTGAGTACTTTGTTGGTGGGTCTATAGGTCCAATGAAATCAATAGCCCATTTCTATAAAGGTAACTATGTTGGAACTAGTCTTAGTGGCATCTCATCTCTTGCAGTAGGTTTCCCTATTCTTTGACATATATCAAAAATCTTCACATATCTCTTTGCATCTTTGAAAAGTGTAGGCCACCATAGCCTGACTAGCTTGATTTTTCTTATTGTCATGTCTCTGACATTATGTCCTCCTAGAATCTCTTCTCTTTCATGTTCATACACTACCCTTCTAATGATATCATCCTTTCCTTAGACATGTAGCTCTCCTTCAATCAATGTATATGGAAAAGACTTTTGTATTAGGTTCTGTCTTTCTTGTACTTACATCTCTGTTGGAGGTTCACCTGTAGCCAATAGGTATGCTATATTTGCCAACTCTTCCAGTACCACATTCACTCTGAACATATTTGTGCTAGGTAGTTCTTCTTCATGTACCTCTAGATCTTCCCCTGTCTCAATTCTAGACAAGTAGTCTGGTCCCTGATTGTGCTTTTCCAATTTCACCATGATTGAAAATTCAAACTCTGAAAACAAGAGTAGCCATCAGAAAATTCTTCCTTAGATGATTGGTTTGTTGAGTAGGTATATCAATGGTTCATGATTAATATATAATACAAAAGGTTTTGACAAGAGGTATTGCATGGACTTCTGTAATGCATACACCATTGCTGGGGATTCCCTTTTAGTTGTGGTATAATTCTTCTCTAGATTTGATAGCTTTCTGCTTGCAAATGCTATAGGATGATCCTTAGACCCCATTAGTTGAGTCAGTACTGCAAGATCCCTAATACATCTACATGAACATGGAATGTGTTCTTCCAATCTAGAAATATGAGTATTGGTGCTTCTGTTATCTTTTGCTTCAAAGTGTCAAATGCCTTTTGGTGTTGCTCATTCCAAGTAATACTTTTGCCTTGTTTCTTCTTCAATAGTTATGCTAAGATGGATGCATAAGTCTTGATGAACTTTCAATGGTAATTGGTATATCCCAGGAATGTTTTGACATCGAATGCAGTTTTTGGTGGGGGTAAGTTCTGAATAATTGCAACTTTTAGGAGATCAACCATCAAGCCTTCTTTACATATTATACATGACCCGGTAGTGTTTGAAATGGTACTATAAAAGTATGTTTCTTTAAGTTCAGGGAGATTTGTAGGCTTCTACATTTATTTAGCATCAATGTCTATGTCTATGTGTGATACTTGACTAGCCCAAAGATAGTCCAATCATCCAAATAGACTTTTAGGAAATCATGTATAAATTGGTTGAATGCATTTACCATAATTCTACTGAATATTGCAGGTGCATTTTTAATCCAAATGGCATAACAATATACATGAAAGATCCTAGTTCAGATGCAAATTTTGTTTTAGGTTGATCTTCTTCTCTAATTTTTACCTGGTGGTATCCGAAGAATCCATCAGTGAAGGAGCAAATCTCCCTACCGGCAAATGACTCCAAGATTTCCTCTCTGAATGGTGTAGGGAAAGGATCATGAATGCAAGCTTTATTCAACTCTCTATAGTCTCTGCATATCATGATTTCTCCTATTTTCTTATTTTTTACTGCCATTGGATTGATCCACTCTCCTTCCTCCATTGGTTTTATGATCCCTGCTTCAAGCATCTTATCAAGTTCTACTTTAAATTTATTCTTCATGTTTGGATTCAATCTATATGGCCTTTTCTTGATTGATTTACTGCCTTCTTTTAATTGAATTTTCATTGTACAGGCTTCCTCTTTGATTCCCTTCATCTCTGTGAACTTTATAGGAAACAAATCCTCATACTTATACAAGATTTCTACTACTTACATGTCATTTCCTTCTCATCCCAATAATCTCCTATCTTGGATAGCTTAGGATCTCCTTCTTTGGAAATGTGCTCTTCGCTTAACTGGATAGGGGTAAGTGCAAAAAGATGGGGGGCCAAAAAGTGGCCAAATGGTTTTTAAAAAAAAATAATACATAACGCGAGCACGTTATGAACTACTATAAATAAAAAAAGGCTTCTCATTTCATTTCATTTCTATTTTTCTCCTCTATCCCCGCGGCTTACAAACCCTAAGAAGCGCGCTCGCATTTTGGAAAAGATAATTCAACACCAAAATCTTGTTGATTCGTCACCAAAATGTCACCACGACGTCGAGCACGCCAAAGGAGTGAGTTTTATTTGTTTTTTGTTTGAATTTGCTTCTAAATAGGTAGGTTTGAGTTGGTTTTTGATGTATATTTCGTTAATTGTCAGAAAATGTTAATGCACCTCCTCCTCCTCCTCCTCAAAATCCACAAAATCCTGTAGAACAACAACTTCCTCCATCCCTTCCCTGACATGCCCCTGGAACACAAAACAATATAATGGGGCAAATTGAAAACAACAAAAAAGAAATTGAAGATATAATTGCAAGGTTGAAAGATCCTTCGACTTTAACCTTGCATAGGTCCACGCTTGCTGAATCTCTTGAATCTATGTTATCAAATGTAGATTCAATTAGCAAGCAAATAACTAGTTGGACGGATAAGAGGAGAGAGTTTAGAGATTATTATGCAGACAAACTATCATACCAAGATGTGAAAAAATTACAAATCATAAAATTAGACTTGTGTTCAATTTTCACAAACCCACAAACAAATCAACCTCCACCCATTACATGCAAGAGGTTCCCTATCCATTGGTGCAACAACCAAGCGATAAAGGATAATTTTGGGCAGAGGTGGTGGATGGTTTTTGACCATCCTCCATGCAATAATAATGAGGTCCCGCAATACTTTTTAAGGAAACTCTACTGCAAGTTTGTCCTCAATAAAGTGCCAAACTATTTTGATATGCGGAACTTCCAGGGTAGAGGTGGGGGGTCAGCACAAGATAGACCAGGGGCATGTCTTGACCCACAGTGGGTAGTGAGATGAGTAATCAGTAGACCAGCCCATGAGCATGTTTCTATCCCTTCTATTGTGAAGGAGAGTGTTGAGGTCGATACACTTCAGTCTATTAGTGTCTTGACCCAGAGCATCATAGAGCATGTCGGTCCTACAGCACAGAGTGGGTTGGGAGATAGTGCGAGGAGTAGGGTCTTACCCCATGCTTGTCAGGCTTGCGGGTCAGCCTATGGTTATGACCCCATGGATAGTCAAGACACAAGTGCACAGGCTACATCTACAGCTGAGCAGATGGTGATGACAGATACCCTCCTGAGTGAGACTTTCGGCCTTGATACTCAGGTAAATATTAGCAAGTTTATTGAATTTAATTTATTAAATTTCATTTTTGAAATGCAAGATTAACTAATTTAAATTGGTGATTTTAATGAAATTTCAGGGTCATAGCATCGATACAGTTTTTAGTGGTTCTCCACCTACATTTTACACTAGATCATCTACTGTTGGGGTATGTAACTAGTAAACAATTATAAATATTACATGTGAATAGCATCGTTATATGAATGGTATTCTAATATCTAATTTTGGATGTTGAATAGGTTAATATTGTAGATTTCACGGCAACACCTGCCAGCGGTGGTGGTCTTCAAAGCTTTATGGAGGTAATAAAATAAATAGTTTAATGAATGAATTGTACTTACTAGATTTTTATATGTGACTTGTGTGCTTTATTGTGTGTACTTCCATGTTTAGATGAATGTGTGTGTATGTTAGGAGCCATGATTTGCATCACTACTATAGTTTTTGTAATTGAATAATGTTGTTTTATTTCTAGATGATGCAGGCTACTGAGACACCTCCCCATGTTCATAGGGAAATGGAGCATGGTGTGGCCTCTGCGATTCATAGCTCCATGGCATTGATAGGGGTATGAGGCAGATTAGTAAATTTCAGTTTACATTCATTGTTATAGTTGTCTATTTTTGAAAAATCAAAAGATTATTGATTTGAAGTTTAATTTCTATCTGGATGGTTTCTATAGGACATGACATCACCACGGCCTATTCCTACTACTGAGGCAAGTGAGGAGATAGATTATATGGTAGCGGTAAGTGATTATTTTGTTAAATGTTTCATTTTTTATAACATGTAATTTCTATATATTAATGTCTATACTTTTTATTGTAACAACTAAAGATGCAGGAAGAACTAAATAGAAGGAGCAGCCCTCGGGTTCATAGTAGACCACCCACATGTGCGTCTCCATCCCCTAGAAGATAAAAGGCTACTCGTGATCTATTCTCTTCACCAGCCAAAGGGGAATGACTTTTTATTGTGTTCCTTTGTTGTATGCCTATATGGCATTTGTGGACATATATTTTGTATTGTATATAGTTGACATTGTATGTCTATATGGCATTCTTGTAAGCCTATATGGCTATTTTGTATATATGTTATACTTATATCAACAGATATTGATGTATGCCTATATGGATATTTGGTTAATACAAATTCTTTTTATTGATGGCATCCATACTTGCATTATAAATCCACATTTGAATGGATATTTGTAGATGGCTACTTCAAATATTTAAAGTCCAATTGTATTACATAGGATGTTTGTTGATCCAATAAGCTAGCTATTGTTATTCAAGTATCACCTAAACCTCATTTTGGAACTAAAAGATAAAAGTTGTATTTAAAAAAAAAAATGAATCATCATGTTGAACAAAAAATATTAATATTCTTTATGAGTAGCATACAATGTCAACTATATGCAATACAAAAAAATGAATCATCATGTTATTCTTTATGTTTGAGATCCTAAAAATGACTAAGTCTGGTAGCCTAATATCCTGAAATACTAGGATGAATATCCAAGTCATTAGGATGATTGCACCTTGAGAAAAAGTCATTAAGATGAGCACCTAAAGGAGACTTTCTTAAACATTCAAACATTGAGCAACAAGCATGAAGGGTTAAGGCGCAATTTGCAACTCATAAAGCCTCAAAAGGGTGCCCAACTTGGAGAGAGCATTCATTTAAGACAAGGCGCTCATTGACACCTATTCCACCATAAAAGTGCGCCTAAGGTGGAAGGAGAACAAGCCTCTAGTAAGTGAAGCACACCTATTGTCTAACCACTTCATTATGGCACCCTAGCATGAGGAGGAGTATATAAGTCAATAGGAAATGGCACCTATAATGCAAATGAAGGACTAAATGGAATTTTCAATAAGCATCAATTCACCTTGAGCTTTCAATAAATACATCAAATTGAGCCCCATAAGCCTAGGCACCCTTTGCCTTCAAAAGAACCTTGTATTGGCGCCTTGGAGGAAATCAACTTGCAATGACAAGTCTTGGAGGTTTCTCATTTTGGATGATGTCTTTTGAGATTAACTACAATGATTGAAATTTAAGATGAGTGGAAAGAACCTATCTTGAACCTTAGGTGCCCTTCATGTAATTTCCCACCATCATGAGTGCCTAGATCTAAGAAGGAGTGAATGAAGGATCTTAACATCAAGAAGCATGTTATCAATCAACTTGGAGAAGTCTTTGACAATAATTATGATGAATTGAGTACATGGAAGTAAAGGAAGTACATATTAACTCCAAAGTGTGCCTAATGATCAATAAGAAATTCTTCCAAAGCAAAGGCGCTCATTGTGAATTTTCCTACTAGTTTTGGCACCTTGAAGTCTAAGTGCATGAAAATCATGAGGATGAGTGCTTAGGGATGAGATAGTCTTCATAAGAGTTTAAATAAAAACATCATTAAAATGCACCTTGGTAGAGAGACTTGAGACCATCATCAAATAATCCAAAATATCTATCTCCAATCTAGGCACAAATTCTAGCTCCTCCCAACTCAAATGAGCACCCAAGTTGAAATCAACTTTCATCTATACAACCCTCAAATTGTGCCTTGATTGAGGAAGGGATTTGAACCTCAAAATTTAATCATCTCAAGACAAAAGCTTCCTTAGACACTTGGCATTTGATTGAAATCATTGAGAATTAGAAAGAACCACCTAAGGATGTAAGGCGCACTTTTCACCCATACAAGCCTAAAATTGCGCCTAAGGGAAATAACTTGATTTCATATCAATAGGTGAGTGCCTTGAGAGAAAGGATCACTCTAGGTCATTTTCAATTGTTGAAAGCACAAAAATGATAAAGATAAAGGCAATTGAGTTAGGCGCACTTTAGCCTCTGAGGACACCTCAATGAGTGCCTTGGGTGAAATTGCATGAGATGACCTTTTGCAGTGAGCGCTTGAAAGATAGAATTCATTCTAAGACATGTCTCATCATTTAGAATTGCAAAATTGCAAGTATAAAGACATTTAAATCTAGGCGCACTCTTCATTAGTACAAACCCATTCTAGTGCCTAAGGGAGAAATTGCATTAAAAGACACCTTTTGAATGAATCTCTTAAGGGAGATTAACCTCCTTAAGCCATTACAATTGTTTGAAATCATTTAAAGTGATAAATATGGACCAACTTGTGTTAGGCGCCCTTTGCTCTTCTTTCTACCTATATATGTGCCTAGATTTGTAGTAAGATTATTCCATGTTTAAAGAGGATTCCTTTGTGTTATAAAATGTTTATCATGAGGATTGATGTGTTTCTTGATTTGTATTGTAGGAAGATTGAAGGAAAAGGTAGGAGCAAGAGCTTGGAGTCACCTAGAGACATCATGTAGCTGCTCCAAAGGAGCCTTTCACATTCATTCATGCCAGAGAGTTAAGATGGAAGTAATCACTGCCAAGGAAACACCACTTCAAGAGGTAGCTGCTCCAAGAGGTCACAACAAGATATATTTCAATTCTTCTTCATCAACGACATCACCAGTTGTATCATGTTCGAAGACTTCCATCTATCACTTCAAGTTCCATTCATCTTCAAGTGTCAACTAGATTCTTCATCAATCATTGCTTCAAGATCAGCATGTAGCCGCTCCAAAGGAACTTCTCATCATCATCAAGCATTCCAAAGACATCCATTCAATTTCAAGTCCATCTGATACATTCAAGCCTCCTTGAGAAGTCGTCTACTTCACATATAAGGGAAAGTGTTATCATCAATATCTACACTTCAAAGGACCTTTCAAGTTGAAACACTTCTTCGTCGAACATTTGAAGACATCCATACAAGCTTCAAGTTCTTTCACAATCTTCAAGTCCGGGAGAAATTGCATCTAGTGAACTCATTAATTGGCGCCTAGGAGGAAAAGACCTTAAACTTACATTATTGAGTCAGCACTTTTGAAATTGAGCCATTCCTAGTCAAGTGGAGTCATAAAATATCAAATACAAAGTCAAATTGGACTTAGGCACTCCTTCATGTAATTTCCCACCATCATGAGCACCTAGATCTAGGAAGATCATCCAATTGTGCCTAGGAATAAGATACACATCCAAGACCTCAAATTTGAGCGCCTAGAAGTGTGATGGATTGAAGAAGCTATATTGGAGCCTAAGGGTAAGTTGTACCTAATGACATCACCTAATTGAGTGCCTAGGAGGTATAAAGCTTAACATTTACATGAGGACAAGCGCTTAGTAAAGGAGAGTTTCTCAAACATTTAAGCATGTGAATGAAGTCATAGAAATGCACTAAGTCATCTAGGTGCCATTTTCCCCTTGTGTACCCTTACATTTGAGCCTAAGAAGAAGTTTCTTCAGTTCATTGGAGTGTTTGAGTATTGAGGATTTCTTAGCAATGCTTTGCAACTTTACACTACCTCCTTCTGACGATTTTTGGGGCAGCAGAAAACTTTTCACCACGGGCAAACACCTCAGAGATATAAAAAATTGAGAGAGATTATTGTAGAGGCACTCTACGTGATCGCGTTGCCTCAGATAGAATATTTCTAAGTAACACAGTTTTTGAGTAACATCTCGTCAAAGATTGTTGCCTTTTTGTACTTTAGACTCTTCAGGGATATCGTCGTTACAATGTAGCTCAAACTGTTTCGACATGTTTGGGTGAAAACTAGGACCATGCCTAGCATAAATGTACCCATCTAGATGCATTGGAATAGTCAGTTTGGTTGCATCAAGTGCAGGATGAAAGTTACACCCCTTTGTAACTTTACACTGCCTCCTTCTGACGATTTTTGGGGCAGCAGAAAACCTTTGACCACGGGCAAATTTCTCAGAAATATAAAAAATTGAGAGAGGTTATTGTAGAGGCACTCTATGTGATCACGTTGCCTTAGATGGAATGTTTCTAAGTGACACAATTTTTTATTAACATCTCATCAAAGATTGCTGCCTTTTTGCACTTTGGACTCTTCAGGGATATCGTCGGAACAATGTAGCTCAGAGTGTTTCGACATGTTTGGGTGAAAAATAGGACCATGCCTAGTGTAAATGTACCCATTTGGATGCGTTGGAATAGTCAATTTGGTCGCATCAGGAGTAGGATGAAAGTTACACCCCTTTGCAACTATACACTGCCTCCTTCTGACGATTTTTGGGGTAGCAGAAAACCTTTGACCACGGGCAAATGTCTCAAAGATATAAAAAACTAAGAGAGGTTATTGTATAGGCACTCTACATGATTGCATTGCCTTAGACAGAATGTTTCTAAGTGACACAATTTTTGAGTAACATCTTGTCAAAGATTGCTGCCTTTCTGCACTTTGGACTCTTGAGGGATATCGTCGATACAATGTAGCTCAGAGTGTTTCGACATGTTTGGGTGAAAAATAGGACCATGCCTAGCATAAATGTACCCATCCAAATGCATTGGAATAGTCAATTTAGTCGCATCAGGAGCAAGACGAAAGTTACACCCCTTTGCAACTTTACACTGCCTCCTGACAATTTTTGGGGCAATAGAAAACCTTTGACCACAGGCAAATGTCTCAGAGATATAAAAAACTGAGAGAGGTTATTGTAGAGGAACTCTACATGATCGCATTGCCTTAGACAAAATATTTCTAAGTGACACATTTTTTGAGTAACATCTCGTCAAAGATTGTTGCATTTTTGCACTTTGGACTCTTCAGGGATATCGTTGGTACAATGTAGCTCAGACTGTTTTGACATGTTTGGGTGAAAATAGGACTATAAATAGCGTAAATGTACCCATCTAGATGCATTGGAATAATTAGTTTGGTCTCATCAGGAGCAGGATGAAAGTTACACCCCTTTGCAACTTTACACTGCCTCCTTCTGACGATTTTTGGGGCAGCAGAAAACCTTTGACCACGGGAAAATGTCTCAGAGATATAAAAAAATGAGAGGTTATTGTAGAGGCACTCTACGTGATCACGTTGCCTTAGACAGAATGTTTCTAAGTGACACAGTTTTCGAGTAACATCTCATCAAAGATTGTTGCCTTTTTGCACTTTGGACTCCTCAAGGATATCGTCGATACAATGTAGCTCAGACTATTTCAACATATTTGGGTGAAAAATAGGACCATACCTAGTGTAAATGTACCCATCTGGATGCACTGGAATAGTTAGTTTGGTCGCATTAGGAGCAAGACGAAAGTTACACCCCTTTGCAACTTTACACTGCCTCCTTCTGACGATTTTTGGGGCAGTAGAAAACCTTTGACCACGGGAAAATGTCTCAAAGATATAAAAAACTGAGAGAGGTTATTTTAGAGGCACTCTACATGATCGCGTTACCTTAGATGAAGTGTCTCTAAGTGACATGATTTTTCAGTAACATCTCATCAAAGATTGCTACCTTTTTGCACTTTGGACTCTACAAGGATATCGTCGGTACAATGTAGCTCGGACTATTTTGACATTTTTGGGTGAAAAAAAGGACCATGCCTAGTGTAAATGTACCATCCAGACGTGTTGGAATAGTCAGTTTGGTTGCATCAGGAGCAGGACGAAAGTTACACCCCTTTGCAACTTTACACTGCCTCCTTTTAACAATTTTTGGGGCAGCAAAAAACCTTTCACCACGGGCAAATGCCTCAGAGATATAAAAACTGAGAGAGTTTATTGTAGAGGCACTCTATGTGATTGTGTTGCCTTAGAAGGAATGTTTCTAAGTGACACAGTTTTCAAGTAACATCTCGTCAAAGATTTCTACATTTTTGCACTTTGGACTCTTCAGGGATATCGTCGGTACAATGTAGCTCGGACTGTTTCGACATGTTTGGGTGAAAAATAGGACCATGCCTAGCATAAATGTACCCATTCAGACGCGTTGGAACATGACTCAAAGACCCAAAACTTACCCCAAATGACTCAAAGTGACTTAAAATCACCTTGATTTTGGCGTCCAATGTACATTATAGAGGTCTAGGCGCTCCTTATCATTCAAACATCTTAGATGAGTGCCTAGGAAAGGAAAATACTCTAAGTTTCATCATCATGAGCACCTAATATCAAGAGACTTCAATGGCTCAAACCTTAGCATGGAGTCCTAAGGCGCATTTCATGTCTCCTTTCATCCATTTTGGCATCCTTATGTAGATTTTTCAACTTGATTTGGCACCCTATATGTGAAGGAAGATCTAAAGGCATGAAAGTGGATGTCATTTTGTAAGAGTTTGGATCATCAAAATTGAAAGAAATAAGTCTATTAAGCATGGGCGCCCTTGTTCTTCTTTTCATTCATTATGAGCACCTTGGGAGAATGCTATATAGGTCATCATCATGATTGGGCACCCTGAATCCAGAGTGTTGGAGAGATCATCAAATGGTGTCTAGAGGAAGTAGGGTGAGTTATGAGTTTGGTCGCATCAAGAGCAGGACACCAAAAATGCATAACATGATGATGTAAAAATGTGTATATGTGTAAAAATACCGGAGGAAATAAAAAAAAGACAAACCTTACAAATTAATGTGCATACTTACAACTCAATGTAACATGACTTTACAAAATCAATGTGAATACTTACAAATTAATCCAATGAATCATCCGAGTCTGCTCTACTCTTTATTGTGTCAAGTATTGCTTCATGGTCAGACTCACGCACCTTCCACAAGATTTTGTTCAAAGGTCTACCCTGATACTTTATCAAATGAACATTGGATGCCACGACAAGGTTTGAGTAATGAAGAATCTTCCGATGCTTGTCAAAGTCTTGAAATAGCCAAATATTAACACTCTTATGTGGGTACCTTCTAAGCCATGTTCCAGTAATAACCACTGAGCCTGTAGGGTATTCGATGTTTTCTCCATCTGTAACAGGGGCCTCCAATTTCTTTTTGGCCTCAACACAATGACATAAGTAATAATTTGTTCCCTCTTCATTATCTTCATTTGCAATAATTGTATATACATGCCCTACATTGATATGTGTAGCAAATTAGATGAAATTAGTCAACATTACAAAAACACTACAAAGTAAGATGACATTACCTGGTTGAACTAGATGAAATTAGATGCATATACGTGCCCTATATTACCTGGTTGAACTAAATTTGATATGTGGTCAAAGTCAACTGATGATTCCATCTGTGTTAGTTCCAGTGCCGTCAGGGATCGATACGTGTCAAGTGGGCTAAGATAACTTAACTGCCATTCGTCAACCCACTCCTTTGACTCACATTCATCCCAAACTTGAATTGTACAGGAAGAACAAAAGCATGACATCTTTCGCGTATGGATACTCCATGAACCTGCAATTGAGCTTCTGAAAGAGTGCATCTCATTTGATCCTATCAGTGTACAACAGTCCTCATATGGTGCAATGTTAGTATCATCTATCAACCAAAAAAATCTACGAACTGAAGACTTACCTTCATTACCTGGACCCATGGAAGCATTACACCACTCGATAATCGATTTTGCATCTGTCAACTTTGCATTGTCTTTATACCTTAACTCTTCTCGTGCTATGGCTCTTTTGATACATGCTCCTACACCATCATGCTCCCCCTTTCCATGCCCGGCCTTACAAAAGTTCCACATATGCTAAATAGCTATAAAATTATGCCTCCTACTCAGCTAATAAAAATTCTGTGAGTTCTTGAATTGTGACGCACAGTTGTCCGACCATATGATATGCTGACTGAATGATATGCCCCTTCTATCCAAATCATTGTAGAACACCTGAAAGCAACCTTGCACGAACTCCGTAGAATGCGTGCAATCATCACTAATATAGAAATTATACTCCCTTATGATCTTTCTGTCATCCTCTGTACTATCATTTGCATGAATGAATGCGATGTGCACAAATATAGAAACCTGTGTGGAGTTGCAATATTGTGATTGCACCTCACGTTGTGGTTGTAGACTGTAGTTCTCTGCAAAGTCGACGACTGAAACAATGCTACCAACTAGAAATGTTTCCTTTCATAACTTGAATTGCAAGTCCAACCATCAAGCTCTATGGGCATGTCTTGCATACTCATACACTATGCTGTCACAAAATATAGGCATAAACTGATACACTAGAATCTTTTCAATAACCAATTCACACCTCTTTGCTTCTTTACCATCTTTTGTATTGTATGCCACTCTTTTATACTTGCCAAACTCTACTAGTTTATTTCCAACCTCATGTGTTCTTCCCATATGTTCACATATTGGCAAATGTTGCAAGCCACCACAACGATGACATGTGCCATCCAAGCATAATTTCTTGTAGAATATTTGACCTTCCTCTCTTTCACATAAAATTCTTGATATGAAGTCTCTTGAAGATGTTGGTGCGGCACATATGGCACAACCCTGCAAATCATTGTTAGTATGCATATCTAAACATATAGACCTATAAGCATCAAAATGGTTAGAAAATTCAATATGTAATCTACAACAACAAGTAGTGCGTGTGTGATTTACTTGACATAGAAAGGTTTTACCATTTTAAAATATCTTTGACAAATTTTAATTTGAGGATACTTCTCTAGAAATTTACCATAAAACTGTGTTTGAGTCTCATCCAAAAACTGCTTTGGATGTGGCTCACGGTTTTGACTACCGATTCTCCTTCTTACCACATCCCTTTGATTCGAAGATACCCTTGGGTAATTCTTCCAAAAGTCTTCAATTAGTGATCTCAATGCTTCAACAATTGGTTTATCTTTTCGTGGTAGTCTCCCCGAGAACACCCATAATTCATTGGCATTAGTGTCCTCAATTCTTTGGCGTCTTCCAACGGCTCTTGATAAAGTTTTCTTATTAATTCTCAATTCTTGACTCGTCTTTCTAATGAGACAAGCTTTCCTCGTTTGACTACTTACTATAGTCGATGTAATTACACGCCATGTTGCATTACTATCTTTTGTGCATGAGGTGTTACCCACACTCTCATATGCACTCATTAGATTCTTGACAATAGATTTTTCACTTGAAGCCTCTGATGTTCTCAACCCAAGAATCTTCATGATGGACCTAAACTTTATACTTTGTATCATTTCAATGAATAGTTGACATCTTGCAGTCTCATTTAACTTTTCAAAGAACAATCTCCAAATCTTATGAGCATATCTTCTACAAGTGCATTTTGGAATCTTACCTTCCATTGGCTGCAAAATATTCTCATCAATATTAATCAAATACTTTAGCTTTCTATGCAAAATTCTAGGTGGTGTTAAGTTAGGTAAATTTATCTCAACATTAGGAATTTCATCAATATTTAAATGAGATGGGCTAGATGGCATACCTTCGATCAAAGATGGAATAGATGACATACCTTGAGGTTGAGGTGGGAATGATGGCATACCTCCTTCATCATATGTGAGTGACTATGTACTCTCAACTTGAGATGTGGTAGATGGTGTCCCTACATGTTGACTTGCGGTAGAGGACGTGTCTCCAACTATGGTATTCAAATCTCTCATAGCATGAAGTTTTTGCATTCGTTCTCTTTGTGCCACCAATACCATATCTCTTTGTGATGGTTGTGGTTCCTCTTCAATTGGTATGTCTTCATTTATTGTGTCCAATTTCCTCTTCTCACAAAGTTCCCTCGTAGCCACTGCTTTCTTTGCATTCTTAGCTTTTATCTCTTCCTGTGTTGGTTTAATTCTTGATCGTTTCCTTGACATGATGGAGAATTTGTCTATAGCATGATAAAGAGACCAATATTACTTCCTAAGAAATGAATACAAGATAATAGTGGGATTGTATTTTTATTATGTTGTAAGGATTTATTCTTGTATAGTTTGACATCATGGTATGTTAAGGTCTGTTTATTACACATAATTATTAAAGAGCCCAAGTGTAGAAAATATACATGGAATCATGTGAGATTGTAGGCTACTTTCTTGATTGGGAATGTGTCTATTTTAAACATGTATGATATAGCATGATAAAGTAATTCAATCCAAATTAAGGAAAATGTAAAGAACATGCATGTAAAGACTTGACATACCTAAAAAATGAAGATTCGAATGGAGAGAGTACCCAATTATGTAGTCTTTTTTCTTCTTGCATCAAACTCCTCAACAATTTGAGTTTTTTACCACCTGCTTCCTTTTCAATGTTAAATTGAATAACACTCAAATATAATTACTAACAACAATACTATTAACCAATCTAGAATGTTAAATTCCTAAAATTGAATCACAATTAACATTGCAACACTACAAAAATTGAAACTTGAATAGATATATATCAAACTTGGTGTGAAAACTATGTTATTTCATCCTTCTCAAGTTGGCAAAGCAGAAAAGGTGGTGGAAAGATCATGCAAAGGTGGTACAATGTGTTAAATGTGCATGTGAACTTCCCAACAGCATGAAAGCACTTCTTTTTTGTCAGAGCATGCGTAGAATCAGTATGAAAATAGAGCATGTGGGCTTGGATCATGGGGGTCAACACTCTTTTACCATTTCTATAGAAAGACAAAATGTGAGCGCGTTATAACGCGCTCGCGTTTTGTTCTTCTATAGACTGATCACATCCTGTGCATTATCTTCCTTAACACAAGCAGGGATGACCACATCCTGTGCTTCATCAACTGACACTTCCAAGCCTTACAATTCCTCTTAAATACGGGAGGATCCATGACTGGAAGAGCCAAGCCACTTCGTCCCGCCTTGCTGAAGGATGACATTCTGGGAGAATTAGGAGATTTTCCTTTGGAGATCATATAATCTTTAAATTCTTTCCATCTTGGTAGGTCCTCTGCATCAGAGAAAAACCATTGATGGTGTCTGAGAAATAAGAAATTCTTCATGTCTTTGGTGATCCATTTCTCTTTCCAAACCTTCCCCTTCAGACTTGAATGACCACAAGATTTTTGAGGGAGAACTTTTCCTGTTTCCTGCAAGAGCTTGCCAGATGCTCCACCATATGATAGGCATAACAATGAAGGGGCAAGCCCTCATAATCAAGTTCTTGATAGAAAATGCCCATCGAGGAAGAAAGACAGACCTTCTTTGGAAGCAGAAATTCTAGTTTGTGACAAATCCTTATCCAAGCATAAATAGCAGGGGTTCTGTCAAGCGATTGCCAATCCACTTCCACAAATTCTCCTGAAGACTTCCTGATTGATTCCAAAACATCCACACCCCAAAACTGGAGAGGCAATCAATATAATCGAACCCATAAATCTACATTTGACGACAGAAACCCTCAACACTATACCTTAAACCCTAATCCCTCAACCCTCAACCCTAAACCTTATCCCTAAACTCTAATCCCTCAACCCTCAACCCTAATCCGTCATCTGACAACTCTAATCCCTCATCCCTAAACCCTAAATGCTATCCCTATTCCTAAACCCTCAACAACTTGATACTATACCTTAAACCCTAATCCCTTATCCCTAAACCCTCCAACCCTATCCCTAATCCTTATACCCTCCACACTCTACTTTAACCCTAATCCCTCGACCCTCAACCCTATCCCTAAACCCTTGACCCTCGAACCTCAACCCTCAACCCTCAATGTCAAACCCTAATCTCTCAACCCTTAACTATGATCCCTCGACCCTCAACCCTATCCCTAAACCCTAAACCCTAAAGCCTCAACTCTCAACCCTCAACGTCAAATCCTAATCTCTCGACCCTTCACTCTAATCCCTCAACCCTAAACCCTATCCCTAAACCCTCAACACTATACCTTAAACCCTAATCCCTCAACCTTCAACCCTAAACCTTATCCATAAACCCTAATCCCTCAACCCTCAACCCTAATCTGTCATCCCTTAACTCTAATCCCTCAGCCCTAAACCCTAAATGCTATCCCTATTCCTAAACCCTAAATAGACTCAATACTATACCTTAAACCCTAATCCCTTATCCATAAACCCTCCAACCCTATCCCTAATCCTTATACCCTCCACACTCTACTTTAACCCTAATCCCTCGACCCTCAACCCTATCCCTAAACCCTTGACCCTTGAACCTCAACCCTCAACCCTCAACATCAAACCCTAATCCCTCAATCCTCAACCCTAATCCGTCATCCCTCAACTCTAATCCCTCATCCCTAAACCCTAAATGCTATCCCTATTCCTAAACCCTCAACAAACTCGATACTATACCTTAAACCCTAATCCCTTATCCCTAAACCCTCCAACCCTATCCCTAATCCTTATACCTCCACACTCTACTTTAACCCTAATCCCTCGAGCCTCAACCCTATCCCTAAACCCTTGATCCTTGAACCTCAACCCTCAACCCTCAATGTCAAACCTTAATCCCTCAACCCTTAACTATGATCCCTGGACCCTCAACCCTATCCCTAAACCCTAAACCCTAAAGCCTCAACCCTCAACCCTCAACGTCAAATCCTAATCCCTTGACCCTTCACTCTAATCCCTCAACCCTAAACCCTATCCCTAAACCCTCAACACTATACCTTAAACCCTAATTCCTCAACCCTAAACCTTATCCCTAAACCCTAATCCCTCAACCCTCAACCCTAATCTATCATCCCTCAACTCTAATCCCTCATCCCTAAACCCTAAATGCTATCCCTATTCCTAAACCCTCAATAGACATGATACTATACCTTAAACCCTAATCCCTTATCCCTAAACCCTCCAACCCTATCCCTAATCCTTATACCCTCCACACTCTACTTTAACCCTAATCCCTCGACCCGCAACCCTATCCCTAAACCCTTGACCCTCAAACCTCAACCCTCAACCCTCAACGTCAAACCCTAATCCCTCAACCCTTAACTATGATCCCTCGACCCTCAACCCTATCCCTAAACCCTAAACCCTAAAGCCTCAACCCTTAACCCTCAACATCAAATCCTAATCCCTCGACCCTTCACTCTAATCCCTCAACCCTAAACCCTCAACATTATACCTTAAACCCTAATCCCTCAACCCTCAAACCTAAACCTTATCCCTAAACCCTAATCCCTCAACCCTAATCCATCATCCCTCAACTCTAATCCCTCATCCCTAAACCCTAAATGCTATCATTATTCCTAAACCCTCAACAGACTCGATACTATACCTTAAACCCTAATCCCTAATCCCTAAACCCTCCAACCCTATCCCTAATCCTTATACCCTCCACACTCTACTTTAACCCTAATCCCTTGACCCTCAACCCTATCCCTAAACCCTTGACCCTCGAACCTCAACCCTCAACCCTCAACGTCAAACCCTAATCCCTCAACCCTTAACTATGATCCCTCAACCCTTAACCCTATCTCTAAACCCTAAACCCTAAAGCCTCAACCCTCAACGTCAAATCCTAATCCCTCGACCCTTCACTCTAATCCCTCAACCCTCAACCCTAAACCTTATCCCTAAACCCTAATCCCTCAACCCTCAACCCTAATCCGTCATCCCTCAACTCTAATCCCTCATCCCTAAACCCTAAATGCTATCCCTATTCCTAAACCCTCAATAGACTCGATACTATACCTTAAACCCTAATCCCTTATCCCTAAACCCTCCAACCTTATCCCTAATCCTTATACCCTCCACACTCTATTTTAACCCTAATCCCTTGACCCTCAACCCTATCCCTAAACCCTTGACCCTTGAACCTCAACCCTCAACCCTCAACATCAAACCCTAATCCCTCAACTCTTAACTTTGATCCCTCAACCCTCAACCCTATCCCTAAACCCTAAACCCTAAAGCCTCAACCCTCAACGTCAAATCCTAATCCCTCAACCCTCAACGTCAAATCCTAATCCCTCAACACTTCACTCTAATCCCTCAACCCTAAACCCTATCCCTAAACCCTCAACACTATACCTTAAACCCTAATCCCTCAACCCTCAACCCTAAACCTTATCCCTAAACCCTAATCCCTCAACCCTCAACCCTAATCCATCATCCCTCAACTCTAATCCCTCATCCCTAAACCCTAAATGCTATCCCTATTCCTACACCCTCAATGGGCTCAATAATATACCTTAAACTCTAATCCCTTATCCCTAAACCCTCCAACCCTATCCCTTAACCCTAATCCCTCGACCCTCAACCCTATCTCGAAACTCTTAACCCTCAAACCTCAATGTACTCAACCCTCAACATCAAACCCTAATCCCTCAACCCTTAACTCTAATTCCTCGACCCTTAACCCTTAAAACTTGAACCCTAAAACCTATCCCTACACACTCGACACTTGACACTATATCTTAAACCCTAATCCCTTAACCCTCACCCCTAAAGCCTCAACCCTAAATCATTAAACCTTCAACCCTAAACCCTATCCCTAATCCATCTACCCTCAACACTCTTATTTAACCCTAATCCCTTGACCATTAACCCTATCCCTCAACCTCAACCCTCAACCCTTAACCCTCAACCCTCAACTCTCAACATTAAACCCTAATTCATCAACCCTAAACCCTAATCCCTCAAACCTAAACCCTATCCCTAAACTATCAACCATCAACCCTCAACACTATACCTTAAACCCTAATCCCTATCCCTCACCCTTAACCCTTAAAACTTAAACCCTATCCCTACACCCTCAACACTTGACACTATATCTTAAGCCTTAAACCCTCATCCCTAAAGCCTCAACCCTCAATCCTTAAACCTTCAACCCTAAACCCTATCCCTAATCCCTCTACCCTCAACACTTCTAACCCTAACCTCAACATTAAATGTTAATCTGTCAACCCTAAACCCTAATCCGTCAACCCTAAACCCTTAACCCTCAACACTATACCTTAAACCCTAATCCATCAACCCTAAAACCTAATCCCTCAACCCTCAACCCTAGACACTATCAATAAACCCTCGACCCTCGACACTATACCTTAAACCCTATGAGAAAAGCTTTGAGTATGGTACATCCACAGTGAGTAATTAATAGTTGAAATCAGAAGGATAATCATTATGAGAAAAGATTTGCATTGGGGTACATCTATGTTTCTTGTTGTCCACCCTGCACTTAGGGAAGGTATATTGTTATGAAACAGGCAAATAATCTCCCATTATTTACTGGCTCTATCCACAAGAACTACTAAACTATACCTTAAACCCTAATCCCTCAACCCTAAACCCTATCCCTAATCCCTCTACCCTCAACACTCTACCTTAAACCTAATCCCTCGACCCTTAACCCTAAACACTATCCCTAAAGCCTCAACCCTAAACCCTAATCCCTCAAGGTCCTAAACTCTAATCCCTTCTCCCTAAACTCTAAATCATATCCCTAAATGCTCAACCCTCAACCTTAAACCTTAATCACTCAATCCTTATCCACCCCTCTCCTCCCCTATCTATCTCACTCCCATCTCTACCCTCCTCTGCCCTCGACACTATACATACATACATATAGGCATACATAGATACATACATACATATAGGCATACATAGATACATACATACATACATATAGGCATAAATACATACATACATGATTAATAGCCTTGAACATAAAAAAATTTAAGGGGAACATAAAGCAAGCGCGTTATAACATGCTCGCGTTATGTCAAACATGACAAACAATAGACTTTTGTGGAAAAGGAAAAATGCAAAGCAAAACATAATGTGAGCGTGTTATAACGTGCTCGCGTTATGTCTTGCTTTGGGAATCCCAAGCCTTGGGCTTGGGATTTGCTTTGGATTTCTAACCCAAAGGCTTGGAGTGCCTTTTGAATAGTCATAGATGTGTTTTTCCATATTCTTCAAGATTTCACATAATTTCGTTTGTGCTAACCCTCAGATTTGCACGTGTTTCAAGGTTGAACAAATCGAACACTTGGGTAATGTTAGGTTCTGTCTTAGCTATTTGACGATGTGATTTTTTTCACATTTTAACAATGTTAAGCCTTTCATCTTTAATTTCTTTTGTTTGTGTGTCTGTTTTTGGGCAAAAACCACTGTTTGGTCTTTTTTTCATTGTAAATTAACTATTCATTGAAATTTCAAAAAAATTACATATTTAGAAACTAGACTCCATTCTACAAATATTAAAAAAATAAAAAAATGATTTTCAATTAGTTTTCAAAATTTATAGGGGTAGCACGGCCAAAATTCTATTTTTTAGGATGTGCCCACTTTGAAAATTAGTAAAAAATAAAATATTCATCAAAAAATTATCAGAAAAATTGGGCATAAACTACATGCTATTAGCTAATTTTTCATCAAAGTGATTTTAAAAATACCAAAAAAAATTTGACCTTTTGAGGGAGCCACAAAACATGCTATGTTATGTTTTTTGATAGAAACAACACCAATTTATGTGGCTCCCTCTTTTGAACCCCTTAATCTATGCCATTTTTTAAAAAAAATAATACTTTAGAAAGTAGACTCTTAGCACTACGAACATTGTTTTGGTTGCATCTCCAAATTTTGAGTGTAACTATGCTCAATTTCTCATCCAAGGCCAGTATTTCTTGATTTCAGAAAAAAAGTGGCCACTTAAGACCTCTTTTTGGCCCCCCATCTTCTTGCACTTACCCATAGGCTTGTTGTAGTATTTTTTCTTGATAGCTATTGATTGTACCAGCTTCATTCTCCTTTCTCAATCTTTATTTCCGGTACCTTACATTCTTCATCCTCCCGTTGTGTTGTTTTGTAGCATTTGTGTTTCTCCGGGTATGATTCTGTATCCATCCATTCTATGATATTCCATATGCCTTCTATTCTTGCTAGTGGTGGATTTTGTTCTAGTTTTGCTTCTTCTTCTTCCGTTTCTTGTTGAAAGATGAGATCATTATCTTTGAGTAGTGTTGCGTATATGTTCTTGTCCATACTAAAGAATGAGAATGTGTGAATGAAGTCCTTTTGCAGTTCTTCCTAGTACCTAGTTTCTAGCCTTCATTCCTGGTTTATATACCATGTCAGTGCAATTGGTGATAATGTCCAATAAAATAAATTGGTGTATAGTATCTCATTATATTCATTTCTTTCTCTCCATACCATTGTACACATGGATAAATGTTCTTGTAGTGAGATTTGACTTGAGAATTTGGGTATTATGTCATATTCTTCTTCCTCCAAAAAATATCTTGTCCTAATGAATATTTTAATTAATGGCCATCGATTTATTGTGTCTTTGTGTGTGTTCCACCAATTTGTGGCATTACATACCAATGTGTGTTGTACAGCTTGTAATCTTATGTCTTCATCTAAAAAAACTATTTCCATTTCTCCTAGATATGTATGTAGATTCTATACAACTAAAAACTTAGGTAACTTGATATGTGAAATTCCTTTCAAAATATGACTTACTCGATGAGATCTTTGATCCATTTCTTCAGTGTCCTCCATAGATGTGTTGCATGTGATCTTTGGTGAGTTTTGATAAAATGTGAAGGATTGCGGTATACCTTCCTCCCCAATGCTAACCATGAATATTCTTCAATAACCTAGCATTTTCTGTGTTTTGAATTCTAGTTCTTCTCTCAACTAGGCTTCTAGAACCTCCTCTCTATCCATACTATAGCGATCATCCTCTATCTCCAATTCTCCCTCAAAATTAGGCTCTTTTGTTGTCTCCTCTACATCCAACCTTGAAATTGTGTAGAGGTTCTTTGCATTCTTATCATTGCCTTCAATCTGATTGACTTCATCTATGTATGCTTCCTCCATTTATGATCCCAAAGGAATGTTGATAGTCTTGTTATCATTATCAAATGATAGCTCTTCTTTCTAGGAGTCTATGATACTATTTGCATCCACAAACAATCTCAACCCTAAAAGTGCATTGAAAGCTTCTCCTTGATCCTTCATGGCTACAACAATGAAGTTTATGACTTGTTTAACCCACATTAGGTTAACTTCCACTTGATTCCATGTTCCTATTATCTACCTGTTAGATCCATCTACAAAAATTATGTTGTAAGTTGTCTCTATCAGCTTAGGTCTTACTAATTGCTCCCATAGCTTCTTTGTGATCATGTTGACATCTACTCCCAAATCTATCATGACATTCTAGATTTTTCTATGATTGATATGAACATCCACCATAAGTGGTTTTGTCTTCCATTCTCTATCTATTCTTACCATCCTTTGGAGTTGACTCTTGTGACCTTGCTCCTTGGTCCAATGTTTAGAAAATTGTTTTAGTTTCTCAATGAGTCTGCGTTGTTGTGTTAATTGGGATAATTGCTTAAGAGCTTCTACTTTTCCTTTGGTGAAAAATTGATCGCATTGCTTCTCCTTCTCTTGCTCCTTCCTTATTGTTTATTTGACTTCCTTCACAAATTCCTCATGTTGTTTCCTAGAGGGATCAAATTATTCTTCCTCCTCACTATTTTTCTCTTCTGTCTCAGTGATGTAGTGCCTTCCGATATTTGTTCCTTATCTTGTCAGTACCACAAATTTCTCCTTTATTCTTCTTCTATCTTTTCTGGTCTGTTTTGGCTTGCTTCTCCAATAATATTCTTCTTCTTCTATGGATTCAGTTGAAGATATGTTTGTTTCCTCTCTGTTATTCTTCTGGCAAGTTCTTGCTCTTTGACCCTTTGGTTCCCTTCTTATAACCCTGGCTCCTTTTTTATTATTTAGGTTCTATAGCTCATCACTCTTAGATTGTGGTTGTGAATTCTAGAAGTATTGTTGTTCTCTCTCACAATAAAATAAATCATGTTGTGTACTGCTACAAAATGAACACTGTGTTTTTCTTTGGGCCCAACATTAATTAGCAAAGTGTCCTAGCTTACCGCAATTGAAACATGTTGCATCCTCCATCCTTCTTTGACTTCTTCTATGGCCTCTACCTCCTTTGTAACTACCAAATTGTTCTTTGTCATCATTATTATATCTATTCCCTAGTTTGGACCACTAGAGTTTGAATTTTGTATTGCATTGTTATTCCTTTGGTTTCTCCAATTTAGTTGCTTGCAGCCTTGATCATATGAGTTTCTTTCTACATATGACATATTTTTTCTCTTCACTAAGTATGTGTTATTATAGCATGGTTCATCTTCTTGAGTTCTATGAAGGACAATCTGGTGTTTCATGGTCATCGCATTCTCCGCATAATCCATAATATGTACTGAATTGACTCTTTTTGTTGTTGCTTTGATTTCTACTTTTATTATGGCAGCTTGTCTTTCACTTTTCATCCTAGGGCATTCATTTCTCAAATGACCTTCTCTTGTACAATATGAGCACCAAATATTAGGTCTTTGTTTCTTTGTATTCTCCTCGTGCTTGGCCAAAATCTCTTGTCTCAACTTCAACTGCTACAATTCTAATTTCAGCTTCTCCAATTCTAAGTTTTCCATCATCTTATCTTGTTTATGCCAAGATTAAGACTCTATCTAGTAGGCCATTGTCACTACTTCTGCATATGTTTCAAATATTTTTCCATATAGGGCTGACCTTATTTCAGGGCTTATTCTAGAAATAAACTATTCTATCTTTTGCTTCTCAGTTAGTGGTTCCACCAACTTCCTAGTTATCTCCTTGACTATTCTATCAAATTCCTTTATTGATTCTTTATCCAATTGCATCAAATCCCTCATCTTACTTACCACTTCTATTGGGACATCCAGAACTCCAAAATTCTCCAAGAATAATTTCTTGATATCATCCCATTCCTTATCACTGTTTGGGCATGTCTTCCTATACCACTTCAATGCTTCATTCTACAAAGTTCCTATGAAGTAAAACAACTTGATTTCATCTCTTGTTACTTCCTTCTAGTTCGAAATAGACTCCAAAACAAAAATGTGCTATGTTACTTTAGTAGTGTCCTTCTCAAAGATTGGTAACTTGATAGGAATATCCATGATTGACCTCCTCAAAGTCTCTAGTACTTTGTGGTATGTTTCCTCTAGTGTGCTCCTCTGATTAGTTTTTCTTCTCACAACTTGCTTTCCTTCTCTTCCCTTGTCTTTCTATAGTCAGATATCAAAGTACTCCTCTCCTAAAACCTCTACAAAATTACTTTAGATCTCTTCTATTCTCGAGTTGCTTCCTTGATTGCTTGAATATCTTCCTTCTCAACTAAAATTCTCTTAACTTTATATGGAACTTGGGGTGACTCATGGTCCATTGGTTGTGTCTCTTCAAATTAGGAGATACTCTTCCATATGTGAATGACATCATGGCGGCATCCAATGTTGATTGAAATAACCTTCCAAAACCCTCAAAACTCCTCTCAATGTTTACCACATCTTCTCCTTCTTCTCTTATCTCCTTTATTCTTTAGCAAATTAACTCTTCTATATATTCCTCATCCATCTTCAAAATCTTTGGTGTTAATTCATGTTTTTCAATAGTCTATGGCATAATCCCTAATTCATCTCTTTCTTCCTTTTCCCTTCTGCATTCTTTTCCAACAGCACCCATAGTGGTGTGTTCAACAATATCCTCCATAACACACTCTATCTCTTCTCTTTCTAACATCCTTTCTCCAGTAGCACCCCCATTGGCATGTTCAATGACACCCTCCTTGATGCGCTTGTCTTCTTCTTCCCTTTTGGAAGCACCCTCCATGGCATGCTCCATGAATTCTTAATCCTTTTCTTCTGCAACTTATGTTGTCATCTCTTTTCCATTCTCTTGTGCCCTTTCCATCCTTCTATGGTAAAGTTCCTATCATTTCTTGATATACTTTAACCTTTCTTTTTTGCTTATCTCCATTCTGATTCTGATTTCTTCATCAATCTCTCTTTACCTCCGCTTCTCCCCTTTCACCATGGTTTTTCTTGATTTGGTGTTCCATTAGTCCTTTTATATCCCATGGTATCCTTGTTTAAAGAGTCACATCATTTGAAAGGTCCTTTCAAACCCTACCCCCTTTCCACTTTCCATCCCCTTAAGTGTCTACACCCTCTCATAGAGGTCAGAACTTAAGGAGACTTAAATTTCTTTGTAGTTTGAAGATTTTCTTTGCAAATATCTTCTTTCTAGAACTCTACGCTACTCTTCAGATTGTTTTACCTCTTCAATCTTTAACTACCTTCTTCCAGGGTCTCAGTAATGGAACCAAATGTTAGCAAGAAATGGAGAGGGTTATTGGTCCAAAGATCTAATCCTCAATCAAGTCTTTGTATTCAGTTTATACCCTGGTCAAGTAGCTAGAGATTGATAGCAAAACATAAAGAATAATAGAAATAAAGCATCACATATAGATAATACCAAGACAGCACATAATTACCCGATACTAGAAAACCTCCATATATATGTTACACATATGGTTCCTAGGGTTGTCATTGATGTCAACACTATCACTTGGTTGTCATTGATGTCAACACTATCATGGAGGTGTGATGGTTTTCATGTTTGGATGTCATGTCCCATCCAACAAGAGAAGAGAGAAGATATAGTTCATATTAATATAGGAGTTAGAAGCATAAAGATGATCAGATGTGTTGTTGATCATATTGATGGCCTAAACCATGTATGTTCTAGGTTCCATGATGATTAGATTATCGAAAGAGTGTTTTGTTTTTTACAGACTAAAGATAGTGTTGTTGCTGTGAAAATATTCTAAGTAGGACAATGGAATGCTCTGCATTCCTCTGCATTTGCATAAATGGCTATGCGGTTTTGGAACTATGTTCAAGGTGTAGTGAAGGTGATAATTCCAATTTTTTAGATCATTTGTCCTTCTGCTGTGAAAGTTATGCATGATAGAGTATTGGCATGTGTTCTGGCAGAATAATCTAGTGTTGAAGGTCTCTTTGAATGCTCTACATTCCTCCAAAAATGAATGGTTTCCCTTGCATTTTTGAGTACATGTGTATGGATGTGTATTACATGCTTCCTTGTAGTTTTAAGGTTCTTGGTGGTCCACAACTCAGTTTCTCCATGACAGTATGTTGCAATCTATTTTGAATGACAGATTATTCTCAAAGTTCATGATTGAAGATGTTTGGCGCAAAATCTTTGATGTGCAGAGGTAAAGGAGTGTTTGGGGATGTTGTATGAGTCCTGTAGACTCATCTAGAAAAGTCTCATGAAAATATTTCTTGTTTCAAGTACCGCACAAGGTTTTCAAGTTGATGTGGTCATTATGCTTCAAGGTTCATGTGTTTTTGCGTAAAGTTGTCCTATTTCCAAATGAGCGGAGTGTTGAACACAACAGGGTACTGAGAGGAGGGGTGAATCAGTACACTTAAAATTTTTAACCAAACATTTGCTGGTAAAGTTGAATAACTTTGAAAACATAAGGGAAGACATGCAATTCAAAAGTCAACACATAACACTAGTGTTTTACGTGGAAAACCCTAAAATAAGGAAAAACCATAGTGAGAATTAGCTCACAATATAATATGCTCACTGCTAAAGTATTACAACATTGTTTTAGGGCTTCAACCCAAGGAAGCTACTACTCCCTAATTTACAACTTTGATTTAGGGTTACAACCTAAGGAAGCTACTACTCCCTGAAAGCTCACCTCGCTACTATTGGATTTACAATGACAATATAGATATACGGATTGCTATGGAGAACACATCTGTTGTATGCTGATGGTGCAGTCTACTATTCTTTCTCAATACATATCTTCAAATTGATTTCACGCATGTCATATTTTCCCTCTGCTCTTCTATATTCACATTCACCTTACTTACATTTAAAATGGATTATATCTTCTATATATATCCTATGCGATACCTTGAAACATTGATTAGGTCAACAAGATCAATATTGAATGTAATGTGTAACTTGTCATTGGTTAGACTCAACACGTGCAAAATGATAAGAAAACTTGTTGCAAACCTCAAGGCATTATGAAAAACATCAGGGCGCATCTTTCCATACCTTCCAAACTTGGAGAAACTAGTCAGGAGCCTCCGTATGCATCAGGAACTTAACCAATTGACTCATACTACTTAGCGTGTTGTTAACAGTTCATCTTTCAACTATTGGGGAGAAGCCAGAAACTCAATGCAAAACAAGGATTCAATCATATAAGAGGTCAACAACATCCTTACACCTTACTGGAAAAGTACCATACCAAACTATGCATCTGCAAGACAATAAATATATCTGTCTGTAGAGAACAAAGTCTTATGGACCTTATGTAATGTTTCACATCCAAAGACATGATGTTGTGGTGTAGTGCAAGGCCTGAAACCTTTTGGGAATGATCATAGACATCAATGTATGCTACTTACCAGATCCACACACCTTTTTCTGAAGTTTCTAAAGGAATTCAAAAAATGACTTAGGTGCCTAGAGTTCTAAAGGACAATCATACTTAAACTTTACTTGCTCGATGCGATACCAGAAAATGAAGGATGTTTGCATGCAGATCCTACCTGATGTACTTTGGACCATATAATACCTCTACATGATCTTTGATTATAGAACTATATATATATATATGTTTCAGCTTTTACAGAATTCAACTTGTGTATTCAGGCTCCGGAACATACTATATTGCTTCTATTTCTTAAGTACCATCTTTGTGGACCAGAAAAGCACTTGAAACTCCATCAAAACATATATAATACATTTCTTAGTGATTCCTCATAACTGCATGGCAAACAAATCTCTTCTAGAGGAATGTGGAGCATTCTATTGTCTCCCCATTACTGTTTTTCTCTGTCTAGGTGATGGTCGATACATTGTTCCTTGTAACTTTTCATGCTAACAATGTGAGGAGCTGAAATCTTGGATATATCATGTCAATACATATCAAAATCTATCATAAGAACTACATGGTCAAGTCTTTATTTGTGGAGAAGTGTGGACCAATCCAAGTTGACTCTACCTTAGGATGTATATTGTGAATGCCTTAGTCAATTTTCTACTTCTTACCCTTGAGTGTGGTACTCCCAACTGATGAGATATGTAAGTGTGTATGTAGGAACCATGAGTGTTTACCTCTACATCATGTTCAAGCCAAAAACTGATCCATACATAGACTATTTTCTCTTCTCCCAAAGTGATTTTCCTTGACCATATTAACTCTTCCTTTGCACAAGTTTGTCTATACATTTCCATCTGTTATATGGACATCAATGTATACTGTGTTGACATCAATGAAAACACATATTGCCAACACAGAGTGTGTGGATGTAATTTCGTGGTGTTTGAAGCTATGAAGGATGTTTTGGACCTAGTTAAGCAAGTGTTGGTGTTTGCAAAGCATGGGTCTTCTGCTGGTGTAACATGCGGTTTTGTTTAGGACCTATCTCCTACATGTTTCATGTTGTGTGTTGTCTGGACAAATTGTAAATGTATTTTTTATATTGTATCTAGTTGACAAGCAATGTAATCAATGTAACATCTTGTATAAATTGTAAATCAAATTGAGTGAGGTGAGGTGTGATTGCAAGTTGATTGATAAGGTTCGCAAGCAAGATAAGGAGCAGAATGAATGTATTTTGATGTGTGACTAAAGGAGAAAGAGAAGAAGTTGTAGATGTTGTCCTAATTCATCTTGAATACATATTTGTGGAAATGATCAAGTGTAGAGTGTTCCTAATTGATCTGATCATCAGAAGAAAGTGTGAAGAGGTAGAATTGCAATCATCAAAGGTGTGAATTTCAATGTCAATTTTTAGACAGTAGAAGGATTGTCATACTATAATCTTTTGTAAGTGTGTTCTCATTTTAGGGAGTAGTAGCTTCCTTGGGAGTGATCCTAAAAAAAAGTGTTCAGGGAGTAGTAGCATCCTTGGGAGTGACCCTAAATCAAAATTTTCAGGGAGTACCAACTTCCTTGGGTTGTAGCCCTAAAATAAAGTTGTTATTTGAGCTTCATATATTGCGAGTTAATCGTCACCATGGTTTTTCCCTTCTTGGGTTTTCCATGTATATTTGGTGTTATGTGTTGTTGTGCATTGTGTTGATCTTTCATGCTTATGTTAATTATGTGATGTTCAAGTGTTAATCTTCTTCGAATAAGTTGAAGTTGTTAAAATTGAATATTGTTTAGATACTGATTCACCCCCCCTCTTGGTATCTAGGTGTGTTCAACAATTGGTATCAGAGCCAAGTTCCTCTAAGGGAAGATTAACCACTTGAGGAAGTTCTGGGATGGCATAAAATGGATCCAACAAAATACCTAGGTTTGATGGGACAAATTATGCTTTTTGATAGCTAAGGATGGAAGCCTATATCAACTCTCTAGAGTGTGGTGTTTGGGAATCTATCAAGACTAGTTACAAAGTTCTTGGTACTATTCCTACAAATGCAAATGAAGCTAAGAAGTATGATAACAATGCCAAGGCAAAGTTTTCTATCATGAGTGGGTTAGCTGATTCAGAACTTTCAAAGGTAATGAGTTGCAATTCTGCTAAAGAAGTTTGGGATAAAATTGAAACCATTTATGAAGGAGATAAAAAAGTAAAGCAAGCCAAGATGTAGATCTTCAAGAGCATATTTGAGAACCTAAAAAATTTAGAGGATGAAGACATTGTTGGATATATGCTCTAAGTGAATGAGGTGGTCAATGGCATCACAAGTCTTGGTGGAGAAGTGAAAGAAGATGAGATTGTGAAAAAGGTTCTAAGATCTCTTCCTAAATCTTACAGTCATAAGGTATCTGCCATTGAGGAGAATGCAGACTTGGATACATACACTATAGACAAACTATTTGGTTCCATTACTACCTTTGAAATGAGATAATTTGACAGTGATGCTCCGAAGAAAGAAGTTGTTTTCAAAGCCAATGTGAAGACAAAGCAAGAAGTTGTTGATGAAGATGAAAACTCTGATGAAGTTGAAGAAAATTTTGTGAGAAGACTAAAGAAAGGCACTGGGAAATACAAAGGTATGTTACCCTTCAAATGTTTCAATTGTGGAAAGGTTGGTCACTTTGCTTCTAAATGTCCTTTCAAGGAATCAAGAGGTAGTAACAAGAGAGATAAGTTTAAAAGAAGTTTGTATTCCATAGAGAACAATTATTCTTTAGAAGATGAGGATCACGATGATTCAAATGATGAAACACTTTTCATGGCTTTGAGTGTTGGTGAAAAAAAGGATGATGTTGAAAAATGTGAGAAGACAGATGCTTTGCAAACAAACAAGAACAATGAAAGATCAATGGTTGTACGGACTGCCTTTCATGCAAAAGAAGAAGCCAAGGCTTGGGTAATTGATAGTAGATGCTCAAATCATATGACTGGAGACAAGGAGAAGTTTATCAGCCTTGAAAAGTGGGATAGTGATGCTGTCAAGTTTGGTGGTGATGAGTTAGCATAGATCTATGGAAAAGGTGCTATAACTATTGATGGGAAGAACATGATTGAGTATGTTCTATATGTCAAAGGGATAAAACACAATCTTCTCAATATCAGTTAGATGTGTAGCAAGGGATATAATCTTTCCTTTCATGCCAAGGGTTGTGAAATCAAGAAGGCAGGGTCCAGAAAACTAGTTGTAGAAGGTATCAAGACATATGGTAACATCTATCATTTGAAGGAGGTAAATGGAAGAGCATGTTTGTTAGCTCAAACCAGTGAATGTTGGTTGTGGCACAAGAGAATGGGACACCAATTTTAATATGGTAAAGATCAGTTCTACTCATGTAGTGAGAGATATGCCTAAGATAATCAAGCCTACAAATACAGTATGCAGGGAATGTCAAATGGGAAAGCAGACAAAGACAAATTTCAAAAGCAAGGAGTATTCTTCTTCAAAGCCATTGGAGTTGATTCACACTAACCTATCTAGCCCTACAAGAGTAAAGAGTCAACAAGGTGAGAGGTAATTCATGTTTCTTATTAATGATTATTCTAGAATGACTTGGGTTACTTTCTTAAAAGGAAAATTAGATGCCCTTGATAAATTTAAAGTGTTCAAAGCTATAGTGAGAATGAAGTAGATGCCAAGATCAAATGTCTGAGGTCTGATAGAGGAGGTGAGTTTCCTTCAAATGAATTCAAAAAAAATTGTGAAGATAATGGTATTAGGAGACATATGTCGACTCCTAGGACCCCTCACAAAATGGAGTAGTGGAAAGAAAGCTTAGGACTATGCAAGAGATGTCTAGGACAAAGTTGAAAGATGCAGATCTACCTAATATGTACTGGAAGGATACAATTCACACTGTTGTCTATCTAATTAACAGAGTGCAACTAAGGGTCAAAAACACTAAGACCCCTTATGAGCTATGGTATGGAAGACCTCCCACAGTCAGATACTTCAAGATCTTTGGCAGCAAGTGCTATATTAGAAGAGATGAAGAAGACCTAGGAAAGTTTGATTCAAGAAATGATGAAGGAATCTTTCTTGGTTACTCAACCAGAAGTAAGGCTTCTAGATGCTACAACAAGAGCTTGGGAAGGATGATTGAAAGCACAAATGTCAACGTAGATGAAGGCCTGTACCAAATCTCGCATGAATCAGAGGACTTCAAATTTGATATCTTTCCATGCATTGAAGATGAAGAAGAAGAAGTGAAAGAAGAAAAGGAACAAGAACCAGAGTAGATGCCTAAGACTCCAGCAAAGTATGTTTAGAAGAACCACTTAATAGATCAAATCATTGGAGATAAGGATGAAGGTGTGCAGACAAGGAGAAGGCTTTCTAAGGAACATGAGCAAGTAAACTTGTGTTTGTTATCAAAGGTGGAACCCAAAAACTTTGCTGATGCTAGCAAAGATGATGGATGGATAAAGGCCATGGAAGAAGAATTGGATTAGATTGAGAAGAGATAGACATGGGAATTGGTTCCCAGACCAGCAAATAAGAATGTTATAGGAACAAAGTAAGTGTTCCAAAACAAACTGAATGAAGAAGGTGAAGTTGTAAGAAACAATAGAAGATTGGTATGCAAAGGATATAGACAAGTTGAAGGTATTGATTTTGAGGAGACTTTTGCTCTCATAGAAAGGATGGAGGCAATTAGAATGTTCCTTGCTCTTTCTTCTCATAAGAACTTCAAGGTATACTAGATGGATGTTAAGTCAACATTTCTGAATGGTGATCTAGAGGAAGATGTTTATATTGAACGACCTGATGGTTTCTAGATATCAAAAGATACATGGTGTGCAGACTCAAAAAGGCTTTGTATGATCTCAAGAAGACACCTAGAGCTTGGTATGCTAGGTTGGACAAGTACTTACTTTAGCAAGGCTTCAAGAAAGGTACTACAAATAGCAATCTTTACATCAAGGAAGAAGGAGACATGATATTGGTAGTTGCAATATATGTTAATGACATCATCTTTGGTGGAGATGATGATATGTGTAAGAGGTTTGTATAAGAGATGCAATGAGAGTTTGAGATGTCTATGATTGGTGAAGTGTGTTTTTTCCTTGGACTTCAAATTACTTAGCTAGATGGTGGTATCTTTATTTCTCAAGCTAAGTATGTCAAAGAGTTATTGAATAAGTTTGGTATGGAGGATTCAAAACTAGTGAGTACTCCCATGGTCACTGGATGTCACTTGAGAAAAGATGATGAATCTTTGAAGGTGGATTAGATTGTCTATAGATCTATGATTGGAGGACTACTATACTTGACTGCTTCTAGACCTAATATTATTGTAAAGGATGAAAAAGGAGGGTTGAATGGGATTCATGTATGAATTAGCTTGATCCTCCTTTCACCACTTACATTCAAGGACATTTAACTGAGTTGAATCATAACTTCTGCAAGAGGACTCAACTACAGGTTGGTTGTCACTTAGAATGATAGGGAAACTTGGAATTAATTGATTAATGTATTGATTTTAGTTTAATTTAGCTTAAAACCTTAATTATACAAAATCATAAACAAATAGATGAATCCTAATAAATCCTTCTACAGAAATAGTGTTGGGAATTAAGGTGTCTCAACCTTTGCAAATTCCAAATGTTGTATTTATTTATCTCATTTTGAGTTGGCATAGTCGGCACCTTGTGTATATGTAGTAGGGTAAATTTTGGTGACTTTGGCAGCCGTGGTTTCCCCCTTGAATAATTAATGGGGGTTTGGGGGCAGTGCCCCCAAGATAGGGTCAAGGGGCGTAGCCCCTTGCGAGGTCCAAGGGCAGTGCCCCTAGTGCGCTCCTTCTCACGGTACAGAGCGAGTTCGAGGGGCAGCACCCTCGTGGGGGTTCGGGGGCAACGCCCCCGAAACCTCAAACAATTTTTAATTAATGACAAGTGTCGGTGAGTATCTTTGCATGAGAGAAAGGCATCTTTGGGCGGTCAAGGGAGGTTATGACATGTAAGAGGAATATGATATTTTTAGTCAGTGTATGATAGATTCTCTTATAGTTGTAAGATGCGTAAGAGCATCTGTCATAACCTATCTTGGGACCAAGCGCCCACTTCAGGATGGGATGTTGGACAAGTGTCCTTAGGCGTGGGTTTTGGGGCATGAGTCCAAGATGGACGCCCATCTCTAGAAGGTTCCATATTTGCCTTGTAAACTCTATATATAAATAGGTGCTTGGATGGGAGATAGATAACTTTGGTATGAGTACTGTTATGCTGCCAAAATATCTCTAGATTCAACATTCGAAGACTCCTGAAAGAGCATTGGCTCTGAAACTGTATTGTAATCTGTTATTATTTACTGTAATACATTTGAGTTGTGTTTTGGAGTGGGGTTTTTCACCTGTAAGGGTTTTCCCCACGTATATCTTGTCTCTCTCTCTTCTGTCTACTTTCTGTGTGTATGTGTATTACTGCAACATCTCATGTTAATGGCTTAACATTGCTGTAATAGTTAGGATAAAGTTGAATTTGCATATCCCTCTCCTCATTAGATTAGTGTAGGAAGCATTTTCTGCACACCTAGCTTCCTTTCAAATAGACTAAATATAGATCAGATACATACTAGATTTCAAATTTTAGAATATGGAAAAGTTGGGGGTGAAAGAGCGGGTGCCCAAGCCCAAGGTGTTACTTTTTTGGGGGCTTCGAGACATTTTCCAACACTGACTGCAACCACTTTAGAGATTCTCTATGACATGAAATTAAGGGGCAAAAGAGCGGGTGCCCAAGCCCTTCTTGAGCTATTTCATGCCTTTTTCTTTAGATCTTGATTCCTTATGCTCTGCAACAGTTCTCTGCAACTCCACTCTTTAAGATTCGTCATGTATCGCCTGCAATCACAAGAGAGGGGTTGGGGGTTGTGGTGTTTAGGAGCTTGCCTCGGTCAAGCCCTGAAATGGCATTCAAGCCTTCCAACACCATTGTTAGATAGAGAGTGTGTGTCCTTTCAGGACAGAGGCAAAATAATTGATAAATAATTGATTGAACCACAAATAGATATCACCTCAGAGGTGTAGCTCTCAAGTAGATGAAGATCTTTCACAACATGAGAAGATGAAGCCAAATCTACAATAACAAACACAAGAACAACACAATTCTTCTCTACCACAACGAATGCCTTGAATGATCTAAAATCATAAGTTCACCAAAATCTCATAATCATCTTCTAGTTTGCAAATGAAGTCCTAAACATGCTTGTATATGCATTCCCACTTGAATTTTGTAATTCAAACCTAAGATATCAGCAAGGAACACATCTAATGGTAAATTTACTAACATTAAAATTTGGGACCCTACCAAAATATGGCAGAGCAAGGGCGCGGTCACCCTTGTCCTGGGACCTATTTTGGGATAGGGTTAAGCTCTACAATGTCCCCTAAGTTCCATTTGTCATGGGTTTTAGGGAATTTTGTCTCAAGATTCAATTCTAACATTCATGATGAAAATTAAGGGGTCGGGAGCTAAAGTTAGGAGGTAAAAGTCCTAGGAGGACATTTTATGACATAACAATTATGCATGCAGTATGTGTGGTTGCCAGATATCAAGCCAATCCCAAGAAAATGCATGAGAAGGTAGTGAAAAGGATATTCAGATACTTGAAGGGAACTCTGAACTATGGCCTATGGTATCCAAGAGGTAATGACTTTGATTTGAGTGCTTACATTGATGTTGACTGGGCTAGTTGTGTTGATGATGGAAGAAGTACAAGTTGTGGTGCTTTCTTTTTAGAAAGCAAATTGGTTTCATGGAAAAGCAAGAAGCAAGATTCAGTTTCCTTTTCTACTGCAGAGGCAAAGTACATTACAACTACATCCTACTATACACAAGTGTTGTGGATGAAGTAAACCCTGAAGGATATCAAGGTATTGTATGATGAGCCTATTCCTATATTGTGTACCAATACAAGTGCTATCAATATTTCTAAGAATCCAATGATGTATTCTAGAACCAAGCATATAGCAATTAGGTATCACTTTTAGAGAGAGTAGGTTGCAAATAAGAAAGTGAGGTTGGAATATGTTCTAACAAAGGATTAGATGGTAGATATTTTCACAAAGGCTCTTGCAAAGGATACTTTTGAAGATCTTCGGTAGAGGTTAGGGGTAATTGCCCTTCCTTTTTGCTAGATGCATAGTGTGCATCTGTCCAGGGGGAGTTCATGTTATATCTTGTTCCTGGACTGATGGTGGCGACCTCTCAAAGGGGAGTAGGTAGTGGTTGTTGATGATAGGGGGAAGCTATTTTCTATAAGAAGAAGCTATTCCCTTTGTCCTTGATGTCAAAGGGGCATAAATGTGTAGGTATGTGTTGCCATCAATACCAAAGAGGGAGATTGTTACACATATGGTTCCTAGGCTTGTCATTGATGTCAACATTATCACTTGGTTGTCATTGATATCAACACTATCATGGAGGTGTGATGGTGTTCATGGTTGGATGTCATGTCCCATCCAACAAGAGAAGAGAGAAGATATATTTCATATTAATATGGGAATTAGAAGCACAAAGATGATCAGATGTGTTGCTGATGTTATTGATGGCCTGAAGCATGTATGTGTTAGGATTAGCTATGGAGGTAGCTATCCTAGGATCAAGATGTCTAAGAGCTAATAACAAGAATCAAAGAAGATCAACATGATAGAATAATATTCTATACAAAAGAAAATGAGATGATACAAGATAAATGATATGATACAATGAGAGGCCTTGGTTATATAGACCAAGGCTGAGAGGTAGGATGTTGTAGTCATGTGACAAGAGTCACATTCCTATCACATGTGAGAACTAGAGGATAGGATGCCAACTAGATCACATGTGTAGGATAAGACAACTATCAACACCTAGCAACAACTAGACACAACTAGAAACCACTAGAAACATCTAGTAGACTCACTAAGTCAACTTAACATGTGAACATGTTTGTGAGTATTATTTAACTAATAAATAGTTAAATAATATGAATTATCCACACAAGGGTAAATCGGACAGGTAATAACTGTGTTCACACCAACACCCCCCCTTAAGTGCAACTTAGGGAGGAAAAAACAAATGCAAAGATGTAAATATGGGTCTTGGGAAAAACTCCTCACAAGTAGAGAAAAGGAGAAAATCACATGGGAAAAACTCCTCTCCTAAAGAGAGAAATGCATGCAATAAAAGCATGAAAAAGTGAAGGAAGGAGGACTCAACATGACCCCCCAAGGACTACTTCCATCACAAAGATACAAAAGATATCCCCCATAAGAGATAAAAGGACTAAGAATCCCTCACAAAGGATGTCCCAAAAAGATTAGAAACGTGAAGAACTCCACTGAAGCACACAAAAGATGCAAATAACTACCAAAGAACTACTACACTGCTGAAGAACCTTCGCTGAAAATAGGATGAAGATCAGGATCAAAGAGACAAATATCTGCATGAGTGAACCCAATGACACTACTCAACCAATCTGATAGTCGAAGATGCAAATGGCACATCAATCTGTATGACTGACCCCAACGACACTACTCAACCAATGTGATAGTTGAAAATATAGGTGCCAATAGTCAAGAACTGATCATCTGAATAAGGTAGAAGGTTGCCTCCACAAACAAGAATGCAAGAGTGTCTATATGGTATTTGCTCCATCTCACTGAAATGCATGGGTAACTAGCCACTACATCCACCTAGTATATAGTCCTGAACAAAAAATGGATACATAGTTCACTCCAAGCGAAACCAAGGAAGCATTAGCACAAGTAGTATAATACCCCACATAATACTGACAAGGGAGAGGTATGACAGCTCCATTAAAACTGTGTGTCACAAGGTAGTGCAAGAAGGTGAAGAAGTAACATCAGAAGATGCACAAAGGAGTACCTACAACTTAGTAAAGGGCATGTAAATAACAAGGCACACATGTATGAGGCTAAAAATGTTGTTGTGGAGGGACACTCACCGGACAAGATATTGATGGCAAATAACAAGGTACTAACACAACCCCCCATGGCACTTTATAAAGTAGTGTGAGTACAAAATTGACACAGCATGATGTGCAATATCCCCAAACTACAAATACGATATGTGGCACTTTATCTCAGTGCATTTACAAGTCAACAAGTGTGTTCAATGGATGCATGCAATGTCCAAAACAAGGACTAAATGAGTTGATGTCATGAGGTGGACAATGAAGACATTGACCATCCATGCCTTACAAACCTCAAAACAAAATGACAAAAAACTACAAAAGAATGATCCCCAATATCAAATAATGCTGCAAAATATGGGCCCCAGAAAGAAATACAAGATTGAGTACAATGTTGTTAATGTGGAAGCCTAAATCGACTATTTATAACATATGGGGATTTTACAAATTTTTAAGAAACTCAGCTTGCCAAAACAAAAAATGACTTGTACCATTGGATTCCTTGCATTTTTCTTATTAGTTTCAAAAAAAAATTTGCTCAATTTCGACATCATGGGAAAAAGTTATGCCTTGTTGAAAAATGTCAAAAAAATCAAGCAAAAATGATATTCTGAGGCAAATTCTGAAAAAATATAGTAAATTACAGAAAAATCACCCACACCATGATGAAGTACTCAGAACCACCTTTCCAACGACTATAAGAACATGAAAAATTGACTCCCCGGGTGCAAGTTGTGGCAAAAAGAAATGACCCCCTTCTTTATAGCAATAAAATGGCCTAGGTGGACAAGTTGTCCCATTCTGGAACAGACTGTCCTGTTCTGGGATAGGGTGTCCCGAATGTGGACAGGGAGTCTATGGAGGCTAAAAAAGGTGGACAAATTGCCCTGTTTCAAGACAAAGAGGCCAAATGAGACCACTTTTGTTTGCAGAAAACCTTCGTCTGACCACGCAAAACCACAGACAAATGTGATAACCACCTTGTGTTTGGGAAAAACCACCAATTCTAGATGAAAATAGCTATCAAAACCACCTTTTGAGTGTTGAAATTGGCATAAGTTTTCCAAACCACCTAAAAAAAATTGCCAACGAGATTGTGTGACCAGAGAGGAAACCACAACGAGTCAAAGCTTAACTGTCGAATGTCTACAGATGTTTAGACTGTGGCAAGGAAAAAATAAACTATCACTTAATATATCAAACACTGACTAAAATGACTGCCAGATGTAAGGAGTGGATCTCAATAATGTCGGTTGTCAAAATTGCAAAGGCCACCAAATCTTTAGTAAGGGCCCACTGATGATTGGAAACTGTGCCATCATTGATAAACTTTGCCACCAATTTAGAAGGTCGCTCAAGGAATACGCCTAGAGGAACAACCAAAGAACTATTTCTGGGTCTTCGAGAAACACTTAAGGTACTTGAAATGTTAGTGTTAACCCGTGTAAAAACCAGAAGAAGTCGAACACTCAAATGCCAATCTGTATTGGAGAGGCCCTGCGATGAGGCAAAAAAAATATGGTTTTAGAAAAAGAGGGTAGGGTCTGCAAAGCCAAATAGAGATTTTGAGTGGTAGACTTTGTATTTTGACTACCAGAATGAGGCCAATCTATGAACAAACTCCAAAACTATTCTACAAGCAACAATGTCTAGTACTGCAATGTTGAACTAGAGATCGGGTCATCGACCCAACCAATGCAGATAAGGAACAATTTAAGCAGCTTGGGGTGCTGGAGTGGATCACAACATTCTCATGATACACTCTTGTTTAAATTCCAAAAGTTGATCCAATAATCTTAGCGAGGGCACTGAAGATCTAGGGCTTTATGGAGCCAAATCATGGTCAAACTACCTAGAAAAGGTCTGATCTTCTGTAGGGGCCGAAAGTATAATGAGGTCAAGGACGAGATGATAGGAATGAGAGTCCTTTGAGTACCAAGATGGTGCCATAAGATGGAGCAATGAGTCTGCGAAGGGTAGTCTAGGGCTAGCCGGACAGTCTACCAAACAAGAAAATGCAGAAGTCAGTGCCCAACAATGAAGCCACTATAGAATGAATGTTGGCACCGATATTGAAGTAATCGTTCAAAAAAAGAGAGCCTTGGGTCGTTGGTGAAGGCTGATCTCAATAAAAATGGATGAATAGTCCAATGTAAATATGCCTACAAGTTTTAATAAAAAAACTTTCCATAGTCTTTGCTGTGATCTAATGCCAAGTCCAAAAACAACCCTTGGATCAAACTTGATTGCGGTCTTCTGCACCGAGTGTCTTTTGAACGGTAACCCAATTGAAATGGAATGAGGCCAATGTATGATACCAATGAAGGCTAAGTTATTAGGTTTCTAATACCAAAGTAAATAAGGAATGTCAATCGATCTGCAAGATAACAATGATCGATAACGATGATCCTTCATCCAAATGCAGCCTGGTGTGAGACTACAGAAGACGCCAAATATGGACTAGATCTGGTGCATACAGAAACCCACGACTAGAGTGGCGATCTTGACCAGGGAGACCGCTATATTGAATAATTGTTCAAGAAAAATGTGATGTGAATTCAAACATATAGCCCAAGATCTAACACAAGGCAAATCTGTGACAAAGAAACTAGAAAACCACGACCATTGCAAGGCAAAGATACCCTGAAAGTAGGTCTGAAAAGAGAACGTGGAGCCTTCCAAGCTAAATACAACCTAACAAAAGTGAATGGGAATGCCTATTGCAAAGAAAATATGAAATTCAGATCACAGGTCCAGATCTAGACCTAAGAATCTTGACAATGCCCTGAGATCTGCAAAATGACAAATGGTGTGCAAATACCAGATCTGGTCTAATCACCTCCAAACAAGCAAAAATAGTGAATCTGATCTATTACACAGTGGAGATGAAGTAGAAAATACAGGGGGTTGTGTGGGCCTCTGCTAAAAAAAATTGCCTTTTCAACTGATAAATCTATACAGGGGTAAAAAATGCTAGATTTGACTGTGATCAAAGTATATCGTGTTTATAGTAGATCTTAGTAGATTTGACCCTTCTAATCTCAATGGTGAGGTCAGTTTTGCTCTAAAATGCACCAAAAGAAACCTACAATTTAAGATCACAAACAAGAAGGCCCCCAAAATCTATTATTTCTCTCAACCTTTCTGATTCTCCAGGTCATCCAAGGATGCAAGAGAAGAGCATAGTTGGTTTCAAGAAAGAAAAATAAATCACTATCTAAGATCTTTTAAATGAACTAACTCTAGACAATCAACTAGCCTTGATACCATGTTAGGATTAGCTATGGAGGTAGCTATCCTAGGATCAAGATGTCTAAGAACTAATCACAAGAATCAAAGAAGATCAACATGATAGAATAATATTCTATTCAAAAGATAATGAGATGATACAAGATGAATGATATGATACAATGAGAGGTGGTGTAGGAGCACATTCTCTGTAGTGCAGGGTCATCTTTTCTTTTGTTGTCTCATAAGGCTCTTAAGCCATTTCATTTTGTAATAAGGGTCAATTTGGTCCCATGAATGTAATTGTGCAAGGCACACATGTAGTTTTGCTTGTACGAAGGGTAAACCAACGGCTAACTGATTTGAAAATCAGTTTGCACGGTTGGAGGGGATAACTGTTGTCTCTACATCTTCTTTAGAGGCAGGTTGTATGTCACACGGAGCAGAGAGAGAAGTGTGTATTACAACAAGTTCTTTTTGATAACTGAATAAAGAGAGTTCTGGGTATGATCTGTGTTGATTTTCTTGGTTGTTCTTAGTGATTTGATATCTTTATCCTGATTTTGTAAATAGAAACCCTAACCGGATGCTATCTGTCAATCCATAGTGACTCTGTAGTGTGCAGACGGTGTAAAACCCACGGTTCCACAGTGGCTGGTTCGTAAACTAGGAGTAGGGTTTTGATTCATACATGGAGGCCCTTTCCTCTGTCCACTGAAGCCCTGTATAGTATCAGTGTGATGGGGGAAAGACTTTTCATGTTTGTTGTTGTTGAATTCTTACCCAGGAAGCCAGCGAACTCAGTCAAGTTCGACTAGACATCGTCATGTGGCTAGTCGGGAAATCGGAGTGAAATTGGATAGTTTTGATGTGGGATCAGATTGCTACAAGTGATCGAGGGTTTGATATATGAAACAGCCAAATTCCATTGTTCGGTCGAAAGGAATTCTAGTTCGGCGCCTCAGAACAGTTGGAGATCCATCGGCGTGAAAGACTCTCTGTCTTGTCGAAGATTGGTATAGTGTCAGAGACACATACCATTGTTATTCGCATCGGTGAGAGAAACGATATCGGGCTAAGAAAAATACACTTAGCCAACGGTATAAAGTTTCACCGATCGGTGAGACATCCTCAGAGTATCGCCGATAAATAGTATCGGCGGGAGGAACCTTGTCGGGGGAAGCTGAAGAAGTCACGGCGACCGCTAGAGTCCCGCCGATAGAAACTCATCGGAATGAGATGAACCATCGGGGCCGCGAACTGGAGTCTTACCGAAGTGGAGGATCTGGCCGATGTGCTTGACGATATCGGCGAGAGACAAGGTGTCGGTGTAGGTGAAAGAAGCTTCGTCGAAGGAGGAAGTCTGGCCGACGAAGATTGGTCATCGGAGTAACAGAGTCTATCGGCCTGAGATATTTCTCATCGTCCGATAGTCTGGGTGTTGCCGAAGGCAACCAATGTCAAACTTTTCATCGGCATGAGGAAAGCTTCGGGGAGACTTCTGGTGGACCGGCCGATGTATGAGATGTTGCTGATAGGCAACTAACCGCTACGGGGATATCGGTGAGAACTTGGGAGGCCTCTTGCCGATAGTGAAGATATAGTCAAATCTTCATTCGCTTCTGCTGGCTCTCTGCATCAAATTGGTATCAGAGCCAATATTCTGAATCACAGCCGTGTATGTCAGACGAAGAATTGGAGATAGAAACAGAGGCTAGCACAATGCCTCCCAAGACGATGAGTAAAGCAGCCATCCAGAAGATGGTGGAAGAAATGCTTGAAGAGAGACTGAAGGAAGAAAGATCCAAAGAGAAGGATGGAAGCACTTCTGAGTCAGAAGAGGACGAAGAAGGAGAAACTGGGGAGAATCCTCAAGGAGAAGGTATGACTGCTGATTAAAAGGCATTTCTGAACGCACTCAAGGGTCATGGAGATAGTGGTGATCCGAAAATGGATGTTCCCACGTTCAATGGGAAACTGGATGGAGATACTCTTGTGGACTGGATTGAAGCCATAAGTAATTACTTTGACTTCAAAGAGTATAGTGACAGTAAGAAAGTGAAGTTTGCAAAGACCAGACTGAGAGGTTTTGCATTGGTTTGGTGGAACTACACTCAATGTGAAAGGGAGAAGGTTGGAAAGAGTCCTATCACCAAGTGGAGCAGAATGGTGGCCATGCTGAGAGCCAAATTTCTACCATGTGATTATGATCTGCAGACTATCAGAAAGTTTAATCATCTTAGGTAGAAAGATATGGACGTGGCTACATACACTGAAGAATTCCATAGATTGAGCATGAGAGCCAATCACAGAGAAGAAGAAAAAGAGATGGTGTCCAGATACCTGGATGGTCTGAGGTACAATATACAGGATGAGTTCAGTATGGTGGTTCCCAAGACTATGGATGAATGTTTTCAGTTAGCCTCTAGGGCAGAGGATAAACTGAAAAGGAGAGGTGATCAAAATAACAGAGGAAGAGGTGGCAGGAACAATAGAGGAAGAGGTAATTTTGGCAGAGGACAGCCAAACAAAGGTGAAAGTTCAAGTCAACAAGAATCACGTTCTGATACAGAACAAAAAGGTGGTGGTTTCAGAGGTTGGAGAAGACCTAATGGCAGAGGAAGAGGTGGTGGTGCAGGCAAAGGACGTGGAGTCTTCACTGGAAGATGTTACAACTGCAATCAAGTAGGCCACACTGCAAGTAAGTGCCCTAAGAAGGCATCTAGCTCTCATGATGGTGGGAGAAGGAACCAACTATTGCAGGAGGATGATTGTCAAAGTGTAAACTCACCAATTGGTAGTGCTGCACCAGTGCTTGAAGGAGAGAATATGATGATTAAGAGGACCCTCGTGAAGATGCCATTGAAGCAAGAGCCCCCACAAAGGAAGAATCTCTTCAGAACCCAAGGAAAAGCATATGGTAAGCTCTGTAAAATCATTGTTGATTCAGGTTCTACTGAAAATGGTAGAAAAGTGTAGACTGAAAAGATTACCCCATCTTAATCCTCACAAAATATCTTGGTTGAATAAGCATCAGAACTATTTGGTGGAAGAACAAACTTGGGTAGAGTTTGAACTAGGTGATTATAGGGATAAGGTGCTATGTGAAATTATTCCTATGGATGCTTGTCACCTTCTTCTTGGACGACCGTGGCAGTATGATGTGAAGGCACAGCATGATGGTGAGAAGAATACATATATGATCACCAAGAATGGTAAGAAGTTTCAGATGGATCCCTTACCAGAGCAGGTTGGAGAGAAGAGCAATGACAACAGTGTCATGTTAGTGAGTGGCAAAGAGTTCCTACAACTCATGAAGGAGAAGGATACCCAAGGGTATGCACTGATGATGAAGCCTGTATCCAATCAGCAAAGCAAACAGCAGAAGGAGATTCCATTGGAAGTGCAACAATTACTGGATAAGTACCAAGATCTTGTGGTAGAGGATACTCCTAACTCCTTACCACCTATGAGGGACATAAGTCATCAGATTGACTTGATTCCTAGAGCCACATTACCCAATAAAGCTGCCTATAAGTTGACACCACAGCAGAAGGAAGAAGTAGGTAGACAGATTCAAGAACTTTTGGAGAAAGGTTTGATTAGGAAAAGTCTTAGTCCATGTGCAGTCCCTAGTGTACTTGCTCCTAAGAAAGATGGAAAATGGAGATTATGCACAGATTCAAGGGCTATCAATAAGATCACCATAAGGTATAGATTTCCTATGCCAAGAATTGAGGATCTGTTGGACTATCTTGGTGGTTCATGTTACTATTCCAAGATTGATTTGAAATCTGGTTATCACCAGATCAGAATAAGGCAGGGAGATGAATGGAAGACTGCCTTCAAAACAAATGAAGGTCTCTATGAGTGGCTTGTCATGCCATTTGGACTTAGTAATGCTCCAAGCACATTCATGCGGTTGATGAATGAGGTACTTGTAGAATTTATTGGCAAATTTGTTATTGTTTATCTTGATGACATATTGATTTTCAGCAGGACCAAAGAAGAGCATGTGAAGCATCTTGGACAGGTGTTAAAGAAATTGCATGAGAGTAAGTTGATGATCAACTTGGATAAATGTGATTTTATGAAAACTGAACTAGTGTATCTTGGATTTGTGATTTCCAATGGCTGTTTGAAAATGGATCCTACAAAAGTTGAGGCTATTCTCAATTGGCCTACTCCTAAGACAGTAGGAGATGTAAGAAGTTTTCATGGTTTGGCAACTTTTTACAGGAAGTTCATTAAAGGGTTCAGTCACATAAGTGCTCCTATTCTCAATACCATCAAGGGAGGAGTGAAGTGTAAATTTCAATGGACAAAACAAGCAGATGATAGTTTTGAACTGTTGAAACAGAAAGTGGCCGAGTTACCTACGTTGGTACTCCCTGATTTTGACAAAGTATTTGTTGTGGAATGTGATGCAAGCCAACAGGCTATAGGTGCTGTTCTTAGTCAGGAAGGACATCCAGTAGCATTCTTTTCAGAGAAGTTGAATGAGGCCAAATAGAGGTATTCTACCTATGACCTAGAGTTGTATGCAATGGTGCAAGCTCTGAAAAAATGGAGACAATATTTACTGCCAAAAGAGTTCATTGTTTTTACTGACAACCATGCTCTTAGCTTCCTAAATAGTCAAGAAAAGTTGAATCATAGGCACGTCAAGTGGATGGAACAATTGCAGGCCTATACCTTCACTATTAAGCATAAGAAAGGTGTTGCCAACAAAGTGGCAGATGCTTTGAGTAGAAGGATACTGGTCATACAGGAAGTACAAATGGAACATATGGGTCTAGAATGTCTAAAGGAGTTGTATAAGGATGATGCAGATTTCAAGGCTGCCTATGAAGTGTGTCCAAGTTTGGCTAACACTTTTCATGGTGAGTATTCTGATTTTGTGCTGCAAGAAGGGCTCCTATTTAAAGGTAGTTTGTTGTGTGTTCCTAAATGTTCAATGAGGGACAATATCATCAAGGAGACGCACAATGGAGCCTTAGGAGGACATTTTGGGTTGGACAAGACTTTGGAACAAGTCACCAGGTTCTATTATTGGCCCAAGGTACGGACAGATGTGAGGAGATATGTTGCAAGCTGTACCATATGTCAAAAGGCCAAAGGTATGTCTTCTAATGTTGGTTTGTACCAACCAATGCCCATTCCCACCAGACCTTGGGAAAGCATTAGTATGGACTTTGTGCTTGGTCTTCCTAGGACAGCAAGGGGTGTAGACAGTGTTTTTGTCATTGTGGATAGATTCAATAAGATGGCTCATTTTGTGCCATGCAAATGCACAAATGATGCATCTCATATTGCTAGTCTCTTTTTCAGAGAGGTGGTCAGAATTCATGGTTTACCCCTATTAATTGTTACTGATAGAGACTCCAAATTTGTTGGTCATTTTTGGAGGACCCTATGGAGAAAATTAGGCACTCAGTTGTCTTTTTCATCAGCCTACCATCCCTAGACTGATGGTCAAACTGAGGTTGTTAATAGGTCCTTGGGAAACCTTTTGAGATGCCTTACCAAACAGCATGGATTGGCATGGGATTTAGTGATCAGTCAAGCTGAATATGCTTCTAATGATTCAAGAAACAGAAGTACTGGGAAAAGCCCTTTTGAAATAGTTTATGGTTTCCACCCCAGAGGACCACTTGAACTCAAAGACCTCCAAGGATGGGATAAAAGGAGTGCTCTAGGAGAAGACTTTGCTGCTACCATGAAAATAGTACATGATCAGGTCAAGCTTCAGTTGGAGAAAACTGTCTCCAAGTACAAGGATAGGGCAGATCTGAAGCGAAGGGAGGTACAGTTCAAGGTAGGAGATTTGGTGATGGCCTACCTCAGAAAGGAAAGATTACCTAAGGGGCAACCAACCAAATTGTTGATGAAGAAGATAGGACCTTGTAAGGTAGTGCATAAATTTGGTCCAAATGCATATGAGATAGAATTACCATCTGGCCTTGGTATCTCTCCCATTTTCAATGTTGCAGACCTGTTTCCTTTTAGACCTCCATTACATACTGAAGATAGCTCAGATGCTGTGATTGAAGCTGAAGACTGGATCAGATATTTACCTCCAAGTAAGCCTTTGCAATTGGAATGCATTTTGGATTCCAAAATTGTCAAGAAGACAAGAAAAGGGGTATACAAAGACTACTTGGTCAAGTGGCAGGATCTTCCTGATTCTGAGGCAACCTGGATGAGTGAAGCAGATATTCTAAAGCATGGGAAGACACTTCAGCAGTTAGCAACTCAAGGGACTTGAGTTTTTCCTGCAGGGGGAGTATGGTGCAGGAGCACATTCTCTGTAGTGCAGGGTCATCTTTTCTTTTGTTGTCTCATAAGGCTCTTAAGCCATTTCATTTTGTAATAAGGGTCAATTTGGTCCCATGAATGTAATTGTGCAAGGCACACATGTAGTTTTGCTTGTACGAAGGGTAAACCAACAGCTAACTGATTTGAAAATCAGTTTGCACGGTTGGAGGGGATAACTGTTGTCTCTACATCTTCTTTAGAGGCAGGTTGTATGTCACACGGAGCAAAGAGAGAAGTGTGTATTACAACAAGTTCTTTTTGATAACTGAATAAAGAGAGTTCTGGGTATGATCTGTGTTGATTTTCTTGGTTGTTCTTAGTGATTTGATATCTTTATCCTGATTTTGTAAATAGAAACCCTAACCGGATGCTATCTATCAATCCATAGTGACTCTGTAGTGTGCAGATAGTGTAAAACCCACGGTTCCACAGTGGCTGGTTCGTAAACTAGGAGTAGGGTTTTGATTCATACATGGAGGCCCTTTCCTCTGTCCACTGAAGCCCTGTATAGTATCAGTGTGATGGGGGAAAGACTTTTCACGTTTGTTGTTGTTGAATTCTTACCCAGGAAGCCAGCGAACTCAGTCAAGTTCGACTAGACATCGTCATGTGGCTAGTCGGGAAATCAGAGTGAAATTGGATAGTTTTGATGTGGGATCAGATTGTTACAAGTGATCGAGGGTTTGATATATGAAACGGCCAAATTCCATTGTTCGGTCGAAAGGAATTCTAGTTCGGCACCTCAGAACAGTTGGAGATCCATCGGCGTGAAAGACTCTCTGTCTTGTCGAAGATTGGTATAGTGTCGGAGACACATACCATTGTTATTCGCATCGGTGAGAGAAACGATATCGGGCTAAGGAAAATACACTTAGCCGACGGTATAAAGTTTCACCGATCGGTGAGACATCCTCGGAGTATCGCCGATAAATAGTATCGGCGGGAGGAACCTTGTCGGGGGAAGCCGAAGAAGTCACGGCGACCGCTAGAGTCCCGCCAATAGAAACTCATCGGAATGAGATGAACCATCAGGGCTGCGAACTGGAGTCTTACCGAAGTGGAGGATCTGGCCGATGTGCTTGACGATATCGGCAAGAGACAAGGTGTCGGTGTAGGTGAAAGAAGCTTCGCCGAAGAAGTCTGGCCGACGAAGATTGGTCATCGGAGTAACGGAGTCTATCGGCCTGAGATATTTCTCGTCGTCCGATAGTCTGGGTGTTGCCGAAGGCAACCAATGTCAAACTTTTCATCGGCGTGAGGAAAGCTTCGGGGAGACTTCTGGTGGACCGGCCGATGTATGAGGTGTTGCCGATAGGCAACTAACCGCTACGGGGATATCGGTGAGAACTTGGGAGGCCTCTTGCCGATAGTGAAGATATAGTCAAATCTTCATTCGCTTCTGCTGGCTCTCTGCATCAACATGATAGAATAATATTCTATTCAAAAGATAATGAGATGATACAAGATGAATGATATGATACAATGAGAGGCCTTGGTAATATAGACCAAGGTTGAGAGGTAGGATGTTGTAGTCATGTGATAAGTGTCACATTCCTATCACATGTGACAACTAGAGGATAGGATGCCAACTAGATCACATGTGTAGGATAAGACAACTATCAACACCTAGCAACAACTAGACACAACTAGAAACCACTAGAAACATGTAGTAGACTCACTAAGTCAACTTAACATGTGAACATGTGTGTGAGTATTATTTAACTAATAAATAGTTAAATAATATGAATTATCAATACAAGGGTAAACCGGATAGGTAATAACCCTGTTCACACCAACAGTATGTTCCAGGTTCCATGATGATTAGATTACCGAAAGAGTGTTTTGTTGTTGATAGACTGAAGATAGTGTTGTTTCTGTGAAAATGTTCTGAGTAGGACAATGGAATGCTCCGCATTCCTCCACATTTGCATATATGGCTATGCGGTTCTGGAAGTGTGTTCATGATGCAGTGAAGGTGATAATTCCAAGTTTTCAGATCATTTGTCATTCTGCTGTGAAAGTTATGTTGTATTTTTTTAAAGTGATGTGTATTCCATAACACAACTTTTTTTCTACAAAGGATAAAATTCTGATTCTTTTGAATTTAGATTGGTAACACCAATATCTAGGGCATGCATTTGGTTTCATAATGTTTTGTTGGATATTTTATTAATTAAGTTTTGAAGTCAAACCAATTATAATTTAGACATAGGTGTATTCCATAAAACATAACTTTTTCTATATGTATCGAAATTCAATTTTTTTTGTTGAAACAAGGACATCAATACCTAGGGCATACATATTTTTCAAAAAAAAAATTCACTAATTTACTAATTTTCCATGTGTGTAGAACAGAGCACTTAACGTTCAGTGAAAAACCTATGTTTAGTAAACCTAAAAAAAATAATCATAATAAAATCAAAATATATCAAAACTATACTTGTTGGAAAGCTTGTTTTGAGGACTGCGATCCTCCAATTTGGTTTGGCAAGGTGAATCCATTTGGACCTTCAACTGGGCTTCGAAAGCCAAAATTTTGCAAAAGGAAAGAGAAGGGAAGGATGGAAGGTATCTAGTGGGGGTCTTCGTTTGAAGATCCCTTCGAATGAAGGTGGGTGACATCCTTCATTTGAAGTATAGAATCCTTTGAACGAAGGTCCAAACATGGTGCATACATCCCCATAACAACCACCTTCGAAAAAAGGTTCCTTACATTAAAAAAAATTAAATTTTTTAACCGCCGATCTTCATTCGAAGGCTCTGCCAACTTGTTTTTTTTAATGTTTTAATTTTTCGTATTGCATATAAATAGGATGTTTTTTTTTCATTTTTACTAATCAATGTAACAAGATAAATTCCAATTTTTGTTAAGCAAGGGAGGAGGAAATCTTTGAGAGAAGAATTTTCAAGTCATATTTTACAAAGAAGGAGATGGGAAACAAAAAGACAAGACAAAATAAGACTACACGAAAGTATTCCACAGAAACTATAGAAAGATTAAATGAAGAAAGATTGCAAAAATATCATAAACAAAAACAAGGTATGCATATATTTTCTTTTCTATTTTTAATCTAGGCCATTTTATTTATGCTTAAATATATACATGTATTGATGAATCATGTAGTAGGATGTCATTTAATCTAGTTCACTTGATTTATGCTTAAATATATATGCATTGATTTCATGTAGTTAGGATGTCATTTAGTTTAAGTCATTCCTCATTCTTGGCTATAATCCCCACCCCTCTACCTAGAGATAACTACATACCTCTCTCTCTATCCACCACTCTCTCTCTCAAGTTGCCCACTCTCTTTACCTCTACCTCTCCCTCACTGGGGCCTCCCTAGCTATCTCTCTCCCTCTCTAACTCTCCATATCCCTCTCCCTCTCTCCAACCTTCTCTCTCTTCTTCCTTTTATACTATTTTTCTCACCTCTATCTTTAACAAGTGGGCTATGTGTAAGTAAACCTAGGAAGTGTGTCATGCTTCTAATTTCCAAACATTACCAAAAGGAACCTTTTGCTTGTGGTAGCTTAGATTTTGTCACCATATTTTATAGTTGAACCACTTTAACTTAGCTACTAGATTAATTATCTTGTAAGCTAGAACTCCATTTAGAGCCAAAGGTTAGTCCTTAAAATTCTAGTCTCATCCTTCTTTTCATTAGTTAGTTCTTTAGAAAAATTGTATAGGAAAATTTTCTTCTTGTGCTCATCTTGAATGGAGATGATAGTACTTGTTGCACTAACTTGGAGAGATCTATTTCTTTTATCTCATTTGATTTTCCTTGAATTCAAATTGAGCTTAATGAACTACACTACCTTGAATCCATGGTGAGGTTTCTCTTCGCTTTAATCTTAGGCCTATTTTGCTACATTATGATGCTACTTATATAAGCCCTATCTTTTCTTTACAAGTATTCTTATTTCATTTTGATCTTAAATATATTCCAACAAAGGATTGTGTTCTTTGTTAAATCATTCAAGGCTATAAGAGCTATCTTACCATATTATGTATAGGAGATTTCATATATATCAAATTGTACATCTTACTTGAATATTTGTGCACGCTTACACACTTATCCTAAATGGTATAACTACCTATGTATCTTGTACTCATATTTGTCACTTGTGTGCATGAGTCCATATATATCACTTGTGGTCATAATTATTAGTTATTACATGTACATATATTAATTTTTATGGTAATTTGATATGGAGGATCTTTAAAATATATCAAGACTTGGAACTAAATTATAAGTTTTCTTTAATATGTATTTCCTTAATGTGTGATACAGAAACTGGAGCAAACGTTGTTGAATAACACATAGTTGATGTTAGCCCAGAGGAGGCCCAAGTGCAAACAATGGATGTTGAAGAGGGGTTAGGATCACTTCCTTTGACTGGTATGGATGAGCATATTAATCTAGCTAAAGAGGTGAAGATAAAAATTTCTTATAGAAATTTAGATCATTTACTTGAAATGGATATTAAGAAATTGAAACATTATGTTGGACAACCTAGACGTATTGATAGGAGGTCAATGAATAAAAATGCAAAGGAAATAATTGCTCATTTCTATAATCTTGATGTAATTGGCTGAACCCAATTGTTATCAATTGTACTTCTTAGTAAGGAGCTAAATGAGACATTACAATTGTTGGGTGTAGATTTGTCATTGAAAAAGGGGAAAGGTTCACACCTAGAAAAAGATATTGTTGAAAATGTTAAAGAAGGTTTGGCTTCCATTGGGAAACAATCTCGATCTACAGATAAGTCCATTACAAGAAGAGTGATGTTGACAGGAATTTTAAGTGAAAAAAAACTCCAAAAAAGACAATTGTCTTCAATTTCAACTAAGATTGGTTTCAGTAGAAAGACAATAACAAAATATGTGAAAAGGAGAAAATTATTGGATGATAGTACCTCAGAAGGCAATTGGGCAATTATGTATAGAGATCCTCGATCTGACAAGATTCAAGATGTTGTTAGAAACTTGATCTCAACCTTTTAGAATGATAATACTCATGTTTCATCAAATAGTAGAGATGTTATCAAACACAGAATTGGGCCCAATAGTTATGAACTACATACAAAACATTAGCTAGACATAACACAACATGAGATCTATGTGAACTTTTGTAATTCAAATCCTCATATAAAGATTGGGTAAACAATGTTTGAAAGGTTAAGGCCATATTATGTGAAGACAAACAAGGTTGTTGAAACTTGTTGTTGTCGTTATCATATTGAAAATGATCTCTACTATCAGGTGCTTTAAAAGATTAGAGAAGACAGTGATGGTTTTGTAAATGCACCTCCTAAACGGGCAAGTCAGTTCATAGCATCCATCTTATGTGATAAATCAGATGATGATAATGGAAATGGTCAAATAAACTGCATAAAAGGTCTTTGTGAAACATGTGGAAATTTGGCTAAAATGTCTTTGAGAAATGAAGATATCAACCCAATGAAGTTGGTAAATTGCAAGAGTTACAAGTACATAAAGTTTCAAACAAAAAATGGGAAAGAATCCACAAGGTTAGATTATGTAGAAGAGGAGATACCTATTAGAACATTTATGGAAAACTTTTGTAAATTGATACAACCATACATAGATCATGCTTTTTTTGCTAAGTGGCAAGCACAACAGTTTCAAACATTAAGAGATACTTTCCCACCTGGAACAATTTTATCAGTAGTCAACTTTGCAGAAAATTACTCTTTTGTACATCAAAAAGAGATTCAATCACAATATTACTTTTCAGAGCAGATCACTATTATGGTGCAAGTGTGTTATCGACATGCACAATTAGATTTGGATGGTGTTGAAAGTTGATGAAGGGGTAAATCATAAAACACACAACAACAGAAATTGTACATAGGAAATAGAACTTTCTTTATTGATTTAGACAACTTATTACATTACAGAAGCTCAAATACAATCAGAGGAATCAACCCTCCACAGGCTGCAACACATCATAGCTTCCTTTCGTAAGACTCTGGAATCATCTGCCTTTTGTAACCCCAAATCAGATAGGGTTTCTATTTTTCCACCTATTCTTGACTCTACGCTTCCCCCCTTAACTCTACTACTGCCCAAGATTCCCAAAAATGGTTATTAATAGCCTTTTTGGCGGCCAACAACCTAATTTCAAAATTTGCATCTCCCTCCAAAAATATGTCAACTTCCGGAAGCCATAACTTTTGATCTGAGTGTCTGATTGACAAAGTGTTTTATGTTTTAGAAATCTCACAGAGTGCTCTACGTGTTAAGTACCCGCTCTACTAGTTCTGGCCATTTTCAAGCCCGTACAGGGCCGTTTAGTGACTCAAACCTGAGTTTGAATAATTTTCAAGCATTTTTCAAGAAATAGAAACTTTAATATCTTTCAGCTCGCAAATGATCTTTGTGTGATTCCTTCACCAAAGGTCTTATTTTTCAATTATGTAGCTTCCTGTAAATTTTCACTTCATTCCATGCCCAAATGTAAACTTTCTAAAAATAGCAGGTTTGTATTTTTAGCAGTTTGGAAAAACTGAAAGTTCTACCTCATTATTCAAGCGATTATGGAACTAGAACAACAAATTTTGAAAAGAAATGGAAAGAACATCAACAATTTTGAAACACATCTTTTTTGGGTGATGCAAGATTGCCCTTACACCACTGGATGCTAATGCATTAGACACCCAGGGTAATTTGAGAAGTGACCCTGTCACATCTCATGTGTTTGTGTGAGGAAAACTCAAATGATCAACCTCTGCCTTAGACAACCAAGAAGAATCTTCAATAGGTCTTCCTTTCCATTTCACCAGATATTCTTCATATTGTCTGTTCTGAGTACTTCTTCCCACACAGCTATCCAAGATCTCTTCTATCTCCTCTATTGAAGTAGATGCCAGAATAATCCACTGTTCTTCTGTTGGTCCATCCTCTGTTCCACCTTCATGATATTCTGATAAGTCAACAATGTTGAAAATAGGGGAAATGTTGATCCCACATGGCAGCTCTACCTCATATGCATTTCCTGAATCACGTTTCTTCAAAATTTTGCATGGTCCAATTTTTTTCATTTTTAGCTTATTGTATGTTCCAATTGGGAACCTTTCTTTTCTCAAGTGAACCATGACTTCATCTCCTACCTAGAATTCCTTATATCTCCTCTTCTGATCTACCTTAGCCTTGTACTAAATATTCATCTTATTAATGTGATTTTTCACCTCTTCATGCAAATTCTTCATGTGTTATGCAAAGTCTTCAGCCTCGACACTTGTCTTTTCTCCTCTGTCTAGATTCCTTAACCCTAAAGCATTTCTTGGACTATTCCCATATACAATCTAGAATGGTGATTTACCAGTACTCCTATTGACAGAATTGTTGTAAGCAAATTTTTCCTGTGGTAAAATCAAATCCCATCCTGTGGGCTTATCTCCTACTAAGCATCGTAGCAGGTTACCTAAACTCCTATTCACCACTTCTGTCTATCCATCAGTCTGTGGATGGTGTGCAAAATTGAACTTCAAATCTATTTTCAACTTCTTCCACAATGTCCTCCAAAAATAACCAACAAACATGGTATCTCGATCTAAAACTATGCTCTTTGGTAGACCATGTAATCTCACCACCTCCCTGAAAAATAACTCTGCAATATGAACAACATCATTAGTCTTCTTGCATGGAATAAAATGTGCCATCTTTGAGAATATGTCCACCACCACAAAAATAGAATCATGTCCTCTCTATGTCCTTGGTAAACCAAGAACAAAATCCATACTAATATCATCCCATGGCTTCTCTGGTACAGGTAGTGGCTAATATAGACCTGTATTCTGACTTGCTCCTTTCGCCATCTGACATACTCTGCAACTCTACACAAATTTCCTCACATCTTGCTGCAACTGTGGCCAATAATAATTTTAACCAACAATAGCAATGGTCTTATCTCGACCAAAGTGTCCAGCCAATCCTCCACTATGCTTCTCCTTAATCAGGTTCTCTCTCATGGAACTTCTCAGAATGCACAACCAGATTCCTCTAAACAACATGCCATCTTGGATTATGAAATCCAACCATTTTGTCCTATCCAAAGTAATAGGTTTCAAACAAGCTTTCTAGGCCTCTGCAAAATTTGGATCTTCAGGATACAAACTTTTGAGCTCATCAAACCCAACAACCTCTATCTTCATTTCTGTCAACAAATTTTGCCTTCTGCTCAAAGCATCTGCAACTCTGTTGGACTTCCCACTCCTGTGCTTCAAAACAAAAGTATATCTCTACAAAAACTCAACCCATTTTAAGTGCCTCTGGTTCAACTTTCCTTGACTATTAAGATACTACAAAGCCTGATGATCAGTATATAAAACAAACTCCTTTGGCAACAAATAATGTCTCCATTTTTTTAAAGCATAAACTATTGCATAAAACTCCTAATCATAAACAAAATACTTTTTCTTGGCATCATTAATCTTCTCACTAAAATAGGCAATGGGCTTACCTTCTTGGCTCAAAACAACTCCTATAGCACTACCACTAGCATCACAATCTACCTTAAATACCTTATTGAAATATGGAAGTGCCAAAACAGGTTGCTCTGTGACTTTCTGCTTCAATGTATCAAAGCTTTTATCTGCTCCTTTAGTCCATCTAAACTCTTTTTTATCCCCTCTCATTGTCTCAGTTAGGGGTGCAAAAATGCTACTAAAATTTCTGATAAACTCTCTATAAAAACTTGCCAAACCATGAAAAGTTCTTACCTTTGTGGCACTCCTTGGTGTAGGCCATTCAATGATAGCCCTTACTTTTTATGGGTCCATCTTAAGACCTTCCTCTAAGACAACAAATCCCAGGTATACCAACTCCTTCTTTGCAAAACTACATTTCTTTAGATTAATTAGCAACTTCTCCCTCAGCTTCTCAAAAACTATTCTGATATTCATCATATGCTCATCCCAAGTCTTACTGAAAATCAAAATATCATCTAAATAAACAATAACAAAACTTCCCAAAAATTCTTTCAATACCTCATTCATGAGCCGCATGAATGTGCTCAGTGCATTGGTTAGCCCAAATGGCATGACTAACCAATCATACAAACCTTCCTTGGTCTTGAAGGCTATCTTCCATTCATCTCCTTCTCTGTTTCAAATCTGGTGATACCCACTCTTCAGATCAATCTTCGTGAAGTACTTGGCTCCACTCAAACAATCCATTATGTCATCCATTATGGGTAATAGAAATTTGTACTTGATCATGATCTTGTTGATGGCTCGAGAATCTGTACACATTCTCCACTCTCCATATTTCTTCGGTGCTAGTACTGCAAGTACTGCACATGGACTTAGGCTCTCTCTTATCAGCCCCTTCCTTAATAGCTCTTGAACTTGTCTATTTAGCTCTTCACTCTCTACAAGGGTCATTATGTGGACTGCCTTATTTGGCAAACTGGCTCCTAGTATCAAGTCCATTTGATGACTTATCTTCCTCACTGGTGGTAAACCTTCTGGTACATTATCAGAGACAATGTCCTAAAATTCTTCCAACATATCTGAAACTTCTGCTGGTACATCTTCACATATCTCTTGACTAATCTTAGGAATCAATGCAAAGCAATGACGCTCATGCTTCATACCTTCCAAAAAATTTCTACCATCTACCAATAAAATTATGGCAGTACTACATATCTTTTCTTCCACCTCCTTCAAGGGCTTCAACATATGACGAACTCCATCCTTTGTTAGGGAATATGTGTTTGTACGGCCATCATGGACAGCGCTCCTATCATACTGCCATGGCCTCCCCAACAGCATATGACATGCATCCATTGGTATGATATCACACAACACCTCATCATGGTAGTCCCCAATCTTGAACTTCACTAAACACTGCTCATTAACCAAAGCTCTATGGTCTTTCTATAACCATGCAATCCGATATGGATGCAGATGCTTTCTTCTTGTCAACTTCAACTTGTCAACCATCTCCTCTAAAACAAGATTATCAGTGCTTCCACTGTCAATAATAATACCACAACACTTACCTTCACATTTGCACCTTGTGCGGAATAAACTCTTCCTTTGATTGGGTTCTTTTTCCTCATTCAACAAAGTTCTTCTGACAACTAGGGTTTCTCCCCTTTCAGCATCTTCAGAGTGCTCAGATTGCACATCTTCATTGACATGTGCAACTCATGCATTACCTTCAGGTCTTTTATTTTTCTTTCCTTGATGTTGTGGACACTCGTATGCTCGATGTCCTTCTTTTCCACATTGCAAAACAAGTTCCTCTAAAACCTCCTCTTCCAGGTCCTTGCCCAGGTCTGCCTCTTCCTCTTTGCTCACCATTGTTCTGGTCACGAGGGTGATAGGTATTATCTCCTCTCTAATTTTGACTGGTGATGGCTTCTTCACCTTTCTTTGAATCTTCATTTTGGCCCCCATAGCATCTTCCACCAGTCCTTCTGCCTTGACCTCTTCCCCTTTGCTTGCTATCAAATCTTTTATTCAGCTTCTCTTCCACCTTCAGGGAAAACTGGTATGCATCTTCTATGGTGGTCATTTTGACCAAGTTCAACTCCTCTTGAATACTTGGCCTCAACCCATTAATGTAACAGGCTACCTTCTCCTTGTTGGGCTCTGCATGGCCTGTCCTGATAGTATTTTTATAAAACTCTTCTGTATACTCCTTAACAGACTTGTTACCTTGCTTCAGTCCTTACAGCGTTGTTATCACCCAGTTTTGCACCCTTGCATAAGCTGTGAAACCTCTGCAAACTGGAATAACCTGGGATCGATCTCTAAGTGTGGGACTTTGCTAAATGAGATCAAACCTCCGGAGAAGGTTAGCTTCCTTGTCTAGCTATCACTTGAAACTACTAAATTTTGGGGGGAAAAGGGAGAGGAAATGCTTGTAATAAAAATGAATAAAAGCTTGAAAACATAAAAGGGTGATACACCAGATAGATTTAAAGAAACTTCCACAAAACTGAAGGATGCACAAAACAATCAAAATATGACAAGTAGGCATACACAAGTTAGATGACTTTAGCAGAGGTGAGAAGCAATATGATTGAGAGGAATACAACATTCATAGACAAACCATATGCAGATTCACACAAAACTAGAAAAATCAGTAAAGAGGTAAAAATAACTTGCATATATTTGACAGAGAGGCAAGGTTACAGTATATGGAAACTCTGTTTGGAAACAGAAAGACCAAAATGTTAAAAAATCTCCAACAACTTAATTACAAAATTTGAATGCATATATATAGCATTCCCAAAAAATATCCTAAGGCGATTACAAAATTTGCTCAAAAGCTGTCACAAAAAATATCTCCATCGATGACTATCCAGCTACATCAGTTATGGCATTGAAATCTGGAACTAGGGAAGATATGAGATATTTAGAGTCTTTATTGCAGTTTCTTACTCATCGATCTGTAGTAGAAAAGATGAAAAATATCTGGAAGAGGAAGGTGGAAAGATATTTCTGATCATCAATGCGAGCTACTTCATCTTTGTGTAGCAATGAATGCCCCAAAAATATCTTTATCTGCTAAAAGTTGTCGCTGAAATATACATTTCCAGATCTGAAAAATGAAAAGTGACAAAAGCTCCTGAAAAACCCTACCAAATGAAAGAGGGGACCAAAATATGCAACTTTGCCTCTTACAGCAGGTCAAAATTCACTAAAATGGAGGAGATACAGGCGGTCAAACTTTTAGTCAACTGCCTGTATATATCGCTTCTGCATCCTGTGTATATCGCTGCATCTTGACGCCTGAATCAGCACTCAAAAATTAATTCTACAACTCCTTTGCACATACATGGCACTTTGCATATCAGGCCCTGTTTGTCTCTTTAAAAAATGCATTTGAAAATGACTTGTATATGTAAGAGCCTTTGTATATGTATCTGTCGCTACCATGTGGCACTTCCTAATTCGCCATTGAGTTGGAACTAGGACCCCCGTTGAGGAACTGCATCCGGTATCAGCCATCAGAAAGACTCAAAAACAAGTCGTTGATGCATCATGTCTGCTGAAATCTCCCTTGCATATCGGCCTGTATATGCAAAATACAAGCTGCAGACCTGAAAATATCATTAGCTACATTTCACTATTTTGCCGGGTCCAGCTTGTATATTTCTTACTTGTGCATTCTTTGTATTTTCAAAATTGCATATACATACAAGCTCCCTTGTATATGCGGGCCCCACCATTTGTATCTCTTCCTCTGAATATGCAAACATACAAACTGCGGACCTCATGCTTGAACTTGTGAAAATTAACTTTTTTGGGTGAGATCCGGGTTGTATGTACCTCATTGTACATTTGTTTGTATATCGCAATATACAAACTCACATATACATACAAACGGGGAATCTTATTGGAATATGCCCGCAATGTATCTTTTACCTTGTATATTCCTGCATGCATGCAAATATACAAACACTCCTTCATACAAGTCAGACCTGAAGCCTGAATGAGCCAGAATGAAGTTCATTTGAAATCCGGCTTGCATATTGCCAATGTATATTTCGCTTGTATATGCAAACATACAAGCCACTATTCCTGATCCTTTGTATGTCGAAACATACAAGCCTTTTTGTATATGCATGGTATACAAACATATTTGTATGTTTGTCTTTTGCATGTCGACTTTGTATAATTGAATATACAAGTGGAATATACAAAAGACAAACATACAAATGGGAATATTTGTTGGAATATTCCTAGAATGTATATTCTGATAAACAAACCTCCTCCTGCATACAATCTCATTTGAACCCGCGGGCCCCACCACTTGCATGTCCTGCCGGCACTGTAGCAAATGTACATTTGCACCTGCATATCAGCCAATGCATATTTTCTTGTATTTTTCCTTTGTATATTTCACTTGTATGTGCAAACATACAAGTGCAAATATACATTCTCTTTTGTATATTTCTACACTTGTATATCTGAATATACAAGCCCCTTTGTACAAGCAGACCCGATATACATTCAGAAAATGTATAAAACTCAAATTTTTCTATATTTTCTAAGGCCGATATGAATTGCAAGCCCACCAAAATGTAAATTTGAATTGTATGTTTGACCAAACTTTGACCATGGATAACTTCTTTATTTGGCCGAATTTCAAGGTGATGTAAAAAGCAAACCTACCTATTTTTTCAAGCTCTTTCCAATGGTAAGGTTTTTAGGCAAGATTCCCTAGGAAATTTGGCACTTTTGCTTTATAAGGACCTTTTCAAAGGGATTTTCAAGGAAAATATGAGGTTGACTATTTGACTCTAGCCTGAGGAAAAAAGGGGTCAACAATTTGGTGACCTCTATGGGACGTTTGCCTGCTAAACATAAGATCAGTGGCCTTATTGCATCCATTGGGCATGGGGTCACACCTAAAATGTGTTGGAAAACTGGAACCTCCCTCCAAAATACAAAAAGGGGAAAGGGGACTGCATTCTCCTAATGATAATGCAGCTTGTGCAGAAGCACTTATGGAAAGCAAGAAATCTAATCTACTGATTTACAAAGCACTCATACCTCAAAACACTTTTTCAAGTGCATCCCATTGACTGGGATAGGTAGATTTTGTCCATCCATAGTTGCTAACTGGAATGCATTATGCTCCTTGCATTCAGTAATGAGAAATGGGCCACTCCACATGCTGTCAAATTTGGAATGCTTTCCTGGTCTGCTTTTCAATTCATCCCATTTGAGCACCACATCACCCATTCTAAAGTTTCTGGGAGTGGCCTTTTGATCAAAACTTCTTTTGGTCTGTAGCTGATGACATTCTATAGTCTTCATAGCTTTGTCTCTGATTTCTTCAAGCTCCATAAGCTGGGCATATCTGACAGCCATGGGATCTTTTTCTTCAAACATTTCCAGCTGATTCATGATGTCTAGTGCTGGCAGTTCCACAGAGATAGGCAATCTTGCTTCCTTCCCATATACCAACATATATGGAGAGTTTCCAATGGACCTCTTAGGAGTTATTCTATCTGCCCATAAGGCATATTTCAAATTAGTGTGCCAGGTCCTCTGGTTGTCCTCCATTAATCTTTTAATAATCCTTATGAGATTTTTGTTGGTAGACTCAGCTAAACCGTTACCCTGTGGGTAATAATTAGAAGAAGTATTCAGATAGATCCCATTCTTAACAGCCCAGTCAGTTATCTTTAGGCCAACAAAGGCTAAGGCATTGTCAGAAATTATTGACTCAAGCACTCCAAATCTGGAAATCAAATCATGATAAAAATTTAACATAGCATTTTCATTTGATTCCTTTAGAGCCACTGCTTCAGTCCATCTTGTGAAAAAATCTGTAGCTGTAAGGATCCACTTGTGGCCTGCATTTGATGGTGGATTAATGGGTCCTATGAAGTCAATACCCCATCTCATGCAGGGTTGCTCTATTAGAATTGGTCGTAGAGGTAGGGCTGGCAGCTTCTCCTTTCCTGCAAAAATGGCACACTTTCTACATTTTCTAGTCCAGTCATGGGCATCCTTAAATAAGTTGGGCCAGTAATATCCAGCTCTCATTATCTTCCAGGTAGTAGTCTTTGGGGCAAAATGACCCCCTGTTGTCCCATTATGAAATTCATGCAGTACCTTATCAGTCTAATCCTCAGCAATGCATCTTAGCAGTACACCATTAAAATCTTTCCTAAAAAGGGTGCCATTAATCAAAATATACGGAACAGACTGCAGTCTATAGTACCTTCTCCTGGTTCTATCCAGACCCGGTGGACATTTGCCAGTTTGCAAAAATTCACTCATATCAGTAACCCAGCCTGTGCTGACTGCTTCTGGGTTATCTTGAGGTGTATCCTCAATGGTCAAAAGCATCTCATCCTCCTTGTTGGAACTGGTAGCGAGCTGTTCGCTGAGTCCTTTGCCTCTGAAAAGCTTGGTTACCTGGATATCCACGTCATATTCCATGACCTTGGTGATCCAACCAGCTCTTTTCTCATTTATATCCCTGCTCAACAGAAACTCCTTCACGCTGGGATGAGCCACCATCAAATGTATCTTGTTATTAGAAACAAGATGCCAAAATTTCTTGAGGCTCCTTATCACTGCAAGGACATGCTTCTCAACAAAGCTATACTTTTGTTCATATTCTTCCAGCCCTTGACTGAAAAAAGCAATTGGCTGCTCAAAGCCGCTACTCTGCTTCTGCACTAAAATCGCAGAGATTGTATCTAGGCCGCCATAAGCATATAGAATAAAATCTTTGGAAAAATCAGGATGTACCAAGGTTGGCGCAACTGACAATGCTTCTTTTATAGACTCAAAACTGAATCTGGCCTCTTTTGTCCAATTAAAGGCTGTGCTCTTTTTCAACATGGATGTCAGAGGTTTCAAAAGATTTGTGATATCATGGATGAACCTTCTCAGAAAATTAATTCTGCCAATGAAACTTTGTAATCCTTTCTTATGACTTGGTAAAGGCAACTCCAAAATGGCCCTTACCCTTTTAGCATCAATAGTAACGCCTTCCTTTGAGACAACGTGCCCTAACAGCTTGCCTTCATGGACAGCAAAAATGCATTTGTTTGGATTAAGGGATATCCCAAACTCTTTGCACCTTTCAAATACTAGCCTTAGATGGGATAGATGCTCATCCGCATTTTTGGAAAAAATTGTGATGTCATCAAGGTATACCAACACCAGTTTGTATAGCAAACCCTTGAATGCCATATCCATGGCTCTTTGAAAGGTCGAGCCAACATTAGAGAGACCAAAAGGCATCCTCCTATAGGCCATGGTGCCCCTCTTGGTAGTGAAAGTAGTCTTAAATTGATCTTCCTCCTTGACCAACACTTGATTGTAACCAGAAAATTCGTCAAGCAAAGAAAATCTTTCTGAGTCTACCACTACTTGTAAAATCTATTCCATTGAGGGCAATGGGTAGTGGTCTTTTAGAGAGGCTCTATTTAGGTCCCTGAAATCAACGCACAGCCTGATTTCTCCATTCTTCTTCCTCATAGGGACAAGGTTTGAGACCCGAGAAGTATGCTTGATGGGAAAAATGATCTTTCCCTCAATTAGCTTAGTCAATTCTTTAATCATCAAGGGCTCTAGCTTTGGATTTAGGGGCCTCTGCCTCTGCCTTACAGGCTTTGTACCTGGTTCCAATTCTATGGTGTGCTGGGCAATATGAGGATCAAATCCTTTTAGGTCTGAATAATCCCAAGCAAATACATCTTCAAATTCATGGCACAGGGCAATAAAATCTCTCCTGTCCTCAGCTGAACAGATTTTACCTATTTTGAGGAGCTTTCCCTTACAAATTTTTAACTCCTCATAATGTTCCTCTTTTATTTGCATACCAGTCTTAGTCTTTTTCATCTGATCATCAGTGCCAAAAATAGACTCCAAAGTCACCAATCCCTTAGGCAGTTTGTTTGTCTTCAGCTGAATAATCTGATCATTGCCATACTGGTGTTTGAGTTTATCCTGGTTTACCACAGAAAATTCATCTTCTTCTAACAAAAACTGCAGGATTTGCTCATCACTTTCAAAGACCTGCCAATGAACATTATTGTTAGGGATAGAGGGTCTATCTACTATCTTTACATGAGGCTACATTTTTTCCCTTTGAATGTCACTAGGGATGTCAAACTATGCCCCAATTGTAGCCAATCTATCAGCATGGCAGTTCTGATTTCTTGGAATGGAAATCAGATTAAAAGCGTCAAATTCCTCAATCATGTTCCATACCCTATGCTTATAGCACTTCAAAGTATCATTTTTGGTAAGATGCAGTCCTCTTACCTGATTTACAATTAGTTCATTGTCCCCAAATACTTGCAAACAACTGATTTTCTTCCTTCTTGCCCATTGCAATCCCTAAATTAGCCCCTCATATTCAGCAGTGTTATTGGTGCATGAGAAGGTAAAACAAAAAGCAGCATAATATTTTTCACCTTGTGGTGACACCAACATCGCACCACCACCGGATCCATTTCTGCTCCTTGAGCCATCAAAGTACATTTTCCATACTTTTCCTTGTTGTTCTGTCTGCTACTCTGCATCCTTTACCATACTTGGAATTGCTGCCTCAGGGTCATGAAGTATATAGACCCCCATACCATTTTCTTGAATATGTGCTTCAGGATCATCCACAACATCTTTTGAGGACCATGCCCTTAATAACACCTTTGGTATACTCTCATTTTGCAGCTCTTGAGCCACCACAAGTTTAGAATCATCAGAAATAATGTGATTTGCATTAACCACACTTGGTGTACAGGGTTCTATATGATGATTTGAAAGCAATTCAGATCTTAGGGTCACCTTAGTGCCATATCTGGTCCTAAAAAATATGTGGGACCAATTTGAAGATAAATATCCTCCTATCTTGGCTGTAAATTCTCTTGATAAGCACATGGCAAAATAAGGAGGCAAATCTATGATGAAGACCTCTTGTGAAATGGAAACATTGGGACAGGTATGTAGAGTAAGACCTAAGTTTTTTATTACACCCACAGTCTTAACGGTTGTGCCATCTAATTGGAGCACACCCTTCTCAAGAGGCTAGTATTTGAGCCCTAATTGGTCTGCAATTTGTTTAGGCATCACAGAACTGCTTGCTCCACTATCCACCATGCAATTATGGACTAACTTATCTCCAATTATCAATGATGTATAAAATGGGAGTGGCTTAGTACTTTTGTTAGGCTGTTTGTTATTATCCTCAGAGGAATTAGTAAGGACATCCCTATTTGGGTCAATGGTTGTATCTTTGGACACCTTCATATCAAACAAGGTAGATTGCAAAATGTCTTTTTGGCCCAGGATGGCTAAAGAATCCCACATAGACATTATCACATTCATCTTTTTCATATTTTCAATAATATTGAAAGGTGGAATGGCACTCACCTTCTGATTTGATTTTGTAGCAGCGACGTCTGGTTGCAAATGAGGCATCTCCCTTGCTTTTGCTGAGTCATTTCTTTGTAGAATATGGGGAATTTGGGGCGCAGGAACATCAGCAGACGTTTTTCCTTATTTGCTACTTTTTCTACCTCATAACCCCTTTTCTTTGATCTTGTATTTGTTGCAACTGAGGTGCTATTGTTGTTTATGCCACAAAATTCACCTTCCTCCTAGTTCATGAAAGCAGAGTCACTCTGAGGCTGCTCTTGTTGTTACACCGCCCCATCATTTGGTGTACTTAGCTGTGAGGCTGACACATTTTGCACCATTAAAGCCTGATTTATGACTCCATTTGAGCAAGTTGCTTGACTGTGTGGCTGATTGCATGGGTAGCACCACTCATATTTAGCTGCTAAGTTGTTTTGAGCAGGGACAAGGTCCCTTACTACATTAATAGGTGTCGGATTATAAGGCTGAAAAGGCCTTTGATTTACATTCTGTCTGGCCCCTTGGAAGTTGCTTTGATAAGGTGGCCTATTGGCTTGATAAGGCTGATTTTGGCCTTGAAATGGTTGATTCTGCCCCTGGCTAGATTGCTAATAAGACTGAAAGGGCCTCTGGGACTGTTGCTTCTTTATGCTTACCAGTTCATTTCCAAAAGTTTGAAGGATACCCTCAATCTTTTGCTGACTATTTTTAATCTCTTTCAATTCTTGAGACGAACTAGAGGCAGTAGGTTCAGAATTAGCAATATTAGGTAATGCTGCGATACTAGGCACAGGGAGAAAACATGGAATTGGTAAGGGCATAGAAGCCTGAATCTCAGGAAAGATAGGCACTGGTGGTCTGGGTGCTATTTTTCTGGCCTGAATGAGATTATTCTCTGCCCTAATTGCTAATTCATACGCATCTAGTAAACTATTACCTCCTAGTGATTGAATCATCACTGAAATATCACTATTCAGGGCTTTTAAAAAATACAAGAATGCATATTCAGCTGGAGGCCTTACCATGGCAGGAATTCTGTCCCATGTCTTCTAAAATCTAAAGTTAAAATCCATCATTTGCTCCTGCAGAGCTCTCTTTATGGTGTTCATATGTTCGACCAATGATAGATTATCTGATTTTTCTTGAAATTGTTTGTTTAATTTCTCTCCTAGGTCATCCCAGGTTCCTATAGTCTGCACTGGTAGACTCCTAAACCACTGCAATGCCTTCCCTTTGAAGGAGGCGGCTAGCAATCTGATGGCTACGTTCTCCTGAGTGACATGATGAACCCCACATAGAGAAGCTATGTCTCTAATGTGCTCTATAGGAGTAGTCTGATTTTCCCCCATGAAATAGGGTAGATTCTTCAAAGCTACCATTGGTATCACATCATGCACCATTAGATTCAAAGGGCTGCCCCTGTCAAAAGTCACGAATGGCTAATTTCTTGCCATCTGAAGAGCTATAGGTAGATTTGCTTGAGTTACTATGGGAACTACAGAAGCAACTGGTCTTAAACCTGGTGGGGTTGACCATACTCTTTTGGAACTGAAGTCCTCGCTACAACTCTGCTCAGCCTTCTAGGTGGAGATAGCTGCAAAAAATTTGAATGAGCCTGAACTTGAACTCATAGTTTGTATCTTTCTCATAAAAATGTGGAAACAGAACTAGTCTACTTGTCCTTCCTCAGTGTGAGTCGCTAGATATGTGGATTTAACCTCTTACAGGTCTGAAAATCACTGGCTGCACATCAAAACTAGTGATAAATTTGTAATTGTCCCACCAGGTGTGCCAAAAGTTGTTATCACCCAGTTTTACACCCTTGCATAAGCTATGAAACCTTTGCAAACTGGAATAACATGGGATCGATCTCTAAGTGTGGGACTTTGCTAAATAAGATCAAACCTCTAGAGAAGGCCAGCTTCCTTGTCTAGCTATCACTTGAAACTACTAAATTTTGGGGGGAAAAGGGAGAGGGAATGCTTGTAATAAAAATGAATAAAAGCTTGAAAACATAAAAGGGTGATACACCAGACAGATTTAAAGAAACTTCCACAAAACTGAAGGATGCACAAAACAATCAGAATATGGCAAGTAGGCATACACAGGTTAGATGACTTTAGCAGAGGTGAGAAGCAATATGATTGAGAGGAATACAACATTCACAGACAAACCATATGCAGATTCACACAGAACTAGAAAAATCAGTAAAGAGGTAAAAATAACTTGCATATATTTGACAGAGAGGCAAGGTTACAGTATATGGAAACTCTGTTTGGAAATAGAAAGACCAAAATGTCAAAAAATCTCCAACAACTTAATTACAAAATTTGAATGCATATATATAGCATTCCCAAAAAATATCCTAAGGTGATTACAAAATTTGCTCAAAAGCTGTCACAAAAAATATCCCCATCGATGACTATCCAGCTACATCAGTTATGGCGTTGAAATCTGGAACTGGGGAAGATATGAGATATTTAGAGTCTTTATTGCAGTTGCTTACTCATCAATCTGTAGTAGAAAAGATGAAAAATATCTAGAAGAGGAAGGTGGAAAGATATTTTTTATCATCAATGCGAGCTGCTTCATCTTTGTGTAGCAATGAATGCCCCAAAAATGTCTTTATCTGCTGAAAGTTGTCGCTAAAATATACATTTCCAGATCTGAAAAATGAAAAGTGACAAAAGCTCCTGAAAAACCCTGCCAAATGAAAGAGGGGACCAAAATATGCAACTTTGCCTCTTACAACAGGTCAAAATTTGCTGAAATGGAGGAGACATAGGCGGTCAAACTTTCAGTCAACTGCCTGTATATATTGCTTCTGCATCCTATGTATATCGCTGCATCTTGGCGCTTGAATCGACACTCAAAAATTAATTCTGCAACTCCTTTGCACATACATGGCGCTTTGCATATCAGGTCATGTTTGTCTCTTAAAAAAATGCATTTGAAAATGACTTGTATATGCAAGAGCCTTTGTATATGTATCTGTCATTACCACGTGGCACTTCCTGATTCACCGTTGAGTTGGAACTAGGACCCCCACTGAGGAACTGCATCCGGTATCAGCCATCGGAAAGACTCAAAAACAAGTCACCGATGCATCATGTCTGGCCAAAATCTCCCTTGCATATCGGCTTGTATATGCAAAATACAAGCTGCGGACCTGAAAACATCATTAGCTGCATTTCACTGTTTTGCCGAGTCCAGCTTGTATATTTCTTACTTGTGCATTCTTTGTATTTTCAAAATTGCATATACATACAAGCTCCCTTGTATATGCGGGCCCCACCATTTGTATCTCTTCCTCTAAATATGCAAACATACAAACCACAGACCTCATGCTTGAACTTGTGAAAATTAACTTTTTTGGGTGAGATCCGGGTTGTATGTACCTCATTGTACATTTGTTTGTATATCGCAATATACAAACTCACATATACATACAAACAGGGAATCTTATTGGAATATGCCCGCAATGTATCTTTTACCTTGTATATTCCTGCATGCATGCAAATATACAAACACCCCTTCATACAAGTCAGACCTGAAGCCTGAATGAGCCAGAATGAAGTTCATTTGAAATCCGGCTTGCATATTGCTAATGTATATTTCGCTTGTATATGCAAACATACAAGCCACTGTTCCTGATCCTTTGTATGTCGAAACATACAAGCCTCTTTGTATATGCGTGGTATACAAACATATTTGTATGTTTGTCTTTTGCATGTCAACTTTGTATATTTGAATATACAAATGGAATATACAAAAGACAAACATACAAATGAGAATATTCATTGGAATATTCCTAGAATGTATATTCCGATATACAAACCTCCTCCTGCATACAATCTCATTTGAACCCGCGGGCCCCACCACTTGCATGTCCTGCCGGCACTGTAGCAAATGTACATTTGCACCTGCATATCAGCCAATGCATATTTCCTTGTATTTTTCCTTTGTATATTTCGCTTGTATGTGCAAACATACAAGCGCAAATATACATTCTCTTTTGTATATTTCTACACTTGTATATCTGAATATACAGGCCCCTTTGTACAAGCAGACCCAATATACATTCAGAAAATGTATAAAACTCAAATTTTTCTATATTTTCTAAGGCCGATATGAATTGCAAGCCCGCCAAAATGTAAATTTGAATTATATGTTTGACCAAACTTTGACCATGGATAACTTCTTTATTTCGCTGAATTTTGAGGTGATGTAAAAAGCAAACCTGCCTATTTTTTCAAGCTCTTTCCAATGGTAAGGTTTTTAGGCAAGGTTCCCTAGGAAATTTGGCACTTTTTCTTTATAAGGACCTTTTCAAAGGGATTTTCAAGGAAAATACCAGGTTGACTGTTTGACTCTGGCCTGAGGAAAAAAGGGGTCAACAAGCGTCTTTAGCAACTCCATCTCATAGTCCACAGGAATGAACTGCTTCTTCAGTTTCTCCACCATCTGATCCCATCTGGTGATCTTTCCTTTTCCTCTTCTATTCCTCTCTAATTGGACCTCCTTCCACCAAATACTAGCATGACCCTTTAACTTTGTTTTTGTAAACTTGATCTGATCTGGGTCCTCCACATCTTCATACTCAAAATACTCCTCCATGTCATTGATCTAATCAATAAGCTGTTCTGGATTCAAATCTCTAGAATATGTAGAAACTTCAATCCTGGGCCTCTTTCTAATCTTCAAAATGGCCCTCAACAACCTAATTTTTGCAGGATCTCCTGCAGCTTCTTGTTCTTCCTCAGATAGCTCTTCTTCAACTTCATCTTCGCTTTCTTCTCTTTTTCTCTAATCAAACCCTCTTCACAGCTCCTCTTGCAATGCATCAATTTGCCTTTGCAGGGCTCTAAAACCCTCTTCTATCAAAGCATTCCTCCCAATACAATTTCTTTGTGGAGGCATGTAGATATCCGTAGAAAACCCACAACCTCAGGTCCTAGTGCAAACTGCCTCAAGGTCGGCGATCTGTCTACACACTCAGGAACCCTTGCTCTAATACCACTTGATGAAGGGGGTAAATCGTAAAACACACAATAACAAAAATTGCACATATGAAATAGAACTTTCTTTATTGATTTGGACAACTTATTACATTACAGAAGCTCAAATACAATCAGAGGAATCAACCCTCCACAGGCTGCAACACATTACAGCTTCCTCTCCCAAGACTTTGAAATCATTTGCCTTTTGTAACCCCAAATTAGCTAGGGTTTCTATTTTCTCACCTATTATTGACTCTATGCTTCCCCCCCTTAACTCTACTACTGCCCAGGGTTCCCAAAAATGGTTATTAATAGCCTTTTTGGCGGCCAACAACCTAATTTCAAAATTTGCATCTCCCTCCAAAAATAGGTCAACTTCCGAGAGCCATAACTTTTGATCTAGGTGTCTGATTGACGAACCGTTTTATGCGTCGGAAAGCTCGCAGAGTGATCTACGCGCTAAGAACCTGCTCTTCATTTTCGGCCATTTTTGAGCCTGTACAGGGCTGTTTAGTGCCTCAAACCTGAGTTTGAATAATTTTCAGGCATTTTTCAGGAAACAGAAACTTTAATATCTTTCAACTCGCAAATGATCTTTGTGTGATTCCTTTGCCAAAGGTCTTATTTTTCAGTTATGTAGCTTCCTATAAATTTTCACTTCATTCTGTGCCCAAATGTAAACTTTCCAAAAATAGCAGGTTGCTATTTTTAGCAGTTTGGAAAAATTGAAAGTTCTACCTCATTATTCAAGCGATTATGGAACCAAAACCACAAATTTTGAAAAGAAATGGAAAGAACATCAACAATTTTAAAACACATCTTTTTTTGGATGATGCAAGATTGCCCTTACACCACTGGATCCTCCTGCATCAAAAGTACATTTGAAGCACGAGTCATTAAGAAAGAATATCATTTTTATATTGGTGATGATAAAAAGTATGACACACATTTTGTACAACATTACTTTAAGAATTGTTTTGAATATTTGGCAAGCAGGGGTGTAAAAATTGAAAAGCACTTTGTATGGTCAGATGGATGTGCATCACAATTCAAATCATCAAGGCCATTTTATGCACTATGTAGATATCATCGAAATGACAATATACCACATGTTTGGAGTTTCTTTGAGAGTGGGCATGGAAAGGGTGAACATGATGATGTAGGAGCTCGCATCAAACGTGCTCTAAGAAAACATCAAATGAATTATGAGGGAGATCGTATAAATGATGCACATGATGTTGTTGAATGGTGTAAGTAACACTTTGCATCAAATGAGGTCGGCACATCTTCAAGAACAAACTGATACATTCCACATAGAGTGTTTTGGGAGATATCAAGTATGTATTGTTTGAAAATTCAATACTTTAAATATATATTCATATATGATATGTGTACATGAGTTTGTTTATTTTAGTTTGAATTTAATTATTTCTATTATATTCATAATGTACAATATAATAAATTTGTAGGTGTGGATAGAAGATCAATGCATGGATGCAAGAGAGTAGAAAAAACAAGATCTTTACATTGTTTCATGAGTACAGATAGCCAGACATGGACATTGCGCACTTGGGATTACTCTTTTTTTTAATGAGTACATGTTGGGAGATTGTGAGAATTGTAAGAACCAACAACGTGAATATGTCAGTGAATGGAAAAATGTGCCACTAGTTGTTACCAACACATACAACGAAGATGAGGATGAAAGCTTTGAAGACATTCCTTTGTTTTCAATTGATTATAACCATATTTTAGGATTGATTAAAAAAGGTATATATATATATATGGTATCTCTAAATTTTTTAAGTTACAAATTTTAGACATATAAATTTGGTGCAGGAGATGTTTTTGCAATCATAGTAGAGGCTGGAAATATAGAAGACATTAGTTATTATTTATTGTGTTGCACAAAAGAGAGGCAAAAGCTAATAAAACTAGAAACAAGTGATGGAATTTTGTTTCCCATAGGTTTAACATTATTTAATATATTTTTAAATAATTTTGAATTTGTTACATATGTACATGTCAAGTACCTTGAGTGATTTAAAAATTCAATTTATATTATAATTTATGTTATGTCTTACCGAGAAACGAAAATGATATACATGAACTATGTAGGTTACATTTATCTTGAAAATGTTATGTCTTACTGTGGAATGTTGTTTCCCATAGGTTCAGTTGTAGTGTAAGGGACATATCTCAAACAAGTCAAGATTGCTCAACATGGGATTCACTTTATTGATTATCAACCTGAGAACAAGGTATATTAGTATAGCCACCTAGTAATTGCTACCGACCTATCTCTTCATACATTTCCACATTCAAGTGGACATCGTAAGTGGAGACTAGATAGTGATGATCATCAGAGAATATTAGATGTCATTAAAGAGCGAGCTGAACCACTTGATGTGGTATGAAAAATATGGATGAAGAACTTACAATTTTTAATGTTTTGAAGACCTCAATTCACTATCTAGATCTATGTTCATGTATTAATTATTTTACAATTTATGCAAGTTAAATTAATAGTTCTTTTGTTGAACAAATTTTAATTTTAACATGTGGTTCTTAATGTAAATGATCTCTCTATTAGAAGTCATGTAGAGAATGCCCTAGATTCTTATTCAAGCATGTGATATGATAATTTTTGAATGCTTTTATTTAATGCTATATGCTCTTTGAACATGCTACAATACATACATATGCACTAGAGATGTCACAATATAAATTAAATTAAAATCAAAGTTTTTAACATCAATGCACAAATCATCACTACACAAGTGAAAGTATCAACTTGTCATGTGATGACCTCACCATGATGGCCATACAAGAGGGTACAGTTGCCTCTAACCATGGTGATTGGGTACTATACCACAATTGCCTTCTCTCATGAATTAAAACCCCTATGGAAAACTCTTAGAAAAAATTTCCAAAAAAGGTTAGGAAGTGTCAACTATCTCAGGATCATGCCTTTTACTAGTGAAAATCACCCTAGCCATTTAGGATCACCCATGTGTAAATCCACACCTATGTTAACCCTTGCCTTGTCCAAGTCCAATGTTATTTCTTGGGTTAGATCACTTTTAAAGCTAGTTGACAAGTGCTTAAAGGACAATCTATGTCCAATGTTTGAGCATTGTCATGCTCATGTCGAATATGCTTATTGATCTACAGTTTATGTTTTTATTTAATGATTGAACCTATGCAACTTTTTTAGCTTGACTAATTTCATAAGTTAAGTTTGAATTACAAGTTATTGTTTCAAGTTCAATTTTATGAGTGAATTTAGTGAGTATATGTAAATTGATTAAATACACATCTTTTGATATCTAGGTCATGTTTATTGTAATTTTTTTTTAATAAATCATGGGTGATCAAGTCACCTTCTATTATATTAAAAAGAAAATTACATAAGTGAGGAAGGCAGCCTTTTGGAGAAAATGGCTATGCCCAGCAGACTTAAAGCAAAATAGACTATCAAGTATGATAATTACAATTCAACAAAAACCAGCAACAAAAGACCAAGCTTCAAACATTTAGAATCAAGTGTTTCAGCTACCAAAAGAACTATCTCCAATAGTAGAATCCTCTTTAACTTCAACTGCATTCGAAGGACTGGATTCAAGAGGCAAAGGAGGATGTAACAAAGCTTCTTCCTCAACATGTTTCAACAAATAATGTACAACATTAAATAGGATAAAAGCTTTATCATAAAGAGCAAAGCCAAGCTCTTCCTTAACAGAGAAAAGAACTTTCCAAGCATATTCAATATCATCATTCAATAAACCATGCTTCATTACTTACAAGGCCAAGATCATCGTAGGTGAATCATGAAAAGCATCTTTGGCAAAAATACCCGCTACAGGAGAGGCACACACATCCAGAGAATAAGCATCCAAATCCACATCCAAATCAAACAAGGAAAAGATGAAAGGCTGGAGCTAACGGGTTGCCAAAAAGGAGAAAAAGTCTTTATCTGCAATGATGTCCATCATATGAGTGAGGAATGCCAAAGCCACCTGAGAGAACAACGCCGAAGGATTAGACTTAAGCCATGAATTGCCAATCACAGTTTGAATAGACTCTTCCACTGGCAGGCACAAGATAACAAATACTCTTCTAATTTTGTCACCCTTGAATGGTAATAAATACATTTGTTTCTCCCAAAACAATCTAGGAAGACCAACTCTCCAAGGGAACTCCATGAAACTCTTTAGTGGAAAATTGGATTTGTTAATGTTTTAGTGTTTTGATGTTTGAATCCACCTTCCCACTTTACATTCGAGGATCTAGGGTTGAGTGGCAATTCACTATCATACCCTAGATCACTGTGAGATGTAGGGAAACTTGGATTAGGGGATTTAATTATCAATTTCTCTTCTCTTATGCTCAATTGACCATTAAAACCCTAATTATGCAAATACAGCAATAAACTGACGAATAACAAAAAAAGCTCTTACAGACGGGAGTAAAATACCAAATCACAGAGTACCTATTTTCGGGGTTCCAAGGTGGAACAGTCGGGGACACTGGTGCGGGCACCCAAGTCCAAGGTACCAGTTTCTTTGTGGGATCCTGACCTCCTTTCGACATTGATTAGCACTGTAACTCTTGTTTCTAGAAATTCAGCTGCGGAGGACACTAGAGCAAGCACCCAAGTCCTGGAAATGCTCTAGTATACTACTTCTCTTCGGATCCATAATCTTTGATATCTGCTAATCCTTCTTGCAACTTCACCTTTCCCAAATGTGACACCTGTAACCTATAATCACAAGACTTTGGGAGGGGGTTGTGGTGTTTAGAGGCTTGCCTCAGTCAAGCCCAAGAAGACACTTAAGTCTTCGAACACCGTTGTCAGATAGAGAGTGTGTGCCCTTGTGAGGCAGAGACAAAAACCAAAGGAATTGATGATGAAAACACAATATAATGTCACCTTGTAGTGAAACTCTCATGGGAGGAAGATGCTCTTCATTCCATAAGGAAATTGATGGTCAAATCTACAAATACAAACACACAAACCACACAAGTCTACTCTTGCAACACAATGAAAGCCTTGAATCACCTTGAGAACACTTGAACATCACAATTGTCATCTAGTTTACAAATAAGTTCCTAAACATGCTTTTATATGCAACTACAAACACTCCTGCCAAGATTTTTGTAATTCAAACTTACCATGTTGGCAAAGGACCCAAATAATAGTCATAAACTGACACCCAGAAATTGGGGCTGCCCCAAAATAGGGTAGGACTAGGGTGTGGATGCCCAAGTCCTCCCCCTATTTTGGGCAGGGTACAGCTCAAGGGGGCCTCCTAGGTCCCATTTGTCATGTTACCTAGGGCTCATTCCATCCAGATGCCAAATTATGAACTAAGATGTCTTAAATCCATGCAAAAGACCTAGGAGCTAAACCTTATGAGGGAAAAGCCCCCAAGGGGACATTTTCTGACATTACATTTAGCCCCCACTTTAATGTATGTATAAACATGAGGCCAATACATGCATTAAAGTAAGGTCACAAACACAGCAAACACACCAAGTACGAAGAAGACACGCCAATTACATGGAAGATAGTAACAAGCACGCAAAACACAGAGAAGACAGTCAATGCATAGAAGACACATTAATGCATGGAAGACAGAAATGAAATTTTTTCTTTTCTTTTCTTTTTTCTTTTATATATGAAATGCAGATGCAAGTATTGGAAAGTAAACAAACCTCCCATAATACATGATGTACTCATCACGCAGGTCTTTGTATATATGGGGCAACACACACGCAAGACACGTAAAACCTCCCAAAAATGCAGGATGTACTCATCGCACTGCATATGGGGCAACAAACACGCCACACAAAGCAAGCACACCAAACACACACTTTGAAAACACGATAGACAAGCGATGGAGTGTACCTATTTCTAGGTCCAACACCATCTCAGGCACATTACAGGCACATACCGATGATTGCGCTTCGCCACAACAATCATTGAAAACACGTTTAAGGGTTGAGTTAGTCATAGAATTGCTCCCCGCCTCTGCAGAGGACTTTTTGAAAATGCAACCCCACCTGCATCATGGAGATGCCTTATAGTGAAAAGGAAGCATGGCATACCACCCCACCCGCATCACAGAGATGCCTTACGGTGAAAAGAAGGTATGAGATTAAAAGTATACAACCCCACCCGCATCATGGAGACGCCTTACGGTGAAAAGGAGGTATATGCAATAGATTGCAAGATAGATTGATTGATTGCAAACAAACTTAGGATGTAGGAAGTACTCATTGTACTAGTCTACACCTGAGAACAAGCACATTGCTAACTTCTACAAAAGACAGCTTACCTTACAAATGCCCCCACCTTTAGGTGGTTGATATCAGGTATTGATATCAAGCATGTTAAGGTAGGAAGAAAACACACAAGGGAACACCAACTTTCGCAAAGCCCATGCCCCCCAGAGGTGACATGTACTTTACGATCACCAAATATTCCCACAAACACATCCCTGCAAGAAACATGTTAGTGTCTACAAAATCATGATAAATATCAGCATCAATGCATATGATTAACCACACAAAGAGCCAAGGTTATACAACGAATCTAGATTTCAAGGATAACCATAGGGCTATATCACGAAGCTCTCCAAATAAAGTACTGCCAAGGCCATATTCAAAGAAAAACAAAGGTGCACAGAGTAGTAGTATTGTTAAGGTTTGTAATGCGATAGCACATCATGAAATTCACTGTGGAAAGCACGAGTGCTTCCACTAGCCAAGTGTCAGATAAAATATACAACCCCATCATCATATTAGGAACTAAGTCCATTTTTTGATTGCTCTCGAAAGGGACACTAGGTCCGCATCAGTATAAATGTTTTTCGTCATCTGTCCGCTAGATGGAAACACTAGAGGGAAATAATAAATCAGAGAGGAGAAACAAATGTCTTAGGGATAGTCACGTAGGAGGGTGCCCCCAAGTCACCAACCGCAATGCTATGTCTGTAAGACACAACACACAACAATGAAATTAGAGAGAGAGACAACATAGAAGAATGATGATACAAATAGAAGAACGTCAGAACAGAGGCGGTCTCCTGGTATGCCAGACCTTACAAGAGAATCAGGGGTCATCCCAGGAGGCCTAAACAACACATAACACATCACGGGGGAAGCACATCATGAGAGAGATAAAGGGTTAGAGATACTTACATGTTAGGGTACCACTATTAAGAACCTACATATCTAGGATATCTGTCATGTTGTTTTATCTTGTTGAATTAACATTAAGTGTAGGATGATGAGAGGTTTTCTTTTCTTTAAAAGGATTATATCCAATGCCACTTGAGTAATGTGTTGAAGCATATTCTATAGGTACTCGAATTCCTTGTTGATTTACACCACATCCCTTTCCTTCATATTCACAATTTTTATAAATAATTTTAAATCATCGACCATAGAGGGATGTCATTTCCTTAGAAGATGGTGAAGTCTCATAGGTCGCGTAATTTGTGGTATAAGTGAGAGTATTGTTTTTATTTTCTACCAAGGGGACTTTAGGTTTCTTAGATGCTTCAAAGGACTATTTAGGTGAGATCGATGCTACTTTTGATGTGTTAAGGCTATTAATTTTATATTCCCCTATACTGCAAGGATTAAAATCTAATGAGCCCCAATTATCACCAAAGAGTGCATTCGATGGTATAGAATCTTTCACAACATCATTCGTGGCTAGAGGCTTTGATGAATTAGCTTGTAAATTGTTTAAGCTCATATGATTGTAAATTAGTTTTTGCATTTTAATATGTAAATAGTTATCTGGTTCAAGATCAGCATGAATAGTATGAAGTTTACCTTTGAATATAAATTTGATTGAATGATGCAAGGTGGAAGGAACTGCCCCCAATGCATGAATCTAAGGTCTACCAAGAATCATGTTGTAAGATAAAGAACAAGGCATAACATGAATCAGGGTAGGCGCAAACATAGATCCTACTTGTATAGGTAGAGTTATAGTGCCCATGGATTGTTGTCTAACATTATCAAAGCCACGAATGCTAATGCCATTTGGTATGATTTGTGATGTGTCAACCTTGATTTTTTGTAGTAGGTCAATACTACAAACATTAAGAGCCGGTCCATTGTCGATCATAATGTGTTTTACCAATGTTTTATTTATTATGACAGAGATTATAAGTGGATCATATTGGTTTTGAACTTCAATTGACGCTAATTCATGTGGTTGAAAGAGAATATTTGTTTTTGTTGTATACATACTATCTAATATAGCTGCTACATCATTAGGTTTAGCAGTAGGTGGGACAATCACCTTTTGCAAAGCTTCTTGGAGCATTCCATGGTATGTAGGTGATGTTTGTAGTAAATCCCAAAGAGACATCTTAGCCAGAGTAGCGCAAAGTTATTCGACAAGATCATACTCTTGACCACTTTTATGAGTAAGATGAGGTGGTAGAGGGAGCATAGGTTGAGAACATGGAAGGGAGACAAGCACATGTGGTGCTTGGTTACTTTGCTTGTTATTACAGGTGTTGTATGTGTGAGAAATCACATTGTGGTATAGTTGTTGTAACACATTTTGAACACCTTTAACCGTAATCACCGGCTTTAAGCAAGAGGGTGCACTAAGTGCTCCTCGGATAATCATTTTAGGAATATTGCTATGAAGTCTATTAACGATTATTGAATTAACATTGTTTCCCTCTTGATTGCACCCAATATCCATCCCCAAAGGATTTAATGTGATAGACCTTTCCTCATCCACTAATGCTACATCTTGTCCAAGGAGAGCAATGGGATGAGAGGATGGTACATCATCATCATCATCATACTCTGTGGTGGAAAAAGGCTTTTCACTCTCATCTTTCTCATGAGTATTCCTAGAGATGAATTTAGTTAAATATTCTAATATCAAAGGATATGCTCCTATGAATAGTGTGAATCTATGAAAATAATGTGTATAACAAAGTAATTGCAGCTCATATGTAGAACATATGGAAGCATCAATACCACTTACAGAAGCTAGGTGCTCTAGAACATGAGGATTCTCATTAGTGAAATTAGAGAAATTTTCAAAATCTAGGGTATACTCATGCAAAGATTTCAAAGATGAATAACATGAAGAGGCCATAATGAGATGAAAAATCAGATTTTAAAAGCTTGCAAAGGACAATTGCAAAGTTATATGCAACAATGACCTAAATATTTGATTTTTTGTACTTTTTTCAATGCAAATGAATGGAACAAAGAGTGTTGTAAGGATTTTGATCAAGGGAAGAAAATTATATGTCTGATATCAGTCCAAAACAGCAATATGATCCTTCTAAACACACTCTTGATGCAAATCCAAGATAATGTCTAGTCAAAATATAGTGAAAATATGTCAAAATAGGCACTTTTTTCACCAAAACTCAATGCAAAAGGGCATAACAAAGGGTGTTGTGACGAAAATGGTGATGGAAAGAAAATAATATTAGTAATAATAGAAACTTGGTGCCAAAATACCCAACACAACACTCTTTTAGTGCCACTTAAGGTCAAACCCTAGTGAAAATATAGCAAAAATAGGCTATTTTTCACAGTTTTTCAATTCCAAGATCTAGAAAAGGGGGTGTTGTAAGGAATTTTAGGAGGTACAAAAAATAATATCAATTATATCAGTCACCTAAATCCATAAAATTGATCACAACATGCTTGGAGTGCAAACTAGGTCAAACCCTAGGGCAAAAATAGTCAAAATGTGTAGTTTTTCACCAAATTTTCAATACAAGAGCCCGCCCGTTAAAAGGGTGTTGTGAATATTTTTATGAGGGGAATAAAATTATTACCCTAATAACATCTAATTAATGCAAAAATACTTTTCACAACACACCTATGGTGCAATTGTATAGAGTCGATAAGGCCAAATTTAGTGAAAATTATTATTTTTGAAGCCCTAGGTTTGAGATCTTGGGACAAAATGTTATGTGAATGTTTTGAAGTCTGATTTATGATGGAAATTAATTAATCTCAGATATGAAAATTATTTTCAATCTCTAATATGCAAAATGCCAATGCCAATCTAATGAAAATGCATGAAAATTGCTAGCTTTTTGTTGAAATTTTCTATGCAAAAATACAAATATTTTAAATCTAAATGCAAATTTACACTAAAATGCAAGACTACAACCAAATGAAAATTTGAATGAGCCTCTAAAATTAGTAGAAAATTTTGAAAGAAGATTTTGCCTACTAACCCTAGATTTTGGAATTACTAGGTTATATGAAAATTGTCAAAATTTCTACAAAAGCCTAGCAAATTAATGATGAAAATGCAATGCAAATTATTGAATTTTTGTGTTTTTCTGTAGTTCATATAAGATATTATGCAAAAATCATGAATTAGGAAAACTTAGAAAGAATTGATGCAATTTAGTAAGCCAAACAATGAGATTTTTTTGAATTTTTCAATTTTTTCAATTTTTTTCTGAATTTTTCTTAATGCAATAAAATGAAAGACTATATGAATGAATGAAATCAATCCAAATCTGAAGACACATTCATTAAGTTTTAATTTAAGTCCAAAAACACGGGTTCACCAAAATGTTTAGTGGAAAATTGGATTTGTTAATGTTTTAGTGTTTTGATGTTTGAATCCGCCTTTCCACTTTACATTCAAGGATCTAAGGTCAAGTGGCAATTCACTATCATACCCTAGATCACTATGAGATGTAGGGAAACTTGGATTAGGGGATTTAATTATCAATTTCTCTTCTCTTATGCTCAATTGACCTTTAAAACCCTAATTATACAAATACGGAAATAAACTGATGAATAACAGAAAAAGCTCTTGCAGACGGGAGTAAAATACCAAATTATAGAGTACCTATTTTTGGGGTTCTGAGGTGGAATAGTCGGGGACACTGGTGTGGGCACCCAAGTCCAAGGTACCAGTTTCTTTGCGGGATCCTAATCTCTTTCCGACACTGATCAGTACTGTAACTCCTATTTTTAGAAATTCAGCTACAAAGGACACTAGAGCGAGCGCCCAAGTCCTGGAAATGCTCCAATGTCCTTCTTCTCTTTGGATCTGGAATCTTTGATATCTGCTAATCCTTCCTATAACTTTACTTTTCCCAAATGCGACACATGTAACCTGTAATCACAAGACTTTGGGAGGGGGTTGTGGTGTTTAGAGGCTTGCCTCAGTCAAGCCCCGGAGGACACTTAAGTCTCCAAACACCGTTTCCAAATAGAGAGTGCATGCCCTTGTGAGGCAAAGCCAACAACCAAACGAATTGATGATGAAAACACAATATAATGTCACCTTGTAGTGAAACTCTCATGGGAGGAAGATGCTCTTCATTCCATGAGGAAATTGATGCTCAAATCTGTGAATACAAACACACAAACCACACAAGTCTACTCTTGCAACACAATGAAAGCCTTGAATCACCTTGAGAACACTTAAACATCACAATTTCCATCTAGTTTACAAATGAATGCCTAAACATGCTTTTATATGCAACTACAAACACTCCCACCAAGATTTTCATAATTCAAACTTACGGTGTCAGCAAAGGACCCAAATAACGGTCATAAACTAACACCTGGACATTGGGGCTGCCCCAAAATAAGGTAGGACTAGGGCATGGGTGCCCAAGTCCTCCCCCCTATTTTGGGCAGGGTACAGCTCAAGGGGTCCTCCTAGGTCCCATTTGTCATGTTACCTAGGACTCATTCCATCGGGATGCCAAATTATGAACTAAGATGTCCTAAATGCATGCAAAAGACCCGAGAGCTAAACCTTATGAGGGAAAAGCCCCTAAGGGGACATTTTTTGATGTTATAGAAACAAAGATTAACAAAGACTGGCAGAGACTGGAACAGAAAGAAACTGGCAAGGAATGCCATTCAAATCTAGGTATAAAATGCCCAACAAGCATGTAAATTGAGAAAGAATTAATCTTTGCATGTGCAAGAATGATCATTACATAACAAATGCCAGTTGCCCAAATCAAACAAAATAATGTGAAAGGATATGTGAATTGCAGCAAAATTAAAGCTTTGTGTGAAAATCCACATGTTCATCAATTCATAGAGAGAGTACAAAAAGTACTCAGAACAAGACCTACAAAATAAAAAACTGTTAGAGAGAAAAAATCTAAATTGATGATCATAGCTGCCAAGTGAGGGAAGCTAGCACGTGCCCCACAAGGGACACAAAAAGATATGAGTGAACTCGAGAAGCGAGAAGAGAGCAACAACCAGTGCCCACTGCCACTTGGAAAAAAAACCTGACTCAACTGCCACCATGAGAGGAACTTTCCACACACTCCCGCCAATAAATTTGCCAAATATTTGAATCTTCCCAAGAATTTAGGGAATTGCTAGACACCAAGGTAGCTTGATGATCCAAGCCTAATTTTCCAAAGAATCGGCCAATTTTTTAGCTTCATGAAAACAATGTCCACATTGAAAAAAGTCCAGTCGATCCAAAATCTTCCAAACCGGATCCATAAGATACTTGAGATGCCAAGCATGAAGAGATCTTTGAAGTAAAGCATTAATTATCAGCATAGAATCCCCTTCAATGTGTAAATTGGTAAAGCCCTTTTCAAGGGCTAAAGAGAGACCAAGAAAAGAGCCTAAATCTCTACTTCATTATTAGAACCAAACGGAAGACATTTTGAGGCAGCTAGTAATAACCTCCCCTTGGAATCATAGAACACACAGCCAACTCCAGAGGCCGCCGAATTGCCCCTTGAAGCCTCGTCAATGTTGAGCTTGACTAGAGAATCAGTAGGAGGAACCCAACTAACATCTTTCCTATCCACTTTAGAAGATTTTAAGGAAGCAAGAGCAGGAGGAAACTTTAACAAAGGCCATCTGTTAAGAATAATTTTATCCCAAGAGGAAAAGCAGAAATTGGAATAAGGAAGGTTATTGACAAAGGACATTACCTTTTCTGAAATAGTTGCCTCCAACTTATTAATGATTAACATCCCAAGATTAGAAGAGCCTCTGAAAGTTCTACAGTTTCTTTCTCTCCAAATATGCCAAATGACCATAGAAGGAATGATATTCCATAAATAAGCAAAGAGAGAGGAGTAGAGTAAAGGCCAACTTTCAAATAACTGAGCCAAATAGCTAGGGAAGGCACACCGCCAGTTGAGCTTGGAAAAGACCCAAGACCAAAGATTATAAGAAAACTTACAATGAAGGAAAAGATGATCTATAGTTTCAACCTCTTCACAAAAGGAACATTTAGTATCAATAGCCATGCCAAAATTACACAATCTATCTCTTGTGAGGATTCTATTTTGAATAGCCAACTAGGCAAAAGCCCTAGCCTTTAGGAGAATACTCATATGCCAACAAAAATTAAGAAGCCACTTCTAAGATTGATTCTTGGATAAACTAAGATAACCTACTTTTACATAATAGTTTCCAGACTTGTTACCTAACCATATCAACTCATCCTCTTTTTCTGAAATAATGATTTTTCTATTCACAAGAATTCCCTTTAAAATGGTCTTCTGAGCATCTGGAGATAGACAAGACTCAAAATCCTTCCACTAAACAGATAAAGAAGAAGAAGTTCACTATCCAAAACCAAATAATCTCTAACTTTAGAACCTCAATGCTCTTACAGATATAGATTAGCCTCTAGCAGATCAGATCTAGCATCCAGTTTCTCACAACCATTCCAGGAATCAAGCCAAAAATTTGCCAATCTCCCATTTCTAATTACCCAAGATAGCTTAGAAGAAATAATTGATTTACAAGCAATAATGAAATTCCACATGGCCAAGCTAGTAGGTTGATTAATAATAGTAAAAATTTTGCTCCTCTCCAAAGAGTCCAAATATTTATCCTGTACCAACATACACTATTTGGCCTCAAGATTTGAATAAATTTTCCAAGCCAATTTTGCTCCAAGAGCAATATTTTGTAAAGGCAAACTCCTAATCCCTGAACCACCTGAACCTTTCTGTAAAGTAATTTTGTCCCATGCTAATAAAGGAATCTTTATGACCATCCCTTTACCATTCCAGAGAAAATTTCTGAAAATCCCTTTCAATTTTTCAACCACTTTATAAGGCATAGGAAGATGAGACAACATATAAATAGGAATAGCTGACAGCACTACTTTAATAAGCAAAATCCTAGCTGAAAAGGAAAGCCATTTGCATTTCCAACTTGCAAGCTTTGAATCAATAGAAGAGGTGATCCTATCCCAAAAATCATACTTGATCTACCCCATGAAAAGAGGAATCCCCAAATATGTGCTAGGTAGACTCTCCTTCTTTAAACAAAAAAGTTTGGAAATTCTATGCATGATCAAAAGAGGAGTGTTAAAGAAGAAAATCTTTGACTTGCTAAAATTAATGGCCTAACTAGAGACTAAACAATAATTCGACAAAGAACTTTTAATCACTTGAGCTTCTTCAAAAGTAGATTGACCAAAAAGGAGGGTATCATATGCAAACAAACAATGTGTGATCGGATCCACTTCATCTACCACTTTAATCCCCTCCTAGAAACCTTGAGAATGCAGAGCTGAAATATTTTTTCTTAAGGCTTCAGCTAGAATTATAAATAAGAAAGGCGATAATGGGTCACCTTGCCTTAAACCCTGAGAATAAGAGAAGTAGCCAGTAGGAGAACCATTAACCAAAACTAAAAACCTGGCTATAGATAAACATTCCCACACAAGTTTACACCATTTCTGACTAAACCCAAACCTTTCCATTACCTTTACCAAGAAGCTCCAACTTACACAATCATAGGCTTTTAACATATCAATCTTTAAGGCCATAGCTATTAGACTTAGGGCACACAACTGAGAGGGGGGGTGAATCAGTTGTGCAAAACTTTCTCCAATTTATACACTTAAAACCTCTTGGTGATTAGCAGTATATTAAACATGAAACATAATGCATTCAAATCAAAAGTGAAAACTCATCAACACATAAGACACCAAGATTTTGACGTGGAAAACCCAGTTAAGGGAAAAACCACGGGGTGATTAACCCAAGAATGTATTCTCTGTTAGAAGAATAGAAAGAATAAAATGGCACATGCCAATTGGGGCTCACTGCCCGAGCACACTGCTCACAAGAGGCTCACTGCCTACAAGAGACACACTGTCTACAAAGAAATAAGTATCACATACATGAACTGGAGAATAGCATCTTCACCATGCTTGAATCAGTTCCATTAAAGCCCAAAAACTTTTGCTCTGCCTTTCGCTCCCTTCTTCGCTACCACACTCTCATCTCCACAAGACACTCTTTGGAATGACTTCACAATCCTTTATTTATATAGGGCATCGACTTAGGAACACTCATCTAAGTTGGCAAACACTTATAGATCATCCGGAAGACGTGTAATACATCCGGTCAGCCAGTCTCAAGAAGAACACCAACATCCAGTGGTTATTCATCAAATCCAAACTCTAACTTCAATGCGGACCACCAACATGAACTAGGCATGATCCAAAGATCACCACAAGCTTTCTTGAGTCACCAAGAACATCCGCACTTCATCTGCTTACTGGAATCCTCCTCTTCTTCATCCAGAACCTCAAGAACACAGTCTGTCATCACTGTCACAAAGGAATAGGTTCTTCTGGACCTTCAAACCCTGAACCAATCTACTTGACACTTCACAAGGATGTCCTCAACACTTCCTCAAATCTGTAGAATGGGAAAATGCATTTCCAGATCTTACCGGACCTATCTGTATCACCTTGTCATCACTGAATATCTACCGGAACCGGTTTCACTTGAGCTGTCATAACTTCTTCATATCTTCATGCGGACCACTGAAATCTCTACTGCAACATCTTAAGACATATATCTACAAACCCTTTAATCCGCATCCTCTGATCCTCATCCTATATTGGACTTTTACCTTATGTCATCGTTGTTCTTCATTGTTCCTGATTGAGACTAATTTTCTCAATATCCTCAACACTCAACTCATCCAAACCTTATCATTAATGTAACAGGAGTATGTTAACATCAATGACAACACCGGTTAGGTCCATACTTGCAACAATCTCCCCCTTTGTCATTGATGGCAACATATGATGTGAAAAACTGTTTGACCATCAAGACAAGAACTTTTCTTTACTGTCACAACTCCCCCTATCAGCAACCACCATTCACATTTCTTCTCTCCCATTACTGCTCCCCCTTTGATTAGCAACCACTTATTTTTCACATGTCTTCTCTCCCCTTTTGACATCAATGGCAAAGGGCTCATACTTGCAACTCTACCACCTTAGAATCATATCTGCTACTCCCCCTGAGTAGCAACTCCCCATCATCAGTCCGGACCACAAGATGTGACTGTGGTATGTACCAGACTGATGTACCTTAGTGCATCTTAGTTTATCTCCAGAGGGGCAAAAACCCCTAACTTCTCCCTTAGATACTCAAAAGAGTCCTTAGGCAAAGGTTTAGTAAAGATATCTGCAATCTGATCCTTGGAGGGCACATACTCCAATCTGACTTCATTCTTGTTCACTTGTTCTCTCAGGAAGTGAAACTTGATGGATATATGTTTAGTTTTTGAATGCAACACCGAATTCTTAGAAATGTTTATTGCACTTGAATTATCACAGAAAATTATGATAGGCTCCTCATACTCCACTCTGATGTCTCTTAACATTTGTTTCATCCACAAAACTTGAGTACAACTACCTATTGCAGCAATATATTCTACTTCTGCAGTGGACAGAGATAGTGCTTCTTGTTTCTTGCTTAACCAAGAGACCAATCTGGCTTTATTTCTGATTACTTCACCAACTTCATTTAGTTTGTTCCGGAATACCCATTTGGTTCCAATCATATTCTTGTTTCTAGGTCTGGGAACAAGACCCCAAGTGTGATTTTTCTTAATTTGAATCAACTCTTCCTCCATTGCTTTGGTCCAGTTTTCATCATTGCAGGCTTCATTTATTGTCTTAGGTTCAATCTTTGAAATCAGACAATATTCATCTGAATTTTGAGCAATTCTCCTTCTAGTTTGCACACCTTTGCTTTTGTCACCTATGATCTGATCTTCAGAGTGGTTCAATCTTACATACCTTGGAACTTTGGGAGTTTCTTGCAATTCTGCTTCTTGTTCAGGCTCATTCAGACCTATCTCTTCTTCCTGATTTACAGGATCAGTTTGAATCTGACTTTCAGAAGAGGATTGAACTCCTTGAACCAGAACACCATTCTGATCATCTACATCATATTCATAAAACCTTGAGGGTTTCTCTATTCCCTCATCAACCTTCACATTTGTACTTTCTATCATCTTCCTTAGTCTCTTGTTATAACACCAGTATGCTTTGCTTTGAGTAGAGTAACCCAAGAATATTCCTTCATCACTTCTAGCATCAAACTTGCCTAGATCTTCATCTCTTTTAATGTAACATTTGCTACCAAAAACTTTGAAATACCTCACAGTAGGAGAGATGCCAAACCAAAGTTCATAAGGAGTCTTACCGGTACTGCTTCTGATTTGAACTCGATTGAGGGTATAGACTGCAGTGCTGACAACTTCTCTCTAATAGACCTGAGGAACACTTGCTTCCATCATCATGGTCCTAGATGCTTCCTGGATGGTCTGGTTCTTTCTTTCCACCACTCCATTCTGCTGTGGAGTCCTAGGAGCAGACAATTGTCTCTTTATTCCATGTTTCTCACAAAATTCTAAGAATTCACCAGATGTGAATTCTCCACCTCTATCAGATCTCAGACACTTCAACTTTAATCCGGTTTCATTTTCTACGATAGCCTTGAGTATTTTGAATTTCTCAAAAGCTTCTGATTTTTCTTTTAGAAAAGTTACCCACATCATCTGGGAATAGTCATCAATTAGTAGCATGAAGTATCTATCACCTTGCAGACTCCAAATTCTTGCCAGACCACAAAGATCAGTATGAACTAAGTCCAATAATCTGGTAGAAGACAGTTCCTTGCTTTTGAATGTGACTCTGCTCAGCTTTCCCAACTGACATTCCTTGCACAAGCTATTAGTAGGTTTTACCAATTTAGGAAGATCTCTTACAGCCTGAGTATTGCTTATCTTGATGATATTATCAAAATTCACATGACACATCCTCCTATGCCATATCCAGCTCTGATCAACTTGAACAAATAAGCAACTTTTACCAGTACCAACCAAGTGGAAGGCATTACCTTTAGTTTGAGTACCAGATGCAATCTCTATTTTGGAGCTTTCAAAGATCTTGCATTTTCCATCCTTGAACCGGAGATCATAGCCTTTGTCCACCAACTGTCCAACACTGAGAAGATTGTGCTTCAATCCTTCAACATACAGTACATTACTTGTTTTGTTTCTACCATCAAAAGAAATAGTTCCTCTACCTCTGATTCTACCAGCAGAATTATCACCAAACTTTACCATTCCTCCTTCATACCTTTCCAAATCTATAAACTTATTTTTATCACCTGTCATATGATGAGAGCATCCACTATCAATGACCCAATCATCCTTTTCTTCAACTTGGGCAGCCAGAGCTCTTTCTACAACTTTAAGATCGACAGATTCAGAAAATATAGGTTCTTCCTTGATGGCAACAAACACCCATTCATTTCCAGATTTGTTTCCTGTCTCTGACTCATCATCTGTTATTCCTTCATTATCATCTTCTTCATGAACATAGTAGCAATTCTTTTGGAACCTTGATCTATTGGGATTTGGCCTTGAAAATCTATCCAGACATTTTGAGGCAAAATGACCAATCTTATTGCAGTTAAAACATTTAAAGGGCAATTTTCCTTCATACTTACTGGATCCTCTTGGCAGTCTTTTTGCAATAAGGGCTTCAAGTTGAGCAGTTTCTGCTTCCTCTTCTTCCAGGTCTTTTCTTGCTTTTTCATACTGTTGACTTTTTCCCAGACTGGATGCTTATTCCCAGATTTCCCTACAAGGTAGCCATCAGTGATCAACAAGATCTCTGGGCCAGGGGCCAACAGTGTAGGAGATAGACTCTGTATTTTATCTCCTCTTCTTCTTTAGGCTCTGCAAGACCTAGGGGGGTATTCCCTACTCAACATCCATGAGGATATGCATACAAGGCTGGGATGCTGACAGAAAGCAGATAAGTCCTCCTGTGAGTAGACCAAAACTGAAAGATAAGAGCAAAGGGGCTAGCTTTGGGCCTATTTGCAGTTGTAGACAGAGGACTAAGGATCCTAAAACTAATTCTAATGTCCTAAAGATTGTTTTAGATTTAGATTTTGATTTTAAGTTTGGATGCAAAGCTGGACATGGTTGTAACACAAACACAAAGCAAGATTGGTGCCTATCCAGGGCCTGGAGTCAGTAGACATACACCTGTGAATGATCAGCATGAACAGCTAAAACTGGATTTCACGGGGATATATGTGATACCTGCCTTACAGATATCTCCCAATACAGAGTGTTAAGTTATCTCTACTTATGGCATCCCTACTGCAGTATACCCTTCCCAATGTTTAACCTGAAAACAGTTTAATCCACCCTTCGAGCAGAAGTTAAGAGATCATACATTCAACACAGGAATTCTATGTTCTAGAGTCTCAAATATTGCTTAAATATCCAGACTCAGAAGAAAGATACATGCAATACTGGAGACAGAATTAACAAAACACATGCTAAGATAGCATTTCTCATATAAGATTAATCATAAAATCAGTGGGTTCATGCCAAAACATACAACAAGAGATACATAGACTCACAGGTTAAGCTGTACAGAGCAACCAGATCAGCTTGTTTTGAATTACAGAGCCAAAAATCTTCAACTTTCAACAACCAAAAATGAGTAACACTTCCTGCTTATAACAGCCAGGTAGTGTACCATAGCAATTAATTACATGGTTGACCAAAAATCCTGCCAGATACACAGTATCAGAAAAATGGCGCTCAACGCATTACTAGATTGGCGCCCAAACATGAATGCAGTAGGTAGGGGAGGAGACAGGAAGAAATCTCGAGCCTTGCGCCGCCGCCTAGGGATCCAGATCTTCAATCGGGTATCAGATCCGTCCATACCTCTGCAACCTTCACCATTAATGGCACACCAACCCGCGGCCTTGGGAAAAACATCAACTGTGCATCGCAACCATTTCCTGCCAAGATTCATCGTCATGATATTTCAAAATATGCAGGGTCGAATTATCCCACATGCACCCCGTGGCGACCTTTTCAACACTTTATATACTAGGCCACGAGCATATATGATGTCGATGCTTTTGCTCCTGATGACACTAGTATAAGACTTCATCATCATCCTCCAACAGCATGATATCCTGTTGCTTAAAAAATCACCCTGACGTCAGCATCATCATCGCAATATCACCTGCATGATAATCGCCTTCATCGGCACAACCTGATCCATCGGAGGAAGATCCTCCTGCTTAGCCGATACCAAAAGTCTGGCCGATGAACATCCTGATGACGTCATCGTCATATCCTGCTGATGTCATCAGCATATCTGCCTACTGCGCACCTCCTCATATCCAGATGACGTCATCATCATATCGACATCAGGATGATATTCGGAAGATAACCGGATATTTGGAAATATCATCCTGATGCACAAATATCATGCTGTACTGTAGCTCCATTATAAGATCGGGGTGATAGATGAATATGCCAGATATTTGAAAAGATCACCCCCCACTAGATAATGCACGAAGCCGACAGGCGGATATCTCCTTGATATCAGCATCATCAGGATGATAAAACAACGAACATGAAGTGATACAACAACATCAGGATGATATTGACTAAGATCATCCTGACGTCCAAAATATGATGACCACGATAAAAATCGGGTCACACTTAGAACTTTACAGCAACATCATCAGGATGATCTTAACAAAGATCACCCGATGTTAAAATATCACCCCGCGAAAGATCATGCAGGCAGAAAATATGATGACCCTCGCAAGCAACACGGCGATAACTGGAAATATGATCATGATGATGACGACCCTTAAGAAAAAATAAGTCGGGTCGAACAACTCAGAAAATAACCCCCTCGGAAGATCGGGGTGACATCATCATCATAAAAGAGCAGGGTGATAATTGGAAGATCACCGGATATTTGAAAAATCACCCTCCGCAAGAAAATTAAGGCACATTGTAGCTCATCAGCAGGACCGGGATGATATCCAAACATCACCCGATATTGAAATATGATGATCCTGATGAAAAACAAGTCGACAGAAAACATGATGATGCGGACCATCATCGAAGACAATATGATGATGATGATCTCCTCCTCAAAGAAAATATGATGATGCAGCTGAAAAATGCCGAGGAGGTCCAACACTTAGGAAAATGGGCAAGAAGATATAGGGTTCAAATGAAGAAACCCCCTAAACATGAAAAATCAACCTCCAAGTCAAAATGAGTGCTAACACATACCATGGTAGTTTACTTGATGAATTCTCTCCCGGATCAAACCTCTGTTTACCTTTCACAGAGGCACTGGCTTTGAAAGCAGATTCAGTCTTGGGGGGATCATCTTCAAACTCGGTCATTTCAAATGCAACCAGTTTGCCAGCCAATTGGTCTCTTGTGACAGTTGTCTGGGCTTTGAATTCTTCAATGGAAGCAGCCTTGATTTTGTAAGAGGCAGGTAGGGATCTGAGAATTTTGCCAACAATTTCATTCTCATCCAAGACTCCACCAGCATTTCTAATTCCACAAACCAGCTCATTCACTCTTGGCATAAAGGTAGTAATATTTTCATCATCTCTCATTTTCAGTTTTTCAAATTTCCCTTTTAGACTCTATAACCTTGCACATTTAACATACTGGTCTCCTTCATGCAACAGTTCCAGTTTACTACAAATCTCAAAGACAGTTGGTAGGTCAATAACATTTGAGAGCTCTGAGTCAGATAATGCTCTTAGAAGAGCCTCTTTGGTCCGTAGATTATTTTCAGCATCTGTGAGTTCATTTAGGGTTGTAAGACCACCTTGTGGAGGTACATATAGTTTTGTATCCATGGACCAGTACGCCATTCCCATACACTGCAAGTGACATTTCATGCGACCTTTCCAAAGAGCAAAGTTGTTTCCATCAAACTTCAGACTGTCCTTCTTGTAAGACGACATCTTGGATCTCCTCAAGTGGTTCAGCTCCTTTTAGAGGAACTTGGCTCTGATACCAATTGTTAGACTTAGGGCACACAACTGAGAGGGGGGTGAATCAGTTGTGCAAAATTTTCTCTAATTTATACACTTAAAACCTCTTGGTGATTAGCAGTATATTAAACATGAAACATAATGCATTCAAATCAAAAGTGAAAACTCATCAACACATAAGACACCAAGATTTTGATGTGGAAAACCTGGTTAAGGGAAAAACCACAGGGTGATTAACCCAAGAATGTATTCTCTGTTAGAAGAATAGAAAGAATAAAATGGCACATGCCAATTGGGGCTCACTGCCCGAGCACACTGCTCACAAGAGGCTCACTGCCTACAAGAGACACACTGTCTACAAAAAAATAAGTATCACATACATGAACTAGAGAATAGCATCTTCACCATGCTTGAATCAGTTCCATTAAAGCCCAAAAACTTTTGCTCTACCTTTCTCTCCCTTCTTCGCTACCACACTCTCATCTCCACAAGACACTCTTTGAAATGACTTCACAATCCTTTATTTATACAGGGCATCGACTTAGGAACACTCATCTAAGTCAGCAAACACTTATAGATCATCCAGAAGATGTGTAATACATCTGGTCAGCCAGTCTTAGGAAGAACACCAACATCCGGTGGTTATTCATCAAATCCAAACTCTAACTTCAATGCAGACCGCCAACATGAACTAGGCACGATCCAAAGATCACCACAAGCTTTCCTGAGTCACCAAGAACATCCGCACTTCATCTACTTACTGGAATCCTCCTCTTCTTCATCCAGAACCTCAAGAACACAATCTGTCATCACTGTCACAAAGGAATAGGTTCTTCCGGACCTTCAAACCAAGAACCAATCTACTTGACACTTCACAAGGACGTCCTCAACACTTCCTCAAATCTGCAGAATGGGAAAATGCATTTCTGGATCTTACCAGACCTATCTGTATCACTCTGTCATCACTGAACACCTGCCCGAACCAATTTCACTTGAGCTATCATAACTTCTTCATATCTTCATGCGGACCTCTGAAATCTCTACTACAACATCTTAAGACATATATCTACAAACCCTTTAATCCACATCCTCTGATCCTCATCCTATATTGGACTTTTACCTTATGTCATCGTTGTTCTTCAATGTTCCTGATTGAGACTAATTTTCTCAATATCCTCAACACTCAACTCATCCAAACCTTAGCATTAATGTAACAGGAGTATGTTGACATCAATGACAACACCGGTTAGGTCCATACTTGCAACAATGGCCTAAATTTTTCTCATTTTTACTGAATGAATGTCTTCATGAACTACAATTATCCCCTCTTAAATCTCTTTCCTAGGCACAAAACCCCCTTGTTCACTGGAGATAATATCTAGAATAATCAAACCCAATCTACAAGAAAAGGCTTAGTAAGAATCTTATAAACTATGTTGCATAAGGAGATTGGTCTGAAGTCTTTGAAAGAAGAAGTCTTTTTTAGATTTAGGAATCAAAGTGATAAAAGTACTATTGACCTCTTTCAGTATTTTCCTTTCTCTTGTGGCTTCCTCCATAGCCTTCCAAACATCCTTACCAATGAAATCCCGGCATTTCTGAAAAAAGAGAGGGGGAAAACCATCTGGCCCTGGGGCTTTAGAACCTTCCATTGAAAAAATAGCTATTCTAATTTCTTCTAAGGAGAAAGGACAATCAAGGGAAGAAACGTGTGAATCTGTAATCAGTTTAGGGATGGTATCTAATATTTTTAATTCAACTTCATTAGCACCTGTAGCAGCAGTAGAAGAAGTCAAGAGATTCTGAAAAAACTTCACTGCTTCACTTCTAATCATCACCAATTCAGAAATAAAATTGTTATTAGAATTAGAGATTTGTGAAATCTGATTAAAACTTCATCTTTCTTTGACTGATGCATGAAAAAAAATCGTATTCTTATCTCCATCTTTCACCCGTAACTCTCTAGATTTTTGTTTCCAAAAAATTTCTTCTCTAGACTGGATTTCTTTTAATCTTTTAATCAAAAATTTCTCTTCCAAAAAGGCCTCTTGATTCATACCCTCTAAAATAACCTTGTTGTTCAAAGATTTTAACTGCTCTTCAACCAACAGCTTCTCTTGGAAAATATTATTTTTAATAAGATGTGGTTATATGATTAAATGTGGTTGGGTTGGTGTCAAATTTTGATATTATGATGCAATTTTAAGATGTCTAGAAATTCCTTGTTTAATTACATGTTTGGTTGGGTTTTATATGTTGTGCTTCAACTATCTTGTATTGTGTAAATACACCTAATGTTTGAATTGAGAGTATAGGCATATGTTTCCCAATGGTGATTAATCAGGAGATGGTCAATTTGGGTAATTGTGTTTATGTTGTATACCTTGTCTCACTCAATTTGAGTACAAAGTTGAGTCCTTGTGTAACCTTATGAAAGCATGATCTGAATTAATGTTGATTCTAGATCCATGTGTCATGAATAAACTTGTAAAGTGTGAGGTTTATTTGCATGCATGTTTATTTGACTCTTATTGTACTTGTATTTAATTATTTTTTGAAATGATTGATTTGAGAACATCGTAGAATATCTATCATTCTTGAGTTGAAAGAATTTATTATTATGGCTTAGTAAAAAGGTCTTGTGCATTTATACACGTGTAGACATATCGATTCCATTGGATAGACTAGTGAAAGTTTCATGGTCATTAAGTACATAGAAATTTATCAAATTACTCTACTCCAATTATAATTTATTTTATGTGGCATTTATCTATTTACACTTTTCATTTCCAAAATCATAAAGTTACTATTTAGATTAGATTTACTTACTTTTTGTTTTCTATATTTGTAATAAATTTGTTCTATACATTAGTAAGTAAAAAAGAAAGAATATTTAACTATATTAAATTATGAAAACCAACTTAGGGGTATTCAAAAATTTAAATCTTTTAGTAAGAAAAAAGGTCCAAGTAAGTAGCAACCATAAAGCATTCAAAATAAACATAAACACAAATGCTAACTAGATTTTTAGAAAAATTAAATGATCTACCACCTATTGGTAGCTAGATACATACTACAAACACAACTAACATGGTACTACATAAGTGACTAGATATAGAAGTGTTGTTATAGGGAGTCTAATCAAATTCGGAGGTTAAATTTACCCCACTTTTATCGGCACGGTCTCTCCCCAAGACATAAGGCTTGATAAAAGTGGCTAAGGGTTAGCGTTTCCATTGATGTATTGTAGCATTTTGTAGCGGTATTGAGTTGCAAGGATTGCTGCTTATAATCGGTTTGATTTACTAGATAATAATATTAGACTCTCTATTGGTGGATGTAGCCTGAGTTTGGGTGAACCATGTTAAAACTTGTCTCTCATTGTTATTATTTCTATGTATTTTCATTCCTCTGCTTAATCTTTATTTGCATTTAATTGATATCTTCTGCATGTAATCCCTAACAAGAAGTCAACAAATAGCTACTATATACTTAACAACTAGATATATTGCATGAACAACTAGATGTTATGTTCAACAATTAAGATGGTACTGCACTCAACAACTAGATATTTAATAAGCATGTGATAGTCCCTTTAACCATATCAAAGTATATCTCATGTCAAACATATAAAATTTTATGTCCATGATATAAATGTATTGAATCAAACATGTAATCAATTCCATTTTAAATTATGTATCATCATTTAAGATAAATCATCTCCACAAAAGTATCATCAAACATGCAAATATCTACAAACATGTGGACATAAATATATATAATCATCAAACACATGTGCAAATGTAGATAGAAATATCCACAAACATGTGCTACAAATGTAGATAGAAATGTCTACAAACATGTAGAAATAACCACAAACATGTGTAGATAGAAATGTAGATGAAAACATGTAGATCTAGAGAAATGTCCAAAAACACATGTAGATAGAAATGTCCTTAAACATGTAGAAATGTCCACAAACACATGTACAAATGTAGATCTAGAAATGTCTGAAAACAAATATCTAGAGAAACATGTCTAGGCAATGCTAGTAGCCTAGTCATCATGTTGGTTGCGAGTTGAGAAACCCTCTGAGTGAGCATCCTACTCTGATGGATGTGTTGAGCCCTGGAGACAGTATAACACATGTACATAAAAGTGTACAAATTATGTTAAATTAGAATAATGTTAAATAAATATGTACATGCACGTACAAATTATATGCAAACATGTAAGTACTGTTGGCAAGAGACACCGTGTAGCTTCATGATTGTTGTCATTGATGGCAACAAAGTTCATCCCACCCATCCGTAGGACATGATGTGCTTATACCGAAAGTCAAATTGAAGAGTGTTGTGGTCCAGTAAGCAAGAACAGAGCATGTGGCAAGGTCCAACAGTCAGGTCCGGATCTCTCAGAGAAAGTATCTTAGTAAAGTGCGGACTTGGGGAAGTCAAGAGGTGTACCTTGACTGATACATTTTAGGGATTGAGCCTCTGGTGATGGAAGAGTGAAGAGATATGAGCATCTAAGTGTTGGGTTCCTGTTTGGCAGAATTGATAGAGGAAGAACTGACCGGCAGAGCATCAGACCTTAATCTGAATCTATTATTGATGATGATCAAGCTTCCTGAGGTATCACTCATGATTGGCCGACATGATTGATGACTTCTATAAGCATCTCCTTGATACACATCACTTGGTAAGCAAGGATTCAGCTGATAGATCAGAATTTAGGAAAATATTGACTATTCTGGATGCCGACTAAGAAGGTGTCGAAATCATTGGTACGGATATATATACCAGATGGATTTAGATGTGAAGGTGTGTGTTGTGTGTTGGCAAGTGCAAAGAAAAGTAGAAGATCAATGTGAAGGTAGTAAGAAAGGTCCAGAATGTGACAGGACAGTAGCAACAAAGAAGAGGAAGAATGAAGTGCAGCAGATTAGTGTATTGAACCTAACCGGAACTGAACCTCAGCATGTGTGGATGCTTCTCATCAGTTCAAGTTTCTTATCACCTTATACCTTGTAGACAGTGAGTCTCTTGTAGGCAGTGAGCCTCTTGTGAGTAGTGTGCTCAGGCAGTGAGCCCTAATTGGCAAGTGCCATTTTGTACTATCTTATTCTTCTAATAGAGAATACAATCTTGGGTTAATCACCCCATGGTTTTTCCCTTAACAGGGTTTTCCACATCAAAATCATTGTGTCATGTGTACTGATGTTATTTCTATTTCATGGTTATGATTGCTTATATGATTTGATGCTGCATTAATAGTTAATGAAGTTGAAGTAATTAAGATGATTGATTCACCCCCCCTCTCAGTTATCAATAATTGGTATCAGAGCCAAGTTCCTCCAAATAGAGCCTAACAGCTTGAGGAAGATCTGGGAATTCAAATGGATGTGTATGGTATGAGGGAACAACTTCAGTCTGCCCTAGATGATCTTGAGCAATCTAACTCTGAAGTCAATGAATTGAAGGAAAGAATCAAATAGGCTAATGACTTCATAAATGAACTAAAAGGGAAACTGAGTATCTCTATGAAAAAGAGAAAGGATCTACTTCAGCAATTGACAAGTCAAGGTGAAGCAAATGATACAAATGAAGACCTGAAGGAGAAGACCAAGCTATGTGAAAAGTTATCAAAAGAGATCATTATGGTAAGACATGAAATGGAATCAGGAGTTATGAAATTCACCCATGAGATAGTACAACACATGTACATAAAAGTGTACAAATTATGTTAAATTAGAATAATGTTAAATATATATGTACATGCACGTACAAATTATATGCAAACATGTAAGTACTATTGGCAAGAGACACTGTGTAGCTTCATGATTGTTGTCATTGATGGCAACAAAGTTCATCCCACCCATCCATAGGACATGATGTGCTTATACCGAAAGTCAAATTGAAGAGTGTTGTGGTCTAGTAAGCAAGAACAGAGCATGTGGCAAGGTCTGACAGTCAAGTCCGGATCTCTCAGAGAAAGTATCTTAGTAAAGTGCGGACTTGGGGAAGTCAAGAGGTGTACCTTGACTAATACATTTTAGGGATTGAGCCTCTGGTGATGGAAGAGTGAAGAGATATGAGCATCTAAGTGCTGGGTTCCTGTTTGGCAGAATTGATAGAGGAAGAACTGACCGGCAGAGCATCAGACCTTAATCCGGATCTATTATTGATGATGATCAAGCTTCTTGAGGTATCACTCATGATTGGCCGACATGATTGATGACTTCTATAAGCATCTCCTTGATACACATCACTTGGTAAGCAAGGATTCAGCCGACAGATTAGAATTTAGGAAAATATTAACTATTCTGGATGCCGACTAAGAAGGTGTCGAAATCATTGGTACGGATATATATACCAGATGGATTTAGATGTGAAGGTGTGTGTTGTGTGTTGGCAAGTGCAAAGAAAAGCAGAAGATCAATGTGAAGGTAGTAAGAAAGGTCTGGAATGTGACAGGACAGCAACAGCAAAGAAGAGGAAGAATGAAGTGCAGCAGATCAGTGTATTGTACCTAACCAGAACTGAACCTCAGCATGTGTGGATGCTTCTCATCAGTTCAAGTTTCTTATCACCTTATACTTTGTAGACAGTGAGTCTCTTGTAGGTAGTGTGCCTCTTGTGAGCAGTGTGCTCAGGCAGTGAGCCCTAATTGGCAAGTGCCATTTTGTACTATCTTATTCTTCTAACAGAGAATACAATCTTGGGTTAATCACCCCGTGGTTTTTCCCTTAACAGGGTTTTCCACGTCAAAATCATTGTGTCATGTGTACTGATGTTATTTCTATTTCATGGTTATGATTGCTTATATGATTTGATGCTGCATTAATAGTTAATGAAGTTGAAGTAATTAAGATGATTGATTCACCCCCCTCTCAGTTATCAAGAATTGGTATCAGAGCCAAGTTCCTCCAAATAGAGCCTAACAGCTTGAGGAAGATCTGGGAATTCAAATGGATGTGTATGGTATGAGGGAACAACTTCAGTCTGCCCTAGATGATCTTGAGCAATCTAACTCTGAAGTCAATGAATTGAAGGAAAGACTCAAATAGGCTGATGACTTCATAAATGAACTAAAAGGGAAACTGAGTATCTCTATGAAAAAGAGAAAGGATCTACTTCAGCAATTGGCAAGTCAAGGTGAAGCAAATGATACAAATGAAGACCTGAAGGAGAAGACCAAGCTATGTGAAAAGTTATCAAAAGAGATCATTATGGTAAGACATGAAATGGAATCAGGAGTTATGAAATTCACCCAAGAAAATGAAGAGAAAAGAAAAACTAAAGATGATCTAAAACAATCTCTCCAGGAGAAATCAGAAGACTACCATAAAATGGATAGAATAATCAGACATCTGGAATCTGATCTTGAAGAAGCAAGAGATAATGAAGATCAACTTGAGAATCAGATTGACACTCTTAAAAGGGATCTTCAGACAGCAAATGAATACAAAGAGAAATTCAAGATAAGCTTTGCTCAACTTGAAGTTCTTCTTCAAAGCTAGAAGAGGATAGATGACAAACAAGGCTTGGGGTATGAGAAAGGTGAAAGCTCTAGATCCGGTCAGAAGAACTCTAGATCAAGAAACCCAAGGAACAGACCTAGAAGACCTCCGATAAGGCAACCAAATGCTCAAAGATATCCTTCCTTCAATGGATATTGCCACAATTGTAATAACTTTGATCATAAAGCAAATCAATGCAGAAGAAGAATGAATCATACTAATTCATTCTCCTCCAAACAGTGTTTCAATTGCAAAAGGTATGGTCACAAATCTCATGAGTGTAGAAATATGCAAATGAACAATTCACTCAATGGTAGATGTTTTGCATGCAATAGAATGGGACATATGGCTAATCAGTGTAGATCAAGAGGATATCAGTCAAATATGAAAAGAAATGTTGTTTTCTACAATTGCAATAGATCCGGTCATATTGCCAAATTCTGTAGAAGTAAGAATCAGAACAATAAGGGTGCGGTACATCATAATCCAAACCAAGACAAAGGAAAAGGAAAAGTGAATGCGGATGAAATTCAAAGGGAGATGAATAAGATTTGGGTGAAGAGAAGTATAGAAAATGATGGGCATGGATTTGCACCAGAATCTGGTGCTAATATTCCTTCTAGAAACTGAACAGATGAGCTCTGGCTCAGGGGGAGACACAAATGATAATCATTTTCCCCCAGCCAGTCATTTGGTGCCTAAAATTGGCACATGGTAAATTGTGGATTAAAGGGTTCTCATAAAAATATCTAAAGAAGCCTTAGTAAAGATATGGAAAATCTGCAAGAAGATTTGAAGAGTCTAATCCTTCCAGATTGATCCGGTTTAACAGTCTTCTGGTAAAAGCAAGACTTTCACAGTTTGATCCGGTGTGATTCTAAATTGAAACATCTTGATCTATGACAAATGGGATGATCTGAGGAAAAGGTATTCATTATGATCCATCGCTAACATCAACTCTAAGTGCATCACAATGATCCGGATAAGTTTCTCCTTCTCTGAATAAGGAAAACTAGGCATTCTAAAATGACTTAAGTTGCGCACTTATTACAATGAGGAATTAGGGTTTGCACAGAAATATAAGGGTTCTCCTATTAAACAGTTTCTCATTCTACATTCAAGAAGAAGAAGAAAAGGAGCTCTATAAACAATTTGTTTCAAGCCTCTCAAAGAACAACCACAGAAGATTAATTCTTCCAGCAATCTAATCCAGCTCATTCAGTGAAGCACAAAAAGTTATTTCCCATTCTTGATCAAACTCTCTCTGAATCTTTAAGATGGCTACTCTGAATGTTGTGAAGATTTTTGATAGGTCGCGCCCTAAATTTAAGAAACATCCCTACAAATCTCTAGAAGTGGATCCCTTAGGCTCATTTTCTAGCATTCCTTTGCATGTTGAAGACGTTAGGGCATACATTCATGCAAACATAGAAGAATTTGGAGAATCCAAGCTAGTAGATATCTATCATAATCAGTTAATAGACAACTCATTTGAACTCAAACCTCAGTATAAGGCCATCAGGGACAAACATTTTACACAGTGCATTCATTTCCCCTATTTTGCAGAAGATGAATGGGTCCGAGTAGAATGCATGATAACTTTATATGGTTGATGAGGCCTTTTAAGATAACCAAGGATGCCATTAGGGTAGTTATCGGATTGCACTCATCCGGTGGGATTCCTGTTCTCAAGTCAGTTAAAAATCAAACTGTGAGTGAGGCTACCAGATCAAAATTTGACAAAAGAGCAATGACAATAGAAGACATCACTGATCTGAACGTCAAGTTTGCCTCCATGATCATTGGTTATAAGATATATCACTCTAGCAGGGAAAATTCAGTACCCGCAACTGCAATTTACACTGCTTATGAAATGTTGAGAAAAAATGCAGATTATGATCTTTGTGAACTCCTTTTGAGCCAACTGATTGAAAACCTACAAAAGATCAAGAAGGACAAGAAGAACTCTTTCAAGTATGGTGGGTTGATACTGTGTTTGTTCTTCTACTTCATGAATGAGCTTCCTAGATCTAATGGTTGGGTATGGCAGATTGATAGACTAGTAGCCATCCAAATTAGAGATTATATACATGGGCTTGGTGATGCCAAGGCATAGAATATAGCACTCTGGGGATATTTCAAGAATCTTCAGAGCATGATGCAAGCAAGAGAGAGAATCCCTCAATCTTTAGTTGAAAAGTATAAAGATACAGTATGCTTTATTGTAGAAATTGATCAATGTCTAATGGAGGCAATAGAGCCAAGAATAGTCTAGATCATGCCAATGGGGTATGAAGTAGATGAGAAAATTGTTGAGCTACATATTCAATACATGCTTAGTCAACCCAAGGATCCTAAAGCAGAAAGGTTTGGAACCTTTGAAGAATTAAGTGTGAAGATCCATGTGAAGCTAAGACAACCGGAAATAAAAAGAAAAGTGAGGAGGGAAGTAGAAGAGTTTGCCAAGAGGCATGGAATTTCAAAAGAGGCACTTGATGCAAATAGATAGAAGACAGAAAGGGCAAGAGAAAGAAAAAGAAAAAGCAGAGAAAGAAGGTGCTCCGGTGGAAGTCCCCTCCTAGACCAGATCCTCTAAGACCTCTGCACCTACCACTGCAAAGAGCTCAAAGGCATTAAAACTAGAAGCAAAATCATCTGGTAAAGGAGAAAAGAGAACAAAGACAAAGGCAAAAGGTCTTACACAAGCAAGAAGGATGAAGAAGAGATAGAATCTGATGAAGAGATCAAGAAGATGAAAAAGAAGAAGAAAGTATCCGGTGAAGACAAGGAGGCAGAGGTAGAAGAGTTTGTCGAAAGGCCCACTCTGTCCTTAGATGATGTAGTTTAAGCAGTTACTATGGATGGGAACCTACAACCAATAACAAAACTCTATGATGCATATAATGATGCAGATAGAAAGATCTTGGAGGAAGCCACAGTTAAGTACTTGAACATATACAATAAAGCATTTATTGAAATAATTTCTCTAATTCCCAAAAGTTTAGAAAAGGAACTTGAAATGAGAAAAGAAAATGCCAAGGCTAAGGACTTAGAGATCAAAGAACAGATAGCTATTCAGCTCTATCCTTCAATTACTCTGAAACAAATGGATATGATCTTCAAAGATTGCAAGGATGAATTCCAAAGTAAGGCTAGAATGAATCATCTCATGCTTGGAGAAACTAATAAAGTGGCTAAAGAAATAGAAAAAATCCTTCAGAATGCCTATAAAAGATTCAACATTCCAGTTATAGAGGATTTAGGTGATGATCCCTCGGGAATGGATAACAAAGAAGAATCTACTGAGACTGTAGCAAAAGAGGTAAAGGAGACAGGTGAAGAAAAAGATAAGGACTTAGAATTCTCTGCTCCGGAAGAGGAAGTCCAAGAAGAAGCAAATATCTCTCATCTGGTTTCCCCTGCAAACTCTGGATCCAAAGGAGAAGAAAGAATAGAAGAGAAGATTAGTCAAGAAGTAGAGGAGAAGGAAAAAGAAGATGACAGTAGCAAGGCTGCAGAAGGAGAGAAAAATCCAACAAAGAAGGCCACAGATGATAGTGGTAAGGCTGCAGAAGGGGAAAAAACCCTGTCACCGGCAAGAGACACATCAGAAGCGGTTGAAGGATTCCTGACCAAGGAGATGATGGAATTTGATGAACCGAAACTTCTTCAAGGACGGTTCAATTTTGACTCCATCTCCCCGGTTCAAACCATGAAGCTAGCATCCTTTACTTCAGCAAAGGCAAAAGAAAAACTTCTGAAGCCTCACATGGAAGACTGCAAGCTCATAGAAACTGCATCTAGTGTATTGGAGAAGATCATGCCATCTTTTCAAAAGGATCCCTTAGCCTCTTCATCCGATAATCTCAAATCTCTAGTTAATAGTGTTAGCACACATTTTGATTCCTTAGAATAGTCAGTAGAAGATAAAGTCTGGAAGGAGTTTTTGGAAAAGAGATTCTCTGAAGTACAAGGACTAATAACCAATGATAGGAGAAATATAGATATGGGGATAAAGAGCTTAGAAAATGCTCTTAAAGATGGTGGGGAAATGTATAAATTTTGTCTATCATGGTCCAAAGTAACAGTGGAGATTGAGAAGAAAGTGAAAGAACAGGAGGATAAACTAACAAGACTATCTCAGAATTTTGATCCTCTTACCTCTTCCATAATAAATCAAGAATGTCAGACTATTGCAGTCCTGAATGAAATTAAGACGCTTGAGAAGGAGAAGAAAAATAGAATAAGTAGGTTGAGTGAACTTAGAGGGATAATTATCCCTAAGTTAGAGGCCATGCATGAAGCCCTAAATGATGCTCAAACCACAGCCTGAACCAGTGATCCGACAGATCTGAAGAGGGCAGAAGCCTTTGCATTCCTATTGAGTGGTCACATCTCAATTTTGGACAGGATGAAGCCGAGTTGGGTGACAGAAGTTGTACAATTGAAGAATACTTTTGTAGATATACTAAAGTATATGTAAAGTATAATCGGATAATATACATATGCAATTAAGTATAGATTGAGTTTTATAAATTTTGGTATGCGGACCCCACCCTTTGCCATTGATGTCAAAGGGGGAGTGAGGAGTAGTGAAAAATGAGGAATCCAACTAAGGGGGAGCTCCGAAAAATGTACATAAGAATAGAGCATTAACCAAGGGGGAGTATAGTGTGACAGTCATTTTTCACTAAGTGTTGCCATCAATGCCAAAGGGGGAGATTGTTGGCAAGAGACACTATGTAGCTTCATGATTGTTGTCATTGATGGCAACAAATTTCATCCCACCCATCCGCAGGATATGATGTGCTTATACTGGAAGTCAAATTGAAGAGTGTTGTGGTCCGGTAAGCAAAAACAGAGCATGTGGCAAGGTCTGACAGTCAGGTCTGGATCTCTCAGAGAAAGTATCTTAGTAAAGTGCAGACTTGGGAAAGTCAAGAGGTGTACCTTGACTGATACATTTCAAGGATTGAGCCTCCGACAATGGAAGAGTGAAGAGATATGAGCATCTAAGTGTTGGGTTCCTGTTTGGCAGAATTGATAGAGGAAGAACTGACCGGCAGAGCATCAGACCTTAATCCAGATCTATTATTGATGGTGATCAAGCTTCCTAAGGTATCACTCATGATTGGCCGACATGATTGATGACTTCTATAAGCATCTCCTTGATACATATCACTTGGTAAGCAAGGATTCAGCCGACAGATTAGAATTTAGGAAAATATTGACTATTCTGGATGCCGACTAAGAAGGTGTTGAAATCATTGGTGCGGATATATATACCAGATGGATTTAGATGTGAAGGTGTGTGTTGTGTGTTGGCAAGTGCGAAGAAAAGCAGAAGAGCAATGTGAAGCCAGTAAGACAGGTCCGGAATGTGACAGGACAGCAGCAACAAAGAAGAGGAAGAATGAAGTGCAGCAGATCAGTGTATTGAGCCTAACCGGAACTAAACCTTAGCATGTGTGGATGCTTCTCATCAGTTCAAGTTTCTTATCACCTTATACCTTGTAGACAGTGAGTCTCTTGTAGGCAGTGAGCCTCTTGTGAGCAGTGTGCTCGGGTAGTGAGCCCTAATTGGCAAGTGTCATTTTATACTATCTTATTCTTCTAACAGAGAATACAATCTTAGGTTAATCACCCCGTGGTTTTTCCCTTAACAAGGTTTTCCACATCAAAATCATTGTGTCATGTGTATTGATGTTATTTCTATTTCATGGTTATGATTGCTTTTATGATTTAACGCTTCATTAATAGTTAATGAAGTTGAAGTAATTAAGATAACTGATTCACCCCCCCTCTCAGTTATCAACAAGTACATGATTTAAAAATTTAAAATTCACATGTCCACTAACATTACTAGCATTAGATGAATCATGTCTGCGTACACGATCCGTCCCCAGACTAGGTGTAACATGAGCTAACCCCTATAATATATATATAATTATAAATGTGTACATTAGGACTCTATCTAGCAAAGTAATTTAACTTAATTTAATTTAAGTTCAAGTTTAAATCATGCATGCATACACATAATCATGTACATACCTATGTATCAGGTGGTGCAGGATCTGCTACAATGATCATATCTGATGCCTCCTTGGCTAGCTCCAGTAATGAAGAGTGAAGTGGACTATGCAGGTGAGTTGGCATCAAAGAGCCTAAATGTAGAAGCATATCCACATAACCTAACGATCCCATCTGCAACTGCAACTCCTCAAGTGAATCTAGGAAGGGTTGGGATGTCTGATGCTCAACACTTGCAAAAGGAGGGATAGGTGTATCTACCTCTGCAGTAGCTAAATGATCTGTGGGTGGATCAGGATGTGGAGTACTACCAGGCACCTCAGGCACCTGATGAGAAGGTCTCACGGCCTGACTGGATTATGACCTAGTATGTGAACGACAAGCTCTACCCACATGTCCTCTAACCTCATCTAAAGGGATACAAAGCTCTGATGTAATAAAAGCATATGACTCCAATAGGTCCTCAGAAAGACAACTTGATGTAGTCTGAAGCATATGGTCTCCTATAAGACCATCTATGTCTATGGGTAAAGGGACACCCGTGATAGCATAAGGATTCAGTAGCGTGATTCGATGGTCTAGATCATCCAGGATGACTCATCAAATATCTTCCCACATGATCAGAAGATATAATAGATGTGGTAGTTGCAATATCACCAACACTGTCGATTTCTTCCCTTTGGGAAACAATGACAACCTAATCAACAATAGGGGCCAGGGCTGGGGAGATAGCAGGCATCCTCTCCCCAACCAAGGCCCTATAAACTAGAGCTTATCGATTTGCTCGACGATAGGCATCTCTATCAGCAACCGTGCCCCTCTCCAAACCAAAATATGTTGGCAAATCCAAGTAGTTGACCTTGAGGCCCAAATGAACCTCTCCATATAACTGTTGTACAAAATATAAAGGAATTTGGTCGTTATTGGGATAACGACCACGAGTAGCAAGGAAATGTGGATATATTAATGGGACCATACGAGGGTCTACACATCTAGTCACTTGGTAGCCCCTCACATTAGGCCTACCAACATAATATGGGAAACATTGGGATTTGATGGTCTGTTTCGAGACACTAAGCTGAATAGAAGCAAGAGAAACATCACCAGTCACCTCTTGCCACATCTGGGCAAGAATAATAGCAAGATAGATAAAATTGATTGACAGGTGTCCCTATAAACCCCTGTTGTGTTGGGGTCAAAAAGAACACCTCTCAATCTCTGGATCTTATTATCTGTACGAGTAAATATAGAAGGTCCAAGAGGTGGTGGTGCATGTGCCATGATATATCTTGACCTAAATTAGACATCTAGAGATACATCATGTGCATGTAGAAATTCATAGTTCTCAAGTGTATAAATATATTATATATAAATAAGAAAATAAGAAAGAGAATAAGTAGTATAGAAAGCACACAATATTCAATACAAGAACATTTTATACAATAACATTTTATAAATTTTATATGCCTTAAGAAAAGCAATGAAAGTACATATTATATGCCTTTGTTTGAGTATGTTATTTATGAATCAATTTATTTACTATATACTACATTTGAAATACTTGCTCAATATTTTAACATGTTATCAAAGCCATAAATTATCTCATTTTTTATCAACTAGAAATCTTGTAAGATTTTGAAACTTTATAAAGAAAAAGATATGGTAGTAGAAGGCATTGGAGAATCATAAAATCTTATAGATCAATTCAATGATTAAGGTTTTAATATATATGAAATCTTATAATGAAGGTGTTTTTGCTAAAATATAAGGACTCATTTTAGTTGATAAAAAAAGTCAAGCCTCCACAAAATTTATCAGCAAGTGGGAGGTAATATGGATATATGGTAAAGTTTCTTTTGGATATTATATAATTTAATTAACAATGTGATTCTGCATGTTAGTGACTCAAATATAGCAAAGGATGCTTTGGATTAATTGACTTAAATGTGTGAATCAAGAGATGACTTAAATTAGTAGATGATACATACAGTCTACACATAAAATTAAATAGTTTTCAAAATATATATACATATGTTGAATTATACTTACAAAACCTTATTTATACCTCTATAGTTGCATTAGGATGGCCATGTTGAACCAATTCTCTACACTTGATGAGTGATAAGTCTCACCAACATCATTGATAGTGTCTACTTTGGAAGTTGTGGAACAAATGTATCAATGTATACACACCTACATCATAGTAGATAGGGATGTTGTGTTGCACTTTCCTATCAACATACAATTTCTCACTTCTAACTTGTTGAGCTCGCAGCTTATCCCTAGTGATTTAAGCTCACAACACAACATCCCTCTCTCTGATGTAGGTGTGTATGTTGATGTTGTTCCACAACTTCCAAAACTTAGACACTAGTTATCACTCATGTTGGTGAGACATATTAGTCATCTTGTAGAGAATTGGTTCAACATGGCCATCCTAATGCAACTATAGCTTGGTATAAATAAGGTTTTGTAAGTATAATTCAACACATAATTGTCTATTTCAAACAATTTAATTTTACGTGTATACTGTGTCATCTACTAATTTTTTAAAAAAATATACTTACAAAACCTTATATTTATACCTCTATAGTTGCATTAGGATGGCCATGTTGAACCAATTCTCTACACTTGATGATTGCTATGTCTCACCAACATCATTGATAGTGTCTACTTTGGAAGTTGTGGAATAAATGTATCAATGTAGATACACCTACATCAGAGTAGATAGGGATGTTGTGTTGCGCTCACCTATCAACATACAATTTCTCACTTCTGACTTGTTGAGCTCGTAGCATATCCCTGGTGATTTAAGCTCACAACACAACTTCCCTCTCTCTAATGTAGGTGTGTATGTTGATGTTGTTCCACAACTTCCAAAACTTAGACACTAGTTATCACTAATGTTGGTGAGGCATATCAGTCATCTTGTAGAGAATTGGTTCAACATGGCCATCCTAATGCAACTATAGCTCGGTATAAATAAGGTTTTGTAAGTATAATTCAACACATAATTGTCTATTTTAAACAATTTAATTCTACGTGTAGACTGTGTCATCTACTATTTTTTTTAAATATGTACTTACAAAACCTTATATTTATACCTCTATAGTTGCATTAGGAAGGCCATGTTGAACCAATTCTCTACACTTGATGAGTGATATGTCTCACCAACATCATTGATAGTGTCTACTTTGGAAGGTGTGGAACAAATGTATCAATGTATACACACCTACATCAGAGTAGATAGGGATGTTGTGTTGTGCTCGCCTATCAACATACAATTTCTTTCTTCTGACTTGTTGAGCTTGTAGCTTATCTCTAGTGATTTAAGCTCGCAACACAGCATCCCTCTCTCTGATGTAGGTGTGTATGTTGATGTTGTTCCACAACTTCCAAAACTTAGACACTAGTTATCACTGATGTTGGTGAGACATATCAGTCATCTTGTAGAGAATTGGTTCAACATGGCCATCCTAATGCAACTATAGCTCAGTATAAATAAGGTTTTGTAAGTATAATTCAACACATAATTGTCTATTTCAAACAATTTAATTTTACATGTAGACTATGTCATCTACTAATTTTTTTAAAAATATGTACTTACAAAACCTTATATTTATACCTCTATAGTTGCATTAGGATCTGGCCATGTTGAACCAATTCTCTACACTTGATGACTGATATGTCTCACCAACATCATTGATAGTGTCTACTTTGGACTGTGGAACAAATGTATCAACATACACACCTACATCAGAGTAGATAGGGCTATTGTGTTGTGCTCACCTATCAACATACAATTTCTTCTCTGATGTAGGTGTGTATGTTGATGTTGTTCCACAACTTCCAAAGTGGAGACTAGTTATCACTGATGTTGGTGAGACATATCAATCATCTTGTAGAGAATTGGTGAACAACATGGCCATCCTAATTAAATAACACATAAATGTGTAATTTAGAAGTTATAATTAAATAAACATGAAGTACATTTCCAATGGCATTATCATATTCCAACACGTTAAATAGTTTTAAGAAGGAAGATTTCATGTCTAATTTATGCATGGATGATTCTTTTCCTTTTCAAAGTAAAGAGAGAGAGAGAGAGATTTTAACTAAAATAAATTATTTAATGTCATCACATGTCTTAAATCTAGTGTAATGAACACCTTGTAGCTCACTCCTAAAATCTCACTTTCCAAATCTTAAATCATGGTTGGGAATCACCACCCTTAGGTGGGAAACTTTCTCCTTCATTTACATCCTAGGAAATTGAGCTTCAGGACTTCTACTCACCCATGGATGTAGGGGAGAGGTGTCATCCACATCCTCCAATCACACTCAATTTTTCACAACCTCATTTGATCATGACAAATAGGGCACGAACTATGTTTCTAGCCCAAATCCCCTCCAATTTAAAGTCATCAAAAAGCCTCCCAATCTCACTTTTTATATAACTTATTTACAATAAACTTTCACATTGAGAGAAAATTTTGAGTAATAGTTTCTAAAGAAGTTCAACCCTAGGATGTTAGTGACTAGAGCAAAATTTAGAGTGAGTTATATTTTATTTGAGCTCTTGAAAGAGTTTTTGGAGCATGTTTAATGGTATGGAGCCTCTTAGTTCTTCACATTATCAAATGAAACTAGACCCACTCTTTTGAGAATCTTCCTTTACCCACCCTTTTTATATGTTTCTCTAACCCTACCTCCTTCATAACCATTAGCTTCCTTTTATCCTTCTTGTTTTACTACTTAGACATGGTAGGTTATATGCTAGAGTAGTTTTTTGTTCTATATCATTTAGTTAGTTTAGTGTTAGGTGTAGAATACAAGAGGAAGCTACCCTTATATAGAGGTTTTGACATAGTTATTCAAAGAAAATGTTGATACATGTAGGTTCCCTATCTATTGGATCTTCTCAAACTGTGCTAATAAAAATAGTAAGCACAATAAATTCACATTTTTTATATATCTAGTAAGTGAGGTCTATGTATTTAGTCTGTATAGTTGAATCAATGAATTGAAGTATCTATTTTTTATGTTTTTGCACTAGCTAGCTTAGGTTTCTTGTTACAAGGAGTCAAAATTCACTTTATTTTTAGGTGCCCAATGTATTATGAGATATGTGATAGGTTTTACTACTTCTGAACTAAAGAGAAATTCATGGCTCTCACTAAGATATTATTCATTATGAGGATCAAAGATACATTTATAGTTGTATTCATTAGAGACACGACACAACATAATTTTGCATTAGATTAAGAGCTCATACAACTTTATATCAATTTAAAAATAGAAATTGAGATATTTATTACCAAGTGGCAAGTAGATGTGTTGGTGCTCCAAAATATATACTAAATCTCTAGAGAATGCACGTCAATCTAAATGCAAGGAACTTAGGGTAGTTTAGACTAACAAGCAAGACCCATGATCATGTTACAAGTGGTTTTGACCAACTAACAAGAGAAAACAACACTTCTACACTTCTAGCTTTGATATTCCAAAGAGAGTAATCCTAGAGATATTTATAGGACAATCAAAGAGAAATAAAGAGAAAATGGTTAGATAGATTAGCTATGCCCTTTGCACTATGAGATACTCCAAATATTTTTCATTAAGCACCCCTTACATTGGCTTATTGGTCTTAGAAATCAAAGATCTCTTATCACTAGATTAATATATCAACTTGCACATGCAACTAAAGATGCAAAAATAATTTATATCTCCAAATGTAGAACCCTTTATAGTCCATACTTCATATGTAACTTGGAAATCAAAAACATGAATAATTCTTTAAAGGTAGATTAAAATGTAGGCTCTTAAGAGATAAGGTAATGGTAAATGTCAAATGAGTCTATGTACGCTGGTAGGATCTAATAAACAACAATTTTATGAGGACAAAGAATGATATTCAATATTCAACATGACTAATTTACCAAAGAGGACCAATGTTTTACTTCATTGGCAATAGAGTCAAGTCTTGAATAAATGAGTAAATACTTTTTTAAATATGATCTTAAAAGAAAGATATGAATTGATCTAGAAATAGAGAACTAGTATTACATTCAAGATCCCATCTGTCTAGTTGCAATTTCATTTAAATGCAATTCAAAGAGTCAAAAAACTTCACATAACTAGACATTATTTAGTCGTCCATAAATGAATAATTAATCTCATATGCTATTTTGAAAAGGAATTCTCAAAGAATTTCAAAATATTTTACAAGTGTTGCGATAATTAACTAATAAAATCAAGAACAAGCTAGCAAATATAGTAGGAGTAGGGATGATTTTATTATCCCCTAAAATTCCTTGACAAATATGGAGACATTTAGATCATGGAGGGGATTTCCTCTTAACAGTGGGCACCTTCTCCATATTTTACAAAATAAGGAATAACACAAGACTTCATAATTGAATTATAGAATTTAACACCAAAGATTATGCTAAACAGAGGAAAACCTATAAAAATTTGGCCCATGAGGTCCAAATGTTGTAACAATCTAGAATTTGGTAAAAGATCATCCAACCCAATTGGATAGATAGAACTTACATTTATACCTAATGATTTTACCATAGATCTACTACAATAATAACGCATATTCCAATCTAAATATTAACTTTTTTTAACAATGGGTGATTAGGATAAAGTCAATGTACATAAATTATACAACTTTAAGGTCTTATATATGTTTTGAAATGGCAAGAAATGTGTTTTTTAGTGGGTATTGTAGTAGGATTCTTATTGAGAAGTTTAGTTTGATATTTGTAAACTTGCTATATGGTTGCTACCTGTTTATGAATTATTTGAGAATGAAAATGTGATTTAGTGTGGTCACAAGCCTTTATTTAATTAAATACTTATGAACTCATTGCAAGTGGTTGGGTTGTGATAAACCATTCCAAATTAATAGTTGTTTAGGTTAAAGCCCTCAAAGGTTGAGTTACACTTGTTATGAGCCTTATTGAAGTCTTGGACTTGTCTTGTGTGGAACCCACATTGGCTCATGAGATAATTATTATATAAAATTGATTGAATTCACATTGGTCACCATTAGTGCTATGAGGCAATTAGTATGATTGAGTTGAGGCTAACATTTCATTGCAATCATAATGATGTTGCACACTTAAAGAACTCATGGAGTCATGAGGATTGATCTAATTCTCAAACATTTACAAATTCCTAAAGACTTATTTCCAAGTTGTTTTATCATTGCAACCTTTTACTACAACATATAGATGCTAATCACTCAATAGGTATTTGTTTCATCATGAGATGATTTGACCATATGTTTATGTATGGTTCACTAGGTTCTAGTGGTTAACCCTATCTAAGTAATTGATATGTCAATTGAACTAGTCCTAGCCAAAGTAAAATCATAAGACACTTTAATGTAGCATTAGAATTGACCAACATCATCAACATCATTATCGTCGATAACATTAGTAATAACAATTACATGTCTACATATTGTTAGAATTTTTTGGAAATGGATTTATATATATCTTTAAATTATTTTTAGCAAGTGCCACCAATGGATTTTTATTGTCATATAACATGAAATAATTAAAATAAGATAAGGGATTTTGATACCTAGCACTTATTGAGCTGAACATGATACATCTAAACTACATACGGTAGTTATGAATTTTGAACTGGTTCTTTACCTTCAGGTGCAAAAAGAGAGATTGGTTGTGTGGCTATAGACGTCTCATTGCAATGAATATAAGTATTTCTCTTGTAATTTTTTAAGTAATATAAGAGGCATGCTTTCATAAATAATAAATGAGCTTTTTTAAAAAAAGTTGTGAGCTATTGAATGGAATCTCTCTTTTAGCTATAGTCATTCATAGTTACATCTAAGCTCAAGAGTAGTTTTCATGGAAAATAGATTTTTTTTTCATAACACATGGATCTCTATTATCTGTTATCCTTGAATAGAGAGAACAGGTTATATGGTTGAGAAGGTGGCATGAAAAAACCCTAGTTTGCCAAACTAGGGTTTTACATAGAGCTCAAGAGTAGTTTTCATGGAAAATAGATTCTTTTTTTCATAACATGGATCTCTATTATCTATTATCCTTGAATAGAGAGAATAGGTTATATTGTTGAGAAGGTGGCATGAAAAAACCCTAGTTTGCCAAACTAGGGTTTAACAGTGAACTAAATTTAACCAGTTAAGAATTCAACAATGCAATGGAATTTTTCATTGCATGTAACCTGTGTATATGTAAATGAGAAACAACAAATATTCTATGACAAACTGTAGACATATATAGTGAAACGACAGGCTTTTATGAGCATATATCAGTAAGGTATACACCTAGAGGGACGCTGGAATGCTGATGTGGACACTGGAATGTTGATCTGGGGCCTTGTCGTAGCCTTTTTCGTTGTCCCCTTCGACTCCTTCGAATGCCCTATCACCTTCATCTGCCAATGTGAACACTATCACTCTTAAATGACAAAAAAATGTTATTTGATAGTTTTAACCTTTTTATTAAAAAAATAATAAAATAATACCTTCGATCGAAGATGGTCTTCAATTGAAGGTATTAATTTATTGTTTTAACTTGGCGCCCAAAGACCTTCGAATGGAGACCCCCTTCAAACAAAGGCCATATTATTTTAAGATTTAAAAAGGCCGATAGGACCTTCAAATGAAGGAAATACCTTCAAACGAAGGTGCCTGCTATAGTTTTTTTAGCACCTTCAATTTTTCTTCGTCAACAAAGTGTAACCCACTATTGTGGGATGACCCATGATAGAGTAGCGGCATGTGTTCTGGCATAATAAGCTAGTGTTGAAGTCTTGTTGGAATGCTTCACGTTCCTTAGAAAATGAATGGTTGCCCTTGTGGTTTTGAGGACATGTGTATGGATGTGTATTATATGCTTCCTTGTAGTTTCAAGGTTCTTGGTGGTCCGCAGCTCAGTTTCTCAATGACAACATGTTGCAGTGTGTTCCTGATGACAGATTGTTCTCAGAGTTCATGATTGAAGATGTGGAGAGGTAAAGGAGTGTTTGGGGATGTTGTATGAGTTCTGTAGACTCATCTGGAAAAGTCTCATGAAGATCTTTCTTTTTTTCCAATATTGTACAAGGTTTTAAGTTGATGTGGTTGTTTACTTCAAGGTTCATGTGTTTTTGCTTAAAGTTGTGGACTATTTCCAAATGAGCAGTGTGTGGATGTAATTCCTTGGTGTTTTAATTTGTGAAGGATGTTTTGGACCTAGTTAAGCAAGTGTTGGTGTTTGCAAAGTATGGGTCTTTTGCTGGTGTAACATGTGGTTTTGTTTAGGACCTATCTTCTACATGTTTCATGTTGTGTGTTGTCTAGCCGAATTGTAAATGTATTTTTTCATATTGTATCTAGCCGACAAGAAATGTAATCAATGTAATATCTTGTATAAATTGTAAATCAAATTAAGTGAGGCAAGGTATGATTGCAAGTTGATTGATAAGGTTTGCAAGCAAGATAAGGAGCAGAATGAATACATTTTGATGTGTGACTGAAGGGGAAAGAGCAAAAGTTGTATATGCTATCCTAATTCATCTTGAAGACATATTTGTGACCATGATCAAGTGTAGAGTGTACCTAACTAATCTAATCCTCAGAAGAAAGTGTGAAGAGGTAGAATTACAATCATCCAAGGTGTGAATTTCAATGTTAGTTTTCAGACAGTAGGAATGTCATACTGTAATCTTTTGTAAGTGTGTTCTCATTTCAGGGAGTAGTAGCTTCCTTGGGAGTGAGCCTAAATCAAAGTTTTCAAGGAGTAGTAGCTTCCTTGGGTCGTATCCCTAAAACAAAGTTGTTATTTGAGCTTCATATATTGTGAGTTAATCATCGTCATGGTTTTCCCTTCTTGGGTTTTGATGTGCATTGTGTCGATCTTTCATGCTTATGTTAATTTTGTGATGTTTAAGTGTTAATCTTCTCTGGATAAGTTGAAGTTGTTAAAATTGAAGATTGTTTAGATGTTGATTCACCCCCCTTAGTATCTTGGTATGTTCACACACACACACACACACACACACACATATTGATGAAGGGGGTAAATCATAAAACACACAACATAAATTGCACATAGAAAATAGAACTTTCTTTATTGATTTGGACAACTTATTACAATATAGAAGCTCAAATACAATCAAAGGAATCAACCCTCCAAAGGTTGTAACACATTACAGCTTCCTCTCACAAGACTCTTGAATCATCTGCCATCTGTGACCCCAAATTTGCTAGGGTTTCTATTTTCCCACCTATTCTTGACTCTACACTTCTCCTGTTAAATCTACTACTGCCCAGGGTTCCCAAAAATTGTTATTAATAGCTTTTTTCGCGGCCAACAACCTAATTTTGAAATTTGCATCTCCCTCCAAAAATAGGTCAACTTCCGGGAGCCATAACTTTTGATCTGGGTGTCCGATTGATAAACCGTTTTATGCGTCGAAAAGCTCGTAGAGTGCTCTAGGCACTAACAACCCGCTTTGCTAGTTTGGGCCATTTTTGGGCCCGTACGGGGCCATTTAGTGCCTCAAACCTGAGTTTAAATAATTTTCAGGTGTTTCTCAGGAAATGAAAACTTTAATATCTTTCAGCTCACAAATGATCTTTGCGTGATTCCTTCGCCAAAGGTCTTATTTTTTAGTTATGAAACTTCCTATAAATTTTCACTTCATTCCGTGCCCAGATGTAAACTTTCTAAAAATAGCAAGTTGTTATTTTTAACAGTTTAGAAAAACTGAAAGTTCTACATCATTATTCAAGTGATTATGGAACTAGAACCACAAATTTTGAAAAGAAATAGAAAGAACATCAATAATTTTGAAACACATCTTTTTTTTGGGTGATGCAAGATTGCCATTACACCACTAGATGCTCCTGCATCAGACACCTAGGGTAATTTGAGAAGTGACCCTGTCACGTCTCAGGTGTTTGTATGAGGAAAACCCAAACAGTCAACCTCTGCCTTAGACAACCAAAAAGAATCTTCAATAGGCCTTCCTTTCCATTTCACCAAATATTCTTCATATTTCCTGTTCTGAGTACTTCTTCCCACATGACTATCCAAGATCTCTTCTATCTCCTCTGTTGAAGTAGATGCCAGAATACTCCACTGTTCTTCTGTTGGTCCATCCTCTGTTCCTCCTTCACGATATTCTGATAAAAAAGCAATGTTGAAAATAGGGGAAATGTTGATCCCACTCGGCAACTCTATCTCATATGCATTTCCTAAATCATGTTTCTTCAAAATTTTGCATGGTCCAAATTTCTTCATTTTCAACTTATTGTATGTTCCAATTGGGAACCTTTCTTTTCTCAAGTGAACCATGACTTCATCTCCTACCTAGAATTCCTTATATCTCCTCTTCTGATCTGCCTTAGCCTTGTACTAAATATTCATCTTATTAATGTGTTTTTTCACCTCTTCATGCAAATTCTTCATGTGTTCTGCAAAGTCTTCAGCCTCAGCACTTGTGTTTTCTCCTTTGTGCAGATTCCTTAACTCTGAAGCATTTCTTGGGCAATTCCCATATACAATCTAGAATGGTGATTTACCAGTACTCCTATTGATAGAATTGTTGTAAGCAAATTCAACCTATGGTAAAATCAAATCCCATCCCTTGGGCTTATCTCCTACTAAGCATCATAGCAGGTTACCCAAACTCCTATTCACCACTTCGGTCTGTCCATCAGTCTGTGGATGGTGTGCAGAACTAAACTTCAAATCTGTCTTCAACTTCTTCCACAATGTCCTCCAGAAATAACCAACAAACTTGGTATCTCAATCTGAAAATATGCTCTTTGGTAGACCATGTAATCTCACCACCTCCCTAAAAAATAATTCAGCAATATGAACAGCATCATTAGTCTTCTTGCAAGGAATGAAATGTGCCATCTTCGAGAATCTAGCCACCACCACAAAAATGGAATCATGTCCTCTCTGTGTCCTTGGTAAACCAAGAACAAAATCCATACTAATATCATACCATGGCTTCTCGGGTACAGGTAGTGGTTGATATAACCCTGTATTCTTACTTGTCCCTTTTGCCATCTGACACACTCTGCAACTCTGCACAAATTTCCTCACATCCTGCTGCAACTATGGCCAATAATAATTTTCACCAACAATAGCAATGGTCTTATCTCGACCAAAGTGTCTGGCCAATCCTCCACTATGCTTCTCCTTAATCAGGTTCTCTCTCATGGAACTCCTTGGAATGCACAACTGGCTTCCTCTAAACAACATGCCATCTTGGATTATGAAATCCAACCATTTTGTCCTGTCCAAAGTAATAGGTTCCAAACAAGCTTTCCAAGCCTCTACAAAATTTGGATCTTCAGGATATAAACTTTTGAGCTCATCGAACCCAACAACCTCTATCTTCATTTCTATCAACAAATTTTGCCTTCTACTCAAGGCATATGTAACTTTGTTGGACTTCTCACTCCTATGCTTCAAAACAGAAGTATAGCTCTAAAAAAACTCAACCCATTTTAACTGGATTTGATTCAACTTTCCTTGACTATTACGATACTACAAAGCCTGATGATCAGTATATAAAATAAACTCCTTTGGTAACAAATAATGTCTCCATTTTTTTAAAGCCTAAACTATTGCATAAAACTCTTGATCATAAACATAATACTTTTTCTTTGCATCATCAAGCTTCTCACTAAAATAGGCAATGGGCTTACCTTCTTGGCTCAAAATAGCTCCTATAGCACTACCACTAGCATCACAATCTACTTGGAATACCTTATTGAAATCTGGAAGTGCCAAAACAGGTTGCTTTGTGACTTCTGCTTCAATGTATCAAAACTTTTATCTGCTCCTTTAGTCCATCTAAACTCTTTTTTATCCCCTCTCATTGTCTTGGTTAGGGGTACACAAATGCTACTAAAATTCCTGATAAACTTCCTGTAAAAACTTGCCAAACCATGAAAAGATCTTACCTCTGTTGCACTCCTTGGCGTATGCCATTCAATGATAGCCCTTACTTTTTTTGGGTCCATCTTAAGACCTACCTCCGAGACAACAAATCCTAGGTATACCAACTCCTTTGCAAAACTACATTTCTTCAGATTGATCAACAACTTCTCCTCCCTCAGCTTCTCAAAAACTCTTTTGATATGCATCATATGCTCATCCCAAGTCTTATTGAAAATCAAAATATCATCTAAATAAATAATAACAAAACTTCCCAAGAATTCTTTCAATACCTCATTCATGAGCCACATGAATGTGCTCGGTGCATTAGTTAGACCAAATGGCATGACTAACCACTCATACAAACCCTCCTTTGTCTTGAAGGTTGTCTTCCATTCATCTCCTTCTCTGATTTGGATCTGGTGATACCCACTCTTCAGATCAATCTTCGTGAAGTACTTGGCTCCACTCAAACAATCCATTATGTCGTCCATTCTAGGTAATGGAAATATGTACTTGATTGTGATCTTATTGATGGCTCGAGAGTCTGTACAAAATCTCCACTCTCCATCTTTCTTTGGTGCTAATACTGCAGGTACCGCACATGGACTTAGGCTCTATCTTATCAATCCCTTCCTCAACAACTCCTGAACTTGTCTGTTCAACTCTTCACTTTCTGCTGGATTCATTCTATGGGCTGCCTTATTCGGTAAACTAGCTCCTAGTATCAAATCCATTTGATGACTTATCTTCCTCACTGGTGGTAAACCTTCCGGTACATTATCAGAGACAATATCTTGAAATTCTTCCAACATTTATGAGACTTCTGCTGGTACATCTTCACATTTCTCTTGACTAATCTTAGGAATCAATGCAAAGCAATGACACTCATGCTTCATACCCTCCAAAAAGTTTCAACCATCTACCAAGCAAATTCTAGCAGTACTACATACCTTTTCTTCCACCTCCTTCAAGGGCTTCAACTTATGACGAACTCCATCCTTTGTTAGGGAATATGTGTTTGTACGGCCATCATGGACAGCGCTCCTATCATACTTCCATGGCCTCCCCAACAACATATGACATGCATCCATTGGTATGATATCACATAGCACCTCGTAATGGTAGTCACCAATCTTAAACTTCACTAAACACTACTCATTGACCAAAGCTCTATGGTCCTTCTGCAACCATGCAATCTGATATGGATGCGGATGCTTTCTTCTTGTCAACTTCAACTTGTCATCCATCTCCTTTGAAACAAGATTATCAGTGCTTCCACTGTCAATAATAATATCACAACACTTACCTTCACATTTGCACCTTGTGCAAAATAAACTCTTCCTCTGATTGGGTTCTTTCTCCTCATTCAACAAAGTTCTTCTGATAACTAGGGTTTCTCCCCTTTCAGCATCTTCAGAGTGCTCAAATTGCGCATCTTCATCGACATGTGCAACTCGTGCATTACCTTTAGGTCTTCTATTTGTCCTTCCTTGATGTTGTGGGCACTCGTATGCTCGATATCCTTCTCCACATTGGAAACAGGATCCTCTGAAACCTCCTCTTCTAGGTCCTTGCCCACGTCTGCCTCTTCCTCTTCCTCTTTGCTCACCATTGTTTTGGTCACAAGGGTGGTAGGTATTATCTCCTCTCTGATTTCGACTGGTGTCAGCTTCTTCACTTTTCTTTGAATCTTCATTTCGGCCCTCATTGGGTCTTCCACCAGTCCTTCCACCTTGACCTCTTCCCCTATGCTTGCTATCAAATCTTTTATTCATCTTCTCTTCCACCTTTAGGGAAAACTAGTATGCATCTTCTATGGTGGTCATTCTGACCAGGCTCAACTCCTCTTAAATACTTGGCCTCAACCCATTAATGTAATGGACTACCTTCTCCTTGTTGGGCTCTGCATGACTTGTCCTTATAGTAATTTTATAAAACTCTTCTGTATACTCCTTAACAGACTTGTTACCTTGCTTCAGTCCTTACAGCTTCTTCAACAACTCCATCTCATAGTCCACAAGAATGAATTGCTTCTTTAGTTTCTCCACCATCTAATCCCATCTAGTAATCTTTGATTTTCCTCTTTTGTTGCTCTCTAATTGGACCTCCTTCCACCAAATACTGGCATGGCCCTTCAACTTTGTTTTTGCAAACTTAACTCGATCTGGGTCCTCCACATCTTCATACTTGAAATACTCCTCCATGTCATTGATCCAATTAGTAAGTTGTTCTGGATTTAAATCTCCATAATATGTAGAAACTTCGATCCTGGTCCTCTTTCCGATCTTAGAAATGGCCCTCAACAACCTAACTTCTGCAGGATCTCCTGCAGCTTCTTGTTCTTCCTCAGATATTTCTTCTTCAGCTTCATCTTCGCTTTCTTCTCTTGTTCTTGGCTAAAACCCTCTTCACAGCTCCTCCTACAATGCATCGATTTGCCTTTGTAGGGCTCTAAAACCCTCTTCTGTCAAAGCATTTCTCCCAATACAATTTCTTCATGGAAGTTGATCTCTGTAACAAACCCACAACTTCAAGTCCTGGTGCAAACTGCCTCACAGTTGGCGATCTATCTACACACTCAGGAGCCCTTGCTCTGATACCACTCAATGAAGGGGGTAAACCATGTGAGAGTAAAATGTGGATTAATCAATAACAATAATAAACCCAAACATCAATAGAATATGAAGGAGAAAAGGAGATTTAAATAACAAACAAATGATACTCACAACCTTTCACCTTTCATCTTCCATTGCTCGCCTTTTCTGTCTTGATCTTGATGGAGATGAATATGGCCCTCAGGAAGCTTGCTTCCTTGCTTCGAAGTCCTCGAGATGACAAGATGAAGTTGGCTATGATACTTTGTGTGATTTAAGATGAGCTTCAACACACTATTGATGGATGATAGATGATATGGAGATGGGGGTGCCAAAGGCGCGCTTGTGTTTCTGCAATATAAGTTTACTCAAATGATGGATATCAAATAAAGAAGAAGAGGGTTGCATTTATAGAAATATGTGAGAGCATATCAACGGTTGAGAAGAAATAAGAAGATCAAATGTTGAGAATGGTTGAGGAATGTGTACGAATAGAAAGAGGACAAGTGTCCAAGCTCCATCATGTAACAGGGGAGTTAACAAAATTGATTGAATAGTTAACAGAATAAACCAACCAGTTAAGTGAATTGATTGGGGAGTTGACTAAATAGATTGAGGAGTTAACTCAATGGACTAATTAGTTAACTGGGTTGATTGAGGAGTTGACTGAATAGATTAAAGAGGTAACATAATTGATTGATTAGTGAACTCAAATGACTAATTAGTTAACAGATTTGATTGATGTGTTAACTAATTTTGACTGGAGGATAAATAGGACATGTGGGTGAGGGAATATTAGCTAATTAAATATTTAAAATATTTAATTACATGTGCAACATGGTGAGGTGGAAAAGGTGAGGTGGAAAAATGAGGTGGATTGATGAGGTGGAATTATGAAATTAGACTTAGGATAGAGGAATTTAGGATTAATTAAATAATGTAGGATTATTTAATTTATGTGAGACATTAGAAGAATTTAGGGAATTTAATTAAATAAAATGATTTTATTTAATTATGGGATAATGAACCAATCAAATAAACTTAGAATATTTATTTAATTGACAGAAGAAAATAAGAATTAAGATAAATATTAAAATATTTACTTAATTTGACATGAGCTAATTTTAGGTGTATACATTTTGCCCCTCTTTGAAGTAATGTGTTTTATCACGTTGCTTCAAAGAAAAAGATTGTTTGACAATGATACATGCCCTAGTTTGCCTCTAGTACAAGTTTGATGATAGGATGCCCCCTCGGGAGATTAGACGGGGAGACGGCAGAAGGCGTGAGACGGACAATCTCACGATGAAGAAGGTTAGATTTGAAGAAAATGGATGAAGAAAGAGCCAAATGATATGTGAAGCAAGATAGAATGATAACACACACAAACAAGCGAGCAATTATGCACAAATGATACAAGAACAAACAAGGTATTGCCCCTGTCAAGCTGTAAACCACCTGATTGATTGATAACGATATACGACAGTGTTGTCATGGTGGGGAACGATATTCCCTACAGCAACATGAAGGATAATGTCTGGTTTTAGGAAATGAAACATGTCATGTAAGATGCGTGTATTGGTCTAATTTCGACAATGTTACATCATGTATAAGACAAATGTTTGATTATAATTGATCAAGTTGGTTTACAACCAAACAAGGATCAAGACCACTGAGGGCACTTGGATAATTTGACAAGATTGACTTCGATTTGATTGGTATGGATTAAGGATAGACTTGCATTTGGATCATTGTTCAGATTGACTAGACAAGGATGAAAGATATGATGATAGATAGAAATTTGATTGATAGAAGAATGACTTGACAGAAGAAATCACAAGCTTTTCTTTGTAAACATTGATACGCTACATAGAATTTTATTGCATGGGATATGGATATGGATATGGATACGGATACGGATATGGATACGTTATGGATATGGATTTTTGTCATCATTAGAGTGCAAGTACTTTACTTTTATCATTTGGCACTTTTTGGTATTTTTCTCTTTTTGAAATGTTGTAAGAGAATACAAGCATCTAGGTATAAGTAGACCAAGATGACCTGAGTATTCCTTACATGGATTTTGTTATAGCAAGTTGATACAAGCATCTAGTCAAACTTGAATCTAGATGACCTGAGTACTTCTTGCGTTTCAATAGATAAGGATTTTCCTTTTTCATGTTTCAGACCTCGGAGTCCTCGATCTTTTTTCTGATCATGTCGTTAGACAAAAACTGTTACAGTACTAAAGTTTAATCCACAAGCAGCAGACAAAGAAAAGATTATGCCCCCATCATAGCATCTCTATCTTTTGGCATCCTTGAGTAGCATAGGAAGACATAATGGCAAAAATCCAAGACTTTATAAGTTAAACTATTCACAAAACATTCTTGCATTAGATGTGTCTTTTTGCCATAATTGATATAGAATTAGTTTGAGTGTTTCGGTATGGTGTTCTGCTTCAGGTTGATGTCTTTGGGTCAAGATTTTTGCTTTGGGAAGCTTTTTTTTTTTTTTGGTTGCGCTTGTTTGTCTAGCGAAAGGTATCACAATCCTTTATTGGTATCCTCTTAGAACATGTGGCACTCAAGAATCCAAATCCGTAACTAGGTCGAGGAGTTGCCCCTAGTTTAAACAAGGATCGACTTATTATGGGTGATAGGATGAACAAACATGGAGAGACGGACCCTAAGGGATTGACTTAGTGCCTTGGGGGCTCATTGCTAAATGGCCTTGCCTACGTGACGACGCAGAGGCAACGTAGTTTGGGGTGCACCTAATGGACCTAAGACCTAGGCGATGGCAAAGGATGCAGAAATAGAATGGACTCAGATTGACAGAAGGACTAGATATGGGACAGATGGGACAGTGGAGTGGAGTGAAGAGGAGCCTCGGGAGCGCATTAAGAATGGCCTTGCCTACGTGATAACTCAGAGGTGACGTAGTTCGACAACAGTTCAAAGGACTAGTTCAAGATGAACGATATGGAAGACACAAGAGACACGAAGTCACAATAGATGGAGGAAGTGGTTTATCGCAGAATAGCGCTTGTTTACCAGGTTTTTGCCACTTGCTTTTATTTGCATAGAAGCTAAAAGTACACATGACGCCTGTTTGCCAGGTTTTCACCATGGTACCTATCCTAGGCACCTGTTTGCCAGGTTTTCACCATAGGACAATTTTTTTTGCTATTTTTCCATTATTTTTTTTTCTTTTTTGATTTTTTTTGTTTTTTGATTTTTTTATTTTTTTTTTAATTTTCAGGACTCCCTTGCATTAGGGTTTAGGTGTAGAACTTTCAAAGATGCATGTTGTTGATGGGATCATCAAATAATTCGCCATCAGATGTAGCCAGTTGATATGCTCCTGAGCCATAAGCTACAATGACAACATAGGGACCTAACCAGTTGGGTTCGAACTTTCCTTTCTTTTCTCTATCTTGCTAATTTATGGGGTTCTCTCTGAGGACGAGATCACCAACTTGGAATACTCGAGGCTTTACCCTATAATTGTACCTTCTGGACATTCGTTGTTGATATGCTTTTAGATGGTTAAAGGCCTGTTGCCTTCTTTCTTCGAGCAACTCCAACTCTTGAAGTCTAGTTACTCTGTATTCTTCATCAAATATGAGGCCTTTTAACGAAACTTGCAAGGACGGGATCTCGACTTCAATGGGCAAGATAGCTCCAGATCCATAGACTAGGGAGTATGGTATTGCACCTGTGGGTGTGCGGATGCTTGTGCGGTAGGCCCACAACGCGGGATTTAGCTGAACATGCCAATCACGGCCGGCATCATTGACAGTCTTCTTTAGGATTTTCAGTATGGTTTTATTTGATGCCTCTGCCTAACCATTGCCTTGGGGGTAGTACGGGGTTGAAAAGCGGTACTAAATATGGAATTTGTCGCATAGTTCCCTAACATCTTGATTTTTGAAGGGTCATCCATTATCCGTGATAATGGATGAAGGGATACCATAGCGACAAATGATATAGTTCAAGATAAAAGAGGCAATATGTTTGCCTGTGATGTTGGCTAAGGGCAAGGCTTCAATCCACTTCGTGAAGTACTCAGTGGCAGTGATTATGAATTTATGTCCGCTGGATGAAGGAGGGTGAATCTTGCTCACTAAGTCGAGTCCCCACTGGTAGAAAGGCCAAGGAGTCATTAATGGCTACAGCTCATGTGCTGGTGCATGTATCAGGTTCCCATGGACTTGGCACTTTTTGCACTTCTTTACAAAATGATAGGCATCTTGTTCCATAGTTGGCCAGTAGTATCCCATGCGTATGAGTTTCTTAGCCAAGGTAGGACCACTAGAGTGGGTCCCGCATATACCGTCGTGCACTTTGCTCAGGGCAGTTTGATATTCCTCACTATCGAGACATCTAAGGAGAGTACCATCGAGACCTCTACGATATAGGGTGTTGGCGACAATGTCATACCAGGATGCTTGGCGGATGAAGGTTTATTTTTGGTTACTAGAGAGGTCAGGTGGGAGGGTATTCTCTTTAAGGTAGGCAAAGATTTTTTCGTAGAGGCGGGAATTAACTCCAACAATGTGGCAAATGATATGGGATTCAGGGGTGTCGTATGCAGGACAAATCACTGGCTCTACTAAGAACTCATAGCGTGCTTGATTAGCAGAAATATCGAGGAGAGATGCAATCATTGCCATGGCATCCGCAGCCTTGTTCTCTATCTGTGGTATCTGCTCAAAAGAGATCTGATCAAAGTATGCCTTGAAGTCATCTACCATCTATTTGTAAGGGATCAATTTCTCATCTTTTGTTTGGTAGTCATCATTTACTTGATTTATGACCAGTTGTGAATCGCCATACACCTGTAGTTCTTTGATATTCCATTCCACTGCTAGCTTGATACCAATGACTAGGGATTCATACTCCGCCACGTTGTTAGTGCAAGGAAAGAGTAATCTGTATGACTTTGGAATAGTGTCACCACTAGGGGTAACCAACAAGATACCTGCCCCCGATCCATGCTGAGTGTAAGATCTGTTGAAGTACATTTTCTAGATTGTTGTAGTGACATGAAAGATAGATTCGTCTGGAAACTCAAAGCTCAAAGGGGTGTCATATGTGAGAGGTGCATTTGCCAGTTGATCTACAAGAACTTGACCTTTATTGCTTTCATGTCTACATATTCGATATCAAACTCACTGAGAAGCATGACCCATTTGGATAATCTACTTGTTAATGTTACCTTGTTGAGTAAGTATTTGAGTTGATCGATCTTTGCTACTAGCTTGACAAAATGTGACAACATGTAATGTCTCCACTTTTGCGATGTGAAGACCACAGCGAGACATGCTCTTTCAATGGGCATGTATTGCAGCTCATACCCAACAAGTGTTCAACTGATATAGTATATTGCATGTTCTTTCCCTTCATGGTTTTGTTGTGCAAGAAGAGCTCCTAGAGCTATTGGTGTAGCTGAGATATATAGTAGTAGAGGCTTACCCTGGATTGATGGCATCAACACAGGTGGTTTCATCAGATATTCTTTTAATTGTTGAAATGCTTGCTCACATGACTCATTCCATTTGAAAGGGACATTCTTATGTAGAAGGTGGGATGCCATGTTTTCACCATGGTACCTATCCTAGGCGCCTTTTTGCCAGGTTTTCACCATAGGATAATTTTTTTGCTATTTTTCCATTTTTTTTTGCTTTTTTGATATTTTTGTTTTTTTTGAATTTTTTTACATTTTCAGGACTCCCTTGCATTGGGGTTTAGGTGTAGAACTTTTGGAGATGCATGCTGTTGATGGAACTGGTTTTAAAGCATGTATCCATGGTCTCCCAAGAAGGATGTTATACGCTAGCTCCATATCAAGGACTTGGCAAGCCACATCTTTTACTATAGATCCCACTCTAATTGGTAAAGTAATAATTCCCTTGGAAGTTCTCTCCTCTTCATCATAGGCTTTGATAGTGATCTTCTTTTTCAGATCTATAGCTTTCTATGAAAACCCCAATGTAAGGATTAGCTTCAAGGTACAAATATTCAAACCAGCTCCTCCATCGATTAGGACTCTCTTTATCTTGTGTTTGTGAATGAAAGCTTCGATATGAAGGGAGGTGTTATGGGGTTGAGTGATTGACATATCATCCTTTTCAATGAATGATAGGGAATGAGGTGAGGTAATGTGACCTACCATGGTTTGGAACTGTTCTTCGGTAAGGTTTGTAGGGATGGAGGCTTTCGCTAAAGCTTTGTCAAGAATGGCCCTATGAGACGGGGATAGACGCAAAAGTTCCAAGATGGAGTTATGTGCAGATGTCTTATGTAGTTGGTCCAAGATACTATACTGACTAGCCAACAAGGTGGAGGCTCCTCTAAGAGTGACTTTATTACTGCGGGTGGTAACATTACAATCCAGATCCTTGTTTATAGTGATCGCATTGATATGTGGCTCACTCTCTGATATGTGGTTAACAACATAGTCAAAGGCGACATTTGTGTAATTGGCGTTGTTATTTCCACTGTTTATTTGGTTGGAAGGTCCTCCCTGCTCGTAGTTGGGGAGAGGATCCTTGATGCCTGGTGATCATTGTTAGAGGTATGTCCATCAATGGATATTTTGTTTTGCTCTATCAAATCTTGGATCGTGTGTTTGAGTGCTATACAATCATTGGTTTTGTGCCCCCTATTTCGATGAAACTCACAGAAGTCATTATCATTCCACCAATGAGGTTTGACCTTTGATTCATATTCCCGCGCAGTTGGAAGTGTTATGATCTTATTTGTGATTAGCTTCCATAGGGAAGTTTCCAATGATTCTCCCAAAGGTGTGAACTTTCTCCTATGTTGAAAGTTGATAAATCGTGATTCAGTGTTCCTTGGTTTGTTTTGTGGGGGGTTGTTTTGAGGAGCCGATAAATTGAAGATCGATTGTTTGGGTGCCGCATTCTTGGCATCCACCACCCCATCATTCACAATGTTTTTGTTTTTCATCCAGAATCTTGGTTTATCATTGCCGGTGTTGGTACTAGGAGTGTCTTTATATAGCTTGATTTGACCTTTGGCAATTAGAGCTTTTTCAATGATGAGACCCATCTCAATACCTTGCTAAAGGAAGTAGGACATTGGATTTAAATCTAATAGCTTAGGTTAGTTTGTAAGTTGTGCACAAACATTTCCAACATTTGCTTTTCGGGCATTTGGTGTGGACATTTACTTGCTAATTGTCTCCATCTTTGTAGAAAGGCGATAAAAGATTCCCCACCTTTTTGTTTGGTGTTACAAAGATCCAATATTGAGGTGTCATGCTCAATATTGTAAGAGAAGTAGGTGACAAATTTGTCTACAAGTTCGTTGAATGTTTTAATGCCAAGTGGTAGTCTAGAAAACCACTCCATGGCTTGTCCTCCCAAACTTCTTGGAAACAGTCGCATAAGGTAAGTGTCATTGTGTGCGACCTCAAGGCAAGCAGCATTGAATTCCCTGATGTGGTCCCTTAGATCACCCTTTCCTCGATATTTATCAAATTTTGGCACCTCAAATCTAGAGGGGAAAAGTATCATGGTCAAGGTCCTATCAAAAGGATATGGTGAAATATCCTCTAGGGTGTAATGTTTGGTCGATGCTCCTGTTTTCATATCTGTGAATAATTATTCTAAAGATTGAATCTTCTGGTTCACTAGGCTTAGGGCATCCATGGAATTAGTGGTTGCTTTGCTTTTGTCTATGGGTACTTCCTCCTGTCTACTTCCCTCAGGGTTTCTTTCTTCCTCAGTTTCTTTTAGAGCCTCTACGTCATAATCTTTGGGTAGCTTGACTCCTAGATTTGCTAGGTGTAAAAAGAATTTGGTAGGGTCTTGGGCAAGTACCTTTTCTAGTAGACGTTAAAATTGTGGGTTATGTTGCATTTGAAGGATCTCTTCCATAGAAATTTCTTCATCACTGTCGTGACCATTTGGAACACTTTTCTCAGCCATTTCAATCTATTTTTGTTTTTGTAACTGTGTTAAGACCGTGCAAAAGGTGACGAGAGATGGTATGGAGTGAGAAAGTCTTTGAGCAAGGTGTTAGAATGGGACAAGATTATGACTAAGGTTCTCTTTAGATCTAGTTGGTGTCAAACAAAGTAGGGTGTACAAAATGATAGTCAAAGTAAGGATGATAGAAACCTATTTACTTGATGGGACTAGTCTTGCACAAGCCCCTAGTGGAGTTCCTAGAGAAAGGATAAGTGATCCTTGATGGTGGAGACTCACTAGGTTTGTTTGAGATTTTGATGTGATCAAAAATAACTTGGTCTTAACCTTGTTGGATTTTGGAAGAATTTTGTGAGACTTTGGATGCAATGTGGAAAAAGCAGTTTAGGTATGGATTTGCAAGATCTTAACCAGGTTTTGGAAAAATTGAGACAGTTTGAAATGGTTTTTGAAAAGTTGAAAAATTTGCTCTTTGGAAGGTACTGATTTACTCTCTGGAATGGATGCGCAATAGTAAATGTGTCGTGACAGAGTTTAAATGCACTAAAAGTCAAATCAAATGCATGATTCTATGGTTTTTCAAAAGCACCACAACAGAGTTTAAATGTGTCATAAGTCAGATCAAATGTGCCACGGGTCATGGCAAATGCGCAACTTTGGCTTTCAGTTTGGTTTCTCAGAATTTTTGTAGAATTTTGGAATATTTTTCAAGATTTTCCTATGTTTGGCTTGAAAACTTGGTGTTTTTGAGAATTCTAATTTTTAATTATGGCAGACATAGCAAACACATAGAAGTTTTCATGATTTTTATCTTTTATTATTTTTTTGTATTTTTGGACTATTTTGACTCAAAAACAAGTACACCCTAAGCTGGATAGGACAATATCTGTTGAATCCTCTAGCTGTACAAATTCAAAGCATGTAACTCCAGGATCTGGTAGTACCAGCTCCCCTCCACAGCACTCACTTCTCACGCATACCAAATCCGAGTTTCCTTAGGCTCGTACCCCCACCAAACCATAGGATTGTCCCTGCTACCTCTACTAAGAATCACATGAATTAAGGCCGCTTCAAGGGCTCCGCCCTTTGCATCAACAAATAGGGGTTTTTGGTATACTACACAATTGGTTCGTAGTCAAGGCAACCGTTCGAGTGATTACACGTGCAGCAGCACTACTCTCCGTTATGGAGTCTCCCAGCCTCAAAGGGTTACGCCTTAGAGGGTTTTGGGGGAGGTTGGCCGTCGGTGTAACACAGCAACACTCATTGCAGGAAGCTTTCGCTTTAAGCACATTTATTTAAAGTGGATTGGTAGGGCTTGGCTTTAGCCTATTTCCACTCAAGGTCGTTCCCACTTGGACAGGCGTGCATCCAAGGGCAGGCCCCTCTAAAGGTTAAACAATTAGAATAATAAGTCTAGCATTCTGGTCACCCAGTAAAGGGGAGAGCATAAGCCTATTGTCATTCGATAAACACAGAAGACACTGATTAATCCAAACCTAGTTAAAAGTAGAAAAACTAAATGGGCTATTCTACTTGTACACTCACGCAATTGTTAACTTTGAAGTGTTTAAGACATAGCAATGTTCATTCCCATTTGTAAGATAGCAATTATCTAACTAAAGAAGATAGCAATATGCAGATATAGCAATGGTTCAATTACTCTCTTCCTAGTTATGGACTACGTGAAATTTGCATGTATGCATTTTTACTTTCCTAATTAGAGTTAGATTAAAATTGTATGCAAGTTGCATGAACAATGGGTTACTTCTTCCTAATTAGAACTAGATGAAAATTATATGCAAGATGCATGAATAATGGGTTACTCCTTCCTAATTAGAACTAGATGAGAATTGTATGCAAGTTGCATGAGAATGCCTAAATCAGTCCTATTCAAAACTTAGAGAAAAATGATTGTCTTCAGTGGACGTTTTGCACCAAACTGGATTAGCAGTCTCTTGATATCCACCTATAGTCCACAAAAATAAAAATTGAATCAAGAAGTTTGTAAATCAAATGGTTAGGTGAAAAACACATAATTTAAAAAATTTCATGAAAATAAGATTTTTGACAGAAAAATAGATATGAAAATTAAAATCTACATGAAATTCTATGCTGTTTCAAAAAAAATTTCATGAAAATTCAATAAAAAAATGCCAAAGTTATGGCCATTTGAAGTTTCTAAGCAAATGAGAGGTTTGACTGATTATACCTGATGAAATTGATCAAATAGGCTAAAAATACATTTACCACTGCGAAGTTTGTCGAACCACCTTTTCAACGACTATAAATTTGTGAAAATCTGATGTTCCTACAAGAAGTTACGCCCAAAAAAAAAAGAAAAAAACGCCTATTTTGACAAGTAAAAGCAAACTTGACAGTTACTTAAATAGCAAACGGTTAGTACAAATTTGGTCACATGGGCAGTTTAAGACTTGCAGTTGAATTTGTTGTGAGGGGTATCTAAACAAGCCCTTGGTCCTCCATGTGACCAGGGGTTGAGTGATTTTTTTTTTTAAAGAAAAAATTTAAAATTTAAAACCTAAAAAGTTGAATTAACTTAGGGTTTGATTTTTTTTTTGTTTATTTATATGACTGTTTTTGTTTATATATATATATATATATATATATATATATATATATATATATATATATATATATTGTTTGTGGTGCTGTGTGTGCAGGTGCAGGGTGGAGCAGTAGCAGAGGTGGTGGCTGGGCGGTGGAGACAGGGCGGAGGTCAGGTTGGGGGTTGCGGATCAGAGTGGGCACGCTGAGCAACGGTGGCGGGCAACATAGAGGGAGTGGAGCGGAGGGATGGGAGGCAGCGGATTGGGAGGCATTGCAGGGCAGGGAGCGGAGGAGGAAGGGTGGGAAGGGGAAGAGGGGTAGGTGAGGGACCTGTGTGCAGGTAGAGGGGGGCTGGAGGGGGAAGGGGTGTGGCTGTGGGGGGACGAGTGCAGGGTGCAGGGGGCTTCGGCCCCTTGAAAAAAAAATATTTTTTTTTGTTTAAAAATTTTCTATTTTTTTGCTATTTTTTTTTTTATTTACTACTGTGTAAATTTTTTTTTTTTGGTTTTCTATATATAATTTTGTTGGGGGTTTTTTTTTTAATTTCAAAAGAAAAAAACAATAAAAGCTTAAAATAAAAATAAAAAAAATACTGTAATTTTTTTTTTTACAATCTAATACAATGATATCTAAAAAATGTTTGTTGATTTAGACCAAAAAATTTATGTGTTTTTTTTTTTTTTTTTAAATAGTGTAATCCAAAGTAGGCAAATGATATGTTATTTTTCACCTGTAAGGTCTCCCGAGCTCAACGGTGAGGTCCGATTGAGCATAAGAGGTCGTGTATGAAAGTTGATGTCCAAATTTGTAACAAAACACACCTGAAGCTGCGACAAAACACACTCAACAAAACACTTAAAAACAAGATGGGTTAGATCAAGGTGGGCGCCTGAATGTTTAGGGTAAAATGTGGATTAATCAATAACAATAATAAACCCAAACATCAATAGAATATGAAGGAGAAAAGGAGATTTAAATAACAAACAAATGATACTCACAACCTTTCACCTTTCGTCTTCCATTGCTCGCCTTTTCTGTCTTGATCTTGATGGAGATGAATATGACCCTCAGGAAGCTTGCTTCCTTGCTTCGAAGTCCTTAAGATGACAAGATGAAGTTGGCTATGATACTTTGTGTGATTGAAGATGCGCTTCAACACACTATTGATGGATGATACATGATATGGAGATGGGGGTGCCAAAGGCGCGCTTGTGTTTCTACAGCATAAGTTTACTCAAACGATAGATATCAAATGAAGAAGAAGAGGGTTGCATTTATAGAAATATGTGAGAGCATATCAATGGTTGAGAAGAAATAAGAAGATCAAAGGTTGAGAATGGTTGAGGAATGTGCGCAAATAGAAAGAGGACAAGTGTCCAAGCTCCATCATGTAATAGGGGAGTTAACAAAATTGATTGAATAGTTAACAGAATAAACCAACCAGTTAAGTGAATTGATTGGGGAGTTGACTAAATAGATTGAAGAGTTAAGTCAATGGACTAATCAGTTAACTGGGTTGATTGAGGAGTTGACTGAATAGATTAAAGAGTTAATAGAATTGATTGATTAGTGAACTCAAATGACTAATTAGTTAACATATTTGATTGATGTGTTAACTAATTTTGACTGGAGGATAAATAGGACATGTGGGTGAGGGAATATTAGCTAATTAAATATTTAAAATATTTAATTACATGTGCAACATGGTGAGGTGGAAAAGGTGAGGTGGAAAAATGAGGTGGAATTATGAAATTAGGACTTAGGATAGAGGGATTTAGGATTAATTAAATAATGTAGGATTATTTAATTTATGTGAGACATTAGAAGAATTTAGGGAATTTAATTAAATAAAATAATTTTATTTAATTATGGGATAATGAACCAATCAAATAAACTTAGAATATTTATTTAATTGACAGAAGAAAATAAGAATTAAGATAAATATTAAAATATTTACTTAATTTGCCATGAGCAAATTTTAGGTGTATACAAATCATAAAACACACAACAACATAAATTACACACAGAAAATAGAACTTTTTTTATTGATTTGGACAAATTATTACAATACAGAAGCTCAAATACAATTAGAGGAATCAACCCTCCATAGGCTGCAACACATTACAGCTTCCTCTCACAAGACTCTAGAATCATCTGCCATCTGTGACCCCAAATCTGCTAGGGTTTCTATTTTCCCTTCTATTCTTGACTCTACACTTCCCCCCTTAACTCTACTACCGCCCAGGGTTCCCAAAAATGGTTATTAATAGCATTTTTGGTGGCCAACAACCTAATTTGTAAATTTGCATCTCCCTCCAAAAATAGGACAACTTCCAGGAGCCATAACTTTTGATCCGGGTGTCTAATTGACGAACCGTTTTATGTGTCAGAAAGCTCGCAGAGTGCTCTATGCGCTAAGAGCCTACTCTGCCGATTTGGGCCATTTTTGGGCCCGTACGAGGCCGTTTAGTGCCTCAAACCTGAGTTTGAATAATTTTTAGGCATTTTTCAGGAAATAAAAACTTTAATATCTTTTAGCTCGCAAATGATCTTTGCATGATTCCTTCGCCAAAGATCTTATTTTTCAGTTATGAAACTTCCTGTAAATTTTCACTTCATTCCGTGCCCAAATGCAAACTTTCTAAAAATAGCAGGTTGCTATTTTTAGCAGTTTGGAAAAGCTGAAAGTTCTACATCATTATTCAAGCGATTATGGAAGCAGAACCACAAATTTTGAAAAGAAATGGAAAGAACATCAATAATTTTGAAACACATCTTTTTTTTTCGGTGATGCAAGATTGCCCTTACACCATATTATATAAACGGGAATCAAATGTCATACATCCATCCTCCAATAGGTCTAAGTCTCTACCTCATCTGTCTATATCCACATGTTTTATGTCATTTACATATCAGAATCTATCCCATATCTCTCCTCTCCTATATCATGATATCCTATATCTATATATACTATATCTATTGCATATAGGAATGTGTCTCTTGTCGGCTTCGGCCTTCGTTTAGTGTATGCGCCAGCTTTCGGTCGACTCTACTGTGTGCCCTACACCCTACTAACATATACAATAGCAAGTGGTCTCCCACCATAGTAGAAATCATGGGTCGACATAGAATTCTCAATAATAACACCAATTACACATGATGTTTCAGAGAGGGAGAAAGAGGGTAAGAGGGAGAATTTTTTATTTCCACAAGGGTCTATAAGGAGATAAATAATACTAAACTTTACTAGAGCTAATGTTACAAGTTTTATGAATGATTCAAATAGCTAGACTATTGGGGGGCCCAAGAAGGAAAAAGGTACTATGAAAGTCACAAGTAATCTTGGGTCTTATTATTATATTTCTAATGCAACTTGCTATTTTAAATATTCCTTATGTTTAGGAAGTAGGTAGTTTACCTCTATATAATTTCAATACCCACCAAAATGGTTGCTTTAGCATGCATTTTTATGAGCTTCATGTATTGTCTAAATCCTCTAATCTTCTTAGATATAATGCACCTATTTCTAATGGGTGTTTGTCATCCTATGAAACTGTTTGAGGAGCAAACCTAGAAAGGATAGCTCACCCATTACTAAGAGAAATTATTTCTACAACCCTTTAATTATATTTGTTTATTATGATGACTATTTGCTACTTGAAGAAGCATAGAAACTCATAATTGATTATATATGAAAATCTTAATGCCCTAATGATCTTCTATTAATCCGAACTTCAATGATTTAAATAAGTCAACTCTAGTGTACCTTTTTTATAATTTTTTGACAATGTTTATGGGTATGTGCATGGAAATAGGGGACCAAAGGGGGGGTCAAAAGTGGCCACTTTATTAAAAAAAACTGATCTTGCATGAGAAATTGAAGATAGCCACGCTCAAAATTAGAAGATGTGTAATGCTCTGAGTCTAGTTTCAAAACTACTATTTTTTCTAAAAATGGTGGAGATTAAGATGTTCATAGGGGAAGCACACAAAGTGCTTCTATTTTTGTCAGAAAAATATAACATAGTGTTTGGTGTGCTCCCCCTAAAATTTCAAAAAAAATTAAGTATTAGACAAATCGCAATGGTGGAAAATTAGCCAACAACATGTAGTTTATTGCTATTTTTTCTGTTAATTTTTTTATGAATTTTCAAAGTGGACACATCTTGAAAAATGAAAATTTGAGCGTGCTCCCCCCTAATTTTTTTGAAAACTAATAAAAAAAAACCAATGTGTATAGAATTGAGTCTAGAATCTAAAAATGTAATTTGTTTCAAATTTTGATAAACGTGTAAAAAGTGACACCAAAAATACTAGACACAAGTTTTCTAAAAAAAGAACACATTAGAAAAAGAACTTGAATATGGAAACATTAATGTTATCAGATTTTTGAAAAAATACATGGTTAGAAAGATAATAAAAAAACTTGAAGTCATCCTGACATTTTTTTCATATTGACATTGAAAAATGTATAAACCATAGGGGCAACACGCACAGTATTTGGTCGAATTTTGTATTTTTTGTTAAAAACATGTCCTTGGCATCCAAAAGGTGCCTCCAACCCTTAGGGTTGGATGCCCAAGGCAAATCCAACCCTTAGGATCAGAATTTCCCAAAACAGGCAAAAACGTGAGCATGTTTAAAGCAATTAAAATGACTTTTATGCATCTCTCTCTCTCTCTCTCTCTCTCTCTCTCTCTCTCTCTCTCTCTCTCTCTCTCTCTCTCTCTCATCTCTTTGTGTTCATTTGATATCTTTTTCCACCTCCACCCCTCTCTTTTTCACCTCCTAACCCTAGATTTCCTACTTTTCCTTTTCATTTCCAATTTCACTTTAAATCCCACCAATTTTTCCCTATTTTACTATTTTCCACCTCTCCTCTCATCATTATTCCCATCCAATTAACTTTTATTTTATCTTGTTTCAATTTCATTCTCCCAATTTATATCCTTATCCCTCTTTGCATGTCCTAGTTTTCTTGTTTCCATTTCCTTTGTTGATAAGGGAGAGGGAGAGGGAGGAAGAGGGAGAAGGAGATGGAGGGGAGAGAGAAGGGAGAGATAGGGAGAGAGAGAGAGAGAGATGTTGTTATACGGAGCCTAATCTGACTCTAAGGTTAAATTTTCCCCGCTTTTATCTTGCAGTTTCCCCCCAAATTATTTAACAGGGGTTTGGGGGCAGCACCCCCAAGACGGGGTCAAGGGGCAGCACCCCTTGCAGGGTCTAAGGGCTCAAATGACTTTTATTATTTTATAAAGGCATCGAGAGTTATTTTTCTATTGGCTGACATTAAAAAACCCTATTTTGTAACCAACATAAGTCTTGATAAAAATAACTAAGGGTTAGGGTTTCCGTTGATATTGTATTGTAGCATTTGTAGCGGTATTGAGTTGCAAGGATTACTAGTTGTAATCAATTTGATTTGCTAATTAGACTCTCTGTTGGTGGATGTAGCCTGAGTTTGGGTGAACCACATTAAAACTTGTCTATCACTGTTATTATTTATATGTATTTTCATTCCTCTGTTCAATCTTTATTTGCATTTAATTGATATCTTTTGCATGCAATTCCTAACAAGAGAGCGCTAGTTTTCTTGTTTCTATTTCCTTTGTTGATAAGATAGAGGGAGAGGCAGATGGGGAGAGGGAGAGGGGGGAGATAGAGGGGGGAGAGAGAGAGAGAGAGAGAGAGAGAGAGAGAGAGAGAGAGAGAGAGAGAGAGAGAGAGAGAGAGAGAGGACATATAGTGAGATAGGGAGAGATAGAGGAGATAGAGGGGAGAGATAGGGAGATAGGGAGATAAAGAGTGAGGGAGATGTCTAGAGACATAAGGAGAGAGATTGAGAGATAGAGGGATGATAGAGATAGGGAGATAGAGGAGAGATAAGGAGATAGAGGTTTATGGTTGCTTGGGTTTAGGGTTCAGGGGTTAGGGTTTAGGTGTTTAGGGTTTAGAGAGAGAGAGGACTGATATAGAGAAATAGAGGAGACAGAGGGGAGAGATGGGGAGATTGAGAGTGAGGGGGATGTCATGAGACATAGGGAGAGAGATTGAGAGGTAGAGGGATGATATAGGGAGATAGGGAGAGATAGGGTGATATAGGTTTAGGGTTGCTCAGGTTTAGGGTTTAGGGTTAGGGGTTAGGGGCATTATTTAGGGTTTAGGGGTTAGGGTTTAGAGAGAGAGAGAGAGGACCAATAAGGAGAGATAGAGGAGACATAGGGGAGAGTGAGGGAGATGTCTAGAGACATAGGGGGAGAGATTGAAAGGTAGAGGGATGGTAGAGATATGGAGATAGGGGAGAGATAGGGAGATATAGTAAAGGTTGCTCAGGTTTAGGGTTTAGGGTTTAGGGTTTATGGGTTAGGGGCTAAGGTTTAGGAGCATTATTTAGGGTTGCTTGAGTTTAGGGTTTAGGGTTTAGGGGTTTAGAGTTTAGAGGAGAGAGGATTGATAGGGAAAGATAGAGAAGACAAAGGGGAGAGGTAGGGAGATAAAGAGTGAGGAAGATGTCTAGAGACATAGGGAGAGAGATTGAGAGGTAGAGGAATGATAGAGAGAGGGAGATAGGGGAGAGATAGGGAGATAGAGGTTTAGGATTTCCTAGGTTTAGGGTTTATGGGTTAGGGGTTAGGGTTTACGATTTAGGGGCATTATTTGGGTTTATGGTTTAGGGGTTAGGATTTAGGGTTTAGGAGAGAGAGAGAGAGAGAGAGAGAGAGATGTCAAAGAACCAACTATCAAACTTTTTCATCAATAGCCAAGTACAACACTTAGTTTAGTTTCGTCTACTAGAAAGGTACTAGGACTAAATTTTTGCATTTGGCATCTCCTGGGGCCAAACGGATAGTGCAAACGTGTCTGGGTGGGTGAGTAAATGCTAGGGGAGGTGTCTTTTTGGTGGTGAAGCCTCCTGGTTGTTCTCAGCTACATTGGACGGAGATAATCTCTTAAGAGCCCTAAGACAAAAATGGTGTCAATCTTTGGACCAGCTATTCCATCAAACTGTGACACCTAGGAACATCTTATTTGCATGTATAGGTGGATTTTAGGTCCACCTAACAATACCTACCTCAATTTTTTTAAATCAATTTCATTTGTCTATGGTGGAAAGGAATGCATTGCTCCAAAATGCTTCAGTTTCATGCAATAGAAAGGTGCTAGGAGTGAAATTTTGCATTCCACACCTCATGGGGCAAAATGGACTATGCCAACACATTAGGGTGGGTGGGTAAACTCTAGGGTAGGTCTCTTTTCATGCGCCAAGTGCCCCAAACATTTTGGGTTGTAGGCTACCGACAAAGTCACTTGAGATATCTAAGAGCAAAAAACTGCCAAACTTTGACAGAGTGGTTCTCAAAAATTGTGGCACCTAAGAATGTTTTATTTGGACCTATAGGTGCATGTGGGGTCCATCCACAATAACCTATCTCAATTTTTTCAACTCCAATCCATTGACTGTGCCAAAATTAAATACATTATTACAAAATGTTTCAGTGGTATTCAACACAACCTTTCTAGGAGCCATGTTTTTTGTTTTGCTCATTGTGGGACCCAATGGACTACACCAACACGTCAATGTGCATGGTTAAATTCTAGGGGAGGTCTCTTTTCATGCACCAATTGCCCTAGACATTCTAAGCTGCAAGCTATTAGCAAAGTCACTTGAGATCCCTGGGAGCAAAAAACTACCAAACTTTGACGAAGTGGTTCTCAAAATTTGTGACACCTAGGAATTTTTAGTTCATACCTACAGGTGCATGTGGGTCTATCCACAATAACCTCTCTCAATTTTTTTCAAATCCAATCCATTTGACTATGTCAAAATTAAACGCATTCTTGCAAAATGCTTCAGTGGCATTCAACACAACCTTGCCAGGAGCCATATTTTTTCTTCTCATCATGGGGCCCAACTAATTGTACCAATACATTAGGGTGGGTGGGTAAACTCTAGGGGAGGTCTCTTTTTGTGCACCAAGTGCCCTAGACATTCTAGGCTACAGGGTTTCGGTAAAGTCACATTTATGGACTTTGTCGGTAGCCTATAGCCCAGAACATTTGGAGCACTTGGCACATGAAAAGAGATCTCTCCTAGCATTTACCCACCCACCTCAATGTATTGGCACAACACATTAATCCCCATGAGGCGTGGAATGCAAAACTTCACTCCTAGCACCTTTCCACTACATGAAACTGAAGCATTTTTTAACAATGTGTTCCTTCCCACCACGGGCAAATGAGATTGATTTAAAAAAAACTTAGGTAGGTATTTGTAGGTGGACCTGACATCCAACTATACATGCAAATATGTTCCTAGGTGTTACGGTTTGACGGAACAGCCGGTCCATAGTTTGACACCTTTTTTGTCTTAGGACTCTTAAGAGATTGTCTCCCTCCAATGTAGTTGAGAATGATCAAGAGGCTTCACCACTGAAAAGACACCTCCCCTAGCATTTACCTACCCACATGGATGTGTTGGCACCATCCATTTGGACTTAGGAGATGTCAAATGCAAAATTTCAGTCCTAGCACCTTTCTAGTAGATGAAACTAAACTAAAAGTTATGTTGTAATCTCTATTTTTAGGTGTTTCATCTCCTCTCCTTAGGTTGATATGGCATTGTCACTTGATCCAATGTGTTCTAGGGTATTAATCAAAGGTTCAAACAATCTTTAAGATGATGAACCCATTCTAATCCATGTTAGCACAAGAAAAATGTATAAGATATGATCATGTTAGCACAAGAAAAATGTAATAATGGGATAGATAACATCATCTAAAATAACAAAATATAATCTTGTAAGCACATGTATCTAGTCCTTAGGTAGACAAAACATAATGGAAAAATACACCTTAAAGAATGTGCTACAAACTCACATGAAATGGTTATCAAACTAGGGTTCTTAATCGAAGAGTGACAATTCAAACCTACAACTAATGCTAAATGATTCAAGGCCTCTACAACTCATACTAGAAGGTAACAAACCTCCTCAAGACCATGATAATATTGCTAAATCTTTGAGAACAAACTTCACGTGTTATGAGCCTAATTGAAACTCACCTTTTATGATGGTTTTTGGAAAACAATGGAAGGATCTGTTGTTGTTAAATGACTATTGCAGCTATGGTAGAAGTTTAAAAATGGATTAAATTTTATCTTTTCGGACTTACATTATAGTTTCGTGGTCTTCCATGCATATTGATTAATGTTTGTGTCTAGGGATATTACCTATGGCTGCTAGGGTTCTTGTCTTTAGTATTACATCATGGGCTTGCCTTTTTCTAATGAATCCATGAAGATATCCTATTGAGTTAGTCATTAGATAATCAAGGAAAGAAAATTATGAGGATACTATGAGGGTGTCATGAGTGGAGGGTAACCTTGTTGAGCATCCAAAACCCTCATTATCACTATCAAAAGCATGCAAAATTGTGACAGTCCTAAGATTGTAGCAGCAACAAGAAGATATCTTTTTCATAAGAAAAGATGTCTTTTTATATGAAAATATGTCTTTTTCATAAGAAGATGTCTCTCTCCCTATGTTTTAAAGTACATTGGTCACTAATGTAGGTGCATAGAATGTGGGTAAGAATTCCATCTTTTGTTTCAAATAACAAAAGGAATAGGCATAAAGAACAAGATTGCAAATTACAAGTTCCATGAATAATTTGTATAAAAATTATTTTATGTCCAAAATGAACACCACCACTAATAAAAGAACCACTCACCTAATTCAATGCATGTTTTGGGGTGTTGTATCACATGTATACTTGTTGTTAAGCACATATACAACTTGTAGTAGTTTATTGTCACATGTTATAAGCCATGTATGTGAAGATGAAAACATAGTTTATCCATTTGCATGAGAAAGTAAGGGATATAACATGTATTGATGACATAAGAAACACTACTACATATTCTTAAGTGTTGTAAATATGCATCTTCTTATTTCATAATGTTGTGCTTCATTGTAGCGTGAACCACTTGTTGTAATCATGTACAATTATAGCATGTTATGCACATCACAAATGAAGGAATGTTGTAACTCCAACACAAGCTAACATAAACATGGGGGAAATGTTGTCTTATGGAATGCAATGATTGCAATATGCACAAAATGGATTTTTTGATAAGGCTTCAAAGAAACTTTCAAGCAAATACAATTGGTGGGTGTAAATCCAAATTCCACAACCTTATCTAGAATCCTCCTTGCTTATGCCAAAATGGGATCTTCAAAATAGGCTATGGACAATCATCAAAGCATAAAGGATATAGGAATTTTTTTAGATGTTGTATTTGCAGTTGCCCTTGTAGACATGAATTCAAAGTGTGGAAGCATAGACAAGGCATGTGAATAGTTTGGCATGACACCTCAAAGAGATGCCTTCTCATGGAATGTAATGATTGCAAGACATGCATAAAATGGAATTTTTGAAAAGGCTTTAGAAACTTTCAAGCAAATGCAATTGGCACGTGTAAAACCAAATTCCATAACCTTTACAAGCATCCTCCCTACCTTTGCTAAATTAGGATCTTTGAAATAGGGTATGGACAGCCACCAAAGAATAAAGGATGTAGGAATTTTGTCAGATGTTGTATTTGCAGCTACCCTTGTAGACATGTATGTAACTTGTGTGGAAGCCTAGACAATGCATGTGAATTGTTTGACATGATGCCTCAAAGAAATGTTGTCTCATGGAATGAAATGATTGCAAGATATGCACAAAATGGATTTTTTGATAAGGCTTTAAAGAAACTTTCAAGCAAATTCAATTGGCAAGTGTCAAGAAAAATTCCACAATCTTATCCAACATCCTCCTTGCCTATGCCAAATGGGATCTTTGGAACAAGGTATGGACAACCATCAAAGCATAAAGGATATAGGAATTTTGTTAGATGTTGTATTTGCAGTTGCCCTTGTAGATATGTATGCAAAGTGTGGAAGCATAGACAAGGCATGTGAATAGTTTGGCATGACACCTCAAAGAGATGCCATCTCATGGAATGCAATGATTGCAAGATATGCACAAAATGGATCTTTTGACAAGGCTTTAGAAACTTTCAAGAAAATGCAATTGGATGTGTAAAACCAAATTCCATAACCTTTACAAGCATCCTCCCTGCTTGTACCAAATTAGGATCTTCGGAACAAGGTATGGAGAGCCATCAAAGAATACAAGATATAGGAATTTTGTTAGATGTTGTATTTGTAACTACCCTTGTAGACATGTATGTAACTTATGTGGAAACATAGATAATGCATGTGAATTGTTTGGCATGATGCCTCAAAGAAATGTTGTCTCATGGAATGCAATGATTGAAAGATATGCATAAAATGGATTTTTTGATAAGGCTTTAAAGAAACTTTCAAGCAAATGCAATTGGTAGGTGTCAAGCCAAATTTCACAACCTTATCTAACATCCTCCTTACTTATGCAAAAATGGGATCTTTGAAACAGGGTGTGGACATCCATCAAAGCATAAAGGATATAGGAATTTTGTCACATGTTCTGTTTGTAGCTATCCTTGTAGACATGTATGAAAAGTGTGGAAGCATAGACAAGGCATGTGAACTATTTGAAATGATGCCTCAAAGAAATACAGTCTCAAGGAATGCAATGATTGTAAGATATGCAAGGATGTTCTCAACATATATATAATGTCATAAATATATAATGTCGTGAAAATATACACAATGACATGAAAATAACATATAGTGTATATATCAAGCCATATAGGCATGTACAAATAAATCCATACATGCATGTACAACGATATACATCAGTAACATACAAAAGTATGTTTACAAATCCAAATAGGCATATGTAACAAAATGTCCCAAAATCAAATCCCCTATGGACTGCTATCAAATAATCATTGACCCTTGCTTAGCCATGAAGATGAAGAACCAGTCAATGACTCATCTTCTCTCACTCATCGACTAGACCTCCTCAATAGAGATTTTTGAAGTTCCACCTATTAATTAACAATCAAACAATATCCACATTAATATGGAAAATATTCAAAATATATAACATGACATATGTAATCAATCACATACCATTATTTGGTGATCCCTCTTGATCATTTTTTGTCTCTCTTTATCTGTCACTAGATGGGTTGCAATTGTGACCTCCTATGAGAAGCATGAAGAAGAAAAATTCAGTAAACATGAATATCATTTATGTACATTAAATGACGTGAGATAAAACAATAAATACAAAATGACATTTACATGTTACTAACTCATACCTCGATCAAAGGATTTGTAGACAAAATAGTTGTAGCAATGCCCACCTTCGTTGACTGACAAAGATGAGGAGTCTGCATATGCAACATTTGGAAATAGAGTTTAAGGTTATTTGACTAAAATAGATACATAACATTATTTAAATGCATAATGATTAGAAATAGTATAATTTACCTCAATGAAAGTGTCTCTACCTGGGGACCAAGGAAATTATCCTGATGGTGATGCTCCAACATCCACATGCTCATCATAAAATTGTAACTAAATAAGGTTACCATTGATATATGACAAAAAGTTTACATGTACTATATTTACGATCTTGTGATAAATTACATACCCATTGACTGTACCTCCTCTCATAACCTTGCACTGGATGACTAACAGATGCAAGATGAATACATTGACCATGGAATTCATAGTGCAGACAATTACATACATTCATTTTTAACTTATAATATCTATTCATATAATTAATTAAAGATTTCAAATATAAATATATTAAATTGCAAAGCCTTCTAAAAACTTACCTGGGAGTCAATACCAAATGTATGTTGTAAGAGGTCATCTATGAACAATATCATCCAATATGGATGTGTCCATCACCCTATGCTGCCCCTGCATCACATCGCCCTGACGCTCTAGAATGTCTGCATCCTAGGTAGCATCCTGGGTCTCAACATCACATAATGCCTCACATGACCCACAAAGATGGGGGGACTAATGACACCTATTTCTCTCACCCTCTCCAGCTTGGTAAAGATCACCACCATTTTGTGCTAAAGTCTAGGTGAGGGAACTCATGGAATGCATTGTCTCCACCTCAACACTCTCCTTCAAATTCGAAGTGAGTGATACATGTTGTGGCTTCAGAATGGGTCTCTATGAATGGTCATGGGCATGATGTGTACCCTCTCTATCCTATAAAGAGCCACCGCCTCTGCCCTGGAACTCCTAAATGTCAAAGTAGTTTAGGATGTCATTGAGGATGAACTCACAATAGAGTTTCCTCAAAAAATATTGGGGTACCTCATTATTATTACAAGGGAGGTCATAAAAAACCATGTACCATCTATCTGAAAAGTTTTGGGATATTACTTGATCCACACACCAATGAATTGGGAATCGTTTGCAACTCCCACATAAGGGTTGTTTTGTTTTAGGATCGATGAAAAGTGCACATAGATCACTTTTCAAAATATTCTTATCTTTGACTTGTTTATATAATAATTTATCGACGTAGAATTGTCGACACTCCTCCCTATAGTCCTTCCAATCAATGATTTGCTTTGTAATTGAGTCAATATGAGAAATAATCAACTCTAGTGAAGTGGCAAAGGTCCCCCTGAGATTGTTGCTTGTATTCATATTTTTTCAATGTTTCAACTAAGGATTGAAGTTTTTTTGTTTTCTTTGATTTGCCTTAAATAATTTAGTTGAGTGCCATTTGGAGGATGAGGATGTGAAGGTGGAGTTTGAGGGTTTTGATGTTGCTCTTCAGCAGGAATTTCAACATCTGGATCGAGGTTTTGCAACGATTCATTAACTAAAAATTTGAAAAGAAAAATTCAATTAAAATAATGAAAAATAAATTCATTTTGTTTTGAAATGAAGAAATTTGATAAAACCCTACCTTCCTTAGTTGCTCAACTTTGTTTCCCTCATCCAAAGTGGGATTGGCAATGCAGCATTGTGTTCGATGGTCTTCTCCTTCAAATCTCTCAACATGCACTGGCGTTAAAACCCTAGTCACATTTTAGATGCAATAGGAAAATGAGAGTGAGAAAGTGAGGCCGCAGGACTGTGTTTTTGCACTTTATTTAGTAGTAAAAACATGATCACGTTAAAACGCGATCTCATTTTAGGCTCACTATTAACGAGCCTAAATGTGATCGCATTAATGGTTTCCTGGCACTAAAAAGTGGGGTGCCCACTTTTTGGCCCCCATCTTCATGCACACGCCCTCTATTGGTTTACCTTGGGTATTGGTGCACCACCTTGGCATGGTGTGCAGGTTCATTGGTAATGTGTGTTACCATCCCCAATGAGCTAGGAGTTTCCAAATTTAATGTGGTTCCATAGATAACCCCTACTAGGAATTATAGTGAAGTAGATAATATTAAGAAGTGTCACTAGTTTTAAATGCATGCCAAATTAATTAAATAAGTTACTATTAAACAATAATACCTGGTATAAATCTCAACTAACTTTCTTAGGTGAACAACATATTTGTAATCATCAACATTACATAGAAATCAAATAGAAGGTTCTAGATACATAAAACAATCTATTATTCCAATCACAACAAATTATAATCAATCGTGACATGACTTGTGGTGCTTCTAGTGATCCGATGGTGCTTGCAATTGTAGTTATGAAGTTGCAAACCTTGAAAATATGAGTATGGTGATATGTGGTGCCTCAAACTTGACTTATACTACTACAACATCATGAAAGTGTACTTGCAAACAAAATAAACATTAAAATAAAATAAAATAATAAAATAACATTATTGACAAATGTGCACAAATTTTCAACATAAATTAATTCTTTTCCCCAAAATAAGCATAGATTCACCATGAAATCAATGCATTGAGCTTGAATTTTCTAGGATTTATATATTTTATAGGGGGGATTCTCAAAGTATCACTAAATAAAAAATGTGAAAATCATAGAGTATGCAAAGAGAGAAATGGTAGAGGGAGAAGGAAAAAGAGATGAAGAAAAGGGTTTGAAGGAAAAATAAGGACAAGGAAAGATCAAGGGATGAGGAGAGGATGGAATTATGTAGAAATGGAGGAGAAATGGTGGAGAAATTGGTAATCTAATCGTTATGGGATGGAAAAACTAGACATCACAATACCATGGGAGAGAAAGCATGGAAAGGAAAATAAACTAAGCCATAATCCACTAATGGCTACAAAATGACTACAAAGAAAATCTCCTTAGCAAAATAAATATGAAATATACTCCAAGCTTTAAGATTTAGTAGAAACTCCAAAAGCACAAGCATAAAAAGGTCAAGAGAATATGAGGAATTGGAAATTATGGATTACAAATGAGGGAAATAAGGTTCTATTTATAGATTTTTTAAGGGTTTTAGGCAAACTTGGCTAAAGGGAACAAACTAAGTTTTTGGTGAGCTATTATCCATCAAAATTTAGGGAAGAATCCAAAAAAATGGGGGTGCCCCTAATTTTTAATGCTAGAATACCAAATTTCTCAGGAATGAAAACAAGGGATTCATAAAGGCTAATGATAGTGGATTTATGTGAGAAAGGCACACAAGACAAAAAAAAGGGGACCAAAAGGAGCAAATACACATGAGGAGAAGTGACAAACATTGAATGAGGGGTAAGGATAGCTATAACATGGGAAGGACTAGTAAAGCTTAAAGGGGAAAACACATGGAAAGAGGAAAAGGTTAAGGGATAAAGATAATCTAGGGCTAAAACAACTATCAAAATGATTTAGATCACATGGCGAGTGAGCGATTATAGGCAAGTAGTGAACGATTCCAAGGAAGCAGTGAGCAACAAGCAATGACGATTGGCGAGGAATAGCTATGAACATAGCTTCCAGGTAAGGGGTCTTCTTCGACAGTGAATGGTGAAAGGATTTTTGACCTACTCAAAACAATGGCTCACAAGGCACCTACTACTAGCGAGGAGACTTCTGTATCAACGCCTAGGGTTTTCAGGAAGTTCAAAAATTCATCAAACCCCCATCACTGGTGCAATGACTTTTGCAAGAATCAAATTCTAAAGGAAAGCCCTAGCACAAATCTTAGTTTCAAAAATAAATGTGTGGCAGGGCAAACTCCCATGACCTCTGAAGTGAGTGGGGATAACATCTCTTTAACACCTGAGCCTCCTCCCTGCCCTTCTTCATCTTATGCGTACTCTATGGTAGGCACATAAATCACTTTGGTGGCTGATCCTATCGACTTTCACATTTCAGATGACTGCATAAATGACATGTCAGAGAAGTTGGGCTCCAGATCGATTATCTTCCAGAACTTGGGACAACGCCCCCAATTGGATTATTTCATGGCTTGGAGCAGAGAGAACCGGCACAACATGGAGCCTCCTGAGATATAACTCTTGGATCATGGATTCTTTTTGGTCATATTCCACTCTCTGTCTAATTGCAGGTATGTTCTTGATAATGGCCCATGGTTTTACATAAAAATAGGATTGTTTAAATGACACCATGGACCCCCTTTTTTGACCCTACAAATATGACCATATCTAACATTTCGATCTGGCTATGCTTATACAACCTTCCTCTTGTCATGAGGGACCCTAAACTCATTCAAAAGTTGGTTAACCAAATTGGAAAATTTGTCAAATTGGATGAGGGCCCCTTTGACAAGACTTAAAGATTCATTCGAATATGTGCAATGATTGACATCTCCAAGCCCATTCTTCACATGGTTAGAATCAACTCTTCACATGGATCATGGATGCAATATCTCAACTATGAGGGATTTATGGAATGATGCTTCAGATGTCATCAACTAGGGCACAAAATTGTTGGCTTCCCTGCTAAGTTTGTTTCTGGGATTTGAGCAGTCAACCTCAAAAAATGGGTTAGAAAAAGGTAGCCTAAATGCAGACTTTGTTTGGAGAAATCATAGCATTTTCATGGATCACCCACAACAACCCTCCTTTCATGATGTGGTTGCTAGCACTAGCTTGGCTTCTTTGGATCCTCCCTGCAATCTGGCCTCCAGTCCTTTGATGGTTGAGAATTTATAGAGTTATTCAGAAGATCTTCATCAAAACAACATTTTCTTATCAAAAGAGGAAGACCAAACTGCTCAAGATCTCTTAGAGATGCAAAATTTTGGTGAGCAACAGGATGTTTTGGCTACCAACATCACTACTACCACCATCCCCCAGACTGCAAGCAAGACATCGAAACCAAACATTGGGTTGTCAGCCAAGTGGAGAGGGAGGAAAATAGAGGCTAAAAAATTAAGGTTGGAAGTTCAGGACTCTGTGGACGTAGGCTCACAATGGACTATGGAGGCTCTCCTCACTATGAACAAATGCAAAACTAAAAAATAAAATCTTGTGGCAGCTTTTAACGAAGTTTTGATCTTTCCTTTATGAATGTCAAGTTTGGTTGTTTGGATGCTTGGAGGCTCAGTTTGTATCTCCTCTTTGCTTCTTGTTGTGATTGTCAGTAAATCTCTTCTTCTTTGTTCCCTTTATGCTCCCCATTCTATGGGTCTGAAGTGTTATTCTATTTTGTTTATGATTCTATGCATGGGAGTGGGCCCTCATCCCACAACTTACTGAACAAAAAAAAAAAGATAATCTAGGGCTAAATAAGGGGGTAGAAAGAAACACTAAAAAGGGACTTTAAATAAGTGCAAAATAAAGTAAAAGGAATTATAGAATATGAAATTTTCATTATTAAAGGGTAGCATACAATATCCCACACCATATCCCTTTAATCAAGGTTGGTCCATCATAGCCATACTTTATATAGGTGGATCTATCACAAACATACCTTATATTGTAGTGGCTCTATCTCAACCATATTTTATGTAATGGTAGCTCTATCACAACCATACCTTATGTTATGATGGCTATGTAAAAACCATACTTTATGTCATAGTGGCTCCATCATAGCTACATCTTATATTATAGTGGATCCATGATAATTATACTTTATGTCATGGTGGCTTTGTCACAACCATACATTAAATTACATTGGCTTCATCTCAACCATACCTTTTATCATGGTGGTTTTGTCGCAACCAAATCTATCGTCTTATTTCAACTCCTCCATATCCTATTCTAAAATTATTTACAATTTAAATAATCTTCCATGGATGTCTTATTGTCTATCTCACCTAGCTCAAAAAAAATAAAAAATAGTTTTTGGATGTGTTAAAATTTTTATTTTAAACATTTCTCATGGCAAACACTAATTAATTCGTCTTGTGTGAAATACAAATCTAAAGACAAAGATTAAACTAAAGTTAGACAAAGGGTGTCTAGCACAATATTTCAATATCCTTTTATCAAAAATTATAAAAATTATTTTATATTTACTCTAGCATATACTTGATTCACTATAGCTCACACACCTATTCAAGTGGGGTCAAAATATAAACTCAAGAAGTGCATACTTCACATTTTTTCCTCCATGTTTTGGGCCTATTTTGGAATTTACCAACAAAAGGCATGACTTAGACCCATTTTGATAGTTCTTGAGCCCAAAACACCTAAAAACACGTTTTCTCCAAAGAATGACCTCTTTTTCTATTCACGCCCCATTCCACCTTGCCTCCATCAATATGCCACCTTGGGCACTAGCCATGCTAGTGTTCCTTGGTATTTCAAATCCTTTTTTCCTGTCTAATAGTCAGTTTTTTCCCAAAAACCTGATACATTTTCAATTATTAGTTAGTACTCAATATGTATATTTATAAGAACTTTCCATATTTGAAAGGGTCCTCTCCTCAAGCATCCATCCATCACTCAACACCTTCACACACACTTGCCAATTCTAGAAATCACCATCACTAATTTGCACACATCACCCTAGGTGTACATATGCACTTCTAGGTCAGCACACACCTCAATTATTTATTGATTTTAGGATAAATATATATCCAATAGGGATTTAACTAAGGCAATTCCATAAATGTTTCCTAGGCACAAACAAGTCCACTCCTTACAATTTTTGTCAAGCCTCTACCACTTTTGCAAATATTTTGCTAGCTAAAACATGTACAAGAAGGTACATACAACATTAGGAATTAGACACCACCATCTGCAATAGGTCATTAGCACACCCTAATACACTAACACTCTTAGGAGGTCACCAATACCCCCCAAAGGTCACCATCACCCATACAAGGTCACAAGTGTCCCTAGAGGTCACTAGTACACTATAGAGGTCATAAGCACAAGCAATAGGATGAAACCATCTAAATATTTTCTAAAATGGCTCTGCATGCATCCAAGACCTCCTTTGGCTAGTTTCTCAATCTTCTATAGCCTCCTCCAAACCTCTGTAACTATTCCATACAAACTTTTCTTAACCCTTTTTATTTATTTACACGTTACTTCTACAGTTATGTCAATTGTTTTATCTATTTATCTAAAAGAAAAAATATGAAATTATGTTATGTTGAGATCTACTATTTTTATATCAAATTTTAGATTGAACAATAAACTTAGTAATTAAAAGTAATTTCTCAAACATAGGAGAACATACATTTTAGTTACACTACCACATAAACCAAATAAAAGTAATGTATCTCATCAATTTACACATATGATAAAATTCTAATTATTAAGAATTTCATTACTTGTTGAAAAAGAAATAAAATACACCTTTCAAATATCTAGGATCAATAAATTAACTTTGATTCAAAACCCTAGATATATGGAGTTGAGTTGGATAAATGGATTGAGGCATTTTAACTAAAATTAAATTGAACATGTGTTGAAATTGAAATAGGAGGGATTAGGGTTTTGTACCATAAAGACAAGTCTTTGTCACTTACCTAAAAGGGTGATAAAAGATTGAGTCTAAGAATCTAAGACTAAATTGTGGACCTAAGCACTGAGACAAGTGATCTTGAGAATTTGTGTATCTACAACAAAATTGTAGCTAAGGATGACTTTCAAACACTGTGATCCTATCTAGAAACCCACAATTTTGTCTTGAAAACATGAGATCTTGTCTAGAGTAGAAGGGGGCATATTGGGTATTTGCAATAAGTGTTTGTCTAGTGCTATTTGAAGTAGGGAGGACTTTAGAAGTGCTAAGGAGCATCATGGAGCCTACTAGGATAGGGTATGGAAGTGTACTAACTTCTTCCCTTCACCTTGGACAAGCCCCACAACAAAATTAACAATGATAAAGGGAATAAGCAAGATAGGTAATGAATTCCTATGTATATACTATAGATGGTGGTGGATATTGTTGGATTGATTGTTGATTTGTTGATGTAAGTCAATGTGTTTTTTGTGCCAGAGTGTACATTAAAATGTGTCAAGGTGACAATAGATGTTGATTAATAAAGATGAATTGATCTTTTGTTGATTTATGACATTAGATGTTTGATGCACCTACAAAAAGGAGAGGAGAGTGTACACTTTGAGAGTATTTAAATCAATTTCATCCTGACATTTTTTTAATGTGCAAATGACTTAAGGCGATGTACTTAAATACACAACCCTAAATGCATGAAATTCAAACTTTGGTGCCAACTAGTAATAATTAAATCCTCTCCATGTAATTTTGGGCAAAGTTGAAAAATCCATTTCAGAAGTGATTCTGGCTTCCTTTCTTTCAAAGAAGGAGGGCTCTCTAATCTTTACAAATTGAGATGATATGATTTTAAAAAATTGGAAACAGTTAAATTTGCCTAATTCTAATTGCTTTATGTCTGATGTTAAGATTGATCGTTCTTCTATCAAATGGATTCCTCCGCCTAAATCATTTGTTAAGCTTAATTTTGATGGCGCAAGCAGAGGTAATCCAGGAATTTCAAGTGCTGGTTGTGTTATTAGAAATCATCAGGGAATAGTTCTTAGAGCCTTGTCAGTCAAGCTGGGTATAATATCAAATAATGAGGCTGAGGCTTTGGCTTTAATAGCTAGTCTGAATTTAGCTATCAAAAGTGGTTTCACAAGCCTTATCATGGAAGGTGACTCTCTAAATATTGTTAGAGCTTTTGTTAATAATTTTTCTCCAAGTTGGAAAATCGGTTACATTTTAAATTTTGGTAGGGATCTTTTGAAACATTTTCAGTCTTTTCAAATTATGCATATTTATCGTGAAGGTAATGTTTTAGCAGATTTTTTGGCTAACCTTGCTTTCAGTTCAAACGTTGATATCCTTGAATGAGATTTTGAATCTTTTGCTAGGATTCTTGGAGTTAGCGCTATTTTGGAGAAGGATATTTCGAATTAGTTCTAGCAATTTTGGCAGATTTTGTTAGATATTTATCATCTTTCTATTCTTTTTCTTCCAGTTTTCCGTGCGTATTACTTGACGTCATTTATTTATTTTCACTTATCCTTTCGGTGGATGTGATGTACTTTGTTATGTGTTATAAGTGCAGATGGTAGAGTTTTGCACAAGGGAGCTGGCATTTCAATCCTTTCTTTAAATCCTATGTTATGATCGTTATTTACTCATCTCCTTCTTGTTTTTCGATGATTAAGCTCTGCTCTGGCTCCAATAGTTTATTTTATTTGCTATTTTTGGTACTCTTCAAGTTTCTGCAATTTTTTAGCATGGGCTCTGTTCAACGGAATTCCAGAATTTCTTGACCAATTAGGAACTGGGAACGGCCCCTCCTTGGTCTTTCTAATCTAAACTCTCTACAGGAAGTCTTTAAGGTATATGAGGCTTCTGTTGGCAGAGCGATTGTTCAGGTTTGTGATTCTAGTTTCCTTTTTTCTCCAATGGCTATTTATCCCTCTCAAGCTGCATCGCATTTTCTTTCTAACACGATGGATCTTTTGCAAAATAGTGAAAGGGTAAGGGCTTTGGGTGTTACGTTTATACAGAATGTTCATTTTTCTATTGAATCTTTTAATTCTGCATTAGAGGATTATGACTTGCATGAAGGATCTACTCTCATGGGAGGTTTATTTGACTGCAGGTTATTGTTTCGAATGCTTGCACTCCACTACCTTTTCAACGCCTTTATGCATGGGCTTCAAAGCAATTGTGTGGTTTCCTTCGAAAATGCCATCCACTGTCACCGGAGGGAGTTGGGGAATTGAGTGGCAGCAAAAGCTACAGAAGTTTTTAATGCATTACATTTCTTACTTAACTACGTCCCTCCCCCTCTGCCTCCTCTGCCTCCCCAACAAGCAGATGTGGATGGTCCTGAAGCGGGTCGTGCCTTACAGATCATTGAGATTGCCGATTGACTGGGTGTTGAGTCACTTTTTTGTTTTGTATTCAGTTCTTAGTTTTTTGCCCTGACTATTGGTTGGTCTAGTCAGCTGTTATTGTATGTAATACTATATGAACTTTGTTCTGAATTAAGCTACAGATGTTGTTACTGGTTCGACTCTTTTTTGAGTTGATTTTTTGTTGTATCTGTTCACAATTAGGCTATAACCGGAGGTTTTCTTGGCCGGATTCTTTCCTGCCGGTATGCCTTTCCAAATCTGGCATTTTGTAATCTCTTTTTTTACTAATATATTTTAGTGGTTTTCTACCACTTTTAAAAAAAAGAAAGAAAAAAAAAGTAATAATTAAATCCTAATATTGTTGACCTTATAATGTAGAATTTTAAAATTTGCAATTAATGGACAAAATAAGAGTAATGATCCTATCCAAGGACATGATTATATGTCTTGGATTTTGTCTAATGTGGATATGCTATTGGAATTAGAGTCAATAGGGATCTAAACAGGGAAAAAGGAAAGTCTGAGTTATGCATCCTGAAAAGGATCACATGTGTACAATTATATCCAGGATGGATATATTATTATAAATAGAGTCAACACGGATTTGAAAAAGGAAAAAATGCAATTTTGAGTTATGGATCAAGTCTTGGGTCAATGAGTGCACTAAAATAATTAAATTATGTGAATTTTATAAAGCCTTTTTTGACACAATGGGTGGAGATCTTCATAATGTCTATCTATACAAAGTCTTCAAAAAGAAATTAATTAGTAAAAGAAATGTGAAATTCATACCTAAAGTCAATGACCCTAAATAAATTTGTAATTGGTAGCCTACACTTTGTTGAATGTCTAATACAAGATTATTACTAAGGCTCTAGCTCTTGATCTTAGGCCTCTTCTTTCCCAACTAGTTCACAATGAACAAACTAGTTTTATCAAATCTAGATACATTCTTGACAACATTATTGCTATTTAGGAAGGAATGGAATGGGATTGAGATTCTTAGCACTCTTTTATCTTTATTAAGAAAAACTTTGCGCGTCATTTAATTCAATTTATATAGATGTTGTTTGTTGATGCCTTGGAGCTTGTATTACCATTAATGGTTAGCAATCCAAGCCATTTGGTCTTTTTTGGTCCATCCATCAAGGTTACCCCCTTACCCTAACTCTTTATGTGCTTACAATAAAAGGATTTGGTTATTTATTGGTGTATGCAATTTCTCAAACCTTAGCTAATAGGATTGCTCTACCCAACTCTTCCAACTAGGTGGTTAATAGTCATTTTGATGATGAGTCATTCCTCACTCTCATTGAGGATGAAAGCAATGTCAAATAGGCTCTTCATTACCTTGATGTTTTTGTCAAGCCTCTAGTTTGAGTATCTAGTATCAAAAGACCTAGTGCTACAGACAATCTTTTTTTCCTAAGCCTAGCTAGTTAGATAATTTTGGCTATAAATGGATTAATCATGGGGAAGTCTTTCAGTTCTTAAGCATTCCCTTTTATTGTCAAACCTCTCCTACTACACTCTTGCAAGTTGTTATTGCCAAGATTGAGAAAAATCCCAGTTATTGGATTACCAAGCCACTTTCTTTGGTTGGTAAGTTCCAAATTTGCTCTAAATTCTTGGATGCCACTCATGTGTTTATTATTCCTCATGTTGGGTGCCTTCAAAGGCCTATTATTTAAAGGTTGAGAAGCTTCTTAGAGACTTTCTTTGGGCCTCTAGTGATGGGCATCAAGGATTTCATCGTATTGCTTGGGAATTTGATTACCTTCCCCATGATTCTAGTGATTTAGGATTGTTTTCAGTCCATTGAAAAGGTATTGTCTTATGTGCTAAATGGATTCTAAGGGCCCTGGGAGGAAATAAAGCCTAAAAAAATCTTATTAGGCATTGCATTATTTCTAGTGTGCCTTCTAGGTGGCCATATTAGAAAGGTCTTGATCTTGGTACTCTCCTTAGCATGAGGGAATCAATTTAGATTCAAGGCACTTTTGTTATCAAGAGTATTTGGAAAGCCAAGGAGTCTATTAATCCATGGCTTCTCTAAGTGAGAAATGATTTCCATAACGACCTTTCAATCAATCAGTAATCTATTTGGTGGTATCATGTTCTTTATTGTTAAGACCAACCTTTAGCTAAGGTATCATGGATCCATGCCTTGAAATGAGGCATTAGAGTTCTATTAGATCTCATTGACAGAGCTGTTGAGAATTTTCTTTCTTGACCAGAAGTTAAAATAAAATTCAAGCTATCCAATCAAGACCAAGAGACTTTTTAGACTATTATTGATACCATTTCTCCCCATATGATTCAAAAAATTAGGGTTAGATCTTTCAAGCCTTGGTGGAAAGATTGGAAATGGTATCCTAATACACTATTTCATAATTATAGGCCTCATAAAGGATATTTATAGCTTTCACCTCATATACCTATGGTTAGTCAGCTAAACCATCATTGGTAGCTTCAATTTTTTCTTAGAACTTGGCATTGTCATTTCTAGTCTATCTAGTTGACCATTCTAGAGCCTAAACTAGCTCATTTTACCTATGCATTCTTTATCAAAGCCTTCCACTTAGTTCTCATTTAACTCATTTAGGATTTCTCAACCCTCATTGGCTATTATGTGGATAGCCCAAGACTTTTAAGCATATCTTTTGGTTTTGTACCATAATGGGTCTTAAAATCCCTACTCACACTCCGAGAGTGATCAACCTACTTCAAGCTAGAGGGAATTATCATTATGAAGGTAGATCAATTGACTCGTCAACAAACTGTGGGTGAATAAAATCCAATTACTAGGAGTGGATAATCTCTCCTTCACTTTGAGCTTAGTTGAACTTAAGAGGGTGTTCCTAGATGTATTCCTTAAGAGGAGTTGGTTACAATAGAAAATACACCAAATAACATTGTTGCAGTAGTACCCATTGTATCCTTGAATCCCAAAGACTACCATTAGATGAAAGACTAACCTACTGCATATAAAACCTTATTTAATCTGATAAAGAAATCCTTGCACCAATGCAAGATGCAAGTATACACACATGATTCATTAATATATTTCACTATTGAGGCTCATAGAAGATATTTTCCCTAGTTAAACCACTAAATCATGAAAGTGCATACAAACTTTTAACCTAACCCTAAACTACTAGTGAAAGGTTTTGTTAGTTTTAAGGAATATGATTGACCACAACATCCAAGGATAATATGTATCCAATGGGTAATAGAGTCACGGTTTATAAAATGAATAAAATGAAGTAAAACATATAAGAGTGGATCCAAGAGCATAAATGCATCAAATGTGAAGTATCAAGTAACTAAACATGCTTAATAATCCATAATCATTACTGTATAAGTCCATATGTAACATAGAAATGATCATTCCAAGACTTACAATGTATTAAAATAATGTTACATTCATCAAATAAAGTATTACATTCATACCAGCAAATGTGGCATGAGGAAACCCTAGCTTACATACGATCATGGAGATGTCCAAATATTGATACTCTTTACAACATTTCAATATTTATTTGTGTTACAAACTCATCGACTTCCTGAAGAACTGGACTTTCAAGATTTGAAACCATAGAGAGAACTTGACACTTTCAAGCATGTGGAAGAAAGAATGACCAACCATTTGAATGGCAAGCAACCTTGCCTTTATAGCATTTGAACCCATGGGAATTTTTCATGCACTAGAAGTTCAAAACCAACCACTACATTCAATGTAGATGGAGAGAAATCTCTAGAAATCCACCTTGAGCCTTGCATGCAAATGGACTACAAGAAGAAAAAATGAGGTTCCCACTTCGAATGGGTAGTTGTAGAGGTCAAATTGACCATTAATGGTGACCCCAAAGGTTGTTGGTGCATTTTACATATTTCTAGTGAAGTTATGAGCTTTTATGGGAATTCATTGGGTTGATACACATTTGAACTAGATTTTCGTGGGAAAATAGGCTCTTGCAAGATGGTGGAATTCTACAAGGAATGAATGTGGGAAAATGGAATGGAATTTAGGATGATGCAATTATGTGGGAAACACATGTAAAACCAAAGTACGGAAGTGGATGAAAAGAGTGGAAGAGGAATTGACATCCCAGAAGGCATCAAGTTCTTACAAAGGAGAGATATCATGTAAATTAGGCATATGGAAGAAATGTGGGGGAATGCTACAAGTCTATATTTGAGACATGTGAGGCACATCCTGTAGCACATCAAGTTTTTGCAAAGTGAAAACAGAGTGAATTAGAAGCACATAAGTGAATAAAAAGGGATGCAAAGATTTAGTGAAAAAGTAGATGGTGGAATTGGATATGCATTGCGATGAAAATATATCATACATGAGGTCAAAAATATGCAAAAAAAAGTTTTACAAGTTGCGAGGGGAAATCATGATATGTCATGTGGCAATAGGTGATTGGTTGAAGGAGGCAAAGGGAAATAAATGCAAATTTTCAAGCAATCAAGCATGATCTACATGCAAGAAAATGAAGGGACATCGGATATGCAACATTTGGTATGAATTTTGCATCCAAATGCAAGGAAGAACTCTGTAGAAGTGATGGTGGGAGGAAAAGAAGAAAAAGTTGAAGGAACAGGATCTATGGAAAAATGATGTGGAAGTGGAATAGGATGTCAGATGCAGAAAACATGAAGTCTGGCATAAAAACCCAACAAAACAAAAATGAAGGAAAAAGGAATGAAACACAAGAAAATGATAAAGAACTAGATGTAGACAAGCGATGAGGAACGAGATGTCTAATAGCATGGAGAGATTATGTAAAATGGATTATGAAAGGAAAATGGAAGGAATGAAGGGAAAAGGAGTTTGTAGAGGTTGCAAGAGGAATAGGATATAGGAAAATGAAGGGACATTAGATATGTGACATTTGGTAAGAATATTGCATCAAGTAGGAAGGGGAAAACCCACAAAGGATAGAAATGTCAAAAATTGACAAGGTACTCCAGCACAACATTTTCTTAGATTTTTGGAAACTTTCAACATGTAAAGGGGATACAAGGGGTGAAAAAAATAACCCTAAAGAAAAATTGGGTAAAGACTTAGGTAGATTTGGAATTTTTAAATTGGGTCCCAACATGGGCTCTAGTTGGGGATGTGTCTCTCTTGTAGGCACAACAAGAATCCAAAAAGACTCTTCCAGAGCAGACCACAAAGAATGGAATAGGACAAAGAGGGACCAAGATGATCAAACTTCATTATGACAGACAAGGGTCATAATTGCACAAAGACAAAAGTAAAAAGGGAAGAATGTACAAGTCAAAATACCTCATTACTTAAGAAAACTAATACTTGAGATGTTGACCATGAATTAGCAGCTCCATGAATTCTCCAATTATATTCTTGAGATGGTAAACATTATGACCATACTCATCTGCAACTTCATATGGCCCAAGATATAAAGGATCAAACTTCCCATGTTTTCCTTTGTCCTTTGATCTAGCATTCCACATGAGAACCATATCTCCAACTTGGAAGTTCCTTTGAAGTGCCCTCTTATCAAACATATGTTACATTATTTTCTTTTGTGATAAGACCTTATTGTATTCATCTCTCCTACTTTCATCTATCTCTATCCACTTCAATATCCTTTGGGAGACTACACAACCTTCATCTTCTTCAATATCATGCAACAACTTATACGCTAGCAATTCTAGGCTGATTGGCATTTAGCTTCTAATCCATACACAAGTTCAAATGGACTCTTACCAGTAGCATGTTTGTAAGGTATCCTATTAGCCCATACAACATACTTCAATTTATCATCCCACCTTTTTTATTCACATCTAAAGTTCTTATGATCTTCATGAGGCTCTTTTTACTAGATTCAACTTGTCCATTGCTTTGGGGATGATAAGTAGACGAGTAGATCAAATTAATACCATATTTAGAACACATATTTGAGGTATCTTAGGATCTAAAACACATAGCATTATTAGGAATCATCCTTGCAGGCACAAAAAATATGGTTATTACGTTGCTCATCAAGAATTTTACTACCACCTTAGATGTAGCATTGCAGGTCCAAATTACCTCAACCCACTTGGTGAAGCAGTTAGTTTCTACCAGGATCCATTTATATCCATTACTGAATTTCTCTTAGATTTTCCCTATGAAGTCAATCCCATATTGCTAAAAATGACCTTTAACTATAATTTTCATGAGGGGGAGGGTACCTAAAAACTTTAGTTTACCTAAAAAACTTTGGTAGGCATCACATTTCCTTACTATTCTAGCAACATCTTTAAACAATTATGGCCACCAATATCCTACCCTAAGGATCTTGTGTGTGGCCATCTTGGACTTGAAGTGTCCTCCACAAACACCTTGATGACACTCATCAATTACCCTTTCAGATTGCTCTTGATCTAAACATTTGAGTAATAGCCCATCATGATTTATCCACATCAAGTCATGTTGTATTAGCACATACCTTTGAGACTGTAACTTGAGTATTATTTTCTATTTTTCATTCATTTCAAGAGGACATTTCATATTTTCTAGGTAAAATATTACATCCTTATACCATGGGTTGTCTTCCAAGTGGCAAGAGTTGGAAACACAAATGTAACTTGTCTCATTTACCTCTACTACATCTAGATTGGCATTTGCCATGAGTTTGGCTAGGCCTTGAGCTCTAACCAGTTTGGTAACTTGCACCTCCATGTCATATTCTTGGATCTTATTGATCCACTTGCATCTTTTACCTACCACCTCTTGCTGAGTGAATATGTACTTTATTTCTATGTGTGACAGATATGCAATAATTTTTTTCATCCACAAGGTATGATCTAAAATTCTTAATAGCCTTAACAAGGGTGTAGGCATGTTTCTCCATGATTGAATACATCAATTATGTATCTTGTAAGGACTTATTGAAGAATGCAATATAGACTACTCATATCCATCCTTTATTTTTCTAAAGTAGGACAATAACTATGGTGTAAAAAGAAGCAAAGGAGAATAGCTAGAAAAGATTGGAATAATTTGGGCTTACCAAGATCAATGCATTTTTTAGAGCTTCCTTTATCTCCACAAATGATTTGTCTGGTTCCTGGCTCCATGTGATCAATTGCCCTTTCTTTAGCATCTTGGATATAGTTAAATAGTCTTCTCGGCAAAGTTGGAGACAAACCTTCTTACAAAATTTATTTGCCCAAAGAAAGTTTGGATAATTTTGATTGACTTAGCTTGAAGAACGAGGTCAATTGCTTTTAGTCTTTCTAGATCTATCTTCACCCCCTTCTTTGACACATTATGTCCCAACAAATTGCCTTCTTCAACCCCAAATGTATATTTTTGGGGATTCAGAGAAATCCCATACTCAAGACATCTCTTGAATATCATTTCTAGATGCTTGCGATGATCTTTTTTTTCTTTAGAAAATGCAATCATATTATCTTGGTATACTACCATGATCTCATCAATAAGGCCTATAAAGGCAACATCTAGTACCATTTGAAATGTTGAACCTGCATTTTTCAAACCAAATGGCACATAAGTGCCCCAAGGAGTAGTAAATGTTGTCTTATGTTTCTCTAACTCCTTGACCACCACTTGGTTGTATCCTAAGAATCCATCCATTGTGCACATTAGTTCTAATTCTATTACCTTTTGTAGAAAATGGTCCATGCTTGGGAGAGGGTAATTGTCCTTAAGAGACTTGATGTTCAAATTTCTAAAATCCACACACAACCTTATCTCTCCATTATTCTTTCTTACTAGAGCTAGGTTAGATACCTAGTTGAAATGTCAAATAGGCTTGATGATACCACCCTCCTTCAGATTCATTAATTCCTTTTGCATATGAGGAGCAAGGGTGGGACTAATTGGTCTTTGCTTTTGTTTGAAAGGTTTTGTATCAAGTTGGAGGGGAATGGTGTGCTAAAATAAGTCCTCCCTATAAGATTTGAGCTCATCATAAGACCATGCAAAATATTTCTTGAACCTTCTCAATAATGCAATTAGCATTTTCTTTTCATTTGGTTTCAGCCTCTTACCAATTTAAATCATCCTAGGGGCTGCCTCAGTTCCTAGGTTCACACACTTAATGTTATCTTCTTTAATTGGCTTTCTTTACTCATGCAAAAATCTACATTATCAAACACTTTTTAATGCTACAAGCCCTTTAGTAATGGTATTAGTCTTTAATTGCACTACTTTATTACCAAATAAAGTTTCTTTACCATCCTTAATTTCAATCATAGGCTACGAATCAATCAACTGGTTGTCAATTCATTAGTACACTTCAAAAAATATATATTTGCCAATTGTCATCAAATACTTGCCAGCTATAAATGTTATTAGGTATAGTGGGCCTTGCAATAATTTGCACACTATAATGATAATGAGTAGAAACTGATTACAAAAACCTTGATGCTGTAACTATTAAATAATCATCTTCTGGATTTCCCGACCTTTCTACCCATTCAATGCCCAATTGCCTCAAATAAATCCATGGTGTCCCCAACTACATTTTTGTATGTCTTCAATCTTTTGTCTTTGGATGCATAGACACCTTTGACTTGCTCCACAACTAACTCTAAATCTCCCTTGATTCCATGCATGTGAGCACTGTTTAATCCATGTATGAGAGCTTCATACTCAACAATATTATCTATGCAATGAAAAGTTAGCTTGAGTGGAAACTTGGAGAGTTACCCACTAGGTGAAATGAAGACTACACCTACACCTAAACCATCTCTAGAACATGCACCATCAAATAACATGGTCCACAAATAATTTGTGTCATGATTGAGAGAATAACTAAGAGGAGGATCAACAACCTCATGATCTTGTTAATCATAATACCCAAAAAAATGGTCAACATCAATATCAATAAATTGAACTTCCTCAGTAGTCTTGTAGCGGTCTTCAACAATGTCCAACGTCTTATTTTCTATATGTAGTTTTACTTCTTATCCATGTAATGGTACAGTGGCATATGACAGGTATATTTGTATATTACCACCCATAGATGTTTCTTACTTTATAGATAACAACATACCCCACTTGGCAAGGCAATCCACAATGATTATATCCATTAAAAATGACTTATTCAAGTATCTAGCAAGCTAAACTTTGACATTGTTTGCAACTCTAGAATTACATTCACTTCTCTAGAACCCATGGAAAAGTATTTATCATAGGACTTGGACACTTGTAATCCTAAATCATTCATGACTTGAAGTGGCATGACATTGTTAGAAGCTCCTAAGTCAAACATGCAGTTATGGTGCAACCACCCATTAATCATCAAAGTGGTGTAAAAGGGATCCACACTCAGTTGTTCACTAGAAAAACTTCTAAGTAGACCTCTAGAGTTTCTTCATCACTTTTTCCTTTTCAACATTATTTAGAATAATGGTAGGTTGGCCCAGTGTATTTATAACAGTGATGTAAGATAGGACCCTCTCCCTATGCTTAGGAATTCTAAGGAGTTCCCCTACTGGCATTGAAATCCTAAATTGACTCATGACTTGTACCACATCTATAGGGTGATAATTTGGAAGGGGCGTATTCAATGGAATAGTAACATCACTAGAATTTGGAATGAAAGGTAAGAGTGGGCCAAAGGAAGTAACATCCTTACCTTTTGGTTATTTCTTCTTTTCTTTATCTTTCTATTGTACGTTTAGCAGCTAAGATTGATCTAGCTTGACATTATCATTTGTATTGCTCATTGATGGGATAGTTGTAGCACCTAATGGTGTAGCATGCTCTTGAGCTTTAAGAACATATTTCTTTCTTGGTGCCTTCTACTACACTTGAATAATTTTCTTTTCTACCATCTTCTTGGTAGTTCTCTTGTCTCTTATTTCATTGTCGACCTTCTGCTTTTCCTTTTTAATGTTTACATCAATCCTATTTGGTTTAGCAATGTAATGACCTTGTGCAAGAACTTATCTATTTCTCATCTAGTATCCACCTTGGACCTACATGATAGCTACATCTATGAGGATCTTTATATCTTCATCTGATGGTTTAGACCGCTTGTATCTTTAATGCACAAGCTCCCTCAAATGTTCAAAATCATGTGTAGGTAGCTCATACTGTTGTGGATTTGCATGACGATCATATTGGAACATATGATCATCCCCATAATATCTATCATAATTGTCTTTGTCATTCATATATTCATATTCAATAGTATCAAGTTGATCAATGTCCTCTTCGTAATATTTTGCATTACCTTCCTCATTAGGAAACTCCTCCTCATTGCTCATTGAATGAGCAATTGCACAACTTGATGGCTCATGAGGGAGATAGCAAGCCTTGCACTATGATGTAACTTGTTGGAAATTCACATGATCTCTCCCTAATGGATTTGGAGTTTCCTTTTCTTGGTGCTTGAAACTCACATGCTTGTCATTTTGTTGTGGTCTTTTGGACCAATCAGTATTGTAGGGCATGTTATGCAATCTTTGTCCTTAATTGAAGTGTGTTGATGTATTTGGAGGTGGTATACCTTTCTCATTTATTTCTACTTTATATGATAGATCTTTCATAGCACCCAACAACTTATCCAATTTATCTTTAGTAGTGAGAAGCTTAATTGGGATTGCCCTTTTTGGCTAGGAGATCTTTGCATCTAATCTTTTGACATGCTTACCTAATGCTCTCATGTTGCTTTCAATGTTTATTAATATAGCATAAGATTCTCTTAGAGTTTGAAGATTTTTGTCTCTTAGACAATATCCAACCTTGGAATCAAATGCACCACAACATATGACTAGGCACATTGAATCATTTGGTCTAAGGTTTGGTGGAACTTTCCTCATAGTCATAATGAACCTGTTGTTGAAATCCACCACTGATTCATTATTCCTTTCTTGATTGTTGTAAGTTCATGTATAACAAACTTAGGATCTATTGTATCCTTATACTACAGTCTGAAAACTCTCATGAATTTCTCCCAAGAATTAACATTGTTGTTTGGGAGACTCTTGTACCACTCTTTGGAACTCTCTTCTAATGAATGCATAAACAATTTCATCATCACATCGTCGTTATCTATCTCATACTCATCAATAACATTGATGAAATGCCTTAAATTTTTTTCCTGTAACTACATTGTTACCCTGAAATCTAGGTATCTTCCCTCTTATCTCATTTGGATTTGTATTAGGGAAGTTTGACATACCAGATAAATCCATTTATTTATACCTCTTTTCTCCCAAAGGTTGCCTCATAGGAGGGAACCTCTAAGCCTATCTTCGGAATGCAGGTCTAGGATTCCGGACAATACCAAACTACTAGTTGAACTATTGTTGTTGTGGAATCTGATTATGGACATGATGCATATAGTTTTGATTCTTATTTCATTGATTTAGAGGAGGCTAATCATAATTCTAATTTATATTGTGTTCTTGGGCTGCTTGAGCCCAATCTTGTGCCTATTGAGTCAATTTCTGCTTGGAGTTATGTCTCCTTTATCTAATATGATCTAGTAAGTCTAACTCCTTAATAAGAATTCTTTCTTTTTCTTCAACATTTGAATGTGTTGGTTGATTAGCATTATGAATAGTAGTATCATGTTCATTCCTTTGTGATCTAACACGGGTGAAGTAGGATGCTAGCCAACTAGATATGTTTCCACATTTTGGTTTTGCATGGCAAATGTTCTCATGTTTGCCTCTCAAGATCTATCCCTACTTCCCTTACTAATAAGATTTTCATTCCTTTGAACTTTGTATTCATTTCTATTCATTCTTCTATTTGTCCTAAGTATGTTATCATTAGAATCTTCTGATGTATACTGGTATTGGTTCCTTAAATCTACAAATGCATCATTTCTTCCATATGTTCCTACATGATCTTGAGCATTTAGTCTAGAAGACTCACCATGATTTCTAGCTTTCCATCTATTTTGTTGACTTCTTGTTCATGTTGAAGAGCCTTCTTGACTTGATTGATCCTGGTGTTGCCTTCTCCTTTCCATTTGCAAATTTTTTGAATCTTGACCTAATTTTTAGGTTGACTAAAATAGAGTCACCACTCTCAACTTGGAAGAGACAAATTTGCAAGTTCTCAAACAAACATTACTGTAACCACTAAACCTTATTGAATTGTAGAGGTGTGAGAAATATAACTAGAATCAAACTTTCCCCAACAATGATGCCATTTTGTTGGGTCCTAAAACCCGTTCTCACACTCCTAGAGTGATCAGCCTACTTCAATCCAAGGAATTATCATTTTGAAGGTAGATAGATTGACTTATCAACAAATTGTGAGTGATTAAAGGCCAATTACTAGGAGTGGATAATCTCCCCTTCACTTTGAGTTCAACTAAACTCAAGAGAGTGTTCCTAGAGGTATTCCTTAAAAAAGAATTGGTTACAACAAAAAAAACACCAAATAACATTGTTGCAGCAGTGCCCACTATATGCTTGAATCCCAAAGACTATCACTGGACCAAAGACTAACCTACTGCATATAAAATTTGTGTTTAAGTTGATAAATACATCCTTGCACAAATGCAAGATGAAAGCATACACACATGATTCATCAATATGTTTCACTATTGCAGCTCATAGAAGATATTTTCTCTAGTTAAACCACTAAATCATGAAAGTGCATACAAACTTTTAACCTAACCCGAAACTACCGATGAAAGGTTTTGTTCATTTTAAGTAATGTGATTGACCACAACATCCAAGACCAATGCCTATCCTATGGGTAATAGAGTCACAATTTATCAAAGGAATACAATGAAATAAAACATATAAGAGCAGATCTAAGAGCATAAATGCATCAAATGTGAAGTATCAATTAACTAAACATGCTTAATAATCCATAATCATTACTACAAAGTCTATATGTAACATAGAAATGGTCATTACAAGACTTTCAATGTATTAAAATACTATCATGTTCATACCAACAAATGTGGCAAGAGGAAACCCTAGCTATGACTAAGAACCTTCCTTGAAAACATACATACAATCATGGAGATGTCCAGATATTGATACTCTTTATAATATTTCTTGAAATCTTTACATGTGTTACAAACTCATTGACTTCCTAAAGAACTGGACTTGCAAGATTTGAAACCCTAGAGAGAACTCAATACTTTTAGGCACGTGGAAGAAAGAATGACCAACCATTTGAATGACAAGCAATCGTGCCTTTATAGCATTTGAAAAATCATGCACTAATTCACCTATGGGAACTCGTCATGCACTGTGAGTTCAAACTCAATCACTACATTGAATGTAGATCGAGAGAAATCCCTAGAAATATGCCTCGAGCCCCACATGCAAATGAACTAGAAGAAGCAAAAACGAGGTTCCTACTCAGAATGGGTAGTTGCAAAGGTTAAATCAACCATTAATGGTGACCCTCGAGGTTGTTGGCATGTTCTAGAGTTTCCTAGATAAGTTATGAGCTTTTACAGGAATTCGTTGGGGTGATGCACATTTGAATTGGATTTTGGTAGGAGAACAAGATCCTATAGAATGGTGGAATTCTGCAAGGAATGAATATAAGAAAATGGGATGGAATGAGATGATGCAATTCTATGGGAAAAACACATGGAATTAGAGTATAGAAGTGGATGAAAAGTGTGAAAGAGGAATCAACATCCTAGAAGGCATCAAGTTATTGTAAAGGGGAGATATCAAGCAAATTAGACATATGGAAGAAATGCAGTCCCTTGAGAATGTTGTAGGACTGGATGTGAGACATGTGAGGCACATCCTAAAGCACATCAAGTTTCTACAGTGAATTGGAAACACATAAGGAAATAAAAGGGGATGCAGAGATTTGGTGTAGAAGCAGTTGGTGGAAGTGGATATGCATTGTGAGGAAAATATATCTTGCATGAGGTCAGAAATCCACAAAAAATAAGTTTTACGGGTTGGGAGGGGAAAACAGGTTATGCCATGTGGCAATGAGTGATTAGCTAAAGGAGGTGAAAGGAAAAAAATGAAAATTTACGAGGAAGCGAGCGGGATTTGGATGCGGGAAAATGAAGGGACATCAGATATGCAACATCTAGTAAGAATTCCATATTCAAATGCAAGGAAGAAATCCATAGAAGTGATGGAAGAAGGAAAAGTAGAAAATGTTGAAGGAACAAGATCTGCAGGATAATGATGTGGAAGTGGAATAGGATGCTAGATGTGGAAAACATGAAGGCCAACATAGAAAATCTGTAGAAGAAAAATGAAGGTGAAAGGAATGGAAAATGAGAAAATGATAAAGAACCAGATGTGGATGAGTGATGAGGAACGTTCAATGTCTGATACATGACGGGACTCAGCAAAGTGCATTATGGAAGGAAAATGGAAGGCATGAATGGAAAAGGAGATTGTGAAGGTTGCCAGAGGAACAAAAATGTAGGAAAATGAAGGGACACTAGATATGCAACATATAGTCAGAATTCTACATCTAGTAGGAATGAGAAAATCCACAAAGGATAGAAATACCAAAAATTGACAAGGCACTCCAACACTTACCATTTTCTTGGATTTTTGGCAACTTTCAACATGCAAATGGGCTATAGGGAGTGTCAAAAACAACCCTGAAGCAAAATTGGACAAAGACTTACTGTAGATTTGAAAATTTCAAATTGGGTCCCAACACACCAGAGTCCAAGAAGCTTGGAATTAGATACATGATTTTTTCAAGCCTTTTTGCCCTGATCATTTCTCATGGCATATAGTTTTGTTAGGGGATTGGCTTTGTCTCTATTCAAGTATACCTAGATTTAACATGCAAGTCCAGGGTGGAAATTCTCTTTAGTATTTGGAAAGATAGAAATTTAGCTCTTTTTTTAGGTTGTTTAGCTGATGTTCATTTCTCTTTGTATACTAAAGCAATGATTTGCTCTAATGTGCTTATGCATATTTAGGTACAACCTAGTAAATTTTCACTTGAAGTGGTGCATTACAAGAGCTTTTGGACCACTTGGGTAATGTTCTATACACTATTGCCAAGATCTTGCCCCCACCCTCTTCCCCACCTCGAGGGTGCTAGTGAAGTCATAGTCAATCCATCAAAAGAAATTGAGGGTCTCAATTTTGTGGCTCTCAACCCTTAAGAAAAAAGAGATAATGTTGCCCACGGCTAGTCTCAGCCTTCACAACCACCTTCTACCTCTTCTCATGGGTGTGGTGCTCCTAATTGCCCTGACTCTAGCAAGTTTCCTCACCTAGAGTTGGGCATTTCCCTTGTTCATACTCAAAAACCTTTTGACAACACTCTTGAGGAAGAGGGTGCTCTTACTAGTTGGGAGATGATGTTTAGGGAAAACCTAACGATAAAGATCCCCCTCCTACTAGTGTTGCATTAGGTGATAAGGTTTATTATGTTTGGGCTTGGCCCTTTGTTGAATTCTTGTCTTTGTTTTGGATGTTGTCCCACATAGACATAGACTTTGAGGGTGTGCCTTTCTACCACCCATCTTTTTTTGTGAATAGTGTACTTTATCTTTTTAGTTAATAAAAAGTAAAATAGGGCTCATCAAATTGTATGGTAAATTCTAATTTTCTTTTTTCCAAATTAATAATTTAATTTGTACAAAATAAATATTTGTAACTCCTCCCGCTAACAATTCAGGTAACTTGGTTACCATAAAACCCTTAGCTAGTTTCGAACTTCGTTGCCTACTATCTATGTATCTTCGGTGGAAGGCCTTGAACCCCTAAGCCTGGATAAACCAGAGCTCAAAATTATGTATAAAATTTTATAACTACATTTTAGTGAACTGGGTTTTGATGGTTGAAGGCAGATCAATGTGGGAATTGGGCTTAGATCCCATGTGCCTTTCCCATGTGAAGCTTTTGGCATTTGATTTTCTTTCCCTGCAAAATCCTACATCATGGGGAGGCCCAGACACCTTCTGGAGAAAGGGCAGGCCTGTTAGAAAAGTGGAGATAATGGGTGTAGTTGTTAGCAGGGAAAGAAAAGATAAGTTTCTTAAATTTCAGGTAGATGATGGCACTGCCTGTGTTCCATGCATTCTCTGGCTCAACCATCTTACTGCCAGATATTATTCAAGGGTTCAGAAGCCTCAGTTGGAGTGTGTTGCTGCAATGGCTCTTGCACAAGCCGAGGAGGTGCAGTTGGGTAGATTGGTGAGGTTGCAGGGTAGGGTTACTGTTTACAACAGGCAATTGCAGGTATGGTACTTTTATGGTTTTTAAAGCTCAAGTGGCTATTTTTGACTTGTTTCTAAATTTAGACATGTTAATAAGATCAATGCTGACTTGTGATGTTCCCTAAACTAAATTGGTTTGTAAGATCTATTCAAAGTTCGTAGGCAGTGTATTTCTTGTTTAGCCTCACCGGAAAATGTTTAGCAGTAGAAATTTTCTACAAGTATCAAATTGTAGCCCATGGTTTCAGTTGGAGACACAATAAATATATTTATTGGAGGCTAATTTTGAGAAAAACACATAATTTTAACGTATACATACACATATTTTGCCGTATTTAACAACATTACCTATAATTCATAGGAACTGTTGGTGAATAGTTTTTCAAAAATTTGCTAATTGGCGAACCTAACGTTTGAAAGTTTTGTTCAAAAATTGCCAGTTGAGGATAAATATCCCCATAAAAAAATACCAACCTTCAGTATCTTGTCATCGAAATCTTCAATCTTCAATAATGTCTGGCTTTGAAACGACCTTGTAGGAAGTAACAAATCATTAAATACCAATGAAATAATGGATAATTAGAAACAAAAATAAAATTGAAAGAGAGGAATTTTAAGTTCTTGTGGGTCTGTTTATAGGACCTATCAAAGTAACATGTATACTCGTTTTAGACAATTTTTTCTACAAGTGTTTAGATTTAAAATTAATATTCCCAAGTTTAATTTGATTGTTTTGGTTTAGGATTTCATGAACCAGGTTGTAATAGTAAATATCTCTATATATACACCCAATATCATTATACAACGGACAACTTCAGAGGAAATGTCGTCAGTTTTCATAAACATAATTATATATGCTAAAACATATATGTATTAGTAGTAAATACTATGTTTTCCCCCTAAAATTATCCCAATTTTCCTTTTTTTGTATTTAAAGAAAAAATTGCCAACCATTTTATTACTAGCAAAGAAAATTTTCATCCCTTAAGAATTTTTTCTGATTGCAGTTAACAGTGAAATCTGTACTGGTTGAGAGAGATCCCAATGCTGAGATTCATCACTGGATGGATTGCATTCGTCTTGCGGTGCGGTGTTATGACTTGCCCGCTTCTTTTCCTCCCAAGCACAATGCTTTATGACCCAACTGGATTGAAGTTAGAGAGTGGGTGAGAGTGGGTGTCCATGGGCCTTTGGTTAACTGGTGAATGTTGCATTAGGATATTTTATGGGCAATTTCTATCCATTAGCATTCAAAAATTAGATTTGCCAATGTATCATGATATTTTCTACAGACTGTTTTTCGCTGATTGAAAACTTTGTCACAAAATATTGAAAAATTAGAATTTCATCGAGTTGCATGCTCCCAGATTTATATAGAAATGTATATGAACTTATTAGAGGGGTCAATATCTACAAGTTATTTTAATAGTGAATCCAATGGTTTTGTTAATTATTAGCTTATAATATATATTTTCCTTAATGTTTTTTGAATGGAAAGATGGCATGCTATTCCATCCCTTCAAATTTTCAGTTTTGCCTTGGAGCACATGCCACAACAAAACTCAGGTTGCAGTCTTGTGTACATGTTACCTGTTTTGGTAGTATGTAATCATTAATTACACTTGAAATTGATAGTCTCTTAAGGAAAATAATCGATGGGGTGGGAGTAGATTTCACTATAGGCCCTAAGCAATTGCAGAAGCAAAAGCTGCAGTGGAGTATCTGTTAAGGTGGTTACCTTCATTTAGGCATTTTACAAATAGTCTGCAAGTTTGTAGAAATGGTTTCCCATTTCATTGAGGTGCAGAAGTTTAGGTTTTCTTTTTGTTTTATAGGCTATGTGTAACCCTTCTATGTTGATTTCACTAAGAATACCCAGAGGCATCGACATTATATCTCCAGCTCAAAATCATAGCATTCAATAAATATTGTAGTTCTATCTTTGGGGTAACCATTATCATTGATTAAGGTGTACAATTCTATGAGTTGTTCTGTGATGGTGAAAGGCATTCCAAGCTGTAAATTGTAATCCATTCGCCACTTCTGCATTAATTGTGTCTTTATGTTATTGCTTATTAAGTAGGACTGTTTACTAGAGTTGGTGAAGTCGCTGTCTCAAAGCATTGCTCTTTCTTGCCTTCACAGTTCAGAACAGTTGCAAAAAGTAGGCAAATACCCTGTTTTGACTTATGCTGTAAGGAATGATAAAGCAACTCAATCTACTGTGGTTGGTTCTGTTCTCACAGGGCGGAAAATGCTTGCTGCTTTCTAACAGTTGCACGGAATAGAAGATTAAGATTGAACACTTTTATATTTCTTAGGAGGCCGCTTCTGCAAAATTGCTGCTGTATGTTTATACAGGAGAAGAAGCAGGACTCAAATTCATGAATAGTTTTCTTACTGGAAAGAATGTATGGAACTTTTCAGGTTGAAATTAATATTATGAAGGTAGGTTTGTCTTTTGAGTCATTCTCCTTACTGTGCTATTATGGTCAGCATATCCCAAAGGTTAGTCAAATTGTACTGTGAACAGAAATAGTTCAAATAGTTTCAAATTTTAGAGAATAATGCATGCATGTCCAAGTCTGAAGTATTTCACACTTTGAAAGTGTGGATCACCCATAAAATTGGTCACAGTATCTTAGATGGTTACCTAGTCAATCAAAGATACTATTGACCAGTTTTGCTCAAATTGTTTGCTTTCTTGTGTGGTATACATGGTTGGGACATATAATATTCTGGTAACCTTTCCTTGTAGGATTTTGCTTTTTATTTAGACTAAACTTTTCACCTTTCATGTGGCTTACCATTATGAACCCACCAAAATGTATTAACCAGTTATGAATCTGTAGTGGTTGAGAGAGACTGCATTGCTGATAGTCTTCATTGGATGGATTGTATTCGTCTTGCAGTGCGGTGTTACTATTTGCTCTCGCCTTTACCTCGAAAGCACAATGCTAATCACCCAACTGGAATGAAACTGACAGGCAGGTGTACATGAGGCTATGGTTGACATTAGAATGCTTTTATTGGCTATTTAAATTTTTTTTTTCCAATTAGCCATTTTTTTAATAAAATTTTCAAAATGAGATCTATTAATGCACTAGGGTCTTTTTAGGGCTTCTTCATTTTTGCCAATTTGCTACCTTTTTTCATCACATTTCCAAAAGTTAGACTTGCCAATGTTTTATGATATCTTTTACAGGGTATTTTTTGTCAATTGGGAAAATTTTCACAAAATTTTCAAATATTAGATTTTCCAAATTCCAATAAGCTGCATTCTCCAAGCTTTTATATAGAAATGTATACACAATTATCGGCTTGGTCAATATCTAAAAGTTGTTTTAACAGAAAATCCAATGTTTTTAGTTTGATATTTACCTATAATATGTATTTTCCCAATTTATTTTGAAACGGAAAGATTGACATACTATTCCATCCCTTCAAATTTTCCCTATGAGCCCATGCCACAATGAAACTAGGTTCCAATCTTGTGTATATTGTCATGTTCCCTTCGCCCATGACCAATAAATATTATTATTTTAATAGTGTTTTTCAACACTAACTTAATATATATTATATATTATTAATTAAATAATAAATTAAGCATATTAATAAATAATAATATTAATAAAGTTTAAATATTTGAATTTCAAATTATGGCGTCGACTTTTGGAACCTAAGCGCTTGTGCTAAAGAGGTATAAAGGAGGAACTTGTCTCCATTGTAAAGCATTCGACTATCATTTTCAATTGCTATCAACTTTGAAAGTTTGAAGTTGAGTATTGGGACGAAAACCCTAGAACCCTATTTAGGTTAGGACGCAACCCCTACCTGATTTTGAGAGAAAATTCTGCTTTACTGGAGTTTGCATTTGTGCTTAACTCTAAATTATAATCTACAAGTCAAATTGCTCAAGGAGATCAGCGACATATTTGAAGATTGACAACATATAGACTGCGCACCTATTCTAGTCTTGGACTTGCCACCCTAGGTCAACGCATTTGCACATTTTTGGACAGCATCATTATGTTACAAGTATTATGTTAAAGATGTAAAAAGGGTTGAACCAATTTCTTGACTGCGAGTGTCTCAGCAGTGTTCTAGGGCATCAAATGATGCAGTCGGATTTGTAAAGGGGTAAATGTGCACCTTGTAAAGCATGGGAATGTGATTCAAAGACAGATGCATGTAATGGTATGGCTCCAGTGTAGTTTGTAGTTATTCAAGAGGGTGTTTAAACCTAGTTGCTCATCCTCTCTTGCCACATTTGCTGGTATGAATGTAACAGAGGTTAGAGAAATAAGTGACAATATTTTAATTCATTGCAAAGCTTTTGTGATGCTCTTTCGTTCTGTTCCATGTGGGTTTTTGCATTATTGCTTGGATTACTAAGAATGTTTGTTGCATGAGATGAGATATATGCATTGTATGATGATGCACACGAGATTCCATTTGTGTTTTCACCGTTGCACCTCTTTCCTTTTTGCAAATCTATGACTCTATTGCCCAATGGAGTAGGAATAGGTCTAATTGGTGAAGGGCTAACAACCTTTAAAATTATTAAATCTCTCCCTAGTTAGTTATATGAGTAGGTTTAGGTTCCACCACATGCATGATTTAGTATTGTAAACTCAGTCATACCTTACGCAATTCTGAAATTGAACATTGTTAGAAAATCATGTATGTGTGTTCTTCTTTCTTATCCTTGTGTATGCAATGTTAAGTGGATTCATTTGTTGGGGAAACACAATATAACTATCATCTTTGGTGCAGGGTAAGAGTGAATTCTGTTCATCAGAGGTCTGATAGGTCTATATGTAGCTAGTGCTAACATGAACTTAGTGACAACTAAGGGATTTCACAACACATTGGGTGTAATTGTGTAAAGACCTAGTGTTTAAATTGTTTATGTTGTTGAGACCTTAGGGAATACCCCCTTGGCCTTACAGAGCCTAAAGACAAAGATGAGTTTACCCACTCGCAGTAATTGGTCCATTCATGCTACTGTCTGATCATAAGCCTTAACCCATTGCCTAATCACATGTCCCTGGCCTTAGGTTTTGGTGTTGAGTCTTTAGGATTGGTGGAATTGCATGTTTGAGCACTGACACTATCGAGGGTTGATCCCTCCAAAGCATAAAGTAAATCAGCTGGAAATAAATCACCCAAAGTGGTGATCAAATGTTTTGCTTCCATGATGCTAGGAATTTGTAGTGTCTCATTCTTCATGAGGCCTCTAACTTGCTTGTAGCTTGATACCCAAAACATCACACCAAACTTAGTCACAAAATCTTGAACATCAACATGACACTATTTTGCTTTACCATTATCTAGCATCAAACACCCGAGGTGACTATCTCCATTTGGCCATCACCCATGATCTTGTCTTCAATTGTGGTACTTGGCTCCCATGAGTGATCTATAAACCACGAACATTGAATCCTTCACAATGTGGTTATAATGCCCAACAAACCCTATGTGATTCCTCATAACTTCCTTTCATTCCAAATGCAAGAGATGGAGAACTCAATAGTAACATCAACGCCTCTATCCGCTTTGACCCTCAAGAGATTACTCGGATCTCATATTCAAAAACAATTTGGAACTTGAAACAAGGATTCCACATGCCCTATACTACAAGTTGTATCCCTTACTCTATCCCCTTTTTTTGCATGCTTTCTATGATGACAAGAATTTTGCAATGACATAGGAAGCAACAAATCTGAAATGTTTTTATACCTTAGGCTACGAACAAAGTGCTTAACCTCTTTCGCCGGAAGCGAATTTGTTGAGATATCCTCAACACCTCCATTTTTGTGACTCAAAATCCCCGAATTAGGGTTAGATATACTCTTCTCCAATGCACATCCTTTCACAATGCTACTTTGAAATTTAGTCAATGGCTCATCATTTGGAAGCTCGAAAGATCTTGCGTGATTTGACGCATCTTCCTTCAACTTGAACTCTGCGCGCTCAACAAGTGGGATCTTTTCCGCATTTACTTCTTTGCTCTTTTGCTGACACATAGCATCATTAGAAACCAACAAGGAATCTTCACCTTCAACTTGCTTGTTGGGTCCCTCTTGTTCTTGCTCCATGATGTTTTGTGACTCTAAATTTGATTGCTCCTCTTGCTTCCCGGTTACTACCTTAGACATTTCGTTCAGTTCTAATTTTTCTTCCTTCTTCAAAAACATTCTCGCCCATGCAGTTAAATCCTTCTCATATGCAACTAAATTCTTCTGAAATTCATGCAATCCCTGTAACAATTCTAACATGGATTCCTCAAATGTCTTCATCTTTCTCCGTTAATTCATAGGCTGGCAAGATTCCTGCTTTGATTCCATTGTAAGAACCCTAGGGTAGAGAACAGACAACTACGTCTTGCTGTTATTATTTTGTGTTGACTAAGTTCTAGTCATATAGGGCATACATAGCAAATTTCATCAGCCATAAGCAAAATTATAACTAATCTCAGTGACTTGAAATTCCAAAAAGACCTCTGTTTGCAGACTAGTATATGAACATCAAATTTATACCGATTCTGGTCTTCACAGAATAAACATAACAGAATTAAGAAACACTGATGTGATTGCAAAACACGGATATTTCTGCACTTACAACAGTCCCAAGCATCACTGTGTAACAACAGTATTATGTTACACACTGGGAACCCACTTAGGATATCTCAGATCGGTTATCAGGAATGGTTGAAGTATTTTTCAAGCACTTCTGAGGCATAAACTCGGGACCTTGAAGGAAATCGAGGCACGTGCCAACAGATAGCACTATGGGTCTCATTGGGGCTCAAGGGTATAGTCATGAAGCTCAGTCAGATGTTTGGGATCCTTCACTACATAAGAAGAACAAGTGGGAACAACAGCTTGCCACCATAGTAGATGGGTACACGGAATGCAACAACTTCTATGTCATAGGAGAGTTTGGCATAATATTAGGCATGTCAAAGATACATCCTAATGGATAACTCACCATGGAGATGGAATTCAAGAAAGAAGAGATAGCACTTCAGGACATTGATCCTAGAGTTGCCATGGCTCTATGGAAGAAAGATCATTTAATGACAGTCACAATTCTTTTCAAAGGTAAGGTGTTTGATCATAATGGTGTTTGGACTATTTTGGTTATGCTCAATATTACATTTCAAAGGTGGCCACCAAAGAGGATAATGGTTAAATGGAACTTTTTGGTTGAGGAATACAAATTTGGCATTGCTGGGATGGATATTGGTTACAAGACCATTTTGAGCACGGTCCCCAATTTTGCATCTGGTGTCTTCAACATTTCCAGCACCTCCCATACTTTCCTTGCAGCAAAAGAAGAGTTTCTAATCACATGGGGGAGTAGTGTTCAACCCATTACCATTACTGGAGTGTTCTCAGCTAATACAGGGTGGGTTCTAGCTTTCCTCTTCTTGAAGTCAAATAAGGGAACTCAGTTTGGCAGTCAGGATACTATGTGCCTATTGATCACTTTGATAAACTCGTGTTTTGAATTGATGATATCCTTCTGGGGCAGCTACAGATCTGCAGGTATGAGGAAGATTTCTTTGCTTGATGTTGTGTGTAAGAGGTGTCATCCTTTTGGGATACTTGGTGCCAATGTTCCTATGGGTATATTGCTGTTTGACTGGAAATCCCCAGCAAAATGTGACTGTTACAGCCACGTTCCACCCCACCAACAATCTGGTCCAAGACATCTTTCTAGTGGTAAGATTTGGAGCATGACAAGTGCTGCTTCAAATGCTAAAATTGCTGTCTCCATCAATTCCAGTCGTCCCTATATATTATTGGCAGCCCTGAAGAAGTTGTTAATCACACGGAAGTGCTACAGCCACGATATGGAGACATTCACTTTGGGGAACCAAGCCATGGAAGAGGAGAGTGCACACGATGATGAAGCTTACACATGTCACAGTGAGGTCATTAAGGAAGAAGGACTAGTGAGTATTACTGCTAAAGAGGATAGTTTATTCTTCATTGTTGAATCTACGGGAGTAGTGCCCAGGATCGAGTATCTCCAAAGTTATATATATAATTAATTAAATAATAAATTAAGCATATTAATAAATAATAATTTTTTTTTTTTTTCTGCATAATAAGGATTCTGAATATATTGATATCAAAAAACAGTTTTCCAGATACAGATTTCCAGTTTATCAGAACTGATCAAAGGCATACCAGCTACGGACCTAAACCAGATACTAGAATTATGACCAAAAACTGCTTCAAAATGCCGCGCAGGGCTGAGCAGACCAGCTAAACATATACTGATATCTTAACACATTCACTATTCATATGAAAACCCCTAACATATAAACAGACAGACACCCCCCAAAAACCCTAGCTTCTTCAAGCCTCCAGTTCGTAGTTGTGAAGTTTCATGTTGAATTCCTCCTCCCAATGGCTGCCCTGGCTGCTGCAGAAGGGGAATGTCCCTGGGTCGTGGCATGCCTGTGCCGAAGGAAGCCACCTCTAAGACCTCTGTAAGGCCTCCAAGCACACTGGGGATGAAAAGTCTCCGCGCCACCAAGTTGATCCACGTCTTGGCCACGTTCAAATCCAGTAGGGTTGCTACAAACTGCGAGCTTATATCCGAATCCACCCGGTATCTCTCGCTGCTATCCACGAAATCCTTCCCCAGTATCATCTTGACTGCTCCAAGGACGAAAACATCCTGGCACTTTAAAATCCGCTTGATGCACATGTTTGTTATGCAACCCAAGAATGCCATCTGCCTCTTGGTGCTCACCAACCGAACCGGAGTATCCATAGCTCCACACCTTAACCACTCCGCTGAGAAGAAGACCACCTTTGGTTTGACAGACATTTCAATTGCCGCCTTGTGAATTGTTAGAACGGAGATAAGAGTAGTCTTCAAATGCTTTGGGCATGCTATGAAATCATAGCCGCTATCAATTCCTCCATTTAGACACCCTGTCATAACCATCTTACCGCCTGCCTGCTCGTTAGAGCCTCGTCCTTCGCCGTGAAAGCTGCTCAGGAAATGACCAAGGAGATTAATCACCATCATTGCAAGGTAAGCCTTCTCTTGGAACCAGTGTATGAGTGAGTCATCGCCAGCGCCCGCCATGCAGCCCAAGGGCCTGTCAAAACAAGAACGTTGCACCACGTGTCCTGCCACCTGTCACTTGCTGGCCACCTCGCCCCCTGTGTCACCCCGATTTGCCACGGTCCTTCCACATCCATGATGTGGAAGGACTCCCTCCCAACCGCCCACTACAGAGTTAAAATTATATTATTTTGGACCTCTTTTACACTATTGTAAAACTTTAATAAATAATATTATTAATAAAGTTTAAATATTTGAATTTCAAATTATGGTGCCGACTTTTGGAACCTAACCGCTTGTGCTAAAGAGGTATAAATGAGGAACTTGTCTCCATTGTGAAGCATCGGACTATCATTTTCAATTGCTATCGACTTTGAAAGTTTGAAGCTGAGTTTTGGGACGAAAACCCCAGAACCCTATTCAGGTTAGGACACAACCCCTCCCTGGTTTTGAGAGCAAATTCTGCTTCGCTGGAGTTTGCATTTGTGCTTAACTCTGAATTATAATCGACAGGTCTGCACAAGGTCAAATTGCTCAAGGAGATCAGCGGCATATTTGAAGATTGACAACATATAGACTGCGCACCTATTCCAGTCCTGGACTTGCCACCCTAGGTCAGCGCATCTGCACATTTCAGGACAGCATCACCCTTCAGGATCGTGCACCTGCTTCAGACTAGCACCTCAATTCAACACGCCAAACCAGTGGAGGGAGCGAGTTATCATTCCCAGGCGATATCGGGTTTGTACACAGCAACAATCAATTTGGGAAAGTGCCAAATCTTATCTCAGACCAGTGGCGAGTTACACCTTCTCACATCTGGGCGCAAATCAACCTCACCTGAGCGTGAGACAACCCATATCTGAGGCGCGAATTGAGACTGGGTATTGAAGGAAGGACCAAAAATCACAACGCAGGTCTGCATATGCTGAGCAGTGGTATCATCATCCAGAAGTCATTACAATTCAGCAAGGGTGCCTGAAAACTACATAAAATTTCTGTATGTATTGTTTGATTTGGGGAAGACAGTATTATGTTCTAATTTGTCATCAAACTCAGTGATTCTCTCCAGATCTATAAATCTGATGTTTATGAAAGTTGTATGTCAAATTGTTGAAGAGCAGAAACAGTAAATTGCAAACATCATTACCTAAGCTTGGGACTGTTGTAAGTGCAGAAATATCTGTGTTTTGCAATCATATCAGTGTTTCTTAATTCTGTGAAGACCACAATCAGTATAAGTTTGATGTTCATATACTAGTCTGCAGACAGAGGCCTTTTTTGAATTCCATGTCACTGAGATCAGTTATAATTTCGAATATTGCTGATGAAATTTGCTATGTATGCCCTAAATGACCAGAACTTAGTCAACACTAAATAATAACAGCAAGACGTAGTTGTTTGTTCTCTGCCCTAGGGTTCTTACATATATGTTCCCTGCTTAGGTAATATGTAATCATTACTAATGTAATTAATAGTTTCTTTGGGAAAATAATTGATGGGAAGCTGTAGAATTTAGTTGGAGTGGACACTGTAATAGGTCCCTAGAGATTGCAGAAGCGAAAGCTGTAGTAGACTATTTGATACAGTGGCCGTCTTCATTTAGGAATTTTTAACTAACATAATGCAAGTTTTTACAAATGGTACCTGTTGATGATTGTTTTTCGACAAGTCAACAATAGAGTAAAACACTAGAGTATCCCACTCTCTCTTGAATAAAGTTCTTCAAAGGCTGAACTATGTGATCCAGTAAAGTAACTCCAAGGTTCCTTATTTATGATTTATGATGGGTTAACCTAGTGATTACATGTGATCTTGTTGATAATCACAAAGGGACTTACATTAGACTTCTTCATACATTTAGCTTATCTCTCCTTCAGTGTGGATGACATATGTACAAGACTTCAATAATAAAGAAAAGTAAAAAGATAAAGGTTTAGAAAGGTTAATCTAAGGTCAATGAAGCAATGATGATGTACGAATAGACAAACTCCTTGATAAACCTAACTCCACTTTGCCAAGGATGCCTACAACTACATGAAGTTGGTGCAATCTCCTAAGGATAGCGAAAAGTTTTCAAATCATGAAGGCTCATATGAACACCCATTAAATGGCGCAGCTCAAACAAACATCCACAATCGAACTTGTGCAAATGATGAGGCTCAGACTAGCTTTACACAATGCTTCATTGGCGATAAATGTCAAAAGCATGAGCTAGGAGTTGATCAAATATTCAATAGAACATGCATTACATCAAAGAGCTTTTAATCTATTTCTAATCTACTTGAAACATCTCTTCATTCAATTCAAGATACAAGAAGCCATGCTACTCCACAAGACAACACTTAACACCAAATAAGCTCCAATGTATTTGCATTAATCTTGAGAAATATTTACAACAACTTCAAGTCCTCTCAGAAAATTTCGAGTCTCTTCTACTCTACTACTTACCTACAAACTAAACCAGTGATAATATTTACAAATGAGGCAACAAGGCCTTTATATAGAGTCCAGAATACAACGAATGGCTAGGATCATTTAAGTAGCCAAGGCTTAGATCATGCCAACTCAGCAGGTAGTTACAACAACTTGCTATTTTTAGTGCATATGAGAGGCAATGAAGGCACGTTTTCCAATGTGATAAGAATAAGATGAAATCATTTAAAGCATCTTTCATATAGGCGTCCCTTTGGCTTCTTTTATTAAATGATACATTGAATGCAATTGAATTGATGTGGCTGATTATAATTGAACGATGATGTGTACTTGCCACATAGGTGCCACTTCAGCAAACTTGTGGATTCAAACTGTTAATTCAATATGCTTTTGGGCATATTCCCAAATTGTATCATCTGTATGATGTCTTCAATGTGATTGTTTTTGATGATGAACACTTGAGATGTACCTTGTTGATCTTGCCTTGTTCATTCTTCTTGTAAACTAGATGAGTATGATACATGTTGCTTCATTTGTCTAATTCTGTGATGTTCCTTCTTCTTGTAGGTTGATGTTGATCTTCTTCGATGCATCTTCATGAAGAGTAAAATGATGATGATGTTTCTTTCTCAACTTGTAGATGATGAAGCTTCATTCATGAATCGGAGTAGGAGACCTCTCTTGGACTTGAAGGTTAAGTGGAACTTGAAATCGAATGGACGAATGTCTTCGAACATCATGATATGATGAAGATGAAGTAGTTCTTCACGATGATCTTTGAAGTGGCCCTTTGGAGTGTAGATGATAACACCTTCTTTGGATGCGGAGTAGATGACCTCTCAAGGAGGCTTTGAAGATTGTAAGAACTTGACTCGAAGCTTGGATGGATGAAGTATCCTCGGACATAATGTAAGAGATGAAACTTGTGGAACTTGAGGATCTTTAAAGAGCAACTACATGATGACTCTTCTTTGAAGATGACTCCTTACTCTTCGCTTGAAGGTGATTCCTTGAACAACTCCTTAGCTTGGTTCATGTTCCTATAAGACAAGAGAAAACAATATTAATCACTTTGTAACACAAAAATCACTTTAAACATGTAATAATCCCACTTCAAACTTAGGTGCATATGCAGGTGAAAAGAGAAGGAAAGAACGCCTAACACAGGTTAGTCCCACATTCATGACTTTAAATGATTTCAAACAATTGTAAGGGCTTAAAGAAGTCAATCTCCCTTAAGAGATTCATTCAAAAGGTACCTTTCAATGCAATTTCTCCCTTAGGCGCCAAATGAGGTGATTTTGGTGGAAAGTAGCGCCTAAGGTCTATTGTGCTACTGAAGAGTTCAACTTTATACATCATCAAGGCACTCAAAATGGACTCAACCAACCCTACTTCCTAGGTACCAAGACTGATAATAGAGGTGTAGATAGGCGCCAAGATCAACATAAGGACTTTCTAACAAGTGAAAGGCACCCAAAATAGGAATGCTTACTTGTCAATACTTTCAAACTCCTAGGCACCAATTTAGATGAAAAAGAACAAGAAATTGCGCTTATCATGCTTGTACTCTTGCACTTGTTATTTAGGCGCCAAAGCGAGGTGTTCTGAGTAGGAAATGGTGCCTTACCTTAGGTAGATGTTTACTTCAATTCTCATGATTCCAAGTTGACGTGAGGCACTTGTAAAGTTTAACATACCTTGTTAGGCGCCAAAAATGTTGTCTTCAATGCTTGAAATGCGCTTAACTTCATTAAGCTCTAGATAATTCTTTCAAACCATTATACTTTTAGGCGCTCTTATAAAGTGAAATGAATTGAAATGGGCGCCTATCTTCTAAGATGACTCTGGGCTTCTTCTCCCAAGGCGCAATTTTGATGATCTTAGCACCTAGGCTTCAAGGCGCTAATATGAGGTAGTTTTAATAACAAAAGGTCGCCTACACTCAGATTGACTTGATATTGATTACTACTGTGAGTCTAAAGTGTTTGGGAAGTCTTTGATCGTTTCATTCCTTCAAAATGCTTACTTGTTGGTGTCAATTCATGACTTTCTTCAAAGGCGCCACATGGAGGTGGTTTAAGTGGGAATTAGCGCCTTCACTCCTTGGGCAAATTTAGTCATTTTAAAGGCTTCTTAACTCTAGGCGCCATCTTAAGGTTGATTTGATGGCTAAGGGCGCTCAAGGTCTTAAGACTTAATCTCTTAGTTTTCTAAGACTCCCAATGGTGTCTAAGTTCAAGTGGATTTAACTTCAAAGTTTTAAGTCATCATGGAGGGTCAAGAAACTATACATGTGAAATCCAACCTACCTTGTTAGGCGCTCAAATGGAGCAATGTCCTCCTAGGCACCTTTTTGAAGTTGATTTAGACAAAAGGTGCGCCTAGACTGTCCTACTTGTTCATTCAACTTTCAATGACTCCACCTTCATGCTCAAATGCTTGAATTGACGCCTAAATTGACTTAGTGAATACAATTTCTTTAGACTCATGTGAATGCTCATTTGGACAAGTAGAATCCTTGTTTCATGCCTTCTTACCTTGAGGCGCACTTTCATGGTGAAATAGGTGTCAATGGGCGCCTAAATTGACTTGAATGAATGTCCTCTCCAAGTTGGGCGCCCTTTTGAGGCTTGATGAATTAAAAATGGCGCCTTAACTCACCTTGCTTGTTGCTCAATGTTTGAATGTTTAGGAAAGTATAATCTTGGGCGCTAGAACTAGAGTTCATAACATTTTACCTTGTAGGCGCATGTTTAAGGTTCTATAAGTTGAAAATCACGCCTAAGTTCATGACACTCAAGACCTCTTATGTAAGGCGCCCAAATGAGGTGATTGTATGCATGAGGGGCGCCTAAACTCACCTTGTGTTTTCCTTGTGAAATCTTCACTTCTTAAGGTCATTTGTATCTATTCCATTCAAGGCGCCATCTTTTGGAGTGTTTGAAAGTTGATTTCCCTCTAGGCGCACATATGAGTCTTAACCTAAGGCGCTGGTTTGGGTATCTGCAAGTGAGAAAATGCGCCTAGCCTCCTAGAGCAAATTCGCGCCCAGAACTGAAAGTCCAGAGGGTAAGGTATATTGAAAAATATATTGAAAAATATTTTTCAATATACCTTTCAGGATGTTTGAGATAGGTCTCGGATCCATCAGATTTAACATGCAGATTCTAGAATTTGGAGGATCCACCAGATTTCAGACTTAGCCAATTTTTCAGGATTTCAGGACTTCAGGCTACCAGACTTAGTCATTTTTAGGATCTCAAACATCAGGATCAGGTCACCAGAATGAAAGCACATGACACTTGGATTAGAACTAGACTGAGAACTCAAACAAACCACTGACTTCATCATGCAGTCAACCTAAGACATCATACAAGGCTCAGCAAAGCACTGGAGCTCAAAAAAAAGGGGGGTACCCATTTGCAATGGGGCGATGTGTGATTTGGTCACAACAGTACCCCATTTTGTTGAGGTGCAGAAGTTTAGGTTTTCTTTTCATCTTATAGGATACATATAACTATTCAATGCCGATTTCATTAGGACTACCCAAAGGCATTGATATTATATCCCTAGCTCAAAATCATGACATTGAATAAAGTTAATAGCCTGTCCTTGGGGTAGCACTTATAATTGGTCAAGGTCTACAATTGTGTGAATCATTCTGTGACAGTGAAGGAAATTCAAAGCCGTAATCCATTCGCCACTTCTGCAATTAGGAAACTTTGTCTTTGTGATATTGCTTAGTAATTAGGACTGTTTACTAAAGTTGCTGAGGTTGCCATCTCAAAGCATTGCTCTTTTTTGCTTTGCACATTACAGAACAGTTGTAAAAAGTAGGCAAATACCCTGTTTTGATGTATGCTACAAAGACTGATGGGACAACTCAATCTACAACATGCTGTTTTTCAACAGTGTTGAACATAATAGAAGATAAATAATTGAATACTCTTATATTTCTTTGGAGGCCTTCTCCTGCACAATTTCTGTTGCATATCTATATGAGAGAAGAAGCAGGACTGCGATTCTTGACTAGTTCTCTGACTGAAAAGAAAGTAGAGAAGTTTCCAGGTTGAAATGATTTTTCATTGAAAACATATAATTTCATGAAACAAACAAAATGCAATGAAGATTTATAACTTACATATTGGAGGTTTGTCTTTGCAATCTTTCCCCTTACTATGCAATTATTGTCAACACATCCCAAAGGGTAATCAGATTGTATTGTGAATGGAAACAGTTTTATAGTATCAAAATTTACAGATTAATTCATGCATGTCCAAGTATGAATTTATTTAGTCTGTGAAGCTTTGGGATCACTCATTAAATCAGTCATAGTCTGTTAGATGATTACCTAGTTAATACTATTGACCAGTTTTGCTAAGATTATTTGGTGAGACATAAATGATAAGGACATAAATTGAATGTTCTAGTAATCTTTTCTTGTGGGCTTTTGTTTTTTTATATTTAAACTCAATTTAGGGCCTTCCATGTGGCTTACCATTATGAGTAACCAGTTGTGCATCTGTTAGACAAAAGAACAAAGAAAGAAATTAGAGAAGAAAACTGAAACATAAGATAAAATCTGAAACAACTGTAGAAATCTGAAACTGAAAATGCTTTAGACTCTGAAGTGGATGCATATTGAAATCTGCAATCTATTATATTGTGAAATATGAAACTACGGGAAAGAAAATATTACTTGAACGTTGCTGAAAATTAATTCACACGGTACATTAAGAGGAGAGACTCTCACGAGAAGGTATGGAACACCAAACCCAAATATCGAAGTCTGTTTGCATGCTGCCGTCGGCCCAAGCATAATCATCATAGATTTGTGCACAACTTCCACTTAAGACATAATAACAGTGCCTGCCTTGATTGAGGTATTTATACAAATAGTTGCAGGTTAATATAAATGGTAACCTCATTTTGTTGAGGTGCAATATTGCAAATGCTTAGGATTTGTTTTTCATTTAATAGGCTACAAATAATCCTCCTATAATGATTTCGTTTTGAAAAATTGAAGACATTCATGTTCTATCTCCATCGCAAATCACTGCATTTGATACACATCACAGTCGTATGTTTGGGATAACAATTAACATTGTTAAGGGTTTAGTTATATAATTATATCCAAGTTCTAATCCATTTGCTATTTTTGCATCTTCGAAACTGTGTCACTGTGTCAACTCATTCTAATTAGGGTTCTTGGATAAAGTTTCTGAAGTTACTAGCTTTTTGTTTTACACGGTACATAATAGTCGTAAAAAGTAGGTCAAACCCTTTCTTGTCATATACTAAAAAGAATGAGAAGACAAATAAGTCTTAAGCAACTTGGTTTTCCACTGAGAACAGAAAGGAGCACATTTTTAGAAATGTTGAATAGTATTAAAGATTAATATTTGGACACTAGTACATTGCTTATAACGACCTGCAAACCAGAACTAGGATTTCAATTCTTGTGATTGGTTCTTTATGAACACTACCTAAATAACATTTTAGGTTGAATTGAACTTTTAAAGGTCATTGATAACTGTAAAACCTTTAAAAAAACCATAATGGCATAAGGATTCTGCTATTTGCATATGGAGGTTTATGTTTGAAATAATTCTTCCCAGATGTACAAATTGTTCATTTCATGTCCTGAAATTAGTCAAGGTGAGAAAGAGGCATTGATTTCAGCCTTTGAATAAAACAACAATTCAAGTTTATAGCAAGTTATCAAAATTTTACATGTAAATATAAGTATGAATGTTATGTATTTAGGGATATGATATTATAATGTATATAGGTTGATAGAGATGTTGACATGGGGCAGACATGCCCCAAATCAATAATACTGGGTCATGTGGACAATGTGCATAATAAATTATATTAGGCAATTAGACCTACATGGGGTTTAATGGCTTACCCCTTCATTATGTTATTAGGAGGTCTATATAAAGCAGGTGAACATTGTAGCGATGTGAAGAGTATTGTATGTGTTTGGGATGCCTTGGAGATATAGCTTGGAGTGGCTTCTTCCATAAGGAGTATTATATGGTGTTGCCCTATCTCAAGGGTTTATTTTTATTTTTTATTATACTCAATATTAGGACAACTTGACCCATAGACATCTGTTGTGTTGTGTTTGATTTCTCTTCTATATTATCATATTGCCATTATTCTATGCCTGGATTTTAACAAGTGGTATCAAAGATTCGATTTGGGCAAAGTGGGAGGAAATTTGTTGCTGATTTTTTTTTCAAATAAGGCCAAATTTCTTGTAGAAGGTTGTGCACTTCATATAAAACTTCAAAAAAATCAATTTGATTTGTTGGAAAGAGGATTTAAAGAGCTTTACAAAAAGTGGTTACATTAAAGATTTGTAGTATTAAAAGAAGATACGATAATTTGAAGTTGTTAGAAATTAGGGTCTTAAGATACTAATCATTATATACATAATATAAAATAAATATAAAAGAGAATTATACAAGTGTAGATTTAACACATTGCACAAGATATACATGGGAAAAACTTTTTTGCGTAAAAAGAGTATTGTATGTGTTTGGGATCCCTTGGAGATATAGCTTGGAGTGGCTTCTTCCATAAGGAGTATTATATGCTGTTGCCCTATCTCAAGGGTTTATTTTTATTTTTTATTATACTCAATATTAGGACAACTTGACCCATAGACATCTATTGTGTTGTGTTTGATCTCTCTTCTATCTTATCATATTGCCATTATTCTATGCTTGGATTTTAACAAGTGGTATCAAATCTTCGATTTTGGCAAAGTGGGAGGAAATTTGTTGCTGATTTTTTTTCCAATAAGGGCCAAATTTCTTGTAGAGGGTTGTGCACTTCATATAAAACTTCAAAAAAATCAATTTGATTTGTTGGAAAGAGGATTTAAAGAGCTTTACAAAAATTGGTTAAATTAAAGATTTGTAGTATTAAAAGAAGATATGACAATTTGAAGTTGTTAGAAATTAGGATCTTAAGATACTAATCATTATATATAGAATATAAAATAAATATAAAAGAGAATTATACAAGCGTAGATTTAACGCATTGCACAAGATATACATGGGAAATTTTTTTTTGGGTAAAAAAGAGTATTGTATGTGTCTAGGATCCCTTGGAGATAGAGCTTGGAGTGGCTTCTTCCATAAGGAGTATTATATGGTGTTGCCCTATCTCAAGGGTTTATTTTTATTTTTTATTATACTCAATATTAGGACAACTTGACCCATAGACATCTATTGTGTTGTGTTTGATCTCTCTTCTATATTATCATATTGCCATTATTCTATGCTTGGATTTTAACAAGTGGTATCAAAGCTTTGATTTGGGCAAAGTGGGAGGAAATTTGTTGCTGATTTTTTTTTCCAATAATAAGGCCCAAATTTCTTGTAGAGGGTTGTGCATTTCATATAAAACTTCAAAAAAATCAATTTGATTTGTTGGAAAGAGGATTTAAAGAGCTTTACAAAAAGTGGTTACATCAAAGAATTGTAGTATTAAAAGAAGATATGACAATTTGAAGTTGTTAGAAATTAGGATATTAAGATACTAATCATTATATATAGAATATAAAATAAATATAAAATAAATATAAAAGAGAATTATACAAGCGTAAATTTAACACATTGCACAAGATATACATAAGAAAACTTTTTTGGGTAAAAAACCCCATAAAACATCATTGTATTAAAACACTTACAAAAAGATAGTCTATTAAGAAATAGACTGAACTTTGGGATACACTCCTCTACATACTTCCACATGGTCAATAATACCTTCTCTGCATAGTGATATGATTCACTATAAAATTCCAAATTTACCTCCTCTCAAATGAGAGAGAACCTCCTTAAATAAAGGAGAATAGGTGGCAAAATACTTGAAGGGGTATTAGTCACACCCATTCAAAGCAACCATTTGTAAATAATTAATAATCTAATAATTATTAATTATTAAATGGTACATGTTTTATAAAATAAGGTTTTATAACCTTATATTAGATTATTAATTATTAAATTGTACATGTTTTATAAAATAAGGTTTTATAACCTTATATTAGAACATTATATAAATCTTATAAAGGTACGACCCCTAATAACATTATGTTCTAACACTTACCCTTAATGTTAATAGGGGGCATCACATGCCAATTTCCATAAAAGAAAAAATGAAGTACCCCAGTAATGTAGGTCTTTAAACGGGGACACAGATATATGCCAAAATGAAAAGCATCTTGTCACAATTTATAATTCTGTGTTTTATGAAATGATGCTTAAACAAGGTCTTACAATATTTTTGTTGGAGCCCGAAACTCCTCAAACCAGTCTCACCCAGGTTCATTAGATAATGTCTGTAGGTCTTACATAATATAATGCTTTTACAAGTGGATGATTTACAGAGAAAATAATTTTTGATATGCCCATAGGGCTTACATATAATGCAAGGAGTTAACCATATATAAAGTCTAGAGGTCTTATTTTTTGCCTTTTAGGTCTTACATAGAGCTGTCATTGTTAGACACACTCTTTCCCCCTCGATGGCAACTCCTTACATCCCGAGGTGTTAAAATGCCTAAGGTCTTATTTTATGCTTTAGGTCTTACATCTAGAGTTGCTATTGGCATGCACACTCCCCCTTGATGGATGGCCAAATATTGATTTGAGTATGGAGAATTTGGTATTGCACAAAGGTTTGATGCTATATTGCTTATATAATTTTTATGATTATTGGGAGTCTAACCCAAATCTTCTTGACATAGTATATTTGCGATCTGATAATCAGTCTTACAGAGTTGAAGAATAATATTAGGATGGAGGGATTTTTCTTTGAAGGCAATGCCCATGAACTTCAAATATGCTTTATTTCTGGAAATAGGAGTGTTGAATAAGAGTAAATAGCTTTATCATATAATAGAGTGGGACATGTAATAGCACTTAGATGAACAACATTTCCAATAATCTCCTAAGCACATTGATTCTTTTGTAGTGACTTTGTAGTCAACTTTTGATTAAATAGCTATAGAAGGTAGCTGTTTAAATATTACTCCATCCATGTGATAACAACACCACCATATTACACATCTAGCAAATAATTGTTTAGAATGATGAGCTTCGAGCAGGAAGGAGGAAATTTGAATGGCGTTGAGCGGGAGCGACTGTTTGAGGATCCTGCGCAGTTCTGCTCTACGGACGCTCGCGTGGGTGCTTCGGAGCTTGAGTTATGCACTAAGGGCAGTGTGGACGCATTGGGTGTTGACATTATGACAATGGGTGCCGATGCTCCTGTTCAAGATGGCTCTGCGGATCAGTTGTCCTTGTCTCCAAGTCTTTCTCCAAGGACTGCTTCTGGTAGAGTCGGGCAGTCTTTTGACCACCCTAAGAAATCATTCCTTGATGCTATCAATGGCTCTGGCTCTCAGGTCCGTTCTCAGCATAGAGTTAAGCCATTGCCAGCTGCCCGCTCTGCCCCTTAGGTGGTGTGTGGCCCTAAGGTTTTAAAGAATGACGAGTACTACATGAGCCATGTTGTGATATGTAGGTTTAATGGGCTTTGGCCTTCTCTTCCTGATCTTCATTCTTGGGTTAGGGATTTATGGAAACCCTTGGTAGAGGGTAAGATCGAGCTTTCTCCTTGTGTTAGAGGTTTCTTCATTGCATCTTTTGACTCCACGCAGGAGCAAGATTTAGTGCTGGATGGTGGGGTTTGGTTGTGGGGCGAGCACTCGCTCTCCATCAAACCTTGGGCTCGGTCCTTCAATCCTCTAATCGAGCCAATTAACATCAGACCAATCTGGGTTTGTCTTCCGAATCTTCCTCTTCAGTTTTGGGAGGATTCCTGCTATGAGGCCATCGGCAACGCTATTGGCCGTTTCTTGAAGGTAGATTCAACCACCTCAGACATGGGGCACACTACGGTTGCTCGAATATTGGTTGATATTGACATCTCCAAGCCCCTCTTTGGAGATGTTGTTTTGATGGTTGTGGATAGGCCATGGACACAACAACTTGAGTATGAGGGCCTTCCTTATAGGTGTAGAAGATGTTTTTCTATTGGTCAATTGGCTTTAGGTTGTCCTCACTCTCACCGTAAGAGTGCACCAACTTGGTGGAAGAATGCACTCTTGGATCATCTGGCTATTTGTGACTCTCAGGATGATGGCACATCCCAGGGTGACGAGTCTTCCCAGGTTGCCTTGTCGGTTCCCCCTATGGCTCTTGTGGATGCAGTGGTGGATTCGACTGTTGATTTGTTCAATAGTGTGGTCCTTGTGTCAGCTTCCTCAGCGCCTATTCGGGGACGAGATTCTTCTCTGGCTGTTCTTACCACTCTGCTGGTTGTGCCTGCTTTTGGGTTTGTGTCTCCGACTACTTTTGCTGGGCCCTCGGCCCCTCTTCTGGTCTCATTTGATGTGTATCGGGACACTCTTCCCGTTTCTTCTTCGGCGACGTCAGCTTCGCGCCTAGAGTGTGATACCTCTTTGGTTGCGGTTGCTGCCGAGGACCCCCCCTCTCACCTTGTTTTGACGTTTTGGTTTCTGAGCTTGATTGGACTGTTGTTCATTGTAAAAAAAAGACCTCCCCAAATCTGTCGTTGCCTCACAATAGAGGGTTAAGGGAGTTAGGTTTTTGCCCTTGGGCTCTAGTGTTGTTTAGTCTGTAGCCTGGCTGCTGTTTGTCTACAATTTCTGTACTGCTTTGTGTTGTGCCTGGCATGGCTTGGCGTGTTTGTTTTTCCTTTGGCCTTGTTTGTGAAGGGTTTAGCCCCTGTAGGCTGCTTACCTTAATAAAAAACAACTGCACCATATTTTGAACACATAGATTGATGTATATGTCCAACATAGTTAGTAATATAATAATCAATAAAATTTATTTTTGGTGTAAAAGTAATAAAAGACCATAATTAAATAAGTCAACATATAATATGCTATGACAATACTTAAAAATGATCTAACAATCTTATTAAGGAGATTATATGGGATTTTCATAGGTATAAGTAAATATAATTTGCCATGTTTCTACCACGAAAATAAATAATCATTAAATATATAATAATGATCCATAAAAAATTAAAGCAAGGAGTGAGCTATTCTTTCCAGGCTTGCTCCTTGGATAGTATATTAGGGTTACAACCACCCATCACAAGTAGGTGCTTCTCTACCCAAGAAATTTGAAGCAATTACTGACCTCTATAGATAGTTGTGAAAAAAACAAAAAATGTCATCTTCTTGGATGTCTTTGCCATTTGGACATACTTTTTTAATTTGTAGTATTTGTTAAGAATTAGTGTTCAATGGGTGTTTAGGTTAGTATTATTAGTATGTTTTTGATTAAGATAAACAACAAACTAGGGTGTTGAACCCTTTACACAAAAGGCCCCTAGGGCAGAGCAAAACAAGCCACAAATAGGTTAGAAACAACACAGAAACATAATATGAACAACAGAAAAACAATAGCCTAGTTGCAAGCCAAAATCTCGAGGGCATAAATCTAACTCCCTTAATCCTCAGTCGCGAAGCAACAATAGATTTGGGGAGTCCTTTCTTCTTTCTTTGAACAATTGTCCAAGAAAACTTTGAGTTCGAATCCTCGGAGCGAGGCAAGAGGCGGGGACCCTCAACAGACACTACAACCAAAGAGAAATCTCGGGTTGAGTTGGAAGTCGGCAACGCAGAAGATGAAGCAGGGATCAACAAAGTAGTAATTGGACCCGCGGCGAACGGGGCCAATAAGGGAGCCAAAGGCCCAACAAAGGTGGGCAGAGACGCCGAGGGTTGGGTAGGCTCGACATGATCAGCAATAACAGTCCTAGTCGCCATAGGCTCCACAGGAGGAGCAACCAACAAAGATTTCTGGGAAAGATTGTTCTCTTAGGAAGAAACACCCTCCTGGGAAGGCTCACTCTCTTGGGGGGAATCATCCGTCGGGGAAGCGCAAACAGTCAAATGGTCAGTGAGTGCATTCTTCCACCAAGTTGCCGCACCCTTGTGATGAGAGTGAGAGCAACTAGAGGCCAAGTGACCAATAGAGAAGCATCTCTTGCATCTAAAAGGGAGGCACTCATAGTCCAACATCCACGTCCATGGCCTGTCCTCAACCATCAAAACAACATCTCCATGGAGGGGTTTGGAGATGTCAATATCCACTAATATGCGAGCAACCATAGTATGCCCTAAATCCGAGGTCGTAGAGTTAACCTTCAAGAAGCGACCTATAACATTGCCAATGTCTTCATAGTATTATTAGTATGTTTAATAAAATAGAGTTATGTACGTTAATATTAAGTTGTTGAGAAACAACTTATTATTATATTATAGTGAGAGTTTGTTTGTATTAGCGAGTTGTTTTAAGAACTCGTATAATTAGGAGCTTGTTTCTTTGTTAGTCTTGTAATTATCTATCTAAGGGAGTGGTTATATAAGGTAGAACAACTTTCCTCTAAGTATGTAATTTATTATTGAATAAAAGATGAGAATAGAAGTGTATTATTTTGTGCATAAAATTTTATGCAGCTTCTTTAAACCGTGCTCATTTTTCTCACATGGTATTAGACCAAAGTTGGGCATCCAAATATCTCATTTACTATTAGTTCAACAAAATTGCGATCTCTCTCTCAATACTGAACAAAAAATAAAAATTCAAAATGTTTTGAAAAGCTTAGACAAAGGAGAACAAAACCCAAAAATCATTTGAATATATTTTGCATATGGAAAGAGTAGTTTTGCATGGAAATTGAGGGACGTGAATGTGAATTTAGGGTGCAACAATTAAATAATAACAACAATCACTGTATCTACGAAAGCATAAAAAAGGTCTGTTGTTGGAGGAGACATTATTTATTGTAGAAAATTGATTCAAATGATGCTATTGTAGGGCAACAAGGGGAAAATAGTTCAAGTTGTCATGCCCATAGAGGGGTGTATATATATAAAATACAAGTTGTGTGTATATAAATTCTTAGTGTAGGATGAAAATAATTTTAAAAAAAGATCAAATACCGTCTAGAATAATATAAAAAAAAAGCAAAAACAAACAAGGGTTTTAGTGGCCGTGGCCATGCCACAAACCATCGCCCACAGAGGGGTGCGGTTGGTCCTGTGGGCTCACGGCACCATAGGGTTCGTGGACCCTGTGGGGACCGTGTCCCCACAGAGAGGTTGTAGGCACTCCCTGCGGTGTGGGGAGGTCTTTCCCCTTCCCCATCGTCGGTCACAGGGGTTTCGACTCCCTCACTAAATTGTTTCACAAATTTATTTTTAAATTTAGATTTAAATGTTTTTCTTTACTCTTCTCTCCTTGGTAAATTTTATCTTAAATATATGTTAACAAATTTAAAACATTGTGATTATAATTGTTTTTGATTAAGATAAGCAGCAAACCAGGGTGCCGATCCCTTTATACAAAAGCCCCAAAGGAAGAGCAAAACAGGCCACAAACATGCCAGAAACAAACACAGAAACAACAGTCTATTTGCAAATCAAAACATGGGATCTAAACAACACCAGATCTTGAGGGCATAAATCTAACTCCCTTAACCCTCGGTCGCGAAGCAGCGATAGATTTGGGGAGTCCTTTCTTTTTCCGTTGAACAACTGTCTAGGAGAACTCTGAATCTAAATCCTCAGAGTGAGGCGAGAGGAGGGGATCCTCAACAGAAACCATAGCCAAATAGAATTCCTGCGCCAAGTCTAGCGTTGAAGATGAAGCAGGAACAAGAGTAATTTGACCCACTGCGAATGGGGCCAATAAGGGAGTGGACGGACCAACAGGAGCAGCCAGCGGCGACGAGGGTCGGACATACCCTGCATGATCAACAATAGTCCTATTCACCATAGGCTTCACAGGGGAAGCGGGCAACACAGATTCCAGGGAAACGTGCTCCTGGGAGGAATCACCCTCCTGGGAGGAACTATCCATCGGGGAAGCGCTAACAGTCAAGTGATTAGTGAGTGCATCCTTCCACCAAGTTGCCACACCCTTGTGACGAGAGTGAGGGCAACCAGAGGCCAAGTGACCGATGGAGAAACATCTCTTGCACCGAAAAGGGACACCCTCATAGTACAACAAGTGCGTCCATGGCTTGTCCTCAACCATTAAAACATCTCCATGAAGGGGTTTGGAGATGTTGATATCCACTAATATGCGAGCAACCGTAGTGTGCCCTAAATTTGAGGTCGTAGAGTCAACCTTTAAGAAGTGACCTAAAGCATTGCCAATGGCTTCATAACAAGAATCCTCCCAAAATTGGAGACGGAGATTCGATAGTCGAACCAATATTGGTCTGGTAGTAAGCGGCTCAATGAGAGGATTGAAGGAGTGAGCCCATGGTTTGATGGAAAGCGAATGTTCACCCACAACCAAACCCTGCCCAACACTAAGTCTCTCTCCTCAGAGGAAGCAAAAGTCGCTATGAAGAACCCCCTTGTGCTGGGATAAAGCTCGATCGGACTAGCCACGAGGTTTCCAAGATTCCATGACCCAGCTATGCAGAGAGAGCGCCATAAACCATTGAATCTGCATATCACTCCACACTTAGTATAAAACTCCTCATTTTTTGAGACCTCAGGGCCACACATCACCACAGGAGAAGAACGAGCACAAGGAACTCTAGCCTGTGATGAGCGTGCTTGAGCTCTAGAATTGATTACAACATTAACAAATGACCTCTGAGGGCACCCAAAAGCAACCCTACCAGCACCGGGTTTAGATGAACTTGCTACAAGCACACAACCCACAACCCCCTCATCCTGCACATTAGTTTGAAGATGCTTAGAAGAACTTGCAACAAGCTCAGAACCTACAACCCCCTCATCCTGCACAGTCGTTTGGAGGTCTTTAGTCCCGATTAAATCAATCAATGGAGGATTTCCCTGCCCAATGGGAGAAAGCCCCCCCACGAATGGAGATATCCTTCACACGCTCGTAAACAGGCGAGAGACACTGTTTGTTCTCACATGTGCGTTCAAAGGCCACAGACGAGAAGCAAGCCCCGGTTACTGCCCCATCAATCCCTTCCGGTGCACCTCCAGGCGACGCATAAAACTTTGGCAGTGTAGAAACCCTATTCCCACTCATGTTTGTGATTATAATTGTTTATAAATGTAACTTAACATTGTATATTTTGTTTATATAATGTTTCAATAAATATATATATATCATTCCAATTCATATAGATACAATTTCCAAGTGTAACTCCACATTATACATTTTATCTTTTGTAATGTTTTTTAATATATATCTTACTCACACACACACACACACACACACACACACACACACACACACACACGCTCGTAAATAGGCGAGAGACACTGTTTGTTCTCACATGTGCGTTCAAAGGCCACAGAAGAGAAGCAAGCCTCGGTCGCTGCCCCATCAATCCCTTCCGGTGAACCTCCAAGCGACGCAGAAAACTTTGGCAGTGTAGAAACCCTATTCCCACTCATGTTTGTGATTATAATTGTTTATAAATGTAACTTTACATTGTATATTTTGTTTTTATAATGTTTATATATATATATATCTCATTCCAATTTATATAGATACAATTTACAAGTGTAACTCCACATTATACATTTTATCTTTTGTAATGTTTTTTAATATATATATATATATATATATATATATATATATATATATATATATATATATATATATATATATATATATATATATATATGAGTAACCTCACGTTATGTATTTTATATTATTATAATGTTTAAATATGTTTCTTATTATCTTTCAAAAAGGATTTACTCTAAGGAAATTGTTTTCCTCTAATTTTTAATTTATTGTGCGAACACTATGATTACGACTTTAAAATTTGAAATAAACTCTCATACACAAATTCAAGTAACAACTACAATACATTATTTTGAATAAACAACTTACTTTTGATTATATATTTGATAGAATAAAATCTTATCCTAGTGCGAAAGTTGAAATCACACTTTTGTTTTGCAAGAAAGAGAGTTAAAGAAATGTATTATTCCTTAGAAATTATTCATTTGTCTTTATCTTTATATTTGGCCATAATGACAAGGATTTAATGCTCTAAAAGTACAACTCTTGAATAGTTTTGATAAAGAACATTTAATTTCATAATATCATTTATACAATGATTACAAAAATACACATATTTCCTTCTTATGGCAAAAAGGATATGAATTAAGATATATTTTTCTCTTTTTTTTTTTGTAAACTCAACTCTTAACTTGATCACTAGCAATTTCCTATCTACAATGCATGCATATACATAGTCCCTAATAACTATCATGCTATCAACTTCATGATTTCTTGTGACCATGGAAACTATTACAATCTTTCTTCTACTCCAACTTATTTTATCAACAAATAAATACACAACTTTACATTTCAATAATATCTTACAAAACTATACATGACATAGTAAATAAGAGCTCCAAACCCCACCTTGAAGACTCCATGCTAAGGACTCATAGTGAGCATGCCAATAGGAGGAGAAATGCTCTCTACCCAACCAATATGGTGTCACGAGACCGTAGGAGGTCTTGGCCATCCCTCGAGCTAGGAGAATCGTCTAGAACCCAACATAAGTAACAAAAGACCAAAGCTAAGATAAAACTAGCACAAGACAATAACAAATAACATACAATCACATTTCAAAAATTGCTCTCAAGATCTACTCAATGCTTCAGGGCACTCTTGCCCATCTAACTCACATATATTTCAAAATACAAAGTACCAATTTATGAACATAATTTTCACCAAAATTTTCTCATCAAGAGAACCAACTTTCACACCAAATAAAAGAAGACTAAATAAAACACCATGCAAGAATGGTAAGGGAATGGAAGAAATTATATCCCTACATGGAATTGTAGGGATGAGCTCCTCCCTTCTCCAACTCTCTTCACTTGCTTATTCAACTATCTGCAAAATCCATCTCTTCTCAAACTCTCCCTTTTCTCCCATAATGCAAGAAAACAAAAGAAATGAAGTCTAGAAAAAGTCCCCTCAACTTGCAAGAAGATTTATATGTAATGGGTTCCACGTCACTCCTCTTCTTCAATGAGGAGGTGCCACATGGATTATAACTCATCTACCCTCATCCAATCCCAAAACACAAGGAGTGATTTGATTCCTCATGTTCTCACACGTGTGAGACTTAGGGGAGAGGAGTGTACTTGTACACTCTTTTGTAAAACCTTCCTACGTTATGCTCGCACATGTGTGGGCATTGGGATGGGGTGTGTTTGACCCACTCCTCATCCATGAACCTAGAAAGGGGAGCTGGGATGATGACAAGTCCACCATCCCTCTTCCCAAAGCCTATCCACGCCACTCCCTTCCCAAGGGACTTGGGAGTGGTCAAATCTTCCCCAAAATCAAAATTTCAAGGCTCAAAAGGTGCCCAACCCCTAGGTACTTGACCTAGGAACTTAAAACGATCAAAATACTCAAGAAAATGACATTTTAAGATCCTTAAAAAGGACCCTTAAAAACAAATCCGAAATTTGACACATAAGATGATACCACTTATGACACTCAACAACTTACACACAAGAGTTAAAATTGAATTAACATCACCATTAAATCACATAACCACATATTTTAACAAATGTAGGCCTTAGTCCCCTCAGGGGTTAAGGTCCAAGCGAACCAAGGAAAAATTGTGATTATGGTTTTCTAGAGGACCTTATTTAGATCAAGCCAGAACCTTACTTCCCTAGTAGCTTTAAGATCACAACAATAAACCTCATCATATGAAGTGGTTCAAATTAGGGTTTTGATAATTCTCCCACTTCCCCATTGGCAATTTATTCTTGCACATTCATCACGACATTAATATGTCCAAATTAACATAATCAAGGCACCTTAATAATAACTTAATCATACTCATTTCTACTTGCATTATTATCATAAACTCACTTCTCATCTAGCAATATTCATATAGATCATGTCCTACTTAGATCAAATTTGAATCATCATTTCTAAAATAATATAATCATAGAGTTAGGTTTAACATCACATTATTCTACCCAATTTATTCTTAAATGATTGCATAATATAAGATCATTATCAACAAGATACTCAATATACATAACTTATCAAATTTTCTTACTTGAGTTTCTCCTTTTGCATGGCTAGTGTTGATATCTCACAACCCACTTTGACAATTTTGATGATACTAATCTCACATCATGGATGGTTCTCCTCAAGTAACATAAACACATTGTCAATTCATTAGAACAATTATTAGTATAATATGTCATCGTTTCCATCGTATTCAAATTGAGCTCACTCACTTAAAATTAACCTTAATCACAAGAGGTCGAAAGTTTAAACTTACTAATTTAAATAACATTTTGAATTTGATATAACACACAACTAGTATGATCTAAAGTTATGGAGTTAAGAGGTATGATGCATAATTATCACCCAATAGAGATAGCAACATGCTTAGTTTTAAAGTGACAAGAGGTCTCATATTATAAATCAATCAACAGACAACATTCAAAACATATCTTTAGCACACATATTCACAACATGCTGTTTTAGAGGAGTTTGTTCGAAGGGTTAGCTAAGGTCGATTATATCAACACCATACCAGAACCAAAGTCACAGGTTTCACCAAATAATTCCGCTAGCTAGAAATTTAGGATACATTACAATGGGCAAGGGTGTCATAATAGCCATAGGTAAGGTGAGACCTTACAAAAGTGTTGTTTTAAAGCAAGAATGAGAGTGCAAAGTTGTGTGTTGCTGTTCAATCTCATTCAACAAACATGTATGTGCAATAGTGGTATCAAAATATAGGTGAGAGTAATGTAGAGGTTCTTGAGACATTGACTTATTATTTCACATAAACTTGTGTGTTGTGCATAAAGTTAAAATATGTCTATTCAAAGCTTACTTTTAGAGGGGGTATCTTATATATTCATTAAATGTAGTTCATTTTCAGTTTGGTTACGCTAGATTATGGTGTCAAAGCAACATTGTGACTCTACTTATACGCAATTTTATAGATTTTTTAAATCTCTGGTGGGCAGCAGTGTATTTTGTGCTCTGGGTTTTGTATTGTCTGCATTGTTTCACTTGATTGCTTACAAGAAGGAAGGTGCATGGCTTCATGTGCTCACTAATGTTCTCATCATCTATGTTGGTGATCTATTTACAATCATGGAGACCCTCTTGTCTGTATATAAACTCTTGAGGAATCTTCTAAGTAGTTGGCAAGGATTTATTTGGTTAGTGGTGAGCATTATTTTGACAATGTTGAAGAGTTTGTAGACTAAAACTAAGTTTATTATAATTTATTGTCAGTTTAGTGTCTCAAAATGTATTCTCATAAAGATATTATGTCATTAATTACCATGTCATGACAATTATGTTAGTCAAAATATAAGTGTCTCAAAAATAATAAAAATAAAAATTGCCTCAATTGTAATTGGATGCACGATCGCTTGTACACAACTTCCATTTTGTGGGGGGGGGGCATTTTGAAATTGAACTTCAAAGCTAAATTTGTTAAGTAGCAAATCAACTGGAGGATGGAGTTCGCACAGGAGGTTCGAGGACAATCAACGTCCTCTCGTTAGTCACTAGCAATGGGGCACAAAATTGTATTAGTGACATTTCATTTCATTGTTGTGTGCACAATTATTTTAGTGACAAAACTACTTGCGCCAAATCGACTAAAGTGAAGGGTAACTTCTAGTGGCAGTGGCAATTTCCTATGCTGTTAGAGATTGAATGGCAATGGTCAACAATAGTGGCTACAATTGAGAACATTGTAAACATTCCCCTAATAAGTTTGAAAGGAGGAGAATATGGACATCATAGATATTATAAACAATTGTATAGGAGAGTAGATGGTGTTGGCAAGAGACACTGCTATGCATGACAGGTGTTGTCATTGATGGCAACTAAGATTATTCCACCCATCCGCATAACATAATTTGTTCATACCGGAAGTAAGAATCAAAATTTATCCAAGTCTGGGAAGTTAGAATCAGAGCAGGCGATAGAGGTCGGTATCTTGGTCTGGATCTCTCCGGTGGTAAATCAGAGTTTGCTGCGGATCTGAGGGAGTCATAAGCATTGTCAGGATAATCTAAATCCAGAGTTTTGGCCTCCCATGATAAAGGATTCAAAAGTTATTAGCATATGAGTATCGGGCTAACAGTTTGACAGAGCAGACAGAAGAATAGGCTGAATTTTTAATTGATCTTGGTTCCAGATGTATGGAAGTTGTTGGTTGGACAAGTTGTGACGATCAGTGATAGTAGGCAACCTAATTCATGATCTGTGAATGCAAGTTTTGATCTGCGTTACAAGTTGTACATGGATTTACCCGACAGAGCAGAATCTTTAATAAAGTTCTAAGTGTTCTTGAAGCCGACTGAAAAATGGTTGAAGATCAGGATGCAGATATATATAGCCGATGGATTTGAATAATTTTGGTGTGTGCATGATGCGACGAAGGAATAAGTGTGAAAAAGGCACAGATCTAAGGTTCAGATGTTAGTAGTGTTGATGGTTGTTTTTCGACAAGTCAACAATAGGGTGAAATACTAGGTATCTGACCCTCTCTTGAGCAAAGCCTCTCGAATGCTGAACTAAGTGATCAAACGAGATAACTCCAAGGTTCCTTCTTCTAATAATGTTTTCGGTAAGAGACAGCTCAATGATTTAAGTATGATTCTGATGTTAAACATAAAGGGACTTACGCAGACTCTTCTCCTTTCATTCGACTTATTCCTCCTTTGATGTGGATGACATATATACAAAGCTTCTATGATAAAGAAAATGAAAAAGGGTTAAGGGTTTAGAAGGCTAATCTAAGGACAATGAGATAATGAAACATGTAAAGATAGACAAACTCCTCATGAAACCAGACTTCACTTCGCCATGAGAACCAACAACTACACGAAGCCGGTGCAATCTTCTAAGGAAACTCAAGGATTTTCATGTTGTAAATCTCCATCCAAACACCCACAGCTGGCGCAATTTGAACAAGCATTCACAACCGAACTAAAGAAAATGAAGGTTCAGTCTAACTTTGCAAAGTGGATTGCCTTCGACAATACACGAAAAGTATGAACCAGAAGAATCCATCAAATATCTTTACGCATATTCATTACATCAATGCACTTCTAATCTATTTCTAAGCTATTTGAAACATCTCTTAATTCCATCAAGATTCAGGAAACCATGATACTCCACAAGATAATACTTAACACCAAACAAGTAGCTCCAATGTCTTTGCATTAACTTTGGGGAAAATTTACAACAATTTCCAGCCCTCTCAGAGAATTTTGAGAGTCTCTTTTATTCTACTTTGAAAATCTACTCTCTACTACTACTAATGATCTACTCTCTAATCTCTATCTCTAATCTAATCTCTAATGTCTAATGAGTTACAAATGAGGCAACAAGGCCTTTATATAGTCGTCCAGGTTACAATGAATGGCTAAGATTGATTCGATAGCCAAGGGTCTAGATCGTGCCACCTCAGAGGTAGTTACAACAACTTGCTATTTTTAGCAAAAAAGAGAGAGGCAATGAAGGCACGTTTTCCAATGTGATAAGGTAAGGCGAAAGCATTTAAAATATTCCTCCACATAGGAATCCCTTTGACTTCTTTTATTAAATGATACATTGCATGCATTAAATAATGCGGCTAATCAAAATTAAATGATGTGTACTCGCCACATAAGTGCCAACTCAGCATACTTTGAAAATTGTATCAACTTGTAATGATGTATTCAATGTGATTGTTTGAACTTGTATATTTAGGAATACATCCTGTGGATCTTGCCTTGTTCATTCTTCTTGTTAACTGGATGTATGATAGTTGTCGCCTCACTTGACTAACTTTATGATTCTTCTTCTTGTAGATAGATTGATGTGAATCTTCTTCGATGCATCCTCTTGAAGAGAGTAGATGATGACACTTGATTTCTTCATGAAGAGTAGGAGACTCTCTTGGACTTGGAAATTTGAAGAGTCTTGAAGTTTGATGGATGAATGCTCTTGCTTGATGATAACACCTTCCTTAGAGGTGGAGCAGCTACTTGATGACTTTTCTTGAAGGTTGAAGAACTTGAAGTAGAATTGATACCTTAGGAAGCCTTGATGAAGATGATGTCCTTCGGGTGGATGTCTTCTAGACAATCTCAACTTGATGCCACTTGATGAAGAATTCCAACACAGGGATGATGAAGGATACCCTTGAAACAGCTACATGATGCCTTGCTCTTTCTCTTTCCTTGCTTGTCAAGGTTCTTATCACTTGATCTTTAGATGATTCCTCCTTTTTGCTGCAACACAAGTAAAGGAACAGCATCAATCCCCTTTGATAAACATGATAATATTTGATTTATAACATACAAGAATGCATTTCCAAGCCAGGCGTATTAGATAACAAGTTCTTGATCTTCATTGAAATTCTTAAAATTTGCATTCTAAACCACTACTTTTAATCCTCTAGAAGTCGCATTGGATCATGAATTGAAATTCTCCTTGGCAATTCGCATTGGATGATACTTAGTTTTACTTGCTCAATGGGGTGGCGCATTAGATGGAGGGTAGAGAGTCTTCTAAGATTTTCGCATTAGATGAAGTTTTTAATTCCTCTTCACATTTCGCCTTGGATTTGGTCTTGATAATCCTCAAGTCTTGCCCTTAGAGATAGGTGCATTAGATCAAGTTTGTTGATTCCTCTTCATATCCTTTGGAGTTGTATTTGAGTTTCTCTTCATATTTCGCATTGGATGGGCATAACGGAGTCTCCTTCTTGGAATGTCACGATCTTCCTTAGAATCCTCTTGTCTTGTTGCACCGGATGAAACTCTTAACACTTGCTTTCAGCATTTCGCACTAGATGACCCTTTGATGATCCTCCTTTCATGCTTCGCATTAGATAGAGGATTAATGTTCTCTTGCTTTAAGTCGCACTAGACCAAGTTTGGAGAATCTTCAAGGACTTCGCATTAGTTCAAGGTATAGGATTCCTCTTAAACATTTCGCATTGAATGAAGAATCGAAATCCTCTTAACACTTGGCGCATTAGATCAGCAACTCGAAGTCTTCAAGGCATTTGATCTCATTAGATAGAACTTTAGGATCTCACCTTTTAGCATGGCGCATTGGATGGAGGACTAGAATCCTCTGACTCTTGGCGCATTAGACCACTAGTTTGAAAACTTCATTCTTTCTTTAACATAGCGCATTAGATGACATTTCTGATTTCTTCTTGTTTGGGGCTTGGATAAGAGTCTTGGAAGGTGGCGCATCACTTTACTAGGTTGAAGTCTTCAAACTTGAAGAATTTAGATGACCTTTGTCTTGAAGTAGATCATGCATGATGTTTGGCGCATTGGATGAGCTTGGTGAAAGCCTCATGATGTTGGCGCATTGGTTGACCTTGGAGGATCCTCTAGATTCAAACCTTGAAGGCTTAACCTTGGATCTTACCTTCCTCCTTATAGGGCGCATTGGTTCAAGTTTTAAGTGCTTGTGTTGAATGTTTGGGAGACTTCCTTTTGCGAACAAAAACCCTTGTTGCTGTCCCTTGAGGAAAAATCTGCTCTTGAAGAACAAATCTGCTCTTGAAAATGATAAAAATGAAAAGGAAATGAGGTATATATACATAATTTGCTTTTAAAACTTTTCCTTTTCTCTAGGCCGACCTCCTTTACTATTGTGCACGAACATTTAATTTAGATTTGATCTTTATTAAATAAATGCATTTTGCACGTTTTCCAAGGCAACAACCATTAAATGCTTACAACTCCCTTGATGGCGCACTAGATAAAGGCTTGGTGATCTTCTTGTATGTTGGCGTTTTCTTCTTCTCCTTCAAGCGCATGAGATCAAGGATTTAAATCCTCTTGCCTTATATTTCGCATTGGATCAGCTTAGTGTGGTCTTTTTCATATCCTTTGGATTCGCATTAGTTGAAGGGTGAAAATTCCCCAAGAATTGGCGCAATAGATAGACTTTTCAAATCCTCCGACTCTTGTCATCCAAAATCGCATTACTTCAAGACTTTAAATCCTTTAGCATTTTCGCATCACTTCAAGGTTTGAAAATCGCATCACTTCAAGACTTTAAATGGGCGCATTGGTTGAGCAAGTGGAAATCGTCATCTGCAAGTGCCTTTTCCTTCGTGATTTTGCGCCCAGATTTGCGCCATCCAAGTACCCTGTCGCACTAGATCAGTGTTTTGAATCCTCTAACTCGTCAGGCATTTTTCAGGATCGCGCGAGTAAAGGTATATTGAAAAATATATTTAAGTATAAGATTAGAGATTGAATTTCTTATACTTTAAATATTTTTCAATATACCTTTCAGGATGTTTGAGATAGGTCCCGAATCCACCAGATTTAAGATGCAAAATATAGAATTTGGAGGATTCACCAGATTTCAGACTTAGTCATTTTTCAGGATTTTCAGGATTTCAGGCTCCAGGCTTAGTCTTTTCAGGATCTCAAACATTCTGAAGGATTGACTTCAAAACTCAATATCTAGATAGGATTTGATCACAATTCTTCATTATTGCAAGTTCATCTACCCTTAATCGTGAACCAAAGATCATAGGCAAGGAAATTGTTACCATATCGGCAGAGGAAAATGAGTCAAATCATCATTAAAATCTCAGCAAAACTCATTGAAAACTCATTGGAAACTCACTGAAAAGCTCAGAGCTCAAAAAAAAAGGGGGGTCCCTATTCCTAATGGGGCGATGTGTGATTTGGTCACAACAAGTAGAACAGTAAACAGGGTAGAGTAAGGATGAAGTGTATCAAGTCAGTATTTTGTGCTTAACCGGAACTGAATCCTTGCATTTATAGATGCTAATTATCAGTTCAAATTCATTGTAATCCTCTTTTTGTAGGAAGTGAGCCTTCATTTGAGCAGTGAGCTCTTGGCAGTGAGCCTGAATGCATGCGCATTCTCTTTTGTAATACTTTTAACAGAGTATAATCTTTGTGGGTTAACCCCCACAATGGTTTTTCCCTTAACCGTGTTTCCACGTCAAAAATCTTGGTGTCAAGTGTGTTGTTTATATTTCTGCTCTTGTGTTACTGATTCTTGCTTTAATGCTCATATCATTAATTTGATTAGAAGTTGTAGAAATAAGATTAAAAATAGAAAGGTTTTTATTTGTGGGATAACTGATTCAACTCGCTCTCAGTTGTCCAGACGAATTCCAAGAATTGGTATAAGAGCAAGGTTCCTTTGAAAAAGTTTAACAGCTTGAGGAAGATCTGGGAAGATAATAAAATGGATGAGTACAACCTTTGGGGTCAACTTGATCTTGCTTTAGAAGATCTTGTTTAATCCAAAAAAGTCAATGAACTACAAGAGAACCTTAAAAATGCTAAAGACTGCATAGAGACTCTAAAAGAAAAATTGAGAAAATCCAATGAAAAGAAGAAAGAGCAACTTTTTCATCCAGGAAATCATAATGAAGACATTAACAAGGCCTTGGAAGAGAAGACAAAGGAATGTGAGAAGCTAGCTAAATAAGTTGTTGTCCTAAAACATGAGATGGAATCCGGGGTGATGAGGCTAACCAAAGAAATTGAAGAAAGAAAGAAGACCGAAGAAGAACTGAATCAATCTTTGAAGGAAAGAACTTGATAAGGGGGTAAATCATAAAACACACAACAATAGAAATTGCACACAGAAAATAGAACTTTCTTTATTGATTTGGACAACTTATTACATTACAGAAGCTCAAATACAATCAGAGGAATCAACCCTCCACAGGCTGTAACACATTACAACTTCCTATCCTAGGACTTTGGAATTCTCTGCCTTTTGTAACCCCAAATCAGTTAGGGTTTCTGTTTTCCCACCTATTCTTGACTGTACATTTCCTCCTTAACTCTACTACTACTCGGGGTTCCCAAAAATGGTTATTAATAGCCTTTTTGACGGCCAACAACTTAATTTTGAAATTTGCATCTCCCTACAGAAATAGGTCAATTTCCGGGAGCCATAACTTTTGATCCGGGTGTCCGATTGACAAACTGTTTTATGTCTCGGAAAGTTCGTGGAGTGCTCTACGTGCTAAGATCCAGGTCTGCCAATTTCGACTATTTTCGGGCCTATACGTGGCCGTTTAGTGCCTCAAAATTGAGTTTGAATAATTTTCAGGTATTTTTTGGGAAACAAAAATTTTAATATTTTTCAGCTCGCAAATGATCTTCGCGTGATTCCTTCGCCAAAGGTCTTATTTTTCAGTTATGAAGCTTTCTGTAAATTTTCACTTCAATCCATACCTAATTGCAAAATTTCTAAAACTAGCAAGTTGCTATTTTTCGCAGTTTGGAAAAACTGAAAGTTCTACATCATTATTCAAGCGATTATGGAACCAGAACCACAAATTTTGAAAAGAAATGGAAAGAACATCAACAATTTTGAAACACATCTTTTTTTTGGGTGATGCAAGATTTCCCTTACACCACTCGATGCTCCTGCATCAGACACTCAAGATAATTTGAGAAGTGACCCTGTCACATCTCAGGTGTTTGTGTGAGGAAAACCCAAAAGGTCAACCTCTATCTTAGACAACCAAGAAGAATCTTCAACATGCCTTCCTTTCTATTTTACCAGATATTCTTCATATTGCCTGTTCCGAGTACTTCTTCCCACACGGCTATCCAAGATCTCTTCTATCTCCTTTGTTGAAGTAGATCCCAGAATACTCCACTGTTCTTCTATTAGTCCATCCTCTGTTCCACCTTCATGATATTTTGTTAAATCAGCAATGTTGAAAACAGGGGAAATGTTGATCTCACTTGGCAGCTCCACCTCATATGCATTTCCTGAATCATGTTTCTTCAAAATTCTACATGGTCCAAATTTCTTCATTTTCAGCTTATTGTATGTTCCAATTGGGAACCTTTCTTTTCTCAAGTGAACCATGACTTCATCGGCTTCTTGGAATTCCTTATACCTCCTCTTCTGATTTGCCTTAGCCTTGTATTGAATATTCATTTTATTAATGTGTTTTTTCACCTTTTCGTGGAAATTCTTCATGTGTTCTGCAAAGTCTTCAGCCTCGACACTTGTCTTTTCTCCTTTGTCCAGATTCCTTAAGTTTGAAGCTTTTCTTGGACTATTCCCATATACAATCTGGAATGGTGATTTACCAGTACTCCTATTGATAGAATTGTTGTAAGCAGATTCTGCCTGTGATAAAATCAAATCACATCCCTTGGGCTTATCTCCTACTAAGCATCGTAGAAGGTTACCCAAACTCCTATTCACCACTTCTGTCTGTCCATCAGTCTGTGGATGGTGTGCATAACTGAACTTCAAATCTATTTTCAACTTCCTCCACAATGTCCTCTAGAAATAACCAACAAACTTGGTATCGCGATCTGAAAGTATGCTCTTTGGTAGACCATGTAATCTCATCACATCCTTGAAAAATAACTCTGCAATACGAACATCATCATTAGTCTTCTTGCAAAGAATAAAATGTGCCATCTTTGAGAATCTGTCCACCACCACAAAAATGGAATCAGGTTCTCTCTGTGGCCTTGGTAAACCAAGAACAAAATCCATACTAATATCATCCCATGGCTTCTCTGGTATAGGTAGTGGAGGGTATAGACTTGTACTCTGACTTGCTCCTTTCGCCATCTGACATACTCTGCAACTCTGCACAAATTTCCTCACATCTTGCTACAATTGTGGCCAAAAATAATTTTCACCAACAATAGCAATGGTCTTATCTCGACCAATGTGTCCAGCCAATCCTCCACTATCCTTGTCTTTAATTAGGTTCTCTCTCATGGAACTCCTTGCCTCTAAACAACATGCCATCTTGGATTATGAAATCCAACTATTTTGTCCTATCCAAAGTAACAGGTTCCAAACAAGCTTTCCAGGCTTCTGCAAAATCTAGATCTTCAGGATACAAACTTTTACCCAACAACCTCTATCTTCATTTCTGTCAACAAATTTTGCCTTCTGCTCAAGGCATCTGCAACTCTGTTGGACCTCCCACTCTTGTGCTTCAAAACAAAAGTATAGCTCTGCAAAAACTCAACCTATTTTAAGTGTCTTTGATTTAACTTTCCTTGATTATTAAGATATTGCAAAGCCTGATGATCAGTATATAAAACAAACTCCTTTGGCAACAAATAATGTCTCCATTTCTTCAAGGCCTGAACTATTGTATAAAACTCCTGATCATAAACATAATACTTCTTCTTGGCATCATTAAGCTTCTCACTAAAATAGGCAATGGGCTTACCTTCTTGGCTCAAAACATCTCCTATACCACTACCACTGGCATCACAATCTACCAAAAATACCTTATTGAAATCTAGAAGTGCCAAAACAGGTGTTCTATGACTTTCTGCTTCAATGTATCAAAGCTCTTGTTTGCTCCTTTAGTCCATCTAAACTCTTTTCTATCCCCTCTCATTGTCTCAGTTAGGGGTGCACAAATGCTACTAAAATTTCTGATAAACTTTCTGTAAAAACTTGCCAAACCATGAAAAGATCTTACCTTCGTTGCACTCCTTGGTGTAGGCCATTCAATGATAGCCCTTATTTTTTTTGGGTCCATCTTAAGACCTTCCTCTAAGACAACAAATCCCAGGTATACCAACTCCTTTACAAAGCTACATTTCTTTAGATTAATCAACAACTTCTCCTCCTTCAGCTTCTCTACAACTCTTATGATATGCATCAGATGTTAATCCCAAGTCTTACTGAAAATCAAAATATCATCCAAATAAACAATAAGAAAACTTTCCAAAAATTCTTTCAGTACCTCGTCCATGAACCACATGAATGTGCTTGGTGCATTGGTTAGCCCAAATGACATGACTAAGCACTCATACAAACCCTCCTTTGTCTTGAAGGCTGTCTTCCATTTATTTCCTTCTCTGATTCGGATCTGGTGATACCCACTCTTCAGATCAATCTTCGTGAAGTACTTGGCTCCACTCAATCAATCCATTATGTCATCCATTCTAGGTAATGGAAATATGTACTTGATTGTGATATTGTTGATGGCTCGAGAGTCTGTACACATTCTCCACTCTCCATCTTTCCTCGGTGCTAGTACTGCAGGTACCGTACATGGACTTAGACTCTCTCTTCTCAGCCACTTCCTTAATAGCTCTTGAACTTGTCTTTTCAACTCTTCACTCTCTGCAGGGGCATTTTGTGGGCTGCCTTATTGGACAAACTGACTCCTGGTATCAAATTTATTTGATGACTTATCTTCCTCACCGGTGGTAAACCTTCTGGTACATTATCAGAGATAATGTCCTGAAATTCTTCCAACATATCTGAAACTTCTGTTTGCACATTTTCACATTTCTCTTGACTAATCTTAGGAATCAATGCAAAGCAATGACGCTCATGCTTATACCCTCCAAAAATTTCCTACCATCTACCAAGCAAATTATGGCAGTACTACATACCTTTTCTTCCACCTCCTTCAAGGTCTTCAACTTGTGACAAACTCCATCCTTTGTTAGGGAATATGTGTTTGCACGACCATCATGGACAACGCTCCTATCATACTGCCACGACCTCCCCAACAACATATGACATGCATCCATCGGTATGATATCACACAGCACCTCATCATGGTAGTCCCCAATCTTGAACTTCACTAAACACTACTCATTGATGGCAACTAAGATTATTTCGCCCATCCGCATAACACAATTTGTTCATAACGGAAGTTAGAATCAAAATTTATCTACCCATCTGCATAACACAATTTGTTTATACCGGAAGTTAGAATCAAAATTTATCTAAGTCCGGTAAGTCAAAATCAGAGCAGGCGACAGAGTCCGGTATCTTGGTCTTGATCTCTCCGGTGGTAAATCAGAGTTTGCTGCGGATCTGAGGGAGTCATAAGCATTGTCAAGATAGTCTAAATCTAGAGTTTTGGCCTTTGGTGATAAAGGATTCAAAAGTTATTAGCATCTGAGTATCGGGTTAACAGTTTGATAGAGCGGACAGAAGAAGAACATGCCGACTTTGTAATTGATCTTGGTTCCGGATGTATGGAAGTTGTTGGTTGGACAAGTTGTGATGATCAGTGATAGTAGCCAACCTGATTGATGATCTGTGAATGCAAGTTTTGGTCCGCGTTACAAGTTGTACATGGATTTAGCCGACAGAGCAGAATCTTCAATATAGTTCTAAGTGTTCTTGAAGCCGACTGAAAAGTGGTTGAAGATCAGGATGCAAATATATATAGCCAATGGATTTGAATGATTTTGATGTGTAGGTGATGGGACGAAGGAATAAGTGCGAAAAAGGCAGAGATCTAAGGTACAGATGTTAGCAGAACAGTAAACAGGGCAGAGTAAGGATGAAGTGTATCAAGTCAATATTTTGTGCTTAACTGGAACTGAATCCTTACATTGATAGATGCTAATTATCAGTTCAAATTCATTGTAATCCTCTTTCTGTAGGCAGTGAGCCTTCCTTTGAGCAGTGAGCTCTGGGCAGCGAGCCCGAATGCATGTGCATTCCCTTTTGTAATACTTTTAACAGAGTATAATCTTTGTGGGTTAACCCCCACCGTGGTTTTTCCCTTAATCGGGTTTTCACGTCAAAAAGCTTGGTGTCAAGTGTGTTGTTTATGTTTCTTCTCGTGTTACTGATTCTTGCTTTAATGCTCATATTATTAATTTGATTAGAAGTTGTAGAAAGAAGATTAAAAACATAAAGGTTTTAATTTGTGGGACAACTGATTCACCCCCCTCTCAATTGTCTGGACCAATTCCAACAGCTGGCTATAGAGATCCTTTGACTACTAGAAAGTGTGGTTGGCCGATGATAAGTTCACTAGAAGGGAAAGTGAGATAAGTTCTCGTATGTAGGTGATCATGTGCAACAAGATCGAGATAGTAGTATGTAAACCTTAAAGTATGCATAGGCATACAATTCTATTTCCAGTTTGTTGGGAATTAAGGTGTCTCAACATTTGCAAGTTTCTAATGTTGTATTTATTTAATCAGCACTATGTTGTAGGATCCCATAGTCGGCACCTTCTGTACATGCAACAAGATAAAACTTTGTGACTTCATTAGTTGCGGTTTTCCCCCAAAGTAATTAATGGGGGAGTGCAGCGGGGGTTGCTAGGGGCAGTGCCCCCAAAGCAAAAAATGCCCTATTTTAATAAAGGCGTCGACAGTTATTTTGTTATTGGTCGACATGGATAAACAAACATTAGATAACCGTCAAAGAGGCTTGATAAATAAGCAGTTGGAGAATGTGAGTTTTGTATTTGCTTTTGGATGTTGTTATTACCTTTCTGTTGATGTGCATCTAATAACTTGTAACTATAAAAGTTAAAATTTGCATAAATATTTCCTTAGTAGATTAGTGTAGGAAGCATTTCCGCATACCTTGCTTCCTCTCAGTTGGTATCAGAGTCTGATCACCTTTGGTTCTAGTTGTTGGGTAGAGGGTTTTTTGAGCTGATCTTCGTTTGAGTGGGAGCTTGTGCAGAGGATTTTGAAATCTTTGTTGCAGGAAAGAGATGGCGAGCTCATCTGGGAGGTTTGACATAAAGAAGTTTAATGGAGGCAACTTTGAGTTGTGGAAACTCAAGATGGAGGACTTACTGGTGGATAGAGATAAATGGCTTGCAGTATCCAGAACCATACCATCGTGCATGAAACAAGAAGATTGGGATCTGATGGATTTGAAGGCTAAGGGTTTGATAAGACTCTATTTGGTTGATTCAGTGCTCTTGAATATCCATGAAGAGAAGATTGCAAAAGATCTTTGGAAGAAACTTGGAGATGTTTATCATGCTAAATCCCTCGTGAACAAGTTATTCATGTGAAAGAAATTCTATTCTCTAAGGATGGAAGATGGAGGATTTGTTGTTGATCACCTGAATACATTTAATATGCTTGTTGCCTAGTTGACCATTGTTGGTGTGAAGATGGAGGAGGATCGATGTATAACATTACTGTGTTCCTTACTAGATTCGTAGGTCCACCTTGTTATGGCCATTGGGAGTACCACTACCACCTTCAAGATGGATGAAGTGGTTTCTTCGTTGTTGTCTGAAGAGATGCGAAGAAAATCTTCTGAGTTGGCTAAGGAGGCTCTTGCGGTTTGTGGTAGATCTAAAGAGAAAGGGAAGAAAAATGATAAGAAGAAAGAAGAAAAAAGAAAATCTAAATCCATTGGGAGATACAAATCACCTGGAAAGTCCAAGGCTCTATGTTGGAACTGCAGCAAACCTGGTCACTTCCGCAAGGAGTGTAAGGATGACATGCAGAGCACATGCAACAACATGCATGTAAATGCAAGTCCAACCCCACCAAGATTTGGCACCCAAGTTTGGATGACATGCAAAGCACATGCAACATCATGCAATCCATGCAAATCCAAATGGGCCTTACCTCCCAAGTGGACGCCCACAATGGAATCATGCAAGATTCATACAAATCCAAGTGGGTCCCACCTTTATGAATGCAACTACAATTAGTCAGTCAAATAAATAATAAATATTTTATCTCTCATGTCTTTAGACATCCACGAACACATTCCAAGGATCATGGAGACACACGAAAATGACTTAGGATTGTAAGGTTAATGACACCTTATCCTAACATTCTCCCACTTGACATTATACATTGCAATTACATTCATGAGGAAACATAAAATAATTAGCAAGTATAGGGATCAAGACCCATGGCCTTCCTACACCAAGATAAATTATTTGTGGTTACTGGCTTTGTGAGAGAATTTGCAATATTATAGAAAGTGCCAACTTTTTCTAACAAAACCTTACCATTCTCAACCATGTCTCACACAAAGTGATATTGAACATCAACATGCTTAGTACGAACATGATACATAGGATTTTTGGCCAAACACATGGCACTCTGACTATCACATCTAATCCTCACTATCCTGCAATTAAAACCAATACATGTACCAAGTGTTTGTAACTATACTACCTCTTTAGAGGCATGTATAACAACAATATACTTTGCTTCTATGGTGGACAAAGCAACCATAGGCTATCCTTTACTCATCCAACTCACTGCACCTCCAAATAGAGAGAAAACATAGCCAGTAATGGACCTTTGACTATCCAAGTCACTTGCCCAATTTACATCAACAAAACTTTGAATGTCCAATGAATTAGCCACATCATCAGTAACATGATAAACCAAACAATAATCAAAAGTTCCTTACAAATATCTAAACACCCTTTTAACAAAAGTCCAATGGTCTCTACTAGGGTTAGACATAAACTTGCTTAAAACTCCCATTGTTTGTGCAATATTTTGTTTAGTACAAACCATTGCATACATCAAACTACCAATGACACTAGCATTAGGAATATTAGAGATTTCTTCAAAGTCATCATCATAATTAGGACACATATCTAAACTAAGCTTAGTACCACCGGGAAATGGAATTCTTACTAGCTTACAGTCTTGCATATTAAATCTTAGCAAAATGGTATCAACATATTTACTCTGACTTAACCAAAGCTTTTTCTATACTCGATCCCTAGTGATCTCCATCCCAAGAATATATTTGATAGCCCCCAAGTCCTTCATATCAAATGTGCCAAAACGCTGAGTCTTCATCTCTCTAATCATCACCTTTTTTTACCCATAAACAACATTTCATCAACATACAAGACTAATCATTATCTGATCATTAATAATCTTAATATAAATACAATGATCCTCCTCACTCCTAACAAAACCCAACTTCAATGCAAAAGCATAAAAATTTTGATACCACATCTTGGATGACTCTTTTAGACCATACAATGACCATTTTAACCTGCAAACCAAGTGTTCTTTTCCTTTCATAACAAAACCAACAGGCTATCCAATATAAATCTCCTCGTTAAGATCTCCATGCAAAAAAGTAGTTATAACATCCATTTTCTCTATCTCAAAATCACAAGTAGTAGCAATAGATAAAAGGAATCTAATAGAAGATAAATTAGCAACATGAGATAAAATTTCTCTAAAATCAATTCCCTCTCTCTGGGAGTAGCGCTTGGCCACCAGTCTAGCCTTGTACTTCTCTAACCGACCGTCTGCACCAAATTTTTTTTTACATACCCACTTGTAACCAACGAGATTTCTTCCTTTGGGAAAATTAACAAGATCCTAGGTATCACAACTATCAAAAGACATCATCTGCTTTGGCATTGCTTACATCCAAGACTCACTATCCTTCGAAGAGAGATCCTCCTTGAATAATCTAGGTTCATCTTCAATACTTAACAAAGCAGATACACAACAAAAATCTGGTGGGCTATACTTCTTAACTAGATTCCGTTGTCTTGTGGACCTTCTCAAGGTAGGAGTAATGGGCTCTGCATGTTCTTCTATATGCTCATCTTGCACATCATCTAAACTCTCTGAACCATCTTCTTCTTCTCCATTCTTTAATCCATGTAATTATTCTTCCACATGTGTGCATCTTCCTATTTTTCTATATTTGTCTCAAATTGCACTGATTTAGTCTTTTCTTTCTCCTCTGGTTGTTCTTCACCCGAATAAGCTCTAAACTCCCTAAAAATCACCTCTAGATAAAATCGTTTTTCGGGTTAGAGGATTTGAAAGCTTGTAACCTTTGCATTCTCACCATAACCTACAAAGATGCATTTCTGAGCTTTTGGATCTAGTTTAGATTGCTTTTCTTGAGGCACATGAACATAAGCCTCACAACCAAAGACCCTTAAATGTGAAATAGAAGGCTTTCTACCTATCCACACTTCATAATGAGTTTTATCCACAAGAGTTGAACAAGGAGATCTATTAATTAAATAAGTAGTACTTACAACTTCATCCCAAAAAAATAAATTTAACTTCTTACTACTTAATATACTCCTAGATATTTCCATTAAGGTTTGGTTCATTCTTTCTGCTACCACATTTTGTTGGGGAGTATAAGGAGTAGTCTTCTATCGAACAATACCTTCATGCTTACAGAATGCATCAAATTCCTTAGAATAATATTCACCGCCATTTTTTGATCTCAACACCCTTATCTTATAATTTGTTTGTTTCTCAACTAAGGCTTTAAATTCCTTAAACTTAGTGAAAACTTTAGATTTAGCATGCATAAAATAAATTCAAGTGTATCTTAAGACATCATCAATGAATGTAACATAATATCAAGATTTTCCAAAAGAGTCAACATCCACTACCCCAAACACATATGAATAATGATCTATAATAAAATCTTATCTTTATTAGTTCCAATAGGAAATGATGATCTATTCTATTTTCCAAACACACAATGTTTATAGAAATCATTTTTACCAACAAAATAATCAGAAAGACCATCACCCAAATTTTTTTATTAATAATGGTGCTAAGACCTTTTTCACTTGTGTGACCCAATCTATGGTGTCACAACATACATACATTTCCAATGCTAGTTACATTGGAAAAATTACAAAAAGTGGAGGAATTAAGCCTAAAAAAGTTTCAATCCGAGATTCTTTCGCAACCACCCAGTTCCCTCTTACCAACTTGTAACCAGACTTCTCAAACATCACATGCATTCTATAATCATTCAACTCGGATACATAAAGTAAGTTTCTTGCAAGTCCTAGAATATATAAAACATCATTAAGGGTTTTAACCCTTCCATCACTGAAACACAACTTTACCTTTCCCTTATCAACTATCCGCTTAGTACTGTTATCACCAAGGAAAAATTATCCTCCATCATATGCTAAATATTTTGAAAACCGGTCCTTGTGAGGATTCATATGGTAGAGCAACCTGAATCAATAAGCTAACCATCCTTACTTATAGTGTTATCTTAAATAAACAAAACATTGTGATCACCGTCATTCGAAGATTTTTCTGTGGAGGAATCTACACTCTTTTTCTTGTTTCTACTTTCCTTCTTCACATGGCCCCATTTCCCACGGTTCCAACATTTTACTTTGCTCTTTTGAGGGGTGTTAGAATGTCCTTTTGAATTATCCTTCGTTTTGTCCCCTTTAGGCCCCTTTTCTTTGGACCTTCCTCACACATGCAAGGCATCTTGGGAGTCACCATCCATGGACTTTCTTTTCATTTCTTATGAAAGAAGTGTAGCAATGATATTATCCATCTTTGGGTCTGCACCACTACCACTAATAGTAACAATTAGATTTTCCCAAGATTTAGGTAAAGAAAAAAGTAACAAGATGTATTTATCTTCATCTTCTAACTTAATATCTACAGATGCAAGTTGACTTAAAACCAAATTAAAAAAAATAAAAGCATATAAATGATCTGCAATAGAATCACCATCCTTCATTTTTAATGAATATAACCATATTTTGAGATACAACATTTTAGTAAGACTTTTGGTTTGGTAAATATCACCTATTAAAACATCTCCATGGCTTGTGCTCAACCATTAAAACATCTGCATGAAGGGGTTTGGAGATGTTGGTATCCACTAATATGCGAGCAACCGTAGTGTGCCCTAAATTTGAGGTCGTAGAGTCAACCTTTAAGAAGCGACCTAAAGCATTGCCAATGGCTTCATAAGAAGAATCCTCCCAAAACGGGAGAGGGAGATTCGGTAGTGGAACCCATATTGGTTTGGTAGTAAGCGGCTCAATGAGAGGATTGAATGATCGAGCCCATGGTTTGATGGAAAGTGACTGTTCACCCCACAACCAAACCCTATCCAACACTAAGTCTCTCTCCTCAGAGGAAGCAAAAGTCACTATGAAGAACCCCCTTGCGTTGGGATAAAGCTCGATCGGACTAGCCATGAGGTTTCCAAGATTCCATGACCTAGCTATGCAGAGAGAGCGCCATAAACCATTGAATCTGCATATCACTCCACGCTTATTATAAAACTCCTCATTTTCTGAGACCTCAGGGCCACACATCACCACAGGAGAAGAACGAGCACAAGGAACTCTAGCCTATGATGAGCGTGCTTGAGCTCTAGAATTGATTACAACATTAACAAATGACTTCTGAGGGCACCCAAAAGCAACCCTAGCAGCGCCGGGTTTAGATGAACTTGCTACAAGCACAGAACCCACAACTCCCTCATCCTGCACATTCGTTTGAAGATGCTTAGAAGAACCTGCAACAAGGTCAGAACCTACAACCCCCTCATCTTGCACAGTCGTTTGGAGGTCTTTAGTCACGATTAAATCAATCAATGGAGGATTTTCCTGCCCAATGGGAGAAAGCCCCCCCACGAATGGAGATATCCTTCACACGCTCGTAAACAGGCGAGAGGCACTGTTTCTTCTCACATGTGCATTCAAAGGCCACAGACGAGAAGCAAGCCCCGGTCGCTGCCCATCAATCCCTTCCGGTGCACCTCCAGGCGACGCATAAAACTTTGGCAGTGTAGAAAACCTATTCCCACTCATGTTTGTGATTATAATTGTTTATAAATGTAACTTAACATTGTATATTTTGTTTATATAATCTTTCTATATATATATATATATATCTCATTCCAATTCATATAGATACAATTTACAAGTGTAACTCCACATTATACATTTTATCTTTTGTAATGTTTTTTAATATATATCTTACTCATATATATATATATACACACACATGCTCGTAAATAGGCGAGAGACACTGTTTGTTCTCACATGCGCGTTCAAAGGCCACAGACGAGAAGCAAGCCTCGATCGTTGCCCCATCAATCCCTTCCGGTGAACCTCCAAGCGACGCAGAAAACTTTGGCAGTGTAGAAACCCTATTCCCACTCATGTTTGTGATTATAATTGTTTATAAATGTAACTTTACATTGTATATTTTGTTTTTATAATGTTTCAATATATATATATATCTCATTCCAATTTATATAGATACAATTTACAAGTGTAACTCCACATTATACATTTTATCTTTTGTAATGTTTTTTTTTGATTCGTAAAGATAGAGATTTGTATTGATAAGGAGTAGAAATTTACAAGTAGGTGCCTATAAGCTATTTTCTTGCAAACCACCAAAAAACTGACTTTCAAAGCTTATACCGAAAAGGCCTTGTAGAGCCACATATTTAAAATTGCCATTAAGGCTTACTAGACCAACAGAAACTTAGCCCTATACAGATTACCTACCAAGACTTAACATAGAAAACTGGGGATACCAGAGACCGAGCTCTTAAAGAAGGCCGAGCTCCCTTGCCATGGATTGGAGCTCGCCAACCCATTCCACCTCCCCATTGTCCCCGTCCTTGATCAGCATGTTCTGAAGAAAACCATAAACCTGAAGCACACGTTCCTGGTGCTCGAGCAGTGCCATACCTTTCAGGTCAAGAATGAGGGGAAAAACTTTCACCACCTCCAGAGGGTCGTTCGGGGTCGAGATGTCTTTTGGGCTGGGGATTCCCGCCCCAGGGATGACTGCACCAAGTGTGAGATTGAGGCTACCAAGTATTTCCAGTTTGAACAATTTTAACATCAAACTTTTCGCTGCTCCTGTCGCCACCCCTGCATCCAGGATGGAGGCAAGAAACTGGGAGGAGACATGTGTGTCTACCCTATATAATTCATCTGCTAACACAAAATCATTCCCTAAAATGAGCTTCACCGACGGGAGTAAAAGACCTTCATGCCTCTGCAAAATTCGTTTGAGTCTTTGGTCCATGATGGCTCCTTTGAAAGCCATCTGACGGACATAGCTCTCCAGTTGGATAGGTGTTGCCATTCCCAAGTTTAACATACCATTTGCAGAAATCTTCGCAATGAAACCAGAACCCTCTGCCATTCTGCCCACTCTATCAATGCCACAGGATACTTCGTCCGTTCGAACATGCTGACTATTGATGATAAAGGCGAAGACAAATGTCTGGATGCTTCTCTGTCAGTATCCTTATGCTATCTTCATTCATTTGACAGCGGGGAGAGGAGGGGAAGGAGGATCCTCCACCGGATATGGAGCGTGCGATTGATCGTTTCAGACAGGTTCGAAGAGGCCGCAAAACCAAAAATGATTAACTGTGATCATCGACGGGGAGTGTCTTGCCATAATGCTAACTTATGGCAACGACCCATCCAAGATATCATTGATTGGGTGCCCACCCTACCACCCTATCTTTTGTAATGTTTTTTAATATATATATATATATGAGTAACCTCACGTTATGTATTTTATATTTTTATAATGTTTAAATATGTTTCTTATTATCTTTCAAAAAGGATTTGCTCTAAGGAAATTATTTTCCTCTAATTTTTAATTTATTGTGCAAACACTATGATTACAACTTTAAAATTTGAAATAAACTCTCATACACAAATTCAAGTAACAACTACAATACATTATTTTGAATAAACAACTTACTTTTGATTATATATTTGATAGAATAAAATCTTATCCTAATGCGAAAGTTGAAATCACACTTTTGTTTTGCAAGAAAGAGAGTTAAAGAAATGTATTATTCCTTAGAAATTATTCATTTGTCTTTATCTTTATATTTGGCCATAATGACAAGGATTTAATGCTCTAAAAGTACAACTATTGACTAGTTTTGATAACGAACATTTAATTTCATAATATCATTTATACAATGATTACAAAAATACACATATTTCCTTCTTATGGCAAAAAGGATATGAATTAAGATATATTTTTCTCTCTTTTTTTTTTGTAAACTCATAACTCTTACTTGATCACTATCAATTTCCTATCTACAATGCATGCATATACATAGTCCCTAATAACTATCATGCTATAAACTTTATGATTTCTTGTGACCATGGAAACTATTACAATCTTTCTTCTACTCCAACTTATTTTATCAACAAATAAATACACAACTTTACATTTCAATAATATCTTACAAAACTATACATGACATAATAAATAAGAGCTCCAAACCCCACCTTGAAGACTCCATGCTAAGAAGGACTCATAGTGAGCATGCCAATAGGAGGAGAAATGCTCTCTACCCAACCAATATGGTGTCACGAGACCGTAGGAGGTCTTGGCCATCCCTCGAGCTAGGAGAATGGTCTAGAACCCAATATAAGTAACAAAAGACCAAAGCTAAGATAAAACTAGCACAAGACGATAACAAATAACATACAATCACATTTCAAAAATTGCTCTCAAGATCTACTCAATGCTTCAGGACACTCTTGCCCATCTAACTCATATATTTCAAAATACAAAGTACCAATTTATGAACATAATTTTCACCAAAATTTTCTCATCAAGAGAACCAACTTTCACACCAAATAAAAGAAGACTAAATAAAACACCATGCAAGAATGGTAAGGGAATGGAAGAAATTATATCCCTACATGGAATTGTAGGGATGAGCTCCTCCCTTCTCCAACTCTCTTCACTTGCTTATTCAACTATCTGCAAAATCCATCTCTTCTCAAACTCTCCCTTTTCTCCCATAATGCAAGAAAACAAAAGAAATGAAGTCTAGAAAAAGTCCCCTCAACTTGCAAGAAGATTTATATGTAATGGGTTCCATGTCACTCCTCTTCTTCAATGAGGAGGTGCCACATGGATTATAACTCATCTACCCTCATCCAATCCCAAAACACAAGGAGTGATTTGATTCCTCATGTTCTCACATGTGTGAGACTTAGGGGAGAGGAGTGTACTTGTACACTCTTTTGTAAAACCTTCCTACGTTATGCTCCCACATGTGTGGGGCATTGGGATGGGGTGTGTTTGACCCACTCCTCATCCATGAACCTAGAAAGGGGAGCTGGGATGATGACAAGTCCACCATCCCTCTTCCCAAAGCCTATCCACGCCACTCCCTTTCCAAGGGACTTGGGAGTGGTCAAATCTTCCCCAAAATCAAAATTTCAAGGCTCAAAAGGTGCCCAACCCCTAGGTACTTGACCTAGGAACTTAAAACGATCAAAATACTCAAGAAAATGACATTTTAAGATCCTTAAAAAGGACCCTTAAAAACAAATCCGAAATTTGACAAATAAGATGATACCACTTATGACACTCAACAACTTACACACAAGAGTTAAAATTGAATTAGCATCACCATTAAATCACATAACCACATATTTTAACAAATGTAGGCCTTAGTCCCCTCAGGGGTTAAGGTCCAAGCGAACCAAGGAAAAATTGTGATTATGGTTTTCTAGAGGACCTTATTTAGATCAAGCCAGAACCTTACTTCCCTAGTAGCTTTAAGATCACAACAATAAACCTCATCATATGAAGTGGTTCAAATTAGGGTTTTGATGATTCTCCCATTTCCCCATTGGCAATTTATTCCTGCACATTCATCACGACATTAATATGTCCAAATTAACATAGTCAAGGCACCTTAATAATAACTTAATCATACTCATTTCTACTTGCATTATTATCATAAACTCACTTCTCATCTAGCAATATTCATATAGATCATGTCCTACTTAGGTCAAATTTGAATCATCATTTCTAAACTAATATAATCATAGAGTTAGGTTTAACATCACATTATTCTACCCAATTTATTCTTAAATGATTGCATAATATAAGATCATTATCAACAAGATACTCAATATACATAACTTATCGAATTTTCTTACTTGAGTTTCTCCTTTTGCATGGCTAGTGTTGATATCTCACAACCCACTTTAACAATTTTGACGATACTAATCTCACATCATGGATGGTTCTCCTCAAGTAACATAAACACATTGTCAATTCATTAGAACAATTATTAGTATAGTATGTCATCGTTTCCATCATATTCAAATTGAGCTCACTCACTTAAAATTAACCTTAATCACAAGAGGTCAAAGTCTAAACTTACTAATTTAAATAACCATCATTTTGAATTTGATATAACACACAACTAATATGATCTAAAGTTATGGAGTTAAGAGGTATGATGCATAATTATCACCCAATAGAGATAGCAACATGCTTAGTTTTAAAGTGACAAGAGGTCATATTATAAATCAATCAAGAGACAACATTCAAAACTTATCTTTAGCACACATATTCACAACATGTTGTTTTAGAGGAGTTTGTCCGAAGGGTTAGCTAAGGTCGATTATATCAACACCATACTAGAACCAAAGTCACAGGTTTCACCAAATAATTCCTCTAGCTAGAAATTTAGGATCCATTACAATGGGCAAGGGTGTCATAATAGCCACAGGTAAGGCGGGACCTTACAAAAGTGTTGTTTTAAAGCAAGATTGAGAGTGCAAACTTGTGTGTTGCTGTTCAATCTCATTCAACAAACATGTATGTGCAATAGGAGTATCAAAATATAGGTGAGAGTAATGTAGAGGTTCTTGAGACATTGACTTATTATTTCACATAAACTTGTGTGTTGTGCATAAAGTTAAAATATGTCTATTCAAAGCTTACTTTTAGAGGGGGTATCTTATATATTCATTAAATGCAGTTCATTTTCAGTTTGGTTACTCTAGATTATGGTGTCAAAGCAACATTGTGACTCTACTTATATGCAATTTTATAGATTTTTTAAATCTCTGGTGGGCAGCAGTGTATGTTGTGCTCTGGGTTTTGTATTGTCTGCATTGTTTCACTTGATTGCTTACAAGAAGGAAGGTGCATGGCTTCAGGTGCTCACTAATGTTCTCATCATCTATGTTGGTGATCTATTTACAATCATGGAGACCCTCTTGTCTGTATATAAACTCTTGAGGAATCTTCTAAGTAGTTGGCAAGGATTTATTTGGTTAGTGGTGAGCATTATTTTGACAATGTTGAAGAGTTTGTAGACTAAAACTAAGTTTATTATAATTTATTGTCAGTTTAGTGTCTCAAAATGTATTCTCGTAAAGATATTATGTCATTAATTACCATGTCATGAAAAGTATGTTAGTCAAAATATAAGTGTCTCAAAAATAATAAAAATAAAAATTGCCTCAATTGTAATTGGATGCACGATTGCTTGTACACAACTTCCATTTTTGGGGGGGGCATTTTGAAATTGAACTTCAAAGCTAAATTTGTTAAGTAGCAAATCAACTGGAGGATGGAGTTTGCACAGGAGTTTCGAGGACAATCAATGTCCTCTCGTTAGTCACTAGCGATGGGGCACAAAATTGTATTAGTGACATTTCATTTCATTGTTGTGTGCACAATTATTTTAGTGACAAAACTACTTGCGCCAAATCGACTAAAGTGAAGGGTAACTTCTAGTGGCAGTGGCAATTTCCTATGCTGTTAGAGATTGAGTGGCAATGGTCAACAATAGTGGCTACAATTGAGAACATTGTAAACATTCCCCTAATAAGTTTGAAAGGAGGAGAATATGGACATCATAGATATTATAAACAATTGTATAGGAGAGTAGCTGGTGTTGGCAAGAGACATTGCTATGCATGACAGGTGTTGTCATTGATGGCAACTAAGATTATTCCACCCATCCACATAACATAATTTGTTCATATCGGAAGTAAGAATCAAAATTTATCTAAGTCCGGGAAGTCAGAATCAGAGCAGGCGACAAAGTCCGGTATCTTTGTCCGGATCTCTCCGGTGGTAAATCAGAGTTTGCTGCGGATCTAAGGGAGTCATAAGCATTGTCAGGATAATCTAAATCCAGAGTTTTGGCCTCCCATGATAAAGGATTCAAAAGTTATTAGCATATGAGTATCGGGCTAACAGTTTGACATAGCAGACAGAAGAATAGGCTGAATTTTTAATTGATCTTGGTTCCAGATGTATGGAAGTTGTTGGTTGGACAAGTTGTGATGATCAGTGATAGTAGCCAACCTAATTGATGATCTGTGAATGCAAGCTTTGGTCCGCGTTACAAGTTGTACATGGATTTACCTGACAGAGCAGAATCTTTAATAAGTTCTAAGTGTTCTTGAAGCCGACTGAAAAGTGGTTGAAGATCAGGATGCAGATATATATAGCTGATTGATTTGAATGATTTTGGTGTGTGCATGATGCGACGAAGGAATAAGTGTGAAAAAGGCAGAGATCTAAGGTTCAAATGTTAGCAAAACAGTAAACAGGGCAGAGTAAGGATGAAGTGTATCAAGTCAGTATTTTGTGCTTAACTGGAACTGAATCCTTGCATTGATAGATGCTAATTATCAGTTCAAATTCATTGTAATCCTCTTTTTGTAGGAAGTGATCCTTCCTTTGAGCAGTGAGCTCTGGGTAGTGAGCCCGAATGCATGTGCATTCCCTTTTGTAATACTTTTAACATAGTATAATCTTTGTGGGTTAACCCCCACCCTGGTTTTTCCCTTAACCAGGTTTCCACGTCAAAAATCTTGGTGTCAAGTGTGTTGTTTATGTTTCTGCTCTTGTGTTACCGATTCTTGCTTTAATGCTCATATCATTAATTTGATTAGAAGTTGTAGAAAGAAGATTAAAAATAGAAAGGTTTTAATTTGTGGGACAACTGATTCACCCCCCTCTCAGTTGTCCAGACCAATTCCAAGAATTGTTATAAGAGCAAGGTTCCTTTGAAAAAGTTTAACAGCTTGAGGAAGATCTGGGAAGATAATAAAATGGATGAGTATAACCTTCGGGGTTAACTTGATCTTGCTTTAGAAGATCTTGTTCAATCCAGAACAAAAGTCAATGAACTACAAGAGAACCTTAAAAATGCTGAAGACTGCATAGAGACTTTAAAAGAAAAATTGAGAAAATCCAATGAAAAGAAGAAAGAGCAACTTCTTCATCCAGGAAATCATAATGAAGACATTAACAAGGCCTTGGAAGAGAAGACAAAGGAATGTGAGAAGCTAGCTAAAGAAGTTGTTGTCCTAAAACATGATATGGAATCCAGGGTGATGAGGCTAACCAAAGAAATTGAAGAAAGAAAGAAGACAGAAGAAGAACTGAATCAATCTTTGAAGGAAAGAACTTTATGAAGGGGGTAAATCATAAAACACACAACAACAGAAATTGCACACAAAAAAAAGAACTTTCTTTATTGATTTGGACAACTTATTACATTACAAAAGCTCAAATACAATCAGAGGAATCAACCCTCCACAGGCTACAACACATTACAACTTCCTATCCCAAGACTCTGGAATCATCTGCCTTTTGGAACCCCAAATCAATTAGGGTTTCTGTTTTCCCACCTATTCTTGACTCTACATTTCCTCGTTAACTCTACTACTACTTGGGGTTCCCGAAAATGGTTATTAATTGCCTTTTTGGCGGCCAACAACTTAATTTCAAAATTTGCATCTCCCTCCAAAAATATGTCAACTTCCGGGAGGCATAACTTTTGATCCGGATGTCCGATTGACGAACCGTTTTATGTGTCAGAAAGTTCATGGAGTGCTCTATGTGCTAAGATCCAAGTCTGCCAATTTCGGCCATTTTCGGGCCCATACGGGGCCGTTTAGTGCGTCAAAATTGAGTTTGAATAATTTTCAGGCATTTTTTGGGAAATAAAAAACTTTAATATCTTTCAGCTCGCAAATGATCTTCGCGTGATTTCTTCGCCAAAGGTCTTATTTTTCAGTTATGAAGCTTCCTGTAAATTTTCACTTGAATCCGTGCCCAAATGCAAACTTTCTAAAACTAGCAGGTTGCTATTTTTAGCAGTTTGGAAAAACTGAAAGTTCTACATCATTATTCAAGCGATTATGGAACTAGAACCACAAATTTTGAAAAGAAATGGAAAGAACATCAACAATTTTGAAACACATCTTTTTTTTTGGGTGATGTAAGATTTTCCTTACACCACTGGATGCTCCTGCATAAGACACTCAGGGTAATTTGAGAAGTGACCCTATCACATCTCAGGTGTTTGTGTGAGGAAAACCCAAACGGTCAGCCTCTACCTTAGACAACCAAGAAGAATCTTCAACAGGCCTTCCTTTCCATTTTACTAGATATTCTTCATATTGCCTGTTCCGAGTACTTCTTCCCACACGACTATCCAAGATCTCTTCTATCTCCTCTATTGAAGTAGATGCCAAAATACTCCACTGTTCTTCTATTAGTCCATCCTTTGTTCCACCTTCATGATATTTTTTCTTAAATCAACAATGTTGAAAACAGGAGAAATGTTGATCTCACTCGGCAGCTCCACCTCATATGAATTTCCTGAATCATGTTTCTTCAAAATTCTACATGGTCCAAATTTTTTCATTTCCAGCTTATTGTATGTTCCAATTGGGAACCTTTCTTTTCTCAAATGAACCATGACTTCATCCGCTTCTTGGAATTCCTTATACCTCCTCTTCTGATCTGCCTTAGCCTTGTACTGAATATTCATCTTATTAATGTGCTTTTTCACCTCTTCGTGCAAATTCTTCATGTGTTCTACAAAGTCTTCAGCCTCGACACTTGTCTTTTCTCTTTTGTCCAGATTCCTTAAGTTTGAAGCATTTTTTGGACTATTCCCATATATAATATGGAATGGTGATTTACCAGTACTCTTATTGACAGAATTGTTGTAAGCATATTCTGCTTGTGGTAAAATCAAATCACATCCCTTGGGCTTATCTCCTACTAAGCATCGTAGAAGGTTACCCAAACTCCTATTCACCACTTCTGTCTGTTCATCAGTCTGTGGATGGTGTGCATAATTGAACTTCAAATCTATTTTCAACTTCTTCAACAATGTCCTCCAGAAATAACCAACAAACTTGGTATCGCGATCTGAAAGTATGCTCTTTGGTAGACCATGTAATCTCATCACAACCTTGAAAAATAACTCTGCAATACGAACATCATCATTAGTCTCCTTGCAAATAATAAAATGTGCCGTCTTTGAGAATCTGTCCACCACCACAAAAATGGAATCATGTCCTCTCTGTGTCCTTGGTAAACTAAGAACAAAATCCATACTAATATCATCCTATGGCTTCTCTAGTACAGGTAGTGGATGATATAGACCTGTATTCTGACTTGCTCATTTCGCCATCTGACATACTCTGCAACTTTGCACCAATTTCCTCACATTCTGCTACAATTGTGGCCAATAATAATTTTCACCAACAATAGCAATGGTCTTATCTCGACCAATGTGTCTAGCCAATCCTCCACTATGCTTCTCTTTAATTAGGTTCTCTCTCATGGAACTCCTTGCCTCTAAACAACATGCCATCTTGGATTATGAAATCCAACCATTTTGTCCTATCCAAAGTAACAGGTTCCAAACAAGCTTTCAAGGCTTCTGCAAAATCTAGATCTTCAGGATACAAACTTTTACGCAACAACCTCTATCTTCATTTTTGTTAACAAATTTTGCCTTCTACTCAAGGCATCTACAGCTCTGTGGGACCTCCACTCTTGTGCTTCAAAACAAAAGTATAGCTCTGGAAAAACTCAACCCATTTTAAGTGTCTTTGATTTAACTTTCCTTGATTATTAAGATACTGCAAAGCCTGATGATCAATATATAAAACAAACTCTTTTGGCAACAAATAATGTCTCCATTTCTTCAAGGCCTGAACTATTGCATAAAACTCTTGATCATAAACAAAATACTTCTTCTTGGCATCATTAAGCTTCTCACTAAAATAGGCAATGGGCTTACCTTCTTGGCTCAAAACATCTCCTATACCACTACCACTAGCATCACAATCTACCAAAAATACCTTATTGAAATCTGGAAGTGCCAAAACAGGTTGTTCTATGACTTTCTGCTTCAATGTATCAAAGCTCTTGTCTGCTCCTTTAGTCCATCTAAACTCTTTTCTATCCCCTCTCATTGTCTCAGTTAGGGGTGCACAAATGCTACTAAAATTCCTGATAAACTTTCTGTAAAAACTTGCCAAACCATGAAAAGATCTTACCTCTGTTGCACTCCTTGGTGTAGGCCATTCAATGATAGCCCTTACTTTTTCTGGGTCCATCTTAAGACCTTCCTCTAAGACAACAAATCTCAGGTATACCAACTCCTTTGCAAAGCTACATTTCTTTAGATTAATCAGCAACTTCTCCTCCCTCAGCTTCTCTACAACTCTTCTGATATGCATCAGATGTTCATCCCAAGTCTTACTGAAAATCAAAATATCATCCAAATAAACAATAACAAAACTTCCCAAAAATTCTTTCAGTACCTCGTTCATGAACCGCATGAATGTGCTCGGTGCATTGGTTAGCCCAAATGGCATGACTAAGCACTCATACAAACCCTCCTTTGTCTTGAAGGGTGTCTTCCATTCATTTCCTTCTCTGATTCAGATTTGGTGATACCCACTCTTCAGATCAATCTTTGTGAAGTACTTGTCTCCATTCAAACAATCCAATATGTCATCCATTCTAGATAATTGAAATATGTACTTGATTGTGATCTTGTTGATGGCTCGAGAATCTGTACACATTCTCCACTCTCCATCTTTCTTCGGTGCTAGTACTGTAGGTACAACACATGGACTTAGACTCTCTCTTATCAGCCCCTTCCTTAATAGCTCTTGAACTTGTTTGTTCAACTCTTCACTCTCTGCAGGGGTCATTCTGTGGGCTGCCTTATTCGACAAACTGGCTCCTGGTATCAAATCTATTTGATGACTTATCTTCCTCACCGGTGGTAAACCTTCTGGTACATTATCAGAGATAATGTCCTAAAATTCTTCCAACATATCTAAAACTTCTGCTGGTACATCTTTACATTTCTTTTGACTAATCTTAGGAATCAATGCAAAGCAATGACGCTCATGCTTCATACCCTCCAACAATTTCCTACCATCTACCAAGCAAATTCTGGCAGTACTACATACCTTTTCTTCCACCTCCTTCAAGGGCTTCAACTTGTGACAAACTCCATCCTTTGTTAGGAAATATGTGTTTGCATGACCATCATGGACAATGCTCCTATCATACTGCCACGGCCTCCCCAAAAACATATGACATGCATCCATCAGTATGATATCACACAACACCTCATCATGGTAGTCCCCAATCTTGAACTTCACTAAACACTGCTCATTGACCAAAACTCTATGGTCCTTCTACAACCATGCAATCTGATATGGATACGGATGCTTTCTTCTTGTCAACTTCAACTTGTCAACCATCTCCTCTGAAACAAGATTATCAGTGCTTCCACTATGAATAATAATATCACAACACTTACCTTCACATTTGCACCTTGTGCGGAATAAACTCTTCCTCTGATTGGGTTCTTTCTCCTCATTCAACAAAGTTCTTTTGATAACTAGGGTTTCTCCCCTTTCAGCATCTTCAGAGTGCTCAGATTGCGCATCTTCATCAATATGTGCAACTTGTGCATTACCTTCAGGTCTTCTATTTGTCCTTCCTTGATGTTGTGGACACTCGTATGCTCGATGTCCTTCTCCACACTGGAAACAGGTTCCTCTGAAACCTCCTCTTGCAAGTCCTTGCCCAGGTCCGCATCTTTCTCTTCCTCTTTGTTCACCATTGTTCTGGTCATGAGGGTGGTAGGTATTATCTCCTCTCTGATTTCGATTGGTGCTGGCTTCTTCACTTTTCTTTGAATCTTCATTTCAGCCCCCATATGGTCTTCCACTAGTCCTTCCACCTTGACCTCTTCCCTTTTGCTTGCTGTCAAATCTTTTATTCAACTTTTCTTCCACCTTTAGGGAAAACTGGTATGCATCTTCTATGGTGGTCATTCTGACCAGGCTCAGCTCCTCTTGAATACTTGACCTCAACCCATTAATGTAACGGGCTACCTTCCCCTTGTTGGGCTCTGCATGGCCTGTCCTAATAGTAATTTTATAAAGCTCTTATGTATACTCCTTAACAGACTTGTTACCTTGCTTCAGTCCTTGCAGCTTCTTCAACAACTCCATCTCATAGTCCACGGGAATGAACTGCTTCTTCAGTTTTTCCACCATCTGATCCCATCTAGTGATCTTTCCTTTTACTCTTCTATTCCTCTCTAATTGGACCTCCTTCCACCAAATACTGGTGTGGCCCTTCAACTTTGTTTTTGAAAACATGACCCGATCTGGGTCTTCCACATCTTCATACTCAAAATATTCCTCCATGTCATTGATCTAATCAATAAGTTGTTCTGGATTCAAATTTCTAGAATATTTAGAAACTTTGATCTTGGGCCTCTTTCCGATCTTCAAAATGACCCTCAACAACTTAACTCCTGTAGGATCTCCTACACCTTCTTGTTCTTCCTCAGTTAGCTCTTCTTCAACTTCATCTTTGCTTTCTTCTCTTTTTCTCGGATCAAACCCTCTTCGTAGCTCCTCTTGCAATGCATCGATTTGTCTTTGCAGGGCTCTAAAACCCTCTTCTGTCAAGGCATTCCTCCCAATACAATTTCTTTGTGGAGGCATCTTGATCTCCGCAGCAAACCCACAACCTCAGGTCCTGGCACAAATTGCCTCACAGTCGGCGATCTGTCTACACACTCAGGAACTTGGCTCTGATACCACTTGATGAAGGGGGTAAATCATAAAACACACAACAACAGAAATTGCACACAAAAAATAGAAATTTCTTTATTGATTTGGACAACTTATTACATTATAGAAGCTCAAATACAATCAAAAGAATCAACCCTCCACAGGTTGCAACACATTACAGCTTCCTATCCCAAGACTCTGAAATCATATGCCTTCTGTAACCCCAAATCATCTAGGGTTTATGTTTTCCCACCTATTCTTGACTCTACACTTCCTCCTTAACTCTACTACTACCTGGGGTTCCCAAAAATGGTTATTACTAGCCTTTTTGGTGGACAACAACCTAATTTTAAAATTTGCATCTCCCTCCAAAAATAGGTCAACTTCTAGGAGCCATAACTTTTGATCCGGGTGTTTGATTAATGAACCGTTTTATGCGTCGGAAAGCTCGCAGAGTGCTCTATGCACGAAGAACCAGGTCCAGTTGACTTATGTAGAAGTAGGAATAATAAAAGAAGCCTGGTAAACAGAAAATTGGATGAGTAGAAACAAGACAAAGGTAAAGGTAAAATTGATGTAAATGAGATACATAATGAAATGAACAAGACTTGGGTGAAGAAAGATACAATGAACAATGGTGATGGATCCACATCGGAATCCGGTGCTGACAATTCCTGCAGGAATTATATCAAGAGCTCTGGCTCAGGGGGAGCTGCATTGAACATCAAATTCCCCATTTAGCTAGTGGGTCCCTGTATATGGCACAATGAGAGAAGATATTTTGAATTGTTTCAAAACTTTTGGAAGGATTTCCAAAAAGAAAAATGTTGATATTAAAATTTGCGGAGTAATTAATGAACTATTCAAGAAATAGAGCAACCGGATAAAGTTAGGGCAACACATTTATTACAATGCCAAATTAAGTTTTACAAAGAATAAAAGGCCACTTGATCATGCATTTGAACCACTTTGCATTCAGAGGAAATAAGAAGAAGAGCATCTGAGCTGCAAATCTAGAGATTGAAGCACGAAGAGTGAATTCAACCGACAATTGATCAACCCTAACCCCGTGGAAAAAAAAGGTACTTCTCTCTAAAGCTTTGAATCTAAAATTTATTGAGATGGCTACTCCTCATGTTGTTGACACTACTGAAAGGTCTCAACCGAAATTTAAGAAGCATCCTCACAAATCAATAGAAGTCGACCCGTTAGGTGCTTTTTCAAGTGTTTCGTATGGTATGTTGCATGTTGAAGGTATTAGGGTTTATATTCATGCAAACATAGATGAATTTGGAGACTCAAGGTATGTAGACTTGTTTGAGAGTCATCTCAGGGATGAAAATCATGAACTTAAACCTGAGTATAAGGCACTACAGGATAAACACTTTATTCAGATTATGAGGTTTCCAACATTTGATGAAGATGAGTGGGTCCGGTATGTTTTGAGCCGTATGCATGATGAATTCATATGGCTGCTAAAACCATTCAAGATTACCAAGGATGTTATCAGAATTGTGACTGGGTTGGATTACCCATGTTGAAGTCAGTGAAAAACCAAACTGTTACCGATGCAATTGGTGTGAAGCTTGACAAGAGGGCAATGACCATTAATGACATTATAGAACCGGATGTTAAGTTTGCTTCCATGGTGATTGGCTACAAGATTTATCACTCTAGCAGGGAGAATTCTGTTTTTGGAACAACCATATATGCTGCATACAAGATGCTAAAAGAAAATGCAAATTATGATTTGTGTGAATTATTGCAGAATCAACTGATTGAGAACTTAAACAAAATCAAGAAAGATAAGAAAAACACTTTCAAGTATGGTACATTTGTTCTATGCCTGTTCTTCTACTTTATAAATGAGGTACTTGGAGTAAAAGGTGTACACTGGACTAATGATGAGCCAGTTGCTATCTAGATCATAGATCATCTAAACAACATTGGTGACTACAAAACACAGAACTACAATCTAGAGATATCTTAAGAACTTTTAGGGTATGATGCATGCAAGGGAAAGAATTCCCAAATCAGTTGTGGAGAAATATAAAGATGAGATATGTTTTATGGTTGACACTGATCAGTGTCTAATGGAAGCTATGGAACCCATAACTGTATGGATTTTGCCTATGGGCTATGAGGTGGATGAGAAAATTTTGAATATATATGCTCAACACCTATTGAGCAAGCCAAAGGACACAACAATTGAAAGATTTGGAACATATGAGGAGCTAAGTATGAAACTACATGTTGAACTCAAAAGACCTGAAACCAATAGGAAAGTAAGAAAAGAAGTTGACCAGTTGGCTGAAAATCTAGGCCTAACCAAGGAGGCTGTGAGGCAATTCAGGGAAAGAGTTGAAAAGGCTGAGAAAGAGAAACAAGATAAGAAACAAGGAAGTGCTCCGGTGGAACCCTCTTCCACATCAAGGACTACTAGGAGCTCTGTTGTTGCCCCTGTTCTTCCAAAATTTGCCAATCCTGAGAAACTGAAAGGAAAATCATTCGGAAAAGAAGGAAAAAGAGTGAAAACAAACGCCACAAGAACCTATAAAAGTACAAAAGTTGATGAAGAAGAAACAGAGTTAGATGCTGAGGTAAAGGAGTTGAAAGCCTCTGGAACAAAAGCTGCCAAGATGACTAAGGAGGAGTCATTCGAAAGCAATAAGGCAAGCAAAAGGCAAAAGACATATACATATGTTGAGAAGCCCACAATCTCCGAGGAAGATGTAATAAAATCAGTCACTGTGGATGGAAATGTGAAACCCATGACTGAATTTTATGATGAATACAGTGACACTGATAAGAGAGTGTTAGAGGAAGCAACTGTTAGATATCTGAATATCTATAATAAGGCCCTGATTGAAATAATTTCTGAAATCCCTCCAAGTCTTGCAAACATTTTGGAGTTGAGGAAAGAAACTGCAAAAAGCAAGGATATGGAGCTTAGAGAGCATGTATTGATAAAACTATGCCCTCAGATCACTCAAATTCAAATGAATATGATATTCCAAGAAGTAAAGGATGAATTCAGGAGCAAAAAGAGAATGAACAAACTGATGCTTGGAGAATTGGACCAAATAGTTAAAGAAACACAATAAATACTTCTAAGTACATTGAAGAGACATAATCTTCCATTTGTTGAGGAAGAGACTGATGTTGGGATTGATTCATCAATTCCAAATATTGAAAAGATAAAAACTTATGAGCAACAAACCAAGGTTGATGACTCCTATGTTCTGGAAGAAGAACAAACAAACAAAGAAGATACAGAGATGGTGGACCAAACTGATGATGTAGGAGATACTCTAACTTCTCCTGATCAATTCGACAAAGAAGATAATATTGTGAATATTGCTGCTACACTAGATCCTCAGGTACAAATTGCGAACAGTGAAGTCATAGGAAAGAATCTGACTGCAGATAACACAAAGAAAGATAAAGCAGAAGAAGATGGTGCAAATGTTAATAGTCCTGATACTGTGAAAACTCAAGGAAAAGATAGTGGTCCGGAAAGTGTGGCAAGAGACACTGCAGATGCAGTGAAAAGTTTTTTGAATAAAGAGATGCTAGAATTCGACGAACCTGAACTGATTCAAGGACCAATCAATTTGGATACTTTCTCTCCGGTCCAAATGATGAAGATAACATCCTTCACACAAGCCAAAGCAAGTGAAAAGATATTGAAATCTCACTTAGAGGACAGTGAGTTGTTAAGTCTTGCAACCGGAGTATTGGAGAAGATAATGCCAACCCTCTAGAAGAATCCTTCTGACTCTCCCTCTGAACATATGAAAAACCTTGTAAATTCTGTAAGTACTCACTTTGAGTCTTTTGAAAAATCTGCAAAAGTTAAAGTTTAGAAATAATTTAATAGAAAAAGATTTAATGCAATTAAAGGCATGATTGGGATAGACAGATTGGTGCTAGATAACAGTATAAAGATTGTTCAAAATTCTCTTACAGATGGAGGCATGATATATAAGTTTTGTTTATCTACTCCTAAAGTCTTAGAGGATATAGAAGATAAAATAAAGAACACCAAACATAAATTGTCAAGTATGTCCCACGGTTTTGATTTGTTGACAGTATCAGTGGCAAGCAACGAGTGTCAAGCAATCAACCTGATAGAAGAAATAAAGAATGTAACAAAAGAAAAGGAGAACATTGAAGCGAGAATGGGTGAGCTTCGAGGATTGGTTTCTCCTAAGAAGCAATGTTCAATGCTGTATCAGAAGCCCAAATTGTCATATAAATTGGTGATCCCATTGATCTCCAGAAGGCTAAAGCACAAGCATTTTTGTTCAATAGCCACATCTCAACCTTGAATAGTCTGAAGAAGAGTTGGGATACAAAGTTGGTCCTCCTGAAGAACATTTTTAGAGATATACTCAAGTTCATGTAAATATGACTTAATGATTGGGTGTACATATGCGGCACTATATATAGAATCTTTGAGAATTTTGACTTGCGGACCTTGACCTTTGCCATTGATGTCAAAGGGGGAGTGAAGAATAGTGAAAAATGAGTTATCCAACAAAGGAGGAGCTTCAGAATCAGTGAGAAGCATAAGAGTATAGAGTAAGGAGGAGTAAATGAGTAACACTTAGTCATTTTCACTAAGTGTTGCCATCAATGCCAAAGGGGGAGATTGTGGGCAAGAGACACTGCTATGCATGACAGGTGTTGTCATTGATGGCAACTAAGATTATTCCACCCATCTGCATAATACAATTTGTTCATACCGGAAGTTAGAATCAAAATTTATCTACCCATCAGCATAACACAATTTGTTTATACCGGAAGTTAGAATCAAAATTTATCTAAGTCTGGTAAGTCAGAATTAGAGCAGGCGACAGAGTCCGGTATCTTGGTCTTGATCTCTCCAGTGGTAAATTAGAGTTTGCTGCGGATCTGAGGGAGTCATAAGCATTGTCAGGATAATCTAAATCTAGAGTTTTGGCCTTTGGTGATAAAGGATTCAAAAGTTATTAGCATCTAAGTATCGGGTTAATAGTTTGACAGAGCAAACAGAAGAAGAACATGCCGACTTTGTAATTGATCTTGGTTCCGGATGTATGGAAGTTGTTGGTTGGACAAGTTGTGATGATCAGTGATAGTAGCCAACCTGATTGATGATCTGTGAATGCAAGTTTTGGTCCACGTTACAAGTTGTACATGGATTTAGCCGACAGAGTAGAATCTTCAATATAGTTCTGAGTGTTCTTGAAGTCGACTGAAAAGTGGTTGAAGATCAGGATGCAAATATATATAGCCAATGGATTTGAATGATTTTGGTGTGTGCGTGATGTGACGAAGGAATAAGTGCGAAAAAGGCAGAGCTCTAAGGTTCAGATGTTAGCATAACAGTAAACAGGGCAGAGTAAGGATGAAGTGTATCAAGTCAGTATTTTGTGCTTAACTGGAACTGAATCCTTGCATTGATAGATGCTAATTATTAGTTCAAATTCATTGTAATCCTCTTTCTGTAGGCAGTGAGCCTTCCTTTGAGCAGTGAGCTCTGGGCAGTGAGCCCGAATGCATGTGCATTCCCTTTTGTAATACTTTTAACAGAGTATAATCTTTGTGGGTTAACCCCCATCGTGGTTTTTCCCTTAATCAAGTTTCCACATCAAAAAGCTTGGTGTCAAGTGTGTTGTTTATGTTTCTTCTCTTGTGTTACTGATTATTGCTTTAATGCCCATATCATTAATTTGATTAGAAGTTGTAGAAAGAAGATTAAAAACATAAAGGTTTTAAATTGTGGGACAACTGATTCACCCCCCCTCTCAATTGTCTGGACCAATTCCAACAGCTAGCTATAGAGATCCTCTGACTACTAGAAAGTGTGGTCGGCCGACGATAAGTTCACTAGAAGTGAAAGTGAGATAAGTTCTCATATGTAGGTGATCATGTGCAACAAGATCGAGATAGTAGTATGTAAACCTTAAAGTATGCATAGGCATACAATTTTGTTTCCAGTTTGTTGGGAATTAATGTGTCTCAACATTTGCAAGTTCCTAATGTTGTATTTATTTATTCAGCACTATGTTGTAGGATCCCATAGTCGGCACCTTTTGTACATGCAACAAGATAAAATTTTGTGACTTCATTAGTTGCGGTTTTCCCCCAAAGTAATTAATGGGGGAGTGCAGTGGGGGTTGCTATGGGCAGTGCCCCCGAAGCAAAAAATGCCCTATATTTAATAAAGGCATCGACATTTATTTTGTTATTGGTCGACATAGATAAACAAACATTAGATAACCGCCAAAGAGGCTTGATAAATAAGCAGTTGGAGAATGTGAAAGGTCACGAGATGCGAATGAGAATCTACATTGTGTACTCCTGAAAGAGCTTGCATTGCAAGTGTGTTGTAATCATCTTTTGATTTGATTATACATTGTGTAGGTTATGGAGTGAGGTTTTTTACTTGAAAAGGTTTTCCCCATGTATATCTTATGTTGTGAGTTTTGTATTTGCATTTGGATGTTGTTATTACCTTTCTGTTGATGTGCATCTAATAACTTGTAACTATAAAAGTTAAAATTTGCATAAATCTTTCCTTAGTAAATCAGTGTAGGAAGCATTTCCGCATACCTTGCTTCCATTCAGTTGGTATCAGAGCCTGATCACCTTTGGTTCTAGTTGTTGGGTAGAGGGTTTTTTGAGTTGATCTTCGTTTGAGTGGGAGCTTGTGCAGAGGATTTTGAAATCTTTGTTGCAGGAAAGAGATGGCGAGCTCATCTGGGAGGTTTGACATAAAGAAGTTTAATGGAGGCAACTTTGAGTTGTGGAAACTCAAGATGGAGGACTTACTGGTGGATAGAGATAAATGGCTTGCAGTATCCAGAACCATGCCATCGAGCATGAAACAAGAAGATTGGGATCTGATGGATTTGAAGGCTAAGGGTTTGATAAGACTCTGTTTGGTTGATTCAGTGCTCTTGAATATCCATGAAGAGAAGACTGCAAAAGATCTTTGGAAGAAACTTGGAGATGTTTATCATGCTAAATCCCTAGTGAACAAGTTATTCACGTGAAAGAAATTGTATTCTCTATGGATGGAAGATGGAGGATTTGTTGCTGATCACCTGAATACATTTAATATGCTTGTTGCACAGTTGACCTCTGTTGGTGTGAAGATGGAGGAGGATTGATGTATAACATTACTGTGTTCCTTACTAGATTCGTGGGTCCACCTTGTTATGGCCATTGGGAGTACCACTACCACCTTCAAGATGGATGAAGTAGTTTCTTCGTTGTTGTCTGAAGAGATGCAAAGAAAATCTTCTGAGTTGGCTAAGGAGGCTCTTGCGGTTTGTGGTAGATCTAAAGAGAAAGGGAAGAAAAATGATAAGAAGAAAGAAGAAAAAAGAAAATCCAAATCCATTGGGAGATACAAATCACCTGGAAAGTCCAAGGCTCTATGTTGGAACTGCGGCAAACCTGGTCGCTTCCACAAGGAGTGTAAGGATGACATGCAGAGCACATGCAACAACATGCATGTAAATGCAAGTCCAACCCCACCAAGATTTGGCACCCAAGTTTGGATGACATGCAAAGCACATGCAACATCATGCAATCCATGCAAATCCAAATGGGCCTCACCTCCAAAGTGGACGCTCACAATGGAATCATGCAAGATTCATACAAATCCAAGTGGGTCCCACCTTTATGAATGCAACTACAATTAGTCAGTCAAATAAATAATAAATATTTTATCTCTCATGTGTCTAGACATCCACAAACACATTCCAAGGATCATGGAGACACATGAAAATGACTTAGGATTGTAAGGTTAACAACACCTTATCCTAACATTCTCCCACTTGACATTATACATTGCAATTACATTCATGAGGAAACATAAAATAATTAGCAAGTATAGGGATCAAGACCCATGGCCTTCCTACACCAAGAGAAATTATTTGTGGTTATTGGCTTTGTGAGAGAATTTGCAACATTATAGAAAGTGCCAACTTTTTCTATTGAAACCTTACCATTCTCAACCATGTCTCACACAAAGTGATACTGAATATCAACATGCTTAGTACGAACATGATACATAGGATTTTTGGAAAAACATATGGCACTCTGACTATCACATCTAATCCTCACTATCCTGCAATTAAAACTAATACATGTACCAAGTGTTTGTAACTATATTGCCTCTTTAGAGGTATGTATAACAACAATATACTTTGCTTCTATGGTGGACAAAGCAACCATAGGCTATCCTTTACTCATCCAACTCACTGCACCTCCAAATAGAGAGAAAACATAGCCAGTAATGGACCTTTGACTATCCAAGTCACTTGCCCAATTCACATCAACAAAACCTTGTATGTCCAATGAATTAGCCACATCATCAGTACCATGATAAACCAAACAATAATCAAAAGTTTCTTACAAATATCTAAACACCCTTTTAACAAAAGTCCAATGCTCTCTACTAGGGTTAGACATAAACTTGCTTAAAACTCCCATTGTTTGTGCAATATTTTGTCTAGTACAAACCATTGCATACATCAAACTACCAATAACACTAGCATAAGGAATATTAGAGATTTCTTCAAAGTCATCATCATAATTAGGACACATATCTAAACTAAGCTTAGTACCACCGGGAAATGGAATTCTTACTAGCTTACAGTCTTGCATATTAAATCTTAGCAAAATGGTATCAACATATTTACTCTGACTTAACCAAAGATTTTTCTATACTTGAACCCTATTGATCTCCATCCCAAGAATATATTTGATAGCCCCCAAGTCCTTCATATCAAATGTGCCAAAAAGCTGAGTCTTCATCTCTCTAATCATCACCTTTTTTTACCCATAAATAACATTTCATCAACATACAAGACTAATCATTATCTGATCATTAATAATCTTAATATAAATACAATGATCCTCCTCACTCCTAACAAAACCCAACTTCAATGCAAAAGCATAAAAATTTTGATACCACATCTTGCATGACTATTTTAGACCATACAATGACCATTTTAACCTACAAACCAAGTGTTCTTTCCTTTCATAACAAAACCAACAGGCTATCGCATATAAGTCTCCTCCTTAAGATCCCCATGCAAAAAAGTAGTTATAACATCCATTTTCTCTATCTCAGAATCACAAGTAGTAGTAATAGATAAAAGGAATCTAATAGAAGATAAATTAGCAACATGAGATAAAATTTCTCTGAAATTAACTCCCTCTCTCTGGGAGTAGTGCTTGGCCACCAGTCTAGCCTTGTACTTCTCTAACCGACCGTCTGCACCAAATTTTTTTTTACATACCCACTTGTAACCAACGAGATTTCTTCCTTTGGGAAAACTAACAAGATCCTAGGTATCACAACTATCAAAAGACATCATCTCCTTTTGCATGGCTTACATCCAAGACTCACTATCCTTCGAAGAGAGATCCTCCTTGAATAATCTAGGTTCATCTTCAATACTTAACAAAGCAGATACACAACAAAAATCTGGTGGGCTATAGTTGTTAACTAGATTTTGTTGTCTTGTGGACCTTCTCACGGTAGGAGTAATGGGCTTTGCATGTTCTTCTATATGCTCATCTTGCACATCATCTAAACTCTCTGAACCATCTTCTTCTTCTCCATCCTCTAATCCATGTAATTATTCTTCCACATGTGTGCATCTTCCTATTTTTCTATATTTGTCTCAAATTGCACTGATTTAGTCTTTTCTTTCTCCTTTGGTTGTTCTTCACCCGAATAAGCTCTAAACTCCCTAAAAATCACCTCTAGATAAAATTGTTTTTCAGGTTAGAGGATTTGAAAGCTTGTAACCTTTGCATTCTCACCATAACCTACAAAGATGCATTTCTGAGCTTTTGGATCTAGTTTAGATTGCTTTTCTTGAGGCACATGAACATAAGCCTCACAACCAAAGACCCTTAAATGTGAAATAGAAGGCTTTCTACCTATCCACACTTCATAATGAGTTTTATCCACAAGAGTTGAACAAGGATATCTATTAATTAAATAACAAGTAGTACTTATAACTTCAACCCAAAAAAACAAATTTAGCTTCGTACTACTTAATATACTCCTAGATCTTTCCATTAAGGTTTGGTTCATTCTTTCTGCTACCACATTTTGTTGGGGAGTATAAGGAGTAGTCTTCTATCGAACAATACCTTCATGCTTACAGAATGCATCAAATTCCTTAGAACAATATTCACCGCCATTTTTTGATCTCAACACCCTTATCTTATAATTTGTTTGTTTCTCAACTAAGGCTTTAAATTCGTTAAACTTAGTGAAAGCTTTAGATTTAGCATGCATAAAATAAATTCAAGTGTATCTTAAGACATCATCAATGAATGTAACATAATACAAGATTTTCCAAAAGAGTCAACATCCACTAGCCCAAACACATATGAATAATGATCTATAATAAAATCTTATCTTTATTAGTTCCAATAGGAAATGATGATCTATTCTATTTTCCAAACACACAATGTTTATAGAAATCATTTTTACCAACAAAATAATCAGAAAGACCATTAACCAAATTTTTTTATTAATAATGGTCCTAAGACATTTTTCACTTGTGTGACCCAATCTATGGTGTCACAACATACATACATTTCCAATGCTAGTTACATTGGAAAAATTACAAAAAGTGGAGGAATTAAGCCTAAAAAAGTTTCAATTCGAGATTCTTTCGCAACCACCCAGTTCCCTCTTACCAACTTGCAACCAGACTTCTCAAACGTCACATGCATTCTATAATCATTCAACTTGGATACATAAAGTAAGTTTCTTGCAAGTCCTAGAATATATAAAACATCATTAAGGGTTTTAACCCTTCCATCACTGAAACACAACTTTACCTTTCCCTTATCTACTATCCACTTAGTACTGTTATCACCAAGGAAAAATTATCCTCCATCATATGCTAAATATTTTGAAAACCAGTCCTTGTGAGGATTCATATGGTAGAGCAACCTAAATCAATAAGCTAACCATCCTTACTTATAGTGTTATCTTAAATAAACAAAACATTGTGATCACTGTCATCTAAAGATTTTTCTATGGAGGAATCTACACTCTTTTTCTTGTTTCTACTTTCCTTCTTCACATAGCCCCATTTCCCACAATTCCAACATTTTACTTTTCTCTTCTGAGGGGTGTTAGAATGTCCTTTTGAATTATCCTTCTTCTTGTCCCCTTTAGGCCCCTTTTCTTTGGACCTTCCTCACACATGCAAGGCATCTTGGGAGTCACCATCCATGGACTTTCTTCTAATTTCTTATGAAAGAAGTGTAGCAATGATATTATCCATTTTGGGTCTGCACCACTACCACTAATAGTAACAATTAGATTTTCCCAAGATTTTGGTAAAGAAAAAAGTAACAAGATGCATTTATCTTCATCTTCTAACTTAACATCTACAGATGCAAGTTGACTTAAAACCAAATTAAAAAAATAAAAAAATATAAATGATCTGCAATAGAATCACCATCCTTCATTTTTAATGAATATAACCATATTTTGAGATACAACATTTTAGTAAGACTTTTGGTTTGGTAAATATCACCTATCCTCTTCCAAAACTTATATGCAGTAGGTTCCTCAGAAACATTCAAGAGGATAGAATTTGAAAGACACAACCGTATGGTTCCTCGTGCCTTCATGTCAAGTTTTAACTATTGTTCATTAGTCACTTTGGATGACTTATTTTCATTGGAAACTACCAACCACTATTCTCTTTCTTCTAGGAGAATTTCCATCTAAACTTCCACATCTCATACCTAGATCCATTGAATTTCTCAATATCTAGATGGGAGGTAGAATTCATGATATACAATCTTCTTCACAAATATACAAAACCCAGAATGCAAAATCTCCCACTACGGCCATAAAACCTTCAACACTTAAGAGAAAGGCATCCCTCTCTCAATAAAACCATTATCTCTGATACTAAATGTTGTAAAAATCAATGTGAAATTGTTGCAATATTAACTTTATTATTGTGTACAAATCTGAAAATAGATCAAAGATTATCCACTTTTATGTTTATGTGATTAGCACATTCAACTATGAAAGAATAAATTCATAACAACTGACACAATGTTTGTGTGGAGAAACCCTTGTGGAAAAAACTCCACACCCAAAGAGATTCAATAATTGTATTAATCTTTCAATGAATTTTACATCAACACAACATTTCTTTTTGAATTTTGGAAGCACTTCGTTACTCAATAAATCTGTAAAAATCTCTCATAATACCACCGACTAAAGGCACCAATATATAAGAAAGCTGAATGTAAGAATACCATTATGGTTTCTCAAAACAAGTGTCAAAATTTCACATGCAAAAACCAGACACCTTCCTTTTTGGACAATCAATAAAATCAACGAATTACCATAAGTCTTCTCATAGCCTTTTCATGGGTGCCCAACCTATAGCCAATCAGATGTTGACAAACAACAAGTGCTCAATCACTTACCAATGACATGAAATTCACATGCAAGCCTTACACCCAAATTTAGATGACATTCAAATCACATGCAACAACATGCATGTACATGCAAGTCCATATTGACCCCATCAAGATTTGACACCCAAGTTTGGATGACATGCAAAGAACATGCAACATCACACAATCCATGCAAATCCAAATGGGCCCCACCTCCAAAGTGGATGCCCACAATGGAAACATACAAGACTCATGCAAATCCAAGTGGATCCCACCTTTATGAATGCAACTACAATTAGTAATAGTCAAATCAATAATAAATATTTTATCTCTCATCTCTAGTTATCAATCTTGAACACATTCCAAGGATCATGTAGACACATGAAAATGACTTAGGAATGCAAGTTTAATGACACCTTATCCTAATAAGTTATGCTCCTAAGAGTTTTTGAAACTTAAGCTTGGGTTAACATACCTTTTGAGACATGTAAGGCTATTTAACTTCAAAGTACACCTTATGTATTTGTTGGTTATCCTAATGGGGTCGAAGGGTATGAGATTTTAGATTTTGATACTCATGATGTGATTTTTCTCAAAGTGTTAAGTTTGAGGAAACTCTTTCACTTACTATTGACACTTCTCTTTTGTCCTCCAAACAATCTTGATAATGATTATAATTTTGAGGTAAATGAATCACATCCTCTTCCTACACCATGTAGTTAAGTTTCTTTAGCACATAAGCCTACTTCCATTATAGCTACTCTTCCACTTTGGGCCCATTAAAATTTACAAGGATCATGTAAATCAATTTAGAATCCTTTAGATACTAAGAGAACACAATCATAGTATTAGGATATGCCTCATGCATACATAACCTAATCTTCTTATCCATAATGATTTCAATAAGAAATAAGCATTATTGAATGAGATTTAGTAAAGGAGGAAGATTACTCTTCCTTAATTAGGAATCACATTTGGGATTTAGTCTCTCTTCCCAAGAGAAGTAAACTGGTTTAATGTAAGTGAGTATTTTAATACAAATATGTAGTAGATGGAACTTTTCATAAATACAAAGCATGACTTGTTGTGAAAGGATTTTCAAAAGTATAAGACAGACTACATTGGGAGTTGTGCACTTGTAACCAAAATGAATTCCATCCAACTCACTCTACCCATTGCAACTACTCATTATTGATTGGTATATTAAATGGATGTGAAGAGTTCCTTTCTTCACGGTGATCTATAGGAGGAAATATACATGGCACAACCATAGGGGTTCATTGAAGATTCTTCCATGGTCCATAGGCTTAAGAAATCTTTCCTATTGTTGGATTCACTCGATGTCATCCAAACCATCTATATCTTTTTTTAAGATGATGAGATTATCCTTTCGGTGTTGTAATTTGATGAGCTAATCATCATGAGAAGTTCATCTCTTGTTGGCTACATTTAGTTTACTCTACAATATACATTCTTTATGTAATTTTGAGATTGTTATATTACTTCCTCTGGATTGAGATCACTTAGGCTAATTTTGGGATAAGTAGTGGTCAACCCAAGTAAACTCTTGATATACTCACAATTTTAGATGGAAACAAAAAGTAAAACATGCATTGCGCAAGGACATTGGGACTTTTACGTGGAAAACCCAATGAGGGAAAAACCACAGTGAGGATTAACTCACAATATAATAAGTTCATTGCTATAAAAGATTACAACTTTATTTTAGGGCTACAACCCAAGGAAGCTACTACTCCCTGATGACTTGCAAACTAAGGCTACAACCTTAGGGCAAGATACAAAAGACCTATTGAGGGGACTGACTGCTTGATAGCAGAATACATGAAAATTTCAATGAAAGCAGGAACCTGAATTGCTGTATAGAAGGCATATGTCATATGCTGATATTGCAATCCTCTTTTTCTGCACAATTACTCCATCATACTGACTTCACACACTTCATGCTTGATATTCATCTCTATCACACACATCACAAATGACTTTGTTCTTCTATATATACCCTCTACATCAACTCAAAACATTAATTAGGTTGGCACCAAAAAGACCTTTAGATGAAATGTGTGATTCTCCATGGGTCGGCTTCAAACATATACATTATGAAAAGGAAATAAGTTGTGGATCACCACACTTCATGACAGAGTCCAAAGTATCACAACATATCCTTCAAAGCCAAATTAACCAATCAGGATCAACCGCACATGGAAGAAGCTAGACTATTAGCCCAAACAACACTAACACTTCTAACTGTCCATCTTTGCATCATCGGGGAGACATCAAAAACAACATGTGGACCAAGATATGAGCAATATACCTTATCAATACTATCCTTACACCATTCACCTGGAATCTCTGATCATTATGTGCATGGACAAAAGAAGAAACATGTTGAACTGATGAGAACAGAGCATTTTGGACTAATTGTAATACATCAAAACTTAGGATATTGCATTGTGGACCACCAAAACATCTAAAACTCTTATGGATGAACCTATACACCACTCTAAACATCCCCATATCCACATAACCACATCTAGCACTTCTTGAGGAATTCAGCGACATTCAACCCAGTTGCACTGTAATAAACATTCATATATATAACTCAAAGTGACTGGAACACTTCATGCAGTACTGGAAACAAGAAGGAATTGCAAGTGCATCAACCTTGAGACATATTGAGATATGTAGAATGTTCACATAAACTCATATTGCTGATCTGTACACTCTCCAACTGGTGCAAACACTCAAACATGTGTTCTGAGAACAGTTAGGCATCCAAAGTCAACTGTAGCACTTCTGTCATTTGAAAACTGAACTTGCGAACCACTGAATCACTTGATACTGCAAAGAAGCATGCATTAACCATTTCTAAGCATGTCCTCAAAACCGCATGAACAAATATTCACTTCTGGAGGAATGTAGAGTATTCCATCAGGTATTCATCATTGCTTTACTTTGTCAGAGCACTAACCAGAACTCTGTCACTCATAATTTTCACTACAGAAGGTTTCATGACTAAAAATCTTGGATATAATACCTTCATATGCAAATCAACTTATCTTATGAACCGCAAGACTAAATCTTTCTCTGTTGTGAAATGCAAACCAAAAACACTGTGATTCTACCTTAGGGTATACACTGAAAATGCCTTAGCAAAACTTCTGCAACTTGTCTCTAAGTGCAGTACACCAAACTATTAGTATATCAATGTAGACGTATAGGAAACATATTAGAAAAGGTGTACTCACCTTCACATCACACTTAGACATAAGGCTGATTACCATTCTTATACTTAGACAAATTCTCTCCTTCTACTAGGTCTTCCAAACTGACCTGCCTTAAACTGTGTCAAAACATCTCTCTCAAATCTTCTATGCTGACCCTGTGTCAAACCATCTCTCTCAAATCTTCCACTATCCATTAATCTATCTCTAACCATTTTTCAGCCTCTTCAACTTCTATGCAACACTCTATACAGGCCTGACTTCAAGTTGACACATATTGGGTTGACATCACTGACAACACATATTGCCAACATATTCTACCTTGTATCATGAACTTGTGGGGACTTTGATATACCTCACAAACACTTGTCCAAAAATTTCCTAGTTATTGGCATGTACTCTTGCATTATGCAAGAAACTCATGAGCTTCATTAGAAAGCTACCAAGTGTATATTGCACTATATATAGGGCTAACTTTCATATGAGATCCACTATGTAGTAGGTTGACATACAAACTTGCTAGGATACATAGATTATAATTGAATTGGTGATTTTGAGAATCTCAAGTCCACATATGGCTACCATTTTCACCTTATATTTCATTTTGATGCAGGGACATCAAAGAGGTGTAAGAACAATCTTGCATCACCCAAAAATATTAATGTTGTTTTATTTTTGGTTTTTAAGGCTTATTTAGTTCTATTGGAGGCCATGAAGATTATTTCCTCTAAAAAGTGCTATAGAATGGTTTAGGATAGTCAAAATTTCCAAAAGACTAAAAATAGTAACCTACTATTTTTGGAAAGTTTGCATTTGAGCATGTATGGACCTAAACATTTACCCAGAGCTCTGGAATTGTAAATTTAACCTATGGTAGAAAAATATTAGCTAAGTATCATTTGTAGATAGTGAGATATTAAATTTTCAAGGTCCAAAAACCCTATAAAAAATATTAAATTTGAATTTCAGACCTTCAAATGATCGAATGAGGCTCTGATCAATGTTTGATCAATTCTTAATCTAGGAAAAGTATTGTGTAGAGCACTTTGAACTCGAGTTTAAAAAAATAGGGACCCAATCGGGTACCCAGATCAAAAGTTATGGCTCTTAGGAGTTGAGTTAATTTTGGGTATTTTTGATGATGGAATTTAAAGGCCCCAGAAGAGTGGAATAAAAAAGGAAAAATGTTTAAGAGGAGTGGGGGAAGTAGTGGAGAAGTGGTAATGGATTTATTGGAAAGTTTTGGTCATGCAAAATAAGGAGACCAAAGGAAGATAACAAAAGATAGATCCAGAAGTGTAGATTTGGCTCCAAATTGTACTTTTTTCGATATATAGTTTGATTGTCTTTGTTGCTGCAATTTCCTAGACTTTTTAAGTCTTCTATTTCTATTTTAATATAGCCCATATTGTTGGAACAAGAGGTCATATGACCCTTAGGTGATTGTTCTTAGAGTTGTATCCTTTTACAAGCAAGTTTAATGAAGAAATTGTGAAGTATTTTGTAGTTTTCTAAACTATTTTCCTTGAGATCTTTTTCTTATTTATTTTGAAGTTTATAATTTTCTGTTGTAAGTATGTTGGGTGGAGTACACCCTCATCAAGTTATATGTGTTGGTTGAGTAAGAAGAAACATGCTATTTCTCTTTCATCTATAGAGGTAGAGTACATGAGGGTTGTGAATGCCGCTACGAAGGTCATTTGGCTTCACCACATCCTTATAGAGTTGGGTATCAGCTATCAACTACCATTTATCATCTACTATGATAATCAGAGTGTTATGCAATCCCTAATAATTTGGTTCACCATTAATGAGCTAAGCATTTTGAGATCCATATGTGATAAATTAGAGATCTTATTTAGGAGTAGATCATAGATTTTGAGTACTATCCTACATTAAAGAAAATTGTAGATATTCTCACCAAACCCTTTATAGAGAGCACACATGTTCATCTTCAACCTTTTTTAGGGGTGTAGGATATTATTACTTATGGGGGCTATCTAATCCTCTATCTTCCTCTTCTTAGGATGAGGTTTTTCCTACAAGTTTTCTCTCTCTTCTTTTATAGGATATAGTCTCTGTTTGTACCTTGGGGATCTATTAGATTGTTTATGAGTGCCTTATATGGCTTGTCATGTTGGGAATCATTTTATTTTTCCCTACGATACACTCAAGAGGGTTGTTGGTGTAATTAATTATTTATTGCATCATGTGTTTAAGTTTACTTTGGTAATATATATTTATTTACTTAGGTACATTGGGAAACAAGAGCACATGTCATATCCTTGATTGATGTGAGCACATGCCACCTTTACCTCATTTAACTCCTTGATTGACAATAGTTAGGTGCCACATCTCCGTCTTCAAGATGAGTTATCTTAAAACTACTACTCCTACATGGTGTGTTGTCCTCTAGTTCATTAAGGCTTACTCAACCTATCTAGGAAACTTGTCATCTTGGATGATGTATCCCATAGCCTATATATATGCAATCATTTCCATCATTATGATTAATTGATATAGATATCAGAACATTGTCTATCTTGTCTTCTATTTTGCTCTTGAAAATTTGTCATCATAATGTTGTTTTGGTTCTAGGGAGATTTATTATTATATTTTATTAATTAACTATAACAATGAGCAACTTCGATAATGATTGTGTATGTTATCATGGGACTAATAATGTGGGCAATATGTTAGACATAGAAGGATTAAATATTAATTTAGATTGGGGTAGTGATTTGTACAACATGAGATCCATGAGAGGTTATGCGTTTTCTATATTTGGAGCTATCAGTTGGATGAATATAGGGAAACACATAGTTTCTTTGTCTACTATAAATTTAGAGTACATGGTTTCTATACATGCCTATAAGGAAGTGATTTGGTTGTAGAGGTTGTGCTCAAGTATTAGTTTTGATTGTAGGGTTGTGAGGATTAGTTCAAATAGTGAAAATTATATTTGTTTGGCAAAGAACCCCATGCAATATGTTCATGCTAAAGATATATGTTTAGTATCACTTTGTTTGTGAGATGATTGAGAATGGTAATGTTTGATAAAGAAGGTAAACACTTTGAACAATGTTTTAGATTTTCCAAGAAACTAGTGAGCATAAATAAGTTTTACTAGCATAGGGAGACCATGGTTCTTGTATTGTCCTGTACTTGATTGATTTTGTGTTTCTTTTTTATGTAGTTACATTATATGATATCAAGTGGGAGAAGGATAGGATAAGATGTGGTATTAACCTCGCATTCTATGTCTAATATTTTTATGTGTCTCAAATACTCTTGGAATGGGTACTTGGATGCCCATGAGGTGTTGAGGGATAATATTTTATTATTCTCTTAAGAATCTTGAATATTATCGTAATGGAATTTACAAGGGGAGCTATAGTTGGTAGGTCAATAATGGGAGTTATGGTTGTGATTCTTGAATGTAAATTGACTTTCTCTCTTAGGTGCTAGGGAGTTTCTTTTTGTGAGGAGTGGAGAATCCTTTAAACAGAGTTCATATCCACATTAGTTGGCCACTCATTTTTAGAGAGCTAGACTTGGTAATGCATACCCACATTTTTCATGGATCAAAGATGCCATATTTATGAGGTCTATATTGAGTACCTTAATGAATTTGGTCATCAAGGGCAGTGGATTATTTTCAAGACCATGATTTTGCTAGTTATATGTTTTGGGAAACTACTTGTGATTTTCTTTCCTTGGATATCTATAAATTAGATGCATTAGATAAATGTTTTATGTCTATTGTAGGTGTGAGTACTATTATGCTTCTGAGATGTTCTTAGACTAAGGAAGTGGGTGGATTGTACTATGTAATAATGTTTATTTGATTAATACAAGCTCAAGGATCTTTTTGGTGGTGGAGATACTCCCAAAGGGTTTCTCCATATCAATTCTAATATTATGTGTTTTATATTTGATTGGTAATTTTAATTTGTTGATATATGTTCTTACATGCTTCTCCATGTAATTTGAATGGTTAATCTCATGTGCAACTTTAATCGATAAATTATATTTGTTCACTATTTTCATATGCTTTCATTATAGTACTTTAACTAGTTTATTAGTAGAAAATATGAAAAAAGATGATAAATCTATAAGGATTATAGGTCGTATAAGATTTAACAAGGTCAACAATATGTTTAAAGGTAAATAAGCACTCTATAGGGTTTAGTTTAGGTTAATCTAATAAAATACATATACACATAAGTATATTGTATTGTCTAGTTCGTAATCGTCTAATACCATGTAAGTTTAGCTAATTGATGGATGTATAATGGATTGGGTGCTTAGGATAGATTTAGATGTGGGGTTGCATAGTCCTTCCCATCTCTTCTTTTTCTCTTGTAGGTTTTTTTTCTTTCTTGTATGGGGGAAGAGGGGGAGGATTTATACTTCTCTTCTTTCAAGGGTGTTGATGTAGTTTATTTTTTGAATTTTTTTATATAGTTTATTGCATATTATGCATGTAGGCTTTGACGATCTTAAATGGGTAGGTGTTGTCTACTTTGTGCACAAGTAGATATCTACTTATGTGTGTAATATGCATTCATGTATTTAATAATTATGGTTATATGTTTCATGTTTGGTTGAGATGTACTAAACATGTGTACTACATCTCCTTAGCCCACATTTGTTGTTAGTACTTCCCACATAGTTGAAAATCTTATATACACCCACCTCTATCTCACTCTTGTGTATCCAATTCATTGTACATCCATCCATTGTACTTGATCTCTTATCTTGTCGAGTGGTGTAAATATTGAAGATATCTCATCCCATCTCATTACACTAGATCCTTTGTTTGTGAATAGCTATTATATGCATTTTGCAATCTTTGATTATCTTTGTGCTTTTGCTATTGTGGTTTCTCTTGGCATCAAGATTTTGTGTTTGTTTTCCCCATCAGAAGATTATACGTAGGATCAAAGCATGTTGTATCAAATCTTACACATGTGTCAACTTAGACTAAACATTTGTAGCTAGAGTCAGATCATTTGACAAGTGTGGATGTTATAATCATGAAATAAATAAGGACACAAGCACTTAAGTTCATGATGTAGGAGTAGTGTTTACTCAATGAAGACTCTTAATAATTGGCAAGTTTTCCTTGGGAAATGTAATTTTTCTATTTCATATCAACATGTGATTATGTCCTTGATCTTTATCCTATCACTAGATAGACTCAAAAGTTTGGTACAAATTCATGACTATATATTTTAACTCATGTTGGACTAATCTTTGACTTCTTCTCTTCTACTCACTTAATATTCATTGCTCTACTCTGCTTCTTATGTTAATTAATAGGATAGGTGGTAATGAAAAATACCTTCAATACATTGTTGTACAATTGAAGCCACAAGGGCACTATGCCTCAATCAACCTCTTAAGAATAGACAACATTGAAAATAGAAGACAAATGTGTAAATTCAAATCGAACTTATGATCTCTAACTTTTATAACTTCTGTATATTGGATATTTGTATTGCAGATTTAATTTATTACTTTCTTTTGTTTTTGCAGAATGCAATTTCCACTTCTCATACACTTCCGATTTCTGTGTCTTGTCCGTGGTATTGCAGGGCAAAAGACGTTGATATATATATCTGAGTGACAGTAGGAGTCACATCTGTGATAGACGTGACTCCTCAAGGAGTCACGCCTATCACAAGTGTGACTCCGTCACCTTTTCATCGACTTTAACAATAACTAATCACCGTTAGAATTATAGTCAGTTTCATTGGCTTTAACAATTACTAACCACTGTTAGAATGTAGTCAGTTTCATCAGCTTTAACAATTACTAATCACCGTTAGAATGTAGTCAGTGTTTATACTTTAGTAATTCATTCGATCATGCTATATTATGTTTATGTTATCTAATCGAAGCTACAAACAACTCAACACTCCCTCTTAGCTCGGGAAGATAACAATATCACAATAATCTTTGTGAATATCAATTATCTGATTTGTAATGAATTACTCAAGTAATTTAATATCACATAACTCATGATATATAGTATCACCTATCTCGTGATACGTAGCATCACCTACCTCGTGATACTAAAGGATATACTATACTCGAGAACATTACATTCTCCTTATATATCCTAGTTATGGTATGTGCACTGACATTAAGTCACATAATGTCTACCATAACTTAATCATGATAACTCCATGATTCATACAAATATCAAGTCACATGATATCAGTCTAATGAACATTATAAGATCGTCACCTTATAATGTTAGGTACAAGTGTAGATTATCCAAAAGATCGTCACCTTTTGGAAATAAACACAGAATGGGTAGGCCCATAATGTCGTAGAGTCACACATATGACACAAGATGTTTACACATTAAACATCTTTAATATATTAGTACAAATCAATTAGAATTTACATTTCAATCATACCAAGATTTTTTCTGAAGTATTCAACTTTCACCTTGAGGAGTGGTTTAGTAAGAATATCTGCAGTTTGATCTCTTGTACTGATATACTCCAAATGAATCACATTCCTTTCCACCATATCATGCACATAGTGATGAGGAATCTCAATATGTTTAGATCTATCATGGAATACTGGATTCACGGATAGCTTAATATAGCTTTGATTGTTGCAGTGGATGATAGTTGGTTTCAGAGGTTTACCAAATAATCCTACAAGCAGTTTTCTAAGCCATACTGCCTCTCTAGCAACCATAGAAGCTGCAATATATTCGGCTTCCGTAGAACTTTGAGCAACTGAAGACTATTTTCTGCTGATCCACGATATCATTGCTGACCCTAAACTGAAACAACATCCGGAGGTGCTCTTCCGGTCAGTTACACTTCCAGCCCAATTTGAATCTGTGAATCTATGTAGATCTAAGTCAACCTTTTCATATTTTAAGCCATAATTTAGAGTACCTTGAAGGTATCTCATTATATGCTTCATAGCCACAAGATGTATCTCCTTGGGCTCACACATAAATTGACTTAAGGCATTTACAACATAGCAGATATCAGGTTTGGTATTGACCAAATACATCAAGGATCCAATTATTTGTCTATAAAGAGTGGGATCTACCAACGGAGAATCTGCTGCTGCTTCCTTCAATTTATGAAGATTTGTTTCCATGGGGGAAGACATAGGTCTACATTCCATCATACCAAACCTTTTTAATATATCAATTGTGTATTTCCCTTGGTTTAGAATAATACAATCTAATTTCTGCCATACTTCCAGTCCAAGGAAGTAGTGTAATAGACCTAAGTCCTTCATGTCAAATTCTGAAGCTAGATCTTTCTTACACTGATCAATAAGGTGATCTTCTCCTGTAATCAATTGATCATCAACATATAATATCAATATTAACATATCACCTTTGCTTTGTTTGAAGTAGAGATTTGGATCTACATCATTCTTTGAGAAGCCTAATCTCAAGAGGTAACTGTCAATTCTTTCATACCAGGCTCTGGGGGCCTATTTAAGTCCATATAGAGCTTTCTTTAATTTACATACATGGGATTCTGCATTGTGAATCTCAAATCCTTCGGGTTGCTCTAAGTAAACCTCTTCTTCAATGGTTCTATTTAAGAAAGTAGTTTTTACGTCCATTTGATGGACTTTCCACCCTTTGGCTGCTGCAATAGCTAGAACTGCCCTAACTGATGTATATCGAGCAACTAGAGCAAAGGTTTTGTCGTAATCAATTCCTTCCTTTTGTGAAAATCCTTTGGCTACAAATCTTGCTTTGTATTTCCCTATACTGCCATCTGTAGCATGTTTGATTTTAAATAGCCATTCTGAAGAAACAATAGATTTCCCTTTTGGTCTAGGTACTATATCCCACACATCACTCTTCAGGATGGATTGATACTCCTCTGTCATGGCATCCTTCCATACTTGGTGCTTAAGAGCTTCTATAGCACTAGAAGGTTCTGATTTAATGAATTCACTCATTAAAGCTACATAACTAGAGAATCTCTTAGGTCTTGTGCTTTCCCTAAAAGTCCCTGATGGAGCGGCATAATTTTTAGCTTCTTCCATTGTTTTGGTGGCCCAGAGTGGTCTTTTCTTGAGATTTTCTAGTGATGTGATTTGTTCATGGTTTACATCTTCCTCAGGATACTCCCTCTGAAACTCAGGTGTAGGATCCTCTTCTATGCCTGAGTTGGAAGTTTGGATTTCTGACTCAATATAATTTCTGGCTCTTTTGAAAGCTATGTCTTCCTCAAAAATCACATCTCTTCTTAGTTCAATCTGTCTTTGACCAGGTATATATATTCTATAATCTTTTGATGTTTCACTATAGCCTACAAAGATGCCTTTTCTCCCAGAAGGTTCTAGCTTAGTTCTTTTCTCTTTGGGCACATGAATGTAAACCGGACAACCAAATATCCTTAAATGACTAATGTCTAGTTTTGTGCCAGTGAAGGCTTCTTCAGGAGTTTTGTCATCAATATGAGAGTGAGGACATCTGTTCTGTATATAGACAGCAGTACTAGATGCTTCTACCCAAAGTGAAGTGTCTATATTCTGATCAAGTAACATAGCCCTAGCAGCTTCTACAATGGTTCTATTTTTTCTTTCTACAACTCCATTTTGTTGAGGATTATAAGGTACAGTGAACTCCCTCTTAATCCTAGTGTTTTTACAAAAGTCTTTAAAAATGTTTGAAGTGTATTCACTCCCATTATCTGTTCTTACGGTTTTGATTTTTCTCTCGGAAGAGTTTTTAGTAATGGATTTGAATTCCTTAAATCTTTTAAGGATTTCATGTGATTCTTTACATTTAAGAAAATAGATCCATGTCTTTTTGGAGAAGTCATCAACGAATATTACATAGTATAGAAACCCATCTAAGGAGGGTACAGACATGGGTCCACATAAATTTGAGTGGACTAGTTCTAATACTTTATTTGTTTTGCTAGAGCTATTTTGAAAGGACCCCTTTGTATTTTCCCCTAAGGCACACCCCTTGCATACCCTTGAATTACATTGTTTGAGTTTAGGTAACCCTGTAACTAGTCTTTCCATGGAAGATAGGGCACAGAAATTTAGGTGTCCTAGTCTTCTATGCCATATTTCATTAGAGTTTGCAATTTCATGAATTAGGGCTAGATTTGATTCCGTACATAACTCGTACAAGTACCCTTGTCTATGACCTATGGTTTTGGCTTTCTTAATAGTAGAATTCTTTGGCCATGCCAATACTTTGCTATCCATAAAGGTCACCCTATATCCATTATCTTCAAGTGTAGATATGGAGACTAGATTTCTTTTGATGCCTAGGACAAACAATACTCCAGTAAGTTGGATGGAGATGCCAGTCTTTAATTTGAGGGTGCATGTGCCAACACCCTTGACTGGATGTACAGAGTTATCTCCAATTGTCACTTCTTCGTTAGTCTCTTCTACCATGGTGTCTAGTAGTTCCCTGAACCCTGTGATGTGTCTTGATGAACCACTATCTATGACCCAGGTGTTGGATTTATTTGTTACTTGGTTTGAAAGTGCAGAGTAGAATACATTGGATGCAAGAAATTTCTTTCTTGAATGAACCTTTCCCGTGATGATTTTTCCTCTTCTTGAAGTGTTTCTTCTTCTCTTTCTTGTGAGAGTTTGTATTTAGAACATGAAGATCTTCATCTATATTTTTCTGTTTTGACCCTTTCTTTGTCTGTCTAGATTCTTCTTGAAGACAGTCTGATCTTAGGCGGTCAAATTTTGGAAATTTAGACGTTGCACTAATGCCTTGAACAAATGTCTCCCAGGAATTTGGGAGACCATCTAGGGCAATAAGTGTTAGTTCCTTGCTTTCAATTTGGTACCCAAGTGTTGATAGTTGATCCCTTAGTGCATATATTCTCATAAAGTATGCATTGATAGATTCTCCTTTGTTCATACTTATATGATTTATTTCTCTCTTTAGGGCTAAGGTTCTGCTGGAGTTATTAATTTCATAATTGCTTTCAAGTGACTTAAACATATGATATGCAGTCTCATGTTTTGTCAGAATCGGCACGATATGATCTCTAACTCCATCAACTATGATTTTCATGGCTTTGTCATTTCCTTCAATCCATGTCGTTTTATCAGGATCATTCTTTGGTTGCATTTTGTTTTCTCTCACAAATGAATCAACTTTATTTTCTTTTAGTATCATCATAATTCTGAATTTCCATGATGAGAAGTTATTTTCCCCCTTCCAATTTGTCTTCGAATCGGATTGCTACTGCCATTTGAGAAATGAGATGTACTAAATCTGAATTTCTCAAGTTTGATTTTCTCCCCGGATTCTGCTTAACTTGGCTCTGATACCATGTAAATTCAAATCGAACTTATGATCTCTAACTTTTATAACTTCTGTATATTGGATATTTGTATTGCAGATTTAATTTATTACTTTCTTTTGTTTTTGTAGAATGTAATTTCCACTTCTCATACACTTCCGATTTCTGTGTCCTGTCCATGGTAGTGTAGGGCAAAAGACGTTGATATATATATCTGAGTGACAGTAGGAGTCACATCTGTGATAGACGTGACTCCTTAAGGAGTCACACCTATCACAGGTGTGACTTCGTCACCTTTTCATCGACTTTAACAATAACTAATCACTGTTAGAATTATAGTCGGTTTCATCGGCTTTAACAATTACTAACCACTGTTAGAATGTAGTTGGTTTCATCGGCTTTAAAAATTACTAATCACCGTTAGAATGTAGTCGGTGTTTATACTTTAGTAATTCATTCGATCATGCTATATTATGTTTATGTTATCTGATCGAAGCTACAAACAACTGAACAAAATGTCTAGAATGCTAATTTATTAGGACCCTTTTAGTGCACCAAATCCAATTGTTTTGCTATTATTTGTCTTTCAATGCTCTAGGATGAGAGAAGATATGTGATCATGAACTATCCTATAGTGAATGCAATAAATGTCTTTAAATATTAGCACATGACACTAAATTTCAGGAGAAAGATAAAGGGGGTCAATCAACCAAATTTGAATATTTAAATTTGATTTTTGACTGGTGGAGTTTGCACTAGTGAATTTAACCTCACAACTCCAAACCTAACTTGAGATTAAAGAAAAGTTGGATTAGGATAGATAACTATTACCTATAAAACAAATAGGTTAAATGTATGGTGATAATGCACATAAAGATAACATATGACTATAAGCCTAGGATGGGGTGTAGATAATATTGTATAACACATATACATGTATTAAAATATTTTGATAAGATAAGTATAAAACTAAATGAAAATAGTACATATATACAAATTTCACCATTATATTATTATATAACAATAATTCTAATATAAAATATTAAATAATATTAATAATTATATAAATATATTATAGTTTAATATTAATTGGTTATAATTATAATAATATTAGTAATTAATAAATAATTATAGTATTATTCAAATATAATTATAAATTATTTCAATAATAATATTTTTGTCAGAAATATAAGAGAGGCTACGGGATAAATTTTCCAAAGCTTGCCAGAAATACAAATACACATTATAATTGCAAATCCCCCAACGCATCAAAATGGGATATTTGAATTAATATCCAAATCCAAGTGTTTTCCTATTCCCCAAATCCTCGATACCTGCTAAAAAAGTATTCCTAATTATGAGCTGCTGGGTGATAAAGAAAATCTTAGTGAATTAATATTCCTAATTATCAGCTGTGGCGGCACGGCTGATTGCTCGGTCCGCATTATCAGCTGCTGGGTGATAAAGAAAATTTTCATGCAGCAGATGGCTTATAAATTTGTATCACAATTTCTTCAACCGTTCTATACCGTCATTTGGCTTAAATTTCAAGCATTCTCTGTTGTCATTTTGCTTAAATTTCTTACGATTACTCTACCGCTATTTGGTTCAAGTTTTTTGTGAAGTAGAAATGATTACTGACATTGAAATGGAGATTGCAGAGCAATATGGTGATGTTGAAATGGAGATTGTAGGGGAATATGGTGATATTGAAAATGCTGATGTTGAAATGAGAGATAGTGAAATTGACTATATGGGATTGGGCGAAGAAGAAGACGTTTTTATCTATGCCGACATGGACGAGGTCATGGGAGACGCCGAGATGGACGAGGTGATGGTGAGATTGAGCCAACTATCGATGTATGTAGGAAATTTTTTCAGCTGATTTTCTTTTAACTATAAAGTTTATCTCTTGAAGCCTTAGAAATTAGATTTTGGCACTGATTTTCTATGATAATAATTGAGATTGATATTGCAGCTATAAAGAAGAAGATTGGTGGGATTCAGGCGAGTAGAAAATTTTCAACTGATTTTCTCCTTTGTGCAGCCTTAGAATATTAGAATTTGTTGTTGATTTTTTATTATGATATATTGCAGATATAGAGAACACCTTCTGCTCGACATTTTCCAAAATGTGTTCTCTTCAATAAGAGCACATATATGTAGGTCAGGTAGATTTTGTTAAAAAATACACGTTTGATTTTAATTTTAAGCAGTTATTATATCTTTTAAAATCTATGTCCACTGGATTGCAGGTTTAGCAGCAGCTGGGGCAATCAACAGTAGGAGCAATCAACAGTGTTTTTTTATGACTGTTTCATCTGTTTCATCTTTTACATTTTTGTGGAGGGGACAATGTATATATCATTTGTAATTTAAATCTGTAATATAAGGAAATTTTCTGTATTTTCAGATTTTAATTTTTATGGAAAAGATAAATATAAATAAAAAATTTAGTGTAGATGGGTCATTATTTCAGTAAGTGTCCATACTGTGAAAAAAACCTAAACTAATGAGAATTTTCTACTCCAATTCCAATTTATAAAGTGGGATTATTTTATTAGATCTAACACTTTTATAGTTTAATTTTTTTATTATTTAAAAGTTATATGCATTAAGTAAAAGATTTTTATGGGGCTCATTTATTATTTTGATAATACCAATGTATTTTAAAATTTGATATAAAAATTATAAGTAATATATCGGAGGTGTATAGGAAAATTTTCTTATTTTCAGATTGAAAAAGATAAATATAAATAAAAAATTAGTTTAGATGGGTCATTATTCAATATATGTTTATTTAAATATTTAGTAAAATTTTAAAATAAACAAGTAATTAACATTTCAATTTATTTTTTTATGTTAAACAAATATTAATCTTTTATAAAATTTATATGATATTTTTAAAACAAATTATAAATAATTTGATTTAATTTAATTTACTATTATCTTTTAACTCTTATTCTAATTAACTCATATTTTTAACTATTATGAACAAAAGCTACCTCTAAATTTATTGGAAACTTTCTAATAAAATCATCTGCAAACTTTCAAATATGAACAAATGGAAACTAAAATCATCCAAAAACTTTCTAGTAGAAAGAAAAATGGAAAAATCCTATTGAGATCTTTTGAGAGGGAAATTTTGATAATTAGATAGTTTAATCAATTATATGGTAGTAGTTCATCTTAAAAACTAGTATTTCATGAAGTTTTCTTAGTAATAACTAATGTTAAGATAGTTTAATAATATGGTAGTAGTTCATGTCAAAAGATTGAGAAACTAGTATTTCATAAAGTCTTTTTTAGTAATAACTAATGTTAAAAAAGTGTCCATACTAATAATACTATGTGTAAAAAATCTAAATTAACGAGAATTTTCTACTTCAATACCAATTACAAAACAAAAATCTAAAAGTTTAAAAATAAAGAGTCTTCTAAAAATAAAGACTCCTAATTTCTAAAGATTCTTATTTATGTTATAACATATTTTTTCCCATTGCCTAACCACAATCAAAATAAACCATACATACCCTTACATAAGATGTCATCCTAATTAAACATATACATTGATATAAAAATTATAAATAATTAATTTAACCATGTAATATATATACCTCATAGAAAATTTTTGTATTTTCAGATTTTAATTTCTATGGAAAAGATAAATATAAATAACAAATTAATGTAGAAGGGTCATTATTTCAATATATTTTAAATGTTTATTTAAATATTTAGTAAAGTTTAAAATAAAGAAGTATTTAACATTTTAATGTATTTTTTATGTTAATAAACAAATATTATTCTTTTACAAAATTTATATGAAAATTTTTAAAATAAATTATAAATAATTTGATGTAATTTAATTTACTATAAATTTATGTATATGTATGGCACAATTAATAAATTTAAAAGTTTAAATATATTTATGTATTATGAAACTACTTTAAATAACAACGATATGAGTGGAGATACTAGTGTTTATAATACCAATTTTCATGAAATCAAGTTTCAATTTGATTTTTTTCAACAATTCATTAATTGTTTAAAAAAATATTATTTAAAATTTAATTAACCTAATGAGATGTACATATGTTGTAACAAATTCTTTTGACAAGAGTATATCTTTTAAAAGTTTTAAGCTTTAAAAAATTAAGGTCCTCATACCTAACTAAACAAATGTATTATACCTAACTAAACAAATGTATTGATATTGTAATTAATATATTAATTAATATTGATATCAATATTAATATTGATCATAAAAAGGGTTCATATTATATTGTATTATAATCAATATAATAATATCATATAAGTATAATTTTATTAATATAATAATTTTATTACCATTCTAATTCTAATAATACAATACCACTATGCCACAATTAAATTTGAAACAAATTACCTTTTTTTTGGTCAATTCTTTAAAAAAAATTCAACATGAAAAAAATAAAATAAATAAATAATAAAAACTTTTGCTTGATTAATAATAGTACATTATTACACTTTAGTTCACTACTATTATTCTTAAACTTTGGAAGTTTTAACAAATGTTAATAATCTAATTAATAAAATAATAATAAAATTTACATTAATTATAGAAATTGTATAAATATAATTATATTTCATTTATATTTATATTACATATAATATTATATTATACTATAATCAAATATTAATTATAATATATTGATAAATATTATAATAATTATTAATAATGTAATTAATATATTAATATTTATACTAAATTATCTATTATAATAAAATAATATAAATATAATTAAATATTGTATTTATATTTATACAAATAGGTTGATTTAACAAATAGGTTGATTTAACAAATAATAGATCAACTAATCAATCAATATTCAAACAATAATTAATTAACTTGGCCATAAATATTTAAAATATATTTATTATAAAAATATAATCAACTTCAACTAACATAAAATTATTTATTATCAAACTCAAAAATAATTAATCAATGTATGAAGACTCTTTACTAACAAATCATTTTCTCATCAATACTTAATAATATTTGTTTTAAGGAACAAACTCAACTTCAACTATACTAGTCATATTTGTTAGAGTCAAGGTTAGCCCTTACAAATTTAATCTTCATTTACCTAGTAAAATTGCAATACATATGGCTTGTAAGTATATTTGATCTCAAACTATTATCTTGGCTATGTCATAACTCATCTATTGACTAGCTAACAAATACTATTATTACAATACTAAAAAGAAAGTACTTGGCAATTGTTATTATTTTATAATAAAAGTATGAACAATCTATAATATTATTACAATACTAGAAAGGAAAGTACTTGGAAATTATTATTATTTTATAATACAAGTATGAACAATCTATAATACTATTATTACAATACTAGAAAGGAAAATATTAACAATCTATAACAATGAGCTTATGTTCAAGTAAGAAAATTTGTAATCTTATAATGAATACAAAATAATATTCTATCAAATTATTAGATTGATAGATTGATAAACATATTTATTCTACTATGAATCATTATAGAGTATTGTTGTTTTCCTTCTAGAGTAAAAATAAAAATTTATAATAAAAAATCATAATTTTTTTTTTTTCACTTTAATTTAAAATCTTCATTGCAAAATCATGAAATTTGACTATTTTAATTAATTTTATTTTTACTAACAAAAAATAGTTCAATATCAAATTTTGATTTCACAAAATTATTTATGTATAATTATAAATGTTTTTGATTAAGTACAAAGCCCAAGATGCAAAGCTACAACAAGGCAGCAAGGAACAAATTAATTATAAATGTTTTTGAAATTAATTATTTATAGTTTTTATATCAAATTTTAAAATACATTGGTATTATCAAAATAATAAATGAGCCCCATAGAAATCTTTTACTTAATTCATATAACTTTTAAATAATAAACAAATTAAATTATAAAAGTGTTATGCTATATAAAAAATGATTCAATGCAATATCTCTTTTCCTTCCTTTTTTATTTCAAAGGAGGAACAAAAGTCACTAAGGAATACCCTTTTTCCATTTTTTTTAAAGATCTAATAAAATAGTCCCAATGTATAGAGGTGTATGTTTAATTACTATGACATCTTATGTAAGGTATTTATGATTTATTTTGATTGTGGGTAGGTTTTATGTGATGAGAAAAAATATGTTATAACACAAATAAGAATATTTAGAAATTAGGAGTCTTTGGTTTTAGAAGATTCCTTATTTCTAAGTTTTTAGATTTTTGGGTTGTAACTGGAATTGGAGTAGAAAATTATCTCATTAGTTTAGGTTTTTTCACATAGTATTATTAGTATGGACACCTTTTTAACATTAGTTATTACTAAAACAATTCCTGAAATACTAGTTTCTAAATCTTTTAACATGAGCTACTACCATATAATTAATTAAACTATCTAATTATCAAATTTTCTTAAAAATTATCAATAACACCAACTAAATGTTCAATCTGATTACCAAAATTTCTTAAAAGTTGTAACAACACCAACTAAATTAATTTACAAACTAGTAATATCACTATATTAGGACTCTTCTAGTATTGTTGGTAAAGAATTACATATTCATATTTTTAAAGCTATTGAATGCATTACTTTGCCAATAGGGTTATAGGTATTCATGTAATTTATTAGGTGTTTTCATAGTGTTTTAATAATTTTACAACTATGATAATTTACTAAAATTGATGATTATTTCCAAAGATACATAAGAAGTTTACAATAAGTATTAACCATATGAAATTTGATAGACGTGTGAGTGAAAGATCATACAAGCAAAATAGTAGCATCTCCATGAAAAACTTCTTAACATTTAAATTTAAATTTAGAGTTGCATGTAAAAAGTGTTAATATTTCTATCTCAAATATCCATTCCATAAAAAAAAAGTCTTGGGAATAGGTATCTTGGATTAAGGAAAGTAGAATTCCTAAAAATTGCTAAACAAACTTTAATAACAGGGCATTAGATGATAACCCCTCTTCTAGAGACACGACATTAGATGATGTTGAGCATACTACTTCTATTTCTACCATTGTACATGATAATTCTATGGCTCATCCTATGGATCTTCCACCTTTAGTTGAATATTCAAGTATAGTGGATATCACTAAGGACATGAAGACCCTTGATCTTCCTCCTTTGATTGAATGTTCAAGTACCTTGGATATCACTAAGGATGTAAAGACCCTTGATATTTCTCCTGTGGTTGCATGTTCAAACCCCTTAGACATCACTAAGGACACCATCATCAACAATTTTCTTAACACTTTATCCTCCCTTCATTCCTATGCTCTCCCTTCAAAAGATGAATCATTAGAGGATGAAGATCAATGTCTCACATTAAATCCATCAGAGATGGATGTTGAGCTTACTAAAAAGGAAAATAATGTCAATTCAATCATCATAATTCAATCATCATAAATAGACGTATTCTGCCCACTAAAGGGATAATGAATAAGTGCAATTCACCTCTTTTCTCTAAATCGATGATTACGGTTCAAGCTGATGCAACACCACCTCAACCCCCAAGTTACTTTCTCAATATTGCAAAATAAATTACTCAAATAAATAAAGGTGTTCAAAATGTGTCACAACAATGTCATAATAATGTGGCTGTTTACATATACAAGACCTACAATAACAAGAAAAGTAAGCACACATCGAGTGTGCCCATTTCTCTTCCACCTTCTCAACCTATCCTACCTCAAGCACCTCATCTTTCTCCATGTATTGGTAAAATATATGATCTTTTTGAGAAGCTCTATGCTACTCTGGCTAAGATCTCTCTATTAGATTTAATACAAACATCACCTACATACCATGAAATGCTCCATGAGACCCTACACAAGGTATTTGTTCCACCCTCTATTCAACTCAAGGATGTAACATATTTGTTTAGTTGTATGCATGTGACAACATCAAATATATCATTTCAAAGACATGAATTACCTCCCATAGAAGTTCAAAACCAATATGAATCTCTTATGATATTCATCATCATTAATAGAATGCGAGTAAGATGCACTTTGATTGATGGTGGATCGAATCTTAGTAGACTATGGATTCATGCTATGGGGGAAGTCCCATCTACCCTTAATCATTCAATAAAATTCATTTTTGAAAACAAACCTTATAAATTAATGTTGATTCAGCTCAGGAAAATTGCTGGCAAATGGAAGCAAGACATCAAAATCCTTTAAGTAGTTTGATCCCTTCTTTAACACTACCCTTCGTTGCTAACAATAGTATGGGTTAGGATAGTGTTGGTCCTTTGAATGTATTTTTTAGTGATGATTGGGGTTTGTTAGATTTTACACCCTCCTTTGTGGGTAAATATAAAGTCTCACCCTCACACCCAAAAACCTCAGAGGTAAATGAAATTTCTTCAACACAATTTTCTACTCCTTCAAAGTTTAAACTCAGGATTAATGACAACAAATCCTTTAAAATTGATGAAGATCTACCTTATTCTATAGAAATAGTGGCCATTTGTGATAAAGTATCATCTAATTCTAATACATGTCTTGGTAATGATGAGGTCTCTTTAGATTTCAACCCCCATGGGGATTGTTGTAACAAAGATTGACTTTCCTAACCATGATCAAATGTATGATCCTTCTACTTCTTTCAATAAAGATAGTCTTATGACCTCTCCTCTTCCTTCGGATTTGGAGAAGTGTTATGGGCGTGGTTTCAAAATTCTTTCTAAACAAGGATACAATGGAAATAGGTTAGGATGCAAAGAAAAAGGAATTAAGGAAATTTTGGAGCCAACACCTCACTTGTCTAAAGTAGGTTTAGGTTTTTGACTTTCTCCTATGTTCTCACCATCATGTTCACAACAAAAAAGGGTTGCTTCCTACTCCACCTATATCTTCACTTCTATATCAACAAGAGTGTATGTTGCCAAGTCTACTCAAAGACCGCTTAATATCTCTTCCTACTCAAAAACACAAAAAGATTCAACAAAATAATCATTCAACACCTCATTATTGTTCATACCATCGAGCAATTGGCCATTCCACTAAGGAATGTTGAGTCTTGGGTGACAAAATTCAACAACTCTGAACAAGGTTTGACTTTAGCACTTCTCACCATGCTTAAGGTAGTCCCTAGAGTAGCTTGTTCTCCATCCATTTTATAAAACAAGTTGGGGGAGGATGATTTGTTATAGGCTAAATTGCAACTGTGGTCCCTCACTCTCATTTTTTTATGCTTGTATGTATTGTTATCCCTATATTGTGATGGTTTATTGATTGTTGGTTCTCCCTTAGCACCTTTGTTCGCACGAAGGTACAAGGAGAAATAACTCATTGTGTCATTCCTCTATGTGTATCTACATTCTTCTATATGTCATGATGTGCAATTTCATTATTTTATTGTATGATTTAGCATCCTTTCAAGTTGATTCAATTGATATGTACTCTACTTTCATGTGATCTTTCCTCCATCATCTTTGTAGTTATGATGTTTTATTTATGTGGCACCTTGTTGCAATGCTCGACATCATACCATTACTACACAAGCCATTATGTATCATGCCTATAAGGATTGCCTTAGTTTTCTCATCCTGGGGGTAACCCTTTTTCATGATGTAGCTTTTGAAAACACATATCATTTGGGCATGTGCTTATAGAAATCTCTCATGCCTATTTTACATTTCTTCTTCACTATACCTTAAAGGCAATTACTCCCTGATGGAGTTAGCAATCACTTTAAGGTGGGGGCATATATCGTGCTATGACCCTTACTCTCATCATTCTTTCAAAACACTTGTTGATTATCTATATTACTATACTCTCTTGGAAAGGGTTACGAAAAGCTTGGAAACAAGATCTTGAGTCTATCTTGTTATCCTAAGTTGAAGCTCCTTGCATGTTTGGGAGAAGGGTTGTGCCACCAACTAAAATTTGGTAGTAAGGTTGCTTCACCTTCTTATTCTGTAAGGATTCATGTAAATCCTCTTACAGGAGGTGGATTGTGTATTCCCTTGAGTTGAAACACTTTCCTTAATATGGATTATGTGTATGATGTGTTTGTACCCCTCTTACAATTCTTCTTATTTCTAACTAATCCCTTAGCATCCTTCTTATTGCATATTGGGGAATGATGCATGATGTTTGAGACAACATTTAGATTGAGGTCTCCTTTGTCATGCTAACTCTGGGTCTTCCCATATGTGTATCTTTTGATTGATGTATGATGCATGTATTCTACTCATATAGTCTTATTCTCTATTGTTGAACACAATGGGGTGTTGACAGGGGGGTGAATCAACACACTTAAAAATTTAACCAAACATTTACTGATAAAACTAAATAGATTTGAAAACATGAAGAAAAACATGCAAATCAAGAGTCAACACATAACAACAATTTTTTTACATGGAAAAACCTAAAACAAGGAAAAACCATGGTGAGGATTAGCTCACAATATAATATGCTCATTGCAAAATGATATTACAACATTGTTTAGGGCTTCAACCCAAGGAAGCTACAGTTACTCCCTAATTTACAACTTTGATTTAGGGTTATAACCCAAGGAAGCTACTACATCCTGAATGCTTAGCTCATTGCTATTACAATGATGATATTAATATGAGAATTGCTATGGAGAGCACATCTGTTGTATGCTGATAGTGCAGTCTACTATTCTTGCTCAATACATATATTCAAATTGATTTTGCACAATTCATCTCTTCTTTTTCTCTACTATATTCATATTCACCTCAATTTCCTTTCAAATGAGTTATATCTTCTATATATATCCTTCACAAGATCTTGAAACATTGATTAGGTCAGCATCCAAAACAATATTGAATGTAGCGTGTAGCTAGTTACTGGTTGGCCACAACACATGCAAAGTGATAATAAACTTGTTGCAGACCTCAAGGCTTTATGAAGAACATCAGAACATACCTTTCCACACCTTTCATACTTATAGAAACTAGTTAGGAGCCTCCGCATGCAATAGGTACTTAACCAGTCAGCTCATACTACTTAACACTGTTAACTGTTCATCTTTTAACTGCTGGGGAGAAACCAAAACCTCAATGTGGACCAAGGATTCAATCATGCAAGAGCTCAATAACAATCATACACCTTACCAGAGAAGTTGCATACCAAACTATGCATCCGCAAGACAGGAAATGTATCAGTTTGTAGGGAACAAAGTCTTCTGACCTTATGTAATGCTTCACAACCTAAAATATGATGTTGCAGTGAAGTGTAAGGTCTAAAACCTTCTGGGAATGATCATAGATATCAATGGATGCTACTCACCAGATCCATACACCTCTATCGGAAGTTTCTAAAGGAATTCAAGAATGTCTTAGGTACTTAGAGTTTCGAAAGACAATTATACTTATAACTTTGCTTACAACTATGAGATTTTGATGTGGTACCAGAAAATAAGAATTATCTATATGTGGATCATATATGATGTGTCTTGGACCATATACTACCTCTGTACAAGCTTTGATAATAGATTTACACATGTTTCATCTTTTGATGAACTTAATTTGTATATTCAGGCTCTAGAATATAATGTGATACCTCTGTCTCTTGAGTAATGTCTTTGCAGACCACTAGAACACTTGAAACTTCATAATAACATATAACATACCGATCTTAGTCATTCCTTAGAGCTACATGACAAACAGATCTCTTCTAGAAGAATGCAGAGCATTCCATTATCTCCCTATTACTACTTTGCTCTATCTTAGTGATGGCCAATGAACTATCCCTTGTAACTTTTCATGCTAAAAGAATGAGAGATTGAAACCTTGTATATAATATGTCAATGATACATGTCAGAAACTATCATTAGAACCTCATGGAAAACTATCTCTTCACAAAGAAGTGTGGACCAATTCAAGTTGACTCTGCCTTAGGTTTTGCACTGAGAATTCCTTAGTTTTCTACTTCTTGCCTTTGAGTGTGGTATTCTGAATTGATGAGATATGTTTGTATATATGCAGGAATCATGTAAGGATATGAGTGTTCACCTCCGCATCATGTTCAAGCCCAGAACTGATCCATACTTAGACCATTTTCTCTTCTCCTGAACTAATTTGCCTTGACCATATTGACTCTTCCTTTGTACAAGTTTGTCTATGCATTTCCATCTATTATCAATGTATACTATGTTGACATCAATGACAACACACATTGCCAACAATCTCCCCCTTTGTCATTGATGGCAACATATGCTCCCCCTTAGACTCTCTCCCCTATTGACATCAAGGACAAAGGGATTGATAACCTTTGTATCAATCCAAAAACTATATGCAGCCCCCTTACAAAAATATATCTAGTCTGTATGATTTAGTTACAAAATTGTACCCTTGAAAACCAAACTGGTACTGTTGGTGCCTGCATGAACATTTAGGTTTCAAACATTTAAATCTATAGGCCCCTTCATAAAAATTCAAAAAATTCTAAGTCCCTCAGCCTCTTGAGTTTCATGCATGTATCTTTGTATATGCATTGCTATTTGTATGTACATTTGAATGTGCAAGTGCAGTTGTACATTGGTGAGCCCGAAAAAGATGTTCAATTGGCCTTCAAAAGGTGAAAAAATAGCTATATGCATCTTTGTATGCATATCGGGCTTGTATGTGCAATTCCGGGCATACAAAAGTCGTTGTATATCGCATATTCCATTGAAGATTCTGTGCTTGTATGTAAGGGTTTGCATGTATATTTTGTTTGTATGTTTGAATATACAAGCACACATGCAAAGGAAAAGATGCAAGGGTCTTATGTATTCGCCACATACAAGGCCGACATACAAAGGTTTCATTGGCGAAACAATATGCATCGGCAGCTCAACTAATTGTCTTTCTGATGGCCGATGATGGAAAGAGGAAAGATGCAAGCGGATATACAAGGCAATGTACATTGGCGGCAACATACAAAGGAAAGTATGCAAGGTGAAATGTATATCCGATATACAAAGGCGATTGTATGTTTGCACATGCAATCGAACATACAAGGGCATATACATTCCTAATATGCAAGGCCCAGACTTGAAAAGTTATACATTCTGGTTGATAAAGGTAGAGGTCTGGATTGTATGTATGTTTTGTTTGTATATCCACGTTGTATGTTTGCGATATACAAGGCAAAGATGCAAGGGAGGACATACAACCCAGACGCTAAAGGAGAATGTGTTGTGGCAGATAAATGGTTCAGGTCCACGGGTTGTATGTTGCACATTGTATGTGCGATATACAACGTGATATACAATGGTGAAGATACAAGCCAAACTTCAAGGGTTTTTCCAATCTGACTGATAAATGAGCTGAAGTCTGCATTGTATGTATATTGCATATTGTATATATGCAATGTACAAGGCGATGTGCAAAAGAGGGAGATACAAGCTAGACCCGGATGAAATTTCAAATTTGTTCATAATGTTTTGGGGTCTGCGCCTTGTAAGCAGGGTGATTGTATACATATACAATCTCATATACAACTGCATTATACAAAGATTTGAAGGCAGAAAAGGTGAAAAAGATAGTTGTATGTCTATGCATTTTGCATGTACAAAGATTTGAATGTACAATGGGCAAAAAAGGCAAAATGTATGTTCATGCTACAAAAGTCAAAAAGGAAAAAAGCTGCCTACTTGGCAGGATTCTATTGGCTGATGGATTTTTAGCATGAATTGAGACCGCAGATCTCGGCGGTAGGATGGAAATCAATGGCTAGTTTCAAATTTTTAGAAAGCGAAGGGTTTCCTGTATTCACTGCATCTTTTTTAGGCGGGAGAAAACTTCAGAGGCACGCGAACCACTACACTTCTAGCCATGGGTAGATAGGCCATTAATGGTGGGTTTGCAAGAGGTATGGGTTGAAATGACAGACTAGCTACCATATTCAAGGGCAAAAATCTTCAGACGGCTACACGACTCTCAATCTCACCTGCTCTTTCCTCTGTTTCTCTCTGCTGCATTCAATATTTTGGGTGCCATTTTTTGGTGCATGGTATCTGGCAAAATTTTGAAGTGACATTGTGCTTAATGCTGAGTACACATTCTTGCTATAAAATGCAAACTGTGTTACTCATTTAGGGTTGTTGAAAATTGGACAAATTTTGGTGGAGTAATAAGATACAGTTCTGCTGGTTGCTCTATTTTGGTGTTCTGTGAGTTTATGAATCACACATTACATGTTTTATGCATAATTTTGCTGGTTTCATGTTGTTTTATATGAGAAATGCATTTGCTGCATGTGTTCAGTTGTTTGTCTCCAAGTTGTGGGCATCTTTTCTTTTGAATCTAAATAGCTAAGGGTTATTTGGGATTCTGGAACATGGTTTTTCTATGTTGAATGTCTAATCTCTTACTTTTGTTCAAGGAACAAATTGAATGTTTAAGGTTAAGCATTGGGAAAAGTATGCTGCAATAGGGATACCATTAAGTATGAATGACTAAATACTCAATCTTGGGAAGTATCTGTAAGGCAGACACTATAAAATCCCCATGAAACTCAGTTATTGATTCAAGTTTATGGTAATCATTCACGTATGTATGTCTATTGACTCCGAGCCCTGAGATAGGCACCAGTTTGGTCTTGTATTGAGGTTACAACCCAAGGTCCCAGTCTTGCATCCAAATACAAAATATAAATCCAAACTTCAAGTATAAACCTTTAGGACATTAGAAGTAGTTTTAGGACCAAAATCCTCTGTCTCACAACTGAGCATAGGCCCAAAGCTAGCCCCTTTGCACTTATTTCACAGTTTTGGTTTGCATAAAAGAGGATTTATCTGCTTTGTGTCAACATCCCAGTAAATTCATGTGTATATCTTATGGATGTTGAATAGGGAATAGCCCCCTTGGTTCTGCAGAGCCTAAAGAAGGAGAGGAGATATTTATAGAGTCTATCTCCTGTACTATTGGCCCCTGGCCTGGAAATCCTATTGATCAATGATGGCTACCTTGTAGGGATAACTGGGAAGCATCCAGTTTGGGAAAAAATCCAATAGGTACTACCACTCTACTTATTATATTTGTAATACTATGTACATCAAAATTGTTCTAACAACTTAGTTGGATGGGATAATGGCTCTATAAATTACCTTGAGTTGTTGAACAACTATGGTCTAGATGACACACTCTGAGGAAAATATTTGAGACTGACACTCACACTATATGTACATTTCCTCAGTTTCCTCTACATTGCTTGGGGTCTCTACCTTTTCTGCCTCTCCTAACAAGCCAGACATTGAGGCAATTCTCAAATTTACTGCCTCTCTTAACTGACCAAATTGTTTCTTTATGTTTTATCTTTGGTCCTATAATTGGGGCAATTGTGCATGTAGATTTTCAACTCGTGCCCTTGTTGCACCCATCTTGTCTTTTGACAAATCATAAGTTTCTACCAACTTAGATAGTTGTGACTCAATAGAGTCAATCTGAGCCTTGATATTCTTTGTTGAAGTAGGCCATTTTAAACAAAATATATATAGGGTTGTGGCTTCATCAATGCATATTTTAAATTTCTTTAAATTTTCTTTGAGCTTATTATGTACACTTGCACATTTTTCAATCATTTCACCCATTTTCTTGTCTATTATTCTTCTTTCTGCCTCTTGTTCTAGTTTTTTCTTTAAATGGGAAGAGTGATATTTGAAAGTGTCCATTAAAAACTCGAGCCTTTGCTCAACAGGCAGAGAGGGGTTAATGGTTACCTCTGGTAAACCTTCGAGAATAACCTTTACTGCATCTTCTATTGCATTGGTTTTTCTTCAAATTTTATTGTATGAACTCTTTCCTAGCAGATTTATGCAATATATTTGTTATGTTAGAAAATGTCCCCTTGGGGGCTTTTCCCTCTTAAGGTTTAGCTCCCGGGTCCTTAGAGTGCATTTAGAGCATCTTGTGTGTTAATTTTGAATCCTAATGAGAAAACCCCAAAGCCTTATGGAAAATAGGACTTAGGGGTTTCTATTGATATGACTCCTACCTGAAATAGGGGGGAGGACTTGGGTGCTCGTGCTCTAGTCCTGCCCTATTTGGGTTAGGCCCTAATTTGAAGTGTCGATTATATGACCGTTGTTAGGTCCTATGCCAATACCAAAAGTTTGAATTACAAAATTCTTAGAGGGAATGTTTGTAGTTGCATATATAAGCATGTTTAGGTTTTCATTTCTAAACTAGAAGATGATTGCAAACTTTAGGCATATTTGTAATTTTAGAGCATCCATGGTATTCATTGTTGCAGAACAAAGCATTGTTATTGTGTTTGTGATTGCATATTTGACTTCATCTTCTCATGTGATTAAAGAGCCTTCATTTATGTGAGATCTACAATTCAAGGTGATATCTATTATATTTTCAATCATTTATCATTTGGATTTTGCCTCTATCCCACAGGGATACACACTCTTATCTAACAACGGTGTTTGAAAGACTTGTATGTCTCTCTGTGCCTTAACTGAGGCAAGCCTCTAAACACAACAACCCACAACCAAATTTCTTTGTGATTGTAGGTTACATGTAGCAGTTTTTGTGGAGTGGAGTTGTAAAGGAAGGTTGTAGATGACAAGGATTCATGATCCAAAAGAAAGAACTGAAATGAAGCTTTTTCGGGGCATGGGTGCCTAGGACAATGTCCTTCAGAGTTTTAGAGATGGGAATCAGAGTTACAGTGACATTCTGCATCTGAAGGAGCTTCTACATCCTGAGAATCGACCTGCCTTGGACTTGGTTGCCTGGGGCAGTGTCATCCACATTTTAGGCGATGAAAATAGTCAGAATAGTGATTATAAGTGCCGGAAGGAGTTATGCATTCCATGAAGAAACAATGCCTTGGACTTGGGCACTCAGGGCATTGTCCTCAAATATTCTAAATTCCAAACTTTGAAAAATGGTTAGTTATTAATCTCTGTCCTTTTCCTTAATCTGTAAGCATTTATCAGAATTTACTAGTTTATTCACTGTTTTGCATATTTAGGGTTTTAAGAGTATTTGAACATTAAATAAAGATATAAATTGATAAGATCTGAGATTTCACATTGTTCCAAGTGACAGCCCAACCTGTTAGGTGAATTCTCTCATTTAGTAGAGATTCAACTCATTTGATATGTCCTTGAATGTTTGTGGTGAAGGATCTAAACCCATCAAACCCTCAAACCAAACTAAAATCACCCCCTCCTTTTTATCCCTTAAACATTTTGGTGAACCCGTGTTTTTGAATTTTTGCACCTTGCTGAGTGTTGTGTGATAGATTTGTATTCATTCATTTTATTGCATTTGAAAAGTTACAAAAAATTGAAAAATTTGAAAAAATTGGCATCTTAGGCTTGCATGTTGGCATAATTTGAATTAATTGGCATTTAATTTATGCTATTTTCATTATATTTGATTTAAATTACATAAATTCATCATTTACTATTCACTTGCATTGCATTTTCATGCTCAAATTGGTGAAAATTGCTTGAAATTGTGCATTTTTCATAAAAACCTAGTTTTGCATTAGCTAGGGTTTGTAGTTAAAATCTTGTTTCAGATTTTACTACTGTTTTAAACACTCATTTAGGTCTGATTTCTAATTTTAGTGTTGCATCATAGTGTCTTTCTTGCAAAATTTCATGTCTAGGGTTTGAAAACCTTGCATTTTCGCTAGATTTTGGCTTATTTTGCATATAGACTTGCATCATAGGCGTGTTGTGAAGGATATTATTGTATTATTGGGTTGTTATTAGGCATATTATTTTCTTCCCCTCATCAATTTCCTCACAACACCTCTTCCATTAGTAATTTGCATTGAAAAATTATGAAAAATGTAAAAAATCAAGCATTTTGGATCCTACACATATCTTGCTCCTTGGGTTTGTTCTATTAGTTTGTGCATTGAGTGTTGCATTATGAGTATTATAATTGTTGGATTCTAGGACAACACTGAGAGGGGGGGGGGGTGAATCAGTGTTGTATTATTTTTCAAATCTTTTACAACTTTTTACAAACTTTATCTTACAAGACAAATAGAGAGGAATACATTAATGATTTGTTGAGCTCATATGCACAAGACTAATAATGAAGGATGTGAACAAAACTTAATAAGCAAAGCACTAATATACACACATATAAATGAAGACAACATGAAACATGACACATGCTTTTCATAGGTGGAAAACCCTCATCGGGTAGAAAAATCACTCAAAATTGCCTCACTGGCTTAAGCAAAAACCTCACTGGTTACAATGTTTAGAAGCACCAACTTCAAGGAGCACCAACCCCTAATAGATACAAATAGGTCTCACTGACCATACAAGCATCACTGGCTACAATGTTTAGAAGCACCAACCTCAAGGAGCACCAACCCCTAATACATACGAACTCAGATTAAAACAAAGAATTCAAAGGGTTTCTCTATTTCAATACAAATCACTTCTTTCACATGTGTCTGTCATATCACCATACTTCTCATCAACTCAAATCACATACAAAACTTATTTGAATTTTCTCTTCAAGAGGATATTCAAAATATATTCAACCCTGTATGCTAATCCACACAACAACAACTTGAATGTTCCTGCAAAACCATTATATACAAGATGAATTTTCATATTTTGTCTTCTCTCCACAATTATTTCAATCCTTGATATTCTTGCATCTGCAAAAATGGTCTCTTCAAATTCTCTATCCTGTAAATCAATTTCACTGTGCATAAAACCTTTCATATTCTGCAAAAGAAATTCAATCACCTGCAACATAAAAATTCATTTGCATAATAAAAAAATTCAATATTAATCTCGTTCAATTTTCCTCCTCTTTGTAAAAACCCTTCAACTTCTTCTCCTTCAATCTGCAAAAACCATCTCCAAACAAAATAAGATCATATAATATCAAACCCCATTAAAAAACTCTTCATATTCTCTACTCATATCTACAATCTCTTCAAGAACCCTTCTTAGCAAATATCTTCAAAAATGAACCAATTTACCTTAAAAATATTATGTCAGAAAATTTCTTTTATGTTTTCCATATTCAACCAATCTTTATCCAAAAGAAATTATCTTCATGAAAATCAAAAGAAAATAAAAAATCTGCCTTCTTTAAAAGAAATCCACCTTCTTATCTCCACTGCCATGAGAATAGAAAAAAAATCTTCTTTAAAAAGAAGTTTTTAAAATTCACCAAAAATTGCCTTTTTTTAAAATGGCTAAAAAATAGTCTTTAAAAAAAAACTTTTTATGGCTTTTTAACAAATTTGTGCCACATGATCTTTTGCCCTCAATGCATTTAAAATTCATTTTGATGTCATAAGGATATGACATATAAAAGGCCGGAAAAATAGGAGAAAGGAAAACAAATTTTCCAAATTAAGTCAACTCCTAATATTAAGGCCTATTCGAGCTCCTATAAGGCAATTCAATTATATATAATCTTTGATGCCTTTTTGTATCACAAGGCTTTCAAATGTTTATACAAATAGATGATTTTAAAATACTTTTTGCAGCCCACAACACATGATATTCGATGCCTTTTTTTTTAAGCATTTAAAAAACCTTCGATGCTCTTTCCTGCCTATACTTATAAAAGGAGACCAGTGCAAAAGGTAAAGGGGTGAATGGGCCAGTCAAGACAATGACTTAGATGCCCTATAGCAGGTGATATTTAAGAGAGGTAACCTGTCCTTGCAGGTCAACAACCAAATAGAACAAAAAATGATTTCTAGCATGACGGGCTTGAAATGGTATAAAGAACTTAGTTTAGGATCTCAAGATGGTATAAAGGACCTAGTTTAGGATCACAAGATGTGCAACAAAGACTTAGATAACCTCAAGGGAAATATGAAGGATTGAGACTACAACCATAACAGGGTTATGACAGAGTTAATAATAAATTCAGAGACGATTGAAAAAACTTGCAAACTTAGACATCAACCATCAAACAAACTTAGGGTTAAAAAAGCACTTAGATGCTAGGATCATAGACCAACTAAGAAGACTTTGAAAAACTTTTAGACATGAATGTGATCACTAAGTCTAAGCATGACCACTAGTTGACATTAATGAAGTATCAACATATACCAAATCTGAAACATGTCATCTAAATTTCTTGATCTCCTGATAGTATCAATAAGCCAAAGATTCCTTTGAGCACTCTTTTGATCACTTTGCCACTAGTCTCAACATACAGATATGATATCACCTTAAAGTGATGAACAATACCAACACTAACAATCATGAATGATACCTTCTATGCATTTGCAAGACATCAACCATTAAATTACTAACATCAAACCATCCATGCTAACTTGAACATTATCAAACTTACTGAGAGCATGTATCTTGAGTGTGAACAACTAAACTGCTCCTATCAATCTGTAATGTGTACAAAGAAGATCTCCTGATTTGTAACAACAATCCTGGATCATCATTTCTTGAACAAGAGCATACATCATGCATATGAATCATGTGAACTCCTGTATGATCAATATCAACACCTTGTGAATCTGCAACACCTTTTGATATCAATGACTATCAACACAAACACCTTTTTGACATCAATTACAATTTACCTTCATCAATCTCCCCCTTTGTCATTGATGGAAAAACTACATGATGGAATTTTTCTTTCTCCCCCTTTTCAGCATCTGATGACAAAGACTATTGTCTCCCCCTGAGAAAAATAACTCATATAAATCATTAGCAAGAGACTAGCAAAGTATGGTGATATCAATCAACTCTCATTTCTTGAATCACAAGCACTATTACTGACCTTGTCATCCTTCATACCAACCAAGAATTTAAATACCACTTACTCAGGGCTCTAATACCTTCTAGTCCTCTAAAAATTGAAGGCACTGACCACATTTGCAATTTGCTGTCCAAAACTTATTTTGGGAGCCCTGTCCTTGTTCATCTGCATATTGAACAATTTTTCAATTTGATAGCAAAAATTCATCATGAAGCATAGGACCTGAAAGAAACATCATGTGAGGCACACCAACCAAAGCATCAAACCATTGTTATAAATTGCCCATTGACTGTACCATATTCTACACAATACCACTTCTCGACACAACACAAATATGAAGATGAAAACTGATATCAATTAAATCTTATGAACACTTCTTTTGACAAACTCCTGATGACATCACTTGATTGTAAAACATATTTTTATGCCAAACAATTCTTTCACAATTATCAACCCCTTTTTGACAAATCTCAAAAAATCTCCCAACCAATGATGGCATAAAATTGACTTCTTTGAAAAGACTCATATGAACTGACCTCCATGCAAAGATATCAAAAACACATCAACACTTATGATGAACAATAATGTAGGCTCAACAAGCAACATTATGATGATGAAGACAATTCATCATAATATTCACAACTCATGATGACCACTCTAGAGATGACATTAACAAGCCTTCCAAGATTGACAATCAACCTGCAACCAATTTACTTTTGTACACACATCTTGACATGATAAGAATGCAAACCATCTGAAGAGATGAAGATTATCTTGATGAAGACCATCCTCCTGTTCCTACACAAGATACCTTTTTGCAACACAATGTTAAATCTGATATATACATAACCATTATCAATACTTTTGTAAAACCAAATGGAGAGACATGTGCAATGAATTAACTTCTTCCATTTTCAACCTCCTGAGACTTATTTGGGGATAATTGATAAGACATGAACAACTCCCCCTAACTTCATGCCATGTGTTATGCAACTAATGAAGTGACTTGTGCAAGATGCACAAGTCTAGAATTTATTTTCTCTTGATCTTGTTTCTGCTTCCAAACTTTCACAGATTCTTTCTTCTGTCTAGATTTCTTCACCCAAACCTTTTCAATATTTTTCTTTTTCCAACCTTTCAAACCAGGTGATGCTATTCTTTCATACATTCTGCAACTATATGCTTTGTGACTAGGAGAATTGCACTTGAAACACACAATATTAGCATTCCTTATTGAAGCCAATTGATTTCTTCTGTAATTAACTGCTTTGTGTCCAAAGTGATTACAGGTATAACAATAACCAAAAAATGAATAATTATACCTGTACATATAAGATTGTCTTACTGGAATATTTCTTCTAAACTTTCTTCTTTGATTGTGTATTTTTACAAATTCATCTTTGGTATTCATTTCAGCGTCTGACTTCTTTTTGCCTTCAGGAACAATAACATGAAGATCAATTTTCTTTCTAGGAGTTTCTCTAACTTTTGAACACTCTCCTTCTTCATATCCAAGTCCAGTAGTGTCTCCATATAGTTTTTGCTTTCCCAACATCTCATATAACTTGGTGGTGTTCTTTTCAAACTCATTATTTCTCTTTGACAGAACTTTGAGACTTTCAATATTTTTTCTCAAGGTAATAATTTCAGCTTCAAGTTTTATGCATTCAAAAGATTTTACGTCATTTTCAGACTTAGCAAAATCTATCATTCTCTTGGCCTCTTCAATTTCAATCTTTAGGCTTGTAATCAATTTTTTTGAATCATCAATTTGTGTTTTTAAACTCACAGTTTGACTTCTTGCCTCTTCAAGTTCAGAGAGTGCTTTGTCTTTGAGGTCTTTTTCTTGTTGTAGTTGCAATTGTAATTTCTGGTTCTCCTTTTTATATTTCCTGAGTTCACTTAGAGCACATATGAGCTCTCCTTCTATATCAACTTCAAACTCTTGTTCATCATCACTTATAATGTGATCTTCTTCTGAAAGAGAGTGCACCTCAACTCCTTCATGTGAATGTCTTCTATCATTGTCACTTTTATCACATACCAAGCTGACCTCTTCTTCATCATCATTGAGGTCTTTCTTTTTATCAAGACTCTTAATAGCAGAACCAATCCTTTTATTACATTTTTTATCTACATTCAGTAATGTCTCAAGCAACAACTCATTGCAAGACTTAATTGAGGCTTGTTTAACAATCTTTTGATCAGCATCTTTCTTTTCTCTATTTGAGGCCTTATTTCTATTCTTCTTACCCATTGAACTCCACTACCAGGACCTACCCGAGCCTATTAGACTTCTATAGGGAACTTGGCTTTGATACCAATTGTTGGAGTCCAGGACAACATTGAGAGGGGGGGTGAATCAATGTTGTATTAGTTTTCAAATCTTTTACAAATTTTTGCAAACTTTATCTTACAAGACAAATAGAGAGGAATACATTAATGATTTGTTGAGCTCATATGCACAAGACTAATAATGAGGGATGTGAACAAAACTTAATAAGCAAAGCACTAATATACACACATACAGATGAAGACAACATGAAACATGACACGTGCTTTTCACAAGTGGAAAACCCTCCTCGGGTAGAAAAACCACTCAAAACTGCCTCACTGGCTTAAGGAGAAACCTCATTGGTTATAATGTTTAGAAGCACCAACTTCAAGGAGCGCCAACCCCTAATAGATACAAATAGGTCTCACTGACCATACAAGCCTCACTGGCTACAATGTTTAGAAGTACCAACTTCAAGGAGCACCAACCCCTAATACATACAAACTCAGATTAAAACAAAGAATTCAGAGGCTTTCTCTATTTCAATACAAATCACTTCTTCTTTCACATGTGTCTGTCATATCACCATACTTCTCATTAACTCAAATCACATACAAAACTTATCATCTGAACTTTCTCGTCAAGAGGATATTCAGAATATATTCAACCCTATATGCTAATCCACACAACAACAACTTCAATGTTCCTACAAAACCATTATATACAAGATGACTTTTCATATTTTGTCTTCTCCACAATTATTTCAATCCTTGATATTCTTGCATCTGCAAAAATGGTCTCTTCAAATTCTCTGTCCTGTAAATCAATTTCACTGTGCATAAAACCTTTCATACTCTGCAAAAGAAATTCAATCACCTGCAACATAAAAATTCATTTGCATAATAAAAAAATTCAATATTAATCCCATTCAATTTTCCTCCTCTTTGTAAAAACCCTTCAACTTCTTCTCCTTCAATCTACAAAAACCATCTCCAAACAAAATAAGATCATATAATATCAAACCCCATTAAAAAACTCTTCATTTTCTTTGCTCATATCTACAATCTCTTCAAGAACCCTTTTCAGCAAATATCTTCAAAAATGAACCAATCTGCCTTAAAAATATTATCTCAGAAAATTTCTTTTATGTCTTCCATATTCAACCAATCTTTATCCAAAAGAAATTATCTTCATGAAAAAAAAATAAAAAAAATCTGCCTTCTTTAAAATAAATCCACCTTCTTATCTCCACTGCCATGAGAATAGAAAAATAAACTTCTTTAAAAAGAAGTTTTTAAAATTCACCAAAAATTGCCTTTTTTTAAAATGGCTAAAAAATAGTCTTTTAAAAAAACTTTTTGTGGCTTTTTAACAAATTCGTGCCACATGATCTTTTGCCCTCAATGCATTTAAAATTCATTTTGATGTCATAAGGATATGACATATAAAAGGCTGACAAACTAGGAGAAAGAAAACGAATTTTCCAAATTTAAAACAACTCCTAATATTAAGGCCTATTTGAGCTCCCACAAGGCAATTCAATTATATATAATCTTCGATGCCTTTTTGCATCACAAGGCTTTCGAATGTTTATAAAAATAGATGCTTTTAAAACACTTTTTGCAGCCCACAACACATGATATTCGATGCCTTTTTTTTTAAGCATTTAAAAAACCTTCAATGCTCTTTCCCACCTATACTTATAAAAGGAGACCGGTGTAGAAGGTAAAGGGGTGAAGGGGCTAGTCAAGACAATGAATTAGATGCCCTATAGTAGGTGATATTTAAGAGAGGTAACCTGTGCTTGCAGGTCAACAACCGAATAGAACAAAAAATGATTTCTAACATGATGAGCTTGAAATGGTACAAAGAACTTAGTTTTAGATCTCAAGATGGTATAAAGGACTTAGTTTAGGATCACAAGATGTACAACAAAGACTTAGATAACCTCAAGAGAAATATGTAGGACTGAGACTACAACCATAACAGGGTTCTGACAGAGTTAAGAATAAATTCAGAGACGATTGAAAAAACTTGCAAACTTAGACCTCAACCATCAAACAAACTTAGGGTTAAAAAGGCACCTAGATGCTAGGATCATAGACCAACTGAGAAGACTTTGAAAAAATTTTAGACATGAATGTGATCATTAAATCTGAGCATGACCACCAACATTAATGAAGTATCAACATATACCAAATCTGAAACATGTCATCTAAATTTCTTGATCTCTTGATAGTATCAATAAGCCAAAGATTCCTTTGAGCACTCTTTTGATCACTTTGCCACTGGTCTCAACATACAGATATGATATCACCTTAAAGTGATGAACAATTCCATCACTAACAATCATGAATGCTACCTTCTATGCATCTGCAAGACATCAACCATTAAATTACTGACATCAAACCATCAATGCTAACTTGAACATTATCAAACTTACTAAGAGCATGTATCTTGAGTGTGAACAACTAAACTGCTCGTATCAATCTGCAATGTGTACAAAGAAGATCTCCTAATTTGTAACAACAATCCTGCATCATCATTTCTTGAACAAGAACATACATCATTCATATGAATCATGTGAACTCCTGTATGATCAATATCAACACATTGTGAATCTGCAACACCTTTTGATATTAATGACAATCAACACAAACACCTTTTTGACATCAATGACAATTTACCTTCATCAATAACCCACTTCCCTAATAGAAATATCCCTTTAATGTTACATCTCCAATTTTGTCTTGAATTATACTTTTTACTGGGGCATAAGTAAAACTATTATGAATCTTAGATTAATGACAAGGAAAGACATGGATTATATTGAATATTATTTTGAAATTATGGAAATGATTATGATTTATCAGTTTAGTATTTGCACTATGAGATTTAATTTATTATTTGACAAATGATGCACTGATCATGATTTGTTGGGCAATGAGTGTGATACAGGATTACAGGTTTTTAGATAACTCTCAGAGAAGATAGAGAGAGTATCTTTCGAGGAGAGAGATATAGACCTTGGGTTACGAGTGGTCAATTTTCCAAATTGAGTATAAGTGTTTAATGAAAATGTGAACCAATGTGTCGTAAGAGGTAAGTCTTGCCTTGTTAGTTTGCTTTTGAACATAATCGACAGGTAGTCGATATTATTTACAAATTTTTCTAAGTCATAGTAAGTCGTAAGTAACGTTAACAATGCCTTTTGAACATGAATCAAGACCATTTACATCTAATGTAAAAGTTACGACATAATTATCGTAATGGGTGGTGTTTTTATTTTTGGGTCACTTTGTGTTTATTTGTCGACCCTTGAATGTCAAAGTGAATTCCATCAAGTTAGATTGACGTGTTTTTAACGAAGGAATGTGATGGGGAGGTAAACTCAACCCATTCACAATATCTGTAAATCGTTATTTTATTGCTATTATTCTTATTGATTTAAATCATAAGCATCGAATATGAACGATGATATGTAAGTCTTATTTAATATAAGCCATAGATGTATTTATAAACTGAAGAGGATAATACCTCACATTATTTAATAAACTTATCAATTGAATAACCTTGGGCGTGTTATTTATGACACCCACATTAATTCGAATGATGGAATTTGAATCACTTAAAGTGATCAACCATAATAACCATCGACGGTTATGCTTGTGTTGACCTCTTTAAGAGGGAGTTTGGTATTATAGTTGCATGCATTGAAAACTCTCCACATTCTGTGCCTTGAATGAACATGTGTTTATCTCTGCTACATAAGTGGGATCAGTTGTAAACCGAATGAGAGAGTGGTCGGTTGCATTAGCAATTATCTTACATTCGATGGAGGGGTAGAAACCGTTTCATTAAGAGATTTGAAGCATCATTATTGGCATGACTCACCTTGATCATAAGGGAGATAAGATTCACAGTTAGAGGACACACATACGGGGGGGATCATTTTGGAAAACATAGAAAGTAGGTCACAGCCAGAACATAGGCGTGTGGATGCCATCATTTAGGTTGAGTGAATAGTAAACATAGCTGCAGATAACTCTTGTGCCATTGCCAGGTATCACTCAATATCGGTGTGGAAACAATAATAGAATTATAAGGATTTATAATGTCTTTTATTTGCATACTTTGAAGAATCAATATTATCTCTTTTCATATGTCTGTGATATTCGATTCTTAATCAACAAACCTGTTAATGAATGTTTTCATTATGTTTAAAACCTTTGGAGTTAATGATTGCCACCATTATCATTGGCTGGCTGATGCTATCAAAGGCTATTAGCCTGAGTCAAAAACCATAGAAATGTGTAGAAGTCAGTCTATTGAAAGATATAACTATAGAATGATATTCCAATACACTGTAGAGGTCTTCTTTATGAGTGGTCGATTATGTAGAAAAATACAGTCGATTAAGAGAAGGTTTGACATTAAGAAGGACCGAGAGTTGATTATTGAGATATTTTATACCATTCTTATATATATATCAAGTACCATTTAGAACTATGATAGCATTGTAAACATAGTTGAGTAGGATGCTTAAATCTTTGAGGTGGTTAATGGAAGTATAAGAACCATTTCTTGTTAAGTTATGAATAACTATAATGGTTGTTTTCCAAGAAAACTTAGAATCTCATTAAGCTTAGGAAGATACCTTTTTCATTATAAATCGAGTGATAACTCAATGGAAATGCTTCGATAGAAATATGAAGGATCATAGGGTTATCCTTAGTAATTTTTACATGAGAATATCTTTGTAGGAAACCAGTCTAATATGATTAAATGAAGTCTAACGAGATAGGAATTTGAGAGGAATCATATTCGAGTATATATATGTGTCATGACTATTGAAGTCATCATGAATAGGTAAACCGAGAATATTCATATTTTCGTATAAGAGGAAATATCTATTTTGAACGATAGTTCACTATTTTTTTTTTAGTTTAGATAAACTATGAGTTGTTATTAACCTAGTCTCATTGATATGAGTTTCGAATAATTTGTAAAGCCATATTAATATGGGATATTATGTAAAACTTAGAGTCGAACTGAAAACAAATGATTAGATAAGACATATAGATTTGTCTAAGTTTGAGAAAAACTAGTATCATGTCAAAATGATTCAATTGAATTGTCAACTTAGTTGATAAGGGAAAAACTACAGAAATACGACAGTATCCAAGTCGAGTAGAGGTGGGTGAACATAATGACGACATTCATTATGAATGATATTCAAATTAAAAACTTTGGCCAAAGCAATGCAATTGTCTTCTGCATGCATTGTCGGTTCACTGTATTTGGAATTGCATAACCTATCATAAATCATACTTAGCTAGAGGGTATCTAGGGTTGTATGGTTGATAGAGTTGTGTAGGATACAAAACTATGTACTCAGGATAGGAAATTTACCACTAGTCACCTTTGGTCTACATCCCTCGTGAAGGGTAGGGCCACTTCCTATGTGGAAGAAGTGTGGGAGACCACCAGTTTGTGGATGGAGGTAAATCACTGGAAAGATACTCTCTCTCTCTCTCTCTCCAACCAGAAGATATGCCAGGGCTTGTGATAAAGATGTCAGATATTCAGCAGCAATATTTATTCCAAATTGTCTATGTAATTGATTTACATTGTAAACTATATCCTTGAGAAAGACTTCATGATGTAATGCTCTTTGTAAAGGAAAAATCTTATAATTATTGATATTGGTTTATGAGTTAAATAAAGGAAAATTTTTCTCTATCTCATTTTTATCTTGTTAAATTACTCTATGGTAAATTTTTTTGGTTTTACTATGTTTTAAGAATGTCGATATTACATTTAAGAAGAAGTAGAAGACTCATGGGATCTAGTGCTCTTGAAGAAAACAATATTACTACCTCTGAAAATCCATTGAACACCTTCTTTACAAAAGGAGAGACACAAGTTTTGTAAGACACTACACCTCATACAACCATTATGGAAGATCAAATATTTCATGATGTTGATGACACTATTGAGGTGGTAACACATGTACGTAATGAGCAAATAAGAAAACTTGATAAAGAGTTAGCCAATTTTTAAGCAGTTGTTGAAAATGAAAGGATAGTAGAAGAAGCTATACCTGTGATTCACAACATAAGAGAGTTGATAAAATAAAGACACGATGGTATTAATGTTATTCAAGGTTTAATGCATATAGTATACAATAAAGTTATACCGGTGATTGAATGTGTGAATGGTATTAATAACATGTTGTCACCATCTCACACGCAAGTATCAATACCTATACCGACTACAGGAATGTCTACATTTACATCAAAAATTTTAACCACTAATGCAAATGCTTGTAGTAATGCTACTACTAGTATTGGAGTATCTAATGGCACTAATTCACAAAATTACAAAGTTGTGGGATTCAACTACCAGAACTTAGCACCTAAGGTGACTTCTCTCTTGAATAATTACTCTCAACCACCTCTCCATCCCATTTATTCTCAACCACCTCTTACATATAACTATTCGCAACAACCTTCCACCTACAATTGCTATCAACCACCTTTTGTTTCAACTCACAACCAATCTCCCCAAAATGTCATGCATACGTCTTCTAATTCCCAAACCACATCTCCTAATGATGCAATCTTAAACCAACTTTTGCAAGGCATGACTTCTTTACAACAAAAGGTGACAAATTTGACAAATTCTTCACAACCTAATGTACCAACTTATCATGCCCATAATCCCCTATTTTACGCAATATTGAGAACTCCTATGCCTGAGAGGTTTGAAACTCCTTGATTTGAAAAATACGGTGGAAAAGGTGATCCTAATACCCATGTGGCAGCATTCACGGCTACGTGTAGTGATTTCTACTTTGAAGAGGACTTGTTAGCAAAACTATTCCCATGATCTCTCAAAGATACTGCATTAGAATGGTTTTGCTCTTTACCTCGCAATTAAATACACTCTTTTTCACAACTAGTTGATCAATTTCTACAACATTTTCAAGTAAACATTGGACCTCAAGTCTTTTTGATCAATTTAGTTCATTATAAGCAAGGTCCAAAAGAGAAGTTAACTGAGTTTATTAGTCGGTATCAATCCCTCTATGCACAAATTCAATATCAGATGAAGGATGAGGATGTTCAGAAGGTGTTTATTACAAATCTACAACCTAACATCCATGATAATATTCTCTTGATGAAGTACAACTCTTTTCAACATTTATGCACCGCCCTTCATGATTATCAACTTTCGTCTAGTCAGTATGAAAACCAAAACTCATTAGTTCAAGTTGGTCAATCCATGGGTGGACTGTCACAAAACAAATTTAAGAGGAATAATAAGACTTTCATTAAGGTTAATGGATAGAATTCAAACAATTTCTCACAAATGTCTGCTATCACTAATCCGAAGAGGACAACGTTTCAACAAATAAAGTTTACTTTGATATTTGAATCTTATCATTCTATCATGAATCAAGCTATGAGTAATAATCTCTTGAAGCTTCCTCCAGTTAAACCATTGGATCCTAGTAGAATGCAAGGACCTTATTTCGATGCTAATGCCTTTTGTCATTATCATCAGTAACAAGGACATGATACTGAATGATGTATGCGTCTTAAACATGAAATACAAGACCCCATCGACTCAAATGTTATACATGTATCTGGTGTGAATGATAACAAAAATAAGTCGGTTGCTCCTTCGAATCAAATTTACAAATCTTTACTGATCCTTTCCCTAAGTATACCAATAACAACAGGATGGAACAAAACCTGGTAGAAGTAGATGATGACTATTTATACTACAATGATATAATTGCCACGATAAAGGTGGATAAAAAAAATACTGAGTTATTACCTTGTCCACTAAGTAATGGTATTTATGCTGAGGTTCCTCCTCTATTATCCCTTCAAGGATCGGGAGATAACCAATATGCATTGGAAAGATAAATGGAACAACCAAAGCAAGATATTCTGACAAAATAAAAGATTGATATGGTACAAGGTGGTTCTTCTCCTTACGATAGATAGAATCAACAAAATAAGAGAACTAAAACTTGGAAAAGAGAAAGACGATTATCATCAGTTGCAAATAATAGTGGTTCTCCTCCTCATAAGAAATAAAAGATTTCACATACACAAGGATTTGAGAAACAAGCACCGCATGGACTTTCTGACAACAAAGAACACCCTAATAAGAACCACTCAAGCTTCACACAAAATGTGATGGAACATCTCTCCAAGATGCTCACAAGTTCCAAATTTTAGTATGGTCATACTGCAGGTAAGTATTTCTAACCCTTTACCTCCATGTTGTGTTTCCCTCGTAATGTGTTATGTGTTGTTTAGGCTTCCTAGGATGACCTTGACACTCTTGTAAGGTCAAGGATACTGGTAGACCGCCTCTGTTGTGACCCTTCTATTTGTATCATCATTCTTCTATATTGCCTCTCCTCTATTTTCATTGTTGTGTGTTGTGTCTAAAGGACATAGCATTGTGGTTGGTGATTTGGGGGCACCCTCCTACGATATTGTCCCTAAGGCACTTGTTTCTCCTCTCTTGATTTATTGTTTATCTTCCTCTAGTGGTTCTACCTAGCTGGCAGATGATGAAAAACATATAATATTGATACGAACCTAGTGCCCCTTCAGCGAGAAATCAAAAAATGGACCTAGTCCATAAATGACGAGGGGGTTGATATATATTATTCGACGCTTGGCTAGTAGAATCACTCCTTGTCATATTTTGATGTTGTCTTATCGCACTTACAAAACATAATAATACTATTGCTCCGTGCACTTTGTTTATCTTGGATCTCGCATTGCTTGGCTCTTCATGTGAATGATTACATGCATTTTTGTTTATCATGATTATATGGTTGCTAACACCTTTTATTGTAGGAAATTGTGTGTTTGTGGGAACATTTGGTGATCGTAAAGTACATGTCACCTTTTGGGGCATGGGCTTTGCGAGAGCTCGTGTTCCCTTGTGTGTTTTCTTCCTACCTTAAGGTGCTTGATATCGGTACACAATATCAACCACCTTAAGGTGGGGGCATATATAAGGTAAGTTGTTTGATGATTTTGATACTAACAAAGCGTGTTTGTAAGCCCTCTATGGAGGCAGGATCTTGTATCTCTTAGCGAGTGCACATCTTTATTTTATATTGTAATCATTAAGCCCTCTGCAAAGGTGGGATATTATGCATATCCTTTTTATTTTAAGCCATCTACAGAGGTAGGGATGGTGTATTTCTCGAGGAGATTGCACATCCTGTCATTTTCTAAAATGTCCTCTGAGTAGGCCGGGTGGATCTGAGACTATCCTACACTTAAGCGTGTCTTTGATGATTGTTGTGGCAAAGCACAATCATCGGTGTGTGCCTGTAATGTGTTTGAGATGGTAGCGAACCTAGCAATAGGTTTCTTCCATCGCTTGTTTGCCATTTTTTCTCCGTACATCTTCCATGTGTGTGTGTATGGGGTGTTTGTTCCCAAGCATAGTTTCAAGACCAGTGGTGATGAGCTCCTCCTATGCTTTGGGATTTGTCTGGTGTGTTTGTTCTCAAGTGTAGTTTCAAGATTGGTGGTAATGAGATCCTCCTACACTCTGAGATTTGTATTGTGTGTCTGTTGCCCATTATGCAGTTTCAAGATTGGTGGTGATGAGCTCCTCCTGCATTTGGGTTGTGTGTGTTTACTTTCCTTGTATTTGCATTTGTATTCATATATATGAGAAAATGAAAAATGAAATGATCATTGCATTCAATGTATTCAGTGTGTTTTGCGTGTCTTTAATGTTGTCTTCTCTATGTTTTGCATGACTGTAACTGTCTTCTTCGTGTTTTGCATGTCTGCTACTGTCTTCAATGTGTTTGGCATGTCTTCATCTTGCTTGGCATGTTTGTTGTGTTTGTTGACCTTACTTTAATGCATGTATGGGCCTTGCTTTCATGCATACATTAAAGTGGGGGCTAAATGTTATGTTGAAAAATGTCCCCTTGGGGGATTTTCCCTCTTAAGGTTTAGCTCTCGAGTCCTTAGAGTGCATTTAAAGCATCTTGTGTGTTAATTTTGAATCCTGATGAGAAAACCCCTAAGTCTTATGGCAAATAGGACCTAGGGGTGCTATTGAGATGACTCCTACCTAAAATAGGGGGGAGGACTTGGGCGCTCATGCCCTAGCCCTGCCCTATTTTGGGTCAGGCCCTAATTTGAAGTGTCAGTTTTATGACTATTGTTTGGTCCTATTTCTATATCAAAAGTTTGAATTACAAAATTCTTAGCGGGAATGTTTGTAGTTGCATATATAAGCATGTTTAGGTTTTCATTTTTAAACTAGAAGATGATTGCAAACTTTAGGCATACTTGTGATTTTAGAGCATCCATGATATTCATTATTACAGAACAGAGCATTGTTATTGTGTATGTGATTGTAGATTTGACTTCATCTTCTCATGTGATTGAAGAGCCTTCGTTTATGTGAGATCTACACTTCAAGGTGACATCTATTATGTTTTCAATCATTTATCATTTGGATTTTGCCTCTATCCTGTAGGGATACGCACTCTTATCTGACAACGGTGTTTGGAAGACTTGAATGTCTCTCCAAGGCTTGACTAAGGCAAGCCTCTAAACGCTAGAACCCCCAACCACACTCATTTGTGATTACAGGTTACTGGTACCGAGTTTCATGGAGTGGAGTTGTAGAGGAAGGTTGCAGACGACAAGGATTCAGGATCTAAAAGAAAGAAGTAAAATGAAGCTTTTTTGGGACATGGGCACCTAGGAAAATGTCCTCTGGAGTTTTAGAGATGAGAATCAGAGTTACAAGCACATTCTACATCTAAAGGAGATTCTACATCCTAAGAATCAGCCTACCTTGGACTTGGGCACCCAGGGTAGTGTCCTTTGCATTTCAGGTGACGAAAATAGTTAGAACAATGATTATCAGTGCCGGAAGGAGTTCTGCATTCTGCGAAGAAAATAGTGCCTTGGACTTGGGTGCTCGGGGCATTGTCCTTGACTATTCTAAATTTTGAACTTTGAAAAATGGTCAGTTATTAATCTTTGTCCTTTTCCTTAATCTATAAGCATTTATCAAAATTTACCACTTTATTCACTATTTTGTATATTTAGGGTTTTAAGAGTATTTGAGCATTAAATAGAGATATTGATTAATAACATCCAAGCTTCCACATTGTTCCAAGTGATAGCCCAACCTGTTAGGTGAATTCTCTCACTTAGTAGAGATTCAACTCAGTTGATATGTCCTTGAATGTTTGTGGTGAAGGAAGGATCTAATCCCATCAAACCCTCAAACCAAACTAAAATCAACCCCCTCCCTTTTTATCCACTAAACAATATCTCCAAGCTACAATCTGTGAAGAGGAGAGATACTTGTCAGGTCTATCTGTCCCTCATTAGTTGGAATCTGCAGTACCCAGGGAATGATGACTAGTTGAAATTACATTTGTATATTCAATAAATCTTGCAGAGAATCTGTCTCATATCCACTTTGGTTTATGTCATCTATCCCTTCTTTATCCTTTCCATTCTTTTGTTCCTCATCATTATTTTCCTTCTCATCTTGACTCTCCTTAGAGGTAACTTGTCCTCTTGTTTCAACATTTCCTAGATTTTCTTTGGAGGAGGTGCAACACTATCCTTGTCTTGACCCTCAATGTTTTATGCCTCGGTTGTTTCTAGAGAAAATAAACCTTGTTCTACAAGAGTGTTTGGAGGAGTTGAAGCACCAATATCTTCAGGGAGGGTCATCTCCTTATTCTTTTCAGGCATGTCATTTCCTTCCTCACTTTCCTCAAATTGACTAGATAGTTCTTCAATGATCCCCATCTCAATCTTCAACTCATTGAGGACTTCTATAGTTTTCCTTAAATTTTACTTTTAAAACTTCTCTATCTCCTCATTCCTTGACATTAAAGTGTTTAGTCTCCTCTTAGTCCTAAATTATTTTGTAAGAATTTTGGAAACTCTGATTCTTTCTTCTTTAGAGATGGTAGGACAAGCCTTTTCAACAACACTTTTCTTTAAATCTCAACTTCTTTGTTTAGTGCATCATCTCTCCTTTTGGTTAGGATGTCAGCTAGGCCTTTTGGAAGTTGATGTATGATTTCAATCAAAGTTAGATTGTGTGCTCCCATATACTTGACCACTGCTTCTTCAAGAGTGGATTTATCATCTGTAGGCCTTTCATCATAGATTCTTGTAACTTCTACCAAGGTCCCTTCTATCATAGCATTTATAGTTGCATCTAACTGTAGGAGAACATGATCAAGTTTCTTAATCTTCTTGGCTTTACCTTTTCTTTTCTCCTCTAAGGTCTCACCTTCTTTTCTTGTTCTTTTCTTCAATAAAAATGATTTCTTTATTTCCTCTTCATCTTCTTCAACATCTTCAACATTCACTAGATTTATCTTTTCTTCATCTTTAATTTCTTCCTCTTCTTCAACATTTTTGACTTTTTCTCTTTTTCCCTTACTCTTTTGCCTAGGCTTTTTCTTTTTAGTAGTTTGTACTGGGATTTCAAAACTAGTTCTTTCAGCATGTAAAGAAGATCTAGATGCAATAGAGGAGGTTGCTGCAGTTGATTTGCTTGTTCTTCTTGGATGTTCAGAAGGAGGTGTTTGTGCCCCTCCTAAATATCCTTTAGGAGACCTGAATATCTCCTCTAAGTTCGTTTTCATTTTCTCAACTTTGGATTTTGTCTCTTATGTTTCCTTAACATCCTTCTTAGCATTTTGTACACAATTTCATCATATGTGCCAAACCTCTCAGTAGAGGGATCCTTTGGCTTGCTGAGAAGAATGTCAGTATATCCTACCAAATCAAATTCTGACACCTCATAGGGCAAGGTTGTAATCCAAAAACTTCTTGTCTCAACAACCTCCATATAACAATTGTCTTTGTCAACCATAAAGGTGATATCATTTTTGTATTTTTCTACAACCTTGGTAGGAATTCTATGTCTAGATTGCATATCAATCTGAAAAGTCTTGAAGAATCCCTAAAATAAGGTATTGCAATGTTTGTGATCAGAAAAAATTCTCGTGTAATCCTTGATTTGATGAGCCACAAGTTTATTTGAGTTCCACACCATTCCCCATTGAAGAAAACTCATTCAAATAGTAAAATATAAGACATATTATTAGAGAACCATACCAAAATCTATATTTGGTTTCTTTTATCCTTTTTAAGTTGTCTACAAGTTGTTTCCATTGAAGTTCACAAAGATCAAAATCTTTTCCTTCCTTAACCATCTAATATGCTGTGTGGATTGCTATTGTGGAGGCAGAGTTATCTGTGTTTGTAAAGTATATTTTTTATACAATACCCATGGTTGCATACTAGACCCCCATGTCATCAATATCATCTACTATTAAAGTTCTTTTGTCAAATTTAGCTCAAGTGAGCCTCATTACCTCTTCATTCTTTACAAACTTCAAAACTGGCACAGGTTCAAAGGAGCGTAAACCTGCCACTACCTTTATGTCATCCTTGGTAATAATGTGAGGACAGTCTAAGTAGAAGATTTCTTCATGAATCTAGCTTAGGGCAATTCTTACCTAGGCATCTTCATATCAAAAGTTTGGAAAACCCTTCCAGATGTCTAGGTTTTTGGCGGCAATGTTTGTAAATTCTAGTTTTAACTAGAAATCATCTCCCAAAAAATGTTGATTTCTGAATTGTTCAAGTTTAAGATGGTCAAACTCATCAATTGGAGAGTAGATATAGATCTAGATGTCCTATGTATGTAATACATTTGCTAGAACTCATGAGAATGCTCTAGCTTCATCAGTTATAGTGGATTTGAAAGGATGCTTCTTGAATTTAGGCTTTGGTCTTTCAACTATATCTATTACCACTGGTGTTGCCATTGCAATATCTTCAAAGCTAGGGTTTTAACCAGAGAGATGAAAAATACTTGGATATGCAGTGCTAAATCTTGCTCAGTCAACTTTGCTAAGTGCTTTTAGTTCTCCTTTAGCTCTTCAAAACTTTTGTCTTTGTTCAAATGTGATCAAAATGATCAGGAATCACTTATATAAACATTCAACCAACAATTTCCCTCCACATTAATTGCATCCTTTGCATTAACCTAATTTGTCCCCTTTTCATATGTAGAACCTTATAAATCTTAGCAATCCTCTACAGATCATTCAAATTCTCTAGAATTTTTGTTAAGGTCACCTACATGTTGAGTGCTTGCATCATCATGAAGAGAAAATGCTAAATTTTAGAAATAACTCCCCCTGAGTCCATGTATCCTTTTGGTAGAAGTTCTTGTCACTTTAAACCCTAAAGTCTTCCACAATCTGCCGCATTTAGAGATTTTTCTCTGGAATTTTCATCAAACTCCTCTAATTCTTTGTCTTATCATTCTCATGCCAAAACTAACCCATATGTTGAAAGTTGAGCATCTTGCATGTTTAGGGGTTTGAAAATTTTACCGTCGAAACTCCCCCTGATCTAGTGTTTTGCCTTTTAATTACTGGAGGACACACCTGCATTAGGCAGAGGTCCAAAAATATCACTAACTTCCTTCTTCCATACTTTGTTCATTTCCACTATTTGCAGAGCAACATCAATGGATTTCATATACTTTTCAGAGTGCCTAGTTTGATTGCACTCATAACAAGTGCACTTTGTTTGCTAAGCATTTCTTTTTCTTCTTGCCCTTGATTTGTAGTTAGCTACTTTGTGGCCAAACTTATTGTAGGTATAACAATATCCATACAATGATTGAGCATTATCCTTGTTATAACTTGGCATTTTACTTCTGCACTCATTTGCCCTATGTCCCATCTTATTACAAGCATAACACCTAATAGAGCTCTGGCTCATCTTGCTTCTACATTCAACAACTTTATGACCAAATTTATTGCAGATGTAACACCTTAAAGTATTTTAATTCATCTTGTTTGTACAATCCATATCTTTGTGACTAAACTTATTGTAAGTAAAGAAATTGCCATTGAAGTTTTGAGAATACCTGATGTGAGCTGATTGCCTTGTAGGTTAAGGATGCATGCAATTTTTCTTCACATTCTTCCTTTGTCTTTGGATAGGAGTGAATTCATCTTCATTTGAAGCTTTGTAAGCTTTCCTCTTAGGATCTTTAGTGTAAGATTCTTCTCTCCTAGATTCAGACTTTCCTGTTGAATGAAAGTTATCATATAAGTTTGTAGAGGGACTAATCATAGGACTCTTTCCCTTATCAAAACCAAGACCTATTTCTTCTTTTTCTAGCTTTTGAGAACTTATTATTTCATCAAGAATATTAGTTCCTCCTCCCAGTTTTAGTCCCTTGTCAATCTATTCTTTTGCCTTTTCCAGTTCTTTCCTTAGAGTGACAACTTCCTCTTCAAGTTTTGAACATTTAGCTGATTCCTCATTGAGCTTGATATTTAAACAATCTTTAATCCTTTCTTCTTCTTCAACCATGACCTTTAATTTTGAGATCATGTCTTTAGCCTCCTTGATCTTGTCACCTCCTTTATCTCCTTCTATAAGAGTTGTTAGTTTCCCAATTTCTTCTTTTGATTCTTTTGATTTTGTTTTCAACTTGTCAATTATCTCCTTTGCATTTTCAAGCATATCTTCATATTCTAGATTTAGATATTTTTCTTCCTCAAGATCATTAAGGGTTGTCTTCAGTTCTTCTTCAAGATCAATTTCACACTCATTAGACTCAAAGTCCCAACCTTCAGGTTCCATTGCTTCTAGATCTGGTTCTGGTGCAAATATATCATTTTTCATCACTTTAGATTCCATGTGTTCAAGTGGAGGATCTACCTCAGCGGTTAAGCTTCTCAAAGGTACTTGGCTCTGATACCAATTGTTGAACACAATGGGGTACTGAGAGGGGGGTGAATCAACACACTTAAAAACATTAACCAAACATTACTGATAGAACTAAATAGCTTTCAAAAGATGAAGAAAAACATGCAAATCAAGAGTCAATAGATAATACTAGTGTTTTTACATAGAAAACCCTAAAACAAGTAAAAACCATGGTGAGGATTAGCTCACAATATAATATGCTCACTACAAAAAGACATTACAACAATGTTTTAGGGCTTCAACTCAAGGAAGCTACTACTCCCTGATTTAAAACTTTGATTTAGGGTTATAACCCAAGGAAGCTACTATTCCTTGAATGCTCAACTCACTTCTATTACAATGATGATATTGATATGAGAACTACTATGGAGAACACATTTGTTGTATGCTGATAGTGCAGTCTTCTATTCTTGGTCAATACATATCTTCAAACTGATTCTACGCATTTCATATCTTCTTCTACTCTACTATATTCATATTCACCTCAATTACCTTTCAAATGAATTATATCTTCTATATATATCCTCTACAAGATCTTGAAACATTGATTAGGTCGACATCCAGAACAATATTGAATGTAGTGTGTGTAGTTAGTCACTGGTCAGCCACAACACTTGCAAAGTGATAATAAAATTGTTGCAGACCTTAGGGATTTATGAAGAACATAAAGACACACCTTTTAGACTTGGAGAAACTAGTTAGGAGCCTTCACATGCAATAGGTACTTAACTAGTTGGCTCATACTACTTAACACTGTTGACTGTTCATCTTTCAACTGCCAGGGAGAAGCCGAAACCTTAATGAAGACAAATGATTGAATCATGCAAGAGATCAATAACAATCATACACCTTACCAGAGAAGTATCATACCAAACTATGCATCTGCAAGACAATAAATGTATCAATTTGTAGGGAACATAATCTTCCAGGGACCTTATGTAATGCTTCACAACCCAAAATATGATGTTGCAGTGAAGTGCAGGGTCTGAAACCATCTGAGAATGATAATAGATATCAATGTATGCTACTCACTAGATCCACACACCTCTGTTTGAACTTTCTGGAGGAATTCAAGAATGGCTTAGGTACTTAGAGTTCTGGAAGATAGTTATACTTATAACTTTGCTTATGACTATGACATTTTGATGCAGTACCAGAAAATAAGAATTATCTATATGCTGATCATATCTAATGTGTCTTGTACCATATACGATCTGTGCACAAGCTTTGATAATAGATTTACACATGTTTCATCTTTTGAAGAACTTAACTTGTATCTTCAGGCTCTGGAATACAATGCGATACCTTTGTCTCTTGAGTAATATCTTTGTGGACCACTCGAATACTTGGAACATCATCATAACATATAACATATTGATCTTAGTCATTCCTTAGGGCCGCATGACAATTAGATCTCTCTCGGAGGAATGTAGAGCATTCCATTTTCTCCCTATTACTACTCTGCTCTATCTTAGTGATGGCCAATGAACTATCCCTTGTAACTTTTCATGCTGAAAGAATGAGAGAGTAAAACCTTGGATATAATATTTCAATACATGTCAAAAACTATCATTAGAATTGCATGGAAAACTCTCTCTTTGCGGAGAAGTGTAGACCAATTCAAGTTGACTCTACCTTAGGTTTTGCACTGAGAATGCCTTAGACACTTTTCTACTTCTTTCTCTTGAGTGTGGTACTCCCAACTGATGAGATATATCTGTATATATGCAGGAATCATGCAAGGATATGAGTGTTTTCCTACGAATCATGTTCAAGCCTAGAATTGATCCATACTTAGACTATTTTCTCTTCTCCTAGACTAATTTTCCTTGACCATATTGACTCTTCCTTTGTACAAGTCTGTCTATGCATTTCCATCTATTATTTGACATTAATGTATACTATGTTGACATCAATGACAACACATATTGCCAACATCTATATGTTCTTCATGCCTCATTCATGCCTCACATGTTCTTTCTCTATGTGTTCCTTATGTATGTCTCTTGAGTGCTTCACATGTATTCTATATGTGTTTCACATGTATTATATGTATACTTTATGCCTTATGTGTATGCTTTGTGTATTGTGTGTATACTTTATGATTTCTCAAGTGTATGCCTTGTGTATGTCATATCTTATCTAATGTTTTCTAAATGCTTCATGTATGAGGAAATTATGTTACATGTCTTATGTGTATGCCAATCATCATAGACTCCTAGGATCCTAAACTTGGGGGCTTGATCACCCCTCAATTTTGGTGACATTCTATGGTTCTATGTTTGTTGTATTTGAATTTTGTCTTCTCCATCCTTTAGTGTGAGTTTGAACGTAAGTTCATATCCACTCTAAAGTGGGGGCTAAATGTTACATTGTAAAATGTGTACACTAGCATTTTACACCTAGTTTAGCACCTAGGTGGACCTAAAATATTTATCCTTATTAATCAGAACCTATTTTAACACTTTTTTGAATATTAAGCGATAAAATCTTGATCTTGATGATAAAACCCAACAAAATAATTATGAGACCAACCTAAGAACACCTAAAGAGACTTATTCCAATATTTTTTGGTCTAAAGGAAAGGGCACCCAAGTGCCCTGGTCCCTCATTTATCCCTGATCTAATTTAAAGGTATGTTGGCTTAAGACATCTTAAGTGGTTCCTCATGTCAGCCCTATTTGGTTTTATTCATCATTTATGAGTGGGAATGCATATAAAAGAAAGTTCATTTATTTATTTGAGCATCTAAGCAATCTAGGCACTCTTGCACTCTCTTCTTCTCTCTCATGCTCTCTAATAATCTCTATGGTGGATTATTGTTGCGGCACTAACTTATTACAAGTATTGTGAAGATCTTTCTACTTCTTTAGGCTACACCAACTTCTTGAGTCAAGTTGTGACACTGCTTCAATCATGCTAGGGTTTCCATGCTCATGGTGACTTCTTTCCTTCGTGGTTTGTTCTAGCATTTCATTTTACTTCAGATTTGCCTGTGTCCTCCTAGGGCATGCACTCTTTATCTCTCATCATTGCTATTGTGGAGGTGGAAACACCATTCACAAGCATTGATTTAGGCAAGCTCCTAAATAGCACCCAACCATTTTACTTCTTGTGTGTGTGCATGTTGCATCTGAATGTTTCTACAAAAAACAAGTTACAGGAAGCAAGAAGACAGAAGGGTGAAGGCATAAGAAGTTCAACATTCTGCAAAACCCTAATTAGGGTCTAGGGTGCCCAAGTGCCCTAGTCCTTTGGGCTACCAAATCAAGATCCAAGTTCCCCTCTATCCATTGGTCTCTACTATGCTTTTAGATTGTCCGTATCTATTTCTGATAGTCTTTTATGCTCTGATCTTTCACAACTAGGGTTTGATATTTTTCCCTAATTTGCTTGATTAGATTTGGTTGGATTAGGTTAACACTCCTCTATACAACAAGGGGACAAAATCCCTATAGTTGTCTCTCCTTCTTGGGTAGAATCCAAGCTTAGTTGTGTTCTAATGCTGGATAGAAGAGGGTTTGAACTAGTTTGATCTACTGGACTAGTCTCTCTTTTCTATGTAACATAGATTAGGATATTTGAGATTTACTTGGGGGTCTAGACATATAGCAAGATTCTAAAAATACTTAATCTCCATACAACTCTACAATTTCTTTGAAAGGAACTTGAAAATGAATTGCAGAGACATGAGGTCCAGAGGGAGTAGGATATTTTGAGGATAATACACCCTAACATGGCTTAAAGTTCTGAATCCAAGAGTACCAAAAAACTTCACAACTTTTTATAGGGGTCAAATGAAAATGTTTTCCAAAGGTAAATTGACTTAAAATACCCACAAGGGACCAAACTAGTGAAAGTATGATAATAATTTCCCCAAATTTGCTCAAGAATCACTCTCTAAGTTAGGAGATAAAGATTTGAGACTTAGATTGGATATGCAAAACAAATAGAGGGGGTTCACATTTTAAAGAAAAATGGGGCATGTGTGCAAGGGACAACACTTATCTCCATTAATGTTTTCCGTTACCTTGTTGTGACTTGTCATTTTTCCCTCTAATTCCTACATTAAATTATATCATTAGTATCAAAGCAAGTTCCAAAATCTTCTCTTGTAAATTTTCTCTAATACAATGATGGCATCAATAGTGACGCAACCCATACTTTTCAATTGTAGACTCCATGCCACATTGAAATCTATGAACCACATATATATCTTCATCTAGATATCATTTGTGCTATTAAATAACCTTACAATGGTCACAACATTGCCTTCTACAACCATAAATAATGCAAAATTTAGACAACTAAATAAACCTTAACATGCTACCTCAACCAATATATTGTGTAGCCTTTCTAATACATATTCTCTTGTCAAGTTTGTGGAAGATTCTATAACATCTACATTGTGTACCATGATAGAGCTGCTATATTCTCTATAGTCTAGTTTCTTTAGTATAGCTCTAATAGTAAACATTGGTGATTACATTAGAAGCTACATAGTTCATTGAAAGAGAGTACATGATGTTTTTCAACTTCACTCTAATAAGTAAATGACTCCAAGCTCATTTTGCACTAGTCATCATTAAGAGAAACATTTATGCTTGGCTTAAATCATCAATAATCTCAACATGCCAACCATGCCAACCATGGCATCAGTACCACCATGCACAAGAACATATGACTTTTTATAAGTACACTTTCTCCTTTATCAATAATACATTAGATACACACATCTACACATCTTCTAGCATCGGAATGATATGCACTCACCTCTATATCTTCATGGTCATAGTAGGAATTGTGTTAGGAAATGTATCTCCACCTTGCATCCTAATGTTAACAACACAAAAAATCATTTTTTGGGCTACATAATAGAAAAATAATTTATGGGCTATAGAGGTCATTTTTGGCCCTAAAAATGTCAAATGGGTTGTAACAAACAAACTAGTTATGTGTGTTGATGGAGAAAATTGCACAAATTCCAGCACCAACATGGGAAGTTTCAAGAATGTGGAACTTGACACTTGAAACAACCTCTAGATTTTACAGAAGCTGGTTCTTCCTTTTTTCAATGGATTTTAGGTAAAGGGAAGAAAAACAAGATTACAGATACAATAAACAAAAGCTTCTAACTCTATGGCAATGTGCCAGATTTATATAAGTATCAACAACTAGCACAATGATTAAACCTTTAGTATTCAGTTATGTTGAAGAGATAATGCAACATGATCAACATAAAAAGATTGCAAACAAATTTAGAATCAAAGGCCAAATTCAAAGCAATTATATAGAGACACAAAAAATATCATTGAACAACACAGAGCAGCGTTACTTTTCATTAACAGGTTCAACAAAATACAAGAGGCACAATAACATGCACAAGTCTATATGCTTCTTCTTGAAACAACTATGAAAGGCTAAAATGATACAATCCAGTTGCAACAATAATCTCTCTATATTTTTCTATGTATATCTTTCAGTTACCAAACTTCCCTATTTATAGCAACAAAATTTGACTCAAGATCACTCCCATCTGTTAGAATCTCAACGACCTCTAACTCAACTAGAAGTCGTACTGGTACTCAAAATCTCCTTGAATCTGCAACTGTTTCTTCCCTGCGCGCCCATTGGCTGAGTGACACTAAAAATGCGGCACTATAACTTGCAGTTCTATTGAGACACATGACGGCATCTGTGAGCTTCTAACGGCTCTAAAACTATTACGTGGCACCTTTTGCTTGCTACGTAGTTTCCTTTTCTTATTAACAAAATAGATGAGACACTGCCACTTGCCGCATTCTGTGACATCTTAGAGACTGATATGTGGTGGCACTTGAGGATTCAAAATTAGAACACTTGGTGCTCTCTGTGCATCCTAAAAGCTTCTTTACCTTACGTACTAAACACCCATGGTGATGACACTTGTTACTCTCCATATCACTTTAGAAACTATGGCTTTTACCTCGCGGGGCCCACCATACATCTCGTCACTTCTCAAAAATTAACAAATTATAGAGACACACGACATCATCCGCATAATGCAACAAAAGACACTTGGCATCAGTGCGTGTTTCCAAAGCTCTATCAAAAAGTTCCTCAAAGCCCTACGGAGATGACACTTGGCATCCTCCATGTGCTACTGAAACTGTAAAAGAAACATACGGCTTAGAGGTACATGGCAACTTCTGACAGCATCAAAATGGGATCTGCGAGCCTCAAAAGCTTCTTTAGTTTTCATTTTTTTCTTGACTCCCATGTGCAACACGTGGCACTCCCTGCTGCACACAGAAACTTAAGCCATAACACCCTGGGCCCACCACATGCTTTTCGGCACCTCAAAAGCTATCAAAGAAGGATAAATGTGGCATCTCCTGCTACCACAAGAAAAAGACACTTGGCATCTTCCGCTTGCAAGCTGCATCAAACAAAAACCTCCTCAAGCCTCACGTTAATGACATGAGGGGCATTCTGTACACAGAAAGAAACTAAATAAAGAGAAATGCAGTTGTATGTGGCGCATTCTGGCAACATCTTATAATTGGAAAGCATAAAGAAGGCACACAACACTATTCCCAACACTTAGAAATTATTCTTGCTTCTTTGAGACCCCAATCCATGTGGCAGCATTGCATGTCATTTAGAAGCATTTTCCTTGTTCTCAATACTGACATGTGGCACGCTCTACGCACAGGAAACAAATAACAATAGAAACTACAGAAAATAGAGCAACAAACTAAAAATGAAACAATGAGCCGCGATTAAGCAAAAAACAAAATGTAGAGTTTTAACTCTACAGTTCTTGGTGACTACATGGACCTCTATGCCTGCTTAGAGAGAACTCTAGAAACATCAGAAAAAGTTCCAAAAAACAAAATTGCATTGCCACTACTAGAGAATAGAATCATAATTTCTATAATGCGGCCTGATATCCAGACCACTCTGAATCTGATAACCCTTGTCTACTCTGCAGATCTTGAAAGGCAAAATCTAAATTGATAATGTCCTTGTGAGAAAAGGACTGTAGAATCTGTACCACAACATGTAGCTGAAACTCAAGATGAGCCATTGGAACAAGAACTGCCTCCACTTCCTCAACACTTGAAGAATCACTCAGACCTTAGAAAATAGTTTGATCATTTTGTTTGGTTAGTATGAGAGCCTTTATTGCATTAGTCATTAGAATTGTACTATCATCTGGAAAAGGGGATGGTAACCCCAACTGCACTAACTCTTCAATGTGTCTTTTCATATTTTTGACACCCTCCTTTACCACATCCAAAAGTGCTTTTGATGAAGGGGGTAAATCATAAAACACACAACAACAGAAATGGAACATAGAAAATATAATATTTCTTTATTGATCTGGACAACTCATTACATTACAAAAGCTCAATTACAATCAAAGGAATCAATCCTCCATAGGCTGCAACACATTACAGCTACACATCACCAGGCTCTAGAATCTTCTGCCTTTTGTAACCCCAAATCAGCTAGGGTTTCTATTTTCCCACCTATTCTTCACTCTACACTTTCCCCCTTAACTTCTACTACTACCCAGGGTTCCCAAAATAGTCATAAATAGCACTTTTTGGTGGCCTCCAGCTAAATTTCAAAATTTGTAACTCCCTCCAAAAGTAGGTCAACTTCCGAGAAGCATAACTTTTGATCTGGGTGTCCGATTGATGAAACGTTTTAAGCATCGGAAAGATTGTGATGTGAAATATCACGCTGGAAATCCATAAAAAAATTTTTGTCAACTTTTTGGGACATTATGGGATGTTTTAGTGCCTCATATCTCGTTTCAAAAATTTTCAAGGGCTTTTCAGAAAATAAAAACTTTAATATCTTTCAGCTCACAAATGATCTTTGCCTGATTCATTTGCCAAAGGTCTTATATTTCCATTATGAATCTTTCTGTAAGTTTTTGCTTTAATCTGTGCCCAAATCCAAACTTTCCTAAAATGGCAGGTAAACTTTCCAAAACTAGCAGTTTGCTATTTTTAGCAATTTTAGAAAAACTGAAAGTCCTACATCATTATTCAAGAGAATATGGAACCAAAAATACTAATTATGGAAATAAATGAAAACAACTTTAATGATTTTGAAGCAACATCTTTTTGGGTGATGCAAGATTGTCCTTACACCATTGGATGCTCCTGCATTAGACACCCAGGGTAATTTGAGAAGTGACCCTGTCACATTTCAGGTGTTTGTTTGAGGAAAACCGAAATGGTCAACCTCTGCCTTAGACAACCAAGAAGAATCTTGAATAGGCCTTCCTTTCCATTTCACTAGATATTCTTCATATTGCCTGTTCTGAGTCCTTCTTCCCGCATGGCTATCCAAGATCTCTTCTATCTCCTTTGTTGAAGTAGATGCCAAAATACGCCATTGTTCTTCTATTGGTCCATCCTCTGTGCCACCCTCATGATATTCTATTAAATCAACAATGTTAAAAATAGGGGAAATATTGATCCCACTCGGTAGCTCTACCTCATATGCATTTCTTGAATAATGCTTCTTCAAGATTCTGCATGGTCCAAATTTCTTCATTTTCTGCTTATTATATGTTCCAATTGGGAACCTTTCTTTTCTCAAGTGAAGTATGACTTCATCTCCCACTTGGAACTCCTTATGTCTCCTCTTCTGATCTGCCTTAGCCTTTTATTGAATATTCATCTTATTAATATGCTTTCTCACCTCTTCATGCAAATTCTTCAGGTGTTCTGCAAAGTCTTCGGCCTTAGCACTTGTCTTTTCTCCTTTATCCAGCTTCCTTAACTCTGAAGCATTTCTTGGACTATTGCTATATACAATTTGGAAAGGTGATTTATCGGTACTCCTATTGACAGAATTGTTGTAAGCAAATTCTGCCTGTGGTAAAATCAAATCCCATCCCTTGGGCTTATCTCCTACTAAGCATCGTAGCAGGCTACCCAAACTCCTATTCACCACTTCCGTCTGTCCATCAGTCTGTGGATGGAGTGCAAAACTGAACTTCAAATCTGTCTTCAACTTCTTCCATAATGTGCTCTAGAAATAACCAACAAACTTGGTATCTCGATCTGAAACTATGCTCTTTGGTAGATCGTGTAATCTCACCACCTCCCTGAAAAATAACTCTACAATATGAATAACATCATTAGTCTTCTTGCAAGGAATAAAATGTGCCATCTTCCAGAATTTGTCCACCACCACAAAAATGGAATCATGCCCTCTCTGTGTCCTTGGTAAACCAAGAACAAAATCCATACCAATATCATCCCATGGCTTCTTTGGTACAGGTAGTGGCTGATATAGATGATATAAACATGTATTCTGACTTGCTCCTTTAGCCATCTGACATACTCTGCAACTCTGCACAAATTTCCTCACATCCTGCTGCAACTGTGGCCAATAATATTTTTTTACCAACAATAGCAATGGTCTTATCTAGACCAAAGTGTCTAGCCAATCCTCCACTATGCTTCTCCTTAATCAGGTTCTCTCTCATGGAAATCCTTGGAATGCACAACTGGTTTCCTCTAAACAACATGCCATCTTGGAATATGAAATCCAACCATTTTGTCCTATCCAAAGTAACAGGTTCCAAACAAGCTTTCCAAGCCGCTGCAAAATCTAGATCTCTAGGATACAAACTTTTGAGCTCATTGAACCCAACAACCTCTATCTTCATTTCTATCAACAAATTTTGCCTTCTGCAACTCTATTGGACTTCCCACTCCTATGCTTCAAAACAAAAGTATAACTCTACAAAAACTCAACCCATTTTAAGTACCTTTGGTTCAACTTTCCTTGACTATTAAGATACTGCAAAGCTTGATGATTAGTATATAAAACAAACTCCTTTGGAAACAAATAATGTCTCCATTTTTTCAAAGCTTGAACTATTGCATAAAACTCTTGATCATAAACATAATAATTTTTCTTGGCATCATTAAGCTTCTCACTAAAATAGGCAATGGGCTTACCATCTTGGCTCAAAACAACTCCTATAGCATTGCCACTAGCATCACAATCTACCTGAAATACCTTATTGAAATCTGGAAGTGCCAAAATAGGTTGCTCTGTGACTTTCTGCTTCAATGTATCAAAGCTTTTATCTTCTCCTTTAGTCCATCTAAACTCTTTTCTATCCCCTCTCATTGTCTCAGTTAGGGGTGCACAAATGCTACTAAAACTCCTAATAAACTTTATGTAAAAACTTGCCAAACCATGAAAAGATCTTACCTCTATAGCACTTCTCGGTGTAGGCCATTCAGTGATAGCCCTTACTTTTTCTGGGTCTATCTTAAGACCTTCCTGTGAGATAACAAATCCTAGGTATACCAAATCCTTCTCTGCAAAACTACATTTCTTCAAATTAATCAACAACTTCTCCCTTAACTTCTCTAGAACTCTTCTGATATGCATTAGATGCTCATCCCAAGTCTTACTAAAAATCAAAATATCATCCAAATAAATAATAACAAAACTTCCCAAAAATTCTTTCAGTACCTTGTTCATGAGCTGCATGAATGTGCTCTGTGCGTTGGTTAGCCCAAATGGCATTACTAACTACTCATACAAACCCTCCTTTGTCTTAAAGGCTGTCTTCCATTCATCTCCTTCTTTGATTCGGATTTGGTGATACCCACTCTTGAGGTCAATCTTCGTGAAGTACTTGGCTCCACTCAAACAGTCCATTATGTCATCCATTCTGGGCAATGGAAATATGTACTTGATCATGATCTTATTGATGGCTCGAGAGTCTGTACACATTCTCCACTCTCCATCTTTCTTTGGCGCTAGTACTACAGGTACTGCACATGGACTTAGGCTCTCTCTTATCAATCTCTTCCTCAACAACTCCTAAACTTGTCTGTTCAACTCTTCACTCTCTACTAGAGCCGTTCTATGGGCTGCCTTATTCGGTAAACTGGCTCTTGGTATCAAATCCATTTGATGACTTATCTTCCTCATTGGTGGTAAAACTTCTGGTACATTATCAAAGACAATATCTTAAAATTCTTCCAACATTTTTGAGACTTCTACTGGTACATCTTCACATTTCTCTTGACTAATCTTAGAAATCAATGCAAAGCAATGACGCTCATGCTTCATACCTTCCAAAATTTTTCTATCATCTACCAAGCAAATTATGGAAGTACTACATACCTTTTCTTCCACCTCCTTCAAGGGCTTCAACTTATGACAAACTCCATCCTTTGTTAAGGAATATGTGTTTGCACAGCCATCATGGACAACGCTCCTATCATACTACCATGACCTCCCCAACAACATATGACATGCATCCATTGGTATGATATCACACAACACCTCATCACGGTAGTCCCCAATCTTGAACTTCACTAAACATTGCTCATTGACCAAAGATCTATGGTCTTTCTGTAACCATGCCATCCGAAATGGATGTGGATGCTTTTTTCTTGTCAACTTCAACTTGTCAACCATCTCCTCTGAAACAAGATTGTCAGTACTTCCACTGTCAATAATAATATCACAACACTTACCTTCACATTTGCACCTTGTGTGAAATAAACTCTTCCTCTGATTGGGTTCTTTCTTCTCATTCAACAAAGTTCTTCTGACAACTAGGGTTTCTCCCCTTTCAGCATCTTCAGAACGCTCAGACTGTGCATCTTCATCTACATGTGCAACTCGTGCATTACCCTCAGGTCTTCTATTTGTCCTTCCTTGATGTTGCAGACACTCGTATGCTCGATGCCCTTCTTCTCCATATTGGAAACAGGTTCCTCTAAAACCTCCTCTTCCAGGTCCTTGCCCAGGTCTACCTTTTCCTCTTCCTCTTTGCTCACCATTATTCTGGTCACGAGGGTGGTAGGTATTATCTCCTCTCTAATTCCAATTGGTGCCAACTTCTTTCCTTTTATTTTGATCTTCATTACGGCCTCCATAGGGTCTTCCACCTGTCCTTCTACCTTGACCTCTTCCCCTTTGCTTGCTATTGAATCTTTTATTTAGCTTCTCTTCCACCTTTAGGGAAAATTGGTATGCATCTTCTATGGTGGTCATTCTGACTAGGCTCAACTCCTCTTGAATACTTGGCCTTAACCCATTAATGTAATGGGATACCTTCTCCTTGTTGGGCTCTGCATGGCCTGTCCTAATAATAATCTTATAAAACTCTTCTGTAGACTCCTTAACAGACTTGTTACCTTGCAACTCCATCTCATAGTCCATAGGAATGAATTGCTTCTTTAGTTTCTCCACCATCTGATCCCATCTAGTGATCTTTCCTTTTCCTCTTTTGTTCCTCTCTAATTGGACCTCCTTCCACCAAATACTGGCGTGGCCCTTCAACTTTGTTTTTACAAACTTGACCCCATCTGGGTCCTCTATATCTTCATACTTGAAATACTCCTCCATGTCATTGATCGCTTCAATAAGCAGTTCCAGATTCAAATCTGCAGAATAGGTAGAAACTTCAATCTCGGGCCTCTTTCTAATCTTCAAAATAACCCTCAACAACCTAACTTCTATAGGATCTCCTGCAACTTCTTGTTCTTCCTCGGATAGCTCTTCTTCAGCTTCATCCTCGCTTTCTTCTCTTGTTCTTAGATGAAACCCTCTTTGCATCTCCTCTTGCAATGCATCGATTTGCCTTTGTAGGGCTCTAAAACCCTCTTCCATCAAAGCATTCCTCCCAATACAATTTCTTCGTGGAAGCATTTTGATCTCCGCAGCAAACCCACAACCTCAGGTCCTAGTGCAAACTATTCACGGTCGGTGATTTGTCTACACACTCAGGAACCCTTGCTCTGATACCACTTGATGAAGTGGGTAAATCATAAAACACACAACAACAGAAATGGAACACATAAAATATAATATTTCTATATTGATCTAGATAACTCATTACATTATAGAAGCTTAATTACAATTAGAGGAATCAATCCTCCATAGGCTGCAACACATCACCAGGCTCTGGAATCTTCTACCTTTTGTAATCCCAAATTAGCTAGGGTTTCTATTTTCCTTCCTATTCTTGACTCTACACTTTCCCCCTTAACTTCTACTACTACCCAGGGTTCCCAAAATAGTCATAAATAGCACATTTTAGTGGCTTCTAGCTAAATTTCAAAATTTGTAACTCCCTCCAAAAGTAGGTCAACTTTTGAGTAGCATAACTTTTGATCTGAGTGTCCAATTGACGAACTGTTTTAAGAACCAGAAAGCTCGCGATGTGAACTATCACTCCATAAATTCATAAATGGATTTCCATCAACTTTTTAGGATGTTATGGGATGTTTTAGTGCCTCATATCTTATTTCAGAAATTTTTAGGGGCTTTTCAGAAAATAAAAACTTTAATATCTTTCAGCTCACAAATGATCTTTGCTTGATTCCTTCACCAAAGGTCTTATATTTTCGTTATGAAGCTTTTTGCAAGTTTTTTCTTCAATTTGTGTCCAAATGCAAGCTTTCTTAAAATGGCAGGTAAACTTTCCAAAACTAGCAATTTGCTATTTTTAGCAGTTTTGGAAAAACTGAAAGTCCTACATCATTATTCAAGAGGTTATGGAACCAAAAATACTAATTATGGAAAGAAATGAAAACAACTGTAATGATTTTGAAGTAACATCTTTTTTGGGTGAGGCAAGATTGCCCTTACGCCACTGGATGATCCTGCATCAGCTTTACAACTCATAGTAGCTGAATTACAACTTAAGATTTCATTTACCTTCTTTGTAGCAACCATTCTATCATTTACACCAGTAGCTAAAAAGGTCTCATCAGTTGTATCATAGAGCTTTTGCAACAAAAGTTGAGAGTCTGAAACTCTCAAAGAAACAATGGACAAAGTTGCTTCAACTGAAGACTCTACTTTTTCACATAACTGCTGAGCATTTAATAGGAAACTGAGGGAAGGTTTGAGCTATGAAATCTCTTTAGAGATTCTTCTCCATGCAGACACATAAACCTCCTTTACCATCACCAAGACCCCTAAATTTTTTGGCCTCAAACTCAGCTCAATAGTTAATTGCTTGGTCTTTTCCTGTTCAACCATAAATTGGGCCTGAATAACACTATTCTGATTTTGTTCCTTTAACAAGGTCTGTTGTAACTGTGATACTTCTTGCATTTTGTCTTGATACTTTTTCTCAATGATGGCCTTTTCTTGTTTCAGTGTAGCTACAGTAGCCTTTTCTTGTGCTATTTCATTTTTCAAAGCTGCAACCTGAGCCTGTGATGCTTGATGTATTTGGAAAGACACAGTGGACTACAAATTCTTATTTAGGGTGTCAATCTCTTTATCCTTAGCCTTTATTTCTGATGTTAGGCTACTATTAGTAGCTTTTTCTTTTGCTAGGTTTGCTTCTACTTTCTGCAACCTTTTTGTCATCTTCAGGTAATCAATTATAATAGCTGAGGCTATTTCATTCATCAATTCCACTATGTCTTGTGGCTTGACATGAGCTAGATCCATGGCCATTGCATTCATTATGTAGTCTTGTGGCTGCATTTGTTCTATGGGCTTGACCACATTAGGGGCCAAATGGGTAATAGTCAAAGACTATTGAATGGGATCAAATAATGACTTCATATGGGAAACAACAGGGCTCTTATTTTCTTTCTTTCTCTTCTTCTCCATTCTAGCTTCTCTTGCTTTCCTTGCTATATCAGCTTGTGCTTGAAAGGTAAAAGGCGAGGTAATGTGTCCTCTAGCAAATGGGTAACCTTGGGGCAAACCATAAGGAATAGTAGTGATTTGCTGACTAGGGTCAAATTGAGGCAAAGCCTGTTTGGGCATAGATGGGGAAAACAGGGGTAATGATATGGCCTGTGATGACATGGCCGGTGAACTAGCAGTTGTGGCAAAAGATTGTAATGATGCAGTAGAGGTGGCAGGAGACATGGAAGAATAAGCCATTTAGGTAGCTAACCATATTTGAGAAGAAACAGAAGAAGGGGAAAAAGGAGGAGGTACACTAACCTGGGCTGCCACTGAGATTGTAGGAACTTGTTGCTGTAGGGGCATCGATACATCTTGTTTAGTATCCTCCTTCTGTAACTCCAATTTCTGCCTTCTCTTCAAAGGCCTGTTCTTTGTGTCCTTGGGATCTTCTTCCTCTAAATCAATCAATATTTGATGAAAAGGTGCCATTCCGAGACCCCCCGATGCCAAAGCTATTTGGGTCTCACAAGACGGTGATACTGTAGCCTTTTGTTTTTGTAGAGCACTAAGAGATTGAGGCCATGGGGTTCTAGGACCTTCTATTGTTGCTTTCTCTATTTCTTCTAACTCTTAAGCTTCCTCTACTCCATGGGAACCACTAGGAATGTTACTTGTATTAGGGCTTGATACTGGGGTCATGTGATATTCATCCCATATTACTTCCCATTGTTCATCTGTTTGGACTCCTCTAAAAGTATGGGTAATTTCAGAAATTTCCTGTCTATATTTCTAATAGGCAAAAATTTTCTTAGCATTCCATTCCTTCTTCTTTAAAGTCTGCCTCAAGCTTGAAGTCATCAACTTCTTGGGGTCATATTCTTGTTCCTTCTTGTAAAATGTCTCCCATGGCTTGGGACCCTCATCTGACAGATCTTTCAATTCGGCATAAAGTGTAGGATCATCCTGCTTCGGTGATCTCCTCTTTTCCCAAAAGGGGCGTTTCTCATGGATGAAAGTAATAGAAACTTTGTTATTCACAATCCAAGATGCTAAGAAGCTATCCAGATCATACTTCCATCTATCTTCTACTATCAGAAAACCATAAGCTGCTAGTTTCCTTAATAGGAGGTTCTTAGTTTCTCTCTTTTCTATTGTAATTTTCCCTTTTCTCTAAGGAACATCATACATTTTCTTTTTCCTCTTTTTATTTCCAAAATTATTATCAATGATATATAATTGACGAGCCACTTCTAAAAACATGACCCTAGGGGTTAGAACCTTTGGGAGCAGAATAGGCTCTCTAGCAAAACCATGAAGTCTGATAATTGTGGTGTGAGCACCAAAGAAATAATCATAGGGAATTTTTAAATTTGTTAAGAAACCCCTCATACTCTCTGTCATTCTATTTTCCATAGCCTCAGACCATAACTGCCCAAAGATCAAGGCTACAAAACACTTTGCAAACTCATAGGGATCTGAAGTGTTTGAGAGAACATGAGTCCATGCGGACATTGGGATTGTTCTCTTACTGCTTGACTTAGGGTCATACATATTCAAAGGCATATATTTCTGGAAGAGACTATAATTTTGATACAACACTAAGTGAAATAGGTAGGCAGAATACTTGAAAATCTAGTTCTGAGAGAAATTTGTCAGTTGCTCCACCATAGCTTGGGAGATTTGTTCAGAAAAGTTGAAGCGGTATTCTGAAGACTTATCCATGGTTTTAAGTCTAAAAATTGCTACTAACTACCAATCATATACCATTGAATCACCATTTTGGCCAAAGATAAAAGACAACATGGAGAGGGCATCCTAAACATCAGAATTAAACTGAGCTCGACCAGTGGGCAGCTGAGGTAACTAAGTATTCTCCTCATCTAAATGCATCTCTGTATTTAAAAATTGTACCCTACTGTGGAGACCACCCCATGTATGCTACAACTTGGGGATTGTAGGAAATGTAGCTATTGGTCGTAATGCAAACCTAGCATATCCCAAATTGCTTTGGGAGATATCTGGACCATGAAAGGACCACATTGAATCGAGGTAGTTTGAGGATGAAACAACTCTGCACATATGTCAATCAACTCTGGATAGGGGTGAACAAAAGGAACCACAAATTGTGCCAATTGAGACATCCAAACTCTCATTCCAAAAGTTTTTGACTCTCCCTTTTCATCTTGTCAGAGGCATCTCTGATAAGGTCCTTCCCAAAGATTTTTTAGGATCTTCTGCATATGTGTGTCAAAGATACCATCTACATAGTCTTTCACCTATGTAGAATCTGCACTCACTCCCATATCCAAGACCCTTGTCCTTGGATAGCTCGCTCTTGGTTGCACTACTGCAGATGCATAAGATTTTCTACCCTTCCATTTCTCTGGCAGCTTGAACAGCCCTAGCCATTCTTGTGGCGACTGTGCCTCTGACATCTCTGTATCTCTTCTCAAACACTAGAAACTGCAAATGAACCCAAACTAGCTATAATTATAGGCAAGAATTGAAACTTTGACACAGACAACAAGAACTCAAAGAAAATGGAATAAGGACTAGCAACTACAACTATCTGAGAAACTTAATGCTTGGCTCAGCAAGGCATAATGACACATGAAATAACCCATCACATCTTATTAATGGCATTAACGCTAAAAAGACGGCTAGTGCATCACTCAAAATCTGTATAGTACTGTGTGTTAGATCAACATTAAAAGCAGCGATCCTCTGAAATGATTAGCTATTTTCTTTAAGGTTAAAGGAACTACCTAATGACCTTGGGAAGTGCAACTGCCAAGAAAAGAGCCACTGCGCTATTGACACATGTTACTAGAACACTTATTTAAAAGAAAAAGTGGGAAAAACAAGATGATAGTGGGAAAGGAAATAAAAGACGCCTAATTAACTATGATATAGGGGCAGGTTTTGAGATTATGTGAAGTGTTTCAAAAAGATCCCATTCATAGGATTCTCTTTAGGCTCTGCTTCCATATTCTCCAGTTCAAATGCATTCTGTTGCTTACATGCGCGAATCTTAAAAGGGCCCATTCGTAACGAGTCAAACTTGCTGTGCCGACCTGGTTTAGCATCTCTCTCATCTCATTTCAGCACCAAAGACCTAACTTTGAAACTTGGATTAGAGGTCTTTCTGTCGAACCAATTCTTTATGATTTGCTGATGCTTCATCAAAGACTCATGTGTCCTTTGTCGTTTCTCTTGAACCTCTAGTAACTTGGTGAGCCTCACATGCATTGAGCCATTTTCTTCTATCTCCAACTGTTTAATCAACTGCAAGGCAGGAATTTCTATATCTAGTGGCATCATTACATTCTTGCCATAGACTAGCTCATATGGAGATATCTTAGTCACTTGCTTTGGTGTGATTCTATCCACCCATAGTGTTGAATTGAGGGACTTGTGCCAATCTCTCTGATGATCAGCTCTCATTTTTTTGATAAGCCTAATTAGGTTCTTATTTGAGGATTCTGCCAAGCCATTGCCTTGTGGATAGTAATTAGATAAAGTCTTCAGATATATTCCATTCTTTAATGCAAACTCTAACAGTCTGGTCCCTAAGAATGCTTTAGCATTATCTGATATAATGGTGCGCAGAGGATGAAAATGGGTAGTTATCCCCTCAAGAAACTCTAGGATTACCTTTTCAGTGGCTTCTTTAAGTTGCACTGCTTCACTCCACCTTGTAAAGCAATCAGTTGCACGAAGGATCCACTTATATCCTATACTTGACACTGGATTAATCATCCCTATAAAATCTAAACCCCACTGAGCAAAGGGTTCATCCACTATTATGGGACTCAAAGGCAACGCTGCATTCCTTCTCCTTCCAGTATAAAATTGACAAGCCTGACACTCTTTGACCATCTAATAACAATCTGCAAATAGTGTTGGCCAGAAGTAGCCAGCTTGTGTAACTTTAATGGTAGCAGTTCTTGCTGAAAAATGTCTCCCTGAGGCTCCATGATGAGACTCATGCAGTATCTTTTGGGCTTCATCCTTTTCAACACATCTCAATAATATTCCATCAAAATTTCTTCTAAACAAAACATGACCAATTAGTACAAAATGAATTCCCTATTGTCTATAATATCTTCTTTTATCAAGGGAGAGTTCACTAGGGAAAACACCAGTTCTCATGAACTATATCCTATCATTAATCCAAGAATCCTAATCAAACTCTTGGAGTTTTAACACTGTTTCATCTTCTACTTTTTCAGGCATTGACTCCTCTGTGTCTTGAGCAATATATTGGCAGAGTCCCTTTCCTCTGACCAATTTAGTAGGCCTTACCTCTACATCGTATTCTAAAATTTTAGTTATCTAATTGGCCCTTTTTTCTGTAATCTCACCTTCCATAATGTACTCCCTAACACTTGGGTGAGCTACTAGTATTAATATCTTATTTCCTGTTACTAGATGCCTGAATTTTTTAAGAGCTTTAACCATGGCATAAGCTTGTTTCTCAACAAAATTATACCTTGATTCATACTCCCTTAGGGTCCTGGAGAAGAATGCAATTGGATGTTCTCCTTCCTCCTTGTCATCCCTCTGAGTCAGAACAACTGCAACACTATGTTCCCCTCCATATACATACATTATGAAGGGCTTAGAGAAATCTGGATTTCTCAGTACTAGGGCAATAGATATGGCTTTCTTGATTTCTTTAAAATATTGTCTCCCTTTGGTTGTCCATTTGAAGACTAAATCCTTCTTCAGCATCAGGGTAATGGGCCTAACTAGCCCTGCAAAATCAGATATAAACTGATTGACAAAATTGATCTTACCCAAAAAAGACTAAATTGCCTTTTTGTTGACTGGAAAAGACAAATTTAGTATAGCTATGACCCACTCTGGATCAATGGAGATTCCATCTTTTGAAATGATATGTCCCAGAAGTTTCCCTTAGGACACAACAAAAATACACTTCTTAGGATTTAGGGAGATCCTGAATTCTTGGCACTTCTAAAAAAATCTTCTAAATGCTCAAAGTGATCTTTGGGATCCTTGGTAAATATAGTACGGTCATCTAAATAGATCAGAATGATCTAATTTATAAGGCCTCCAAACACTATATCCATAGCGCGCTGAAAAGTGGCTCTAACATTTGAAAGACTAAATGACATTTTAGCATATGTGAAAGTTCCCCACTTTGTTATAATGCTATCTTATGTTGATCTTCATTTGCCAACCAGATTTGATTGTATCCTGAGAAACCATCAAGCAAGGAGAATCTCTTTGATTCAGTGACTATTTGCAGAATCTGCTCCATGGAGGGCAGGGGGTAATGATCCTTTAATGAAGCCTTATTTAGGTCTCTAAAGTCTACATAGGGCCTTATGTCTCCATTCTTCTTTCTTACTAGCACCAGGTTAGATACCCAAGTTGAATTCTTAATTGGAAAAATAATTATAGACTCCAGAAGCTTTTGCAATTCATCCACCATTAAAGGCTCAATCTTAGGATTCACTGGTCTCTATTTTTGATAAACTAGTTTTGACCCTACAACAAGTTCTATGGTATGTTGAATGACATCTCTATTATAACCATGAAGGTCATCATAGGTCCATGCAATTACTCTATCATACTTTTTACATAAAGAAATCAGCTTATCTCTTTCCTCTTGAGTAGTAGCATTGCCTACCTTCAACTTCCTTCCTTCGCTTACTTGAATCTTAGAATAATCTTCTTTGCTTGCCTTAAACTTCCTCTTATCTAGGCTCACATCATCTGGGTCAAACAGGTTCTCCAACGTGATTAACCCCTTTGGGAGCTTATTAGACTTCAATTGAATAATTTGGTCACCATATGCTTCTTCAATCTTGGGCTATAATTGGTCAGCAAATTCTCCTGACTGTTGCAGAAACAAAAGTACCTGAAGATCATTGTCAAAGACTTGCCAATTCTGGACGTTATCTAGGATTGCTGGCCTAACTACGACTTTCACTACATCACTATTAATGAGTAAGTCACTTGTTGGGTCATATTGAGAGCCAATTTGTGCCATTCTGTCTGCTTCAGTATTTTGAATCCTAGGGACAACCTCTATGTTAAAAGCATCGAAGCCATCAATTAGATCCCAAATTCTGTGGAGATAAGATCTCATCCTTACATTCTTTGCCACAACCAATTCTGAATCACCTTTGACTACTAGATTCATGATCCCTTTCTTTTTAGCTAACATCAGACCATGTACCAAGGATTCATACTCAGCATCATTGTTTGTGCAAGCAAATTGGAAGCGTATGGCTCTAAGAATTTTCTCACCACATGGAGAGGTAATACTATACCTACTCCAACACCATTCTTACTTGTGGCCCCATCAAAGTTCAAGGTCCAGATTTCTAACTGTCCATCATAATCTTCTTTCTCAAATACCTCTTTCCTCATAATATTTGGTATTTTTTGGCCCTCTTCAAAAATAACATAAGTACCCAAACTAGTAGAGTCATTATTACCATAAGGGTCACTCTGCATCATGGTCCTCAACTGACTATTTTCTTCTTCCAGTTGATCATATTCACTCTAGTCTCCCATTTTCTCAGCAAAAACTTTCTCCTCCATGTTCATCATAGCATGAGATGCTTCCATCCTTGGAGCTAGTTCTTCAATGATATGATCTTTGGACAGAGGCTTAGATAGTACCTTCATCTTTGCCCCATATTTAGTTCTCAAAATCAAATGTTACCAATCAAGTGAAATGTATCCTTCTATTTTGGCTATGAAATCTCTAGATAGACATAGACCAAAGACAGGGGGAATATCAATAACCACCACATCCTGCAGGATGGTTATATTTGGGCAAGTATACAGCTGTAATGGGAGTTTTTTTATCCTTCCTATGATTTGGACAAACTTCCCATCTAATTGCATGACCCCTTTAGCCAGTGGCTCATATTTTATTTTTAAGGCATCTGCTATTTGCTTTGGCATGACTATAGTACTAGCCCCTGAATCTATCATTGAGTTGTGCAACAGTTTCTTGCCCACTATTAAAGTCAGATAAAATGGATCTGGCTTAGATTTGCTTACCTTTGGTGCAACATTTAGTAGAGTGACTATTTTTAGAGGTGGAGTATCTTTGTTTTGAGTCTTCCCTTTATTCATACCTCCTTCTTTTGTACCAGTAGCTTTAGGATCTGCTTGGGTTTGCAATCTTGTAATAGTGTCTTTTACTCAAAAATAGCCAACATATCCCATATCAACACACGTGCAGGGGTCTTCTTTAGCTGTTCTACCACATTCATGGGTCCCAATGTCTGTGTCTTAGGATAGTAAGGATACCTTGCTCTTTCCAGTACTGGGTTAGAGACTGCTTGATTTTGAGCTGACTGAGGTATTTCTTGTCTTGAAGCAGGATTATAGTGGGTTTTGAAAGGAGGGACCCCAACCGCTTCATTATTTATGGCTTCAGGTTGTTCCACCATTCTCCTCTTTGACCTGGTGTAGTAATCAGACTATACCAAGGGCTTCTTGGAGGTACATGCTTCATTCAGAAAGACTAACTCTTCATCTTCAATCCATGAGAACAAAGCATGTTCTAGGGCAATCTCTTCCTCCTGTTGAATAGACATTCCTTGCATTTGAGCCATCATTACTATATTCTCATCACCAGGTGACTGGTATGGAAGAGTATTATATGCCACAACTTGATTTTCCATCCTTCTCTGTTCTTCTATCTTTTGATGTAAATTGCCCCTAGGACAATCTCTGGGCATATGGACACTGTTGCAAGGAAAACACCAAGCATTGGCATCTTCTGCTAGGTTGTTTTGTCCAGGGACTATTTCTCTACTCGGGTTAGATGGGACAACTTGTAATGGTGTGGGAAATGTAACCAATTGATTAGAAGGTTGAGGATTATTGGGTCTTTGAGCACCTAGGTATTGGTTTGGTTGATATGGGGGTCTATTGCCTTGGAATCCCTGGTAAGAAGGTTTTGGGTATGAAGTTTGTTGCCTTTTTAGATTGATAATCTCATTTGAAAAAGTCCTAAGAATGTTCTTGACATCGTCCATTTCAGATGGAGGGGCAGAGGGTGTTGACACAGTGGGTTGTTGAGGCGTCGGGAAGGTGTACATGGACACAAGTACAGATGGTGGATTAGGGACTTCTTGTAGTAGGAGAATAGAAATTTCTAGGAACATAGGCATGGGAGGCCTTGGAGGCAATTTGCCAACATCTATTAGATTGATAAGTAGGAGGTATTTTTCACAGCATGTCAAATTATGATATTTTATTTAAGGGTTTAACTGCATAGTTTTTGAGTCAAACACATGACCCAAATTTCATGAGTAGTGGTTCACATGAACCCCTGTGTGCATCACCTAGATGCAATGAGTGCTAAGTGGACCATTCATTAACATGAGAGTTGGGTTCATGTGAACCACTACTCATGAAATTTGGGTCATGTGTTTGACTCAAAAACTACGCAGTTAAACCCTAAAATAAAATATCATAATCTATTAGATTGTTCTCAACCCTTACAGCCAACTCATATGCTTCTAGTAGGGACTATCCTCCTACGGACTGAATCATTACAGAGATATCAGAATTGAAAGCTTTGAGATAGAATACAATAGCCATACCTAGTGATGGCCTAGCTGCAACAGGGATTCTATCCCAAGTCTTTTGGAAGCTAGTGTTGAAGTTTGTTATAGCTTCTTGAGGCGCTCTCTTTATAGTGATCAATTGCTATAGCAAGGATGATTTATCACCCTTTTCACTGAATCTTGCAGAGAAGGTGTCTCCAAGCTGGTCCCAAGTAGATATAGAGTTTGAGGGAAAAGACCTATACCAATCTAGAGTCTTCCCTTTAAAAGAAGCCACCAACAGTCTAATAGCAACATTTTGTTCTATAATAACATGTACTCACACACATCTAACACATCTTGGAGATGTTCTCCTGGTGTCTTGGAATCTTCTCCACTGAATTTGGGTAAATCTTTCAAAGAATTAGTTGGAATCAGATCCCAAGTATCTGGTGGTGTAGGGAGAATAAGGCAGCTGCTATTGTTCCAGTTTGCATAACTTCGTGGCGGAGCAGGTGCTGCCATGATTGTTCCTGATGCTATTGCTACTTGATTTACTCTTCTTATTCAAGTGGATATTAATGGGGGCAATAAGATCCCTAGATTAGTGGCTAACTGTGTTCTTGTTGTTGGTCCACATCTCTGACTCCTTGATGCTCTCTGGTTCATATGATCTTGATCAAAATTCAAGAAAGGTCCCACCAAGCGTGCCAAAAATTGTTGATGGATAAAGTTGTGCAGATTCCAGCACCTACATGGGAAGTTTCAAGAATGCGGAACTTGACACTTGAAATAACCTCTAGATTTTATAGAAGCTAGCTCTTCCTTTTTTCAATGGGGTTTTAGGTAAAGGGAAGAAAAAACAAGATTACAGATACAATAAATAAAAGCTTCTAACTCTATGGTGATGCACCAGATTTATATAAGTATCAACAACTAGCACAGTGATTAAACCTTTAGTATTCAGTTATGTTGAAGAGCAAATGTAGCATGATCAACATAAACAGATTGCAAACAGATTTAGAATCAAAGGCCAAATTCAAAGCAATTATATAGAGACAAAAAGTATCATCGAACAACACAGAGCAGCATTTCTTTTCATTAACAGGTTCAACAAAATACAAGAGGCACAGTAACATGCACAAGTCTATATGCTTCTTCTTGAAACAAATATGAAAGGCTAAAATGATACAATCCAGTCACAACAATAATCTCTCTATATTTTTCTATGTATATCTATCAGTTACCACACTTCCCTATTTATAGCAACAAAATTTAACTCAAGATCACTCCCAACCATTAGAATCTCAACGGCCTCAACTAAACTGGAACTCAACTGTAAGTCATACTGGTACTGAAAATCTCCTTGAATTTGCAACTGTTTCTTCTCTTACGTGCCCATTGGATGAGTAACACTAAAAATGCGGCACTGTAACTTGCAGTTCTATTGAGACACATGATGGCATCTGCGAGCTTCTAACAACTCTAAAACTATTACATGGCACCTTCCACTTGCTGCGTAGTTTCCTTTTCTTATTAACAAAATAGATGAGACACTGCCACTTGCTGCATTCCATCATATCTTAGAGACTGATACGTGGTGGCACCCGAGGATACAAAACTGGAACACTTGGCACTCTCCACGCATCCTAAAAGCTTCTTTACCTTACGTCCTAAACACCCATGGTGATGGCACTTGTCACTCTCTGTATCACTTTAGAAACTGTGGCTTTTACCTCGCGGGGCCACTATACATCTCGTCACTTCTCAAAACTTAACAAATTATAGAGACACGTGGCATCATCCGTATAATGCAACAAAAGACACTTGGCATCGGTGCGCGTTTCCAAAGCTCTATCAAAAAGTTCCTCAAAGCCACATAGAGATGACACTTGGCATCCTCCGCGTGCAACTGAAACTGTAAAAGAAACATATGGCTCAGAGGTACGTGGTAACTTCTGGCAACATCAAAATGGGATCCGCAAGCCTCAAAAGCTTCTTTAGTTTTAATTTTTTTACTCTTGCGTGCAACACGTGGCACTCCCCGTTGCACACAGAAACTTAAGCCATAACACCCCGGGCCCACCACATGCTTTCCGGTGCCTCAAAAGCTATCAAAGAAGGATACATGTGGTGTCTCCTGCTACCACAAAAAAAGACACTTGGCATCTTTCGCTTGTAAGCTGCATCAAACAAAAACCTCCTCAAGCCTCGCGTTAATGACACATGGGGCATTCCATGCATAGGAAGAAATTAAATAAAGAGAAATGCAGCCAAGGGTACGTGGCACATTCTGGGAGCATCTGATAACTGTGAAGCATAAAGAAGGCACACAACACTATTCGCAACACTTAGAAATTATTCTTGCTTCTTTGAGACCCCAATCCACGTGGCAGCATTGCACGTCATTTAAAAGCATTTTCCTTATTCTCAATACTGACATGTGGCATGCTCCACGTACAGGAAATAAATAACAATAGAAACTGTAGAAAATGGAGCAACAAACTGAAAATGAAACAATGAGCCGTGATCAATAAAAAACAAAATGTAGAGTTTTAACTCTAGAATGTGGATGTAGATCTCTTCAATCTCTATAATTTAAAAAAAGGGCTCAATTAGCTTCCTAGATCAAATGTTATGGCCTTCAGAAGTTGGGCCTCCCACATTGGAAATGCAATAACATCTAGACACACAAGAGAGTTGTAAGAGGGAGTTACAATTGTTGACCAAATTATGGCACATGTTACAACATGTCATAAGGCATCTTTTAATGGAGATAAAGGAGCTAAAATGGAGTGCCCAAGTTGGTGAGTGGATTATGATAGATTACAATAGGTAGAAGGAATAAGCTATTTTAACCTATTGACTCATCTTTGGGATTGACTGTTGGATTTTAAACTAGGCATTTAGGTGCCACATTTTGGGTAGTTTTAGATCATGGTTTCCTATTACCATTTGATGGTTTCATGTATTACTCCTATTTATTAGGTTCTTGAGATAGAGGTTTCATAATGATTTTTAGGTACTATTGTGCTGCCAGAATTGCTCTAGATATCTTGTTGATGATACTCCTATAAATTCTTAGACTCTGCAAGTGTATTGTAATAATTGATATCCCCCTTTGGTTGTTTCTCACTTTCTTTCAAATGCTATGGATTTGATCTAGAACTCTGATATGGTGAGAATGATTTCTACAATGTTTATGCATGATTTCTATTTTCAATTGAATGGTTTGAGGAAGATGTGGAGAATTATGATCTCCATTTTGGGTTCGGTGCCAATTGGTGGTATTTTTTATCACAAGGATATTCTTCACCAACATGACATTCACTATGTTTATAATGTAGTTATTCATGGACTTCAAAACAATTGTCTCAGCTCTATGCATAATGCTCTTCACTGTCATGCTAGAAAATTGGGAGCTAAAATGGAGTACATCAGGGATACTTTCCATGCTCTAAATTTATTGATTCATTACTTGGCACCTCCTCCGCCACCTCTGCCACCTCTGACTAATGATACTACAACTCTTGTTCCTGGTGAACTTGACCATCAAGGGTTTCTTGTTGAGGACATGAATGTTGTGAATCAACCTCCTCTGCTTTGATATGCTTCAGTATCTTCATATATATTTTGTAACATATTTAATAATATGTATGTTGCTCTCTTTTTGGCTTCAGACCAGTTGTTGTTTCTTAGTTGATTGCCCTCTCTTGTGCTTATGTGAGCCTCCTTTGTATCCCCTTTTAGGGACATTTGTATTCTCCTATGGGGCTCTTTTATATATTAATATAAAGTATGTTTAGGTGCTCTACACCTTTTGTTTTACAAAAAGAAAACAATTGATTAATAAGCAATACATTGAGTTACTTTGGAGTGTGGGGCTTTTCTCTTGAAAGTGTTTTCCCACGTAAATTACTATGTTATGGTATTTGATTTTGTTTTTATTTCCTTGTGATTATATGTTTAGTTTAAATTTTACACTTACCTCCTCTCATAGATTAGTGTAGAAAGTGTTTTCTACACTATTGCTTACTTTCACAATGTCTGTGTTCACATTAAAAGCTTATAGTTCTCCTCTAGACTAAAAGCACATGGAGTCCCCACAACTTCAATTTTACCAAGTTATTAATGAATAGATCTAGACTTGGACCATGATAGAAAAAACCCACTCAAAACTGGAACTAGCCAACATTGGGCCCTATGTAATCCTATAAAATGCACTTCAACAATATGTGCCTTAAAGCCTTTTTATTTCTAGTACTAATCTTTTGGATTTCCTATTATCCACAACTATGTACTATTTTTCATTCTAGCTCTTGTATATAGGGACACATCCCTTGACAAGTTAGCATTGGCTCATAAAAATCCTCTCCTTTCAATTATAGGGTATAGGGACTAGTTTCTCTTACAATCTACAAGGATGCATATTCAAGATTATGATTCAAACAACAATCACATTAGTTTACTTGAAGCCTACATTGGTTCTTGAGTAAAAGTATAAATTCTTTGCATCTTCATTGATTCTTGAGTAGGAATAAAAGTAATGTAGTACTTTGCATCCCCATGTCATCAACAAACATGATCATCATCATGTTGCATACTACTCAAGCCTTAGATTAATACACAAAGTTGTCTTGTAACAATATTGCATTGTCACCTCCAGGCATGTGCTAGTATAATGGCAACCTTAACTCTACAATAAAGGGTGATTGATTTGAGTATAGATACATAATAGTTCTACATTTCCACTTTCTTAATGTCATCACTATATTTTAGCAAAGCTTCTTTGTCATGTACCAAAGTGCAATAGAAACCATTGCTCTACAAGAAAGGGAAAATGATTTGAACATAATCTTGTGCATCACATGTTCTCATGCATTGGTTCAACATTCTTACATCTTATGCCATGCCTTTCCCTTGTGTGCTCATACAATTATAAGATTTCTCATACATAAATGATTTGGTAGTATGGATTCACACACATCTATGAAAGCACTCACTCTACAATAGCTCCATGTTACTCAACATAAGACAATTGAATTCATACCCAAAAACTACACAACACAAGATCATGACCACATAAAATTATAGAAGCAAATTATGCTAGCTTATACAATATCTTCACCAACTCCTCAAGCACACCTCTTTTCATTGTGTGCAACCCTACACATGGGTGCAATTGAGTTTGTCAAATACAACTAGTTCAACACCATACATGTTTGACACATGGTAGTTTTGTCCATCACATGATAATGGCATCTAGTTAGCACCATGAATGCTTGACACTTGGTATCACCACATCTAAATGTATCATGTGACATACAATAATGATACTTGTCATCATACTGTTATATGCTTAGCTGATGATCACTTATATAAATACTACACACTATAGATTCTATAAACTAGTAGAAATCTAGATTACTTAGCCTAGTTAGTCTAGATAGTATAGTATAGTTGTACTCCAAAGTCTCTCTAGAAAATTAGGTGGTTTATTTTCCTTGCTTCATCATGGGAACATAATTTCCTTGTCATATTCTCTAAAAATATGTATCATACACCATTGATGAATAAATGATAGCCTTTAAAATAAACTTGGAATGACTCACAAAATTCTTGTCATGGTTTCTCTATAAACCTTATACACCATGGACATGTTTATAGACATAAACCTATCTCCATTAATGCTACTAGAGATACAACCTTGTTATGATTTACAAGGTTTTCCTCCAATTCCTACTGAAATGTAGATGAAAATATGCTTATATTGATAACACATATCATAGGCCTCTTCAAGAGGACAACCTCCATGATAGAAACTATCTATTACAAAATATAATTCCTAAATGATATTACTTTATTACAACATCAATATAAAGTTTTCATAGAGAGTGATGTACAAGGCATAACTTTTAATGCCCCAAGATTTCACCTCATACGTTAATGAATGAACAAATATTTTTCTCTATAAATGTGACATCAACATGCCACATACCCCACCTATATACAAAAGGTATCATAACATCACACAATTATACATGAGGCATATAATCCCCAAGACACCAAGCATGGTGACACAAGTGTAAAACTTACAAAAACATAGTTCAAAATCATCATGAAAAACTCAAACATAAATCTTGGTATAAATGTAGAGCTTCCAAGAAATTTTATAACTTTGGTGGAAATTGGGATTTTCCATGCAATTCTATAGCTTTGTGGAACTTCAATGTTCCCATATAGTTATTTAGCTTTGTGAAATTTTAGAACTCTAGAGTAGTTCAATAGGTTTGTCAGAATTTAGAGTTCCCATAAAGTTTTGTAGCTTTGTAAAACTTTTGAATTATAGAGTAGTTCTGTAACTTTGTAGAACTTTAGAACTCTAAATTAGGTTTGCAAATTCACAAATTGCAATCTTGCCTCCAACCTCCAAAAGTCTACAACTACCTACCTATTGAACTTAAAACCTCTAGAGAAGGTTTTCACATTTACAAATAGTTAGACTACTTTTTATTTGCAAAATAAATTACATATACCTACCTATAGAACATCAAAACTCTATAGTAGGTTTGCATATTTTTAAATTGCAAGCCTTCTTCTAACCTCTTAAAGTTAGTAACTACCTACTAGTGGAACTTTAGAATCTAGAGTAGGTTTGCATATTTGTAAATTGCAATCCTACTTTTTACCTCTGAAACTTTTATGTCTTGCATGAGAAAATTTAGAGTCCATGGGGAGTTTTACAACTAAACTGAAATATAAGTCCAAAACTGCAAGTTTAGAACAAACAACAAAAGGGGCATGAATTTCTTGTTTTAAATGATGTACAAAAATAACACAGACCAAGCATTTAAGCACATATAAGCTCTTCATTATCGTAATGAGAAAAAATACCCCAAGGACCCCAAAATTATATAATCCCAACATTAAAATTCCCATACCTACGTGGGTCTACACATGCTAAGAGAATGACAAGACATGCAAGGGAAACACCTACTCATAAAAGTAAACATTTCAACCTATAATCACACATACATTCAAAAGCAAGAAATGCATCATGACTATGCTAATTACATGTTTATTTCCACAAGGCATATAGATTATCCTTTGTAATAATGTTTCTAACACATAGCTAAGCATGAAAAAATTGATACAAAATGTCATACACATTCGACTCCAAGGTCAAGTAATGCTAAGATAAGGATAGAGTTCACACCACATATGTGGGTAGATTACAATCCAAAACATAATATTCATTAATTATTTTAACAAGTTTACATATAAGGACTTGAATATCTTGAATTACACATTTTCAATAAGAGTATAAATGATAATTTACTACATCTACAAGGTAACGAAATCTTTATAGACTGTCCAAGATGATCCAAAAGATACATAACCCTAATAGTTGTTCACCACCACCCAACCATGCGGAACCCTTAGGCCCACCCCTAGGATACCCATGAAAAGTATTACACATGACCTTCTCAAACAAAAAGTATAAACTACAAAGAACACCATACAAGGATACCCAGGCTAGAGATTGGGAAGGATACATAAAGGGGCTCATAATCACTCATTGGATTTACAATCCAATTCCCAAACAAGGAAGGGAGTATCATACTCAAAATAATCAATATGGGTTTGGCAAAAAAATTATGTTCCAATCATAGCACACCTATGGCCATATGATTATCCATACCATTTTCATGAGGGAATTTTGTTCCTATAAAATAATACTCAAAAAAAGATTGGAATTCAAATTTTCTTTCTTAACTACATGCACAAATTTGTAAAATACCAAAATTTTAGTGGTGGGAGTTCAAATGCTACCCAAAATATAAAATTCAAATTTAAATTTCTAAAAATACCCCTTTGAAGCTAAGGGAATGGAAGGCACACTTTTCGAATCACATAAATCTTTTAGAAAATTTAACCATAGTTCCAACGTAAAACAAATAATTCCAAAATTTAAAAGCATGGGATTGTTAAATTGTTCACACACAATTTAACAATCCACATACAAACATGTCCTACTCAATTAAATGCCATATGCATCCACATAAGGTGGCCATGGCCAAAGCATGAAGGTAAAACCATCAAAAACATGAATTTAAAAGAGAGATATCTCCAATCAAATGGAGTTGTTTCTTCTTGTTGTTCCACAAAAAATCAACAATTACTCCAATGAAATATTTAAACCAAGACAAAAATAAAACTTCAACACTTCCCAAGTAGTCTTCCCAAAATTCCCAGTAAACAAGAGGACAAGGAGAGAGGAAAATATAGCCCAAAACATGACTAAAAAATAATTCTCTCCAAAATGTGCTCTTTTCTTTTCTATAATTCCCTTTTTCCCACTTTACAAAAAGACCCGTTTTTATTTAACACTCAAACCACAATTTTTTTTTTTAATTAAGTTACTTTTTGTATTTCTTTTTGAAGAAAAAATACTTATTTTAAATACCATGCAGCCTTCCTTTCACTAATGCAATATTCCCTTTTAATTTTTCTTACCTATTTTAATTCCTTTGACATAATAAAAAAATAGCACATAGATAACATATTTATATAAAAATATATATCTTTTCAATTCTTAAAAACACACAACTCCTTTTTCACTCAAGCAATTTACATGCACATTGTGAGGCATCAAACAATATAAACTTCTCTTGATAAAAAGCATAAGGTCAATTTGCAAGAAATTAAGAAACTATAGAAAATGATTAAATACAATAATTTATAGGAGTTGAACAACCCACACAAAACACACATATATTTTATGGGGTTTCACATGACTTGAAAGTCCAAAATCAACCAATTTAGATCGAGGTTCATATGGCCATAGAAGACTCATCTCAGGACTCATAATTGACTAAGATGAGAATAAAATACAACACTTTAACCCAAGCCAATTGCCTCTAATTTATCACTATTGGGAAACCTATACGTGCACACTCAATGAAAACATCAAGCATACCTACACAACACAAGATAGACATAAAACCATATAACACTAGCATGATTCAGATATACAGATGCATAATAAAATAATCACAATGTTGAGTTCAATGAAAATAAACATAATCACATATCATACTGAAGCTGAAACATTACGAAGTACAAAATATACAAATTCACATTCATGAATCCAAAATAAATTTTCCATTGTACAACTTGATGGAAATCCACAAGATTATTATCGATAATTATGATAATAATATCACATACAAATGAGTCCAATCATATAAAATTGACATTTATGAATCTAGAATACATTATGCATACATCTCAATGAATATCCACAAGAGAATATTTGTCAATTACAATAATAGTATCACATAAAAATAAGTCCAAGAAAATAAAATCCACATACATGAATCTAAAACACATTATCCATAAACCTCAATGGTAATCCACAAGAACACCATCATCAAGTGTAATAATAGCATCACATACAAAATGAGTCCAAGCATATAAAATCAACATAAATGAATCCAAAATATATTATCCACACACCTCAATGGAAATCCACAAGAACATCATTTGAGAGTATGATAATGGTATCACATACAAAATGAGTCCAAGTATATGCAATCCATAGATGTGAATCCAAAATACATAATACATACACCTCGATGGCAATCCAAAAGGAACATCATTCATAAGTATGATAATAGTAGCAAATACAAAATGAGAAATAGAATGAGACCTACAATGCCTAGGACCTTACATCCCCCTCCCCTAAAACTAGGATTACTCCTAGAAGCCTACAAAAAGCTAAGGATAAAGGACTTGCAATTGTATATCGTCTTCCTAAGTAGATGTTGAATCATCATGGTTGTCCTACTTGATCCTTATCTAGAGGTCTCATCCTTGAAGGCTTAATATATGATGCTATAGAATATGAATGGGCTCCAAAGAAATCTACTTGCATTTCTTCACCTACAAGGAACTCCAATCATAAATATGGGTCACATACTTAACATACTACCTCAAAACATAAACATGGAACACATTATGGATGCATGAGAGGATATGCAGTAAGGCAAGTTAGTAAGAAATAGGGTCAATCCTCTCTAGGATCTTAAATGACCTAACAAAATCTAGTGTGAGCTTAAAATATTTCCCATAATGGATTGAGCTCTTGTGTGGTTACACTATCAAGAACACATGGTCACCAATTGGTAAGCGTCAATATGATATATTAGCATCAACATACTTCTATCTTTCCTAAGTAACTAACAACTATTCTCTAAACCAAACCACCTACTGCTCCATATCATGAAGCATCTCAAGCCCAAGGGCAACATGATCCTCCATCTAGTCCCAACTCAACATAATCTAACAAGGGTCACCATAAAATGAAATGATGTCATGTCAAAGGAACTATGGTACCCATTATGATATGCAAATTCTACAAGGTACAAATAGTCCTCCCATGTGGACTATTGGTCCATAACTTACATGTGAAGCATATCCTCAAGTACCTAATTCACCCTCTCAATCTATCCATTTGTCTCTAGGTTATAGGTTGAGCTAAAGTTTAGGTGAGCACTCAATGCATGTTGTAAGGAAGTCCATAACGAAGATGTGAACATGGGATCATAATATGTGATGATCCTATGAGGCACTTGATGTAAATAGATGACATCCTCCATTAAGAAATGCACCACTAATATAACATTGTAAGATGCCCTCAAGGGTGAAAAGTGGGAAAACTTGGTCATCTTGTCCACCATCACCACGATGACATCATTCCAATGAAAAAAGAAAAACTAATAATAAAGTCCATCAAGATCATGTCCCACTTCCAATCAAGAATGTTGTAAGGTCTACCCATTTTGCATAAAAAATTTATATGGTTCATGACTTTAGACTTGTGGAATTATTTCTTTTATTATGGTTTGGTACTATCATGTTGGCTATGGAACATGTGAGTTTGAACTTTTATATTTGATAATGTGTTGCTAGGAGTACTTGATTTATGAGTTGTTGTTTATTGGATTTCTGAGCACATTATGACTGGAAATATTTGTATGTGAAGTGAATGGGATTATGTTAGATTATAGTGCACTTTATTTAAATGCAAGGAAATAGTGTTGTGTAAATAAAATAGATTTTGGTTCTATGTGAGATGATCAATAATGGTTAATTGTATGCTTATTTAAATCTTTTTTTGGCTATATTTTTCAAGACAATTTGATGTTCAAAATTGAGTTTTGCAGGGGGGTGGCCAAGGCTTAAAATATACGGAGATTTATCAAGAACTACTATTGTGTTAAACCAATAAAACAACCTAGCCTATTCTGCATGGAGGAATAAAAGCTTAGCTAATTTTTGTGTGTGTTGTATGATTTAATTTGTCTTAGTTTATATTATGATTATTCTTTTCAATTTCGAGTGAAATTAATTAATTTTAGTCTTTCAAAATTTTCCATGGTTATGAGTTTTGGTTAAGTGATTTAATTTTAAAATTTAGGTTATTATTTTTTTTTGCGTTATTTATTATTTTAATGTTGATATGTTATCTTTTATTCTTGTGATATGATTCTATTTAGTTATTTTATTTATTTCTTTTAATTTATTTAGATTTTTTTTCTTTTTTGTTTTCACTATTTTATTGAGAGATTTATTGTCTTAATGATTTTTTTTTTGTTTTTGGGGAAAAAGGATAACTTTTTAGAGAAATCAATTTTGTTTTAATGGGTTTTTTGAGGGAAGGGTTTTTTTTCATGAAATGGATTTTGGAAAAAGATTTGGATGGTTTTTGAGAATTCTTGAAGCTTTGGAATTTGGAAGGATCATTTTTTGGATTTCTGAGATTGTGAAGTTGACAGTTCTTGCGTTGACTATGCTTCTCCTAACTTGGAGGGAAAAGGTAGGATCTTTATATTGAAAACTTCTTATGTATTGTATGGTTCTATTTTGTTTTAAAGAGATTGTTTTTTGAATTTGGTGTAGTTGTTGGGTGTATGGGAAATTTTGTGCTAGGGATCCAGAGAGGTGATAAACCTCTCTTTGGGGAACATTTCTGTAGTTGGGTTTATATATAGTTTTGAAGGGTTGTTAATATAATAGTTGGGCCTTCTTGGAAGAATGATGAATAAAGTTTTAGTTGGGATTTGTGAATGAAGGGTTGTGTGAAGATTTTGAAGTTGGGTTATGAATGAAGTTGGGTTTTGTACTTAGGTTGAGAAGGAAATTGAAGGGTTGCTAATTCTTGTTCCCCAAGAGAGGAGGTTTCTTGCTCTTCCTCATTGTAAAAGAATTCACTTAAGATTCTTGTCTCTATGTTGTGAGTCACAACATGGGTTTGGGAAAAATGATTGTAGTGTTTACTTCTATGATTGTTAAATTATGTGAAACCATGTTCTTGGTAAATCTCCCAAGCTTGGGGGTGGATTGGTATTCCAATCCTATGATAGGGTAGAGAGCAAGCCGAGTTATCCTGTTTTGGCTTGTTGTTGTGCATAATTTTTTTTGGATTTGCTTGTCAAAGGAGTAACTCTTGGTGAATCGTTTCATTAGAGGACTTAATTAGAGTATAGATGGACTTGTACATTTGGAAAAGCCCACTACTATATGGATGGTAGTGGAAAAAGCTCTTATTGCTAAAGAGATTCATCACAAATAGGATAATAGAGATCATTATAGGAACCTTAATCAGCCACTATAGAACCAAAATTTTGGCAAACATCCTTTCAACATAGAGGTGAGACTAGAACTAACGCAATCCCTCCTATACCTAACTTGCAACAGTAGAATCAGGGTTAGAAAGCTCAAATAGTACAGGAAGGCCCTCCTTGGGATTGGAAGGCTCAACCTTCATGTAGAGATTAGAGACCTGAGACTCAAATTGTAGGGTCAGTGTATCCACAACAATATTTTAGAGGTAGTTAGGCTAGTTCTAGCTGACCAAGGTTTCAGCAATAGTCAAAGGGACCTCCTAGGGGACCTTGTTATTCTTGTGTAGATACTAGACATATAGCCTGGAATTATCCTCGTAATATTTCAGTAATAGGGGTCAACAATAATGTATTTCTGAGTTGACAGTTGGGCATATAGGGAGGTCACACAAAGTTTTTGTGGTAGTGGATTACCAACAGGCAGAGCATCAGGTGATAGTGATTGAGACCCTAGGTACAATTGGTAATGTGAAATTTTCTATACTCTTTGATTCTGGGGCTACATATTCTTTCGTATCTCCTTTTATTGTGGAGTGATGTGGGCTGGTGGTAGTTAGGTAGGTGGTTGATTGGGAAGTGGAGTTAGCAGCCGGTTCTAGAATGTCAGTAAATTTTATTTTTAGGGATTGTTAGTTAGGACTTGGTTTTTTCACTACTTTGGTTGATCTTTGATTTCTTCCCTTGGGATCTTATGATGTGGTTTTGGATATGGATTGCTTGAACACCCATGAGGTGAAGTTAGATTGTCAGAAAAAGACAATTAAATGCTTAGATGGTAAATGCAAACTTGTGAGGATCTTAGGGGTTCAGAGACCTATTTCTCTTCAAGGACCACAACTAAATTGCTTAAGTGTAGAATGTGTAAGGGTTGTCAACTCTTCGCTATTTCTATTAGTGATAGGTTTGAGGAAGAACTTGAGACATCCTTAGATGATCACCCTTTTCTCAAGGAGTTTGCTTATGTGTTTCCTTTAGAAATTAAAGGAATGCCACCTCATCGAGAAATTAATTTTCATATTGACTTAGTTCCAAGGGCAATGCCTATCTCTAGGGTTCCCTACAAGAGGACTACTTAGGATCTTCAAGAGCTTAATATTCAACTGGAAGAACTAAATTAGAGAAGGGAAACATTCACCCTAGTGTTCCTCGTTGGGGTGCTCTTGTTATCTTTTTTAAGAAGGATGAGTCATTGTGTTTGTGTGTAGACTATAGGAAGCTAAATAAGTTAGTAGTGAAGAATCATTATTTGTTGCCTAGAATTGATTACAATCAGGGAGCAAAAGCATTCTAAAAAATTTATCTCAAATGATTAGGATACCATTAGTTTAGGATAGTAGAAGTTGACATACATAAAACAACGTTTCACACTTGCTATGGTGATTATGAGTTTACCATAGTGCCCTTTGGATAAACTAACACTCTGACAATATTCTCGAGTTTGATGAATGGGATTTTTCACACTTTTATTGACTGGTTTGTAGTCATTTTCCTTGATGATATATTGATTTATTCTTGGATAGAGGAAGAGCATAAGGAACATTTGGGGTTGGTATTGCAATGTTTGAGAGAACACTAGTTGTATGTAAATTTGTCTAAGTGTGACTTCTTTCAAACATAATTTTAATATTTGGGGCACATTATTTTAGGATATGGAATTTCAGTGGATCTGGCTAAGATTAAGGCTACCATGGAATGGCATTCTCTAACTAATGTCTCAGAGGTTAGGAGTTTTATGGGTCTAGATAGTTACTATTGAAGGTTTGTCGAGGGTTTTTCCAAGTTAGCTCATCCTATCACATCTCTTTAGAAATAAGGGAAAACATTTGTTTAGACAAAGTAATGTGAGAGAACATTTCAGATGTTGAAGGAGAAACTCACTACCACTCCTATTTTAGCTATACCTGATCCTATAGAAGACTTTCTTGTGTGTGTAGATGCTTCTATTGAGGGTTTAAGTGTCATCCTTATGTAGGAAGGGAAGGTAATTGCATATGAGCCTTGTAAGTTGAAAATTCATGAGCTTAACTATCTCACACAATCTTGTGTTAGCAGTGATAGTGCATGCCTTTGTGAGATGGTGACATTTTCTATTATGTCAGCATTTTGAGCTTCATTTAGATCATCACAGTTTGTAGTATATTTTAACACAACCTAATCTCAATGCTCATCAATAGTGATGGATGGAGTTCCTTGGTGAGTATGATTTCGATGTATAGTACATCAAGGGGAAAGAGAATGTAGTGGTGGATTCTTTAAGTAGAGGAAAACATGAGATATCCTCTCTAGCTTTAAAGAGGGATTTGAGATGACGCATTTTACAACAATTACCCCAAGACTCTTGGTATCATGAAGTAGATTAGGAAAATCAACTCCATGGTGTTTTGAAGGACAAGTTTGAGGGGTACTCCTTTGATTGAAATGGTTTTCTAAGGCATAATAGACGTATTTATATTCCCTCTTTGGGAAACCTTAGATCTTTTGTGTTATTAGAGGCACATAGAACACCTTATCCAACACACCCAGGGGTTAATAAGATGCATGTAGATCTTAGTAAGTTGTAATTTTGGGTTGGTATGCGAAATGATATAGCAGATTTTATAGCTCAATGTCTCGAATGTCAGGGAGTGAAGGCTGAACATCAGCATCTGGCAGGGTTGTTGTATCCTCAAAGAATTATAGAATGGAAGTGGGATGTTATTTTTATGGACTTTATTGTAGGTCTTCCTTTGACATCTTGATGACATGATGCCATTATGGTTATAGTGGACAAGTTGACAAAAGTGGCTCATTTCTCTCCTATGAGATCTTTGTATAACACACCTTCAGTGGCAAGGGTATCTTTGAATGGTATTGTTAGAATCCATGGTATCTCTCATAATATTATTTCTAATAGAGATCCTATGTTTACATTATCTTTTTAGATAGCTTTACAACAGGCTCTTGGCACGAAGCTTAATTCTAGCATAGCTTATGACCCTAAGACTGAGGACAAACTGAAAGGGCGAATCACATTTTAGAAGACATGCTTAGGATGTACATTATTGATCAATAGTCAAAGTGGGAGGATTGATTTCACTTTATAGAGTTTTGATGCAGAGGCAAAAAATCCCTTTGATATAAAAAATAAACCTAACCATAATTCACTACTACCAATTGGAAATGTTCTGCCAAAATTCAAATTTACAAAAAAATAAAGATTGCAAACTATTATATCTTATTCCATTTCAAACAATATAAATAAATCTGCAATTTATTTACAAATTCTTGGCCTTCAATGGCCTTTGTTTGCAATTTCTCTCTATGGCTGAACTACCATGTTTTGTCACACCTACACACTCCTTAGATACTCTGTAATGACATTTTATTATCTTTCCTCCTAATGCCAACTCTTCCTATACTTCCCTCTGGTAGCCATTCCTTCACTCCAAATTCCTCAATTCACCTTTACTTATTCTTTTTATTTTTTTATATTTTTTCTGTAGATTAAACCTCAATTCTCTCTTTTGAATATTTTTGGCAGCAAATCTCCTTCTCATGCTTACACTCTCTTCCTTAACTCTAACACCCCCCTCTCTCTTCTGGTTTGGGTGCAATTTACTCTTGTTATTCATTATCTTTGAGTTGAACCACCTTATTCATTTCTTATTCACACTTTATTTGTTTAGATTATGTGAATTCCTCTCATGTATTTCCTAACAACCCCCTTAACATTCTCTTCCCTCCTTTCTTGTTCTTGACAACATTGGTTACTATCTCTATTTTTTTTAATTTTCTACAAAAGGAAAGCATTGGTGCCAATTTCCATGCACCAGCTAAAGTGTCTCTTTCCCTTTCTCACCCTTATTTCCTATTGCAGGGTCCTTCCTCTCTTCTGGCAGCGTTGAATACCTCCCTTTTTGAGAGTTTAATATTATTTTTTTTATTCATTTAAATGCTTCACCTTCCTTATAAGGCTTGGCATTTAAATGCTTCACACATGCAAGGAATCTTGGGAGCCACCATTCATGGAATTTCTTCTCATTTCTTATGAAAGAAGTGTAGCAACGATATTATCCATCTCTGGGTCTGCACCAGTACCACTGATAGTAACAATTAGATTTTCCCAAGATTTAGGTAAAAAAAAAGTAACAAGATGAATTTGTCTTCATCTTCTAACTTAACATCTACAAATGCAAGTTGACTTAAAACCAAATTAAAAGATTAAAAGAATTTAAATGATCTGCAATAGAATCACCATCCTTCAATTTTAATGAATATAACCATATTTTGAGATACAACTTTTTAATAAGACTTTTGGTTTGGTAAATATCACCTATCCTCTTCCAAAACTTATATACAATAGGTTCCTCAAAAACATTCAAGATGATAGAATCTGCAAGACACAACCATATGGTTCCTCATGCCTTCTTGTCAAGTTTTAACCACTATTCATCAATCACTCTGGATGGCTTCTTTTCATTGGAAACTACCAACCACTAATCTCTTTCTTCTAGGAGATATTCCATCTTTAGCTTCCACATCTCATACCCAGATCCATTAAATTTCTCAATATCTAGACAGGAGGTAGAATGTTGGTTTTAGGACAGACAACTGAGAAGGGGGTGAATCAGTTGTCACAAAAACTTTCTTTTGTTTAAACACTTAAATCCTTCTTATATTTCTACAACATAATGATTCAATCATGGAAGCACAATGCAATAACTCAAGAGCAGAAACACATTAACACATATGACACCAAGATTTTAACATGGAAAACCTGGTTAAGGGAAAAACCACAGGGTGATTAACCCAAGATTGTATTCTCTGTTAAAAGAATAAGAAGAACAAAATGGCACTTGCCAATTAGGGCTCACTGCCTAAGCACACTGCTCACAAGAGGCCCACTGCTTACAGGAGACACACTATCTACAGAATAATATAAATATTACATACTTGAACTGGAGATTAGCATCTCAACATGCTTGAGACAGTTCCATTTAAGCTCAACACTTTTGCTCTGCTTTTCGCTCTTCTCCTCTCTACCACTTTTTCATCTCAACCAAGGATACTTTGAAATGACTTCACAAATCTTATTTATACAAGACATCAACTTTGGGATAATCATCAAAGTTAGCACAACATACTTTATTTTATTATAGAGTAGTTACAAAAATACAACTTGATTTATTACAAAGACTTCATGCGTATCACCACACTATCGGCCACACATATTTGGCACTTCAATCTTCTTTGAGGAACATGCCATGCTTCACAGAACATCTTCAAGATCATCTACAAGGTGTGTAAAACATCTGGTCAGCCATGATTAGGAAGAACACCATCACCTGAGAGTAAATCTTCAATTACGAACTCAATCTTCAATGTGGATTGCCAACACAAACTGGACACAATCTAGAGACCCCCACAAGCTTACCTGAATCATCAAGAACATCCACACCACTTCTGCTTACTAAAATCATTTGCATCTTCATCTGGAACCTCAAGAACATAGTCTATCATCACTGTCACATTAGAATAAATGCTTGTGAACCTCCAGACCATGAACCAATTGAGTTGTCAATTCACATTGGCTTCCTAAACATTCCACCAAATCCGCAAAACAAGATATTGCATTTCTAGATCTCACCGGACCTATTTATGTCATTCTGTCACCTCTGAATAGTTGCCAAAACCAGTTTTACTCATATGGCCATAACTTCTCCAAATCTTCATGTGGACCTCTCAAATCTTGACTGGAACATATTTAGACACATATCTACAAACCGTTTGATGCACATTCTTTGATCTTCATCTAGCGGGGATCTTCACTTCATAGAGCTTCACTATCTTCACTGTTTCTGATAGGACTAATTTTCTCAATATCCTTAGCACACATCTCATCCAATCCTTGACATCAATGCAACAGGAGTATGTTGACATCAATGACAACACTGGTTAGGCCCATACTTGCAACAATAGAATTCATGGTATACAATCTTCTTCACAAATCTACAAAAGCCGCAATGTAAAATCTCCCACTGGAGCCAAAAACACCTTCAACACTTAAGAGAAAGGCATCCCTTTCTCAACAAAATGGTTAGCTCTGATACTAAATGTTGGAAAAATCAAGGTCAAATTGTTGCAATATTAACTTTTATATTGTGTACAAATTTGAAAATAAATTAAATATTATCCACTTTAATGTTTATGTGATTAGAATGTATTCAACTATGATATAATGAATGACTAAATTCATAACAATTGACACAATGACGTTTATGTGGAAAAACCCTTGTGGAAAAAACTCCACACCCAAAGAGATTCAATGATTGTATTAATCTTTCAATGAATTTTACATCAACACTATTGGCAAGAGACACTGCAACGCATAACAGGTGTTGTCATTGATGGCAACTAAGACTATTCTACACATCTGCATAACATAACTTGCTCATACTAGAAGTCAGAACAAGAATTTATCTAAGTCCAGGTTGCTAGAAATAGGGCATGTGATAGGGTCTGGTATCTTGGTCCAGATCTCTCCAGTGGTAAATCATAGTGTGCTGCAGATCTGAGGGAGTCTTAAGGATTGTTAGGACAATCTAAATCTAGAATTTTAGCCTCCGGTGATGAAGGATTCAAAAGTTATTAGCATCTGAGTACCGGGTCCTAATATGACAGGACAATTCAATGAAGAACAAGCCAACTTGTGTTAGATCCTTGTGCGGATCTAGTAGAAGTGTTTTGGTGAGTTGTGTATGGGATATAATGTTAGTGTCCGACATGAATGGTGACTTACAAGTGTTATTTCTGGTATGCATCAATATTGATGAATGGATTCAGCTGACAGAACAGAGTACTTGTATTGTTAAGTTCTTCATAAGGCCGACAGATAGGTGATTGAGTTTGTTGGTGCGGATATATATAACTGATGGATTCGAGTGATGTGGGGTGTGATAGTAATGCGAATATGGAGTAAGTATGAAAAAGGTAGATAGAAGTGCAAAAGAGAAGAGATCTGAGGTCCAGATTATGGAAGAGCAGTAAACAGGGTAGAATAAAGATGAAGTGTGTAAAATTAATATTCTGTGCTTAACTAAAACTGAATTCTTGCATTGGCAGATGCTACTTATCAGTTCAACAATCTGTAATCCTTTTGTAAACATTCTTGTATGCAGTGAGCCTCTCTTGAGCAATGAGCTCTAGGCAATGAGCTCAAATGCATGTGCATTCCCCTCTTTGTAATACTTTTAACAGAGTATAATATTTGTGGGTTAACCCCCACCATGGTTTTTCCCTTAACCGGGTTTCTACGTCAAAATCTTGGTGTCAAGTGTGCTATTTATGATTTTGCTCATGATTTATTAATTCTTTCTTTTGATGATTATGTCATTAATCTATTAAGAAGTGGTAAAGAATAATTAGCTGCAGAAAGTTTTAAAAGTTTTAAGACAACTGATTCACCCCCCTCTCAGTTGTCAGCCCTAATTCCAACAATTGGTATCAGAGCAATGTTCCTTGAAAGAAGCCTAACAGCTTGAGGAAGATCTGGGAAGGAGTCTTAATGGGTTCACTCAGGGAACAACTTTAATTGGCTTTAGAAGATCTTGATCGGTCCAAAGCAAAAATAGATGATCTGAAAGTGAACCTCAAGGATGTTGATGATTGCATTGACTTGCTAAAAGATAAACTAATGAAATCAATGGAAAAAAGGAAAGAACTACTTCATCAGCTAGCTAATCTTACTGAAGAAAATGGCATGAATGAGGCTTTGGAAGAAAAGATAAAGGAATGTGAGAAGCTGACAAAAGAAGTTTCTGTTCTAAAATATGAGATGAAATTTGGGGTAATGAGGCAAACCAAAGAAATTTAGCAAAGGAAGAAGACTGAAGAAGGCCTAAATCAAACCCTAAAAGAAAGAACTGAAGAATACTACAAATTGGATAGAATGGCTGGCCATCTAGAATCTAATCTACAAGAAAGTAGAGACAATGAGAGAGAACTTGGAAGGCAAATTGTCATTCTCAGACATGACCTAGAAGTTGCAAATGAATACAAGGAGAAGTTCAAGATAAGCTCAGCTAAACTTGAAGCACTGCTTGAAGGACAAAAAAAGGCTGATGACAAGCATGGTCTTGGCTATGAGAAAGGTGAAGGATCTAGATCTGGACAAAGAAATTTTCAATCAAGGAATGGGAGAAACAGACCTAGAAGAGCTCTGATAAGACAACCTAAAGCTCAAAGATATCCATCCTTCAATGGAAATTACTTCAAATGCAATAAATTTGGTCATAAAATTATTCAGTGTAGAAGTAGAGTAAATCAAAATGGTCCATCCTTCTCCAGTCAATGCTTCAAATGTAAGAGGTATGGTCATAGATCAAATGAATGCAAAAGTATGATAATAAATAAATCTAGAGGAAATGACATCTCTTTCAATGGTTACTGCTTTACTTGCAATGGATTTGGACACATGGCTAATCAGTGTAGATTAAGAGGAAATCAAGTATATAAGCAAAGAAATGTTGTGTGCTTTAATTGCAATAGATGTGGTCATATTGCAAGATTTTACAGAAGTAGGAATAATAAAAGAAGAGGTTCGGTAAACAGAAAACTGGATGAGCAAAGACAAGACAAAGGCAAAGGCACAATTGATGTGTATGAGATCTAGAATGAAATGAGCAAGACATGGGTCAAGAAAAGTGTTGTGAATAATAGTAATGCGTCTGCACCAGAATCCAGTGCTGACAATTCCTCCAGGAATTAAATCAAGAGCTCTGGCTCAGGGGGAACTACTTTAAAAATCAAATTCCCCCAACCAGTAAGTAGGTGCCTAAATCTGGCATGATGAGACAAGATAATTTGGGTTATTATAGGTCATGTGAAAGGATTTCTGAAAGAAAAGAAGTGGATATGGTGATTTACAGAGCAATTGAAGGTCAACTGCATACAAAAATAGTGTAACCAAATGTGTTAGGGTAGAGCATTTATTACAAAGGCAAATTAGGTTTTGTAGAGCTTAAAAGGGCCGTTCACTCTTCATTTAAATCTCTTTGCATTCAAAGATAGAAAGAAGAAGAGTGTCTAAGCTAAGATTTCAAAGATTTGAAGCGCGACTGACAAATTTATTCGCTAACCCTAACTCCATGGAAGAAAAAGGTATTTATCTGTAAAGCCTTGAATTTGTAATCTTTTGCAATGGCCACTCCTCTTATTGTTGATATTACTGAAAGGCCTTGGCCAAACTTTAAGAAGCATCCATACAAATCAGTCGAAATCAAACCTTTAGGAGCATTTTTTGGTGTCCCATATGGAGTTCTGCATGTTGAGGATATTAGGGCATACATCCACTGCATCATTGATGAATTTGGAAACCTGAAACTCTTGAATTTGTTTAACAACTAACTAAGGGATGATAGCTATAAATTGAAACCAGAATACAAAGCTCTAGAAAGCAAATATTTTCTGCAAGTCATTAAATTTCTGACATTTGATGAGAATGAGTGGGTTGGATATATCTTGAGCCGAATACATGATGAGTTTATATGGCTATTGAAACCATTCAAGATTACAAAGGATGTTATTAAGATTGTAACTGGGTTAAATTCAACTAGTGAAATACCCATGCTGAAGGCTGTGAAAAACCAGACAATGACCGATGCTACCGGTGCCAAGTTTGACAAAAGGGCAATGACCATCAATGATATTATAGAACTAGATGTTAGATTTTTCTCTATGGTGATTGGCTACAAGATTTACCACTCAAGCAGGGAGAATTCTATCTCTGGAACTACCATATATGCAGCATATCAAATGTTGAAAGAAAATGTAGATTATGTCCTATGTGAGCTATTGTAGAACCAACTGATTGAAAATTAGAGCAAAATCAAAAAGGATGAGAAAAACACCTTCAAATATGGTTCCCTAGTTATATGTTTGTTCTTCTATTTTATGAATGAAGTGCTTGGAGTACAAGGTGTGCACTAGACAAATGACACACTGGTTGCATGGAAAATAAGAGATCATCTACTCAACATTGTAGACTCAAGTGCACAGAAGATTGCAATTTGGGGTTACTTTAAAAAATTTCAAAAAATGATGCATTCTAGGGAAAGAATCCCTAAGTCAGTAGTTGAGAAGTACTAGGATGAAATCTACTTTATGGTAGACATAGATCAGTGCCTAGTAGAGGTTGTGGAACCCAGAACTGTATGGATTATGCCTATGGGCTATGAGGTTGATGAGAAGATCTTGGACATGTATGCTCAACATCTCTTGAGCAAATCAAAAGATACCTCTATCGAAAGGTTTGGAACATAGAAGGAGCTAAGTCTAAAATTGCATGTTGAGCTCAGGCAACTAGAAATCAAGAGAAAAGTTAAGAGGCAAGTTGAAAGGTGTGTTGAGAGCATTGACCTAACCAAGGAAGCAGTGGAGCAAAATAGAGAAAGAATTGAAAAGGCTGAAAGGAGAAACATGATAAGAAACAAGAAGATGCTCCAGTGGAATCATCCTCCACTTCAAGAACTACTAGAAGCTCTACTGCTGCATCTATTCCCTTTAAACCTACAAAACTAGAAGACAAATCATCCGGTGAGGAAAAGAAAAGAATAAAAGTAATGGAAAAAAGGCCATTTGGAAGTTTGGAAGAAAATGATGAAGAGAAGATAGATATAGATGATAAACTTAAGGAGCTAAAGGCCACAGGTGCTAAAGCTGTTAAGGTAGTAGAAGAGAAGATTTTTGGAAGCAAGAAGACAATAAATAGACAAAAATTAAAAGATGATGCTGAGAAGAAAATTCCCTCTGTGAAAAAAATTATCAAGAAAATCACTGTTGAAGGGAACATAAAACCATTAACTAAATTCTATGAATTCTACAATAATGCTGACAAAAGACTCTTGGAAGAAGCTATCATCAAGTACCTAAATGTGTTCAATCGAGCACTGGTAGAAATTTTGTTATAAGTTCCAAAAGGTCTAAGGGATATATTGGAAATTAGGAAAGAAGCTACCAAGGCAAAAGATATGGAGTTTAGAGAACATGTACTGACCACTCTATGTCTGGTAATCTCCAATAGAGAAGTAGAGAAAATCTTCAAAGAGGTCAAAAATGAATTCAAGAGTAAAACAAGAATGAATAAACTAATGATTGGAGAGATAGATGAAATAGTTCAAGAAACTGGATACATTTTGAGAAAGGCTTTGGATAAGAACAAGTTCTTTGTTGTGTCAGATGAGCATATTGATGACACACTAGTCCTAGATGAAGAAGAGCAACAGAAGGATGAATAAAAATATGGAATAGATGACTCCTCTATTCTAGAAGTGGAGTAAATAAACAAAGAAGATACATAAATGGTGGATAAAACTGATGATGCAAGAAATACTCTAACTCCTCTCGATTAATCTAGAAAAGAAGACAATGATGAGAATACTACTGCTACACAAGATTCTCCAGAACAGATTTCAAATTGTGAGGACAAAGGAAAGAATCCCCCAGTAGATGACACAAAGAAAAGTGAAGTAGAGAAAGAAAAAGAAATCAAAGGTAAGGAAGATAAAGCAGAAGAAGATGGTGCAAATGTTGATGCTCCCAAACAAAATAGTCCTGTCACTGAGAAAATCCAAGGAAAGGAAGGTGGTCCAGAAATTACGACAAGAGACACTGTAGATGCAGTGAAAAGTTTTCTAAGTAAAGAGATGCTAGAGTTTGATGAACTTGAACTGATTCAAGGACCACTCAACTTGGATACTTTCTCTCCAATCTAATTGATGAAGATAACATCTTTCACACAAGCCAAGGCAAGAGAAAAGGTATTGAAACCTCACATAGAGGACAATGAGCTACTAGGCCTTGCATCAGGTATATTGGAAAAGATAATGCCAATATTCCAGAAGAATCCATCTAATTCTCCCTCAAAAAATCTAAAGAGCCTTGTAAATTTTGTAAGTGCACACTTTGAGTCCTTTGAAAAATCTGCAGAAGTTAAAGTTCAGAATGATTTTAATACCAAAAGATTTGATGCACTCAAAGGCATGGTTAGGTTAGATAGATTGGTGTTAGATAATAGTATAAAGAGTATTCAAAATGCTCTTTCATAAGGAGGTAGTATATATAAGATTTGTTTATCTACTCCCAAAGTCATAGAGGATATAGAAGATAGAATAAAGGACTCCAAACAAAAATTGTCAAGTATGTCCCAAGATTTTGATCCGTTGACAGTATCAGTGGCAAGTAAGGAATATCATGCAATCAGCCTGATGGAAGAAATAAAGAAGTTGACAAGAGAAAAGGAGAACATTGAAGCAAGAATGGGTGAGCTTCGGGGACTGATTTCCCTTAAGATAGAAGCAATGTTCAATGCTATGACAGAAGCCCAAATTGTTACACAAATAGGTGATTCCATTGACCTCTGGAAGGATGAAGCACAAGCATTTTTGCTCAATGGCCACATTTCAACTTTGAATAGTATGAAGAAGAGTTGGGATACAGAGTTGGCCCTGCTGAAAAATATTTTGGAGATATACTTAAGTATATGTAAATACAACTTAAGGATTGGTTGTACATATGCGACACTGTATATAGAATTTTTGGGTGAATTTTGGTTTGCGAATTCCATCCTTTTCCATTGATGTCAAAGGGGGAGCGAAGAGCAATGAAAAATAGGGAATCCAGCAAAGGGGGAGCTTTAGAAATAGTGGAGAGCACAAGTGTACAGAGTAAGGGGGAGTAGCTCCAACACTTAGTCATTTTCACTAAGTCTTGCCATTAATGCCAAAGGGGGAGATTGTTGGCAAGAGACACTGCTACACATAATAGGTGTTGTCATTGATGGAAACTAAGACTATTCTACACATCCGCATAACATAACTTGCTCATATCAGAAGTTAGAACAAGAATTTATCTAAGTCCGGGTTGCCAGAAACAGGGCATGTGATAGGGTCTGATATCTTGGTCTGGATCTCTTTGGTGGTAGATCATAGTGTGCTGCAAATCTGAGGGAGTCTTAAGAATTGTCAGGACAATCTAAATCCAAAATTTTAGCCTTCAGTGATGAAGGATTCAAAAATTATTAGCATCTGAGTTCTGGGTCCTAATATGACAGGACAATTCAATAAAGAACAAGCCAACTTGTGTTAGATCCTTGTACAGATCTAGTAGAAATGTTTTGGTGAGTTGTGTATGGGATATAATGTTAGTGGCCAACATGAATGGTGACCTGCAAGTGTTATTTCTGGTACGCATCAATATTGATGAATGGATTCAACTAACATAACATAGTACTTGTATTGTTAAGTTCTTCATAAGGCCAACAGATAGGTGATTGAGTTTGTTGATGCATATATGTATAACCGATGGATTTGAGTGATGTGGGGTGTGATAGTAATGCAACTATGGAGTAAGTATGAAAAAGGTAGATAGAAGTGCGAAAGAGAGGAGATCTGATGTCTAGATTATGGCAGAGCAATAAACAGGGCAGAATAAAGATGAAGTGTGTAAAATCAGTATTCTGTGCTTAATCGAAACTGAATTGTTGCATTGGCAGATGCTACTTATCAGTTCAACAATCTGTAATCCTTTTGTAAACATTCTTGTAGGCAGTGAGCCTCTCTTGAGCAGTGAGCTTGAATGCATGTGCATTCCCCTCTTTTTAATACTTTTAACATAGTATAATCTTTGTGGGTTAACCCCCACCGTGGTTTTTCCCTTAATTGGGTTTCCACATCAAAATCTTGGTGTCAAATGTGCTATTTATGTTTCTGCTCATGTTTTATTAATTCTTTCTTTTCATGATTATGTCATTAATCTGTTAAGAAGTGGTAAAGAAGAATTAGATGCAACAAGCTTTAAAAGTTTTAAAACAATTGATTCACCCCCCCTCTCAGTTGTCAGCCCTAATTCCAAAAAACACAACAATTTTTTCTAAATTATGGCAGCACTTCGCTACTCCATAAATATGCAAAAATGTCTAATAATACCACTAACTAAAGGCACCACTATATAGAAGAGATAGATGTGAGAATACCATTATGGTTTCTCAAAACAAGTGTCAAAAGTTCTACATGCAAAAACCATACACCTTCCTTTTTAGATAACCAATAAATCAATGAATTACCATAAGACTTATCATAGCCTTTTCATAGGTTCCCAACCTATAGCCAATTAGATGTTGACAACAACAAGTGCTCAATCACTTACCAATGACATGCAAAGCACATGCAATAACATGCACGTACATTCAAGTCCATATGGACCCCATGACATGCAAAGCACATGCAACATCATGTAATCCATGCAAATCCAAATGGGCCCCACCTCCAAAGTGGATGCCCACAATGGAAACATACAAGATTCATGCAAATCCAAGTGGGTCCCACCTCTATGAATGCAACTACAATTAGTCATAGTCAAATACGTAATAAATATTTTATCTCTCATGTCTCTAGGCATCCAATAAAACATTCCAAGGATCATGGAGACACATGAAAATAACTTAGGAATGCTATTTTAATGACACCTTATCCTAATAAGTTATGCCCCTAAGAGTTTTTGAAACTTAAGCTTGGGTTAACATACCTTCTGAGAAATGCAAAGCTATTTAACTTCAAAGTACACCTTATGTATTTGTTGGTTATCCTAATGAGGTCAAAGGGTATGAGCTTTTAGATTTTGATACTCATGATGTGATTTTTCTCAAAGTGTTAAGTTTGAGGAAACTCCTTTAATTACTATTGACACTTCTCTTTTATCCTCCACATAATCTTGATAATGATTGTAATTTTGAGGTGAAGGAATCACATCCTCTTCCTACACCCTATAGTTAAGTTCCTCTAGCACATAATCCTACTTCCATTATAGCTACTCTTCCACTTTGGGCCCATTAGAAATTACAAGGATCATGTAAATCAATTGCCAGGAATCCTTCAGATATTAAGAGAACACAATCATAGTATTAGGATATGCCTCATGCATACATAACCTAATCTTCTTATCCATAATGATTTCAAAAAGAAATAAGCATTATTGAAAAAGATTTAGTAAAGGAGGAAGATTACTCTTCCTTAATTAGGAATCACATTGGGATTTACTCTCTCTTCCTAAGAGAAGGAAACTAGTTTAATGTAAGTGAGTATTTTAATACAAATATGTAGTTGATGGAACATTTCACAAATACAGAGCATGACTTGTGAAAGGATTTTCAAAAGTACTTAAGGCATAGACTACACTAGGAGTTGTGCACTTGTCACCAAAATGAACTCCATCCAACTCACTCTATCCATTGTAGCTACTCATTATTGATTGCTATATTAAATAGATGTGAAGAGTTCCTTTCTTCATGGTGATCTATAGGATGAAATATACATGGCACAACAATAGGGGTTCATTGAAGATTCTTCCATGGTCCATAGGCTTAAGAAATATTTCCTTTTGTTGGATTCACACAATGTCATCCAAACCAACTATCTATATCTTTTTTAAAGATGATGAGATTAACCTTTTGGTTTTGTACTTTGATGACCTAATCATCATGGGAAGTTCATCTCTTGTTGGCTACACTGAGATTATTATATTACTTCCTTTGGATAGAGGTCACTTAGGCTAATTTTGGGATAAGTATTGGTCAACCTAGGTACACTCTTGATATACTCACAATTCTAGATGGATTCTTGGAATCTCACATTGAATCTCTTTCTATTAATCTAGTTAAGTTGGAGGCTATATGTTTGACTTCTCTTGTTGATTTTACCTTGTATCATGAACTTGTGGGGACTCTGATATACCTTGGTGGAACCCCCTAAAAATTTCTTGTTCTATGATCTAAAACCCTTGCAATTGGATAAGTCTAAATGTAGAAGGCCTTAAACCCTAGACCCTTAGCCTTTTGTGTAAAGACTACGTTATAATTTTGTGTTGACTTGTAATAGACAATCATCCCATATTTAAGTTACAACCTTATGTCTTAGCTCCTATTTGAAACCAGCCCCTTAGGTTTAGTCACTGACTCTCCCCATGCATACAAATATTTCCTAAGTTTGAGTCTAAAGTTCTTGAAGATAGATTGATGTTTGTCATGGGATCGCGAGATCTAGATCTGTTAGATCTATTAGAGTCATACTAATGCACTAGTCATAGATCTCCAAGTAGGTGGGTCCAAAGTCTTATTGACCAAGTTCCCTACTACATGCTCGCTCCCCATTGGATCATATGAGTGCACAACAAAAAGATACCAAGGAATATTCCTTGCACTACTATGATGGAGTGACAAGTGTCAAGTGGGTCCCCGTCCAGTCCAAGCAAGCCAAATCTAGTACCAAGCACATGAGTGCAAGGGCAGTGGTGTGGGTCTCTCCAAGGCCTACGTTGTTGCGATGAATTGACACAATGATCTAAGATGGAAAGTCTTTGTTGTGCTAGCACATTTTGATTGGTTTATATCATTCCAACTATGTAAGTTGTTTTTCATTGATGCTATTTTTAAATTTGAACCATAGATTCTCCCACGGGCTAGATACATCAATAGTGGAGGTTCAAACATGAAGAATGACTAGTTCCTAGCTTTTTGGCTGATGCGCGCTTGCAGTAATGGCAATTTGATGGGAAATAAACCAAAATCTTTCTCATTTGGTGAATTAAATAGATCAATTAGATTGTTGCAATGAGTACATTGCATTCCAATCATTCTTTTTGTGAGAATCAAGCACTGCATGACAGCATCTGAAGAAATAGGGTTCCCAGCTGTGAAGAACAAGTAAGTGTGAAAATTGTTGATCTCTGAGTAAATTTTCTTAAAAATCTCATCGTTTTCTTTCAAATTGATTATAGAAGTTGAATTCATAAGCAAATTAGGGTGAATTGTTGAGTTTGTTTGATTCCCAGAAAATCCCTAGTTTGTAGTTAAACCCTGTACATACAAGCATGGCTGGTCCTCTAGAAACAAAAAGGGTTTTGAACATGATTTTCTCACCCAATTCCCTAGATCTTCGAAGAGGGCTATGAGTTTTGCTGGGAGGAATAAGGATGAGAAATTCACAGATAGTCTAAGTAGAATTAGAGATGCAGTTCTCCTTGTGACTAGATGGTCTCTATTTGAGAGATGGTACAGGAAGAGAGGAGTAAGGTCACCACTAAGGAATGGATGGTGCCTTGAGATGGGCAAGGTTATAGTGCCCAACGTGTTATTAGACATAGACTTTGTTAGACTGGTGGTAAGTAGGTATGATGCCAATACAAGGTGGGTGCTATCAACAAGTGGCCAATCAATTATTACCTTCACAAAATCATACATTACTGAGGTATTTGGTTTGAACAGGGTCACAAACGAGGCAATTGATTTTGATAAATTTAGATAAATATATGAAATACACAAATTAGTTTACAAGTCTTTAAAGTTTCAAGTCACAGAGTGAAGGTTTCTTGTGGCAGAGGAATGGGAGTTTTTGAGAAGTAGCCACTTAGTATCAAACCTTTTGAAGAATATTTCATCAAAACATACTATTCACTCTATCAAATCACTGTCAAAGATGTAGAAGAGAAGATCCTTATGCACCTGATGTTTATGACAATAGATATTTAGGATGACATTGTTAATGTAGAGTTTGATTTTTCTTCTTTCTTGGTGGACAAGATGTACAAAAAAATGATAGCCCTCAAGGCTAATAAGGAATTGGAATTCAAGTGGTACTCTCTCATGTGCCATATGTTTTTATATGGTGGTAGAGAAGTATGGGAGAAAACTCTGGAGGTGAGAAGGTTTGATGACAAGAATAACCCCTTGATGGTTTAGTGTTGGACTTATCTATGAGATAAGGACTGTGAGAATTCTGATTACATCATTTTTTAGGAGTTCTTTGTTAGGAAAATGATGGTATATCTGGGTGAGCATAGAGAAAGAATACCAAAGGAGATAAAAGATTTCCTTAGGCCTTGTGAAAGAACTCCAAATTTGGGAGTGATGCATAACTGGGGAGATTGGTTTTTAAACCAGTATTCTACATACTTCAGAGTATATGGTTTCACTTTGCAACCACATTTGTTGCATGTATATGTACCAAGGAGATTGGCCTATTTAGAGATCATCTAACAATTGAATGAAGTGGATAAATTTCACCTTAGGAGCCAAAAGAAGGGCTCATTTTTTCCTATTTCTTTGAAATGGTCAGACTTCCAAGTAGCAAACAAGGAATGTTTGGACCAAATTTTTTTGTCTTATGCTATTGCTAGGGAGAAATTTGACCATAAAGGTTTAATTAATTCACTAAGATTGAGTGTAAAGAAGTATGCATTCCCTCATAGTATGAATTTTGTTAAGGATGTAATAGGAAACTCCTTGACATATGAAGAGGTGGAAAATAAAATTGAGACATGGAAAATAATTTTTAAGGGAGAGAATGAGAGGATGAAGAAAGATCCTAAATTTTAGGGTTCTTGTCTTGAAGAAAAGGATAGGGTCATCAGGATCATGAAAATGTTATAAATTGTAGATACCTTGATGATTACTAAGTAGTAGAGACCTCCTAAAGTGCAAAGGGATCTTGGTGTGAGGACAAAACCTTATGTCAGGACAACAAGTGAAGATATAGAGGAGGGATCTTCTCAAGATATTGAGGAGGTTGATAGCCAACAAGCTAAGAGGTAGAAGACCTCTGAGGATAAAGAAGATGAAATTCAGAAGACCTTTGAGGACAAAATATCCTCTCAAGACAAAGGAAAATCCCCCATGGAGATTGTAGATGTTGAGGACACTCTAGGAGAGGTTAGAACTACAGAGGTAGATGTTGAAGAAGAAACATGTATGATAGTGCCACCGGTGCCTCAAAATAGGACCATTGATTATTTAAAGGTTACTAATAATGAGTTTGGAGACATCAGGGCACTTTCTTGACAAATTTTTTAACAAGATGATGAATTTGTGAAGAGCCAAGAGATCAAAGATTTTGTACTGAGGAGAAAATAGGCAGTCTATCAGACTAGGCTTGAAGAGGAGAGAAGAAGAGCTTATCCATCTAAAGAGAAGGATCTAGCTACAAAAGTCTTGTCTGAATTTGACTTGAAGCTAGACAACATCACTCTTGAAGAAGGGAGACAAATGGTAATGGAGAGTGGAATGTTGTTACTACCAAATTGGAGTCTAGAAAATGCCTTAGCCTTTGAAACTATAAGAAAATAGAAGAAAGTAGTCTTCTCTACTAAGGAGTAGGTGGAAGAAGTTTTTGGATGTGGTTTCAATCCAACTTTTGAAACATTGGCTATATAGACCCTGGCGCCCAACACAAGAAAACCAGATGTGGTTGAGAGCATTGATCAGTTGAGAGGTAATTTGATTATGAAAAGAGTTGCTGACACTCCAGCACCAGATGCAACAACCTTGGCTGTAGACACAACCATGTTTAGTAAGGCTATAATCTTGAAGTTGCAAAAGGATTACAATGAGCTACAAAAGAGATATGCAGATGATTTGATCAAGTTAAGAGCTCTAGAGGAAATGGAGTTATCATCTTCAAGCACCCCTATGCCTATCATTTCAAGCCCATCAGGTGAATCTTTTCCATCTCATAGAGATTCTCTACTTGTTGAGATTGTAGAATTGAAAGGATCAATTGAGAATATGAAAGGAAATAGGCACAAAGCATATGACAAAGTTGTGTTTGACATAGTTAACTAAGATCAATGGAAAAGTTGATGCAGATAAGGGTATTGCTGATCTAAACTAGGCTTTAGTCAAGCATGAGAAAAAATCTAGTCTATAGGAAATCATGATTAAATGGATGCTTAGGAATGCCACTATTAAGCAGATCGTTAAGACAACTAGGTTTGATCCAAACCAACCCCCTAGAATACAAGGCATAACAGAAACCATAGCAATTCCGCATGGTGTTGCTTTCTACATGATGAAGTTAGAGAAACATCTAAAGGAGAAGGTAACATTAATTGATCAGATGAATATGAAGGTATTGCCCAACTTCAAAGATGATTAGGGTCAAGACAAAACATTAGACCAGTGGAAAGCATAATTCAGTGATGTGGGCTCAAAGGTGATTGCTCTAGTATGTGTTGATGGTGAATTGTAAATAGGTTCCCTCAATTCAGTTTTAGATGAGATTATTTCATTAGAGAAGCCCTATGATAGTATTGGTAAGGAATCAAAGGTAATTTTGGATGTTCAGTTAATACTGGTCATAATGATAAAGATTTCAAAGTTTTGGACTTCCAGTGGCTGGAAGATAAAGAGTATGGAGCTTGAGAAGAGAGTATGAAGTTGATTGATGCTTGAGTTAGCTTTCAATCGGTCATCAGTTTCCAAGGATGACCTACTTTTGGTAGTTTTAAAGTGGTACTACATTTTTGGCCTATGTAAATGGATCAAGCATCATTATTAGAAGATTCTGTTAGCACACATGTGATTGTAATTGAATTGTAATACCAAATATTGTAATGAGCATGACATCTAAAACTATTCTTGTGACGTAATTGTCAAATTTTCTAAAAATAGTTAATTAGGAGCTTAGCCAACATACTTTTGTACTTTTCCTATATATGGGGAATTTTGTACTATGTTGTGTATCATTAGGATAAGTCATAGGAGGAAACAAAGAATAATCTAAAGATCAGAAACATATTGTAAAGTCTTGAGAATTTGACTGATTCCAATGAGAAAGGAGTACTTCTGAGTTGTAGGTTATATATTTTACACCTGAGATTACTTGCTTTTACATGGCAATTTTTTTTCAGATTGAGTTATATGATAAACATTTGATGTGTGTGTTACTTTTCATTGTCTCCTTGGATATGAATGTTTTTCTTTTGAGTCAAGTTGCTAAGGGTTTTTGAACTCATCAATATACATTTGCTATATTATATGTCTAATTTGTTGCATCTATTCAAAGAATGGATTAAACTACTTTAGATCAGATATAAGGGGAAGTGTGTTGTATCAAGGGATTAGTGAAGAAGAATCATAGATAATACTCCTTCTTGGGCTCATTGTTGTAAGGCAATAGTGATATTATTGACCCTATGAGTATGAAGTTTTGTTGTCATGAAAGGGACACTTGCATGTAGGTTTTTGACTTTGTTACCCTAAATAGGCATTGATCTGAGGATGTCTTTTAAAGTCCAAGCACATAAAACTCTAAAAATCAAGAAGATGAAAGCTTTTTCTTTTGTTTTGTAATGTGTTCAAGTTTCTACATGTTCATAGAGTTCTAAAATAGATACATGTTGCAGACTTAGCTAATATGAAATAGGATCTTTTAGATCTCAATACATAAGTGAATAATTTTCTTAAATAATATCTCATTGTAATTGCAGAAACTGTTAGATATTGTCATAAGGGAACATCCCTAGGTCTAGCAGAGCCTGAAGTGCAGAGGAGAACAAACAATTGTCTCCTATTTGTTGGCCATTGATATGAGAGTCTTGAGAATTAAGGATGGCTACCTTATAGAGATAATCATGCAATCAATTGAGAACACCAACATACCTCAGAAACACTTGTCCAAAAATTTCCTATTTATTGGCATGGACACTTACATTATGCAAGAAACTCATGAGCTTCATTGGAAAGCTCCCAAGTGTATATTGAACTATATATAGGGGTCACATTTATATGGGATACACTATGTAGTAGGTTGACATACAAACTTGATAGGATACATATATTATAATTACACTGGTGATTTTAAGAATCTCAAGTCCACATATGGCTACCATTTTTACCTTATATTTCAATTTGATGTAGGGGCATCCAGAGGTGTAAGAGCAATCTTGCATCACCCAAAAATATTAATGTTGTTTTATTTTTGGTTTTGAAGGCTTCTTTAGTTCTATTGGAGCCCATGAAGCTTATTTCGTCTAAAAAGTGTTATAGAATGGTTTAGGATAGTCAAAATTTCCAAAAGACTAAAAATAGTAACCTACGATTTTTGGAAAGCTTACATTTGAGCATGTATGGACCTAAAAATTTACCTAGAGCTCTGGAATTGTAAATTCAACCTGTTATGCCTTGCACACATTCCCCATTTTTCCAAATGGAGACCCACTCCCTCTTTTGTTTTGCCTTCGGCTTGGTTCAAATCTTAGTAGTTGCGCTTGAGAGAAGATGATGTCTTGATGACTTTCCCCCCTTTGCATATGTTTGGGTGAAATTGAACAAGTTTGCATAAGATTACCCCTGTTGATCCACTTTGATGATTAGGTTGGAATGAATGAAATGCATTGAGTCTTAAAATTGGGTTCCTGAGTGAGTTTTGCACTGAAAATTACCTCTACCGCAATTTGCACTGATATCTTATTGTACTGGATATTAGTGCTATTTCCTCCATGTGTTGTTTTGTGCTGAAATAATTGTCAACCAAACTTGTGCTAAAATGGACCTCAATAGGATATGTCTTGGAGGTTTGAAAAGATTTACTTTTCCCGTTAGTTGTCAAAATCCTAAAAAGTGCACCCCAGGCTGTTTATGTATGCTACATTTATGGCAAGTTTTTAGGGGGTATATATGGTTTGAATCCTTCAATTTTCATCATTTACATTCAAAATTTATTTAACAATTCATCTCTAAGAAAATTTGCCTTCTAACCTGCTAAAGATTTCACAACTGTGTATCAATTGGAAGCATGTTCGCTGGCTGTAGGTTTGATTTCTTTCACTTCGACTGTGTATTCACAGGTAGGTGGATCTTTATCTTCTCCTTGGCATTCAATTTATGATTGCACTTTTTGTTTTTTTTGGAGTGGGAAATATAGTAGGTTATAGGGAATCTTGATTGCGAATACACTAAGAATCCTAGGGTTTGGGGAGTTGTTTGAATATAGATCAATTTTTCTATAGGTACCATCCCTAAGGATTAAAAAAGAGGGTTTAATCAAAGTAGGAACATGTATGTATTTCCTTTAGCAATTTCAACTATCATATTATTAGCTTATATTTTCTCCCTCTATGAATAAATCCTTTCAGTTTTATTGCTAGAGTCATTTAACTTCAAAACCTTCGAAAACTGTCATTTGTGCTAAAATCTCATCCAACCAGATTTGTGCTAAAAGGAGCATCCATAGGATATATCCCAAAGGGCTAGAAAGGCCTGCAATCCATCATCCTTTGAATCCCCCACTGAATAAGGTTTAAAATGTTTTCAAGGTTTTGTACTAAAATTGACTTCAAGAAGATATGTTCGGCATCACTTAAAAGTCACGCTATCTAATTTCCTTTGAAATCGCCACTAAAGCCTTAAGAAAGGATAGCACTAAAATATGGCCTTACTACATATATCCAATGGACCCTAAAAGTAACCCTTATCATGTTGACTTCAATATCCTTGCTGAATTGCCAGTCCCTCAATGTTGCACTTTAGCACTAAAACAATGACCTTATGCACGTCTGGTAGGAGCAAAAACTCATGCAAATCTTTTTGGCCTTAAAATGCCAGATTTTTTTCCAAATAGACTTCAAAAGGTATTTTAAAAGAATTGAAGAGATTTAATTAGTGAACTTGAGTTTATTATGAGTGTCATTTTGTCTTATTCATCTGATTACATATGAATTGAAGGAATTTGTGCATCAATCTCATATTATTTTTGGTATTTCTTATGACATGCAGTAGCAAGGAAAAACCTTGCTAAGCCATTTTACTCTATTTTAATTCTCAATTTGGATTGATGAAGTATTAATGAATAGGAATGAATGAATATTCTATATTTCCTTGAGTGAAGATAATGGGTTTTAAGGTGAAAATCAAGGATTTATTAGGTATTTTGGCCATACATCTTGTAGGGGGATAAATCCCCACTTTCTATCTAGGAGCTTAATTTGAAGTCCACATTGGATACACACAAATGATGTATGTTTCTTAGCATTTCTAAACTACTTAACCTCATGAAACATATTTCTATACCAATAGGATAGCAACTTTAAAAGGTTATTCATTAGGTTTCTGTCTTGCAGGATAGATGACTTCCCAAGGAACAAACATGAAGTATGAGTTTAAAGGGATCCCTCTTGTTAGAAAAATCACATCTATATGGAAGGACAAAGGGGACAAGGATCTTGGCCAGATTGACATAGAGGAATTTAGATTGAGGATCTTTGGGCCTAATCCCACTGCTTGGGCTCAAAGGATTAGGGATAATGGCATTGCTCAAGCTGTTACCTTTCTAATTTTTGTTCAATGTCCAGAGTTAATTTTAGCTTGTGCAGATAGATATCACCAACCATCAAAGATAGTGGTCACTCAAGATGGCTGGGTATTAGAAATTTTAGTGCAGTGGCTTTGGCTGAGGATTTTGACATCCTTCCTTTCCAAACTTTGTCAGTATTGAAGAAGGATGACAATCAGAATATGTACAATCAAGACCCTGAGGCTTGTAGAAAGATAATACATGACAGATGGATGAAGAATAGAAGCGATGTTCTATCCAAACTTCCTCATGTAATTTATAGGAGTGATTTCAAGGAGGAGATAGGATATTTGGTCACTCTCCTAAGTAGAATTATGGGATTGTCTTCTACCTCCACCTTTGAAGGTTGGATGTTTGCATATGTTGAAGAGATATTACATGCAGATAAGAAAATCCATTGGGCCCTAATTTTAAGTAACAACATTCATGAGGCTTTTGTGGCTTTCAATGATGACAAGATATTCAGATGGACCTCTTATGTAGTATAGATGTTGGCAATAAACTTCATTTATCTTGGCTTATCTATACTAGGAGAAGTTGGTAATGCTGAAGGGGAATACAAGGTGTATGAATGTTATCCTCAGATGGAGATTACTCAATCATTAGTGCATTTTAGGAGAGTTAATGATGCATTTACTATGCACATTACAAGGTTACTGCTAATGGTACAAACTTATGATAGATGGTATATTCAGTTTCCAAAGCTCACCTATGTTAGGGTTCAAGGTTTCACTAGGGTATCTTATAAGTTGCCAAGGCTTCCAACTGACAAGATAGTGCTTCTAGAATTGACAGGATAGTTGCATACTTGTGCCAAGAAGCTGAAGCACCTACAGAGAGCCTCTATTGAATTTCCCATACTTTAGGGAAGAGGTGTCTTTTCTTGTGTCACTCTTGGATCAGTAGAGTAATCAGACACTAAGCTTCAATTGTTGAACCTGAATTTCTATCAGAGAAGAAGTCATTTTGATCCCTTTGGAGTGAATGAAAGGCATATTAACAAAAATTTGTTTCACAAAGAACACCTTGAGGACTTTTGACCTAATTTCTCAGGTGAGCATGAAGTCATGAGAAGGAAGTATTCTAGTTTGTCTTTAGATTTTATAAAGAGATTTGGCATTATTGAAGTACCTAATCAGCTAGTGTATGATGACGATGTGGTACAGCGAGGACCATGGGAGGCACTTTTTGGATAGCCTATCCCTCTACCAAATTGAGTAGATGTAGAGGAAAGCTCCTTGGGTGAAGTTATGAAGCAACCCATTAGGTTTAGCAGAAATTGGGTTAGAAACTAGGTTGAAAATCAAGAAACCTAAGAAGTAGAAGAAGGCAAAAGTTCTATCAAGGATATACAAAGATGCTTCTGGTTCTCGTATTGTGGAGGTAGTTGTTCCTCCACAGTAGGCTAGTGAAGAAGACACTAGACCTGAAGACTATACTCTCACCACTCTCAACTTAGGTCCAGTATCCAAGGCCCAAGTGGTAGAAGAATTGAAAGACTTAGTATCCAACATTCTTGACAGAATTAGTAAAGATGAGCTCATTAAACAACAATTGAAGCAACAGGATGAGGAACTAAGGGCCTATATCAGATACTTACTAAAGCCTTCCCATTCTGATGATAGAGCATCTACAACACCTACTCTCCTTTCAAAGGAAGAGTTAGAAGATTTTGACAACATCAAGGCTACTACCTTTGTGGCAAAGAAATGGTACCATAAAGTATATGCAAAAGGATGTAAGGTCATTGATGAAGCAACTGAATTACATAAAGATTTTTGCACCCTAAAAGTAGAGTGGGATGAAATTGTTGATGATTGTACAAATTATGATGAATATTATTCAAACATACATCCTCAAGTACATTCCATGAGTAAACTCTCTTATGAAGTCTTGATTGAGGAGAATATATTGACTAAGGACATATTGCATATGTCAGAGCATTGGCTGGAGATGATAAGACTAAGGAGAGTGATTTTTGACAAGGCCAAAAACATGTCTGAACCTACCAAAGCATAGCTTCTGGAGGTTAGATACAACCTGAATGATATACTCAGAGCCTCTACTAAGATGTACTTGGATTATACCTCTCTCATGGATATTCAAGAATGTAAAGAAAATTTGAATTTACTCATGCTAGGAGAATCCCCACCATGTCAAGTGAAAGATCTAGAAAGAATCAGTGACCTCAAGATGCAATTCAATGAATTCAAAAGAAACAAAAGGTCCAGGTTGGCTATATAAAATAAGATTTCACAAGAAATAGACACAGTGAAATTTAGAATTGATTTTGTGAAAGATCTAGATCCAACTGAAATTAATCCAACATTGTCAGAATTCATGGCATATAGCAACAAGGAGCAGAAAAGAGTAAGGTTGACTTGGGTGAGGATGAAACAATAGGATGATCTAGTCAACATATGAAATCCCATCATATTACATAAACACTTGTTTCCACATGTCACGCAACCTTCTTTTGACTTATTTTTACCTTGGGAATTGACTCTTCCTTCTAAACAACCAAATGGATACTCATTTTGTCTAGATTCAATGTATTTGAAAGCTATATTTTTGTCTTTTTTCTATCAAGACAAATCCAAGAATGTAACAAACTATTGTATCTTATTAAATGTAATGTAATCTGGACCATTGGTGTTGAGATAATCTCTACTATCCATGAAAAACTCATTATGACTATTCCTCTATATAAAGGATATTCATTTTCTCTCTTGTAAGTAAGATTTGATAGTGAATTGCTGAGACTCTATAGAAATTTGATCAATACAAAGCAAGTTCTATAGGTTACTAGGAATTTGTGTTCTTGTGTTGTCTTATTTTAGAATTCATGGTTCATTTCAATATGAAATTAGTTAATGTGCAATTGCAATGATGGATAAATGCTTGGATATGTGATGAATGCTTTGGTTCATACCATTGGTACTTGCTGACTATAATTTACTTTGCATGGTTAGCTTGAACCTCCATTAATGAATTTAGTTTGATTGCATTTCAATAGTTAAATTGTGCCATTAGCTAGGTGTTTAATGCATGGATGCAATTTGAAAATCATAAGATTCCTTTGAAGATTGCATCATCTCTTGCAACATTGTGGTTTCTCAACCTAGTCAAACAAGAGGTGGTTTATTGAGGGTAGTCTATCTGCAACATATTATTCAGATGTGATTTGTCACCTAGGTTTCAATATCTCTCTCTACCCTTAACCTTTTGTATTTTCTTTATAGACATTGGTTAGAGTTAGGTTTTAAGCAACATTCACATTGCTAATCTACTAGAAATTTTAGACTTGACAAATTTTCATTATCTAAGGGTTTTTGCACACTTTGCAGTCATAGTTTAAACTCTACCTTTGTATGGAAGTCTCCTTGGTTGGAACAATGAAACACATATCTACTGAGTTATCTTGCAAGCTAAGACCTAGATGTATAAACCTTGGGGCATTCCTATTCTGAAGTTTTGGAATAGGATTCCTTTCAAGAGAGGTGAGATATCCTATATCTCACCTGTGTTGTGTACTAAAAACACCATCAATAGAATCAATGCTAGAAAGAGGGCAACACACATTCTGTGAATATTACATAAGACCTTCTTATCTGGATGAATAAGGTTGGAGACTAGGCAAAAGCATACTAGATCCAATTCAGCTGGAGAAGATCTGTTGTCCTTAACTCAGTTTAGAAGAACAAGGAGAGATCAAGCAATACCTGGTCGATCTATTCCCGTGAATTCAGCTGCAGCTCAAGTTAGCTTCCTTAACATAGATTTCTTCACTGCAAACCCTTCTCCCATCTAGTTTGCCAACTATCATGACATGCCTAAAAACCCTGACAAGTACTATTCAAAGTTTCATCCTAATGATCCCAAAAGGATGACTGACGAGCATGTAAAAATCTTTGAATGTAATATGTATATGCTGAGGGTCGAACATGAGGATGTAGTTTGCAGGTTGTTTCCACATTCATTGTAGCATGAAGTGTATTACTGGTTTGCCAATCTCCCTTTAGCTTCAATCAAGTCATGGAAAACCTTGAAGGATGCATTCTTAAATCGATTCCGGATGCCTATCACCCTTATTGATCTTATTGGTCCTTTCTATAAATTCATAGAAATGAAGGATAATTGATAAGTTCATTTAACAATAGATTCCACAAGGCATATTGTCATCTTCAAGCACCCTTCAACCTTGCCCAAGTGGCTGCTTTGCCTATCTATTATGCATCACTAGATAAATTGACATCCATGTTTGTTAGAAGGGCTAATCCAGTTCCAACGACTCTGGAACAATCATATGATGAGGCTATCAAGGTAAATTTAGAGTTGGGACAGGTAGCAGTAGGTCCATTAAATCATCTCAATTCTACAACCATGCTTAAGTAGATACCACTGATTAATCATGCCCTAGCCAACCATACTCCAATGTTAAACCCCATCCCAACACATGCTACAACTTAGGCTCTAGTCATTCACGCTAGAGCACCAATTATAGAGTTACCTATTGCACAATTAGCTTTCCTCCAGTTAGCTAAAACTATAAAAACCAAGGATGATAAGGATGACATTAGAGAGTTAGCAGAACATATGAAAAAACTCACGGCTGAGGTGACACACTTGAGAAATCAGAACGCTTACTTACAATAGAGAAATCAGGGTCGGAACCAACACCAAAATCAGAGTTACCAAAGGCCAAACAAGACATGGAATACTAGGCCAAATAATGGAGGCGGTCCCTCATTGTTGGAGTCACAAAACGTAGAAAATCATCCTCTAGGGTAAGTAATGTTGGCTGAAACAGTGTTGTCTTCATGGTGTAGGATTCATAACATGAATTCCCATTCAAAGTTTGACTGTCACGAGTTTCAAATTGCATCCAGTATTTTCTAGAGGGAGATCCAGAATGCTAAAGCACAAGAGACTCTACCTCCCATGGGATATGAACTGATGCCTACTCAAAGGTATGATACTGCTTTAGTCCTAGAGAGCTATGTTTTTCCTTTTCAAGATGATAACCAGCCTGAAGACTTGAGGAAGCCGATGAGGTCCATGCTTATCAGCAATACAATAGGACCCCATATAATCTTAGGAGTAACAAACCTAAGGGGCCTTTTACCACTTCTATTCCTCCAAATAACTATCAAGTCCTCCCTGATCCTAAAGATTCCAATAATATTGATCCTCCTAAGGTTATACCTCAAACTATAAGTCAAAACCAACCAGCTGAATCCTCCAAGAAATCATAAGTAGCTAAGTTGGGCTAGTATGTAGTAGATGAACTCAAGAAGATGAAGGATAGCATGTTAGTATTTGAATTGATGAAGTTCCCAGAAATTAGCATAGCCTTCCTTTAGGACATTGGGTAGCAAGCCAAGGTTGATCCTTCCCCAAAAGAAACTCCACAAATGGATAGTCTGGATAAAGGCAAGGAATGTCACAGATGTAGACCAACAGGTAACATTGTACAAAGAAAAGAGAGTCACCTCCCTTCTTGTTGACCCTCAGGATATTTGGCAAAAACCTTCATAACTGCTTGGTAGACTCAGAGGCATCCACCAATGTTATGCCTCTATTCGTTTGCAAAGCACTGGGTCTAACTCCTACCAAATCTTCTAGGAAGGTTACTCAATTTGACAAGATGGAAGTCAATGTCATAACAGAGCTAAATCAGATTCATATGCAGCTAGCATCAGACCAGGAGTACAATAGTATATAGCCATATAAGTGGTGGACATCCTTGATGCTTATGGCATGTTTCTTAGTAGGGACTAGTCGAAAACCTTAAATGGCTACATGGCTACTAATTTCTCTCACATATGGTTACCATGGAAAGGACTTGCTAATCAAATTTGTGTTGAAAGAGAATTGAAAATGAAACACATGATTATGAAGTATAATCAAACAAATGAGATCCTATAATCAGAAGTGGATTTAGGAGTTTATCTCCCACAGATAAATTAGGTAGAAGAAGTACTAATGTTGAGCTACAGTAGGTTCCCTGACCCACCACTTAGAAAATATCAAGAAAGTATAGAAGCTTTTATTTAATCTAATGATGGTTCTTCTTTTGATGATGAGATGGGAATTTTTGAAGGATTCAGAGGTTTCATAGAAAAGTTCATGTGCGATCAACTGGCTGTAGGGAAGAAGATACATATGGAAGAATTGTTGTTGTGCAACTGGTGTCGCATCCATAATGCATCCCATTTAGAGTTTACATGTTCTTTATGCCAACAAGTAATATATCAAGTTCAGACGTGTTTAAAGTAGTCATGTGTTAAATGAAGGCAAGACTAAGCCAATACTCCCAACTAATCCATAGGCTAGACCACTGGGTTGGTAGGATATCAATATCGAATGGAAGCTTGTAAATTCTTAGATTTGGACATTAAGATTTGATGGATCTAGATCTAAACAAGGGTTTGGTGTAGAGTTGAAACTGATTAGTCCTAGAGGGGACTCTTATCTAGCTGCATACAGACTTCAATTTCCTTGTACTAATAATGTTGTAGAGTATGAATCACTAGTGCACAGGCTACTGACTGCTATCCAAAAAAAGGTTAAGATAATTCAAGTGTTTGGTGATTCAAATTTGGTAGTTAAATAAGTAATAAAATAGTATTCTTGTCATGACAAAAGACTAAATTGCTACTGAAATTGGGTCTGGGACCTCATTGAGTGTTTTGATGGCTTCAATGTCTAATTGATTTCAAGGAAACAAAATCATGTTGATGCATTGGAGCAAGCTGCAAGCTCATTGGAACCACTTGCCATGTCTGATTTGAAGAAGTTTACTATAGAACTAGTTCCAACTCCCTTAGTTCCAGAGAATATTACTCATTTCTAGGTTTTTGAAGATGATAGGCATATCATTGATTTCCTCACATGCTCAGATGTGTTTGCTACACAAATAATTGATGAAGAGGATTTAGAACCAGCCAAGATGGATTTAGAGGGTGTCCTAAATCTCAAAACAAACACCATTCCCTGAGGGATGGTGGAACTAGAGAGGTTGTTCGATCAAGACTAGATGGGAACTCACAAGAAACAGGATGATTCTACTAGCAAAAAGTGTGATCCACACATTTTGGGAATTGAAAAGAATGTCAAAAATGTTTTTATTGGTAAGGTCTGCACCCCTAAAGAAAAGGTAGGAATCATTTGTGCTTTGATGGAATATCATGATGTTATTGCATGGAGTTATAAAGATCTTAAGACTTATGACACCTCTATCATAACACACCCCATAGCTTTGAAGCCCAGAGTCAATCCATTTCAGCAGAGACAAAGGCCAATCAATGCTCCCTTGGAGCCTCTAATTTTTTGAGAAGTCCAAAAGCTACTATCAGCAAGGATCATTTTTCTAGTAAGGCATTCCACTTGGGTGGGCAACTTGGTTCCTATACAAAAAAAGAATGATGAGATCAGAGTATGTGTTGATTTTAAGAACCTTAATCGAGCATCTAAGAAGGATGCAAATAGTTAATGGATTGAAGATGATGTCGTTCTTAGATGGATATTTGGGATACAATCAAGTAATGGTTGAGTATGTTGACAGGCTCAAGACTGCCTTCACATGTAAATGGGGTATATACGCATATCAGACGATGCCATTCAACCTGATTAATACAGGAGAGCAACATTTCAGCGTGCCATGGACATCACTTTCAAAGAATTGATAGGAAAATGCATCATTAATTACATGGATGATTTAACCATATTATCTAATAGAAGGGAGGATCATATCTCTAATTTGAGGAAGGTGCTTCAACACTGTAGAGATTATGGTATTTTGTTGAATCCCACAAAGTGCACTTTTGGCATCATTGATGGGAAACTGTTATGACATGTGATCTCAGAAGAAGGTATATCTATAGACCCTAACAGAGTCCAGACCATTCTCAAGATCTAGCCTCTAGCGAGTAAGAAGGAATTAAAGTCTTATTTTGGGAAGATTAACTTTGTTTGAAAGTCTATCACTAGTTTTTCTGAGATTGTCTGGCCATTGAATGCAATGTTGAAACAAGATGCTAAGATTGGATTGACACCGGAAGCCACGACAACCTTTGCAGAAATCAAACAAGCAATAGAAAATGCTCCAGTTTTAGTAAGTCTAGATTACACTCTTCCATTTTACATATATTCCTTTGCTTCTGAACATACATGTGAAGCCATGCTGACCCAGAAAAGGGGAGTTGATGATGAATGTCCTATTGCTTTCATGAGTGCTCCATTAAAGGATGTAGAACTTAGATATCCAAATGTGGAAAAGAAAGCTTATGCACTAGTTAAGGATGTCAAGAAATTTTGTCACTATATCTTGAGGAATAGAGTGACTGTTGTAGTCCCAGATGCTATAGTGAATGCATTGCTGATGAAGAATGAGCTAGGTGAAAGAAGAGGGAAGTGGGTCACAAGACTACAAGAATTTGATATAGAGATACAACCCATGAAGTTGGTAAGAGGGAAAGCACTCACTAAGACCATGGCAGAGATTGACCTAGGGCTAGTATCTCAGCAATATGTATTGGAAGATATTTCACAAGATGAGTGGTATGGTGACATCCTATTTTATCTCCTTAACCAATGATGTCCACCTCATTTGAATTCAGTTCAGAGGAGAGCATGGAGGCTGAAGAGTAGCAGTTTTATGGTCAAAGGATTAGTTTTATACAAGAAAAACCATGAATGGATCTATTTGAGGTGCTTAGACAAAGCAGAAGTAGCACAAGTTTTGGTTAGTTTTCATGAGAAGTTTGAGATAGGCCATGGTTCTAGGCACTCTACTATAAATCAAATTCTTTGTACCAGATATTATTGTGCTACTTTATTTAAGGATACTCATGCACATGTCTGAACTTTCCACATTTGTCAGATAGCTACCTCAAGAGAGAGAAATGTGACTATGCCTTTGCAACCAGTGGTGGAGGTACGTCCATTTGCACAATGGGGACTCAATTTCATTGGTTTGATCAATCCACCTTCATCTACAGGCCACAAGTATATTCTAACTACTATTGATTATTATATGAGATGGTCTAAAGCTAAGGATTGTAAACAATACACAACTGAGGTAGTAATCAAATTCATTAAGGATCACATTATCACAAGGTTGGTTGTCCTTTTTCTCTTGTCTATGATAATAGTCCAACATTTGCATCTCTATGCTTTTCAAATTTGGACATTTGATTACGGTATTGTGTTGAATTCTTGTCTAATTACCATCCTCAAGGTAATGGAGTTGCTGAGTCTATGAATAAGAACTTGCTTGATGTACTCCAAAGATTGCATGATCAAAACCCTAGAGAATGGCATACTCAACTTAGGTTTGCTTTGTGGGCTGACATAATTAGACATAAGGTTGCCTTAGGAACCTCACCCTACCATTTGGTTTATGGGCTAAAACCTATGTTCACTATCCACTTAAGGATCCATGTATTATAGTTCATGCAGGACTATCTAGAGCCTGATGATAGAACCTTAGCTTGCTTGACCCAGCTATTGCGTTTGGAAGAAAATGTGATGCTGCAATTGAAAACTTTGCTAAACACCAAGGTGTAGTGAAATGATGGTTTGACAAGAGGGCCAAAGTAAATGCCTTCTATATTTCAGATTTAGTGATATATTGGGATAAGGCTCATGAGAAGAAAGGTGAACATGGAAAGTTTGACAAACTATGGTTAGGTCCCTACCAAATAGCTGAAATTGTAGGGGACAACACGTATAGATTGAAGACTCTTACTCCAGTGAGGAACTCCCATTGCTTGTTAATGGTCAGTTCCTAAAGCACTACTTTCAGGCTTAGGAGGCATCTCTACCTTCTTTTGTGTACATAGTGTGTCTTCTATTCTTTCTTTCTTTTTTTGCTTTGGTTAGAGTAGTTTTCTTTGTTAGGTTTGTTGCTTTTGCTTGCTTTGCTTTTGCTGGGGTCCTCCATTTTTCCAAAAAAGGTGGTAGCTGTGCAGTCCTTCAAAAGGTCCTCTTTGGGTAAATAATTTGGGGATTTTATTTGAGAAACTTTGGTTTTCCACTCAAGTCTTCCTATGGGTTCTATTGTTGTTACTGGGTAGTATGATGAATTTTCATGGAAAAAAAATCACTAATTTGGTTCACTTGAAGTATTTTCTAGTCCAATATCTTTCACATTTTAAATAATCTTGAACCTTCTAAAGGAATCTTGGTGATCTTGGGTTAAGCAAAAAATATATAGGCTTACCTTTGCCACCACTATGATTCCCAGTCTAGTATAATTAAACCAATTCATAGCCAATGTGATATTTATCATGTGCTACAAGGGTATGTGGTACTTTTATTACTCATATCATAAGTCAAGTTAACTAAATAGTCTATAAGTAGTTTATCAAAAGTGGGGCTTCATAGTACCCTCATCAATTGTTCAACTAGCTGGAGGATTCAAGCATCTCTATCAGGGCTATAGACATCTAGATGGTAGTAGAGAAAAGTTTGAGTGGAATTATAGAGACAACCTCGTCGAGGCTATGGATGCTTGACTGGCAACAAGGCAATGTCCAAGGTAGTTCAAAAGGCGAATATCATTATGTAGCTTAATGTAAGTGAGCCTTGATGATATTAGTTGCAGAAGGATGGGAATGAATGTAATTGCACACACTTAGACTTTCCAGATATGGATGGTTGCACCGAGTTGGTGGTCTTTGCTCTTTTGATCTCGTGTCATGTTGTCTAGTTTAACGAGTGGGAAACATAGAGATTCTGGGTTCGCAACTCTAGTTTATCTTATAAATGTTCTAGAGCATTTCCCTAGTAGAGTCACCATTTTTTGTGCCTTGCACACATGCCCCATTTTTCCAAATGGAGACCCCCTCCCTCTTTTGTTTTGTCTTTAACTTGGTCTAGGTCTTAGCAGTTGTGCTTGAGAGAAGATGATGTCTTGATGATTTGTCCCCCTTTGCATATGCTTGGGTGAAATTGAATAAGTTTGGGTAAGATTGCCCCCATTGATCCCCTTTTATGATTAGGTTGGAATGATTGAAATGCATTTGTGTCTCAAAATTGGGTTCCTGAGTGAGTTTTGCGCTAAAAATTGCCTCTACCACAATTTACGCTGATATCCTGTCCTACTAGATATTAGCATTGGTTCCTCCATGTGCCATTCTATATTGAAATCATTGTCAACTAGACTTGCACTAAAGTGGAACTCAACAGGTTATATCTCGGAGGTTCGAAAAGCTCTACTTTTCCTGTTAGTGGTCAAAATCCCCCAAAGTTTGCCACAGACTGTCTACGTATGCTGCATTTATGGAAAGCTTTTAGGGGGTATATATGATTTGAATCCTTTTCATCATTTGTATTTAGAATTTCTTTAGAAATTCATCTCTGAGCGAATTTGCCATCTAACCTACTAAAGATTTCATGACTATGTATTGATTGGAAGTGTGTTTTTTGGCTATAGGGTTGATTTCTTTCACTTCGACTACACATTCATAGGTAGGTGGATCTTTGTCTTCTCCTTGGTAATTAATTTATTATTGCACTTTTTGTTTTGCTTTGGAATTGGAAATGTAGTAGGTTATGGGGAATTTTGATTGTGGATACACTAAGAATCTTAGGGTTTGGGGAATTGTTTGAATACAGATCAATTTTTTCATAGGTGCCATCCCTAGCATTTTGGAAAGAGGGTTTCATCAAAGTAGGAACATGTATGTGTTGCCTTTAGCAATTTCAATTGTCATATTATTAGCTTATATTTTCTCCCTCTTCAAATCGATCCTTCAAGTTTTATTGCCAGAGTCATTTAACTTCAAAACCTTCAAAAACTATTGTTTGTGCTAAAATCTCATCCAACTAGATTTGTGCTAAAAGGTACATCCACAGGATATATCCCAAAGGGCTAGAAATGCCCGCAATCCATCATCCTTTCAATCCCCCACTGAATAAGGTTTAAAACATTTTCAAGTTTTTGTGCTAAAATTAACTTCAACTAGATATATCTGGTAGCACTTAAAAGTCGCGCTATCCAATTTCCTTTGAAATCCCCGCTAAAGCCTTAAGAAAGGATAGTGCTAAAATAAAGCCTTACTGCATATATCTAATGGACCCTAAAGTAGCACTTATCCTATTGACTTCAATATCTCCACTGAATTGCCAGTTCCTTGACATTGGACTTTAGTGCTAAAACAATGACCTTCTGCACACATCTAGTAAGAGCAAAAACTCACGCAAATCTTGTTGGCCTTGAAATGACCACTTTTCTTCCAAATGGAATTCAAAATGTATTTCAAAAGCATTGAAGAGATTAATCAGTGAACTTCAGTTTATTTTGAGTGTCATTTTTTCTTATTCATTTGATTACATATGAATTGAAGAAATTCGTGCATCAATCTGATATTAGTTTTGGTATTTGTTATGACATGCAATAGTAGGACAAAAGCCTGCTAGGCCATTTTAATCTATTTTAATTCTTAATTTGGATTGATGAAGCATTAAGGAATAGGACTTAAGAAATATTCTATATTTCGTTGAGTGAAGATAATGGGTTCTAAGGTGAAAATCAAGGATTTATTAGGTATTTTGGTCATACATCCTGTAGGGGGATAAATCCCTGCTTTATGTCTAGGAGCTTGATTTGAAGTCCACATTGGATGTACACAAATGATGTATGTTTCTTAGTATTTATAAACCACTTAAACTCATGAAAAATAGGTCTATACCAATAGGATAGCAACTTTAAAAGGTTATTCATCAGGTTTCTGTCCTGCAGGATAGATGACTTCCCAAGCAACAAACATGAAGTACATGTTTAAAGGGATCCCTCCTGTCAACAAAATCACATCTATATGGAAGGACATAGGAGACATGGATCTTGGCCACATTGACATAGAGGAATTCAGATTGAGGATCTTTGGGCCTAATCCCACTACTTGGGCTCAAAGGATTATAGATAATGACATTATTCAAGATGTTGCCTTTCCAATTTTTGTTCAATGTCCAGAGTTAATTGTAGCTTGTGAAGATAAATATCACCAACTATCAAGGATAGTAGTCACTCAGGATGGTCGGGCACTGGAAAATTTCAGTGTAGTAGCTTTGGCTGAGCCTTTTAACATTCCTCCTTTCCTAACTTTGTTGGTATTGAAGAAGGATGACAATCAAAATATTTACAATCAAGACCCTAAGGCTTGTAGAAAGATAATAAATGGTAGATGGATGAATAATAGAAGGGCTGCTCTATCCAAACTTCCTCATGTACTTTATAGGAGTGATTTCAAGGAGGAGATAGGAGATTTGGTTGCTCTCCCGAGTAGAATTATGGGATTGCCTTTTGCCTCCACCTTTGAAGGCTAGATGTTTGCATTTATTGAGGAGATATCACATGGGGATAAGAAAATCCACTGGGCCCAAATTTTAAGTAACAACATTCATGAGGCTTTTGTGGCTTTTAATGATGAAAAGATATTCAAATGGACCTCTTATGTAGTATACATGTTGGCAAGAAACTTTGTTTATCCTAGCTTATCTAGACTAGGAGAAGTTGGTAATGCTAAAGGGAAATACAAGGAGTATGAATGTTATCCTTAACTGGAGATTACTCAATCATTAGTGCATTTCAAGAGAGTTAATGATGCATTTACCACTCACATTACAAGGTTAATGTAAGGAGATATGTTAAGAAGATTGTCTCAGGAAGTTGCTAATGTGGTAGAAACTTATTCCAGATGGTATATCCAGTTTCCAAAGTTCACCTATCTTAGGATTCAAGGTTTCATTGGGGCACCTTATAAGTTGCCAAGGTTTCAACCTGACAAGATAGTGCTTCTAAAATTGACAAGACAGTTGCATACTTGTGCCGAGAAGCTAAAGCATCTACATAGAGCCTCTATCAAATTTCCCACTACATAGAGCCTCTATCAAATTTCCCATACTTCTGGGAAGAGGTGTCTTTTCTTGTGTCACTCTTGGATCAGCAGAGTAGTCAAACACTAAGCTTCAATTGTTGAACTTGAATTTCTATCAGAGAAGTCATTTTGATCCCTTTGGACTAGAGGAAAGCATCAGTTGATTAGATGAATATGAATGTATTTCCCAACTTCAAACATGATTAGGGTCAAGCCAAAACATTAGACCAGTGGAAAGCATAATTCAGTGTTGTGGGCTCAAAGGTGATTGCTCTGTATGTGTTGATGGTGAATTGTAAACAGGTTCCCTCAATTCAGTTTTAGATGAGCTTATTTCATTGTAGAAGCTCTGTGACAGTATTGGTAAGGAGTCAAAGGAAATTTTGGATGCTCAGTTAATACTAGTCATAATGATAAGGATTTCAAATTTTTGGACTTCCAGTGGCCAGAAGATAAAGAGTATGGATCTTGGGAAGAGAAGTATGAAGCTGATTGATGCTTGAGATAGCTTTCAATCAGTCATCAGTTTCCAAGGATGACCTACTTTTGGTAGTTTTTAAGTGGTACTATATTTTTGGCCTATGTAAATGGATCAAGCATCATCATTAGAAGATTATGTCGGCACACATGTGATTGTAATTGAATTATAATATCAAATATTGTAATGAGCATGACATCCAAAACTATTCTTGTGACGTAATTATCAAATTTTCTAAAAATAGTTAATTAGGAGCTTAGCCAACATACTTTTGTACTTTTCCTATATAAGGGGAATTTGTACTATGCTCTGTATCATTAGGATAAGTTATAGGAGGAAACAAAGAATACTCTAAAGACCAGAAACATATTGTAAAGTGTTGAGATTTTGACTGATTCCAATAAGAAAGGAGTACTTTTGGGTTGCAGGTCATATATTTTACACGTGAGATTACTTGTTTTTACACGGCAATTTTCTTTCAGATTGAGTTATATGATAAAAACTTGATGTTTGTGTTATTTGTGATTGTCTCCTTGGATATGAATGTTTTTCTTTTGAGTCAAGTTGCTAAGGGTTTCTAAACTCATTAATATACATTTGCTATATTGTATGTTTGATTTGTTGCATCTATTCAAAAAATGGATTAAACTACTTTAGATTAGATATAAGGGGAAGTGTGTTGTATCAAGGGATTAGTGAAGAAGAATCATAGATAGTACTCCTTTTTGGGCTCATTGTTGTAAGGCAATAGTGATATTATTGACCCTATGAGTATGAAATTTTGTTGTCATGAAAGGAACACTTGCATGTAGGGTTTTGACTTTGTTACCCTCAATAGGCATTGATTTGAGGATGTCTTGTAAAGTCCAAGCACATAAAACTCTAAAAACAAGAAGATAAAAGCTTTTTCTTTTGTTTTGTAATGTGTTCAAGTTTTTCCATGTTCTCAAAGTTCTAAAATAGATACATGTTGAGGACTTAGCTAATATGAAATAGGATCTTTTAGACCTTAATACATAAGTGAGAATAATTTGCTTAAACAATATCTCATTGTGCTTAGGAGAAACTAGTAGATATTGTCATAAGGGAATACCCCCTAGGTCTAGCAGAGCTTGAAGTGTAGAGGAGAACAAACAATTGTCTCCTATTTGTTGGCCATTGATATGAGAGTCTTGAGAATTAATGATAGCTACCTTATAGAGATAATCAAGAAATCAATTGAGAACACCAACATACCTCACAAACACTTATCCAAAAATTTCCTATTTATTGGCATGGACACTTATATTATGCAAGAAAATCATGAGCTTCATTGGAAAGCTCCCAAGTGTATATTGCACTATATATAGGGGTCACATTCATACATGACACACTATGTAGTAGGTTGACATACAAACTTGATAGGATACATATATTATAATTGCACTTGTGATTTTTAGAATCTCAAGTCCACATATGGCTACCATTTTCACCTTATATTTCATTTTGATATTGGGGCATCCGAAGGTGTAAGAGCAATCTTGCATCAACCAAAAATATTAATGTTGTTTTATTTTTTGTTTTAAAAGCTTCTTTAGTTCTATTGGAGTCCATGAAGTTTATTTCCTATAAAAGGTGTTATAGAATGGTTTAGGATAGTCAAAATTTCTAAAAAGACTAAAAATAGTAACCTACTATTTTTGGAAAGTTTACATTTGAGCATGTATGGACCTAAACATTTACCTAGAGCTCTGGAATTGTAAATTCAACCTACTATGCCTTGCACACATGCCCCATTTTTCCAAATGGAGACCCACTCTCTATTTTGTTCTACCTTCAACTTGGTCTAGTTCTTAGCAGTTGCACTTGAGAGAAGATAATGTCTTGATGATTTTCCCCCCTTTGCATATGCTTGGGTGAAATTGATCAAGTTTGGGTATGATTACCCCTGTTGATCCCCTTTGATGATTAGGTTGGAATGATTGAAATGCATTGAGCCTCAAAATTGGGTTCCTGAGTGAGTTTTGCACTAAAAATTACCTCTACCGCAATTTGCACTAATATCCTATCCTACTGGATATTAGCGTTGGTTCCTCCATGTGTTTTTCTACGCTAAAATCCTATCCTATCCTACTAAATATTTGTTATGACATGCAGTAGCAGGGAAAAATCCCGCTAGGCCATTTTACTCTATTTTAATTCTTAATTTGGATTGATGAAGCATTAAGGAATAGGACTTAATGAATATTCTATATTTCCTTGAGTGAAGATAATGGGTTCTAAGGTGAAAATCAAGGATTTATTAGGTATTTCAGCCATACATCTTGTAGAGGGTTAAATCCCTACTTTCTGTCTAGGAGCTTGATTTGAAGTCCACATTGGATACACAAAAATGATGTATGTTTGCTAGCATTTATAAACCACCTAACCTCATGAAACATAGGTCTATACCAATAGGATAGCAACTTTAAAAGGTTATTCATTAGGTTTTTGTCCTGCAAGATAGATGACTTCCCGAGCAACAAATATGAAGTACAAGGTTAAAGGGATCCCTCCTGTTAGCAAAATCACATCTATAAGGAAGGACATAGGGGACACAAATCTTGATCATATTGACATAGATGAATTCAAATTGAGGATCTTTGGGCCTAATTCCATTTCTTGGGCTCAAAGGATTAGGGATAATGTCATTGCTCAAGCAATTGCCTTTCCAATTTCTGTTCATGTCCAGAGTTAATTGTAGCATGTGCAGATAGATATCACCAACCATCAAGGATAGTGGCCACTCAGGATGGCTAGGTGTTACCAAATTTTAGTGCAGTGGCTTTGGATGAGGATTTTGACATCCCTCATTTCTGAATATTGTTAGTACAATCAGAAGATGTACAATGAAAACCCTAAGGCTTGTAGAAAGATAATAAATGATAGATGGATGAAGAATAGAAGGGATCCTCTATCCAAACTTCCTCATGTACTTTATAGGAGTGATTTCAAGAAGGAGATAGGAGATTTGGTCACTCTCCTAAGTAGAATTATGGGATTGTCTTCTACCTCCAACTTTGAAGGCTAGATGTTTGCATATGTTGAAGAGATATTAAACGGGGATAAGAAAATCCACTGAGCCCAAATTTTAAGTAACAACATTCATGATGCTTTTGTGGCTTTCAATGATGACAAGATATTCAAATGGACCTCTTATGTAGTATACATGTTGGAAAGAAAATTTGTTTATCTTGGCTTATCTAGACTAGGAGAAGTTGGTAATGCTAAAGGGGAATACAAGGTGTATGAATGTATCCTTAGATGGAGATTACTTAATCATTAGTGCATTTAAGGAGAGTTAATGATGCACTTACTATGCACATTACAAGGTTACTGCAAGGAGATATGTCAAGAAGATTGTCTTAGGAAGCTGCTAATGTGGTACAGACTTATGACAGATGGTATATTCAGTTTCCAAAGTTCACCTATCTCAGGATTAAAGGTTTCATTGGGGCACCTTCTAAGTTGCCAAGGTTTCCAACTGACAAGATAGTTTCATACTTGTGATGAGAAGCTAAAGCATCTACATAGAGCCTCTATCAAATTTTTCATACTTCTGGGAAGAGGTGTCTTTTCTTGTGTCACTCTTGGATCAGCAGAGTACTTAAACACTAAGCTTCAATTGTTGAACTTGAATTTCTATCAGATAAGAAGTCATTTTGATCCCTTTGGATTGAATGAAAGGCATATTAGCAAAAAGTTGTTCCACAAAGAACACCTTAAGGACTTTTGGACTAATTTCTCAGATGAGCATAAAGTCATGAGAAGGAAGTATTCTAGGTTGCCTTTAGATTTTATAAAGAGATTTGGCATTATTGAAGTACCTAATCAACTAGTGTATGATGACAATGTGGTGCAATGAAGACCATGGGAGGTACTTTTTGGATAGCCTATCCCTTTGTCAAATTGGGTAGATGCAGAAGAAAGCTCTTTGGATGAAGTTATGAAGCATCCCATTAGGTTTAGTAGAAATTGGGTTAGAAACTAGGTTGCAACAATGACACAAGCAAGAGTGGTTCTTACCTATACTAGGTAGTTGTAAGATAGAGCTAGTGATGATGAATTAGATGAGCTTATAGAGGTAGAAGAAGAATTAGAACAAGAGATTACTAGAGGAGATGTTTTAGAAGTGGACAATGAAGGAATAGAGGAAGATTTCCCTCTTGTTGGTAAAGAAAAAAATAAAAGGGAGCATGAGCCCAAGAAGCAAAAGAAAGATAATCCACCTGCAGTTAAAATCAGACATCCACGGAAGAGGGATGTGCCTAGTGGACAAGGAGAGTCTTCCAAGCCTAAAAAGGTAAAGAGGCAACAGAGTGTAACTACACCCATTACCTCCACAACTAGTAAAACACCTCATGTGACTTTTGCTGCTTTAAATCAAACTGCTAATGTTGCTATCTCTCCCTCTGTCATGTCAAGCATCACACCTCCTATTTCTTTCAACATCCCTATGGTGTCCTCTCCTTCTATGCCTGAGACAGCTATATCTTCCTCCCTTCCTCCATCCATTACATCTTCCACTAGTCCATCCATCTCTTCTTCACCATCCTTGGCCTCCATTTTGTTGGGAGTTAAGGTGTCTCAACCTTGGTAATTCCTTGTATCATTTTCATTGTATTTATTTATTTATTGCCTATGCTGTAAATTAAATTGTAAATTCATATTGTCATCTTGTGGGATGTGGCACAGTGATGTGTCATCCTACATGGAAGATGACAACTTGTAATTTTGTCCTCACATGAGGAGATAGGTATCCCACTTTCTGGTAGGAATATTTTTCCATGTGTTGGTATCTTGGATGTTGTGTAAGAGAATATTGACCGTAATAGTCATGATAGATTCCTATGATGAAGTTATGACATGTAAGAGTCAGAAATAGGAGATTCTATGAGAGGTGAAGACATGTGTCAAAGAGAATCTTTGAAAAAGGCATCTTTGGGCACCTCAAGGTGGACTATGACATGTTGTAAGAGAATATACTATTTATACCCTGTGTATGATAGATTCTGTTACAGCTGTAAGTTGTAACTGCTTTGACAGATTCTATGATGATCGTAAGAGTTGTAAGAGCATTTGTCATAGCCCATTTTGGAAATAGGTGACCTCTTTGGGATGGGGTGTGTGGACAAGTGTCAAAAGCATCTTACAATGTTGACCAAGTGTCCATAGGCGTGGCTTTTGGGCCATGAGGCCAAGTTGGACACCCATTCCAAGATAGAGGCAATTTTGCCTTGTATTTTCTATATAAACAGGTGCTTGGAGGAGGAGATAAAATTAGAGGTTTGATAGGTACTGTTATGCTGCTAGTTTGTCTCTAGATATGAGTGTCAAAGACTCCTAAGAGCTTGCATTGCAAGTGTATTATAAACCATTTCAGTTTTGTTAATACATTGTGCAGGTTTTGGAGTGTGGGGTTTTTCACCCGATAAGGGTTTTCCTCACGTATATCTTGTGTCTCTTCATTTGTCTCACTTTCTTGTTTATGTGTTTGCTGCAATATCTCTGTTATCTCTATTAGTGGGTTTAACATTGCTTTAATAGTAAGGATAAAATTTAATTTGCACTCTCCTCCCCTCATTAGATTAGTGTAGGAAGTGATTTCCACACACCTAGCTTTCTTTCAGTTGGTATCAGAGCTTGGCCAGTTTTGTTCCTAGCTGTGGGTAGGGGTTTTTTGAGCTAATCTTAGGTTGAGTGGGAGTGTTGTGCAGAGTATTCTGTATCTTGTTGCAGCAAGGAGATGGCAACCACATCTGGAAGGTTAGAGGTTGAGAAATTTAATGGCACTAATTTTGAGTTGTAGAAATTGAAGATGGAGGACCTACTTGTTGATCATGACCTATGGGAAATAGTATCCAGTGTAAAACCCGTAGCAATGTAGCAAGATGATTGGGATCTGAAAGATTGGAAGGCTAAGGGTCTCATAAGACTCTATTTAGATGACTCTGTCCTATTGAATGTCCATTAGGAGAAGACAACAAAAGATCTTTGGAAGAAGTTGGGTGATGTTTATCAGGCTAAGTCCTTGGTAAACAAACTTTTTCTGAAAAAGAAGTTGTTTTCTTTGAAGATGGAAGACAAAGGATTTGTTTTAGATCACATGAATGCTTTCAACATGATCATTGTACAGTTGACATCTGTGCGTGTGAAAATGGAGGAGGAGGATCGATGCATGACCCTACTTTGTTCTTTGCTAGATTCATGGGATCATCTTGTCATGGCTGTCAGAAGCACCACTACCACCTTCAAGATTGAAGATGTGGTATCTTTGCTGTTATCTGAAGAGATGCAGAGAAAGTCTTCTATGGTAGCCAAAGAGGCTCTTGCAGTTCATGAAAGACCCAAAGAGAAAGGGAAGAAGAAGGACAAGAAATGTGAAAAGGGTAGATCCAAATCCCGTGGGAGATCTAAATCTCTTGGAAAGTCCAAGGCTCTTTTTTGGAACTGTGGTAAAATCAAGAATTTCTGAAAGAAGAAAGCTCCTGATTCAAATTGTAACAAGTCACAAGATGATGGTGATGCCTTCATCGCAACCCTGGCCACCCATGCATCTAATGATGTGTGGTTGATTGATTCTGGTGCATCATTCCATGACCTCACATCGAGACTAGTTCACAAAGTATGAAGAGTTCGATGGTGGAAGAGTGTACCTGGGTGATGACTCTCATTTGAAGATTTTTGGTCATGGAAGAGTCTCAATCTCATTCCCTGATGGATGAGTGAAGGGGATCACTAGAGTTATGCACATTCTAGGCCTTACATGAAACCTGCTTTCTGTAAGTATGTTGAATGATGAAGGTGTGCAGGTTGTCTTTTCGAAGGATGGATGCAAGATGACTAGAGGATCTATGGTGCTTGTGAAGGGTACTTGGAGAGGTACTCTGTTTCAACTAGAGGCATGCACTTCACAGTGCAATAGTTCTTCTGACTCAAAGAAATGAGCTGTAGTCACTTCATCCCCACCATCTAAATGAGAAGTGAAGAAATCTGTTGTAACTAGTCCTGATGGTAGTACACATGCTATGGAAGCTAAGCTTCCTACTGAAAAGACTATGTTATGGCATTTGAGATATAGCTAGATTGGTGAGAAAGGTCTACGTACCCTAAAAAATAAAAACCTCATTGAGGGGTTAAATGATTGTAATCTTGAGTTTTGCAAACATTGCATTTATGGAAAACAAAACTGTGTTCAATTTTACTCTAGTTCTCACAAGTTTTCTGGTGTATTGGATCTTATTCATTCTGATGTGTTTGGTCCTGTTAATGTTCCTTTGATTTCAAAATCTATATATTTTGTATCTTTCATAGATGATTATAGTAGAAGGACATGGGTTTATTTTATCAGAAGTAAGAGTGAAGTCTTTAGTCGGTTTAAACTGTTTAAAGCCTTTGCTAAAAATTAGACTAGTAAAAAGATTAAGTGTTTGATAACTAACAATGGTGGTGAGTTTTGTTCGGTAGAGTTTGATAAGTTATGCAAAGAGCAAGGGATTGAAAGGCATAAGACAACTCCATATACCCCACAGCAAAATGGAGTTGCAGAGAGGATGAACATGACACTAATGGAGAAGGCTAGGAGTATGCTTAGTGGAGCAAGCCTCGAACAAAAATTTTGGGCTGAAGTTGTTGCCACTGCTTCCTATCTGGTAAACAAATCTCCTACATCAACTCTTGTTGGTAAGACACCTATGGAGGTGTGGTTTGGTAAGAAGCCTTCAGTTAGACATCTTCGTGTTTTTGGTTGTGAGGCATATGCACATGTGCCTAGGGAGAAATGGTCTAAACTTGAGAACAAGGCTATTAAATGTATTTTCATTGGCTACAGTGTCGGTGTGACAGGATACAAGCTTTGGGATTAGGTAGCCGAAAAAGTGTTATATAGAAGAAGTGTTATCTTCAGAAAGCTAACACCTTCTTCCATTGTTCTACAACCAGAACAAATAGAAAAGAAAGAGGATGCGGTTCAGTTTCCTTCTACCCCTGAGAAGACTAAACAGATAGATCCTATGAGACCTGATGATGAGGAGAGCTCTAGCAGCTCTAAAAGCTCAGAAGAAGAAGCAGAACCTCAACCTCAGCCATTGAGGAGGTCTACATGAACAAGAAAGCAACCTGATAGGTTTGGTTATTTATTACTTGATTCTAGTTGTGCTTTTGCTTTACTTGCTAACACTGATGAACCTAGAACTATGTCAGAGGCTATGGGTATGAAAGATGCAGGTTCCTAGAAGGAGGCCATGGAAGATGAGATGGCTTCTTTGGAAAAGAATAAAACATGGGATTTGGTGCCTTTTCCTGATGGACAGAAACCAGTTGGATGGAAATGCGTGTTCAAGAAGAAATTTGGTGTAGATGGTAGTGTTGAAAAGTACAAGGCCAGATTGGTTGCGAAGGCGTATTCACAAGTGGAGGGAATTGATTATGGTGAAATTTTCTCTCCCATTGCAAAGATGACATCCATTAGATTTCTGTTATCTCTTTCAGCTGCTTATGACTTAGAGGTAGAATAGATGGATGTGAAGACAACTCTTCTTCATGGTGATTTGGAGGAAGAAATCTACATGTCATAGCCAGAGCATTACATAGTGAAAGGTAAAGAAAATTTGGTTTACAAATTGAAAAAGCGTTTGTATGGTTTGAAGCAGTCTCCTAGGATGTGGTACTTGAAGTTTGATGCTTTTGTGTTGTCAATTAGATTTGTGAGATCGAAATCGGATCACTGTGTGTATTATAAGTTTGATTGTGATCGTATTCTCATTGTTGCATTATATGTTGATGATATGTTGCTGATTGGGAAGGGTAAGAATATGATTTTTGATTTTAAGTCTCAGTTGGCAGCACAGTTTGAAATGAAAGATTTAGGGGCAGCCAGGTACAATCTAGGAATGGAAATCAGAAGAGACATAACTAACAGAAAACTTTGGTTAAGCCAGAGTAAGTATGTGAAGACTGTGTTGGATAGGTTCAGCATGGTAGATTGTAGACCATTGTGTGTTCCTGTTCATTGGGGACAAAGTTATCTGTTAGTGATTGTCCAAAATCTCCTAGTGAGGTGGAGGACATGAGTAGAGTATCTTATGCTAGTGCTATTAGCAGTTTGATGTATGCCATGGTATGTACAAGACCAGACATTGCTCAAGCAGTGGGATTGCTTAGTTGATTTATGGCTAATCCTGGACGGGTACATTGGGATGCAGTTAAGCGAGTGTTCAGATATTTGAGAGGTACTTCTGAGTATTCCATTTTCTATCATGGAAATGCTACATGACCTCCACATTCAGTTTGTATTCATGGATTTGTGGATTATGATTGGGTAGGTGACATTGACAGCAAGAGATCCACCAGTGCATATGTGTTCACAATGTTTGGTGGTGCAATTAGTTGGATGAGTAAGCGACAACCTATGGTTGCTTTGTCCACTACAGAAGCTAAGTATATGGCTGCAACTCATGCTTGTAAGGAAGCCATTTGGCTTAAGAGATTGTGTTCAGATATTGGTGTTGATGTAGGATAGATTACGATTTGTTGTAACAGTCAGAGTGTGATTTGCCTTGCAAAGAATCCAACTTTCCATGCCAGAACAAAGCATATTGATGTACAGTTTCACTTCCTGTGAGACATGGTAGAGGATGGGAAGGTAAATTTGGAGAAGGTAGATACTTTGAAGAATGTTGCAGATGCATTGACGAAGCCAGTGGGCACAGAGAAGTTTAGATGGTGTTCAGATTCTATGGGCCTCTCGGTCTATAGTAGTTAAATCTTGTTAATTCTATTCGCTCTTACAAGGTATTCAACAAGTGGGAGAATATTGGGAATTAAGGTGTCTCAACCTTGGTAATTCCTTGTATAATTTTCATTGCATTTATTTATTTATTGCCTATGTTGTAAATTAAATTGTAAATTCATATTGTCATCTTGTGGGATGTGGCACGGTGATGTGTCATCGTACATGGAAGATGACAACTTGTAATTTTGTTCTCACATGAGGAGATAGGCATCCCACTTTGTGGTAGGAATATTTTGCCATGTGTCAGCATCTTGGATGTTGTGTAAGGGAATATTGACCATAACGGTCATGACAGATTCCTATGACGAAGTTATAACATGTAAGAGTTAGACATAGGAGATTCTATGATAGATGAAGACATGTGTCGAAGAGCATCTTTGAAAAAGGCATCTTTGGGCACCCCAAGGTGGACTATGACATGTTGTAAGAGAATATATGCTATTTATATCCTGTGTATGACAGATTCTCTTACAACTGTAAGTTGTAACTGCTATGACAGATTCTATGATGGTCGTAAGAGTCATAAGAGCATCCGTCATAGCCCATTTTGGAAATAGGCAACCTCTTTGGGATGGGGTGTGTGGACAAGTGTCATAAGCATCTTACAATGTTGACCAAGTGTCCATAGGCATGGGTTTTGGACCATGAGGCCAAGTTGGTTGCCCATTCCAAGATAGAGGCAATTTTGCCTTGTATTTTCTATATAAACAGGTGCTTGGAGGAGGAGATGAAATTACAGGTTTGACAGTTACTGTTATGCTACCAGTTTGTCTCCAGATATGAGTGTCGAAGACTCCTGAGAGCTTGCATTGCAAGTGTATTGTAAACCATTTCAGTTTTGTTAATACATTGTGCAGGTTTTGGAGTGTGGGGTTTTTCACCTGATAAGGGTTTTCCCCACGTATATCTCGTGTCTCTCTTCTTTTGTCTCACTTTCTTGTTTAGGTGTTTGCTGCAATATCTCTGTTATATCTATTAGTGGGTTTAACATTGCTGTAATAGTAAGGATAAAATTGAATTTGCACTCTCCTCCCCTCATTAGATTATTGTAGGAAGCGATTTCCACACACCTATCTTCCTTTCACATTCCCACTCCTTCCATCTCTTCCACCTTATCTTCCCTTTCTCTCTTTTCATCCACTTTCTCTTCCTTTTCTTCCATTTCTACCATCTTGGCACCACCTTCTTTTTCCTTGCCATCTCTTAACCTAACCACCTCTCCTGTCATTCCTTCTACTCTTTTCTCTCCTTCTATTCCTTCCTCCCTAGGTTTTGCATCATTTGTAAACCTTTCCCACATAAAACTACCTACTACTATTCTTAGTTCTTTTGCCTTAGTTAATAATTCTTTGATTTGTCCATTTAAAGATTCCCGTGAGGTACCCAAAATTGTTTCTCCTAAAGATCCCCTACTACCAGGAATTGAGAAAGTATATGCCAAACTCAACATTCTATCAAAAAAGGAGGTTGTAATTGAGGATATAACACACGACCCTCTTGTAAATCCCAATACCATAGAGGTAGTAAACTTGGAGGATAGTCCTTGTTGCAAGTATGTGCCTAATAGGTGTTGTCATTGATGTGAACATATCCTCATTGTCATTAGTGTCAACTGTATCTTATTCTATTACTTGTTTAGAAGACTTGTATGTTGAGGACATTGAGAAAATTAGCCTCTCTGGAAGGAACAAGCGAGTTACAGAGAAGTGTAGTACAAATAGTGAGTTGTATGCTGAAGAACGGTCCAGTAAACTGCACCTCATTTACTTATGTTTGAAGTTCATAGTCTGCAGATTGGAAGTAAGTTAGAGGTATGATTAAAGATGTTACATTCCAGGTTTGAAGCCTTCGCATGAAGATCTGAGTGAGTTGTTTTCACCATAGTGAAACCTACTTTTTCTGTAAGTTCAGTTGGGACAGGAAGAAAGTATTTTGCTCCGCATTCCTCCACAATAAAGTATATTTCTCTATGGTTTTAGAGGGAACTCTGGGATGATGATAAGTGCCTACAGTTGCAATGGTTCATGGTTTGGTGGTCCGCAAGCTATCTTTCTTTTATGATAGTTGAAGACAGTGAAGTTCATGTGTTCTGGTGAGAAGATTCCTATGGATAAATTGGTTAAGGTTCATGTGGTTGCTCCTGATAATTATAGCGTGCTTGTGGATGTCTCCTAATCATGTTCCTATTTGGACTTTGGTCCATGTTAAGAAATTGAGATTGTGTTTGAAGATTATTCCTAGATAATGTAGCGTGTAACCAGTCTTGGCTGACCTAGTTAATCCCAGTGATTGCAAAGATCTCTGGAAAATTGTGGAAGCATGTTGTGGTGTGGAAGATAATGTTTGAGTCCTAGCTAAGGCATGGCATAATCCACATTTCATTCCCTTTACATAATTTTGCAATAGGTTAGGACCTATTTTGTAAATGTTTGTAATACCAACCTTGGGGATTGTTCCAATGGTTGATGATTGTGATGCCAAACTTGATGATCATTCCAAGGTTGATGTAGTGCATAAATACTTGTAGATGACTCATGGAAAAAGTGTCCTTGAGTAGAAATGAAAAGATATTAAGAAAGGTCCAAAGGATAGAGCAGAGAAGAGGCAGAGGAAAGAAGAGGAAGAGCAGAGCAGAGGAAGAGTAGAGCAAAGGAAGAGTAGAGTAGGGGAATTATTATACTTTAATTACAAATATAAAAAGGTGTTGATCATGGCAGTGAGTTTGGTAGTAAGCCGCTAGTAGGGTTTAACAGCCCTTAGGGTTTAACAACCCTTATTGTAATCTTGCTAGGTTTAGGGTTGAGGTAGTGAGTCTGCTAGACCTATTTGTTCTTCATGGCAGTAAGCCAATATGTTTAGACCCGTGGAGTGACCAAGCTTGACTATCATTATTTCAAGATTGAAAAATATATTGAGAGTTAATCCTCTCTATGGTTTTTTCCCACCTTGGGGTTTTCCACGTAAATCTGGTGGCTCTTGTGTTTGATGGTGTATCTGTGGTTAAGTTTCTGATTTCATGCACTCATTGTTAAATCATAATAATTGTGGATAAGTGATAAATGTTTAATTGCATAAAGTGTTTAAGTTTTTGTGACAACTGATTCACCCCCCCTCTCAGTTGCCCGACGCATATCAACAATTGGTATCAGAGCCAAGTTCCTTTGAAGAAAGTTTAATAGCTTGAGGAAGATCCAAAATTTCTTATAAGAAGGACGCGCTGCATTTTGATGGAACAAACTATGTTCTGTGGAAGGATTAGATGAAAAGCTATCTTCTTTCTCTTGGTTACAAAGTTTGGAAAGATGCGGAAATAGAATACACCATACCTCCAAATGGTCGGATGACTGAAGATGAAATCAAAGAATATGAGATAGATATCAAGGCAAAGGATGCTCTGCTAAGCTCATTAACCAACTCAATATTGATGAAAGTTGTGGATATTGAAACTACAAATAAGGTATGGGAAAATTTGAAAAAATCTGTATGAAGGAGATGATTTTGTGAAGGAAGCCAAGTTTAAGTTTGAAAGTGAAATATGAAAGCTTCAAGATGAATGATGATGAAAACATGTCAACCTTTATGTAAAGAGTTGATGAATTTATTATAGGGATACAATCTATAGGTGGAACTCTCGAACAAAAGGAAGTTGTTATGAAAATTCTCAGATCTCTACCCAAGTCCTACTATCACAAGGTAGCCATGAATGAAGAATTTATGCAAGTAAACACAGTTAATAGGGATCAGCTACTTGGTAAGCTTACTGCTTTTGAAATGAGGGAGTTAGATGATGCTCTGTCGAAAGTTGAGACGACCTTCAAAGCCAGTACTCTTGGAAGTACTTCTAGATCAGAAAAGTATAAGGTAGAATCTAATGATGAGTTAGATGAAGTTGAAGCCAACTTTGTGGATAGACTGCAAAGAGGATCTGGTAAGTATAAAGGCAAATTACCTTTCAAATGTTTTTCCTATGGTAAAGTAGGTCATTTTTCTTCTAGATGTCCTGAAAGAATTGAAAGAAATAGAAGAAGATATGAGAACAAACATAGGACCCAAAAGAAGTGTTATTATGTTGAAGATTTTGATGATGATGAAGGAATATTAGATAATGGTGAACTAGACAATGCTAGTTCCTCTGTAAATGAATGCTTGTTCATTGCTATTAAGGAAGATCCCATGTCAACTAATTCTTCTAGCTGTGTGAAGGAAGAAAACTAGTGGAAAGTGCTTTGGCTGCTCAGGTCATTAAGGACAAGGATGAATGGGTTATTGATAGTGGTTGCTCTCACCACATGACTAGTGACAAAAGTAAGTTTGTGAGTTTGGAAAGATATGATGGTGGACTGGTTAGGTTTGGAGATGATACAACTGGTAGGATTTGTGGGAAAGGATCTATTTCTTTTGATGGCAAGCATAATACTAAAGAAGTTTTGTATGTGAAAGGATTAAAGCACAATCCTTTGAGTGTGGGTCAGATGTGTGATAAGGTTTATGATTTAAGCTTCAAGGACAATGGATGCAAGATTAGGGAAAGCTCTAGAACAGTCATTGCAACTGGTAAGAAGTCCAGAGGTAATATCTATCACTTGAAAAGGAACCGAGAACTACTGCTTGTTGACTCAGATTGATGAGAGTTGGTTATGGCATAGAAGGTTGTGTCACATAAATTTTGATAATATTATGAAGATAAGTATTGCACAGATTGTTAGAGATTTTCCTAATCTTGTAAAGCCTGCTAATCCTATTTGCAATGAGTGTCAATTTGGGAAACAGACAAGAACAAGTTTCAAAAGCAAGGACCAATCCGTTAGAGGACTACTTGAGCTAGTGCATATAGATTTGTGTGGACCTACCAGAGTAAGAAGTTTGCAAGGAGACAGGTATTTCATGTTGCTCATTGATGATTATTCTAAAATGACTTGGGTCACCTTTTTGAAAGAGAAATCTAAAGCTCTAGATAAATTGCTGGCATTTAAGGCAATGGTTGAAAATGAGATGGATTTTAAAATCAAATGATTGAGGTCTAATAGAGGAGGAGAGTTCACATCAAATGAATTCAATTTCTTTTGTGAAGAACATGGAATAAAGAGACAACTATCTGCGCCCAAAACTCCACAACAAAATAGAGTTGTCGAAAGGAAAAATAGAATAGTTCAAGAAGTTGCTAGAACCATGATGAAGGAAGCTCATCTTCCAGAAGCATATTGGAGAGAGGCAATCCACACTGTAGTATATATTCTAAATAGCTCAGTTCAAGAAAAAGGTAACAGTTCAAAGACTCCTTATGAATTGTGGCATTGTAGAGTTCCTACTGTGAGATATTTCAAAGTTTTTGGTAGCAAATGTTACATCAAAAGAGAAGAAGATTTAGGCAAGTTTGATGCTAGATGTGATGAAGGAATCTTCCTTGGTTACTCCACCAAGAGTAAGGCCTATCAGTACTATAATAAGAGGTTGAATAAGATCATTAAAAGTGCAAATGTTAATGTTGATGAATGTAAGGAAAGGTCTTCAAAATCAAGTGGATATGAGTCAGATGATCTAGATGTTTTAGAAGTGGTGCAACATGAAGACATCACAAATGAAGAAGAACAAGCTCCGGTAAGTGCTACCAAAACTCCAAGATATGTAAGAATCAGTCATTTTGAAAATCAAATCATAGGAGATAAAAGTAAGGGGATCTTAACTAGAAGAAAAGCTGTAGAGGAACAAGTAAATTTCTGTCTGATTTCTAAGATTGAACCTAAAACTGTGGATGAGGCTTGCAAATATGAGAATTGGATAAAGGCTATTGAAGAGGAATTGATGTAGATAGAGAAGAATCAAACTTGGGATCTTGTTCCTAGACCATCAGACAAGAATGTAATTGGTATAAAGTGAGTCTTCAGAAATAAGATGAATGAGAATGGCGAAGTGGTAAGAAACAAAGCAAGGTTGGTATGCAAAGGATACGCTCAAGTTGAAGGATTAGACTTTGAAGAAACTTTTGCTCCTACGGCAAGGATTGAAGCAATAAGGATGTTTTTAGCTTTTGCAACCTACAAAGATTTCAAGGTTTATCAAATGGATGTGAAGTCTGCCTTGTTAAATAGAGAGTTGGAAGAGGAAGTCTATATAGAACAACTAGAAGGATTTCAGTCATCAGACCAGGGTGACATAGTATGCAGATTGAAGAAAGCTTTGTATGGATTAAAACAAGCTCCCAGAGCATGGTATGCATGGTTGGACAGGTACCTGATACAGATAAGGCTCAATAAAGGTACTACAAATAGCAATCTCTACTTCAAGATCAAAGATAAACAAACCCTGATTGTTGTAGTTTTTATTGATGATATTATTTTTAGAGACAATGAAGGTATGTGCTCAGTTTTTGTTGGAGAAATGCAAAGTGAATTTGAAATGTCTATGTTTGGAGAGATGAACTTCTTTTTAGGTCTGCAAATAAGTCAATCAGATAGAGGTATCTTCATTTCTCAGTCTAAGTATGTGAAAGAGTTGTTAAATAAATTTAGGATGGAAGACTCTAAACTAATATGCACACCTATGATAACTAGTTCTAAGTTGAGCAATGATGATAACTCACCTATAACAGATTAGAAAAAGTATAGATCTATGATTAGAGGATTACTTTATCTGACTCAAACTAGACCTAACATAATGCATGTAGTGTGTCTTTGGCAAGATTTTAGGTAGAACCCAAGGAATCACATGTGATGGCAGTCAAGAGAATTTTGAGATATTTAAAAGGTACAATAGATTATGGTTTGTGGTACCCTAAGGACTGTGACTTTATTCTCAGTGCATATACTGATGCAGATTGGGCTAGAGATGTGGATGACATAAAAAGTACAAGTGGAGGTACATTCTTCTTGGGAAAAAGATTAGTATCTTGGTTGAGTAAGAAACATGATTCAATATCCCTATCTATTGTATAAGTAGAATACATTGTAGTAGCATGTAGTTGCACTCAAGTATTATGGATGAAGCAAACTTTGAAGGATATCAGAATTGTGATGAAGATCCCATTGCAATCTTTTGTGACAACACAAGTGCCATAAACATATCAAAGAATCCAATGATGCATTCACATACAAAGCACATATCCATTAGGTATCATTTTTTGAGAGAAAAGGTGATAGAGAATGAAGTCAAGTTGGAGTATGTTTCTACCAAGGATCAGATTGCAGACATTTTTACCAAGCCTCTGCCTAAGGATACTTTTGAGTATCTCAGAGAAAAGTTAGGGGTTATCACCCCTCCTTCCCTAAACTAAGATGCACAATTGTGCATCAGTCAAAAGGTGCTTAGAGGTCTGGATTGATGCTTTTTAGGGATACTTCTTAGGGGGAGTAGTCAAAGAGTTCAGAAGAGAGATTAGATCAGAGTAGATGAGTGCAAGTATGTGCCCTTTGCCATTGATGTCAAAGGGGAAGAGAAGTCATGTGAAAAACTTAGAGCACAGATGTGCAAGAGAAAGAAAGAGTGTAGGTGTGTAAAAGAAAGGTGGAGTATCTTGTCTTGGTGGCTACTACAGTTTTTCACATCATGTGTTGCCATCAATGATAAATGGGGAGATTATTGCAAGTATGTGCCTAATCAGTGTTGTCATTGATGTCAACATATCCTTGTTGTCATTAGTGTCAACTGTATCTTTTTCTATTACTTGTTTAGAAGACTTGTATGTTGAGGACATTGAGAAAATTAGCCTCTTCGGAAGGAACAAGTGAGTTACAGAGAAGTGTAGTACAGATAGTGAGTTGTAGGCTGAAGAACAATCTAGTAAACTACTCTGCATTTACTTATGTTTGCAGTTTGTGGTCTATGGATTGGATGTAAGTTAGAGGTATGACTAAGGATGCTGTATTCCAAGTTTGAAGCCTCTGCATGAAAATCTGAGTGAGTTGTGTTCACCAGAGTGAAACCTACTTTTTCTATAGTTTAGTTGGGATAGGAAGAAAGTATTCTACTCCGCATTCCTCCACAATAAAGTATTTTTCTCTACGGTTCTAGAGGGAAGTCTGGGATGATGATAAGTACCTACAGTTGCAATGGTTCATGGTTTGGTGGTCCGCAAGCTATCTTTGTTTTATGACAGTTGAAGACAGTGAAGTTCATGTATTCTGGTGAGAAAATTCCTATGGATAAATTGGTTAAGGTTCATGTGGTTGCTCCTGATGATTATAGCATGCTTGTGGATGTCTTCTAATCATGTTCCTATTTGGACTTTGGTCTATGTTAAGAAATTGAGATTGTGTTTGAAGATTATTCCCAGATAATGTAGCGTGTAACTACTCTTGGCCGACCTGGTTAATCCCAGTGATTGTGAAGATCTTTGGAAGATTGTGGAAGCATGTTGTGGTTTGGAAGATTATGTTTAGGTCCCAGCTAAGGCATGGTATGATCTGTATTTCATTCCCTTTGCATAATGTTGCAATAGGTCAAGACCTATTTTGTAAATGTTTGTAATACCAACCTTGGAGATTGTTCCAATGGCTGATGATTGTGATGCTGACCTTGATGATCATTCCAAGGTTGATGTAGTGTATAAATACTTGTAGATGAGTCATGAAAAAAGTGTCCTTGAGCAAAAATGAAAAGATATTAAGAAAGGTCCAAAGGGCAGAGTAGAGAAGAGGCAGAGGAAAGAAGAGGAAGAGCAGAGCAAGGGAATTATTATACTTGAGTCACAAATATAGAATGGTGTTGATCATGGCAGTGAGTCTAGCAGTAAGCCGCTAGTAGAGTTTAACAACCCTTATTGTAATCTTGCTAGGTTTAGGGTTGAGGCAGTGAGTCTTCTAGACCTAGTTGTTCTTCATGGCAATCAGCCAATATGTTTAGGCCCATGGAGTGACCAAGCCTGAACATCATTATTTCAAGATTGCAATATATATTGAGAGTTAATCCTCTCTATGGTTTTTCCCCACCTTGGGGTTTTCCACATAAATTTGGTGTCTCTTGTGTTTGATGGTGTATCTGTGGTTAAGTTTCTAATTTCATGCACTCATTAAATCATAATAATTGTGGATAAGTGATGAATGTTTAATTGTAGAAAGTGTTTATGTTTTTGTAACAAATGATTCACTCCCCCCTCTCAGTTGTCCAAAGCATATCAACATTCCTTCTGAAGAAGTGGTAGTTGACTCTGTGTTAGATATTTCTCAAAAAGTGGTGACTTAAAACATGCAACATATAAATCAATTAGAGTCTCCTCTCATGGTAAATGAAGTGGATGATAAAGATGCTCAAAAGGATAAGGATATAGAATAGGGACTTGATGCAAAGAGACCAATTCATTTTGATTCTTTAAATAAAGAGGGCAGTAACATTGGCTCACCAAAGCATTCTTCGGTAGCTCCTTAGTGGCTCTAACAAAGATTGAATAATCAACATTCGAAGGTGGAGGTAGTTGAGTTGAATTTGGATAACTTTTTGGTTAGAATCAAGAAACCTAAGAAGCAGAAGAAGGCAAAAGTTCAATCAAGGATATACAAAGATGATTCGAGTTCTCATATTGCAAAGGTAGCTATTCCTCCAGGGCAAGCCAGCAAAGAAGACACTAGATCTGGAGACTATACTATCACCACTCTCAACTTAGGTCTAGTATCCAAGGCCCAAGTGGTAGAAGAATTCAAAGACTTAGTATCCAACATTCTTGATAGAATTAGTAAAGATGAGCTCATTAAACAACAATTGAAGCAACAGAATGAGGAACTTGTAGGAGTTCAGGACAACACTGAGAGGGGGGGTGAATCAGTGTTGTGTAAATTTTCAAATCTTTTTGCAAACTTTAACTTTCAATACATGAAGAAAGAAAGATATCATTGATTTGTTACATAACTGAGAATGAAGGAAGAGAATAAAACCTCATGAGTAAATTGTACACACACACACAGAGAAAATCGATATGAATCATGACACAAGATTTGCACGAGTGGAAAACCCTCCAAGGGTAGAAAAACCACTCCAAAACTAACTCGCTAGCTTTATCAAAAATCTCACTGATTACAATATTTAGAAGCACCAACTTCAAGGAGCACCAACCCCTAATACAGAACAAACTGAAAAGTGTGCAAGAAGTGATTGCCACTCAATCTGATTTGCACCATTGTATACTCTTGTGTTTCATCATACATTCTTATACTTCCTATTTGATTTTCAAATCAAGACCATCTTCTTTTTCACACTTCTGCAAACAAACTCCTTTTACAAATCTCTGTAAACAATTATCCCTGCACATTTTAATTTTCAAAATGTGTCATACAAGTTGTCTTCATTCACATCTATTACAGTTGTATATCATCTTCTTTATGATCTGCATTTTTTTCACACTTTTTCAAGGCACATGTGATGACATAAAAATCAAGAGATTGAATATCCTCTCCTGACCTTTCACATACTTTATCTTCTCTGATTTTTTAATTTCACTGTGCATAAAAATTGGACCTTTCATATTCTGTGACATCTCAAATTATCCCTTGCAAAAATATGTAAATCTTCTTAAAAAATTTCAAAACCTTTCACCTTCTCTGCACAAACAATTCATCTAAAACAATAATAAGGTCATATAAAAATCTTCAATGAAAATAATTCATCTACCTTTGTAATAAAATCTCTTTCAAAAAGAAAAGAATCCTCTTCTCAAAACCTTTCATCTTCTCACACTCAATCTTCTTTTCAATCTACAAAAACATCTTAAAGAAAAATAAGATCATAATGAAATCAATCAATGACCTGTAAATAAAATCTCTTATATAATTTGATCTTCTTCATATTCACTCTTCTTCATATTCTCTTCTTTCTGCAAAATATATTCTCCAATCTATAAAAAATAACTCCCAAAAAAATCTTCAACTCCTAATCCAATTCATATTCTTCTTCTCATACAAAAAATTCTTCATTTGTTGTCTTTAACACTTCAAAATGAATCAAAAATAAGAAAGGAAAGTTTAAGAAAAAACTTATAAAAAATCTCCTTTCAATCTCACAAAATCTGCCATAAAAAAAAAATACTAAATATAGCCTCAAAAGGCACATTCACTATGACTTCCTCCTTAACATTTATTTGCCATGAAATAGAAATGGAATCTCAACAAAACTTCCTCTTTACTTATGTCATCTCTTAGGGCTGACAAAAAAGGTTTGTAAATTTTTAAAAATAAAGCCATTTATGGCTAATATGCATTCCCAACCGAAAAGGCAAACCTTCGAATTAAATGTTGCTCATCCAAACAAAGAAAAAACAAATGGCAAATAAAAGTCTTTGAATTAATTTACTCCCCTTTGAGAATGTTTTGGGCCCTTCGTATTTCATGAAGCATTTTTAATGCTTTTTAAACTCCAAAAAAAACAATGCTTTTTAAAGCATAAATCTCCTTCAAAGAAATCAGGCTCCAAAGACTTTCTTATAAACAATATTCTTTTAATAAAAGCATTCGATGCTCTATAAGACAATAACCTTACCACCGGTTTGCTTTTTTCTGCCATCACACACAATATGAAACTTGTGCCATCGGTGAGGCCAGTTTCCACATGAATATTAGGCACTCTAGCCAGTAAACTTAAGTGAGTGACTTATGATAAGAAGTCAGCTGATAAATAAAGCAAAAGTAAACTTAGCTTATGATGGGTGCATAAGATTCCAACTAGGTTTTAGGACTTTAAGAATGCACGTAGGCTTTTAGATTAAAAAGATATGCAAATTTCAATCATCACAACTTGTACAATTACCACCATAATTCTCTGAGATCCTTGAAATTTTCTAAGTACTAACCTTGAATCACAAACATACTTTGTCATGAACCATTACTTTTCAACACCAATAGCAAAACTTCACTTCAAACCATTATTGCTATGAAGCATCAATATATCCTAATCTCTCACTTGCATGAAGCATAGTAACAACCCACATGAACCCTCCTCAGCTTGAACCATGATGAAGAATGAAGACCATGAAGACCATAAGATCATATAAAAAATCAACACCTCTGCCATTACCGAGTATGAATTCCTAAAATGAAACCAATGAGATGAACATAAAAAACATTTATACCAATGCCAACACCCATTGATCCTCTGACCAACACTATGACCATCTGACATCTGCAAACTTTCTCTGTATGTTCCTTTGTTCACTCCATTTACATCTTACACAAACTTTAATGACATTATATGCCATATTTCCACCAGGGTCTTCTCTGACCTCCTTGTGACTTAACATGAAGTGACCTTGTTGCAGATCTTGAACTCTTTAACATGCATACCACACATGATGCCACTTCCACTGAAAGCATGCATACCACACATGATGCCAACCTTTTGACATCAATGACAATCAGTCACCATCAGAACTAAGGGCCTATATCAGATACTTACTAAAGCCTTCCCATTCTGACGATTGAGCGTCTACAACACCTACTCTCCTTTCAAAGGAAGAGTTAGAAGATTTTGACAATATCAAGACTATTGCCTTTGCGGTAGAGAAATGGTACCATAAAGTATATGCAGAAGAATGTGAGGTCATTGATGAAGTAGCTGAATTACATAAATATTTTTGTACCCTAAAAGCATAATGGGTGAAATTGTTGATGATTGTACAAATTATGATGAATATTATTCAAACATACATTATCGAGTGCTTTCCATGAGTAAACTCTCTGATGAAGTCTTGATTGAGGAGAATATTTTGACCAAGGATAGATTGCATATGCTAGATCATTGGCTGGAGATGATAAGACTAAGGAGAGAGATATTTGACAAGGCCAGAAACACATCTGAGCCAGCCAAAGCATAGCTTCTAGAGGTTATATACAGCCTGAATGATATACTCAGAGCCTCTACTAAGATGTACTTGGATGATGCTTGTCCCGTGGATGTTCAGGAATCTAAAGAAAAACTGAATTTACTCGTGCAAGGAGAAGCCCTACCATGTCAAGTGAAAGATCTAGAAAGAATCAGTGACCTTAGGATGCAATTCATGGAATTCAAAACAAACAAAAGGTCTAGTTCAGCTGTATATGATAAGTTTTCATAGGAAATAGACATAGTGAAATTCAAAATTGATTTTGTGAAAGATCTAGATCCAGCTGAAATTAATCCAGCATTGTTAGCATTCGTGGCATATAGCAACAAAGAAGCAAAAAAGAATAAGGTTGACTTGGACGAGGATGAAACAACATGATGATCTAGTCAGCACATGAAATCCTGTCATATTGCATAAACACTTGTTTCTGTAGACACTAAAAATTTCCCTAGATAATCTTCCCTCCAAATTAAATAAATATTTTTATTTATTTAATTATCATTGTTTTAATCTCACTTATAATTAAATAAATACTTTTATTTATTTAATTATCTAGATTTTCTTATATAATTAAACAAATATTTTTATTCATTTAATTATCATTTTTAATTCACTCCATAGTTAAATAAATATTTATATTTATTTAACTATTATTATTTTAAATTTCCTCCAAATTAAATAAATATTTATATTTATTTAATTTTATTATCTATATTTTTCTTCTATAATTAAATAAATATTATTTATTTATTTAATTATTCATATGCCACAAATTAAATAATTTCTAATTTAATTAAAAAAGCACTTACCATCTCTCTCTCCTTTTAGCATCTCTATCTTCTATCTCCTCGTCATTTTGGAAACTTTCTCTAATCTTCATCAGTTAACTTCAATTTATCTTCTATTGAATACTAGAAACTTTCCTAGCTTCTCTTCTCACAAAAATCTATATAAACCAGATCATTTTTCTTTTCTTCTTTTAACAACTTGGATGATGCAAAGAAACTATACTCAATTTTTACACGATCAAGTGCTATCAAAAATATGAGAGCAAGGCTTCATTTATGCCATTTCTCCCAAGGCAAAATTGAGGAGAACAATGGAGTGCAATTAAGATGAATTTGCTTTACATTTTAATGATATTTGCAATTGTCTGTTGATTTCATCTTATTTACTATATTGTTGTGGCTGTTTGTTATTTTTTGATATCTTAATGGTAAAATATACAGCTACATTTTGGCACGCCTGATTTTAACGTTCTTTTTTGCGAGATTTGCAAGCTTTTGTTGAAGATTTGTAGGTTTTTTCAAATATAATTTATAAAAAAATTATTTTTAACATGTGCAACTTTGGCTACTGTTTGGTTTTTTTACCGTTTTAATCTTTTAGAAAAATTAAAAAGAAACAAAAAACAAAATAAAAGTTAAAAAAAACAAAAATCAAATAAAAATAATAATAATAAAACAAAAAACAAACCCACCCCGCCGCTCACCACTCCCCCTGCCACCCTACCCCTACCACCCTACCCCTGCCACCCCATCCCCTGCTCACCACTTCCCTCCCATCCCCTACACCCCCGCTAACCCTAATCTTGCCCTGCCATCCCTGCCTCCCCTCTATTCTCCCTTGACATCCTATGACTCGCCTCCCATCTACAGCTGCCTGTGTACACCAAATCCTCTTCCCGTCTCCATGTTCCCTACCCGCAAACTGCTACCTGCGTACCCCAAATCCTTCGCCCATCCTCTTTGCACCAGCCACCTATCCTCCCTACCCTCTGCCACCACACACCCCTATGCCTCTGCTCCACTTGTCCTTCCTGTCGTACACCACCCACCACCCTGCACAAAAAAATAGACTTACATTTTAGGTTTTAATTTAATTTTAGATTTTAGGTTAAATTAGATTTTAGGTTTTAATTTAATCTTAGATTAAATTTAGATTTTAGGTTTTCATTTAATTTAATCTTAGGTTAAAATTTAGATTATAGGTTTTCATTTGATCTTACTTAAATCTAGATTTTATCTTTTAGATATTTTAATTTTTATTTAAATATGGGGTTTTATGTTCACGTCTTTATTTGCATTTTTTATTATCTAACCTTTTTGATCTTTTAAGATAACGTTTGTGTAGCGTGTGGCATCAGAAAAAAGCAAAAAATTACTTTTAAGGCATTAAAAATTGCACAAACAAAATTTCACATTTCGTTTTGGTGCTCTAAAACTGAACAAACAAGTTTAACATTTCGTTTTGGTGCATTAAAATTGAACAAACAAATTTCACATTTCGTTTTGGTCCTCTAAAACTGAACAAACAAATTTCACATTTTGTTTTGGTGCTCTAAAATTGAATAAGACAACTTTCACACTTTGTTTTGGTGCTCTAAAATTGACCAACAACTTGCATATTTCCATTTGGTGCTTTAAAATTGAACAAGACAACTTTCACATTTGGATTCGGTGCTTTAAAATTGAACAAAATTGTTTGGCATGTCTTGTGTATTTGCACTTTGTGAGTCAATCTTGTCTCCTACCAATTGGTACGTATCCTCTCCCATCATGACATTACACAATCAAGGGTATATGAGAAATACCAATGGTCCAATTTTTATTTCTAGTAGAGAAGGCCCGCCTTGGGACCTCATCACCCAAGGGATGACCTTCAGCACATTTTTTCCAGCAGGCTATATAAAGGGGGGAGAGTGAAAGTTGTACCTCAATCCAATCATCATTGTGTTTAGTGAAAACCCAAATCTTGGATGATACCAAGATAGGGGTGCAGGGTTGGTCCAATCATCTTAATTGATGTTCCTGACTCACACTTGTAGACTGATTGGTGTTTATGGAGTACCTCCACTACGAACCCTTGTTTAGAAGCCTAAAGTCCTTATTGACCGTCTGTGTAGCTTAGTGCAAAGTATAGTATCATGCTTGAAGTTACTCACCATTTACCGTCTTGAATTATAGAGGAATCCTTGTGTTGGTGCCTACCTAGGGTTAGGGTTTCAAGATTGAAAATCTGCAGGCCCTTTCATTTAAATCCAAAAATTTCTATGTCCTTTGGCCTTCACATTTTTATACATGTATCTTTGTATATGGCTGCTTGTATGTGTCTTTGTATGTACAAGTGTAGTTGTACATTGGTGGACCCGAAAAATAAGTCAAATTGGCTTCAGAAATGGTGAAAATAATTTGTATGCATAAAGGCTTGTAAGTGATATTCGGGTGCAATTTCGGGCGTACAAAAGTGGATGTACATGGTAGATTCCTGGAATATTCTGTGGTTGTATCAAAAAGGTTGCATGTATATTGTGTTGTATATTTGATATACAACGAGGAGATGCAACGCCTGAACTTGATTGAAATTTCAAATTGATTTATAAAGATTTGGGGTCCGCCCTTGTATGTTGGTGATTGTATGTATATACAATCTCGTATGCAGCCACATATGCAAAAGGAGATACAATGGATTGCTGATGAAGAGGCCAATGCTTAGCGATGGTGATCCAACCAGATGTTGCCACATGTCCAAACGCAGTTGTATGTATATACAACTGCATATACAAAGATTTGAAGGTGAATAGGCAAAAATGGGCGAAAAGGCAAAAATGTATCTTCACACTGTGAAAAGTCTGCGATGGGAAAAAGCTGCCTGCATGGCATGTTTTAATTGGCCAACAAATTTTGAGCATGATTTGAAGCCGTAGATCTCAGTGGGAGGGAGGAAATCAACGACCTGTTTCAAATTTTCAAAACAGGAGGGATTTCTTTGTATCTGCAGCCGCATTTCAGGCGGGAAGAATTACAAAGCACGCAACTGTCATATTTTCTGATGTTGTTGTATCCTGCCAGTAGGTTGGCCATTAATGGAAAATGTGCAGAGGTATGGTCAATGAGTGACAGGCCAACTACCATTTTTTAAAGGAAAATCTTTAGGTGGTTGCACGTCTCCCAATCTCACCTGCTCTTCCTTCTTCTGCCTACTGCATTCAATGTTTTGGGTGCCATTCTCATGGTGCATCGTATTTGGCAGCATTTTGAAATGACCCTGTAATTAATTGTTGAGTACACGTTCTTGCTATATAGCGAATTGTGTTACTCATTTTTGTGGTGGTGGAAGACTTGGGCAATTTTTGGAGGAAATAACAAAAACAGAGCTTTTTTGGGTTGTTCTATCTCATTTTGTCAGTTTGAGTTGCATTTGAATGCACGTTGCACATATGTTTAGTTTCATGTTATTTTTTATATGAAAAATGCTTCATGGCATGTGTTTAGCTATTTGTCTCCATCGCTGTATGCATCCCTTCTTTTGAATCTGGTTACTAAGGGTTACTAAGATTCTAGGATACAAATTTGTTGTATTGCATGCTTGATCTCTAACTTCCATTCAAGGAGTGGATTAAACTGTTTTAGGTTAAGTATGAGGAAGAATGTAGGGCAATAGGGATATTTGTAAGTAGAGATTGATAAATACTCATTCTTGGGTGGTGTTTGTAAGGCAAGCACCAATCTAACCCCTTGAAACTTGAATCTCTATTGAGTTTGTACAAATCATTCACATGTATATGTCTAGTTGACTCCTTGCCCTGAGATAGGCACCGGTCTGCCCTTGTGTAGTAGTTGTGATCCAAAACCCCCTATCTTGCATCCAAAACATTAAAACAAATCATTTCATAATTCCAACCTATTAGTTTGTAGGATTAGAAATAGGACCCTTGCATACTCTCATTCCCAACCAGTTAGATATGTCCAAGAACATTGCCAAACTTGTGATTTATCATGAAAATCTTGGTCCATACATGAGAGTATTCTACTTGTAAAGCTAAATCTTTCTATTGGGTGAGTCAAAGACAAATCTTTAGCTATAGGGATACCCCCCTTGGTGTGGTAGAACTAGAAGTAAAGGGGAGGCAACTCACGTAACCTCCTGTATTTGTTGGCTGAATCTTCCTTTGCATTGGAACTAGCAAACACTCTGCCGATTCAGATAAAAACCCCAACAAAGTGGCAACTCTACTGGGCATAGAGTTGAATAATTTAAAGGCTGGAAAATCTAGTTTCCAGTGAAGTTGTTGCAGAAAGACCAAGGAAGAACCATGTGGTGCTTTGTTGGCATGATGAATCCAGAAAACAAAAGTGCCTTGTTGATATTCTGTCCTCTCTGTGGGAGGTGGCAACTCTATTGATTGAACCTATCCAAAGCTACAACATATTTCTAGGTATTCCATCTTTTCACTCGAAATGATTCAAATAGAGCAACAATCCTGGTTGTGCTTTCAAAGAAGACCATTTTTTATTGAAAGATATAAAGCTCTGAATTTCACAGAAATAAGTGGTTACCCAAATGTTATTCCCAATAAGATTAGAAAATGTTTCCCAAAATATAGTGGATCCAATTCTGAGTCTACAAACAAACATTTGCAAAATTTTTGTAATTTGATAGAACATTATGAGGTAGAGGCTGAAGATGTAATAATGAGACTTTTTTTTCAGTCATTAGAGGATGATGCTAGGGTCTAGTTTTCAGACTTACCTGTGTGTTCAGTTTCTTCATGGGTAGATTTAGAAGTTGCATTCCTAGAGCAGTTTGATGAAAGATTTGATTTAGCCTCATTGATCATACATTTCATGAATATCCAAAAGGAAGATGAGGAACTGGTTCTAGCCTTTAATCTTAGATTTATTAAGTTGCTCAAGCAAATTCCTGAATATATGAGACCCAATGATGCATTGTGCTTGGCAATTTATTTGGCTACATTTGATGAAGAAATGAGTTATCTATTGAGAGATAAAGAACCAGCTACACTTCACCAGGCCTATAAATTTGCTATGGATATTGAAAATAATCAGAAATATGGAATGCCAGTAGGTTTCATGATTGCAATCTTTCAAAATAGTTTTCAAAGTGAATATATTTTTGTTGTTCCAGTGTGCTCATTGAGAGATGATTCTATTTAGGGAAATATGTTTTAGAGCAATGGGTGCAGTCATGATGTGATGCATAAACATGAAGAAGATGTTGTAGAAACTGTGGGCACATCTTGTAACGGTGAAGACAAAGATTGTTATCAGCCTCTAGAAGAGAAGCCTGCAGATGCAAAATGCATTTTAGATGATGAAATGAAAGATATACATGAAGTTGTGTCTTGCAGTAATAGGCATATCTCATCTAATCAAAAATATTTATATGAGGTGGATATGTAGAGCTTCACTCTAAATATAGAAGATGCTAATTCAAGGGATGACAGTGAATATGTTAGTGACTATCAACATTCAGACTCATGTGTGAGCCTTTTAGATGATGGAATATATATGGATGCTGAGTATGAGTGCTTCCTTGAAGATTATGACCACCTCTACGATGTAGAGGTTGAAAATTTTTCTTTTGATTATCAGTACATTAGTGAAGAGGAAAATTAGGGTCACTATTTAGATGTGAATGGACAAGTTGCAGATGTGTGTGCTCATACAATTGGGGATAATGTTGGTTGCAAGGGTGACTATGAAGCTTTTGATGAAGGGCTGCACTTTGAGCTTTTTATGCCTTCTCTTGAGGCATTCTAGGTGGACCTTAATGATAAAATTGTTGAGCACAATGATGATGGATATCTAAATGTTTATAAAAATGAATATGATTATGAGATGTTGCTTGTGCCTGAATATTGTGTGTTTAATACAAAGGAGCTCTTATCTTTTGATGAAGGGCAAAATTTTGATGAGGATTCATTTGTTTCATGTGAGTCTGTTATTTTTCCAAGCAACAGTAGTGACTCATATGATCATGATAGTCTACTCCTGAGAATGGTAGATGCTTATGAATCTTGCTGTAGATTTGAAGAAAGAGAAATGGGTAGCAGCACAACCAGTTGCAAAGTAGGGTGCTGTAGACAGCCAAGTGTTTTTCGGCTTGATCCAGTGACATCAGATGAAAATAGGGTATTTGACAAAGGAAAATACTAGTTTTTCCTTTTTGGTGGCCCTGGGTCACCAAGTATATTTAAAAAGTGAGATTTGTGATGCAGGTTGGTGCAACTTTGATTATGTGCCCAATGGATAAGGGACTGGTCTGCATCCCAGAGATCTATAGTTCTCGCCATGCCTGTAAGAGGCATGCGTCCCCAGACAGAGCCAATGTTGGTGCCTACCTAGGGTTAGGGTTTCGAGCTTGAAAATCTACAGGCCCTTTCATTTAAATCCAAAAATTTCTAAGTCCTTCAGCCTTCACATTTTTATACATGTATCTTTGTATATGGCTACTCATATGTGTCTTTGTATGTACAAGTGTAGTTGTACATTGGTGGACCCAAAAAATAAGTCAAATCAGCTTCAGAAATGGTGAAAATCAGTTGTATGCATAAAGGATTGTAAGTGATATTCGGGTGCAATTCTGGGCATGCAAAAGTGGATGTACATGGTAGATTCCTGGAATATTCTGTGGTTGTATCAAAAAGGTTGCATGTATATTGTGTTGTATGTTTGATATACAACAAGGAGATGCAACACCCGGACCCGATTGAAATTTCAAATTAATTTATAAATATTTGGGGTCCGCCCTTGTATGTTGTTGATTGTATGTATATACAATCTCGTATGCAGCCACATATGTAAAAGGAGATACAATGGATCACCGATGAAGAGGCCAATTCTTAGCGATGGTGATCCAACCAGATGTTTCCACATGTCCAAACGTAGTTGTATGTATATACAACTACATATACAAAGATTTGAAGGTGAATAGGCAAAAATGGGTGAAAAGGCAAAAATGTATCTTCACGCTGTGAAAAGTCTACGAAGGGAAAAAGCTACCTGCATGGTACGTTTTAATTGGCCAATGACTTTTCAGCATGATTTGAAGCCATAGATCTCAGTGGGAGGGAGAAAATCGATGGCCTGTTTCAAATTTTCAAAACAGGAGGGATTTCTTTATATCTGTAGCCGCATTTTAGGTGGGAAAAATTACAAAGCACACAACCGTCATATTTTCTAATGTTGTTGTATCCCGCTAGTAGGTTGGCCATTAATGGCAAATGTGCAGAGGTATGGTGGATGAGTGACAGGCCAACTATCATTTTTTAAAGGAAAATCTTCAAGAGGTTGCACGTCTCCCAATCTCACCTGCTCTTCCTTCTTCTACCTACTGCATTGAATGTTTTGGGCACCATTCTCATGGTGCATCATATCTAGTGGCATTTTGAAATGACCCTGTAATTAATTGTTGAGTACACATTCTTGCTATATAGCAAACTGTGTTACTCATTTTTGTGGTGGTGGAAGACTTGGGCAATTTTTGGAGGAAATAATGAAAATAGATCTTTTCTGGGTTGTTCTGTCTCATTTTGTGAGTTTATGAGTTGCATTTGAATGCATGTTGCACATATGTTTAATTTCATGTTATTTTTTATATGAAAAATGCTTCATGGCATGTGTTTAGCTATTTGTCTCCATTGCTGTATGCATCCCTTCTTTTGAATCTGGTTGCTAAGGGTTACTAAGATTCTAGGATATAGATTTGTTGTATTCATGCTTAATCTCTAACTTCCATTCAAGGAGTGGATTAAACTATTTTAGGTTAAGTATGTGGAAGAATGTAGGGTAGTAGGGATATTTGTAATTAGAGATTGCTAAAAACTCATTCTTGGGCGGTGTTTGTAAGGCAAGCACCAATCTAACCCCTTGAAACTTGAATCTCTGTTGAGTTTGTGCAAATCATTCACATGTATACGTCTAGTTGACTCCTTGCTTTGAGATAGGCACCGGTCTGCCCTTGTGTAGTAGTTGTGATCCAAAACCCCCTATATTGCATCCAAAACATTAAAACAAATCATTTCATAATTCCAACCTATTAGTTTGTAGGATTAGAAATAGGACCCCTGCATACTCTCATTCCCAACCAGTTAGATATGTCCAAGAACAGTGCCAAACTTGTGATTTATCATGAAAATCTTGGTCCATACATGAGAGTATTCTACCTATTGGGTGAGTCAAAGACAAATCTTTAGCTATAGGGATACCCCCCTTGGTGCGGCAGAATCAGAAGTGAAGGGGAGGTAGCTCACGTAACCTCCTATATTTGTTAGCTGAATCTGCTTATGCATTGGAACTGGCAAACCCTCTACCGATTCAAAGAAAAATCCAACACCTTGGAAGATGAAGGTCTCCAAATTAGAGAGTGAAGGTGTGCCCATGCTATCGAGCCTGTGTCACTGGAACTCTATCTCTTGGCTCTTAAGAGTGGAAAGCCCCTAGTGTACAAGGACCTTTTGTGCATTGGAGAGGTCGATCCTACAATATTTTTGTCGTGGGCCCTAGTTATGTAGATAATCTTTACTTAAATAAATTAGGGTTGTAAAGTGTGTTTGCAGCATGTTTTCAATGTCAAATACCAGTAAATATGCCACTTAACATGTTGATGTTAAGGACAAGCCTATGACCCTGAAAATGTTGAGTCAAAACTACTTTGTATTCTTTGTTTTTTGTGTGTGGATCTCTTGCCACATAGGGATTGAATAGTTATCACCAAGAAAGTATAACAAATAAAAAAAAATCCCCTACAAACATTGCAAACAAGTAAATCAATGTCAAACCCTTAGTATCAACACTTAGAAACTCATCAAAATGCTCATAATAATCAATAAGCCTAGGTTAAACCTCCCTCCATCTCCAATTCAACCAATATCCCCATCATACGTAGATGATGCAGACATAGAGTAACTTAAATGCCTATATGGATCCCACCCCCAATCTATATCTTCAATCCAATACATGTCAATATCATACCAACCTCCATCATACACATCTCCTAGTACTCCTGAGACATGGATAACAAAACTTAAACATGACTATGAGAAATTGGATCCTATCAACAAGAAAAAATTCAAAGCGCTTCAAATGATCTTAGCACATCTCATCACTGAAGATCCTCCTAATGCTATTGCATCAACAACACCATCTTACATGTCCATGCCAACTCCAAATCATCAAATCATGAATCCATACTTGGACACACAAACTTCTTACAATCAAGCATTGGCTAGCACAAGTCACAATTCTATACCTCATTGTATATCCTATGAAAAGGGACATCAAGGTCATCCATACCATCCTCTATCTATATATTCATCTCCATCCATTTCCCAAGAACCATTTTCTTATGCAATTCCTCCACCACCACAACAGTAACATATTCAACAAAAACAACTCCAACCACAACAACAATTCCAACCACAACAATTCCAAACACAACCACAACCTCAACAACTTATACCTCAATACGATGTCTCACCTCCATCACCATACCAACCTAGCCTACCCACATATCATGTCAATTCCACATCAACCTATCCCATTGATACCCAACAACATCCACCCGAGGATGAAGCATTTTCCAGTGTTCCTATCAATGTGTTGCATATAGAGGATGTCCGCATCTATATTCACTCACAGCTAAATGAGTACAATCATCTGAAGTTGGAAGAGTTTAGAAACAATCATCTCTTAGGTGATGATTTTCAGCTCAATCCAGAGTATGCAAATGTAGAGTCAAAATGATTAGATGTATGGAAGGGTTTTCCTAACTTTTTCTATGAAGATGAATGGATTGGAATCATTTTGAGCTGGATCCATGAAGATTTCTTTTGCGTTGATCAACCCTACCTGATCACAAAGGAAGCTATCAGAGTTATGACTGGGTTGTGCTCCTTCGAACCTATGCCAGTATTGAAGGTCATGAAGAATGAAGAGGTTATGAAGCTTACGAAGGAAAATTTTGACAAAAGAACACTAACTATGGATGACATCACTAACCTAGGGGTCTGGTATGCCATGATGGGTATTGCATACAAGGTTTATTACAGAAAAAGAGAAGGGTCTACTACCTCCACCACCATCTACATTGTTCATTAGATGGTAAATGAAGGAAAGGATTATGATCTTTGTGAGCTCTTACGACAATAATTGTTGGATAATTTGTAGATAACCAAGGAGACACGCTACAAATTCTAGTATGGCTCTCTGATTATTTGTCTTATGTTCTATTTAATGAAGAAATTGCCTGGTGTGAAGAATGTGGTCTAGAGAAGGAATATTCCTATTGCACATCAGATTAGGAACCACATGCATAGTTTTTCAAATACCAAACAATGTGACACAATGTTTTGGGGATTCTTTAAAAGATTCCAAAATGAAATGCAAATGAGGTATACAATACCATCACAAGTTGTAGAGAGATACAAGAATGATATCACTTTAATGTAGATAAGGACAACTATTACATGGAGGAAGTTGAACCAAGAATTGTTTGGATAACTGTGTTGCCCTATGAGGTCTCTAGACCTAATTGGAGTGCATATACTGAAACCCTACTCAACAAACCTAGGGATCCCACTACTAAGAGGTTTGGCATGTATGATGAGATAACCAACAAGATAATAAAGAAGAAGGTAGAGGAAAAGGTGGAGAAGACCAAAACAAAGATGGAAAAGATGTTTGATAGTCCTAAGGGTCCTACAGAAGAATCACAAGCGACTTCCGCCACACAGGCTCCTAGAAGGACAAATAGGTTAGCCACTGTCACTACTACTTCTCCTAAAACTTTCTAAACCTACTCAAACATGTCCTAGAAAAAAAAGGGATGCTATTGATGCACTAGTGCAAACTAAGACTATAGAGAAAAAGAAACCAACACCTAAGAAATTGGAGAAAAGGGGAAAGATTAATCTAGTGAATGTGAATGATGATGAAGAAGAAAAGGAATCTTTTGTACTGAGGAAGAGAACAAGAAACTTCTAAAGGAAAAGTAAAAGGAAAATAAAATAAAACAAAGAAGGCTTCTCCAAAATCACTTGAACATAAGACTCTACAACTTGAGGCTACTATTAATGCAATTGCATAGCATGGTGCACTAAAAGAGGTTACAAATCTTTATGATGAGATGCCTCCTGTTGACAAGGTTACAATTGAGAAATTTATAGTTTTATATATGATGAGCTTTAATGTGGATCTAAATGAGGAATGAAGTTGTTGTAGAAGAAGCTAAAATAAGGAAACAAGCATTAGAGAAGGTTGGTTCATCTATTTCTCATAGAGAAAGGGTTAAATTATCTCAAAGACAGTCATAAGAGTTCAAAACCAAATGAACGATAAATACTCTAATGGGGAAAGATAAAGAAGAGATAGAAAGGATGGAAAAAGAGACAGAAGAAAAGAAAGCCAAGATTCTTGAAGAAATGAAGAGAGTTGAGTTGACTATTGAGGAACAAGTTCCTCTAGGTATACCTATTGTGTCTACCCAAGACATAGATTTATCCACTTTTTAGGGTAATGTGATAGGTGGTTATGAGATAGAGAAAAATGATAAGAAAAATGAGGAGATTGCTCCTCCAGAAAATATAGATGCACAAGATGCAGGAGATCAAGGTGAAGTGGGCATACCCCCTCTAGGGAACACTAATCCTAGTGAAGAACATAACATTCCTCCTCTAGAAAATCCAGGAAATGATGACCAGAAGAAAGAGGATAATCCTGAGAAAATTCAGGATGCAAAGCAAAATTCTTCTATGGTGTAGGTCAGGATTCTTCATCTTCAGATTCATTCAAGGACCTACTAGGGTTGAAGATACAATTTCAACCTATGGTGACACCTCAGCTCCTGCAAATTCCTACTCATGAGGGACAAGTTGACTTGTCAAATATTTCTCCTCTTCATAAGTTATAGCTTGGTGATATTATGTCTACTTCTGCAAGGAGTTCCTACAGGAACATTTGAAGAAGACTGGATTAGTTGATAATGCAATAAAGATTATTCATGAGAGTTTACCTAAGGTAAACATTGATTCTTCTTTGCCTCTGGAACAAATATTTGAGTTTTTTATGGATTCTTTCAAAGATCATTCCTCTCACATTGAGCAAAAGGTAGAACAAGAGGCCTTGAGGAAGATAAATAAAAAAAGAATGGATGATGCATCTGACCAGTGTGCCAATGCACACATCAAATTGCAAGAAAATATGAAGATCTTTAAGGAATGTATTGATGAAGTCACTTCTTTATATCTGTTTTGTTTGAAATGGCCAAATTCCACTAAGAACATCAACTATTAGATTGACTCCATTGAGTCACAAATTACACAAATGGTTGGGATATATGATCAATCAAAGGATAAGCATGGATCAATAAGAGCTCAAATAGACAATCTTCATTGGTAGTTGTCATTGCTTCATGATCAAAGAGAACAAATAAAGAAATAGTTTGGTTAGCCAAGGGAAGTAGTCAACTTGAGACTTGCTTCATTATTTGGGTTGCTAGTTGAAGAAGAAAAGATTGATCAGAAGATGAAGACTCCAAGCAGTGTGGATGAGGCTGAGGATTTATGCATGTAATTTGAATGTTAGAATCACATTCTTTCCTCAACAAAAGAAAACTCAATATCTACTCTTGCCCAACTCAAGGTAATCTACAAAGGCATTCTACCTTCTAAGTGAGTTGTAAGAGCATTGTAGATAATACAATTTTGGCTTTGTATAGACTTGCAGAGGCTTGCAATGTCATTCTTGGTTAAAATACTATGTACATAGCATCATTTTTTTGTGGCATCTCCATCTTAGGGGGGAGTGTTCTTTGTAGAAATCATATAGTAAGGGGGAGTTCATACAATTTTTGGGTTGTTATAAGTAGAAGATATTATACCCTCTGTCCTTGATGTCAAAGGGGGAGAATGTGCTAATGATTGCCTTATCAATTGGGAGAGAAGAAAGGAGGAGAGAAGATTGTAGATAAATGTATGTTGCCATCAATGAAAAAGGGAGAGATTGTTGGCAATATGTTTTTTCATTGATGTCAACTTGAGGTCATGTTTATAGAGATTTTGTATAGAAGTTGAAGAGGTTGAGAAATGATTAGAGATAGATTAATGTAGTTGATGAAATAGTGGAATATTTGAGAGAGATGGCTTGACTTAGTTAGAGACTTTGGGTTAGTAAGTTTAAGAAAAATCAATTTGGAAGACCTAGTAGATGTTGAGATGTCTGGAAGCATAATACTTGATAGTTTGAGGCTTTGCTCATAGTTGTGTTGTTGAGAGAAGCTATCTAAGGTAAAAACTGCATATTTTCCTAAGTCATTGACCCTACATTTTGGTCCTCATTCCTCCGCATTGCATGATCAGGTTGTGTAGTTTTTGAGTTAAGGCAATTAGTAAAGAAGTTATTTCCATAATTTCATGTCATAAAAATTTCTACAGCAAGAGTTATATGTGACTATTCTCCAGATTGTAGTATAACAGTGTTAAGTGTCTCAAAATGTTCTTCATTCCTCTGTAATGATAGATTTGGTTTTATGAAATTGGGGATATGTTCAGAGTGGTGTACAAGTTCATCCATATGTGTTTTAGATGTTTTGGTAAACCATAATGTAATTTCATAAGTGTTGTTGTGTCATTGTTAGTCTAGGATGCTCTATTTTCATTAGTTCAATATGTTTCTCTTCTTGCATCAACACATAATGATCAAATATATTAGGAGAAGGTTGTAAGGATACTGTTGATAAAATACATTTTGGTCTAAATGATGTTTTTGGTTTCTCCTTGGTGGTGTAAAGATGAATAGTTGGCAATGTTGATGTTGATTGGGCCAACAGTCTTGTTTCCTTCATTTGTGGTTGATCTTGACTAGTTAATTTTTCTTTGAAGGATGTGTTGTGATGTATTTGGGCCCTATTATGCCATGTGGTGTGATGCACAACTTATTTTCTCTTTATAATGTATATGTTTGGAGCCAGGCTATGTAGTATCATATGTTTCATCTAAAGGTCATCTTGGAATTGACCCAATTGGAGATTTGATCTATTGTGGAGGGTATTTATAGAAGAGAAAAATCATTTGTGAATGTGCTGAGGATAGATTAAGGAGTATGTTAAGGATGAAGTGTGTGAAGTCAGTTTGATGGAGTAATTGTGCAAAAAGGGAACGACAACATCAGCATATGTTAGATGCTTCTTTTATAGAAGCTCATGTTTTCATTGTAATCTTCATGTATCCTACTATTAGACAGTGAGTCTCTTTAGCAGGTCCTTGTATCTTGCCCTAAGGTTGTGCACCTTAGTCTGCAAGTTCATCAGGGAGTAGTGAGCTTCCTTAGGCAATGAGCCTTAAAACAAAATTTTAATTTCTATAAGCATTGAGCTTTATATATTGTGAGTTAACTCTCACCATGGGTTACCCTCATTGGGTTTTCCACGTAAAAAATCTTGGTGTCCTTGAGTGGTGCATGCTTTCCTTTCTGTTCTTCTTTTAGCTAATGCGATTTGATGTTTAAGATGCAAATGTAATTGTTTTAAAGTTTAAGAAAAGACTTATTCACACCCTGCTCTTAGTCTCTAAGTGTGTTCAATGCCTGCTTGTTGGTAGGGAACTCACCTAGTGATTCGGAGTTCCTCACTAGCCTGTGATGCTTCCTCTTTAGTCCATGAGCCACCTAGTGCAACATAGTTGGCTAGCCTGTGTGCTTCATGTGACTTGTCATGGTCACCTAGTTATTCAACGGTCCTTACTAGTATGTGATCCATGGTAGCACTTCTCTTCGCATGACCCCTAGTGATAGAGAAATCTAGTGTCAGAGTCATATGCCTTGTGTGTTTGTTCTATGTGCATTCTTATGTTTGTTTCCTTTATGCATTATGTTTTCCATGTGTTCTCTGTGTATTATTTGTTCATTATGTATATTCCTTATGTGTATTCCTTGTGTATTATGTGTATGCTTTGTGTCTTATGTGTATGCTTTGTGCTTGGCATGTATTACCTTTTTGTATTATGTGTCTTCCACATGTATTCCTATATATGATTTTAGTACTCCATGTATGTGTGAATTAATGTTTCAATGTATTGTGTGTTTTTTCTCTTCACTTATGTGTTTGTAACCTTAGTATCCTATGTTTGAGGGCTACTTGTAGTCCACAACTTGGCGGAATTCTTTGGGATTCTATTATTTGTGTGGTTTTGTCCATCTTTTAGTATGAGTTTGGACATAAGTTCATACCCACACTAAAGTGGGGGCTAAATGTTGAGTCATAAAATGTGTACACTGGCATTTTACACTTAGTTTAGCACCTGGTTGGACCCATTTTTGTTGCCTTTATTTATGAGGACCATTTTAACACCTTTTTGAGCTTAAAACAATGAAAATGTTGATCCTAATAAATAAACCTGACATAATCAACTTAGGACTGGACTAGGCCTATTAAATTAGATACTTTCCAGAGTTTGTGGGCTAAAGGTCCAGGGCACCCAAGCACCCTAGTCCCTATTGGGATAAGGTGCTATTAACCTTGTAAATCCCAATATTGTATTTATTCCATTTATTATTTGTAATTTGTAATTACCCATAAGGGAATGAGGTAGTTCACCAGCAGTGGTAATTTCAAAGTCACCAGAGGTAATTAAGGAGTGAAATTTATAGTTGGCAGTTGTAAAACTCACGAGTAAATGAAGGTAGGCACCAACTTGGGAGAATCTACTATTTTTAGCATATATGACACATGTCATAATGTTTGGTGGGTGCATGTAAAGAATCTATGACAACTGCAAGTTGTCATAAGATTCTATGACACTATGACGCGTATGACGGATATTCATTAGTTTTAAGTTGCTATGTTTAGCCCCAAGAACCCCTTGGGGAGATACTCTTTGGAGGAATCTATGATGGTTATGATGCGTCATAAGATGCTATAAGATGTTATTCTTGACCTTGGGTGACAAACTTTGCATGGGCATCTTTTGACAAGTGGAGGATGCATGTATGACGACATTTAATGTTTGCATGTTATGGATTCTCTAGAGAGAGAAAGTGGATGCCTAGATTAGAGGTAAAACACTTTTATAAGTATTTTGCCATGTATTTGTTGTAGCATACAGATTTACGGGTACTCAGGTGCTACAAGAATGTTGTCGGATTGAAAATTGGTGGAGAGAGTTGTGTAGTTGATGTATTGTAAAATCTTTTGTAGATTAATACAAACTTATGCCTCTTTCCTGGTGGAGTTTTTACCCAAAAGGGTTTTCTCCATGTAAACACTGTGTCATTGTGTTCAGTTCTTCATGTTTTATATTTTATCTGTAGTGGGTTTTCTATTTTGATGTAATCTCCATTCTATAATACACTGGTTAAAGATCATTAAACTTAATTGAATCAGATTTCTATTGAGTAGTGTTTGTCTTCATTTCTAACATTTGGTATCAGAGCCTGGCCAGCTTTGACTCTTGGGTGGTAGTGTGAAGGCTGTATAGCTCCAGTGGGAGATTTGGTTATATTTGTTCTACAAAACTTGAGTTGATATTGTTATGTTGTAAAATGTCCCCCTAGGAATTTTACCTCCTAAGTTTAGCTCTTGGGTCCCTTGAATTTGATCTTGCATGTTAAATCTGACTCCTGAGACAAAATGGCCTAAAACCCATGTCAAATGGGGCTTGACGGACATTGTAGAGCTTAACCCTAACCCAAAATAGGTCCCAAGGCTTGGGCATTCATGCCCTTGTCCTGCCCTATTTTAGCAGGGTCCCAAAATTCAATGTCAGTAAAGTAACTATTAAAGGTGTCTCTTATTGACATCTTAAGTTTGAATTATGAAATTTGTAGTGGGAATGCATATATAATCATGTTTAGTACTTCATTTGCAAACTAGAGATGGATAATGCAAACTTGCGATCTTATGCTAAGGATATTCAAGGTGTTCATTGTGTTACAAAGTAGTCTTGTGTTGTTATTGTGTTTGTTTGTTGTAGATTTGGCTTCATCAATCCATCTCCTCATGGCATGAAAGTGCTTCATCCTTCCATGAGAGACACAGCTCTAAAGTGATATCTATTTGTGCTTCAATTGATCATTTATCAATTTGGTTTTGCCTCTATCTTGCAAGGATACACACTCTTTATCAAACAATGGTGTTGGAAGGCTTGAATGCGATTCTGGGGTTTGACTGAGGCAAGTTCCTAAACACAATAACCCCCAACCCCTCTCCTTGTGATTGTAGGTAACAAGTATCAGATCTCTAAGAGTGGAGCTGCAAAGGAGTGTTGCAGAGGATAAAGATCTGGGATCTAAGGGAAAAGAGAAGAAAAGAGCACTATCAGGGCTTGGGCACTAGTCCCTTTGCCCTCCATGTTTGTAGGGCTTAAAATCTTGGAACAGGGAAAATTAGTGGCAGAAGGAGTTTGGAAACCCTTGAAGAAAATACCACCTTGGGCTTGGGTGTGAGTCCCTTTGCCCCCAACATTTCAAGATTTCAAACTTTGAAATTTGGTATGTATCTAATCTTCATTTAGCATCTCTGTGTGTGAGCATTTGTCAGAATTTGTCCATTTGTTTACGATTTTGCATAATTAGGGTTTTGAGCATAATTGGGCTTAAATCAATACATTAATCAACATTTTACAAATTTCCCTATGATTACAAGTGACAAGTAACCTGTAGGTGAATCCTCTTGTAGAATTTATGATTCATCTCGGTTAAATTTCCTTGAATGTGTGTAGTGAAAGGAGGATCTAGACATATCATCAAATCAACCCTATCCCCCTTTTTCCTGCATAACATTTTGGTGAACCCATATTTTTATTGAATTTTGCACCTTGCTGAGTGTTGTACTTCAGATTTGCATTCATTTAATTCATCATTTTCATTATTGAATTTGAAAATCTACAAAAAAAAATGAAAATTTTGAATTTTTTTGAAAAATTGGCATCCTAGGCTTGCATTAGGGCATGCTTTGCATCAATTTCATTGCACTACATCTAATCTCTAATTTTTCCATCAGATATGATATAAATTGCAGAACTACATCATTAATTAATTATTTGCATTGCATTTTCATGCTTAAATTGTTAAAATTTACTTGAAATTGTGCATTTTTCATAATACCTAGTCTTTGCAATAGCTAGGGTTTGTACTTAAAATCTTGTTTCAGATTTTACTACTCATTTTTGATACTCATTCAAATCTGATTTTTGATTGTAGTGTCTCATCATTGTGTGTCTTTGCATTTTCATCTCAAATTTTGCATTTACACAGTCAATTTCAACAAAAACTAGCATATTCACTCATATCTCTTTAAAATTGCATTTGCATTAAGCATTGTAGGATTTTGACATCATTTTCAGATCTTAACTAAGCTATTTCACATCCTAAATCTGATTAGAATTCACTTTGCATATTTCCATATTTTGATTTCTCAATTAGGGTTTAAAATCCTTGCATTTTCACTATATTTTGACTCATCCTTCATCTAGATTTGCATGACAGATGTGTTGTGAAAAATTTTACTGCATTATTGGACTAATAAAAAAGGTTTTAGTTTGTTTCCCCTCATTAATTTCATCACGACACTACATCTTTTAGGCATTTGCATTAAGAAAAAGTGAAAAAATAAGCATTTTAGGCCATAAACATACATAGTTTTGGACATACTTCCTTGCATAGGTGTTGAAATTTTTTTAAAATCTGATCTTGCATTCATTTGAACACATACATACATTTCTCATTTAAACTCTTGCATTATTTTACACTCTTATTTGAGAAATTGCATACTTTTAATTACACAGTGTATTTCAATGCTAAGAGTTGTATACGTTTTCATTAAACAAACTCACAAACCACTCATATTGCCTTGGTGTGTTGCATTATTTCATTTTACTCATGTGATTTTTTGTGCACACAATGTGTCTTTCATGACCTACTTCCCTCAAATCAGTGTTTAAAGGGTGAAATAATCTCACATTACATGACTTCTCATCGTAACAATAATGCTAGGATTCCTCCTAGGCCTTATTTGAAAAGAAAGACTCCTAAACTTGAAATAACATTTACACCTCATGATAAAAAAAATGGGAGATATTGAATGGTCTCTCTATATTATAGTGAATGTAATGGTGGTCCATGTGCATGGAACACTTATAGATCCTAATTGCATAACTAATGTGGCAACGGAAGAGTTCTTATTTTCACATGAGTTGATAAAAGAATCTTATGAACCTCTGGACTTAATGATTAAGACACATACTAGAGATTTTATTCCTACCTTTGGGAATATATTCTTATTGCTTACGGTATATGATAAAGCCATGGAATAATTATTTGATGTCATCCCTTCATCTGACCTATTTTGCATTAAATTAGGGCATCCATGGCTAAAAGCTATGAAGATTGTCCCCTCAACCATTTACAAATGCATGAAATTCCCTTTACATGGACAACTGCATACTATTCTTCATAATACATGGCAGCCCATGGTTATGGAAAAGAACTTTACTCTTGATTACTTTTGGCCACAACCTGCTAGAGAACCTGAGCCACGAAGAGACCAATCCTTCCTAGCATATAGATGATACAAAGAAAAGCTCCTATCTAGAGTGGCTGGTGTTGGTAGGCAGCGACTGATCAGGAAAGTACTATACACTAGCCATGTATCCTCACTAGGGTTTGGATAAGGCTTGATAAAAGCGGATAAGGGTTAGGGTTTTTTGATATAATTTTTTGTAGCATTTGCAATGGTATTAAGTTGCAGGGATTGTTGGTTGTAATCAGTTTGATTTACTGGATAATAATATTGGACTCTCTGTTGGTGGATGTTGCCTAAGTTTGGGTGAACCACGTTAAAACTTGTCTCTCACTATTATTATTTATGTGTATTTCCATTCCATTATTTAATCTTTATTTGCATATAATTGATATCTTCTGTCGGCTAGCCGTAACAGCTGGGCCTCCTATTCAAACAATAAGAGAAGAACAACTCACATTAGAAATGTTGAATTAGGTCCAAACAACTAAGAGGGGGGGTGAATCAACTGTCACACAGATGAACAATTTCTTTCTCTTAATCTTCTTTTATAACTTATAATCAAAACATTTCAGCACTAATCAATAACAATGAGCAGAAATGAAAATAGTACACTTGACACCAAGATTTTTGGTGTGGAAACCTAGTTAAGGGAAAAACCATGATGGGGGTTAACCCACAAAGATTATACTCTTTTAAAAGTATTACAATGGGGAATGCACATGCATTTGGGCTCACTACCTAGAGCTCATTGCTCAAAAGAAGGCTCACTACCTACAAGAAAGAAGAGTTACAAAATATTTGAGCTGATATTTGGCATCTATCAATGCTAGAGTTCAGTTCCAATTAAGCATAGAAAACTAACTTGATACACTTCATCTTTACTCTCCTCCTCTTACCATTCTACTAGCATATGAACTTTGATCTCTGCTTCTTTTCACAATTACTCCATAGTCACAACACACACACCAAAATCATCTAATTCCATCAGGTATATATATCCACAGAATGATCTACAATCTTTTTACTAGTTGGCTTCAAGAACATTTACAACTTTGTAGAGTACTCTGCTCTATCGGCTAGATCCATACATAATATGAGATGTGGATCAAGACTTGCACTCGCAAATCATCAATCATGTCAGCTACCATCACTGATTATCACACATTTCCCAATACACAACTTCTATACATCCGGAGTTAAGATCATTTGCAAGGTCAGCTTGTTCTTCTTCTGTCTATTTTGTCAAACTGAGACCCGATACTCAGAAGCTAGCATTTTTTGAGTCCTTCATCTCTGGAGGACAAAACTATGGATTTAGAGTGTCTTGACAATTCATGCAACTACCTTAGATCTACAACAAACCATGCCTTTCCACTAGAGAGATCCGGATCAAGATACCAGACCCTGTCATCTTCTCTTTTCATAATTGCCCAGACTTAGATAAATTTTGATTCTGACTTCCGGTGTGAACAAATTGTGTTATGTGGATGGATGGGATGATCTTAGTTGCCATCAATGACAACACCTATCATGCCTAGCAGTGTCTCTTACCAACAATCTCCCCCTTTGGCATTGATGGCAACACTTAGTGAAAAATGACTGTGTTTAAATGGCTCCCCCTTAGCTTGTGCTCCATACTATTGTTCACACTACTTTTTGGTGCTCCCCCTTAGTTGGATTCCTCATTTTTCACTAAACTTCACTCCCCCTTTGTCATCAATGGCAAAGGGTGGGGTCCGCAAGCCAAAATTCTCCAAAAAATTGTATATAGGACCGCATATGTACAAGTAATCATTCTATTCACATGGACTTGAGAATATCTGCAAAACTAGTTTTCAATTGCACAAGTTCAAAGGCCCATGTAATCTTTATTCCATCCAAAATAGAGATGTTCCCACTTAAAAAAAATGCATATGCTTATGCCTTTGTCAGATCCGAAGGATTGCTTGTCTGAAGTGCAGTTTGAGCTTCTGATAAGGCATTAAACATAGTTTCTAACTTGGGGGCAATTAATTCCCAGAGCTCACACATTCTCTTCATAATGTTACTTTCCTCTTTATCGAGCCTCTTTATCTCATCTATCAAGCTAATTACTTGACATTCCTGACTTATAGGTGAGACTGTTAGAGGATCAAAAGTTTGTGAGAGATTTGACAATTTCTATTCTTGTTCCTTTATCTTCTTCTCAATATCCTCACTAATTTTGGGCCAAGATAGACATAATTTGTACATATCTCTTCCATCATTCAAAGTATTCTGAATACTCCTTATGCTAATGCTGAGAATCATCCTATCATTTCCTATTAGATTCTGTACTTCACTAAATTTCTTATCCAGAAACACTTTCCGGACCTTTTCCTCTGCAGAATTTTCAAAGGATACAAAATGGGTATTTACAGAACTTACAAGATTTTTCAGATGTCTGGATGGGGAATCAGATGGACTCTTCTGGTAGGATGGCATTAACTTCTCCAAAATCCCAGTTGCAAGCCCCATTAGCTCATTGTCCTCTATGTGGAACTTTAACATCTTTTCTCTAGCTTTTACTTAGGTGAATGATGCTATTTTCATTAATTGAATTGGAGAGAGAGCATTTGGATTGGCTAATCCTTGGAGTAGTTCAGGCTCATCAAGTTCAATCATCTCTTTTTCAAGAAGATTTTTCACTACATCTGTAGTGTCTCTTGCAACATTTTCTGAACCATCCTTTTGTTCATCAGATTTCTCAGTATCTGCTTTAGGTGTTTCAACATTTGCACCATCTTCTTCTGCTTTGTCTTTCTTTCCTTTTTCCTCCTCTTTCTCTACTTTATTTTTCTCTGTGTTCTCTGTAGAGGAACTCTTTCCTGTTTGTTCACAACTTGCTACCTAATCTAGAGGGCTTTGTGTAGTAGTAATATTCTCTTCTTTTCCAGAATGATCAGGTGGAGGAGTTACTCCTGCATCAACTATTTTGTCTATCATATCTACATCCTCCTGATTGACTTGTTCCTCTTCCTGGACTTTTCCAACATTCAGATCTGATGAATCAAATCCAACCTTAGTATCTTCATAGGTTAACTCTGGAGGATCTAAATTAACACCTTGGTCATTAATTCTTTTGTTAATCTATTCTTTTGGAGCTTCATGTTTCAGAACTGGAGGATTGACTACTTCTACTTGTTTCTCTGAAATAATATAATATTTATCTTTGTCTAAAGCCTTTCTCAGAATTTCTTCTATTTCTTTTGCAATTTCCTTAGTTTCACCAAGCATTAGTTTGTTCATCTAGACTTTGCTTCTAAATTTATCTTTAACTTCTCTGAGGATTTTGTTTGCTTCTCTTCTAGTCATCACAGGGCACAAAGTGGAGAGAACATACTCTCTGAGTTCCATGTCTTTATCCTTAGCTACTTTTTTCCTCATTTCCAGTACTTTCCTTAAACTTTTAGGGAGTTCTTGTAAAATTTCCAACAGGGCTCTATTGAATTTATTCAAATATATGATAATGGCATCTTCCAAAATTTTCTTATTTACTTGATCAAAATTATCATAGTAAACTCTGATAGGTTTTAAATTTCCATGAACTGATGCAGAGGCATCCACACTAAAACCTTGACATACAGCATGTATGTCTGCAACCCTTCATCATCATCATATTTTCTGTCAGCATCATCATATTTTCTCTTGCCGACCGATATCCTCCTGCAGACAAGCCTTCGCCCTTTCGCATGTCAGCAGCATCATCATATTTGGCTATCGGTAGCATCATCACATTCGGCAAGCGCAAACATCCTCCTGACGTTCACTGTTCACCTTACCGCCAACCTCCATCTTCAGCATCATGATGTTCAACATCATGTTCATCAGTAGGATATAAAATATCCTATTCCCTCCATACATCCTGATGACGACAACTTCCAGCACCCTTCCTTCGATGCTTACGTCACCCCGATATCCTGATGACGATTATCCTGATGACGATGACGTCACATGCAGCTCCTTCAATATCCTGCTGCCCAATATCCTGATGACGATTATCCTAATGATGATGACGTCACATGCAGTTCCTTCGATATCCTGCTATCGGCCAAACTTAACATTATCAGCCCGCGAAGGAATTGTCAACCCGATCTTCTACCTTATGCCGATACGCTCCTCCTCGGCAACACCTGATGATGATCACCCCAATGCACATTCACTTTATGCAATCGACTGCATCATGCTCATCTCCATCTACTCGGATGACGCCCGAAGTAACTGCAGGATATACACAGAAATATCCTGATGATGCCGTTGTAACGAGTTTTCCAACCTTAGCGAATTTCGATCCGCCGAACCTCCTGAGGTGACCCGATTTGCTTCCTGGACAACTTTCCAGACTCTAACTATCAGCACGACCTAGCACATACCCATGCTAGGGTTCTCAACACATCTCGACGACGATCCTGCAAACATGCATGCAAACAAAAAGCAAACTATAACCTAAACTACTGTACATAGCCATTCCACCGATTCGACGAATCAACCGGTGGAATGGATCAGCGAATCCATGAAACCACCAGAACAGCAAATCGATTACACGATGGAATTCAAAACAGAGAATTGACAAAAACAGGATCTCTTTATTGATAAAAGATGCAAATACAATATTCAATCTCTCTCTGCAATCTAAATCCTCTGCTCAATGCAATACTCTCTATATTTAAAACCAACCGATCCTAATGCATAAATAGGATCTTCTTGTGAGTACTACCACTCGATTCCCAGCGGCTGGGAGCTTCCAAGCGCCTGGGAGGATCCAACCGAATATACAGCATAACAGCTGTCCTAACAACCTAGCTAAAAATAGTAAAGTATGGTCAACATGACCTTATTACATGCATTGGTCTTACAAGACCTTCTTGGAAACATTAACAAGACCTATAACAAACTAACTGCCTCATGGAGGCCAGCTGTCAGGTAGGTGCTCCTGCACCATACTCCCCAACAGAAAAGAACTCATGTCCCATGAGTTTGGTTGTGGAAGTCCTCCACCTTTACACTTTGCCTTTGCAATATTCTGACCTGTTCCAGCTTTATCCTCTGCTGTCTCTTGGCTGCTCCAAGACTTCTGAACTGTAACTTGCTTTCTTGCAAGTAAATCCTCATGCCTGTCAATGTAGGCCCTTCTCTCACATACCTTGTGTTTGTCAGGTTGTCTGACCAGAACCTCTGTCTGAACTGCCTCTGGAACTTCTGTAATGTTCAACTCTATCTTTCTTTCAACCTTTATAGGACAAACAATAGTCCCAACTATGACAACATCCTTGTCATTCCTCCCAATTGGTTGCTGTTTGCAAACCTGTTTCTGAACCTGCTGCTGACCTCTGTCAGTCAAAACTGAAACTGTCTTCAACCTGTTGTCCTTAATAACTTCTTTCCCTGCAGTGTCCTCAACTGCCTTTATGCCTGCTCCTATAGGCTTCTGCACAAATTCCTTCTTTCCCACTAAAATGATTTGGGCTGCCTTCTGTGCTGCAGCATCTTCCTGTAATGGCATCAACATAATAGTTTTCCCATCTTTCTTGATGGTGTAGGTATTAGCATACCCATCATACAGTACCCTCCTATCAAATTGCCATGGCCTACCCAACAGTAGGTGACAACATTCCATGGGCAAAATGTCACACAAAACTCTATCCTGATATGCTCCAATCTAAAAATCAACATATGCCTGTTCATAGACAAAAAGTGATTGACTATCACTCACCCAAGATGCCTTGTAAGGGTTTTGATGTGGAATCCTTTCCAAATGCAGTTTATCCACCAGTTCCTAAGATACCATGTTGTCTGTTGAACCAGTATCAATGACAACCTTACATACTTTACCTTTGCTCTTGCATGTGGTCTTGAAAAGAGCTCTTCTTTGCATCATATCCTTTGATGCCTGCAAACTAATTCTCCTAAGCATCAATGCTTCTCCTTCCTCAGGATATTCATAACTGTCAGGATCTCTATCTCCTTGATAAGTGTTTGAACTTTGTACACTTTGCTCTACTTTCTCTTCTTGCACAAGTTGTACTTTCCTGTCATTCGTTCTATCATTTCTGGATGATGAACCTTTGTTTTCTGGACATTTGAAAAATGGATGACCAAACTCACCACAGGTGTAACACTTTCCTGAAAATGTAGTAGAACCTCTACCACTTCCAAATCTACCTCTATTACCTTTCCATCCACCTCTGAAATCAGACTGTCCCTGTCCTTTACCAGTGTCTTCTTGACCCTCATTGGTTTGCCTTGTTGTAGGGGCTAATCCTCTTCCCCTCATATTGTTGCCTCTTCCTCTCATGGACTTATCTTGTCTCCTATTCATCTTTTCTTCAATCCTGATAGCCATTTGGTAACAATCTTCCACATTCTTAGGGTTAGCTAAAACTAACTCATCCTGTATGTTCAATCTCAAACCAGCCAAGTACCTAGCCACCTTTTCTACCTCATTCTCATGATGACCAGATCTCATACTCAACTTATAGAACTCCTCAGTATATGCCTTCACATCCATTTCCTTCTGCCTTAAAAATTGCAGCTTCTTAAACATCTGAATTTCATAATCCTTGGGCAAGAATTTACCTTTGATCCTTGCTACCATTTTATCCCATGAAGTGATCTTTGACTTCCCTTGTTTCCTTCTCTCGGATTGTACATAATCCCACCATACCAAAGCATGACCTCCTAACTTGGTCTTTGCAATCTTTACCTTCTGATCGTCAGCAACATCTTCACATTCAAAGTGATTATCAAGTGCAGCAATCCAATCCAGTAACTCATCTTCATTCAAACTTCCATTATACTTGGAAACATCAACCTTTACCTTAGGTTTATCACTCTGCACTGCCTTTAACAGTTTTGCAAATTTCTGGTCTTCAGCATCCAGATCTTCAGCTACCTCTTCATACTCTTCAACAGCATCTTCATCTTCTTCTAATTCACTGTCTTCCACTTCCCTCTTTTTGTTCTTCTCCAAGGCTACAAGCCTGGCTTGAAGTGCTTCAGCAAGCTCCTTCATCTTCCTCATCTCTCTGGCATGTTTTTCCTTCATCTCCTGCAATTCCCTTGCAGTACCACTACCTTTCGGAGGCATTTTGTCAACCTCTCACTTCTCTACCTCTATCCTTTCGGTGATAGAATCAACTCTACCTCTGCCCTTTCGGTGACAGAATCAACACACAACAGCCCAGACCTTTTGCTGAGCTCTGATACCACTATGATGCAGAGGCATCCACACTAAAACCTTGACATACAGCATGTATGTCCGCAACCCTTCATCATCATCATATTTTCTGTCAGCATCATCATATTTTCTCTTGCCGACCGATATCCTCCTGCAGACAAGCCTTCGCCCTTTCGCATGTCAGCAGCATCATCATATTCAGCTATCGGCAGCATCATCACATTCGGCAAGCGCAAACATCCTCCTGAAGTTCACTGTTCACCTTACCGCCAACCTCCATCTTCAGCATCATGATGTTCAACATCATGTTCATCAGCAGGATATAAAATATCTTGTTCCCTCCATATATCCTGATGACGACAACTTCCAGCACCCTTCCTTCGATGCTTACGTCACCCCGATATCCTGACGACGATTATCCTGATGACGATGACGTCACATGCAGCTCCTTCAATATCCTGCTGCTCGATATCCTGATGACGATTATCTTGATGACGATGACGTCACATGCAGTTCCTTCGATATCCTGCTATCAGCCAAACTTAACATTATCAGCCCGCGAAGGAATTGTCAACCTCGGCAACACCTGATGATGATCACCCCAATGCATATTCACTTTATGCAATCGACTGCATCATGCTCATCTCCATCTACTCGGATGACGCCTGAAGTAACTGTAGGATATACACAGAAATATCCTGATGATGCCGTTGTAACGAGTTTTCCAACCTTAGCGAATTTTGATCCGTCGAACCTCCTGAGGTGACCCAATCTGCTTCCTGGACAACTTTCCAGACTCTAACTATCAGCACGACCTAGCACATACCCATGCTAGGGTTCTCAACACATCTCGACGATGATCCTGCAAACATGCATGCAAACAAAAAGCAAACTATAACCTAAACTACTGTACATAGCCATTCCACCGATTCGACGAATCAACCGGTGGAATGGATCAGCGAATCCATGAAACCACCAGAACAGCAAATCGATTACACGATGGAATTCGAAACAGAGAATTGACAAAAACAAGATCTCTTTATTGATAAAAGATGCAAATACAATATTCAGTCTCTCTCTGCAATCTAACTCCTCTGCTCAATGCAATACTCTCTATATTTAAAACCAACCGATCCTAATACATAAATAGGATCTGCTTCTGAGTACTACCACTCGATTCCCAGCGGCTGGGAGCTTCCAAGCGGCTGGGAGGATCCAACCGAACATACAGCATAACAGCTGTCCTAACAACCTAGCTAAAAATAGTAAAGTATGGTCAACATGACCTTATTACATGCATTGGTCTTACAAGACCTTCTTGGAAACATTAACAAGACCTATAACAAACTAACTGCCTCATGGAGGCCAGCTGTCAGGTAGGTGCTCCTGCACCATGAACAGTGATTGTTTTTTACAATTTCATCAATAGTCATAGCAACCTTACCAGTTACTTGCTTCTTACTAGCCTTATTGCTTCTAGAAGGCTGATCTTCAGAAGTCTTTGAATTTTTGGCTTTCTTGGATCTTATTTCTTTCACTTCTTCATCTGTCTCTATTTCCTCATCATCTTTTATGCTCATGTGGGTTCTTGTGGCCTTGTTTTTCTTTCTTTTCCCTCCATCACTAGATGGAGTGGCTTCTGGCTTCTTAGTGGAAGTGGACTTGAGTTGATCAACAAGAGTTGTAGAACTCCTTGTCTTCCTTGAGGAGCTTGGTGGGACTTTCAGAGTGACTGCTGGCTCACTTTCTTCTTTTTCTTCTGTAGTCTGCTCAATGCTTTTCTTCATCTTTTCAATTCTCTCTCTGTTCTGCTTTACTACCTCCTTGGTTAGGCCAATGCTCTCAGCATACCTTTCAACTTGTCTCTACACTTTCCTCTTGGTCTCTGGCTATCAGAGCTCCACATGCAATTTTAGACTTAGTTCCTTGTAGGTTACAAACCTTTCCATAGAGGTATCTTTAGGTGTGCTTAGAAGATGCTGATCATACATATCCAAAACTATTCCATCCACTTCATAACCCATAGGCATTATCCAAACTATCCTTGGTTCTACAGCTTCCATCAAGCATTGATCTGTGTCAACCATGAAACATATGTCATTTTCATACTTCTCCACAATTGATTTAGAGATTCTCTCCCTTGCTTGCATTAAACACTGGAAGTTTTTGAAGCAGCCCCAAATGGTAGTCTTTTGGGCTTGGGAGTCACCAAGGTTGAGAAGGTGATCTCTTATTTGCCATGCTACTGGTCTATCAGTTGTCCAATGCACACCTTGAATTCCAGGTACTTCATTCATAAAATAGAAGAACAAGCATATAATCAAGGAACCATATTTGAAGGTATTTTTCCTATCTTTCTTTATTTTGCTTAGATTCTCAATCAACTGATTCTATAGCAGCTCGCAAAGATCATAATCAACATTTTCCTTTACCATTTGATAGGCTACATGTATTGCAGTTCTGGAGACAGAATTTTCCCTGCTGGAATAGTAAATCTTGTACCCAATCACTATGGAGGCAAATCTGACACCAGGTTCTATGATATCATTGATGGTCATTGCCCTTTTGTCAAACTTGGCATAGGTAGCTTCAGTCACTATCTAGTTCTTCATGGCTTTCGGCATGGGTAATCCGCCGGAGGAATTTAACCCAGTTACAATCTTGATAATATCCTTTGTAATCTTAAATGGTTTCAATAGCCACATGAACTCATTGTGTATTTAGCTCAATACATACTGAACCCATTCATTTTCATCAAATATCAGAAACCTAATGATTTACAAAAAGTGTTTTCTTTCTAGGGCTTTGTATTTCAGTTTCAATTTATGGCTATTATCAGTTAAGTAGTTGTTGAGCAAATCCAAGAGTTTCAAGTTTCCAAATTCATCCATGTTATAGTGGATGTATGCCCTAATGTCTTCTACATGTAAAACCCCATATGGAACACCTGAAAAGGCACCTAGCGGTTCGACTTCAACAAATTTATAAGGATGCTTCTTCAATTTAGGACGGGGCCTTTCAGTGACATCAACAACTAAAGGTGTAGCCATTTGCAGAGATTGAGAATTTAAGAGATTTCGCAGAAAATAGAAATTCCTAGTTCCATAGGTTAGGGTTTTTCTTGAGGATCCTCTTCGAGCTTCAATTCTTGGGAATTCTCAGCTTAGAGCTCATTCATTTCTTCACTTCTTGCTTTCTTATGATGCAAAGTGATCTAACCGGGGAATGAATGACCCTTTTATGCTCTGCAGCTCTTAATTTGTCTTTGTAATAAATGCTCTACCCTAGTACATCCAGTTACTCTGTTGTTGAACAGTTTCTCATGAATTATTCTGCAATTTGTCATATCCACCCTTTTTATTCCTAAAATCCTTTCAAATGATCTGAAACAATCCAAGATCTCTTTTCTCACTATGCCAGATTCAGGCACTTGCTTACTGGCTGGGGAATTATGATTTTTATTGTAGCTCCCCCTGAGCCAGAGCTCCTAATTTAATTACCTGAGGAATTATCTACACCAGATTCCGGTGTGGACCCATCACTATGATTCACAATTGCTTTCTTCACCCATGTCTCACTTGTTTCATTTTGGAACTCATTCTCTTCAATTTTTCTTTTTCCTTTGTCTTGTCTCTGCTCATCTGGTTTTCTGTTCACCGGACCTCTTCCTTCATTGGTCCTACTTCTGCAGAATCTTGCAAAATGACCGGATCAGTTACAATGGAAGCACACAACATTTCTTTGCCCATTTGATTGATTTCCTCTTGATCTGCACTAATTGGCCATATGTCCAAATCTATTGCATGCAAAACATTTTCCATTGAAAGAATTCCTATTTCCTCTATTTGATGAGTCATTCATTATCATACCTCTACATTCATTGGATTTATGACCATACCTCTTACAATTGAAGCATTGTCCAGAGAAGGATGGATTATTTGGATTTACTCTACTTCTGCATTGAGTGGCTTTATGACCAAATTTATTGCACTTGAAACAATTTCCATTGAAAGATGGATACCTTTGAGCATTAGGTTGTCTTATCGGAGGTCTTCTAGGTTTGTTTCTCTCATTCCTTGGTTGAAAGTTTCTTTGTCTAGATCCAAAGCTTTCACCTTTCTTAATCCAAGCCCATGCTTATCTTCAGCCCTTTTCTGACCCTCAAGTATTACTTAAAGAGCTGAGCTTATCTTGAACTTCTCCTTGTATTCATTTGCAACTTCTAGATCATGTCTGAGAATGACAATTTGTCTTTCAAGATCTCTTTCATTGTCTTTTCTTTCTTGTAGATCAGATTTTAGATGACCAGCAATATTGTCCAATTTGTAGCATTCATCAAGTCTTTCTCTTAGAGTTTGATTTAAATCTTCTTCAGTCTTCTTCCTTTGCTCAATTTATTTAGTAAACCTCATTGCCCCAAATTCCATCTCAACTTTTAGAACAACTTCTTTTGACAGCTTACCACACTCCTTTGTTTTTTCTTCCAAGGCTTCATTCATGCTATTTTCTTCAGTTAAACTGGATAATTGCAGAAGTAGCTCCTTATTCCTTCCCAAAGACTTCTTTAATTTATCTTTTAACATTTCAATGGTATCATCAACATCCTTGATTTCATCTTTCAGATTAGATATTTCTACTTTGGACTGATCAAGATCTTTTAGAGCCAGCTGAAGTTGATCCTTAAGTGAACCCATTGAAAACTTCTTCCAAGATATTTCCTCAAGCTATTAAGCTTCTTTTAAGGAACCTTGCTCTGATACCAATTATTGAATTAGGTTTGAACAACTGAGATGGGGGTGAATTAGTTGTCACACAATTGAACAATTTCTTTCTCTTAATCTTCTTTTATAACTTATAATCAAAACATTTCAGCATTAATCAATAACACATGAGCAGAAATGAAAATAGTACACTTGACACCAAGATTTTTGATGTGGAAACCTGGTTAAGGGAAAAACCATGGTGGGGGTTAACCCACAAAGATTATACTCTGTTAAAAGTATTACAATGGGGAATGCACATGCATTTGGGCTCACTGCCTAGAGCTCACTGCTCAAAAGAAGATTCACTGCCTACAAGAAAGAATAGTTACAAAATATTTGAACTGATATTTGGCATCTATCAATGCTGGAGTTCAGTTCTAGTTAAGCATAGAAAACTGACTTGATACACTTCATTTTTACACTCCTCTTACCGTTCTGCTAGCATCTAAACTTTGATCTTTGCTTCTTTTTGCAATTACTCCATAGTCACAACACACACACCAAAATCATCCAATTCCATCAGGTATATATATCCACAGAATGATCTACAATCTTTTTACCAATCGGCTTCAAGAGCATTTACAACTTTGTAGAGTACTTTGCTCTGTCGGCTAGATCCATACATAATATGAGATGTGGATCAAGACTTGCACTCGCAGATTATCAATAATGTTAGCTACCATCACTAATTATCACACATTTCCCAATAAACAACTTCTATCAATCTAAAGTTAAGATCATTTGCAAGGTCGGCCTATTCTTCTTCTATCTATTTTGTCAAATTGAGACCCAATACTCAGAATCTAGTATTTTTTGCGTCCATCTTTAGAGGATAAAACTGTAGATTTAGAGTGTCTTGACAATTCATGCAACTACCTCAGATCTACAACAAACCATGCCTTTCCACCGGAGAGATCCGGATCAAGATACTAGACCCTGTCATCTGCTCTGTTCCTGACTGCCTGGACTTAGATAAATTCTAATTTTGACTTCCGGTGTTTGTGTTATGCGGATCAATGGGATGATCTTAGTTGCCATCAATGACAATACCTATCATGCCTAGCAGTGTCTCTTGCCAACAAGAAAAACCTCCTAGAGAAAAAGGTCAAGGACTCTATGCTGAGATTCCTCCTCTATCATCCTTACAAGGATTGGGAGGTATTCGTCGAGAACAAGGTACTTCATCAAGACAAATGTGATTTGTACAAGCTTCCTCCTTTAAGATATGAAAACCTATGGAAAAACATGACACTACTTTTGAAGATATAAGTAATAAGACAAGAAGAAACTAGCAAGCAAGAGAAAGGAGAAAAAGAAGACAAGCTTTTGCCCAACGAAATGCACCTCAACAAGAAAACATTCCACCCAACCTTGAACCAAACAAAGAAGAACTTAAGAAAGAAATATTTAAGGACAATGACAAAAGTTGGGCTATGGTACCTTATGTACCTCCTTCCTCTAACATTCGAGATTGGGAAGATGATGATTTTCTTGTCAAAAACCACTAGTTTGATTGTGCCTTCATGTAAGTAATTCTAACCTTGGTGGTCACCTATATCGTAGCATTATTGGCTCATTTATATGAGCTCCTCTCTCTGTGTTGTGTTCCCGTTGTGATGTGTTATGTGTTGTTTAGGCCTCCTAGGAGACCCTTGACACTCTTGTAAGGTCAAGGGTACCGGGAGACTACCTCTGTTGTGACCATTCTTCTATTTGTATCATCATTCTTATATCTTACTTCTCCTCTATTTTATTGTTGTGTATCATGCCTTAGGGGCATAGCATTACGGTTGATGACCTAGGGGCATCCTCCTACATGATTGTTCCTAAGGCACTTATTCTCCTTTCTCATTTTTATTGTTTACCTTCTTCTAGTGATGCTACTGTTGGAATTAGGCTAGACAACTAAGAGGGGGGTGAATCAGTTGTCCCAAAAAATTAACCTTTTGTCTTTTTAATCTTCTTTCACAGCTTACAAATAGATTAATGATGTAAAAATTAAAGCATGAAATAATAACACATGAGCAGAAACACAATTAACACACTTGAGACAAAGATTTTTAATGTGGAAACTTGGTTAAGGGGAAACCACGGTGGGGGTTATGTTTCAAGTATGAGGTTAACCAGTGTTTTCATTGATGTCAACATACTCATATTGCATTAATGAGAAGGATTGGATGAGCTGTGTGTTGAGGATATTGAGAAAATTAGTCTCAATCAGGAACAGTGAAGAACAGTGATGAGAAGAAGGCAAAAGTACTCAATAGGTTGAGGATCAGAGGATGCAGATTAAAGGGTTTGTAGATATGAGACCTGAGATGTTCCAGTTAAGATTTCAGAGGTCCGCATGAAGATCTGAAGAAGTTATGATCAATCAAGTAGAACCAGTTCCGGGAGATGCTCTGGAGTGACATAATGTTACAAAAAGGTCCGGTGAGATCCGGAAGTGCATTGTCCTACTTTGTAGATTGGAAGGAGTGTTTGGGATGTGCTTGTGATGTGTCATCTCAATTTGTTCATGATTTGAAGGTCCAGAAGCAACTTTTTCAGTATGATTGTAGCGATAGACTATGTTCTTGAAGTTCTGGATGAAGGAGAGAAGAGATTCCAGTAAGTAGAAGAAGTGCGGATGTACCTGGTCATTTAGGCAAGCTTGTGAAGGTTCTTGGATCATGTTGAGGTTGTGTTGATGGTCCACATTAGTGTTAAAGCCAAGAATTGGAGATATACTTCTAGATGAAGATGTTCTTGTTCAGGCTGGCCGACCGGATGAGTTATTCATCTTGCGAATGTTCTTGTGGTTGATTGCCGACTTAGATGATTGTTCCTAAGTCGATGCCTTGTATAAATAAAGGTTTGTGAATTCATTTCGAAGTGTGTTGTGGAGTAGATGAGTGTGGCATAGTGAAAGAGTGAAAGGCAGAGTAGAAGTGTTTTGAGCTTAAATGGAACTGATCTAGACATGGTAAAGATGTCATTCTCCAGATCATGTTTGTAATACTTGTTATCTTGTAGACAATGTCTCTTGTAGCCAGTGTGCCTCCTTGTGAGCAGTGTGCTCAAGCAGTGAGCCCTAATTGGCATGTGCCATCTATTTTTCTTATTCTTCTAACAGAGAATAATCCTTGGGTTAATCACCCCGTGGTTTTTCCCTTGACCAGGTTTTCCACGTCAAAATCTTGGTGTCTAATATGCTGATGTTTATCTGCTCTGGTGTTAATGCTTAATACTTTCATGAATGGTTAATTGATATGCTATTAAATAACAAAGAAGAATCAAGTGTTTGAAGTAGTAGCAAGTTTTTGTACAACTGATTCACCCCCCCTCTCAGTTGTGTGCCCTAGATCTAACAATTGGTATCAGAGCCAAGTTCCTCTAAAAGGAGCTTAACTGCTTGAGGAGATCCAGGATGGTGTCATACAAGAAGGATAGTCTGAAGTTTGATGGAACCAACTTCTCTCTCTGGAAAGGTCGCATGAAATGTCACTTGGAGTGTATGGGAAAAGCATACTTGACCATGGTCTCAAAAGCATATGTACCTCCACAGGGTGGTCTGTTAACTCTGAATGAAATCACAGATGCTGAAAATAATCTACAGACAAAAGAAACTCTTCTAAGTGCATTGACTGACTCAGAGCTCTCAAATGTTATTGACCTATCAACTGCCTATGAGATCTGGACTAAATTGGAACTTCTGCATGAAGGAGATGAGTTTGTTAAGAGTGCAAGGTTGTAAAGTCTCAAAGGGAAATTTGAAAGATTGAAGATGAGAGATGATGAAAATATCACTACCTTTATGCCAAGAGTAAATGAGCTGGTGTGTGGAATTAGGAATGCTGGTGGAGTTCTGGATGAAAATGAGATTGTCTGCAAAATTCTTAGATCCCTTCCTGCTGCCTACAAAATCAAGGTTGCTGCCATTGATGAATTCAGAGCCCATACAACTATCACAAGAGAGCAATTGGCTAGCAAACTGGCTGCATTTGAAATGACCAAGTTTGGAGATGATACCCCCAAGACTGAATCTGCATTCAAAGCCAGTGCCTATGTGAAGGGCAAACAAAGATTTGATCCGGGAGAAAACTCTTCAAGGAAGCTGTCATGGTATGATCAAGCAAGGAGAGACATGCAAGAGGAAGAAGCAGAAACAACTCAACTTGAAGCCCTCATTGCAAAGAGACTGCCAAGAGGATCTGGTAAGTATGAAGGAAAATTACCTTTTAAGTGCTTCAACTGCAATAAGATTGGTCATTTTGCTTCAAGATGTCCGGAAATATCTACAAGGTCAAATTCTAACAGACAAAGGTTCCAAAAGAACTGTTATTATGTTCATGAAGAAGATGATAATGAAGGAGTAACAGATGATGAATCAGAAATAGGAAACAAATCTAGAAATGAATGGGTGTTTATTGCCATCAAGGAAGAAGATCCTTTGTCCTCTGAATCTGTCAATCATAAGGTTATAGAAAGAGCTTTGGCTTCCCAAGTTGAAGAAAAGGATGATTGGGTTATTGACTGTGGATGCTCTCACCATATGACAGGTGACAAAAACAAGTTCCTAGACTTGGAAAGGTATGAAGGAGGAATGGTAAAGTTAGGTGATAATTCTGCTGGTAGAATCAGAGGTAGGGGAACTATTTCTTTTGATGGAAAGAGCAAACTGGTAATGTACTATATGTGGAAGGATTGAAGCATAATCTTCTCAATGTTGGACAGTTGGTAGACAAAGGTTATGATCTCTGGTTCAAAAATGGAAGATGCAGGATCTTTGAAAGCTCCAGAACTGAGATTGCATCCGGTACTCAAACAAAAGGTAATATCTTCCATCTGGTTGGTTCTAATAAAAGTTGTTTGTTTGTTCAAGTTGATCAGAGTTGGTTATGGCATAGAAGGATGTGTCATGTAAATTTTGATAACATCATGAAGATAAGCAATACTCAAGCTGTAAGAGATCTTCCAAAATTGGTGAAACCTACAAATAGTTTGTGTAAAGAATGTTAGCTAAGTAAATAGAGCAGAGCCTCATTCAAAAGTAAGGATTAGTCTTCTACCGGATTATTAGAATTAGTTCATAATGATCTATGTGGTCCGACAAGAATCAAGAGTATGCAAGGTGATAGATATTTCATGTTACTGATTGATGACCATTCCCAGATGATGTGGGTTGCCTTTCTAAAAGAGAAATTAGAAGCCTTTGAGAATTTCAAATTCTTCAAAGCTATGGTAGAGAATCAAACCAGATTGAAACTGAAATGTCTGAGGTCTGATAGAGGTGGTGAATTCACATCCGGTGAGTTCATAGACTTTTGTGAGAAGCATGGTATAAAGAGACAACTGTCTGCTCCTAGGACTCCACAGTAGAATGGAGTAGTTGAGAGAAAGAACCAGACCATCCAAGAAGCATCCAGGACAATGATGATGGAAGCAAATGTTCCCTAGATGTTTTGGAGAGAAGCTGTCAGCACTGTAGTCTATACTCTCAATCGAGTTCAAATCAGAAGCAATACTAGTAAGACTCCTTATGAACTTTGGTTTGGTATAACTCCTACTGTGAGATATTTCAGAGTATTTGGTAGCAAATGTTACATCAAAAGAGATGAAGATCTAGGAAAGTTTGATGCTAGAAGTGATGAAGGAATTTTCTTGGGTTACTCCACTCAAAGCAAAGCATACTGGTGTTACAATAAGAGACTGAGAAAGATGATAGAAAGTACAAATGTGAAGGTTGATGAAGGAATTGAGAAGCCCTCAAGGTTTTATGAATATGATGAAGATGATCTGAATGATTCTCTGGTTCAAGGAGCTCAACCCCCCTCTGAAAATTAGATTCAGACTGATCCGGTAAATCAGGAAGAAGAGGTTTGTCTGAATGAGCCTGATCAAGAAATAGTAGTGGAAGAAACTCCCAAAGTTCCAAGGTATGTAACTCTAAACCACTCTGAAGATCAAATCATAGGTGACAAAAGCAAAGGGGTGCAAACTAGAAGGAAAATTGCTCAAAATTTAGATGAATGTTGTCTGATTTCAAAGATTGAACCTAAGACAATAAATGAAACCTGCAATGATGAAAATTGGACCAAAGCAATGGAGGAAGAGTTGATGCAAATTGAGAAAAATCACACTTGGGATCTTGTTCCCAGACCTAGAAACAAGAATGTGATTGGAACCAAATGGGTCTTCCAGAACAAACTAAATGAAGTTGGTGAAGTAATCAGAAACAAAGCTAGATTGGTCTGCAAAAGCTACTCTCAAATAGAAGGAAATTATTTTGAAGAAACCTTTGCTCCGGTGGCAAGAATTGAAGCTGTCAGATTATTTCTTGCATTTGCTACCTTCAAAGACTTCAAGGTATCTCAGATGGATGTCAAATCTGCTTTCCTGAATGGTGACTTAGAAGAAGAGGTGTACATTGAACAACCAGATGGATTTTAGTTATCTGAGCATGATGATATGGTCTGTAAATTAAAGAAGGCACTGTATGGTATAAAGCAAGCCCCAAGAGCATGGTATGAGAGGCTGGACAAACATCTTTTGAAGATTGGTTTCAACAAAGGTACTGCTGATAGTAATCTATATTTCCAAATAGATAATGAAAACATTTTGATTGTTGAAGTGTTTGTGGATGATATCAATTTTGGAGGAAGAGATAGTATGTGTAAAACTTTTGCAAATCAGATGAAAAGTGAGTTTGAGATGTCTATGCTTGGTGAAATGAATTTCTTCTTGGGTCTGCAAATTACTCAAACAAAGAAAGGGATCTTCATTTCTCAGACCAAATATGTGAAAGAATTGTTGAGGAAATTTGGGATGGAAGATTCAAAGTCAATGAATACTCCCATGGCAACCGGATGCAAGTTGAGCAAAGATGATGACTCTCCTAAGGCAGACCAGACAAAGTATAGATCAATGATTGGTGGATTGTTGTATCTCACTCAAACTAGACCGGATATAATGCAGGTTGTTGGTCTTGTGGCAAGATTCCAGGCTGATCCTAGAGAATCTCATGTCATGGCAATCAAAAAAAAATTTAGGTACTTAAAAGGAACAATTGAGTATGGCCTATGGTATCCTACAGATCAGGATTTTTCTCTTCATGCATATACAGATGCAGATTGGGTAGTAGATGTGGATGACCGGAAGAGCACCAGTGGAGGAGCATTCCTTTTGGGAAAAAGGTTGGTTTCTTGACTAAGCAAGAAACAAGAGGTAATATCTTTGTCTACAACTGAAGCAGAATACATTACAGCAGCAAGTAGTTGCACTCAAATCCTATGGATAAAGCAGATGCTAAGAGACATTAAAGTAGAATATGAGGAGCCTATCACAATTTTCTGTGATAATTCAAGTGTAATAAATATCTCTAAGAATCCAGTGTTGCATTCTAAACCAAGCACATATCTATCAAGTTTCACTTTCTGAGAGAACAAGTGAACAAGGATGAAGTTAGATTGGAGTATGTACCCTCCAAGGATCAGATTGTAGATATTTTTACTAAACCTCTTCCCAAGGACTCTTTTGAGTATCTCAGGGAGAAGTTAGGGGTCATGGCCCCTCCGGTGATGAACTAGGATGCACTGATGTGCATCAGTCTGGTGGATATCACAGTCATATCTTGTGATCCGGATTGATGATGGGGAGCTGCTACTAAGGGGGAGCAGCTGGTATGATTCTGATGTGTTAGAATTGCAAGTATGAGACCTTTGTAATTGATGTCAAAGGGGGAGAGAAGACATGTGAAAAACAACTGGTTGATGATCAAAGGGGGATCAGTAAAGGAAGAGAAGACATGTGAAGAGTTGTTGTTGATAGAGGGAGCTGTGACAAAAAGGAGAAGTTCTTGTCTTGATGGTTTTTCACATCATATGTTGCCATCAATGACAAAGGGGGAGATTGTTGCAAGTATGAGGTTAACAAGTGTTGTCATTGATGTCAACATACTCATATTACATTAATGAGAAGAATTGGATGAGCTGTGTGCTGAGGATATTGAGAAAATTAGTCTCAATTAGGAATAGTGAAGAACAGTGATGAGAAGAAGGCAAAAGTACTCAATAGGTTGAGGATCAGAGGATACAGATTAAAGGGTTTGTAGATATGAGACCTGAGATGTTCCAGTTAAGATTTTAGAGGTCCGCATGAAGATCTGAAGAAGTTATGATCGATCAAGTAGAACCGGTTCTGGGAGATGCTCCAGAGTGAGAGTGTTACAAAAAGGTCCGGTGAGATCTAGAAGTGCATTGTCCTATTCTACAGATTGGAAGGAGTGTTTGGGATGTGCTTGTGATGTGTCATCTTGATTTGTTCATGATTTGGAGGTCTGGAAGCACCTTTTTCAGTATGACTGTAGCGATAGACTGTGTTCTTGAAGTTCCAGATGAAGGAGAGAAGAGATTCCAGTAAGTAGAAGTGCGGATGTACCTAGTCATTAAGGCAAGCTTGTGAAGGTTCTTGGATCATGTTGAGGTTGTGTTGATGGTCCGCATTAGTGTTAGAGCCCAAAATTGGAGATATACTTCCGGATGAAGATGTTCTTGTTCAGGCTAGCCGACCGGATGAGTTATTCATCTTGCGAATGTTCTTGTGGTTGATTGCCGACTTAGATGATTGTTCCTAAGTCGATGCCTTGTATAAATAAAGGTTTGTGAATTCATTTCAAAGTGTGTCATGGAGTAGATGAGTGTGGCATAGCAAAAGAGCAAAAGGCAGAGCAGAAGTGTTTTGGGCTTAAATGGAACTGATCCAGACATGGTAAAGATGTCATTCTCCAGTTCAAGTTTGTAATACTTGTTATCTTGTAGACAGTGTGTCTCTTGTAGGCAGTGTGCCTCCTTGTGAGTAGTGTGCTCGGGCAGTGAGCCCTAATTAGCATGTGCCATCTATTTTTCTTATTCTTCTAACAGAGAATAATCTTTGGGTTAATCACCCCGTGGTTTTTCCCTTGACCGGGTTTTCCACGTCAAAATCTTGGTGTCTAATATGTTGATGTTTATCTGCTCTGGTGTTAATACTTAATACTTTCATGAATGGTTAATTGATATGCTATTAAATAACAAAGAAGAATCAAGTGTTTGAAGTAGCAGCAAGTTTTTGTACAACTGATTCACCCCCCCTCTTAGTTGTGTGCCCTAGATCTAACAAGTTAACCCACAAGATTCGTACCCTATTAAAAGCACTTAAAAATGGGAAGGCACTTGCCTTCAAGCACACTGCCCAGAGCTCACTACTCAAAAGAGGCTCACTGCCTACATAATTTATGTTTAATATAGAAGGAATTAATTGAGAAATAGCATCTTGTTCATGCATGGTTCAGTCTCATTGAATGCTCATAAAACTTCTGCTCTTCTCCCAAATACTTCTTCACTATTACTTCATCCTTTGCTATTCTTGTTCCTCTGCTCCTCCTCTTCTTTGCTCTGCCTTTGATCCTTTCTTGGAATTTGATTATTTCACACAAGGATGATTTTCCACAACTCAACTGCATGCCTTTATATGCTTCATCAACCTTGGAATAAACATCAAGGTCAGCACTCCAAACATCTGACTTAATACAGATCACTAAGCTATCATCCAAACTTAAATGGGACCCAAATCTTCCTTGATCAACATGCCACGCTCCATGGAATTGCTCTTAGATCATCCACAACATGCTAGAATCATCCAATCAGCCAAGACTGGGAAGAACAATAACACCAAGAAGAAAATCTTAAACAACGAGCTCAGTCTTCAATGCAGACCTCCAACACAGTAGGCACATGATCCAAGGACCTCCACAAGTACATTAAATTTAGCAAAGACATCTGCACTCCTCCAAATCATCAGAATCACTTGCATCTTCTCCCAAAACCTTAAGAACACTATCTGTCATGACTGTCACACTAGAAAGATTGCTTGCAGACCTCTAAACCATGAACCACTTGAGTTGATGATACACACTGACTTCTCAAACATACTCTAGAACCACAAATCTTAATACTTTAATGCGGAGTAATGCGGAGCAATCCGGACCAATTTACTGTCACTTTGTCTCTTCTAAACATAGCAAAACCTGGTTCTACTTAGATGGCCATAGATTCTTCAAACCTTCATGCGGACCTCTCAAATCTTAATAGGAGCTACTTTAGACAATCCTCTACACAGCCATATGGTCTGCATACATTGATCTTCATTAATTTTCTCAATATCCTCAACATTCTAGACTTCTAAATAGGCAACAAAATAGGATACAGTTGACACCAATGGCAACAAGGATATGTTGACATCAATGACAACACCGATTAGGCACATATTTGCAACAATCTCCCCCTTTGTCATTGATGGCAACATATGATGTGAAAAACTAATTCAACCATCAAGACAAGAACTTCTCCCCCTTTCTCTTATCACTTTTGCAACTACTTTCTTCACTACTCCCCCTTTCATCAGCAACTAGTTTTTCACATGACTTCTCTCCCCCTTTGACATCAATGGCAAAGGGCACATATTTGCAATCGTTTCTTCCCCTTTTTGTTTCAAACTAATCTCAAAATTTGCATACTAACTACTCCCCCTGAGTAGTATAGTCCTTAACATCAATCCAGATCACAAGATATGACTGTGAATTCCACCGGACTGATGCACCCTAGTACATCTTAGTTTTGATCAGGAGGGGTAGTAACCCCTAACTTCTCTCTGAGATACTCAAAAGTATCCTTGGGTAGAGGCTTGTTGAAAATATCCACAATCTAATCCTTTGAAGAAAAAAACTCCAATCTGACTTCATTCTCATTAACCTTCTCTCTCAAGAAGTGAAACTTGATTGATATGTGTTTTGTCTTTGAATGCAACACTGGATTCTTTGAGATGCTTATTGCACTTGAATTATCATAGAAGAATATGACAAGCTCCTCAAACACAATTCTGATTTCCTTCAGCATTTACTTCATCCATGGAACTTGAGTACAATTGTTTGTTGTTGCTATGTACTCTGCCTCTGCTATAGATAGGGATATTGCCTCCTGCTTTTTGTTCACCCAAGAAACCAATTTACTTCCCAAAAAGAATGCACCACCACTGGTACTTTTTCTATCATCCACATCTCTTGCCCAATCAACATCTGTATATGCATGAAGAGTGAAGTCATTATCCTTTGGATACTATAAGCCATAATCAAGTGTCCCTTTGAGATATCTAAAAATTCTCTTGACTGCTACAACATGGAATTCTCGAAGATCAGCTTGAAATCTAGCAACAAGTCCAACTACATTCATGATATCAGGTCTGGTCTGAGTCAGATAGAGTAGTTCTCTAATCATTAATCTATACCTTTTTTGATTTGCCTTAGGGGAGTCATCATCCTTACTCAACTTACATCTGGTTACCATGGGTGTACCTACTGGCTTTGAATCTTCCAGTCCAAACTTTTTCAACAATTCTCTCACATACTTAGATTGAGATATGAAGATACCTTTATCTGACTGAATGATTTGCAGACCTAAGAAGAAATTCATTTCACCAAACATGGACTTCTCAAATTCACTCTGCATCTGATCAGAAAATGGTTTGCACATACTCTCATTTCAACAAAGATAATATCATCAACAAATACCTCAACAATCAGAATGTGCTCATGATCAATCTTGAAGTAAAGATTACTGTCAACAGTGCCTTTGCTATGTCCTAGCTTTAGCAAATACTTATCTAATCGTGCATACCAGGCTCTTGGGGCTTGTTTGAGTCCATACAATGCTTTCCTCAACCTGCATACCATATCTCTTTGATCAAACAACTAAAATCCTTCTGGTTGCTCAATGTAGACTTCTTCTAATTCTCTTTTTAGGAATGTTGATTTGACATCCATCTGATAGACCTTGAAATCTTTATAAGCAGAAAACACAAGAAATAGTATGACTACCTCTATTCTTGCCACTAGAGAAAAAGTTTCTTCAAAATTAATTCCTTCCACTTGATAATATCCTTTGCAGACCAACCTTGATTTGTTTCTTACAATTTCAACATCTTCATTTAGTTTATTCCAAAAGACCCATTTAGTTCCTATTGCATTTTTATCTTTAGGTCTAGGAACAAGATCCCAAGTGTGATTCTTTTCAATTTGCATTAATTCTTCTTCCATGGCTTTTACCCAATTTTCATCATTGCAAGCTTCACTTACTGAATTTCATTCAATCTTTGAAATCAAACAAATTTCCTCTTGATCTTCAACAATTCTTTTCCTAGTTTGAACACCTTTATATCTATCTCCTGTGATCTAATCTTCAGGATGATCCAGTCTTACATACCTAGGAGTTTTGGGATTTATTTAAACCTCTGTTTCTTGAGCTTGTTCTTCAACATCTGTACTAACCTCTTGAGTCACTGGATTTTCCAGATCAATTTGAATCTGATTCTGGGTTTGAACTTGTCTTCCTTGACTTTGACTTTCATCTTGATCATCTAATTCATATCTGCAATACCTGGAATGTCCTTCTTTGCTCTCATCAACTCTAACATTTGCACTTTCAACAATCTTTTTCAATCTTTTGTTAAAGCACCGGTATGCCTTGCTTTGAGTAGAGTAACCTAGAAATATCCCTTCATCACTTCTTGCTTCAAACTTGTCTAGATCCTCATCTCTTTTGATATAGCATTTACTACAAAAAAACTCTAAAGTATCTCACAGTAGGATGATGACCAAACCATAGTTCATAAGGGGTCTTACCAGAATTTCCTTTGATCTGCACCTGGTTGAGAGTGTAGACAGCAGTACACACAGCTTCTCTCCAATAGACTTGTGGAACATTTTCTTCCATCATCATGGTCCTGGCAGCTTCTTGAATGGTCCAGTTCTTTCTTTCCACAACTCCATTTTGCTGAGGAGTCCTAGGAGCAGATAACTATCTTTTTATTCCTTGCTTTTCACTGAATGTATCAAACTCACCGAAAGTAAACTCTCCACCTCTGTCGGATCTTAGACACCTTATTTTTTCACCAATCTCATTTTCTACCATAACCTTGAACACCTTGAACTTGTCAAGAGCTTCTAATTTTTCTTTCAAAAAGGTTACCCAAATCATCCGGGAGTAATCATCAATCAACAATATAAAATATTTGTCTCCTTGCACACTCCTAATTTTAGCAGGGCCACATAGATCAGTATGCACAAGTTCTAGCTATGCACTTGAAAATTATTCTTTACTCTTGAATGAAATTTTATTCTGTTTACCCAATTGACATTATCTACACATGCTATCAGTAGGTTTCACAAGTTTTGGAAGATCTCTCACAGCCTGAGTAGAACTTATCTTAACAATGTTATCAAAATTCACATGACACATTCTCCTATGCCATAACCAACTCTAATCAATCTTAGAAATCAAACAAGTTTTGCTAGAACTACTAAAATGAAAGATGTTACCTCTAGTCTGAGTACTAGATGCAATTTTAGTTCTGGATCTTTCCAAGATTCTACATTTTCCATCCTTGAATCGAAGATCATAACCCTTGTCAACCAACTGTCCAACACTAAGAAGATTATGCTTCAATCCTTCCACATACAGAACATCATTAGTGTTATTCTTACCATCAAAAGAGATGGATCCTCTCCCATGGATTCTACCAGCTAAGTTGTCTCCAAATTTTACAATTCCACCTTCATATTTTTCAAAGCTTACAAACTTACATCTATCACCAGTCATATGATGAGAACATCCACTGTCAATTACCCATTCATCTTTTTCTACAACTTAAGCAGCCAAGGCACTTTCCACATTTGCACAGCTAGTAGATTTAGTAGGCACCAGATCTTCTTCTTTGATAGCAATGAATACCCAATCATTTTCAGTGGAACCTCCATGATTAGATTCATCATCTATGACTCTTCACCAGCTTCTTGGACATAGTAGCATTTCTTTTGAACTCTAGGTCTGTTAGGGTTTGGCCTTGAGCCCCTCTCTAGACACCTTGAGGCAAAATGACCAATCTTATTACAAGAAAAACATTTGAATGGGAACTTTCCTTCGTACTTACCAGATCCTCTTGGCAATCTTTTGGAAAAAAGGGATTCAAGTTCATCGAACTCAGTTTCATCACCTTCAAGATCCTTCCTTGTCCTGTCGAATCTGTTAGATCTTCTTGAAGAACTTTCACCTAGATCATATTTTTGTTTTCTATGAATACTGGCTTTAAATACTGATTCAGACTTAGGAAGAGAATCACCAAACTCACTCATTTCAAATGCTGAAAGTTTACCAACCAACTGATCCCTTGTAATAGTTGTCACAGTCCTGATTTCTTCAATGGTAGCAACTTTATGCTTGTAAGCCGAAGGTAAGGATCTAAGCACTTTGGCAACAATTTCTGACTCTTCTAATTTTCCACTAGTACACCTTATACCACTCACAATTTCATTCAATTTTAGCATGTACGAGGTAATATTTTCATCTTCACTCATCCTTAAGCTTTCATATCTACCCTTTAGGCTTTGTAGATTGGCACATTTGACATGTTCATCACCTTCATGCAGTGTTTCCAACTTCTCCCAGATTTCATGTGTGGTTTTTAATTCTAGTACATTTGTCATTTTTGTATCAGACAAGGCACTCAACAAGGCTTCAATAGCTTGAGTGTTGTTCTCAGCACCCTTGATTTCATCTAGAGTTGTAGGATCTTTTGCTGGAATCTTATATTCATTCTTAGTTATCAACTAGTAGGCATCTCCCATACATTCTAAATGACACTGCATATGCATCTTCCATAGAGTGTAATTTGTTCCATCAAATCTTGGACTATCTTTCTTATAAGTTGCCATTCTGGATCTCCTGAAGCAATCAAGCTTCTTTTAGAAGAACTTGGCTCTGATACCAATTCTTGGAATTAGGCCAGACAACTAAGAGGGGGGTGAATCCGTTGTCCCACAAAATTAACCTTTTCTCTTTTTAATCTTCTTTCACAACTTACAAATAGATTAATGATGTAAACATTAAAGCATGAAACAATAACAGATGAGTAGAAACACAATTAACACACTTGACACCAAGATTTTTAATGTGGAAACCCAATTAAGGGAAAACCACAGTGGGGGTTAACCCACAAGATTCGTACCCTGTTAAAAGTACTTAAAAATGGGAAGGCACTTGCCTTCAAGCACACTGCCCAGAGCTCACTGCTCAAAAGAGGCTCACTGCCTACAAAATTTATGTTTAATATAGAAGGAATTAACTAAGAAATAGCATCTTCTTCATGCCTAGTTCAGTCTCATTGAATGCTCACAAAACTTCAACTCTTCTTCCAAATACTTCTTCACTATTACTTCATCCTTTACTGCTCTTGTTCTTCTACTCCTCCTCTTCTCTAGTCTACCTCTGATCCTTTCTTGGAGTTTGATTATTTCATACAAGGATGATTTTCCACAACTCAACTGCATGCCTTTATATGCTTCATCAACCTTGGAATAAACATCAAGATCGGCACTCCAAACATCTGACTTAATGTGAATCACTAAGTTGTTGGCCAAACATAACTGGGACTCAAATCTTCCTCGATCAACATGCCACGCTCCATGGAATTGCTCTTAGATCATCCACAACATGCTAGAATTATCCGATTAGCCAAGATTGGGAAAAATAGCAACACCAAGAAGAAAATCTTCAAAAATGAGCTTGGTCTTCAATGCGGACCTCCAACACAGCAGGCACATGATCCAGAGATCTCCACAAGCACATTAAATTTAGCAAAGACATCCACACTCCTCCAAATCATTAGAATCACTTGCATCTTCTCCTGAAACCTCAAGAACACTATCTGTCATGACTGTCACACTGGAAAGATTGCTTGCAGACCTCTAAACCATGAACCACTTGAGTTGATGATACACATTGACTTCCCAAACATACCTCTAGAACCATAGATCATAATATTTCAATGCAGAGCAATCCAGACCAATTTACTATCACTCTATCTCTTCTAAACACAACAAAACCTGGTTCTACTCAGATGGCCATAACTTCTTCAAATCTTCATGCGAACCTCTCAAAGCTTAACTGGAGCTACTTTAGACAATCCTCTACATAGCCATATGGTCCGTATACATTGATCTTCATTAATTTTCTCAATATCCTCAACATTCCAGTCTTCTAAATAGGCAACAAAATAGGATATAGTTGACACTAATGGCAACAAGGATATGTTGACATCAATGACAACACCGATTAGACACATATTTGCAACATCTACCTAGTCAGCGGATGCCGAAAACAAATGACTGTTGATATGGATCGAGTGTCCCTTTAGCAAGAAAGCAAAAATGGACCTAGTCCATACATGACAATGGGGTTTATATATATATATATATATATATAATTCGATGCTTGGCTAGTAGAATCACTCCTTGTGATATTTTGATCTTGTCTTATCTTTTCTAAAAAAAACATAACAATACATCTGCTTTGTGTACTTTGTCTATCTTGAGTCTTGCCTTGGTTACACTTGGTTCTGAGACTTCTATAGTATAGCCCCATGGTTATGCTTGGTTTATGAATCTGTAGAATAGCCTTGGCTCTTAATTTTTTGCATTGCTTTTATCATGTTATGTGGTTATTATGTTAGGAAAATATTTCTAACCTCTCTTATAGTAGAAAATCATGTGTTTTTTGGAACATTCGGCGATTGTGAAGCACATATCACCTTTGGGGGCATGGGTTTTGCGAGAGCTCTTGTTCTATTGTGTGTTTTCTCTCTACCTTAATGTGCTTGCTATCAGTACATGACATCAACCACCTTAAGGTGGGGGCATATAAAAGTTAAGTTGTCTGATGATTTTGGTACTAACGAAGCATGTTTGTAAGCCCTCTGCGGAGGCGTGATGTGTTGGAAATTTGTGTATGTTGTCTGAAGATGTTGTCATTGATGGCAACAAGAAAAGAAACAAGATTGGAACAGTGGTTTGGTCCAAAGAAGAAGACTTAGCCATTTTGGCTAAGAGTTAGTAGTATACAGGAGATAGCGACAAAGAAACAATATAATGGATGGCATTGGTCCATAGTAGAAGACAAGATCATGTGGTTCTGGTTTGTTATTTGTGTTCCTTTCATGATCCTATATCCAAGTTTTTAGCTCGTGGAAAGTATCGGAAGCACACATTCTAACAGGCTAAGTCTGGAAAGACAAAGTACATTGTGATTCAGAGCAGAACACTCATTTGTTTTGGTCTGCATTCCTTTGTTATTACATTCTTGCTATGTTGTTTTGAGGTGTTGTAAATAGATGTTTGAAGTATCTAAATCTATAGTTGCAAGTTCTGAGTTCCACCAGAGAGTTAGTTATGAATTCCTAAGTATCGCTACTTGGTATGGTGCAGTTTGACTATGATATGGTATGTGTTCTAGTGGTATGCATTCTACCGCAAAAGCCATATTTTTCTTTGTAGTTCTAGAGTGTGATCCATGACATGTGAAGAGTCTCTGATATGGATTTGATCAATTTTTGTAGTCTGCAATGGAAGATATCTAACAGTTGAACTGAATAAGTGAACCAATGGTATTAGCCGACATGACAGTATGGTGTGTGTGTGCGGTAAGTTTTGGTGTTTGGAACTTAATCCTAAGTGGTGAAATAGTTGAGGCCGACATGTGTTAAGGTGTTTCAAATATTTTTTGGATCCTCTATAGATTTTGGGGAATGAATTTGGCTGGCAGAGTACATAATGCATGACTACATGGTACACCTTATCAGGCTGACCTAATATGAAGATTTTGTTTGTTGTGGATATATATATGAGATTGAATTTAGTGTTTTAAAGGTGATTAGATTATGTTAGTATTATATTTAAAAGTGAAGAGTAGGTGAAAAGAACAGAAGAAGAGAGATCTTGTCTAATGTAAAAGTAGAGCAATAAAACAGAGCAGTCAAGATGAAGAGTTTTGAGACAATATTTTGATCACTCATTTAGACTGCATTCATGCATGTCTAGATGCAATCTGAGTAGTTCATTTTGGCAGTGAGCCATCTCCTTTCTTCTTTCTTTCTCTAGGCAATGAGCCTTCTTGCAGTGAGCACTTCTTTGGGCAGTGAGCCCTGGGTAGTGAGTCCTGGGTAGTGATCCCTAGGTAGTGAGCCCTAAGGTAGTGATCGTTCATTGTAATTTGATATTGATCCTACATAATATATTGTGAGCTAACACTCACTGTGGTTTTTCCTTATTTTGGGTTTTCCACATAAAAATCCTTGTGTTCATGTGTGATGAATTGTGGTTGTATCTTTTATGTTTAATATGTTTAATTATTGCATGTAATAAATGGATTATTAGACTAACAAGTAAAATATTTAATAAGATACTAATTCACCCCCCTCTCAGTATCTTGGGTGTTCAACAATTGGTATCAGAGCTAGGCTCCTCAGAAGAAGTGTAATAGCTTGAGGAAGATCATGGAGATTGAACACATGGTAGGAAAAAGGTATGCTACTCCACCTAAATAAATTGACTCATTTGAAACCATAGAAGAAGATTGCTTTCTTGTTAAAGAAGATGAATTAAGGGTTGCTCTTGAAGACCTTGAAAAGGTTGAATTGGAAAACAAGGATCTGAAAGATAATGTCAAGGAAGCAGATGAGTGCATCAAGAAACTAAGGGAGCAAGTCAAGAGATTCAAAGAAAAATACAAAGAGGTTAATGAACAATTAATATCAAAAAATGAAACCTTGAATGATTTGAAAGTGGAGGTTGTGAAAGGAGTAAAAGCAAAAGAAGACCTAAATCAGTTGGTGAAAAATAAATTTGAAGAATGCACAAAATTTGAACAAGAAGTTGGTACTCTAAAAGCATATTTGAACACGGAAAAAAGTTTTGAAGAAAAGTTCAAGATAATCTCTGCAAAGCATGAAGAAATTATTGCAAGTCAGAAAAGTCCTAATGACAAAGAAGGCTTGGGTTTTGAGAAAGGAGAAAGTTCTAAGACCGGTCAACAAAAGAATGTTGAAATAAGGAAAAAGGGAAAACATATTCAAAATCAAAGGAATAAACCTAGAAAACCACCAGTTAGGCAACTAAATGCTCAAAGGTACCCCTCTTTCAATGAGTATTACAATGCTTGTAATAAATTTTGTCATAAGGCTACTCAATGTAGGAGCAGAGTGAATCAAAATGTTCCAACATTCTCTGGTCAATGTTTCACTTGCAATAAAGTAGGGCACAAGGCTAATGATTGTAGAAGTCAAATAAGGAATAGTTATAACAAGGGAAAGAATTATCAAACCTTCAGAGGTAACTATTTTACATGAAAAAGATTTGGTCATAGAGCTAGTGATTGTTAGAACTAGATAAGAAAAAACTATAACAATAGAACGATTGCTAAGTCCTTCAATGGCAATTGCTTTACATGTAACAAATTTGGACACAAGGCTAACCAATGCAAGTCAAGGATGAATGGAAGGAACAATGGCTAGAAAAATGTTGTATGTTTCAATTACAACAAGCCTGGACATATTGCAAGGTTCTATAGAAGTAAGAACATGAAGAGAGATAATCAAGTAGAATTGAGGAAACTAGTGGAAAGGGTTGATCCGGCAAAAATCAAGAAGCAGATGAACTAGATATGGGTTAAGAAGGAAAAACAAGAGGTCAAGGATGGGTCTGCACCAGCCCCTGCTGCAGATACTTCCTTCAGGAAGTAATTTGAGAGCTCTGGCTTAGGGAGAGCTTAATGCAAAATCTTACTCCCCTAGCCAAAAATATGGTGTTGATATCTAGCACAAAGATATGAGTTATAAAATTGAATTGTAGATCTTATGAAGAAGATTCTAGTAGAAAAGAATCTAATGCAATAAATTGCGGAGCAATCTTAATCTACTGAGGACAACAGAGAAAGGGTTTGACAACTTTCTGAACGAAGCATTTATTGCAATCAAATCCTAATGAAAAGAGAATATAAGGGATCATTTCAAAAAGGAAGTTACTTTTCATTCAAACCTTCAAGTGACTAAAGAGATCTAAGAAGCAAGCTAGGGCAAATTCAAGCATCTGATGAAGGAAAAAGGTATTTACTACTCTTTCTTTTGAAAAACTTCCTATTCTAAGCTTGTAAAAATGAATAGCCCACAAGTAGTTGAGATAACAAAGAGGCCTCGCCCTAAGTTTAAGAAACATCCATTTAAATCATTAACGACTGATCCAAATGGCGCATTTTCTAAGATTCTATTGGACAAAAATTTTGAAACCCTAAAATTTTTCTATTTCTTGCCATCATCCCCAATAAGTCATTTTCAATTTTTCACCTAACTTGAAAAAACACATTCATTTCATCCATATTGCTAACCTAAAATAACTTTTAGTTTCTTCACCTTCACTGTGAAATGAAAATTATATCAAAAACACTATTATATCCCTAAGTTATGGCTAATATCGGTGAGACAACACTATGTCAGGAAGACTCATTTTTGAGTCTCTTCAATAGTTTGAAGGTATAAGAGGACAAAAATATTGACTTGACAGTATATCACACTAAGATCACATATTCGAAGAGACTGGTATATCAAGGAGACAAAGAGGTGTTGGGGTGAGTCACTTGGCGGTCTCTTTGATATCCCAAACACATGGAAAAGACATATCGAATAGACTGAGGCATATCAATGTGACACCAAAATGTGTCACGTTGATCAAACGAAAAGTTTTGAAAATAGTTCAAAAAAAGGAATTCAAGATGTCAGGGTGACATGATTTCTGGTCTCACCGATGAGCCAACAGTATAAAAGAATATTAAAGGATTTTGAAGTGACATTGCAACATCGAAGAGAGGGGGTTTTCAGTCTCTTTGAAAAGGTGAAGCACATTCGATAGAAACTACAACATGGAGAGGGGTACCTTGCCAGGCCTATGGTCACAGGTGCTCTATCAAGATTAACAGATCGAGATCTTAATCAAATTTTCTTGTGCCCATAGTCTCTATTTATTAATTATGCTTAGTTATGAAAATATGCAATATATGAATAGTCATGTCAATTCAGGCCTGAAGCTTGTTCACTTCCCATATTTATAAGGGAAACCAAGGCTTAGATAAGATCGTCATCCTTCAAGCAAGAAAATTTATATATTTCATAATACTAGTCTCCAATCATATTTCAAGTTCAAGACATTACACTTCTATGATATTTTAATATTATAATGGGCAAGGATGGTTAAAATTATGGACATTTCTATGGCGTTCTAATATTTTGTTGGTATTCAAGTTTATAATCTACTTGACTGTCTCCAACTTGGCTATTTCCAGATATTTAAATCACTAGATTTATCAACGCACATTTGTTGTCATTATGTGGATGTTTTTTGATTGCTTTCTATTGGAAGTTGATTTAATTCCTTCTGAGTGGTTTATATTTACTAGTCTTTGTTTTGAGTTAAATCCTTTAAAGTAAATCATACTGGTGGGTTTCCTTCAAATAGAATTAAAACCTTTCAGGCAAACATAGTAACTAGAAAGAGTCAACTAGATCTTAAAGAAGAGTCTAGTAACTAACAGTCCTGCATGTTCACATAAGGTGTGAACATTTAAAAGGTGCTAGATAATCAAAGTTAAGCCAAGTAGTTCTATAAATCATTTAAACCTTGACCCCATTTATCCAATATTAGTCACCGATCTTCCCAAAACAATATTTCAAAACCTTTCACACTTTCAAATCTCAAACTCTAGTATTAGGAATTGCTTTTAGCCTTACAATCTACTTCACACCCATATGCTAATGTGAAGGTCATACAAGTCTACATTAATAGTTAAGGTATACCCACCTAGGTCTAGTAGAGCCTAAAGTGAAGGGGGTTTTAGCAATATTTGCCCTCGTTAGCAAAAAGCGTCAAGAGAGCTTGACAACCTCTTAGGGTTAACAACCTACGTTGTTGAGACCTAATAGAATTGGCGACTCTACTGGGGATAATATAAAGGAACCTGGTAGGAGACCATATCAATAGAGTTAGGAAGTTAAAGTCATAACTCTGCTGGTGGAAAAAGACCCATAAGATAAAATCATTCCTCTCCAAAAAGAGGTGGCAACTCTATTCTAAATCTTAGATATATTATGTGTTGAAGCATTACAGTCTCATACAATATGGATGGTAGGAGATCCAAAGCTGATGGTAAAAAGTTGCAATCTTCCCCACCTTTAAGGGCCCCCACTAAGAAAACTGGGATGTCAGGTCAATTTGAACGCCTTAGTAACCAAACTACCCAAGAAAATGTTGTAGAATAACCTATAATAACTCACAACAGTTTCACTCCCATGCATGACTCAGAGGAATTCCAATCCAAGAATTATCATGCCTAGAAAGACCATAACAAATTTAATGATATCCTAGACCAATATAGACTTGACCCTCAGAAACAACTTGAATATCAAGCTCAGATTGAAAGAGAAATAATGCAAAACCAGGTAGAATATGATTATGAAATATCATTACAGTAGGGTGAAGAGATTCAATATGAATCTATAAATCAAATAACATCTATAGAAACCCACGATACTCTACCAAAAGACATACGAAATAAGAGTGAACTACAACAGGATTTACATAAATTATAGAAGGAACTAGAGCTAGCCAAACTAAGAGAGGATGAAGAAAGAATAAAACAAGAATTGCAGCAAATAAGGTCTAGAAGTAAAGCAAGTAGCTAAAAATATGTACCTCCCCAAAAGAAAGGTGGGCATGCTCAGAATACAAGTGGTTCACACACTTCAAGAGCACTGTGTAATCCAAGTACTACTAGCCATGCCCAACAGAACATTCCACCACAAAATCTAAGAACACACAATGTCTCCCAACATGTGATTCACACTCATCCACCACCTGGCCAACAACATATTCCACCACACCAATAAAATATAAATATGAATCCTCACCATAATGTACAACAACATTCACCTCACCATTACCATCAACAATATCAACCAAATCAGAATTTGCAAGGACCATTAAATATAAACAGATACAGGTAGCTAGACTTGTCTAGGTATCAAATATGTCCTGATCCCATTGATAATGATTTAAGAAATGCTCTTCCAAAATTTGCTTAAAATAATGCCATCTCAATAGAAGAACATATTAGAAGTTTTGAGATAGTCATGGATAACTTTGAAGTGCAATATGAAGATATCCATATGAAATTATTTATGCTATCTCTGATCGAAGATGCTAGGGACTGGTACAAGAATTTACCTGATGCCTCAATCAGTTCTTTTGAATATTTCAAATATTAGTTTAAAGAACAGTATGGGAGTCACGTTGATCCAAATTTTGCTATCCATGAATTGACAAGCATTCAAAAGAACTATAATGAGATAGTCATAGATTTTAACCAAAGGTTTTCAAAGATATATCACAAGATTTCTCTTGAAATGAAACCTCCTGATGGCATGGTCCTAGCTTTATACTTGAAGGCTTTTGATCCTAAAATCAAATATGAACTATGAAATAGAGCTCCTATGACTCTTGTAGAAGCTCAAAAAGCAGCTGTGAGTATTGAAAACAACAAAAAAGCTACTGGAAAATTTGGTAAGAGAGAAAATATCAAAATTCCACAAAGCCCACATAACCAGCAAACTAGGCAAGCAAATTATTATAGAAATGAAAGGCCTAGACTACATGATATGCCTTACAACACAAACTAGAAGGATGGGAAGCTAGTAGATAACAGACAGAGGCAGAATTATAAGGATACTACTGATCCCTTAAAACATGGGACACACATAGTAGACATCAACCCATGGTGTATAGCATGTAACCTACCTCATTCACCTGAATATTGTGTAGTAGCCCAGTCAATGCAAGAAAATGAAATATCTTATGATCATACCATAAATATGTTAGGATTAAGACCTAACTCAATTGACAAAGAATACTCATCATCTGAAGAAGATGGATTCAAATATGATGTAAGCAGTCAGAGGAATAATGTTAACATGGGTAGACAAGAAGTTTTTTCTGATCAGGAAGATAATTATGAAGAAACTACTCATGTGTCCAACATAACACCACATTGCCAATTAAGAAACCTTACTGAGGAGGAAAGGAGAGCTCTCACAATTGTTGTTGTGGCTCAGGCCAGAAATAATTACAATCTAAGGAATAGGACTATAAATGTTGACCAAGGAACACCCAGAGGTGTGTTTATCAAAGAACTAGATCATAAGAAGGGTACCTTTGATAACCATAAAAAAAGAGAAAATCAGAAAATTACACATAAAGAAACATCCAAGGTTGAACAAAACAAGATGAAGGATAATAATAAGTAGCAACCTGATGAAAAGGGTTCCAATAAAGAAAAGTCAGAACAAATCACTACTACTCCCTCATTTGATATAACACAAGCATTATCCCAAATCAAGATATTAGTGCCATTAATGGAAATGATGAGAATAGATGAATACAGGGACAATGTTCTCAAGTTGATTTCTAATGTGCCAAATCAACAACAAGGTCACAACAAAAACAAAAGCGGGCCAAAAAATAAGGTGAACAATCTTGGACAAGAAGTTATGAGGACCCCTGAAATTTATCTTGGCGATGCTATAACAAAAAATCCTTCCCAAGTAGTTCCATTATATATAACACTATTGATCAATAACAAGCTGGTAAGAAATTGTATGATTGACTCTGGAGCTGCTATAAATATTATACCAATAGCATTTATGAAAGAGTTAGGTTTGCAGGTGGACATAACATATGGCAAATGTTATGCAATGGATAATAGGTCCATCCCTATTGTTGGAGTTATGAAGGATGTGGAATTAAAATTGGCCTCGTGCCCCGAAGCCATTTATATAACTAGTATTATTGTAGTAGACACTCCACCATAATATGGAATGTTATTATCCAGACAGTGGACTACTGCAGTAGGAGGGAATGTCCAACTAGACCAATCATACACAACCATACCAGTGAATGGGAAGGAGGTTGTTATATAGAGAGCCAAGAAATGAGAACATAATAGAACGATTGGATCCAAACCAAATGATTTTTTTCTGTGATATAGATCTTGGGAGTTTTAGGGTTGAAAAATAACAACCTAAATTACAAAACACAGAGCCAATAAAAAGAGAAGTTCAAACAGATTAACATGGTGTGTGGAGAATGTATTTTGATGGAGCCTGCAGCAAAGGAGGAAATGGGATAGGAGTTGTATTCATTTCACCTGCAGGCAAAACATTCAAACACTCATTCTTGTTGACCTTTGAATGCAAAAATAACATTACTGATTATGAGGCATTATTGCTTGGATTGAACATTGCCCTGAAACATGGAATCAAGTTACTAACAGTATATGGTGACTCTGAGTTAGTTATTTAACAAATCAGGGTGAAATATTCATCAAAGAATAAGAGATTGAAGCAATATAGAAATGTTGTATGGGATACCATTGAACTATTCGATGTATTCTCTATAGGCTGGATAGAGAGGTCCAAAAACATAATGGCTGATTTCCTGGCAAATGTGGCCCTAAAAAGAGATGATATTACATTATCAAGAATAAATGAAGTAGAATTCAAGACCAGGCCAACAATCCCTGATAATATTTATAACTGGCAAGTTTTCAATGATGACCAAGATCTCATTAAATTCCTCCATTGTGTGGACCAATATGAGTCTCAAGAAATTGACTTCAATGCATTTGTGGAAGAGGTAGATGATAAAGAGACTCTTTTTGGAAAAGAAGTGATCCAACTCAAAACGAATAAAATACCCAAGGGTCTTGTAGCCCTAGAAAGAGTGTTTAATGGACAAGATAGATATAATCTAAAACCTGCAACAATTGATCTTAAGGATGTTGAAGAGATCAACCTGGGAATAGAGATAGTCCCTAAAAAGGTTTATATTAGAAGAAAGATAAGTCCAAAAATCAAGGAAATGCTTATAATCTTACTTAGAAAATATAAACATGTGTTTGCCTAGTCTTATGATGATCTAAAAGCATATAGAGAAGATCTATTTCAACATGAAATACCATTGAAACCTAATGCTAAACCATTCAAACAAAGACAAAGGCCCATAAATCCTACATTGGCACCCAAAATGCAAGAAGAACTCATGAAACTTGGAGAAGGAGGTATTAGCAAACCAATTAGACATTCTTCTTGGGTATCAAACTTGGTACCTGTAAGAAAAAAGAATGGTGATATAAGATTGTGTGTAGACTTTAGAAACTTGAACATCTCATCACTGAAAGATAATTACCCTCTTCCAAACATGGAGGCAATGTTACAACAAGTAATAGGATGTGAATTATTGTCCATGATGGATAGTTTCTCTGGGTACAACCAAGTAAAGGTTAAAGAATCAAAACAATATAAAACTACTTTTACAACACCTTGGCGTACCTATGTTTATGTAAGAATGCCATTTGTTCTTACAAATGCTGGTGCAACATTTCAAAGGGCCATGGATGTAGCTTTTGTTGATCTGATTAACTCAATAATGGTAGTTTACTAGGATGATCTTACAACATATTCTAAAAGGATGAAAGATCATTGTTCACATTTGGAGAAGATTTTTATCAGGGCATTGGAATATGGTATTTCCTTAAATCCAAAGAAGTACCTTTTTGCTGTGACAAAAGGAAAATTGCTAGGGCACATAGTCTCAAAGCATGGTGTAAGGATTGATCCTAAAAGGGTAGAGGCTATTGACAAAATTCCTATCTTAAGAAATGTGAAGGCCATTCAATCTTTCTTTGGAAAAATAAATTTTGTCAGAAGATTTATATCAAACTTTGCAAAAATTGTTAAACCAGTCTCCAAAATGTTGAAGAAGGGTGCAAAGATGGATTGGACTAAGGAGGCCATTGATGCATTTACATCCATTAAGAAAGCTATTAAAGAATCTCTTGTGTTAAAATCCCCATATTTTAACAAGCCATTCCAAATATTTTCCTTTGCATCTTTTCATACAATGGCAGCTGTGTTACTACAAAAGAATAATGAAGGGTATGAACAACCCATATCATTTTTCAGTAAATCACTTCAAGGAGCAGAATTGAAGTATGACATTACTGAGAAACAAGCCTATGCCTTAGCAAAAGCAATGAATGCTTTCAGACCATATTTGGTTGGAGCTCATGTGATAGCTTATATACCAAATGATGCAATAAAAGATGTCTTTACCTAAAATGAACTCAAAAGACGAAGATGTAGGTGGATCAATAGAATTCAAGAGTTTAATATTGACATCCAAATCACCAAGCTTGTTAGAGGGCAATGTTTGGCTAAACTAATGGCTGAATCAAATTTGGAGGCTACACAAATTTGTAACACAACGGAGGAAGATAATGTTATTGCTAGCATTGAGCATACACCTTGGTACACAAATGTCATGTATTATCTCAAAAACATGAAATGTCCTCAGGGCCTAAATGACAACTAAAGAAGGACTTTGAAACTTGTTGCATCAAAATATGTCTTCATGGATGGGGATTTATATTGGAAAAACAAAGATGGCATTTTACTTTTATGCCTAGGTCAGACACAAGCTAAGAAGATGTTACAAGACGTGCATAAAGGTGTGTGTGGAGGGCACTTCTCAGTGAAGACTACTGCCCATAAGATAATGAGAGTAGGTTACTACTGGCCTGAAGTTTTTAAAGATGCCCACAAATATATGAGGAAGTGTGAAGCCTGTCAAAAGTTCTCTAGGAAACTAAGCTATCAAGGAGTTGTACCACTGAGGCTAATGTAGGTTGAAGCTCCATTTCATCAATGGGGAGTTGACTTTATAGGTGAAATCACAGAAAAATCTAGTGGTGGACATAAATGGATTTTGGTAGCAACAAATTACTTTACCAAGTGGATAGAAGCAATCCCTACCAGACAGGCCACTAGTAAGGTGGTGGTTAATTTTCTAATAGAAAATATCATTACTAGGTTTGGAGTTCCAGTAAGACTCATTACAAATAATGGCATGTGTTTCAGATCAGAAGAGTTCAAAACATTCTGTGAGTCATATGGCATAACAATTTCATATGCTTGCACATATCATCCTTGGGCTAATGGATAGGTAGAATCAAGCACCAAGAGCATCCTAAAAATAATCAAAAAAATGTTAGAAAATAACAAGAAGACTTGGGACTCAAAACTAAGAATGGCTTTATGGGAAAATAGGGTTACTTTAAAGAAAGCTATAGGGAAATCTCTATTTGAACTGGTATACGGTACACAAGCTAGGCTTCTTGTGCATAATCTTTTGCTAGTTTATAAATTTATTCTTCAGGAAGATATAGATGTCCCTGAACCTATCAAAGAAAGAATAGAACAATTAGCATAATTGGATGAAATAAGGGCCCAAGCACAAGAACAAAATGAGAAATTGCAATTACGAATGAAATATCTATTTGATTGAAGGGCTAAAGAAAGGAAATTTAAGGTGGATGACATGGTTCTCATGTGGAATGCTAGAGGGTAGGATAAAGAAAAACATGGTAAGTTTGAGGCATTATGGTTGGGCCCATTTATCATCACTGGTAAATGTGGAGAAGATTCTTATTACATACAAAATATGATTGGTGAAGAACAGGAACTGCCAGTGCATGGACAGTTCATGAAACATTTCTTCTCTTGAAAGAAAATTTTCCATGCACAGTAGATTAGGATTTTTATTTCCCACCCTTTCCCACCACCATTAGTCTGCATCCCAAAGTATTTTTCTAGATTCTTGGAATGACTTCACAGCCATTCATCCCTTGCCAGAGCCACTGTTGGACCAAAATTTTGAAACCCTAAAATTTTGCTATTTCTCGCCATCATCCCCAATAAGCCATTTTAAATTTTTCACCTAACTTGAAAAAACACATCCATTTCATCCATATTGCTAACCTAAAATAACCTTTAGTTTCTTCACCTTCACCATGAAATGAAAATTATATCAAAAACACTGTTATATCCCTAAGTTATGGCTAATATTGGTGAGACAACACTATGTCAGGAAGACTCATTTTCAAGTCTCTTCGATAGTCCGAAGGTATAAGAGGACAAAAATCTTGACTTGACAGCATATCGTGCTAAGACCACATATTCGAAGAGATTGGTATATTGAGGAGACAAAGAGGTGTCAGGATGAGTCACTTGGCAGTCTCTTCGATATCCCAAACACATGGAAAAGACATATCGAATAGACCAAGGCATATTGGCGTGACACCAAAATGTGTCACGTCGATTGAACAAATTTTTTTGAAAATAGTTTGAAAAAAGGAATTTGAGATGTCAGGGTTCCATGATTTCTGGTCTCACCGATGAGCCAACAATATAAAAGAATATTAAAGGATTTCGAAGTAACATTGCAACATCAAAGAGAGGTAGTTTTCAGTCTCTTCGAAAAGGCGAAGCACATTCGATAGAAACTGCAACATGGAGAGGGGTACCTTGCCAGGCCTATGGTCACAGGTGCTCTATGCAGATTAACAGATCGATATCTTAATCAAATTTGCTTATGCCCATAGTCTCTATTCCTTAATTATGCTTAGTTATGAGAAGATGCAATATATGAATAGTCATGTTGATTCAGGCCTAAATCTTGTTTGGTTCCCATATTTATAAGGGAAACCAAGGCTTAGATAAGATCATCATTCTTCAAGTAAGACAATTTATATATTTCATAATACTATTCTCTCCAGCCATATTTCAAGTTCAAGACATTACACTTCTATGATATTTTAATATTATAATGGGCAAGGATGGTTAAAATTGTTGACATGTCTATGGTGTTCTGATATTCTATTGGTATTCAATTTTATAAGCTACTTCACTATCTCCATCTTGGCTATTTCCAGTTATTTAAATCATTAGATTTATCAAGGCACATTTGTAGTCATTGTGTGGATGTTTTTTGATTGGTTTCTATTGGAAGTTGATTTAATTCCTTTTGAGTGGTTTATATTTACTGGTCTCTATTTTGAGTTAAATCCTTTAAAGTAAATCATATTGGTGGGTTTCCTTCAAATAGAATTAAAACCTTTCAGGTAAACACAATAACTAGAAAGAGTCAACTAGATCTTAAAGAAGAGTCTAGTAACTAATAGTCTTGCATGTTCACATAAGGTGTGAACATTTAAAAGGTGCCAGATAATCAGAGTTAAACCAAGTAGTTACGCAAATCATTTAAGCCTTGACCCCATTTACCCAATATTAGGCACTAGTCTTCCCAAAACAATATTTCAAAACATTTCACACTTTCAAATCTCAAACTCTAGTATTAGGAATTACTTTTAGCCTTACAATCTACTTCACACCCATATGCCAATGTGAAGGTCATACAAGTCTACATTAATAGTTAAGGTATACCCACCTAGGTCTAGTAGAGCCTAAAGTGAAGGGGATTTTAGTCATATTTGCCCCGTGTCATTAGCCAAAAGCATCAAGAGAGCTTGGCAACCTCTTAGGGTTAACAACCTACATTTTTGAGACCTAATAGATTCCACATGGCGTTTTGCATACGGAAGATGTTAGGGTATACATACATGCAAGCCTATAGGAATATAACCACATGATATTAGGGAAGTTCTACTTGTATGAACTGACCACCAATGATATTATGTTGAAAGAAGAATACAGTGTTCTACATGAGAAAAATTTAGACACCTGGTTAAATTTTTGGTGCAGGGGCATTAGGGCCTCAGAAGCACTTCTTTTTGTCATTTTGGGTTTTAGGTTGTTTTTTGTGTTTTTAAGTTTCAATAAGGTCATTTATGACCATGTGTTCTCATATTAATCCATTTTTGAAGTGTTTTGGGTTGTTGGTTTAAAAGTTGCTAATGTTGCTAAAAATTGTCAAAAAGGTTACTAAAAGTTGTCATGCAACTTTGGCAAGTGGCAAAAAAGCAAAGATTTGTTTAAAAAAAAAGAAAGAAACATTAAAATGAGTTATAAAATTATTGTTAATGGATGTATACACCCAAAAAAAGGTCGAATGCAGCATTGGGAAATTGATTTTTGTAACTTTGATGAATTGAAACAAGCTTTTTTTGAGTTTTAAAACGCTACAGTTCTATTCTATCATTTGGTATGGATTGTACGTCCATAGATTGGTATAAAATCAATTGTATCATGTTTCCATGTGAATCCTCTTTCTTTTTCCTTTTTTGGCATCAAATTTCATTAAGTATTTTGAAAGTTATGGCATTTTCTTTGAAAACAGTCTAAAATTGCTTTTTTTTCAACGTTGCAGTCCTGTTCTATTGCTTTGTACAGCTTATACGGACCATATATTGTTCTAAGATTTATTGGATAGCATAGATATGTGAATCTAATTCATTTTTCATTTTGTTGCATCAATTTTCATTGAGTTACTAAAAAGTTATTGCATTTTTCCTAAAATCAGCCTAAGACCCTACCTAGGATTTCAGTCAACAAAGAAAATGCAAAATCTTGAATTCCCACATGAGAAAATACTGAAAACTTGTAGGAAATTCTGTTTTAACGTATTCATCATGCATGTAGGGTTTGGAGTCTCCATTTTCTCGTGGGAAGGAGAATTAGAGGACAGTTTGTTGCATTTTTGCTTCTTTCACAGTCATAAACCTTCATTGTAATTGTTGAGTCAAAATCTTGCACTGTCTCTTTAGGTTTGGGTTGTTGAAGATTGTACTAAGTTGTAAAAAGTTCATGCATACCTAGATCAAGAGTCTTGTACATTCTTTGAAGGTTTTCATGAAGTTTGTTATGACTGTCCCAAAAGAACAGTTTATGCCCAGGGTTCAAGAGTGGTAAACTTATGTATTGTCACACTGTGAATCATCACTTAAGAGTTGCTCATGATTCCTTAGGGTCCTTGACAAGTCTACCATGACATTTTTGCACTGTCCCAAAGTGTGTTGGATTAAAGTATCTAAGCAAGTTCAATATTAAGGTCTAAGAAAGTGCTCATAGGTGCAGCAATGGAGAACATGCAAGAATACCTTACCTTCTGGGTTTGTTGTCTCTTAGAATGTCCTTCCTTTGCATCAATTTTCTTATGATGTTGGATGATGTCTAGGTTAGATATATCTTGAGAAGGATTCATGATGAATTCTTGTGGCTTGATGAGCCATATATGATAACAAAAGATGTCATCAAGGCTATAACTAGCATGTGCTCCACCAAAAATGTTCCGGCCTTGAAGACAATGAAGAATAATGTTGTAGTGTAGTTAACTGGAGAAAAATTTGATAAGAGTATCACTCACCATAAATGACATTGAGGATCCAACAGTCATATTTGTATCAATGGTTATTGGGTACAAGGTTTATTTCTCCAACAGGGAGAATTCAGTGTCTACAATAGCTATTTACACAGCATATGATATGGTCAAGAATAACAAATACTATGACCTATGTGAGTTGCTTTGGGAACAACTAATGGAAAACTTGAAAAGGACAAAGGACGTAAAGTATCTCTTTAAGTATGGAACATTGATCACCTGAATATTTTCCTACTTTCTGAGAGAGTTACCTGGTTTAGGAAATATTGGTTGGCTTGGGCATTCTCCTGTTGTAACCCAAATTAGAAATCATGTGCAAAGTCTAGGAAATACACATAAATAGAATGCATCCTTATGGGGATACTTCAAGAATTTCCAAAAGAAAATGCAGGATAGAACTAGAATTCCTAAACAAATTGTAAAGAAGTATGAAATGGATATTGTGTTCATGGTAGATAAGGACAAATGCCTCATGCAGGCTGTTGAACCAAGAACTATTTGGGTCCCACCTATAAGATATGAGGTAACAAAAGAAGTCTTGGTTGGTTTGGTAGAATTAATGTTAAGCAAACCCAAGGATCCCAAGGAAGAGAGGTTTGGTACATATGAGGAATTGTCTCTCAAAATTCATCTAAAGCAAACTCAACTGGAGACCCAAAGAAAGGTCAAAAGATATGTAGCAAAATTTGCCAAGAGCCATGGGTTTAAAGATGAGGAAATAAGCAAAGAAAGGGCAAAGGTAGAGGCATCAAGGGTTGCAAGTTCCCTAGAAGGGAAAACATCAAATGCCCCAGAAAAGAAGGAAGAGGAGAAAGTTGAAAAAGGAAAGTCTACATTTGGTCTTGCAAGAAGAACAAAGGCCTCCACCTCTGCAGGTACTTCAAAGAGTTTTGAACCATCCATTAAAAAGACAAAGACTACAAGTGCTGAAAAAGAGGTACCTGAGAAAGAAGCTAAGCTTGAAGAACAAGTACTGGTGGAGAAAACTATAGATAAGAAGACAAGAAAGAAAACAAAGGCAACAAAAAGAGTGTATGTAAGCCTGGGTGAAGGAGAAGAAGAAGAAAAAGAAGAAATAGATAAGGAGACTAAAACAAAAAGGGCAAGAACAGAGGAAACCACTTCTAGTAAGAAGAAGAAGCCCTCAATAAAGACCAAGAAGAAGAAAGGAGATGAGAAGACTGAAAGTGAAGCAACGTTGTCCTTGGAAACATTAGTCAATACATTTGCTCAGCATGGAAATTTGAAACCCATTGTTGAGATGTATGATGAAAGATCTGATGCATAAAAGATAATTATTGAAACAATAGTCATCAGATATATGGAAATGTTTAGTAAAGCTCTGATTGAAATTTTGGATCAATTACTAGATAGCCTAGCTAGAATTATGTCAGCAAGGAAGGAAGTGGTCATGGCTAAAGATGTTGAAATAAGAGAGTATATCTTATTGATTCTTTGTCCAGATATAACAAATGAAGAAAAGACCAAAGTCACAAAGATACTCAATGATAAATTCAGAACAAAGAGAAGAGTGAATACACTTCTGGCTGGTGACACTGAGAAACTGGTTAAAGAGACAAAGGAGATAACACTAAGTGTATTGCATGAATTGCAAATTACAACTGTTGCAGATATTGATAAAGAAGAACAAGTTAACAAGGTTGACACTTCTAATGCTATTCTAGAAGTAAATGATGAGCAGAGTATGGACCAAGGTGCAATCACTCCTCCAAAGAATTCAGGAAAGGTTCAAGAAATGAAAGAAACTGAAGTAGAGAAAAAGTCTGAAAAAGAAAAGACAGTCCCTGAACAGAATATCTCTAAGTAACAAGAAGAGAAGAGAGAAAAGGAAAATGAACAAATGATGGACATTCCTGAAAGAAATGAACAAGAACACAGTCAAGAACTACCTCCAGAGAGACCAGAAATTGAAAAGAAGAGAGACACTATTGACTCCTTAAGAGAGTTCTTGGAGAAACATAAAGAAGCTCAAACTTTGACTGCTCCTGAGCTTTTGCAAGGATCTATCAACTGTGCTTCTATGTCCCCTCTACAGAAGTTAAGACTTGGTACAATTCTCCAAACTAATGTACAAGAGGAAGTACTAAAATCTTTCATCTTCAATATAGAGGATAGCAAATTTTTAGAAGACGCATTAGCAATTTTTGAAAAACTAATGCCTAGAGTAAGAATAGACACATCCTCGGGTCCTGTTGTACAAGTAAAGAAATTAATGGAATCCATCAATTCTCATTTTGAGTCCTTGGAGAAAGCAGTAAAAAGAAAGTAAGGTCGAAGATTGATGATAAAAGACTAGTAGAGCTAAAAGATAAAGCTTCTCAAGAAAAAATTTTGTTAGATAAAAGTGTAGAATATGCACAGTTAGCCCTTAAAGAAGCAAGTGAACTGTATCAATTTTGTCTTACATGGCCGGACAAAACTAAGGAGATAAAAGATAAAATAGACAGATGGGAAGCCCAAATAATGAAGATATCCATAACTTATGACCAGGCAAAAGATGCCATTGGTAATCAAAGGGCACAAGTGGAGATTATTCATTCTAATATACATAAGTTGCAAACCCAGAGCGATATCATAAAGCATAGAATGAGTCAGCTTCGGGAAGTAGCAAGTTTCAAAATTGCATCCCTAACTAAGTTAATAGGAGATGCAAACAAAACAAGGCAAAGCACTAAATTCCCTGATACAGTAAAGAAAGCAAAAGACTTGGTGTCCCAGATTAATGGGCACATACTAATTTTGAGTGACACTAAGACTAGTTGGGATTAAGAAATGGTGCAGTTAAAACAGATCTATAAAGATGTTCTTCTAGAACAACAACAACAGTAAGCATTCATTTTATATATATCACTTGTATATATGCGGCAAAGTAGAAGAATAGTTTTGAATTTTTGGCAACTTGTAAATATCTCTATATCATACACCTTTGCCATTGATGTCAAAGGGGGAGAAGAAAAAGCATGTGAATTTTTTTTTTGAAAAACAATAAAAGAAGCATGAAGATAGGGGGGTAGTGTATAAAGAGAAATGGGGAGTTGTAACAATTTTTCACATAAAGTGTTGCCATCAATGCCACAGAGGGAGATTGTTGGCAACTTGTGTATGATGTTTGAATATGTTTTCATTGATGGCAACAAGCAAAGAAACAAGATCGAAATAGTGGTTTGGTCCGGAGAAGAAGAGTTGGCCATTTTGGCTAAGAGTTAGTAGTATACAAGAGATAGTGACAGAGCCCCAGTATAATGGATGGCATTGGTCTGCAGTAGAAGACAAGATCATGTGGTTCTAGTATGTTATTTGTATTCCTTTGATGATCCTATTTCCAAGTTTTTAGCTCTTGAAAAGTATTAGTAGCACACATTCTAATAGTCTAAGTCTGGAAAGACAGAGTACATTGTGATCAGAGCAGAACACTCATTTGTTTTGGTCTGCATTCCTCCACTATTACATATCTTCCTATGTGGTTTTGAGGTGTTGTAAACACATGTTTGAAGTATCTAAATCTAGATTTGCAAGTTCTAAGTTCCACCAGAGAGTTAGTTATGAATTCCTAAGTATCGCTACTTAGTATGGTGTATTTTGACTGTGACAGGGTATGTGTTCCAGTGGTCCGCATTCTACCGCAAAAGAATATTTTGCTCTGTGGTTCTGGAAGTGTGATACATGACATGTGAAGAGTCTCTGATATGTATTTGAGCAAGTTTTGTCATCCACGGTGGAAGATGTTGTTTGACTGTTGAACTGAACAAGTGAACCAATGGTATTAGCTGACATGACAGTATGGTGTGTGCATGCGGTAAGTTTTGTTGTTTGGAACTTAATCCTAAGTGGTGAAATAGTTGAGGCTGACATGTGTGAAGGTATTTCAAATATTTTTTGGATCCGCTATAGATTTTGGGGAATGAATTTGGCTGACAGAGTACATAATGCATGACTGCACGGTACACCTTATCAGGCCGACCTAATATGAAGATTTTGTTGGTTGCAGATATAAATATGAGACTAAATTCAATATTTGAAAGGTGATTAGATGATGTGAGTATGGTGTATATATAAAAGTGAAGAGCAGGAGAAAAGAGCAGAAGAAGAGAGATCTTGTCTAATGTAAAAGCAGAGTAGTGAAATAGAGCAGTCAAGATGAAGAGTTTTGAGACAATATTTTTAGCACTCTTTAGGACTGCATTCATGCATGTCTAGATGCAATCTGAGCAGTTCATTTTGGTAGTGACTCATCTCCTTTCTTCTTTCTTTCTCTAGGCAGTGAGCCTTCTTGCAGTGAGCACTTCTTTGGGCAGTGAGCCCTAAGGTAGTGAGCCTTCATTGTAATTCGATATTGATCCTACATAATATATTGTGAGCTAACACTCACTGTGGTTTTTCCCTGTTTTTGGTTTTCCATGTAAAAATCCTTGTGTTCATGCATGATGGATTGTGGTTGTCTCTTCTACGTTTAATCTGTTTAATTATTGCATGCAATAAATGGATTATTAGACTAACAACTAAAAGATTTAATAAGATATTGATTCACCCCCCCTCTCAGTATCTTGGGTGTTCAACAGGATGTTGTATCTCTAGTGTGAGTGCACATCTTTATCTATATTGCAATCAAAAAGCCCTCTACGGAGGTAGGATATCATGCATATCCTTTTATTCAAATGCCCTCTGTGGAGATGGGGATGGTGTATCTATTGAGCTAGTGCACATCCTTTTTACTTAAAAAGTCCTCCGAGCTGGCGGGGTTGGTTCTAAGACTATCCTCCCTTAAGAGTGTCTTTGGTGGTTGTTGTGGCATAAGCCCAACCATTAGATGTGTCTGCAGCATGTTTGAGATGGTGGGAAATTAGCAATAAGCTCCTTCCATTGCCTTTTTTGTTGTGTTTAAGATGTATAGTATGTCTTTGGCATGCTATATGACACTTGTGTCTTTTGTGTGTTTCCCCCTATGTAGTCTCAAGGGTGTGGCGAAATACCCCTCCTACACTCGGGCTTTGTATGGTTTGTTTTCTCCCAAGCATAGTCTCAAGGGTGTGGCAAAATGCCCCTCCTATGCTTTAGGTTTTGTATGGCATGTTTTCTCTCAAGTGTAGTCTCAAGGGTGTGGCGAAATACCCCTCCTGCACTTTGGGATTTATTTGGTGTGTCTTCTCGCCCATATGTAGTCTCAAGGGTGTGGCGAAATGCCCCTCCTACATTTTAGGTTGTGTGTTGCATTTTTACTTTCTATGTATCTTTAAATAGGAAAATTAAAAATAAATATCATTGTATTCATCATGTCTTGTGTGACTGCTCTTGTGTCTTCATCATGTATTGCATGTCTTCAATACTGTCTTCTTTATGTCTTGCGTGCTTCCTACTATCTTCATTATGTTTTACGTGTCTGTGATGTGTCTTCTGATGCTTACCTAAGGCTACCTGGGCTAGAAGTAGTCTCTCAATCTTGGTGTATGCATATTCTTTATGTGATTGGTGTGTTTTTTACCGTACTTTAATGCATGTATGAGTCATAAGATCGTACATACATTAAAGTGGGGGCTAAATGTTATGTCATAAAATGTCCCCTAGGACTTTTACCTCCTAAGTTTAGCTCCGAGGTCCCTTGAATTTGATCTTGCATGTTAAATCTGACTCCCAAGACAAAATGGCTTGAAACCCATGTCAAATGGGGCTTGAGGGACATTGTAGAACTTAACCTTGACCCAAAATAGGCCACAAGGCTTAGGCGCTCATGACCTTGTCCTGTCCTATTTTGGCAGGATCCCAAATTTCAACGTGGGTAAAGTGATCATTAAAGGTGTCCCTTGTTGACATCTTAAGTTTGAATTACAAAATTTGTAGCGAGAATGCATATATAATCATGTTTAGGACTTCATTTGTAAACTAGAGATGGATAATGTGAACTTGTGATCTTATGCTAAGGATATTCAAGGTGTTCATTGTGTTACAAAGCAATCTTGTGTTGCTATAGTGTTTGTTTGTTGTGGATTGGCTTCATCAATCCATATCCTCATGGCATGAAAGCACGTCATCCTTCCATGAGAGCTACACCTCTGACATGATAACTATTTGTGCTTCAATCAATCATTTATCAATTTGTTTTTGCCTTTGTCCTACAAGGATACACACTCTTTATGAAACAACGGTGTTGGAAGGCTTGAATGCCATTCTAGGGCTTGACTGAGGCAAGCTCCTAAACACCACAACCCCCAACCCCTCTCCTTGTGATTGCAAGTAACAGGTATCGAATCTCAAAGAGTAGAGTTGCAAAGGAGTGTTGCAGAGGATAAAGGTCCTGGATCTATTGGAAAAGAGTAGAAAAGAGCACTATTAGGGCTTGGGTGCTAGTCCCTTTGCCCTCCAGGTTTGTAGGGCCTGAAATCTCTGGAACAGGGAAAATCAGTGGCAGAAGGAGTCCAAAAACCCTTGAAGAAAATACCATCTTGGGCTTGGGCACGAGTCCCTTTGCCCCCGACATTTAAGGATTCTAAACTTTAAAATCTGGTATGTATCTGATCTTCATTTGGCATCTCTATGTGCGAGCATTTGTCAGAATTCTTCTGTTTGTTTATTATTTTGCATAATTAGGGTTTTGAGCATAATTGGGCTTAAATCAACACATTAATCAACAATTTCAAAATTTCCCTATCACTACAAGTGACAACCAACATGTAGGTGAATCCTCTTATAGAAGTTGTGATTCAACTCGATTAAATGTCCTTGAATGTGTGTAGTGAAAGGAGGATCTAGACATATCATCAAATCAATCCTATCCCCCTTTTCCTACATAACAGATATTATGGTTGGATCTATTGTTTCATCTACCTCTTGTTTGGACATTGAGAAGTTCAACAGAATGAGGTATGAGCTGTGGAAGTTGAAAATGGAGAATTTGCTGGAAGAAAGAAACCAGTGGTTGGTTGTCTTAAAAGAGAAGAAACCCAACGATTTCTCTCAAGATGAATGGGATAGGCTGGATAAGAAGGCACGGGGAACAATTCGCTTGTGTCTTGTAGATTCTATCCTATTGAATGTCGCAAGGGAAGAGACTACACATAGCTTGTGGAAGTGTTTGGGTGAGATCTACCAAGCCAATGGTATGGTAAACAAACATTACTTGAAGCATAAATTATTTTCTATGAAAATGAAAGAGGGTGAATCAGTTGCAGAGCATTTAAATTCATTTAATTTATTGTTGAGTCAACTAGCATCAGTAGATGTTGAGGTCAATGAGGAAGATAAATGTATCTTGCTTCTTTGGTCTTTACCTGAGTCTTGGGAGAATGCTATACTGGCTATCACTGCTAACCTCATGGATTCAAAGTTTGATGCTCTTGTTGTAGTTTTGTTGGCACAAGAATTGAGGAAGAGGAGTTTGGATAGTTCATGGGATGCTCTCAGTGTTAGGGCAATTTCTAAGGAAAGAGGATTGAGAGGAGATCAGAAAGGGGCTAAGGACAAGTCTAAGTGCTGATCTAAGACTCATGGTAAGAAGAATAGAGTTAATTGTTGGAACTATGGTAAAAGGGAACATGTGAAGGAGTGTAGAAACCCAAAGAAACATTGGGAGAGTGCTTCTGATAAGTCCTCAAATGCAGGTGAAGAAGTTTTACTTTCTGAATGTAATGTTGTTTCTAATGATCATTGGTTGGTTGACTCAGGATGGTCATTTCATATGACCCTGTATAAGGAATGGTATTCCACATATGAAGAGTATGATGGAGGTAATGTGTACTTTGGGGACAACTCTACATATTTGATAGTTGGGAAAGGCAAGGTATTGTTGTGTTTCAGTGATGGGAGGATTAAAACCCTTCCTGGTGTTTTGCATGTTCCTGGATTAGATAGAAATTTGATTTCAGTTTCAAAGTTGAATGATTCAGGAACACATGTAACATTTGATAAGTATAGTTGTAGATTGGTGAGAGGAAACTTGGTGGTAGAAAAGGGGAAGAGAATGGGAACCTTGTTTAGTCTATAAGCCACTAAAATTTGTAATGTCTCTTATGTTTCTAAGGATTTTTAAAACACTTGTATGTTGTGGCACCGTAGATTGGGCCACACTAGTAATAATGTTTTTAAAGCAATCAAGAATAAAGATTTGTTGGATGGTTTTTCTTATTCTGATGAGCATTGCATGTTTGATAAACAAAACAGAAAATCATTTCCTTTAGGAAGCAATAGAGAAAAATAGAAGTTAGAGATTATTCATACAGATGTGTTTGGACCTATAGATAATGATTCTATCAGAAGATCTCATTATTTTGTCACTTCCATTGATGATGTATCTAGATTTACATGGATTTATTTTATGAAACACAAATCTCAAGTTTTCACTAAGTTTAAGGATTTTAAAGTCTTAGTTGAAAACCAATCAAGATTAAAGATAAAAATATTAAGATCTAACAATGGAGGGAAATATTGTTCTAAGGAATTTGATGAGTTTTGTAAGCATGAAGGTATAATCAGACAAAAGACAACTCCATATACACCACAACAAAATGGTGTTATAGAAAGGATGAACCAAATAATCATGGAAAGAACCAGAAGTATGCTGAGTGATTCATAGTTGGATAAATGCTTTTGGATAGAGGTTGTGTGTACTACTTGCTACTTGATTAACAGATCTCCTTGTAAGGCCCTTGATTCAACACCTTATGAAGTGTGGATAGGTAAGAAAACTTTCATTTCACATTTAAGGGTTTTTGGATGTGAGGCTTTTGTTCATGTGCCTAAGGATCTAAGTTGGATCCAAAAGATAAAAAGTGTACATTCATTAGATATGGTGATAATGTCAAAGGTTATAAGCTTTGGAATCCACTAACTCGTAAGATTATCTATTCTAGAGATGTTATTTTCAGGGAACTTAAAGCTATTTCTAAACCTGAGCAGCCAAAAGAAAAAGAAGAAAAGGTAAAAAGAGTCTACTTTGATTTAGAGCAGCAAGATGCACCTCAGGAAGAACACAATGATGGATTGGGGGTGAAGAAGAAGAAGAAGATTCAAGTAGTTTTGATGAAGATGAATCTATTGTTACAGAAGAAGTTGGTATAGATGATCATGTAGAAGAACAAGTAGAGTCTCTTACTCCACCCTTGAGGAGATCCACAAGACAATAGAACCCAGTTGACAGGTATAGTCCACTAGATTTCTATTGTGTATTTATTTTCTTGAGTACTAATGATGAACCTAGATCCTATAGGGAAGCTATTCATGTAAATGATAGTGAGTCTTGGTAGTTAGCCAAGTAGGAGGAGATGATGGCTTTAGACTCTTGTAACACCTGGGATCTTGTTCATTTTCCAAAAGGAAGAAAGGCCATAGGTTGAAAATGGGTCTTCAAGAATAAGTTTGGAGCATATGGTTCATTGGAGAAGTACAAGGCTAGACTAGTAGCCAAAGGCTACTCCTAGAGAGAGGGAGTTGATTTTGGTGAAATTTTCTCTCCTCTTGCTAAATTGACTTCTATTAGATTTCTTTTATCCATTGTTGTAGCTTATGATTGGGAGATTGAGCAAATGGATGTTCAGACTATGTTCTTGCATGGAGATCTTGAGGAAGAAATTAAATATATGCAACAGCCTACAAGTTTTGAGGTAAAAGGAAAAGAACATTGGGTTTGTAGGTTGAAGAGGTTTCTCTATAGTTTGAAATAGTCCCCCAAAATATGGTATCAAAAGTTTGACTCATTTGTGTTGAAGTTAGGTTTTGTTAGAAGTGAGGAGGATCATTATGTTTACATTCATTGTATTGATGATTCTATATTGATCATTGCTTTGTATGTTGATGACATGTTATTTTTATCAATACTAAGGATATGATCCGTGAGCTGAAAGCTCAACTTTTAGGTGCATTCGATATGAAGGATCTTGGGCTGTCAGGTATATTCTGGGCATGGAGATCAGGAGGGACAGAGGTAATAGAAAGCTTTGGTTGTCACAAAGTAAGCATGTGAATACTATTTTGCATAGATTTAGTTTGTAGAACTGTAACCCAATTAGAGTTCCTTTACCCATTGGTACTAAGCATTCATTAGATATGTGTTCAAAGAATGATGATGATTTTGAGGATATGTCTAATGTGTCATATGCTAGTGATGTAGGGAGTTTGATGTATGCAATGGTTTGCACTAGGCCAGATATTGCCCAAGAAGTGGGAGTTTTGAGCATAATTATGTCTAACCTTGTTAGACAATGTTAGAATTATGCAAAGAGGGTGTTTAAATATCTTGTAGGTACTCCTGATCATTATTTGGTTTATTTAGATATTGATAGTGATGATAAAACTTTGGACATTTAGGGATTTGTTGATTCAGATTGGGCAGGTGACTTGGATAGTCAAAGGTCCACTAGTGGCTATGTGTTTACTCTATTTGGAGGAGCAATGAGTTGGATGAGTAAGAGGCAGCCCACAGTTGTGTTATCCACAACCAAAGTAGAGTATATGGTTTTTACTCATGTCTCTAAGGAGGTAGTTTGGTTGAGGAGATTCTTTACAAGTATTGGTTTTGATTGCAGGATCATTCAGATTGGTTGTGATAGCTAGAATGCTATCTTTTTGGCAAAGAATCCTATGTATCATGCTCGGACTAAGCATGTTGATGTTTAAAATCACTTTGTTTGAGAATTGGTTGCAAATGGACATATTGAGCTGAAGAAGATAGACACTTAGGAGAATGTTGCAGATTCATTGACAAAACTCATGAGCACAAAGAAGTTTGTGTGGTGTAGAGAGGCCATGGGCCTTGTTTCTAGTGCCTGATTATTTTTCATTTGATCTCCTATGGGTTGATTTACAATGTATAATGTCAAGTGGGAGAATGTTGGGATAAGGTGCCATTAACCTTGTAAATCTCAATATTGTATTTATTCCATTTATTATTTGTAATTTGTAATTACCCATAGGGGAATGAGGTAATTTCACTAGCAGTGGTAATTCTGGAGTCATCGGAGGTAATTAAGGAGTGACATTTATGGTTGGAAATTGTAAAACTCATGAGTAAATGAAGGTAGGTGCCACCTTGTGAGAATCTGCTATTTTTAACATATATGACACACATCATATTGTTTTGTGGGTGCATGTAAAGAATCTATGATAGTTGCAAGTTGTCATAAGATTCTATGACACTATGACATGTATGATGGATATCCATTAGTTGTAAGTTGCTATGTTTATCCCCAGGCACCCATCTTGGGAAGATGCTCTTTGGTGGAATCTATGATGGTTATGATGCATCATAAGATGAGGTAAGATGTTATTCTTGACCTTGGGCGCCCAACTTTGCATGGGTATCTTTTGACAAGTGGAGGATGCATGTATGACGACATTTAATGTTTGCATGTTGAGGATTCTCTGGAGAGAGAATGTGGATGCCTAGAGTGGAGGGAAAACACTTCTATAAGTATTTTTCCATGTATTTGTTGTAGCATACAAATTTACAGGTACTCAGGTGCTTCAAGAATGTTGTCGGATTGAAGATTGGTAGAGAGAGTTGTGTAGTTGATGTATTGTATAATCTTATGTAGATTAGTACAAACTTGTGCCTCATTCTTGGTGGACTTTGTTTACTTGAAAGGGTTTTATCCACAGAAACACTATGTCATTGTGTTCAGTTCTTCATGCTTGATATTTTCTCTATAGTGGGTTTTCTGTTTTGATGCAATCTGGACATTCTATAATACACTGGTTAAAGATCGCTAAACTTAATTCAATCAGATTTCCATTGAGTAGTGTTTGTCTTCATTTCTAACAGTCCCACTTGGGATCTTTAGCCCCACTTTGTGGTGTTAGCTTGGGACACTCCTTTGGTTTGTATTTATCAGTCTAATGAAGTTTTATTTTTTGTAAGTGAGCGAGAATGCATATTTAAATGAGTTTTGCAATTCATTTTATCAACTAGATGACATCTAGAGGATTGATGTGAATTTTTTCTCATATTGTGTTCTATGCTAAAGTGTTCTACATGTTTGGAGTGTTATCTACTTGTGGATACCATTGAAGCTTGTGTGCAGGCTTTGAAGGAATTTTAAATCCCTCTTCATCACTCTTCTTTGTTGGTGTAGGATATTCATCAATTAATGTCGTATCTTTTGTGGTTTTCATAATCATTGTCGTTCATTATTCATTATATTGTTGTTGATCTGACCTCTGCCCTACTAGGGCATGTACTCTTGGATCTAATCATCATTCTAGTGGAGGTGGGAACACCAACACGGGGTTTGACTAAGGCAAACCCTTAAACACAGCACAACCTTTTCCTCTTTCCTTGTGTGCAGGTTGGAGAAACAAGCTTCGGGAGCTAATTTTTGGGAAGAAGGTAGAGCAGATAGGTGCAAGTCTGGTGATATATGAGTTTCTTCTTAACCCTAGAAAAGGCCTACGGCACCCAAGTTCCTGGGTTTGGGGCATTTCTGCTATAAAATCTAGGTTTTGAATCCTTCTCTAACCTCTGTTGTACTTTATGTTCACTAAGATCCATTTCTAATAGATAGTTATAATCTGTTCTTCATCATTCTAGGGTTTGACCATTACTCTTATCTTGCTTGCTTGACTTTGGTTGAACATGGTTGATCCATCTATATACAACAAAAGCACAGAACCCTGGTAGTTTGACTCTCCTTTGTGGGTAGAATCCAAGCTTGATTTGTGTCCTAATGTTGTGGAAGAGGGATTTGACCTAGTTTAGCTCTTTAGGCTAGATCACTCTTTTCCACTTAACATTTTGGTGAACCCACCATTGCTTGCACTCTTGCATCCTTCTTTCAGATCTGAGTTGATCTTCACTCTAGATCTGATTGGGAGTGAGTTCTTCAATCATTTTGCATTCATGCATAGTTAAATTTTGCATAGTTTCAAAACTAGGGTTTGTCAAAACCTTGCATTTTATAGACAATTTTGCTAGTCTTGCTAGTTTTATTTTTTAAAATGAAGTACAATGTTTAGTTGATTAAGTAAATACAACATCTACCATAGGTCTATTAAGGCACTTAAAGAGAATTGCCTAAATAGACACATCTTAAAACTAGATCTATGCAAACACATCTATATGGAATGCCTCGAAGTCAAAAAGTATTTTAAATAAAGAAAAATTAATGTAAACAATCAAATTAGACTAAACAAACACCTAAAATGGGAGAGAAAGTTGTGCATTGTTGGTTTTGATTCTTTTAATTATTTAAAGATGAAAACTAATCTCTAATAATCAATCAAAAAATAATTTAAATCTATATAAATATAATCTTTGAATTTCAAATATTTCTTAGGAAAATTTAATAATAATTAACAATATTTTAATTTAAAATGAAATTGTTCATCAAATTTCATTTATAGTTTTACATCCATTTAACATTTTATTTTATTTCTCTCCATATTAAATATATATGTTACATCATTTTCACATTTATAATATACTAATATATTTTTAATTATACATATTTTATTTTATTATAATATTTTATATTATATAATAAAATTTAAAGAGGTCAAATATTAATTATAGTTATAAAAATTTATTTGAATTTTGTTTGAAGATTTCAAATTTAAATATATACACTTATGAAAACAATTGAACAAATAATTTCAAAAGTCCTATATTAACTTATATACAAAGTCATCTCTTACAATTTAGTTTCTATTTATAATTATTCTTTATTAATTCCTATTCAAAATATTTAATTATTAAAATCTAAAAAAATACAAAATGACAATACCAAAAAGACAACTTCGAGAATATATCCGATTAACTACAAAACTAAAGTAGATTATCCACTTGGCAAAACCAAAAATAATAGCGAGTGTTTTGTTTTGTTTTATGTGCTTGTAAGTGGTGCAACGTGCCTCCTTTAAATTTCTTATTAGAGACTTTGTGAAAAAAAAAAATTCTTATTATGAGAACAACTTTTGAATAATTCTACCTAGTATATTGGGTTGGGAAACGAAAGTGAATTTACGAAGTCAATGTTCATATTCATAGTCAACATTTTTCTTTTCCATGTAAAGATTTCCCGAGCATGTGGTCGTTGAATACTTACTTTGTGGCTTCCCTTATTCTAATCCCCATATGTAATAACTAAAATAAATTTATTATTATAATAAATAAGTTATAGAGTGAGGTGGGGGACATTTAATTTTTAAGTTAATTATAAGGAGATATTGTCCATGAATCTATAGGATGACCCACTTCACAAATGATGCATTTAACACCTCTAGATCTTATAGTAGGTTTATAGGATAAATCACCACTTGATAGTTATGGTCTAGTTCTATATAAAAGTGTCATTTGATCCTTAGGTCTTCTTATAATAAGAATAAAGACATCGTGCTTACATATTCTAGGGACAATAAGTAAATATTAAGGTTGTTAGATGATAATGTAGTTAATTGGATTATGGTTAATTTTAGAATTTAGATATTAAATTTGAAGTGTAATCCTTATAATTGATTTGTCCTAAATATTTATTTTATTGTTAGATGTAATCATGCTCAGTTTTGTCTTGATCTGGTTGATATGGTATGATTATGTTTTCTCTATCATGGTTTTGTCTACATTTGTCATACAACTCCAAAACTTGTACTTATATATTTATACCTATTTTTTGCACCAGTGTGGATTTGATGAACATCTTGGAAATCCATCGTGCAAGTATTGAAGCTTTGAAAATTCAACAAACCTTAGTAAAACCCCTTTTTGTTATTTTTCACAAAAATTGAAAGTATGGAAAATACACAAGATACAAGATGTCTAATGTGCATAGTATATGCTAATATAAATAATAGTTTCTATTTATGATCTGATATGATTTAAATTTGAATATTCTAATATGATCTAATGATAACCAGATGATGAGATAAAATGATTCTAAGATTCGATCTAGTGTCTTATGACTTGTTTTTAAATATGACCTCTTAGGTGCTAAATTTAAATACTTCAACACACAATCCAACAACTAATAGTCTCTAGGGGATTCACTTAATAAGCCAATGACAACACCTATATATAGTAGTAATAAACAACACTAATTTCATTTCTACCTCTCAAATTTATGTTTTTAATACCTCTTTGCATACTATAGTATAATTAAAATACCTCTCTATTTTCATTAGATATTCTTTGTACCTTTTTTTTGGTTACTATTGACCTATTTCAATGATCTTGACTCAAATAGTCCTTTCACAAAGGCCCCTTGTCCCTATCCCTTTTGTGCATAACCCATCAAATATAATAGATCCAAGATCACCTTTAATGGGTTCCCCATCTTTAGAAAATCCCCAAAAGCCCTAAGTCCATAATCTAAAGTGTTCTAAGTGTTTTTCTTTAGAATTTATTTATCTTTCACCAGGTTTGTGTTGTTATATGGCGTGTAATTAGACTCAGAGGTTAAATTTACCCCACTTTTATCAGTACGATTTCTCCCCAAATTATTTAACAGGGTCAAGGGGCAGTGCCCCTTGCAGTGGTTTGGGGGCAGCACCCCCAAGACGGGGTCAAGGGGCATCGCCCCTTGTAGGGTCCAAGGGATAGTGCCCCTGGCGCGCTCCCTATTGTGATACAGGGCGAGGTTGAGGGGTAGCGCCCCCGAAACCTCCAACGATTTTTATTATTTATTAAAGGCGTTAGGAATTGTTTTTTCTATTGGTCGACTTAAAAAAACCCTATTTTTGTAACCGACATAAGGCTTGATAAAAACGAGTAAGGGTTAGGGTTTCCATTGATGTATTGTAGCATTTTGTAGCTGTATTTCAAGTTGCAAGGATTGCTAGTTGTAATCGGTTTTGATTTACTGGATAATAATATCGGACACTCTGTTGGTGGATGTAGCCCGGGTTTGGGTGAACCACGTTAAAACTTGTCTCTCGCTGTTATTATTTCTGTGTATTTTCATTCCTCTGTTTAATCTTTATTTGTATTAAATTGATATCTTATGCATGCAATTCCTAATAGTTTGCAGGTTTGCAAACCTACCGAAAGGCCAAAAAATCCTTTGCCTTAGTCTTTTTTGGGCATTTTGGTGAGATGTCCAACCGGTGAACTAGTTCGCTAGTTCACCATTTTTCCAAAACCCTAAAATAGCGCTAAGGAAAGGGGAAAAGATGTGAGTCTTTCAAAATTTTGGTGAAATGACGAACCAACGAACTGGATTGCTGGTTTGCCATTTCTCCAAAATGCCAAAAATTGCAACAGGCAGGGTTCTTTGGTTCAAAATTTCACTAAGTTGCCAAAGAGGCGAAAAGAGGCATCAAATAAAGAAAGAAAAGGCTTTTGGCAAGTTTGCAAGTTCGTGAACTCATTGAAACACCAAAAATAGTTTCAAAGTTCAAGTTTTCACTGAGTTGCCGAAATGAAAAGCAAAGAAAGAGAAGTGATTTCTCTCTCACCAAGTTCACAAGTTCACAAACTTTGTGAAATGCTAAAGATGAATTGTGTTTTCTTCATTTTGTCCAATAAAGAAAAGAACCAAGAGAATGAATGGCTTTCGGCAGGTTCACAAAATTGTCAAAATGTTGAAAGCATTTAGGATGACTAGGTTCACAAGTTTCGAGAAATGTCGAATCGTCAAAATCTGAAGAAAAAGATAACAAGATGAGAGAAAGAAGGAAGACAAGTGAAAAGATCGCATGGTTCGGTGGTTCACTGAAATGTCAAATCACTAAAAAATAAGATAAGTAAAGGGGAAAAGTAAGTAAAGTTTTAAAGTTTGCGAACTTCCAACTTCACCAAAAGTCTTCCCAAGTGCATAATGCATGTTTTGAAACATGTTCTAGCAGGATTCTTATGCCAAATGTCCACATACACGCAGAAATACCATTATTGCAGATTGGAGTAGGTATTCAAGTAGATAGAATAGTGTATGGATTTAATGCTACAAGCACTTGAGGTAGATGGATTTTCTAGTGACACATTTGACTATGGCTCCCTCCACATTAAATCTTGGTACCAAAAGTATGGGCAAGCACTCCTCTACAAAAATTTTCTAACATACCCACATGAATGTGATGCAGAAGGCATGGGAGACCTACAAAATGTGTTGACCAAGTTTTCCCACACCTAGGGCTACAATAATGAATTTGTAAAGATATATATGCATATGAAAAGATGTATTGTTCGTGGGTTAGTCATTGGTTCATTATCCAAGAAGAAGGATTTGTTAGTAGGATTGGGCCTTATGTCATTTTCCAAGAATTGGGTGAATCTAATGGAACGTGTTCTATTTCAGATCTCTTGAATGTCTTCACTTCCAGTTTAATAATGAGTGGAAAGGTATCATTTTGTGTTATCTTCTCCCCTGATTTGGATCATTCTTTCATTGTAATGGTTATTTAGCCTTCACAATTAATACACAAAACTAATTTTTGCCTCTCTCTAATAATTTACACTATGTCTATTTGAAGATTGTATGCTTATATTGTTGATAAAATGGTCCCTCTTGTAGCATTCATTTTTTTGTTCTAACCTCTATGGAAGTTTTGTGGGTCTGTGTAATTTTAGTCAGCCTTTGAGATCATTGTTGTGTTATGTCAGGTCCAATCAAATGAACTAAATACAGTGTATCACCCACTTTCATTTCTAACATTCCTTCTTGTCCCTTTTCCCTGGTGATTATTAGCATAGGTTTAGTTACAAGTTATTTTTCTAAGCCTTAATCTTAGAAAGAGGAACCAGCTTTCTCTAGAGGTCTGATCTCATTTGCAAGGCCCCACACCTTGAGATCAATCCAATGTTTCACTGGATTGTGGCAGCAACAGGCTTCAACAAAGGGTGCAAATCCATGTGACAATAGTTTTTGGCACACCCAATGGGACCAGTTTGATTGTCCTCATCATCCATTAAAGAGTTTTAGTGTGTTCTTCAATGCATCTTTCTATTTAGGGTAGTTTTCTTCAACATCATGGTGTCTCCAAGCTCAAATCTACTAGTTTAAGTTGCCCAAGTGCATAAATATTATCAGGGATCAGGATTTCAGTGATATTCTTGGTCTTTTCTTACTTTTTGAAGCATTTTAATCACCTGGCAAGTCTCTTCTAGTATGTACCTTGTTCTCAAGAGCATATTTGATTGCTCTTATTTAAAGAATATTTGAATGAGTTCTAATGCTCTAATATGTCAAATTGTCATGGAAGTTATGGCTATTTCCATCCACCAAGAATATGCTTCCATATACCCATCATAACTTTCACATCTCCATTATGGCTCTACCTAGAAATAGAGTCTTTGTGGCCTTCAACAAAGGAAGCCCTCCTGACCTTGTACAATATGATGATATTCCAACTACACCTCTAAAAGTTATTCCCTTTTTCACTGGTGAGAATTCCACTGCACCTGTAGAACACATCCAAGACATTGCCAGTGTATGTGCTATTCACAATGCTACCCAAGATAATGTTGTTGTAAGACTCCTTACTTCTTCCTTGAAAGGAAAATCTCTCTAATGCTATAAGGGGTTACCAAAAAATTCTATTGATGATTGGGATGAGTTGGCATATAGGCTCTGTCAGGACTTTGAAGACAAAAGTGATCATTTGCTCCTAATAAAATAACTGAAAACTATTAAAAGAGTTCCCCATGAATTCATGGTTGATTTTAATTTAAGATTTCAAAAGACTTGGGATAGAATCCCACCATTGGTGAGGCCTTCCCCTAGTGTTTCCTTTTTATATTATTTGAGATCCCTGAATAGTGATATTGTTGTTATGATCTAGTATGTGGGAGGGAATGTGTTACTGAACACCTATGAGATAGCTATTAGGGCAGAGAATTATTTGATCTAGGTTGGAAAGATACACCCTACCTCCAATGCCCTTATTCCCTAAAGCCCCATTCATTTATCCAAATGTGGCACCAATTCCTACAACAACTACCAGCCAATAGACTTACCCTATCGAACTTTCCACTGAGCTAAACACTATATTACAAATGGAAGCCATAAGGAAGTAGTAGGAACAATCTAATAGACCATATCAACCTTCCAATCAGACCTATCAGCCTAACAAGAATCCTTACCAAGGAAGCAGGCAACGACAAAATTAGCTAAGCTATGCTAGGCCCATGAACACTGTAAACCTAGCTATCACGAGCTCATCAAGAGCCCTTGTTCCAACACAAAATATCTTGGCTCGGGATCATGAGTGTTGTTATCCATACTACAAGCCCCATAGCCAAAACACATGTCGAAATAGAGAATCCCATCAAGCTTTGATGGTTCAGAATGCATCAACAATTCCAGAGCAATAGATTGGACCTAGTCAGCAGACTATGGGATGACAGAAACAAATGCAAGCTAAGCTTGTACTAATGAATTGGCATGAAGTTGATTTTTGTGGCATGAACAAGACCGTTGCATTAGGCAAGGACACAAATATAGTTGCATACAACACACAATTAAAGAGGACAACCATAGAGGCTAGATCTGCCTCTATGGTTGGCCAAGCCTCTACTTCCCAAGTAGCCCCTACTGCCATGAAGACTTCCAAAAAGGTTGGTCACATACCCTTTAACATTGTGGAGGTGCAGTCAAATTAAGAAGAGGATGAGGAGTGTTCTGATAATGATGATCCCTTGATTACTCCTAAGGCTGAGAGGGACTTATAGATGAATGATGAAAGATCTATTTCTCATTCAGAGGAGGTTGCAAAGGAAATTAACCCAACGGCCATAGAGGGTGGTGGCATTAACTTATTTGATGAGCTTCCACGCTTTATAGAGGATAGTGTTGAAGTTGAGGGGTTTGGATTCTTGTTTGATCAACTATCTTACTTTTTGGGCCAAGATCAAGAGAGAGTAGCAATGCCTACATCAACAAAAAGTTGGAAGAAACAAGATATTACAAACCTCGATGGGTTACTAGTCTTTAAAGACAAACATGGGAATGAGCTTCTAGTTCACAAGGAAGAGCATGAAGATGGTCCTATGTTGGGGAATGAAGAGTTTGATGCACATAAAATTTCTCATCAAATTGAGCAAGATATTGAACAAAAGCCTATACCCCATAAGGAGGATCTTGACATCCCTTCAAGCTTATAGGAAGGCTACCATGAATCAAAGGTGAGCCCCTTCATGCAAAAGAGTAAAGAAGATATTCTACTCAAATTGTGCCTTCAAGTCAGCACCTCTAAAGGATAACCGTCATGAGCAACATGAGCATGAGGAGGAAGTGGACATATTTCTAGACAAGCCATGAGAATAGAACATCCCAACTAGTAGAATGATAATGAAGAATCAGAGCCTAATCATGAGGTCCACACTGATGGTTTTCATGTCATTTCAAGGGGTTGTCCTATTAGACATCTAGCCCAACTAGAGATAGATAGAATGTAGTCACCACTTTTCATGCTTACTCCTAAGCATGAAGTTGAGCATTAAGATGAGCAGAATCTGCCCACCTATCCATTTCAAAATAGTTGCATTCTCAATCAGTTCAAGTGGGTATGCGAGTTTGATTTTATTCTTAAATTGGAACTTCATCAATATGTTGTATGCCCACTCTCTCCCCACCAATTTTTAGCTTCCCATAAGCATGAAAAACATGTTAAATTAATCAGAAAGGGCAGTTGTTTTGAAAAACTAGTTAATGTCTTTGTTTGAGTCTTCTTCTTGTTGGTAAGTTTAAGTTTAGATTAGGTTTGTGTATGTTGTATTTTCAAATAAGTGTTGTTGCACATTGATGAGAGCCATTCAAGTTCTATTTTATACCATATTTTAGCCTTTTTCCTGTGCCATTTAACCCATTTTCATATTCCATTTCCATGCCTTATCTTTCCATTTTACCACCTTTATGTTGCATATGATTAAATATATAAGTAATATTTAATTTATTTTTTAGATAAAATATCAAAATAATAAATATTAGATTGTATATTTGTTGCCATTATGTTAAAAAAATAAATTCTACAACATGAGGAGGAGAATGCAGATTTTCTATCACCTGTGGATGCACCTATTAGCAAATTAGTTCCAAACATTATTAAGTAATTATTTCCTCTATCTATTTATAACCAATTAATCTTAAGTTTTAATTTTATGAAAGAGAATGTCTTCGCGTCAAAAACAATATTCTATTTTATTGTAACAATAAGCTAAATAAGCTCCTCCATTTTAGGCTAAGTTGTTGTCAATAAATAAAATAGTCAAATGTGAGCCACAAAATCATAGCAAGAGGTGTGAGAATAGGAAATAGTTTGTAGCATATTCATTATATAAATATGAGCTGGATGATAAGACGAGGAGGTAGAAAACAACGAAAGGCAAACTTTGTAACATCTTTTGATAATTCAAACAATGTCTTGCATGATCAAATCAACATAGAAATGCATGTTTGTTTCATCACCCACCGTACTGAGGAGGTAGGGCCCACTTTTTAGGACGTCTGGTGATTTTTGTTATTTTAGCAGTGTGTTTGCTTTCTGTTTTGATTGCATCTGTTTATGTATCTCTATTAACTATTGTTTTTGTTTTATATCATACTGTGATTTTCAGCTTTGAACATTTTAAGTCAAGATTTTAAGTTCTAGACTTATTGACTATTACAAAATGATGTTATTCCTATCACAGAACACTGTTGTTCCTGTCGCAAAACACTATTGTTCCTGTAACAGTTCCTGTCACATAAGTAAAATAGAAACATTAAGTGAGATTTCCACTTAGGAAGTTGATTGAAGTTAGAAGTTCATTGCATTTATACTCACCTCACTACCTGCAGCCCTTGTATATATAGCCATGACATCTTTCACATGTTTATGCACCAAGATTGACACTTTGACCAAACTAAATTCAGTTATTGTTTAGGGTCAAAATTGATAGTTTGTTTAACTAGGTTAAATACTACCATTTCACCACTAAGCATTGGGAGGACAAGGACTAAGCTTATGAACAAGCTTCTAATCACTTTGTTTGTCCCTTATGTTCACGTGGTTATGAAACCTAAGGCCCTAATCAAGATTTTATCAAGTGTTTTCCTTTCAACCAAGTAAAACCCTAATTATGCCTTAAATCAGAAATATACAGAAACTGATGAAACAACTGGCAAAACTGATAATAGAAGTGCAGAGATAGAGTTTCAGAGATAGAGTACCCAGATTTTGATGGCCACTTGGACTAGAGTGCCCATTCTAGTGTCCTAAAAGTTTCCACACAGGAAAATCTTCTACACAAGGTGTCTGAGACTGCTAAAAGGCTTCTAGATCCTGAAATAAACCCCTGGTTGGAGTAGGGCGCCCACTCCAATGTCCCACAAGTCTCAGAATCTAAAAATCTAAAAGTCTATCGTGACTGTACCCACAATATCTTCCTTTCTATAGTTCCTTTCCATTGGAACCTGTAAAACATGATCTACACCTACACAAGAAAGAAAATGTTGCGGCTATATAGGAGCTTCCCTCAGTCAAGCCCCGTCTTTGGTATTTCTACCTCAACAATAACCAAAGATAAAGATTTGCAGAAGTGTGTACAAACCTAACAATGTGTGTATGCATAAAAAATCAAACCCTAGATGTCTCAATCAAGGGAAGATCAACAACTTGCTTTGCATCAATAAGCACATACAACTTCACCTCAAGGAGATGAGATAAATGAAGACTTGCATGAACAAGAAGGCGAATCAGTAATGTCCACGGAGGATCTGCAAGCTTGTTGTTGGAGGCTTCAACCCTTCTCCCGATCATGCAAAGGGTGTACAAACCCTAGGAAGAGCAAGATAGACTCAAGATCTTGATTCCCAATCAACATCCATTGTCTCCAAGATAGCAAATATAAAAGACTTTCAAGAGCTTCAACAAGTCACTTATCTTCAATGGCAATTGTAGCAGAGTTTTGGCATCAAGCTTGCATAAGAATTATGTGTGATAAAATGATTTTCAAATGTCTTTTTATATCTAGCTTTAAGGAAATTCAAATTTTGAAAGAACATCTTGATATCGCGTGAAAAATGAGAATTTGAAAACAAAATCCCGAGGTACTCGGCGGGAGCTAACACCCTGCCAAAATTCAAAATCCTAGGAAACAGGGGAGGACTAGGGCATGGGCGCCAAAGTCCTAGCCCCCAATTTCCACTCAGATCTGCATTTTTGGGGGTCCTAGGGACCCAAATCTCAAATCCCCTTTCTGGGTTCTATCAACAAGTTACCTCAAAAAGTGAATAAACTGCTTCTAAAATTAGTCAATCAAGGTTTCGGGAAGGCTGAAAAAGAAAAGGTTGAGAGGTCACCAAGAGTGAGAAGATAAACTGAGGGAAATTGTACCATTCCATAGAGGAGGACAATTTCTGACGTTATACTTATTAAATATTAAATCCTTCTCATTATCTACCCCAATTTTGGCCTATCATTTTTGCGCTATTGCTGGGGAAAGGTGTTAAAAGGCCTATTATCTTAGTGAGTTGAGTTAGGACCAATGCATTAGGAAGAAAGCTCATGCAATTGTCGACCTTGCCTAGGTGAGTAATTCTAATTTGCGTTGCTTTAAATCATATAGATGCATGGTTTGAGTTTGTAGGTAGATCTTAGAAGATAAAATCATTTATATTCACACCAGTTGTTGTGAGTCAATTGATAGAAAGAAGTAATTTTGAAGAAATAATAGAACAAACATAAAAAATGAATTTTCAAGGTAGTTCAAACACATAAATTTTGAGAGAAAAATGCTTCAAAAATGAAAATTTTGAAGGCTATAGAAGGAAAATGTGCTTGGTGGCGGGGGCTTCGCCCCTTGACCCTACCCTACATCGCTATAGGGAATGTGCCCAGGGTGCTACTCTGAGACCCTGCAAGGGACACTACCCCTTGACCCCACTAGGGGTTTCCATCCCTAGACCCCTACTTTCAAATTTAAAAATAAAAGAAGAAATTGGTGGGAAATCGCATTGACATTGTTATGTCATAAAATGTCCCCCTAGGACTTTTTACCTCCTAGTTTACCTCCTAGGCCCCCTTAGATTAATCATGCATATGTAAAACTTGTCCCAGAGTAAATCCCCCATAAACCCATGACAAATGGGGCTTAGGGGCCTATCTTAATGCTTAATCAAGACCAAAAATAGACCTCTAGACTTGGGTACTTGTGCGCTAGTCTGGACCTATTTTGCCAGGACCTAAATTTTAAAGTGTCAGTTTATGACTATTAAAAGGTTTCTCTTTGTTGGCCTTTTTAATTTAATTTATGAATGTTAGCGGGAATGCATATATAAACATGTTTAGGACTTCATTTTAGTCCTAGTTGAGAAAAGGCAAACTTATGATCATCAAGTAGAGAGCATTCAAGGCATTCATTGTGTTGTGTTTGTTGCAGATTTGGCTCCATCAACTCATTTCCTCATGATTTGAAGGCACTTCATCTCCGTGAGGGTTTTCACCTCCAAGGTGATATCTATTTGTGTTTCAATCAAGCTATCTTATCCTTTGATTTTCCCTCTATCCACCAAGGACACGTACTCTATCTAACAATAATGTTGGAAGGCTTGAATGTCATTTCAAGGCTTGACCAAGGCAAGCTCCTAAACACCACAACCCTCAACCCCTCTTGTGATTGCAGGTCATAGGTCTTGTGATTGCAGGTTATAGGTTATAGGTTATAGGTTTTAGCACATTTACATTGAAAAAAAGTGAAAATTTTAAGCATTATTAGGTTCATAAACAAGCATAGATTTGCATGCTTTCATTGCATTTGTCACAAATATCTTTAATTTTAGATCTTCAATTCATTTTCAAGCATATATTCATTGGTCATTTGAAAATTTTGCATAATTTAATGCTTTATATTAAAAATTGGCATATATTCTAAATTACACATTGTGTATTTCAACACTAAAGGTTGTATACACTTTCTTCAAATTTCTTTAAGCAAAATTTCAAACCTTTTATCTTGCCTTATTGTGTAGCACTATTTCCATCTTACCCACTTTCTTTTTTGTGAACTCCATATGTCTTTTAGAACCTATTTTCCTCAAACAAGTGCTTTGGTGCAAAATAATCTCACATACATGGCTTCTCATCACAAAAACACTATGTTCCCTCCAAGGGTTTATATGAAGAGGAAGACTCTTGAACCTGAATTAGTCTTTACACCACATGATAGAACAATCGTAAACATTGAAGGACCCATTTATATCACAGTGAAAGTAATGGAGATTCCTGTGACAAGAACGCTTATTGATCCTAATTGCATGAATAATGTGCCTACGGAGGAGTTCCTTTACACACATGATTTGATACAAGAATCCTATGAACCAACTGATATGATGATTAAAATACATACTGGACCTTTCCTCCTAGCCTTATGGAAGATTACTTTATTGATCACGGTATTTGATAAAGCCTTAGAAAAATCATTCGATATCATACCTACATCCGACCTCTTCCATATAAAATTGGGCCATCCATGGCTTAAGGCCATGAAAGTTGTCCCCTCAACAATTCATAAATGTGTAAAATTTCCTCTCCATGGAAGCATGCATACTATTCACCATAGTCTATGACAACCTATGGTTACTCAAAAATTTTTTAATCTTGATTACTTTTGGCCACAACCTACTGAACCTCCTGAACCATGACAAGATCTAATGTTCTTGGGATATAAACAATACAAAGCAAAATTACTATCAAAAGTGGTTAGACCTCCTATTCAACAAACAAGTGAAGAACAACCTGCATTAAAAGAACCCCCTAGACCGAAAGGTAAAGGAGTCTATGTTGAGGTACCTCCTCCGTCATCCCCACAAGGATCAGGAAGCACCCATAAAAAACAAAGCACTTCATCACAACAAATCAAATTTATACTGGCTTCCTCTTCTGAGATGTTAAAAACTATAGAAAATCATGACACTACCTTTACAAACATCACCAATAAAACAATAAGGAATAGGCAAGCAAGAGAAAGGAGGAAGAGAAGACAAGCTTTAGCTTGACAAAATACACCTCAACAAGAAAACATTCCACCAACAAATATTGGATCAAACAAGGATGAACTTAAGGTTGAAGAAGAATTTAAAGTTGATGATGAAAGTTGGGCAATTGTATCTTATGTACATCTCTCCTCTTGCATTTGACATTGGGAAGAAGATGATTTGCTCGACAAAAACTACTAGCTCAGTTGTGTAACAGTTAAGTATTTCTAACCCTTGGTGGCCACCTTTATCGTAGCACACCTTTGCTCGCTTATGCGGCCTCCTCTTATGTGTTGTGTTCCCCCGTGATGTGTTATATGTTGTTTAGGTCTCCTTGGATGACCCTTGATACTCTTGTAAGGTCAAGGATACCAAGAGACCACCTCTGTTGTGACCATTCTTCTATTTGTTTCATCATTGTTCTATCTTTCCTCTCCTCATTTTTATTGTTATGTTAATGCCTTAGGGGCATAGCGTTGTGGAGGGTGTTTTGGAGGCATCCTCGTACGTGGTGTTCCTAAGGCACTTGTTATCTTCTCTCATTTTTATTGTTTACCTTCTTCAGTGATTCTACCTAGTTGATGGATGATGAAAAAAAACAAATACTAATACGAACCGTGTGTCCCTTTAGCAAGAAAAGAAAAAATGGACCTAGTCCATATATGAAGATGGGATTGATATATATATTTGATGCTTGACTAGTAGAATCACTCCATGTGATATATCATCTTATAGCATTTCTTGTGACTAACATTTTACAATCCACTCAATCTGCTCTTGGACACTTTGATCGATATCTTACCTTGTTGCTACACTCGGTTTTGAGCTACCTATAGCATAGCCCAATGGTTATACTCAGCTCTGAACCTATGAGTATAGTCTTGGTCCTTGATGTGACTATTTTCATGCTTTCATGATATTATCTTGTCATCTTATCTTAGCATATCTTATGAATGTGTTTGTGGGAACATTCGGTGATCGTAAGCACATGTCACCTTTGGGGACATGGGCTTTGTGAGAGCTCTTGTTCCCTTGCATGTTTTCTCTCTACCTTAATATGCTTGATATCGGTAAGCGACATCAACCACCTCAAGGTGGGGGCATATATAATGATATATGTTTGATGATTTTGGTACTAATGAAGTGTGTTTGTAAGCCCTCTCCACAAGGTGGAATGTTGTATCTCTTGAGCTGGTGCACATCCTTATATCAATTGCAATCAAAAAGCCCTCTCTTGAGCTAGTGTGTACCCTTTTATACAAATCCCTTCTACGGAAGGAGAGGATGGTGTATCTCTTGAGCTAGTGCACATCCTTTTATACAAAGTCGTCATCAAGAGGCGGTGTTGGATCTTGAGCTATCCTCCCTTAAGCATGTCTTTGGCAGTTGTTGTAGCATAAGCTCAACCATCAGGTGTGTTTGGCATGTTTTAGATGGTGGGACTTAGCAATAAGCTCCTTCCATTGCTCATGTTTGTCGTGTTTAAGAGGTATACTATGTCTATGACATGCTATATAGTGCTCGTGTATTCTGTATGTCTTCTCTATGTGTTTTTCCTCATGTGTGTGTATCAAGAGTGTAGCGATGAGCTCCCCCCACACTCAAGTTTTGTTTGGCATGTTTTCCCCCTGGTGTAGTATCAAGTGTGTAGTGATGAGCTCCCCCTACATTTTGGCTTTTGTATTGCATGCTTTTGGTGGTTTCAAGGGCGTAGCAATGAGCTCCCCCCCGCCCCTTAGATTAGAAGTTTATTGCATATATATAAATGTTATATCAATGTATTCATCATGTTTTGCGTGACTGCTCTCATGTCTTCTTTGTGTTTTGCGTGCTTCCTACTATCTTCTTTGTGTTTTGTGTGCTTCTTACTATCTTCATTGTGTCTTGTGTGTCTTCAATGTGTCTTCTAGAGCTTACCTGAGCTTGGGGGCTAGAAATAGTTCCTCTATCTTTGCGTAAGACTTAGCTTCATGTGCCTAGTGTGTTTGATGTGTTTTCGACTATACTTTAATGCATGTATGGGTCGTAAGATCATACATACATTAAAGTGGGGGCTAAATGTTATGTTGTAAAATGTCCCCCTAGGACTTTTTCCCTCCTAGTTTAGCTCCTAGGTCCCCTTAGATTAATCATGCATATGTAAAACTTATCCCTGAGCAAATTCCCCCTAAACCCATGACAAATGGGGCTTAGGGTCATATCTTAATGCTTAATCAAGACCAAAAATAGGCCTCTAGACTTGGGCGTCCACGCCCTAGTCCAGACCTATTTTGTCGGGACCTAAATTTTAAAGTGTCAGTTTATGACCATTAAAAGGTTTTTCTTTGTTGGCCTTTTCAATTTAATTTACGAATGTTAGCAGGAATGCATATATAGACATGTTTAGGACTTCATTTTACTCCTAGTTGAAAAAAAGGTGAACTTATGATCATCAAACAAAGAGAATTCAAGGCATTCATTGTGTTGCAGAGTAGTATTGAGTTATGTTTGTATGTGTTTGTTGCAAATTTGGCTCCATCAACTCATTTCCTCATGATTTGAAGGCACTTCATTTCTATGAGGGTTTTCACCTCCAAGGTGATACCTATTTGTGTTTCAATCAATCTATGTTATCATTTGATTTTTCCTCTGTCCAAGGATGCACATTTTATCTAACAACGGTGTTGGAAGGCTGGAATACCATTTCAGGGCTTGACCAAGGCAAGCTCCTAAACACCACAACCCCCAACCCCTCTCTTGTGATTGCAGGTTATAGGTGTAGAATCTTGTGGAGAGGAGTTGCAGGAGAACAGGGCAGAGGATAAAGATTTAGGATCTGAAGAAAAGAGCGAAGAATATTCCTTTCTAGACAAGGGCACCTGCCCTAGTGTCCTCCCAATTGTCAGTGTCAGAAACTCTGAAGCAGGTTGCAGTCTTCATTATCTCATAGTTCCACATCTATAGAAAAAGTGGCCTATTGGACTAGGGCACCCACCCCAGTGTCCCTGAAGTTTCCACCTTCAGAAATTTGAATCCTAGTATGTTTCTAATCTGCATTTAGAATCTTCATGTGCGGTCATTTGTTGTATCTTGTTTGACTGTATCCGGAATCATAAAATCAGACTAGGGTTTGACATATTTATCAATCTATTCTTTCATATCATTCCTAAGTGACACTCAACCTATAGTTGAGTCCTCTCCATCTATAGTGACTTGGCTCAGTTGTTATCCTTGAATGTATATGTGAAAGGAGGGTTTGATTGCATCTAATTAACCACACTTCAACCTCATTCCCCATTTTCATATATAACGGACACAAAGTGATGTTTTTATATCCCCTCTACCTAAAGAATGCAACTAATTAAACCTCATTGATTGTTTCATTGGTGCTTCTAATAAAACCACTTGTGTGATACTTGGACCAAATAAATGTATGCATTCTTGTGTTAATTGACATTGATATTGTCTACGCAAGCATTCATTGTAATGATATTCATCCATTTTATTATTATCAAGTATTTTTTCATATAAATAATTCTACCATTCATTTTCTTATACATACATCAATTATAATGGTGGAGTTATTAAATGAATGATATTGCATTACTATACTTAATATGTTTGGTCATGAGACTATGGTTGCAGGTTTCTTATCGTGGTTACCCAACACTTTTTGCACCAGTACCAGTAGATGATGCTTCTCTACATGAGCATTGAATGATAGACTTTGTTGGCTTTGCTAACATTTTGTTGGCCTTGCTAGCTATATGGAACACATCAAGTTTCCTTTGTGCTTCGCTCTTGGAGATCACAAGAGGATTATTAGGAAAAGTGTTCAACATTCATGGACATAAGTTCTCTTTTGCACCATCCTTGATGTCAGACCATGTGGAAGATAGTATCCAACTTGGTATATGAGATCCATGAATCTTGCAGTACCATGTTATTGGCTAATTCTTCACAAGCCACCTATCCAAAGACAACTTGAAAACACGAACAAGGAGCTTTAGTATATTCTAATGTAGATTATCGTACTCCATAATAGGAATCTTTCTGTTATATTGGGATGAGCTAAATGAGATCAAGAATGTTTGTGGTAGTGGTTCTATTTTCTAGATTGTGATAAGGTTATTATTGGTCATCATTTCAAGTACTGTGTGCAATTGATTTCCATAGTTACTTTCATTGACAACATTCAGATGGAAGGAGCTAGGATTTGGATGGTATCATTTCATCATCCATATGAGATTTTCATTTTCTTTTGTCATTATATGTAGTTTTTTAGATGAAAAAAATTAAAAACATAAAATTAAAAAAAAAAAAAAATTCTAACAATGAAATCCTTCGAGTATTATTAGACAACTACAATTTGAAAACCAGTTTCTAGTGGATTGTAGTTGAAATAAATTCTTAGTGGTGAAAATTGTTTTTACAACGCCACTAAGCGGTAAGTGATTGAAAACTGGGTTGCCAGCGGTCACTTGTTGTTATCAAAATTGAAAGAAATGAAAAAAATGAAAAATTCCATTATTTGTGTTCTTTCTTTGGGTTAATCCTTTTAGGTACACTCAACTACTTCTATGGTTGTTTCACTCGATCTGAGTGCCTCTAGCACCTCTTGTAGCTCACTTGTGTAGATGTGCTCTAGTTTGTTGTGGTCAGCATGACTTTGATAACCTGTAGCACGAGTTACACATTCAGTTGAGGTGTTCGCACAAGTGAAGACAGAATAAACTACCATCGGTATGACCCATAGTGCTTCATTGTGATGGCGATCTTTCATTTGCGGCAGTACTTGTCACAATTTTTGGTTCCTTCCCTATTGCAGATTCACAGTTGCTAAGTTAGTTTGGGCTCCCAAACCTTGGCATAAATGGACATGCAAGTTGGTAAAACAGTCAATTTTATTTTCCTTATTTTATCTTTTAACTTTATTAATATTTCTTATTATATTAATCATATAAAGCAACATTCACACCAACCCTCTTCTTGTTTCCCAAGGATGGTCAACCCTTTAAGTTGGAGGGAGGTTCATCATCCTTATTACCTATCTTTCCACCCATCATTTCCTTTTGCTTATCCCATCATAACATCCATTATTTCCCACTTCATAATCATTTATATTATCTATCATTTCATCCATCTTTTAGATAGCCCATGAATGTGCAGACAATTTTTCATGATACTTCCTACATATAGCATTTCAAAAAATAATGCTATGGAAAAATGAAAAAAAAGAAAAATATTGAAAAATGAAAAATGAAGAAAAAAAAGTTGGAGGAGGTATGAATATTTAAAAAAATGATGAAAAGAAAATTGGAAAACAAAAACAAAGCCATGAAGCTTGCTATGAAGAGGAGTGATAGACAAGTTGAAAGAAAATGTGACTAACCATGAGTTGTAATAGTCAAGGTTGAAGAAAGCACAAGTCATAAATCCAAAGGCTACCAGTTCAACTCAAAACCTCTCAGAAATTAAAGATTGTACGAAGACGTGCAATATGCTAAGTTGGGGGGAACGATGAGATCCACTCACGTTCCATTTTATACCATATTTTATCCTTTTTCCTATACCATTTAACCCATTTTCATATTCCATTTCCATACCTTATCCTACCATTTTACCACCTTTATGTTGCATATGGTTAAATAGATAAGTAATATTCATTTTAGTTTTTAGATAAATATGTGAATAATAAATATGAGATTGTATATTTGTTGCCATTATGTTGAGAATAGAAATCCTACAGCATGAGGAGGAGAATGCAAATTTCCTGTCGCCCGTGGATGCACCTATTAGCAAATTAATTCCAAACATTATTAAATAATTATTTACTTATAAAATATTTTGGTTATCTATTTATAACCAATTAATCTTCAGTTTTAATTTTATAAAGGAGAATGTCCTCATGTCAAAAATAATATTGTATTTTATTATAACCACGAGCTAAATAAGCTCCTCCATTTTAGGCTAAGTTGTTGTCAACAAATAAAATAGTCAAATGTGAACCATGAAATAATAGAAAGGGGTGTGAGAATAGGAAATAGTTTGCAGCATATTCATTATATAAATATGAGTTACGTGATAATAAGGGGAGGTAGAAAACAACGAAAGGTAGAATTTGTATCATCTTTTGATAATTCAAACAACATCTTTCATGATCAAACTAGCATAGAGAGGTGTGCTTGTTTCATCACTTGGCGTATTGAGGAGGCAGGGCCCACTTCTTGGAACATCTAGTGATTTTTGTTATTTCAACAGTGTGTTTACTTTCTATTTTGATTGCATGTGTTTATGTATCTCTGTTAACTATTGTTTCTTCTCTATATCATACTGTGATTCTCAAATCTAAACATTTTAAGGTGTGATTTTAAGTTCTGGACTTATTGACTATTACAAATTGTTGTTGTTCCTATCACAGAACATTGTTGTTCCTGTCGTAGAACACTGTTGTTTCTATAACAGTTCCTGTCACAGAAGTAAAATAGAAACATTAAGTTAGATTTCCACTTAGGAAGTTGATTGAAGTTAGAAGTGCATTTCATTTATACTCAACTCACTACCTGTAGCCCTTGTGCATATAGCCACGACATCTTTTGCAAGTTTGCATCCCCAGATTGACACTTAGACCAAACTGAATTTAGCTATTAAATATTAAATCTTTCTCATTATCTACCTCAGCTTTGGCCTATCACACATTTTGCATTCTCATTAGGAGAATGTATTCTTTGTTGTTTTTTGTTTTGCCTTATGTTTGTTGTGGGGCAGTTTTAGTTGTTGTGATTAGTTGTATAGGTTACCTTTGACTCTTTGCCCAATAGATTGTTTAAGGCTACTGGATCCTTATGTTTAGCAGGCAAACATCATCGAGAGGTCACCAAAATGTTGTCCTATTTTATTCATCTTGACTAAAATAGTCCTTCCTTAAAGGCGCTTTGTCCCTCTCCCTTTTGTGCATAACCCATCACATATAACTGATCTGAAATCACCTTTAATGGATTCCCCATCCTAAAAATATCCTTGAAATACCTAAGTCCAAAATCCTAAGTGTTCTAAGTGTTTTACTTTAGAATTTCTTTGCCTTTCGGCAAGTTAGTAGGTTCGCAAACCTATCGAAAGGTCAAAAAAGGCTTTTCCTTAGTCTTTTCAAGGCATTCCAGTGAGATGTCAAATCGACGAACTAGTTCACCAGTTCACTATTTTGCCAAACATCAAAATGGCACTAAGGAAAGGGGAAAAGATGCGAGTGTTTTGGTATTTCAGTGAAACGACAAATTGATGAACTACCTTGCAGGTTTTCTGGATTTCTCTGGAATGCAAAAAATTGTAAAAGGCAGGTTCTTTGGTTCTAAATTTCACTAAGTTGCCAAAGAGGCAAAGAGAGGCATCAAATGAAGAAAGTGAGGGCTTTTGGCAAGTTCACAACTTCACAAACTTGCCCAAAAGGGTTTAAAGTTCAAGTGTTTGTCGAGTTTCCAAAATGGAAAGAAAAGAAAGAGAAATGATTTCCCTTTCAGCAAGTCCACAAACTTGCCAAAATGTCAATGATGGTTTGTGTTTTATTCATTTTTCCTAATAATGAAAAGAAGAAAGAGAACAAATAATTTTGGGTAGGTTTGTGAGTTCGTGAACTCATAGAAACACTAAAAGAAAAGGATGGGTAGGTTCACAAGTTCTAGGAAATGTTGAATCGCTAAAAACCAAACCAAAATGATAATAAGATGAGAGAAAGAAGGAAGACAAGTGAAAATCTCACTAGTTTGGTGGTTTGCTAAAACGCTGAATCATCGACAAAGAAGATAAGTAAAGGGGAACATAAGCAAAGTTTTAAAGTTTGCAAACTTCCAAGTTCGTTGAAACTCTTCCCAAGTTCATAACATGTTCTGGTAGGATTCTCAAGCTAAATGTCCATATACACCCAAAAACACTATTATTACATATTGGAGTAGGTATTAAGGTAGATAGAATAGTGTATGGCTTTAATGTTGGAGGTACCTGAGGTAGATGGATTTTCTAGCGACACATTTGATTATGGCTCCCTCCACATTAAATCTTGGTACCAAAAGTATGCGCGAGCACTCCTTTACATATATTTTCTGATATACCCACATGGATGTGATGTAGCAGGCATGGGCAACCTGCAAAACTTGTTGACCAAGTTTCCCATGCCTAGGGCTACAATAATGAATTTGTAAATCTATATATGCATATGAAAAGACGTATTATTGGTGGGTTGGTCACTGGGTCATTATCCAGGAAGAAAGATTTGTTAGCAGGCTTGGGCCTTATGTCATTTTCCAAGAACTGATTGAATCTAATGGATTGTCTTCTATTTTAGATCTCTCATGTCTTCACTTATAGTCCAATAATGAGTGGAAAGTTATCATTTTGTGTTATCTTCTCCCCTTTTTTAGATCATTCTTTCTTTGTAATGGTTGTTTATCCTTCATGATTAATACAAGAAACTAATTTTTGCTTCTCTCTAAGACTTTACACTATGTTTATTTAAAGATTGTATGCTTATATTGTGGATAAAATGAACCATCTTGTAGCATTCATTTTTTTGTTTTAACCTCTGTTGAAGTTTTATGGGTTTGTGTAAGTTTAGTTAGCCTTTGATATCATTACATTGTGTTATGTCAGGTCCAATCAAATGAACTAAATCTGGTGTATTATCCCCTTTCATTTCTAGCATTCCTCCTCCCTTTTCGCTGGTGATTATTAGCATAGGTTTAGTTACAAGTTATTTCTCTAAGCCTTAATCTTAGAAAGAGGAACCAACCTTCTCTAGAGCTATGATCTCATTTGCAAGGTCCCAGACCTTGAGATCAGTCCAATATTTCACTAGATTTTTGCAATAGCAAGCTTCAACAAAGGGTGCAAATCCATGTGACAACAATTACATTTTTATATCCCCTTATCACCTTTACCCTATCAACCAAGGAAACTTCCCACACCTACATCTAACTTGAAACTAGTTGTGATTATCATCCCATACATTAAAGAATCATCACAAAAAATATAGATGAGCTATGATAAATATATCATCATGTAGAAAGCTTTGATTTAAAATCACAAGTATACATCATAAACCCCAAACCCTTGCTACACCAACTCTAATAGAAGATCCCCTAATAGAAAATATCTCAATTATAGTATACATATTAATCTAAACTATAATGGAAGGATTTTAAAGATACCTAGATGTTCTTCTAGATAGGGTATGTTGGGTCCCAAAACCATAGGTCCAAAATCCTAGAGCATGCTCACACCTTCAAGGCCAAGGGGTGACATCAAGAAGGTAGAATAGGGTCTCATCCATAGATCAAGGATGGTTAAGGCCAACTGATGAGAGTGGGTATGCTCTCCTACACTTCAGACTTAGCCAGACCTAGGAGGGTATTCCTAAAGGTATCAGATGAAGCACAAACAAACAACCATAACCATACCTGATGTATATCTGACCCCTATATTTGTCACTAGGCCAAGATAAACTGGCTACACAAAACCTCTAATTAAGTTGATAAGACACCTTGCACATGCACCTAAAGATGAAAACATAATGATATCCCCATGAGATGAATTCACTTGACGTTACATACATAATGGCAAGGTGTAGACATGCATGACATGATTCACATATGATTTGAACACTTCATAGTCACTTAAGATTATTCCCTAATTATAACAATGAATCATGTACAACATGTGAAATCCTAAACTACTCCTACAACTAACGAGATAGAGGGTTTGATTAAAAGATTTTTTGCCCTTCACCAATCTGGATCGATGCCTACTCCATTGGGCAATAGGGTCAGAATGTAGGGAGGAGGGAAATTCATCCAACAACCATCAACAAAACATGAAATGCATTCACATACAAATCCAAAATGCATTTCATACTATGGATATACTTAATAATCCATAACATAGTTGCAATAATCCATTTGCAACAAAGGAGAGACCAATAAAAAAAATTGCATTGCATTAGATGTTATCACACATACATCTGACCTCAGTTACAATCGTGCTAGCAAATGTGACAAAGGAAAATACACAACTACAATTACATTTTCCCCTAAATCAGTACAAAATGACATGGAGACATACCATTACATGAAAATATGTGTTGAAGATCTTTCCTACGAGTTGCAAAAAAAATCCACTTGCATGCAGACCAGACAGACTTTGTTTGATTCCCTAGAATGACTTCGAGTAGACACAAGTCCAAAAATTGGTTTGACGACCAACCCTTGAAATGAGGTGAGAGTTTGTATTTATAACATGAAAATCCATACCCTAAGTTTTTTGAGAAATTTCCTGCTTGAACTGAGTTGTTTCAACAATTAAATCAAGCATTCATGGCAATCCTAGGAGTTGTCAGTGCATCTCGTTGCATTTTGACATGTTTATATAGTGCATCTAGTTGCATTTTGATGTATTGTACAATTTTTTATAGATTAATACAAACTTGTACCTCATTCTTGGTGGAGTTTGTTTACTTGAAAGGGTTTTATCCATGTAAACACAATGTCATTGTGTTCAGTTCTTCGTGCTTGATATTTTCTCTATAGTGGGTTTTCTTTTTTGATGCAATCTGGACATTCTATAATACACTGGTTAAAGATCCTTAAACTTAATTGAATCAAATTTATGTTGAGTAGTGTTTGTCTTCATTTCTAACAGTCCCACTTGGGATCTTTAGCCCCACTTTGTGGTGTCAGCTTGGGACACTCCTTTGGTTTGTATTTATCAGTCTAATGAAGTTTTATTTTTTGTAAGTGAGTGAGAATGCATATTTAAATGAGTTTTGCAATTCATTTTATCAACTAGATGACATTTAGAGGATTGATGTGAATTTTCTCTCATATTGTGTTCTATGCTAAAGTGTTCTACATGTTTGGAGTGTTATCTACTTGTGGATACCATTGAAGCTTGTGTGCAGGCTTTGAAGGAATTTTAAATCCCTCTTCATCACTCTTCTTTGTTGGTGTAGGATATTCATCAACTAAGGTCGTATCTTTTGTGGTTTTCATAATCATTGTCATTCATTATTCATTATATTGTTGTTGATGTGGCCTCGCCCTACTAGGGCATGTACTCTTGGATCTAATCATCGTTGTAGTGGAGGTGGGAACACCAACATGGGGTTTGACTGAGGCAAACCCTTAAACACAGCACAACCTTTTCCTCTTTCCTTGTGGGCAGGTCGGAGAAACAAGTTTCAGGAGCTAATTTATGGGAAGAAGGTAGAGCAGATAGGTGTAGGTCTGGTGATATCTAAGTTTCTTCTTAACCCTAGAAAAGGCCTAGGGCACCCAAGTTCCCTGATCTGGGGCATTTCTGCTATAAAATCTAGGTTTTGAATCCTTCTCTAACCTTGGTTGTACTTTATGTTCACTGAGATCCATTTCTAATATATAGTTATAATCTATTCTTCATCATTCTAGGGTTTGATCATTAGTCTTATCTTGCTTGCTTGACTTTGGTTGAACATGGTTGATCCATCTATATACAACAAAAGCGTAGAACCTTGGTAGTTTGACTCTCCTTCGTGGGTAGAATCCAAGCTTGATTTGTGTCCTAATGTTGTAGAAGAGGGCTTTGACCTAGTTTAGCTCTTTAGGCTAGATCACTCTTTTCCACTTAACATTTTGGTGAACCCACCATTGCTTGCACTCTTGCATCCTTCTTTCAGATCTGAGTTGATCTTCACTCTAGCTCTGATTGGGAGTGAGTTCTTCAATCATTTTGCATTCATGCATAGTTAAATTTTGCATTGTTTCAAAACTAGGGTTTGTCAAAACCTTGCATTTTATAGACAATTTTGCTAGTCTTGCTAGTTTTATTTTTTTAAATGAAGTACAATGTTTAGTTGATTAAGTTAATACACCATCTACCATAGGTCTATTAAGGCACTTAAAGAGAATTGCCTAAATAGACACATCTTAAAACTAGATCTATGCAAACACATCTATATGGAATGCCTCGAAGTCAAAAAAGTATTTTAAATAAAGAAAAATTAATGTAAACAATCAAATTAGACTAAACAAACAACTAAAATGGGAGAGAAAGTTGTGCATTGTTTGTTTTGATTCTTTTAATTATTTAAAGATGAAAACTAATCTCTAATAATCAATCAAAAAATAATTTAAATCTATATAAATATAATCTTTGAATTTCAAATATTTCTTAGGAAAATTTAATAATAATTAACAATATTTTAATTTAAAATGAAATTGTTCATCAAATTTCATTTATAGTTTTACTTCCATTTAAAATTTTATTTTATTTCTCTCCATATTAAATATATATGTTACATCATTTTCACATTTATAATATACTAATATATTTTTAATTATACATATTTTATTTTATTATAATATTTTATATTATATAATAAAATTTAAAGAGGTTAAATATTAATTATAGTTATAAAAATTTATTTGAATTTTGTTTGAAGATTTCAAATTTAAATATATACACTTACGAAAACAATTAAACAAATAATTTCAAAAGTCCTATATTAACTTATATACAAAGTCATCTCTTACAATTTAGTTTCTATTTATAATTATTCTTTATTAATTTCTATTCAAAATATTTAATTATTAAAATTTAAAAAAAAATCAAAATGACAATACCAAAAAGACAACTTCGAGAATATATCCGATTAACTACAAAACTAAAGTAGATTATCCACTAGGCAAAACCAAAAATAATATCGAGTGTTTTGTTTTGTATTATATGCTTGTATGTGGTGCAACGTGCCTCCTTTAAATTTTTTATGAGAAAGACTTTGTGAAAAAAAAATAAAAAATCTTATTATGAGAACAACTTTTGAATAATTCTACCTAGTATATTGGGTTGGGAAACAACCGAAATTGAATTTACGAAGTCAATGTTCATATTCATAGTCAACATTTTTCTTTTCCATGTAAAGATTTCCCGACCATGTGGTGGTTGAATACTTACTTTGTGGCTTCCCTTACTCTAATCCCCATATGTAATAACTAAAATAAATTTATTATTATAATAAATAAGTTATAGAGTGAGGTGGGGGACATTTAATTTTTAAGTTAATTATAAGGAGACATTGTCCATGAATCTATAGGATGACCCACTTCACAAATGATGCATTTAACACCTCTAGATCTTATGGTAGGTTTATAGGATAAATCACCACTTGATAGTGTTTTATGATAGGATAAAATGATTCTAAGATTCGATCTAGTGTCTTATGACTTGTTTTTAAATATGACCTCTTAGGTGCTAAATTTAAATATTTTAACACGCAATCTAACAAGTAATAGTCTCTAGGGGATTCACTTAATAAGCCAACGACAACACCTAAATATAGTAGTAATAAACAATACTAATTTTATTTCTACCTCTCAAATTTATGTTTTTAATACCTCTTTGCATACAATAGTATAATTAAAATACCTCTCTATTTTCATTAGATATTCTTTGTACCTTTTTTTTGGTTACTATTGACCTATTTCAATGATCTTGACTCAAATAGTCCTTTTTCAAAGGCCCCTTGTCCCTATCCCTTTTGTGCATAACCCATCAAATATAATAGATCCAAGATCACCTTTAATGGGTTCCCCATCTTCAGAAAATCCCCGAAAGCCCTAAATCCATAATCCGAAGTGTTCGAAGTGTTTTTCTTTCGAATTTATTTATCTTTCAACAGGTTTATGTTGTTATATGGTGCGTAATCAGACTCAGAGGTTAAATTTACCCCACTTTTATCAATGCAGTTTGTCCCCAAATTATTTAACGGGGTCAAGGGGCAGTGCCCTTTGCAGTGGTTTGGGGGCAGCGCCCCTAAGACGGGGTCAAGGGGCAGCGCCCCTTGCGAGGTCCAAGGAACAGTGCCCCTGGCACGCTCCCTATTGTGATACAGGGCGAGGTTGAGGGGCAGCGCCCCCGAAACCTCCAACGATTTTTATTATTTTTTAAAGGTGTGAGGAATTATTTTTTCTATTGGTCGACATAAAAAACCCTATTTTTGTAACCGACATAAGGCTTGATAAAAGCGGGTAAGGGTTAGGATTTCCATTGATGTATTGTAGCATTTTGCAGTGGTATTTCAAGTTGCAAGGATTGCTGGTTGTAATCGGTTTTGATTTACTGGATAATAATATCAGACTCTTTGTTGGTGGATGTAGCCCAGGTTTGGGTGAACCACGTTAAAACTTGTCTCTCACTGTTATTATTTCTGTGTATTTTCATTCCTTTGTTTAATCTTTATTTGCATTAAATTGATATCTTCTGCATGCAATTCGTAATAGTTTGCGGGTTCACAAACCTACCAAGAGGCTGAAAAATCCTTTGCCTTAGTCTTTTTTGGGCATTTTGGTGAGATGTCCAACTGGTGAACTAGTTCGCTAGTTCACCATTTTTCCATAACCCTAAAATGGCGCTAAGGAAAGGGGAAAAGATGTGAGTCTTTCAAAATTTTGGTGAAATGACGAACCAACGAACTGGGTTGCTGGTTTGCCATTTCTCCAAAATGCCAAAAATTGCAACAGGCAGGGTTCTTTGGTTCGAAATTTCACTAAGTTGTCAAAGAGGCGAAGAGAGGCATCAAATAAAGAAAGAAAAGGCTTTTGGCAAGTTTGCAAGTTTGTGAACTCGCTGAAACACCAAAAATGGTTTCAAAGTTCAAGTTTTCACTGAGTTGCCGAAATGAAAAGCAAAGAAAGAGAAGTTATTTCTCTCTCAGCAAGTTCACAAGTTCGCAAACTTTATGAAATGCTAAAGATGAATTGTGTTTTCTTCATTTTGTCCAATAAAGAAAAGAAGCAAGAGAATGAATGGCTTTCGGCAAGTTTGCAAAATCGTCAAAATGTCGAAAGCATTTAGGATGACTAGGTTCACAAGTTTCAAGAAATGTCGAATCGTCAAAATCCAAAGAAAAAGATAACAAGATGAGATAAAGAAGGAAGACAAGTGAAAAGATCGCATGGTTCAGTGGTTCGCCGAAATGTCGAATCACTAAAAAAAAAAAAGATAAGTAAAGGGGAAAAGTAAGTAAAGTTTTAAAGTTTATGAACTTCCAACTTCACCAAAAGTCTTCCCAAGTGCCTTATGTCATTTTCCAAGAATTGGGTGAATCTAATGCACTGTGTTTTATTTCGGATCTCTCATGTCTTCACTTCCAGTTCAATAATGAGTGGAAAGTTATCATTTTGTGTTATCTTCTCCCCTGATTTGGATCATTATTTCATTGTAATGGTTATTTAGCCTTCACAATTAATACATGAAATTGATTTTTGCCTCTCTCTAATAATTTACACTATGTTTATTTGAAGATTGTATGCTTATATTGTTGATAAAATGGTCCCTCTTGTAGCATTCATTTTTTTGTTCTAACCTCTATTGAAGTTTTGTGGGTCTGTGTAATTTTAGTCAGCCTTTGAGATCATTGTTGTGTTATGTCAGGTCCAATCAAATGAACTAAATACCGTGTATCACCCACTTTCATTTGTAGCATTCCTGCTTCTCCCTTTTCCCTGGTGATTATTAGCATAAGTTTAGTTGCAAGTTATTCTCTAAGCCTTAATCTTAGAAAGAGGAACCAGCTTTCTCTAGAGGTCTGATCTCATTGGCAAGGCCCCACACCTTGAGATCAATCCAATGTTTCACTGGATTGTTGCAGCAATAGGCTTCAACAAAGGGTGCAAATCCATGTGACAATAGTTTTTGGCACACCTAATGGGACCAGTTTGATTATCCTCATCATCCATTGAAGAGTTTTGGTGTGTTCTTCAATGCATCTTTCTATTTAGGGTAGTTTTCTTCAACATCGTGGTGTCCCCAAGCTCAAATCTACTAGTTTAAGCTGCCCAAGTGCATAAATATTATCAGGAATTAGGATTTCGTTGATGTTCTTGGTCTTTTCTTACTTTTTGAAGCATTTCAACCACCTGGCGAGTCTCTTCTAGTATGTACCTAGTTCTCAAGAGCATATTTGATTGCTCTTATTTAAAGAATATTTGAATGAGTTCTAATGCTCTAATATGTCAAATTGCCATGGTAGTTATGGCTATTTCCATCCACCAAGAATAGGCTTCCATATACCCATCATAACTTTCACATCTCCATTATGGCTCTACCCAGAAATAGAGTCTTTGTGGCCTTCAACGGAGGAAGCCCTCTTGACCTTGTAAAATATGATGATATCCCAACTACACCTCTAAAATTTAATCCCTTTTTCTCTGGTGAGAATTCCACTGCACCCGTAGAACACATCCAAGACATTACCAATGTATGCTCTATTCACAATGTTACCCAAGATAATGTTGTTGTAAAACTCCTTCCTTGAAAGGAAAATTTCTCTAATGCTACGAGGGGTTACCAAAAAATTCTATTGATGACTGGGATGGGTTGGCAGATAGGCTCTGTCAGCACTTTGAAGACAAAAGTGATCATTTGTTCCTAATAAAATAACTGAAAACTATTAAAAGAGCTCCCAATGAATTCATGGTTGATTTTAATTTTAGATTTCAAAAGACTTGTGACAGAATCCCACCATTGGTGAGACCTTCCCCTAGTGTTTCCTTTTTATATTATTTGAGATCCCTAAATAGTGATATTGTTGTTATGATCTAGTATGTGGGAGGGAATGTGTTACTGAACACCTATGAGATAGCTATTAGGGTAGAGAATTGTCTGATCCATGTTGGAAAGATAGGCCCTACCTCCAATGCCCTTATTCCCTAAAGCCCCATTCATTTGTCCAAATGTGGCACCAATTCCTACAACAGCTACCAGCCAATCAACTTACCCTATCGAACCTTCCAATGAGCTAAACACTATATTACAAATGGCAGCCATAAGGAAGTAGTAGGTGAAAGGAAGCTCGGTGTGCGGAAATCGCTTCCTACACTAATCTAATGAGGAGAGATGTATGCAAATTCAATTTAATTCTTACAACTACAGCAACATAGAACATCTAACAGAGATATTGCAGCAATACACATACACACAGAAAGTAGGCAGAAGAGAGAGAGACAAGATATACGTGGGGAAAACCCTTACAGGTGAAAAACCCCACACTCCAAAACACAGCTCAAATGTATTACAATAAACAATAACAGATTACAATACAGTTTTAGAGCCAATGCTCTTTCAGGAGTCTTCGAATGTCGAATCTGGAGATATTCCGGCAGCATAACAGTACTCGTACCAAAGTTATCTATCTCCCATCCAAGCACCTATTTATATAGAGTTTACAAGACAAATATGGAACCTTCTAGAGATGGGCGTCCATCTTGGACTCATGCCCCAAAACCCATGCCTAAGGACACTTGTCCAACATGCCATCCCGAAGTGGGCGCTTGGTCCCAAGATAGGTTATGACAGATGCTCTTACGCACCTTACAGCTGTCATAGAATCTGTTATACACTGACTAAAAATATCTTATTCCTCTTACATGTCATAACCTCCCTTGACCGCCCAAAGATGCCTTTCTCTCGTGCAAAGATACTCATTGACACTTGTCATTAATTAAAAAACCGTTTGAGGTTTCAAGGGCATTGCCCTTGGACCCCACAAGGGGCTATGCCCCTTGACCCAGTCTTGGGGGTGCTTCCCCCAAACCCCCATTAATTATTCAAGGGGGAAACTGCGGCTGCCAAAGTCAGCAAAATTTACCCTGCTGCATATACACAAGGTGCTGACTATGCCAACTCAACATGGGATGAATAAATACAACATTAGGAATTTGTAAAGGTTGAGACACCTTAATTCCCAACATTCTCCCACTTGTCGAACACCTTGCAAGGTCCAAAAACAATGACAGGATTTAACTGCTAGGGGCCAAGAGGCCCATAGACTCCGAACACCATCTGAACTTCTCTGTGCCCACTGGTTTTGTCAATGCATCTGCAACACTCTTCAAAGTATCTACCTTCTCTAAATTTACCTTTCCATCCTCAACCATGTCTCACACGAAGTGAAACTGAACATCGATGTGCTTTGTTCTAGCATGGAAAGTTGGATTCTTCGCAAGGCAAATTGCACTCTGACTATCACAACTGATCGTGATTTGACCTGCATCAACACTAATATCTGAACACAATCTCTTAAGCCATATAGCTTCCTTACAAGCATGAGTTGCTACCATATACTCAGCTTCTATAGTGGACAAAGCAACAACAGGTTGTCACTTACTCATCCAACTAATAGCACCACCAAATAGTGTAAACACATAAGCATTGGTGGATCTCCTGCTGTCAATGTCACCTGCCCAATCTGAATCCACAAATCCACAAATATCAATAGAATGCGGAGGTCTTGAAACATTACCATGATAGCAAATGGAATACTTGGAAGTACCCCTCAAATATTTGAACACTCGCTTAACTGCATCCCAATGAGCCTGTCCAGGATTAGCCATAAATCGACTAAGGACTCCCACTGCTTGGGCAATGTCTAGTCTTGTGCAGACCATAGCATACATCAAACTGCCAACAACACTAGCATAAGGTACTCTACTCATGTCCTCCACCTCACTAGGAGATTTTGGACAATCCTCAACAGACAACTTTGTCCCCAAAGAAACGGGAACACACAATGGTCTACAATCTACCATGTTGAATCTGTCCAACACGAACTTCACATACTTACTCTAGCTTAACCAAAGTTTTTTGTTGGTTCTGTCTCTTCTGATTTCCATTCCTAGAATGTACCTGGCTGCCCCTAAATCTTTCATTTCAAACTGAGTTGACAACTGAGATTTAAAATCAGAAATCATATTTTTACCCTTCTCAATGAGCAACATATCATCAACATATAGTGCAACAATGAGAATACGATCACCATCAAATTTATAAAACACACAGTGATCCGATTTCGATCTCACAAATCCAATTGACAACACAAAGGCATCAAACTTCAAGTACCATCTCCTAGGGGATTGCTTCAAATCATACAAAGACTTCTTAAGTTCGCAAACCAAATTTTCTTTACCTTTCACCATGTAATGCTCTAGCTGTGACATGTAGATCTCTTCCTCCAAGTCACCATGAAGGAAAGTTGTCTTCACATCCATCTATTCTACCTCCAAGTCATAAGCTGCTGCGAGTGACAACAGGAATCAAATGGATGTTAGCTTTGCAACGGGAGAGAAGATCTCACCATAATCTATACCCTCCACTTGTGATTACCCCTTTCGCAACCAATCTGGCCTTATACTTCTCAATACTGCTATCTGCACCAAACTTCTTCTTGAACACCCATTTGCATCCAACGGGTTTCCGTCCAGGAGGCAAAGGCACCAAGTCCCAAGTTTGATTCTTTTCGAAAGAAGCCATTTCTTCCTCCATGGCCTCCTTCCAAGAACCTGCATCCTTCATATCCAAAGCCTCTGATACAGTTCTAGGTTCATCACTGTTAGTGAGCAAAGCATAAGCACACCTAGAACCAAGCAATGTAAAACCAAACCTTTCAAGTTGCTTTCTTATCCGTGTAGACCTCCTCAAGAGCTGAGGTTGAGGTTCAGCTTCTTCTTCTGAGCTTTCAGAGCTACTAGAGCTCTCCTCATCATCAGATCCAACATTGTCTTTCTGTTTAGTCTTCTCAGGGGTGAGAGGAAACTAAACAACATCCTATTTCTTTTCTTTTTCTTCTGGCTGCAAAATAGTGGAAGAAGGTGTAAGCTCTCTGAAGATGACACTTCTACTATACAACACTTTTTCAGTGACGGGATCCCAAAGCTTGTATCCTTTCACACCAACATAATAGCCGATGAAGATACACTTAACAGCTTTGTTCTCCAACTTTGACTGCTTCTCCTTAGGCACATGTGCATATGCCTCACAACCAAAAACATGAAGATGCCTTACTAAAGGCTTTCTACCAGACCACACCTCCATGGGTGTCTTTCCAACAAGAGCTGATGTAGGAGATCTGTTTACCAGATAGTAAGCAGTGGCAATAGCTTCAGCCCAAAACTTTTGTTCTAGACCAGCTCCACTAAGCATACTCCTAGCCTTCTCCATCAGTGTCTTGTTCATCCTCTCTGCAACTCCATTTTGTTGCGGTGTGTATGGAGTTGTCTTATATCTTTCAATCCCAAGTTCCTTGCAATACTTATCAAATTCTGTAGAACAGAACTCACCAATGTTGTTAGTTCTCAAACATTTAATCTTTTTACCAGTCTAATTTTTAGCAAAGGCTTTAAACTCCTTAAACTTGCTATAGACTTCAGATTTTCTTCTGAGAAAATAAATCTATGTCCTTCTACTGTAATCATCTATAAAAGATACAAAGTATACAGATTTTGATAATGAAGGAACATTAATAGGACCAAACACATCAGAATGAATGAGGTCCAACACACCAGAAGACTTATGAGAACTCGAGTAAAACTGAACACGGTTTTGTTTTCCATAAATGCAATGTTCACAAAAGTTGAACTCAAGATTACAATCATCTAACCCCTCAATGAGGTTCTTATTTTTCAGGGTATGTAGACCCTTCTCACCAATGTGACGAAATCTCTTATGCCATAACATTATCTTTTTTGCAGGAAGTTTAACTTCCAATGCACGATTACAACCATCAAGATTAGAAACTATAGATTTCTTCACTGCTTGTTCAGATGGTGGGGATGAAGTGACTGCTGCCCTCTTCCTTGAGTCAGAAGAACTATTGCGTTGTGCAATGCATGCTTCCAGTTGAAACAGAGTACCTCTCTGAGTACCCTTAGCAAGCACCATAGATCCTCTAGTCATCTTGCATCCATCTTTCGAAAAGACAACCTGCACACCTGCATCATTCAACATACTTACAAAAAATAGGTTCCGTGCTAAGCCTGGGATGTGCATAACCCCAGTGATCCCCTTCACTCGATCATCAGGGAATCAGATAGAGACTCTTCCATGACCAACGATCTTCAGATGAGAGTCGTCACTAGATACACCTTTCCACCATCGAACTCTTCATACTTAGTGAACCAATCTCGATGCGAGGTCATGTGGAATGATGCACCAGAGTCGATTAGCCACACATCATCAGATGCATGGGTTGGCAGGGCTGCGATGAATGCATCACTGTCATCTTGTGATTTGTCAGAATCTGAATCAGGAGCTTTCTTCTTTTTCTTCTTCTCCTCTTTGCATTCCTTTCGAAAATGCCTGATCTTGCCATAGTTCCAACAAAGAGCCTTGGACTTTCCAGGAGATTTGGATCTCCCACGGGATTTGGATCTACCCTTCTCAGCTTTCTTGTCCTTTTTCTTCCCTTTCTCCTTGGGTCTTCCACGAACTGCAAGGGCTTCTTTGGCTGCCTCAGAAGACTTTCTCTGCATCTCTTCAGATAACAGTGAGGAAACCACCTCTTCCATTTTGAATGTAGATGTGGTGCTTCCGATTGCCATGACAAGATGATCCCATGAGTCCGGCAGAGAACAAAGCAGGGTCATAGACCGATCCTTCTCCTCCATCTTTACACCAATAGATGTCAATTGTGCAACCAGCATGTTGAAAGAATTCATATGTTTAGCAACATATCCTCCATCCTCCATTTGAAGAGAATACAACTTCTTTCTCAAAAAAAGTTTATTAACCAGGGATTTTGCTTGATACACATCTCCCAACTTCTTCCAAAGTAGTTTTGCAGTAGTCTCCTCATGGACATTTAACAACACAGAATCGGCAAGACTAAGTCTTATGAGACCCTTAGCCTTTCGATCCTTGAGATCCCACTCATCTTGTGACATTGCAGCTGGTTTAGTTCCATTAACACTTTCCCAAAGGTCTCAATCAACAAGCATGTCTTCCATCTTGAGCTTCCACAGCTTGAAATTACTGCCATTGAACTTCTCCACTTCAAACCTTCCTAATGTGGTTGCCATCTCCTTGCTGCAATAGAAAATAGAATACTCTGCACAGACTCCCACTCAACCAAAGATTAGCTCAAAAAATCCTAACTCAACAACTAGGACCAAAGGTGATCAAGCTCTGATACCAACTGAAAGGAAGCTTGGTGTGCAGAAAGCGCTTCCTACACTAATCTAATGAGGAGAGATGTATGCAAATTCAATTTAATTCTTACAACTACAGCAACATAGAATATCTAATAGAGATATTGCAACAATACACATACACACAGAAAGTAGATAGAAGAGAGAGAGACAAGATATACGTGGGGAAAACCCTTACGGGTTAAAAACCCCACACTCCAAAACACAGCTCAAATGTATTATAGTAAACAATATTAGATTACAATACAGTTTCAGAGCCAATGCTCTTTCAGGAGTCTTCAAATGTCAAATCTAGAGATATTCCAGCAGCATAACAGTACTCGTACCAAAGTTATCTATCTCCCATCCAAGCACCTGTTTATATAGAGTTTACAAGGCAAATATGGAACCTTCTAGAGATGGGCGTCCATCTTGGACTCATGCCCCAAAACCCACGCCTAAGGACACTTGTCCAACATTCCATCCCGAAGTGGGTGCCTGGTCCCAAGATAGGTTACGACAGATGCTCTTACGCACCTTACAGCTATCATAGAATCCGTTATACACTGACTAAAAATATCATATTCCTCTTACATGTCATAACCTCCCTTGACCGCCCAAAGATGCCTTTCTCTCGTGCAAAGATACTTACCGACACTTGTCATTAATTAAAAATTGTTTGAGGTTTTAGGGGCGTTGTTGCCCCCAAACCCCCGTTAATTATTCAAGGGGGAAACTGCGGCTACCAAAGTCAACAAAATTTACCCTACTGCATATACACAAGGTGCTAACTATGCCAACTCAACATGGGATAAATAAATACAACATTAGGAATTTGTAAAGGTTGAGACACCTTAATTCCCAACAATAGGAACAATCTAATAGACCATATCAACCTTCCAATCAGACCTATCAGCCTAACAAGAATCCTTGCCAAGGAAGCAGACAACGACAAAATTAGCTAAGCTATGCTAGGCCCATGAACATTGTAAACCTAGCTATCATGAGCTCATCAAGAGCCCTTGTTCCAACACAAAATATCTTGGCTCAAGATCATGAGTGTTGTTATGTCATGCCCACATTTCCCATGCGGTCACAACACGCATCACACGTGTCATGTCCACATGTGTTATGTGGTCATGACACTAAATATCAAAAATTTTCCCATGCTTCCCTAGAAACCCCCCCGTACGTGTAAGCGTGCTTGGTGGCATACGCTTAAGGCGTGAACATTACAGTTGTCAGTGGGGTATTACACACACATGTGCACTCCCAAACGCAAGAAGGCCAACAAGGGGGTCATCGCGATGCAGTTGACATCGCTACAAGGGTTAAACTTACTAAGCTCCTAAACCCTAAATTTTGGAAAAATCTGGCAGCATAACACCTCATGGGTGTGAGTGGGATTTATTACACTAACACTAATCTTGATCACGTGGTTTCCTTACTTAGGTTAATCTCTCTAATTACAATGGTAATACAATTGATTAAGTTGATTGATCATTTTTCAACAAAGCACGATCATCAGTTTTCCTTCACGTTTTCTAAAATTTAATATTAATTTCTCCTCCTTCCAACTTTAGCATTTTCAACAAAGCTTGCACATTTGTTCTCCCTCCTGTTTCTCTAAAATTTAATTTTGATTCTATTTCTTTATGTTTATCCTGCTTTTCTTCACGTTTTCTATCAATCTAAGTTATCACTACATCCTTTGCATTATTCCTAATTTCTTGGTAGGTCAGTTCTCTATCAATCAGAGTTATCACTGCATTCTTTACATTATTCCTAATTTCTTGGTAGATTAGATCACTTAAACAGGGTTTACTAATTTCGCTTGATGCAGTCCCCTAGGTTTCCGCTCTAGGTTTAATTCGACGTTGAATTAATTTTGATAATTAATTCGTCCCTAATCAGGATTAACGGAAGGTCAAATCTTACTTAGTTCTCTTAGCCTTTTTCAGAAATGCCACGCATTTTCTCCTCTTTGTTTTCACTTTTATCTTTCTTTCTCTTTTTCTCTCATTTTTCTCAATTGGACGTTTTCTCAATCTACAGGTCGAGTTTACGATGGCCACATATGAAATGCATATGATGGCTTAATTGCAGTTATAAAGATACGCATATCTATATAAATGCAAACAAGCATATATATATAGATATATACATATGCTTATTTGCATTTATATTTCTAAGTTCCCTTTTATTAAAAAAAAAAAGAATATTTTTCTTTTCATTTACTTGGTATATTATTTGTGAAAATTATTAATCCTGAAACACAATGTTCCTATAGTTACAATTAATGTATATATATATATATATAAATATTCTTCTTAAATATTTGTCATATATATATATATTTTTGTCAATAATTGAAAACCCCATATTCTTTTTTTTTAAATGGCCCCTTTTTTTTTCAAAATTATAATAAATAATATATATATATATATATTTATAATAGTTTTCTATTGAATTTCAAAATAGGTTTTCTTTTTTAAAACCTATACATTTTATTTTATTTTAAATAGGGCTGAAGCCCTAAAAATCTATATGCTTTGGCTCATTGGTTGAGCCCTAACCCCTTTTTTTTGTTTGTTTTGATAGGGTAGAATGTTGGAGGGCGGCGACGCTTGGGCGGAGGTCGACTCTGTGTGTGTGGGGAGGCGTAAAGGTGAACGGGCCGCAGTGGTTGGGACAGGAGGAAATGCAGTGGAGAGTCCACGGGTGTGGGAGAGGCGGAGCTCTTAATGGAGGTTGTAGATGGCGCAGAGTGCACAGAGGGACCGCAGGCGGGAGACGGGAGCGAACTCTTCGACGGAGGCGGGGTTTAATGTAAGGCGGGGAGTGTGGGGAGGGGGCGGAGCCCCCACCCCACACCCTTTGAATAACCACGGTGGGGGTTCAATCCCCCCACCATTCCTTGTAATTTTTCTTTTTCTTTTGACTATGTTTTCCAACCAAAAAAAATTTACGATAATAAATTTATTTCCCCATTGTAATTTTAATTATATATATATAATTATATACACAGCATTTTCATAGTTAACCTGAATTCATAGTTTCATTAATTAAGCACTTAACTATATAATACAGAATATTTATATATATATATATATAATTATTAAATAATTACAGTCAATTAATTTGTAGGGCAGAATAATGAATTAGTCTATATTGATTTTTTTTCATACAAAGGTAACTTCCAATGCATCTCTAAAATAAACATTATATAAAGGAAACATTATACAAGGATAATTAAATCTATTTTTCTCTTAATAACATTTCAATTTCAAGTCAATAAATTCAATTTAAATATAGTAAGCATATAATTAATTACAATTAAACTCAAATGCATAACTATAACCCAATTTCATTTCTTTTCATAGTAACAAAATTACAACTTCATATTTATCAAATTGATATTTCCATAAGTCTTATACTGAAATAAATTTTAACAAACTTGTTTACCACAACAACTAACTCTCAACTTTACTAATTGAATTATTAGGAAATAACAAAATTAATATCCTTTTAAAACCATTTTTTTTTCCTTTCTCATTTCAAAATGGTAATATTTATTTTACAAACTAAAACTATCATTTCAATGAGAGAGGATTTTTTTCTCACAACTCAAGAAAAAACCAAATATTACAACAAGAGAGAGAGAAGTTCTCCTCTTAAAATCAACAAGGGTGCAATTCCTTAATAAGACCAAGCTCTTCTCAAGAGCCTTAAGAGTAAAGGAAAATAAAATATTTTTCCAAACAAGAAAACTCTTCAACTTCACTCTAAGCTCCATGAAAACCTGCATAACACACAAGGGAAAGAAACACCACACATCCTGCTCTCCTCCCTACCGTAGACCCACAACAGGGTCACCCCCGAGATAGGGAGATCATCCACACACCAAAGGAACCTCAAATCCACATCACAACAAGGCAAAACAACATCCCCAAAACACAAAACACACCCATGGATATTTACACAAACACAAACTCAACCAAAGTGAGTCAAAAAGGGGTAGGAGAGTGGACACACTCAACTCTAGAGTGCCACCCTTCAAAATATTTCAACACAAATTTCTCATGGCCTCAAGCCAACTTGATAACAAAATTTCTGAAGGAGTTCATATTTTGGCTCTCAAGCCATATAACAAATTACTCAAAGGCACACAAATGCCCTCAAGGCTTTCAACATCCCAAAACAAGGAAATGAACTCGAGGAGGATCACTTCTCCCCTACCCCACACTTGATGAGCATTTCTCCCAAATGGGAGAAGCTCTTTCAACACCCTACCAAACATTTCCCCCAATAATAAAATATAACACAAGCAAAACACATCTCACACATTCATCATGCAACAAATTTAAAATACAAGGGGAAGGCCTTAGCCTTGAAAACCAACCTTTAAAGCCCTAATAATGGAAGAAGTTGATGTAGAGCTCCTCTAAAGTCTCCTCCAACTTAAGCCACCAAACTCCCTCTATCCTTTTTCTCCAAAAACAATTTCCAATAAACAAAATTCTCAAAAATTCAACAACCTTTCTCCCTATCCCAAGCGAGATTAAAATAACCCAATCCATGAGCTTAGAGGAATGGGGAGGTGACATTTGTGACCTCCTCACTCTTCCTCCCAACTACTATTGTGTCCCAAGGGATGGGTGTTGACACATGTCACTCACCCATCCCCAAAGTCTTCCTTACCCCTTACCACATGTCCTCTCTCCAAAACATGGGAGAGAAAAGGGGAGTTAAAGAGGGGAAGGGTGACACATGTCTCCGCTTCCTTCCCTCTCATGAAGGACCACACAACTCCATGGGGACTCTCACCAATTGTGAGGGAGACTTTAAGTCAAGTCCTCCACAATTGGTGGATCTTGGAGTCATCTCTAGCCTTGGGAATTGAAAAGGGGTGGGCTTGAGTGTTGGTACCACTCATCCTATCCCTCCCATGCCTCCAAATTCGTCACTTAACTTCAGTGTGAAGTTAAGGTGACCATATGGAGGTTTACCAAGGGTTACCCAAGTCAAAAGGGACCCTAGACCCATGGGGTATAACCCAGGGTCAACTTTAACCTAGTTAGGACACCCAGGGTCAAGTTAAAACACAAGAAATGGGTCTCAAAAATTTAAAATTTTAAAAAATAAAATTCAAAAACAATTCTTACAACACAAATCATAATTCAATTTAAAAGAGGGTAGACCTAACCCATTCAACCTCATGCAAATTAACATTACAACATTACATCATACACAGAATTGATCTCGGTTCCTTGTGGAACCAGATCGGCTTCACAAGGGATTACAACATAAGGTGTGGGATAATCTCTAGTATCTGTGGTTTGTTAGCAAAACCTGTGCACTCAATTGTAAAGTTAATTCCACATATAAATATCATAGCCGAAGCAATTCAAAACATGCGTTCCCATAAAATACCACAAGTTCTCATAAGCATAAAGGAAATCACATTACAATTTTCTATCTAACATCACCCAATTAGTTTTCTTGTAATGTAAACATTAATCCAGCATCACCCAATTAGTTTTCCTATAAAATAAACATCTATTTAACATCACCCAATTGGTTTTCCTATAAAATAAACATCTATCTAACATCACCCAATTAGTTTTCCTTTAACATAGTAAGGTCTAAAAGTTCAGGAATCCGGGATCAACAGTCCCACAAATATAAAAGTATCAGCAACAGTAAGATAAATAGTCACATGAACAAAATGAAAAATGTAGGCCTCACATGTTATCCATACTACTAGCCCCATAGCCAAAACACATGTCGAAATAGAGAATCCCATCAAGCTTTGATGGTTCAGAATGTATCAACAATTCCAGAGCAATAGATCAGACCTAGTCAGCAGACTATGGGAGGACAGAAACAAATGCAAGCTAAGCTTGTACTAATGAATTGGCATGAAGTTGATTTTTGTGGCATGAACAAGACCATAGCATTAGGCAAGGACACAAATATAGTTGCATACAACACACAATTAAAGAGGACAACCATAGAGGCTAGATCTGCCTTTATGGTTGGCCAAGCCTCTACTTCCCAAATAGCCCCTACTACCATGAAGACTTCCCAAAAGGTTGGTCACATACCCTTTAACATTGTGGAGGTACAGTCAAATTAAGAAGAGGATGAGGAGTATTCTGATAATGATGATCCCTTGATTACTCCTAAGGCTGAGAGGGACTTATAGATGAATGATGAAAGATCTATTTCTCATTCAGAGGAGGTTGCAAAGGAAATTAACCCAAAGGCCATAGAGGGTGGTGGCATTAACTTATTTGATGAGCTTCCATGCTTTATAGAGGATAGTCTTGAAGTTGAGGGGTTTGGATTCTTGTTTGATCAACTACCTTACTTTTTTGGCCAAGATCAAGAGAGAGTAGCAATGCCTACATCAACAGAAAGTTGGAAGAAACAAGATATTACAGACCTCGATGGGTTGCTGGTCCTTAAAGACAAACATGGGAATGAGCTTCTAGTTCACAAGGAAGAGCATGAAGATGGCCCTATGTTGGGGAATGAAGAGTTTGATGCACATAAAGTTGCTCATCAAATTGAGAAAGATATCGAACAAAAGCCTATACCCCATAAGGAGGATCTTGACATCCCTTCAAGCTTACAAGAAGGCTACCATGAATCAAAGGTGAGCCCCTTCATGCCAAAGAGTAAAGAAGATCTTATAATCAAATTGTGCCTTCAAGTCAACACCTCTAAAGGATAACTGTCATGAGCAACATGAGCATGAGGTGGAAGTGGACATATTTCTAGACAAGCCATGAGAACAGAACATCCCAACTAGTAGAATGATAATGAAGAATCAGAGCCTAATCATGAGGTCCACACTGATGGTTTTCATGCCATTTCAAGGGGTTGTCCTATCAAACATCTAGCCCAACTAGAGATAGATAGAATGTAGTCACCACTTTTCATGCTTACTCCTAAGCATGAAGTTGAGCAGAAACCGCCCACCTATCCATTTCAAAATAGTTGCATTCTCAATCAGTTCAAGTGGGTATGTGAGTTTGATTTTATTCTCAAATTGGAACTTCATCAATATGTTGTATGCCCACTCTCTCCCCACCAATTTTTAGCTTCCCATAAGCATGAAAAACATGTTAAATTAATCAGAAAGGGCATTTGTTTTGAAAAATGAGTTAATGTCTTTGTTTGAGTCTTCTTCTTGTTGGTTAGTTTAAGTTTAGATTAGGTTTGTGTAGGTTGTATTTTCAAATAAGTGTTGTTGCACATTGATGAGATCCATTCACGTTCTATTTTATTCCATATTTTAGCCTTTTTCTTGTACCATTTAACCCATTTTCATATTCCACTTCCATGCCTTATCCTACCATTTTACCACCTTTATGCTGCATATGGTTAAATATATAAGTAATATTTAATTTAGTATTTAGATAAAATATCAGAATAATAAATATTAGATTGTATATTTGTTGCCATTATGTTAAGAAAATAAATCCTACAACATGAGGAGGAGAATGCAGATTTTCTATCGCCCGTGGATGCACCTATTAGTAAATTAGTTCCAAACATAATTAAGTAATTATTTCCTCATAAAATAATTTGGTTATCTATTTATAACCAATTAATCTTAAGTTTTAATTTTATGAAAGAGAATGTCCTCACGTCAAAAACAATATTCTATTTTATTGTAACCATGAGCTAAATAAGCCCCTCCATTTTAGGCTAAGTTGTTGTCAATAAATAAAATAGTCAAATGTGAGCCACGAAATCATAGCAAGTGGTGTGAGAATAGGAAATAGTTTGTAGCATATTCATTATATAAATATGAGCTGCGTGATAAGAAGGGGAGGTAGAAAACAACGAAAGACAAACTTTGTAACATCTTTTGATAATTCAAACAATGTCTTGCATGATCAAATCAACATAGAAATGCATGTTTGTTTCATCATCCACCATACCGAGGAGGCAGGGCCCACTTCTTAGGACGTCTGGTGATTTTTGTTATTTTAGTAGTGTGTTTGCTTTCTATTTTGATTGCGTCTGTTTATGTATCTCGATTAACTATTGTTTTTATTTTATATCATACTGTGATTTTCAAAATTGAACATTTTAAGTTGTGATTTTAAGTTCTAGACTTATTGACTATTACAAACTAATGTTATTCCTATCATAGAACACTGTTGTTCCTGTGGCAAAACACTGTTGTTCCTGTAACAGAAGTAAAATAGAAACATTAAGTTAGATTTCCACTTAGGAAGTTGATTGAAGTTAGAAGTTCATTGCATTTATACTCACCTCACTACCTGCAGCCCTTGTACATATAGCCAAGACATCTTTCACAAGTTTATGCACCTAGATTGACACTTAGACCAAATTGAATTTAGTTATTGTTTAGGGTGAAAATTGATAGTTTGTTTAACTAGGTTAAATACTACCATTTCACCACTAAGCAGTGGGAGGACAAGGACTAAGCTTATGAACAAGCTTCTAATCACTTTTTCTATCCCTTAGCTCGCGTGGTTATGAAACCTAAGGCCCTAATCAAGATTTTATCAAGTGTTTTCCTTTCAACCAAGTAAAACCCTAATTATGCCTTAAATAAAAAATATACAGAAACTGATGAAACAAATGGTAAAACTGATAATAGAAGTGCAGAGATAGAGTTTCAGAGATAGAGTACCCAGATTTTGATGGCCACTTGGAATAGGGCGCTCGTTCTAGTGTCCTGAAAGTTTCCACACAGGAAAATCTTCTACACAGGGTGTTTGAGACTGCTACAAGGCTTCCAGATCTCGGAATAAACCCCTGGTTGGACTAGGGCACCCTCTCCAATGTCCCACAAGTCTCAGAATCTAAAAATCTAAAAGTCTATCGCGAATGTACCCACAATATCTTCCTTTCTATAGCTCCTTTACATCGGAACCTGCAAAACATGATCTGCATCTACAAAAGAAGGAAAATGTTGCAGCTATATTGGAGCTTACCTCAGTCAAGCCCCGTCTTTGGTATTTCTACCTCAATAATAGCCAAAGATAAAGATTTGCAGAAGTACGTGCAAACCTAACAATGTGTGTATGCATAAAAAATCAAACCCTAGATGTCTCAATCAAGGGAAGATCAACAACTTGCTTTGCATCAATAAACAGATACAACTTCACCTCAAGGAGATGAGATAAATGAAGACTTGCATGAACAAGAAGGCAAATCAGCAATGTCCACGGAGGATCTGCAAGCTTGCTGTTGGAGGCTTCAACCCTTCTCCTGATCATGCAAAGGGTGTACAAACCCAAAGAAGAGCAAGATAGACTTAAGATCTTGATTCCCAATCTCCATCCATTGTCTCCAAGATAGCAAATACAAAAGACTTTCAAGAGCTACAACAAATCACTGATCTTCAATGCCAATTGTAGCAGAGTTTTGGCATCAAGCTTGCATAGGAATTGTGTGTGATAAAATGATTTTCAAATGTCTTTTATCTAGCTTTAAGGAAATTCAAAATTTGAAATAATGTCTCGATATCGCACGAAAACTGAGAATTTGAAAACGGAATCCTGAGGTCCTCAGCGGTAGCTGACACCCTACCAAAATTCAAAATCCCAAGAAATAGGGGAGGACTAGGGCATGGGCGCCGAAGTCTTAGCCCCTAATTTCCACTTAGATCTGCACTTTTGGGGGTCCTAGGGACCCAAATCTCAAATCCTCTTTCCGGGTTCTATCAACAAGTTACCTCAAAAAGTGACTAAACTACTTCTAAACTTAGTCAATCAGGGTTTCTTGAAGGTTGAAAAAGAAAAGGTTGAGAGGTCACCAAGAGTGAGGAGCTAAACTAAGGGAAATTGTACCATTCCATATAGGAGGACAATTTCTGACATTATAGTTACGAAATATTAAATCCTTCTCATTATCTACCCCAGTTTCGGCCTATCATTTGGCGCTATTGCTGGGGAAAGGTGTTGAAAGGCCTATTATCTTAGTGAGTTGAGTTAGGACCAATGTGTTAGGAAGAAAGCACATGCAATTGTCGACCTTGCCTAGGTGACTAATTCTAATTTGCCTTGCTTTAAATCATATAGATGCATGGTTTGAGTTTGTAGGTAGATCTTAGAAGATAATAATATTTATATTCACACCAGTTGTTGTGAGTCAATTGATAGAAAGAAGTAATTTTGAAGAAATAATAGAACAAACATAAAAAAATGTTGAATTTTCAAGGTAGTTCAAACACATCAATTTTGAGAGAAAAATGCTTCAAAAATGAAAATTTTGAAGGCCATAGAAGAAGGAAAATGTGCTTGGTGGCAGGGGCTTCACCCCTCGACCTTGCCCTACATCGCGATAGGGAACGTGCCTAGGGCGCTGCCCCGAGACCCTGTAAGGGGCACTACCCCTTGACCCCACTAGGGATTTCCGTCCCCAAACCCCTACTTTCAAATTTAAAAATAAAAGAAGAAAGTGGTGGGAAATCGCACTGACATTGTTATGTCATAAAATGTCCCCCTAGGACTTTTTACCTCCTAGTTTAGCTCCTAGGCCCCCTTAGATTAATCATGCATATGTAAAACTTGTCCCAAAGAAAATTCCCCCTGAACCCATGACAAATGGGGCTTAGGGGCCTATCTTAATGCTTAATCAAGACCAAAAATAGGCCTCTGCACTTAGGTACCTGTGGGCTAGTCTAGACCTATTTTGCCAGGAGCTAAATTTTAAAGTGTCGGTTTATGACTATTAAAAGGTTTCTCTTTGTTGGCCTTTTTAATTTAACTCGTGAATGTTAGTGGGAATGCATATATAAACATGTTTAGGACTTCATTTTACTCCTAGTCGAAAAAAGGCAAACTTATGATCATCAAGCAAAGAGCATTCAAGGCATTCATTGTGTTGTGTTTGTATGTGTTTGTTGCAGATTTGGATGCATCAACTTATTTCCTCATGATTTGAATGCACTTCATCTCCGTGAGGGTTTTCACCTCCAAGGTGATATCTATTTGTGTTTCAATCAATATATCTTATCCTTTGATTTTGCCTCTGTCGACCATGGACACATACTCTATCTAACAATGATGTTGGAAGGCTTGAATGTCATTTCAGGGCTTGACCGAGTCAAGCTCCTGAACACCACAACCCTCAACCCGTCTTGTGATTGTAGGTTATAGGTATAGAATCTTGTGAAGAGGAGTTGCAGGAGATTAGGGAAGAGAGTAAAGAGTTAGGATCTGAAGAAAAGAGTGAAGAATATTTCTTTCTAGATAAGGGCACCTACCCCAATGTCCTCTCGATTGTCAGTTCCAAAAACTCTAAAGCGGGTTGTAGTCTTCATCATCTCACAATTCTAGATCTACAAAAAAAGTAGTATGTTGGACTAGGGCACCTGTCCCAATGTCCCTGAAGTTTCTACCTTCAAAAATTTGAATCCTGGTATGTTTCTAATCTGCATTTAGTGTCTTCATGTGTGCTCATTTGTCATATCTTGTTCGTCTGTATCCGAAATCATAAAATTAGGGTTTAAGGCTAAATCAGTCTAGGGTTTGACATATTTATCAGTCTATTCTATCTTTCCTATCATTCCTAAGTGACACTCAACCTGTAGCTGAGTCCTCTCCATCTGTAGTAACTTGGCTTGGTTGTTGTCCTTGAATGTATATGTGAAAGGAGGGTATGATTGCATCTAATTAACCACGTGCTTCAACCTCATTCCCACTTTTCATATATAACATTTTGGTCAACCTGTGGTTTTACTAAACTTGCATCTTCTTGAGTGTTGTAATCATTTTTTCATTCATTCATATCATATTCATCATTATACATTCGAAAATCTTGCATAAATTTGAAAAAAGCAAGCATCCTAAGTTTGCATTAAGGCATAGTTTGCACTATTTTCCTTGCATATCATTGAAAACATTTAATTTTCTGATATTTACATCAATTCTGAGATAAATTACAGTATTTCATCATTTTATAATCATTTACCTTGCATTTGCATATCACAATTGCTAGGGTTTTTGCTTGAAATTTTGCATTTTTCATATAACCTAGAAATTTCAAAAGCTAGTGTTTGTAATTAAACTCTTGTTTTATATTTTATTACTCATTTAAACACTCTTTCAAATCTGATTTTGGATTGTAGTTTTTCATCATTGTGTGTCTTTGCATTTACATTTGTATTTTTAGCACATTTACATTGAAAAAAGTGAAAATTTTGAGCATTATTAAGTTCATAAACAAGCATAGATTTGCATGCTTTCATTGTATTTGTCATAAATATCTTTCATTTCAGATCTTGCATTCATTTTCAAGCATATATTCATTGGTCATTTGAAAATTTCGCATCATTTAATGCTTTATATTAAAAATTGGCATATATTCTAAATTACACATTGTGTATTTCAACACTAAAGTTTGTATACAGTTTCTTCAAATTTCTTTAAGAAAACTTTCAAACCATTCATCTTGCCTTGTTGTGTAGCACTATTTCCATCTTACCCACTTTGTTTTTTGTGAACTCCATGCGTCTTTTAGAACCTATTTTCCTCAAACAAGTGCTTTGGTGTGAAATAATCTCACATACATGGCTTCTCATCACAAAAACACTATGTTCCCTCCAAGGGTTTATATGAAGAGGAAGACTCTTGAAGCTGAACTAGTCTTTACACCACATGATAGAACAATCATAAACATTTAAGGACCTATTTATATCATAGTGAAATCAATGGAGATTCCTATGACAAGAACGCTTATTGATCCTAATTGCATGGCTAATGTGGCTACGAAGGAGTTCCTTTACGCACATGATTTGATACAAGAATCCTATGAACCAACTGACAGGATGATTAAAATACATACTGGACCTTTACTCCCAGCCTTGTGGAAGATTACTTTATTGATCTAAGTATTTGATAAAGCTTTAGAAAATCATTCGATATCATACCTACATCTGAACTCTTCCATATAAAATTGGGCCATCCATGGCTTAAGGCCATGAAAGTTGTCCCCTCAACAATTCATAAATGTGTAAAATTTCCTCTACATGGAAGCATGCATACTATTCACCATAGTCTATGACAAACTATGGTTACTCAAAAAAATTTTAATCTTGATTACTTTTGGCCACAACCTATTGAACCTCCTGAACCACGACAACATCTAATGTTCTTGGGATATAAACAATACAAAGCAAAATTACTATGAAAAGTGGCCAGACCTCCTATTCAACAGACAAACAGTGAAGAACAACCTGCATTAAAAGAGCCCCCTAGACTGAAAGGTAAAGGAGTCTATGTTGAGGTACCTCCTCCGTCATCCCTACAAGGATCAGGAAGCACCCATAAAAAACAAAGCACTTCATCACAACAAATCAAATTTGTACCGGATTCCTCTTCTGAGATGTTAAAAACTGTAGAAAATCATGGAACTACCTTTACAAACATAACCAATAAAATAATAAGGAATAGGCAAGCAAGAGAAAGGAGGAAGAGAAGACAAGCTTTAGCATGAAAAAATACACCTCAACAAGAAAACATTCCACCAACAGATATTGGATCAAACAAGGATGAACTTAAGGATGAAGAGCTTAAGGTTGAAGAAGAATTTAAAGTTGATGAAAGTTGGGCAATTGTACCTTATGTACCTCTCTCCTCTTGAATTTGAAATTGGGAAGAAGATGATTTGCTCGACAAAAACTGCTAGCTCAGTTGTGTAACAGTTAAGTATTTCTAACCCTTGGTGGTCACCTTTGTCGTAGCACACCATTGCTCGCTTATGCGGCCTCCTCTTATGTGTTGTGTTCCCTCGTGATGTGTTATATGTTGCTTAGGTCTCCTTGGATGACCCTTGATATTCTTGTAAGGTCAAGGATACCAAGAGGCCACCTCTGTTGTGACCATTCTTCTATTTATTTCATCATTCTTCTATCTTTCCTCTGCTCTTTTTTATTGTTGTGTGTCATGTCTTAGGGGCATAGCATTGCAGAGGGTGTTTTGGGGGCATCCTCCTACATGGTGTTCCTAAGGCACTTGCTCTCCTCTCTCTCATTTTTATTGTTTACCTTCTTCAGTGATTCTACCTAGTTGGTGGATGATGAAAACAAACAAATACTAATACGAACTGTGTGTCCCTTCAGCAAGAAAAGAAAAAATGGACCTAGTCCATATATGAAGATGGGATTGATATATATATTTGATGTTTGACTAGTAGAATCACTCCATGTGATATATCATCTTATAGCATTTCTTGTGACTAACATTTTACAATCCACTCAATCTGCTCTTGGACACTTTGATCGGTATCTTACCTTGTTGCTACACTCAGTTTTGAGGTACCTATAGCATAGCCAAATGGTTATACTCGGCTCTGAACCTATGAGTATAGTCTTGGTCCTTGATGTGACTTTTTACATGCTTTCATGATATTATCTTGTCATATTATCTTAGCATATCTTATGAATGTGTTTGTGGGAACATTCGGTCATCGTAAGCACATGTCATCTTTGGGGGCATGGACTTTGTGAGAGCTCTTGTTCCCTTGCATGTTTTCTCTCTACCTTAATGTGCTTGATATTGGTAAGTGACATCAACCACCTCAAGGTGGGGGCATATATAATGATATCTGTTTGATGATTTTGGTACTAATGAAGTGTGTTTGTAAGCCCTCTCCGCGAGGTAGAATGTTGTATCTCTTGAGCTAGTACACATCCTTATATCAATTGCAATAAAAAAGACCTCTCTATGAGGTGGGATAACATATCTCTTGAGCTAGTGTGTACCCTTTTATACAAAGCGCTTCTACGGAAGGAGAGGATGGTGTATCTCTTGAGCTAGTGCACATCCTTTTATACAAAGTTGTCATCAAGAGGCGGGGTTGGATCTTGAGCTATCCTCCCTTAAGCATGTCTTTGGCAGTTGTTGTAGCATAAGCTCAACCATCAGGTGTGTTTGGCATGTTTTAGATGGTGGGACTTAGCAATAAGCTCCTTCCATTGCTCATGTTTGTCTTGTTTAAGACGTATAGTATGTCTATGGCATGCTACATGGCGCTTGTGTATTCTGTATGTCTTCTCTATGGGTTTTCCCTCATGTGTGGTATCCAGGGTGCAGTGATGAGCTCCCCCCACACTCAAGTTTTATTTGGCATGTTTTCCCCCTGGTGTAGTATCAAGTGTGTAGTGATGAGTTCCCCCTACATTTTGGATTTTGTATTGCATACTTTTGGTGGTTTCAAGGGCGTAGCAATGAGCTCCCCTCGCCCCTTAGATTAGAAGTTTATTGCATATATAAAAATGTTATATCAATGTATTCATCATGTTTTGCGTGACTGCTCTCATGTCTTCTCCATGTTTTGTGTGCTTCCTACTATCTTCTCCATGTTTTGTGTGCTTCTTACTATCTTCATTGTGTCTTGCGTGTCTTCAATGTGTCTTCTAGTGCTTACCTGAGATTGGGGGCTAGAAATAGTTTCTTAATCTTTGTGTAAGACTTAGGTTCAAATGCCTAGTGTGTTTGATGTGTTTTTTACTGTACTTTAATGCATGTATGGGTCGTAAGATCATACATACATTAAAGTGGGGGCTAAATGTTATGTCGTAAAATGTCCCCCTAGGACTTTTTCCCTCCTAGTTTAGCTCCTAGGTTCCCTTAGATTAATCATGCTTATGTAAAACTTATCCTGTAGCAAATTCCCCCTAAACCCATATCAAATGGGGCTTAGGGTCATATCTTAATGCTTAATCAAGACCAAAAATAGGCCTCTAGACTTGGGTGCCCATGCCCTAGTCCAGACCTATTTTGTCGGGACCTAAATTTTAAAGTGTCAGTTTATGACCATTAAAAGGTTTTTCTTTGTTGGCCTTTTCAATTTAATTTACGAATGTTAGCAGGAATGCATATATAGACATGTTTAGGACTTCATTTTACTCCTAGTTGAAAAAAGGCAAAATTATGATCATCAAACAAAAAGCATTCAAGGCATTCATTGTGTTGCAGAGTAGTATTGTGTTATGTTTGTATGTGTTTGTTGCAGATTTGGCTCGATCAACTCATTTCCTCATGATTTGAAGGCACTTCATCTCTATGAGGGTTTTCACCTCCAAGGTGATACCTATTTGTGTTTCAATTAATCTATCTTATCATTTGATTTTACCTCTATCCACTAAGGACACACATTTTATCTAACAGCAGTGTTGGAACGCTGGAATGCCATTTCAGGGTTTGACCAAGGCAAGTTCCTAAACACCACAACCCCCAACCCCTCTCTTGTGATTGCAGGTTATAGGTGTAGGATCTTGTGGAGAGGAGTTGCAGGAGAATAGGGCAGAGGATAAAGATTCAGGATCTGAAGAAAAGAGAGAAGAATATTCCTTTCTAGACAAGGGCACCTGCCCTAGTGTCCTTCCAATTGTCAGTGTCAGAAACTCTGAAGCAGGTTGCAGTCTTCATTATCTCATAGTTCCACATCTATAGAAAAAGTGGCATGTTGGAGTAGGGCACCCGCCCCAGTGTCCCTGAAGTTTTCACCTTCAGAAATTTGAATCCTAGTATGATTCTAATCTACATTTAGAATCTTCCTGTGCGGTCATTTGTCGTATCTTGTTCGTCTATATCCGGAATCATAAAATTAGGGTTTAAGGCTAAATCAGACTAGGGTTTGACATATTTATCAATCTATTCTATCTTTCATATCATTCTTAAGTGACACTCAACCTATAGTTGAGTCCTCTCCATCTGTAGTGACTTGGCTCAGTTGTTATCATTGAATGTATATGTGAAAGAAGGGTTTGATTGCATCTAATTAACCACACTTCAACCTCATTCCCACTTTTCATATATAATGGACACAAAGTGATGTTTTTATATCCCCTCTACCTAAAGAATGCAACTTAGCTTATCTTGATCTTCCATTACCATTGTCACAAGCATATACAAATGTTATTCCTATAACTGAGCAAGAACAAATAATTGATGAATTTTTAGGACAATGGAATTTTGAAAATGAAGATTTGACCATTTGTTGTTCTGACTGTTGCAAGGAAGAAGCTGAGTGCACATGCCAAGTTTTTCAAGAGGACATGGTGAAGGAGACACAAGTCGTAAGTGAGCCTCAACAAAACAAACAAAGAAGTGAACAAGTCTTTTTATAACTCAAGGTCAACTTCACACATCAAATGGGGAAGATCCAGGTATCCAAGTATGCTTGATGATTTTAACATGTCTTAGAATTCTATTGGATTAGAAAGACAACACTTTTCTTCACAAAATGCTTCTCCATCTAGTATGTACGGTGAATGGAAACAATCCCCATACTACCAAGAATGGCAAAATAAATGCTCACAACAACCACAACACCCATCATTACCATCTCCATTATACCCATCCTACTTAATCCTACCCACTCTATATCCACAACAAATTTTACCATTTTCATTATCCCATTCATATCACCAACCATCCACTTTAATGTATATCCACCAAGGGCAACTATAATGCCTAATAAAACATTACATAATAAGGTGGTTCAAACTATTGCAAGTATGGGCCTAATTGGTGTTGTCATTGATGTCAACATACTCCTGTTGCATTAATTATAAGGTTTGGATGAGCCGTGAGCTAAGGATATTGAGAAAATTAGTCTCAATCAGGAACAGTGAAGAACAGTGATGACAGTAAGGCAAAAGTCCAAGATAGGATGAGGATCAGAGGATGCGGATTAAAGGGTTTGTAGATATGTGTCTATAGGTGATCCAGTAGAGATTTCAAAGGTCTGCATGAAGATATGAAGAAGTTGTGGCCACTCAAGTAAAACTGGTTCTGGTAGGTGTTAAGAGGTGACAGAGTGTAACAAGAAAGGTCCGGTGAGATCTGGAAATGAAGTTTCCTACTCTGTGGATTTTAAGGAGTATTAAGGAAGTCCTTATGATGTGTCAACTCGATTGGTTCATGAATGAAAGGTCTAGAAGTAACCATTCTTTAGTGACAGTGGTGAAAGACTGTGTTCTTGAAGCACCGGATGAAAGAGAGAAGGATTTCAGTATTCAGATGAAGTGCGGATGTTCTTGGTGATTCAGGAAATCTTGTGAAGGACTTTGGATTGTGTCTAGCATGTGTTAGTGGTTCGCATTGGAGTTGGAGCTCACTATTGAAGATTAACCTCCAGATGATGATGTTCTTCCTGAGACTGGCTGACCAGATAAGTTACACTTCTTGTGGATGTTCTGGTAGATGTTTGTCCACTTAGATGATTATTCCTCAGTTGATGTCTTGTATAAATAAGGGGTTGTGAAGTCATTTCAAAGTTGTCCTTGTGGTGATGAGAGTGTTGTAGCGAGGAGGAGAGCGAAAGGCAGAGTAGAAGTATTGGGTTTAAATGGAACTGATTCAAGCATGGTGAAGATGCTATTCTCCAGTTCATGTATGTGATATTTATTTCTTTGTAGACAGTGTGTCTCTTGTAGGTAGTGAGCCTCTTGTGAGTAGTGTGCTCAGGCAGTGAGCCCTAATTGGCATGTGCCATTTTGTTCTTTCTATTCTTCTAACAGAGAATACAATCTTGGGTTAATCACCCCATGGTTTTTCCCTTAACCAGGTTTTCCACGTCAAAATCTTGGTGTCTTATGTGTTGATGTGTATCTCCTCTTGATTTGAATGCATTTTGGTTCATTATTAATATACTGCTAATCACTAAGAAGATTTAAGTGTTTTATTTTAGAAAGTTTTGCACAACTGATTCACTCCCCCTCTCAGTTGTGTGCCCTAAGTCTAACAATTGGTATCAGAGCTAAGTTCCTCTAAAAAGAGCTTAACCGCTTGAGGAGATCCAGGATGTCGTCCTACAAGAAGGATAGTTTGAAGTTTGATGGAACAAATTTTAATCTATGGAAAGGTCGCATGAAGTGTCACTTGCAATGCATGGGAATGGCATACTGGACCATGGTTACAACACAGTATGTACCTCCACAAGGTGGTCCAAAACCTCCAAATGAAATCACAGATGCTGAAAACAATCTGTAGACTATAGAAGTTCTTCTAAGCGCATTATCTGATTCAAAGCTCTCAAATGTTATTGACCTACCAACTGCTTTTGAGATTTGGAAAAAATTAGAACATTTGCATGAAGGAGACCAGTATGTTAAATGTGTAAGGTTACAGAGTCTGAAAGGGAAATTTGAAATCCTGAAGATGAGAGATGATGAAAATATTACTACTTTTATGCCAAGAGTAAATGAGCTTGTTTGTGGAATTAGAAATGCTGGTGGAGTCTTGGATGAAAATGAGATTGTTGGCAAAATTCTCAGATCCCTTCCTGCTTCTTACAAAATCAAGGTTGCTGCCATTGATGAATTCAGAACCCATACAACTGTCACAAGAGATCACTTGGCTGCATTTGAAATGACTGAGTTTGGAGATGATCCCCCCAAGACTGAATCTACATTCAAAGCTAGTGCCTCTATAAAAGGTAAACAAAGGTTTGATCCAGGGGAGAACTCATCAAGGAAACTGTCATAGTATGAAAAAGCAAGAAAAGACCTGGAAGAAGAAGAAGTAGAAACTGCTCAACTTGAAGCCCTCATTTTAAAGAGACTGCCAAGAGGATCCGGTACGTATGAAGGAAAATTGCCTTTTAAGTGTTTTAACTGCAATAAGATTGGTCATTTTGCCTCAAGATGTCCAGAAAGATTTTCAAGGCCAAATCCTAACAGATCAAGGTTCCAAAAGAATTGTTACTATGTTCATGAAGAAGATGATAATGAAGGAGTAACAGATGATGAATCAGAGACAGGAAACAAATCCGGAAGTGAATGGGGTGTTTATTGCCATCAAGGAAGAAGAACTAATATCCTCTATATCTGTCAATCATAAAGTTGTAGAAAGAGCTCTGGCTGCCCAAGTTGAAGAAAAGGATGATTGGGTCATTGACAATGGTTGCTCTCACCATATGACAGGTGACAAAAATAAGTTCATAGATTTGGAAAGGTTTGAAGGAGGAGTGGTGAAGTTTAGTGATAATTCTGCTGGTAGAATCAGAGGAAGAGGAACTATTTCTTTTGATGGAAGGAACAAAACCGGTAATGTTCTATATGTTGAAGGCTTGAAGCACAATCTTCTCAGTGTTGGACAGTTGGTGGACAAAGGCTATGATCTTTGGTTCAAGAATGGAAAATGGAAGATCTTTGAAAGCTCTGGAACAGAGATTGCATCCGGTACCCAAACTAAAGGTAATATCTTCCACTTGGTTGGCACTGGTAAAAGTTGCTTATTTGTTCAAGTTGATCAGAGTTGGTTATGGCATAGGAGAATGTGTCATGTGAATTTTGATAATATCATCAAGATAAGCAATACTCAGGCTGTAAGAGATCTTCCAAAATTGGTGAAACCTACTAATAGCTTGTGCAAAGAATGTCAGTTGGGTAAGCTGAATAGAATCACATTCAAGAGTAAGGAATGGTCTTCTACTGGATTATTGGACTTAGTTCATACTGACCTTTGTGGCCCGGCAAGAATCAGGAGTATGCAAGGTGACAGATACTTCATGTTACTAATTGATGACTATTCCTGGATGATGTGGGTAACTTTTCTGAAAGAGAAATTAGAAGCTTTTGAGAAATTCAAAATATTCAAGGCTATGGTAGAGAATGAAACCAAATTGAAATTGAAATGTCTGAGGTCTGATAGAGGTGGAGAATTCACATCCGGTGAGTTCATAGAGTTCTGTGAGAAACATGGAATAAAGAGACAGTTGCTTGCTCCTAGGACTCCATAGTAGAATGGAGTAGTGGAAAGAAAGAATTGGACCATACAGGAAACATCTAGGACCATGATGATGGAAGCAAATGTTCCTCACATCTATTGGAGAGAAGCTATCAGCACTGCAGTCTATACTCTCAATCGAGTTCAAATCAGAAGCAATACTGGTAAGACTCCTTATGAACTTTGGTTTGGCATCACTCCTACTGTGAGGTATTTCAGAGTTTTTGGTAGCAAATGTTACATTAAAAGAGATGAAGATCTAGGAAAGTTTGATGCTAGAAGTGATGAAGGAATATTCTTGGGTTACTCTACTCAAAGCAAAGCATACCGATGTTATAACAAAAGACTGAGAAAGATGATAGAAAGTACAAATGTGAAGGTTGATGAGGGAATTGAGAAACCCTCAAGGTTTTATGAATATGATGAAGATGATCAAAATGGTGTTTTGACTCAAGAAGTCCAAGCCCCATTTGTTAGTCAGATTCAAGCTAATCCAGTAAACCAGGAAGAAGAAATGAGTTTCAATGAGCCTGATCAAGAATCAGAAGTGCAAGAAATTCCTAAAGTTCCCAAGTATGTAAGACTAAACCACTCTGAAGATCAGATCATAGGTGATAAAATCAAAGGAGTACTAACAAGAAGGAGAATTGCTCAAGATTCAGAAGAGTATTGTTTGATTTCAAAGATTGAACCTAAGACAGTGAATGAAGCTTGCAATGATGAAAACTGGACTAAAGCAATGGAGGAAGAGTTGGTGCAAATAGAGAAAAATCACATTTGGGATCTTGTTCCCAGACCTAGAAACAAGAATGTGATTGGAACCCAATGGGTCTTCCGGAATAAACTAAATGAAGTTGGTGAAGTAATAAAAAATAAAGCCAGATTGGTTTGCAAAGGCTACTCTCAAATAGAAGGAATTGATTTTGAAGAAACCTTTGCTCCAGGCAAGAATTGAAGCAGTCAGATTATTTCTTGCCTTTGCTGCCTTTAAGGATTTCAAGGTATATCAGATGGATGTCAAGTCTGCCTTTCTAAACGGTGACTTGGAAGAAGAAGTGTATATAGAGCAACCGGATGGATTTCAATTGTCTAATCATGGTGATATGGTCTGCAAGTTGAAGAAGGCACTGTATGGATTGAAGCAAGCCCCAAGAGCCTGGTATGAAAGATACTGCTGACAGTAACTTATATTTCAAAATTGATCATGAAAACATCTTGATTGTTGAAGTATTTGTTGATGATATCATCTTTGGAGGAAGAGATAGTATGTGTAAAACTTTTGCAAATCAAATGAAAAGTGAGTTTGAGATGTCTATGCTTGGTGAAATAAATTTCTTCTTGGGTCTACAAATTACTCAAACAAAGAAAGGAATCTTCATTTCTCAGACCAAATATGTGAAAGAATTGTTGAGGAAATTTGGGATGGAAGATTCAAAGCCAATGAATACTCCCATGGCAACCGGATGTAAGTTAAGCAAAGATGATGACTCTCCTAAGGCAGACCAAACAAAGTACAGATCAATGATTGGAGGATTGTTGTATCTCACTCAAACTAGACTAGATATTATGCAAGTTGTTGGTCTTGTTGCTAGATTCCAAGCTGATCCTAGAGAATCCCATGTCATGGCAATCAAGAGGATTTTTAGATATCTAAAAGGGACGGTTGAGTATGGTCTGTGGTATCCTAGAGATCACGATTTCTCTCTTCATGCATATACAGATGTTGATTGGGCAGGAGATATGGATGACCGGAAGAGTACCACTGGTGGAGCATTCTTTTTTGGGGAAGAGATTGGTTTCTTGGCTAAGCAAGAAACAAGAGGCAATATCTATGTCTACAACTGAAGCAGAATATATTGCAGCAGTAGGTAGTTGCACTCAAGTTTTGTGGATGAAGCAGATGCTAAGAGATATCAAAGTGGAGTATGAGAAACCTATCACAATCTTCTATGATAATTCAAGTGCTATATATATATATATCTAAGAATCCGGTGTTGAATTCAAAGACTAAACACATATCCATCAAGTTTCACTTTTTGAGAGAGCAAGTGAACAAGAATGAAGTTAGATTGGAGTTTGTGCCCTCCAAGGATCAGATTGCAGACATCTTTACTAAACCTCTACCTAAGGACTCTTTTGAGTTTCTCAGGGAGAAGTTAGGGGTTATTGCCCCTCCGGTGATGAACTAAGGTGCACTGAGGTGCATCAGTTTGGTGGATATCACAGTCATATCTTGTGATCCAGATTGATGGGAGCTACTACTCAGGGGGAGCAGCAGGTATGATTCTAAAGTGTTGGAATTGCAAGTTTGTGCCCTTTACCATTGATGTCAAAGGGGGAGAGAAGACATGTGAAAAACAAGTGGTTGCTAATCAAAGGGGGAGCAGTAAAGGGAAAGAAGACATGTGAATGGTTGTTGCTGATAGGGGGAGCTGTGACAGTAAGAAGAAGTTCTTGACTTGATGGTTAAAATAGTTTTTCACATCTTATGTTGCCATCAATGACAAAGGGGGAGATTGTTGCAAGTATGGGCCTAACTGGTGTTGTCATTGATGTCAACATACTCCTATTGCATTAATGATAAGGTTTGGATGAGCCGTGAGCTGAGGATATTGAGAAAATTAGTCTCAATCAGGAACATTGAAGAACAATGATGACAATAAGGCAAAAGTCCAAGATAGGATGAGGATCAGAGGATGCGGATTAAAGGGTTTGTAGATATGTGTCTGTAGGTGATCCAGTAGAGATTTCAGAGGTCCACATGAAGATATGAAGAAGTTGTGGCCGCTCAAGTAAAACTGCTTCCGGTAGGTGTTCAGAGGTGACAGAGTGTAACAAGAAAGGTCCAGTGAGATTTGGAAATGAAGTTTCCTGCTCTGCGGATTTTAGGGAGTATTAAGGAAGTCCTTGTGATGTGTCAACTTGATTGGTTCATGAATGAAAAGTCTGGAAGTATCCATTCTTTGGTGACAGTGGTGAAAGACTGTGTTCTTGAAGCTCCCGATGAAAGAGAGAAGGATTTCAGTATGCAGATGAAGTGTGGATGTTCTTGGTGATTCAGGAAATCTTGTGAAGGACTTTGGATTGTGTCTAGCATGTGTTAGTGGTCTACATTGGAGTTGGAGCTCACTATTGAAGATTAACCTTCGGATGATGATGTTCTTCCTGAGACTGGCTGAACGAATAAGTTACACTTCTTGTGGATGTTCTGGTAGATGTTTGCCGACTTAGATGATTATTCCTAAGTTGATGTCTTGTATAAATAAGGGGTTGCAAAGTCATTTCAAAGTTGTCCTTGTGGTGATGAGAGTGTTGTAGTGAGGAGGAGAGCGAAAGGCAGAGCAAAAGTATTAGGCTTAAATGGAACTGATTCAAGCTTAGTGAAGATGCTATTCTTCAGTTCATGTATGTGATATTTATTTCTTTGTAGACAGTGTGTCTCTTGTAGGTAGTGAACCTCTTGTGAGCAGTGTGGTCGAGCAATGAGCCCTAATTGGCATGTGCCATTTTGTTCTTTCTATTCTTCTAACAGAGAATACAATCTTGGGTTAATCACCCCTTGGTTTTTCCCTTAACCGGGTTTTCCACGTCAAAATCTTGGTGTCTTATGTGTTGATGTGTTTCTTCTCTTGATTTGAATGCATTATGATTCATTATTAATATACTGCTAATCACTAAGAAGATTTAAGTGTTTTATTGGAGAAAGTTTTGCACAACTGATTCACCCCCCCTCTTAGTTGTGTGCCCTAAGTCTAACACAAACTACATATAATAATGAGATTTCAAGAATCCCTTTGCATTCTATTAATGTGCTTCAAATTGATGAATCACATTCAAAATCTCTTAATACAACTGAAGGATGTGATATTGGTTTAATTGAATTAGAAGAACATGATCAATTGAAAAATACTCAATTTAGTTTTTCTTTTCTACTTAGCAAACCACAACCTTTAGAGGGAATTCACACAGAAAAAGAAATTGTTAGGAAAAATGTCTCAACCTTGCAACTTCAACAGATTACTATTCTTCCCAGTTTTGGTCTTTTCAAATACCCTTTATCTTGGAGAATGGTCTGGAACTTCCAAAGATTCCAAACGAGCTAAAAATAGTGAGACTTACTATTTTTAGTAAGTCCTCTAATTGAGTTTGGATTGACCTAAAAAAATTTCTAGAAGGTACGAAATAGCTAAGAGAACATCTCGGGTGAGTTTCGTCTCAAGATCATATCTGAATCGCGAGATATTAAAGCTTTTATTTTTTGAAAATGTCGGAAAAAAGTTTTGATCTCAATTACCAAAATTGAAACTTCTCTAAATGTCCCAAAAATTTTCATAACCAGTGTAGCAGGTTATAGGGTGATAGATCTCTTCACAAGCTTTTCGACGCATCAAACAGTTCGTCAATCAGACACCCGAATCAAAAGTTATGGCCTCTGGAAGTTGGACCTTCTATTTTTGGGAAATGTAAAACCGTGTTGGATACATAAAAGAGCTATAAAGGGCAGATTTACACGTGTTGGTGTGTGGTTTGGCACATCACAAGGCATCTTTGATTGGAGATAATTTGGGCGCTACTGTATGGGTGGTTTTGGCTCATGGTTTTGTAATTACCAATAATGATTTATTGTATTGTATCTCCTATATATCAGGAGCTTGAGATGGAGGTTGTCTGTAAGAATCTTATAGATGTCAAATTACCTCTTGGATCTTTGGTTGGATATACTCATGTAAAAGCTTGCTCTGCAAGTATATTGTAATCTTTGTGATTCCTGAATAATATATTGGGCAGCTTTGGGGTGTGGGGTTTTTTACCTGAAAGGGTTTTCCCCACATATATCTTGTGTTGTGAGTTTTGTTTTTGCATTTGGAAGTTGTTATTGTCTTTTCGTTAATGTGCATCTTAATCTGTAACTGTAAAAGTAAAAATTTGCATAAGTCTTTCCTCAGTAGATCAGTGTAGGAAGCATTTCTACATTGCAAATCACAACCTTTGGAGGGCATTCACACACATAAAGAAACAACCTAACACAAGTCTAATTTTACCATTGAACTCATAAATGTGTGTATTAAAATTAATGTTGAACTATATGCATTGATTATTAAGTAATTGTTTGAGATGAAGAATGAAAGCCTACAAGATCCATTATTTAATGTTTTATAATCAAACATCTAGATCTTTGGAGGCCTATGGTCAAAATGTGTATTCCTCACACACTTATTGATTTAGGCCCACCAATAATTTATCTTATGATTAAGCACAACTAGAAGGGTTTGAATGCATTAATGACCATACCAAACATGCTACAAACGTTGATTGTTCATTGAACAAGGCTCAAGGTATTCTTAAATATGTCACTGTCTTTATTGATTCTTTGGATTATCTTAATGCTCTCATGCCTTTGCAGTATGAAGTGAAGTTGGGGGGAATCGCTTGAATTCTGATGATTCTTGGTTGATTGCTAATTAAACCTCATTGATTGTTTCATTGGTGCTTCTAATAAAACCACTTGTGTGATACTTGGACCAAATAAAGGTATGGATTCTTGTGTTAATTGACATTGATATTGTCTACGCAAGCATTCATTGTAATGATATTCATCCATTTTATTATTATCAAGTATTTTTTCATATAAATAACTCTACCATTCATTTTCTTATACATACATCAATTATAATGGTGGAGTTATTAAATGAATGATATTGCATTACTATACTTAATATGTTTGGTCATGAGACTATGGTTGCAGGTTTCTTATTGTGGTTACCCAACACTTTTTGCACCAGTACCAGTTGATGATGCTTCTCTACATGAGCATTGAATGACACACTTTGTTGGCTTTGCTAGCTATATGGAACACATCAAGTTTCCTTTGTGCTTCGCTCTTGGAGATCACAAGAGGATTATTGGGAAAAGTGTTCAACATTCATGGACATAAGTTCTCTTTTGCACCATCCTTGATGCCAGACCATGTGGAAGATAGTATCCAACTTGGTATATGAGATTCATGAATCTTGCAGTACCATGTTCTTGGCTAATTCTTCACAAGTCACCTATCCAAAGACAACTTGAAGACACGAAAAAGGAGATTTAGTATATTCTAATGTAGATCATCATACTCCATCATAGGAATCTTTCTGTTATATTGGGATGAGCTAAATGAGATCAAGATTGTTTGTAGCAGTGGTTCTATGTTCCAGATTGTGATAAGGTTATTATTGGTCATCATTTCAAGTATTGCGTGCAATTGATTTCCACAGTTACTTTCATTGAAGGCATTCAGATGGAACGAGCTAGGATTTGGATGGTATCATTTCATCATCCATATGAGATTTTAATTTTCTTTGGTCATTATATGTAGTTTTTTAGATGAAAAAAATTAAAAACATGAAATAAAAAAAATGAAAAAAATAATAAAATTCTAACAATGAAAACCTTCGAGTATTATTAGACAACTATAATTTGAAAACCAGTTTCTAGTGGATTGTAGTTGAAATAAATTCTTAGTGGTAAAAATTGTCTTTACAACACCACTAAGTGGGAAGTGATTGAAAATTGGTTTGCCAGCGATCACTTGTCGTTATCAAAATTGAAACAAATGAAAAAAATGAAAAAATGCCATTATTTGTGTTCTTTCTTTGGGTTAATCCTTTTAGGTACACTCAGCTACTTCCATGGTTGTTTCACTCGATCTGAGTGCCTCTAGCACCTCTTGTAGCTCACTTGTGTAGATGTGCTCTAGTTTGTTGTGGTTAGCATGACTTTGATCACCTATAGCACGAGTTACACATTCAGTTGAGGTGTTCGCACAAGTGAAGACCTAATCAACTACCATCAGTATGACGCATAGTGCTTCATTGTGATGGTGATCTTTCATGTGCGGTAGTACTTGTCACAATTTTTGGTTCCTTCCCTGTTGTAGATTCACAGTTGCTAAGTTATTTTGGGCTCCCAAACCTTGGCATAAATGGACATGCAAGTTGGTAAAATAGTCAATTTTATTTTCCCTATTTTATCTTTTAACTTTATTAATATTTATTATTATATTAATCATATAAAGCAGCATTCACACCAACCCTCTTCTTGTTTCCCAAGGATGGTCAACCCTTTAAGTTGGGGGGAGGTTCATTACCCTTATTACCTATCTTTCTACCCATCATTTCCTTTTGCTTATCCAATCATAACATCCATTATTTCCCCCTTCATAATCATTTATATTGTCTATCATTTCATCCATCTTTTAGATAGCCCATGAATGTGCAGACAATTTTTCATGATACTTCCTACATATAGCATTTGAAAAATTAATGCTATGGAAAAATGAAAAAAATGAAAAATATTGAAAAATGAAAAATGAAGAAAAAAAAGTTGGAGGAGATATGAATATTTAAAAAAATGATGAAAAGAAAATTGGAAAACAAAAACAAAGCCATGAAGCTTGCTATGAAGAGGAGTGATAGACAAATTGAAAGAAAATGTGACTAACCATGAGTTGTAATAGTCAAGGTTGAAGAAAGCACAAGTCATAAATCCAAAGGCTACCAGTTCAACTCAAAACCTCTCAAAAATTAAAAATTGCACGAGGACGTGCAATATGCTAAGTTGGGGGGAATGATGAGATCCATTCACGTTCCATTTTATACCATATTTTATCCTTTTTCCTATACCATTTAACCCATTTTCATATTCCATTTCCATACCTTATCGTACCATTTTACCACCTTTATGTTGCATTTGGTTAAATATATAAGTAATATTCATTTTAGTTTTTTGATAAATATGTGAATAATAAATATGACATTGTATATTTGTTGCCATTATGTTGAGAAAATAAATTCTACAGCATGAGGAGGAGAATGCAAATTTCCAGCCCGTGGATGCACCTATTAGCAAATTAATTCCAAACATTATTAAATAATTATTTGCTTATAAAATATTTTGGTTATCTATTTATAACCAATTAATCTTTAGTTTTAATTTTATAAAGGAGAATGTCCTCATGTCAAAAATAATATTGTATTTTACTGTAACCACGAGCTAAATAAGCTCTTCCATTTTAGGCTAAGTTGTTGTCAACAAATAAAATAGTCAAATGTGAACCATGAAATAATAGAAAGGGGTGTGAGAATAGGAAATAGTTTGCAGCATATTCATTATATAAATATGAGTTGCATGATAAGAAGGGGAGGTAGAAAACAATGAAAGGTAGACTTTGTATCATCTTTTGATAATTCAAACAATGTCTTTCATGATCAAACTAGCATAGAGAGGTGTGCTTGTTTCATCACTTGGCATACCGAGGAGGCAGGGCCCACTTCTTGGGACATCTGGTGATTTCTGTTATTTCAACACTATGTTTACTTTCTGTTTTGATTGCATGTGTTTATGTATCTCTGTTAACTATTGTTTCTTCTCTATATCGTACTGTGATTCTCAGATCTAAACATTTTAAGTTGTGATTTTAAGTTCTGGACTTATTGACTATTACAAACTGTTGTTGTTCCTGTCGTAGAACACTATTGTTTCTATAACAGTTCCTGTCACAGAAGTAAAATAGAAACATTAAGTTAGATTTCCACTTAGGAAGTTGATTGAAGTTAGAAGTGCATTTCATTTATACTCACCTCACTACATGTAGCCCTTGTGCATATAGCCAAGACATCTTTTGCAAGTTTACATCCTTGGATTGACACTTAGACCAAACTAAATTTAGCTATTAAATATTAAATCTTTCTCATTAACTACCCCAGTTTTGGCCTATCACACCTGTTGCATTCTCATTAGGAGAATGTATTCTTTGTTGTTTTTTGTTTTGCCTTGTGTTTGTTTTGGGGCAGTTTTAGTTGTTGTGATTAGTTGTATAGGTTACCTTTCACTCTTTGCCCAATAGATTGTTTAAGGCTACTGGATCCTTATGTTTAGCAGGCAAACATCACTGAGAGGTCACCAAAATGTTGTCCTATTTTATTCATCTTGACTAAAATAGTCCTTCCTTAAAGGCCCTTTGTCCCTGTCCCTTTTGTACATAACCCATCAAATATAACTGATCTAAAATCACATTTAATGGGTTCCCCATCCTCAAAATATCCCTGAAATACCTAAGTCCAAAATCCTAAGTGTTCTAAGTGTTTTACTTTAGAATTTCTTTGCCTTTCGACAAGTTAGCAGGTTCGCAAACCTATCGAAAGGTCAAAAAAGGCTTTTCCTTAGTCTTTTTAAGGCATTCCAGTGAGATGTCAAACCGAAGAACTAGTTCACCAGTTCACTATTTTGCCAAACATCAAAATGGCATTAAGGAAAGGGGAAAAGATGCGAGTGTTTTGGTATTTCAGTGAAATGACAAATTGATGAACTAGTTTGTAGGTTTTCTGAATTTCTCTGGAATGCCAAAAAATGCAAAAGGCAGGTTCTTTGGTTTTAAATTTCACTAAGTTGCCAAAGAGGCAAAGAGAGGCATCAAATGAAGAAAGTGAGGGCTTTTAGCAAGTTCGCAACTTCGTAAACTTGCCCAAAAGGGTTTCAAAGCTCAAGTGTTTATCGAGTTTCCAAAATGGAAAGAAAAGAAAGAGAAATGATTTCCCTTTCAGCAAGTCCACAAACTTGCCAAAATGTCAAAGATGGTTTGTGTTTTATTTATTTTTCCAAATAATGAAAAGAAGAAAGAGAATGAACAACTTTGGGTAGGTTCGTGAGTTCGTGAATTCGTAGAAACACTAAAAGAAAAGGATGGGTAGGTTCACAAGTTCTAGGAAATATCAAATTGCTGAAAACCAAATCAAAATGATAATAAGATGAGAGAAAGAAGGAAGACAAGTGAAAATCACACTAGTTTGGTGGTTTGCTAAAATGTTGAATCATCGAAAAAGAAGATAAGTAAAGGGGAAAAGAAAGCAAAGTTTTAAATTTTGCAAACTTCCAAGTTCGTTGAAACTCTTCCCAAGTGCATAACGTGTTCTGGTAGGATTCTTAGGCTAAATGTCCACATACACCCAAAAACACCATTATTACAGATTGGAGTAGGTATTAAGGTAGATAGAATAGTGTATGGATTTATTGTTGCAGGTACCTGAGGTAGACAGATTTTCTAGCGACACATTTGATTATGGCTCCCTCCACATTAAATCTTGGTACCAAAAGTATGCATGAGCACTCCGTTACATATATTTTCTGATATACCCACATGGATGTGATGTAGCAGGCATGAGCAACCTGTAAAACTTGTTGACCAAGTTTCCCATGCCTAGGGTTGTAATAATGAATTTGTAAATCTATATATGCATATGAAAAGACGTATTATTGGTGGGTTGGTCACTGGGTCATTATCCAGGGAGAAAGATTTGTTAATAGGCTTGGGCCTTATGTCATTTTCCAAGAACTGATTGAATCTAATGGATTGTCTTCTATTTTAGACCTCTCATGTCTTCACTTGTAGTTCAATAATGAGTGGAAAGTTGTCATTTTGTGTTATCTTCTCCCCTTTTTTAGATCATTCTTTCTTTGTAATGGTTGTTTATCCTTCATGATTAATGCAAGAAACTAATTTTTGCTTCTCTCTAAGACTTTACACTATGTTTATTTGAAGATTGTATGTTTATATTGTGGATAAAATGAACCATCTCGTAGCATTCAGTTTTTTGTTCTAACCTTTGTTGAAGTTTTATGGGTTTGTGTAAGTTTAGTTAGCCTTTGATATCATTACATTGTGTTATGTCAGGTCCAATCAAATGAACTAAATCTAGTGTATTATCCCTTTTCATTTCTAGCATTCCTCCTCCCTTTTCACTGGTGATTATTAGCATAGGTTTAGTTACAGGTTATTTCTCTAAGCCTTAATCTTAGAAAGAGGAACCAACCTTCTCTAGAGCTACTTTCTCATCTGCAAGGTCCCACACCTTGAGATCAGTCCAATGTTTCACTAGATTTTGCAATAGCAAGCTTCAACAAAGGGTGCAAATCCATGTGACAACAATTACATTTTTATATCCCCTTATCACCTCTACCCTATCAACCAAGGAAACTTCCCACACCTACATCTAACTTGAAACTAGTTGTGATTATCATCCCATACATTAAAGAATCATCACAAAAAACATAGATGAGCTATGATAAATATATCATCCTGTAGAAAGATTTGATTTAAAATCACAAGTATACATCATAAACCCCAAACCCTTGCTACACCAACTCTAATAGAAGATCCCCTAATAGCAAATATCTCAATTATAGTATACATATTAATCTAAACTATAATGGAAGGATTTTAAAGATACCTAGATGTTCTTCTAGATAGGGTATGTTGGGTCCCAAAACCATAGGTCCAAAATCCTAGAGCATGCTTATACCTTCAAGGCCAAGGGGTGTCAACAAGAAGGTAGAATAGGGGCTCATCCATAGATCAAGGATGGTTAAGGCCAATTGATGAGAGTGGGTATGCTCTCCTACACTTTAGACTTAGCTAGAACTAGGAGGGGATTCCTAAAGGTATCAGATGAAGCACAAACAAACAACCATAACCATACCTGATGTATACTTGACCCCTATATTTTGTCACTAGGCCAAGATAAACTGGCCACACAACACCTCTAATTAAGTTGATAAGACACCTTGTACATGCACCTAAAGATGAAAATATAATGATATCCCCATGAGATGAATTCACTTGACATTACATACATAATGGCAAGGTGTAGACATGCATGACATGATTCACATATGATTTGAACACTTCATAGTCACTTAAGATTATTCCCTAGTTATAACAATGAATCATGTACAGCATGTGAAACCCTAAACTACTCCTATAACTAACAAGACAGAGGGTTTGATTAAAATATTTTTTACCCTTCACCAATCTGGATCGATGCCTACTCCATTGGGCAATAGGGTCAGAATGTAGGGAGGAGGGAAATACATCCAACAACCATCAACAAAACATGAAATGCATTCACATACAAATCCAAAATGCATTTCATACTATGGAGATACTTAATAATCCATAACATAATTGTAATAATCCATTTGCAACAAAGGAGAGACCAATAAAAAAAATTGCATTGCATTAGATGCTATCACACATACATCTGACCTCGGTTACAATCATGCTAGCAAATGTGACAAAGGAAAATACACAACTACAATTACATTTTCCCCTAAATCACTACAAAATGTCATGGAGACAGACCATTACATGAAAATATGTGTTGAAAATCTTTCCTACAAGTTGCAAAAAAATTCCACTTGCATACAGACCAGACAGACTTTGTTTGATTCCCTAGAATGACCACGAGTAGACACAAGTTGAAAAATTGGTTTGACGACCAACCCTTGAAATGAGGTGAGAATTTGTATTTATAACATGAAAAGCCATACCCTAAGTTTTCTAAGAAGTTTCCTGCTTGAAATGAGTTGTTTCAACAGTTAAATCAAGCATTCATGGCAATCCTAGGAGTTGTCAGTGCATCTCGTTGCATTTTGACATGTTTATATAGTGCATCTCGTTGCATTTTGATGTATTGTACAATCTTTTGTAGATTAATACAAACTTGTGCCTCATTCTTGGTGGAGTTTGTTTACTTGAAAGGGTTTTATCCACATAAACACTATGTCATTGTGTTCAGTTCTTCATGCTTGATATTTTCTCTATAGTGAGTTTTCTATTTTGATGCAATCTGGACATTCTATAATACACTGGTTAAAGATCGTTAAACTTAATTGAATCATATTTTCGTTGAGTAGTGTTTGTCTTCATTTCTAACAGTCCCACTTGGGATCTTTAGCCCCACTTTGTGGTGTCAGCTTGGGACACTCCTTTGGTTTGTATTTATCAGTCTAATGAAGTTTTATTTTTTGTAAGTGAGCGAGAATGCATATTTAAATGAGTTTTGTAGTTCATTTTATCAACTAGATGACATCTAGAGGATTGATGTGAATTTTATGTCATATTGTGTTCTATGCTAAATTGTTCTACATGTTTGGAGTGTTATCTACTTGTGGATACCATTGAAGCTTGTGTGCAGGCTTTGAAGGAATTTTAAATCCCTCTTCATCACTCTTCTTTGTTGGTGTAGGATATTCATCAACTAAGGTTGTATCTTTTGTGGTTTTCATATTCATTGTCATTCATTATTCATTATATTGTTGTTGATCTGGCCTCTGCCCTACTAGGACATGTACTCTTGGATCTAATCATCATTGTAGTGGAGATGGGAACACCAACACGGGGTTTGACTGAGGCAAACCCTTAAACACATCACAACCTTTTCCTCTTTCCTTGTGTGTAGATCGAAGAAACAAGTTTTGGGAGCTAATTTATGGGAAGAAGGTAGAGCAGATAGGTGCAGGTTTGGTGATATCTAAGTTTCTTCTTAATCCTAGAAAAGGCCTAGTGCGCCGAAGTTCCCTGGTCTGGGGCATTTCTGCTATAAAATCTAGGTTTTGAATCCTTCTCTAACCTCTATTGTACTTTATGTTCACTGAGATCCATTTCTAATATATAGTTATAATCTATTCTTCATCATTCTAGGGTTTGATCATTAGTCTTATCTTGCTTGCTTGACTTTGGTTGAACATGGTTGATCCATCTATATACAACAAAAGCACAGAACCTTGATAGTTTGACTCTCCTTTGTGGGTAGAATCCAAGCTTGATTTGTGTCCTAATGTTGTGGAAGAGGGCTTTGACCTAGTTTAGCTCTTTAAGCTAGATCACTCTTTTCCACTTAACATTTTGGTGAACCCGCCATTGCTTGCACTCTTGCATCCTTCTTTTAGATCTTAGTTGATCTTCACTCTAGATCTGATTGGGAGTGAGTTCTTCAATCATTTTGCATTCATGCATAGTTAAATTTTGCATAGTTTCAAAACTAGGATTTGTCAAAACCTTGCATTTTATAGACAATTTTGCTAGTCTTGCTAGTTTTATTTTTTTAAATGAAGTACAATGTTTAGTTGATTAAGTAAATACAACATCTACCATAGGTCTATTAAGGCACTTAAAGAGAATTGCCTAAATAGACACATCTTAAAACTAGATCTATGCAAACACATCTATATGAAATGCCTCGAAGTCAAGAACTATTTTAAATAAAGAAAAAATAATGTAAATAATCAAATTCGACTAAACAAACAACTAAAATGGGAGAGAAAGTTATGCATTGTTGGTTTTGATTCTTTTAATTATTTAAAGATGAAAACTAATATCTAATAATCAATCAAAAAATAATTTAAATCTATATAAATATAATCTTTGAATTTTAAATATTTGTTAGGAAAATTTAATAATAATTAACAATATTTTAATTTAAAATGAAATTGTTCATCAAATTTCATTTATAGTTTTACTTCCATTTAAAATTTTATTTTATTTCTCTCCATATTAAATATATATGTTACATCATTTTCACATTTATAATATACTAATATATTTTTAATTATACATATTTTATTTTATTATAATATTTTATATTATATAATAAAATTTAAAGAGGTTAAATATTAATTATAGTTATAAAAATTTATTTGAATTTTGTTTGAAGATTTCAAATTTAAATATATACACTTTTCTTTAAAATTTTTTTATTGGATGTAAATATATACACTTATGAAAACAATTGAACAAATAATTTCAAAAGTCCTATATTAACTTATATACAAAGTCATCTCTTACAATTTAGTTTCTATTTATAATTATTCTTTATTAATTTCTATTCAGAATATTTAATTATTAAAATTTAAAAAAAATTCAAAATGACAATACCAAAAAGACAACTTCGAGAATATATCCGATTAACTACAAAACTAAAGTAGATTATCCACTTGGAAAAACCAAAAATAATATCGAGTGTTTCGTTTTGTTTTATATGCTTGTATGTGGTGCAACGTGCCTCCTTTAAATTTTTTATGAGAAAGACTTTGTGAAAAAAAAACCAAAAATCTTATTATGAGAACAACTTTTGAATAATTCTACCTAGTATATTGGGTTGGGAAACAACCGAAATTTGAATTTACGAAGTCAATGTTCATATTCATAGTCAACATTTTTCTTTTCCATGTAAAGATTTCCCGAGCATGTGGTGGTTGAATACTTACTTTGTGGCTTCCCTTACTCTAATCCCCATATGTAATAACTAAAATAAATTTATTATTATAATAATAAATAAGTTATAGAGTGAGGTGGGGGACATTTAATTTTTAAGTTAATTATAAGGAGACATTGTCCATGAATCTATAGGATGACCCACTTCACAAATGATGCATTTAACACCTCTAGATCTTATGGTAGGTTTATAGGATAAATCACCACTTGATAGTTATGGTCTAGTTCTATATAAAATCTAGTGTCATTTGGTCCTTATGTCTTCTTCTAATAAGAATAAAGACATCATGCTACAATATGTAAATCTTAAGGTTGTTAGATGATAATGTAGTTAATTGGATTCTGCTTAGTTTTAGAATTTAGATATTAAATTTGAAGTGTAATCCTTATAATTGATTTGTCCTAAATATTTATTTTATTGTTAGATGCAATCATGTTCAGTTTTGTCTTGATCTGGTTGATATGGTATGATTATGTTTTCTCTATCATGGTTTTGTCTACATTTGTCATACAACTCCAAAACTTGTACTTATATATTTATACCTATTTTTTGCACCAATGTGGATTTGATGAACATCTTGGAAATCCATCGTGCAAGTATTGAAGCTTTGAAAATTCAACAAACCTTAGTAAAACCCCTTTTTGTTATTTTCACAAAAATTGAAAGTATAGAAAATACACAAGATACAAGATGTCTAATGTGCATAGTATATGCTAATATAAATAATAGTTTCTATATATGATCTGATATGATTTAAATTTGAATATTCTAATATGATCTAATGATAACCAGATGATGAGATAAAATGATTCTAAGATTCGATCTAGTGTCTTATGACTTGTTTTTAAATATGACCTCTTAGGTGCTAAATTTAAATACTTTAACACGCAATCCAACAAGTAATAGTATCTAGGGGATTCACTTAATAAGCCAACGACAACACCTAAATATAGTAGTAATAAACAACACTAATTTCATTTCTACCTCTCAAATTTATGTTTTTAATACCTCTTTGCATACAATAGTATAATTAAAATACCTCTCTATTTTCATTAGATATTCTTTGTACCTTTTTTTTGGTTACTATTGACCTATTTCAGTGATCTTGACTCAAACAGTCCTTTCTCAAAGGCCCTTTGTCCCTATCCCTTTTGTGCATAACCCATCAAATATAATAGATCCAAGATCCCCTTTAATGGGTTCCCCATTTTCAGAAAATCCACGAAAGCCCTAAGTCCATAATCCGAACTGTTCTAAGTGTTTTTCTTTAGAATTTATTTATCTTTCAACAGGTTTGTGTTGTTATATGGTGCGTAATCAGACTCAGAGGTTAAATTTACCCCACTTTTATCAATGCGATTTCTCCCCAAATTATTTAACAGGGTCAAGGGGCAGTGCCCCTTGCAGGGGTTTGGGGGCAGTGCCCCCAAGACGAGGTCAAGGGGCAATGCCCCTTACATGGTCCAAGGGACACTGCCCCTGGCGCGCTCCCTGTTGCGATACAGGGCGAGGTTGAGGGGCAGTGCCCCCGAAACCTCCAACGATTTTTATTATTTTTTAAAGGCGTCAGGAATTGTTTTTCTATTGGCTGACATAAAAAAACCCTATTTTTGTAACTGACACAAGGCTTGATAAAAGGGGGTAAGGGTTAGGGTTTCCATTGATGTATTGTAGCATTTTACAGCGGTATTTCAAGTTGCAAGGATTGCTAGTTGTAATCGGTTTTGATTTACTGGATAAAAATATCAGACTCTCTGTTGGTGGATGTAGCTCGGGCTTGGGTGAACCACGTTAAAACTTGTCTCTCGCTATTATTATTTCTGTGTATTTTCATTCCTCTGTTTAATCTTTATTTGCATTAAATTGATATCTTCTGCATGTAATTCCTAATAGTTTGTGGGTTCGCAAACCTACCGAAAGGCCAAAAAATCCTTTGCCTTAGTCTTTTTTGGGCATTTTGGTGAGATGTCCAACTGGTGAACTAGTTCGCTAGTTCACCATTTTTCCATAACCCTAAAATGACACTAAGGAAAGGGGAAAAGATGTGAGTCTTTCAAAATTTTGGTGAAATGATGAACCAACAAACTAGATTGCTGGTTTGCCATTTCTCCAAAATGCCAAAAATTGCAACAGGTAGGGTTCTTTGGTTCGAAATTTCACTAAGTTGCCAAAGAGGTGAAGAGAGGCATCAAATAAAGAAAGCAAAGGCTTTTGGCAAGTTTGCAAGTTCGTGAACTCGCTGAAACACCAAAAATGGTTTCAAAGTTCAAGTTTTCACTGAGTTGCCAAAATGAAAAGCAAAGAAAGAGAAGTGATTTCTCTCTCAGCAAGTTCACAAGTTCGCAAACTTTCTGAAATGCTAAAGATGAATTGTGTTTTCTTCATTTTGTCCAATAAAGAAAAGAAGCAAGAGAATGAATGGCTTTCGGCAGGTTCGCAAAATCGTCAAAATGTCGAAAGCATTTAGGATGACTAGGTTCACAAGTTTCGAGAAATGTCGAATCGTCAAAATCCAAAGAAAAAGATAACAAAATGAGAGAAAGAAGGAAGACAAGTGAAAAGATCACATGGTTCGGTGGGTCGCCGAAATGTTGAATCACTAAAAAATAAGTAAAGGGGAAAAGTAAGTAAAGTTTTAAAGTTTGCGAACTTCCAACTTCACCGAAAGTCTTCCCAAGTGCATAATGCATGTTTTGAAACATGTTCTGGTAGGATTCTCATGCCAAATGTCCACATATACCCAGAAATACCATTATTGCAGATTGGAGTAGGTATTCAAGTAGATAGAACAGTGTATGGATTTAATGCTACAAGCACCTGAGGTAGATGGATTTTCTAGTGACACATATGACTATGGCTCCCTCCACATTAAATCTTGGTACCAAAAGTATGGGCAAGCACTCCTCTACAAGAATTTTCTAACATACCCACATGAATGTGATGCAGAAGGCATGGGAGACCTACAAAATGTGTTGACCAAGTTTCCCACACCCAAGGCTACAATAATGAATTTGTAAAGATATATATGCATATGAAAAGATGTATTGTTGGTGGGTTGGTCACTGGGATATTATCCAAGAAGAAGGATTTGTTAGTAGGATTGGGCCTTATTTCATTTTCCAAGAATTGGGTGAATCTAATGGACTATGTTCTATTTCGGATCTCTCATGTCTTCACTTCCAGTTCAATAATGAGTGGAAAGTTATCATTTTGTGTTATCTTCTCCCCTAATTTGGATCATTATTTCATTGTAATGGTTATTTAGCCTTCACAATTAATACACTAAACTAATTTTTGCCTCTCTCTAATAATTTACACTATGTCTATTTGAAGATTGTATGCTTATATTGTTGATAAAATGGTCCCTCTTGTAGCATTCATTTTTCTGTTCTAACCTCTATTGAAGTTTTGTGGGTCTGTGTAATTTTAGTCAGCCTTTGAGATCATTGTTGTGTTATGTTAGGTCCAATCAAATGAACTAAATATGGTGTATCACCCACTTTCATTTCTAGCATTCCTCCTTCTCCCTTTTCCCTGGTGATTATTATCATAAGTTTAGTTACAAGTTATTTCTCTAAGCCTTAATCTTAGAAAGAGGAACCAGCTTTCTCTAGAGGTCTGATCTCATTTGCAAGGCCCCACACCTTGAGATCAATCCAATGTTTCACTAGATTGTTGTAGCAACAGGCTTCAACAAATGGTGCAAATCCATGTGACAATAGTTTTTGGCACACCCAATAGGACCAGTTTGATTATCCTCATCATCCATTGAAGAGTTTTGCTGTGTTCTTCAATGTATCTTTCTATTTAGGGCAGTTTTCTTCAACATCATGGTGTCTCCAAGATGAAATATACTAGTTTAAGCTGCCCAAGTGCATAAATATTATCAAGGATCAGGATTTCAGTGATATTCTTGGTCTTTTCTTACTTTTTGAAGCATTTCAACCACCTGGTGAGTCTCTTCTAGTATGTACCTAGTTCTCAAGAGCATATTTGATTGCTCTTATTTAAAGAATATTTGAATGAGTTCTAATTCTCTAATATGTCAAATTGTCATGGAAGTTATGGCTATTTCCATCCACCAAGAATAGGCTTCCATATACCCATCATAACTTTCACATCTCCATTATGGCTCTACCCAGAAATAGAGTCTTTGTGGCCTTCAATAGAGGAAGCCCTCTTGACCTTGTACAATATGATGATATCCCAACTACACCTCTAAAATTTATTCCCTTTTTCATTGGTGATAATTCCACTGCACCTGTAGAACATATCCAAGACATTTCCAGTGTATGCTCTATTCACAATGTTACCTAAGATAATGTTGTTGTAAGACTCCTTACTTCTTCCTTGAAAGGAAAATCTCTCTAATGCTACAAGGGGTTACCAAAAAATTCTATTCATGACTGGGATGAGTTGGCAGATAGGCTCTGTCAGCACTTTGAAGACAAAAGTGATCATTTGTTCCTAATAAAATGACTAAAAACTATTAAAAGAGCTCCCCATGAATTCATGGTTGATTTTAATTTTAGATTTCAAAAGACTTGGGATAGAATCCCACCAATGGTGAGACCTTCCCCTAGTGTTTCCTTTTTATATTATTTGAGATCCCTGAATAGTGATATTGTTGTTATGATCTAGTATGTGGGAGGGAATGTGTTACCGAACACCTATGAGATAGCTATTAGGGCAGAGAATCGTCTAATCCATGTTAGAAAGATAGGCCCTACCTCCAATGACCTTATTCCCTAAAGCCCCATTCATTTATCCAAATGTGGCACCAATTCCTACAATAGCTACTAGCCAATCAACTTACCCTATCAAACCTTCCCTTGAGCTAAAAACTATATTACAAATGGAAGCCATAAGGAAGTAGTAGGAACAATCTAATAGACCATATCAACCTTCAATCAGACCTATCAGCCTAACAAGAATCCTTACAAAGGAAGCAGGCAACGACAAAATTAGCTAAGCTATGCTAGGCCCATTAACACTGTAAACCTAGCTATAATGAGCTCATCAAGAGCCCTTGTTCCAACACAAAATATCTTGGCTTAGGATCATGAGTGTTGTTATCCATACTACCAGCCCCATAGCCAAAACACATGTCAAAATAGAGAATCCCATCAAGCTTTGATGGTTCAGAATGCATCAACAATTCCAGAGGAACAGATTGGACCTAGTAGCAGACTATGGGAGGACAGAAACAAATGCAAGCTAAGCTTGTACTAATGAATTGGCATGAAGTTGATTTTTGTGGCATGAACAAGACCATAGCATTAGGCAAGGACACAAATATAGTTGCATACAACACACAATTAAAGAGGACAACCATAGAGGCTGGATCTACCTCTATGGTTGGGCAAGCCTCTACTTCCCAAATAGCCCCTACTACCATGAAGACTTCCCAAAAGGTTGGTCACATACCCTTTAACATTGTGGAGGTGCAATCAAATTAAGAAGAGGATGAGGAGTGTTTTGATAATGATGATCCCTTGATTACTCCTAAGACTGAGAAGGACTTACAGATGAATGATGAAAGATCTATTTCTCATTCAGAGGAGGTTGCAAAGGAAATTAACCCAGCGGCCATAGAGGGTGGTGGCATTAACTTATTTGATGAGCTTCCATGCTTTATAGAGGATAGTCTTGAAGTTGAGGGGTTTGGATTCTTGTTTGATCAACTACCTTACTTTTTTGGCCAAGATCAAGAGAGAGTAGCAATGCCTACATCAACAAAAAGCTGGAAGAAACAAGATATTACAGACCTCAATGGGTTGCTGGTCCTTAAAGACAAACATGGGAATGAGCTTCTAGTTCACAAGGAAGAGCATGAAGATGGCCCTATGTTGGGGAATGAAGAGTTTTATGCACATAAAGTTGCTCATCAAATTGAGCAAGATATCGAACAAAAGCCTATACCCCATAAGGAGGATCTTGACATCCCTTCAAGCTTACAGGAAGGCTACCATGAATCAAAGGTGAGCCCCTTCATGCATAAGAGTAAAGAAGATCTTCTACTCAAATTGTGCCTTCAAGTCAGCACCTCTAAAGGATAACCATCATGAGCAACATGAGCATGAGGTGGAAGTGGACATATTTCTAGACAAGCCATGAGAACAGAACATCCCAACTAGTAGAATGATAATGAAGAATCAGAGCCTAATCATGAGGTTCACACTGATGGTTTTCATGTCATTTCAAGGGGTTGTCCTATCAGACATCTAGCCCAACTAGAGATAGATAGAATGTAGTCACCACTTTTCATGCTTACTCCTAAGCATGAAGTTGAGCAGAATCTGCCCACCTATCCATTTCAAAATAGTTGCATTCTCAATCAGTTCAAGTGGGTATGTGAGTTTGATTTTATTCTCAAATTGGAACTTCATCAATATGTTGTATGCCCACTCTCTCCCCACCATTTTTTAACTTCCCATAAGCATGAAAAACATGTTAAATTAATCAGAAAGGGGAGTTGTTTTGAAAAATGAGTTAATGTCTTTGTTTGAGTCTTCTTCTTGTTGGTTAGTTTAAGTTTAGATTAGGTTTGTGTAGGTTGTATTTTCAAATAAGTGTTGTTGCACATTGATGAGAGCCATTCACGTTCTATTTTATACCATATTTTAGCCTTTTTCCTATACCATTTAACCCATTTTCATATTCCATTTCCATGCCTTATCCTACCATTTCACCACCTTTATGCTGCATATGGTTAAATATATAAGTAATATTTAATTTATTTTTTAGATAAAATATTAGAATAATAAATATTAGATTGTATATTTGTTGCCATTATGTTAAGAAAATAAATCCTACAACATGAGGAGGAGAATGCAGATTTTCTATCGCCCGTGGATGCACCTATTAGCAAATTAGTTCCAAACATTATTAAGTAATTATTTCCTCATAAAATAATTTGGTTATCTATTTATAACCAATTAATCTTAAGTTTTAATTTTATGAAAGAGAATGTCCTCGCGTCAAAAACAATATTCTATTTTATTATAACCATGAGCTAAATAAGCTCCTCCATTTTAGGCTAAGTTGTTGTCAATAAATAAAATAGTCAAATGTGAGCCACGAAATCATAGCAAGTGGTGTGAGAATAGGAAATAGTTTGTAGCATATTCATTATATAACTATGAGTTGCGTGATAAGAAGGGGAGGTAGAAAACAATGAAAGACAGACTTTGTAACATCTTTTGGCAATTCAAACAATGTCTTACATGATCAAATCAACATAGAAATGCATGTTTGTTTCATCACCCACCGTACTGAGGAGGCAGGGCCCACTTCTTGGGACGTCTGGTGTTTTTTGTTATTTTAGCAGTGTGATTGTTTTCTATTTTGATTGCATCTGTTTATGTATCTCTATTAACTATTGTTTCTGTTTTATATCATACTGTAATTTTCAGAACTAAACATTTTAAGTTGTGATTTTAAGTTCTAGACATATTCACTATTACAAACTAATGTTATTCCTATCACAGAACACTGTTGTTCTTGTCGTAGAAGTAAAATAGAAACATTAAGTTAGATTTCCACTTAGGAAGTTGATTGAAGTTAAAAGTTCATTGCATTTATACTCACCTCACTACCTGCTGCCCTTGTACATATAGCTATGACATCTTTCACAAGTTTATGCGCCCAGATTGACACTTAGACCAAACTGAATTTAGTTATTGTTTAGGGTGAAAATTGATAGTTTGTTTAACTAGGTTAAATACTACCATTTCACCACTAAGCATTGGGAGGACAAGGACTAAGCTTATGAACAAGCTTCTAATCACTTTTTCTATCCCTTATGCTTGCGTGGTTATGAAACCTAAGGCCCTAATCAAGATTTTATCAAGTGTTTTCCTTTCAACCAAGTAAAACCCTAATTATGCCTTAAATTAGAAATATATAGAAACTGATGAATCAACTAGCAAAACTGATAACAGAAGTGCAAAGATAGAGTTTCAGAGATAGAGTACCCAGATTTTGATGGCCACTTGGAATAGGGAGCCCATTCCAGTGTCCTAAAATTTTCTGCACAGGAAAATCTTCTGCACAGGGTGTCTGAGACTGCTAAAAGGCTTCCAAATCCCAGAATAAACCCCTGGTTGGACTAGGGAACCCGCTCCAATGTCCTGCAAGTCTCAGAATCTGAAAATCTTAAAAGTCTATTGCGACTGTACCCACAATATCTTACTTTCTGTAGCTCCTTTCTGTCAGAACCTGCAAAACATGATCTGCACCTACAAAAGAAGGAAAATGTTGCGGCTATATAGGAGCTTGCCTCAATCAAGCCCCATCTTTGGTATTTCTACCTCAACAATAGCCAAAGATAAAGATTTGCAGAAGTGTGTGCAAACCTAACAATGTGTGTATGCATAAAAATCAAACCCTAGATGTCTCAATCAAGGGAAGATCAACAACTTGCTTTACATCAATAAACACATACAACTTCACCTCAAGGAGATGAGATAAATGAAGACTTGCATGAACAAGAAGGTAAATTAGCAATGTCCACGGAGGATCTGTTGGATCTAGGGCATACAACTGAGAGGGGGGGGGTGAATCAGTTGTATAGAACTTGTTCTCTTTCAAACACTTAATTCTCTGTTGTTAGTTAGCAGCATATCAAATAATCATTCATGGAAGCACAATACATAAACATAAGAGCAGATAAGCATCAACACATTGAACACCAAGATTTTGACGTGGAAAACCCGGTTAAGGGAAAAACCACGGGGTGATTAACCCAAGAATTATTCTCTGTTAGAAGAATAAGGAAAAATGAATGGCACATGCCAATAAGGGCTCACTGCCCGAGCACACTGCTCACAAAGAGGCCCACTGCCTACAAGGAGACACACTGTCTACAGAGTGATAAAAATCACAGTCTTGAACTGGAGAATGACATCTCTACCATGTCCGGATCAGTTCCAATTAAGCCCAACAATCTCTGCTCTGCCTTTCGCACCTTTCTTCGCTACTCCATACTCATCCACATGCTGCCTCACTGAAATGAATTCACAAATCATTATTTATACAAGACATCGACTTAGGAACAAGCATCTAAGTCGGCAAACAACCATAGGAGTATCCGTAAGATGAATAACACATCCGGTCGGCTAAACAGAGCAATAACTTCATCCGGAAGAATAACTTCAATTCCGGGCTCTGCCATCAATGCGGACCAACAACACAACTTAAACATGATTCAAGAACCTTCACAAGTCTGTCTGAATGTCCGGATACATCCGCACTTTCTCTGCTTACTGGGATCTCTTGTCTTCCTCATCCGGAACTTCAAGAACACAGTCTGTCGCCACTGTCATAATGCAGGAGGTACATCCGGACCTCCAAATTACACACAAATCAGGATGAAACATCACAAGGACATATAAAACACTCCTTCCAATCCGCAGATTATGATAATACAATTCCGGACCTCACCGGACCTTTTTGTGATCCTCTGTCACCTCCGGATACTTGCCGGACCCGGTTCTATACCGGCAGCCATAACTCCTTCAGATCTTCATGCGGACCTCTGAAATCTTAACTGTAGCATCTTAAGACTCATATCTACTAACCCTTTAATCCGCATCCTCCGGTTCTCATCCTATACAGTATATTTACCTTCTTCTTATCACTGTTCTTCACTGTTCCTGACTGAGGCTAATTTTCTCAATATCCTCAGCACAAAGCTCATCAAATCCTTCTTGTCAATGCAGTGTGAGTATGTTGCCATCAATGACAACAATGGCTCACCTCATACTTGCAACAATCTCCCCCTTTGTCATTGATGGCAACATATGATGTGAAAAACCATCAAGACAAGAACTTCTCTTTTCTGTCACAGCTCCCCCTATCAACAACAACTCCTCACATGTCTTCCTTTGCTGCTCCCCCTTTGATCATCAACCACTTGTTTTTCACATGTCTTCTCTCCCCCTTTGACATCAATGGCAAAGGGCTCATACTTGCAACTCTCATGCATCAGAATAATACCAGCTGCTCCCCCTTAGTTGCAGCTCCCCATTAGTCCGGATCACAAGATATGACTGTGATAGCCACCGGACTGATGCACATCAGTGCATCTTAGTTCATCACCGGAGGGGCCATGACCCCTAACTTCTCCCGGAGATATTCAAAAGAGTCCTTGGGAAGAGGTTTTGTAAAGATATCTGCAATCTGATCCTTGGAGGGAACATACTCCAATCTGACTTCTTCCTTGTTTACTTGTTCTCTCAAAAAGTGAAATTTGATAGATATGTGCTTAGTCTTAGAATGCAATACCGGATTCTTGGAAATATTAATTGCACTTGAATTATCACAGAAAATTGTGATAGGCTCCTCATATTCAACTTTGATGTCTCTTAGCATCTGCTTCATCCACAAGATTTGAGTGCAACTACCTGCTGCTGCAATGTATTCTGCTTCAGTTGTAGACAGAGATATTGCATCTTGTTTCTTGCTTAGTCAAGAAACCAATCTCTTCCCCAAAAAGAATGCTCCACCACTAGTGCTCTTCCGGTCATCCACATCTCCTGCCCAATCTGCATCTGTGTAAGCATGAAGAGAAAAATCCGGATCTCTAGGATACCATAGACCATACTCAACTGTCCCTTTCAAGTATCTAAAAATTCTTTTGATTGCCATAACATGAGATTCTCTAGGATCAGCCTGGAATCTTGCCACAAGACCAACAGCTTGCATTATATCTGGTCTAGTTTGAGTGAGATACAACAATCCACCAATCATTGATCTATACTTTGTCTGATCTGCCTTTGGAGAATCATCATCTTTGCTTAACTTACATCCGGTTGCCATAGGAGTGTTCATAGGCTTTGAGTCTTCCATACCAAATTTCTTTAACAATTCTTTCACATATTTGGTCTGAGAAATGAAGATCCCTTCTTTTGTTTGAGTAATTTGCAGACCCAAGAAGAAATTCATTTCACCAAGCATAGACATTTCAAACTCACTTTTCATCTGATTTGCAAAAGTTTTACACATACTATCTCTTCCTCCAAAAATGATATCATCCACAAACACTTCAACAATCAGAATGTTTTCATGATCAATTTTGAAATATAAGTTGCTGTCAGCGGTACCTTTGTTGAATCCAATCTGCACAAGATGCTTATCCAACCTTTCATACCATGCTCTTGGGGCTTGCTTCAATCCATACAAAGCTTTCTTCAACTTGCAGACCATATCATTATTATCAGACAATTGAAATCCATCCGGTTGTTCAATGTAGACTTCTTCTTCCAGATCACCATTTAGGAAGGCAGACTTGACATCCATCTGATATACCTTGAAATCTTTGAAGGCAGCAAATGCAAGAAGTAATCTGACTGCTTCAATTCTTGCTACCGGAGCAAAAGTCTCTTCAAAGTCAATTCCTTCTATTTGAGAGTACCCTTTGCAGACCAATCTAGCTTTGTTTCTGATTACTTCACCAGCTTCATTTAGTTTGTTCCGGAAGACCCATTTGGTTCCAATTACATTCCTGTCTCTAGGTCTGGGAACAAGATCCCAAGTATGATTTTTCTCAATTTGCATCAGTTCATCTTCCATTGCTTTGGTCCAATTTTCATCATTGCAGGCTTCATTTATTGTTTTAGGTTCAATCCTTGAAATCAGACAACATTCATTCTGATCTTGAGCAATATTCCTTCTAGTTTGTACACCTTTGCTTCTGTCACCTATGATCTGATCTTCAGAGTGATTCAGTTTTACATACCTTGGAATTTTGGGAGTATCCAGTACTGCTGTTTCTTGATCAGGCTCATTTAAACCTAACTCTTCTTCCTGATTTACCGGATCAGGCTGACTCTGTTTCACCGGAGAGGATTGAGTTCCTTGAACACTATCTTGGTCATCTTCATCAAATTCATAAAATCTTGAAGGCTTCTCAATTCCTTCATCAACCTTTACATTGGTACTTTCTATCATCTTCCTCAATCTCTTATTGTAACACCGATATGCTTTGCTTTGAGTGGAGTAGCCCAAGAAAATTCCTTCATCACTTCTAGCATCAAACTTTCCTAGATCTTCATCTCTTTTAATATAACACTTGCTACCAAATACCCTGAAATATTTCACAGTAGGAGTGATGCCAAACCAAAGTTCATAGGGGGTCTTACCGGTGTTGTTTCTGATTTGAACTCGATTGAGAGTGTAGACTGCAGTGCTGATAGCTTCTTTCCAAAACATTTGAGGAACATTTGCTTCCAACATCATTGTCCTAGCAGCTTCCTGGATGGTCCGGTTCTTTCTCTCAACTACTCCATTCTGCTGTGGAGTCCTAGGAGCAGACAATTGTCTCCTTATACCCTGTTTCTCACAAAAGTCAATGAATTCACCAGATGTAAATTCACCACCTCTATCAGACCTTAGACACTTTAGTTTCAATCCGGTTTGATTCTCCACCATAGCTTTGAAGATTTTGAACTTCTCAAAAGCTTCTGATTTTTCTTTCAGAAAGGTAACCCACATCATCCGGGAATGATCATCAATTAACAACATGAAATATCTATCACCTTGCAGACTCTTGATTCTTGTCGGACCACATAGATCAGTATGTACTAATTCCAACAATCCGGTAGAAGACTGATCTTTGCTTTTAAAAGAGACTCTGCTTTGTTTGCCTAACTGACATTCTTTACACACACTGTTTGTAGGTTTTATCAACTTTGGAAGATCTCTCACAGCCTGAGTATTGCTAATTTTGATGATGTTATCAAAATTTACATGACACATTCTTCTATGCCATAACCAACTCTGATCAATTTGAACAAACAAACAACTTTTATTTGAACCAACCAGATGAAAGATGTTACCTCTTGTCTGAGTACCGGATGCAATTTCAGTTCCGGAGCTTGTAAAGATTCTGCATTTTCCATTCTTGAACCGGAGATCATAGCCTTTGTCCACTAACTGACCAACACTGAGAAGATTGTGCTTCAATCCTTCAACATATAGTACATTACCTGTTTTGCTCTTACCATCAAAGGAAATAGTTCCCCTACCTCTGATTCTGCCAGCAGAATTGTCACCAAACTTTACCATTCCTCCTTCATATCTTTCCAAATCTAAGAACTTATTCTTGTCACCAGTCATATGGTGAGAGCATCCACTGTCAATAACCCAATCATCCTTTTCTTCCACTTGAGCAGCCAAGGCTTTTTCAACAACTTTGTGATTGACAGATTCAGAGAGCAAGGAATCTTCTTCCTTGATGGCTATAAACACCCACTCATTTCCGGATTTGCTTCCTGGATCTGATTCATCATCTGTTACTCCTTCATTGTCATCTTCTTCATGAACATAATAGCAATTCTTTTGAAACCTTTGTCTGTGAGTATTAGATCTTGCAGATCTCTCCGGACATCTTGAGGCAAAATGACCAATCTTATTGCAGTTAAAACACTTAAAGGGTAGTTTTCCTTCATACTTACCGGATCCTCTTGGCAGTCTCTTTGCAATGAGGGCTTCAAGTTGAGCTGTTTCTGCTTCTTCTTCTTCCATGTCTCTTCTTGCTTGATCATACCATGACATTTTCCTTGATGAGTTTTCACCCGGATCAAATCTCTGTTTGCCTTTCACATAGGCACTGGCTTTAAAAGCAGACTCAGTCTTGGGTGGATCATCTCCAAACTCGGTCATTTCAAATGCAGCTAGTTTGCCAGCCAATTGTTCTCTTGTGACAGTTGTGTGGGCTCTGAATTCATCAATGGCAGCAACTTTGATTTTGTAGACAGCAGGAAGGGATCTTAGGATTTTGCAGACAATCTCATTTTCATCTAGAGTTCCACCAGCATTTCTGATTCCACATACCAGCTCATTTACTCTTGGCATAAAGGTAGTAATGTTTTCATCATCTCTCATTTTCAATCTTTCAAATTTCCCTTTCAGACTTTGCAACCTTGCACTTTTGACAAACTCATCTCCTTCATACAGAAGTTCCAGTTTAGTTAGGATCTCATATGCAGTTGGTAGGTCAATGACATTCGAGAGATCTGAGTCATTCAATGCGCTTAGAAGAGCTTCCTTGGTCCGCAGATTGTTTTCAGCTTCTGTGGTTTCATCAGGAGTTGTCGGACCACCTTGTGGGGGTATATATGGTTTTGAAATCATAGCCAAGTATGCTTTTCCCATACATTCCAAATGACACTTCATGCGACCTTTCCAGAGAGTGAAGTTGGTTCCATCGAACTTCGGACTATCCTTCTTGTATGACGACATCCTGGATCACCTCAAGCGGTTAAGCTCCTATCAGAGGAACTCAGCTCTGATACCAATTGTTGGATCTAGGGCATACAACTGAGAGGGGGGGGGTGAATCAGTTGTATAGAACTTGTTCTCTTTCAAACACTTAATTCTCTGTTGTTAGTTAGCAGCATATCAAATAATCATTCATGGAAGCACAATACATAAACATAAGAGCAGATAAGCATCAACACATTGAACACCAAGATTTTGACGTGGAAAACCCGGTTAAGGGAAAAACCACGGGGTGATTAACCCAAGAATTATTCTCTGTTAGAAGAATAAGGAAAAATGAATGGCACATGCCAATAAGGGCTCACTGCCCGAGCACACTGCTCACAAAGAGGCCCACTGCCTACAAGGAGACACACTGTCTACAGAGTGATAAAAATCACAGTCTTGAACTGGAGAATGACATCTCTACCATGTCCGGATCAGTTCCAATTAAGCCCAACAATCTCTGCTCTGCCTTTCGCACCTTTCTTCGCTACTCCATACTCATCCACATGCTGCCTCACTGAAATGAATTCACAAATCATTATTTATACAAGACATCGACTTAGGAACAAGCATCTAAGTCGGCAAACAACCATAGGAGTATCCGTAAGATGAATAACACATCCGGTCGGCTAAACAGAGCAATAACTTCATCCGGAAGAATAACTTCAATTCCGGGCTCTGCCATCAATGCGGACCAACAACACAACTTAAACATGATTCAAGAACCTTCACAAGTCTGTCTGAATGTCCGGATACATCCGCACTTTCTCTGCTTACTGGGATCTCTTGTCTTCCTCATCCGGAACTTCAAGAACACAGTCTGTCGCCACTGTCATAATGCAGGAGGTACATCCGGACCTCCAAATTACACACAAATCAGGATGAAACATCACAAGGACATATAAAACACTCCTTCCAATCCGCAGATTATGATAATACAATTCCGGACCTCACCGGACCTTTTTGTGATCCTCTGTCACCTCCGGATACTTGCCGGACCCGGTTCTATACCGGCAGCCATAACTCCTTCAGATCTTCATGCGGACCTCTGAAATCTTAACTGTAGCATCTTAAGACTCATATCTACTAACCCTTTAATCCGCATCCTCCGGTTCTCATCCTATACAGTATATTTACCTTCTTCTTATCACTGTTCTTCACTGTTCCTGACTGAGGCTAATTTTCTCAATATCCTCAGCACAAAGCTCATCAAATCCTTCTTGTCAATGCAGTGTGAGTATGTTGCCATCAATGACAACAATGGCTCACCTCATACTTGCAACAGGATCTACATGCTTGTTGTTGGAGGCTTCAACCCTTCTCTCGATCATGCAAAGGGTGTACAAACCCTAGGAAGAGCAAGATAGACTCAAGATCTTGATTCCCAATCTCCATCCATTGTCTCCAAGATAGCAAATACAAAAGACCTTCAAGAGCTTCAACAAGTCATTGATCTTCAATGGCAATTGTAGCAGAGTTTTGGCATCAAGCTTGCATAAGAATTGTGTGTGATAAAATGATTTTCAAATGTCTTTTTATATCTAGCTTTAAGGAAATTCAAATTTTGAAATAACGTCTCAATATAGCGTGAAAACTGAGAATTTGAAAATAGAAACCTGAGGTCCTCGGCGGTAGCTGACACCCTGCCAAAATTCAAAATCCTGGGAAACAGGGAAGGACTAGGGCATGGGTGCCCAAGTCCTAGCCCCCAATTTCCACTCAGATCTACATTTTTGGGGGTCAAATCCCCTTTCTGGGTTCTACCAACAAGTTACCTAAAAAAGTGAATAAATTACTTCTAAACTTAGTCAATCAGGATTTTGAGAAGGCCGAAAAAGCAAAGGTTGAGAGGTCACCAAGAGTGAGGAGCTGAACTGAGGGAAATTGTACCATTCCATACAAGAGGACAATTTCTGACGTTATAGTTATTAAATATTAAATCCTTCTCATTATCTACCCTAGTTTTGGCCTATCATTTTGGCACTATTGCTGGGGAAAAGTGTTAAAAGGCCTATTATCTTAGTGAGTTGAGTTAGGACCAATGCGTTAGGAAGAAAGCTCATGCAATTGTCGACCTTGCCTAGGTGAGTAATTCTAATTTGCCTTGCTTTAAATCATATAGATGCATGGTTTGAGTTTGTAGGTAGATCTTAGAAGATAAAATCATTTATATTCACATCGGTTGTTGTGAGTCAATTGATAGAAAGAAGTAATTTTGAAGAAATAATAGAACAAACATAAAAAAAAATGTTGAATTTTCAAGGTAGTCCAAACACATCAATTTTGAGAGGAAAATGCTTCAAAAATGAAAATTTTGAAGGCCATAGAAGAAGGGAAATGTGCTTGGTGGCGGGGGCTTCACCCCTCGACCCTGCCCTACATCATGATAGGGAATGTGGCCAGGGCGCTGCCCCGAGACCTTGCAAAGGGAACTACCCCTTGACCCCACTAGGGGTTTCCATCCCCAGACCCCTACTTTCAAATTTAAAAATAAAAGAAGAAACTGGTGGGAAATCGCGTTGACATTGTTATGTCATAAAATGTCCCCCTAGGACGTTTTACCTCCTAGTTTAGCTCCTAGGCCCCCTTAGATTAATCATGCATATGTAAAACTTGTCCCAAAGAAAATTCCCCCTAAACCCATGACAAATGGGGCTTAGGGGCCTATCTTAATGCTTAATCAAGACCAAAAATAGGCCTCTACACTTGGGTACCTGTGCACTAGTCCAGACCTATTTTGCCAGGACCTAAATTTTAAAGTGTTAGTTTATGACTATTAAAAGGTTTCTCTTTGTTGGCCTTTTTAATTTAATTTATGAATGTTTGCGGGAATGCATATATAAACATGTTTAGGAATTCATTATACTCCTAGTTGAAAAAAGGCAAACTTATGATCATCAAGCAAAGAGCATTCAAGGCATTCATTATGTTGTGTTTGTATGTGTTTGTTGCAGATTTGGCTCCATCAACTCATTTCCTCATGATTTGAAGGAACTTCATCTCCATGAGGGTTTTCATCTCCAAGGTGATATCTATTTGTGTTTCAATCAATCTATCTTATCCTTTGATTTTGCCTCTGTCCACCAAGCACATGTACTCTATCTAACAATCATGTTGGAAGGCTCGAATGTCATTTCAAGGCTTGAATGTCATTTCAAGGCTTGATCGAGGCAAGCTCCTAAACACCACAACCCTCAACCCCTCTTTTGATTACAGGTTATAGGTATAGAATCTTGCGAAGAGGAGTTGCAGTAGATCAGGGAAGAGAATAAAGATTCAGGATCTGAAGAAAAGAGTGAAGAATATTCCTTTCTAGATAAGGGCACCTATCCCAATGTCCTCTCAATTGTCAGTGCCAAAAACTCTAAAGCGGGTTGCAGTCTTCATCATCTCACAATTCTAGATCTACAGAAAAAGTAGCATGTTGGACTAGGGCACCCACCCCAAAGTTTCTACCTTCAAAAATTTGAATCCTGGTATGTTTCTAATCTTCATTTAGTGTCTTCATGTGTGGTCATTTGTCGTATCTTGTTTGTTTGTATCCGAAATCATAAAATTAGGGTTTAAGGCTAAATCAGTCTAGGGTTTGACATATTTATCAATCTATTCTATCTTTCCTATCATTCCTAAGTGACACTCAACCTGTAGCTAAGTCCTCTCCATTTGTAGTGACTTGGCTTGGTTGTTGTCCTTGAATGTATATGCGAAAGGAGGGTATGATTGCATCTAATTAACCATGTGCTTCAACCTCATTCCCACTTTTCATATATAACATTTTAGTCAACCCGTGGTTTTACTAAACTTGCATCTTGCTGAGTGTTGTAATCATTTTTTCATTCATTCATATCATATTCATCATTATACATTCAAAAATCTTGCATAAATTTGAAAATTTTGAAAAAAGCAAGCATCTTAGGTTTGCATTAAGGCATAGTTTGCACTATTTTCCTTGCATATCAATGAAAACATTTAATTTTTTGATATTTACATCAATTCTGAGATAAATTACAGTATTTCATCATTTTATAATCATTTACCTTGCATTTGCATATCACAATTGCTAGGGTTTTTGCTTGAAATTTTGCATTTTTCATATAACCTAGTAATTTCAAAAGCTAGTGTTTGTAATTAAACTCTTGTTTTAGATTTTATTACTCATTTAAACACTCCTTCAAATCTGATTTTGGACTGTAGTTTTTCATCATTGTGTGTCTTTGCATTTACATTTGTATTTTTGCACATTTACATTGAAAGAAATGAAAATTTTGAGCATGATTAGGTTCATAAACAAGCATAGATTTGCATGCTTTCATTGCATTTGTCATAAATATCTTTCATTTCAGATCTTTCATTAATTTTCAAGCATATATTCATTGGTCATTTGAAAATTTTGCATCATTTAATGCTTTATATAAGAAATTGGCATATATTCTAAATTACACATTGTGTATTTCAACACTAAAGGTTGTATACACTTTCTTCAAATTTCTTTAAGCAAACTTTCAAACCATTCATCTTTCCTTGTTGTGTAGCACTATTTCCATCTTACCCACTTTGTTTTTTGTGAACTCCATGCGTCTTTTAGAACCTATTTTCCTCAAACAAGTGCTTTGGTGCGAAATAATCTCACATACATGGCTTCTCATCACAAAAACACTATGTTCCCTCCAAGGGTTTATATGAAGAGGAAGACTCCTAAACCTGAAATAGTCTTTACACCACATGATAGAACAATCATAAACATTAAAGGACCCATTTATATGATAGTGAAAGTAATGGAGATTCCTGTGACAAGAACGCTTATTGATCCTAATTGCATGACTAATGTGGCTATGGAGGAGTTCCTTTACGCACATGATTTGATATACGAATCTTATGAACCAACTGACATGATGATTAAAATACATGCTGGACCTTTCCTCCCAGCCTTATGGAAGATTACTTTATTGATCTAGGTATTTGATAAAGCTTTAGAAAAATCATTCGATATCATACCTACATCCGCCCTCTTCCATATAAAATTGGGCCATCCATGGCTTAAGGCCATGAAAGTTGTCCCCTCAACAATTCATAAATGTGTAAAATTTCCTCTCCATGGAAGCATGCATACTATTCACCATAGTCTATGACAACCTATCGTTACTCAAAATTTTTTTAATCTTGATTACTTTTGGCCACAACCTATTGAACCTCCTAGACCACGACAAGATCTAATGTTCTTGGGATATAAACAATACAAAGAAAAATTACTATCAAAAGTGGCCAGACCTCCTATTCAATAGACAATAGGTGAAGAACAACCTGCATTAAAAGAGCCCCTAGACCGAAAGGTAAAGGAGTCTATGTTGAGGTACCTCCTCCGTCATCCCTACAAGGATCAGGAAGCACCCATAAAAAACAAAGCACTTCATCACAACAAATCAAATTTGTATTGGCTTCCTCTTCTGAGATGTTAAAAACTGTAGAAAATCATGACACTACCTTTACAAACATCACCAATAAAACAATAAGGAATAGGTAAGCAAGAGAAAGTAGGAAGAGAAGACAAGCTTTAGCTTGACAAAATACACCTCAACAAGAAAACATTCCACCAATAGATATTGGATCAAACAAGGATGAACCTAAGGACGAAGAGCTTAAGGTTGAAGAAGAATTTAAAGTTGCTGATGAAAGTTAGGCAATTGTACCTTATGTACCTCTCTCCTCTCGCATTTGACATTGGGAAGAAGATGATTTTATCGACAAAAACTGCTAGCTAGGTTGTGTAACAATTAAGTATTTCTAACCCTTGGTGGCCACCTTTGTCGTAGCACACCTTTGCTCGCTTATGCAGCCTCCTCTTATGTGTTGTGTTCCCCCGTGATGTGTTATATGTTGCTTAGGTCTCCTTGGATGACCCTTGATATCTTGTAAGGTCAAGGATACCAGGAGACCACCTCTGTTGTGACCATTCTTCTATTTGTTTCATCATTCTTCTATCTTTCCTCTCCTCTTTTTTATTGTTGTGAGTCATGCCTTAGGGGCATAGTGTTGTAGAGGGTGTTTTGGGGGCATCCTCCTACGTGGTGTTCCTAAGGCACTTGTTCTCCTCTCTCTCATTTTTATTGTTTACCTTCTTCAGTGATTCTACCTAGTTGGTGGATGATGAAAACAAACAAATACTAATACGAACCATGTGTCCCTTCAGGAAGAAAAGCAAAAATGGACCTAGTCCATATATGAAGATGGGATTGATATATATATTTGACGCTTGACTAGTAAAATCACTCCATGTGATATATCATCTTATAGCATTTCTTGTGACTAACATTTTACAATCCACTCAATCTGCTCTTAGACACTTTGATCAGTATCTTACCTTGTTGCTACACTCGGTTTCGAGGTACCTATAGCATAGCCCAATGGCTATACTCGGCTCTGAACCTGTGAGTATAGTCTTGGTTCTTGATGTGGCTATTTTCATGCTTTCATGATATTATCTTGTCATCTTATCTTAGCATATGTTATGAATGTGTTTGTGGGAACATTCGGTGATTGAAAGCACATGTCACCTTTGTGGGCATGGGCTTTGTGAGAGCTCTTGTTCCCTTGCATGTTTTCTCTCTACCTTAATGTGCTTGATATCGGTAAGCGATATCATCCACCTCAAGGTGGGGACATATATAATGATATCTGTTTGATGATTTTGGTACTAATGAAGTGTGTTTGTAAGCCCTCTCCACGAGGCGGAATGTTGTATCTCTTGAGCTAGTGCACATCCCTATATCAATTGCAATCAAAAAGCCCTCCCCGCGAGGTGGGATAACATATCTCTTGAGCTAGTGTGTACCCTTTTATACAAAGCCCTTCTACAGAAGGAGAGGATGGTGTATCTCTTGAGCTAGTGCACATCCTTTTATACAAAGTCGTCATCAAGAGGCGGGGTTGGATCTTGAGCTATCCTCCCTTAAGCATGTCTTTGGCAGTTGTTGTAGCATAAGCTCAACCATTAGGTGTGTTTGGCATGTTTTAGATGGTGGGACTTAGCAATAAGCTCCTTCCATTGCTCATGTTTGTCTTGTTTAAGACATATACTATGTCTATGGCATGCTATACAACGCTTGTGTATTCTATATGTCTTCTCTATGGGTTTTCCCTCATGTGTGGTATCGAGGGTGTAGCGATGAGCTCCCCCCACACTCAAGTTTTATTTGGCATGTTTTCCCCCTGGTGTAGTATCAAGTGTGTAGTGATGAGCTTCCCCTACATTTTGGATTTTGTATTGCATGCTTTTGGTGGTTTTAAGGGCGTAGCAATGAGCTCCCCTCACCCCTTAGATTAGAAGTTTATTGCATATATAAAAATGTTATATCAATGTATTCATCATGTTTTGCGTGACTGCTCTCATGTCTTCTCCATGTTTTGCTTGCTTCCTACTGTCTTCTCCATGTTTTGTGTGCTTCTTACTATCTTCATTGTGTCTTGCATGTCTTCAATGTGTCTTCTAGTGCTTACCTCAGATTGGGGGCTAGAAATAGTTCCTCAATCTTTGTGTAAGACTTAGCTTCATGTGCCTAGTGTGTTTGATGTGTTTTTTACTGTACTTTAATGCATGTATGGGTCATAAGATCATACATACATTAAAGTGGGGGCTAAATGTTATGTCGTAAAATGTCCCACTAGGACTTTTTTCATCCTAGTTTAGCTCCTAGGTCCCCTTAAATTAATCATGCATATGTAAAACTTATCCCGGAGCAGATTCCTCCTAAACTCATGACAAATGGGGCTTAGGGTCATATCTTAATGCTTAATCAAGACCAAAAATAGGCCTCTAGACTTGGACGCCCATGCCCTAGTCTAGACCTATTTTGTCAGGACCTAAATTTTAAAGTGTCGGTTTATGACCGTTAAAAGGTTTTTCTTTGTTGGCCTTTTCAATTTAATTTACGAATGTTAGCAGGAATGCATATATAGACATGTTTAGAACTTCATTTTACTCGTAGTTGAAAAAAGGCAAAATTATGATCATCAAACAAAGAGCATTCAAGGCATTCATTGTGTTGCAAAGCAGTATTGTGTTATGTTTGTATGTGTTTGTTGCAGATTTAGCTCCATCAACTTATTTCCTCATGATTTGAAGGCACTTAATCTCTATGAGTGTTTTCACCTCCAAGGTGATACCTATTTGTGTTTCAATCAATCTATCTTATCATTTGATTTTGCCTCTGTCCACCAAGGACGCACATTTTATCTAACAATGGTGTTGGAAGGCTGGAATGCCATTTTAGGGCTTGACCAAGGCAAGCTCCTAAACACCACAATCCCCAACCCCTCTCTTGTGATTGTAGGTTACAGGTGTAGGATCTTGTGGAGAGGAGTTATAGGAGAACAGGGCAGAGGATAAAGATTCAAGGTCTGTAGAAAAGAGCAAAGAATATTCCTTTCTAGACAAGGGCACCTGCCCCAGTGTCCTCCCAATTGTTAGTGTCAGAAACTCTGAAGCAGGTTGCAGTCATCATTATCTCATAGTTCCACATCTATAGAAAAAGTGGCATGTTGGACTAGGGCACCCGCCCCAGTGTCCCTGAAGTTTCCACCTTTAGAAATCTGAATCCTAGTATGTTTCTAATCTGTTTTAGAATCTTCCTGTGTGGTCATTTGTCGTATCTTATTCATCTGTATCCAGAATCATAAAATTAGGGTTTAAGGCTAAATCAGACTAGGGTTTGACATATTTATCAATCTATTCTACCTTTCGTATCATTCCTAAGTGACACTCAACCTATAGTTGAGTCCTCTCCATCTGTAATGACTTGGCTCAGTTGTTATCCTTGAATGTATATGTGAAAGGAGGGTTTGATTGTATCTAATTAACCACACTTCAACCTCATTCCCACTTTTCATATATAACAGACACAAAGTAATGTTTTTATATCCCCTCTACCTAAAGAATGCAACTTAGCTTATATTGATCTTCCATTACCATTGTCACAAGCATATACAAATGTTATTCCTATAACTGAGCAAGAATAAATAATTGATGAATTTTTAGGAAAATGGAATTTTGAAAATGAAGATTTGACCATTTGTTGTTCTGATTGTTGCAAGGAAGAAGCTGAGTGCACATGCCAAGTTGTTCAAGAGGACATGGTGAAGGAGACACAAGTCGTAAGTGAGCCTCAACAAAACAAACGAAGAAGTGAACAAGTCTTTTTATAACTCAAGGTCAACTTCACACATCAAATGGGGAAGATCCAGGTATCCAAGTATGCATGATGATTTTAACATGTCTTATAATTCTATTGGATTAGAAAGACAACATTTTTCTTCACAAAATGCTTCTCCGTCTAGTATGTACGGTGAATGGAAACAATCCCCATACTACCAAGAATGGAAAAATAAATGCTCACAACAACTACAACACCCATCATTACCATCTCCATTATACCCATCCTACTTAATCCCACCCACTCTATATCCACAACAAATTTTACCATTTTCATTATCCCATTCATATCACCAACCATCCACTTCAATGTATATCCACCAAGGGCAACTATAATGCCTAATAAAACAATACATAATAAGGTGGTTCAAACTACATATAATAATGAGATTTCAAGAATCCCTTTGCATTCTATTAATGTGTTTCAAATTGATGAATCGCATTCAAAATCTCTTAATACAACTGAAGGATGTGATATTGGTTTAATTGAATTAGAAGAACAACATGATCAATTGAAAAATACTCAATTGATTTTTTCTTTTCTACTTAGCAAATCACAACCTTTAGAGGGAATTCACACACAAAAAGAAATTGTTAGGAAAAATGTCTCAACCTTTGCAACTTCAAAAGATTACTATTCTTCCCAGTTTTGGTCTTTTCGAATACCCTTTATCTTGGAGAATGGTCTGGAACTTCCAAAGATTCCAAACGAGCTAAAAATAGTGAGACTTACTATTTTTAGTAAGTCCTTTGATTGAGTTTAGATTGACCTGAAATTTTTTCCAGAAGGTACGAAATAGCTAAGTGAACATCTCAGGTGAGTTTCGTCTCAAGATCATATCTGGATCGCGAGATATTAAAGTTTTTGTTTTTTGAAACTGTCGGAAAAAAGTTTTGATCTCAATTGCCAAAATTGAAACTTCTCTAAATGTCCCAAAAATTTTCATAGCCAGCGTAGCAGGTTATAGGGTGATAGATCTCTTCACGAGCTTTTTGACGCATCAAACAGTTCGTCAATCAGACACCCAGATCAAAAGTTATGGCCTCTAGAAGTTGGACCTTCTATTTTTGGGAAATGTAAAACCGTGTTGGATACATAAAAGAGATGTAAAGGGGAGATTTACACGTGTTGGTGTGTGGTTTGGCACATCACAAGGCATCTTTGATTGGAGATAATTTGGGCGCTACTTTATGGGTGGTTTTGGCTCATGGTTTTGTAATTACCAATAACGATTTACTATATTGTATCTCCTATATATCATGAGCTTGAGATGGAGGTTGTGTGTAAGAATCTTATAGATGTTGAATTACATCCTGGATCTTTGGTTGGATATACTCCTGTAAAAGCTTGCTCTGCAAGTATATTGTAATCTTTGTGATTCCTGAATAATATATTGGGTGGCTTTGGAGTGTGGGGTTTTTTACCTAAAAAGGTTTTCCCCACGTATATCTTGTGTTGTGAGTTTTGTGTTTGCATTTGGAAGTTGTTATTGTCTTTCCGTTAATGTGTATCTTAATCTGTAACTATAAAAGTAAAAATTTGCATAAGTCTTTCCTCAGTAGATCAGTGTAGGAAGCGTTTCTACATTGCAAATCACAACCTTTAGAGGGCATTGACACACATAAAGAATCAACCCAACACGAGTCTAATTTTACCATTGAACTCATAAATGTGTGTATTAAAATTAATATTGAACTATATGCATTGATTATTAAGTAATTGTTTGAGATGAAGAATGAAAGCCTACAAGATCCATTATTTAACGTTTTATAATCAAACATCTAGATCTTGGAGGCCTATGGTCAAAATGTGTATTCCTCACATACTTATTGATTTAGGCCCACCAATAATTTATCTTATGATTAAGCACAACTAGAAGGGTTTGAATGCATTAATGACCATACCAAACATGCTACAAAGGTTGATTGTTCATTTAACAAGACTCAAGGTATTCTTACATATGTCACTGTCTTTATTGACTCTTTGGATTATCTTAATGCTCTCATACCTTTGCAGTATGAAGTTAAGTTGGGGGGGAATCCGTTGAATTTTGATGATTCTTGGTTGATTGCTAATTAAACCTCATTGATTGTTTCATTGGTGCTTCTAATAAAACCACTTGTGTGATACTTGGACCAAATAAAGGTATGCATTCTTGTGTTAATTGACATTGATATTGTCTACACAAGCATTCATTGTAATGATAATCATCCATTTTATTATTAAGTATTTTTTCATATAAATAACTCTACCATTCATTTTCTTATACATACATTAATTATAGTGGTGGAGTTATTAAATGAATGATATTGCATTACTATACCTAATATGTTTGGTCATGAGACTATGGTTGCAGGTTTCTTATCGTGGTTACCCAACACTTTTTGCACCAGTACTAGTTGATGATGCTTCTCTACATGAGCATTGAATGACACACTTTGTTGGCTTTGCTAACATTTTGTTGGCCTTGCTAGCTATATGGAACACATCAAGTTTCCTTTGTGCTTCGCTCTTGGAGATCACAAGAGGATTATTGGGAAAAGTGTTCAACATTCAAGGACACAAGTTCTCTTTTGCACCATCCTTGATGCCAGACCATGTGGAAGATAGTATCCAACTTGGTATATGAGATCCATGAATCTTGCATTACCATGTTCTTGGCTAATTCTTCATAAGCCACCTATCCAAAGACAACTTGAAGACACGAACAAGGAGCTTTAGTATATTCTAATGTAGATCGTCGTACTCCATCATAGGAATCTTTCTGTTATATTGGGATGAGCTAAATGAGATCAAGATTGTTTGTAGCAGTGGTTCTATGTTCCAAATTGTGATAAGGTTATTATTGGTCATCATTTCAAGTATTGTGTGCAATTGATTCCACAGTTACTTTCATTGAAGGCATTCAGATGAATGAGCTAGGATTTGGATGGTATCATTTCATCATCCATATGAGATTTTAATTTTCTTTGGTCATTATATGTAGTTTTTTAGACGAAAAAAATTAAAAACATGAAATAAAAAAATGAAAAAAATAATAAAATTCTAACAATGAAAACCTTCGAGTATTATTAGATAACTACAATTTGAAAACCTGTTTCTAGTGGATTGTAGTTGAAATAAATTCTTAGTGGTGAAAATTATTTTTACAATGCCACTAAGCGGTAAGTGATTGAAAACTGGTTTGCCAGCGATCACTTTTCATTATCAAAATTGAAACAAATGAAAAAAATGAAAAAATGCCATTATTTGTGTTCTTTCTTTGGGTTAATCCTTTCAGGTACACTCAACTACTTCTATGGTTGTTTCACTCGATTTGAGTGCCTCTAGCACCTCTTGTAGCTCACTTGTGTAGATGTGCTCTAGTTTGTTGTGGTCAACATGACTTTGATCACCTGTAGCACGAGTTACACATTTAGTTGAGGTGTTCGTACAAGTGAAGACAGAATCAACTACCATCGGTATGACCCATAGTGCTTGATTGTGATGGCGATCTTTCATGTGCGGCAATACTTGTCACAATTTTTGGTTCCTTCGCTGTTGCAAATTGATAGTTGCTAAGTTATTTTGGGCTCCCAAACCTTGGCATAAATGGACATGCAAGTTGGTAAAACAGTCAATTTTATTTTCCTTATTTTATCTTTTAACTTTATTAATATTTCTTATTATATTAATCATATAAAACAACATTCACACCAACCCTCTTCTTGTTTCCCAAGGACAGTCAACCCTTTAAGTTGGGGGGAGGTTCATCATCCTTATTACCTATCTTTCCACCCATCATTTCCTTTTGCTTATCACATCATAACATCCATTATTCCCCCCTTCATAATCATTTATATTGTCTATCATTTCATCCATCTTTCAGATAGCCTATGAATGTGCAGACAATTTTTCATGATACTTCCTACATATAGCATTTCAAAAAATATTGCTATGGAAAAATGAAAAAAAAAGAAAAATATTGAAAAATGAAAAATGAAGAAAAAAAAAGTTGGAGGAGGTATGAATATTTAAAAAAATGATGAAAAGAAAATTGGAAAACAAAAACAAAGCCATGAAGATTGCTATGAAGAGGAGTGATAGACAAATTGAAAGAAAATGTGACTAACCATGAGTTGTAATAGTCAAGGTTGAAGAAAGCACAAGTCATAAATCCAAAGGCTACCAGTTCAACTCAAAACCTCTCAGAAATTAAAGATTACTCGAGGATGTGCAATATGCTAAGTTGGGGGGAATGATGAGATCCATTCATGTTCTATTTTATACCATATTTTATCCTTTTTCCTATACAATTTAACCTATTTTCATATTCCATTTCCATACCTTATCCTACCATTTTACCACCTTTATGTTGCATATGGTTAAATATATAAGCAATATTCATTTTAGTTTTTAGATAAATATGTGAATAATAAATATGAGATTGTATATTTGTTGCCATTATGTTGAGAAAATAAATCCTACAGCATGAGGAGGAGAATACAAATTTCCTGTCGCCCATGGATACACCTATTAGCAAATTAATTACAAACATTATTAAATAATTATTTGCTCATAAAATATTTTGGTTATCTATTTATAACTAATTAATCTTCAAGTTTAATTTTATAAAGGAGAATGTCCTCATGTCAAAAATAATATTGTATTTTATTGTAACCACGAGCTAAATAAGCTCCTCCATTTTAGGCTAAGTTGTTGTCAACAAATAAAATAGTCAAATGTGAACCATGAAATAATAGAAAGGGGTGTGAGAATAGGGAATAGTTTGCAGCATATTCATTATATAAATATGAGTTGTGTGATAAGAAGGGGAGGTAGAAAACAATGAAAGGTAGACTTTGTATCATCTTTTGATAAGTCAAACGTCTTTCATGATCAAATTAGCATAGAGAGGTGTGCTTGTTTCATCACTTGGCGTACCGAGGAGGCAGGGCCCACTTCTTGGGACATCTGGTGATTTCTGTTATTTCAACACTGTGTTTACTTTCTATTTTGATTGCATGTGTTTATGTATCTCTGTTAACTATTGTTTCTTCTCTATATCATACTGTGATTCTTAGATCTAAACATTTTAAGTTGTGATTTTAAGTTCTGGACTTATTGACTATTACAAACTATTATTGTTCCTATCACAAAACATTGTTGTTCCTGTCGTAGAACACTATTGTTTCTATAACAGTTCCTGTCACAGAAGTAAAACAGAAACATTAAGTTAGATTTCCACTTAGGAAGTTGATTGAAGTTAGAAGTGCATTTCATTTATACTCACCTCACTACTTGTAGCCCTTGTGCATATAGCCATGACATCTTTTGCAAGTTTACATCCCTAGATTGACACTTAGACCAAACTAAATTTAGCTATTAAATATTAAATCTTTCTCATTATCTACCCCAGTTTTGGCCTATCACACATGTTGCATTCTCATTAGGAGAATGTATTCTTTGTTGTTTTTTGTGGGGCAGTTTTAGTTGTTGTGATTAGTTGTATAGGTTACCTTTCACTCTTTGCCCAATAGATTGTTTAAGGCTGCTAGATCCTTATGTTTAGCAAGCAAACATCACCGAGAGGTCACCAAAATGTTGTCCTATTTTATTCATCTTGACTAAAATAGTCCTTCCTTAAAGGCCCTTTGTCCCTGTCCCTTTTGTGCATAACCTATCAAATATAACTGATCTGAAATCACCTTTAATGGGTTCCCCATCCTCAAAATATCCCTGAAATACCTAAGTCCAAAATCCTAAGTGTTCTAAGTGTTTTACTTTAGAATTTCTTTGCCTTTTGGCAAGTTAGCAGGTTCGCAAACCTATCGAAAGGTCAAAAAAGGCTTTTCCTTAGTTTTTTTATGGCATTCTAGTGAGATGTCAAATCGATGAACTAGTTCACCAGTTCACTATTTTGCCAAACATCAAAATGACACTAAGGAAAGGGGAAAAGATGCGAGTGTTTTGGTATTTCAGTGAAATGACAAATTGATGAACTAGTTTGCAGGTTTTCTGGATTTCTTTGGAATGCCAAAAATTGCAAAAGGCAGGTTCTTTGGTTCTAAATTTCACTAAGTTGCCAAAGAGGCAAAGAGAGGCATCAAATGAAGAAAGTGAGGGCTTTTGGCATGTTCGCAATTTTGCAAACTTGCCCAAAAGGGTTTCAAAGTTCAAGTGTTTGTCGAGTTTCCAAAATGGAAAGAAAAGAAAGAGAAATGATTTCCTTTTCAGCAAGTCCTCAAATTTGCCAAAATGTCAAAGATGGTTTGTGTTTTATTCATTTTTCCAAATAATGAAAAGAAGAAAGAGAAGAAATAACTTTTGGTAGGTTTGTGAGTTTGTGAACTCGTAGAAACACTAAAAGAAAAGGATGGGTAGGTTCACAAGTTCTATGAAATGTTGAATCCCTGAAAACCAAACCACAATGATAATAAGATGAGAGAAAGAAGGAAAACAAGTGAAAATCTCACTAGTTTGGTGGTTTGCTAAAACGCTGAATCATCGAAAAAGAAGATAAGTAATGGGGAAAAGTAAGCAAATTTTTAAAGTTTGCAAACTTCCAAGTTCGTTGAAACTCTTCCCAGGTGCATAATGTGTTCTGGTAGTATTCTCAAGCTAAATGTCCACATACACCCAAAAACACCATTATTACAGATTGGAGTAGGTATTAAGGTAGATAGAATAGTGTATGGATTTAATGTTGCAGGTACTTGAGGTAGATGGATTTTCTAGCGACACATTTGATTATGGTTCCCTCCACATTAAATCTTGGTACCAAAAGTATGCGCGAGCACTCCTTTACATATATTTTCTGATATACCCACATGGATGTGATGTAGCGGGCATGGGCAACTTGTAAAACTTGTTAACCAAGTTTCCCATGCCTAGGGCTGCAATAATGAATTTGTAAATCTATATATGCATATGAAAAGACATATTATTGGTGGGTTGGTCACTAGGTCATTATCCAAGAAGAAAGATTTGTTAGGAGGCTTGGACCTTATGTCATTTTCCAAGAACTGCTTGAATCTAATGGATTGTCTTCTATTTTAGACCTCTCATGTCTTCACTTGCAGTTCAATAATGAGTGGAAAGTTGTCATTTTGTGTTATCTTCTCCCCTTTTTTAGATCATTCTTTCTTTGTAATGGTTGTTTATCCTTCATGATTAATACAAGAAATTAATTTTTACTTCTCTCTAAGACTTTACACTATGTTTATTTGAAGATTGTATGCTTATATTGTGGATAAAATGAACCATCTTGCAACATTCAGTTTTTTGTTCTAACCTCTGTTGAAGTTTTATTGGTTTGTGTAAGTTTAGTTAGCCTTTGATATCATTACATTGTGTTATGTCAGGTCCAATCAAATGAACTAAATCTAGTGTATTATCCCCTTTCATTTCCAGCATTCCTCCTCCCTTTTCGCTGGTGATTATTAGCATAGGTTTAGTTACAAGTTAGTTCTCTAAGCCTTAATCTTAGAAAGAGGAACCAACCTTCTCTAGAGCTACAGTCTCATCTGCAAGGTCCCACACCTTGAGATCAGTCCAATGTTTCACTAGATTTTTGCAATAGCAAGATTCAACAAAGGGTGCAAATCCATGTGACAACAATTACATTTTTATATCCCCTTATCACCTCTACCCTATCAACCAAGGAAACTTCCCACACCTACATCTAACTTGAAACTAGTTGTGATTATCATCCCATACATTAAAGAATCATCACAAAAAATATAGATGAGCTATGATAAATATATCATCCTATAGAAAGCTTTGATTTAAAATCACAAGTATACATCATAAACCCCAAACCCTTTGCTACACCAACTCTAATAGAAGATCCCCTAATAGAAAATATCTCAATTATAGTATACATATTAATCTAAACTATAATGGAAGGATTTTAAAGATACCTAGATGTTCTTCTAGATAGGGTATGTTGGGCCCCAAAACCATAGGTCCAAAATCCTAGAGCATGCTCATACCTTCAAGGCCAAGGGGTATCATGAAGCAGGTAGAATAGGGGCTTATCCATAGATCAAGGATGGTTAAGGCCAACTGATGAGAGTGGGTATGCTCTCCTACACTTCAGGCTTAGCTAGACCTAGGAGGGTATTCCTAAAGGTATCAGATGAAGCACAAACAAACAACCATAACGATACCCGATGTATACTTGACCCCTATATTTGTCACTAGGCCAAGATAAACTGGCTACACAAAACCTCTAATTAAGTTGATAAGACACCTTGTACATGATGGTGATTGATTGTCGTTGATGTCAAAAAGGTGTTTGGTCTTCATATGACAAGATGTCATACTTCAGGATGTAGTGTCAGTATTGGCTGATCAAGCTTCTTGTCAGTTGATTTGTTATTGCTTCATATGCTTCATTGTTTAGGAGATGGTTGATCAGGATGAGGAAAAAGAACTTGAAGAAAACATTTCCAGAAAGATTTTTTGAGAAGAAGAAGAAGTTCAATGGATTTGAATATAAAAGCATGGAAGTTTTTTAAGAAGAATTGTGTTTGCAGATCATAGAATATGAAGGGTTATTTTCTTTTTGAAAAGAAATTACAAGAGGATCGGAGAGATGAATTATTTTTGTAGATGGATTGATGTTTGAAGATTGATATTTCATTGAAGATTTTTTATCTTGTGAAGATATTTGCAAAGGGAAATTGAATAGTTTTTTAATTTATGCTCAGAGAACATGAAGAGTTTTTAAATGGGGTTTGCTATTATATGATTTTGTTTGGAGATGTTTTTTTTGTAGATAGAAGGAGAATAATTTGAAGAGATTATTGAAGAATTGATTAGGCATAGAGGAATATGAAAAGATTTTTCTTTGCAGGTGGAAGGACATTCAATTTGTATAAAATTGTTTTTCAGGTGCATTGATGTAATGTCTTGGGAGACAGAGATGAAACATACAGATGATAAGTACATAGAGGTTGAATATATATAGTGTGCAGATCAATGATAATTTTTTGATAATACAGTTGAAATGGGTGTGAATCAATATGCAAATTGAATACAACTTGTGATACAGATTGATTCTTATGAAGTTTGAAGACCATATGCAAAGATAAACTGAATCAGGTTTTTTATTGAAGATGAAATGTAGAGGAAGACATCAGGTAATTTGATTATGCAGAGATCATGAAATTGATAAGCAGATTGGATTAAGTATGATTGCAAATTCAGAGAAGACATGTTGAGTGATGGTACAAATCAGATTGAGTGGCAATCACTTCTTGCACAATTTGCAGTTTGTTCTGTATTAGGGGTTGGTGCTCCTTGAAGTTGGTGCTTCTAAATGAATTAGGGGTTGGTGCTCCTTGAAGTTGGTGCTTCTAAATGAATTAGGGGTAGGTGCTTCTTGAAGTCGGTGCTTCTAAACATTGTAATCAGTTAGATTTTTGATAAAGCCAGTGAGGCAGTTTTGGAGTGGTTTTTCTACCCCTGGAGGGTTTTCCACTCATGTAAATCTTGTGTCATAATGTGTATTGATCTTCTTTGTGTGTGTATGATTTACACATGAGGTTTTGTTCTCTTACTTCATTCTCAGTCATGTGCATATGTGTTTGACAAATCAATGATATCTTTCTCTCCTTGTGTTTTGGAAAGTTAAAGTTTGCAAAAAGATTTGAAAATTCACACAACACTGATTCACCCCCCCTCTCAGTGTTGTCCTTGACTCCTACAGTACATGCACCTAAAGATGAAGACATAATGATATCCCCATGAGATGAATTCACTTGACATTACATACATAATGGCAAGGTGTAGACATGCATGACATGATTCACATATGATTCGAACACTTCATAGTCACTTACGATTATTCCCTAGTTATAACAATGAATCATGTACAGCATGTGAAACCCTAAAATATTCCTACAACTAACAAGATAGAGGGTTTGATTAAAAGATTTTTTGCCCTTCACCAATATGGATCGATGCCTACTCCATTAGGCAATAGGGTCAGAATGTAGGGAGGAGGGAAATACATCCAACAACCATCAACAAAACATGAAATGCATTCACATACAAATCCAAAATGCATTTCATACTATGGACATATTTAATAATCCATAACATAATTGCAATAATCCATTTGCAACAAAGGAGAGACCAATAAAAAAAATTACTTTGCATTAGATGTTATCACACATACATCTGACCTCAGTTACAATCGTGCTAGAAAATGTGACAAAGGAAAATACACAACTACAATTACATTTTTCCCTAAATCACTACAAAATGCCATGGAGACATACCATTACATCAAAATATGTGTTGAAGATCTTTCCTATGAGTTGCAAAAAAATTCCACTTGCATGCAGACTAGACAGACTTTGTTTGATTCCCTAGAATGACCACGAGTAGACACAAGTCCAAAAATTGGTTTGACGACCAACCCTTGAATGAGGTGAGAATTTGTATTTATAATATGAAAATCCATACCCTAAGTTTTTTGAGAAGTTTCCTTCTTGAAATGAGTTGTTTCAACAGTTAAATCAAGCATTCATGGAAATCCTAGGAGTTGTCAATGCATCTCGTTGCATTTTGACATGTTTTTTGCACTTTTCCAGGGTTTCAAGATTCTCAGGGTCTAACAAACCTACTGACATAGGAAAGGGGCAGGCTGGGATCTGGGGTCTGGGAGGGACTAAGGATGAGGGAAAAGGAAACTCAAGAATATGAGGAATGGCGGGGAACAGGGCTCAAGAGGGACACAAGATAGAAAAGGGAAACAATGGAAGTCTGAAGTTTGGAAGAACTAGGGGATCAGGGACTAAGGTTCTATGGGAACCAGGGATTTGTGAACGAGGGCATGGAGAAGGCCAGGATCTTAGCTCTAAGGAGAAATAGGAACAAGGAGCAAAAATGGTAGAAACTAGATTTTTAGGGAACGTGGGGACATGAGGGCAAGGCTCCAAGGTCCTAAGGACCCTTGGGAACCTAAAAATCCACAAAGGCAAGAAAAACATGAAGAAGGCCCAACACTTCTAAGAAAAAAAATTATCTCAAATGTTGATGTCACCACCACGACCATAGAGACTATGAAGGAATGCACTGCTGGGTTTTGAGGTTTTGAAGGAACCAGGGACCAAAGGACCAAAAGGCCATGGGTGGGGAAAATTCCCAAGCCTGAAACATTCCATAGTCCCTACAAAACCCAAAAACTTGGGAGGGGCAAAAATGTAAAGGAAACCCCCCAGACTTGGTTTTTTCTTGGATTTTTTATGATGTTAGCATATGAAGAGCATATGGGGTGGCTAAAGAACAACACCAGAGTGAAAATATTAATAAAGGTTTAACCCATTGAAGGCTTCTCATATTGGATATCAGTAATGAGATATACACGAAAACTACAACAGGGGCACTAGAGTTGGGATTTTGTATTTTTGGGCATAGTGAATCTATACACCAATAAGGTCATGTCATTACCAAAAGGTATCCAATAACTAGTTTTGATAAACTTAGGTAGGATTGTAATGAACCTGCATGACCTTGGTGTGGTCATTATTTCTTTTGTTAACTATACTAGAGTTGGCATTAATCAAGCACCCTTGGGATTATGAGGTTCTAACATAATACAAGACTATTTGGTGTAGAAACAAGATAACTTCACAACCTTGGCAAGACTGACATAGTGAATGGAATTTCCTTTGATTGACCTATGCAAAGTGATTTGTATAAGATTTGGGATGCCACTTACAAATACCCCATCCTTATGTTTATGCTTCCCAACCACTAATACCTAGAACTATATCACGTTAATTAAATTATCCCCTTTCCACCTAATATTGAAGTAATATGTTGGGTCACATTTTAGTGATTTAGAAAACCCAATAGGCGTGCACATGATAACATATTTCTTTAGAGATGAATCCCTATAGGAAGTGATCTAATTTTGGGAAGGGGTTGAAAGGATATAGATAATACTATGGAAGTAACTTTGTAAGTTACAAGAGTCAATAAAAAAATCATTATATTTACAACACACAACTCAAAATATACCCTAGGAAAACCCTTTCAAGAAAACCTAGTCTTCAAAGAACACTTTAATGATATTATCTAAATAAAAGATTACAATACAGTAGAGTAGAAATACCTTCAACAAGAGGTACAAGAGATCTTCAACTCCATATTCTAGAGTCAATCCAAGAATAGAACCTTGCTATGTATCTACAATCAAACCACCATACAATCTTCATCTGAAGTCTTTAATATATAGATCAAGGAGATCCTAGAAAACATAAAAGGTTTCCCAAAACCATGGGCACAAACCTTGAACTGAGTCTTGGTCCAAATGATCCAAGTTGGACCAATGCACCCCTCCACATATGTAAGACCTTTCATAATAGTAACTCCTTTTACACATCTTTAACTCCTACAATTACGAAGATCATATGTAACTTGCAAGAATTCCACATTGGAGAACTACTTACTCGTGCAACCCTCCTACATAATTATTTTTACCTAGTCAAAGATGCTCTTCCTAGAAGATTGAGTGACATCACAATAGTGGGTCCCACTTTTATACATTTTGGGCCACTAAAATCATATATTTTTTGCATTCATCACATTTCATCAACAATAATGAATACACTGTCAAGATATTAAGGATGATGTAAAATAATTTATGGAATTTTTCATGGAGATTCAGTTTAGAATTTTTTTTATTTTTATAAAAAATCATTTCTATCAAATTTGGTTAGTTTTAAATAAATTCTTCACTATATTTTTACTATTTTTTATTTACAATTTCCTGTAATACATAACTTGACAAGTTACAAATAAAATATTCTCATGATTTTTGAACATAGACTATTAACTCCAATATCTAGTGCATGATTTTTTTTGTATTTTTATTGAATATATTTTATTAAGATTTCAATTCTAAGTAATAATAGAAATTTAGCCCTATATTTTCTCCTAACATGTTTATTTTTATGTATATATCTAAATTGATTTTATTGTATCCATTAAAACAAGGACATTAGTATAGAGTGTAGAATATTTTTTAGATTTTTCTGACATAGTTTATTATTTTTCCTTGTGTCTTGAATAGAGGTCATTATTTTTGTAACATACCTATGTTGATTATAAAATTCAAAAATATATCTTAAGATCCCCCCATCCTAACTCCTTACTTTTTTATTAGGTGTTATTAATAAAATATTAGACAAATATGTTTTGTAAGTCATCCTTTTAGCTCATTGTGATTAGTTTACATGTACAAGAAGTGGTAGATCTCTTCAATGAAATTAGTTTAAATAAAGGGCCTAGGAAAGAGGGAAGACCATCACATATTTTGAATTGAGAATTGATCAAAGTAGGTTACCCCCTCGAAGAGGCCCATGATATTTTGTAATTTGTTTCTATGATTCCAATACAATGTTGCTCTTTTAATTTTATTTACAATGCACATTCTCTATATTTATGTTATTGAATTAATTGGTTGCAAGAAGGATCATAACATCTAGTATCTAAGATCTTTCCTAGGCCATGATTAGTAGAAACATCAAAAGTTTAGAGATTTATGTGACTATCCAATTTATGCTATCACCTTACCCTCTTGGGATCTTAGAGATCAGAAAGTGGCTAAATAAGTACTCTAGTCCTCTATTTTTAAAGTTTAAATTTTCTACTTGAAAGTCCCACAATACTAAGTTATGACCATTAGTTATCGGAAAGTGTCAAAAATTTTTAATTATGTGTCTAGGGTTGTGTATTTAAATATATGATCCTAATTCAATTTTCCTAATTTAATTATCAATTAGTAACATCTTATATTTACATATTCCATTAGTCTCATTCTAAAGTCATAATGTAGTCTTAACTTATTTAATTGCTACCTACTTAGCAACTAACATCCATTTCTCTCATTTTTTTTGTTTCATTCTTATCAAATCAACCTCAAGCTCTAACTATCATCAAGAAATTCAAACTCTCTTCCCTTTGTATATAGAATCCCCCTAATAGTTCTTTTTAGCACCACCTTTTCCCAAACGTAGGTACAAATTGTAAACATTTTTTATAAGTACAAAAGTTAAAATGTTACAATGGATGGACTTGTTCTAAGGAACAAATCATGGGTACGACCTGGGCCTCACATCCTTAATTATTAGAATTTATTTTTCAAAGTCCTCGAATCACTAATCTAGCTTCAAATTTTGTTTTCTAGATATTTGTCACAACATTCCAATAGTCAAAGTAATAAACATCACACCACACTTATTTCTAGGTAATCTCTAACTTCCATGTTAGTTATTTAAATTATTTTGTCTCAAATTAATCAACTTCTCAATTTACATTATTGAGCCTCAACTCATAGTAATTTATGTTTTAATCTCTATTGATTGATATTATCATCAAATTAGACTATACAAATTAATTATAGGTTGTGTTTTTCTTCCCTATATTTTGGTGAACCCATGACTTTAATGCATATCCTTTTATGTATATTTTCATTTTTTTCTTAGTTTCAAATTTAGTTACTCTAATCTTCCCATCCTTTTCCTAATGTATTCTTTCCTTGTACATTGATTATCTTATATATGATTTTTCTCTTAATTGAGTGTCACTTTGTGAATCCCTTATTGTGTTCTTTTCATTGCTAAACCGTAGTGTTGCATCCTTAACTAATTGATTCTATTAGGATATGTGTGGTTGGAAGGGGCTAACATAATCCTTATTTGAGTCATTTATGAGTCCCTAAGTATAATTATTGTATGCTAGGCCAACTTCAATGGGATTATGATATTAGTATTACTTAATGATGCTTAATATATAGGAGGTAGTAAGTAGTAGTTAATCATCATATTGTGAATTCTATTCTTATTGAACACTTTTGAAGGTTTCCCCCTTGAAATGGCTTAATATTATCAAGTACTTGCATCTTGTTTCTTATTATATGATTCCCCTATGTAGGTAATTTCATTACAAGGGTTATCATAGCATGATCTTGGAATCTAGAAGGAAAGAAATAAGGTGTTATTTTTTTATTTAGGAGGTTGAGTTATAAAGTGTATATCTCTCTCACTTTTTTTAACTTTTTTGAAATATGGAGGATTGATCAAGGATGCATTGAAGTGGATAAATTCTAGATTTGAGGTCATTTGAAGCATTTTTTAAGGAGTTATTGAAATTAGGGTTTTCACCAAATTCACTCCCAAGGATATGAAACAATGAGTTTCTCAAATATTTATTTAGGAAAGTTAGGTCTATGCTCAAGTAATGATTTTTTTAAAGTTATAGTCAAAAATATTTTGGTGACATTATGATAGGGTTGTATACTAGAGACCGGGGCGAGAATTCCTACAAACTAACAAAAATTCTAAATAAAGAGGATACAGATTTAGAGTTAGGTTCAAGTGGGACTTTAGATCTAGGATTTTATCTTCATTTTATGACAAAGTGATCTATTTGGTAGAGGGTATACACAAAATTCAAGGATAATTGGCTAACATCATATTAGTGTTGTCGTATCTCCAAGATTCTATGCAAAAGCTATTACTCTCACAACCAAATGCATGACCCCATACTCCAGCTAACCCTAATGTTCAAATAAATCAAGATGAATTATTAAGATAGCCTAATCTTGATCCAAATAATATCACTCATTCTAAATCTCAAAAATTTCTACCAAAGGTGGACATGTGTAATTTTGATGGAAAGGATCCACTTAGATAAATCAAGTAAAGAATATTTTGATGTGCATCAAATCCTAAGTGGGAAAAATGTTACAATGACTTCCTTATATCTCGAACATGGGGAATTCATTTGGAATCAATGAGTTTGTTCTCAAAGGAAGAAAAATGGCTCTTAGTTTCACCTAGTCAAATTTTATAGAGGAGCTACAAATGCTCTATAACGTTTATTTAGTGTGAGAGAGAATTACTTTAGCCAATTAGAAAAGATACAACAAATATGTTTGGTCAATGATTATATTCATCAATTCTAGAACCTATCCTTTTGAGTGGAGATAATTACATATGAGAACTTGGATGACATGTTTCTTGGTAGGCCTAATGGTGCAGGAGCACCTAGAAAATCATGTTTTGTGTTGTAATAAGGTCTATTTGACCAATGCATGTCATTTTAGTTTGTATCTAGGTTCTTCAAGACCTAGAACCAATTTTGTAAGTCCCAAGTGACTTAGGACACTTTTGTCAAATTGTAATCACGTAGTGCCAAAACAGGGCAGTAGGACAGTTTGAGGCAGTTTCGACGGTTGGACTTCCAACTGTTTGAATCGGTTGGCTTTCCTTAGGGCAAGTTGATAAACCCAGAGGAATGAACAAAATAATCATCGAAGAAGTGTGAATGTAATTGTGCATTGTTCTGAGGAGAAATAAAACCATTATGTTCTGTCAATTTGGTTCCCGTTCCCTGTAACTGCAATTTGCATAACTGTAGATTTCTATTCTTTCTATGTGCTTTCCATCATTGTAGTATGTCAACGTGAAGCATTCCACTGCTACGATTTTTATCAAAATCAGTGGAATGGCTTCATTGTACAAGTATTTGTTTTTGTTTCTTGTTTTGTTTTTGTGTTCGACAGTGCAGAGGATCCAGACAGAATGTTTTGCACAGTAGGTTGACCTAGCATCTCCATGTGCTAGGATTCAGTTGAAAGAGTAGATGAACCGCAGAGTCAGAGAGACACAAAGGTCATCGTTGGTAAGACTGGGACCATCGGGGAGTAAATCGGCCATCAGACCGACAATGGTTGTTTGATCGAAAACGAGGAGACAGAGAGATTTCTATTGGCGTGAGTTCTATCTCATTTCACCGAAGAAAGTTCCAAGTGAGTCATCGGTGTGTCTCGGACCAGTGGAGTGAGTTTTGGGGTTCTGACCGACAGTGATTTTCTTGCCGATAGTGGCATCGACGTATCGCCAAAACCAATGGCCGAGTCTGACCGAAACCATGGTGTTCTGCCGAAGTCAAATGGAGTCAGGGTGACAATAGTATCGGTGCATCGACTAGAATTTGTAAGTGCTCACCAACGAGAAGAGCCTCATCGAAGATAAAAGTCATCGGTGTATCGGCGAAGCAAATTCTAACATGGCTGATAGTAATTGTCTTGTCGTCAAGTGAAAGTCAAAGGTGACATTGGAGTGATCGATGTATCGGTGAAGTAGAATCTAAAGTAGCCAATAGCACTTTTCTTGCTGATAGGCAAGAAGCGTAGAGTCTCCCATCAGGAAGAGTTACAACGTCAGAGTGACAAGTTCAAAGATGACCGATGGTGATTTTCTTACCGATAGGCAAAGAGTGTTGAACCTCACATCGGAGTGACTAAGACTTCAGAGAGATAAGTTGTAAAGTGGCCAATGAACAAAGTGTTGCCAAAAATGAAAGGAAGAGATCTGTTCACTGAGACTAGAACCGGTTCCAAAAGGTTCAAGAGTTCAAAAGTTTAATATTTGATCAATTGTCCATTCCCGCTGTGCGTTCCTCATCATATTGGTATCAGAGCCACAAAAGGTTCTATTGGGTTGTGAAAGAAAGTTGGTGTATGTCAGCAGAAGAGAGTGAAGGAGAGGCTAGCATCATGCCTCCAAAGGGGATGACAACATAAGTGCTTAAGAAGTTCCAAGAGATGGAAGAGATGATCAAGATTGAAGTCAAGGAAGCACTCCAGGCTGAGTTGAAGGCACTAAAGATAGGAAAGAAATCAGATGATGAATCTGATGGAGAAGAAGAAGAAGGGGAAGAAGGAGAAGAACCCCAAGGGAAGGAGGCATAGATACCTGCAGATCAAAAATACTTTCTTGAAGCCATCAAGGCAATTGGGAAAGACTCTTCAGAGGCCAGGATGGAGATCCCAATGTTCAGTGGGAAGATGGATGTCGAGGAGGTTGTGGAGTGGATTGAGGCTCTAAACAATTACTTTGAATACAAAGAGGTGCCTGAGAACAAGAGGGTGAAGTTTGCAAAAACTAAACTCAAAGGTGCTGCCCTTACATGGTGGAATTACACCCAAGGTGAGAGGGTAAAGAATGGGAAGAGTATGATCTCATGGAGCAGAATGTTGGAGAGGATCAAGTCCCAATTCCTTCCATCAAATTATGAGGTGCAGATCTACAAGAGGATGCAAAATCTCAAGCAAAAAGATATGGATGTAGCTACTTACACCGAGGAGTTTCACAAATACACTCTTCGCTGTGGGTACATGGAGGAGGAAAAAGCTAAGGTGGCCAGATATCTAAATGGTCTGAGGTTTAATATTCAAGATGAGATAAGTTTATTGACCCTTGAAAATGTGGAGAAATGCTTTCAAGCAACATTAATGGCTGAAGAGAAGTTGAAGAGGAAAGGTGAGCAACAAAGTAGAGGAAGAAGTGGTAGAAATTTTGGAGGAAGAAGTCCTAACCAGAGGTCTAATGGTGAGTCTAGCCAAGGAGAGCAAGTTGGGGACTCAAGTAGCAGAGGAGGCTACCGAGGAAGAAGGCCTAAAGGAAGAGGTGGGATAGATGGATCAGGTAGAGGATCCAAGTTCTCCAATATGAGATGTTATAACTGTAATCAGATAGGGCACCCAACTTATAAGTGTCCAGAGAAGGCCTCAACTTCTCATGGTAATGAGAAAAGAACCACATTGACTCAAGAGGATGCAGGGAGTGTGAAATCTCCTGAAGTGAATTTGACATCAGAGGTGGGAGAAAATCTGATGATCAAGAGGACGCTGCTCAATGAACCAGTGTAGGCTAAACCGTCACAAAGGAGAGCACTTTTTAGGACTAACTGCAAAAGCAAAGGTAAAATATGCAAGGTAGTAATAGATTCTGGTTCAACAGATAATATGGTGTCTAGGGAAATGGTGGATAAATTAAACCTAGAAAGGATTCCTCATCAAACTCCTTACAAAGCATCTTGGGTAAGTGATAGTTAATCACTTTTGGTAGATGAACAAGCATATGTTGATTTTGAAATTGGAGAATATATGGATAGAGTTTTATGTGACATTTTGCCCATGGAATGTTGTCACCTACTTTTAGGTAGGCCATGGTAATTTGATAGGCAAGCATTATATGATGGATATGCTAACACATACACCATCAAGAAGGATGGGAGGAATTTTGTGATGACACCATTGCAGGAGGATGTTGAAGCAAAGAAGGCAGCCAAGGTCATCTTGGTGGGTAAGAAAGAGTTTGTGAAGATCAATGAAGAAGAGACAAGGAAAGTTGAGGATACCTCAAGGAGTGGGGTTGCCAAAGATCAAAGTTTGAAGGTGGTTTCAGTTTTAAGTGATGGAGATCAGATGGTGCTTTCTGAGATGGATCAGAAGAAGGTCAAAGAGTAGGTCTACAAGCAGCCACAAGGTGGTTGGAAAGAAGAAGATGCTATCATAGTAGGGACCATTGTTTGTCCTCTAGAGCCAACAAGAGTTGAAAGGAAAACATATTCTACCATAGAAGCAGTACAAGAGGCATCAACCAAGGTTTTGAATGCAGGTGTTCAGGAAGATATGACAGGAAGCAATCATGGCATGCAACATCCAACTTTGATTGCAAGCACTCACTCATGACAAGGTGTGAGTTGGGCTTATAATGCTAGGCATGAGTTTTTGCTTCCATGGAAGAAGGTTGTAGTCTAGAGATCATGGAGAGGACATGGAGCAACAAAGGATCACAGTGGAGCAAAACAAAGAACCAACTCATGTGACAAGAGTTCCTTTCTACCCCGGGAGTATGGTGCAGGAGCACCTAGAAAATCATGTTTTGTGTTGTAATAAGGTCTATTTGACCAATGCATGTCATTTCAGTTTGTATCTAGGTTCTTCAAGACCTAGAACCAATTTTGTAAGTCCCAAGTGACTTAGGACACTTTTGTCAAATTGTAATCACATAGTGCCAAAACAGGGCAGTAGGACAGTTTGAGGTAGTTTGGACGGTTGGACTTCCAACTGTTTGAATCAGTTGGCTTTCCTTAGGGCGTGTTGATAAACCCAGAGGAATGAACAAAATAATCATCGAAGAAGAAGTGTGAATGTAATTGTGCATTGTTCTGAGGAGAAATAAAACTGTTATGTTCTGTCAATTTCGTTCCCGTTCCCTGTAACTGCAATTTGCATAACTGTAGATTTCTATTCTTTTTGCATGCTTTCCATCGTTGCAGTATGTCGACATGAAGCATTCCACTGGTACAATTTCTATCGAAATCAGTGGAATGGTTTCATTGTACAAGTATTTGTTTTTGTTTCTTGTTTTGTTTTTGTGTTCGATGGTGCAGAGGATCCAGACAGAATGTTTTGCACAGTAGGTTGACCTAGCATCTCCATGTGCTAGGATTCGGTTGAAAGAGTAGATGAACCCCACAATCGGAGAGACACAGAGGTCATCGTCGGTAAGACCGGGACCATCGAGGAGTAAATCGGCCATCAGATTGACAATGGTTGTTTGACCGAAAATGAGGAGACGGAGAGATTTCTGTTGGCACGAGTTCTATCTCATTTTGCCAAAGAAAGTTCCAAGTGAGCCATCGGTGTGTCTCAGACCAGCGGAGTGAGTTTTGGGGTTTTGGCTGACAGTGATTTTCTTGCCGATAGTGGCATCGGCGTATCTCCAGAACCAACAGCCGAGTCCCACCGAAACCGTGGTGTTCCGTTGAAGTCAAACGGAGTCAAGGTGACAATAGTATCAGCACATCAGCTAGAATTTGTAAGTGCTCACTGACGAGAAGAGTCTCACCGAAGACAAAAGTCATCGGTGTATCGGCGAAGCAAATTCTAACATGGCCAATAGTAATTGTCTTGCTGACAAATGAAAGTCAAAGGTGACATTGGAGTGATCAGTGTATTGGCAAAGTAGAATCTAAAGTAGTTGATAGCACTTTTCTTGCTGATAAGCAAGAAGCATAGAGTCTCCCATCGGGAGGAGTTACGACGTCAAAGTGACAAGTTTGAAGACGACCGATGGTGATTTTCTTGCCGATAGGCAAAGAGTGTTGAACCTCACATCGGAGTGACTAAGACTTCGGAGAGATAAGTTGTAAAGTGGCCGACGGACAAAGTGTTGCCGAAAATGAAAGGAAGAGATCTGTTCACCGAGACTAGAACCGGTTCCAAAAGGTTCAAGAGTTCAAAAGTTTAATATTTGATCAATTGCCAGTTCCTGTTGTGCGTTCCTCATCATATTCAACATAAAGTATGCATGTTTGATCAACTTAATGTATCTTATTCTATTTTTATGGCATGTAAGGCATAGGAAAGATGGTTATCTAATAACTGGGAGGAAGTCACTAGAAATAAAGATTTGAGCCCCCCTACTCCAACATTTCCTCCACCTACTAGGTTGACACCTCCACAAATTTATGAAGAAAGGAAAGAGGGTTATGTTTTAACTATGAGATAAAATACAATTAAGGACATAATTGTGTTGAAAAGAAGTTGTTCTACATTAAGGGTGTCAATGAAGATGAAAAGGATGAAGAAGGGGATTTATAATTGTTGATGATTTAGAATATTCCGAACCATCTCTTTCCATGCACTTTTTGGTAGTAACAACCCACAAACTCTCAAGGTAGTGGGTTTCTTGAAAAATAGAAAGCAAGATTATTGATTTACTTAGAAAATGCTAACAACTTTATCAATAATAAGTTGGCAACAAGATTGAACTACTTCATTTACCTAGCTCCAAAAGTTTAGGTCATTATTGTAGATGGGGGTACAATCAATTGTTTAAATATGCCATACTATTAAACTCACCATGGGATACTACCATCTAGATTTCCCTATTTTTTGTTATTCCCATGGGTGGAGAAAATATTATTTTGGGAGTCTAATGGCTCAATACATTGGGAACAATTGAGATGAACTTCTAAGAGTAGTTCATGCATTTCATTTAGACGGGAGATCATTTGAATTGAGCAAGATTCATGCAAAGTCTCTATATATCGTAAGCTCTAATCAAATGAACAAGACGTTAGAAAAGGGTGTCTATTATTACATCAATCCGAACAAAGGACAGAACATTGCATAGACTGGACACAAAAAACCCATCTAGAAACTTGATGAAATCACCAAATCTCCTCGCTCACCCAAGACACACCAAACTAAACCAATCAATGGATGTCCTGACTGTCAAACCTGCAAATCATTTGTACCACATGAGAGCACATTATCCCATCCTCCATACACAATGAGAGAACAACTCTCCTTCAAGAGTCCATCACTCCTCTGAGTGTGTCAAAATCCTTCCTCTGGTGCCTGCATAGGAGAGAATGACTCTTCTTGAATCTAAGAGTCCACTTTCCTCTAAAAGTGTCAATATCCCTTCTCCATATGAGAGAACAAATCTCCTCCTCTAAGAGTCTACTTTCTTTTGAAAGTATCAATATCCCTCCTCCATTGTGATGAGAACTAAATCCCTCCTCCAATGTACAAAAGGAACTGAACCAAAGTGGATACACTAACTCCACTGACAAGTACTGCCAAGAATTGCCAAGCCCACTTTGCTTCATGAAGGGACGCAGATTGAAATTAGTGCTTCTCATGCAAATTATCATCTATAAGCGAGAACCTAGCTCAAGATGATAATAGACCTCCTTCCTTCGATGCCTTCAGCCTCCAATCTAAAGTTTGTGCTTATTTCTTAAGCCTAATAAGTTCTTTGATATTTTCCTTCTCCATTATCTTTGGTATCTACTTCATAACCCTTTTTAAGCATTTTCTTTTCATGTCATGTGTGACATTCAACATCAAATAAAATGTAATCAAGAACACCATGTGCCACAAGGTAGTCAAAATTTAGAGGCATTGTTTCCTTGAGAATCGCACACAAAAGAATAGAAACCATAGTTAGACATCAAGTGTCATTTTCCACCGAAAATTCACCTTTTTTACAATAATCAACTTATATCTTTAATTACAAAAAAATATATTTTAAAATCAAAAAATATAAACCTTATACCTTCCAAACAAATATATATGTAGTTCTTATGGTGCATAAAATATTGTTTAATGGGTTTTGAACCCTCCACCTCTAAGTTCCAAATAATTGCTTTTCCTAATGAAACTAACTCTCACTTTGAAGAAATCTCTTAACAAACGTTTTTTAAACTGAGATAAACAAAACCTAAAACATAAATCTTGTATCTTAAATCTCTACTTATCAATCACACAGTCTCCACAAAAATATATGAAGAATCATACCCGAGTAGTGAAGGCTACACACAAAATAATACTCAACCAGAACCTATCAAAATAGAGATACCACTACACTGGAATAATTCAGATCATCAAAGTTGCACTTTCTGCTCTCTATGCCGGTGCCACATGAAACAAATATCTTTGCCCTTGTCTCAGCAAACAAATCAGCTGCATACCTCAATAACTTCTTACCTTCTACAACTACCATAGAGCCCTATGGTAGGAATATTATTGGGCCATTCCTTTATTAAATTCACAGATCTTTTGCATCACAATTTTTAATTGCTTATCATTGCTTCACTTTGTAGACTTTTCTAGATCTTCAATGCGCCTTTCCATAAATTCTAAATCCTTTAACACGGTTCTTCAATATCCTCCACATGAAAAACTTCTAGATTATCAAACGCCCTACAAATGTGATCCTCGTACCAACCTTGCTATGTCATAAAAATGTAGAAAACTCACTTTTAGGCTCGTACAACTAGAAAAGTCAATCAAAGTGTATATCAAAGTTCCAAATGAAGCATGTGTGAATGTTCTATAAAAGCTTTGTCAAAGCATTAAACAGAGTCGACTTCCCCACATTTAGCATTCCAACAATGCCAATCTTGAGATGCGAAGAAAAGCGGCCCAAAATAAGTTGCTCTACAGGGGTTCTTCCACGCGGGAAAATATATCCTTAGATAGCAACACCCAATTCCTTACGCAACAAATGAAGGAATGTCACCTTATGCCCTTTATGTCTAATGCAGAAATTAGAGAGACCACCAATTGTTTCTCCTTCACAACCCATTTTCAAAGATGCTCTGATACCAAATTAGAAATGGTAGAGCATATAAATTGCTCCAGAACTAAGCTATAATTGCATAGTAATAGATACCAAAAATAATGTAATATATTATTCATAGTTTCAGTGAAATTACAAATGGTAGAGCATATAATTTTTTCTGGAACTAAGTCATAATTGCACAATAGTAGATACAAAAATTAATGTGATATACTATTCATATTTTCAGTGATATACAATGTATGATGCAAATGCTTATAAAGCATTGAATTCCTGTGTAAATCCATCCCAAACTAACCTACGGGAATAACTTCCCATAAGCTAACATTTATTTTATTTACTAACTATCAACTAATCTAAAATTTATTTATTATTACTTTATTAGTCTAACCTATACTAATATATGATACTAATTCCAACATCTATGGGGTTGCAACACAATTGTTTTCATTAGAAGCATGACAGAAAAAGGTTCTTACACCAATAGATCCATAGGAAATTATAGATGTGCACTCAATAGTTTGTGGTGATATGACAAAAGGATTGCTTCGAAAAGAACTCATATAATTTCATCCTAGATAGAGTTAACAAAGCTTGATGAGGAGGGAAAAATCATTTTGGAAGTTGAGGGAATCCTTTAGACACACACTAAGAGGTTGTAAATGAGGATGATTATGGAGCATCTAATCAAGTGGAAGAACTTTTTTATCACAGATGCTATGTGGAAAGATGAAATTTTCATGCAAAAACATCCATAATTGATTTGCCCAATGAGGATAACACTTCTCTAAATAGGAGGTGAATTCTACACCCTTAACCCATTGATTGTATTAGGATATGTGTGGTCAACTTGTGGCTAGTGTTGGGACCTATTGTGCCCTGCACACATGCCCACACTTTGCCCCTATCAATGAAAGGACCCCTCTTTTTGGCTTGAGCTTTCGAATGATTCTCCACTCTCTTTCAATTTTTCAGCTTGTCTAGATGTCATAGATCCTGGTTGGAGAGTTGATTTGATCTTCCTAGGTCCTAGTTGTACATGTTTTATATGCCTTCCTATGCTACGGTATGTTTTATTTGGGGTTAATTTGATGTTTTGTTATTTTCTTGATAGGTTTAAGGCATGATTTATACGTGTGTGTGCTCACCCTTAACTTGTTTTGATACTTTACTACCTTGCTGAGATTTCAGGGTTTGTCATGCCAGCATGACAGTAGAAACATCCCTGAAACCCTAACATTGCCTTCTTTTCCTTTACTTGTTTACCTTTGTGCATGTTGGTTTTTTGGAGTTGGTCATCTTGACATGACTGTAAAGGAATCTCTGAAACACCAATTCCTCGATGTCTTGACTCTTGTAGGCTAGCGCTATGTTTGTGTGTCACCTTCATCAGATTAATAAAGTTGGTTATCCCAGCATGATCGTAAAGGAATCTCCAAAATCCCAGTGCTTGGCATGGGTTCGATGACATCTTTGATCCCTAATCCCCAACAAGTTACATTTTCTTAGTCTTTTAGGATCTGTCGATAGGGCCTTCCCATATAATTTGTCTACCATTTAGGCATAAGTGAACCAATAACCTTAACTCCTGATCTATGATTAGATTTCTTCTTTATTATTAGTAGACTCGGGGCATCAGGATGTTTTGTCCCAAGTTGACTATTCAGCATGACTTTTCTAGTATCCTTGACTCTCGATTCCAAATGACCCCCTACTTTGGCTTGAATTATTGAGTTATTGTTTTCAAGGTTGCATAGGTTCTAGATTGGTTTATATGGTTTAGAGGCTTTCATTTGTGGTCACATGTCTTTGAGAATCATTCAATGGGTTTTGGGCATGAGTTTGACTTCATTGGTTTTACTTGATATTTTGGCATAGGTTTTATGGTATCCCCGACCCTCGATCTTTGACGGTGCTAACTTTAGTAGGTATTCCAAACTCGGCGTATCAGACTAATGTACATTGGTCTACTATTTTGTCATGGGTTTAAGAGTGTCCTCAACTCCTGATCCCTAAAACTTTAACTTCTACTCTTTGGTAGGGATCAGGTGGTTGGAGCACTCCTATCTCTCTTGGCTTTTAGGTGTATGATTGCTCAATTTCTCCCTGAGTTTCGACACCTAATGCTTTACATAGTAGTATCCATGGGACGGGTATCAGGTCCTTAATTTTCCTGATGATTTATAGTGAATTATGGTTGATCTCTAAATCTAGTTTATTCACCCTATTGAGTATTTCAAGTCAATTTATTTTAAAATGATAGGTCCTAAATCATGATATGCACTAATTTTACTAAACCTAATGGGCTTGTTTGGTAATTTGAATTATTTTGATGATTTATAATGGATTTTTTTGATGTTTTATTGCAAAGAATGAAGAAATCAGGATCCTATAGCTAAATTAAGATGGAGTGATGATCCTGTTCATGATTTGCAACCAAATACATGATTGTTGCAGCCTTCCATAAGGTCTATATTGGTTGTTCCATAATTTAGGATGCAAGAGCAAGAACTAAAAATGAAGAAATCATGAAGACTAGGAAGCTAGATATGAACTTTTAATGAAGAAATTGATCACCTACAACTGCATAATGTTGATTGCACACAAGAGATGATAAGCTATAGCTACCTATGAAATAATTCTTGAGATGAGTTTGGATTACATTTATAGGATATTCAAATAGGACTTATCTTATCCATTGAGTAAACATGTAACTTGTAAATTTGAATTAGGTCCTACCCTATAATGGTGGTCCTAAATTTGAAATGTAGGCCGACTTAAACAAAGAATAAAGTGCAAGATCACCTTTATAAAAAGGAGAGTCTAGTTTGAGGGGGAATCTAGGAGAAAATTTTGAGCACACAAGGACAAGGACAAAAGGTAATTTATAGTGTAGATTTTTGCTAGAAATTGCCACATGCCAATGGCAAGCTAGTTCTCCACTTTGGGTGGTGATGCATTTGTATTTGTTATTTTGAAACTTGGATTATTTGGTGAAACTCAATAAAGTGTTGAATGTTCTATCTTTCATGGTGGAATTGTCAAAGACTGTGTAATACTTGTGCATGTAATATGGTGGTTTTATACAATTGATTTTCAACTTTCATGAAATTCTTTAGGATCTTGCATCTATGATGTTTACAATTGTGTAAAATACTGGTTATAGCATTGTAGGTTGATTAAATTTCATTAAATATTCCAAGATAAAGAACTACAAATCAAATGTAAAGCTAACCCTCTTTATTTTCATTTGATTTACTCTATAAACCCTTATCTTTTGTTCTTTTTTTTGTAGATTTGGTTAGATTAGAGGTAGGTTATGGTCAGGTTAGAATCTTAATACTAACAACTTGCTATTATAAATCAGATTTATTATATTTGCAAGTTGATCTATTGTTTATATAGAGCTTAAAATGTTTATTTTTTGGCAATAGATGATTGGAGCAACCTGTTTATGTATTATCTATTCAATTTTATGATCTCCTTGTGCAATTAACCATATGTTTACTTGATTACCAATAGGGCTCCCTTGTACAGGTATAGCTACATAGGCCACTAAACTACCCAACATTGTCAATACCTAACACATACCTTGGGGTTATCAACTTCTTGAGTTTTATTTCCTTTCAAGAGAGGTGGTGCAATCTTGTTATACCTACATGTTGATGAGTGTGTCAAAATACCCCTCAACATGACCTAGTTTAACAAATGCAAATTTATCTAAGTTGCCCCCTTTGTTGCCTTAGAAATATTTTGCCCATCACTTACAATTGATCTAATTTTTTTTAAATGGGCCCTCCTTTGGCCATTTTCCACCTTACATTTGTTCCTTTCCTTTCCCCATGTCCCTACCATATGTTAACAATTGCAATAAATTTGAAAATGTTCTAAGTCTGGGTATATTTATTCATTTTCTAGTCTTTTGTAAGTTTGCATAATTTCCAAGTCTTCAAGTTCCAAGTTGTTTTAAGTCTTTATTGGACCTTTAGAACATTTATATAACTTGTTATAATTTCAAATAGTTACCAAAACCTACAAAAGCCCTGACTATGTTCTTCACAAAGCCTTTATTGATATTTCCAAGGTTCTTGAAACCCTTCAAACTGCTAACAAAGCTCCTCATACAAGATGTCAATGCTTTTCATGTTTCATGAAACTTTCTAAAACACTAACAAGTTTTGACACAATTCATAAGTGTCAATGTTATTGGTGGTTCTCATAACCCCCATAACCCCCAACAAGGTTCAAAATAGTGCATAAGACCCCAATCCAAAAAGTGAAGAAAAAGATAAGAACCTTTGAAAAAAGAGGAAGTTGTTGGTATTCTCAATATTCTCAAAACTTTTGAAACCACTGACAAGATTCAAAAGAAAGGTTTCATCGACATTTATGTCGGTTCTCAAATTTTCTCAAAAGCCTGACTAGTTTTAAAAGAAGGTTCCATTAGCACTTCCAATGGTTTCCAAACCATCTCAAACGCCTGACAAGTTTAAGGAACTGAACCAAGGAAAAGCTTATAGAATGAAGGGCTCTCTCGAAAGCTTAGAGACAAATTTTGAAGAAAGCTTCATCGACAAATTTAGTGATTCTCAAAACCATTGGAACCTCCAACAAACTTATATAAGCACTTAAAAAAATTGACAAAGTTTTGAGTAGGCTCTAAACCTCTTACAAGCTACATTATTGATGAGTTCAAGATAATAAGGAAAGCACCACCAAGATAGAAGTAAATAGAACATTGGCAAATTCAAAGGTTCTCGTAATCTTTAAAAGTATTGACATGGTTTTGAAAGTGGTTAAAAGTGTTGATGAACATTAAATAAAATGCAAAGTATTAAGAGTCTCTCATAGACACATTTGTAACTACTATGCATTCAAACATCCATGATGCTCTTGCAAACCTAACTACTTCCCTGCACACCCTAGGACACTATTAATGACCTCAAATGGACATGATTAGATAGGGGAATACTTTAAAATTTGTCTTGGTAACTATGGATGCCTTAATGACATGGTTTATGTACAAAGGCATATAGTTGTTGATGCAAAGGACATGATTTCAAATGTATGGTCATGTGAAGATGATGTAAGAAGACATGGGCAGCCTGTACACTTGCATACGACCATGGTTCTTCCCCCAAGACTACTTTATGGTGCTGGAAGACATATATATGAATTTTTTTAATTAAGAAAATGGAGATGGAAAAAGTGTTGCAGATAGAAACAAAAAGAGAAAAGGTTGTAGACCACTGTGGTATTTTTTAGTAATGGGTTTAGAGCATTTTGGTTGTAGTTTTTGGGTTTTCTCCCAAAGGTTGTGATATGACACATGTTCTAATCCTTGAGGAATGATTTAATGTGTGGATTTTGCATCTTTTGAATGTCTCCATGAACATTGTATGTATTTCTAATGGTTTTATTGATCTTTCTAGTCACATTTGCTAATTTGAGTGTTACTTTTGACTAGTTTGTCAACTGGAAGGCAGTAAAATTCCTTGTAAATCTTTGCAAGTCATCTTATCAAAATAACACAAAACATTTGCAGGGATTTTTATGGATAATTAAAGTATGTTCAATTAGATGTTTTGAAACTTCATTTACCTATTTGTTTACATGCATAGAGCCTAGCTTATATGTGTAATTGAGAGGTATGGTCCTTATTGCCACCTTCATTAAGGTGTCATATAGTAGATTATATTCATGTTCCCTTTTGGTTCATAAAACTTAAGACTCTACTTCTCTCACTAGACAAAGGCACCCATATACTTTGTGCTCAATCTCCCAACTCACCAACACATTCAAAACAATAGAAATCATTCTTTATTTTTGTACTATGTTGACTATTCCACTAGCATTGCTTAATCTTTGTGATCTACATGAGCTTTATCTCAAGAACGAGCTATGTTGTTATCTTTCCTTCCATGTATAGATGTGTGAAATATGGGTTATTAAAGCAACATCTTCAATCTCTTTACATGGTTATTTTTCTTCTTTGTGAAGATGTAAAACTCTTGTATTGTCAAACCAACATATAGGCGCTTAGTGATAGTGAAATAAGAGTTTCCTATGAAATAGGTATAGTTTGTTTTAGGGTTTATTTTCATTTAATTCTCTATAATTATCTTTAATATAACACTTCAATTAATACCCCCCTTGGCCTAGAAAAGCCTAAAGTATAAGAAGGAATTACCTATCCTTATCAAATTGGTCCATTATTGTCCCTTCCTAATCATAAGTTGAAGGTCTTTTACTTTGAGTTTTGCACCCTTGGAACTTAGGCACAACCTATCTTGAAGGATTTTATAAACTACAACTTTGAGAACCAACATAATGACATCATTTCAAAGAATGGAAATAAGGATTGAAAGTTTTATTCTATTGTTATGATAATTCTATCAATACTTTGATGTTTTGTTGATCATTACAAAGAATTATCTATCTTCCCAAGTAAAGAGTGGTGACTCTGCTACACTGAACCCATCCAAAGATCAAAGTTAAGCATTGAAAATGGAAAGAGGAAGACATTCAAAGGATCTCAAATAATTTGAAGATGTGGAAGCACAAGTAGGAAGATAGTGTACTGCTTGGAAAGCTAAAAACATAGGTATGACTACCAAACTTTTTCCTTAGAAAAATGATGTTGGTCATTTTGGTAGATATAGGATGTTTATTTATTTGAAAGATTAATATCCATATACTTCAAATGACTCAAGTGATAAAATGATTAGAACCAGTAGGAGAACTCATAGCCCTATTTGATATGCCAAGAGATACAATGAATATAAGTGAAAGAAATAGAAATATATCTTATGAGGCACATATTCAAGATATGAATATACCCAAACTTCACATGTGAGAACCTCAAGGATTGGCTCACACCCTAATTCCCCTACCTACTCACATAGAATTGGACATGAGCAAGACTATGCATTCCATGATGCTAATGCAGCCACACAATTAAAGAATGAGCTTAGGGAAAGTGAAATTGATTAGAGAATAGATTTTCTTGACCACCTTAGGCAAAGGCAATGAGAACCTCAAGATCAAATTGAATTTTAGTAAGCTAAACTTTCCCAATATACCCAACAACAAAATCAAAATTATGCTCATAATGTTCATAATTTGTTGATGCCAAATCAACAACATAACTAATAGCTCAATAATCACCCAAATATGAGAGCCCAATTCTAAAGACAAGCACAGATATTCCCACCACCAAGACAACCCTTAGGAATAGAAAGATATAGGTAGCTATAATTTGATGTGATCCCTAATTATCCCAATCAAATACCCAATAAAATTAGGGGAAAGGTGCCAAAATTTTAGGGTAATAATGTTTTCACTAGGGAAGAACACCTCAACCAATTCATTAATGTATTAATGACTATGAAATTGAAGATGTGGATGTTATGATGAATGTGTTTATATATTCTTTGGAAGAGAGTGAAAAAGAATGGTATAGAAGCCTTCTAGATGGCAACATAGACTCACGGGAGTAATTTATGAGGGTCTTCAGATTACAATATGGTGATAGGATTGACCCCAAGTTTGCATTTCATGCATGTTAACAATTATCAAAAAAAGGAGTGAATGAGATTGTTGTTGATTTTAATAGTAGATTTGTCATGACAATGAGGGAGCTTCCTCCCAATTTGAGGCCCAATGAATCAATGTGTCTAGTTCTCTATTGTCAACCATTTGATGCTAAATTGGGATATTGCCTTTGTGACAAGAACCCTTACACTCTAAGAGAAACTTATACCATGGAAATCAACATAGAAAGTAATCTGAGAGTATCAAGAAAACATGTTAAAAGAGTTGATGTAAGATCTTATGGCCAAATGTAGGAACCTCAAATAAACCTCTCACAGCTAAGGATAAGCTTGAGAAGCTAATGGGAGCAATGAAGGATTTATCCTATAGGGTTGCAAGAAATTAGAAAGGTTTACCTTCTAATAATATTTCTACACACTTCAATAAGAGCCAAAGGTTGCATAATAGGCCTTACAATATTGATTGGTAGATGAGAGACCAAGGAAAAATGAGAAACAAATTATTCCTAGCCAAGGAAATCCAAGACACCAAGACAAAGATACCCATGACCCCTTGAGGAAAGATCATGTGAATAGAAGATTCACCATTGTGTGAAGCATGTAATTTTTTGTTTGATCCAATGAAGTATGTTATTGTAATAGCATTTCTAAAAGAGAAACAATTATCCAATGAATATGGTACTCTAGAATATTATGGATACAATGATGTGGACCATCTTGACGCATATGAATGTGATGAATTCTTTTACTGTGATCATCATAACTATCAATTCAGTATGAGTTACCAAACCATGATTTTGAACATCTTAAGGAACTCATGCAACAATGGTGCAAAAATGGTACAAAAGGGAAAAGCCTTCAACTAATGATATTAAAGCTCTTATTGATGCATCTATTATATAAATGAAAAGTGAATATCAACTTAGAACTAGACATGTGAATGCTAGAAATGACATTGGAATTACAATTATACCATTATTAACTACACCTGCAAATAAAGGAAAGTAAAAAATGGACACTAAGATTAGGAACAAGGACATTATAGAGAAGAATGTGAACAAGACTATAGAAAATCTAACACAAAAGAAAAGATTCTCTTTGTTAGAGACTACTATGTAGAAAAGGTATGTTCCAAGGAATAAGCATGCAAATGTATTAGCAAGAAATGTTGAAAATCCTAAAGTGACAAAGGCAGGTGGAAAGCCAAATTAGACAAAGAAATAATTATATGAAGAGAAATATACAACTAAAGGAATTGGAAATGTCATCAATGAAAAAGTTGTCAAGTTACTAGTGGTTAGATAATGTCTTTCATCCCCGATATTCATTCCATAATGGCACCTTTATCCACTCCTCTCTATAATATGTCCCAATTGGCATGGCCCTTGCATTGAGCCAACTCAAGTTCCAAATACTAGTGAGAGAATTGTTTAGAATCCTTTAGCATAAAGAAAGAGGCTTATTGTACATCAACGCCCCAACTACATTTGAGCATCCTATAGATTCTTTGAGTGACCAAAGATGATACTAACATTGAGGCTAACACTCAAGAAGCACCTAAGGTCTACCTTGATATAGCATCTACGAGTAATCAAACAATTATTGATCCATTTTCACTACTTTGCTAATAAAAGGGCAATTGATCCATAACTGCAAGTTGGATTATGGGGCTTCAAGCAATGTTATGCCACTTGAGGTTATGAATTAGTTAGGCTTGAAGTCTTCCAAGTCTTATGGAAAATGTTATGTAATGTAGGTGAGTGTAGGATCATGATGGGTCAAACAATACCCCTAAGTGTCAATAAAAATGCTAAAAATAGACTTACGTAACTTCATGTCAAAAATTGAATGAGTTATCGACACAATCTAAAAATAAGGTAGTAATAAGAGTTGTAGGAATTTGAATTTAGTTTATGATCAACTACTTTTTTTTTGAAAATTAGATATTTCAACAGGGCACTACTAAAATTTATAGAATAACATAAAAAGTAGGTGCCATAAAATCCTCCAAGATTTGGATCTAAGTAAGGACACATGAGTTGATGTGATGCATATTTTTTATTTTTTAATAAATAAATAATTATTTATGATTTTTTTACTATGACTTTTTTAAAATATTAAAAAGTAATTTTCCAACCAACTTAACTTGGTCAAAAAAATATGAAATTTAAAATATCTTTTTTTAACCTATAGATAATGAAGCTTAGAATGTGACACATCTTTTGGATTTAAAAAAGGATAAATAGTTTGAAAGTTATAAATGTTTTTCAATATGTATATCTATTAGGAAATCAAACATAGTGTATGTAAAAAATTAATAATAATTACCTATTAAATTTATAAGCCAAATATTATATTTTTGAAATCTTAATAGTTTCCTCTACAAACCATTTTTGTATTATTGAATTTATTTACAAAAGAGTTTATCAACTTCAAGGATGAAATCATGGAAAATTTTAAGATAACATTGAATGATTGGTTTTGTAAGTTTCTTTGGAAAGTTTTAGGACTCTCACTTTCCTAAATCTAAGGTAATACCAAGTCATTTTTGGAAGTTATCCATATATGAGATTGAAATATTAAAAACTTTCTCATCCAAATCTAAATATAAGTCTAAATGCTAGCAATTTTTCAGCCAACAAGTTTTTTTTGCTATTGCCACTATTTGGCCCATCATGATCTTGTACCCACCCATGGATTCTAGGGAAGTCAATGTTATAGGAGTTATTAATGGTGTGGAAGTGCAACTTGATGCATACCATGGTAAATCTTTCATGATGGATATAATTATTCTTGATTCTTCAGCAAAGTGGGCAGGTTCAATAGGTGGTAGCATTCAGATGGCCCTGTCATATGCCACTATACCATTACATGGAAAGGAGGTCCAATTGCATAAGGAAAATAAAATGTTTCACATTGTGGAAGATTTAGAAGAACAAAAAATGAGGTGCTTATATTTAAGGTGAGCCTGGTAACATAATTGGGTACTGTGATGATGATTTTGGCAACCATATTGACCCTACTTCATGCTCTTGACTTACTTGTTCTGAAGATAGTGATATATGGGATATGTATTTTGATGATGCTTTCTCTAGGGAAGGAAATGGTGTAGGTATTATTTTAGTGTCACCTAACAACACAAGTTATAGATTTACTTTCAAGTTAAATTTTGATTGCATTAACAATGTGGTTGAACATGAGGCCCTGCTACATGGTTTGAATATAGCCTCTAGGTATGGCATTAAATGTTCAAGTGTACATAGTGATTTGGAACAGGTAGTGTCTCAAGCTAGAGGTTCATATGCATCCAAAGAAAAAAAGATTAAGGATGTATAGGAATGCATTGTGGGATACTATAAAAATGTTCAATTCTTTTAATACCAAGTGGTTGGATAGAACTAAAAATATTATAGCTAATGCTCTTGCTATCTGATTTGTAGGAAAAAGGAGGGGGTTTTGGTTTCAAGGGTAAGTCTTCCTTTCACTACAAACATTCAAGGGCATATCAACCGAGTTGAATCTTCACTAAGCGAGAGCATTCACCTAATAGGTTGGGATGCCACTTGGAAAGATGCAGAAACTCAGATGTTATCAATCAATATCTTAATTTAATGCTCAAATGCTTTTAAAACCCTAAGTAAGCAAAACAGTAAGCAAATTGATGAATTACAACAAATCCTTTTAGATTAAGGTGAAGGACAGATATTAATAGTTGACCATTTTTCAAAGTTTAGAATACAAAATAGTCGAGGACACCTCCACTAGCACCTCTATCTAAGGTATTGTTTTATGTACAGAATCTAGATATCCTCCCGACACTGATATTCATTGTATCTTTTATTTTTTCCCCGAAAGATGTGGAGGATACCTCCACTAGCGCCCTAGTGCAATGCTAGATGTTCTTCATGGTATTGAAAGCTCTTCAGATGTTGATTATCACTGTCCAGATTATTTTTGCGTCTACAACTCTGGAGGACACTACCACTAGCACCCTTGTCTTGAAATATTCAACTCTGTCTTCTTTCTTTTAGATCCTAAATCCTTATCCTCTGCAATGTCATTCTATAACTCCACTCCATGAAACTCGATACCTGTAACCTGCAATCACAAAGGAGTGTGGTTGGGGGTTGTGGTGTTTAAAGGCTTGCCTCGGTCAAGCCCTGGAGAGACATTCAAGTCTTTTGAACACCGTTGTTAAATAAGAGTGTGTATTCCTATGGGATAGAGACAAAATCCAAATGATAAATGATTGAAAACATAATAGATGTCACCTTTGAAGTGTAGGTCTCATGGAAGGAAGATGCTCTTTTATGCCATGAGGAGATGGAGTCGAATTTGCAACAAACAAGCACAATAACAACATAATACTACTCTACAACACAATAAAAGCCTTGAATCACTTTAGCATAAGATCACAAGTTCACAATGTCCATCTAGTTTGTAAATGAAAACTTAAACATGCATTTCATATGCAACTACAAACATTCCCACTAAGAATTTTGTAATTTAAACTTTTGGTGTCAGCATAGGACCTAACAATGGTCATATAACCAACACTTCAAATTAGTGCTTGACCTAAAATAGGGAAGGACTAGGGCACAAGCACCCAAGTCCTCCCCCTATTTTAGGTAGGAGTTGGTTGTGCCCACCTAGGGTTAGGATTTCAAGCTAGAACATCTATAGGTTGTTTCATTAAAACCCTAAAAATTTCTAAGTCCCTCGGCGTCATGCATATGTCTTTGTATATACATGAACATTTGAAATGTACAAGTACAATTGAACAGTGGCAGGCCCGAAGAAGAAGTTCAATCAGCCTTCAAAAATGCAAAAAATGGTTGTATGCATTGATTGTATACATATTAGGCATGTATGTGGTTTTTAGATTCATATCAGGTTTAGAAATTATGCTTGTATGTCGCAAATCCTTAGAATATTTTATGCTTGTATATTGGCTCGCATGTATGTTTTGTATTGTATGTCCAATATACAATGGCTAGATACAATGCAGATATCCAAAGCAGAATGTACATCAGGTCGATACAAAGACAATTGCACATGCAAAAGGTGGGGCCCGATGCACATACAAAGCAAATAAAAGAAATGGAGGCAAGATACAAAGACTAGGGCCCATCAGTTGTATATGTGTAGTTGTATGTTTGCACTTGCAAACCAAACATACAAGGCAACATGCATTCCTAATATGCAAGGCCTGGACCTGAAGGATATTGCATTCTGGTTGATAAAAAGGCACAGGTCTGGATTGTATGCTTTGTTTTGTATATCCGCATTGTATGTTTGCGGTATACAAGGCAGAGGTACAAGGAAAAGGAGGTGCAGCCCAGACGCGAAGGAAAATATGTTGTGGCGGATAGACAGATGAAGTCCACAAGTTGTATATTGCACTTGTATATGTGATATACAATGAAGTATACAAAGGAGGTAAGATACAAGCCAGACCTGAAAGCGATTGGAATATGTTTCATAAGAATTTGGGGTCCGTGGCTTGTATGATAAAGTGCTTGTATGTGTCGATATACAATGAGGAAATGCATGCTAGATTTCTAAGGGTATTTCAATCTGATTGATAAATGTGGTGGAATCCGCAGGTTGTATATTGCATTTGTATATGCAATATACAAGAAAATATGTGCATGAGGGAAATACAAGCCAGACCCGATGGTGAGTTTGAATTTGTTTTACAAAAGATTTCAGGTCTGCCTTGTATGTTGGTGATGTATGTATATACAATCTCTTGTACAACTGCAAATACAAAGGAATATACAAAAGGGCAGTTGTATGTATATGCTTTTGCATATACAAAGGCGAAAGAGGCAAAATGGAGGTTGGAAAAGTTAGTGATGGAAAAGGGGCACCTACGTGGCGTTATCTCATTGGTTGATTCTTCAGCATGATTTGACGCCACAGATCTCAGCGAAAGGAAAAGAAATCGACGACCCTGCTTCAAATGATTCAAACGGAGGGTTTTCCACACTTCTACAGTGGCATTCTTGGTGGGAAAAATTCTAAGGCATGCAGTCTGTTGCATTTCCAAGGCCGCGAGTTGGTATGCCATTAATGACAGATGTTACAAAAGTTTGGTCGAAGACATGGACAGACCAACTACCTGATTGAAGAAGAAAATCCCCAGGCGGCTGCGTAGGTCTCGAGTTCAACCACTCCCAGCCTTTTCTTCTGCCTGCTGCATTGATTGTTTTGGGTACCATTCCATGGTGCATTGTATTTGGCAAAATTTTGATTTGACCATTGTATTGTTCTGCTGAGGGCACATTCTTGCTATAAAAGGCAAACTGTGTTACTCATTTGTTGTTGTTGAAAACTGGACAAATTCTAGTGCTATGATAAGATACAACTTTGTTGGTGGCTCTATTTTGGGTGTCTTGTGAGTTTATGAATCATATGTTGTATGTTTTGTGCATAAGTTTACTGGTTTCATGTTGATTTAAATGAGTAATGCTTCATTGCATGTATTATATTATTTGTCTCCAAATTGAATGTGTTCTTCTTCTAAATCTAAACAACTAAGGGGTGTTTAAGTTTATGTTGATCAATCACATGTGTATGTCTATTGACTCCGAGCCCTAAGATAGGCACCAGTCTAGTCTTGTATCAAGGTTACACCCAAGGTCCCAGTTTTGCATCCAAATACAAAAATACAAATTCAAACTTTAAATATCAACCTTTAGGACTTTAGAAATAGTTTTAGGACCAAAATCTTCTATCTCACAGCTGATCATAGGTCCAAAGCTAGCCCCTTTGCACTTATTTTACAGTTTTGGTCTGCATAAGAGAGGATTTATCTGCTTTGTGTCAACATCCCTCTAGGTTAATAGATACATTCTATGGATGTTGAATAGGGAATACCCCCCTTGGTTCTGCAGAGCCTAAAGAAGAATAGGAGATATTTATAGAGTCTATCTCATGTACTATTGGCCCCTGGCCCAAAAAATCCTATTGATCAATGATGGCTACTTTGTAGGGATAATTGGGAAAAAGAATCTAGTTGGGAAAAATAACCAACAGGAGTCATCAAAATAGCAACCCCTAGGTCCTTTTTGCCACAAGACTTTGGGGTTTTCTCATCGAGATTCAAAATTAACACACAAGATGTTCTAAATGCATTCTAAGGACCCGAGAGCTAAACCTTAAGAGGGAAAGCCCTCAAGGGGACATTTTCTGACATAAAATTTAGCTCCCACTTTAATGTATGCATGAATGCAAGGTCCATACATGCATTAAAGTAAGGTCAACAAACACATCAAACACACCAAGCACAGTGAAGGCACGCCAAACACATTGAAGACAGTAATAGGCATGCAAAACACAGAGAAGACAGTTACAGTCACACAAAACACATAGAAGATAGTATTAAAGACACACAAAACATAGTGAATATAGTGAATGTGGTGATTATTATTTTTTTTCATTTTCTCATATATATGAAATGTAAAATGCAAGTACAAGGACACACAACCCAAATGCAGGAGGAGCACATGGCCACAAGTCTTGAGACTACATTAGGGGAAATAGACATGCAATACAAATCCCAAAGTGTAGAAGGATCTCATCACCACCAATCTTGAAACTACACTTGAGAACAAACATGCCATACAAATCCCAAAGCATAGGAGGAGCTCATCGCCACCAGTCTTGAAACTATGCTTGGGAACAAACACACCATACACACACACATGGAAGACATAGATAAAACATGGCAAACAAGTGATAGAAGAAACCTATTGCTAGGTTCGTAGCCATCTCAGGCACATTACAGGCACACACCAATGATTAGGCTTCACCACAACAATCACTGAAGGCACGCTTAAGGGTTAGGATAATCTCAGATCCGCCCTGCCTACTTGGAGGACTTTTTAGAAAACGGCAAGATGTGTAATCTCCTCGAGAAATACACCATCCCCGCCTCTGTAAAGGGTTTAAAATAAAAAGGATATGCATGATATCTCACCTTTGCAAAGGGCTTAATAATTGCAATATAGAAATAAAGATTTGCACTCGCTCGGAGATACAACATCCCGCCTCCATAGAGGGCTTCAAACACGCTTCGTGAGTACCAAAATCATTAGACAACTTACCTTATATATGCCACCACCTTAAGGTGGTTGATATCAAGTACCAATATCAAGCACGTTAAGGTAGGAAGAAAACATACAAGGGAACATGAGCTCTCACAAAGCCCATGCCCCCCAGAAGTGACATGTACTTTACGATCGCCAAATATTCCTACAAACACACAATTTCCTACAAGAAAAGGTGTTAGCATCTATATAATCATGATAAACAACAATGCATGTAATCATTTACATAAAAAAGCTGAGCAAGGCCAGATCCAAGATAATCAAAGTACACAGAGCAGCAATATTGTTATGTTTTGTAAGAGTGATAACACAACATCAAAGTATCACACAGAGTGATTCTACTAGCCAAGTATCGGATAATATATATCAATCCCCTCATCATGTATGGGCGAGGTCCATTTTTTTATTTCTCGCTGAAGGGACACTAGGTCCGTATCAATATTATATGTTTTTCATCATCTGCCAGCTAGACAGAACTACTAGAGGAAGGTAAACAATAAATCAAGAGAGGAGAAACAAGTGTCTTAGGGACAATCACATAGGAGGGTGCCCCCAGGTCACCAACCGCAATGCTATGTCCATCAAACACAACACTCAATAATGAAAATAGAGGAGAGGCAATATAGAAGAATGATTATACAAATAGAATAAGGGTCACAACAAAGGCAGTCTCCTAGTATCCTTGACCTTACAAGAAAATCAAGGGTCATCCTAGGAGGCCTAAACAACATATAACACATCATGGGGGAAACACAACATGGAGGTAAAGGGTTAGAAATACTTACCTATGATAGGCTCATGCTAGAGGTTATCAAAGATTAAATCATCATCTTCTCAATATGGAATGCTAGAGGAAAGAGGTGTGTAAGGTACCATAGCCCAACTTTTGTTCTTGTCTTCAAATTTTTCAATGTTAAGTTTGTCTAGGTTTGATTCAATGTTAGGTTGAATGTTTTATTGTTGAGGTGCATTAGTATGCTTTTTCACTATGCTCTTAAGCGATGCAAGAATTGATTTATTTTGAGTGATCTCAGCATCCATGCATGAGGTTTTTAATGTAGAAGACCTTTCCTCATCCACTAGTGCTACATCTTTTGGAGAAAGAGCATGGAAATGAGGGGAAGGTGTTGTAAGGGTAATTGTTAAGTTTATATCTCTAGTGATGCTCAAAGAATATGTAAGCAAAAGAGAGGTAGTCAATGTTTTTAAATCCTTATTCGTATCCAAATGACTTGAATGTTCCATCAAAGCAGGACGAGTAAGGTTTTCTCTTCTTTAGTGATATCCAAGGTGTGTGAATAATCAACTAAAGGAAAGTCAATGGGATAATCCATAGAGGTTTCATGCACTATAGTAGGGGTAGGTTTTTAATATTGTTAAATGGATGCTCATTATCTATCCATGGAATGTTCATTGTTAAAGGGAGATCTCCATTCACTAATGCTTCATCATGGCCAGGGAGAGAATTGGAATGGAAAAGTGGTGGTGGCTCTTCATTTGCTAATGCTTCATCTTGGCCAGATAGGGCATTAGAATAAATATTTGGTGGTATGATGTTAAGGGATGTGTCAATAAATTCATCCTTTTTCACCACAGTGTCCTCATTAGTGAGAGTAACTTTGGGAGAGAGATCATAAGGTAGAACTAAGTTGTCAAATGTTTTAGTAGTAGGAGTCATAGTGGAATGTTCAATATAGATAAAGTCATCTAAGGTTTCATCTAACATATTGAAGTCATCACTACTAAATGTGTTATTGGCTATGAATTTAGTGAGATCATCTAATATTGAAGGATATATTCCCATGAGATTTGTGAAGCTATCAAGATAAGATTTATACCAAAGGATTTCATATGTGGAACACATAGAAATATCAACATCATATATGTATGCTATTTGTTCCAAGACTTGAGGATATTCATGAGTAAATTTAGAAAAATGATCAATGTCTATGATGTATGCAAACAAAGCTTTGAAATAAGTATCCATGAGATATGCAAGAAAATGAATGCAAAACTATATATGAATATGACCTAAAATGCTTGATTTTTCAATTTTTTTTTTAATTCACATGAGTGAAAGAAAAGGTGTTGTGAAGAATTTCAAGAGGGGAAGCAAATAATAAGGTTAATATTGGCCCAATGATGCAACAATATCTTTCACAACATGCATATAGTGCAAATCTAGAGTGATGACAAGTCAAAACCTAGTGAAAATACACCTAAAATATGCAATTTTTCACTAATTTTCAATGTAAATACCTAATAGAAAGGGTGTTGTAAAGAATTTTAGGAGGGGAAGCAGATTATAACCCTTATCAATTAAATAATCCAGCAAAATCCTTTACAACATGCTTATAATGCAATTCTAGAGAGACGATAAGGCCAAATCTAGTGAAAATGCAAGGTTTTCAAACCCTAGACATGAAATTTTGCAAGAATGGCGCTATGATGCAACAATAAAAATAGAAATAAGTCCTAATGAGTGTTTTAAAAGGGTAGTAAAATTTGAAACAAGATTTTAACTACAAGCCCTAGCTAATGCAAAACTAGGTTTTTATGAAAAATGCACAATTTCAAGCAATTTTTATCAAAATAAGTATGCGAATGCAATGTAAGTGAATACTAAATGATGAATTTATGTAATTTAAATTAGATCTAATGAAAATAATAGAAACTAAATGAAATTAAATGCCAATTAATTCAAATTGTGTTAAAATCCAAGCCTAAGATGCCAATTGTTTCTAATTTTTCTAATTTTTCAATTTTTGTAATTTTTCAAATGCAATAAAACATTCAATGAATGCAAATATATCACACAACACTCAGAAAGGTGTAAAATTCAAACAAACATGGGTTCACCAAAATTTTTTGTAGGAAAAAGGAGGGGGGTTTTGGTTTCAAGGGTAAATCCTCCTTTCACTACAAACATTCAAGGGCATATTAACCAAGTTGAATCTCCACTAAGTGAGAGAATTCACCTAATAGGTTGGGCTACCACTTAGAATGATACAAAAACTCAGATGTTATCAATCAATATCTTAATTTAATGCTCAAATGCTCTTAAAACCCTAAGTAAGCAAAACAGTAAGCAAATTGATGAATTGCAACAAATCTTTTTAGATTAAGGTGAAGGACAAAGATTAATAACTGACCATTTTTCAAAGTTTGGAATGCAGAACAGTCAGGGACACCTCCACTAGTGCCCCTATCCAAGGTACTATTTTCTATATGGAATCTGGATCTCCTTCTGACACTGATATTCATTGTATCTTCTATTTCTACCCCAAAGATGCAGAGGACACCTCCACTAGCACCCTAGTGCAATGCCAGATGTTCTTCAGGGTATCAGAAGCTCTTCAAATGATGATTATCATTGTCCCTAGACTATTTCTAAGTTTGCAACTTCGGAGGACACCGCCACTAGCGCCCTTGTCAGGAAATGTTCAACTCTGTCTTCTTTCTTTCGTATCCTAAATCCTTATCCTTTACAACCTCCTTCTACAACTCCACTCCGTGAAACTCGATAGCTGTAACCTGCAATCAAAAAGGAGTGTGGTTGGGGGTTGTGGTGTTTAGAGGCTTGCATTAGTCAAGCCCCAGAGAGACATTCAAGTCTTCCAAACACTATTGTTAGATAAGAGTGTGTATCCCTATATGATAGAGGCAAAATCTAAATGATAAATGATTGAAAACACAATAGATGTCACCTTTGAAGTGTAGGTCTCATGGAAGGAAGATTCTCTTTCATGCATGAGGAGATGGAATCAAATATGCAACAAACAAGCACAATAACAACACAATACTACTCTGCAACACAATGAAAGCCTTGAATCACTTTAGCATAAGATCACAAGTTTACAATGTCCATCTAGTTTGTAAATGAAAACCTAAACATGCTTATATATGCAACTACAAATATCCCTGCTAAGAATTTCATAATTCAAACTTTTGGTGTCAACATAGGACCTAACAACGATCATATAACCAACACTTCAAATTAGGGCCTGACCCAAAATAGAGCAAGACTAGGCCATGAGCATCCAAGTCCTCCCCCCTATTTTAGGCAGGAGTCATCAAAATAGCACCCCCTAGGTCCTATTTGCCACAAGACTTCAAGGTTTTTCTCATTGGGATTCAAAATTAACATACAAGATGCTCTAAATGTATTTAAGGACCTGAGAAATAAACCTTAAGAGGGAAAATCCCCCAAGGGGACATTTTTTGACATAACTCTATCATGGCCTCAAGGCTTGATGCCTCTTTAACATCACCCCATTGCATGTATAGTGTGAAGGTTCTCACCATGAGAAACATTCCTAATAACATATATACCTGGTATGTATTCAATGATCATAATAGCTAGATTTATGATTTCTTAAACTATATAAATAATTTTGAAAATCATCTCATTAATTGGCAACCTATGGTAGAAGTTGAAGATGGAAAAGAAACCCTTTTAAAAAATGAGATTATTTAGCTCACAAAAAATGCCATTCCAAGGGGTCTTGTTGATCCCACTAAGATTTAGGAGCACTAGGTTGCCATCTATGCAGGTAACTATGTTTTTAGTTTTTGAGTATTTTTTTTAAAATTATCTACATCTCAGTAAATGGTATTTTTAGAGGCCTTCAGAGTGGAATTTGGGGTCAAGACTTTCATCAATTGCTTTGAGCAATAGCCCCAGGTAGGGCTCAAGGTAACTCAATATAGCCCTCTTGGATATCTTTCCAACGATTCCAAGAAGTCTAGATTTTGACTAGCTGGCTAGGAGTTATGACCCTGCCAAGTTGGGGTTCTGAATTTAGCAGTTTTTTGAAAATTTGAATTTTTGTTAGTTAGTTGTTGTTTTTATCACCTTCCAACTATCCATTTAAAATTCCATGGATAAGGTGACTCTTCAAATTCTTTCTTCATTGTATATAAACACTTTTTGATGCAAATAAAATCCTCTTTGGTTTCCTGCAACTCTCCATGAGTTCTACACATTGAGCTATTTTGAATTTTCACAATACAACAGGCTCAATGCTAGGTATTGTATTCTAAATTCTCAACTAATTCAGATCATGTAGCACTTGAAAATATGTTTGATAATGTTGATTTCTACAAGAAAAGGAGCAAGCCAATCAAGGAAGATGATGTAGAAGGTGTACACCTAGGTACTAAATCATCTCCCAAGATGATTTATATTGGTAAAAGGTTGAAGTTGGCAGAAAAACAAATACTAATTGCATTATTGATGAAGTTCAAGAAGCACTTTGCATGGTCATATGATGAGATGAAATCCTATAGGGAAGATGTGTTCCAACACACCATTCCCTTGGAGCCTAATGCAAATCCATTCAGATAGAAACAAAGGACTATCAATCCCATGTTGGCCCCTCAAATTCAAAAATAATTTATGAAGCTAAAAGAGGACAATATAATCAAGTCAATTAGACATTCAGAGTGGCTATCCAACCTTGTCCCATGAACAAAGAAAAAAATAGATACATAAGGCTCTATATAGATTTTAAAAATTTGAACATCAATTCCTTTAATGATAACTACCCATCGCCTAGTATGGATCATTTGCTACAGAGAGTGATAGGGTAGGAGTTGATGTCAATGATGGATGGCTTCTTAGAATATAATCAAGTTGTGGTCAAGTTATCTACGCAACATAAAATAATATTTACAAGTCTGTGGGGACATTTGTTTATGTGAGGATGCCTTTTGGACTCAAAAATGCAAGAGCCACCTTCCAAATGGAAATGGGCATTACCTTTACTAGTTTAATAAATGAGATAATGGTGCTCTATCAAGATAATTTAACTACTTATTCTAATAATAGTAATGACCATTGTAAACACTTGGAGTTAATATTCCAATGATGCTTGAATAATGGGATTTCGTTAAATCCCAAAAAATGTGTATTTGGCATGGAAGAGGGCAAGCTCCTTGGGCATATAATGTCCAAGGAAGGGGTAATGATTACCATGAGAGAGTTAAATAAATAGAACCTCATCCCTCATCCCAAAATAGTTAAGGCAATGTAATACTTTGGACAAATCAACCTTGTTAGGATGTTTGTTCCTAACTTTTTTAAGAAGACAAAGGTTATTTCAAAGATGCTCAAAAAAGGACAATCGGCCATTTGGGATAAGGATTCAACTAATTTATTCATAGAAATCAAAGATTCCCTCAAACAAGCATCGGTATTGGCAAGCCATAATTACTCAAAACCCTTTCAATTATTTTCTTTCACTTCGTTCTACACTATTGCTTCTATTTTACTCCAAAAAATATCGATGGGTATGAATTGTGTATGCATAAATATGGAATCAACATAAGAAACAATGCATAAATGAAAGATCCTATTCCATACTCAACATCACCTCAAGAGAAAAGGACTAAAGAAATCAAATGAAAACCACAAGACAATGTTACCACAATAGCCCTTGATGCACCATGACAATGGTGGATATGCTCCAATAATATTTGATGAGGATTTTGATATGCTGGTTGCTCACTTTGATGGCATAACTTTGCATAAAAGCTCTTGATATGAAAATGGGTTGGTTGATGTTTTACTTATATATATTCTTGGATGATAGGATGAATCGCTATGCTTAAGAGGTGCAATGGATGGCTGAGATTAAGAGGTGGAAAAAAATGGCTAAGATTAAGAGGTGCAATATGAAATGGATGATGGAGATTAAGATGTGAAAGATAGAAGCTTCTAGGGCATCCTTATGTGAATGGCTAAGATTGAGAGATGTAGTATGAAATTAGTGGTGGATATGAAAAGTTATTTTGACTTTTGTGACTCTCATTTATTATTTGTGGTAAGAGAATGAGGAGAAGGGAAAGTAGAAATTAATCAAATAATTTAAAAATTATTTAATTAGTTATTGGAGAGGAATGATGTGTGAGGATAAATTAATTAAATAAATAAGATTCATTTAATTAATTTGGAAAGAAAGGGAATGGATTAAATTAATTATATAAATATAATTTATTTAATTAAGTTGGGTGATGGAGGAAATGGATTAAATTAACTAAATAAATATAATTTATTTAATTAATTAGCTAATGGAAAGGGACATGATAAAGGGGACTCCTAGGATAAATGTGTCACTAGGTGGCATAAGGTGATGTTAGAGGTGATGTCTAGGTGATGTTAGGACATGGTCAATTCCAGATGTCTACATGAACAACCAATTGTCTTCTTTAGTAAATCATTACAAAATGTTGAATTGAACTACTCAATCATGGAAAAACATACTTATGCTCTTGTTTAGGTTGTTAAAAATGTTAGGCCTTATCTTGTAGGAGCTAGAATCATTGATAATATGCTTCATACTATTGTGAGGGACTCTTTGTTCATCAAGAAGCTTCAAGCAAATGGTGTAGGTGGATTAATAAGATCCAAGAGTATGGCATGGAGATGCAAACTAAAAATCTAGTCAGAGATCAAGGCTTGGCCAAGCCAATGGAAGCTACAAACTTGGATGCAATAGAGGTACATCAAGTAAGTTATAATTTGCTTGCCCTTTGAAAAATGATTTATGGCATGAAGACATAGTTTTCTATTTGGAAAACTTGAGTTGTCCCCCATGATTGAATGAGTATTAGGAGAGGACCTTAAATTTGGAAGCCAAAAAGGTATGCATTGTAGTAGGGTCAATTAATGTTGAGGAACCTTGATGGATTATGGCTCAAATGCTTAAATCAAGAATAATCTATCAAAGTCACTAATGAGTGTCATAGAGATGTATGTGGAGGACATTTTATGTTAAAGACTACTGCTCACAAGGTGATTACAGAAAGATATTAGTGGCCCACATTATTCAAGAATGTGTCCAAATTGATTAGGAAGTGTGATGCTTTCAAAAGATTTTCTACAAAATAAAGTTTGCAACTGCACTCCCCTCACATCTATATTAGTTGAGGCTCCATTTCAATAGTGGGGTATTGATTTTGTTCCCAGATATTGTTGAAAGGTCAAGCAATGGGTTCAAATGGATTATCGTAGCTAGCAATTACTTTACCAAATGGGTGGAGGAGATCTCTACTAGAAATGCTACATCTAAAGTGGCGATTGACTTCCTACTAAACAATATAATCATAAGGTTTGGTGTGTCTACAAGGATAGTCATTGATAATGCAATGTGTTTTAGATTCCATGATCCTTTTGACATATGTTCTAAATATGGGATTATTTTAACACATTATTCTACTTATCATCCACAAGGAAATAGCCAAGATAAATCTAGTAATAAATCTATCATGACAATCATCAAGAAAATACTAGATTCAAATAAGAAAAGATGGGATGATAAACTTAAATTTGTTGTTTGCGTAAATAGGATGACATATGAAAGGGCTATTAGTAGGAGCCCCTTCGAATTAGTTTATGGAATAGAAGCCAAGATGCCAATTAGTCTTGAGTTTCTGGTGTACAAAGTGTTGCAATAAATTGAGGGAGAGGAAAGTGATGACATTTTCTTGAGAGTGCATGAGTTGATTGAGCTAGAAAAACAAGAAGAGTTGCACATGAAATAAATCTACTACAACAACAAAAGGTGAAGTGTTTAGTTGATAAGAAAGTAGTTCAAAGAGATTTTTAGGTGAGATACATTGTCCACATGAGGAATGTAAGGTTTGAAGATAAAGGAAAACATGGAAAATTTACATCCTTATGTGTTAGACCTTATCAAGATGTAAACAAGTACATCCATGGAACTTTTAACCTCAAGAATATAGATGGAGAGTTCATGGAGCTGCCAATCCATGGTCATCACCTCAAGAAACATTTCTCTTGATAGTTTGAGGCTCTATTTTGGCCTATGTATATATTTTTCTTTCTTTGGTTCATGTTTTGCCTCATTTTGTGGTTGTTTTTGTGTTGGCCCTACACTCCCCCTTTTATTTAGCATTTTGGTATGTTCCTAGAGATAGTTGGATTCTCATTGTGATTACAAGAGGCACATGTCCCCAACTGAAGACAATGTTGGGACCTAGTTTAAAAAATGCAAATTTATCTAAGTTTGGTGCCCCCTTTGTTCTCTTAGACATATTTTGCCCATCATTTATAAATGATCTAAGAATTTTTTAAATGGTCCCTCCTTTGGCCATTTTTTTCCTTAAAGGTGTTCCTTGTATTCCTCATATCCCTACCATATGTTAGAAGTTGCAAAAAATTTGAAAAGTCTCTAAGTCTATAGGTATTTATTCATTTTCTAGTCTTTTGTGGGTTTGCAGAATTTCTAAGTCTTTGTCAGACCTTTATAACTTTTATAAACTTGTCAACATTTCATATAGTTACCAAAACCTATAAAAACTCCACCAATGTTCTTCACAAAGCCTTCATCAACATTTTCCATGGTTCTTGAAACCCTTCAAACTACCGACAAACCTCCTCATACAAGTTATCGATGATTTTCATGGTTCATGAAACTTTCTAAAATACTGATAGGATTTGACACTCTTCTTAAGTTTCAATATTATTGGTGGTTCTCATAACCCTCGTAACCCCCAATAAGGTTCTAAATAGTGATTAATACCACTATCCAAAAAGTGAAGCAAAAGATAAACTTGTCTTTGAAAAGAGAGGAAGTTGTTGGCATTCTCAATGGTTCTCAAAACCTTTAAAACCATTGACAAGATTCAAAGGAAAGGTTTCATCATCATTTTCATTGGTTCTCACAATTTCTCAAAGGCCTAACAGGTTTGAAAAGAAGGTTATGTCAACACTCTCAATGGTTTCCAAAACCTCTCAAAGGCCTAACAAGTTTAAGGAACTGAATGAAGGAAAACCTTATAGAATGAATGGGTCTCTAGAAATCTTAGAGACAAATTTAGAAGAAATATTCATTGATGAATTTAGTGGTTCTCAAAACCACTAGAACCTCCAAAATAATTTTGGAAGCACTTAATACTGACAAATTTCTGAGCAAGCTCCAAACCTCTAGTAAGCTACATTATTGATGAGTTTAAGACAATAAGGAAAGTTCCACCAAGGTAGAAGCAAACAGAATGTTAGCGAATTTAAAGGTTCTCATAACCTTTAAAAGTCCCAACATAGTTTTAAAAGTGGTTAAAAGTGCTAACAAATGTAAAATAAGATGCAAAGTATTAAGAGGCTTTCATGAGCCTATTTGTAAACATTGTGCATTCAAATGCCCATGGATCTCCTGCAAAACTACCTAATTTCTTCCATCACCTAGGATTCCATTAATGGCCTCAAATACATATGATTAGACAAGGGAAGACTTTCAAATGCTTATTAGTACATGTGGACCCTCGAAAACATGTTTTGTATACAAAGGCATATGGTTTCTAATGTAAATGGCATGATTTCAAGTGTATGGCCATGTGAAGATGATGCATGCAAACAAGGGTGACCTGTAGACTTGTTGACAACCATGGTTCTTCCCCCAAGACTACTTTATGGTGTTGGGAGACATATGTATGCAAGTTTTTAATTAATAAAATAGGAATGGAAAAAGGGTTGCAAACATAAACAAAAAGATAAAAGGTTGCATACCATTGTGGTATTTTTCAGTAACAAGTTTAGGACATTTTTATTGTAATTTTTTGGGTTTTCTCCTAGAGGGTGTGATATGACATTATAATCCTTGAGGAATGATTTAATGTGTATATTTTTCATCTTTTCAATGTCTCCATGAACATTGTATGTATTTGTAATGGTCTTATTGATCTTCCTAGTCACATTTGTTGATTTGAGTGTTACTTTTGACTAGTTTGTCGACTGGAAGGTAGTTAAATCCCTTATAAATCTTTGCAAGACATCTTATCAACATAACACAAGAAGTTTATAAGCTTATTTGTGGATAACTAAGGTATGTTCATTTAGATTTTATGCAACTTCATTTACCTACTTGTTTACATGCATAAACCCTAGCTTATGTGTGGGATTAAGAGGTATGGTCCTTATTGCCACCTTCATTAAGGTATCATATAGTGGGTTATATTCATGTTCCCCTTTGGTTCATAAAACTTAAGACTTTGATACCCTCATTAGACAAAGGCACCTATCTACTTTAGGCTCAACCTCCCATCTCACCAACACATTCAAATAATAGAGGCTAGTCTTTATTTTTGTATTGTGCTGACTGTTCCACTATCATTTCTTAAGGTCTACATGAGATTTATCTCAAGAAGGAGGTATGCTTTGTTGTTATCTTTGCTTCCATGTCTCGATGTGTGCAATATCATTAAGGGTTATTAAATCAACATATTTAGGCTCTTTACATGGTTATTTATCTATTTTATGAAGGTGTAAAACCCTTGTATTGTCAAACCAACATATAGGTGCTTAGTGACAGTCAAATGGGAGTTTCCTATGCAATGGTTATGGTTTGTTTCAAGGTTTATTTTCATGTCATTCTCTTTAGTTATCTTTAATATAACACCTTGGGAATACCCCCCTTGACCTATAAAAGCCTCAAGTAGAAGAAGGAATTACCCAGCCTTATCAAATTGATCCATTGTTGTCCTTGCCTAATCATAAGCTAAAAATCTTTTACCCTAAGTTTGGCACCCTTAACACTCAGGAATGACCTAGATTTAGGGATTTGGGAAACTACAACTTTGAGCACCAACAACAAGCATAATCATTAATTGAGATATTTATGAGTCACTAAGAATAATTATTGTTTTCTAGGTTGGCCTCATTGAGATTAAGATACTAGTATTATCTAATGATGCCTAGATATATAGGAGGTAGTGAGTAGTAGTTAATCATCATATTACAAATTTCATTCTTATTGAACACTTTTAGAGGTTGCTCCCTTGAAGTGGTTTATTAGTATAAAGTATTCAAGTATCATATTTCTTATTATACTATTCTTGTGTGTAAAATAATGTCATTACATTTAGTTATGGATTGCAACCAAGCCTTATCCATCACCTGCATCCACTCTTACATCAAATATCTTAATTTATTTTATAAGATACATGTATCACCTTGCCCTTGATCCTTGAGGATTTTGTATCCTTTTTCCAAAAGGATAGTAGTACTCCATGTTCTATGGATACACTAGTTGCATGTTTTTAATTCTTCATCAATCATAGAGCTTGTTAGAACTTTTCCTTTCATGTTATAGTATTTCACTTCATTTATTCACAATTCATGAATATTATAATTTATGTATAACATATGATAGTGATTTAGATATATTTATTCATCTAGGGATTGTGATTCATGTCATTATGTGGTTATGTCTAAATATAATTATATCCTTCCTACAACTCATGATAGTACTTCTTCTACACCCTTGGACACTCTTATGCATGCACCTAGTGATTCATGTTTTCTTAATGATTTATCTAACATGAGGAGTTTAGTCATGCTTTCTTAGTTAATGAACAAATTTTATCATGTCTCACACATGATTTTTCTATACTTAATGATGATGACATTTTTCACTTGTGACTCATGATGATGCTATGAATGTTGTGAATGATTCAATATCTCTTAGTGGATTGGTTAATTCTCCTTATAATATACATATTACTAGAGATCTAATGAGTAAGAGATTTAGTAGACATAAGGATTCATATTTACATGTTAAATCATTATTCTTTTTATTTTATGATCATGTGTATGAAGATAATTTCCTAATGTATGCATTCAGAGAAACTTTAATTAATGAGGCTCTGCATTAATTTGATATGCATCATGCTTCTTACAATTCATTCATTACTCTTGCATGTGCCTTCATTAAATATTTTAACCCTTGTCCTAGAAACTAATTGTATTATTATTATAATCTCTTAAGCTCTAGTGGCCATTCATGTAATTCCACTAGTGTGTTTGCCTTGTGTGTTTTCTTATTCATATGATATATATTGTATTGAGTGTGTCATCAGTATATTATGTGATTCTTGTGTTATGATCCATTGCACCAAACTTGTTGATGAGGTCTATTATGCCATCAAGGTGTTCTAATGGTGTATTCTAGATGCTTTTATGGAGATGTTTTGTATGACCATCAATGTGTTTTTTATGAGGTTTTGTATTGGCATTAGATTTTTGACTATGCATTATAGGATGCGTATATTTTACATTTGTATGATAGATCATTACAATTTTTAGTTTCACTATTTTTATTATATTCATTATAGTTGTGATTATTATATTTGTTTTAGCATTATGGATTATGTTTGATTATGCATCTTGTTTCTTAGATCATGCTTGTTGTAGATGATTTATAGTTAGATTTTTTGATTTGATATAATGTTATGATTTATACCACATTAGGTGGATTATGTTGCTTCATCTATTATTATGTGGAGTAGGCATGCATGATGTTTGACCTAGTGTGCAGGCACAAGGTTATTCCCCAATGGTACTTATATTGGAGATGGTTATCTTTGGTAAAACATGTGTGTATTAACCTCTATCTCATTTGGTTTGATTGTGAGATAAGTCTTATGAATCCCTGTGTAAACATGGATCCAAATTGGTGGTGATTCTGGATTCTACATGTTGTGGAACCCTATAAAGTGTGTATGTGTCATTTATGTGTGTTTATTTTATCTTTTTGCATTGAATTTAAACTTATTTCAAAATGCATGTTTTTTCATGTTTGTGAAATATTTAATGTTGCATTGAAAAGATAATAATTGTACCTTAGTAGAAAAAGGTATATTGTGTTATTATATTTTTGGTAGAATAAAATTAAATAAATTCAATTATTCATTCAAAAGGAAATATTTGGATTAGTGAGATGATTGCTAGTAAACCATAATTTAATTTAATTGATTTAATTTCCTTGATATTGAAAAAATATCAAGTTGACTTAAATTAGCTGATGTAGTTTACTAAATCAATTATTGGTTTAATTTCTCTTGAAAATATGTATTTTGCAATAGAGAATATTCTCTCTCCCTCTTCTCTAAAAAAGGAAATGGAATTGTTGGAGCTTGGATTCATTAGAGGATGGATTGGATTAGTTTGAGCATTGGATGGGAGTAGCTTGAGGATTGGAGTGCTTGTTGTGTGCTTCAAGAGGCTTTTCCCTACATTGCTCCCAAGTTTATTGGAAAGGTATTTTCCTTCTTTTCATGCTTTTGAAATGAAATTTCTTTGATTTGTCATGCCCACACTAGGTGGAGGCATATGACCTTGTTATTAGGAGAAAAATTTAGCTTCAATTTGTAGTTTAAAATTTTGTATTTAAATTTTGAAAACTTGCATTTTGAGGCCAAGTTGTGGAAAACTTTTCCAAAATCCGTGTTTTTTGAAATTTGGAAATTTTGATTGAAGAAGTAGGTTGTTATGTATTTTTTGAATTAAAAGGATACTCTTGAAATTTGGAATTTTTTCTTAATTTAAAAGTTAGAAATTTTTGGAAATCTTGAAGGTTGCATCTCAACTTGATTAATAGAGAATTTGGGATATTTTATTATTTTTTGGTATTTGGAAAAGTAAATGGAATTTGCATTTTAAACCTTAAATGAATGAGTTGTCTCCTTAATATTTTAAAATTATACATCTTCTGGCAATGTGTCATAGTTTTTTGCATTGATTTGTGTACCACGCCCAAATTATAAATTTTGAGCATTGGAATTTTAGGATTGAGGTATAGAATAGGAAAGGAGTGGCTCTCACAATTTGATAGGATACAAAGGGATCCCTAGAAAAAATGAGTGGAGATTTTTAACTGAGTGATAATGTACACACATTGGGATAATAAAATGTATGATCAAGATTATCCGCGCTAAGACTTGAGTTCTCACAAAGGTTCGGTCTAGTTGCGAAGGGGCATGTCACAACTCTAGGAGTTGGTGAATGTCATTGAGAGCGTCATACGAGGAAGTTCTACTTCCAAATTACCTACAGAGCCATCATGTGACTGTATGACACTCCTTGTCTTATTGCTAGGATCCTCACCCTTCCCAATCATCAAATGTTATACGACCGACATGACTTATGATCAGTTATATATGCATTGATTGGCATATGTGCCACATGTTATCTAATATTATTTTATTTGGTGTGAGTTTTCATATGTGATATTGTATGCATTTGATTGGCATGAGTGTTGCCGTGTACTCCTTATTTTGTGTGAGTGCACTACTACCCTATTCAACCATATCGTAAGACATCAGGGTGTGCCTGAGTGTACCACATGGTTTAGTGGCACTAAACCACAATTGGTGATTGGTTCAATATTGGAGGATTCTCATTAGAGAGCATGTTAGACTTCTTAGCATTCTATGTATCTTGTATCTCTTATTTATTGTAATTTTATAAACATTGTAAATGGGGTCCTTGAGACCGTTGTAAAATGATTATGATTATTTTTGTATGTAATTTCATGTTTTAGTTATGATTCACCCATGTTTAGGATGAGACCCTTTAATTGTTTAATAAGATATTGATATCATTTGGTATTTTTGTAGACCTTATTTTATGAGGATGTTAACATGTTTGGAATGTTGGAATCATGATATATTAGTATTGTGTGGCTTAAGTTATTTCATTATATATTTATATTTATGCATTCCATGATGTTGGATTACATTCTTCCCATGTAGGTTGCAATGCTCATATCGTTGCTATTGGCACGTGTCAATGTTGGTGTCAAACATCCATAGTGTTCTGTAGCACTTTATTCTTTTTTTCAAAATAGTTCCCTTTGTATTTTGTAGTAAGAGTTACATTTCTCCTTATTCCTTGGGAACCATTACTTTCAAGAGGTCTTCATTGTTGTAAATATGTGCCTAATCAGTGTTGTCATTGATGTCAACATATCCTTGTTGTCATTGGTGTCAACTATATCCTATTTTGTTACCTGTTTAGAAGATTGGAATGTTGAGAATATTGAGAAAATTAATGAAACTCAATGTATGCGGACCATATGGATATGTAGAGGATTGTCTAAAGTAGCTCCAGCTAAGATTTGAGAGGTCTGCATGAAGATTTGAAGAAGCTATAGCCATCTTAGTAGAACCAGGTTTTGCTATGTTCAGAAGAGATAGAGTGATAGTAAATTGGTCTAGATTGCTCCGCATTGAAATATTATGATCTTTGGATCTAGAGGCATGTTTGGGAAGTTAGTGTGTATCATCAACTCAAGTGGTTTGTGGTTTGGAGGTCCGCAAGCAATCTTTCTAGTGTGACAATCATGGTAGACAGTGTTCTTGAGGTTCCGGATGAAGATGCAAGTGATTTTGATGATTTAGAGGAGTGCAAATGTTTTTGTTGAATTCAATGTGCTTGTGGAGGTCTTTGGATAATGTGACTTCTATATTGGAGGTTTGCATTGAAGATTGAGCTCATTGGTGAAGATTTCTTTCTTGGTGTTGTTGTTCTTCCCAATCTTGGCTGACCAGATGATTCAAGCGTGTTGTGGTTGATCTAAGAGCAATTCTCTAGAGCATGGTGTGTTGTTGGAAGATGATTCAAGTCTCAGCTATGTTTGGCCAATAGTAAAGTGATCCACATTAAGTCAAGCTGGCCTTAATGTTCATTCCAAGATTAATGAAGCATATAAATAATTGTTGATGAGTTGTGGAAAATCATCCTTGTGCAAAAATGATAAAATCCTAAGAAAGGATTAGAGGCAGAGCAGAGAAGAGGAGAAGAAGAAGAACAAGAGTAGCAAAGGATAAAAAGATAGTGACGAAGTGTTTGGAGAAGAGCGAAATTTTTGTGAGCTTTAAATGAGACTAAACTAGGCATGATGAAGATGTTATTTCTTAGTTAAATCTTTCTGTATTAAATATAAATTCTTGTAGGCAGTGAGCCTCTTTGAGCAGTGAGATCTGGGCAGTGTGCCCAAAGGCAAGTGCCTTCCCATTTCTTTCAAAGTACTTTTAATAGGGTATGAATCTTGTGGGTTAACCCCCACCGTGGTTTTCCCTTAACCGGGTTTCCACGTTAAAAATCTTGGTGTCAAATGTGTTCATTTGTTTCTACTCATGTATTGTTGATTCATGCTTTAATGTTTACATCATTAATCTATTTTAAGTGAAAAGAAGAATTAATTGCTACAAGTGTTAAAGTTTTTGGGACAACTAATTCACCCCCCCTCTTAGTTGTCTGGCCTATTTCCAGTAATTGGTATCAAAGCCAATTCCTCTAAAAGAAGCTTGACCACTTGAGGAGATCCAAGATGTCGACTTACAAAAAGGAAAGTCTAGACTTGATGGAACAAATTACTCCCTTTGGAAGGTGCGCATGCAGTGTCATTTGGAATGTATGGATGATGCTTTTTGGTTGATAACTAAGAATGAGTATAAGCTTCCGAAAAATGGCCCTACAACTCTAGATGAACTTAGGGAAGTTGAATGCAATATTTGAGCTAAAGAAGCATTATTGAGTGCCCTGACTAATATAGAATTGGCAAATGTCCTGGAATTGAAAACTACCCATGAAATCTGGAAAAAGTTGGAAAATATGTATGAATGTGACAAATATGTCAAATGTGCCAAGCTACAAAGCCTAAAGGGTAAATACGAAAGGTTGATGATGAGTGGAGATGAAAACATTACTTCCTACATGCAGAAAGTGAATGAACTTGTTACAGGTATCAGGAATCCTAGTGGAGTATTGGAAGAATCAGAGATTGTTAACAAAGTTCTCAGATCCTTACCTTTGGCATACAAGCATAAAGTTACTGCCATTGAAGAAATCAAAACTGTGACAACTGTTACAAGGGATCAGTTGGTTGGTAAGCTTTCAGCATTTGAAATGAGTGAGTTTGGTGATTCTCTTTCTAAGTCTGAATCTGCATTTAAAGCCAGTATTCATGGAAAGCAAAGATATGATCCGGGTGAAAGCTCTTCAAGAAGATCAAATAGATTTGACAAGACAAGGAAGTATCTTGAAGATGATGAAACTGAGTTTGATGAAATTGAAGCCCTTTTTGCCAAAAGATTGCCAAGAGGATCTGGTAAGTATGAAGGAAAGTTGCCATTCAAATGTTTTACTTGTAATAAGATTGGTCATTTTGCCTCAAGGTGTTTAGAGAGATGTTCAAAGCTAAACCCTAACAGACATAAAGTTTAGAAGAAATGCTACTATGTCCAAGAAGCCAGTGAAGAAGGAGTCACAGATGATGAATATGATCATGGAGATTCCACAGAAAGTGATTGGGTGTTCATTGCTATCAAAGAAGAAGATCTAGTGCCTACTCAATCTACTAGCTGTGTAAATGTGGAAAGTACCTTGGCTACTCAGGTTATAGAAAAAATGAATGGGTAGTTGACAGTGGGTGTTCTCATCATATGACTGGTGATAAAAGTAAGTTTGTAAGCTTTAAAAAATATGAAGGTGGAATTGTGAAATTTGGAGACAACTTAGCTGGTGAAATTCGTGGCAGAGGATCCATCTCTTTTGATGATAAGAATAACACTAATGATGTTCTGTATGTGGAAGGATTGAAGCATAATCTTCTTAGTGTTGGATAGTTGGTTGACAAGGGTTATGATCTCTGATTCAAGGATGGAAAAAGTAGAATATTGGAAAGCTCCGAAACTGAAATTGCATCTGGTACTCAGACTAGAGGTAACATCTTTCATTTAAGTAGTTCTGGTAAAATTTGCTTGACTGCTCAGGTTGATCAGAGTTGGCTCTGGCATAGGAGAATGTGTCATGTGAATTTTGATAACATTGTCAAGATAAGTTCCACTCAGGCTATAAGAGATCTCCCAAGACTTGTGAAACCTGCTGATAGCATGTGCAGAGAATGTCAATTAGGTAATTAGAATAGAACTTCATTCAAGAGTAAATAATAGTCTTCAAGTGGATTGTTGGAACTTGTGCATACTGATCTTTGTGGTCCTACTAGAATTAGGAGTGTGCAAGGAGACATATATTTTATGTTGTTGATTGATGATTACTCCCGGATGATGTGGGTAACCTTCCTGAAAGAAAAATTAGAAGCTCTTGATAAATTCAAAGTATTCAAAGTCATGGTGGAGAATGAGATTGGTGTGAAGATAAAGTGTTTGAGATCTGATAGAGGTGGAGAGTTTATCTCTGGTGAGTTTGATTCATTCTGTGTAAAGCAAGGAATAAAAAGACAGTTATCTGCTCCTAGGACTCCTCAGTAGAATGGAGTTGTGGAAAGAAAGAACTGGACCATTCAAGAAGCTGCTAGGACCATGATGATGGAAGTAAATGTTCCACAAGTCTATTGGAAAGAAGCTGTGAGTACTAATGTCTACACTCTTAACTAGGTGTAGATCAAAGACAATTCTAGTAAGACACCTTATGAACTATGGTTTGGTCATCCTCCTACAGTGAGATATTTTAGAGTTTTTGGTAGTAAATGCTATATCAAAAGAGATGAGGATCTAGGCAAGCTTGATACAAGAAGTGATGAAGGAATATTTTTGGGTTACTCTACTCAAAGCAAGGCATAGCGGTGCTTTAACAAGAGATTGAAAAAGATTGTTGAATGTGCTAATGTCAGATTTGATGAAAGCAAAGAAGGACATTCCAAGTCTTGTGGATATGACTCAAATGATCAAGATGAAAGTCAAATTCAAGGAAGGAAAGTTAAAACGTAGACTCAGATCCAGATTGATTCAAAAAATCCAGTGACTCGAGAGGATAGTGCAGAAGTTGAGGAACAAGCTCATGAAACAGAAGTTCAAGAAAATCCCAAAACTCCCAGGTATGTAAGGATGAATCATCCTAAAGATTAGATCATAGGATATAGAAATAAAGGTGTTCAAACTAGGAGAAGAATTGTTGAAGATCAAGAAGAGATTTGTTTGATTTCAAAGATTGAACCAAAATGAGTAAGTGAAGCCTGCAATGATGAAAATTGGGTAAAAGTAATGGAAGAAGAAATAATGCAAATTGAAAAGAATCACACTTGGGATCTTGTTTCTAGATCTAAGGATAAAAATGTGATTGGAACTAAATGGGTCTTCCAGAATAAATTAAATGAAGATGGTGAAGTTGTAAGAAACAAAGCAAGGTTGGTATGCAAAGGATATTCTCAAGTGGAAGGACTTGATTTAAAGAAACTTTTGCTCCAGTGGCAAGAATAGAAGTAGTCAAATTATTTCTTGCATTTACTACCTTTAAAGATTTCAAGGTTTATCAAATGGATGTCAAGTCAGCATTCTTGAATGGAGAATTGGATGAAGAAGTCTACATTGAGCAACCAGAAGGATTTCAGTTGTCGGATCAAGGAGATATTGTTTGCAGATTGAGAAAAGCACTGTTGGACTCAAACAAGCCCCAAGAGCCTCGTATGCAAGACTAGATAAGTATCTACTAAAATTGGGTTTTAGCAAAGGTACACCAGACAGTAATCTTTATATCAAAATTGATCATGAACACATCTTGATTGTTGAAGTATTTGTTGATGATATCATTTTTGGTGGAAATGAGAGTATGTACAAAACATTTGCTGATTAGATGCGAAGTGAATTTGAGATGTCAATGTTTGGAGAAATGAATTTCTTCTTAGGTCTGCAAATCACTCAGTCAAATAAAGGTATCTTCATATCTCAATCTAAGTATGTGAGAGAATTGTTGAAAAAAATTGGAATGGAAAATTCAAAGCCAGTTGGTACACCCATGGTAACCGAATGCAAGTTGAGTAAAGATGATGACTCCCCTAAGGTAAATTAGAAAAGGTATAGATCAATGATTGGAGGACTATTCTATCTGACTTAGACCAGACCTGATATCTTGAATGCAATTGGACTTGTTGCTAGATTTCAAATTGGTCCCAGAGAATCCCATGTTGTAGCAATCAAGAGAATTTTTATATATCTCAAAGGGACACTTGATTATGGATTATGGTATCCAAAGGATAATAACTTCACTCTTCATGCATACATAGATGCTGATTAGGTAGGAGATGTGGATGACAGAAAAAGTACTAGTGGTGGTGCATTCTTCTTGGGAAGGAGATTGGTCTCTTGGATGAGCAAAAAGTAAGAGGCAATATCTCTATATACTGTAGAGGCAGAGTATACAACAGCAGCAAGCAATTGTACTCAAGTCTTGTGGATGAAGCAACTGTTGAAGGATATCAGAATTGTGTTTGAAGAACCTGTTACAATTTTCTTTGATAACTCAAGTACAATAAACATCTCAAAGAATCTGGTGTTGCATTCAAAGACTAAGCACATATCCATCAAGTTTCATTTCTTGAGAGAGAAAGTAAGTGAGAATGAAGTCAAAATGGAGTTTGTTTCTTCAAAGGATCAGATTGCGGATATATTCACCAAGCCTCTGCCTAAGGATACTTTTGAATATCTTAGAGGGAAGCTAGGGGTTATTACCCCTCCTATTCAGAACTAAGATGCACTGGTGTGTATCAGTCTGGTGGAACTCACCATCATACCTTGTGATCTGGATTGATGTTAAGAAGATACTACTCAGGGGGAGTAGTCAATATGTAAATTTTGGAGATCAGTCTGAAACAAAAGGGGGAGAATAGACTACAAATATGTGCCCTTTGCCATTGATGTCAAAGGGGGAGAGAAGTCATGTGAAAAAACTAGTTGCTGATGAAAGGGGGAGCAGTGAAGGAAGTAGTTGCAGAAGTGATAAGAGAAAGGGGGAGAAGTTCTTGTCTTGATGGTTGAATCAATTTTTCACATCATATGTTTCCATCAATTACAAAGGGGGATATTGTGGCAAATATGTGCCTAATTGGTGTTGTCATTGATGTCAACATATCCTTGTTGTCATTGGTGTCAACTGTATCCTATTTTGTTGCCTATTTAGAAGACTGGAATGTTGAGGATATTGAGAAAATTAATGAAACTCAATGTATGCGGACCATATGGCTATGTAGAGGATCATCTAAAGTAGCTCTAGTTAAGATTTGAGAGGTCCACATGAAGATTTGAAGATGCTATAGCCATCTAATTAAAACTGGGTTTTGTTGTGTTCAGAAGAGATAGAGTGCCAGTAAATTGGTCCAGATTACTTTGCATTGAAATATTATGATTTATGGATCTAGAGGCATGTTTGGGAAGTCAATGTGTATCATCAACTCAATTGGTTCATGGTTTGGAGGTCTGCAAGCAATCTTTCTAGTGTGATAGTCATGGTAGACAGTGTTCTTGAGGTTCTAGATGAAGATGCAAGTGATTCTGATGATTTGGAGGAGTGCAGATGTTTTTGTTGAATTTAATGTGCTTGTGGAGGTCTTTGGATCATGTGACTACTATTTTGGAGGTCTACATTGAAGATTGAGCATGTTGGTGAAGATTTCTTTCTTGGTGTTGTTGTTCTTCCCAGTCTTGGCTGATCAGATGATTCAAGCATGTTGTGGATGATCTAAGAGCAATTCTCTAGAGTGTGGCATGTTATTGGAAGAAGATTCAAGTCTCAGCTATGTTTGGCCGATAGTATAGTGATCCACGTTAAGTCAAGCTGACCTTGATGGTCATTCCAAGATTAATGAAGCATATAAATTATTGTTGATGAGTTGTGGAAAATCATCCTTATGTGAAAATGATAAAATCCTAAGGATCAAAGGCAGAGAAGAGAAGAGGAGAAGCAAAAGAACAAGAGAAACAAAGGGTAAAGAGATAGTGAAGAAGTGTTTGGAGTAGTGTAGAAATTTTTGTGAGCTTTAAATGAGACTGAACTAGGCACGATGAAGATGCTATTTCTTAGTTAAATCTTTCTATATTACATATAAATTCTTGTCGGTAGTGAGCCTCTTTGAGCAGTGAGCTCTAGGTAGTGTACCCAAAGGCAAGTGCCTTCCCATTTCTTTCAAAGTACTTTTAACAGGGTATGAATCTTGTGGGTTAACCCCCACCATGGTTTTCCCTTAACCGGGTTTCCACATTAAAAATCTTGGTGTCAAATGTGTACATTTGTTTCTTCTCATGTATTGTTGATTCATGCTTTAATGTTTACACCATTAATCTATTTTAAGTGAAAAGAAGAATTAATTGCTACAAGTGTTAAAGTTCTTGGGACAATTGATTCACCCCCCTCTCAGTTGTCTGGCCTATTTCCAATGCTCATGTGGCCAAGTTAGAGCCCATAATCCTTGGAATGTTTGTCCCAAACTATTTTCCATCAGTACAAAATTTGAGGAAGTTATGCCCCATGGAGTGCAAGAAATAGACCTTACTATTTTTATGCTTTATTTGTTTTCCTATTCTCTATTTTGAAAGTCATAAAAATAGTCCAAAATTGTTGTTACAAATTGAGTTTACCAGTCTGAGATGCAAGTTGCAATCGGATCCCAAACACTAAAGTGCAAGAGGTCTTGAGTTCAGAGTCCCATTGCACATTGTAGGGTGCAAGTTGCAATCAATCTCTAAAGTCTAAGTTATCTAGGGGGTTGGGCTTCAATGTTGACCTAACACTTGCATGTTGCAAATTCACAAGTGATCCTAGAGTCCAAATCATTAAAGGTTTCATATTCCAAACTTTTATTGGGCCTTTTCATGTTATAAGTTGCTTTTCAGACCTGAAGTATAAAATGCATGTTGCAGTTAGACCCCAAAGTCCAAAGTTGACTTGAACCTAGGAATTAGAGTCTCTTCATACTTTTCAATGTGTAAACTATAATTATTTTTTGAAACCTGATTGAATGTTGCAGGTTTTGAGTTGTATCTTGGTGCCAAAGTCTGAAGTAGTGCTAGGGGTATTTGCAACTTAGGACAAAAACCCAAGATGCAAGTTTGAATTGTAAAGTCAAGTTGCAAGGCTGAGGAAAAGTCCAAACTTTTGCAAGTCTTCCCTAAAGTTTGAACTTTGACAGTTTTGACCCTTTTTCTTCCCATAACTTTGAGATAGCTGAGGGGTAGTGTATTAGGGATGTTGTAAGGGTTTTTTAGTGACTTTGAAAATTCGAATGAATCCTCCTTGCCTCTCTTTATATTTCAACCATAGTGTTTTATCCCATGGTGTTTTAAAGTCTTCTGCTTGTGTTAGCTTGCATCGTGCATTTGTGTGCATGCCAAGTGTGTCATTATATGTTGTTATAACACCTTGGGCACATAAAATTGTTTTGTGGCTTGCTTAATGCTACTTTTGTAATGCAAAAGATTTGTTCATCCAATTTTTGTCCATTAATGTCTTGAGTGTAAGCTTGGGCAATTACATATCCCTTAGGAGAACTTATAAATTCATCCATGATCTCTAATAATACAATATTTTTAGATACCCACAATATGTATAATATAGAACATTCTATATATTTTCATTATGCATACTCTTTTGTAGATCATAGTCAACATGGTTATCATGTTGTCCCCTATATGTACCCCATTATCCAAAATGAGCACTTACATAACACTTAATAAAGGAAGAAAATCAAAAAAATGTGATCTCTCTCAATCTCAATTTTGATCAATCAAGGATGGCACCGACCATTTACAATCAATCTATTACACCTTTCTATACACTTCTTACTCCTATATAAAAGCATGAGCCTACACATAGTGTCAATAATATCAACTATTTTCATGCCAACATTGCTCACCTAGAACCAAGGGAGCATAGAACATTTAATAGATTAGTTATCCTCCATGTGTAGTGTTACAATGACTTATATAACAACTTATACATCTAGAAGTGTCACACAATATTTCAATGTGAATTCTTTTTGTGATTATCATCAAACACATGGACATATTGCACATGGTTATATAACATTAAAATATAAAATACCAGATCTTATTGATAACAAGGCGCTTCAAGTAGAAGGTGTAAGCTAGGGAGGGCTAAATGATAAACATGAAGCATAAAACCCTAATAGAACAATGAAGTACAAGATAGCATAGAAATCAAAATGAAAAAGCAAACTAAAAATGGATCTCTACACTAAGCTTGGATCTCCTCCATTACTCTTCTCAATCTCGCATAGGAATGCAAGATTTCAAAGGATGAATGTTGGTTTCTCATTCCAGTAGCATAATGATACTTGGAAACTGAATGATCAAATGGCTTGGGTGAGGGTTGATTTATAGGAAATGACTGATTTGAATGAAGAGCTATGATTGAAAGTTGATTTGAATGATGTGGATAGTTGAGATTGAATAGGGTTTCCCACTCCATGAGGAGTTGTAATCATGTGACAAGTGTGCTAATAGGAATAGGGTTGACCTAATTCAAATAAAAAATTATTTAAATTAGTTGGTCATGTGAAGGAATTAAATGGAAAATGTAGTATGTGACATGTGTTGCAATGAGATGAAAGGTGAGGACTAATTCAAATATGTTATTTGAATTAGTTGGAAAATGGGAGAAGGGAAATTAATTAAATAAATAGGATTTATTTAATTAATTGGCTAGTAGGAAAAATAGGATTAGGAGTGGAATTAGGACAAAATATCATATGATGTCTCTAGTAATTTATTGACAAGGTGATGTTGCAAGACATGGACAATTTTAAGTGTCTACATTTTGCCCCTCTTTGAGATGATGTTGGGAATGTTGTGACTAAGAGAAGTAACATCATTTGAAAGAAGTTAAGGTGTGGATAGGAGAAAAGGATGATGATGCAAAGAAGGGATGATGATGCCCCCTCGAGAGGATAGGCAGGTTGGATAAACATGGGTAGGCTCTTGAAATGAAAGGGATTGGTCAAGGAATGAAAGATAAGGGAATGGATAGAAGAAATGAATGATATGTTATGCTGCAATGAAGGTGAGCAACCATGAAGTTTGATATAGCACTAGATGTTATGCACCAAGGTATAAGGACCAAGGTGACAATGTGTCATGTGCACCTAGCATAATACAACCTTGTCTAGACGTATGAGGAAGAAAACTTAGAGCATTAAAGCCCTAATGCATAAAAGGTATGATATGACCTTAGATGCAAAGGTTAATGCAAAAATCTATTCCAACATACACAAGATATGAATATTAGTTGAAATGATACGGATGTGATACAAATGCAAGATAAAATGATAACACACACAAGCAAGCAAGCATGCACAAATGATACAAAACAAACAAGGTATTGCCCCTGTCAAGCTGTAAACCAATGATTGATTGACTAATTGATGATGTCTGGTTTTAGGAAATGAAACATGTCGTATAAGATGCTTGGTCTAGTTTAGACAATGCAACATCCTATATAAGACAATTGATTGATTGATTGATACTAGTGTTGTTGGCCATGCGAATCAACACCAAGATTTGATTAATTGATTGATTGGATTTACAACAAGGCTAGGATCAAGACCATTGATGCAATTGGATAATTTGACAAGATTGATTAACTTGATTGGTATGGATTAAGGATGATGACTTGCATTTGGATCACTGCTTAGAATGATTTTGATTGATTTTATGGATTGAATTTGATGATTGAAGAATTGATTTTGACTTGATGTTTTGATTGATTGATTGGAAGAATTGAATGATTGAATTGATTGATTGGATTGAATTTATTGATTTGATTGGAATGATGTGATTGATTGATGATTTGAATTGATTTGGAAGAATTGATTTGATTGGTTTGACTTGATGAATTGATTTGATTTGAAGAATTGGGAGATTGACTTAATTGGAATAATTTTATGAATTTGATTGGAAGAATTTGTTGGAGTGCTTTGATTCAATGAGGATTGAATTGATTTGATTCGGAAGAAGTGGCTTGAAGAATTGAATGATTGAATTGATTGATTGGATGTAATTTATTGATTTGATTGATGTGATTGATTTGAAGATGATTTGATTTTGATTGATGAGGATTGATTTGAAGAATTGATGCCTTTATGTAGATGAATTGATTTGAAAAATTGATTTGGATTAGATGAATTGAATTGGTAGATTTGATTGATTGAAGAATTTATTTGACTTGATGAGTTTAATTGATTGGAAGAATTGATTTGAAGAATTGATTATTGGATTGATTTTGATTTGATTTTTGTTGGATATTTGATTTTTTTGTCTTTTGGAAATGTTTTGATTTTTGGGATTTTGAATTGTTTTGATTTTTTTTAATTTTTGAAATGTTTTAATTTTTTTGGATTTTGAATGTGTTTTGATTTTTTTGTATTTTTGAAATGTTTTGGGGAATGGAATTGGATTGCAATTTGGGTATCCTTTGTGTTTGATACCAATGACAAGGGAAAAACCAAGTCTAGGTGCAAGGGATTGGATGAATGGATAAAAGGGTGGGCGATAGGATGAAATGGATGTACATGTAAGAGAGCAAGGATGTGATCTCCAAAGGCTATGTTGCATAGGAATAACATGCCCCATTCTAGGTGTAATACTTAGGATTTGACATGACAAAGCTTCTAATGATAGGATAATGATAGGAATGGTTTGAAAGGGATGAGGTATATCAAGGGATATACACAACATGTGTCAACATTTTGTCCCCATATTGTTATCAAGATCAAAGGAGGAAGGGAGGATGAATGGATTCAATATGATGGGTATGTGTATGTGGGTGCAATGGATAAGGATGGTAAGATAGGATGGTAAGATTGATTATGATAGGATGGATAGATGAGACAATGTGCCCCCAAGTGTAAGTGACATAGAAGATCAACCTACACATGATGCTTGTTTGCCAAGTTTTTATCATGGTACTTATCCACGGTGCCACCAAGGGTGGTTTTCACCATTGGACAAATGGATTTCTCTTTACTATTTTTATTTTTTTCTCTTTTTTTTTTGAATTTTTTTGACTTTTTGATGGGATAGGTGGAATATGGATAGGAGGGACTCAGGTGTCTAGTTCCATGAAAAGTGATATTGTCCCATTAGAGATGGATGTCATCGCATATGGACCATGTCAAATGTCATTATGCTCATGGATGTTGGTAGGAGATTGTGTGAAAGGGAGATGGAATAGGTAGATAGTGATTTATGATGTGGATTATGTAAGGGAAAGATAGTGGATTATGATGTGGATTATGTAGGATTTATGAAAAATAATGGATGAAAAGTTTATCCACAAGCATGGACCATGGGAAAGTAATGGGGGAGATATGTAGGATAATGGGGGAAAGATGGGGAGATTGAGGTATGTGGGAATGTTGCAAAATGGAATGGAGCCAAGACCAATGGTTGCACGCACTCTGTGATAAACATTGAATCTTTTGACTTGGAGGTGGTGTTGGAAGCAATGGAGATGTTTGCTTAGAAGATGGTTTAATGAGTGATTTAGGTACCCACATAGACTTAGGATTTTTATGATTTTTTCTTTGTTTGTGGGATGAAGGAATTTGAGACATTGGAATGGAATGGCATTTATGAATGGATTAGGATTTTTGAATGGAAGAGGATTGTTGGGATGTTTGAGATGTGGATGCTCCATTTGACTTGCTTGTTTTTTGCGTAGGGACCCAAACCATTTTAGTTTTGACCTTGTCTTTTAAAGGTATGGGCTTGGATAGCTTTTTAGATGGATTTTTCTTTGATTCTTTGCATCTGTGCCTTAAGGCATGAGGGTCCTTAGGATTTTTTGCTTTGTAGGTAGAGGCATCTAGATTTTTATTTTTGAATCCCATGGACATGGTGGAAGCTTCTTGTTTAGACGATGTGTGCATCGATTGGTCATGATTAGGAATGTGAGGGAATGTGTAAATGGATGGCTTTGGCATTGGGAAAAGTGGTGGTAAAGTGGATGGAGGGATATTAGGAGTTGGTAATAGTGGAGATTAATTAGATGGTGGAAGGTGTATGGTCACATGCTTTTTGGATTTGTAGGATAATGGAGGTGGAATGGCAACATATGTTTTGGGAGTATGATAGGAGTTGTGATGGAAAGGAGTGGACTTATGAGGCATTGAGGAAGTACCAACATCTTGCGATTGTTGTCCTTGGGGTGTATATCCAAGGCCATATGAGCGTGGAGGGATGTTGACATGGATAGGCTCCAAAATAGCTTGTTCATGAAGGCCTAAGCCTTTACCTTGATAGTTCATGTTTTGGAGTATGCAATGGACAATATGACTATGGGTGTTTGGGAACTAGACTTGAGTTCATTATTGGATGGAGAAGGTGAAGTGATAGATAAAGGTTGTTGTTTCACTAAGAAGGAACATTCGTGGATGAAGGTGGATAGACCAAGGGGATATGATGGCTTTGAAATGGGGTTGATGGTGGATGAGAAAGGATAATTAGGATCTTGATTATCATTATGCTCATTAAGATCCAAGCTATTTGTCTGATCTTCTATGTGTACATGGGAGGAAAGTGTCTCATCATGGGGAGTGGAAGTTGTTGGATCATGAATAGGTGGGGTAGCAAACTCTTGACCATGGAATGCACAAAGTTGGCTAAGAGGATCATCATGGCTTTCTTGATCATAGCTAGAATCTTGATCATAGCTAGGAGCTTGATCATAGATGGGATTAAGGTTATGGATAGGTTGAATGGAGGGGATTTTATCTTGATTAGAATGAGGTTTTGATGTTTCCATGTGCTTAAGATTATACCCTTGACATATCTCTTGATTTTGGGTGGAAGTGGAAGGGGATGACTCTTAGAGAGGCTTAATAGGTAGTGGACTACATGGTGGGGTTGAAGGAATGGACATGGTGTTGGAAGACTCTTGGAGAGGCTTAAGGATAGGAATTTGTTGACATGGTTTAATCCTTTCTAGTAGCCCTTGGATCACATCCTTTGTAGGGGTATGAGTGGATGAAGGGGTAATAAGGGAGGAAGGTGAAGGATTAGGTGGAGTGGAAAGATCCCATGGTGGAGGGACAAAAGGGGTGTTGGATGGATTAGACTTAGGGCTTTGACTTTGGTTAGATGGAGGGTCAAATGGATTGAATGGATTGGTAGATTTGGATAACTCCATATTTTTACTTTTGTAATGTTTGAACTTAGGGCGTGGAGTTGGAGGATTAGATGGTGGAAAAAATAATGAAGGGCTTGCATGAGCTAGGTTGGTGTCTCCCTTGTCAAAGGTAGCATTAGAACCCAAAGGCATTTGATATTTTTGCAAAGGGTGCCTTAGGCTCACATGTTCTTGTTGTGGAATGAATTGATAGTTTGATGTAGGATTGACATGATAGGTGGATAGATTGGATTGGTATGAAGTGGAGGGGGATGACACATAGGATTTAGGTGGAATTTGTTGATGTTGTGGTTGTGATCATTGAATGGATAGGGGATGTGTTTGTTGGGTTTGGAACTGGCAAGTGGCTATGAAGTGTTGGGCTTTGACTAGGAGTTGGTGCATTTGAGGTGATTGACTTTGTTGAAGTTGTTGGATGATGGCTTGGAATCATTGTATGGTTTGTTAGTCTAAGAGTTGTGGTATTTGGTAAAGTGTTTGGATGAGGTCTTGTAGTTGGGGTGATAGGATCTTGTCTTCTAGTGTTGGCATGGTGTCACACATGTGCTTAAGTCTTTGCATTTTGTCTTGTTCCTCAAGGTATGCATCATTATTTACAAGGTTCTCATGATCATTAGAACTAGGAGGAGGGGCCCATTGAAGTATGAGTTTAGTTCTTGGATTTGTCTCATCATTAGGATTAGAAGGAGGGCTTCCTCAAAGTATGATTTTAGGTCTTGGATTGTTCTCATCATTAGGATTAGAAGGAGGGCCTCATCGGAGTATAAGTTTGGGCTTTGGATTTGAACTAGGTTGGTTAAAAATTAGGACCATTTTGACAAGTGTTTGACTAGGACTAGGATGATGATGTGGAGTGATTAGGATATGACAAGTAGGATGATTAGGATGTGATTAGGTGAATGACAATAATGACTAAGGTTTTGACTAGGATGAAATGACAAGGATGATTAGGGTTTTGATTAGGATGAAGGTGACAAGGATGAATGTATTGGTAGGAATGTTTAGAATGATGTACTAATGTGTTTGTGTTTATAACTTGATTTGGTAATTTGCAAACAAATGATTTCACATGTACACACATGAATCACACACACAAGACACATAAGCAAGTTTGAATTTGAAATTGAATGTGATGATTAAGCAATCACTTTAAGACACATCAACAAGCCCTAAGATTAGTCATGTAGCTGTGGCCAAATAGGTCATACTTTAAGATGCACACATTTGACTAAGGATGTTCCCAATATACTCAAGGTATGGGGGGCCCAATTCTATGAAATGGAAGTGAATTAATGTCAAAGATCCAGGAGAAAGGGGTAACCCACCCTTCACCTTCACTTCCCCAAGGTATAAAGTTCTCAGGGCTTAGCCTGAATGACAAGATTTCAACTTCCAAAGAGGGTATCTTTCGATTCACACCTTGCTATTTAGACTCTGTCAGAATGCTAGAGTTGAGGTCATCCCTTGGAGTGGTGTGCCTCCAAGAAAGCCTCCTAGGAAGGGTAACAAAAGCAAATCTAGTGGGTGCTTTTGATCTCCAAGATCACCATGTGGTGCGAGGAGAGAGCATACACATGCACACTATATTCACGTTTGCAATGTAAATTCCCCTTAGAAAATGAAATGTGATGTGTGAAAGTGAATGTGGATGAGAGGTGTTTTCTATTCTCAAAATCGCACGAAGTGCATGAGAAGAGTATACACACCTTCAAGCACATTCAAGTTCACCAAGCAATGCAAGCACTTGTTTGTTTTAAATCCAAAGTCAAATTGGTGAGAGAAGACACTAGTTTGTTTTAAGCCCAATGTCCATGTGTGAGTGCAAGCAATCATTTGTTTTAGAGCCCAAATCCAAGTGTGAAGGAAGACAAGATGTTCTTTTTATGTCCAAATTGAAGTGTGTTTGCAAACAATGATTATGTAGGAATGAAAGAGATGAAAGATGAATGGAGTTCACTTGAATTTTTTACTTTCCAATCTATTGTTGCAACTGATGTAAATGTTGTTGCAACCCTTTACGATCACCTGAAAGTCACCAAGACCAAGAACAAACAAGAAACTTGCAAACACTAGTGCTTTATGTGAAAAATGAGCAATCTAATGAAATATGATGTTAGATGAACTACAAAAAATGGATTGTATATCCAAAAAATTTAGGAGATTCTAAGCTATTTTTAAAACAATTGCACTGAAATATAATAAAAATTGCTCAAGATATTCTCACTTGAAGCTTAAAACTATGGTTTACTTTGATTGCAAATAATAGGAAAACCTAGAATAATCTAATGATGAAACCTACACCACTGTGAAGCTAGCTGAGTCACCTTTCCAATGAGTCCTCTTTTGTGAAATTCTAACCCCGTATGACGAAGTTATAAAGAAAAGAAAAAAAGTGCCCTATTAGGGCATGTAGGAGGAGCAAGGGAACCCTGGCGGTTAAGTCCTAACTGCTGGTAGTTAGTGCTGAACCTGATCACATGTGGCAGTCTGAATAACGTAGTTTAGTCTGGTAGTTTGGAGCTAGTGGGGCCCTTGGTTGCCCATATGACCAGGGACCAACTTGGGACAAAAAAATTATAAAAAAAAAGAAATAAAAAAAGGGGGTTGATAGATGAGCCCCCCTAGTGATACAAATGACCAAGAGCCAAAAGGTGGGGCTACAACTTAAATCTCCAGCAACAAGTCTGCATGACAGTGCTAGCAACAGTTTAAATAGGAAGCAACAAGGATGGCTCCAACGGTTAAGAGAGTGACAGTCGTCGTTTAGAGAATGATGACAACAAATCAGAGGGAGGAACAATGAGCCAAGCAGCAAAAGTAGGGTAGATTTAGAGTTTTGTGGGTGACAGGAATGGTTTAAGCGCAGAGGGAGCGGTGATCGGGAGTTTAGGAGAGGTGGAGATTCCTAGGTGGTGGCGATGGGAGTGATAAGGGGATGTCGATAGCTTTCGTAGGTGGATAGGGTTTTAGGGCCACCAATGAATAGAGGTTTAGGTTAGGCAGTAGAAAGCTTTGGTCACCACTAGTAGTGGTGGAGGATGGGAAAAATACAAGCAGCAAGCTAGGGTTTAAATCTTCAACAACCAAAAAAAAAACAATATAATCTGCAAACCTTGAAAATAAGCCTACAACCAAAGACAACATTAGCCACAAAAATCAGACAAGAAAACCAAAAATTTTGACCCAAGGCCCCTGTGTAGGTGTTGTACAGATCCATACGATACAACCCTGCAAAAGGGACTAAACTAAAAATAATTCAAATTTTTTTTGGTGGCAAAATATCAAGTGTTATATGTCATTTTTCACCTGCGAGGCCTCCTGAATGCAATGGTGAGGTCTGTTTCAGGCCTGGAAGTCACCTGCAAAAGTCAAGTTCCTAAAATCGACAAAAAATGTTAGATTTGCAAGATTCATGTCGAGTTCACCAATGTAAGCTAGGGTAAAAATCAAGGCTAAATGATAAACATGAAGCATAAAACCCTAACAACACAGGTAAGTGCACAAAGATGAGGGACCAAAATGGGGTCTTAAGATGCCACTTTTTTTCTAAAATTAGGAAACATTGATGTTGCATGAGAAATTGAAGATAGCTACACTCAAAATTTGATGATGGAACAAAAACAAGAGTTGTAGTGCTCCGAATCTAGTTTCTAAACTAGTAATTGTTTCCAAAAATGGTTAAGATTAAGGGGTTCAAAGAAGGTGGAGCACACAAATTGGTCTTGCTTTTCTCAAAATAACATAACATAGCATCTAGTGTGCTCCCCCTAAAATGTTAACTTTTATTTAGTATTTCAATAATCGCTCTAGTGAGAAATTAGCTGACACCATGTAGTTTATCCCTGATTTTTCTGATAATTTTTTAATGAATAATTGATTTTTTAGTAATTTTTAAATTGGACACATCCTGAAAAATAGAAATTTGAGCATACTCCCCCCTAAAATGTTTGAAAACTAATCAAAAATAAATAAATAAATTTTGAATACGTGTAGAATGGAGTCTAGTTTCTAAAAATGTAACTTATTTTAAATTTCAATGAACGGTTAAAAAAAGGTCAAAAATACTAGACACTAGTTTTTGACAAAAAATAGACACACTAACAAAAGAAATTCAAGATGAAACACTAAACGTACTCAAAATATGAAAAATTATATGGTTAGATAGCTAACAGAGAGCTTAAGATTTTGGTGGTATTTTTTTGAGTTTTCATTGAAAAAAGTGCCATCCTGATGGGGAGCATGTTCCAGATTATCTCCATAGATTGCTAAAAATTGATAAAAACATGCAAAGAAAGCTGAGCATAACGTGATCATGTTATAATGTACTCACGTTATCTGAAATCAATAACGTGAGTGCGTTATAACATGCTTGCGTTATGCTGAGCATAACTAGTAATACACATGCCAATTGCATTTGCTTGAAAGTTTCTAAAGCCTTTTCAACAAAACCATTTTTTTAATATCTTGCAATCATTGCACTCTATTATAGAACATCTCTTTGAGTTGTCACGTCATACAATTGACATGCCTTGTCTATGCTTCCACACTTTACATACATGTCTACAAGGGTAGTTGCACTTCCTATCATCTCTCTCACTCTCTACTTCCCTCCCCTCTCTACATCCTACCCTCTCTTTGAGTCTCTGCTTCCCTCCCCTCTCTACCTCCTACCTTCTCTCTCACTCTCTTCTTCCCTCCCCTCTCTACCTTCTACCCTCTCTCTCACTCTCTACTTCCCTCCCCTATCTACCTCCTACCCTCTTTTTGAGTCTTTGCTTCCCTCGCCTCTCTACCTCCTACCTTCTCTCGCACTCTCTTCTCCCCCCTCCCTACCTCTTACCCTCTCTCTCACTTTCTACTTCCCTCCCTTGTCTACCTCCTAGGTCCTCTCTCTCAATCTCTGCTTCCCTCCCCTGTCTACCTCCTACCCTCTCTCTCTTCTTCCTTCCCATGTCTACCTCCTACGGTCCTCTCCCACTCTCTACTTCCCTCCCGTCTCTACCTCCTATCCTCTCTCTCACTCTCTACTCCCCTCCCCTCTCTACCTCTCATCATTCTTCCCATCTAATGAAATTTTATAAATTATCTTGTTTCAATTTCATCATCCCAATTTATTTCTACGTCCCTCTTTGCGTGTCCTAGTTTTCTTGTTTCCATATTCTTTGTCAACATGCGAGAGGAGAGGGAGGAAGAGGGAGAGAGGATGGAGATGGATGGGAGAGAGAGGGGAGAGATATGGTGATAAGGAGAGAGAGAGAGAGAGAGAGAGAGAGTCCTAGTTTTCTTGTTTTGGAGAAAGAGAGAGAGGGTTGGTTGGGTTTATGAGTTTAGGTTTGCTTAAGTTTAGGGTTTATGGAATTATTTAGGGTTTAGGGGTTTAGGGTTGCTTGGGTTTATGGTTTAGGGGTTAGATTTTAGGGGTTTTGGGGGAGAGAGAGAGGTTTAGGGTTTCTTAGGTTTAGGGTTTAAGGGTTAGGCTTAAAGGGGAATTATTTTATAATTTCCCTCCAATCCTACTAATCCTAATGCATTAGTCCACCCATCTCCTAATCCATCAATCCCTATCATCCATCCACCATATAACTCACTATCTAATCCACCATCAAACATTTTAAGCTCTAATCCATCAACCCATGAACGCTTAAAAAATTTTCTCCAAAGAGTCTTTACAAAATCCAAAAATAAAAGCAAAGATATGGAGCCATCCAAATCCACTGATCCAATTTCATCCCCCTCTAATACTCCCAATCCTAATCCATCCAACCTCCTATATCCATTCACTTGATCCTAATCCTAACCCCACAACATCTTTCATCATTATCCATCAACTATATGCATATCCTAATCCATCAACCCATGAATCCATTAAGGATGTGACCCAAGGACTATTACCAAGGAATCTAAGGACATCATGTACTCAAATTCTTATCCTTGAGCCTAACAAAGAACCTCCTAATAACATGTATACCACTCCAACACCATCATCCACTCCTATGTCTAAACATTTCATTGAAGAGTCTCCTACCATAAGTCCAAGTCAAACCTCATCATGTAGCCATGTTGTCAAACATCTAGAGATTATTGATCCTAGATCTAAGAACCCATCACATCCATAGATAAGAAACCCAATAGCTATACATTAAGAACCTAGTCCAAAGAATGTGGAAACACCAACCACCCATCCTAATCAAAATCCAAAAATCCCATCTAATCCCATCTTGGTTCCCTTACCATCTCATGGTCAACCCTCTATATATCGATCCCATCATTAATCCTCCAACATCTCCTAGTGAACCCCCATCACCACCTCTTACTCCCTGATTCAATGAATATCAATGCATCCCCACTTACCCTATCCATATCTAATATCATGCTATCCATGATTATCCTCCCTGTGATCAAGATATTATCTATGATCAAGATCTTATCCATGAGCAAGTAACCCACATCACTCCTTTCCATCATCCCATTAGCCCTATCCATCATCCCGTGCTAGTCCTATTCATTATCCATCAATATCCCATGATGAGACACTTGTTCCCCAAGAAAACATAGGCAATCAAACAAATAACTTGGATCCTATCAAATCACATCATCCAAGAATTCTACATCATTTCCCATTGATCCTCCATCATCCCATATCAAACTATATGTTTAGGTGTTTAACCTGGTTACTTGAGTTTAGGGTTTAGGGGTCAGGGGCATTATTTGAGGTTTACGAGTTTAGGGTTGCTTAACTAAATAGGGTTTAAGGTTTAGGGTTAGGGTTTAGGGGAATTATTTAGGATTTAGGGGTTTAGAGATGCTCAAGTTTAGGGTTTAGGGTTTAGGGGTTAGGGGTTTAGGGTTGCTCGAGTTTAGGGGTTAGGGTTTAGGGTTTAGAGAGAGATGGAGCGAGGGGACCAATAGAGATTGGGAGAGATAGAGAGATAGAGGTTTAGGGTTGCTTCCAGGTTTTATGGTTTAGGGGTTAGGGGTTTAGGGGTTTAGGGTTGCTCTTTTTAGGGTTAAGGGGTTAGGGGTTTAGGGGTTTAGGGTTGCTCTTTTTAGGGTTAAGGGGTTAGGGGTTAGGGGTTAGGGGTTAGGGGCATTATTTAGGGTTTAGGGTTTATGGTTTAGGGGTTAGGGGTTAAGGTTTAGAGGTTTAGGTTTATGGTTTAGGTAGAAAGGAGAATAGGAAGATATAGAGGAGACTGAGCCTGAGAGAGATATCTCTATCTCCTCTATCCCTCTCTCTAATTATACCTACCTCTCTATCTCTCTATCTCTCTCTCTCTCTCCCTGTCTCTCTATCTTGCTCTCTTTCGATCCCCTCTCTCTAACTCTACCTTTCTATCTCTCCCTCCCTCACTATCTTACTCCCCCTCTCTATCATTCTCCCACTCCCTCTACCTCAAATCTATCTCCCTATGTCTTTGGAAGTTGTATCTCTTGATCTCTTTCCCTATCTCTATCTCTAGACATGGATCCCTATCTCTTAATCTATCCCTCTCTACCTCTCTCTCCTCCTCTCTATCTCTCTCTTCATCCCTCTACCTCTTGAAATCTCTCTCCCTATGTCTCTAGACATCTCTCCATCTCTTTCCATATCTCTATCTATCCACATAACCCTATCTCCTAATATATCCCTCTCTACCTCTCTCTCTATATTTCCCTATCTATCCCTCCCTTGCTAGATCTATCTCCCTATATCTCTCCTGTCTCTATATATATGTATCTCTATCTTTCTCCCTCTATAGACCCCTTTGTCTATCTCAATCCCCATCTCTCCCTCTCCCCATCTCTATCTCCACCTATCCCTCTCTATCTCTCTATTTTCCCCTCTTTCTATATTTTTTCCTTTCTCTAACTCTATCTCTATCTCTTCATCTCTTTCTGGATGTCCCCAGCCTCTCTCCCTATCCATGTCCATGTCCCTCTCTATCTCTCCATGTCTCTGGGTCACTCTCTATATATAGGATAGAGAAATAAAGAGAGATAGAGAGAGACTCTCCCATGTAGATACAAGGTTATATTTGTCCCTCCTAATATAAACAAGTTCTATTTCATGAATCACATGGATATTTGAGTCTAGGGATACTCTTGGACTATCACTTGATTACCTATTTGATGCACTACATGCATAGTTACTATAACATCAGAAAATGTCCCCTTGGGGGCTCTTCCCACATAAGGTTTAGCTTTCGGGTCTCTTACTTGCATTTAGGACATATTACATCATAATCTGACATCTCGATGGAATAAACGCTAGGTTTCATGACAAATGGGGCCTAGGGGGAATCCTTGAGCTTAACCCTACCAAAAATAGGGGGGAGGACTTGGGCACTCGTGCCCTAGTCCTGCCCTATTTTGGGTCATGCCCAAATTTGAAGTGTCAATTTATGACTGTTATTTGGTCCCTAGGCCGACACAGTAAGTTTGAATTTACGAAATCTTGGCGGAAATGTTTGTAGTTTCATATAAAAGCATGTTTAGGAATTCATTTGTAAACTAGATGTTACTAGCAAGCTATTGTGTTCTAAAGGTGATTCAAGGCTTTCATTATGTTGCAAGAGAATATTTGTGTTGTCTATGTGTTTGTGTTTGTAGATTTGAGCATCTATCTCCCCATGGAATGAAGAGCTTCTTCCTCCCATGATATCTTCACTACAAGGTGATATCTATTGTGATTATTGAGCATTTATCATTTGGTTTTTGCCTTTGCCTCCCTAGGCATGCACTCTCTATCTGGCAATGATGTTCAGAAGGCTTGAATGTCTCTCCGGGGCTTGACTGACGCAAGCCTCTAAACACCACAACCCCCTCCCAAAGTCTTGTGATTGTAGTTTACAGGTATCGTATCTGGAAAATTTAGAGTTATAGGAAGGATCAACAGACATCTAGGATTTAGGATTTGAAGAGAAGGACACTGGAGCCTTTTTGGGACTTGGATGCTAGTCCCTATGTCCTCCGTAGTTGAATTTTTGGAAATAGAAGTTACAGTACAGATCAGTGTCGGAAGGAGGTCAAGATAGCACAAAGAAACTAGTACCTTGGACTTGAGCACCCGCTCCTTAGTCCTTGACTTTTCCATCTCTGAACCCTAAAAATAGGTACACAGTGATTTGTTATTTTACATCTTCTTGTAGCAGCATTTTCTATTATTCGACTGTTTGCTGTCATTTTTGCACAATTAGGGTTTTAAGGCATAATTGTGCATAAGAGAAGATAATTGGCAATCAAATCATATAAATCCAAGTTTCCCTACATCTCAATAGTGACCTAGGGTATGATAGTACATTGCAACTCGACCCTAGGTCCTTGAATGTAAGGGTGAAAGGAGGATATACACCAAAACTACCAAAAACTTAACTATCCAAAAATCACCCTTTACATTTTGGTGAACCCGTATTATTGGACTTGTTTCCACCTTGTTGAGTGTTGTGCTTCATATTTTTAGTGATTTCATTCATTCATAGTATCATTCATCTTATTGCATTGGAAAACTTACAAAAAAATTTGAAAATTTGGAAAAATTGAAAAAAAATTGCATGCTAGGGTTTGCATGTTGCATGAATTAATTTAAATTTCATCAAATTTCTGATTTTTGCATTAGATATGATTTAAATTGTAGAAAATTACAAAATTTCAATATATTGCATTGCATTTTCATCATAAAATTGCTAGGGTTTTGTTGAAAATTGTAAATTTTGCATATAACCTAGTAATTCCAAAATCTAGGACTTGTAGGTAAAATCTTGTTTCAGATTTTGCTACTAATTTTAGAGACTCATTCAAATTTGCATGTGTCTGTAGTCTTGTATTTGGAACAAATTTGTATTTAGATTTTAAAAATTTGTATTTTTGCACAGAAAAAGTCAACAAAAACTAGCATTTTCATTGATTTTTCATTAGATTTGCACTTGCATTTTGCATGTTAGAGCATGAAAACATTCATACATCATTTTGTGTCAAGATCTCAAACCTAGGGCTTCAAAAATATTGATTTTCACTAGATTTGGCCTTATTGACTCTCTAAATTTGCACCATAGGCGTGTTGTGAGGGATATTTTGCACTAATCAGTTCTTATCAGAGTAATAGTTTTCTGTCCTTCCTAAAAATATTCACAACACCTTTTTATTGGGCTCTTGTAGTGAAAATTTGGTGAAAAACTACACATTTTTGCTATTTTTGCCCTAGGGTTTGGCCTAGTTTGCACTCCAAGTGTGTTGTAACAAATTTTATGGATTGAGGTGACAGATATCATCAATATTATTTGCTGCACCTCCTAAAATTTTTTACAACACCCCTCTTGCTAGGTCTTGGAGTTGAAAAACCATGAACAATTGCCTATTTTTGCTTTATTTTCACTAGGGGATGACCTTGAGTGGCACTAAAAGCATGTTGTGATAGATATTTTGGCATTAAGAGGCTCTTATTACTGATATAATTTTCTATCCATCATCATTTTCCTCACAACACCCTTTGTCATGCTCTTTTGCATTGAGATTTGGTGAAAAATTACATATTTTAGTGTATTTTCACTATATTTTGACTTGGCATCATCTTATATTTTCATCAAGAGTGTGTTGTGACAAATCTTATTGCTGTATTGGACCGATATCAAACATATAATTTTCTGCCCCTAATCAAAATCCTTGCAACACGTTTCCTTTCATACATTTGCAGTGAAAAAGTACCAAAAAAAATCAAGCATTTAGGTCTTTGTTGCACTTGTCTTTTGCATCGATTTTGACAAGATTTCAAAATCTAATTTTGCATTGGTTTGAGCATATACACATGGCCTCTAATCGCAACACCAACAATAGGTTCCCTCCTAGACCTTACATGAAAAGAAAGATCCTCGAACCTGAAATTGTGTTTACACCTCATGATAGAACAATCAGAGACATTTATGGACCTCTTTACCTCACTATGAAAGTAATGGGAAACCTCATGGATGGAACTCTTGTTGATCCTAATTGCATAACTAATATTGCCACGAAAGAGTTCCTCTATTTACATAATTTGATGCAAGGATCTTATGACCCTTTGGACATGATGATTAAAACACATAAGGGAACCTTTATAAAATCTTTGGGTAAGATATCATTGTTGGTAATCATATTTGAAAAACATGTAGAAAAATGGTTTGATGTTGTCCCCATTTCTGACCACTTTCATATAAAATTGGGACACCCTTGGTTAAAAGCTATGAAAGTTGTCCCTTCAACAATCTATAAATGCATAAAAATTCCTTTAAATGGACAAGTGCATGCTATCCATCAAAATACATACAAACCTTTGATTACACAACAATACTTTACACTGGATTACTTTTGGGACAAATCTAGAGAGAAACCTGAACCATGAACAGATTTTAACTTCTTGGGCTATATAAATTACAAAGCAAAACTATTACATCCAATAGCCAAACCCTCTATGTAAGAAATGACAAAAGACAAGCAACCCGCATTTGAAGAGAACCATAGACCGAAAGGACAAGGTTCCTATGCTGAGGTTCCTCCCCCATCATCCTTACAAGGATCGAGAGGTAATAGTCAACAACAAAATATGCCACCTAGACAAATAAGATTTGTTCCTGGTGCTTCCTCTTCTAAATTAATGAAATAAATTAATGAAAGAGCAAAGCCCTATCTTACAAGAGATAAGTGGTAAAACAAAGAGAAATAGAAAAGCAAGAGAAAGAAGATGAAGAAGACAAGCTTATGCCATAAACCTTGCATCTCAACAAGAAAACATTGATCCAAACATTAAACAAAACAAAGATGACCCTAACAATGATGAGAATTGGGCTATGGTTCCTTATGTCCCACTTTCCTCTAAGATCTAGGAGTGGGAAGATGGCAATGATTTACTTGACAATGAGACTTAGCCCAGAGGACCCTACAAGTAAGTATCTCTAACCCTTCATCTCTCTTGTGATGTGCCTCCCCTGTGATGTGTTATGTGTTGTTTAGGCCTCTTGGGATGACCCTTGATTCTCTTATAAGGTTCAGGATACCAGGAGATTGCCTCTGTTGTGACCTTCTATTTGTATCATCATTCTTCTATATTACCTCTTTGATTGCATTGTTGTGTGTTGTGCCTTGCAGACATAGCATTGTGGTTGGTGACCTGGGGGCACCCTCCTACATGACTGTCCCTAAGACACTTGTTTCTCCTCTTTTATTTATTGTTTCCCTTCCTCTAGTGTTTCTATCTAGCAGGCAGATAACAAAAAACATTTATACTGATGCGGACCTAGCGTCCCTTTCATGAGAAATCAAAAATTGGACATAGTTCCTAATATGACGATGGGGTTGTATATCATATCTGACGCTTGGCTAGTGGAAGCACTCATGCTTTCCACGTAGTGATTTTGATGGTGTTCTATCTCATATACAAATCATAACAATACTGCTGCTTCGTGCACTTTGTCTACCTTGAATCTTGCATACCTCATATCTCATATGCATTGATGTTGTTGTTTATCTTGATTATGGACACTAACATGTTTCTTGCAAGGATGTGTTTGTGGGAACATTTGGCAATCATAAAGTACATGTCACCTCCAGGGGGCATGGGCTTTCCGAAAGTCTATGTTCCCTTGTGTGTTTTCTTCCTACCTTAACGTGCTTGATATCGATGCATGATATCAACCACCTTAAGGTGGGGGCATATAAGGTAAGTTGCCTGTTGTAGATGTTAGCAATGTGTTTGTCCTTAGGTGCAGTTTAAAGACTTGCGCAATGAGTGCATCCTGCATCCTAAGTTTGTTTGCAATCAATCAATCAATCATCTAAGCCCTCTGTAGAGGTAGGATATAATGTGCATATCTTTTTTATCTTAAGCCCTCTACAGAGGCAGGGATGGTGTACTTCTCATATGCAGATTGTACCATCCTGTCATTTTCAAAAAGTCCTCTGCAGAGGCAGGGAGCAGTTCTGTGACTAACTCAACCCTTAAGCATGTCTTCGATGATTGTTGTGGCGAAGCCCAATCGTTGGTGTGTGCCTGTAATGTGCCTAAGGTGGTGTTGAACCTAGAAATAGGGACACTCCATCGCTTGTCTACCGTGTCTTCAAAGTGTGTGTGTTGGTATGCTTGCTTTGTTTGGCATGTTTGTTGCCCCATATGTAGTATAAAGACCTGCATGATGAGTGCATCTTGCATTTTGGGAGGTTTTGTGTGTCTTGCATGTGTGTTGCCCCATATATAGTTTAAAGACCTGTGTGAATGAGTGCATCCTATATTATGGGAGGTTTGTTTACTTTCCTGTACTTGCATTTACATTTCATATATATGAGAAAAAGAAAAGAAAAGAAATCATCTCTATCTTCCATGCATTAATGTGTCTTCTATGCATTTATTGTATTCTTTGTGTTTTGCGTGACTGTAACTATCTTCTCCATGTTTTGTGTGCCTATCATTGTCTTCAATGTGCTTGGTGTGTCTTCTTCGTGCTTGGCATGTCTGATGTGTTTGTTGACCATACTTTAATGCATGTATTGGCCTTGCATTTATACATACATTAAAGTGGGGGCTAAATGTAACATCAGAAAATATCCCCTTGGGGGCTTTTCCCTCATAAGGTTTAGTTCCGAGGTCTCTTAGCTGCATTTAGGACATTTTACATCATAATTTGACATCTCGATGGAATGAACCATAGGTTTCATGACAAATAGGGCCTAGGGGGACCCCTTGAGCTTAACCCTTCCCAAAATAGGGGGGAGGAATTGGGCATCCGCGCCCTAGTCCTGCCCTATTTTGGGTCAAGCCCAAATTTGAAGTGTCAGTTTATGATCGTTATTTGGTCCCTAGCCCGACACGGTAAGTTTGAATTTATGAAATCTTGGTGGGAATGTTTGTAGTTGCATATAAAAGCATGTTTAGGCATTCATTTGTAAACTAGATGATTACTAGCAAGTTATTGTGTTCTAAAGGTGATTCAAGGCTTTCATTTTGTTGCAAGAGCATATTTGTGTTGTCTATGTGTTTGTGTTTGCAAATTTGAGCATCTATCTCCTCATGGAATGAAGAACTTCTTCCTCCCATGAGATCTTCACTACAAGGCAATATCTATTGTGATTATTGAGCATTTATCATTTGGTTTTTACCTCTACCTCCCTAGGCATGCACTCTCTATCTGACAATAGTGTTTGGAAGGCTTGAATGTCTCTCCAGGGCTTGACTGAGGCAAGCCTCTAAACACCACAACCCCCTCCCAAAGTCTTGTGATTGCAGGTTATAGGTGTCACATCTAGAAAAAGTGGAGTTGTAGGAAGGATCAATAGACATCAAGGATTCAGGATCTGAAGAGAAATAGGACACTAGAGCCTTTTTGAGACTTGGGTGCTAGTCCCTATGTCCTTCGTGGTTGAATTTCTGGAAATGAAAGTTACAGTACAGATCAGTGTCAGAAGGAGGTCAGGATCCCGCAAATAAACTGGTACCTTGGACTTGGGTGCTCACTCCTTAGTCCCTAACTTTTCTATCTCCAAACCCTAAAAATAGGTATGCAGTGATTTGTTATTTTATATCTTCCTGTAGCAGTATTTTCTATTATTCAACTGTTTGTTGTTGTATTTGCATAATTAGGGTTTTAAGGCATAATTGAGCATAAGATAAAATAATTGGCAATCAAATCATAGAAATCCAAGTTTGCCTACATCTCAATAGTGACCTAAGGTATGATAGTACATTGCAACTCAACCCTAGGTCCCTGAATGTAAGGGTGAAAGGAGGATATACACCAAAACTACCAAAAACTTAACTATCCAAAAATCACCCTTTACAGTTACAATATATTTTATGTGAGAGCATGACATCCTAGACCATGATTTTGGCACCAACATTGAGAAGGTTATGATTTTTGCATGCATGAACCTTTATGTTTTCATGCTTCCTAGAACGTGCTTGCATTATAACGCAAGCATGTTCTGGGAAGCATGAAAAATGGTAAAAAAGCATGTTGGATCTGTGTTTCAGACCCCACATGACTGTTATTCCTACTTTTCATGTAGTATATCGAACAAGAAAATTCTTTTTATGTTGTTTGACTTATTGAGAATCATTTTTATATCAATCCACCACCTTTTTTGTTTTTTCAACATAGAAGAACTGATTTTGCATGTTTTTAGATAAAATTTGATTATTTAAACTGAAAGTTTCATGTTTCATGTGTGATATTGTTTCAAAGCTAATTACCATTGATATATAGATTGAATTTGATGATATATGTTTGTTTTTTCCATAAATTTCACTACTCCTATTCTAGGATTATATAGAATTCATAATCAAACTTGCAAAAAAGAAGAATTTGAGGATTTTGAAGCCATATTTTGGAGAATTGGTCAACTGCAATATCAAATTCTAAGGTATGTTCAACTTATGTCCAATTTAATTCACATATATATGTTCTTATATTCTTTATGTCTTTATGTTCTTTATGTTCTAAGATATATATGTGTTTAGGTATATCAGTTAGTTCAGTCAAAAAGACTCCAAATTCCTCTTGTTTCCACCTCATTTCGGCCCTTCATGCCTTCATTTTACCTGTTTTTAGCTATACAAGAGAAAAACAATATCAAACACTTCATAAAATAATTTTAGTGAACAATTGTTTGTCATACTCATATTCATGATCAATGGAGCCAAAATTGATTTTGGAAGACTCTTAATTTTTTCCCTAGGATGATATAGAAGGATTTATTCCTTAATATGCATAATTCAATTCATTCAATAGAACCATGCAATGGCTTGAATCTTAGACTATCCTATGCCCCCTATAATGACAATCCTACTTGTCTCTATTGATCATTTAGACATAATTGTTAGGTGTCCTTTTGATAACTTCTCCACACATGTTTCATAGTATGAATTCTCTTGGAGAAGGTTGGAGTATGTAGAAACCTCTTTAGTGTCTTGGGCTAGGACATTCCTTATGAACCTATTCATGATGATTTGTATGCACATGACACAACAATATTTCAAATTTTCATAATTGTCCTTTGTTAGCTAGGACATAATGGTGATTACCTTGATTGACTATATACCTTTCGATACCCTAAATTATAGAGATTAGTTTAATGATTTTTATGACAGTCCTAAGTATGTCTCCAAATATTCATGTTTCCAAGCTAGCTCTAGCTAATGTCCACTTGTTTCTAGAACGTCTTATACCTATAAGAAACAATTCCAAGAATTATATTCATCATAAATAAGTCACTTTTATTCAATAGAAGCCAAAATACATCCATTTGCAATCATGGATTAGTTAAGGATAGCTAGGTGGTAAATTTGTTGTCATTGGTAACTTCACAAATTTCGTGTCTTATCTTGTCCTCCTTCGTTTTCTCCATGGATCTCCATCATTGTCTTCATGATTCATAGAATTCATCATGTCATAGTGGCTTCATCATTCCATAATTATCTAATCACAATAACCCTAGATGGCTATCCCTAGGACTACTCTGTGAATTGCACACTATGTAAATTTCAGCAATTTAGATTTCCTTCATGTGTGTTTCAATGGTTTGCAGTGTTAGGACAGTCGTATGTGAAACTTATTGAACATAATTAAACTCCATCACACCACCTCAAATGAAATCAAACTCAATCCAAATTTCATGAATATGACTATCCTTTTGAATAAATCAGTTATGGCATGACAATCCTTTATGAGCACTTGGTCGATCTTCTTCAAACTTTCACCTTTTGTCTATATTGAAAAATCTCTAAAACAATCCTCTTAGAACCTTAAAAATAAAGTTATTATCATGTGCATGAAGGATCAACATTAATGGTTGTCTCTAGAACTAGGCGTGATAGTCTTAGATAGTTAGGACTATTATGACTGCCCTCATAGCTGTGGCAATCTTATTTGCATCTGAATATGACAGTCATGTCTCCATGTGATGAACTTGTCTAGGATATCTTTTTGCAACACCCATCATCACCTTCATTCTCATTGCAAAGATCAATAACACTCCTAAGCAAGGCATTTGTACCTATTCATGATTATCCTACTTGTGTTGGTTATGACAGCAGGTTGTCTCCTTCATAGTGACCTTTATGGCAATTTAGCTTATGCACATGATTATCTACTTGAGTTTGGCATTGCCCTATTAATGATCCTTGACTTCAATAATTGTCTCTTGATATCCTTTATTCACCCTCTACACTAATCCAAAGCTTAATTTTGTCAGTACTATTCACAACATATTTCATGAGACTATCTTCCTTTTTGCCATTGTTGTGACAATTAAGGCATGACTAAGGAGTAGGTGAATGACATCTCTTCTTAATTAAGATAGTCTTCTTTCTTATTTCACAATCTTGTAGGATCTCATGGGTCACTTGACCCATACTTCACTAGAGTAATCTTGAGGTGTGGAGAGATTTATTCATAGATAGGGTATTGACAATTTGTTAAACAATTTCAAAATTTTGCTTAGGACAATCCAGATCATGGAATTTTGATAGGTTGTCTTTCGCAATCAAATTTGAGATTAAGGCTATGGTTTTCTTCCAAATGCCCTATATGTAGCCCTCCCATGTACTAAAAACTAACTTCTTATTTACTCGAAATGGAAATTAGGGCACAAAATATACATAGTATTGCCATTATTTTAGCAAATCCCATATAGACAAGGTGTTGGCAGTCACTAGTTAAAAATTCCCATCACCCCCATCACAAAATCCTCTCATACCCATTAAATATCCCACTCCTATCACTATCCTTGCACATACATCACTTAGGCCATTGAGGTAGGTCTGAGTTGAGAAGAAAATGTTATCATGTGCATAGTGGGCAACCGTCAAATGAGAGATTTATTATATCCTTATTGGTCCATGCTCATTACCCTTACTTGTGTGTGTGCTTCACAACTCATTGGCAACCTTGCCAATCCATTAGAGTATGGATGGTTATGAAGATGTCCATTTTCAACTATTATGGAAGAGAAATGCATAATTGTCCCATCATTCTTAGTGATTTTGGTATGACAACCCTTTCCCTTACCTTCTAGTTGCCTTCATGATAATCCTTCTACAAAGTTTAACATCTTGTGAGACATTTTGGCTAATTCCCTAATGCTAAATAGGCTCACCTTGGGTAAATGTCTCATGACAATCATGAGGGTTAATGACAGTCATCTAGGGACTGTCCTATGTGTTGGAGTCCAGAACAACACTGAGAGGGGGGGTGAATCAATGTTGTATAAATTTTTCAATTTTTACACCTTTTGACTTATAGGATAAAGTGAGAGAAAGACATCAATGATTTGTTAACACACATATGCACAATTATAATATTGAAGGCATGAATCAGGACATTAAGCACAAATCATATATGAACACATGAAGACACATAAGAAATATAACACAAGATATGATGAGTGGAAAACCCACAAGGGGTAGAAAAACCACTCTGAAATGCCCCACTAGCTTAATCAAAAACCTCACTGGTTACAAACTAGTCTCAATGACCATACAAGCCTCACTGGCTACAAAGAGTTCTCACTAACCATACAAGCCTCACTAGCATCTACCATCACCATTATCAAACCACTAAATCAAGTGTACAAGAAATGATTGCAATTCAATCTAATTTGCACCAATACATAACCTATATCTCATCAACTCCCCTACAAATAATTCACTATCAATTCATTATCTCTATACCATGAATTCATTTGATCCTGATTTAGATTTTCTCTTCACAAACAATTCATATTGTCTTCAAACTTGACATGATGTCTTCTTCTTGTGTTTGAGTCATTCCTGCAAAAACATTATTTTTTGTATCACACACATAACATTATCTAATTCATCTGTGTTTTCTCTTCAAAGATATCTTCATAGAAATGTCTTCACCATAGCATTTTGATTCACACAACTCTATAATCAAATGCACTTGCAAAACCAATATATATGAGATTAACATTTATATTCTTCTTCTACATAAACATTTCCATCCTGGAAGAAAAATAAAATTAATTTTTTAAGGCCATTGTCTTTCCTCTATCTCTCTGATTCATGTGCATAAGTCTTTTCACATTCTTCTTCCCATTTATTTTCTCTTTCATCAAAATTTCATTTCTTGTAATTTTCATCTGTAATATCATTATATAAAAATGAAAAACAATTTTTCATTTTCTCTTCTTTAATATTCCTCTTTTCTCATCTTTCAATACTCCTGCAAAAATAATATCATTCTTTCACATAGCACCTACAATAAAATTAAAAACAAAAAGACTCCTAGAATTCCTCTCCTCTACATATCTTCAATTTGAAAAAAAAATTGTTCCCATAAAATAACTTCTTCAATAAAATATTCAATCTACCTCCTGTCTATTTCTCTCCTCATGACCATTGATCAATAATCTTCTTCATAAAAATAACTCTTCAATGTTTTTTTTAATCTCTTTATCTTCTCCAATAAAAGACCATAAATGATATCTATTAAAAAAAAATCTTCAATTGATCTGCAAAAAAAATATCTTTGTGAAGTCCATAGTCATTACTTCAAACCTTTTCACTATCTCATAAGAAGAAGACAAAAAAAAATTTAAGCTTCACTCAAGAAGAATTTTATTCAACACTGCCCATTATAGAAAAAACAAAAATACTTCCTTCTTTATCTCTTCAATGCACAAGATAGGATAATTAAAATAGAAGGAATCTCTTTTAAAAACTCACAAAAAGATCTTTTGAAAAAGTATCTTTAAAAATGCCAAAAATTTACCTTTAAATCAAGCTAAACATAGCCTCATAAAAACACTTTCCAAAATAGTCACTCACAGTGACGTTCACTAGCCTGTCAAAGTAGATGCATCGAGATGAAGATCAAAGTTTGAATATTGACCATAGATATGCTATTTTGTGCTCTTCAAAGTTTTAAAACTGACCGTTGATATGCCTTTCGCACCCACCGTATATAAGAGGTAACCAACGATATCGGTTTGGCTAGAAATAGGGACCAGTCGCACCATGGTCTAAACCCTTTAGAAGGTCACCCTAAGTGATGATGACTTCTAATATCAAGTCAACATAAAATTAAAACATAAAGTACCTTTTTGAATGATGATTAGATTTAGGATTTATGTGGCATAGTTTAGGGTTTAAAAAGGCATAGACTATTAAAAAGAAATCTTCAGTACTAATCAACCATGCAGATCAAAGATGTTCCCTGCTACTGACAACTAACTATCATAGCATCAAGGACATCAACTCCTTCAACAATTAACACATACCATAAGTATGATAAGCATTAATTTAAACATGAGCATCTATTCACCTTTTTCAATCGAAGAACATACAACCTATAAGATCATATCTCTCAACACCACCACTCAACAAGGATGTTCAACAAGAGGCAAAGAAGAGGCAAAGCAACTCCTGAAGTGTTAGATCATAACATTATGATAAAGCAACTCCTTAAGCAGAAGCATGATATGAACATGAAGCAACAGATGCAGTATGTGATCTTTGTCATGTCATGAAACAATCTCCTAGCCATTCCTAAACCTTGAAATATAACAAACTTCAAAACATGACATATCATTCCTACATTATCACAATAGCCTTGATGTACCAAACTGCTCATGCCAACTGCTATACCAAGTGTATGAGATAGCATAAGAGTATGTCAACTATATAGTCAAGTGCATATCAACATAGAGCATGTTACTGTCTTAAACCACACCAAAAACCAATCATATGTTGAAGTTCTGATTCCAATGAACCACCACCAACATGAGGCCAACATCAAGTGAAGAAGCATGAAGAACATCATCAACTTCATGTGATGCTATGAAAATCAAAACTCAACAACCATGAAGATCGAAACTCTTCAACATCATCAAGTGAAGATGTAGCATGACACAAAGATGCTATCATTAACAAGGTCTTCTTACTGTAAAAACTCCATCAAACATTCTAATTATGTGGTTCTTTGCAATATTAATGACAGACACCAACCACCAACTCATTAATTTGAAAGTCATTGAACTTGTCAAGTATCAACATCACAAAGATCAAGCATCAACCTACTCAACTCTAAAGTATGATGATGCATGAAGTATGAACCACCTGTAAGCAATGAAGTATTTAGAGAATTCCTGAAGCACTAACTTGATCAACCTCTCAACTCTTCTCAATTCATCAAATCAACACCTGCATCATCCTTACATCCTTTTGACATCAATGACAATCAATCTCCATCAATCTCCCCCTTTGTCATTGATGGCAAAACTATATGATACATTTTTTCTTTCTCCCCCTTTTTGACATCTAATGACAAAGACAAATATCTCCCCCTGTGAAAGATAACTCATATACAACATTAGCAATAGATTAGAAACATATGCTAATATCAACCAATTGCATACCTTACCTTGTTATCTTTATACCAACCAAGAATAGAGATACCACTTATTCAAAACTTTGATACCACAATTTTTTTTCAAAAATTAAAGACACTGATCACCTTTGCTATTTGTTGTCCTAAACTTATCCTGAAAGCTCTGACCTTGTACACATCTTGACATGATAAAGGATGACAACCATCTGAATACTATCTTGAAGAAGACTATCCTCTTGTTCCTGCATAAGATACTTTTTACAACACACTGTCAAATCTGATATATACATAACCACATCTGAAACATACTGCAATCAACAAGAACTCCTACCTCTTGACTTTATCATTCAAATCAACCCATCAAGACTAGACATCAAGTTCTTCCTACAACAAAACTTTGCAAAACCAAATGCAGAGACAATTGTTAAGAATTAAATTCTTCCAATTTCAACCTCCTCAACCAACATATGCAAACATCTGATGAGTGTTCCTTGAGAACACCTTAATTGAAGCATCATGACAACTCAACCATGTAACTATCAACATGATATTAACAATATACAAATAGGATCAAGTCACTCAACATCATCAAACTCTTTGTGCAGAGAACTTTTAAACATCTTATCAACAACATGTATGCATTATGACATCATGAATCACTGATCACCTGTATCACTGACATACACTGAAGATCAACAAAGTTATGAACTTCACTTCACAAAATTGATATGAATATTATCAGGCTTGAATCCAAAAAACATAATAAATAGAAAACAAGATCATCATATTGACAAATATCAAATGATCTCCTGAAACTTCTTGGGGATAATTGATAGAACATGGACAACTCCCCCTAACTTTATGCTATATGTTATGCAACTAATGAAGTGACTTGTACAATATGTACAAGTTTAGGATCTGTCTTTTCTTGACTTTACTTCTGCTTCCAAACTTTCATGGGTTGTTTCTTCTGTGCAGGTTTCTTCTTCCAAACCTTTTCAACCTTTTTCTTTTTCCATTCTTTCAAACCAGCTGATGCTACTCTTCCATACATTTTGCAACTATAATCTTTGTGACCAGGAGAATTGCACTTGAAACATACAACATTAGTATTCCTTCTGCAATCAACTGCTTTGTGTCCAAAATGGTTACAAGTATAACAATAACCAAAGAATGAATAATTATATATGTACATATATGCTTGTCTTACAGGGGCAGCCCTTCTTGAACTTCTCTTTTGATTGTTCATTTTAGCTTTAATCTTCTCTTTGCCTTCAAGAGAAGTAGTGTGATAACTTAGATCAATTTTCTTTCTAGGAGTCTCTCTAACTTTGGAACACTCTCTTTTTTCATAACCCAGACTAGTAGTGTCTTTATGATGCTTTTGTTTTCCCAAATTTTCATGCAACTTGCATGTGCTCTCTTCAAACATCAGATTCTTTTCCAACTACTTTCTAACATCCTCAAGATCTTTTCTTAAAGAACCTATTTCTCCTTCAAGCTTTTAACATTCAACTGCTTTAGCCTCCAACTCAGACTTTGTTACATTGGCTATCTTCTTAGCTTCCTCAACCTCTATCTTTAGACTTCTGATTCACTTACTTGATTCCTCAAATCCATAATCAGATTTCTAGCATCTTCAAGGTCTGAAGATATTCTTTCAAAATCTGAAATAACTTTATCTTTGGATTTTTTTTCCTGTTGTAGTTGCACCTTTAGTATCTAATTCTCCTTTTGCATTTCTTGATTTCACTTAGAGCACATATGAACTCTCCTTCTATGTCAATTTCACATTCTTGTTCATCATACTCTTGATTGTGATCTTCTTACAAATCTGATTGGGTCTCATCTTTTTCATGTGATTGTCTTCTTTCAATTTCACTTTCTTTAGACACCAAGTTATCCTCTTCTTCACCATCATCTTGATAGATTCTTATCAATTATTTCCACACATCCTTAGTTGTTTCACAATGTTGAAATTTACAAGCAAATTCATTAGATAATCCTGATAGAATAACTTTCTTTGCTGTATGATTCTATTTAAAAGCCTCTATGTTATTTGCAGAATTACGTGATTGAGAAGAATTAAAATATCCATTTTCAATAGACATCCATACACCATACCCTAAATAAGATCAATATACTTGCATTCTCATACACCAAACTCAAAAATATAAACCATCAAAGAAAGGAGCTCCTAAAACCTTTTCCTCTAATTCAATACAAGATTCAACTTGTGAGACATTTCTATCAACAGGTTCTATATCAATATTTGAATTTGATAAAGATGGAGTCTTTTGACTAGTATGAGACTTCACATTTTTATTTTCTTTATTTCTTTTGCACTTACCCATGGTACTCCACACATAGGACCTACCCAAACTAATTAGGCTTCTATAGGGAACCTAGGCTCTGATACCACTTGTTGGAGTTCAAAACAACACTGAGACGGGAGTGAATCAGTGTTGTATAAATTTTACAATTTTTACACCTTTTGACTTACAGGATAAAGTGAGAGAAAGACATCAATGATTTGTTAACACACATATGCACAATTATAATATTAAAGGCATGAATCAAGACATTAAGTACAAATCATTTATGAACACATGAAGACACATAAGAAATATAACACAAGATATGATGAGTGGAAAACCCACAAGGGGTAGAAAAAGAACTCTGAAATGCCCCACTGGCTTAATCAAAAACCTCACTAGTTACAAACTAGTCTCACTGACCATACAAGCCTCACTGGCTACAAAGAGGTCTCACTGACCATACAAGTCTCACTGGCATCTACCATCACCATTATCAAACCACCAAATCAAGTGTGTAAGAAATGATTGCAAGTTAATCTGATCTGCACCAATACATAACCTGTATCTCATCAACTCCCCTACAAATAATTCACTGTCAATTCATTATCTTTGTACCATGAATTTATTTGATCCTGATTTAGATTGTCTCTGCACAAACAGTTCATATTATCTTCAAACTTGACATGATGTCTTCTTCCTATGTTTGAGTCATTCCTACAAAAACATTATTTTTTGTATCACACACATAACATTATCTGAATCATCTATGTTTTCTCTTCAAAGATATCTTCACAGAAATGTCTTCACCATAGAATTTTGATTCACACAACTCTATAATCCAAATGCACCTGCAAAACCAATATATATGAGATGACTATTTATATTCTTCAGATTCTACATAAACATTTCCATCCTACAAGAAAAATAAAATTAATTTTTTTAAGTCCATTCTCTTTCCTCTCTCTCTGATTCATTTGCATAAGTCTTTTCACATTCTTCTTCCCATTTGTTTTCTCTTTCATAAAAATTTTATTTCCTGCAATTTTCATCTGTAATATCATTATATAAAAATGAAAAAGAATTTTTCATTTTCTCTTCTTTCATATTCCTCTTTTCTCATCTTTCAATACTCTTGGAAAATAATATCATTCTTTCACAAAGCACCTGCAATAAAATTAAAAACAAAAAGACTCTTGGAATTCCTCTCCTCTACATATATTCAATCTGAAAAACAAATTGTTCCCATAAAATAACTTCTTCAATAAAATCTTCAATCTGCCTCCTATCTATTTCTCTCCTCTGGACCATTGATCAATAATCTTCTTCATAAAAAAAACTCTTCAATGTTTTTTTTAATCTCTTTATTGTCTCCAATAAAAGAACATAAATAATATATATTAAAAAAAAATCTTCAAGTGATCTACAAAAAAAATATCTCTGTGAAGTCCATAGTCATTACTTTGAACCTTTTCACTATCTCCATAAGAAGAAGACAAAAAACTTTTAAGATTCACTCAAGAAGAATTTTATTCAACACTACCCATTATAGAAAAAAAAATACTTCCTTCTTTATCTCTTCAATGAATGAGATAGGATAATTAAAATAGAAAGAATCTCTTTCAAAAACTCACAAAAAGATCTTCTAAAAAAGCATCTTTAAAAATCCCAAAAATTTGCCTTTAAATCGGGCTAAACATAGCCTCATAAAAACACTTTCCAAACTAGTCTCTCACAGTGACGTTCACTAGCCCGTCAAAGAAGATACATCGAGATGAGGATCAAGGTTTGAATATTGACCTTAGATATTCTATTTTGTGCTTTTCAAAGTTTTAAAACTGACTGTTGATATGCCTTTCATGCCCACTGCATATAAGAGGTAACCGATGATATTGGTTTGGCTAGAAATAGGGACCGGTCGCACCATGGTCTTAAACCCTTTAGAAGGTCACCTTAAGTGATGGTGACTTGTAATATCAAGTCAACATAAAATTAAAACATAACTTGTGCCTTTTTGAATTTGACGATTAGATTTAGGATTCATGTGACATAGTTTAGGGTTTAAAAAAACATAAACTATTAAAAAGAAATCTTCAATACTGATCAACCATGCAAATCAAATATTTTCCCTACTACTGACAACTAACTATCATAACATCAAGGACATCAACTCCTTCAAAAATCAACACATACCATAAGTATGATAAGCATTAGTTCAAACATAAGCATCTATTCACCTTTTTCAATCGAAGAACATACAAATTGTCAGATCATATCTCTCAACATCACCACTCAACAAGGATGTTTAACAACAGGCAAAGAAGAGGCAAAGTAACTCCTGAAGTGTCAGATCATAACATTATGATAAAGCAACTCCTTAAGCAGAAGCATGATATGAACATGAAGCAACAAATGAAGTATGTGATCTTTATCATGTCATGAAACAACCTCCTAACCATTCCTAAACCTTGAAATGTAACAAACTTCAAAACATGCCATATCAATCTTGCATTATCACAATAGCCTTGACATACCAAACTGCTCATGTCAACTATTGTACCAAGTGTATGAGATAGCATGAGAGCATGTCAACTATATAGTCAAGTGCATATCAACATAGAGCATGTTACCGTCTTAAACCACACCAAAAACCAATCATATGTTGAAGTTCTGATTCCAATGAACCACCACCAACATGAGGCCAACATCAAGTGAAGAAGCATGAAGAACATCATCAACTTCATGTGATGCTATGAAAAACAAGACTCAACAACCATGAAGATCAAAACTCTTCAACATCATCAAGTGAAGATGTAGCATGACACAAAGAGTCTATCATTAACAAGGTCTTCTTACTATAACAACTCCATCAAACATTCTAATTCTATGGTTCTTTGCAATATTAATGACAGACACCAACCACCAACTCATTAATTTGAAAGACATTAAACTTGTCAAGTATCAACATCACAAAGATCAAGCATCAACCTACTCAACTCTAAAGTATGATGATGCATGAAGTATGAACTACTTGTAAGCAATGAAGTATTTAGAGAATTCCTGAAGCACTAACTCGATAAACCTCTCAAATCTTCTCAATTCATTAACTCAACACCTGCATCATCCGTACATCCTTTTGACATCAATGACAATCAATCTCCATCACTATGGTTGTTGGTAATTCTTTAATGTAACATGATAACATAATCACATAAATACCCACCAAGTGTAATGATTATGACTGGCATCTTGATGATAGCATGTGTAAGTTTTAATCACATCATAATAGTCTATTAAACACTTAATACAAGCCCTATCTTCATTTTTTAATAGAATTGGAGGTTTATAGGATGACATTCATAGTAGATTTGCTGACAGTCCCCTGAGCCTTGTATAGTGGTTCTCATTTTAGAGCTTAAACAAATACTTTAATAGCATGCAATATATTTAGTCCTCATAATTATTATGATGTAGAGCAGGGGTATAAAATGATCAAACACAATCAAAAAACCACTCACAAGAACCCTTAGTTATTATCTATTGGATTTCCTTCTCAAACTACCATTGATCCTTGTAGCCTTTCAAAAAGGCCTTTTTGGACATAACTTTTAGAGCAAACCTAACATTTAGAAAGTGAGACCAGTTTGAGATACCCTTTTGGCCACTAAAACACATATCACCATTCAACTGACCCCAACTAACTTTTGAAACAACATTGCAAATTGGTTCGTTAAATAGAAAAGTTGTCATTGACAACATTGACAACAAATAGCAATTTTTACATCTTTTAACCAATTGACTCCAAACTTTCCACAATGACTCCAAATGATCATCCATGGCCCAAAATGACCTTGTTCACATGAAACAACAAAAAATAAGACAAATCCCAAAGTTTGAACATCTTGACCAAGAGGGTGCTCCTGCACCAGATTATGCTTACTAAGACAACATCTTGATGACCTCCCAGATCCACATTCCTCTTTTATTCATAATGATATTCTTCACAGTTAGGGTTTAATTAATTACCCATGCCCCATTTGAAGCTACTCGCAAAGGGGTCCATTCAAGTCATGATTTTTGTCTTCACACGTCTTCCTCTAGACTTTGGGACAATGGTTATAACTTTTTTCATGGGTCAAGAAAATGAACTACAGAATAATTTTTCAGAAGTTACAAACCATATGCATGTCTAGGACAACCTGGGCATCATAAAAATGACTTTTTATCAAACCTACAACAGCCATGAACATGAAGAACAAGTTGCTGATTTGATTGAGAAAATGGGTATAAATCAAGCTAGTCTTTCGCCACAAGGGGAGGTGCATGATATGTGTGCATTTGGATGAGTTTAAAAGTATTTTAGATACCTCCTGATATTTCCCTAGCCCAGGAAATGCTCACACATGAACAAAAGCAAGAATTAGGGGAGTTTTCTCATGATCTTGATATTGTCAATTCAAGGAATTTGAGTGCTTTTTGGGACAATTTTTTGGTCTATCATATCTTTTAATAATTTTTGTCCTATTTATGATTTAACTTTGATCATGGTCTATCATATCTTAATAAACAAGGACAGTGATGAATTTCATTAAATTGGAGCTCCTAAAGTGATGCAAATCACCAAACATGATAACTTATTTTATATTTTTTTTTATTGTGACCATTATTCATTGTCATTATAAAGGTTCTAATTATCATTGTCTTATTCATTATGCTTGTTGAAATCATCATCATGCCAAGGAAATGAGAAAAGAATCTAACACCAAAAGAGCGTGAAGCTGAGAATGAGAGGAAAAGAGAAATAAGGAGGTGAATTCGGGAAAGTAGGAAATTGTCAACCATATAAGAAGACATTCCACCATTGCCAATTGAAGAGGAACATGACATGTCTCATGAAGCTAAGAGAGAGATGGAATTGGCAACATAAAGGGAATGAATGCAAAACCTCTGTGTAATGAGGAAAGAGAATCTCCAAGTTAGAGGCACTCTATTGTCCACAGGTCAAGTTGAAGGAACACCATCATTATCTTCTCGAATTGGAGACACTCCATCTTTCACAGGTGAAGTAGAAGGTACATCTGCATTTTCTTCTCAAGTTGGTGGCATGCCATAATTCACACCTCAAGTTGAAGGTATGTCATTTTCATCCTTTTTTCCTCCAATTGAAGGTATGTCATCTATCCCATCTCAAGTAAATATTAAAGAAATTCCTAATGTTGAGTCTACTTTACCAATTAAAATGTCTCCTAGAATTTTGCAAAGGAAGCCTAAGTTTCTAATTGATATTGATGAGAATGTATTGAAGCCCATTCAGGATAAGATTCCCATGCGCACTTGCCAAAGATATGCAAATAAGATATGGAAAATACTCTTTGAGCATTTAAATGAAATCGGAAGATGTCAACTCATTGTTGAATTGATGAGAAATTTGAAATTTAGGCCCACTATGAAGATTCTTGTCCTAAGAACATCAAATGCCACAAGTAAAAAATCAATTGTCAAGAATCTAATGAGTGCATATGAGAGTGTGGGTTCCACCTCACGCACCAAAGATAGAATGTCACACGACATGTCATTACATCGACAATAGTAAGCGAGCAAACAAAACAATCTTTCCTCATTAGAAAAACAAGTCAAGCATTGAAAATAAGTAGAAAAACTCTAATGAGAGCCATTGGAAGACGTCAAAGAGTTGAGGACCCAAACACTAATGAATTGTGAGCATTCTCTAGGAGACTCCCACGGAAAGACAAAGTTGTTATTGAAGCTTTGAGATCACTAATTGAAGACTTTTGGAAGAATTGCACAAGGGTATCTCTGAACCAAAGGGATGTGGTAAGAAGGAGAATTAGTAGTCGAAACCGTGAGCCACATCCAAAGCATTTTTTGGATATGACTCAAACACAATTTTTGGTAAATTTCTAGAGATGTCAAATTAAAATTTCTCAAAGATATTTTGAAATGCTAAAACCTTTCTTTGTCAAAATAAATCACACACGCACTACTTGTTGTTGTAGATTACATATTGAATTTTCTAACCATTCTAATGTTTATCGGTCTATATGTTTAGATTTGCATACTAACAATGTTTTGTAGGATTGTGGCATACATACCCCACCAACTACTTCAAGAGACTTCATATCAATAATTTTATGTGATAGAGAGGAAGGTCAAATACTCTACAGAAAATTATGCTTGGATGGCACATGTCAGCATTGCGGTGGCTTGCAATGTATGCCAATATGTGAACATATGGAAAGAACACATGTGGTTGGAAACAAACTAGTAGAGTTTGGCAAGTATAAAATAGTGGCATACAATTAAAAAGATGGTAAAGAAGAAAAGAGGTGTGAATATGTTATTCAAAAGATTCCAGCGTATCAGTTTATGTCTATATTTCATGACAATATAGTGTATGAGTATGTAAGACATGCCCATAGAGCTCAATGGTTGGACTTGCAATTCAAGTTATGCAAGGACACGTTTCTAGTTGGTATCATTGTTTCATTCATTGAATTTGCAGAGAACTACAGTCTACAGCCACAACATGAGGTGCAATTCCAATATTACAACTCGACACAGGTTTCTATATTTGTGCACATTACATTCATTCATGCGAATGATATTACAGAGGATGACAAAAAGATCATAAGGGAGTATCATTTTTATATAAGAGATGATCACATGCATTCCACGGAGTTTGTGCAAGGTTGCTTTCAGGTGTTCTACAATGATTTGGCTAGAAGGGGCATACCATTCAGTCAACATATCATATGGTCAGATAACTGTGCATCACAATTCAGAAACTCACAAAATTTCTATTGGTTGAGCAAGAGGCATAATATTATAGGTGTTCAGCATATGTGGAACTTTTGTGAGGCTAGGCATGGAAAGGGGGAGCATGATGGTGCAGGAGCATGTATCAAAAGAGCCATAGCACGAGAAGAGTTAAAGTGTAAAGACAATGCAAACTTGACAAATGCAAAATCAATCATCAAGTGGTGTAATGCTTCGATGGGTCTAGGTAATGAAGGTAAGTCTTCAGTTTGTAGATTTTTTTGGTTGAAAGATGATACTAACATTACATCATATGAGGACTGTTGTACACTGATAGGATCAAGTGAGTTATACTCTTTCAAAAGCTCAATTGCAGGTTCATGGAGTATCCATACATGAAAGATGGCATGCTTTTGTTTTTCATGTACAATTCAAGCCTAGAATGAGTGCGAGTCAAAGGAGTGGGTTGACGAATGGCTGTTAAGTTATCTTAGCCCACTTGACACGTATCAACCCCTGACGACATTGGAACTGACAGAGATGGAATCATTAGTTGACTTTGACCACATATCAGATATAGTTCAACTAGGTAATATATCTACTTGCATAGTTTTCAAGATAAATCCTAATGTTATCTTACTTTGTAGTATTTTTGTAATGTTGACTAATTTCATCTAATTTATGTTTATGCAGTTACTGTAGATGAAGATAACGAAGAGGGAACAGATTATTACTTGTATCATTGTGTTGAGGCCAAAACCAAATTGGAGGCCCCAGTTATAGATGGAAAAAATATCGAATGCCCTATAGGCTCAGTGGTTGTTACTAGAACATGGCTTAGAAGGTACCCACATCCAAGTGTTAATGTTTGGTTGTTTGAGGACTTTGGCATGCATCGAAAGATTCTTCATTACTTGAATCTTGTCGTGGCAACCAATATTTATTTGATACAATATCGAGGTAGACCTTTGAACAAGACCTTGTGGAAGGTGCATGAGTCTGACCATGAGGCAATACTTGACACAATAAAGAGTAGAGAAGACCCAGATGGTTCGTTGGATTAATTTGTAAGTATGCATAAAACTTTCCTAGATGGTTACTTGTACTTTGTTTTGTATATAAACAGTAGTATGAATTGCTTCCCTCCAGTATACATCTGGTAGGTTTGCTTCTCTTACCATTGTCCTTTACATATGTGATAATCAGATGGCGGTAAGTGATCATGGAGAGTGATCATCAGATGGCGGTAAGTGATCCAGTAGACAAGATGATGGAGAGTGATCATCAGATGGTGGTAAGTGATTGATTATATATGTGATTTTATATATTTCATGTACATTTTCTATAGTAAATGGCATATTGTTTGATTGTATTAACAGGTGGAACTGCATGAACTTGAACTGTCAAAGAGGTCTACTCAACGAAAAAAAGAGGATGAGTCATAGCTTGGCTCTCCATCTTCACGGTCAAGCAAGGGCCACTGATTATTTCATAAAAGTCCATAGGAAACTAGTTTTTGGGACATTTTTTGTATGCCTAGATGGCTTTGTATGTACATACTTTTGTATGTTATCGATGTATATTTTTTGTATATATGCCTGTATGGCTTTGTTTGGACATGCGTATATGGATTTTTTATGTAAACTAGATGTTATGTTCATGACATTATGTATATGGTAGTTTATATTAAATATTTAATATGATGATCAATTATCCTTACATGAATTGGGTTTTATGCGTGCCAATTGCATTTGCTTGAAAGTAAGGAATGCATAATTGTGTAGGTCTATTGGTTGTCTATTGTTTGATGATACCATTATGATTTTAGGATATGTTGTTGGGTTTTGTGATATAAAGACACTTGTTCGATTGGGTTGTGATTCTTCCTCATGACAGGAGTTTGTCCATGTCTTCATGTTTCTTTGTCCTCCATGTCTTCAATGTTCTCAGTGTCTTCATGTGTCAAAGATTTCTTTAGTTTCCTTATCATGTTGATGTTGATCACAAAATATGGTGTTAAGCACCTCAATCGTTCGAGGTAGCAGGCTACCGACAAAGTCCCTTAAGATCCCTAAGACAAAAAAACTGCCAAACTTTGATAGAGGTATTCTCAAAATTTGTGGCAGCTAGGAATGTTTCGTTTAGACCTACAGGTGCATGTGGGGTCCATCCACAATAATCTCTCTCAGTTTTGGTCAACTCCAGTTCATTTGACCATGCCAAAATCAAATGCATTCTTGCAAAATGCTTTAGTTTCATGCAGTGGAAAGGTGCTAGGAGTGACATTTTGTAATCCATAGCTCGTGGGGCTGAATGGACTTCACCAATGCATTGGGGTGGGTAGGTAAATGCCAGGGGAAGTCATATTTCATGTGCCAAGTGCACCAGTTGTTCAGAGCAGCAGGCTACCAACAAAGTCCCTTAAGATCCCTAAGATGAATTGCCAAACTTTGACAGACTAGTTCTCAGAATTTGTGGTAGTTGAGAACATTTTGTTTGGACCTACAGGTGTATGTGGGGTCTGTTCACAATAACCTCTCTCAGTTTTGGTCAACCCTAGTCCATTTGACCTTGCCGAAATCAAATACATTCTTACAAAATAATTTAGTTTCATGCAGTGGAAAGGTGCTAGGAGTGACATTTTGCATTCCATAGCTCATGGGGCCGAACGGACTTTGCCAACATGTCAAGGTGGGCAGGTAAATGCCAGGGGAGGTCTCATTTTGTGTGCCAAGTGCCCTAGATGTTTGGGGCAGCAGGCTACTGGCAAAGTCCCTTAAAATCCCTAAGACAAAAAAATACCAAACTTTGACGAAGCACTTCTCAAAATTTGTGGTAGATGGGAACCTTTCGTTTGGACCTTAGGTGCATGTGGGGTCCATCCACAATAACCTCTCTCAGTTTTGGTCAACTCCAATCCATTTGATCATGCCAAAATCAAATACATTCTTGCAAAATGCTTTAGTTTCATGCAGTGGAAAGGTGCTAGGAGTGACATTTTGCATTCCATAGGTCATGGGACCAAATGGACTTTTCCAATGTGTCGGGGTGGGTGGGTAAATGTCAAGGAAGGTCTCATTTCATGTGCCAAGCGCACCAATCATTCAGGGTAGCAGGCTACAGGCAAAGTCCCTGAAGAGCCCAAAGTGTAAAAAGGTGGCAATCTTTGATGAGCTATTACTTAGAAACTGTGACACTTAGAAATATTTTGTCTAAGGCAACGTGATCATGTAGAATCCCTATACAATAACCTCTCTCAGTTTTTGATATGTCTGAGGCGTTTGCCTATGGTGAAAGGTTTTCTGCTGCCCTCAAAATCATCAGAATGAGGTAGTGTAAAGTTGCGAAGGGGTGTAACTTTTGTCCTGCTCTTGATGCTACCAAACTGACAATTCCAACATGTCTGAATGGATATGTTTAGGCTAGGCATGGTCTTTTTTTGTACCCAAACATGCTGAAACAGTTCAAGCTACATTGTACCAGCAATATCCCTGAAGAGTCCAAAGTGCAAAAAGGCAACAATCTTTGACGAGTTATTACTCAGAAACCTTGACATCTAGAAACATTCTGTCTGAGCCAACCCGATCATGTAGAACCCCTCTACAATAACCTCTCTCATTTTTTGATATATCTGAGGCATTCAACCATGGTGAAAAGTTTTCTGCTGCCCCTAAAATTGTCAAAAGGAGGTAGTGTAAAGTTGCAAAGGGGTGTAACTTTCATCCTGCTCCTGATGTGACCAAACTAATAGTTCCAATGCATCTGGATGGGTATGTTTAGACTAAGCATGGTCCTATTTTGCACCCAAACATGCCGAAACAATTCAAGCTACATTGTACCAGTGATATCCCTGAAGAGTCTAAAGTGCAAAAAGGCAGCAATCTTTGACGAGCTGTTACTTGGAAACTGTGACACTTAGAAACATTTTGTCTGAGGCAACATGATCATGTGGAACCCTTATACAATAACCTCTCTCAGTTTTTGATATCTATGAGGCATTTGACCATGGTGAAAGGTTTTATGATGCCCCCAAAATTGTCAGAAGGAGGTAGTGTAAAGTTGCAAAGGGGTGTAACTTTCATCCTGCTCATGATGCGACCAAACTAATAGTTCCAATGCATCCAGATGGGTATGTTTAGGCTAGGCATGGTCTTGTTTTGCACCCAAACATGCCAAAATAGTTTGAGCTACATTGTACCGGCGATATCCCTGAAGAGTCCAAAGTGCAAAAAGGTAGAAATCTTTGACAAGTTGTTACTCAGAAACCGTGACACTTAGAAACATTCCGTCTAAGGTAACGCAATCATGTAGAATCCCTCTACAATAATCTCTCTCAATTTTTGATATCTCTGAGGTGTTCGATGGTGGTGAAAGGTTTTCTGCTGCCCCCAAAATCATCAAAAGGAGGTAGTGTAAAGTTGCAAAGGGGTGTAACTTTCATCCTGCTCCTGATGCAACCAAACTGATAGTTCCAACGCATCCGGATGGGTATGTTTAGGCTAGGCAGTCTTGTTTTGTACCCAAGGCATGTCAATTGTTTGACCTAACACCTCAAAGAGATCTTCTATGATGGAATGCAATGATTGCAAGATATGCAAAAAATGGATTTGTTGAAAAGGCTTTAGAAACTTCTGAGCAAATGCAATTGGCATGTGTAAAGCCAAATTCCACAAGCTTTGCTAGCATCCTCCAAATTAGGATCTTTGGAACATGGTATGGACAACCATCAAAGCATAAAGGATATAGGAATTTTGCCTGATGTTGTAATTGTCGCTGCCCTTGTAGACATGTATGCAAAGTGTGGAAGCATAGACAAGGCACGTGGATTGTTTGATCATACAACACCTCAAAGCATAAAGGATATAGGAATTTTGCTAGATGTTGTAATTGTTGCTTCCCTTGTAGACATGTATGCAAAGTGTGGAAGAATAGACAAGGCACATGGATGGTTTGACCTAACACCTCAAAGCATAAAAGATACTAGAATTTTGCCAGATAACAACCTTATGATTTCATGATAGTCCCTTGATTGTCCATGCTTTTGATTGTTTTGTGCCTTCTTGATTGTGTACGAGGGTTTGGTGAGTTGTCATTGGCACCCAAACCCTAGGTCTTCATTAGAAATCCTTGAATGTTAATTATTGCCATTATGCTTCTTTCTTATTAATTCTTACTAATTAGGGTAATCATATAGAAATATATAGTATCTCATGTATTCTTACAAAATGCATATGGGAATTTTATCAAATATTGTAGTTGCATTGAATGATGCCTCAAAAAAATGTGGTCTATTGGAATTTTGAAAAATGTTGTAGTTGCAACTGCCCTAGAAGACATGTATGCAAAATGCAGAAGCATAGAAAAGGTGAGTGAACTATTTGACATGATGCCTCAAATAAATGTGGTCTCATGGAATGGTATAGTTACAGGATATGCAAATAATGGATTTGTCAATAAGGCTTCAGAAACTTTCAAGCAAAACCAATTGGTGGGTGTAAAGCTAAAATCCACAACCTTTGACTACATCCTCTCTGTGTAACAAACTAAAACTATGTAACTAATGGATATGCAATGTATTATATATGTTTAACATCTTCAAACTATGTAACTAATAGATGTGCAACAACTATAAACTGGATCACACTTGACAGACAACATGGTGATCACTGTCACTAGATTGCCAACACAGAACTGCAACAACACTGCAATCTGCAACAACACATAAGCAAGAGAATCTATCAAGCCTACAAGTTTGACATACAAGAGGATCATAAAGTTGTTGTCTCCAAGTCTGCAATCATCAACAAGCAAAGGTCTGCTACCAAACAATGCATCAAAAAGGTCAACTTCTCCTTTAGGATGCATCATGATGCTACATACATCTACAAGGTCTATTCTATCAGGATGTATGCAAAATGTAGAAGCACAGACAAGGCAAGTGAACTATTTGATAGGATACAAAAAGGGTCTAGTACAACTATGTATGCAAAATGTAGAAGCATATGGGAATTTTATCAAATATTGTACTTGCATGGAATGATGACTCAAAGAAATGCGGTCTCATGGAACATGCCATTATTGTAGGATATGCACAAAATGGATTTGTTGATATGCCATTAGAAACTTTCAAACAAAAGCAATAGGTAGGTGTAAATCCAAATTCCACAACCTTTGATTGCATCCTCTTTGCCTATGCCAAACTGAGATCTTTGGAACATGGTACATGGACATCCATCAAAGCATAAAGGATATGGGAATTTTGATAGATGTTGTAGTTGCAATTGCCCTAGAAGACATATATGTAAAATGTCAAAGCATAGATGAGACAAGTGAATTGTTTGACATGATGCCTCAAATAAATGTTCTCTCATGGAATGCCATGATTGTAGGATATGCATAAAATGGATTTTTTGATAAGGCTTTAGAAACATACAAGAAAAAGCAATTGATAGGTGTAAATGCCAAAATGGGATCTTTGGAATAGGGTAAATAGATTGTTTGGAACAGTGTATGGACAGCCATCAAAGCATAAAGGATATAGGAAATTTGTCACATGCTATAATTTTGCAACTGCTCTTGTAGACATGTATGCAAAGTGTGGAAGCATAGACAAGGCACGTGAATTGTTTGACATGATGACCCAAAGAAATGTTGCCTCATTGAATGCAATGATTGCAAGATATGAACAAAATGGATTTTTTGATAAGGCTTTAGAAACTTTCAAGCAAATGCAATTGGTGGGTGTAAAGCAAAATTCCACAACCTTAGCCAGTATCCTCCTTACCTATGCCAAAATAGACATCCATCAAAGGATAAAACATATGGGAATTTTGTTAGATGTTGGAGTTGCAACTGCCCTCAGAGACATGTATGCAAAGTGTGGAAGCATAGACAAGGCACGTGAATTGTTTGGCATGATGCCTCAAAGAAATGTCACCTCATGAAATGCAATGAATGCAAGATATGAACATTTAATGGATTTTTTTATAAGCCTTTAGAAAGTTTAAAGAAAATGCAATTGGCGAGCACGTAAAGCCAAATTCCAAAAACCTTAGAAGTGGTATCATTGGAACACGGTATAGACATCCATCAAAGCATAAAGGATATAGGAATTTTGTCAAATGTTGTAGTTGTAAGTACCCTGCAAGACATGTATGCAAAGTGTGGAAGCATATACAACGAACGTGAACTATTTGACATGATGCCTCAAAGAAATGTTGTCTAATGGAATGTAATGATTGCAAGATATGCATGAAATGGATTTTTCATAAGGCTTTAAAAACTCTCAAGAAAATGCACAAAAGTAAATTTCAACCAAATGCAAATTTTGGCATGTCTAAAACCAAATTGCACAACCTTATCCAACTTCCTCCTTGCCTATGCTAGAATGGGATCTAGGGAACATGGTGTGGACAACCGTGGAGGTGTCGGTGACTGTTGAAATCATCAAATTGTCACAAAATAATATTACCATTGACATATCTACAATAATTACGATCATGTGATAAATTACATACAGGTACTGACTTGACCTCCTCTCATAACCCACCAATGGATGGAGAACAAACGCAGGATGAAGACTCTAACCCTAGAATTTCATTGTGCAGACAATTACATACATGTTGTTTTTGACTTATAATATAGATAATCATATAAAATTAATTACAAAATTCAAATAACAATATATTATATCAAGATGAAACTTGTAACAAATTACCTAAGAGTCAATACCAAATGTAGTCTGTAAAAGATCATCAGTGATAACAATCTGATCCAATATGGATGTCTCCATCATTGGATGTTGCTCCTACGTCGCAGCATCCTACCAAGGGTTTTGCCATGCATCCTACGTCTCAGCATCCTATTGAGAGTCCTATCATGTGTCATGCATCCCATAATCACATAGGTTCCCACATGAACTACACAAATGTGGGGACACATGATGCCTACTGCTCTCACCCTCATCGGCCTGGGTAAGATCATCGACATGCTATGATAGAGTTTGGGTAAGAGTAGTCAATGAATGTAATGTCTCCACCTCAACACTCTCCTTCAAAGCCAAAGGGAGTGACCTGCGTTATGGCCTCAATAGGGGTACAGGCACATGGTTTTCATCTCGCTGAGCCATGGGTCTATCTTGGGTAGAGACACCACCTCTACCCTAGAACTCATGAATGTCAAAATAATTAAGAATATTGTTGAGGACGAACTCGCAATGGAATTTTTTCAAGAAATATTGTAGTACCTCATCATTGTTGCATGGGCACTCATCGAAGACCATGTACCTTTTATCCCAAAAGCTTTGGGATATTTCTTCATTCCTACACCAATGAATAGGAAACTGTTTGCAAGTTTCTTCTAATCTTTAGCCGATTTTGGGATTAATACATAATTAAGATTTTGTAATTTTTTCATTCTTGACTTGTTCATATGACAACTTGTCGACATAATATTACCGACACCTCTCCCTATAGTCTTGGAATTCAGTGATTTGTTTTGTCATTGAATCAATGTAGGAAACAATCTCCTCTAGTGATTTTGCAAGTGCCCTCCTACGGTCGGTGGTTCCACTTGGATTATTTAGCGTTTGAATAACAATTTGAAGATGTTTCTTGTTTTCTTATATTATTCATAGGTAGTTTTCTTGACTATCCCTTACATTGTGAGGAAGTGAAGGTGGGTTTGGAGGGTTTGGAGGGTTTGGGGGGTTGTTTTCACCCTCATTAGCTAGATTTGGGTTTTCTCTTGCCTCAAAAACTGTAAATACAATATAAAAACCAATCAAACAATGGAAAATCAAAAAATTCTTCTAAAACTAACAAAAATTGATCAAACCCTACCTTCTTCAACTGCTAGACCCTCCAAATTTGTTGCATGATGTCTTTGTCAGCGAGGTGGCATCGTGAAAATGATGTTTTCTCTCTTGCATGTGCTTGGAGAGGCTTTCCTTGGATGCACTTGCGCTTTCTTTTTAGGTTCTTGGCACACAAAAGAGTTCTCTCGCAGTGAATGGCAGAAATGACAAATGTTTTGCACTTTTTATGTCAGGAAGAATGCAAGTGCGTTATAATGCACTCACGTTTTGCCTTGTTTTGGACCATGGTGGCAACTTTTGGTCCCCCATCTTTATGCATTCACCTGCACAATGAAGTATAAGATAACATAGAAATCAAAATGACAAAGCAAACCAAAAACGAATCTCTACACTAAGCTTGGCTCTCCTCCATTGCTCTTCTCAATCTCGCATAGGAATGCAAGATTTCGAAGGATGAATATTGGTTGTTCATTCCAACAACATAATAATACTTGGAAACTAAATGATCAAATGGCTTGGGTGAGGGTTAATTTATAGGAAATGACTGATTTGAATGAAGGGCTATGATTAAAAGTTGATTTGAATGGTGTGGACAGTTGAGATTGAATAGGGTTTCCCACTCCATGAGGAGTTGTAGTGATGTGACAAGTGTGCGGATAGGAATAGGGTTGGCCTAATTTAAATAAAAGATTATTTAAATTAGTTGGACATGTGAAGGCATTAAATAGAAAATGTAGTATGTGACATGTGTTGCAATGAGATGAAAGGTGAAGACTAATTCAAATATTTTATTTGAATTAGTTGGAAAATGGGAGAAGGGAAATTAATTAAATAAATATTTATTTAATTAATTGGCTAATATTTATTTAATTAATTGGCTAGTGGGATAAATGGGATTAGGAGTGGGATTAGGACAAAATGTCATATGATGTCTCTAGTAATTTATTAACAAGGTGATGTTGCAAGACATGGACAATTTTAAGTGTCTATAGAAGGTATAAATGAAAAATAAATAACTTGTAGAATTTCAACATGATCAAGTAGAAGAGATGAGGCTCCTCTAAAGATAGTCATAATATACATATTGGTTTTGCTTAAAATTCCAAGGATACACCTAGAACATTTCATGTCAATGTTACACAAAAAGATATCAAATGCAATGACAATGAAGGAAATATTTACATGAAAGTTAATATCAATTGAATACCATGTGGTGGTAAGATGGTTGACCCTAGTTCCATAATGAGCATTATATTGGAGGTAAAGTTATATAATCAAAATCAAGATGACCCAATCACATTCTTGTGTTCATGACCAATATGTTAAAAAATAAACATCATGGAAAATTCTCATGAACAAGAACATGAAACACAAATGACAACATCTTAGTTAGCTTCTTTAAAGATAACATCAAAGGTGCCACCTTTATATGCCACTTTTTTTCATAGAGGGACAATCTACAATCATGTGTCATTGCCTTTGCCACATGGGTAACATAGCATCATAGAGAATACTTGCAGTGGGAGTACTAATTTATGTGAAAAAGTCTTTGTGAGATTAACTCATCACCACTAGAATTTACTAATTATATTCTTGGCTAATGTCTTTTCCATGCCTATCATTTGCTTTCTTTGTCACATTTTATAATATTACATTATTAAATACTATATTCTTGTGCTTTGCCATGTTTTCAAATGATGTTGCCACTTAGGGGGAAAGGTTTTATTTTCTTTTTGTATGTTATGTACATTCACACTTGCTCCCTCTAGAAGAATTGCGAACACCTTCCACACTTGTTCCAATACATCAAACACATAAGTAAGTCTATCTCAAGTACACATTCCATACTTAGTTTCCTTTATCTCTCAAACTTAGTTTTCTTTAATCAAGTATAATTAGTTTTTAGTCATTGTTTATTTTACATATCATTCTCAAATATTATACTCAAATTTCAAGTTCCATAGTTTTCAATTTTAATTTTCTTTCCTTCTTGGTTTGTGTGCACTCCTTCACACTCAACACAATTTGAGGGGGGGCATATAATCACTAATTCTATTCTTATTTTGTTGGTAGTTTTCACAAGTTGGGTTTTTTCCTTCAATTGTGTAATAGGCTCAATGGACACTTATTATATATCAAGGACAAAGGGAGTGCACACTTCTTCCAATAGCTCATATTTTTAGATTCTAGAAAATGAATGTCTTTTTATGAGTGTTATTTCTATTATTTCTACTTTACATCATGGTTGTTCATTTAGATTTACATACACACCAAAGTGGGGCAAAATGTAAAGGAAAAAATTGCATACTTTAGACCCTTACATTTATGTTTTGTGCCACTTTGTGTGGATGTCGAGTATATGCGTAGTTCTAGCACTTAATTAGGCTCATTTGGTACACTCACTTACCCTAATCTTCAATCCAATACTCTATTCTTCATATCAACACTGGGCTATTTCTCAAGACTTTTTACCTTCCTAGACTACATCACACTTGCAATCATGTCTCGTAGAAAGAACTAAACACATTATCTAGTCAGGCCCAATTTCAAAATTCAAATTTTATGCTTTCAAGGTTGTCAGTTCCCCTAGATATGATTGTTATCCATTAGCAACTATGCCAAAAGTTTAGAATTATGTGTCTATGGTTGTGTTTTTAAAGACATCATCTTAAGTCACTTTTTATAATGAATTGTCAATTAGTGTCATCTTGCATTCATATATTAACCAATCTCTACCTTAATCACAACTTACTCCTAGCCTCAATCATAGCTCAGTCTCATCTTATTCAATCATGACCTACTCAACAATCAACATCCGTTACTTTTAGTTTTTCTATTTCAAGTTTGTCAAACCAACCTAAGACCCTGGCTATCATCAAGGAAGTTGAGCACTCTTCTCTTTATACATAGTAAACCCCCACCAATGCTCTTTAGCACTATCCTTTCTCAAATGCAAGTATGCACAACAGGATACAAATTCTACATGCACTAAAGTTGAAATTTTGCAATAGTCAAAATTGCACTAAGGACGAGATCACAGTGATAGCATTGTCCTAGCATCTAAAAAGCTCATAATTTATTTTTCATAGACCTATAAACACCAATCCAATTCTAGATTATGTTTTCCAAATATTTGTCACATCTCAATAGTCAAAATAGTCAAAATAATTAGCATCAACACCATGCAAATATCCAAGTAAACTCCTATTTCCATCTTAAGTATTTCAATTATTCTATCTTAAATTATTCAACTTCTCAACCTGGGTCTTAATCTCTATTAATTATAGTAGCATTCGAATAATCCCTGTATTTTTCTTCCCTACAATATGTTAGCTAGGAGATGATTTTGTCCCTCTCACTATTGGATAGGAGAAATTGTTAAGTGGGCTCGCAACTAATGACCAAGTAAAACCTGCTACCTCCTCCAAGTCAACTAGAGAACCACAGGTAACCAATTTTTTTTTTTTTAAATTCATAGCATAGCATAGGCACACTGGAGGTCACATCAACAACACTAGGGGAGTGGTCAAATGATGGAGCTTAGAAAAGGTCAAGACACATCCAAACAAAAAAAGACAGTCTTCGTTGACCCCCAAAAATCTTTGCTCTCTATGCCATTTTAGAGAACCCAAAACCTCATTAGTTCTCTAGGGAGATGACGAGCAAACGTCTATATGCAGCTTTAGCTGCTACCGTAATTATCCTCATTGTCCTCCTCTTGATCTTCATAAGATGCAGGCATAAGAAGAAAAATTCTCACAGAAACAGGGATTTAGCCAATGAAGGCCAGCAGATAAGACTTGAATACAGTTTCTTCAACAAGGTTGCAGGGCTGCCCAGAAAATTCTCTTACAAAGAACTTGAATCTGCAACAGATAATTTCAGGCTCTTATTGGGTAGGGGAGCATCTGCTTCTGTATTCAAAGGGGTCTTTGAAGATGGTACAGAGATAGCTGTGAAGAGAATGAATAGATCAGATCATGGGAGAAAGGAGTTTGAAGCAGAGGTGGCTGCCATAGCTAATGTGAATCATATCAATCTGGTTAGGTTAATTGGGTTCTGTACAGATGGGCCTCATAGAATGCTGGTTTATGAATGTGTCCCCAATGGGTCTTTGGGGTCGTGGATTTTTGGTGCAAGGAGGGAGTATCCCCTAGTGTTGGAATGGGCCCAAAGGTATAGGATTGTTGTGGGTGTTGCCAAGGCCTTGTCATATTTGCACCATGATTGCAGAGCAAGGATTTTGCATCTGGATGTAAAGCCAGGGAATATACTGTTGGATGGGATGTTTGAGGCCAAGGTTTCTGATTTTGGGCTGTCTAGGTTGATGGGTAGGGATGAGAGCAGGGTGATGACAACCATGAGGGGGACCAGGGGCTATTTGGCCCCTGAATGGCTTTTGTCTGAAGGGATTACAATGAAGAGTGATGTGTATGGTTTTGGGATGGTGGTGTTTGAAATAATTGGTGGGAGGAGGAATGTGAGCCAGATAAATGGGGGTGAAAATACTCCAGGTTGGACCTATTTTCCTAGTGTTGTTATGAAGAAGGCAAAGGAGGGGAAGCTAATGGAGATTGTTGATAGGAAATTGGATATTGGGAGCGTTGATGAAAGGCAATTGATATTGTTGACTAAGGTTGCTATTTGGTGTATACAAGAGAAGTCAAGGTTAAGGCCGGCCATGAACAAGGTTGTAGATATGCTTGAAGGGAGGTGTGAGGTACAGGATCCTCCTGAGACGAAGATGATCATAGTTGATTTGTTGAATCTTGATGAGGATTTACATATGCAGAATGGTACAAGAAGCATAGGATCAGCAATTGAAGAAGGGACAGACCAAGATGGAAGAATTATTAACTTTAGAGATCTAAGTTATTCCTATACATTGTCAGTTGTGTCTGGAAGATAAGTCTTGTCCAATGGTATGTGTTTTTTTTTACTGTCTGCCACATGTGGATCTATGTTTTCCATATTTAAGGAATACACATCTCCCAGAGGACAGTTTAATTTTATTAAATATGCAATAAAATGGCCGACGTATGCCATGAAATATCTTATGTAACATGATTAACCCAACTGCTCTTCACCATATTTATGTCTCTGTGCTACTTAGCAGATTTGGCAAACGGCTTTTTGCTAATCTTTGTTAATATAATCATCTTAAGAATCTTGAATCTAAAAAGCAGTTTCAAGGGATTCCCATTGAAAAACTAAATTCTAGATTTCATGCTATATTATTAGTTAATTAATCGAAAAAAATTTATGGGTTTCATGCTGTACTGTTAGTTAATCTAAAAACTTTGTGAAATCATGCTGTATTATTACTTAATCTAGAAATCTAATAGCAGTGGCAGAGGAACTCTGCCTTGATTTTTGAATTAACAAATTCAATATGAGATTTTATGCTTCCACAATCTTAAAAGGTCTCTTTTTTTCTTTTAATCATTAGCCTTATCTGAAGATCTTAGTCAGTTTCCCATCATATTCCATCCTGATGATGGGTTACTCGATTGATCCGAAATGACATGTTCCAGTAGCCTTCAAATTTAATATGCAGTTGTGTATTTCAGTTTAATTTTTTTTATTCTTGCTTATTTTGTTATCTACAAATTGTTAATGTCTTTTGGAAACGTTTTAGATAAGATAAACTTTCTAAAAATTGTTTTGAAAGGTCTCAAACGCTTTCGATTAAGATAAATCGTCTGATAGAAATGAGATGTTTAGAGATATTGCCGATGGGCATTTCTTTCTTGTGCACTTTTTAAATTTCCGAAGTATCATCCCAATTGAGATGGCTCTGAAAATTTCTTTTCATGTGAATACAGGGATTACACAAATGATATGAATGGGCATTGTTTTATAGCTAACAGAATCATAAGAAATGCATGATTGCTGAAGATTAAAACAACTGCTCTGACTAACCAGTTTTCCTTTTAAGTCTGAGAAACAGGGCCAAAAAATAAGAAAATAAGCAGTCTACCTAACAATTTAAGGACCATATAAGAGACCAACAGCTCCAAATACAAGATGGATCATGCTCAACGGGCTTAATCCCCATCTAACTTGAGAAAACAGTTTACTAATAACAACAACAAAACAACCAACCAAAAAAAAATTAATCATTTAAAATTCTTTAAGATGGCATCATTAATCTGGGAAAAACCCTCTCCTAACATTTAAGGCCGACGACTAAACGTTAATCTGTTTCGTCGGCCTCCAATGTTAGAGAACTTTTTTCCCTGAGTAACAAGTCATCTCCACAGAATACGACGCTTGTTTGCTGATAACCTTAACGCAATAAAATATATAAGATATAGGCCCTGTTATTGCCTATTACTTGTATTTTTCTACATGTGGGATTTTCCATATTTTCAACTCCCTCACGGTTATGGGGAAATGGGCACAATGGTTTTAATCATTTAAAAAGTTGAATGTCGTACCACGCGCAACGAAAGTTTTGAAATCAAATAAATTAAAGTAAATAATATAACATTGAAAATTAGCAAACCTCTTCCTCGCTAGGTACCTAATGGGAGCTTCCTGTTTCAGTTCCAGCACTGGAGTTGCTGTTCTTTTGGCATTGTTACTGTTTTTAATGCGTTGCTGCTGTCTTTGTAATTGTATTTCTGGTTTTGAAATGTTTCCTTTTGTAGGGTAATTGCTGTTCATTCTTTTACCTTTGTAATCAGTTTTGTTCAATATTAAAAAAAAAATGTAAAATTGTTATTAATTCCTTTAACTAATGTTTGTTGGAGATTGTTTAAAAAAAAAGATTTTTATAAATTAAATTTTGATTAATTATTTAGGGAACGAAATTGGTGATTTTCTTGAAAAACACTACTAAAGGTGAATTCTCTCCTTTTAAAAAATTGATCACACCCTTTTTTAGATCATCTCACATCGTTAATGATGGAAGGACTGGATTTTGTTATAATTACCAATTAAACTTTGGATGATGTTGATTTTCCTTCAAATAGTCTATTCCCACATGTTATACAAATTATGGATTTATGCGTGGGCACACCATGAATCACTTGAGTTTCTATTATTACTATCATCTCTGCACATGTTCTCATAGCCAATCCAATTTGTTCTTGTTATTGTTTCTCCCTAAATTTTGTGTTTGCAGGGTTTTCGCTTATGTGTGCAACAACATGCAAAGAGTGTTATCTTCCACACATTCTCCTTACAATGGAATGGTTTTAGACCACCACTTTCAAAGAACCTTATACATTATGTATGCAACAACCCTTAACTTTGTTAATTTGATTTTAGTGCACATGGTCTTGACAATACTATTAAATTTTGTGATAAACAAAATATAACCTAGGGCCTAATGTCTATGGATTAGCCACAAGACTAGATTGAAGAAAAATGTTATTTTGTATCCAATATGATGGAACATATTTATAAAGAGAAATCTACAAATATATAGGGCTCTTGGATCCATGAATCAAGGAGATGACACATCTAAGAGGTATCAGTTGAACTCTCGGTCACTCCGAATCAAGAGGTGAGATAACTTAGTCTAACTAAGATAGAGATGGCCTTGACTAAATATAATTGGCACCTAACTACCACCAATCAAGGATTGATGAGGCAACGGTGGCACTTGTTTATCTCAAGTCAAAGTGTACACATTTCATTATTAGCTACCTAGGTGAGAATAATTAAATATTCGTAATATCATAAGTAAACTTAATTAACTAGGTGCAATATTACACTAAGGATAGACATATCTAAGGTGAAGTAAATATTACATCAACCCTCCCTCGTAAGTGTAACTTAGAAAGAATTAAAATTTGGTTTTGACAACGAGGCCATGTTAGGTGTACCCATGCATAACGATACTCCCCCCAAAATGATAGAGGTTATGCACGTATAATGAAATAGAATCTTAAATACTTTTAGAAGGTTTTAAGTTGGATGTAACTTTGCGAAGTAAAAGGTTGGAAGTGGAAGGGGATTTTGTGATATTTATCCAAGGATTGTTAAAAACCTTGCCGAAAGATTGGTAATTGAGGAATATCATTAAAACTCGAGTCTAATTGCTCAAAGTTTTTAGTAGGTTGTTGATTATGAAGCGAATGTAGGAATAAATCAATATCTATTTACGATGAAAACCAGTGATCTTCTTGAAGAACTAGACATTATTCCTTTGCTAAAGGTGAATTACCCCCTTTTTAAAAATTGATAACACCCTCTTTTAGATCACCTCACCTTATTTGAATGATGGAAGGACTTGATTTTTTATAATTACCAATTAAGCTATGGATGATGTTGTCTTTCCTTCAAATAGTCTCTTCCCACATGTAATACAAATTATGGATTTACATGTGGACACACCATGATTCATTTGAGCTACTATTATTGCTAGCATCCTTGCACATGTTCTCATAGCCAATGTAAATTTTTCTTGTTCTTGTTTCTCCCTATTTTGTGTTTGTATGTTGTTTGCTTCTGTGTGCAACACCATGTAAAGAGGGTTATCTTCCACAAATTCTCCATACAATGGAGTGGTTTTATACCACCACCTTTGAAGAACTGTATGCATTCCACATGCAACAACCTTTAACTTTGTTAAGTTGATTGGAATGCATGCACTCTTGACAAAGCTACCAAGGAATGGATTTTCATCCACATTATTCCTAAAGATGAGTCTATATTCAATCACAACTACTCAAATTTTGGTGAATCAAAGATGGAGGTTACCCTTGTGCTATTGTAGCAAGTAGAGAAATTAGTAGATTTAAATCATGTTTTTTCATCTTTGTCCAAAAGACATGTGGATGTGGCTTTATATTCCTATGACCTACCCTTGTGCATAAATAATCTTCATGTTATCTCACATACTAAAGTTTAGAAATTTTAAGTTTACACAACTTACCATTTATTTTAAAGAGTGGAGTCTCATTTTCCATCTATTGTTCATTCTTGGAGCCTAGCATGAAGGTGGAGTATAAGGAGGAAATAAAGTTGGGCACCTCAAGTCAATACTCTTCAAGGTGTTGGGTCTATTTTTGTAGTTGTGGACTTTTGTCTAGTTTTTGTTGTTGGGTGTGTATTTTTCTACTGTTGTCCTAGTCATTTTAGTATTTAAGGCATGTAGTTGTTTTTGTAACCTTCTCCAATTTATTTGACCTTTATTGTATGTATGCATTATCTTCTTTAGACAAGGATCTTTATATAACCCTAACCAATCAAAAAATAATAACAAACCTTAAGAAAAATGATTAATTAATAAAAAGACTATAAAAATATTATAACAATAAAATCTCCATTGGGCTTTTATAATAAAGGCCCATGTTAAAATTTTCAAGAAATACATTGCATGCTTTAAATGTATAAGTGTTTTGTCAAATTAGTTATGCATATCCTTCTAAACAAAGTTAGATACAAATTTTAAGTAAATTTGAGCAAAACAAATACCCCTTGATCATAACATTTAAACAAAAAATCTCCACAATAGATATCAACTAACTTATAAAAAAAAGAAATTATTGAAACAAATAACATATACCTCATATAAAAATAATGAAATTTCAGTAACCAAGAAAGGTCAATTGGGAATCAAAACTTTAATCATGAACAATTGTAAAGACATTGACACTAGTTGCTTTGTGGACAACTAGAGTAAAGCCTTGGCTAAATACTTGCCCCTCAAAGTGGATATTCATCAAGTATGTATCTAAGGATGCTTGAGTAATTTGTAGTATTGATTTAAACATTGCATAGTAACATTATTAAACTGATTGTTTTCTTTTTCATTCTTTCTTTCTTTTATTTTATATTGAGCAATGTTGAATTATAATAAAATAAGCAACCATAAAAACTAAATATCTTTATAAGGATGACAAAGAGAACATGTACAATAAGTTATTCACAATTACTATACAGACTTCATTATAAAATAGACAATGCATATTATCTCTTTTATATACAATACACTATTTAACTTTAACTTAAAGTTGACTAATATACAATTTAATTTATTCTAACTATAATCTCTTTGTTTATGTCTAACATTACTTATAATTGAAAAACATATATATATATCCGTTCTTACTCAATTCAATATTAAGCCATTCCATCTATCTAAATTAGTGGTGGATTAACTCCTTAAAATATAGAATTGCATTACCCAAATTATTGATACACGAAATTATTGAATATACAAAGTTTGTTCACCACATTCAACCACTCAAAATTTTGAGACATGACGAAAATGAGTTAGCAAAGCAAGAACGGTAGTCTCTAATAATAAGCTCTGCACATCATTTTGATTTCAAGATAATGGTAATTTAAATTAGGTGAGTCAATGCAAGTCTACACGTAAATGAGCATAATATGACAAGGAGGCCCTCACGCATTTATCCAAGGAGCCAGCTGACTATGAGGTGTAGAAGATGATATATTTTGTTCTCTAGATAGAGGCATAATATTACAAAATACGTGGCCTAGAGGAACCACAATCAACCCGTTATTAACAATGTGTTAGCCTAGCCCTTCACGATTGCTTCAAAATGTACAATGGAGGGAAGAACAATGTACTTGACAACCAAAAAAATAAATAAATAAAACTGCCAAATGTATACTTACTTAATTTTCCCTAAGATGTGAATGATGGGTTATATTATTATGTTATGCCCATTAATAATCATTCTCTCCACAATGTTCTTATGCAACTTATAATTAAGTAATGATTTTTCTTTTTAACTTTTAAAATGATGAGAGTAGTTATAGGTTAGGACATTGTAGATGGAGTATGTAGTGCAAAAGAGATTATTTAGGCATTATTGTGAGATAATTTGAAGTTATGACATTGAATTTTTTTCAAAGTCAAGTGTTCTTTCGTTCATTGGTGAAGTTGAATGGCTCACAAAGAGCCCACCAAGGATCAAATCTTGTCGAGTGCAAAGGCTGATGCTCTAAAGGGATGAGGTCAAGATCGTACCCAAGATGAATTTGACATAATGGATACCCCTTAGTACATATACTTGATGCCACTGTGTGCTAAATTTAACATTGCAGAATGTTTATATTCCTATGAATGTTTTTATAAGTGATCAAATACTAAGTGCAGTTAGTGAATTAATGTTGGTATTTGAACTTTTAAACTTTTTGGGAAGACATGACACTTGAATTATCATTGTGTCACCCTTGTAGTATTGAGAATGGTTGTATACATGCCATGTTGATTGATAAACAAATGCATTTTATAAGAGATGTCCAAATTAATGGCATTGACTATTGAGGATGTGTGAAAAGCACTTAAAGGTCTCTTCAGACTCTCTTAATTAAGTCATCAAGTGCCTCTCTCAGAGTGTGCCCTTTATAATGATTGTATGGCTACCTTATGCAAATGACGCCTTCAAAAATATTCCATACCTTATGACTGAACTTTATGGTTTTTTTATCTAGAAAATATTTTCGGTCATCGAAGTTGTGGTTTTCAGAAACTTTATGAAAATTTGGTTTTTCATTTTTTAGCATTTTTGTATTTTCATTTTTGAATTGAATTTTGAGATGTGATAATTATATTGTGCTTATGCTATAGTCCAAACCAAATTGATTGGTTCAATACTTTATCTTTACAATGGATATATGAACTTTAAATTTCAAGTAATGAGCTAGGGGTTATGACCCCAAAAAGTAGGGGTACCAAAATTAAATAACTCCAGGAATTTTTTTTTTTTCTAAAATTTTTGGCCTTATTTGATTGCTCATTTAAAATTCTAAGGAACACACAAGTCATTACCAAGTGTCATAAGTCTTTGGTTCTCACCAAGAAGCCCAAATATAACATTTTTATAAATTTTCAATTTTTTATATGGAAAAGATATATACTAGCTAGATTAAAGCATGTAATTTGTGTAGAAAACATACACCTATCATATAGGCTTTTCCCTTATTTTTTAAGCTCTCAATTGAAATAATAACCTACAAGTTTGTTTAGTTATTCAACAATTGTCAACCTTATTTTGTTTGATCTCTGTTTAATTGTCTCTTATAATAAATGAAGTTCATCAACTAGTGTATTATCTCTTGAATTACCAAAATAATTTAGATCAATGGTATCATAGCATAATTACTCTTACATGTACCATCAAATGTGATCAACATATCAAAAAAATAGGTTGAGTTAGAGATATTCATTAGATTATCTTCTAATAAACACAAATATTCATAGATAGGTATAGAAGAATGAGTTACTAACCCCTCATATCCCTTAAAAGTGTTGATCAATATGTATCTCGAAAGAAAAAGATTGTAGATGATGAGATGATTTGCATAGATGTTACAAAATACCTCAAGTACATAACATGCCTTGCATGAAAGACCAATTGGGGTCTAAAATCCCTTTAAAATCTAGGTAAAATTTGACATCCCACCTTTGAGGGGATAATTGATGTAGATGATGTGCATGATTCGATTTCCAAATTAGAAAAGTAATTCTATATAAATAATTTCTCAAATTAAGAGAAAATTATATATTTTTTGCTAAAATATGAAACCTACATTCAACAATGGTGGGAGGCTAGCATATTAGCAAAGGTAGAATCAAAAGAGTTTCACTTTGATGAAAGTCAAGGTGAATTTTTCCTTGGGAGATTATGTTGAGGTCTTCAAAGAAATTTTTTCTTGAGAACCCATGTGAAGAAAAGTATTGTTGGAACTTTGGGGTCTTATTCAATTAAAAAGAGTTCCTAGTGAAAGAATATAGTGAATTGGTTGAGTTTATGTTGACGTGTTTGATAACAGACTAATAAACAACTACAAGATAAGTTGCAATGAGATGTAGTATGTTGTCATTCAATTTTTAGATGTTGTTTAGCATGAAGGCTTGTCTAAGTCCAATGTTACTATATTTGCAACTACAATGCTTTTGATAGAGAAATCACTACCACATAATTGTTTGAGTAGTTATTAGAATGTGTATGACAATGCAAGTGTACATGCAATGTTCTTGGAGTACACGTGGTGACGATAAGGAGAAAGGAGATGTTATAGGAGATGCTCAAAGGTATTGCAAGAAACGAGAAGTAATTAGGTGTTTGTCTCTACTACCACAATCCATATATGTTGTTATCATATGGTGCATGAAGACATGTACGTAGTTCAAGTGAAAATGATCAACAACCTTTGACTAAGTTTGAGTGCCAATGACTTATTATATGTAGTGATTATCCATGTGGATAAGTCATGTGTTTAGTATAATATGTGGTATGCTAATGTCAATGTATGGTTAGGTTTTGGTTGTGTGAATTTTGGTATTATGATAAGATCCACACATATAATAATTACAATAAGATAATCAGAAGATAGATCTCACACAACATAAGAGATGTTTGTGGGCCACGATGCCCTAATATCCAATATACATAGAAGTAGAATAAAACCTTGAGGTAGGGTAACATCGTATAATACTTATTATGGAAGAAGCCACTCCACGCTATATCTCCAAGAGATCCCAAATACAATATAATATTCAACCCATCCTTACAATGATAATCACATCCTTTATATATACCTCCTTCTAATAACATAATGGAGGGGCAAACCTAATGTTGTCCTATTCATCACCTTATATAATTAATTACATAAGTTGTCCACATGACCTGGTATAACTAACTTAATGGATGTGTGCCACATGTCAACATCTACATACACCTAAATACATTATAATATCATATCCCTAGGCACATAACATGCCATCCCTCCTTGACATGTTCCATCCCTCAAACATGAGAAGAAGCCAAACAATATGATTGTCGCAAATCATTACAAATATAATCCCAAGACCAATCATCCAACCATCCATAGTTGATCCCCGTAGTGGTTTTAGCTTGATAGTACCTAGATCCCATCCTTGATCCATATTTCGTTGCACCCATTTGATTACCTTCCTTATAATAGTAATTCCTCCTTTTCTACCATGAATAGCCATTACTACTTGTTAGTTAACAGAGTTGTCACCTAACTCTATATACTCATGCTCAGACAAGTGACAAATGTAATCAACAGTTGAGCCCAATATATTGGTATTTTACACATGCTCTCTACTTATTTAACAAGGCGCAGCTACCTTCTATAGATATTCTAAGGAATTTAAAATTGAGGTTGCTTTTAACCAGAAAGCAAGATAAAGGTAGAGATTTTAACCAAAAAGCTATAAAGGTGAATCTACAACTCTAGCTCTAACACTGGAAGTTCATAGACTTCAGACAACACAACATATATTTGATGAAGGGGGTAAATCATAAAACAGACAACAACAAAAATTGCACACAGAAATTAGAGATGTTATTTTATTGATTTGGACAACACATTACATTACAGAAGCTCAGTACAATCAGAGGATGAATCCTCTATTGGTTACAACACATTGCAGTTTTCCTAACCCCAAGACTCTAGAATCTTCAGCCTTCTGTAACCCCAAATCAGCTAGGGTTTCTATTTTCCACCTATTCTTGACTCTACACTTTCCCCCTTAACTCTACTACTGCCCAGGGTTCCCAAAAATGGTTATTAATAGCCTTTTTGGCGGCCAACAACCTAATTTTGAAATTTGCATCTCCCTCCAAAAATAAGTCAACTTCCGGGAGCCATAACTTTTGATCCAGGTGTCTGATTGACAAACCGTTTTATGCGTCAGAAAGATCGTGGAGTGCTCTATGCACTAAGAATGTGCTCTGCTAGTTCCAACCATTTTTGGGCCTATATGGGGCCATTTAATACCTCAAACCTGAGTTTGAATAATTTTCAGGCATTTTTCGGGAAACAAAAACTTTAATATCTTTTAGCTCACAAATGATCTTTGTGTGATTCCTTCGCCAAAGGTCTTATTTTTTAGTTATGAAACTTCCAGTAAATTTTCACTTCAATTCATGCCCAAATGCAAACTTTCTAAAAATAGCAGGTTGCTATTTTTAGCAGTTTGGAAAAACTGAAAGTTCTACATCATTATTCAAGCAATTATGGAACCAGAACCACAAATTTTGAAAAGAAATGGAAAGAATATCAACAATTTTGAAACACACATTTTTTTTGGGTGATGCAAGATTGCCCTTACACCATTGGATGCTCCTGCATCAAACACCTAGGGTAATTTGAGAAGTGACCCTGTCACGTCTCAGGTGTTTGTGTGAGGAAAACCCAAACAGTCAACCTCTACCTTAGACAACCAAGAAGAATCTTCAATAGGCCTTCCTTTCCATTTCACTAGGTATTCTTCATATTGCCTATTTTGAGTACTTCTTCCCACATGGCTATCCAAGATCTCTTATATCTCCTTTGTTGAAGTAGATGCCAGAATACTCCACTGTTCTTTTGTTGGTCCATCCTCTGTTCCACCTTCATGATATTCTAATAAATCAGCAATGTTGAAAATAGGGGAAATGTTGATCCCACTTGACAACTTTACCTCATATGCATTTCCTAAATCATGTTTCTTCAAAATTCTGCATGGCCTAAATTTCTTCATTTTTAGCTTATTGTATGTTCTAGTTGGGAACCTTTCTTTTCTCAAGTGAACCATGACTTCATCTCCTACCTGGAATTCCTTATATCTCCTCTTTTGATTTGGCTTAGCCTTGTACTGAATATTCATCTTATTAATGTGCTTCCTCACCTCTTCATGCAAATTCTTCAGATGTTTTGCAAAATCTTCAACTTTAGCACGTATCTTTTCTCCTTTGTCCATCTTCCTTAACTCAGAAGCATTTCTTGGGCTATTGCCATATACAATCTGGAATGGTGATTTACCAGTACTCCTATTGATAGAATTGTTGTAAGCAAATTCTACCTGTGGTAAAATCAAATCCCATCCCTTGGGCTTATCTCCTACTAAGCATCGTAGCAGGTTACCCAAACTCCTATTTACCACTTCGGTCTATCCATCAGTCTATGGGTGGTGTGCAGAACTGAACTTCAAATCTATCTTCAACTTCTTCCACAATGTCCTATAGAAATAACCACCGAACTTGGTATCTCAATCTGAAACTATGCTCTTTGGTAGACCGTGTAATCTCACCACCTCCCTAAAAAATAACTCTGCAATATGAACTGCATCATTAGTCTTCTTGAAAGGAATAAAATGTTGCATCTTCAAGAATCTGTCCACCACCACAAAAATGGAATCATGTCCTCTTTGTGTCCTTAGTAAACCAAGAACAAAATCCATACTGATATCATCCCATTGCTTCTCTGGTACAAGTAATGGCTGATATAGCCCTGTATTCTGACTTGTTCCTTTTGCCATCTGACACACTCTGTACAAATTTCCTCACATCCTAGTGCAACTGTGGCCAATAATAATTTTCACCAACAATAGCCATGGTCTTATCTCGACCAAAGTGTCCAGCCAATCCTCAACTATGCTTCTCCTTAATCAGGTTCTCTCTCATGTAACTACTCAGAATACACAACTGGCTTCCTTTAAACAACATGCCATTTTGGATTATGAAATCAAACCATTTTGTCCTGTCCAAAGTAATAGGTTCCAAACAAGCTTTCTAGGCCTCTGCAAAATCTGGATCTTCAAGATACAAACTTTTGAGCTCATCGAACCCAACAACCTCTATCTTCATTTCTGTCAACAAATTTTGCCTTCTGCTCAAGGCATCTACAACTCTATTGGACTTCCCACTCCTATGCTTCAAAACAAAGCTATAACTCAGAAAAAACTCAACCCATTTTAAATGCCTTTGGTTCAACTTTCCTTGGCCATTAAGATATTGTGAAGCCTGATGATCAGTATATAAAACAAACTCTTTTGGAAACAAATAATGTCTCCATTTCTTCAAAGCCTGAACTATCACATAAAACTCTTGATCATAAACAAAATACTTTTTCTTGGCATCATTAAGCTTCTCACTAAAATAGGCAATGGACTTACCTTCTTGACTCAAAACAGCTCCTATAGCACTACCACTAGCATCACAATCTACCTGAAATACTTTATTGAAATCTGGAAGTGCCAAAACAGGTTGCTCTGTAACTTTGTGCTTCAATGTATCAAAGCTTTTATCTTCTCCTTTAGTCCATCTAAACTCTTTTATATCCCCTCTCATTGTCTCTGTTAGGCGTGCACAAATGCTACTAAAATTCCTGATAAACTTTCTATAAAAACTTACCAAACCATGAAAAGATCTTACCTCTGTAGCACTCCTTGGCATAGGTCATTCAATGATAGCCCTCACCTTCTCTGGGTCCATCTTAAGACCTTCCTTTGAGACAACAAATCCTAGGTATACCAACTCCTTTGCAAAACTACATTTCTTCAGATTAATCAACAACTTCTCCTCCCTCATCTTTTCTAAAACTCTTCTGATATGCATCAAATGCTCATCCCAAGTCTTACTGAAAATCAAAATATCATCCAAATAAACAATAACAAAACTTCCTAAAAATTATTTCAATACCTTGTTCATGAGCTGCATGAATGTGCTTGGTGCATTGGTTAGCCCAAATGGCATGACTAACCACTCATACAAACCTTCTTTGGTTTTGAAGGATGTCTTCCACTCGTCTCCTTCTTTGATATGGATCTGGTGATACCCACTCTTCAGGTCAATCTTCGTGAAGTACTTGGCTCCACTCAAACAGTCCATTATGTCATCCATTCTAGGCAGTGGAAATCTATACATGATTGTGATCTTATTGATGGCTCGAGAGTCTGTACACATTCTCCACTCTCCATCTTTCTTTGGTGCTAGTACTGTAGGTACCTCACATGGACTTAGGCTCTCTCTTATTGGCCCCTTAATATCTCTTGAACTTGTCTATTCAACTCTTCACTCTCTGCAGGGATCATTCTGTAGGCTACCTTATTCGAAAAACTAGCTCTTGGTATCAAATCCATTTGATGACTTATCTTCCTCACTGGTGGTAAACCTTCTGGTACATTATTAGACACAATATCTTAAAATTCTTCCAACATTTCTGAGACTTCTACTAGTACATCTTCACATTTATCTTGACTAATCTTAGGAATCAATGCAAAGCAATGATGCTCATGTTTCATACCCTCCAAAAATTTTCTACCATCTACCAAGCAAATTCTGGAAGTACTACATACCTTTTCTTCCACCTCCTTCAAGGGCTTTAACTTATGACGAACTCCATCCTTTGTTAGGGAATATGTGTTTGCATGACCATCATGGACAACACTCTTATCATACTACCACAGCCTCCCCAACAGCATATGACATGCATCCATTGGTGTGATATAGCACAGCACCTCATCATGGTAGTCTCCAATCTTGAACTTCACTAAACACTGCTCATTGACAAAAGCTCTGTGGTCCTTCTGCAACCATGCAATCCGATATGGGTGTGGATGCTTTCTTCTTGTCAACTTCAACTTGTCAACCATCTCCTCTAAAACAAGATTGTCAGTACTTCCATTGTCAATAATAATATCACAACACTTACCTTCACATTTGCACCTCGTACAGACTAAACTCTTCCTCTGATTGGGTTCTTTCTCCTCATTAAACAAAGTTCTTCTAATAACTAGGGTTTCTCCCCTTTCAGTATCTTCAGAACACTTAGACTGTGCATCTTCATCTACATGTGCAACTCATGCATTACCTTCAAGTCTTCTATTTGTCCTTCCTTGATGTTGCAGACACTCGTATGCTCACTGCCCTTCTTCTCTACATTGGAGACAGGTTCCTCTGAAACCTCCTCTTCCAGGTCCTTTCCCAGGTCTACCTCTTCCTCTTCCTCTTTGCTCACCATTGTTCTGGTCATGAGGGTGGTAGGCATTATCCCCTCTCTGATTTTGACTGGTGCCAGCTTCTTCACTTTTCTTTTGATCTTCATTACGACCTCCATAGGGTCTTCCACCAGTCCTTCTACCTTGACCTCTTCCCCTTTGCTTGCTATTGAATCTTTTATCTAGCTTCTCTTCCACCTTTAGGGAAAATTGGTGCGCATCTTCTATGGTGGTCATTCTAACCAGGCTTAGCTCCTCTTGAATACTTGGCCTCAACCCATTAATGTAATGGGATACCTTCTCCTTGTTGGGCTCTGCATGGCTTGTCCTGATAATAATTTTATAAAACTCTTATGTATACTCCTTAACAGACTTGTTACCTTGCTTTAGTCCTTGTAGCTTCTTCAGTAGCTCCATCTCATAGTCCACAAGAATGAACTGCTTCTTCAATTTTTCCACCATCCGATCGCATCTGGTGATCTTTCCTTTTCCTCTTCTATTCCTCTCTAATTGGACCTCCTTCCACCAAATACTAGCGTGGCCCTTCAACTTTGTTTTTGTAAACTTGACCCAATTCCTCCACATCTTCATACTCGAAATACTCCTACATGTCATTGATCCAATCAATAAGCCATTCCGGATTCAAATCTCCAGAATAAGTAGAAACTTTGATCCTGGGCCTCTTTCAAATCTTTGAAATAGCCCTCAACAACCTAACTTTTGTAGGATCTCCTAGAACTTCTTGTTCTTCCTCAGATAGCTCTTCTTCATAATCATCTTCACTTTCTTCTCTTGTTCTCGGCTCAAACCCTCTTCGTAGCTCCTCTTGCAATGCATCGATTTGCCTTTGCAGGGCTCTAAAACCCTCTTCTGTCAAAGCATTCCTCCCAATACAATTTCTTCGTGGAGGCATCTTGATCTCCACAGGAAACCCACAACCTCAGGTCTTGGTGCAAACTGCCTCATGGTTGGCGATCTATCTACACGCTCAAGAACCCTTGCTCTGATACCACTTGATGAATGGGGTAAATCATAAAACACACAACAACAAAAATTACACACAGAAAATAGAGATGTTATTTTATTGATTTGGACAACACATTACATTACAGAAGCTCAGTATAATTAGAGGATGAATCCTCTACTAGTTGCAACACATTACAGCTTTCCTAACCCCAAGACTCTAGAATCTTCAGCCTTCTGTAACCCCAAATTAGCTAGGGCTTCTATTTTCCACCTATTCTTGACTCTACACCTTCCCCCTTAACTCTACTACTACCCAGGGTTCCCAAAATGGTTATTAATAGCCTTTTTGGCAGCCAACAACCTAATTTCAAAATTTGCATCTCCCTCCAAAAATAGGTCAACTTCTGGGAGCCATAACTTTTGATCCAAGTGTCCGATTGACAAACCGTTTTATGTGTCGGAAAGCTCGCAGAGTGCTCTATGCACTAAGAAACCACTTTGTTGGTTTTGGCCATTTTTAGGTCCATATGGGGCCATTTAGTGCCTCAAACATGAGTTTGAATAATTTTTAGGCATTTTTCAGGAAACAGAAACTTTAATATCTTTCAACTCACAAATGATAATTGCGTGATTCCTTCGCCAAAGGTCTTATTTTTCATTTATGAAGCTTCCAGTAAATTTTTACTTCAATCCGTACCCAAATGCAAATTCTCTAAAAATAGCAGGTCACTATTTTTAGCAGTTTGTAAAAACTGAAAGTTCTACATCATTATTCAAGCGATTATGGAACTAGAACAACAAATTTTGAAAAGAAATGGAAAGAATATCAACAATTTTGAAACACATTTTTTTTTGGGTGATGCAAGATTGCCCTTACACCACTGGATGCTCCTACATCAATTTTGAAGATATTATACATACACAAGAATTCACCACCTTAAATGAAATATCAATAGATAGATTATTTGAAGCAATGAGCAAGATTTAATAACATCCAACCACTAGAACACATGAATACCCTTAACATTAATAGAAATACATTCAACTTAAGAAGAACATGAATTCAAATAATCACAACACAAAGTTCATTATCATCCAAATCTCCACTATATTAACTTTATTGCATATATCATAGAAGCTGGAAAACAAAATTTAACTATCACCCTTCTCAGAAAGAAAGTTTTGCCAAAGATCCATAATTCAACCATCCATTTAGAATATATAGCTAGGCCAAACCATAACTGTCTAGAAAACCACAATGACTTCCTAAAACAACAAATTAAAAGATTGTTTAAACAATAATAATAAAGGACCCTCCAGAGCCAATAGTTTTAGAGCAAGTAAGAGATAACTTAAAAGCATGAAATTAAAATCAATTCAAGATTTGCAATTCCATGTCGCTATCATCCACCTCATCCATTTCTTCATCTTCCCTTGACTATCTACCTTCTCTAGTAACACTTTGCACCATTTGGGTTACCTGTGCTCGCAATCTGGCTTTGTATGCTCTGTATTTGTTAATAATAGGTGTTATTGCCATGCCAAGTGGAGTTTCGATCATGCTAATGCGACACTTCCTTTTTATGATAGCCCAGTCGGAGTCAGTCACTTTTTGATACACTTCCTCAATGTTATTTTTGCAAGTGCTAATGTAAGCTGCCATCTTAGAAGGCCTACCTAATGACTCCCCTATAATTGCACCATAGTTTACCATCTCCTCTCTCACCACCCTCTTGAAATTCTATTTGATCACCTTGACATCCAACAGTTTTTCATCATCAGATTCATTGGCCTTTACATCCAAAGAAGCAAAGTCTCTTTTAATCCTCATCATCTCTTTGTAATAAATTTCCACTGCCTTTCCCATTTCTTCTTCAGCTAGAGAGATAATACAAATCTTCCATTCTAATGTATCAGACCACACGGTGGTATCTAGTTCTTTAGGATCAGCTATGACTTCTTCAATCATTAGAATACTAGGGTCCATGTTGGTGATTTCCCGCACTTCTTTAGAGGCTAAATTTAAACTATGGTGATCACTTCAGGCTTTCTCAAATTCTACTATCAAAACTTCTCTTTTAACATGAATGGAATCAAACAACTTAACTACCTCCTTGATAAATAAGAGATCGTCAAAGATGATCTTTTCAACCCATTGATCCATAGGCTTCCTTAGAGACAAAGAATTTCTAACTTGTTGAAGCAAACTTGGGTCGAGAGTGGGAAATTTGACAGTGGAGGAGGTTCCAGTAGAGGGTGTTATTACCTTAGCAATTGAATTGGCAAAGGAGGGTGGAGAACTTACATGAGCTAGCAGCTTTGATTTTTCATTCTACAAATCTTTCACCCTTTTAGAGATATTGTCCACTGAATAATGCATGTGGTACAAATCACCCTCGGTAGTCGATGGCCCTAAGTCCACTCGACTTACTCTGAAGTTAGCTTCAGTTATTTCATCTTTATTCTTCTCGACCAGTGGGTCAGCAACCTCCAAAAATTGGTTTCCTGAGGTGGTATCAGTCACTATCCTGGACATCCCCTTTGCACGTTTTGGTTTTGGTACCATCTGCAACAAACTAGCAACAATATCGATGCCTTCATCAACTGGAATGATGTACCTCTTCTTCTTTTGGACTACCTTCTTTAACCAGTTCAGAGATGAGACTGGTGCATTGGCAACATTGGTAGTCACCACTATCGGTGCAGGATGAGGGTTTTGCCCAGGCACCTCTTTTTGTTGAGGGGAATTAGGTGGACTGAGTAATGAATGCAATAAATTATCTTCTCCCAATTGCGTGAAGATGAAAGAATCAGAATCACTTACATGATTGTTTGACGGGGGCACATGGTCAGCCTTAGATGATAAGGCAGTCAATCTGGTATTTCTTTTTGTCACTTGAATATCTTGCTCACAAGTGGTCTTCAACTTGCCAAGTTCCTCAGGCAGACCTTCACCATCACTGTTTGGTTGTGAGCCGACTCTTTGTAGAGCCAGGTCCAAACTGGACACTCTTCTTTGTGAGGTGGTAGTCTAGGACCTGGTTTGATTCTGAAAGGCTGAGTCCCTTGCTATTGATGAACCAACACACTCCTTGGTCTTTGTTTGCAACCACTTTTCAGTTCTTCTTAAAACATGAAATGACAGCAACATAATATATGTAACCTCCTTATCAGACCATTTTATTGGGGTTAAAGGTTCCCTCGACACGGTATCATATTCTTCACCAAGAAGATTTGAAAAATCATCAATTATATCCAGGACTTGAATATTCAACTTCAAGGCCTTGAATATTCAACTTCAAGGCACAGACTTGATCAATGGTCAACCTCATCCACTTCCTCTTCTGAACTTCTCTTTCATCAATACAGTCCTCCAAAAAATCTTCAAGTTGAGGAAAGTGTGAGTAAGAACAACCTCCATGCATATTTTCCTTTATAATTTTTTTGCTATCAAATGATACATGAGGAAACAAACTATGAAGGATAAATTCAGACAACAATTTGTCCACATTCCAGGCACCATCATTTCTTTTGTATGAATATAAAGATAAAGACAGAGGAAAAGAATATGCTTTCTTTTTCATTGCCTGATATTTGACATTCACTGCTGCCATTTGGCGGCAAACTTCTAGCAACACCAAATAGTCGGAGGGGTATCAAGGCAATTTTAATGGGGCATTTTCATAACCCCCAATCCTTAAATATGAGAAGTGATCAAACTAAATATAAACACTCCCAAATTTTGTGACCAATGTAAATGCTTCTATAGAAAATCTCTTGTCTATTGAGCCATTGATTCTTTTAGCTAGCAGCATAGAAAAAGCATCATTCACATGTCAAAAATCCTTCATACCTTCATTTGTTTATAATTGAGGAAAAATTTGATACACAGGCATGCTTGCCGAAGAGCTCCTTTGAGTCCTTAGACTAGGCCAAGTAACCTCTTTCTAAGCCAAGATGTAGACCAGCTGGGAGCACATGTGAAAGCTTACGCTTCATGTAAAATTCACTAGCTGCTCATGTAGATAACCACTGATGATTTTTGGCCAGTCAATCTAGTGGTCTCCACAAATTAACAAAATAAACCTGCACATCTAGAATTCAAAGGCATCTGACTCGGGACTCCCAAATACTTTGTTCAGTAGGGTTATCGTGTTTGAGATTTCTTCTGTGAAATGGCTCCTTTTCAGATTAGCAGGCAGCCGAGACTTCCCAATCTTTTCTTCTTCCAGCCAATGCTTGGTGACACATGTACGACACTAGTCCTTCTCGTTATAGTAATTCCAGGCTGAGGAAATAGAAACATCAACATTATCTTCATAATCTTCCAAGTCTAGAGCCGAAGCAACAGATTCAGAATCAATTTTGGCCACCATAGTACTACTGGGAGTTTTTATGTCCTGAGAGTCTAGGAAATAACCATTGGTACATGCAACCATTAACTTGGGACAATGTACAAGCAGTGGAAAATCACCAACTTTATGCAAGCCACTACTGATAATTTTCTCTACCAAAGGAGTTCTTTTCTCAGACCGCATTCTCCCCCAAAAATCATCTAAATCAACATGGCCCAAATTCATATCCCTCACTCCAGAAAGACCATTCTCTATAATGGAGGCCACAGGGGTCCCTTGGAACTTAAACTTCATTTTTATGTGCTCCAGAAACCAGAAAACAAGAGACTCAGAGATATACGTAGAGAGCGGAGAATGGGGCAAGACACCAATAGATAATTCTTTGTGTAAATACATGGGAAATAAAAATCTCTAACTCCTCATAGAAGATATGAAACCTTTATAGAGAGAGAAGAGTTGCTAGCTATGCTGACCTGCGAGTGTAAAACTGAGTTAAAATTCTGCACGTAGCGAGCTAGTCGTTTGTTCCTCTACAATGCATTCTCTTTGCACATAATATCACCTTATGTGGGATTTAAAATTAATTCAAGTCACTTCTCATCAATTCCCCCAAGAAAGATATTAAATATTGGCAGCAAATTTGTCTTATAACCCATAAATGCATGCCTTGACTTTCCCTCCAAGAATGACGCCACCATGTTTGCACATACCTCAAATTGAATGCATAAGGACAAGTGCCAATCTTCAGTACAATATATGCCAGCGCAACTGACATCACTTGGGAAAGTGTGCTACGTGAAGTCGGTGAGTCAGGCAAAATATGAACTCTTGAACTAGGAGTCAGAGATTCAAAAGTTCAAAGAATCCTCGACCTCCTGACTATAAAGGAAGGAATTCATACGGGAACACGACAAAGACTCAAGGCACGAGAAACTCAAGGTAAGTCGACAGGTCAGGCGGTTCAAGAACTTGTGAACCTACCAACTTGACTTCAAAAATACAAAGAATCGTTGACTCATGAAAATGACTAAGTAAATTAGGCCCGAAGGAGGAACTAAGTGAAAAGGCCGACAATGAATGCAAAGGAAAAACAAAGAATGAACTTAGGATGCCTTTTTTTAAAAAAAAGGGGGGGCAACAACTGGCTCTAATTGGGGACAAGGACTCAGGAGGACACAGAGAACCCAAGCAAAACATGGCGAACAAGCCTTATTCCAAGGGCAATAGAGTCACACCAAAAATGAGATAACACACAACAAAAAAAGAATGACAAGGAAAGAAACTCTAGTACAGGGCCGGACTCAAAAACTCCACCAATTGCATAATTTCAAATCTTGCCCATTATAGGCAAGAGGTAGTGGTGTTCCATTAGGATAAGCCGATATAAAAGTATTTTCTCCCACAACTTCTCTGATTTTGAAGGGGCCTTTCCATAAAGAATCAAACTTCTTGTGTGCACCTTTCGGTTCTCTTCTCCTATCCCATAAGAGTACAAAATCTCCCACAACAAAGGTCCTCTGCTTAGTCTTTTTGTCAAAAACCCTCTTTACAGTTTGTTGATGCTTAGTGTTGGGAATTAAGGTGTCTCAACCTTGGTAATTCCTTGTATTATTTTCATTGTATTTATTTATTTATAGCCTGTGTTGTAAATTAAATTGTAAATTCATATTGTCATCTTGTGGGATGTGGCACAGTGATGTGTCATCCTACATGGAAGATTACAACTTGTAATTTTGTCCTCACATGAAGATATAGGCATCCCAATTTGTGGTAGGAATATTTTGCCATGTGTTGGCATCTTGGATGTTGTGTAAGAGAATATTGACTGAAACGGTCATGATGGATTCCTATGACAAAGTTATGACATGTAAGAGTCAGAAATAGGAGATTCTATGATAGGTGAAGACATGTATCGAAGAGCATCTTTGAAAAAGGCATCTTTGGGCATCCCAAGGTGGACTATGACATGTTGTAAGAGAATATTCTATTTATAGCCTGTGTATGATATATTTTCTTACAACTATAAGTTGTAACTGCTATGACAGATTCTATGACGATTGTAAGAGTCGTAAGAGCATCTATCATAGCCCATTTTGGAAATAGGTGACCTCTTTGGGATGGGGTGTGTGGACAAGTGTTAGAAGCATCTTAAAATTTTGATTGAGTGTCCATAGGCATGAGTTTTGGGCCATGAGGCCAAGTTGGACACCCATTCCAAGATAGAGGCAATTTTGCCTTGTATTTTCTATATAAACAAGTGCTTTGAGGAGATGTATTACAAGTTTGACAGGTACTATTATGTTGCTGGTTTGTCTCTAGAAATGAGTGTCAAAGACTCCTAAGAGCTTGCATTGCAAGTGTATAGTAAACCATTTCAGTTTTGATAATACATTGTGCAGGTTTTGGAGTGTGGGGTTTTTCACCCGATAAGGGTTTCCCCACGTATATCTTGTGTCTCTCTTCTTCTGTCTCACTTTCTTGTTTATGTGTTTGCTACAATATCTTTGTTAGTGGGTTTAACATTGTTGTAATAGTAAGGATAAATTGAATTTGCACTCTCCTCCCCTCATTAAATTAGTGTAGGAAGCGATTTTCACACACAGAGCTTCCTTTCAGTTGGTATCAGAACCTGGCTAGTTTTGGTCTTAGCTATTGGGTAGGGTTTTTTGAGCTGATCTTAGATTGAGTGGGAGTGTTGTGCAGAGGATTTTGTATTTTGTTGCAGCAAGGAGATGGCAACCACATCTGGAAGGTTAGAGGTTGAGAAATTCAATGGCACTAATTTTGAGTTGTGGGAACTCAAGATGGAGGACCTACTTGTTGATCGTGAATTATGGGAAACAGTATCTGGTGTGAAACCTACAACAATGTCACAAGATGATTGGGACCTCAAAGATCGGAAGGCTAAGGGTCTCATAAGACTCTATTTAGTTGACTTTGTCCTATTGAATGTCCATGAGGAGAAGAGCACGAAAGATATTTGGAAGAAGTTGGGTGATGTTTATTAGGCCAAGTCCTTAGTAAACAAAATTTTTTTGAAAAAAAAGTTGTTTGCCCTGAAGATGGAAGATGGAGGATCTATTACGGACCACATGAAGGCTTTCAACATGATTGTAGCACAGTTGACATCTGTGGGTGTAAAAAATGGAGGAGGAGGATCGATGTATGACACTGCTTTGTTCTTTACCAGATTCATGGGATCATCTTGTGATGGCTATCAGAAGCACCACTACCACCTTCAAGATGGAAGATGTGGTGTCCTTGCTATTATCTAAAGAAATGTGAAGGAAGTCTTCTGAGGTAGCCAAAGAAGCTCTTGCGATTCGTGGAAGACCAAAGGAGAAAGGGAAGAAGAAGGACAAGAAAGGTTAAAAAGGTAGATCCAAATCCCATGGGAGATCCAAATCTCCTAGAAAGTCCAAGGCTCTCTGTTGGAACTATGGAAAAACTGGGCATTTCCGAAAGGAATGCAAAGAGGAGAAGAAAAAGAAGAAGAAAGCTCCTGATTTAGATTCTCACAAGTCACAAGATGATGGTGATGCCTTCATCGCAGCCCTGGCCACCCATACATCTGATGATGTGTGGTTGATTGATTCTGGTGCATCATTCCACATGACCTCACATCAAGACTGGTTCACAAAATATGAAGAGTTTGATGGTGGAAGAGTGTACCTGGGTGACGGCTCTCATCTGAAGATTGTTGGTCATGGAAGAGTCTCAATCTGATTCCCTGATGGATGAGTGAAGGAGATCACTGGAGTTATGCACATTCTAGGCCTTGCACAGAACCTACTTTCTATAAGTATGTTGAATGATGCAGGTGTGCAGGTTGTCTTTTCGAAGCATGCATACAAGATGACTAGAGGATCTCTGGTGCTTGTGAAGGGTACTCGAAGAGGTACTCTATTTCAGCTAGAGGCATGCACTTCATAGTACAATAGTTCTTCTGACTCAAAGAAATGAGCTACAGTCACTTCATCCCCACCATCTCAACGAGCAGTGAAGAAATCCATTGTAACTAGTTCCAATGGTAGTGCAAATGCTATGGAAGCTAAGCTTCCTGCTGAAAAGACTATGTTATGGCATTTGAGATATGGCTGCATTGGTGAGAAGGGTCTGTGTACCCTAAAAAATAAAAACCTCGTTGAGGGGTTAAATGATTGTAATCTTGAGTTCAACTTATGGGAACATTGCATTTATGGAAAGCAAAACCGTGTTTAGTTTTATTCTAGTTCTCACAAGTCTTCTAGTGTATAAGATCTTATTCATTCTGATGTGTTTGGTCCTGTTAATGTTCCTTTGATTTCAAAATCTATATATTTTGTATCTTTCATAGATGATTACAGTAGAAGGACATGGGTTTATTTTATTAGAAGCAAGACTGAAGTCTTTAGTTAGTTTAAGGAGTTTAAAGACTTTGCTAAAAATTAGACTTGTAAAAAGATTAAGTGTTTGAGAACTGACAACGGTGGTGAGTTTTGTTCAACAGAGTTTGATAAGTTCTGTAAAGAGCAAGGGATTGAAAGGTATAAGACAACTCCATATACTCCACAGCAAAATGGAGTTGCAGAGAGGATGAACAGGACACTGATGGAGAAGGCTAGGAGTATGCTTAATGGAGCAAGCCTCGAACAAAAGTTTTGGGCTCAAGCTGTTGCCACTACTTGCTATCTGGTAAATAGATCTCCTACATCAACTCTTGTTGGTAAGACACCTATGGAGGTGCGGTTTGGTAAGAAGCCTTCAGTTAGACATCTTCATATTTTTGCTTGTGAGGCATATGCACATGTGCCTAGGGAGAAACGGTCTAAATTGGAGAACAAGGCTATTAAATGTATCTTCATTGGCTATGGTGTCGGTGTGAAAGGATACAAGCTTTGGGATTTTGTGGCTGAGAAAGTGTTGTATAGTAGAAGTGTTATCTTCAGAGAGCTAACACCTTCTTCAGTTGTTCTACAACCAGAACAGATAGAAAAGAAGAGGATGTGGTTCAATTTCCTTCTACCCCTGAGAAGACTAAACAAATAGACCCTGTGAGACCTGATGATGAGGAGAGCTCTAGCAACTCTGAAAGCTCAGAAGAAGTAGAACCTCAACCTCAACCATTGAGGAGGTCTACACAACCAAGGAAGCAACCTGATAGGTTTGGTTATTCATTACTTGATTCTGGTTGTGCTTTTGCTTTACTTACTAACAGTGATGAGCCTAGAACTGTGAAAGAGGCTATGGGCATGAAAGATACAGGTTCCTAGAAGGAGGCCATGGAGAATGAGATGGCTTCTTTGGAAAAGAACAAAATATGGGACTTCGTGCCTTTGCCTGATGGACAGAAACCCATTGGTTGCAAATAGGTGTTAAAAAAGAAATTCGGTGCAGATGGCAGTGTTGAAAAGTACAAGGCCAAATTGGTTGCGAAGGGGTATTCACAAGTGGAGGGAATTGATTATGGTGAAATTTTCTCTCCCATTGCAAAGCTGTCATCCATTTGATTTCTTTTATCTCTTGCAGCTGCTTATGACTTAGAGGTAGAACAGATGGATGTGAAGACAACTTTCCTTCATGGTGATTTGGAGGAAGAAATCTACATGTCACAGCCAGAGCATTAAATAGAGAAAGGTAAAGAAAATTTGGTTTGCAAGCTTAAAAAGTTTTTGTATGATTTGAAGCAGTCTCCTAGGATGTGGTACTTGAAGTTTGATGCCTTTGTGTTGTCAATTGGATTTGTGAGATTGAAATCAGATCACTGTGTGTATTATAAGTTTGATGGTGATCGTATTCTCATTGTTGCATTATATGTTGATGATATGTTGCTGAATGGGAAGGGTAAGAATATGATTTTTTATTTTAAGTCTCATTTGGTAGCACAATTTGAAATGAAATATTTAGGGGCAGCCAGGTACATTCTAGAAATGGAAATTAGAAGAGACAAAACTAACAAAAAACTTTAGTTAAGCCAGAGTAAGTATGTGAAGACCGTGTTGGATAGGTTCAGCATGGCAGATTGTAGACCATTGTGTGTTCCTATTTCATTGGGGACAAAATTGTCTATTAGTGATTGTCCAAAATCTCCTAGTGAGGTGGAGGACATGAGTAGAGTACCTTATGCTAGTGTCATTGGTAGTTTGATGTATGCCATGGTCTATACAAGACCAGACAATGCCCAAGCAGTGGGAGTCCTTAGTCTATTTATGGGTAATCCTCGATGCGTACATTGGGATGCAGTTAAGAGAGTGTTCAGATACTTGAGGGATACTTTCGAGTATTCCATTTGCTATCATGGCAATGCTATATGACCTCTGCATTCAGTTTATATTCATGGATTTGTGGATTCTAATTGGGCAAGTGACATTGACAGCAGGAGATCCACCAGTGCATATGTGTTCACAATGTTTGGTGGTGCAATTAGTTGGATGAGTAAGCAACAACCTGTGGTTGCTTTGTCCACGACAGAATCTGAGTACATGGCAGCAACTCATGCTTGTAAGGCAGCCATTTGGCTTAAGAGATTGTGTTCATATATTGGTGTTGATGCAGGATAGATTACAATTTGTTGTGACAGTCAGAGTGAGATTTGCCTTGCAAAGAATCCAACTTTCCATGCCAGAACAAAGCAAATTGATGTACAGTTTCACTTTGTGTGAGACATGGTAGAGGATGGGAAGGTAAATTTGAAGAAGGTAGATACTTTGAGGAATGTTGTAGATGCATTGATGAATCCAGTAGGCATAGAGAAGTTCAGATGGTGTTCAGAGTCTATGAGCCTCTCAGCCTATGGCAGTTAAATCTTGTTAATTCTATTGGCTCTTACAAGGTGTTCAACAAGTGGGAGAATGTTAGGAATTAAGGTGTCTCAACCTTGGTAATTCCTTGTATTTTTTATTTATTGCCTATGTTGTAAATTAAATTGTAAATTCTGTTGATAATTGAACTGATGAGAAGCATCTATACATGCAGAGGTTCAGTTCTGGTTAAGCATAATAAACTGATCTGCTACACTTCATTCTTACTCTCCTTAGGTGTTGCTATCCTGTTACATTCCGGACCTGTTTTACTGACTTCACACTGCTCTTCTGATTTTCTTCACACAACACTACACTCAACACACACACCTTCACATCTAAATCCATTTGGTATATATATCCACACAAGTGATTTCAACACCTTTCTAGTCGGCATCCAGAATAGTCAATATTATCCCAACCTCTGGTCTATCGGCTGAATCCTTGCATACCAAGTAATGCGGATCAAGGAGATACTTGTAGAAGTCATCAATCATGTCGGCCAAACATAAATTATACCTTAAGGAACTTAATCACCAACAACATCTCATCCAGATTTAGGTCTGATGCTCTGCCGGTTAGTTTTTCCTCTGTCTACTCTGCCAAACAGGAACCCAACACTTAAGTGCTCATATCTTTTCGCTCTTCTATTACCAGAGGCTAAATACTTGGAATCTATTAGTCAAAGTACTCCTTTTGTCTTCCCCAAATCTGCACTTCACTGAGATACTTCCTCTGAGAGATCTGGACCTGACTATTGGACCTTGCTGACTGCTCTGTTCTTGCTTACCGGACCACAACACTTCTTCAATCTGACTTCCGGTAAAGACACATCATGTCCTGCGGATGTGTGGGATTAACTTTGTTGCCATCAATGACAACATTCATAAATCCATATAGTGTCTCTTGCCAACAATCTCCCCCTTTGGCATTGATGGCAACACTTAGTGAAAAATGACTAAGTGTCACACTATACTCCCCCTTGGCTGATGCTCTATTTTTATATACATTTTCTGGAGCTCCCCCTTAGCTAGATTCCTCATTTTTCACTGCTCCTCATTCCCCCTTTGACATCAATGGCAAAGGGTGGGGTCCGTACACCAAAATTTGCAAAAAAATAAACTGTACTTAGCCACATAAGTATATAATCAAGTTATACTTACATATACTTAATTATATCTGCAAAAGTGCTTTTCAATTGTACAAGTTCCTTTGCCCAACTCAACTTCATCCTGTCCAAAATTGAGATGTGACCACTCAACAAGAATGCAAAAGCTTCTACCTTCTTAAGATCTGTCAGATCACTGGTCTGGGCTGTGGCCTGAGCATCAGTTAGGGCTTCATGCATGGCCTCTAACTTAGGGATAATGATCCCTCTGAGTTTGCCCATTCTTCTTATTATGTTCTTCCTTTCCTTCTCAAGTTTCTTTAATTCATTCATCACCGCAATGGTTTGACACTCTTGATTTACTATGGAAGAGGAGAGAGGATCAAAATTTTGAGACAAACTTATTAGTTTATCCTCTTGTTCTTTTATTTTCTTCTCAATATCCTTGGTTGCTGTAGACCAAGACAAACAAAATTTATATATATCTCCGCCATCTTTGAGAGCATTTCTAGGCTTTTTATTCCTAGATCCGTAACTCTCCTATCACTGGTTATTAGCCCTTGTACTTCTGATAATCTTTTATCCAAAAACTCTTTCCGGACCTTCTCCTCAGCTGATTTCTCTAGAGATTCAAAATGAGTGCTGACAGAACTAACAAGAGACTTGAGATTACTAGATGAAGAAGCTGAGGAATCCTTCTAAAAGGATGGCATGATCTTTTCAAGCACACTGGATGCAGCTTCTATAAGCTCACAGTCTTCCATGTGAGACTTTAGGAGTTTTTCTTTGGCCTTTGCTTGAGTGAAGGAAGCTAGCTTCATGGTCTAAACTAGGGAGAGGGAATCAAAATTGAATGGACCTTGAAGAAGTTTCGGTTCATCAAATTCCATCAACTCTTTAGTTAAGAAGTCTTTGACAGTTTCTGCAGTGTCTCTTGCTGAAGATAAAGTTTTCTTTCCTTCTGCACTGTCACTTGTGTTCTTCTTAGCTTGACCTTATTCTCTTCCCTTCACTTCTTCTTCTTTCTCCTCTATTGTTTCTTCTTCTTTGGATCCGGAGACTACAGGGGAAACTGGAGGAGTGATGTTTGTTTGTTCATGGGCCTCCTCTTCTAGAGCAGAGGATTCCAAGTTCTTATCTTTTTCTTCACCGGTGTCCATTACTTCTTCTGCCACTATTTCAGTAGATTCTTCTTCAACACCTATAGCTGAGGAATCAACACCCAAGTCCTCTATAATAGGAATGTTGAATCTTTTGTATGCATTTCGGAGGATCTCTTATGTCTCTTTTGCTACTTTATCAGTTTCTCTGAGCATAAGCTGATTCATTCTAGCTTTGCTCCGGAACTCATCCTTACAATCTTTGAAGATCATATTCTTCTGTTGTGGAGTGATGGAGGGATAGAGCTAAATGGCTATCTGTTCTCGGATCTCAAGATCTTTTGCCATAGCATTATTCTTTCTTATTTCTAACTCTTTCTCTAGGCTTTTGGGAATAAGAGATATAATTTCAATAAAAGCCTTATTATAGATATTTAGATACCTAACTGTGGCTTCTTGCAAGATCTTTTGGTCAGCTTCATTATAATCATCATAGAATTTAGCCATTGGTTGAAGGTTTCCATCCACAGTAACTGATTTGACGACATCATCTAAGGACAGAGTGGGTTTTTCAACAAACTCTTCTGTCTCTGCCTCCTTATCTTTACCAGATACTTTCTTCTTCTTCTTCATCTTCTTGATCTCTTCATCAGATTCTGTCTCTTCATCTTTCTGGCTTGTATAAGATCTTGTCGCCTTTTTCTTTGTTCTCTTTTCTCCTTTACTAGATGATTTTGCTTCTAGTTTTGATGCTTTTGAGCTCTTAGGTGCAGAGCTCTTACAGGATCGAGTCTGGGAGGGGGCTTCTACCAGAGCACTTTCTTTTTCTGCCTCTTTCCTTTCTTTTTCTGCCCTTTCCATCTTTTCTCTGTTAGCATCAAGCGCCTCTTTTGAGATGCCATAACTTTTGGCAACATTCTCTACTTCTTTTCTCACTTTTCTTTTCATCTCTAGTTGCCTTAGTTCCACATGAATCTTCACACTTAATTTCTCAAATGTTCCAAACCTTTCTGCCTTGGGATCCTTTGGCTGACTTAACATGTGTTGAACATGTAGTTCTACAATTTTCTCATCCACTTCATACCCCATTGGCATGATCTAGACTGTCCTTGGCTCCACTGCCTCCATTAGACATTCATTAGTCTCTACCATAAAGCATGCTGTGTCTTTATACTTTTCAACTAGAGATTGGGGAATTCTCTCTCTAGCTTGCATCATGTTCTAGAAGTTCTTGAAGAAACCCCAGAGAGTTGTGTTTTGTGCTTTGTCATCACCAAGTCCATGTAAATAGTCCCTGATTTGTATGGAAACCAGTCTATCATTTTGCCACATCCAGCCACTGGCTCCGGGAAGCTCATTCATGAAGTAAAAGAATAAGCACAATATTAACCCACCATACTTAAATGAATTCTTTTTATCCTTCTTCATTCTTTGTAGATTCTCTAATAATTGATTCAAAAGAAGCTCACAAAGGTCATAGTCTGTATTGTTTCTTAGCATTTCATAGGCAGTGTAAATTGCAGTTCTGGGTACTGAATTTTCCCTACTGGAATGATATATCTTGTAACCAGTTATCATGGAGGCAAACTTGATATCCAGATTAGTGATATCTTCTATTGTCATTGCTCTTTTGTCAAACCTTGATCCGGTTGCTTCACTCACTGCCTGATTCTTGACTGACTTGAGAGCAGGTATCCTGCCGGATGAGTGTAATCTGGTAACTATCCTAATGGCATCTTTTGTGATCTTGAATGGTCCATTCAACCACATGAAGTTGTCATGTATTCTGCTCAAGACATACCAAACCCATTCTTCCTCAGCAAAATAGGGGAAATGTATACACTGTGCAAAGTGCTTGTCCCGAAGGGCCTTGTATTGGGGTTTGAGCTCAAATGATTCATCTATTAGTTGTTTGTGGTAGATATCCCTCAATTTGAATTCACTGAATTCTTCAATGTTTGCATGAATATATGCCCTAACATCTTCAACATGCAAAACTCCATGCGGAATGCTAGAAAATGCACCTAAAGGATCCACTTCTAAGGATTTGTAGGGATGCTTTTTAAATTTAGGTCGCGGCCTATCAAAAATCCTTACAACATTTGGTGTGGCCATCTTGCAAAAGATTCAAAAATGGATTTCAAGAATGGAAAATACCTCTTATACCTTTAGGGTTCACGGAGTGAGCTGAAAAGATCGTCGATTGACTTGAATTCTGTGATTGATCCTTGAGAGAGATGAAGCAAACTTGTTTGCAGAGCTCTTTTCCTCTTCTTCTCGAGTGTAAATGTGCAAATGACGAGCAAATGAGCCCTTATATTTTTGTGCAAACCCTAATTCTTCATTGTAATAAATGTGCAACTTAGGTTATTCCGGATACCTTATTTTCCTTGTTTAGAGAGGGAGAAACTTATCTGGATCATTGTGAAGCACTTAGGATTGATGTTAGAGATGAATCATAATGACTACCTTTTCCTCAAATCATCCCATTGATCCGCAGATCAAGATGTTCTAATTTAGAATCATATCAGACTGAACTGTGGAAAACCTACTTTTACCAAAAGACTATTAAACTGGATCAATCTGAAGGGTTTAGACTCTTTAAATCTTCTTGCGGATCTTTCAAATCTTTACCATTACTTATTTAGGTGTTTCTCTGAAAACCCTTTGATCCGCAACCTATCATGTGCCAATTTTAGGCACTAATTGACTGGCTGGGGGAATTGGTTTTTCTTTTGTTACTCCCCCTGAGCCAGAGCCCATCTATTCAATTTTTGGAAGGAATATCAGCACCAGATTCTAGTGCAGATCCATTCCCAACATTCTCTGCACTTTTCTTCACCCAAATCTTATTCATCTCACTTTGAACTTCATTCGCATTCACTTTTCTTTTTCCTTTGTCTTGATTTTGATTATGATGCATCGGACCCCTTTTGTCCTGATTCTTGCTTCTACAGAATTTGGCAATATGACCAGATCTATTGCAATTATAGCAAACAACATTTCTTTGCATATTTGATTTGTATTCTCTTGATCTACATTGATTAGCCATATGTCCCATTCATCTACCATTGAATGAATTGCTCATTTGCATAAATCTACACTCATGGGATTTGTGACCATACCTTTTGCAATTGAAACACTGTCCGGAGAAGGATGTAATAGTTTGATTCATTCTTCTTCTACACTAATTTGCTTTATGACCAAAGTTATTGCAGTTGTGGCAGTATCCATTGAAAGATGGATATCTTTGAGCATTTGGTTGCCTTACTGGAGGTCTTCTAGGCCTGTTTCTTGGATTTTCTAATCTGGAGTTCTTCTGACCAGATCCAGAGCTTTCACCTTTTTCATACCCCAAGCCACACTTGTCATCTACCCTCTTTTGGATTTCAAGAAGAACTTCAAGTTGAGCAGAGCTTATCTCTTTATATTCATTTATTGCTTGAAGATCCCTTTTGAGAGTGTCAATCTGATTCTCAAGTTCTTCTTCTTTTTCTTTAGCTTCTTCAAGATCAGATTCTAGATGCCTGATTATTCTATCCATATTGTGGCAGTCTTCAGATTTCTCCTTGAGAGATTGTCTTAGGTTATCCTCAATTTTTCATTTCTCTTCAATTTCTTGGGTGAATTTCATAACTCCTGATTCCATTTCATGTCTTACCATAATGATCTCTTTTGATAACTTTTCACATAGCTTGGTTTTTTCCTTCAGATCTTCATTTGTATCATTGGCTTCACCTTGTCTTGCCAATTGCTGAAGTAGATCCTTTCTCTTTTTCATAGAGAGACTCAGTTTCCCTCTTAGTTCACTTATGAAATGATTAGCCTATTTGAGTCTTTCCTTCAATTCATTGACTTCAGAATTAGATTGCTCAAGATCATCTAGGGCAGACTAAAGTTGTTGTCTCATACCATACACATCCATTTGAATTCCTAGATCTTCCTCAAGTTGTTAGGCTCTATTTGGAGGAACTTGGCTCTGATACCAATTGTTGATAATTGAACTGATGAGAAGCATCTATACATGTAGAGGTTCAGTTCCGGTTAAGCTTAATAAACTAATTTGCTACACTTCATTCTTACTCTCCTTAGGTGCTATTGTCCTGTTACATTCCGGACTTGTTTTACTGACTTCACACTGCTCTTCTGCTTTTCTTCACACAACACTACACTCAACACACACACCTTCACATCTAAATCCATCTGGTATATATATCTGCACAAGTGATTTCAACACCTTTCTAGTTGGCATCCAGAATAGTCAATATTATCCCAACCTCTGGTCTGTCGGCTACATCCTTGCATACCAAGTAATGTGGATCAAGGAGATACTTGTAGAAGTCATCAATCATGTTGGCCAAACATAAATTATACCTTAAGGAACTTAATCACCAACAACATCTCATCCGGATTTAGGTCTAATGCTCTGTCGGTTAGTTCTTCCTCTGTCTACTTTGCCAAACAGGAACCCAACACTTAAGTGCTCATATCTTTTCGCTCTTTTATTACCAAAGGCTAAATACTTGGAATCTATCAATCAAAGTACTCCTCTTGTCTTCCCCAAATCTGTACTTCACTGAGATACTTCCTCTGAGAGATCTGGACCTAACTGTCGGACCTTGCTGACTGCTCTGTTCTTGCTTACTGGACCACAACACTTCTTCAATCTGACTTCCGATAAAGACACATCATGTCCTGCGGATGTGTGGGATTAACTTTGTTGCCATCAATGACAACATTCATGAATCCATATAGTGTCTCTTGCCAACAAATTCACATTGTCATCTTTTGGGAGGTGGCATGGTGATGTGTCATCCTACATGGAAGATGACAACTTGTAATTTTGTCCTCACATGAGGAGATAGGCATCCCACTTTGTGGTAGGAATATTTTGCCATGTGTCAGCATCTTGGATGTTGTGTATAGGAATATTGACTAAAACGGTCATGACAGATTCATATGATGACGTTATGACATGTAAGAGTCAGAAATAGGAGATTCTATGACAAGTGAAGACATGTGTCGAGGAGCATCTTTGGGTGCCCCAAGGTGGACTATGACATATTGTAAGAGAATATGCTATTTATAGCCTGTGTATGACAGGTTCTCTTATAGCTATAAGTTGTAACTGCTATGACAGATTCTATGACAGTCGTAAGAGTCTTAAGAGCATTTGTCATAGCCCATTTTAGAAATAGGTGACCTCTTTGGGATGGGGTGTGTTGACAAGCGTCAGAAGCATCTTACAATGTTGACCAAGTGTCCATAGGCATGGGTTTTGGTCCATGAGGCCAAGTTGGACACCCATTCCAAGATAGAGGCAATTTTGCCTTGTATTTTCTATATAAACAGGTGCTTTGAGGAGGAGATGTATTACAGGTTTGACAGGTACTGTTATGCTGTTGGTTGGTCTCCAGATATGAGTTTCGAAGACTCATGAGAGCTTGCATTGCAAGTGGATTGTAAACCATTTCAATTTTGATAATACATTGTGCAGGTTTTGGAGTGTGGGGTTTTTCACCTGATAAGGGTTTTCCCCACTTATATCTTATGTCTCTTCTTCTGTCTCACTTTCTTGTTTATGTGTTTGTTGCAATATCTCTATTAGTGGGTTTAACATTACTATAATAGTAAGGATAAAGTGAATTTACTCTCTCCTCCCCTCATTAGATTAGTGTAGGAAGCGATTTCCCCACACCTAGCTTCCTTTTACTTAGCAATCCTATCCACAACAATTTCTCTCTGCTCCTCTAGATGGTGCAAGTACAAAATCCTCTTTTCTAGGGCTGACTAAAATTGTTCATCTTCAATTGCTTTCTGTATATTTAATGCAAACAATTCCAAGGGAATAGAAATTGCACTATCAATGCCATAAACAAGCTGGAAAGGAGACATACTAATTGTCCTTTTATATGTTACCCTATCGGCCCAAAGAGCATCATACAGATGTTTATGCCATCCTCTCTGATTTTCCTCAACCAAGTTTTTAACAATAGAGATGAGATTTTTATTGCTAGACTCTGCCTGGCCATTGCCTTGTGGGTAATAATCAAATGTATGGGCTAGGATGATACCAAAATCATAACAGAAAAGAGTCATTTCTGCAGAGGAAAAGATTGAAGCATTATCAATCACCAACTTCTTGGGCACACTGAACATGACTAAAATGTTTTCCTTGAGAAAAGCACAAACCACCTCAGAGGTAGTATTCTTTACTGGGATAGCTTCTACCCACTTTGTAAAATAGTCTGTTGCAATCAAGATATGAGTATGTCCAACACTTGAGTTAGGACTGATTGGTCCAATGAAGTCTAAACCCCATTTCTGGAAAGGTTCATCTATAATTACTGGCCTCAAAGGTAAGGCAGCTAATTGAGGTCTGCCCATAAAATTTGAGCACTTCTCACACTTTGACACCCACTCGTAAGCATCCTTAAACATCCCAGGCTAGTAGAAGCATTGCCTCAATATCTTGAAAGCTTTTACCGACACAGAAAAGTGTCCCCCACAAGCTTCATTATGAAAGGCTTCCAGTAATTTCTTTTGTTGATCCTTATCTACACATCTTAGAAATGTCCCATCCACTCCTCTTTTGTATAGATTACCTTCCCAAATAACATACCTGTGTGCTATGAGTTTAATGTTTCTCTTCTCTTTTGTAAAAAGGTGAGACAGAGAATCACCATAGGTTAATAAATTGATGCAGTACAAATATCACTAACTCACCACTATGGGGCTTATTTCACAACAATGGCTTTAGTTGAGAAATTTCACCCAGTTTCACCTATCCTTTTCACAAGGCAAACTCCATTCGATAAGGCTCAATTTGGGTTTTTTGGAATTCCCAAGCCCAACAAGCTTCTAATAGCATTCTCCCACTTCTTAGTCCCTAAAATAACCTAATCCAACTCCCTATGAGATCTGCCCTTCACTTTTTGACCAATTCCACTCTTGGCTGCCCAAATCCTAGTAGCCCTCAAAATGGGTCTGTCAGACCATATCTTTTGATCCTGACCTCAAATCAAGACTGTGAAAGGCTTTTTGGATACCCATTAAGGGGTTTTAAAATATGTCTCAGAATTGGTGTGGGTTACTATTAGAATTAGGCTGGACAACCAAGAGGGGGGGTGAATCAATTGTCCCAAAACTTTTTCACTTAAAACTGATTAAAACATTTAAAGCATGAATCATCAACACAAGAGCAGAAGCAAATAAACACACATGACACAATGATTTTTAATGTGGAAACCTAATTAAGGGAAAAACCATGGTGGGGATTAACCCACAAAGATTATACTCTGTTAAAAGTATTACAATTGGGAATGCACATGCACTCGGGCTCACTGCCCAGAGCTCACTACCTACAGAAAGAAGATTACAATGAGTTTGAAGTGATAATTAACATCTACCAATGCAAGGATTCAGTTCTGGTTAAGCACGAAATACTGACTTGATACACTTCATCCTCACTCTACCCTGTTTACCATTCTTCTAACATCTGAACCTTAGATCTTTTCTCTTTTCACACTTATTCCATAGTCACATCACACACATCTTCAACACTCAAATCCATTGGCTATATATATCTACTTTAAGTAATTCAATCACTTTTCTATCGGCCTTATGAAGAACTTAACTAACAATACAAGTACTCTGTTCTGTCGACTGAATCCATGCACCAATAATGATGCATACCAGAAATAACACTTGAAGGTCACCATTTGTGTCGGCCACTAACATTATATCCCATATGCAACTCACCAAAACACTTCTATCAAATCCACATAAGGATCTAACACAAGTCGACATGTTCTTTACTAAACTGTTCTGTCATATTATGACCCAGAACTTAGATGCTCATAACTTTTACTCCCTTTGTCATTGGAGGTTAAAATTCTAGATTTAGATTGCCCTAACAATCCTTATGACCCTTCAAATTTGTAGCATACTTTGATTTACCACTGAAGAGATCCAAACCAATATACCGGACCCTGTCACATGCTCTATTTGTGGCTATCCGGACTTAGATAAATTCTGATTCTGACTTCCGGTATGAACAAATTATGTTATACGGATAAGTGGAATAGTCTTAGTTGCCATCAATGACAACACCTGTCATGTGAAGCAGTGTCTCTTGCCAACAATCTCCCCCTTTGGCATTGATGGGAACACTTAGTGAAAAATGACTAAGTGTTACTCCCCCTTCCTCTATACTCTTATGCTCTCCACTAATTCTGCAGCTCCCCCTTTGCTAGATTCCTCATTTTTCACTGTTCTTCACTCCCCCTTTGACATCAATGGCAAAGAATGGGGTTCGCAAGCCAAAATTCTCAAAATTTTTGTATACAGTACCGCATATGTACACCCAATTGTTAAGTTATATTTACATGAATTTGAGAATATCTGCAAAAATTTTCAATTGCTCAAGTTCAGAGGCCCAACTTCTTTTCATGCCATCCAAAATTGAGATGTGTCCACTTTGTAGAAATGCATATGCTTCTGCCCTTGTTAGATCTGAAGGATCACTTGTCTGAACTACAGTTTGAGCTTCTGATAATGTATTAAACATTGTTTCTAAATTAGGGGCAATCAATCCCTGGATCTCACACATTCTCTTCACAATATTGCCTTTTTCTTTAACAAGATTTTTTATTTCATCGGTCAATTTGATTACTTGACATTCCTGACTTATAGGAGAAACTGTTAGAGGATCAAAATTTTGAGATAGATTTGACAATTTTTGTTCTTTCTCCTTTATCATCTTCTCAATATCCTTATTGACTTTGGGTCAGGATAGACAAAATTTGTATATATCACCTCCATCACTTAGAGCATTTTGAATACTCTTTATACTGATACCAAGTATCACCCTATTCTTCCTTATTAAGCTCTTTATTTCACTAAATTTCTTATCCAAAAATTCATTTCTGGCAAGTTAGTCTCTGCATACTTCTTAAAAGACTCAAAATGTGTACTTACAAAATTTACAAGATTCTTCAGATGTCCGGAGGGAGAGTTAGATGAATTCTTCTAGAGGGTTGGCATTATCTTCTCTAATACTCCAGTTGCAAGGCCTAGCAGCTCACTATCCTCAATGTGAGATTTCAATATCTTTTCACTTGCCTTAGCTTGTGTGAAAGATGCTATTTTCATCATTTGGACTAGAGAGAGAGTATTCAAGTTGATTGGTCCTTGAATCAGTTTTGTTTCATCAAACTCTAACATCTCTTTACTCATAAAACTCTTCACTGCATTTGCAGTGTCTCTTGCCACAATTTCTAGATCACTTACCTTTCCTTGAGTTTTCTTAGTATCGAGACTATTTTGTTTGAGTGCATCAGCATTTGCACCATCTTCTTCTGCTTTATCTTCCTTACCTTTGTCTTCTTCTTCTTTCTCTGCTTCACCTTTCTCTATGTCATCTACAGGGGTATTCTTTTCTTTGTCCTCACAATTTGTAATCTGTTTTGGAGAATCTTGTGTAGCAGCAGTATTCTCAACATTGTCTTCTTTTCTAGATTTATCAGGAAGAGTTAGAGTATCTCCTGCATCATCAATTTTCATTTCTTCAATATCTGGGATTGATGAATCAATCCCATCATTAGTCTCCTCAACAAATGGAATTTTGTGTCTCTTTAATGCACTTAGAAGTATTTCCTGTGTTTCTTTAACGGTTTCATCTAATTCTCCAAGCATCAATTTGTTCATTCTCTTCTTGCTCCTGAATTCATCCTTCACTTCCTTGAATATCATATTTGAATTTAGACTTGAGTGATCTGAGGGCATAGTTTTATCAATACATGTTCTCTAAGCTCTATATCCTTATTTTTTGCATTTTCTTTCCTCAACTCCAAAATATTTGTAAGACTTTGAGGGATTTCAAAGGTTATTTCAATCAAGGCCTTGTTATAGATATTCAGATATCTAACAGTTGCTTCCTCTAACACTTTATTATCTGTATCACTGTATTCATCATAAAATTCAATCATGGGTTTCAAATTTCCATGCACAGTGACTGATTTTATTACATCTTCCACAGAAAGTGTGGGCTTCTCAACATATGTATCTACCTTCTGCCTTTTGCTTGCCTTTTTGCTTCCGGAAGGCTTTTCCTTAGTTACTTTGATAGCTTTTGTTCCAGAGGCTTTCAACTCCTTTACCTCAATATCTGAATCTATTTCTTCTTCATCAACTTTTGTGCTCTTATAGATTCTTGTAGCCTTTGTTTTCTTTCTCTTACCTCCTTTAGAAGATGGTATGTCTTTCGGTTTCTCAAGATTGGCAGACTTTGGGGGAATAGGGATAGCAGAAGAGCTTCTAGTAGTCCTTGATGTGGAGGAGGATCCTACTGGAGCACTTCCTTGTTTCTTACCCTACTTCTCCTTCTCAATCTTTTCAATTCTTTCCCTTAATTGCCTCACGGCTTCCTTTGTGAGACCTAGATTCTTGACCAACTGCTCAACTTCTTTTCTTACTTTTCTGTTAGTTTTAGGGTCTTTGAGCTCAGTATGAAGTTTTAAACTTAGCTCCTCATATGTCCCAAATCTTTCAACTGTTATGTCTTTTGGCTTGCTTAGAAGATGTTGAGCATACATATTCAATATTTTTCCATCTACTTCATACCCCATGGGCATGAACCAAATAGTTTTGGGTTCCATTGCTTCCATTAAGCACTGATCAATGTCAACCAAACATATTTCATTCTTGTACTTCTCAACAATTATTGTAGCGATTCTTTCCCTCGAATACATCATACTCTAAAAGTTCTTGAAGTATCCCTAGATTGCAGTTTTCTGAGCTTTATAATTACCAATGTTGTGTAGGTGATCTCTGATCTGTATAGAAACTGATTCATCATTAGTCTAGTGCACACCCTTTACTCCAGGTACTTTATTCATATAGTAGAAGAACAAACATAGAACTAATGTGCCATATTTAAAAGTATTTTTCTTGTCTTTCTTGATTTTGTTCAAGTTCTCAATCAGTTGGTTCTGTAACAACTCACATAGGTCATAATCTGCATTCTCCTTCAACATTTGATACACTACATATATGGCAGTTCTGGAGGCTGAATTCTCTCTACTAGAGTGATAAATCTTGTAGCCAATCACCATGGAAGAAAACTTCACATCTGGTTCTATAATGTCATTTATGGTCATAGTCCTCTTATCAAACTTTGCACCAGTTGCATCAGTAACAGTTTAGTTTTTCACAGCTTTCAACATGGGTAATCCACCAGTTGAATTTAACCCAGACACAATTTTGATAACATCCTTGGTAATCTTGAATGGTTTTAACAGCCATATGAATTCATAATGCATCTGACTTAAAACATATCAGACCCATTCATCTTCACCAAATGTTGGAAACCCCATAATCTGAATAAAATGTTTATCATGCAGTGCTTTAAACTCAGGTTTAAGATCGTGATTTTCATCCATTAGTTGACTCTCAAACAAATCTACAAACCTTGAGTCCCCAAATTCATCTATGCTCGCATGAATATAAACCCTAATATCTTCAATATGCAGCACACCATATGGAACACTTAAAAATGCACCTAATGAGTTGACTTCTATAGATTTGTGTGGATGTTTCTTAAATTTGGGTCGAGGCCTTTTAGTAATGTCAACGACCAAAGGTGTAGCCATTGCAAAAAGATTATAAGTTCAAAGCTTCATAGATAAATACCTTTTTCACGAGATTAGGGTTGATGGATAAATTCGTTGGTCGCACTTCAATTCCTTGTAATCTTAGCTCAGACACTATTTTTCTTGCTTTCTTCAAGTGCAAAGTGATTCAAATGAGGAGTGAACACTTTTTTATGCTCCACAAAACCTAATTTTCCTTTGTAATAAATGCTCTGCCCTAACTTCATCTGGTTACTCATTTTCTTGAACAGTTCATGAATCACTCCTCAAATTTCCATATCAACATCTTTTCTTCTGGAAATCCTTCCAAAAGTTCTGAGACAATTCAATATATCTTCTCTCATTGTGCCAGATCTAGGCACCCACTTACTGGATGGGAGAATTTGATTTTCAATGCAGCTCTCCCTGAGCTAGAGCTCCAAATTTAATTCCCAAAGGAATTATTAGCACCCGATTCCGATGCAGACTCATTACTATTGTTCTCAATTGTTTTCTTGACCCATGTCTTGCTCATTTCATTCTGGATCTCATTCACATCAATTTTTCTTTTGCCTTTGTCTTGTCTTTGCTCATCCAGTTTTCTATTTACCAAACCTCTTCTTTCATTAATCCTACTTCTGCAGAATCTTGCAGTATGACAAGAATTATTGCAATTAAAGCACACAACATTTCTTTGCTTATATACTTGATTTCCTCTTGATTTGCACTGATTAGCCATGTGTCCAAATCCATTGCAAGCAAAACAATAGCCATTGAAGGAATTGCCATTTCCTTTATTATTAGGGTTTTTCATTATTATACTTCTGCATTCATTGAATCTGTGACCATGCCTCTTGCACTTGAAGCATGACCGAAGAAGGATGGGTCATTTTGATTTACTTTGCTTCTGCACTGAGTAGCCCTGTGACCAAATTTATTGCAATTGAAACAATTTCCATTGAATGATGGATATCGTTGAGCATTAGGCTATCTTACTGGAGATCTTCTAGGTTTGTTTCTCCCATTCCTTGGTTGAAAATTTCTTTGTCCGGATCTAGAGCTTTCACCTTTCTCATATCCAAGACCATGCTTGTCATCAGCCTTTTTGTATCCTTCAAGCAGTGCTTCAAGTTTAGCTGAGCTTATCTTGAACTTCTCCTTGTATTCATTTGCAATTTCTAGGTCATGTCTGAGGATGACAATTTACCTTTCAAGTTCTATCTCATGGTCTCCACTTTCTTGTAGATTAGACTCTAGGAGGCTAGCTATTCTATCCAATCTGCAACATTCTTCAGTTCATTCTTTTAGATTTTGATTTAGGTCTTCTTCAATTTTCTTTCTATCTTCAATTTCTTTGGTTAGCCTAATCACCCTGGATTCCATCTCATGTTTTAGGACAACTTCTTTGGCTAACTTCTCACATTCCTTTGTCTTCTCTTTCAAAGCCTCATCCTTGTTGTTGTTTTCATAATGATTTCCCAGTTGAAGAGGTTGTTTCTTCTTCTTCTTATTGGATTTGCTCAATTTTTCTTTTAAAGTTTCCATGAAATCTTCAACATTTTAAAGGTTCTCTTGCAGCTCTTTGACTTCTGCTTTGGACTGCTCAAGATCTTCTAAAGTGAGATTAAGTTGCCCTTGGAGGTTATATTCATCCATTTTACTACCTTCCCAGATCTTCCTCAAGCTATTAAACTTTTTCAAAGGAACCTTGCTCTGATACCAATTGTTAGAATTAGGCTAGACAACTGAGAGGGGGGGTGAATCAGTTGTCCCAAAACTTTTTCATTTGCAACAATATCACTTAAAACTGATTAAAACATTTAAAGCATGAATCATCAACACATGAGCAGAAGCAAATAAACACACATGACACAATGATTTTTAATGTGGAAACCTGGTTAAGGGAAAAACTATAGTGGGGGTTAACCCACAAAGATTATACTCTATTAAAAGTATTACAATTGGGAATGCACATGCATTCGGGCTCACTACCCAGAGCTCATTGCTCAAAAGAAGGCTCACTGCTCAAAAGAAGGCTCACTACCTATAGAAAGAAGATTACAAAAAGTGTGAATTGATAATTAGCATCTACCAATGCAAGAATTTAGTTCTAGTTAAGCACAAAATACTGACTTGATACACTTCATCCTCACTCTGCCCTGTTTACTATTCTACTAACATCTGAACCTTAGATCTCTACTCTTTTCGCACTTATTCCATAGTCATATCACACATATTCAACACTCGAATCCATCAGCTATATATATCTACTTTAAGTAATTCAATCACTTTTTTGTCGGCCTTATGAAGAACTTAACTAACAATACAAGTACTCTATTCTATCAGCTGAATCCATGCAGCAATAATGATGCATATTGAGATAACACTTGAAGGTCACCATTCATGTCAGCCACTAACATTATATCCCATACGCAACTCACCAAAACACTTCTATCAGATCCGCATAAGGATCTAACACAAGTCGGCCTGTTCTTTACTTAATTGTTCTGTCATTTTATGACCCGGTACTATAATGCTCATAACTTTTACTCCCTTTGTCACCAGAGGTTAAAATTCTAGATTTAGATTGACCTAACAATCCTTATGACTCCTTCGGATCTGCAACATACTCTGATTTACCACCGGAGAGATCTGGACCAAGATACCGGACCCTGTTACATGCTCTATTTCTGGCTATCTAGACTTAGATAAATTCTAATTCTGCCTTCCGGTATGAACAAATTATGTTATACAAATGAGTGGAATAGTCTTAGTTACCATCAATGACAACACCTGTCATGCAAAGCAGTGTCTCTTGCCAACAATTACTTTGTAACAAATTGCTCAAAAACTGACTGTGCCCTATGTTTGCCTAGGCCAATTAGGCCACTTTTACAAAGGAAGTACTCTCAGAACAACCAATTAACCCCAAAAATCAATAAATAGTCCTTAGATAAGTTCCAAAACTTCCAAATCCATGTTCATACTCAGGTGTCATGACCATTTAGATAATAAACTAAGAAACCCTCACTTTTAGGCTAAATACCCAAGGGTTTATTGAAAATCCATGTTCCACACTTCAAGCCACCTTACAATCACTTCAATCATGTCACAATAGGTCTTCTCATGCTACAAGAACCTTCACCCAACCTTTCACATTGTCTTCTCACCAAAACTCATCTTGTAGCGACCATTCTTGGCTCCAAATATGCATGGAAACACCTAGGGCATCACCTCCAAACACATCAAATCTCCACCCTTGCTCCTAAATAACACAAAAACACAAAACATATATCTAATTGAGCCATTCCACTAAGTTACAGCATGACACAATAGGTGGAATGGTTTACAAATCCATTTTACACTCTCAAACCCTTGAAATTCAATTTTACACAGGCAGTTTTAGAAAAATGATGATAAAAACCACAAAACTCAATGAAAAATCCTCAAACCAAGTGCATTTGAAATTTAACTCATGCCTCTATCAAATTACTATCATTAGGTGCATGTGTTTGTCCGTACAGGTCGTACAAAAGGGCTGTAACAGCAGTAAAAATAGAAAATTGTAGGAAAAACAAGGGTTTCTTTATTATTTTCTCTTCCCAACTCCTTTAACAACCTTCTCAAATGTCTACATGTATTTAAAAATCCTTCTCCAACTCCCCAAACTAAACATAGCCAACTTTTGAACATCCCACAAAAAATGACTCTTGAAACTTTCATTTTGTCTTCTTACAAGTTTAGCGATTTTTGCACTTTTGCACAAAATGACTCCAATAACTCAACCCCATGACAAAATGACCTTATGAGGCCCACACAAGAATCAAACTACATTATTAAGACTCACATTACATTAAGAATGGTCTATTTAGACATTATTTAATGAAAAATGACCCAAAACATGACAAGACTCTCTAAACTAAACATTTAACCATATAAAACCAACTTGTTAAATTTGTGCCCCTGCACCATACACCCAACATTTAAACTTTTCCAAGTCTCTTGGAAATTGTATTGTAACTAGTCCATCTTCATCTCTGTGGTCTTCATAAGTCCCTTTGACTAGTACCCTCTTGCCTTGGAGCAAATATTGTACTCTTTCCTTGAACTTGCTTGCTTGTCCTTGCCAAACATCTTCACTCTTTTCACCTATTGTCTTCAACATTTCTCTTGAATTTTCTGCCTCAAATACTAGTGTGCTCTCAGTCTTACTAGCCTATATATCAACATTAGTTGATTTCCTTTTATCCTCCATTACAGCTAAGGGACATAGGACTGTCCCTATCACTATTCCACCATAGGTTTTGAACTCATTATGAACCTTTTCAAGGAATCATCCTTGTCTTTTGTTGTCTCAGTTTTTGGCACTGGATCACCTACTTTGGTCCTCAATCTTGAACCATTCTCTAAACTTTCTGCCCCAATACTTTTTTTGTTTGTATTGGTTGCATTCACTTTGTATTTGACTTTATCAACCTCCACATATTCTTTCCCACCAAACATGACCACTCTCGCTGTCCTTGACTATTTCTCCTCATTACCTTGCAATGGAACTAATGTAAAACTATTCCCTTCATGCCTAATGTGATAGCAATTATTTCTACAATCATACATTGCTTGCTTGTCATATTGCCATGGTCTTTCAAGCAAGACATGACAACAATTCATAGGCACAACATCACAAAGCACTTTATCTTTATAGCCACCAATTTTGAATTCAACTAATGCTTGTTCATTTATCAAAAGAGACTGATCATTGTTCAACCAAGATGCCCTATATGGAGTTTCATGAGGGACTTTTACTAACTTCAATTTGTCTACCATTTCACATGACACCATATTATGAGTAGATCCTGAATCTATGACTACATTGCATACCTTATCCTTGCATTTGCATGAAGTTCTGAATAGGGCTCTCCTTTGCAATGGTTCCTTCTCATTAGAGGTCTTAAGTAGGGTCCTTCTCACCATGAGTGCATCACCAACTTCAGGAGTTGCATGAACACTAGATGAACCAGCACTTTCACATTCATCTTCTTGGACTATTTGAGCCCTCCTTTCACTTCTCCCCTCTCCACCACTTGATGTAGATCCTTGTTTCTTAGGAAACTTGAATGCTGGGTGTCTAAACTCATTGCAATTATAAAACCTACCTGAAAATATATTTGAACTTCTACCTCCACCAAATCTGCCTCTTGGGCCTCTAAAACCTCCTCTAGAATTAGCAACTTGATCTTTTCCCTTGTTTGTGTTGTCTTGTCCTTCAAAGGACTATTGTGATGTAGGGAATGCTCCTCTCCCTCTTGCATTGCTGCCTCTTCCTCTAACTAATTTTTCTAGCCTCCTTTTCATCTTTTCCTCCACTCTAACTACCATTTGATAACATTCTTCAACACTTCTAGGATTAGCCAAAACCAATTCATCTTGTATGTGTTGAGTACTTGTGACTCGGATTATAGGCATTGGCAAGAGTTGCTCTGTGTCTCATCGATCTCTTGTTCTTGGTTGATTGCCCTTTGTTATTGGCTTGACAGGCTCTATCAGCATAACTTGCTTGTGTTCCAGCGATTAGTTTTTTTCACTGATCAGCTTGACTATCACTATCGGGCTTGGCTGAAGTTCTCTCTCCAATCGCCTGTGTTACACTGATCGCTGTAATTGTAACCATCGGTGAGGTGTTATGTTGTCTCTGCGATAGTTGGTGTCTCTCCAATGGAAAGGTGTGGACTGACATACATGTAAGCAGTGTATTGGCAAGACTTGTCTTATCGGTATGGGTTGGAATTCTTTCTCCGATGTGCTGTGTTACTCTGATGGAGGCCTGGCATATCTGTATGACTATAACTATCGGCATGGTCTAGGGTTTCTTCTCTGATGTGCATTGGTCATGCCGATGAAGGATGAAGGCTTGGGTATTGGTGGGATAAGGAACCATTAGTGTAGATGGTGGACTGGTCTCTAATGAGCTTGGTCTGTCCGATGGTGTTTGGCATTGGCAGGAGGAACTTCATCGGTGAAGGAGGATGAAGTCTAACTGAAGGGCTTGGTCACTCTGCTGGTTCATTGTTGTTTGACTGGCTGGGGTCGTCGATGGCAAAAGCGCTAACGATATACTTACCGTGTGTTCATACATATATGTTGTTATATTTGTCAACTAATGCATGTGGGACTATTGAATACAAATGGTTGCAAATGGTTAAGAATGAACTGTCGACCGGAAGTTGTAACGGTCTGAGATATGAACCGAATGCTCTCTTCTATAATGTGATATGTAAAAATGCACTGGTAACAGAGGAGTACAAGAGAGGAAAAAGAATAGAGTTCAGGTGTAGGGTGATGTCCTATACTATGTGCTATTTGTGGCATGATAACAGTATGAAGGACTAACCTGAGTGTTGGAGAACTTTGTGTAGGGTTATGCTATCAGTTATTCTTCTAGAGGAGCAAGATGTAAATATCCATGAGAGGCTTAGTGCCTAAATTGTATTGTAACTATATTTTCTATTGTTGAATAATACAATGGCGATCTGGGCTTTTGGAGTGTGGGGTTTTTTTCCTGTAAGGGTTTTCGCCACGTAAATCTATGTCTTATGTTCTGTCTTTCACGTTTAATATTTCTGCTGTTGAAATTAGATCTTATTGCTTGTATTTCCTCTAAGGGTCAATGTTGGAAATGTACTATGTATGTTTCCGCTTTGTGGCATAGTTGTGCGTGTTTTTGAAGCAATTGAAAAGAACTTAAATCTATCGAAGACACCACTATTCTTAGAAATACGTTCTGAGATTCTATCATTGCCTTACAGTATGTTCAATCTCAAACCACCCAAATGTCTAGCAACCTTTTCAGCCTCATTCTCATAATGACAATACCTCATACTTAATTTATTAAATTCCTCAGCATATGATTTCACATCCATTTCTTTTTTATCTTAAACTTTGAAGCTTTTTAAACATTTGAACTTCATAGTCTTTGGGTAAGAATTTACCTTTAATTTTTACCACCATCTTGACCCATGAAGAAATCTTGGACTTACCTTGTTTTCTCCTTTCTGATTGTAGATAATCCCACCATAACAAAGCATGACCTCTCAGTTTGGTCTTTGCAATCTCCACTCTCTACTCCTTAGGAACATCATCACACTCAAAGTGGTTATCCCTAGCTGCAATCCAATCAAGAAACTCTTCATCATTGAGACTTCCTTCATACTTTTGCACATCTTTTTTCACCTTATGTTTGTCCTCTTTTACTACCTTCAAAAATTTGGTCATTCTCTGATCTTCAGGGTCTAACTCTTCTTCTACATCCTCATATCCTTCATCTTCTTCTTCCTCCGACTCACTCTCTTCCACATCTCTTCTTTTGTTTGTCTCCAAGGCTGCAATTTTTTCCTCCAACTCTTTCATCTATTTAGCATGTCTATCCTTCAACTCTTGCAACTCTCTAGAAATAACACTATTCTTTGGAGGCATCCTTGCAACTTTGCCTTTTCACCTTCGACTTGTCAATCCTTCAACCTGCAAAAAATTTCAACTTTTTCCCAAACAAATCAGAATCTAAGCTCTGATACCACTATGATGCAGTACAAATATCACCAGCTCACCACTATGGGGATTATTTCACAACAATGGGTTTAGTTGAGCAATTTCACCTAGTTTCACCTATCCTCTTCACAAGGCAAACTCCCTTCTACAAGGCTCAATTTGGGTTTTTTGGAATTCCCAAGCCCAACAAGGCTTCTAATGGAATTCTCCCACTTCTTAGTCCCTAAAACAACCCAATCCAACTCTCTCTAATATCTACCATTCACCTTTTGACCAATTCCACTCTTGGCTGCCCAAATCCTAGTAGCCCTCAAAACGAGCCTGTTAGACCATATCTTTTGATCCCGACCTCAAATCAAGATTGTGAAAGGCTTTTTGGATACCCATTAAGTGGTTTTAAAACATATCTCAAAATTAGTGTGGGTTACTTTGTAACAAATTTCTCAAAAACTGACTGTCCCATGTGTTTACCTAGGCAAATTAGGCCACTTTTACAAAGGAAGCACCCTCAAAACAACCAGTTAACCCCAAAACTCAATAAATAGTTCTTATATAGGTTACAAAACTTCCAAATCCATGTTCATACTCAAGTGTCATGACTATTTAGACAATAAACTAAGAAACCCTCACTTTTAGGCTAAATACCCAAGGGTTTATTGAAAATCCATGTTCCACACTTCAAGCCACCTTACAATCACTTCAATCATGTCACAATAGGTCTAATCATTCTACTGGAATCTTCAACCAACCTTTCACATTGTCTTTTCACCAAAACTCAACTTGTAGCCACCATTCTTGGCTCTAAATATGCATGGAAACACCTAGGGCATCATCTCCAAACACATCAAATTGCCACCCCTGCTCCTGACAAACACACAAAAACAAAACATATATCTAATTGAGACATTCCACTAAGTTACAATATGACACAATAGGTGGAATGGTTTACAAATCCATTTTACACTCTCAAACCCTTGAAATTCAATTTTACACAGGCAATTTTAGAAAAAAATGATGATAAAAACCACAAAACTCAATGAAAAATCCTCAAACCAAGTGAGTTTGAAAGTTAACTCGTGCCTCTATCAAATTCCTATCATTAGGTGCACGTGTTTGTCTGTATAGGTTGTACAAAAGGGCTGTAACAACAGTTAAAACAGAAAATTGTAGGAAAAATAGGGGTTTCTTTATTATTTTCTCTTCCCAACTCCTTCAACAACCTTCTCAAATGTCTACATGTGTTTAAAAAGATTTCTCCAACTCCCCAAACCAAACATAACCAACTTTTGAACTTCCCACAAAAAATGACTCTTGAAACTTTCATTTTGTCTTCTTACAAGTTTAGCGATTTTTGCACTTTTTACACAAAATGACTCCAATAACTCAAACCCATGACAAAATAACCTTATGAGGCCCACACAAGACTCAAACTACATTATTAAGACTCACATTACATTAAGAATGGTCTATTTAGAAATTATTTAATGAAAAATGACTCAAAACATGACAAGACTCTCTAAACTAAACATTTAACCATATAAAACCAACTTGTTCAATTTGTGCCCCTGCACCAGAAATAAGAAACATTAGAGAACCATTCATCAGAGTTACTAGTGAAAATAACTAAGGGTAATTCCTCTTTACATTTAACTTCACTTTCGACAATCATCTTACATAATCCTTTGCCCCTGACCAAGTTAGTAGGCTTGATCTCAACATCATATTCTTGCACTTTAGCAATCCATCCAATTTATTGTTGAGTGAGTATACTTCTCACTGCAGATTCTGGAACATATACAATAGTATGTGAATGTAAAATATAAAACCTGAAGCTCTTTAAGGCCTTCACCACTGCATACGCATGTTTCTCCAAAGTAGAGTATTTAAGCTCATAGTTCTTCAATGGCACACTCATGAAAGCAATGGGACCTTAGATTCCTTGTTCATTCTTCTGCAACAAGATAGCTGATAAAGTATGGTCTGAGGCGTAACAATAGATGATAAAATATTTCTGAAAATCAGGATGCACAAGTGTGGGTGCATCAACAATGGTCTTTTTTATGTCCTCAAATGCCTTCTTCCCTTCAGTACTCCATCTAAAGATAGGATTATTCTTCATCATTTCTGCAATGTGTCTAGTTAGCTCAGTGAAATCAGGGAAAAACCTCCTTAAAAATTTTACCTGACAGAAAAAGGACCTTGATTATTCTTAGTCATAGGCAGACTTAGCTGTTGGATTGCCCTGACTCTCTCTGGATCAATTTTTATCCCATCCTTCGAGATAATATGGCCTAATAGTTTTCCTTCAGTGACTACATAGATTGACTTCTTAGGGTTCAGGGAAATACCATTCTCTCTGCAGCATTGTAAGACCACCTCCAAGTCATGCAAGTGATTAGCTCTTTTCTTGGAGAAAACTGTCAAGTCATCAAGATACACTACTATGATTTTGTTCTTCAAATCACCAAAAGTTAGGTCCATTGCTCTTTGAAATGTGGCCCTAGCATTAATGAGACCAAAGGGCATTCTATTATATGCAAAGACACCAATGGGGGTACTAAAAGATGTCTTATTATGATCTTCTCGAGCTGCCTCAATTTGGTTGTATCCTGAGAACCCATCAAGCATGGACAACCAGACACAATTTGTGAAATATGATCCATAACTGGTAAGGGATAATTATCCTTCAGAGAGGCCTGATTCAAATTCTTGAAATCAACACAAATCCAAATCTCCCCATTCTTCTTCCTAACAGGCATAGTATTTTCCACCAAAGTAGAGTGGTGAATAGCGTAGATGATTTTAGCCTTCAACATTTTGTCAATTTCATTGAAGATGGCTTTAGCTATTTTTGGATTATAAGTCTTTTGTTTTTGTCTAAAAGGTATGGTGCCAGGTTTCAAGGGAATATGATGTTGCATCTCTCCATTTCTAAACCTCTTAAGGTCAACGTAACACCATGTAAAATATCCTTATATCTGATAAGCAGAGAAATTAAACATTGCTTTTCTTCTTTGGAACAACATTTACCAATACACACAATCTTTGGATCAGCTTCAGTGCTAATATTTACCTTATCATAATCGGCTAAAGTTGTAATGGAAACTTTATTCTTCTTTTTAGGGTATTGATCATGCCAATTAAAGAGATCTTCAAGAGAGACAAGCACCTTAGGAATCTTATTTCCTTTCAATTGCACAACTTCTGAGCTTGAGTCATTTGAGGACTCCACTTTTCCCTCCAAAACATCATTACTGTCATCAGTGCTACCTTCAAAGAACACACAAGAAAATTATTCATCTTTTTCAAGGAATGAAAAATTTGTTGATTAGAATTATAAACTTGCCAGTAATTAACATTGTCGGGGACACTAGGCTTGTACACTACTTCAACCCTGTATGATTTATTCTTAAAATTAGGATGTGGCAAGAGAAGAGATGTTGAAACTGCTACGGAGTCAGCTCTAGTATTTTATTTTCTGGGTATTGCCTCTATGGAAAAAGCATCAAAATCTTCAATACAATCGCACACTCTATTTCGATAATGTCTTAACCCGCCATTTTTAACTATCTACAACTTTCTTACTTGCTTAACAATTAACTTAGCATCTCCCTTAACCTTCAGTTGTTTCACACCTCTTTCTCTGGCTAGCTCTAGGCCTAATAACAAAGCCTCATATTCTGTGGTATTGTTAGCGTTCTCAAACTCTAATTTGAAAGCAAAAGGAAAAGAATAACCATCAGGTGAAATCAGGACAACCCCTACCCCTGACCCTATAGTAGAACAACTCCCATCAAATTCTAGAGTCCACAATTCATCAATGAGGTCAGGGCTAATCAGACTCATTTCTTCATTTCCTGAGGATGCACACATGCAGGTACCTGGTCTAGTTTCTACAAACAAGATGTCTACCCTAGGGTCTCCAAATTTAAGCATAGTGAACTTGGCCTTGGCTTTAGGATTGAGGTGAGCTTTCTTCCCTTCCATAGGTATTAGGGCATGTGACTAATCCATTTGAATTTCCCCACCTAACTCTTTACAGAAACTACGACTCAAGAGCATCCCATAACTAGCAGGTATATCTGCTACAAGAATGGTTAATTTCAACCTTTTCTTTGGGAAGGCAACCAAAACAGTTTGAGCATCTTTAATATGACCTAGGATGGGTATTGGAGAACCATCCATTGAGAAGCTTTTGCCATGAGAGGGTGTATAGGATAATCCTAGGGCTTTAGCGACTCGAGCAAGCATTACATTTTTTGAGGCTCTAGAATCAATAACACAATTACTGAGTTTAAAACCAACAATATAAAGAGAGACATAAAAGGTTCTGGTTTGCTAAAAGGATTTTGGGGACCAGGATCTCGAGGACTAGAATTTGAATAGTTTTGGCTTTTAGTAATCATTTCAGCATCACTGGATACTTGAGCATTAAAATGGGAAGAGGAAGATTTTTGTCTGACATATCTGACCAGTCTATCAAGTTCAGATGGGTTAAGCCTCAAATACTCAACTTGGGAAATTTCAATCTTCGTATTTGTTGGGAATTAAGGTGTCTCAACCTTTGTAATTCCTTGCATTATTTATGTTTGTATTTATTTATTCATTGCCTATGTTGTAAATTAATTGTAAATTCCATATTGTCATTTTGTGGGATGTGGCACAGTGATGTGTCATCCTACATGGAAGATGACAACTTGTAATTTTGCTCTCACATGAGGAGATAGGCTTCCCACTTTGTGGTAGGAGTATTTTTCCATGTGTCCGCATCTTGGATGTTGTGTAAGGGAATGTTTGAATGAAACAGTTATGATGGATTCCTATGACGAAGTTATGACATGTAAGAGTTAAAAATAGAAGCTTGTAAGACAGGGGAAGACATGTGTCAAGAAGCATCTTTGAAAAAGGCATATTTGGGCACCCCAAGGTGAACTATGACATGTTGTAAGAGAATATGCTATTCATAGCATGTGTATGATAGATTCTCTTACAGCTGTAAGTTGTAACTGCTATGACAGATTCTATGACGGTCATAAGTGTCGGAAGAGCATCTGTCATAGCCCATTTTGGAAATAGATGACCTCTTTGGGATGGGAACTATGGACAAGTGTTAGGAACATTCTACAATGTTGACCAAGTGTCCTTAGGCATGGGTTTTGGGCCATGAGGCCAAGTTGGACGCCCATTCCAAGATAGGACCAATTTTGCCTTGTATATTCTATATAAACAGGTGCTTGGAGGAGGAGATATAGTATGTGATTTGCAGGTACTGTTACTCTGTTGGATTGACTCCAGACACGAGTGTCAAAGACCATTGAAGCTTGCATTGCAAATGTATTGTAAACCATTTTTAGTTTTGATAATACATTGTGCAGGTTTCTGAGTGTGGGGTTTTTCACTCGAAAAGGGTTTTCCCCACATTATATCTTTGTCCCTCTTCTTCTATCTTCTTTCTAGTTCATGTGTATTGCTGCAATATCTCTATTAGATGTTCTATGTTACTGTAGTTGTAAGGATTAAATTGAATTTGCATAGCCCTCTCCTCATTAGATTAGTGTAGGAAGCGATGTCCGTACACCGAGCTTCCTTTCAGTTGGTATCAGAGCCTAGCCAGTTTTGGTCTTAGCTATTGGGTAGGGGTTTTTTGAGCTAATCTTAAGTTGAGTGGGAGTTTTTGTAGAGTATTATAAATCTCATTGTAGCAAGGAGATGACAAGCACATCTGGAAGGATTGATATGGAGAAATTCAATGGCACTAATTTTGAGCTTTGGAAGCTCAAGATGAAAGACATGATTGTTGATCGAGACCTCTGGGAAACTATCAATGGAACTAAACCAGCTACAATGTCACAAGTTGATTGGGATATAAAGGATCATAAGGCTAAGGGTTCCATAAGACTTAGTCTTGCTGATTCTGTTATGTTAAATGTCCATGAGGAGACTACTACAAACTTGCTTTGGAAGAAGTTGGGAGATGTGTATCAAGCCAAATCCCTGGTTAACAAACCTTTTCTGAGAAAGAAGTTGTATTCCCTTTGAATGGAGGATGGAGGATCCATTGTAGAACATATGAATGCTTTTAACATGTTGGTTGCACAATTAACATCTATTGGTGTGAAGATGGAGGAGGAGGATCATTGTATGACCTTGCTTTGTTCTTTGCCAGACTCATGGGATCACCTTGTCATGGCTATTGGATGCACCACATCCACATTCAAAATGGATGAAGTGGTTTCTTCGCTGTTATCTAAAGAGATGTGGAGAAATTCTTTTGAGGTAGCCAAAGAGGATCTTGCAATTCATGGAAAACCCAAGGAGAAAGGGAAAAAGAAGGACAAGAAAGCTGAGAAGGGTAGATCCAAATCTCATGGGAGATCCAAATCTCCTAGAAAGTCCAAGGCTATTTGTTGGAACTATGGTAAATTTGGGCATTTTCAAAAGGAATGTAAAGAAGAAAAGAAAAAGAAGGAAAAAACCCCAGATTTAGATTCCAACAAGTCACAAGATGATGGTGATGCTTTCATCGTAGCCCTGGCAACCCATGCATCTGATGATGTGTGGCTGATTGAATCTGGTGCATCATTCCACATGACCTCGCATCGAGACTGGTTTACTAAGTATGAGGAGTTTGATGGTGGAAAGGTGTATCTGGGTGATGACTCTCATATGAAGATTGTTGTTCATGTAAGAGTCTCTATTCGATTCCTTGATGGATGAGTGAAGGGGATCTCTGGGGTTATGCACATCCTAGGATTAGTACAGAACCTACTTTTCGTAAGTATGTTGAATGATGTAGGTGTGTAGGTTGTCTTTTCGAAAGAAGGATGCAAGATGACTCAAGGAGCTATGGTGCTTGCTAAGGGTACTAGGATAGGTACTATGTTTTAGCTGGAAGCATGCATTTCACAATGCAATAGTTCTTTTGACTCAAGGAAGAGGGCAGCAGTCACTTCATCCCCACCATTTGAACGAGCAGTGAAGAAATCTATTGTTTCTAGTCTTGATGTTATGGCATAAGAGATTTGGCCACATTGGTGAGAAGGGTCTGTGTACTTTGAAAAATAAAAACCTCGTTGAGGGGTTAGATGATTGTAATCTTGAGTTCAACTTTTGCAAACATTACATAAATGGCAAACATAACTGTGTTCAGTTTTATTCAAGTTCTCATAAGTCTTCTAGTGTGTTGGACCATGTTCATTCTAATGTATTTGGGCCTATTAATGTTCCTTCATTATCAAAATCTATATATTTTGTATCTTTCATAGATGACTATAGTAGAAGGACATGGATTTATTTTCTCATAAGCAAATCCGAAGTCTATAGTAAGTTTAAGGAGTTTAAGGCCTTTGCTGAAAATCAGACTAGTAAAAATATTAAGTGCTTGAGAATTGACAATGGTGGTGAGTTTTGTTCTATAGAATTTGATAAATATTGCAAGGAACTTGGGATTGAAAGACATAAGACAACACCATACACCCCGCAGAAAAATGGAGTTGTAGAGAGGATGAACAAGACACTAATGGAGAAGGCTAGGAGTATGGTTAGTGGAGCTGGCCTAGAACAAAAGTTTTGGGTTGAAGCTGTTGCCACTGCCTGCTATCTTGTGAATAGATCTCCTACATCAGCTTTTGTTGGAAAGACACCCATGGAGGTGTGGTCTGGTAGAAAGCCTTCAATAAGGCATCTTCATGTTTTTGGTTGTGAGGCATATGCACATGTGCCTAGGGAGAAGCGGTCAAAATTGGAGAACAAGGCTGTTAAGTGTATCTTCATTGGCTATGGTGTCAGTGTGAAAGGATACAAGCTTTGGGACCCTGTGGCTGAAAAAGTATTGTATAGCAAAAGTGTCATCTTCAGAGAGATTACACCTTCTTCCACTATTTTATAGCCAGAAGAAAAAGAAAAGAAAGAGGATGTTGTTCATTTTCCTGCTATCCCTGAGAAGACTAAACAAAAAGACAATTTTGGACCTAATGATGAGGAGAGCTCTTGCATCTCTGAAAGCTCAGATGAAGAAGCTGAACCTCAACCTCAGCTCTTGAGGAGGTCTACACGAATAAGAAAGCAACCTTAAAGGTTTGGTTTTACATTGCTTGATTCTAGTTGTGCTTTTGCTTTGCTTACTAATAGTGATGAACCTAGAACTGTATCAGAGACTATGAACATGAAAGATGCAGGTTCCTGGAAGGAGGCCATGGAGGATGAAATGGCTTCTTTGGAAAAGAATCAAACTTGGGACTTGGTGCCTTTGCCTCCTGGACAGAAACCCGTTGGATGCAAATGGGTGTTCAAGAAGAAAATTGGTGCAGATGGCAATGTTGAGAAGTATAAGGCCAAATTGGTTTCGAAGGGGTATTCACAAGTGGGGGTATAGATTATGGTGAGATCTTCTCTCCCATTACAAAGCTGAAATCCATTCGATTCCTGTTGTCACTCGCAGTAGCTTATGACTTGGAGATAGAACAGATGGATGTGAAGACATCTTTCTTTCATGATGACTTGGAGGAAGAAATCTACATGTCACATTTAGAGCATTATATGGTAAAAGGTAAAGAAAATTTGGTTTGCAAACTTAAGAAGTCTTTGTATGGTTTGAAGCAATCCCGTAGGAGATGGTACTTGAAGTTTGATGCCTTTGTGTTGTCAATTAGATTTGTGAAATCGAAATTGGATCACTGTGTGTATTAAAAATTTGATGGTGATCGTATTCTCATTGTTACACTGTATGTTGATGATATGTTGCTCATTGGGAAGGGTAAGAATATGATTTATAATTTTAAATCTCAGTTGTTAGCTTAATTTGAAATGAAAGATTTAGGGGCAGCTAGGTACATTCTAGGAATGGAAATCAGAAGAGATAGAACCAACATAAAACTTTGGTTAAGCCAGAGTAAGTATGTGAAGACCGTGTTGGATAGATTCAGCATAGCAGATTGTAGACCATTGTGTGTTCCTGTTTCTTTGGGGACAAAGTTGTTTGTTGAGGATTGTCCAAAATCTCCTAGTGAGGTGGAGGACATGAGTAGAGTACCTTATGCTAGTGCTATTGGCAGTTTGATGTATGCTATGGTCTGCACAAGACCAGACATTGCCCAAGCAGTGGGAGTCCTTAGTCAATTTATGGCTAATCTTGGATGAGTTCATTGGGATGTAGTTAAGTGAGTGTTCATATATTTGAGGAGTACTTCTGAATATTCCATTTACTATCATGGTAATGTTTCAAGACCTTCGCATTTTGTTAATATTCATGGATTTGTGGATTCAAATTGGGCAGGTGACATTGATAGCAGGAGATCCACTAGTGCTTATGTGTTTACACTATTTGGTGGTGCTATTAGTTGGATGAGTAAGTGAAAACCTTTTGTTGCTTTGTCCATGACAGAAGCTGAGTATATGGTAGAAACTCATGCTTGTAAGGAAGCCATTTGGCTTAAGAGATTGTGTTCAGATATTGGTGTTGATACAGGTGAGATCATGATTAGTTGTGACAGTCAGAGTGTAATTTGCCTTGCAAAGAATCTAACTTTCCATGTTAGAACCAAGCACATTGATGTTTAGTTTCACTTCGTGAGAGACATGGTTGAGGATATAAAGGTAAATTTGGAGAAGGTAGATACTTTAAAGAACGTGTCAGATGCATTGACAAAACCAGTGAGCACAGAGAAGTTCAGATGTTGTTCGGAGTCTATGGGCCTCTCGGCCTATAGCAGTTAAATCCTATTTTTCTATTGGCTCTTACAAGGTGTTTGACAAGTGGGAGAATGTTAGGAATTAAGGTGTCTCAACCTTTGCAAGTTTCTAGCATTTATTATTTTACCTATTATTGTAATTTGGATGCAAATCCTATTTTGTCACTTTGTGGGAGTTGGCACGGTGATGTGTCATCCTACATGGAAGGTGACCACATGTATTTTTGTCCTCATATGAGGAGATAGGCATTCCACCTTGTGGTAGAAGAGTTTTGCCATGTGCCGGCATCTTTTGGGTGTTGTAAGAGGTTTATGATGCGTAAGAGTTATGACAGATTCCTATGACAGAATCTATGACATGTAAGGGCCAAAAATGGAAGATTATATGACAGGTGAAGACAAGTGTCTGAAAGCATCTTGCATGGGGAAGTTGGCACCCAAGTTTGACTATGAAAAGGTTGTAAGAGAATTTTCTATTAATAGACAGTTATGACAGATTCTCTTACAACTGTAAGAGTTGTCATATATGATGGGTTTTATGACATTGTAAGAGCATCTGTCATACCTTAATTGGGTAAATTTGGGGTGCCCAAGTTGGGGGGTTGTAAGGGATGAAAGAGAATCACTTACATGTGTCATACGCATGTTTTATGGCCTTGGAAATTGGGCCACATGGATTTGGACGAGTTCCTTGTGTGACTTGCTCTAGAAGCTACCTCCATTCGTACTACTTCTCTTTATATACAGGTGCTTGGAGATGGAGTTTGTATCAAAGGTTTATAGGTACTATTATACTACTGGATTGACTCCAGACATGAGTGCAGATGGCAGTGTTGAGAAGTATAAGGCCAGATTGGTTGCGAAGGGGTATTCACAAGTGTAGGGTATATATTATGGTGAGATCTTCTCTCCCGTTGCAAAGATGACATCCATTCGATTCCTGTTGTCACTCGTAGAAGCTTATGACATGGAGGTAGAATAGACAGATGTGAAGACAACTTTCCTTCATGGTGACTTGGAGGAAGAAATCTACATGTCACAGCCAAAGCATTACATGGTAAAAGGTAAAGAAAATTTGGTTTGCAAACTTAAGAAGTCTTTGTATGGTTTGAAGCAATCCCCTAGGAGATGGTACTTGAAGTTTGATGCCTTTTTTTTTGTCAATTGGATTTGTGAGATCAAAATCGGATCACTGTGTGTATTAAAAATTTGATGGTGATCGTATTCTCATTGTTGCACTGTATGTTGATGATATGTTGCTCATTGGGAAGGGTAAGAATATGATTTCTGATTTTAAATCTCAGTTGTCAGCTCAGTTTGAAATGAAAGATTTAGAGGCAGCCAGATACATTCTAGGAATGGAAATTAGAAGAGATAGAACCAACAGAAAACTTTGGTTAAGCCAGAGTAAGTATGTGAAGATCGTGTTGGATAGATTCAGCATGGCAGATTGTAGACCATTGTGTGTTTCTATTTCTTTGGGGACAAAGTTGTCTGTTGAGGATTGTCCAAAATCTCTTAGTGAGGTGGAGGACATGAGCAGAGTACCTTATGCTAGTGTTGTTGGCAGTTTGATGTATGCTATGGTCTGCACAAGACCAGACATTACCCAAGTAGTGGGAGTCCTTAGTTGATTTATGGCTAATCCTGGATGGGTTCATTGGGATGCAGTTAAGCGAGTGTTCATATATTTGAGGGGTACTTCTGAGTATTCCGTGTACTATCATGGTAATGTTTCAGGACCTTCGCATTCTGTTGATATTCATGGATTTGTGGATTCAAATTGGGTAGCTGACATTGACAGCAGGAGATCCACCAGTGCTTATGTGTTTACACTATTTGGTTGTGCTATTAGTTGGATGAGTAAGTGACAACCTGTTGTTGCTTTGTCCACGATAGAAGCTGAGTATATGGAAGCAACTCATGCTTGTAAGGAAGCCATTTGGATTAAGAGATTGTGTTCAGATATTGGTGTTGATGCAGGTGAGATCACAATTAGTTGTGACAGTCAGATTGCAATTTGCCTTGCAAAGCATCCAACTTTCCATGCTAGAACTAAGCACATTGATGTTTAGTTTCACTTCATGAGAGACATGGTTGAGGATGGAAAGTTAAATTTGGAGAAGGTAGATACTTTGAAGAATGTTGTAGATGCATTGACGAAACCAGTGAGCACAGAGAAGTTCAAATGGTGTTCAAAGTCTATGGGCCTCTCGGCCAATAGTAGTTAAATCTTGCTTTTCTATTGGCTCTTACAAGGTGTTCGACAAGTGGGAGAATGTTAGGAATTAAGGTGTCTCAACCTTTGCAAGTTTCTACCATTTATTATTTTACCTATTATTGTAATTTGGATGCAAATCTTATTTCGTCACTTTGTGGGAGTTGGCACGGTGATGTGTCATCCTACATGGAAGGTGACCACATGTATTTTTGTCCTCATATGAGGAGAGAGGCATTCCACCTTGTGGTAGAAGAGTTTTTCCATGTGTCGGCATCTTTTGAGTGTTGTAAGAGGTTTATGACGCGCAAGAGTTATGACAGATTCCTATGACAGAATCTATGACATGTAAGGGCTAGAAATAGAAGATTATATGACAGGTGAAGACAAGTGTCTAAAAGCATCTTGCATGGGGAAGTTGGCACCCAAGTTTGACTATGACAAGGTTGTAAGAGAATTTGCTATTAATAGATAGTTATGACAGATTCTCTTACAACTATAAGAGTTGTCATAGATGGCAGATTTTATGACATTCTACGAGCATCTGTCATACCTTAATTGGGTAAATTTGGGGTGCCCAAGTTGGGGGGTTGTAAGGGATGAAAGAGAATCACTTACATGTGTCATACGCATGTTTTATGGCCTTGGAAATTGGGCCACATGGATTTGGACGAGGTCCTTGTGTGACTTGCTCTAGAAGCTACCTCCATTCGTACTACTTCTCTTTATATACAAGTGCTTGGAGATGGAGTTTGTATCATAGGTTTATAGGTACTGTTACGCTGCCGGATTGACTCCAAACATGAGTGTCAAAGGCCATTGAAGCTTGCATTGCAATTGTATTGTAAACATTCTTTCAGATTTGTTAATACATTGTGCAGGTTTCTGAGCGTGGGGTTTTTCACCTGATAAGGGTTTTCCCCACTGTAAATCTATCTCTCTTCTTCTGTCTACTTTATGGTTCTTGCGTTTTGCTGCAATATCTCATGTTAATGGTTTAACATTGCTGTAATATTTAGGATAAAGTTGAATTTGCATAGCCCTCTCCTCATTAGATTAGTGTAGGAAGCGTTTTCCACACACCTAGCTTCCTTTCAAAATACAATATCACACTCAACCCATCCTTACAATGATAATCACCTCTTTTATATAGACCTCCTTGGACTAATAAAATAATGGAGAGGTAAACCCAATGTCATCCTACTCATCACCTAGGATATAATTAATTATACCAGATGTCAACATGACCCAATATAACTAATTTAAGGGATGTGTGCCACATGTCAGCATCTCCATCCACCTAAATACATTATAATATCATATCCCTATGTACATAACATATTTTATGTGGTAGTTAGTTAGATAGAAGGTTGGTATTCCATGGGAATGGATGCATCAAATCACTTGTATGGATGGAATGGTTGATGGTTGATGAAGGTGTGGCAAACTTGGTTTTAGGTTACATGTACACTATTTCTCTGTAGATTTAGATACTCTGCAAGAGATAATTATTATATTAGATATAATTTATTGAATAATACAATTGTGACTATCCTTTTGTTGGTGGGAAACCATGTGTGTCTTGTGCATTAGTGGTTTGTAGACTATTTCATTTGTTTCCTTATTATGCTTAATTTAACTAGTATAACAAACATACCTAGATTTGACCCTATCATCTTAAGGTGTTCCAATATCTCAATCTATTGACAAATTGTAATAGAGATTAAGTTCCCTACATATTTAGTATCAGAGTTTACAATTTTGAAACAATGAACTAAAGGTTTGTTGCAATACATTTATAATTGGCTTCAATAGAAGCCTTTAAAGGATCTTGTGAGAATACAAAACATGTGTGTTGTTGAAATCATGGAAAGAATGTCAAGGTCTAATATTGAGTGTTTCAATGGTTAATCTTTGAGCTAGAGAATTTTAAGGTTGAAGACTTCCTAGTCAAGAGATCAATGGACAATGATATCTTCTTTCATGAAACATATAGGTATGTATGATGAGGACTAGAATAGATTGGATAAGAAAGCTAGAAATACTTTTTGTCTATGTATTTTAGGTTATATATTTAAGAATGTGTAAGGACTCTCTACATATTTATTGTGGAAGAAGATAATAAATTTGTATTAGTCCAAGTCCTGATATGTGTATAACACCCTCATGCTTATCAACAAGAGGAGTGACATCCATAGTGCATCTCTTGTATCACTGGATCAAACCTTGTTCTAATGCTCTTTGTTGTTGGAGTAACCACAAGCTTGTCTTACATTTTTTCTTATTTCTTCTAGGCTTCTACTTAAACTTGCTACACTTGTTTCTAATAAAGGGAGGAGTCTCTCAAAATGGTGAGACTTGAAGGTACCTAGGTGGCACCTAGGGAGAAGAATAGATAAGATGGGATCATTTTCTATTGAGTAGAATGAGTAGAGATAGTTTGAGGAATGGAGCATTGAAGGGATTTGGATGGTGAAGAGATGAGGGAAGATCCCACAAATTGTGAAGTTGAAGGGCTTGAAATTGTAGTAAAAATAGGTGGTGGGAAAGGAGGGAACTGATAATCTCTAAGAGGGGAAAAGGTTTGTAGAGTTGGCATTTAATATTTCCCTACCAAAGAAGTGAAGAGATGAGGAGGGGGCCCTATTGAGGAGGGAATGAAAAAGTAGGAGGAGGATGCATGAATTGTTACATGGGTATGCCAATGGCACCTAGTAGAGAGCCTTGCTACTAGAAAAAGAAAGGGGAAGTTACAATTTGTGAAGGGAAAATAGGGGAAATCACTGAAGTTGCAGCTAGGGAGGAGGAGAAAAGGGAGTAATACTTATAGTGAGAGGTGTTGAGGTTTCTTATTTCAATTCTAGCTGGCTCTCTATCTTCTAACTTTATTCCTTCCTTTGCTTCTTCTATGGTCATTCACTCTTTTGTAGTTTTCTTTTCTTTTCATCTTTTGGATCATCATCCTCCCTCTAGTACTTCATGATTTTCCTCATTGGGTGGCAGGTGTTTGCTGGGATGATTGGGCAATTATAGATCATCCCATCTTTCTTGGATATGTCCTAAAATATTTTTGACTCCTCAAGGGTTGACCTCTTGATGTTGTTTGTAATTGTCCCCTTATTTTTGATGCAGTCACGACTAGGGGGTTTTATCAAACTACACAATCATGCAGCCAATAACACACAATGGAAGCACAATTCTAAGATTATTCTATTTATTTCAAAAATAATAGCATTTACACATTTATTAGCCTTCCTATATTTATCACTGAGAATCACTTGCAAATACCCAGTCGGTTATGTGCTTACAACACCAAAACATTTTCAAAGAAACACAAAGATTTGTCCCCAATCTACATTCAATACTCGAACAAATCCCCTTCATTGACCCCCTAGACCAAACCCCCAATCTGGTTTTCCCATTCGTATTTATCATCCTTTGCTTAGATAGTTCAATTGTCCAAACAGTTATACAATTGATCAAAAATGTCAAAACTGAACCAACTATTAGTATCAATTCCTTTACGAGAACATTCCAATGATTATTGCAAATGCATTTCACTTAGACATATTTGTTCTAGATAATCATTGGCTACAATATTCCTTTCCACAACCATGAAGTCCTCTATTAGCGAAACCAAATTGTGCTTCCACATTATCGACGATTGTCTAATTTTTTAAACTTGGGAAATAAAGGCCCATTGGAAAATTATCATTATTAGGAACATGTCAGTGAATTTATTCATTCGCAAACTTTTCTTTTGACTATCTTGTCAGCAAAAGTTGTATTTTCTGAACTCTCGATGTAAGTGCTTATCGGCAAATAGTCCCTTTCTAGAACTTGTCGGCGAAGTCACTTAGTCATGAACCAACCCTTTGAATGAGGTGTCGGCAACAATAACTTTCCATGAACTTGTGAATAGTCCTTTTTTATTGGAAAAATAGAGATTTTGTGAACTTAAGCACTTGCCCATGTTATCAGCAAATTAAGACTTTCACAAACTTCAAAGTTCTTTATCAACTTTGACATTTTGCCATAATGCTTATCAGTAAAAAGTATAAATTATGAATTGAGAAGTCAAAATGTGTTATCGGTGAAAGTGAACTATCTCGAACCATCCAAGGTTTTCAAATTTCCCTAACTCAACATTCTCCCACTCGGTCGAGAAATCGACATTTATCACAACTTATGAACTAGTTTGAAACAATGAAGTTTCCCCGACTCAAAGCATATTGGTAACTTTGAGGAAAGAAAAACTCAATAACTTGAGCCTTTTATCAGCTTATTGGCCTCTGACCCAAACTACAAACCACAGGGTTTATCCTCTATCAGCAATCTTATGCTACTACAAACCAAAGACTTTGTAACTTCAACTTGCAAGGCTTGTCAGAGAAATAGATGATCGGTGAACTAATAAGTTCACTAACTCTAAATATCACCAATAATTTTCTACCAATTGAAATATTGTTGATGAAGTTCTTTAACTCCATACTTTACCAATGAAGGAATTCTTCAATACTACAAAAGCAAAATGAAAAGACCCATTAGCGAATTGGGAAAAGTTAGAACCAACGAACTTGCCTGGTTTAGAACCTACCAAAATCTCTGACTAGCCATAACTAGGGAAAATTTTGTCCAAATCTCACCAAATTGAAACTTTAGATACCGATTTGGGTTTTCTACAAGGTGATGCTTTTACTTGGCCAAAATAAATCTGCATTGCTCCAAAAATAAAATTGCAAGAAAAATAAAGTTGAAACCAACTTAGAAAAATAAAAGATATTTTTGGTGACATAGGATTGCCAGTGAACTCGGATGCTCCTACATCAATTTTTAATGGAATAGGAACTTGTGTTTGAATAGGTACCTCTTGAGTGAGGACTTATGTTTTTTTGTTGATGCCATGGAATGCCCATGATACTCCAATATGACAAAGGCTACAAATTATGTAGGGCTACTTTTGATGTTGTGGGGCTACTTTTGAAGTGGGCATTGATTCGAGTTTTGGCTCTTCATCTTTTACTACAATAGTTATATGACTTATCCTTTTGGAAGCATAGTGAATCTTGAGGCTAGGCTTGAATGTGCTTCCTTATATAATTATTCAAATTTCCCATCCAAAGAAAACTTCCCTAGATGGTCAGTGGTGTGAGTTACTTCTTGCCAATACTTCTACCATGCATCAATTTGGTGGGAACTCCAACCTAGATTTTTTAGTACATTATCTTCTAATTGTTCTTCGAATCAAGATTGTAATTGTCCATGCTTTTTAAAATGTCTCATAATGCATATGGGCCTTTGGACTAAGGTGGATATTTCCCAAGCATCTATTAATTTTTTAGTCTCATCTTCCTTGGGTTCTCAATTGCCTCAATCTAAGGCCTAAGCTAATGTGAAAATTTTGGCTACATCACTGCTACTAATTTTTGGAAGGTCATTTGAGAAAATACTCCATAGGATCATAGTTCCATTTGTCCTTAACTAGTTCTAGTTGTAGATCCTACAACTTGTCTTATATAAATGCTTGAAAGAATGACTCTTAACTATAGTGAGAGTGTTGCTGGTGAATGACACTGAATGGTAAATTGTCCTTCCTCTACCACTGCTAAAAAGAGTGTCAATGTTATCAATCTATCTCAATAATTCCAGGGAAAATATTCTATCTAAAACAACCTTAGGGAGCTTATAGGTTTGACTGAACAAGCTATGTAGCCTAATCATCAAACTATTTTTTTCAAAAAACTAGTCAACTTTGTATCCTCTCTTTATCATTGAAATGCTTTCTTTTGAAACACTTGGGAAGGGTTCCCTTGTTGTTCACACAATGGTTGTCACCATGAACTAATCTATAAAAATCATAATAGGATGAATTTCTATGCAAGGTGGGCACCCAAACTATTACTAGGTCATATTTATGTCATATGTACCACCTTTATATTTAGGCCATCATAGAAATTTAGATCCTAATGAAGAATCATGTGGAGGAAGGATGAAAACTTGAAAACCTTGCTACTTTGTAACTTTGATAATTTTTCATGGATTTGATCTTCAAGATACTTAAAAAAATCCACCTCCATTTACTCACTCTTCAAAGTTATCTTTGGCCTATATGCTAAGGACATCTGTTTAAGGTAGACACTTTGGTCACATCATAACCAAAAATAAAGGCTAGCATACTACAAAATCCTAGTGTGCCATTCCTAAATGCTCTTAGGGGAATAGGGAACTAAATGGGATATTGGAGGATCGTGCACATATTTCATTTAAGAAGTCAACCTTATCAGCCTTGTTACATCCCCAACCTTGAGTAAATTTAACTTTTACTTTTTTATGTGATAAGCTGGATAAATAATCATAGGTTAATGATTTGATGTTTGCGGAAGATGTCACGATAAATCATTGATTATATGGATTATGATTAATGCTTAGATTAGACATGAAATTACATGTTGTTGAGATTATTTTATCATGATGCTTTATGATTTGTTGATGATACATTGATCATAGTTTGTATGACTATGAGTGTAACCAGGGAAAATATTCCACCTCCAAGAATGGAAGGAGAGTATCACCAAAGAGAAGGGGGTAGATATTTTGAAAAGACTGGTTTTCCATTTGAAGTCTCAATGTGACCATTATGTGAACCTTTGTGAGTTAAGGTATGTGTCAGTTAGTTTTCTATCTTGAGTTAATCTCATATCGACATTGACAAAATGTCGATTCAAAAAGGATTATGACGACAATTTCATTGCATTGGTCGAGAGATATTTAGGGATTATATTAAGGATAGAGTTATCCTATTTTCCCCTTTTGTCAAACCATTTGATACTCATATATATTTAATTATTTTCCTTTAAGGAATGACTTAATTCTTTTGTCATTAGCCTAGGGTGATGAGGAAGTAGAGACCTTGACCCCTCATTTACTTTTGTTGCATGACTAATTTTGATGCAACCCTTGAGTATTGCAGCAAATGTATTTTATTATATAGGATTATATTATCATTGATTATGTATATTATACTAATGGATAAGTATGATATTATTTTTAAGCCCAAATTTCTCTTTGCCATGATGTGGGTCTTGGTAGACCACTCAATGGATTTTACTTCACACTCCGTACTCCATGAAGATGGAGAACATGGGAAGAGTGCAGTTTGCACTTCATGTGGTAAGTCGTGCCTAGTGGGGAGAGCCAATTTTGGTGGCATGCTCTCTTTGGGAGCCATATTCAGGTGACTAGGCATCGGTTCAGAGATAGGTGACTTTTGTTGTGAGAGTCTCAGGAGATACATGCACACACAGACACAGAAATCAAAAGCATTTGAAGAAAGGAACAACAAGAAAGGATAGACATCTATCAACAGAGAGCCTAAGGACATATAGCTAGAAGTTGATATCAAACGATATTTAGGTAATATCCATTACCATTGTTATGAATATGACAGTGTTAAAACTGAAACACTTATATATTTTTATATCTAACCTATTTTGGGGTATGATATGTTGTGTTTAATGACCATAGATGGTTGATAATACCTTCATTACACTAGTAGAATTTGGCAAATAAATGACTACATGACTAAAACTTTTATTCACGACAAATAAAAATGACTAAACTCTACTAATTTTTTGTAACATAGCTATAAATGACTAAATAAATGACTAATTTGATCGTCGAGTAAAAAACACAACTAAATAATTAATCACACAAATAAAAATGACTAAATAGTTAGTCACACAAATAAAAAAAATATTTTGAATTGGGAAATTATTGGCGGGAGTGGGTTGTATTGAGCATAGGGTTAATAGCAAGTTTTTCATTTTGGCGGGTAGGTAACTATTTTCTAAGATTTTCTAAGTGTCATCATTAAGAATTCTATGAATCTTGAAATCACCACTTTGAGAATTTGGTCTGTACTGGGCAAGATAAATCAGAGAGTGTGGGTTCTCTAAATGAAGGAGACTATAAAAGACCAATAACCCATAAAATGAATCATGTGCATTGTGTAGAAGATGAAAGTCCATTGGTGTGTGAAAGGATGCCTAAGAATTTGCTGGACGACTACTCTAGTTTACAAATTGGGGCAAAAGGAATGGCCCTGGTTTATACTAAGAGAGGTTGTAGACCTGCCCATGTATGTGAAATAAAGAGCATAACCCAAGGCATTGACAATGGAGATGTCAATGTCAGAGTTTCTCGTGGAAGTAGTTCTTCAATAGATTCCATCAACACAAATGTGTATTACTAGAAGATGCTGGAAGCAAATTCTTGGAATTCACTTCTGCTGAAAAACTATGGCAATTTTTTAAATGAAGTAAACATTAATTCCATTCTTTGTGAGTTTGTGAAGAAGCTTAGTTTTGGTGGGGATTGTTGTTGTTTTTATTTTTCAAAAACTAGAGGATTAAAGAGTTTAGGAAACTAGCTATAGAATATGGGCATATACAGCTTCATATATGTACCTATATTTGTTACTAACCAGATGCTATGAATACAGACACTGAAATCTAATTCAATTTGTTGACTGTTAATACTCAAACAATACCCCTCTTATTAGGGATGCATGGAGTTCAAAGCTTAGTTGTGAAGGATCAGGGTTTCACCTAATTGTAGAAGAACTACCTCAACCTTTAAAACTTTTTATAAATAAAACAACAAATAATCTTATATTACTTACTACCCATTTCAGTTTCTACTAGCCTTATCGCAGTTTAGTCCCCTGAATACTCATTATTGTGTTGATGTATTAATTATTAATACTAGTGTTGGTGTGTTCTAAAGAGTATTCAATATGCTCCGTTGTTAAAATGGGGTTTGATTTTCCTTAATTGGGGTCATCTTAAGTGGTTAATCTTGGCTTGAAATGCCCAAGTGACGAGCTTGTAGATCAATCTAGGGTTTCTAGATTTTTTTCTATGATATGGAATTCACCCTTTGGGATGTTTCACTCCTTGATGATTGTCTAACTAAAATGTCCTTTTACCATGATGATTTTACTCTCATGGGCAAATTCATGGGAAGAAGACTAGATGACATAAAACTCTATGGATGGATATGGAATCTACGAGTCTGGATATAGAGTTAAATTCTTCCTTTTAAGGATTTCCTTCTTCTTCAAGTCTGTCGAGGATAGAGAGTTTTCTCAAACAAGGGTCGTGATTTTTTTGGCAAATCTGGGTTGTTTTTATGTCCTCTGGAAACCATTTTTAGACCTAGATCATCTCTTTTTCAAAGGTTCCCTTTTGGTCCCACTTCTACAACCTCCCTTTGGTTTGTAGAGTAGTGAAGACAGTTTAGTTGCTTGCAAAGATCTATACCTCTAGACCAATGCTAGTCACAAATTGCATAGTGCATCATAACGATTGCCTTACTGTTGAAATTAGGATAGACAACTAAGAGGGGGGGTGAATTAGTTGTCACAAATCTTTATCTCTTTCTACATTTAATCTTCTTTAACACTTATTAACAGAATAATGATATAACCATGAAAGCATAAATCAACAACACATGAGCAGAAACACAATCAACACACATAGCACCAAGATTTTTATGTGGAAACCCAGTTAAGGGAAAGCCATGGTGGCGATTAACTCATAAGATTTATTCTCTATTAAAAGAATAGAAAAATGGGAAGGCACCTTCCTTCGGGTGCACTGCCTAGAGCTCACTGCTCAAAGGAGGCTCACTGCCTATAGAAACATTCACATGATTAACACTAAAAGGTTGAACTGAGAAATAACATCTTCTCCATGCCAAGGTTCAATTCCATTGAAGCTTACCACACCTCTGCTCTACCCCAAAACACTTCCTCGCTACCTCCGCATCTTAATGCACATTCACCACATTTACATGACTTCATTACACTTATTTATACATGACATCAACTTTGGGATGAACATCAAAGTTGGCCTTACAATCATCTACCTGGAACATTCTCTAAGATAGGCATAACAAGTAATTACAATCACAAGACTTAAAATGCTACATGCAAACCATTACACTGTTGGCCGAACATAGTTGGGACTCGAATCTTCCTTGAACAACACACCACGCTCCATAGAACTTCTTTTAGATCATCCACAACATGCACCAAGCATCTGGTCGGCCAAGACTGGAAAGAACAGCAACACCCAAGGAGAAATCTTCAACTATGAGCTCAATCCTCAATGCAGACCACCGACACAATAGGCACATGATCCAAAGACCACCAGAAGCACAATGAAATCAACAAGAACAATCGCACCACCTCAAATCACTAGAATCAGTTGCACCATCATACGAAAACTTAAGAACACTAACTGTCATGACTATCACACTAGAAAGATTGATTACAGACCTCCAAACCACAAACCACTTGAGTTGAGAATACACACCAACATCCCAAACATACCTCTAGAACTGTAGACCATAATCTTCCAATGCAGAGCAATCTGAACCAAATTCCTGTCACTCTGTTACCTTTGAACGACTACAAAACCCAGTTCTACTCAGATGGCCATAACTTCACCAATCCTCCATGACAAAGAGATATGTTGACATCAATGATAACACATCATATGCACATACTTGCAACAATCTCTCCCTTTGTCATTGATGGTAACATATGATGTGAAAAACTGATTCAACCATCAAAACAAGGACTTCTCCCCCTTTCTCTTATCACACTTGCAACCACTTTCTTCACTGCTCCCCCTTTCACCAACAACTACTTACTTCCAAGTTTTTCACATGAGTTCTCTCCCCCTTTGACATCAATGGCAAAGGGCACATATTTGCAATCATCTCTCCCCCTTTTTTCTATAGGTAACAATTCACAGTGGTAGCTTATGAACTAGAGCAAGTTGGGTGCATGAGATAGGATCTCTATAGAGATGATAGTGTGATCTTGAACTAGGACAGTGAGCTTCATGGGGCAGTCATGGATTTGTGAAGAAGACATCTATGAATGTCTTTGTGCTTCTATGCTCAGTGGTACTCAAAAAATTAGTTTCTTTCTCATTCTTTGAGCTATGTATTGTAACCATGAAGGGTTTTTAGCAAAGAGAAAGCATTCTAACTTATTTCCAGATCTGTATGTTTTTTGTAAGCATTTTTTATCAACAAAACAAGTTGTTTTTACCTTCTCAAAGTTGTTTCATTGTGAAAGCTTCAAAATATACTACTAAATATACTAATAACTAAATGCAAGCTTCAAAATGACTAAATATACTACTAATTTATGCCAATTAATCATTAAATTGACTAAATATACTACCAATTGACAGAAATCAGTGAACAGTGAATAAATATGACTAAATATATGACTAGTGTTAAATCAATGAATAAAAATGACTAAATATACTACCAAATTGATCAAAATGATGATTAAAATTAGTGACTAAATACACTACCAATGGACAAAAATCAGTGAATAAAAATGACTAAATAAGTGACCAGTTAACAACAATAAATGACTAAATATATTAGTGAAAAAAAATGACTAAATAAGTAACCAGAATACAATAATCAATGACTAAATATACTACCAAATTGATCAATCAAAACAACCAATAAATGACTAAAAATGGTTTAGTCATCAATTTGGTTGTGTTATAAATGACTGGTAATAAACTACTAATGGTCACGTGAGCATGTTTGGTCATTTATAAGCAGTTTTTAGTAGTTTTTTCAGTCATATATTGTTGTTTCTCTACTAGTGTTATTTTAACCCTTACAAATTGAATGATAGCTAAGAGCCTTTTAGTTCTTGTTAGAACTTGTATTTGGCGTAAACCATTATGGTAATGGATGTATTTAGCTGATGCCTTTAGTTCTTACTGTGACAATCACAGTGAACAATACCAAACCTATCATTTCCATAGTAATGTATCACAGTTGCCGGGAGCTCACCAGACATGTTATAATGCTTCTTTTATATATAAATGTATATGTTGGTTTGCTTAACCATTGATAACAAAATGTATTTGCATGTTAGCCCTCGAAAGGGTGCACTGTTCTTTTAATACAGTTGAATGGGTGACCAACTATGGAAGTAAATAGTTCCTAGTGAAAGGGGGAGCAATGAAGAAAGTGGTTGCAGGTGTGATAAGAGAAAGGGGAAGAAGTCCTTGTCTTGATGGTTGAATTAGTTTTTCACATCATATGTTGCCATCAATGACAAAGGGGGAGATTGCTGTAAATATGTGTATTTGATGTGTTGTCATTGATGTCAACATATCTCTTTGCCAGAGATAGTGAAGACAGTGCAGTTCAACAAAGTAGATTGCTCTGTAAAACCCAGTTCTGCTCAGATGGCCACAACTTCACCAATCCTCCATGCGGACCTCTCAAATCTTAACTAGAGGAACTTTAGACAATCCTCTACAAACACTTTAATCCACAAGCTCTGATCTTCATCTCGCAAGGAATGTGGAGCAATCTACTTTGCTAAACTACACTGTCTTCACTGTCTCTAACAAAGAGACATGTTGACATCAATGACAACACATCATATGCACATATTTGCAACAATCTCCCCCTTTGTCATTGATGGCAACATATGATGTGAAAAATTGATTCAACCATTAAGACAAGGACTTCTCCCTCTTTCTCTTATCACACCTGCAACCACTTTCTTCACTGCTCCCCCTTTCACCAGCAACTACTTACTTCCAAGTTTTTCACATGACTTCTCTCCCCCTTTGACATCAATGGCAAAGGGCACATATTTGCAATCATCTCTCCCCCTTTTTGTTTCTTAGACCAAACTGATTTCCAGAATAACATACTGACTGCTCCCCCTGAGTAGCATCCCCTTAACACCAATTTGAATCCCAAGATATGACTATGAGTTCCACTAGACTGATGCACACTAGTGCACCTTAGTTCTGAATAGGAGTGGTAATAACCCCTAGCTTCACTCTGAGATACTCAAAAGTGTCCTTAGGTAGAGGCTTAGTGAAGATATCCACAATTTGGTCTTTTGAAGAAACAAACTCCAATCTGACTTCTCTCTCATTTACCTTCTCTCTCAAGAAGTGAAACTTGATGCATATGTGCTTTGTCTTTGAATGCAACACCAAATTCTTTGAGATGTTTATTGCACTTGAATTATCACAGAAGATTGTAATAGGCTCTTCAAACACGACTTTGATATCCTTCAACATTTGCTTCATCCATAAAACTTGAGAACAATTACTTGTTGCTATATATTTTGTCTCTGCAATAGACAAAGATATTGCCTCCTACTTTTTGCTCAACCAAGAAACCAATCTCTTTCCCAATAAAAAATCACCACCACTAGTACTCTTCATGTCATCCACATATCCTGCCCAATCAGCATCTGTATATGCATGAAGAGTGAAATCATCATCCTTATGATACCATAAGCCATAATCAAATGTCCACTTTAGATAGCTAAATTTTTTTTTGACTACTACAACATGAGATTCTCTAGGATCAGCTTGAAATCTAGCAACAATGCCAACTACATTCATAATATCAATTCTAGTTTGAGTCAGATAAAGTAGTCCTCCAATCATTGATCTATACCTTTTCTGATCTGCCTTAGGGGAATCATCATCTTTACTAAACTTGCATTCGGTTATCATAGGAGTACTCACTAGTTTTAAATCCTCCATTCCAAACTTTTTCAACAATTATTTCACATACTTAGACTGAGATATGAAGATGCCCTTTTCTGATTGAATGATTTGCAGACTTAAGAAGAAATTCATTTCACCAAACATGGACATCTCAAATTCACTTTGTATCTAATCAGCAAAATTTTTCTACATGCTCTCATTTCCACCAAAGATGATATCATCAACAAATACCTCAACAATCAAGATCTGTTCATGATCAATTTTGAAATAAAGATTACTATCAGTTGTGCCTTTGCTAAAACCTAACTTTAGCAGATACTTATCTAATCTTGCATACAAGGCTCTTGGGGCTTGTTTAAGTCCATACAATGTTTTCCTCAATCTGCAGACCTTATCTCCTTGATTAGACAACTAGAAACTTTCTAGTTGCTCAATGTAGACTTCTTCCAACTCTCCATTCAGGAATGCTGACTTGACATCAATCTAATAAACTTTGAAATCTTTGTAAGCAGCAAAGGCAATAAATAATCTGACTGCTTCAATTCTTTCCACCGGAGCAAAAGTTTCTTCAAAATCAATTCCCTCTACCTAAGAATATCCTTTGCACACCAATCTCACTTTGTTTCTCACAACTTCACCATCTTCATTTAATTTATTCCGGAAGACCCATTTAGTTCTAATTACATTTTTCCTTTTAGGTCTAGGAACAAGATCCCAAGTATGATTCCTTTTAATTTGCATTATTTCTTCTTGCATTGCTTTTACCCAACTTTCATCATTATAAGCTTCATTTACTAATTTTGGTTCAATCTTTGAAATCAAACAATACTCCACTTGATTTTCAACAACTTTTCTTCTAGTTTGAACATGTTTATTTTTATCTCCTATGATCTGATCTTTAGAATGATTCAACCTTACATACCTGGGAGTTTTGGGATTTTCTTAAACATCTGATTCTTGAACTTGTTCCTCAACATTTTCACTAGCTTCTTCAGTCACTGGATTCTTTGGAGCAATCTGAATCTGAGTTTGAGTTTGAACTTGCTTTCCTTCATTTGGACTTTCATTTTGATCATCTGATTCATATCCACAAGACTTGGAAGGTCTCTCCTTGCTTTCATCAACCTTGACATTAGCACTTTCAACAATCATTTTCAATCTCTTGTTAAAGCACTGGTATGCCTTGCTTTGGTTAGAATAACCTAGAAATATTCCTTCATCACATCTTGCATCAAACTTGCCTAGATCTTCATCTCTTTTGACATAACATTTACTACTAAAAACTCTAAAGTATTTCACAATAGGAGCATTACCAAACCACAGTTCGTAAGGTGTTTTACTAGTATTACCTTTAATCTGCACCTGGTTAAGAGTGTAGACAGTAGTACTCACAGCCTCTCTCCAATAGACATGTGGAACATTTGCCTCCATCATCATGGTTCTAGCAGCCTCTTGAATAGTCTGGTTCTTCCTTTCCGCAATTCCATTTTGTTGAGGAGTCCTAGGAGTAGATAATTGTCTTCTTATTCCATGCTTTTCACAAAATGCATTAAAATCACCGAAGGTAAACACTCCACCTCTGTCAGATTTCAGACACTTTATCTTCACACCAATCTCATTCTCCACCCTAGCCTTGAACACTTTGAATCTATCAAGAGCCTCTAATTTCTCTCTCAAGAAAGTGACCCACATGATCCGGGAGTAATCATCAATCATCAACATAAAGTATTTGTCTCCTTGCAAACTCCTAACTCTGGCAGGACCACATAAATTAGTGTGTACAAGTTCCAACAATACACTTCAAAATTGTTCTTTACTTTTGAATGTAGCTCTATTCTATTTGCCCAACTAACATTCATTACACATGCTATTAATATGTTTCACAAGCTTTGGAAGATCTCTCACAGCCTGAGTAGTACTTATTTTGACAATGTTATCAAAGTTTACATGACACATTCTCCTATGCCATAACCAACTTTGATCAATCTGAGCAATCAAACAACTTTTACTAGTACCACTTAAATGAAAGATATTACCTCTAGTTTGTGTACCATATGCAATCACAGTTCTAAAGCTTCCCAAGATTCTACATTTTCCATCCTTGAATTGGAGATCATACCCTTTGTCAACCAGTTGTCCAACATTAAGAAGATTATGCTTCAGCCCTTCTACATACAAAACATCATTAGTGTTATTCTTACCATCAAGAGAGATGGATCCTCTGCCATAGATTCTACCAACTGAATTATCTCCAAACTTCACAATTCCACCTTCATATCTTTCCAAACTTACAAACTTACTTTTATCACCAGTCATATGATGAGAACATCCACTATCAATCACCCATTCATCCTTTTCTTCAACTTGAACATCCAAGGCACTTTCCACAATCACACAGCTAGAAGATTCAATAGGCACCGGATCTTCTTCTTTGATAGCAATGAACACCCATTCATTTCTAGAGGTACTTCCCATACCAGATTCATCATCTATGACTCCTTCATCAGTAACTTCTTGGACATAGTAGCATTTCTTCTAAACCCTAGGTCTGTCAGGGTTTGTCTTTGAAACCCTCTCTGGACATCTTGAAGCAAAATGACCAATCTTATTACAAGAAAACATTTGAAAGGCAACTTTCCTTCATACTTATCAGATCCTCTTGGTAATCTTTTGGCAATAAGGGCTTCAAGTTCTTCAAGCCCAGATTCATCTTCTTCAATTTCCTTCCTTACATTCTCATATCTGGTTAGTCTTCTTGAAGAGATTTCACCTAGATCAAATCTTTTCTTCTTGGAAACACTGGCCTTAAAAGAATATTTTGATTTAGGAAGAGAATCACCAAACTCACTCATTTCAAATGCTGAAAGCTTGCCAACCAACTGATCCCTTGTAACATTTGTCATAGTCCTGATCTCCTCAATAGCAGCAACTCTATGCTTGTATGAAGTAGGTAAGGATCTAAGCACCTTGTTAATAATCTTTGATTCTTCCAGTTTTCCACCAACACACCTGATACTACACACAAGTTCATTCACCTTTTGCATGTAAGAAGTGATGTTTTCATCTTCACTCATCCTCAAACTTTCGTATCTACCCTTCAAGCTTTGTAACTTAGCACATTTGACATATGCATCACCTTCATACAGAGTTTCCAACTTCTTCCATATTTCATAAGCAGTTTGCAATTCCAAGACATTTGTCATTTATGTATCATTTAGGGCACTTAACAATGCTTCTTTAGCCCGAATGTTATTTTCAGCATCTCTGATTTCATATGGAGTATACTCATTCTTAGTTATCAGCCAATAAGGATCACCTATGCATTGCAAATGACACTCCATGTGATTCTTCCAAAGAGAGTAATTTTTCCATCAAATCTTGGACTATCCTTCTTGTATGTCGATATCCTGGATCTCCTCAAGTAGTCAAGCTTCTTTTAGAAGAACTAGCTCTAATACCAATTGTTGAAATTAGGATAGACAACTGAGAGGGGGGTGAATCAGTTGTCAAAAATCTTTATCTTTTTCTACATTTAATCTTCTTTAACACTTATTAACAGATTAATGATATAACCATGAAAGCATAAATCAACAACACATGAGCAGAAACACAATCAACACACATAACACCAAGATTTTTATGTGGAAACCCAGTTAAGGGAAAACCACAGTGGGGGTTAACCCACAAGATTTATTCTCTATTAAAAGAATAGAAAAATAGGAAGGCACCTACCTTTGGGTGCACTGCCTAGAGCTCACTGCTCAAAAGAGGCTCACTACCTATAGAAATATTCACATGATTAACACTAAAAGGTTGAACTGAGAAACAACATCTTCTCCATGCCAAGGTTTAGTTCCATTGAAGCTCACAACACCTCTGCTCTACCCCCAAACACTTCCTCTCTACCTCCACATCTTCACACACATTCACCAGATTTGCATGACTTCATTACACTTATTTATACATGACATCGAATTTGGGATGAACATCAAAGTTGACCTTACAATCATCTACCTAGAACATTCTCCAAGATAGGCATTACAAGTAATTACAATCACAAGACTTAAAATGCCACATGCGAACCATTACACTATCAGTCGAACATAGCTGGGACTTGACTCTTCCTCGAACAACATGTCACGCTCCATAGAACTTCTTTTAGATCATCTGCAACATGCACCAAGCATCTGGTCGGGCAAGATTGGAAAGAATAGCAACACCCAAGGAGAAATCTTCAACTACGAGCTCAATCCTTAATGCGGACCACTAACACACTAGGCACATGATCCAGAGACCACCACAAGCACAATGAAATCAACAAGAACAATTGCACCACCTCAAATCACTAGAATCACTTGCACCTTCATACGGGAACTTAAGAACACTAATTGTCATGACTGTCACACTAGAAAGATTGCTTGTGGACCTCTAAACCGTTAACCACTTGAGTTGAGGATACACACCAACATCCCAAACATACCTCTAGAACTGTAGACCATAATATTCCAATGCAGAGCAATCCAAACCAAATTCCTATCACTTTGTTACCTCTGAATGACTACAAAACCTGGTTCTACTCAGACGGCCATAACTTCACCAATCCTCCATGCAAACCTCTCAAATCTTAACTGGAGAAACTTCAGACAATCCTCTACAAACCCTTTAATCTGCAAACTCTGATCTTTGTCTCACTAGGAATGCGGAGCAATCTACTTTGTTGAATTGCACTGTCTTTACTATCTCTGATAAAGAGATATGTTGACATCAATGACAACACATCATATGCACATATTTGCACCACTTACACCCTATGTAGTTGTTAGTAGCTAGATGACACAACCAATTTTAATCATCAATATCAACACTATAAAATTATATGCTTCTATGCACCATGCAAATGATACTCATGCTTCCTAGCACTTGAAAGCACTCATTGCCACATGTTTTCTTGCATTCAACACATCTAAAAAACCAAACAGAAAATAAAGGGCACTTGATAGCAAGGTTTCCCTTCAAGCTTAACTCCAAAACTCAACATACAATTTAGAAAAATTACCCCTCAGATTTCAACTCTATTATCCAATTAATTTACCCTCAAAATTATCAAGCCTAACAATTCAGCAATATGACCTCTCAAATTTTAACTTTAAAATCTATCAATTTACTATGCAAGATAACAATTCTTTAGGTTCTCAATTCTTTATCTTTCTACTTCCTTTCATTTAGAATCATATGGTCATTGGCTTCTCAGGTCTTTATCTTTCTACTTCATCACATACTTGCATTATCATGTCATAAGATCGCTAACACAATACCATGGAAGCCTCAATGCATCTCGTATAAAACCAAATAGTTAAAAAAAAATAACAACAAAGAAACATACTCAGCAAAAGTAATGACAAATTGGCACATTATCTTCTCATTTTTTGTACAGTTGAGAACATTCCAAATGTTTTCAAATGTCAAATTCTTTGATACATCAAATGACTTCTCCAAATTATTACTTTTTAAAAATAGAAAGTTCATAGTTTATAATACTACGCAATCATTAATCTTTTTGTCATTTCTATGATCTGAAAGCAAAAAACAAGCACTCAAGAAAGAATAAAAAATAATAAAGTCAATTAATATGCTAGCCTAAAATAAGCCTCAAACAATACAAGGAAACACAGATTACAACCTAGTTTGAAGTCTTTCCCAAAATTTTGAATCAATAGTAAACCACTAATGATAAGAAACAATAATAGGAAACATGGCTTACAACCTGGTCCCCATAAATTGTTGACACAAAGCAACCTAAAGAAAAAGAAACTAAAAGATGACATTTTTAAATAATCAGAGCTCTATAATTGTTTAATTATGATTCAGTATGTGTGCATGCTAAGCCTTCTCTGTCTTTGCAGCTGCTATTGCAACATGTCCACATAGACGACCAGTTATCCAAGTAGCAATGAGACCAACTTTTTTCCTTGGGGGAGCATCACGACGCACAGTACTGGCATGCCCAATGTGTTGATGATTACCATCACCATGAAGATACTCAACAGGATTCATTGCCACACCATGAACCTTGGGCCAACAATTTCTTTTAACCCTATATTTGTGATATGTATTGCCATCTTTGAGCATTAGATTTTCTGTCCTTCCACCACCAGTAACTTGACCAATGATGTCTCTGCAACTACTTGGCACAATCTTCTTAGCTCCAGATGGAATCTTTACCTTGTAAATTAAAACCAATTTCTAAGCCTCATCAAACAAGGCTATTAAAAATCTACAAAATCAAAAATTACACAAATTTGAACATTAAGAGAGAACTTGGATAATTGTTCCTAAATTATTTCCACTACCTTTGGAATAATTGCATTTATTAGCTCACTGTAACCTTGGAAAAAAAATTAAGCATAGAAATATGCAATAAGTCTCCACAAGGTGTACACCTAGAACTCAAAATAGTTTGAAAATAATTTGGAAAAAGCCACCATCCATAGCACATCACAACAGATGCATCACATGTTTGTTGCTATCCAAAAAGCAATATGATAAACAAAAATGATAATGAGTCAAGGGGAACATCAAGAAGTAGTACATTCAAATTAAATTTCAACCAGTTGCTAAACAAGAACAACCCACTTTGACTTGTCATAAGTTCAAAATATTAGAATAGGTACATTTTTATGTCTGTAAAGGTGACAACAATCCAACAATGGATCAAACATTTTAGATTGAAATGCAATAGAAATGCATTGCAAATGACAGCAATCAAATTTGAAATTACTCAGCTCATAAAAGAATAGTGGAGAAAAGGCAGAAAAAGTTTTCTTTGATTTGATCGGGCCAATGAGAAATATTGTCTCAAAAATTCAACTATATCACCATGACTTGTTCCCTTTTGTAGTACCGCAAACTGTTTCTTTGACCACCGCGGGACCATGTTATACTAAACATCACTTGAAGTCTTTCACCACACTACTGCACTCCTTCATTGAAACTATCACGGGGCCGCGGTATTCAACACTTACATAACTTAAACTCCTTATAACACCATACTGCAAGCCTCACTTGAGGCCGCTACGGGGGCGCAATGTGCTATTTTTCTCTACTCCTTCAAGTACCGCATTACTGCTGGTTATTCTCTTGACTGACGCAGGACCACGGTGAAGTATCATATGCCACTTAAATTTATACCGCCACTCCACCACTTCATTTTGAGACCGCTGTGGGGCTACGGTAATTGATCTCTGCATACAATGATGTCGCAAGTGCAATTTTGTCATGTTGTGGGATAGAGATAACTACTCCCGTGTTATCCTTGGTTCTTGCACACTTGTCAAGACCTTTTGAGTGACCTACAAGACTGCAATGACAGACAAAAACACATCAATGGTAAAAAATACAAATATCTTTCACATGGACTTGGTATGGGGTGCTTATGACTGACTCCTAAAATAATTTTAAAATAAATATGGATCCCTAAGATGGATTTAGGGAAGGAAATTTGCATGAAACCAAGTGGGACTATGAGAATTTTGAATGGTCCTAATGAATGACTACAAACCTTTCTATTATTGTCTTGGCTGGGCCATGTACACGCCTGTTATGGGTTCCATACAGTTTCTATAAGTCTATCTATATAGACCTTACAAATGTCTCATAAACCCTTAGAAAACTTCACAAACCCTTAAAAAGCTTGCGCATACCTTTAATGACTTGATAGAGTTCCTAATGATCATGCACAATTTCTCGTGGTTTATGCAAGGTCCTCCACTAGTAGGACCTAGTCCTACTTTAGGACCTCTTAATGGCTAGTGGACATCACCTTCACAACCACCAGTTCCTTATCTAGTTGTTTCTCTAGGTAAATAATCTCCTTGTTGATGGTGAACTTTTAGTTGTATTTCACCTATTATGAAACCATACATACTTAAGTTTGTCATGCTATTCAAAGGTAAAATTTTAAATCCTAAATGAAACATTATGGGTTGATATGTAACTTATATAAATATTGAAAGATTGGAGTTAAATATAAGGCCTTAGTTTCTTTTGGTCTTTGTCTTTTGGTTGAATTGGTATCCAACAAAAGTAGTGCATGCCTGCTGAAGCAATGAAGTATTTTTTGAAAATTTAGGTTGTTTCTTTTGGGTTGAGTGCTTTTGTAGAGTTTGTAGTCTAGGCCCAGCTAAATGCTTGAGTTTGGGAAAATCAAATAAAAATCTTATGGATTTGATTATTGGGTTTGGGGTTGTATATATGTAGCTAAATCTAAGTCTTAGTGACATTTTTTTATGTCTGCAACTGGAACTTTGTGAGGTATTGAAGTCCCTGAATGTTCTTTTATCAAATGTATGTATAGATGTGTATCACCTATAGAACATTATAGGAGAATCACTGTAGAAGATGAATTGACTCCACATGCTTCTTAACTAACCCTATTTCATTTCATGAATACTTGAACCTTCTCAAATGGATAAGCCATATTTCCATAAAAATACATTTTTCTTGTTTCCAAGAAACATAGTTGAGACTTTGTTGGGTGACAACTTCAAATGGATGTGAGTTGGATGTTAATGCTTCCCAATTGTATATCAAACATCTTTTCTCATCAACTTAATTTGGAATTTATGTATAAATGGATTCTTTTATGGTGCAGGTCTTTACTGAGACAACACATGAACCAGAGTTGACATTTTTGTTGTCTAAGTCTAATGGCATTCTTGAGCTTGGTTTCTAGGAAATTTCTATTGATAATGTTGTTCCAATCTAGTTAGTGTTGATAGCCTTCATTCTATAATGTCAACTTCATTCTATAATCTGAGTGTATCACCTTTCTTAAACTTTGAACAAGGTTCTAAAATCAAGGGTTCAATATGCATATTTTAGGCCTATGTTGAACACTATGTTTAACACATTTGTTGACAAAGCTACAATTTTTTTATTGATTCTGTTGTGTTTAGACTTACTTTTGTAAACTGACAATATACAATGCATTTTTATTCTTTCTAAATTGAGACTAATAGTAATTTTCTTGTTTGTATTGAGGCACAACTCCATTCATGGTAGAAAAGGCAGCACCCTGTTGCTCATATTAGATGGCACGTTGCATATAAAGGAGGAAAGATTCTAGGGTTATTGTTGGCTACATTGAAGGAGAAAGCTTCATACATGGGACATGATCAACACTCTCCTTCTTGGAATCTACACGTTATAGCTTGCTCCAAGAAGATTGCCCATGTTGTAGAAGTTTTAAGATATGAAAGGGGCATGTACTTGCATTGAAGGGCTCCAAGCATGTGTTTCCACACTAGTAATAGTCTTGCAAATGATAGAGTACCTAGGCAACAACAGTAGTGGTGAACTATTTTCAAGGAATTTGGAAAAGATACAGTGATGTCAAAGGTAGTCAAGGCACTCAATAGAGGGGCAATGTTCTACGTTGATGGGAGGCAGAGTACAAGTGAAAGAATGCTAAAATAATGAGCTAGGTAGTAGCAATCATGAGGCATTGTTATTTTATAAAGGGAAAATTCATGACAGTAGGTTGAGAAGTGATTGGAAAATGCATTTCAAGAAGCTACAAGTTTGATTAGGACAATGCATAGCCTAGTCAAAAGGCAATGTTGAATAATAGTCCATGACAATTGAGGCATCCTACCAATGATGACAGTCATTAGAGGCATAAACATCAGAGATAAGGATAGTTTATTGCTACATGTAACAATTCACAGTGGTAGCTTATGAACTAGAGCAAGTTGGGTACATGAGACAGGATCTCTACAGAGATGATAGTGTGATCTTGAACTAGGATAGTGAGCTTCATGGGACATTCATGGATTTGTGAAGAAGACTTCTATAAATGTCTTTGTGCTTCTATGCTCAGTGATACTCATAAAATCAGTTTCTTGCTCATTCTTTGAGCTATGTATTGTAACCATGAAGGTTTTTCAGCAAAGAGAAAGCATTCTAACTTATTTCTAGATCTGTATGTTGTTTGTAGGCATTTTTTATCAATAAACACAAGTTGTTTTTATCTTCTCAAAGTTGTTTCATTGTGCAAGCTTCAAAATATACTACTAAATATACTAATAACTAAATGCAAGCTTCAAAATGACTATATATACTACTAATTGATGCTAATTAATAATTAAATTGACTAAATATACTACCAATTGATAGAAATTAGTGAACAATGAATAAATATGACTAAATATATGACTAGTGTTAAATCAATGAATAAAAATGACTAAATATATTACCAAATTGATCAAAATGATGATTAAAATTAATGACTAAATACACTACCAATGGACAGAAATCAGTGAATAAAAATGACTAAATAAGTGACCATTTAACAACAATCAATGACTAAATATATCAATGAAAAAAAATGACTAAATAAGTGACCAAATTACAACAATCAATGACTAAATCAATGACTAAATATACTACCAAATAGATCAATCAAAACAACCAATAAATGACTAAAAATGGTTTAGTCATCAACTTGGTCATGTTATAAATGGCTAGAAATAAACTACTAATGGTCACGTGACCATGTTTGGTCATTTATAAGCATTTTTTATTAGTTTTTTTAGTCATATATTGTTGTTTCTCTAGTAGTGTTATTTTAACCCTTACAAATTGAATGATAGCTAAGAGCCTTTTAGTTCTTGATAGAACTTGTATTTGGCATAAAACATTGTGGTAATGGATGTGTTTAGTTGATGCCTTTAGTTCTTACTATGAGAATCACAGTGAACAATACCAAACCTATTGTTTCCATAGTAATGTAGCACAGTTGCTGGGATCTCACAAAGCTCACCAAGCATGTTATAATGATTCTTTTATATATAAATCTATATGTTGGTTTGATTAACCATTGACAACAAAATGTATTTGCATGTCATCCCTCGAAGGGGTGCACTGTTCTTTTAATATAGTTGAATGGTTGACCAACTATGGAAGTAAGTAGTTGCTGGTGAAAGGGGGAGCAGTGAAGAAATTGGTTGCAGGTGTGATAAGAGAAAGGGGGAGAAGTCCTTATCTTGATGGTTGAATCAATTTTTCACATCATATGTTGCCATCAATGACAAAGGGGGAGATTGCTACAAATATGTGCATATGATGTGTTGTCGTTGATGTCAACATATCTCTTTGTCAGAGATAGTGAAGACAGTGTAGTTCAACAAAGTAGATTGCTTTGCAAAACTTGGTTCTACTTAGATTGCTATAACTCCACCAATCCTCCATGCGGACCTCTCAAATCTTAACTAGCAACTTCAGACAATCCTCTACAAACCCTTTAATCCGCAAACTCTGATCTTTGTCTCACTGGGAATGTACATCAATCTACTTTGCTGAACTCCACTGTCTTCACTGTCTCTAACAAAGAGATATGTTGACATTAATGACAACACATCGTATGGACATATTTGCAATAATCTCCCCCTTTGTCATTGATGGCAACATATGATGTGAAAAACTGATTCAACCATCAAGACAAGGACTTCTCCCCCTTTCTCCTATCACACCTGCAACCACTTTCTTCACTGCTCCCCCTTTCACCAGCAACTACTTACTTCCAAGTTTATCACATGAATTCTCTCCCCCTTTGAAATCAATGGCAAAGGGCACATATTTGCAATCATCTCTCCCCCTTTTGTTTCTTAGACCAAACTAAACTCTAGAATTAACATACTAACTACTCCCCCTGAGTAGCATCCCCTTAACACCAATTTGAATCATAAGATATGACTGTGAGTTCCACCGGATTGATGCACACTAGTGCACCTTAGTTCTGAACAAGAGGGGTAATAACCCCTAGCTTCACTCTGAGATACTCAAAAGTGTCCTTAGGTAGAGGCTTAGTAAAGATATCCGTAATTTGATCTTTTGAAGAAACAAACTCCAATATAACTTCATGGATATGTGCTTTGTCTTTGAATGCAACACTAGATTCTTTGAGATATTTATTGCACTTGAATTATCACAGAAGATTGTAATAGGCTCTTCAAACATAACTCTAATATCCTTCAATATTTGCTTCATCCACAAAACTTGAGTACAATTACTTGCTGCTGCTATATACTTTGCCTCTGTAGTAGACAGAGATATTGCCTCCTGCTCTTTTCTCAACCAAGAAACCAATCTCTTTCCCGAGAAAAATGCACCACCACTAGTACTCTTCCTGTCATCCACGTCTCATGCCCAATCAGCATCTGTATATGCATGAAGAGTGAAATCATCATCCTTAGGATACCATAAGCCATAATCATATGTCCCCTTTAGTTATTTGAAATTTTTTTGAATGCTACAACATGAGATTCTCTAGGATCAATGTGAAATCTAGCAGCAATGACAACTGCATTCATAATATCAGCTCTAGTTTTGGTCAAATAAACCAGTCCTTCAATCATTGATCTATACCTTTTCTGATCTACCTTAGGGAAATCATCATCTTTACTCAACTTGAATCTAGTTATCATAGGAGTACTCATTGGTTTTGAATCCTTCATTCCAAACTTTGTCAACAATTCTTTCACTTACTTAGACTAAGATATGAAGATGCCCTTTTCTGACTGAATGATTTGCAGACCTAAGAAGAAATTCATTTCACCAAACATGGACATCTCAAATTCACTTTGCATCTGATCAGCAATTTTTTTGCACATGCTCTCATTTCCACTAAAGATGATATCATCAACAAATACCTCAACAATCAAGAGGTGTTCATGATCAATTTTGAAATAAAGATTACTGTCAGTTGTGCCTTTGCTAAAACCTAACTTTAGTAGATACTTGTCTAATCTTGTATACCAGGCTCTTGAGGCTTGTTTAAGTCCATACAATGCTTTTCTAAATCTGCAGACCTTATCTCCTTGATCAGACAACTGGAAACCTTCCAATTGCTCAATGTGGACTTCTTCTTCTAACTCTCCATTCAGGAATGTTGACTTAACATCCATATGATAAACTTTGAAATCTTTGTAAGCAACAAAGGCAAGAAATAATCTGACTTCTTCGATTCTTGCCACTGGAGCAAAAGTTTGTTAAATATCAATTCCCTCTACCTAAGAATATCCTTTGCAGACCAATCTTGCTTTGTTTCTCACAACTTCACCATCTTCATTCAATTTATTTCGGAAGACCCATTTAGTTCCAATTACATTTTTGTTTTTCAGGTCTAGGAACAAGGTCCCAAGTATGATTCTTTTCAATTTGCATTAATTCTTCTTCCATTGCTTTTACCCAACTTTCATCATTATAAGCTTCATTTACTAATTTTAGTTCAATCTTTGAAATCAAACAATACTCCACTTGATCTTCATCAAATTTTCTTCAAGTTTGAAAACCTTTATTTTTATCTTTTTATGATCTAATCTTCAAAATAATTCAACCTTACATACCTAGAAGTTTTGGGTTTTTCTTGAACATCTGATTCTTGAACTTGTTCCTCAACATTTTCACTAGCTTCTTCAATCATTGGATTCTCCAGAGCAATCTAAATCTGAGTTTGAGTTTGAACTTGCTTTCCTTCATTTGGACTTTCATTTTGATCATCTGATTCATATCCACAAGACTTGGAAGGTCTCTCCTTGCTTTCATCAACCTTGACATTATCACTTTCAACAATTCTTTTCAATCTCTTATTAAAGCATTGGTATGCCTTGCTTTGGTTAGAATAACCTAGAAATATTCCTTCATCACATCTTGCATCAAACTTTCCTAGATCTTCATCTCTCTTGATATAGCATTTACTACCAAAAAATCTGAAGTATTTCACAATAGGATCATTACCAAACCACAGTTCATAAGGTGTTTTACCAGTATTACATTTGATCTACACCCAGTTAAGACTGTAGACAACAGTACTCACAGCCTCTCTCCAATAGACATGTGGAACATTTGCCTCCATCATCATGGTTCTAGAAGCCTCTTGAATAGTCTAGTTCTTCCTTTCCACAACTCCATTCTGCTGAGGAGTCCTAGGAGCAGATAACTATCTTCTTATTCCATGCTTTTCACAAAATGCATTAAACTCGCCAGAGATAAACTCTCCACCTCTGTCAGAGCTCAGACACTTTATCTTCACACCAATCTCATTCTCCACCCTAGCCTTGAACACTTTGAATCTATCAAGAGCCTCTGATTTCTCTCTCAAGAAAGTGACCCACATCATCTGGGAGTAATCATCAATCAGCAACATAAAGTATCTATCTCCTTGCAAACTGCTAACTCTGGCAGGACCACAAAAATCAATGTGCACAAGTTCCAATAATCCACTTAAAAATTGTTCTTTACTTTTGAATGTAGCTCTATTATGTTTGCCCAATTGACATTCCTTTCACATGCTATTAACAGGTTTCATAAGCTTTGGAAGATCTCTCACAACCTGAATAGTACTTATTTTGACAATGTTATCAAAGTTTACATGACACATTCTCCTATGCCATAACCAACTTTGATCAATATGAGCAATCAAACAACTTTTACCAGTACCACTTAAATGAAAGATATTACTTCTAGTCTGTGTACCAGATGCAATCTCAGTTCTGGAGCTTCTCAAAATTTTGCATTTTCCATCTTTGAATCAGTGATCATGCCCTTTGTCAACCAGCTATCCAACATTGAGAAGATTATGCTTCAAACCTTCTACATACAAAACATCATTAGTGTTATTCTTACCATCAAAAGATATGGATCCTCTGCCACAGATTCTACCAGTTAAATTATCTCTAAACTTCACAATTCCACCTTCATATCTTTCCAAACTTACAAACTTACTTTTATCACCAGTCATATGATGAGAACATCCACTATCAATCACCCATTCATCCTTTCCTTCAACCCGAGCAGCCAAGGTACTTTCCACATTCACACAGCTAGCAAACTCAATAGGCATTGGATCTTCTTCTTTGATAGCAATGAACACCCATTCATTTCCATAGGTACTTCCCATATCAGATTCATCATCTGTGACTCCTTCATCAACAGCTTCTTGGACATAGTAGCATTTCTTCTGAACCCTAGGTCTATTAGGGTTTGTGTTTGAAACCCTCTCCGGACATCTTGAAGCAAAATGACCAATCTTATTGCAAGCAAAACATTTGAAAGGCATCTTTCCTTCCTACTTACCGAATCCTCTTGGTAATCTTTTGGAAATTAGGGCTTCAAGTTCTTCAAGCTTAGATTCATCTTCTTCAAGTTCCTTCCTTGCCTTCTCATATGTGGTTAGTCTTCTTGAAGAGCTTTCACCTGGATCAAATCTTTTCTTTCTAAAAACACTGGCTTTAAATGCAGATTCTGATTTAGGAAGAGAATCACCAAACTCACTCTTTTCAAATTCTGAAAGCTTGCCAACAAACTGATCCCTTGTAACCTCCGTCATAGTCCTGATCTCCTCAATAGCAGAAACTTTATGCTTGTATGAAGCAGGTAAGGATCTGAGCACCTTGGCAACAATTTCTAATTCTTCCAGTTTTCCACCAGCACACCTAATACTGCACACAAGTTCATTCACTTTTTGCATGTAGGAAGTGATGTTTTGATCTTCACTCATCCTCAAACATTCGTATCTACCCTTTAGGCTTTGTAACTTAGCACATTTGACATATGCATCACCTTCATATAGAGTTTCCAACTTCTACATTTCATGAGTAGTTTGCAATTCTAAGACATTTGTCATTTCTATATCATTTAGGGAACTCAACAATGCTTCTTTAGCTTGAATGTTGTATTTAGGTTCTTTGATATCACTTGGAGTTGTAGGACCATTCTTTGGAGGAGTATATTTATTCTTAGTTATCAACCAATAAGGATCACCCATGCATTGCAAATGACACTCCATGCGATTCTTCCAAAGAGAATAATTTGTTCCATCAAATCTCAAACTATCCTTGTATGTCAACATCTTGGATCTCCTCAAGTGGCCAAGATTCCTTTAGAGGAACCAGCTCTGATACTAATTGTTGAAATTAGGATAGACAACTGAGAGGGGGGTGAATCAATTGTCACAAATCTTTATCTTTTTCTGCATTTAATCTTCTTTACCACTTATAAATAGATTAATGATATAACCATGAAAGCATGAAGCAACAACACATGAGCATAAACACAATCAACACATATAACAGTAGTATTTTTATGTGGAAATATGGTTAAGGAAAAAACCACGATGCGGGTTAACCCACAAAATTTATTCTCTATTAAAAGAATATAAAAATGGGAAGGCACCGACCTTTGAGTGCACTACCCAGAGCTCACTGCTTGAATGAGGCTCATTGCCTACAAAAACATTCACATGATTAACACTGAAGGGTTGAACTGAGAAACATCATCTTCTCCATGCCAAATGTTAGTTCCATTGAAGCTCACAACACCTTTGCTATGCCCCCAAACACTTCCTCGCTACCTCTGCATCTTCACAGACATTCACCACATTTGTACGACTTCATTACACTTATTTATACATGACATTGACTTTGGAGTGAACATCAAAGTCATCTATCTAGAACATTCCCCAAGATAGGCATTATAAGTAATTACAATCACAAGACTTAAAATGGAACATGCAAACCATTTCACTATCGGCCAAACATAGCTGGGACTTGAATCTTCCTCGAACAACACACCACGCTCCATAAAACTTCTCTTAGATCATCCGGAACATGCACCAAGCATCTGGTTGGCCAAGACCGGAAAGAACAACAATACCCTAGGAGAAATATTCAACTATGAGCTCAATCCTCAATGCAGACCACCAACACAATAGGCACACAATCTAGAGACCACACAAGCACAATGAAATTAACAAGAACAGTCGCACCACCTCAAATCACCAAAATCACTTGTACCTTCATACGGGAACTTAAGAATACTGGTTGTCATGACTGTCACACTAGAAAGATTGCTTGTAGACCTCTAAACCAAGAACTACTTGAGTTGAGGATACATGCCAACATCCAAAACATACCTCTAGAACTGCAGACCATAATATTCGAATGCAGAGCAATCCAGACCAAATTCCTATCACTCTGTTACCTCTGAATGACTACAAAATGTAGTTCTACTCAGATGGACATAACTTCACCAATCCCCCATGCAGACCTCTCAAATCTTAACTGGAGCAACTTCAGACAATCCTCTACAAACCCTTTAATCCATAGACTTTGATCTTTGTCTCATTGAGAATGCAAAGCAATCTACTTTTCTGAACTACACTGTCTTCACTATCTCTAACAAAGAGATATGTTGACATCAATGACAACACATCATATGCACATATTTGTAATAGGTACCATAGGCAGTGGAATGATTAAATAGTCCTTGAATGGAACCTTGGTAAGAAATAAAGGTTTCATGATTGAAATATACTGTATAGAGAATAGTATTATTACTATTCAATATGAAAATGGTTATTATACTTCATAATAAGTACCTTATTTTCCTTATCTTATTATGAGGATAAAAAATCTCAACCAGTGGTAATAAAGAATGCTTTGAAGTCAATTTAATGATAGTAGACTTTGTTATGTATAGACTTGTGATTTAAGAGTTCTTGTTATCATTGAGGTAAAAGGTGGCAGGACTTTGGTCATACCATTCTTATTGTCATATAATGGATATTTTACTATCTTTATTTATCAAGCCTATTTTATTATGGGGTTTCAAGGAAGTGAACCTCCTCTATTGCTAAAATGAGTAACAAACAATAAGATTCTATCATCAATAAAAGAGTAAAACAAAAGGGATTATTGCCTAAGTGGACTAGACAAGGATTTATGAATCCAATGAATAGCCTTGGGAGAACATGCAAGGTTATTATTATAAACAAAACTATTTCTTTTGTGTCAAGATAAGACATTGAAAATAAATTATTTTGTAACTGGGAATAGAGTGATGTGGAGTCACAGATTCCCATTGCAGTGGCAACAAGTAAACATCTTTAAAATACTAAAAACTTATATGTGAATCATTTTGATATTGTACTCCAGATATCAGAGTAGTTAATGAGAGTTATTGGACTTTCGAGATACCCCTTAGCTGGGATGAATTAAACAAAATTATTGTTGAACTGACTCAGATGTGGGTGAGCAATCAACTATGTTCATTGCAAAACATTTATATAGATATGAAATATTTGGCAAAAGTAATGCATCTGTCTCTACATGCATTAGTCAGTTCACTATGCTCCATATGACATAATATTCTAGTAGTGTCATACATAGTTAGAGTGGATCTATAGTTGTATGACTGTGAAGAGTTATGAAGGACACAACACTAGAGACTCAGATGGAAAGCCTATTGGTTCTTTATATCTATTCCCTTCATGAAGGGTAGGGCCACTTCCAGGATGGAAGTTGTGTGGGGGACCATCGGTCTGTGGTTGGAGGAAAAGCACTCAGGTGATGCTCTCTTTCCCAAGAAGATGACAAGCCGAGACTTATGAAGATAGATATCAAAACTCCAGAAATAATACATTTTATTATTTGACTTGATAGTCAATTTCATTGTAAACTTGACATTATTGCCATGAGCAAAACATTATGTTTGTAATGTAAAGGAAACTCTCTTTCATGCTATCTTGAACTTGTTGTACTCTTTTAGTTTGAAAATATTACAAAAAAATATATGCTCTTTATGTAATCATTATGCAAATGGTTAATGTTAGTTAAACATGTGATTATGATAATCATGACTTGATATTTTATTACTTGATGGCAAAATGGGAATGTTATTTCTAGGTAATATGAGATGACATCGTACAATCATGATACCAACATACCAACATATTTCATTCTATGCATGGATATTCTCTTTCTAATGAGTCTAAAGAGACCCCTAAGCATGATGGTGTCTCTATCATTAGGATGGAAGGGCCTACCATGGGGCATAATTGCACCACTTGTTATTCTAATTGGATTTAGCTAAATGATAGAGTAGAGATGGTACAAAACAAAGTTAGTATAATTAAGGATATTCCATTGCTAGAATTGTCAATCTTAGCAAGGAAATGATGTGTTGTTTAGCTACCAATATTATGCTTCTGTAGTATGAACTTAGAAAGAGGAATTTTAAGAGACTAAAATGGAGCAATCAAAGAAGAAGCTTAAACTAAAAGCAATTTAGGAAGATAGTAGAGAGACTGATGCTTAGGATGCTAAGTTAAATTATGTTTTTAAGAAATGGGGGGCTTTGATAAGTTTTCATCTTTTGGGTTATTTCTTTTCTTTGGCGGTTTTTTTCTTGTTCTTCTATAGTTTCTAATGTTGCTCTTGTGTTGTTAGTGTGTTATTCCTATCTTTCTAGCTATTGTTGTAGCATTTTGAACTTCTTTGTTGTAAGGGCCTAGGACTTTGGTTTTCCTTTTTAATTTATCAAAAACATCTCAAACAAGTTTTATGTCCTCAAAGGGGAGACCCTATGGTGAAATGGTGGGGCTTCTTGCTTGTAGTGCCAACAACCTAGGTTCAAACCTCATGGGGTTGCCCTCTACCACGTCAAAAATTGAGGAACCTTTCCTAGGGAAGATCTTGTGGTGAAATGGTGGGGCTTCTTGCCTGTAGTGCCAACAACCCAGGTTCAAACCTCACAGGGTTTCCCTCTACTGTGTCAACAATTGAGCGACCTTACATCTAATTTGTCGAGTGGGTGTGGTCTAGTGGTTAAGACCACTTGGTTGTTATTATGGAGACCAAGGTTCAAATCCCCCCAAAGACATCTTGGCTTCTAAATGGTTGTGGCTCTATGTAGGCAACTCTTGACACTCTGTGGTTCTTAAGTGGAGTGTGTTCAAATTCTGGTGTATGGTCTCCACAGCTTGATAGGTCGTGGTAGCAGTGGTGTACAATGATAGATTTAACGGTGGCGATTTGCACCACAAGCGGCATAATTACAGTGGTGGCAGACTTAGCAGGGCTGCACCGTTGGCAATTTGTGCTATGGTGGTGGTAGACAGTTTGATAGGGAGGAGGTACCCCTTGTGACCTCCACTGGAGTGGGCCAACCTAAAAATTCCCACACTTATTGAACAAAAAAAATATTCATGTCCTTAGGGTTAAGGTGTAGGTGGCCAAAAGGGGCATCTAACATTTTTCTAATTTTCTTAATACTAACTTGGCACTTCCATTATTATCTTTCCCCTTGCCCTTGATAGTTTTGTTCTTGGGGTTATAATCTTCTACATAGATTAGGATTATCTCTAGGCATTGGTGGACAATTTAAGGACCATACATTTTTTTTGGGTAGGTGGTGTAGATCCTAAAGGCATATCTTCCTTTGGCCTTATCTTTTTGTTTATCATAAGTGGATATCATTCTACCAAAGGGCCCTTATCTAAGGGTATTGATAGTTTTCATAAGCCTAGGGTTGTAGATAAAATTTACTTCATCTTAGACAAACCCCTTTTAATTAAATGGAATAAATATTATGGTTTGCTAGATTTGGAGGTTGCCTTGAAAGGATACATGGTGGTGTAGCATGAATAAGAGTGACCAAAACTTACCTACCAAAAAAAAGAGTGACCAAAACTTGGTGCCACTTCAATCCCTTTTTCTCATGGTGATAACAACTACTTCTATGAGGCTTTTCTTCTTCCTTTCTCATTTTTGGTTAGATCTCCTCTAAATATTTGAATAATGTAACCATTGAATCCTTTGCATGTAGTTGTACAATCTCTTTGGGTTTTAAAAAACTTAGGTTTTCTCCCCTCCACATGCTCTACAAAAAAATGTTTCCTTTTTTTATGTAAAATAAGAAAATAACGAAAGGATTCCACATATATACCTTTTTTCAATCTTGTCATTGAAGAAATCCCTAACATTAAATTCACTTGTAATTAATTACAATGTTGTTAGGTAAATTATGTTGATTTTCAAAGTTTGAAAACCTTGCATTATATTGGCTCTCTTTGATGATGTGGACCAATTGTGCTACTTCTTGGTTCTAAAATCCCTTTTTCTTTTTTCTTTCCTTTTGGTTGTGATAGGTGGCATTGGTGATTAAAGGGTGAGCTCACTTATCTTTATAATAAAACTTTCCTTACATAATTCTCAATGGCCAACATTTTATTTTAGTGTTGAATGGATGGTTGTTGGGGCTTTATGCTCTCACAAGGGAGAAAACTTCAAAAAGTAATAGGAGTCATTAGATCAAGTTGATGTGGCTTAATACAACGACACACATCCATCATTACTCACTTATCAAAATGATAAGTCTTTTACCTTATAGGTTTCACCCAAACTTGTCCCAATTTGTATAAAACTATGACCTATCATAAAAGATATCAAGGATCTTATACTGAAGGAAATCTAACATTTTACTTTTTCTTGGATCTATGATCTAGGGACTAATACAAGATTCAATGAACCAAAACATTCCTCTATTTGTTAGATTTTTCATTTGATTAAACCAAACAAAGATTTAGGGCACAATAGGATGTGCTATAGCACATACTTGTAGGAACATATAAAAACAAAAGGGAAAACAATAAACTATTTATAGGAGACAAATAGGGATTATGGGTCTAGCTTTCAATAATCCCATTGACTAGGATTGGTAAGACATAGCTACTTGGGGTGAAGAGCTCAAAATAACTTGCCTACTTAGAAGTTGAGAGAAAGACATACAACCACTCTAGATAATGTCAAACTTACTATGACATTCTATTTTTTCTCTATCTTCATCCCACTTCTTTACCTTGAAACTTTGAAACATGTCTCTCTTGTAAAACTGCCTCTTAATGACCTCTTGATACTTTCTCATTTTGTTTCTAGTCAATTCTCTTTTCTCTTCCAACTGTTGTATCTCTACCATCCTTACTGCCATTGCACCATTTTCTTCCACTCCCAATTGATGAATGATCTATAGAGTTAGAAGTTTAATAGAAGTAGGTAGTTTTCTTTCTTTCCCATAAGCCAAGGCTTAAGGAGAGGTTCTTATAGCCTACTTGGGAGTTATGTTGATATCTACCTAGAGAGCCTTGCTCAAATGCAAATTTCATCCTCTTTGATAGTTTAAACCAACTCTTTTGATTTTGTTCGTCTATTATGCTAGTCAATTACCTTGAGGATAGGAATTTGATGAAGCATTTATATTGATGCCACATTTCAAAGAAAATTTTGTAGCTCCAATAATATCTTTAGCACTGCTAGTTATGATTGTGTAGGGAATACCAAATCTGGTTATAATACTCTCTAGGAAGTTAATGATAACTCCTTCAGTCAACTCCACCAAATAACTCCTTTAGTCAACTCCTTTGGTGTTATTGCCTCTAGTCCACCTAATAAAATAATCAATGGAAGTTAATATAAACTTATGTCCTATATTGGAAGGAGGATTGATCATCCCAATAAAGTTCAATCACTATTGGGTAAAAAGCTAATCATCAAAATAGAATATAGTGGAAGAGTGCTTTTCTTTTCTTTCTAGTAAAGAATTAGCATTATTGACAATTTTAACCCATTTGTAATTATCGATAAACATAGTGGGCCAATTATACCTACTCTCATGATCTTTGTTACTATGGTTGTGCTAAGAAATGTCCTCCTGAGAGGCCTTGGTGGAATTATTGCAATAACATGCAAACATTTTCTTCTTCTATGCATCTTAACTTAACATAATCAAAGTTTCTTCTAAAAAGTATATGATCAATGAGCCTAAGTAACATGCTCTATAGTTGTAAACCCTTCTTTTAGATACATCTAGACCAACAGGGTACTACCATATCTTGTTCTATTTCAATCTATCTAGCCCCATTGTCTTTGGATTTATTTATCACACAAGTTTCTTATTAGTACTTGCCTTCGGTAGTACTATCGCATCCGCTGATGCTTATCTAGTTATTAATCTATTAACAATAAACCAATCAAGACACGAGATTATTTTTCTTGTCCGAAAATTTGATATAAATTTGAACTTTTCTTATGTCAAGATGATAAAATTTTAACAAAAAATTATTGAAAAATGATTTATCTCTATTGTTATTGGCTCAAAAAATGACCTCTTCTGTGTGGATTGTCGAAGAGTGCAATAAACACCTACAAATGTGGAGAAAAATTTGGTTTGAGGGGAGGATGTGGCAAGTAAATAAATTATGAACACTAATCTTACCTCCCACAAGTTAAGTCATGCCTAAATGGATAGTGATAATTTTGAGAGTGAAAAATCATTAGTTATTTAGAATACTATTAATAATATTATTAATATCCATTAGTAAGACTTCATATATTATCTTAATTGATATTATAATATTATAATAATATTGTATAATAATAGAATAATAAGCATAAACATAAATATAAGTTAATATAACAATATAATAAAAAACAAAAAAATAATATAATACTATATAAAAAATATATAATATTAGAATAATGTAATAATATAAATATATTATTATCATATTTATAATATAAACATTGTTTATATTATCAATAAATAATTAATTATACTATTTCACTAATATTTAAACTTAAAAAAATTATAAATTATACTATAAATATTACAATTTTGTTTTATTATTATTATTATTATTATTATTATTATAATGTTGTTATTTTCATATTAATATGATAATTTAATTTGTATTGAATAAAACAATATTATAATAATAATAATAATAATTCATTTATGTTTATTAAATTGTTATATGATTATTATTATTATAATATAGTAAATATCTTTCTTGAGCTCTAAAATATTTGATTAAATCTCTGATTTTACCCAATATTTTGGGCTAATTTTTTTTAAAAAAAACATATGTATGTTCTCATATATGGATTTACAATGAAAAAGTAAACAAACAATTTATTTTCGGCAAATATGCACCTCTAAAAAAAATGGAAGATTTAAAATTTCTATATATATAATGTTACTCTTTTAACACTTTAAAAAATATTTTGCTAAACATTGGCCAATGAAATATATGAACTTAACACTTTTAAAGTGCAAATGCAATCCTTCACATGTCCTCGAGACTTTCCAAAGCACATAAGAAACCTATATATCTAACCTCCCCAAAAGAGATATAAACTTACTCTAACATCATAAATCATTTAATGGAAAAAATACCATTTACTCATGACATTCAAACAAAATTTTCCCCTTGGTACTTATATTCACCCTAGGGCATAGGAAATATATATTTCACTTTGTCCAAACCTCAACTTAGGACCACTACATAAAAAGATTTGAAACAAAACAAAGACTTGACAGTATCAAATACACCACATTTCCACTTTTATTTATTTATTATTTTTTATTATATTAGAATAAAATAATGATGGAGATCTCTATAGAAAACATTTCACAACAATCAATCATGAGCCACCATGTGTATCCTCTTTTCTTTGCACTATATGCTAATTTAAGATCCTTATGAATAATTTGTTTTTAATCTATCTTTAGTAAAGCCTTTGAAGTTGTTCGTTAAAAGTTAGCTATCTTTGTCGAATAAGGGGATTATTTAAAACAAATGGTTATTAACATAGAGTTAATACTTGAATTGTTAAAGTAGGATAGCTGTTCTAAGCTATGTTTATGATTGTTTACTGGTAGTTCTCTACTTCTCTTTTAGTGGTTCAATTAAACTATTTGTTTTGATATGTTTTTCCAAATTCAACACTGTTTAATTTGTTTATCTGGTGACAAAAGAAAATAAATTTGTTTTGTGGCTTTCTTTTGGTAGAGAACAATTCTTATAGCAAAAACTAATTTTTTTTTTTTTGGTTATGGTAAGTGCTACCATTTTGGGGTAGCTCCCAAATCAATAAATAATATGGTGCTTGTTGTCTAAAAAGACACTCCATCTGCCATTTGTCCTTCTATATTTGATGTTGCTCGTGCCATTTTGTTTCATCTTTTTTGTGTCTTAATGGAATGCATAGTAGGGACGGCAAGTAACTTAAAAGAGGTCTATAGCTTTTAATAAAAATCTTTTAGGGTTTCTTTGGTTTCACTAATTTTAGGTTACCATTCTTCTTACTTGTGTCTATTTTCCTTCGGCTTCTCTAACTTTAGGGTTGCCATTCGAGATCATCATTATTTTCCATGGTTCAGATTTCATGATTATCATTATGCAAGTATCCTCATCTTCTTGGGGGTTTGGATGAGACCCTGACCACTGCACACCTGGTTATTAGTTTACCCTTCCCCAAAGATTTGGGTCACCTCGAGGACCTAGCGGTTCATTTTTACCCTTTCATCTTGGGTGTGTCAGGTCGTGAACTATTAGACCATCGTGTTCAGGTCATCTGAGGGTACAGGTTCCTGCTCAAACTTTTTCGTTATGAGCCTATTGAGCATTTCTAGTGGCTGCTCGATTTTGAGGATGACAAGGACTTTGACTGATAGTGACCTGGGTTCAGGGTTTTGTTATACAAAATGATAGTGACCTAGAAGCTTCCTAGGGTTTAGTCTTATATGTGGATATGTAGGTATTCTAGATGTTTCAGTCTTGAATGATTAAAACTGTTAATACTCCCAGACTATGGTTCCAAACATGTCACTTATGTTGTATTTATCTGCTATAATTCCTTTTTTGCATAATACAAACTTTATCTACCTTGTGTTATTGGTATTTGAAGAATGATTTAAATGTTGTATTTTCTATTGGGCCCATGGCGACAAAAGGTTATCTACCTTTTTGAGTTAGGGTTTCCCTTTTGTGTTAATCTAAGAATCTAAAATGGATCTTTGTTGATAAATGTAGTCTTGCATTAAAGAATCATTTACGGTGTTAATGTAACTGTCATCTTCCAGCTGGTTAGTGATAGTCTGTCGATGAATTTGAAATGTGTGATTCCTTTTCTATGACATAGTGATAGTCTATCGATGAATTGTTATATTAAGCATGTGTTTCCTTTTTCAACGATGTAGACTTACAATTTATATTTGGACTATTATAATATATTAAAATTCAATTTTTATATAGGAAAATATATATTTTATATTGATCACTCTTTAATTTGTTAACGCTATGAGTAAATCAAATGATATGTAGTTCTAGGTTTTTTTTGGGACAGGGTGAATATTACAACAGAAAGATAACAAAATATCTCTTTGAAAATCAAGAAGGCGGTTCTATTTACAAGTGAGTTATGTTTTATGCCAGAAGAAAAATTGGTATGAAGCTACAGAAGATTTAAAGATTTAGTGATATGTATTTTAAATATTGTTGAATATTAAAAGTTTTCATTGAAAATTGATTTTTTAGTATCATAATAACCAATCACTGTAGTGAAAGATAAGTTTTTTTTTAATTATTTTAGCCTTACCAAAGTGGACTTGCACGTGGAATATCTTTGTTAAGCAGTGTGCAAGATTCTTGTTAGTTAACATGACTTCATTTACAATTTGAGCCATGACATTTTCCATAATAGATGAAGACTACCTAGATTTATTTTGTTGTTCAAACAATTCTATGTATAGTTTATTTCTTCTCAAAACTTGTATATGAAATTCACTTCTCTTCCAGTCCCATTAACCTGTAACAATTATTAGTCGACAATAATATAATTTTATTTTTAATTTTTAATTTTTAATTTAGTAAGTTCTCCATTTGGGGCCACAATTCTTAAATAATATCAAATGGTTCAACGGTGAAAGGTAGATTTTGTCCAATAAAAATAGCCCGACAACTATGTTGTTATATGGAGCCTAATCAGACTTAGAGGTTATATTTACCCCACTTTTATTGGTGCGGTTTCCCCCCAAATTCCTACGAGGTCAAGGGGCAGCGCCCCTTGCGGGGTCCAGGGGCAGCGCCCCTGGCGCGTTCCCTGTCGCGATACAGGGTTAGGGTTTTGGTATTGTATTGTAGCATTTTGCAGCGGTATTGAGTTGCAGGGATTGCTGATTGTAATCGGTTTGATTTACTGGATAATAATATTGGACTCTCTGTTTGGTGGATGTAGCCCGAGTTTGGGTGAACCACGTTAAAACTTGTTTTTCGTTGTTATTATTTCTGTGTATTTCCATTTCTCTGTTTAATCTTTATTTGCATTTAATTGATATCTTCTGCTGGCTAACCCTAACAAGTGGTATCAGAGCGGGTTGTGTTCGATTATCGTTTGCAGGAAAGTCTCACGGTTGAGTGGGAGCAATGGCGGACGAGGGTAAAACGAAGGTTGATAAATTCAATGGGCAGAACTATCAGTTATGGAAGATGCAGATGGAGGATTACCTCTATCAAAAGGATTTATGGAGGCCGTTGGAAGGAGTAGCCAAGAAACTGGCAACAATGTCTGATGAGGATTGGAATCTTCTTGACAGAAAGGCACTGGGAACCATTCTGTTGTGCCTGGCACCGTCGGTGGCATTCAATATAACGGAAGCGAAGACAATAGATGGTCTGATGAAAGCTTTGGCAAAATTGTATGAAAAACCCTCAGCCTCAAATAAGGTATTTCTCATGAAGCAGTTATTTAATTTGAAAATGGTTGAAGGTGGATTTGTAACAAGTCATTTAAATGAATTTAATACGATTGTCAGTCAATTGACTTCTGTAAATGTAAAATTTGATGAAGAAGTTAGAGCTCTCTTGATATTATGTTCATTGCCTGAAAGTTGGGATAGTTTGGTAATGGTGGTTAGTAACTTTGTTTCTGGTTCAAATACCCTAAAATTTGATGATGTTGTTGGTGTTATTCTGAGTGAGAAAATTTGTAAGAAAAGCTCAGGTGGATCCAAATCAGGCAGTGTTTTGAATGCAGAAAGGAGGGGCAGATCAAAGGAGAGAGGAAAAGGTTCTGGAGGTCATGGGAAGTCATGAGGAAAATCAAAGGACAAAAGATCCCAAACCAGAGGACAGAAGGATTGCTGGTACTGTGGAAAACCAGGTCATCTGAAGAAAGATTGTTGGTCTCAGAAAAATAAAGAAGGAGACAAACAAGAAGGCAATAAGGAAGCAAATGTGGTAAGCAATAAGTCTGAAGATGATGCTTTGATTCTTTCCCTAGATAATGCTGATGATTCATGGGTTTTAGATTCAGGGGCCTCATTTCATGCTACGCCCCATAGAAGTTATTTCCTTGATTATGTCCAAGGGGATTTTGGGCTGGTTTATTTGGGAGATAACGAACCCTGTCAGATTGTTGGAAAGGGAAGAATCAAGATTAAGTTGCAAAATGGGAATCATTGGCTACTACAAGAGGTAAGGCATGTTCCAAGGCTCAGTAGGAATTTAATTTCAGCAGGGCAGCTAACTGAACAAGGTTGCACTATTACATTTACTGATAAAAATTGGAAGGTTTCAAAAGGTGCCTTAGTAGTAGCAAAAGGTGTGAAAGTAGGCACCTTATATCTTTGTACAGGTCATACTGTTCCTTCTACTTTAGCTGTTACAAAGAAAAAACAAACAGGTTCAGGAACAGTTGCTGCAGGTTTGCAGGAAGAGACTGGAAAAGTTGCTGCAGGTTCTGAGACAACACTGTGGCATAACAGACTTGGGCATATGGGTGAAAAAGGTATGAAGGTACTTCATTCTAAGAAAGTTTTACCAGGTCTAAAATGTATTAATATGGATTTCTGTGAAAGTTGTGTGTATGGAAAACAAAAGAGAGTCAGTTTTCTCAAGGATGGGAAGCAAAAGAAAAATGAAAAATTAGAGCTTGTGCATACAGATGTATAGGGACCAGCTCAGGTATCTTCTCTCGGTGGCTTTCAGTATTATGTTACATTCATAGATGATGCAACTAGGAAGGTCTGGATTTATTTCCTTAGACAGAAATCTGATGTATTTGAAACATTTAAGAAATGGAGAAGCTTGGTTGAGAATGAGACAGGTAAAAGATTAAAATGTCTCAGATCTGATAATGGCGGTGAGTATTGCAGCAAAGAACTTGAAGATTATTGTTCCTTTAATGGAATTCGTAGGTAGAAAACGGTTCCAGGGACTCCATAGGAAAATGGAGTGGCTGAACGCATGAATAGGACAATAATGGAGCGTGCAAGGACCATGAAATTGCATGCTGGGCTGCCTTTAAACATGTGGGCAGAGGCTGTCAACACTACTGCATATTTAATTAACAGAGGTCCTTTAGTTCCTTTGGGCTGTGGTATTCCAGAGGAAGCATGGACAGGCAAGAAGGTGAGTTATTCTTTTCTGAAAACCTTCGGCTGTGAAGCATTTGCACATATAGATTTTGAAAATAGAACCAAGCTGGATGCAAAATCAAAAAGGTGTACCTTTGTTGGATATGGCATTGATGAATTTGGTTATAGGCTTTGGGATTTTGAAAATCAAAAAATTGTGAGAAGTAGGGATGTTATATTTAATGAGAAGGTATTGTACAAAGATTAGTTGCAGCAGCATGAGAAGAAAGAAAAGGATTATGTTGTGCTGGACGATACTCCAAATAGTGATGTTCCAGTGGTTCCTCATGCTCTGCAACAACAACCAGAAATACCACAAACTCTAGTGAATGTTAGACGGTCCACAAGGATAAGTAGACCTCCTGAAAGGTTTTCTCCCTCTTTGTATTCTATTTTGTTAACAGATGTTGGTGAACCAGAAGGGTATGATGAAGCTATGCAGGTGGATACACAGGTTCAGTGGGAGCTTGCAATGAAAGAAGAAATGGACTCCTTGGTGAAAAATTAGACTTGGGAATTATGTAAGTTACCTACAGGTAAAAAGGCTTTACCAAATAAATGGGTTTACAGGCTGAAAGAGGAAGATGGAGGTAAGAACAGATTTAAGGTCAGGTTAGTTGTAAAAGGATTTGCACAGAAAAAGGGCATTGATTTTGATGAGATATTTTCTCCGATTGTCAAGATGACTTCTATTTGTACTGTTTTAAGTATTGTGGCTGTTGAAGATTTACATTTGGAATAGCTAGATGTTAAAACTACCTTTCTCCATGGTGATTTGGAGGAGGAGATCTATATGGAACAGCCCCAAGGATTTGAGGTCAAAGGTAAGGAGAAACTAGTGTGCAGATTGAAGAAGAGTTTGTATGGCCTGAAACAAGCACCTCGGCAATGGTATTTGAAATTTGACAGTTTTATGGCTGAGCAAGGCTACAGCAGGTGTAATTCTGACCATTGTGTTTATTTTAAGAGGTTAGATAATGACAGCTACATTATTTTATGTTTATATGTTGATGACATGCTTGTAGCTGCGTCTAACATGGATCACATAAGAGAGTTAAAACAGCAGTTGGCACAGTCATTTGATATGAAGGATTTGGGGGCAGCAAAACAAATCCTTGGTATGAAAATTTGCAGAGATAGGCAGAACAGAAATTTAACTCTATCTCAGGCTGCTTATGTTGAAAAGGTGTTGTAGAGATTCCACATGGAGAATGCAAAAGTTGTCAGCACACCTTTGCCTAGTCATTTGAAATTGACTAAGGACATGTGTCCTAAGACACAAGAGGAGGAAGAGAAAATGTCCAAGTTACCATATGCTTCAGCTGTAGGTAGTTTAATGTATGCCATGGTATGCATGTGACCAGATATTGCACATGCTATAGGAGTCGTTAGCCGGTATATGAGTCATCCCGGATTAGAGCATTGGAATGCAGTAAAATAGATTCTCAGGTATTTGAGAGGTACATCCAATAAACACTTATGTTTTGGGGGCTCTAATACTATTTTAGCAGGCTATGTAGACTCAGATTTGGTAGGAGATATTGATACCAGGTGGAGTACTACAGGTTATGTCTTTACTATAGGAGGAACAGCAGTGAGTTGGATTTCCAGGTTACAAAAGGTGGTTGCTTTATCCACCACAGAGGCAGAATATGTAGCTGCAACAGAGGCAAGCAAGGAGATGATATGGCTGCAATCTTTCATGAGTGAATTGGGCACACAACAGGATAACAGTTATTTGTTTACGGATAGCCAGAGTGCTATACATCTTGCAAAGAATTCTGCCTTGCATTCAAAGACCAAACATATACAGTCGAGGTATCACTTCATTCGGTCGGTGTTGGATGATGGACAGTTACAGCTGGCAAAGATACATACAGATGACAATCCAGCAGATATGTTTACAAAGGCAGCGACAAGGGAGAAGCTGAGCTCCTCTTCAACTTCGGTTGGTCTTCTAGACTGAACACAACCAAAAATAGAACAGCAGAGTCCCGGGTGCTTATTTCCAGTGGGAGCTACAGGGTTAGTGGTGTTATGATCAGTCTCCAAGTGGGAGATGATATGGTGTGGAGTCTGATCAGTCTCCAAGTGGGAGATTGTTGTTATATGGAGCCTAATCAGAATCGGAGGTTATATTTACCCCACTTTTAAGGGTGCGGTTTCCCCCCAAATTCCTAGGGGGTCAAGGGGCAGCTACAATATAATACCAAAACCCTAACCCTGAACTTCCAATTTACAATGAGAATGAACTTCCGATCACTACTATGTCATGAAACACCTCTGATCTCTACTATGTCATCAATACAAACTGCTAACAAATCTCCTTCACAATAACCTTCAAGAATATCAGGATTATCATAAACCAATCAAGAAAGCATCTGCATTATCAACACAACTTTGCAATCAACACATTTTGTTATTGTCACTTCAATCAGTCATCACATTATCTTTGGATTTATGATCACTATCAGATTTCCTCACTGTGTAAAATCAAAACAATCTGCCCATACCCCTGCAGCACTTCAATGTATATCCTTTCCAAGTTTTAATCATCTTTTCTTTATTTTATGCAAGAGATGACCCATTCAAACATACATGATACTTTATCTTCATACTTCTTTATACATAATTCCTGAAGTAGAAACAACCAATCCATCCCATAATCCTTAGTCTTCTAAAACCCTCATCGATAGCTATATACATGACCATTCATCAACCTTACATTTATAAAATTGCATCTATGATATAAGATATATCACAGTTTATGGTTCACCACATAGATCTCTTCATTGGCAACACCCAAACAACTTCACTCAACAAAATCTTCTTCAATCTCAGACTATTCATACTAGTTTCAATCTCTGAAACACATTTAAATCTCTGTAAGAACAATATATTCCTATAATCAAGAATTAACACCTGCACATTCTTCTCTTGCACTGAAAAATGATCTATATACGCTAACTAAACTTCAAGCTTCAAACACTACAAACACCTTGGTATTCTTCATAAAAATGGTTAATCCTCGTATTGGCAAGTAGGTATACCTTTTTCCATCACAGATCAATGATAAAAAAATCATAAAAATATCGTACAGATCTCATATTGCAATTCCCTGGCCCTCTGCATTCTAAAGAGAAGTTAAAAAGACTATTTTATGCCTTTTATAACCTACTGCATGTCAAATTTAGAAAGGTAGGTGTGACCATTGGTGTTTAAAAAGCCATTAAAAGGCATCCACATGATCATCTTTCACGCCATTTCTAACATTCAATATGAGTCGTTTGATCATATTTCGTGCTCTTACCTTTTTGGATACTTTGTATCCCTGATGCCCCTAGGAAGTTGAGTCTGATCTCACAACATGTATGAAGACTTAAGTTGTCACTTAAGTGATAAGATGACCTGCTCAGTCGGTCAATCATCAAATAGATATAAAGCAATGAAGGGTATTATATGGTGTGCCTTAAGAACTTCAATTTAGGGTTTTTGTTCCCTTAGCCTCTTAACACAACAAACCCTAATAGGAGAAATGGGGAAATAGGTATATTAGACACATCAAAATGAATGTTGATGATTCTGCAGAGATCAAGATAACATTAGAGAGATTATATAACCAGTTTATACTTGTCCAGTCTTGGAGAAACAATAGGGCACCTGACCATAAGATTTTTATGCAAACACATCATTTGACCATAATATGCCAAGCCTTATGAAGCATGTGGGATGAAGATCAACATCAAACACTATCTTATAAATCTTTGTCATACTCTGCATGAATGTCAACACTGTACTTGACATATAAGAACACCAATGAGAATGAGAACACCATCTCTCCATCACATGCAACCATCACCTAATGTGAATGAATGAAACAACTCCTGAAACTCCTGATGTGATGTGAATCACACAATCATGAACCTCTACCATCTTTGTCACACAATCATGAACCTTTGCCATCTTTGCCACATGAAGCATATCAAACTGATGATGTACTTCTCAAATCGACTCTAATCAAATATCATAAACCCTTCCTCAAATCAAATATCATGAACTCAATGCATGAAGCATGGATAATATATGAAGCATGAAACATAGCATGAACAAGAACCTCCATCTGAATATAGGCTTATATCATCAAATGATCAACACATGAGATGAGAGATGATTCACACCAAAGCACCATAGAGATCAACATCCATATTGAATCATCAAATGATCAAACATGATCAAACACCTTAACATGATCAAATCAAGCCATAAATAACATCTTGAACAACATGATTCTTTGACACTTTGAAGAGCATCCTGATGACAACCTGAACACCTTTACATCTACCTTTTCATGAAACACCTTTGTCAATAGTACAAGTGATCATCAAATGCCCTGTTGTCCTGAAGACCATACCAAGAACCCTAATGGTAAATTGTGGAGAAGCACAACAACTCAACACCCTCAACACCTTTTTGACATCAATGACAAACAACTACCATTAATCTCGCCCTTTGTCATTGGTGGCAAAACTTCATGATCCACCATGCTCTCTCTCCCCCTTTTTGACATTAGATGACAAAGGCATGGAAACTCCCCCTGGGGCAAACACAATGAACCAATAAATACTCTCCTTGTGAAGATGAAGTCCAGTCACTGTCACAACTCCTAGGAAGAAATCATATTACTCCTGAAGTTGAAAGATGACAAAACACTAGTATATCACTTGATTTATAAGATATGATCAAGATTGTACTCATGAACCCAAATATTCTAAGTATGCCCTGAAATAAACAAAGCAGCAAGTAAATCTTTTGCTCAATCTTCTTAAACTGTCCTCCTATTTCACCTTGATGTGCATGTGATGAGAAGTTACAACAGTTGATGTTGTCTCTTTAGATCAAACTTGTTGTGCAGGTTCTTCCCCTTGTCCAGAGAAGATATGACATGATAACCAATCACTACCAAAACCAACATAACTCAAGAAGCATCCATCAACACCCTTCTGTCATCAATAACAACACCTTATCTTTTGACTTGGAATCAACAAATCTCCATGAATCTCAGATCCCAAAGACATCTTGAGAAGGCATCATGTGATGAAGCAACCTGACAATCACTTAGCCACAATCCAATCTTACCATCCTTTTGAAGCAACTCGAGCAAGTTTAGTTAAAACACTCCAACTGAGATCAAAAACTAAAACATCAAACATCAAAGAAACACTCCGACTAAACAACATTGTCACTGCATTCTTGGCAGGGAGACTATCACATGAGGACTATAATGCAAGTATATCCCACACAAACATGTCTTAAAGATATTTTCAACTACAATAGTAAAAGAAGACCTTCTTGATAACCTTACAGTGTTCCAAATAATAATGCCATAGCCTCTGTAACATGAAGATCAATTCTTTGATGATGAGTAGCATCTTGTTGCATCACCTTACTGCCTCAAACTCTTCCTTTCTCTATCATCACAAAGATAAGACAACTCCACATGACAAAGATCATTAGTTAAACATCACATAACTAAGACATTTTTTATGATCACAAACAGTTCTGTTATCACCAAATATAGAAGTTCTTGTCAAGTAGATCTGATATCAAGATATGAATAATGCAATGTAATAATTATGATCAAGAACTTCACTCTCATGTCCATACAATGAATAGAACACCATTGTTACTCACAAATTTCAAACCAATGTATGAAACTACTATCAATGAAAAACATATCACTCTATTTTTGGCATTATCTAAAATCCCCTTGTCAATTGTACTTCAAAGGACTAATCACAACAATAGCAAGGTTCAAAATTGCAGATTGTCCTGAGTTCTGAAATCTCTATCTCTATCAAGCATTTGTGCTAACAAACTTGTCTAGTTTTCTCCATTTTGCATACACATCTACTAGGGCACTTGCAACTCTGAAATTAATGTATTACAAACAACCTTACTATCCACTTTTCTATTTTTAAACACCTTAAAGAATGCCTTACCCTATTCCAAAACTCCCAATTTTGCAAGACTGTTGGCAAAGGATGCAGAGTCTATTTTTACACCTCTCAACTGTACTCTAATTTTGCAGAATCTAATTTTATCTTGTAATCTCTTTTGCCATTTGATGTCCTAAACTATCCTGCAAGCTCTATCCTTGTACATTTGCATTTTAAACAACTTAAACACCATTGTCATATTCTTTTTCACTTGCCAACTTCATTTTCCTAACTATCCACTATGAATAGAAGTATATCACTGATTTAATGACTAATGATAGTCATATACATTGTCCAGTTATAACTGTCCTGCTAATCAAGATCACCATATCACTTATACCCTTTAAGATCTTATGCATCAAACCAATCAGATATGAACTCTCTTCATACATGAACAAACTCCCCCTGACCTCATTCTAGATCTCATGCAACAGATGATGTGTCTTGTGCATCATGCACAAGTTTAGGGTCTATCTTCTCTTAGCTTTGTTTCAGTCTCCAAACTTTCACATGTTCTTTCTTTTATCCAGGTTTCTTCTTTTGCTTGTTCAGAGTATATTCTTGCTTAGATGATTTTAACACCTTGCAAAACTTGGCTCTGTGTCCAAAACCATTACATCTATAACACATGATCAAGAGCCTATATCTTCTCGTGAATCTTACATCATCATTAGAACTTGTTTATTATAATTTCTTGCAATGTGACCAACATTATTGCAGTTATAACAAACACTATTATAGCCCTAATTTGACAAACTATAAGAACTCTTATTATTATTCCATCCAAGCTCTTTTCTTGAGTGAGTTCTACAATCTCTAGCTCTATGACCATAAACATGACAAGAATAGAAATAACGATGAACCTGAGAGTAGTTATACCTTATTGAATGGTATTGCCTGATAGGTAGAGGTCTTGAGAGCATGTTTGTTCTTCTTCTTCCAACATCAACAACTTTGTCTTTTACTTTCTTCTTGTCTTCATCAGGAGCTGCAGAGTGATAATTCAAGTCTATCTTCTTTTTAGGAGTATTTATGCCTTTAGAACATAGTCCTTCTTCATAACCTAGACTTGTATGTCATTCAAGCAATAAGTACTCTTTTCAAATAGCAAATTCTTGTGCAACTTAGAAGATGCTTCTTCCAATTCCTTTCTCAAAGAAACTATGTCTAATTCTAATCTTAGGCATTCATTAGTTTTGACTTCAAGATCGGATTTTGTAAAATCAACTATCCTTTTTGCTTCTTCTATTTCTATCTTTAGGCTAATAATTAGCTTATTTGATTCTTCAAGTTCCAAAGAAACTTTTGTAAAATCTAAACATACCTTGTCTTTGGAGTCTTTTTCTTGTTGAAGCTAGTCTTCTAATCTTTGATTCGCCTTTCTAAGTTGCTTGATCTGATCTAAGGCACATAAGAGTTCTCCTTGTAAATCAACTTCACAATCATTTTAATCAAACTCCTGTCCATCTTCATCCATAAAGTGGTCTCCTTCTTTGTCATCAAACTCAATAGCAAAATCATCTTTTCTTTCATCACACTTTATATCATCATTCAAGGGAGACTCGTGCAACAACTCATCATATGACTTGACTAGGGTTTGTTGTACAACCTTTTGCTTGGCTTCTTTCTTTTCTCTATTTCTTTTACACTTTCACATGGTACTCCACTATCAAGACCTACCCAAGTCTATTAGACTTCTATAGGGAACCTATGCTCTAATACCAATTGTTGGCCCACGATTGTTGTTAAACCAAAAGGTCGACCTGTTAATTTTTGATACAAGAGCCAAAGTTAATGAATCCATGGGAGGCGGTTAGTCCATATCACAAATCCCACGAGGAGCATTGACCATTTGTCAATAGAGTGAAGTTGTCTCCCACCTCCTTCTTAACCAAGGTCCTTTTGAAAGCCTTATCAAATTTAAAGATATAAAATATCTTAGAAAGAAAAATATTGTCCAAGATTGTTGATAGTAAATTTGCATTCTTGTTGCTATTGCAATAATCAATAGGACAATGCTGATAATTGTTTTCTGTTATCCTTTGTCTGCTAGTTTCAATGTGTTTTTTAAGTTTGATTTGCAAATGAACTCATTAAAGAGTGTTTTTCCAAGCTTTGTTGTGTCTATCCTCTCGCAAGAAGGGATCCCACATACCATATGAAGTAATTAGTTGGCCTCTTAAGCATGATAGTTGTTAACATTTAGCTTGGTTATTGTAGTGATAAAGAACAATTTTTTTAATTTATGGTTTGTTCCATTACTAACCTTTTGCAATTTTGTGCAGGAGGAGGGATGGGTTGTTTGTCGTGTCTTCAAGAAGCACATTACAACTCAGAGAAAAGGAAATGATCATGACTCCAGTTCCTGGTATGAAGACCAGGTTAACATGCTTCCTCAGTTAGATTCACCAAATAAATCTTCACAAGGTGGTGATCATATGGGATATTAGCATCCTTTCACTTGTAAATAGGAGCTAGAGATCCAATACTATATGCCTCATGATCCCTTTCTTCAGCTTCCACAGCTGGAAAGCCCAAAAATAGATTGCAATACGTTCTCCAGTAAAAGACTAGAGTGTTCAATACCATACAATAATCATGGAATGGAAACAGGTACCATGGAAGGTCATGCCAATCCTTAGTCAGACCAACAACTTAATCATACATACAATGAAGAGCAAGTGACTAACTGGAGAGCTCTAGATAAATTTCCTCTAGTACATGGCAACTTTAACTGGTTTTTCATGTACATAATAAATTAGCCCTTACCTAAAGGCATTGGATTTGAAGAGGACTATATGATCCATTGACATAACCTCAAGGTCCTTGAGGTAGTGTTGAAGACAAAGAGGAAGACCTGATTACATAGGAAACTAGCGAAGAGGGCTACTACAGAATGTGCAAAATAATCAATAAATATGCCCTCTAAGAATGTAGACAAATTTATACCTCAATAAGCTTGCATTGAATAGACCTCTAATAGCTTGCATTAAATAACTTGTAATATACCATGCTATTTGCAATATAACAGACACAATAGATTAGAGTAGGTATTTAGAAATTCATGTTGCTTTCATCATTATATGGATAGATGTCAAACAATGTCCTATGCTATTCCACCTAAAACTAAACTCACATCATGATGATAGTCTCTAAAAAGAGCTTTCATGTGAGCTTATGACTGTCATGACAGTCTTATTACTGTACCCTTCCATCCTACCCACTATGTTGATAAGAAATGCCTTTTAAATCTTTAAGTTTTCAATGTTGAACCTCCTTGTGGTCTAATCAATGTGTGATAACCCTTGAGACATCTGCACTCATCTCGAAGTGCCTAGATAGAACATTCATAGCTTTGAAGTAACCTTTTAATGATGACAATCTCAACATCATTGATGTCAAGTTCTTGACCAACCTCCTTGGATAATAACAATGATTTGGAAGATAATGAAGCTGGCAGAGAGATCAAAATGGCAGTCATAACTATCCATTACTATTTGGCTATGTTTTACATTTTAGGGTCATTAGTAGGTGTCTCCACTAGCATTTTGCCTCAGATAGCTTGATACATCTTACATCATAATGCTATGAGCATTCACTCTAGTCTTAGTGAGGATGGATAGCTGAGACAACAAAGGCTTTGAGGTTATCATAAACTTCATCTTACTGTGGCAGTCTCGTACCTGCATATGCCTTTATTTTGTGACAACAGCAAGGTCGACACTTCTAGTTTGATAGTGGATGATTGCAAGGCACCATGTATCTTAATTCCTAACCATCAGGCGATAATGGCATAGAGGATATCCATTTTAGTGTCTTCTTAATAGACAACTTAGTAGACCCTAGGATAGTTGTGAGGTAAATGTAAATCTAATATGGAAAACTACCTTAGGTTTGGCACAAGGGTAACAGTCATGCCCACCATTGTGTAATGACATTTTTAGAAGAAGAGAAATCCATCAAAAGCAATTCCAAGACAACTCTTGGTATTGATTGTGACCATGACCTAGGGACTATGGGCAGCCTTATGCACCATAACAGTCCTAAAATGATTCAGTTTTAGACATACAACTGTTTAAGGCAATGAAGGCACATCAGTCCTTTCAATGTTACCTTCCCGCCATTTGGAACCAAACTAACATGGTTGTCATCATTATACAATCTCTTTAGAGCAAAATAGTTTCTAATCTCTTGGTTTCGACATGACTGAGCCTATGACAATGTCCTGGCAATTAGATGATGACTTTTTTGAATAGTAAATGGATTCTATGATGGGAATATCATAGTCCTCATGATTGCCGCAGCTATATGGTGTTTTATGACTGTTTCTTAGGCAACACTCAATGTGAATGATAAGGATATTTGCTTCTTTAAAATCTAAAATCCATACTTGTATGATAGAAGGCTACCATCTATTGTTAGAGTTTTGTAATAGGTAAGAAACTCATCCATGACTTTAGGTGTGAAACCTTCACCTTGTTCGGAAGAAATCATCTCTAGATACTGCTATGGCAATGCGTCATCTGAAAACTAAAATTGAGGATAGTAACCTTAACCCTTGCAAGATAGTCGTCTAGTTGTGTAGGACTTCCTCCTAGCCTTTATGACACTCATGAATGGGGTTTCTTTAGGATATGGAAAAGTGGATTGAGCATGATCTGCCTAGGGTATTTTTAATGGATTGATATATACATCTTTTGAAGACATAAACCTCATGACATCCCTAACCTGTGCAGTGACATCACACCAGCATCTCTAAAATACTTATCATAGTCAAGACTATCCTTCACTGTTAGACAGTGACTTTGTATTTTAACATGGTGATTGGGTATGCTAACTCATATGTTGTTCTAGAGAACTTGGAATAACAAGCCTTCATCTATGAATAGGGTTTAAGGACTCCTGGACATGGTGAAAACCTTATAACTGTCCCAAAGGCAATACTGGCTGGATAAAGATTACTAGACCTAAATCTTATGAAGGAAAACCCTTTTTTCTGCCAACCATCTACCTTGTAGTTCCTTTGGTGGTGTCTTGATCCCTTGACAACTATATAGTGTTCTCTCTGTGAGGTCTATCTTCCCTGTATGACTATGATAGTTGTCTTTATCTCTGGTTAGATTGGATTGTACTATCCCTAATAAGGTCAATAAAGTTGAACTTGAAGTGGCCCACCTACAAGTGCATAGTTTTATTTTATAAATGCATATATAAATAAAGTGGACATAAAGTAAATAATCTATATAAATACAACTAATATTCAAACATAAATTACAAAAATATCATGTCAAATAAAGAATTGCTTCCTTCATTCCCAATTCTTCTGGCTTGCCAATAACAAGGCCTAATTCGTTTCAAAAAAAAGTTCAACTAATGCCTTATCGGCAAAACTATTATCAGAAGAACCTCACCTTTTAGATCCAGTTCCTCCATTCCCAAATCTCCCAACTTGCTGATAACAAGACTTTTGTTGTTTCAAAAAAAAGTTGCAAGTGTCACTAAAACAAAGCCTTATCAGCAAAACTCCCATCAAAAGAACCGATTTACAATTTTATTAAAGCTAAGAACTAGTGCCTCGGTTCTCAAATCTCCAGACTTGTTGATTTAACTAAAAAAGGCTTATCGGAAAACTAATGCCTTATCGGAAAAACTACTATCGAAAGAACCTCACTTTTTACAACTAGTTCCTGGGTTGTTAAAACTCCCAACTTGTCGATTACAAAACTTTCTCCGTTTTAAACAAAAGTCAAGTTTTACTAAAGCAAAGCCTTATCGGCCAAACTCCCATGAAAGTTGTAGAATTGGTTCCTTCATTCCAAAATCTCCCGACTTACCGATAACAAGGCATAGTTCGTTTCAAGCAAAATGCTAATTAAATATAATATGGTTTTCTACAATGATTTTTTATTTATGTCCTAAATAAATATTCTTATATTTTAATTAAATATTTCATTTATCGTTATTATTTATAGTTATAATATTATTGGAATGCAATTTGTCTATACAACAAATATTTAATCAAAGAAGAAATTTACAACTAAACACATACTGTAATTACAACACTACAAGGCAATGACTCGCCACTACGTGGCCCTTGTTTCTCATGTGTCTCTTCTACTTCCTTGGGAATCAACACATCTCTAGCTAGGTGATAAGAAAAAGATCTACCTCTTACCAACTTTGTAGGCTTACATCAATGTCATATTCCAAGATCTTGGTGATCATGGAGAATGGTACAAGAAACATAGGATTAGCAATTGAGGAGGGGATAGACCAAAATGCGAGGATTATTAACTTTAGAGATCTAAGTTATTCCTATGCATTGTCCTATGGGATGCCATTGTTGACTGTCCCCACATATGGGTTCATGTTTTCCATATTTAAGGAATACAAATTTCCTAGAGGAGAGTTTAATTTTGTTAAATATGCAACAAAATAGCCCAAGCATGCCATGAAATATCTCATGTAACATGATTGACCCAACTCCTCTTCACCATATTTATGTCTGTGTGCACTTGTATTGCTACTTAAACAGATTTGGCCATGATTTTTGCTAATCTTATTTAAGATAATTATCTTAAGAACCTTGAGTCCTAACAAAAGCAATCAAGGCTTTCCATTGAAAATAGGGCTTAAATTTGACAGTCAACCTTGCTTGTCAAGCAATTTTTTTATGACAATTATCTATTCAATAGTGCATTTAAAATACTATGACATACTTAGTATAAGTAAATTATATAAAAACCAAATATATATATATATATATCATCATAATCCTATATAAATTTTGATATTTTATCCAAAATCTCTCCTTTCAAATGATACAGTCTTTTAAATTTTCAGTTGTATTTTACAGCTAAAATGCCTAAATACAGCCATACAACTGTCAAATTTAAGCCTTGATTGAAAAACTAAATTCTAGATTTCATGATTTATTATTAGTTAATCTATAAACACAATTATTAAATAAATAAGATTGTTCTTAAATATTATCCACTTCAATAGTCAAAGGTTAATTTTGGCCAATAAAAACAGGACACATTTTACCACCTTTTGTTATATAATTATTATTGACTATTTACCACCGTTTTTATAATATTGAAAAATGCTGGAAAATACAGAAGAGGCAGTCAAAAGACTCGGAAGAATTTAAAAAAAAAGCCCAGAAGCAAACAACTAAAACCAGAACTGTACAGCAGAGGGTACAGCACACCACCCTTACATGATCAATAGCAATAATATAACAAATATGTCCACATACAGAAATTAGATCATCAAAAACCACAAAACAACCACCCTCCAAAAACGCCATTTCCATGAAAATAAGCCGAAACTGAACTAAAGTGTATAACCAGAAAACAGGGACCATCACATAGCAGCTCTGGAAATAGAAAATGCTGAACAAAATTGCCAGACCAAGAAACAAGATACATTACAGAACCGATCTGGGCATAGAAAAAAAACATCCATCCACCCTGAATATGAAAAGCCAGCAAATAAACCCATTACAATGCCCAGCAAATAAACCCATTAAAAAGCAGTTACCCACAAACTCTGAAGTTACAGCAGACTAAGATTGCTATGAAAAGTAACAGATGCTGACTCAGATGGTCCCCAAAAGTTCCAAAATGCAAACAAACAACTTCTTCTGCAACTGAGCTACAGAACACAAGAAGTCCAGAGGACTAGCACCATCAGACGAAATAGAGCTAAATAAAGTACAGCCAAATAAACATTCCTTAATCGAAACAATTTTATGGATTTCATGTTGTACTATTAGTTAATCTCAAAACTTTGTGGAATCATGCTGTATTATTACTTAATCTAGAAGTCTAGTAGCGGTGGCAGAGTAACTCTAAAACTATTCTGACTAACCAGTTTTCCTTTTAAGCCTGGTAAACAGGGACAAACCTAAGAAAATGCTCAGTCTACAAAAGAATTTAAGAACATATAAGAGACCCAACAGCTCAAAATACAAAATGAGTCAAGCTCATGGGGCTTAATCCCCGTCTAACTTGAGAAAACAGTTTACTAAGAACATCTACAGAAATTTTGAATCATTTGAACTTCGTTAAGATGGCATGATTAATCTGGGAAAAACCCTCTCCTAACATTTAAGGCCGACGGCAAAACATAAATCTGTTTCGTCGGCCTCCAATGTTAGAGAACTTTCTTCCCTGATTAACAGGTCATCTATACAGAATAAGTCGCTTAGTTGCTAACAGCCATAATTCAATAATAAAGAGATATATATATCTATATATATATAGGCCCTAACTAGCTATTACTTGCATATTTCTACATGTGGGATTTTCCATTTGTTCGACTCCCTCACGGCTATGGGGAATGGGCACAATCAATGGCCCATTTTTAATTATTTAAAATGTTGAATGTAGTACTAAGTGCAAAGAAAGTTTTGAAATCAATAAATAAAATAAAATAATAATATTGAAAAGTAGCAACCTTTTCCTCACTAGGTAATGAGGACAATTATTATTTTTTTGTTGCGTAATAATAAATTTATATTAAACTGAAAGAAAAAGTATACACTGTCATATGCTATAGCTTGGCTAACTGATCATGTCTGCTGCTACCTATATGCTATTTGACTGCCTAAACTTTCATATCATGACCACACAGGGTCGACTTGCTTCCTATTAAGGACCACGCAGGGTCTATCTGAGACTATGAGCTAAAGCCTATACATATTAGGGCTTCCATGACCAAAATGAAGTCATTTGCAATAAACAAAAACAGAATTAAGGATTTCTGCGAACCAAAACACAACTTACACCTTATCATAGTCTATCAGTTGCAGATTAAAAGCCGCCACCCACTCAAACCCTTCCATTGGCACCAGTCCCAAGATCTTCCTAATGAAATCAATAGCAATTTGAGCTTGTTCCTTGGAGACCATTAGTTCAAGGCCTCTGATATCCAAAGTAAATGGATACAACTTCACAATCTCCTCCAGATCACTGAGGAGAGCCATGTCTTTCGGCCTTGGAGCTCCCACTCCCAAACTAGCCGCTTGAAGAATGATTTCCAAGTCGCCCAGATGCTCAGGAAAGAAGATGCCTTTCATAATCACCTTAGCCTTTGCCTTTGAAGTTTCCAATTCTAACAGCATTGCCAACACCCTCGAGGAGATGTCAGTATCTACCCGATACCTCTCATCGTTCAGCATGAATTTTCTCCCAAGAATCATTCTGACTGCTCCTATCATCATTTCATATGAATGGCGGAGCATTCTCTGCAGCCAGAGATTGGTTACCTATCGAAGGAATGCCATTTGCCTTTTGCTACTTACTAACCTAACCGGCGTTTCCATCCCTCCGCAACGAATGGCCTCTGCAGAGAAAATGACTGCAAATCGGAAAGGTATCGAAACAAGCTAATGATCACACTGCCACACTGCCAAAGCTTGCCTTCTTATTAACTCCACTTGAGGTGAAGTTTCTCAATGCATGTCCTTTGTCACCGATTCATTATTACAATCCAACTCAACCAGCTTGCCCACAATCATATCAAATTCATCGAGATCTTCCTCACTCAATTTTAAGGCCTCGACCTTGCCACCTATGATGAGGTGGCAAGGCTCCCTCCCAACCTCCCCCAGTAATGAGGACAATTATTATTATTTCATTTAAGTGTAATGTTTATTGGAGATTGTTTAAAGAAGAATTTTATAAATTAAATTTTGATGGAGTAGTGAGAGGTAATTTGTTTTGTTTTTTCTTTAATCTAAGATAAAAATATTTATTTGAGTTCCAAATTAAATAATTAAATAATGAAATAGAATTTTTAATAATTTTAGAAGGTTTTAAGTTGGATGTTCATTTGTGAAGTAAAAGGTTGGAAGTGGAAGGGGGTTTTGTGATTCTTATCAAAGGATTGTTAACAAACTTATTGCAAGATTGGAGATTGAGGAATATCATTGAAGACTTGAGCCTAATTGCTCAAAACTTTGAGGTCAATTCTTATAGACATTATTATAGGGAATGTGATTGGGTTGTTGATTATCAAGTGCATGTGGGAATCAATCAATATCTATTTACAATGAAAACTAGTGATCTTCCTAAAGATTTGGACAATATTCCTCTACTAAAGGTGAATTCTCTCCTTTCAAAAAGTTGATAACACCCTTTTCCAAATCACCTCACATCATTTGAATAATGGAATGACTTAATTTTTTAATAATTACCAATTGAGCTTTGGATGATGTTGCCTTTTCTTCAAATAGTCTTTTCCCACATGTTATACAAATTATTGATTTACATGTGGTAACACCATGAATCATTTGAGTTGTTATTATTGCTAGCATCCCTGCACATGTTCTCATAGCCAATGTAATATGTTCTTATTATCATTTCTCCCTATTTTGTGTTTGTAGGTTTTTCTTCTACATGCAACAACATGCAAAGAGTGTTATCTTCCACAGATTCTCCTTACAATGTAGTGGTTTCAGACCACCACCATTAAATAACCTTATGCATTATGTATGCAACAACCCTTAACTTCGTTAAGTCTATTTTAGTGCACACACTCTTGACAAAGCTATTAAATTATGTGATAAGAAAAATTATAACCTAAGACATAATGTCTATGGATTAGCCATAAAACTAGATTGAAGAATAATCCTATTTTGTATCCAATATGATGGAGCATATTTATAAAGAAAAATGTACAAATACTAAGCCTCTTGGATGCATCAATCAAGGAGATGACACATCCAAGAGGTATTGTTTTAATTTTTGATTGATGTATCTCAATCAGGAGGTGAGTTAATTTGGTCCAATTAAGGTAGAGGTGGCCTTGACTAAATATAATTGGCACCTAACTACCATCAATCAAGGATTGATGATGTAGTGGTAGCACTTATGTATACCAAGTCAAAACATACACGTGTCATTACTAGCTATCTAGGTGAGAATAATTAAATATTCCTAATCCCAAATGAACTTAATTAACTAGGTGCAATATCACACTTAAGATATAGACATATCTAAGGTGAAGTAAATATTACATCAACACTCCCTCTTAAGTGTAACTCAGTATAAATTATAAATGGGTTTTGACAATCAAGCCATGTTAGTTACCTATATACAATGATACTCCCCCAAAAAAGGAGAGAGAGAAAAACCCCAAAAGAGAGAGAAATGTGAAGAGAGAGACTAGGTATCCTCCTAGATGTGATGCCTCATGTGTCAATGGTGGATGCTCAAATTTGAATGTTGAAGAGGATCAATACTCATCAAACAACATTCTTCCCTTATTAAGAAAGAAATCCAAAGATGAATGCAAAATATCTTCCCATTTTAGAATGGAATATGTGGGAAGAACACACTAGATGTACTTCTCTATAATCTATGCACTGATCCCCATGTTGGTGATGAGTAGTACCAAGATCAAATTAGGAGTCTTAGGCCTAACTAAAAAGGATGATTGCTCAAGACCAAGTAGAAATTTGTGTGCAATAGATACCAAAAAAGTAGTGCAAGAATGTGAAATCTTAGTGCATGCCATGTGGCTACATTTCTCATCTCGCAAGATGTCCTATTGTAAAGAATCTCTAGAAGCCCCTGATGACATGTCTTTGAGCTTTATAGAAGCAATGAGTGAAGATGGAATCTTAGTGCATGTCATGTGACTATACTATACCTCCCATAAGATGTCTTACTACAAGGAATCATTGGGAGCTCTTAGTGAGGCAACTTGGAACTCTATAGTGTCAACAAAATGAGGTGGAATCATGGTGCATTCATTTCACTACATTGTTGATTCCAAAAGATGTTCACATTAAATGCTTGAGTATGAACTAGTGGCAAAATTGCTAGAGGTGTTGGAATCTTAGTGCACATCAAATGACTACACTTTATATCCCATGAATTGCTCACATCAATGGTGAATATGAATGATTGTAGATGGGCATTAAGATGATTAGTTGTTGTTACATTCACATGTGCAAGGTTCCCTAAGTGAACATCACAATTTGTTGGAGGTTCAAAATCTCCATATAGTTGCCCAATTATGGTCATGACAATGATAGGACAATCAATGTTCTCTCTATGATGTAAGATGTCTTCAGAAACTGTATAACATATTAGTCCATAAACCATGTTGTAGTTTAACCAAGCATGTTTTTGTTCATGGTCACTCAACTTAGGAACAAGTCCATGGAGATAGGATAGTAGATCATGCTCAAGGCAATGATTCTTTATCCCTTGTTTCCAATATGAATAGTTTGTTGAATTTAGCTTGACAACAGAGTAATGTAATGTAATACCAAAAATCATGTTGCAAATCCCCCCAAAATGAAACTTTGAAACTTTATCTCAGTTCATCATTACAATATCCTCAAAAAATATTTTCAAATACCCTCAAACAAATACAAAATTTGACACTTTATCATTAGTGTGTGTTTACAATGCTTGATTGCATAAACAATTGCCTCCTTCCACCCACCACCCCTTCCCTCCTCCTTGACAAGTAAAAGATAACACTTTGTAATCAATACGATTACAAATTTATATAGAAGTGTATATAAAAATCCCAAACAAACCTATTTCAAAACATACACAAATGGTAGTAAAAATAAAATCAAATTACATATGTGGAACCAACTTTTCAACACCCATAAAGACATGGAAAATAGATAAGGACAAAACATATATTCATTTCCATACAAACATCTTTGAAAAAGCAACAAAAGAGAAGTAAAAAGAGTTTGACTTGTTCTAAAGAATATTCTAACAACTTAGAAGGAATATTCTAGCCCCCAAATGCTAGTCACTCTAATTTTTGCAGTTACAAGGTATTCTTAATTTACGACTTACACTAAATATGCCCCTTTTCCTTATATCAACCTTACATAAGTCAAAATTCCCACATAATATAATATGTGGCACCCACCTTTAGGAATTTAATAAATCAAATTTCAAAAAAAACTTAAAGCCTATGTGGCCCCATATCAATTAAATATTGAATAAGAGAAAAAAGTCAAAGGACGGTGCTTTTTTCTTAAAGCATTACATTACTTGTTCCTTGAATAAAATCCGACATAGCCGGGGCCGGGGCCGACTGTATTTTAATGGGAGTTTAATATATGAAAATCCCCCAAAGTCGTAAAAATTCGTACCAAATTTCTACCTGCCATGCTTCAGAGAATAAAGAAAGGCCGATAAAAAGGAGACAGTTTAATAAAATAAAATTTGGCGCTCTCTTACCAACGTGAACGTCTAAATTGGCTCAAAAAACTCTTGTACGAAACATTCTACATGCACGCCAAGTGCTTATTATTGAAATGACACCTTACAATGATGTACAAGTCGTTCCAATTGTTGCTGCGAAGGGTATGCATAGAATTAGGTAAGGGAAAGGGCCCAGTTGCCGCCCATGTTCCAATAACCGTTATGTGACTCCCCAATTAAATTTTTAAAAAGAACCAATACATGTAAAATGCCAACTAAATAAATTAATACAAATGTACCAATACATTTGTAAATTAACCAATGAAATTAAGACAAGTGTACAAATGTGATGGCGAGCGGTTACTGACACATTGGTGCGGATGTATGGGACGACATGTTGAAATGATCATTTTTCGACCCATGTGCACATAACACATCCTACAAGGAAATGTATAAGTGCCCAGAAGTGAAAAGAATAGCTTTAAGCTCTTGGTCGCATACGGAAAAACCCAAAAAAAATCATCGAAATTTGATATGTCTAGCTATGTGCTTGACGTGCGCGAAGTTAGGGTTCTCCCTTAGTCATAGCTTTGTATTTTGTGCAATTTAGTGCCTCAAATAGTCAAATGAGGACAATTTTATTTTTCAAAAATAGTCAAATTTGTAATTAGAATTTATTTCTCTGAATTTGTGAGCACAACGACATTGTCAAAAATTGTTTAAGAAAATAACTATACAAAAAATAAAGCAAACTCTTGTTCTTATTAGTAAAATTTCATTCTTTGATGATAGATTACTAAGTGTGATCCAAAATGTTAATGCAAAAATACACACAATGGAATCCAAAATCACTTTATACACTAAGCACACAAACCAACAACTAATCCTAATTAATTTGATTATTTTGGACACAATGGTGAGTTCATAATAGTTTTACCATTCACTAGATATGGTAGAAACATAGAGCTACATGTTCTTATTATCCAAAAAAAGATTAGTCCTATGACATCATTGCTCTGATACCATGGTAATTTTTGTGATAAACAAAATAAACTAAAAACTTAATGTCTATGAATTAGCCACAATACCAAATTGAAGAATAATGTTATTTTGTATTCAATATGTTGGAGCATATTTACAAAGAGAAATATACACATGTATGAGCCTCTTGGATCTATGAATCAAGTAGATGAAATGTCTAAGAGGTATGAGTTTAACTCCAATCACTCCTAAAATTAGGAGGTGAGTTAACTCAATCTAAATGAGACAAGAGGTGACCTTCACTAAACAAAGGTGGCATCTAACTCCATCAATCAAGCATTGATGAGGTAGTGGTGGATCTTGTGTACCTCAAGTCAAGGTGTACACGTAATTATTAATTACTTAGCTGAGGATAATTAAATATTCATAATACCCTAAGTAAACTTAATTTATTAGGTGCAATATCACACTTAGGATACAAATGTATCCAAGTCAACCAATTAAATAAAGAAAAGTTCATTGAAGCAAAGAACATATGCCTCATGCAAAAATAGTGAAATCCTAGCAACCAAGAAAAGTCAATTGTGATACAAACCTTATGTGTTCTCATAATCCTATTAATCATGAACAATTATAAATGCATCAACACTAGTTGCTTTGTGGACCACTAGAGTAAAGCCTTGGCTAATTGCTTGTCCCTTAAAGTCGATATTCATCAAGTGTGTATATAAGGATGTTTGAGCAAATTGTGGTACCGTATATATTGACATGGTGAAATTGCTAGGTTTTTTTTTCTTTTCCTTTTTACTATCAAACTATGTTGAATTACAATAAAAAAGCAACCATGAAGGTTGCGAGGAACAAAAGTATTGATTAGGACTAAACAAATATTAGCATAAATGATATTTTGATAAGGATGATGATGACAACATGTACAAGTATTGATTAGGACTTAACAAACATTACCATACACGATATTTTATAGGGATGACAATGACATGCACAACAAGTTGCTCATAATTACTATACAAATTTCATCACAACATTAACTATGTAGATAACTATTTTATTTATAATGCACAAATTAACTTAACTATTTTATAATTTAATTTACTTCAACTAATAGATAATCTCATTGTTTGTTGTTAACATTCTCAATAATTAAAAAATAACACAATCTAAAAATATATTAAAATAAAACCTTCAAACTATTTGTTTTCTTCTTACTTAGCTCAGTAGTAAGCCATTGCCTCTAACTAAATTAGTGGTGGACTGAATCCTCAAAACATAGAATTGTATTATCCAAAATATTCGTAGAGGAAATTGTTGAACACAAAAAGTTTGTTCTCTAGATTCAACCACTCAAAATGTTGGTAGACATGAAGAAAAGGAGTTAGCAATGAAAGAATGGTAGTCTCTATTTGAAATATGTGTGTTCATTTTGGTTTCAAAATGAACATAATTATGCCGAGAGGCATTCTACAATCATAGCAGGGGTGGAGTTGAAGAGCTGAAAGATTCCAAGATTCCCTGTAATTTTATAAGATTCCAATCTTAAAAAAAAGATTTATATGCATGAGATTATTAAGATAGAAGATCATAATGAAATGCCACAATAAATACACCACTAAACTTGAAAACACTCTCAAAGATGCTTTTGTTATTTTAAACCAAAATTAAATAGTCTGGCTTAGGGCTTAAATTTGACAGTCGACTTTGCCTGTCAAGCAATTTTTTTATGACAGTTATCTATTCAATGGTTCCCTTCAAATACTATGACATGCTTTAGTATAAATAAATCATATAAAAATTAAATATATATGTAGACACCTAAAAATGTCTTCTACCATCAAACCGACTCCCGACATCCTCACTAATCCCCTTTCCCCACCACATTTCCACTCAGCACATCCTGAACTAAAATAAATCTCCCCTCAACTGACGTGGTGTCTTACGACCTAACAACCCTCTCGTCCCCCAACCCTGCCCCCCGGCTCTAGACACTTCCAATCCTACCCATTCCCATCCATACAACCCTATCCTCTCCCCACCTAATCCCCTTTCCCACAGCCTCACCACTCAGGGTTGAACAAAGAACATCATGTGTATCAGAACTGGACCACCTCCCCCATCACCTAGTTTACATACCACCTATCACCTAAAGATAGCGCTAAAACTCCCACCTAATGGCGAAAAAACTGCCCTACCCTACCCTGGCGGATAGCGCCAATCTAGAGGATGGTGCCAATCTGCCTTGCCATTGGTGCTACGCACTCCAATCCCCAACCCTAAAACCCTAAAAACATGCACTCAAAACGAAAAAATTACAAAGATAGGGTTAGGCCCTACCGGAGGTCCAGCGCCTGGTGCCCAACCAAACTCTTGGAACTGCTCAGAGATGTGTCAAAGTCGCGGGAACTGGGGGTTGCGGTCAGCCATCTCTCCTTCGTCCTTTCTTCTCCAAAGTCAAAGTGTGCAAATGTGGCACTCTAAGGGCCCACTTTGCCTAATATAGTGGGCCATATCATTCTTCCACCCCCTCATTTTTTCCTTCCAGGGTGCAGATCTCAGTCTTTTTCCTCCGTTTTTCTTCCTGTCATCCTATTTTCCCATCCCCTATCCAACTTTCATTCCCGTCACATCCTTTTCAAGAAATCACCTGAAAAATTCTTATTTCCCCGCCGACCTCTCGAGGGGGCATCCCTTATCCATCTTATTCCTTCCCAGCAGCTGGGGCATATTTTTCTTCAACCTAACGCCACTTCCCTCCTAGGTCCGGACGCCATGTCAAAGAGGGGCAAATGTAGACACCTAAAAATGTCTTCTACCATCAAACCGACTTCCGACATCCCTACACATATCAATTTCCCTTCTAATCAATTAATTAAATTTTATTAATTAATTACCCCTGTCATTTTTCAAATTCACACCATTTTATGCCCAAAATTGAATTAATTTCATTAATCCAATAGTCCAAACCTTAGCCAATTGATTTAATAAATATGCAATATTTATTAAATAAATTTCCCCTTTTCCACTAAAACCAATTAATTAGTTAAAACCATGATCAACTAATTAATTTAGCCTATAATTGACCTATCCCTACCCTAAACAATTAAATAGCTATTATTTAATTGCCTACCCTAGCCTACCTCATCCTAGTCCTAGGATTAATTAAATAAAACCCCTGTTTAATTAGTCCTAACCCCTTCATTTGGGTGGTCAAACCTTGTTTAACACCCTTCCCCACATCCTCCAAATAAAAAATTGAATTAAATCCACATAAGTCAATTTTTTATTTAAAAACATCCCACATCACATTTATTTCTCCTTACAACCCCATACTCATTTATTTCCTCTCTTCCCCAAATGAATTTTTAATTCATTCACATTCCCCCATATGAATCTTTTATTCCAAAATAATCTTTCACCCCCATGCTCATTAAAAAACCCATTTTCCCAAAATGAATAAAAGAATCACTTTTATTCCTAGCCCTCCATTCATTCAAGATTAAATCTAGGCCCTCCACATCACTTTTATCCTCCACCCTTGATCTCTCAAATCAATCTCCACCCTTGGATCAAAATCCTCTCCAAAAATCTATAAATATAACCTCTCCCAAGCCATTTTCATCATCCAATTCTATGCAAAGTCATAATGCCAAAATCACTCTTGAGCTAGGATAGTGAGTTGCACAATTTGAATAGCATTTCACATTGGAATCCATTGTCTAGGGATCATCTTGATCTTAGGAGTTTGTTTTGGGTGCAAAGGCTCTTTCCTCCCTTGATGGGATTAGATTTGCATGTGAGGTATAATCTTGTGTTTATTGCATTTGATTTAATGTTTCAACCTTATTTGTTAATCTAATCTACAATATAAATCATTATAATCCTATATAAATTTTGACAGTTTGTCCAAAATCTCTCATTCCATATGATACAGTCTGTTTAAAATTTCCATTGTATTTTACAGCAAAAATGTTTAAATACAACTATACAACTGTCAAATTTAAGCCCTGGTCTAGCTGCGAGTAATTTATAAATGCCAAGAATAAGAATTATCTTTAATAGGAAATGAAACTCTTGCATTCTAGCTACCAATAATTTATAAAAAATAAAAAAATAAAAACCAAAAAATAAAAAACAAATTTGAAGATATCTCATGGCATACTGTAGATATATTTTTTAAATATAAATATATTGGTATTATATTGTTTCTTATCCCACAGTCAACTTGTTAATGACATGTTAGCCTAGAACACCATGATTGCTTGAAAATGTACATTGGCGGGAAGAACAATGTACTTGACAACTAAAAAAATAAAAATAAAAAATAAAACTGCCAAATTTATACTTAATTAATTTTCCCTAAGATGTGGATGATGGGTTATATTATTATGTTGTGCCCATTAATAATTATTCTCTCCCATACAATGTTCTCATGCAACTTATAACTAATTGTTTTAAAAGTTATAGCTTAGGATCCAGGTTGAATTTGTGACTCTATTGTTTAATCTATAAATTATTGAATGAATATTTTATCTTTTATTTTTAAATATATTTTTAATTTATTTTAAATAATTAAGAATTAAAAAAGATTATAGTTTGTAAATTATTTAAAAGAAGCAAGAAAATAGAAATCATTAGATTATTGGTTCCAATTTTTTTTGAAAATTTAAGCGACTAAAATTTTTAGTTAACCAAATGTACAAAATCTTGTTGTCAATGCTCCAATAATTAACATATCATTGAGTTACTGAATATAATTAATGTTCTTATATCTTGAATGTTGTTCTTATGTAATTGATAGAGAAGGGACCATTTAGGCACCCTTGTAAGATAATTTGAAGCTATGACATTAAATTATTTTAAAATTCAAGTGTTGTTTGGTATATTGGTGAAGCTGAATGGAGTACAAAGAGCCCACTAGGGATCAAGTCTTGTCGAAGATACATGTTCAATGCTCTAAAAGGATGAGGTTAAGATCATGCCATGGACAAACTTATCAAAATAGATACCCCTTAGTCCATGCACCTGATGCCACTACATGCTAAATTTAGCATTATAAGATGCCAATCTTCCTAAAAAAAATTATAAGTGACCAAATACTATGTGAAGTTTGTGAATTAATGTTGGTATTTGAACTTTTAAACATTTTGTGAAGATATGACACTTGTATTATCATTGCACTTACCCTTGTAGTATTGAGATTGGTTGCATACAATCCATGTTGATTGATAAACAAAAGCATTTTATAAGAGATGCCCAAATTAATGATATTAATTGTTGAGGCAGTGAGGAAAACACTTAAAGGTCTCTTAACACTTTCTCAATTAGGCTACAAGTGCCTCTCTCAGAGACTATGCCCTTTAAAATGGTGGCATGGTTGCCTTATGCAAATGATGTCTTTGAAAAACTTCCATACTTTATGCATGAAATTTATGTATTTACTAATCTAGAAAACCTTTAGATCATTGAAGTTGTAGTTTTGGGTAAACATGCCAAAATCCATTTTTCATTCTTTTTTAACATTTTTTTTATTTTTTATTTTTGAGTTGAATTTCAAGGTGTGATAATTATATTGTGCTTATGTTATAGTCGAAGCCAGTTATAGTCGAAGCCAATTTCATCAGTTTAGTACTTAATCTTTCCAATGTATACACGAACTTCAAATTTTAGGTAACGGGCTAGGAGTTATGAGCCCCAAAAATAGGGGTACCAAAATTAAAGAACTCCAAGAAAAATTTTCCTTTTTCTAAAAAATTTGGCCTTATTTATTTGATTGTTCATTTAAACTTCCAAGGAGCACACAAGTCATTACCAAGTGGACATCACGAGTCTTTGGTTCTCACTAAGAAACCCAAATTTATATATTTTTATATGTTTTCAATTTCTTATATGGAAAAGATATATACTAGCTAGATTCAAAGCATGCAATTTGAGTAGAAAGCACATGTCTCTCCTACATACATTCCCGTTTTTATCTAATATCTTAGTTGAAATAACAACTTACAAGTTTGTTTAGCTATTTAATAATTGTCAACCTTATTTTTTTAAGGTTTATTTAATTTTTTCTTATAATAAATTAAGTTCCCCAACTAGTGTATTATCCCTTAAATTACCAAAACAATTTAGATAAATGATATCAAATCCTAATTACTATTGCATGTACCATCAAATATGATCAATATATCAAAAAATTGGGTTGAATAAAAGATATTTGGTAGATTATCTTCCTAATAAACATAAATATTTGCAAAATGGGTACTAAAGAATAAGTTGTTGATCCAACAAATCCATTAAAAGTATTAATCAAGATGTATCTAGAAAGATAAAGATTACAGATGATGAGGTAATTTGCATAGATGTTCCAAAATTCCTTAAGCACATCACATGCCCCTCTTGAAGGACCATTTGGTGTCCAAAATCCCTTTAAAATCTAGGTAAAATTTGGAATCCCACCTTTGAGGCAGAAACTAATGCAGATGTTGTTGATGATTAGATTTGCAAATTGAAAAGGTAATTTTCTATAAATAATTTCTCAAAGTCAAAGAAAGTCACATTTTTTTGTTAAAATATGAACCCCATGTTCAATAATGGTTGGATGCTAGCCTACTAGCCGAGGTAGAATTAGAAGAGTTCCACTTTGATGAAAGTGAAGGTGAATCTCCCCTTGGGAGATTCTGTTGAGGTCATCAAATAATATTTTTTCTTGAAGAACCACATGAAGAATGTTGAAGAAATGGAGAATCCACATGCACATAAATCAATCAACAAAACCAAAAAAAACTTTCCACAAATGAGAGTTGCAAATAGATATTGCTATTTGCCTCAAGAATTTAAATAATTACAAAAGGAATAAAAAGTATAAAGGCCTTGCTTTATGTGCCAAGGTAAAAAATCCCTAAGTGAGCTTAATAAAAAGTAATTAAGTGTAATTAAATCAATAATTACATCAGCACCTCCCCTTAAGTGAAATTTACGGTGGCACTAAAAAATGCATGAAAAATAAAAGATGGGTCTCAACAATAAGGCCTAATGAGGTACCCATGTACAAAACACATCTCTCACAAATGGAGAAAAGGAGAAAACTTCATGGGAAAAACTCCTCCCCAAAAGAGAGAAACAAACATGAAAGAAAGCATGTAAAATTGTGAAGGAAGGAGGCCTCATGAAGAATCCCCAAGGACAACTTCCTTCACCCCAAGCATTGATCACAACTAAAGGTATTGAGGTGATGTTAAACATTTTGTGAAGATGTCTACAACCTGCTCCTTGGTAGGCATGTACTCCAAGGTGAGAAAACCATCCTGAATCAACTACCGTATGAAGTGCATGTGGATCTCGATGTGCTTAGTCCTTTGATGCTCCACTAGGTTGTAGGAAATATGAATGGCACTTTGATTATTGCACCAAAGAATAGCGGGACTATCAGGAGGGAATTTGAACTTGGTCAATAACAGACGATGCCATAGAACCTCATGGCTAGCTAAAAATGTTGCTCGATACTCAACCTTTGTAGATGATAAAGAAATAGTAGATTGCTTCTTCTAAGACCATGCTATGGGGTTAGAACCAAGGCAAAAAAGAAATCTAGAAGTGGATTTCCTGTCATTAACATCACCAGCCCAATCTAAGTTAGTGAAGATGACAATTTGAGAGTCTCTTGATGTATAATGAATACCATAATGAGATGTGCCATGAATATAGATCTCAAAATATGCTTGGCATCCTTCTAATGAATCTCATGTGGATCATGAGAGAAACAAGAGACAAGACCAACCACAAAATAAATATTAGGACGTGAATGTGTCAAGTACAAAAGATTGCTAGGTTCAACTACTTGTATAATGTAGCATCATCTGAAGGAGAGGTACAATTGGAAGATAATACAACACCTAACTAGAGTGGGCGGGGGCAAGCTTGTGATCAAGCATGTTGAATCTACGAAGCAAATCAAAAGCATACTTTAGCTAAAAATAGCAATCCCATCCAAAGACTAAATAACCTATAAACCAAGAAAGTAATGTAGAAGTCCTAGATCTATCATGTCAAACTTCTCCATCAATGGACTTTGAATACTTTGGATCCTGGAAGATGAACTTAATGTAAGAATCAAATCATCCACGTACAGTGCAAAAGATCACCCTTCTATCTCTAAGTGTACACTATGGGATCATAATGATATCGTGTGAAACCAGAAGAAAGAAATAATGTGTCCATCTTCTCATACCAAGCTCGAGGGGCTTGTTTGAGATCATATAGTGATGACGAAGACTACAAGCTAGGGAAGAGTCCTACACAAAACTTGGAGGTTGCTCCATATAAATCTCCTCATGAAGATCACCATGCAGGAAAGTACAAGTGAAAGTACAAGATGAATATAATCCATCTTGGCAATAGGAGCAAAGGTCTCAGAATAGTCAATGCCTTCAACTTGTGAAAACCTATTTGCAACAAGACAACCCTTGTACTTATCAATAGATCCATTGCTACATATTTGGTGTGATACACCCACTTGCACCAAACCAACTTTTTCCCTTAGGAAGAGGGACAAGATCCCAAGTATTATTCTTTATTAAGGAAGAATACTCCTCTTCCATAGTTGTGTCCCACTCAGGAATACCTGCCACATCTAAAAACTCTTGAGGATCATCTCAAATGGCATGACTCAAAAGACTAACACCTAATGACTGTGAGCGAGTATGAAAAGAATCTAAAGGATCGCCTGCTAAGGATCCATTTGCATCAATAGTAGTGTGGGACCATCTAGGTAAAGGATGAATAACTGGAGGTGATGGTGGATCTAGAACATCATCCTCATCCTCAAGAAATAAGGAATCCTCAAGAGATGAAGAAGGAGGAGAAGCCAGTGATGGAGAATCCATTAGAGGAAAGCTCTCATCAAACTGGATATCCCACCTAAACAAAACATCTCTTGGAAACAACATCAAATAACTTGTAAGCTGTAAGATCATCACAATAGCCAACAAATATGAGTGGTCAACTCTTCCTCTCCATGGGTTTTTGCTGACCATCTGGAATAAATGCCCAAGCCTCACTACCAAAAACTTAGAATGAAGATACATCTAGCTTGACATGGGACCAAGCCTCCTTAGGAGTCATATGTCACAATGCCTTATGGGGCATGCGATTTTGAATGTAATTGGCATAATTGACTACTTCAACCCAAAAGGTAGAATCCATATTCTATGACTAAATCATAGAATTGGCCATCTCTTGTAAATTTCTAATCTCACTTAGTGACACCATTTTGTTGAGGGGTGTAGGGAATTGTAAACTAATGCAGAATACCATGCTCAATATAAAAATCTCTAAAATATTAATTGACATACTCCCCCTATTATCTATGTGTATCCTCTTGATAGAAAGACCAGATTGCTTCTCCATGAATGCCTTGTAGATTCTGAAGGTATTAAGACATCACTCTTGTACAAGTAAGAAAGTACACCCACGTAAGTCTGGAAAAGTAGTCAATGAATGTGAGGACATATTTGGCCCCTAAAAATGAAGGAGTTGGAAATGACATGAGATCATCGTGTACCAACTCTAAAGGTGCATTCACTTGTGTGACTCTACCTTTAAGAAAAGAATCCTGGTGCTGTTTACCAAGGACACAACCTTGATAAACATCGTCAATGCAAGAAATCTTAGGTAGACTTGTTACTAGTGCCTGAGTGCTCATCTGCTGTAGATACCTATAGTTTACATGACCAAAGCATTCATGCCAAAGATTACTCAAGGAGTTTGCATGTGCAATAAGAGATGAACCTAAAGAACTCTCAAAACCATCAAATCTATATAATCGAGACACATAATCAACACTCCCTATAGCCACAACAATGTCAGGATCATGAAGCTCTTGAATAACCACATCATGAGGTGAGAACTCAACTGTCTTGCTAGTTCCAGAGTGACAAATCTAATACACTGAAAGAAGGTTGGTTGAAATATCAGGAACCACAAGTACATCCTAAATACAACCATCCTCAAGAAAAATAGTGCTTGAACCCCAAACTGAAAGCTATGTAGAGTCCCCCACTACAATCTATGAAGTACTACAATCTAAAAGTGATGTGACAATATCTTGGGAATTTGTCATGTGATGGGAAGCTCCCGAGTCAAGTATCCAACTAGCTACAAAAGATAAGGCCCGTGTAGAAAGTGCATAGCATTTGCCTGTACTTGTGGAAGTAGACTTAGAGGATGAAATGTTATGCTATTGCATGACTTCCTCTAAAGCCTCTAGTCTCTTCCAACATCTGGTTATTGGATATCCCTCTTTACCACAAAAATACAAGGTTCTCCTAATTTCTTCTTTGTCTTAGAGGAATACTCACCAAACTTAGAAGATTTATCATTCTGAGGAGTGGATTGGTTTTTCTATACTAACTTCTAATTTTGCTTGGAGGAACTCTCACTTCCTGATGAAGAATTTGCCTTATGCTTCTTTTTCTTCTTTTGTTTCCCTTTGGATGACTATGCTATCAATGCTTGGTTTTTGGAACTGGAATGAGTATCTAATTGAACCAACTTAGCATGTTCCCATATCAAATGATCATAAAAAACCTCATAGGTAGGCATGGTAAAAGTAACACCCAATGCATCCATAGTAGAATAAAATGTAGAAGAGAAGACTTGAAATGGCCCTTTGAGATTAGACAGAATTGGGAAAATGCATTCTTTGTCAGTTTTTATCCTTTCCACAACCCTACAAAAGTGACTTGAGTGCCCCAAATTTCACCAGATAATTGTTGATGGAGGAGAAGGAATTAGGTACAAGTTTAGTCAATTTTGCCTCAATTTTAAGTGCGCAGAACTCATTAATTGTACCAAAAAACTTTGTATTTTCCCACATCTTCCTAGGAGTGGTGCAAGATTCAATATGAAAGAATAGATTGTCTGAAACATACAGTGAAATCGCTCCCATAGCCTCATCCATCTTGTTCTTGTGTTGCAATCTCTCAAACTAGTGAGTCAATTTAGGTTGTGTTTCATCCAATGTGGACCATAATCTCTTGGACATGAACAATTTGGTCATTTGAGGTTTCCAAGTGTGGTAATTTTGTGGCATAAGACATTCAATTGAAGAGGTTTTTACCATTGTGTTTGAGTTTTTGAGTTTTGCAAAAAAGAATGACTTAACTAGTTTTTTATGTTACTGATCCCTTAATGTGTTTTAGGGAGAAAAATTAAGTCCATTTTTGTGAAGGTACTCTAATTTGTCTTGCAGGGCAAAAAAGACCCCACTGGTAAGGCGGCGCCATCTATAGGAAAGTCTCTCAAAGATGGCATCACAAGTTAAAAATGCCATTGAGGGTGGGGATCCAGTCTTGTAAAGGGCGTAAGGGTAGTTTGGAGTGGCGGATCTCACCAAGGTGAGTGGTGGATCATGTTCTGTACGCCATAGTGGGCGACGAAACTGATAACAAAAACCCTCAAAATTTGATGCCTTCTAGACACAACGGGAAGGTTTGTTTTTCTCCAAGAGGTCTCTTGTAATACCTGATAACAAAAACCCTCAAAATTTGAGAAGAGGTTTGCAGAATCACTATTTTGATACCATGTTAAAGAATGAAGAATCTACATGCATAGAAATCAATTAGCAAAACCAAGAACACCTTTCACAAATGAGAGAAGCAAAGAGATATTGCTATTTTCCTCAAGAAAAATAATTACATAATGAATAAAAAAGTAAAAAGACCTTGCTTTATGTGCAAGGGTAAAAAATCCCTAAGCGATCTTAATAAAAAGTAATTAAGTTTAATTAAATTAATAATTACACTAACTTAAAAGTATTGTTGGATCTTTGGGATGTTATTCACTTATAGAGAGTTCCTAGTGAGAGAAGACGGTGAATTAGTTGAGTTCATGTTGAAGTGTTTGATAATAGACTACTAAACAACTACAAGATAAGTTACGGTTAGCTGCACTAAATTGTCATGAGTTTTAGATGTAGTTTAGCATGAAGGTTTGTCTAAGTCCTTGCTTTATGTGCAAGGGTAAAAAAGCCCTAAGTGAGCTTAATAAAAAGTAATTAAGTTTAATTAAATTAATAATTACACCAACGTGAAAGTATTGTTAGAACTTTCATGGTTTTATTCACTTATAGAGAGTTCCTAGTGAGAGAAGATGGTGAATTAGTTGAGTTCACGTTGAAGTGTTTGATAATAGAATGCTAAACAACTACAAGATAAGTTACGGTGAGCTGTAGTAAATTGTCATGAGCTTTAGATGTTGTAGTTTAGCATGAAGATTTGTCTAAGTCCAATGTTACTATATTTGCAATTACAATTTATTTGATGGAGAACTCAATACCACATAATTGTTTGAGTAGTTATTGGAATGTGTATGACAATGTAGGTGTACATGCAACATTATTGGATTACATGTGGTGATGACAAGGAACAAAAAGATGTTCTAGGAGATGCTTAGAGGTATTGCAAGCAACTAGAAGTAATTAGATGCTTATCTCTGCTACCACAAGCCATGAAAGGTGTTTTCCTATAGTGCATGAAGACATGTATGTAGTTCAAGTGAAGATGGCCAACAACATTTGACTAAGTGTGAGTGGCAATGACTTATCATATGTAATGATTATTCATGTAGAGAAGTCATGTTTAGTATAATGTGTGGTATGCTAATGTGATGGTATAGTTAGGTTTTGGTTGTGTGACTATTGGTATTCTACCTGACAATTAGATAGTTAGAGGGTTGGTATTCCATGAGAATGGCTATATCTAATTGCTTGTATGGATGGAATTGTTGATGATGGTTGATGAAGGTGTAGTAAACTTGGTTGGAGGTTGTACGCTATTGCTTTGTAGATTGAGATACTTTGCAAGAGAGACTTATTGTACTAGATGTAATTTCTTGAATAATACAATTGTGACTATCCTTGTGTTTGTGGGAAACCATGTAAATCTTGTGTCTTGTGTATTTGTGGTTTGTGTACTATTTCATGTGTTTCCTTATTGTGCTTAATTGAATTGGTATGACAAACATAACTAGATTTGACCACATATTGTTATAGTGCTCCAATATCTCAACCTATTGGTTGATTGTAATACAGATTAAGTTTTGTACATTTGGTATCAGAGTTCACAATTTTGAAACCATGAAGCAAAGGTTTGTTGGATTAGGTTCATAATTGGCTTTAGTGAGAGCCTTTGAAGGATCTTGTGAGAATACTGAGCATGTGTGTTGTTGAAATTGTGGCAAGCACATCAAGGTCTGATATTGAGCATTTCAATGATTAGAACTTTGAGCTATAGAAGTTGAAGGTTGAAGACCTCCTAGTCAAGAGATCAACAGACAATGCTATCTTCTTTAGTGAAACCTAAAGGTATGTATAATGAGGACTAGAATTCCCCTCTTCCCTTCTAGTTGTTGCATCTCTACCATCCTTACTGTCATTGCACCATTTTCTTTCACTCCCAATTGATGAATGATCTCTAGTGTTAGAAGTTCAATAGAATCGAGCAGTTTTCCTTCTTTCCCATAGACCAAGGCATAAGGAGAGGTCCTTATAGCCTACTTGGGAGTTATGCTACCTACTTAGAGAGCCTTTCTCAAATGCAAATTCCATCCTCTTTGATATTTTGAATTGACTCTTTTGATGACCCTTAACAAGTTTTTGTTAGTCTATCGTTCTAGTCCATTTCCTTGAGGCTAGTAATTTGATGAAGCATTTAGATTGATGCCACATTTCAAGGCAAATTTTATAATTCCTACTTCAACAAAAGCTTTGGCATTGTCAGTTATGATTATGTTGGGAATACCAAAACTGGTTATAATACTCTCTAGGAAGTTAATGATAACTCCTTTAGTCAACTCCTTTGGTCAGAGGTTATTGTTAAATATCATCCACAATTATTAAACACAATTATTAACTATTAATTAATAAGGTTATTTTTAAATATCATCCACTTCAATAGTCAAAGACTCAAAGGTTAATTTGGCCAATAAAAACAGGACACATATATACGACTTTTTATTATAAATGAAATGTAAAATTACTATTGACTAGACTTAAACAGTGAAGGAGATGATATTTAAGTAGAATAATTAATTAATGGAAACACTTTTTATTTTAAATATTGAAAAATGCTGGAAAATACAAAAGCAGCAGTCAAAAAAACTGGGAAGAATAAAAAAACAAACCCAGAAGCAAACAACTAAAACGAGAACTGTACAATAAAGAGTACAACAGACGACCCCTACATGATCAATATCAATAATATAAGAAAGATGTCCACATACAGAAATTAGAACATCAAAGACCATAAAACAGACACCCTGCGAAAACGCCATTTCCATGAAAACAAGCCGAAACTGAACTAAAGTGTATAACCAGAAAACAGGGACCATCTGTGGTCATAGAAAATGCTGAACAAAATCGCCAGACCAAGAAACAAGATCCATTACAGAACCAATCTGGGTATAGAAAAAAAACAACCATCCACCCTGAATATGAGAAGCCAGCAAATAAACCCATTACAATGCCCAGCAAATAAACCCATTAAAAAGCAGTGACCTACAAACTTTGAAGTTACAGCAGACTAAGATTGCTATGAAAAGTAATAGGTGCTGACTCAGATGCTCCCCAAAAGTTCCAAAATGCAAACAAACAACTTCTTCTGCAATTCAGCTACAGAACACAAGAAGTCCACAGGACTAGCACCATCAGACGAAACAGAGCTAAACAAAATACAACCAAAAAACACATTCCTTAATCGAAACAATTTTATGGATTTCATGTTGTACTATTAGTTACTCTAAGAACTTTGTGGCATCATGTTGTATTATAGCAGTGGCAGAGTAACTCTGCCTTGATTTTTGAATTAACACATTCAATATGAGATTTTATGCTTCCACAATCTTAAAAGGTTTTTTTTTCATCACTAAACTTATATATGTATATAAGAAGCTCTTAGTCAGTTTCCTATCATATTCCATTCTGATGATGGGTCACTCGATTTGTCCGAAATGACATGTTCCAGTACCCTTTAAATTTAATATGCAGTTATGTATTTCAGTTTCATTTTTATTCATTCCTACTTATTTTGTTGTCCACAAATTGTTAAGGTCTCCTGGAAATGTTATGGATAGGATAAAATTTCTAGAAATTGTTTGGAAAGGCCTTGAAGGCTTTTGATTAAGATAAATCGTCTGATAGAAATGAGATGTTTAGAGATATTGCCGATGGGCATTTCTTTCTTGTGCACTTTTTAAATTTTAGAAGTACCATCCCAATTCAGATGCTCTAAAATTTTCTTTTCATGTGATTACAGGGATTACACAAATGATATGTGAATGGGCATTGTTTTATAGCCACAAGAAAATAAAGAGATGCATGATTACGGAAGATTAAAAAACGGTTCTAACTAACCAGTTTCCCTTTTTAAGTCTGGGAAACTGGGCCAAACACAAGAAATGAGCAGTCTAGCAAACAATTTAAGACCATATAAGAGACCAACAACTCAAAATACATGATGGATCATGCTCATCGGGCTTAATCCCCATCGAACTTTAGAAGACAGTTTACTGAGTACAGCTAAAAAGAAAAAACTTGAATCTCTTAAAATTCTTTAAGATGGCCTGATTAATCTAGGAAAAACCCTCTCCAAAACACAAATCTGTTATTGTCGGCCTCTAATGTTGGAGAACTTTCTTCCCTGAGTAACAAGTCATCTACGGCTGATCTTAAATGTCATCCACTTCAATATTTAATGGTAAATTCTGGCCAATGAAAATTTTTCCTATATTTAACACTTTTTGTTGTGAATGAAATAGAAAAATGCTATTGGCTGTTTGACCCGTTCAACCCTGAAAGTGGATGACATTTACATAGAGGGGTCATCTACACGGAATACGACGCTTAGTTGCTGATAATCACACCTCAATAAATATATATATGTAGGCCCTGTTATTGACTTTTACTTGCATATTTCTACATGTGGGATTTTCCATATGTTTAAATCACTCATGGCTATGGGGAAATGGGCACAAATAATGGCCAATTTTTAATAATTTAAAAAATTGAATGTAGTACCAAGTGCGACGAAAGTTTTGAAAATCAAATAAATTAAACTAATTATAACATTTAAAAGTAGCAGACCTGAAGTATTTTTTTTTTTTAAATTGGAACACATCAATAAAATTATAAAGAGTGGCACATGGCTACAGGAAAGAATAGAGAAAACAGCAGCAGTAACTGAGATAACCAGTACTGAACTAAAGACCAATACCTACAGACTTGAAGTCTTAAGTTCTGCGATATTCAGCGTTACAATTTCAAAGAGGGCATGGACATTTCAGCTGCCAGACATAAAACATAAACTGTAACAATAATGCCAAGCAATAGCAAACAACTGACAACTGTAAGTCTGCAAGAATAGCATACACCATACAGCAGGAACCAGCCAAGGAAAGCTGCATATACACACAGATAAACCTTGTACATAATCTGCAATGAAGACTGGAAATACTTGAAAATTGCAAATGTTGGTAGCTTTTACCTTTATCAAGGGTAGAGATGTGGCCTAAAGCAGAAATGCTAGGCTAAGAAAGCCTCAAGAAGAACAGTGCTGCCAAAATGAACCTGGCTTGCCATAAATCTTCCACACAAATCTTTGACTCATAACATGATAGATTTGCCATCTTTCTCAATATTAAATCTTCTCATGGACAAAGAGTGTTACTTGAGCGAGCCAAGAATGATACCAACCCAACCATCTGTTTCATTTTAAGCACCTTTCAACTGATATTAATATGACCTGAGGCTGCTATAATCACCTGTAGCTGAAAACTCATAAAGATTGATTCTGTGACCTACTTGTTCTTCGTTTTAAACCTTTGATTTGGTGGATAATCTGCTCCAACTGATGAACAACTTTTAAATTTTTCTTTTTCTTTTTCAACTCCTGAATCTGAGAACAAACAGAAACAATATTGAAAAAAATATTAGAATAATGTTTTGGAATTTCAGCTACGGGGTGGATGGAAGCATAAGTAGATACAACATTACATCTAATTTTCCATAAATGCAGCAGAATAACATTTTTTATAGAATTGGCAATGATATTCTTCCTCAACCTCAGACCAAGCAGCGCCTCCTTCCACCTTAAATGATGGCCAAACAGGGTAGGTAAGTCTCTAAAAATTGTATTCCAGAGAATTTTGGCAGTGGTACAGTCCCACAAAATATGTTTGATTGTTTCTTTAGCATGACTATTAGGACATTTAACCGGCTGGATATGCAAAAATCTCATTCTTTCCCCAACATGTAATTTGTAATGTAATAACTTCTATGCAAGCATTTGAGCATCAGCATCTGATTTAGATTTCCAGATTTGCAAACTCAAAATTTTCCAACATTTATGACTTTCCATTTAGTGTTAAGCTGGGACATAAAATTCAAGGATGGAAGAAGATTGAGGTATACCTATTTCACAGGGAAGGAAAAAAAGTGATGTACAGATAATCAACACCAATCCTTATACAAATTACATCCATTATTCATCATTAGAAAAAAAATAAGTAGTAGACTCTTCCTCCCTAGGTAATCCATTTTTTCGAATATCAAATCGAATAATGAAATAGAATCTTTAATAATTTTAGAAGGTTTTAAGTTGGATATAACTCTGTGAAGTAAAAGGTTGGAAGTGGAATGGGATTTTGTGATTGTTATCCACAGATTGTTAAAAAACTTATTGCAAGATCATTGAAGACTTGAGTCTATTTGCCAAAGCTTTGAGGTCAATTCGTATAGACATTATTATAGGGAATGCAATTGGATTGTTGATTACCAAGTGCATGTAGGAATCAATCAATATCTATTTATGATGAAAACTAGTGAATTCTTTCATTTTGAATAATTGATATTATCCTTTTTCAGATCACCTCACATCATTTGAATGATGGAAGGACTTAAGTTTTATATAATTACCAATTATGCTTTAGATCATTTTGCGTTTCCTTCAAAGAGTCTTTTCCCACATGTTATACAAATTATGGATTTACATTTGAGCACACCATGAATCATTTGTTGCTATTATTGCTAGCATCGAGCTACACATGTTCTTATAGCCAATAAAATATTTTCTTGTTATGTTTTCTCCCTATTTTGTGTTTGTAGGTTTTTCACTTCTGTGTGCAACAACATGTAAAGAGTGTTATTTTCCAAAGATTCTCCTTACAATGGAGTGGTTTTAGACCACCATCTCAAAAGAACCTTATGCATTCTATATGCAACAACCATTAACTTTGTTAAGTTGATTTTAGTGTAGTACTTTTGACAAAGCTATTAAATTTTGTGATAAACAAAATACAACCTAGGACCTAATGTCTATGAATTAGCCACAAAAGTAGATTGAAGAATAATGCTATTTTGTATCCAATATGATGAAGCATATTTATAAAGAGAAATGTACAAATATATAGGCCTTTTGGACCCATGAATCAAGGAGATGACAAGTCCAAGAGGTATCGGTTTAACTCTCAATCACTCCTAATTAGGAGGTGAGTTAACTTATTCTAACTAAAATAGACTTGGCCTTGACTAAATGCAAGTGACATCTCGTTGCCATCAATCATGACATAGTGGTGGCACTTGTGTACCTCAAGTCAAAGTCTACACATGTCATTATTAGCTACCTCTAGGTGAGAATAAATAAATATTCCTAATATCCTAAGTAAACTTAAATAACTAGGTACAATATCACACTTATGATAGAGACATATTTAAGGTGAAGTGAATATTACATTGACCCTTCATCTTAAGTGTAAGTTAGCAGGAATTAGAAATGGGTTTTGATATTAAGGCCCTGTTAGGTACCCATGTACAATGATACTCCCCCAAAAAAGGAGAGAGAGAGAGAGAGAGAGAGAGAGAGAGAGAGAGAGAGAGAGAGTAGGCATCTGTTAGATGTGATACATCATGTGCCAATGGTGGATGTTTGACTTTGAATTCTAAAGAGGATCAATGCTCATTGAATAATATTTCTCCCCTTAGGAAGAAAGAAATATAAATGTGAATGTAGAAGATCTTTCCATTATGAAATGGAATATGTGGGAAGAATACACTAGATGTACTCTAGAATCTATACAATAATCCGCATGTTGGCGATGTGTAGTGCCAAGTTTAGATTTGGAGTCTCGGGCCTAACTAAAAAGGATGATTGCTCAAGACTACGTAGAAACAATGTGCACCAAGTGACAAAATAGTAGTGTAAGGATGTGAAAGCTTAGTGCATGCCATATGGCTATACTGCTCATCTCATGAGATGTCCTACTATAAAGAATCTCTAGAAGCCTTTGGTGAAGTGCCTTTGAACTCTCTTTAGGAGTAATAGGTGAAGATAGAATCATAGTGCATATCATTCATGACTACACTACACATTCCACAATATGTCCTACTACAAAGAATCATTGGAATCTATTGGTGAAGCAACTTGGAATTCTATAATGTTTGCAGAAGGAGGTGGAATCATGATGCACATGTTATTTGACTATGTGGTTCATTCCACATGATGTTCACATTAGATGCTTGAGTATGAACAAATAGAAAAACTACTATAGGTGTTGGAATCTCAATGCATGTTGAATGACTACACTACACATCCGATGAACTACTCATGTTAGCGGTGTGAGTATGAATGATTATAGATGGGCATTAGGAGGATTAGTTATTGTTACATTCACACGTGTAAGGTTCTCTAAGGGAACATCATAGTCTATTTGAGGTTCAAGATCTCCATATAGCTACCTAATTATGGTCATGATAGTGGTAGGGCAATTAGTGTCCTCTTTGTGATGTAGGATGTCTTCAAAAATTGTGTAACATATTAGTTTGTAGACCATGTTGTTGTAGTTTAACTAAGCATGTTTTTGTTCATGGTCACTTAACTTAGAAACAAGTCCATGGAGATAGGGTAGTACATCCTACTCAAGGTAGTGATTCTTTATCCCATATTTCCAAAATGAATAGTTCATTGAATTTAGCCTAATAACATAACGATGGAATGTAATACCAAAAATCATGTTTGCTAATCCCCCCAAAATGAAACTTTATCTCAGTTCATCATTACATATTCTAAAAATATATTTACAAATCCCCTTTAAAAAGTATAAAATTTGACAATGTATCATTAGTGTATGTTTAGAATAATTGTACAAATGATCACTTCCTCCCATGCTGATGTAGAGGTGTCAGGTCTCCAAAGGTAATTTAACAAGATCAAAAGATTTGAAACAATAATGGCTTCAACCAATAAGACTCACTAGTCTTCTTCTTGTCCTAAACTCCACCAAAGGGCTCAAATTAAGGTTCCACTTCTCAGATGAAATCTTACACCTTATAGGGTCTCAACATACCCCAATCAACAAGATTCAATAGGTTTCACAAACCAATTTGATTGATTCTTGATAACTCCTCTTGACTAGGCCTAATCCTAGTAGCCCTATTTAGCGACTAAACTATACTTTTCTCCAAACTTTCCCAAAAAACTTTTGAAAAAAATGACTGATTTGGATACCCTCTATTGAGTTCTAAAACATATCTCAAACTCACCTACTATTGTTTTGGACGGAATGTGACTGTCCTAACACCCTGCTGCCTTCATACAAGGCCTAAATTGACCATTTTACAAAGGAACCCTATGACAAACTTGTCCCACACACTTCAAACCTAAAAAAAGTCTTAGTAAAGGGTTCAAAATGAAGGATTTTCCAGGTTTGATCAGTTGATTTGCTCATTTAGATGTTCAAATACAAAAATCTCATTTCTAGGGCCTAAAACCTAGGGCTTCCTAGATCTCCCACTTCCAATCACTTCCAGACCTCATTCAAAGGTCTAACACCATCTCAATTATCATATTAGATAGTACCAAACATAAAAAGGTCACCTTGTTAAGACGGATCTTTGGCTGCTATAACCATGCCACCATTCTCATGTTCTTTTTACATGCAAACTTGACTCCAAACGGTGATCACCTCTCCCATTTACACTCCTCCTACTTTGTTAGGGTTATAAACATATGGTACATGTTAATAAGGATCTACTCCATGAGAATCAGGATCCTACATTCATGGAAAGGTCCAAAAATGCATTGCAAACCCTCAAAATCCCTGTTTTCACAGTCAAACAAGCAGGTCCAGAAAAAACGTGATATCTCCCTCAAAATTCACTGAAAAAACCTCAAACCAATTGCAAATTAAATTTAACTCAATCCCCTACCACATAAAATTGGTTTCAGATCAAAACAGTTTAGTACAAAGAAATGGTACAGCCTGGAACAACAGATTTACAGAAAAAAAATCAGAAAATTCTATTTTTTATTTAATTTGTGCACCTCTAAACTCCCTCCAAGGTACTTGTCCATACATATCATGCCTTGAACAGGATTATATAACCTCTCCCTAACTTCTACAACCAATCCCCATTAGTTAGGGATGGTTAAACTTTCAAAAACTAATTAAAAAGGCTTTTCCCGCCTAAATGCATAATTCAGAAATTTGAATTTAAAACATTGGTTTAAAGGATTTCTACCTTATTTAATGAACTCCTACCTTATTAATTCACCATGTATGATATTCTTAGGTTCATTATACTTTCGTACTGGTCTTAGACACCTCTATTTGACTCTAGGGGCACTATTGGCCCAACTTACATCATTTTTTGGGTCCTTACTAGGACCCTCAGGACATTTAACTATTACATCATTTTGAATATTGCAACATGCCATAATTGTTTGTAAGGTGTCCCAATTGACTTGATTTATTCCATAGGTTCCTTCCATGGTCATTTTTGTCTTCTTTCTCCAAGGTATTCTCTTAGGTGCTCCTGCACCACACGCACCGCCCCTTCCCCCTTCCACCCCCCTCTTTGACAAGTATAAGATAGCACTTGTGATTACAAGTTTATATAGAGGTGTACATAAAAGTCCTAAACAAACTTATTTAAAAACATGCACAAATGATAGTAAAATAAAATCAAATTACACCATATGGAAAAATTTAGAACCATTTTTTTTTTGTTTGTATTGGAGGAATGCAACTTTACAAATAAAAAATAGTCCACAGGGGACTGTAAACATCCAATGTCAACACAATACAGATGCATATACATAGCAAACAATAGTCAAAGGACCACTGGCAAAATAAAATAACATAAACAACAAGTTACACAGCATATATATACAACCATCATTTACAATACATAAATTTGCCTAGAAAAGAGTCCACAACCACAAACCCAAAACAAACCAAAAGCACTATGCACAGGAACCCAGTTGCTAATGAAGACTGAGACAAAAAACAACCTCTGCGAAGAACAATACAAGTGCCTCTCCAGATAAGTAGAAAAAACCACAATGCTAACCAGATGAAACATCATAATGGCTGCAAGGAATAAGCTGCCCATCAAACTATAGACCCCACTAAACCTGAAGAGGACACCCTCAACCAATCTGTTAAGTCTTGTCTTTTTGCAGAGATAACATTTGAAGCTTGATATGTTGAAGTTGACTATCTATTTGCATGTCTTTCTTTCCCACCTTCTGTAACTACACAAACAAGTAATCAATTCTTTGAAAGACATCGGAGTAAAGCCTTACAGTGCTTCCTTCCTGAGGATATATGAAGTTAGAAAAAAATGCCTTACACCTGCTTTTCCAAATATGCATGAGGACAACCTGTCTAATAGAGTTAGCAATAACTTTACAAACACCCAGGCCCAACATAGCCTCTTTCTAGTTCAAATGATGTTAAAAAATAGCAGGCAAACCATTAAAAATAGCTTTCCATTGATTCTGAGCAAAAGCACATTCCCAAAAATATGTTTCATACTTTCCTGAGACTGACAAAATGAGCATTTAGGAGATTGGATCCTGAAATACTTTAATTTATTATCAATAGGCAATTTACAATGCAAGATTTTCCAAGACAAAACTTGAACATCCGCATCCAGCTTAGATTTCCAAATTTTAGTGCTCAATAAATACCAAAATTTCTCACTAAATATGCATTTCCATTTTAGGTTCAGACGAGGATTAAGAGGTAGACAAGGAAGAAGTTGTCTGTAAAGAAAAATATTGAAATGATAAGTTGGAGTGCCTATAAAAAGATGAAAAATAGATAACTAGGTAGAATAAAACATATATTCATTTTCATACAAAACATCTTGAAGAAGTATCAAAGAAAAGTAAAAGAAGGATTGACTTGTTCTAAAAGAAATATTCCAACAACTTAGAAGGAATATTCTAGCACTTTCCCAAATGGTAGTCACTCCAATTTTTATCACAAGGTATTCTTAATTTAAGAGTTACACTAAATATACCCCTTTTCTTTATATCAACCTTACATAAGTCAAATTTTGGAACTTTATAAATCAAATTTCAAAAAGAAGCTTAAAGCCTATGTGGCCCCCATATCATTGTTGTACAATTAAATATTGAAATTAAAAAAAAGTGAGAGGGGGTGCTTTTTTTCTTCAGTATTACACTACTTTTTCCTTAGCAAAATCCAATGCAGGTGGGATGGGACAAAGGAAAAGAAAAAAAGAGGGGGACTGGGGTGACTCCAGGGCTTAAATTTGACAGTTGTATAGCTGTATTTAGGCATTTTTGCTATAAAATACAATCAAATTTTAAAAAAGACTATATCATATGAAAGGAGAGATTTTGGACAAACTGTCAAAATTTATATAGGATTATGCTGATATATATATATATATATATATATATATATATGGTTTTTTACGCTGAAGGCGTTCCCTTTATGAATAGGAGGAGTTGACTACTTTGATCAATGGTTCATATGGCATTCGTACCCATACAAGATGATTGAAGGCATTTCATCCGTCCATAACATAAACATTTGCTTCTTGTTCATGGGTCTGTGAAAAAATGAGAGATTAACCTTTTATGAAACTGTGGGTACCATTTTAGCGCAGACGCTGGAGACTGCAGCTGGAGACATCACCTGCACTACTTTTGCATAATGGAAACGGAGAAAAAAACATCAAATTGGACGGTTAATATTATATCAATTTAATATCACTTTACCTTATAAATCACCGGCCCACCTTAGAATTATTTAAATTTCCTTTATAAAACAAGTCACAGTTTTGGGAAAAAGAAATTCACGTAGATTGTTGGAGGTGTGATGAGCATTTAAAGCATGCATAGGGTCCACATAATGTAGCTTCTTCGCTTGGCTACCGTGCATATTCTCACTTTCCTTCAACAAATAAAATATATTTATTTTATATATAAAATCAAAACTATAATTATAATTCCATTTATAAAATCTCTATTATAATTATATTTATTAATATATTATATTTTAAATAATATAAATTATTAAATATAAATATAATATAATAATATAAAATAAGATGTATTTTATTATTATATTATATTTTACATAATAATATAAAATTATTATCAGTATAGTATCTTGCTATGTCGAGGATTAATATGGAGGCTTTAATTAATATGCTCATTTATGAGCATAAACCTATTCACATGCATCATTACTATTTTATTTAGACGTCCAGAGAGGAGGCGATTCACCCCTTAGGCATAGGAATGCATCTAAACCATTGGGATTAGTATGGAGAGTCATGGATAATATGATAGCAACACACAGTCAATTTGTGTCAGGTGGTTAGGTGTTGTGTTATCACCTATTTTATAATAATTATTATTTTATTGATCAAAGTTTTGGGGGTTAAATAGCATTTAGCTCTTAATGTTATAAATGGGGACTTCTTAAAGGGATTGAATAATGAACATGAAATTATTGTAATGATGAAAATTTTATTTTTTCATTTAGTTTGGTGTTTAGTTTCAGTTAATGTTTTTATTTATTTATATAGTTATAATTTAGCTTGTTTGTTTGTTTTTAATTATTAATTCAATCTTGATCTATAATACAATTCTATCAAGCACAAATCCAACCTAGCTATCTAACCTAGGTCATGTTCATAAATGCAAGGTTGTCCTCACATCCATGATTTTGATCTTTATAATTACAAAATCAAAATAAAATACTTAGCCAATTGGCCCCATTTCACTCTTTAGTCCCAAGCAAACTTTGTACAAATCTTTGCAATTTGGTGTTGTGTTTTGTATGAAAAGGCATTCATGCCTTTCATTCTCATCATCACGCATCTGTTAGAAATTATCTTTGATTGAGTGATAATTACAGTGGTTGAAGATGTTCTCTATCCCTCTATATCTCATTGCCTCTCTCTCTCCATCTCTCTATCCCTCTATCTCTATATCTCTCTATGTCCCCCTTCTCTCTATCTCTCTATCTATCTCTTTGCCTCTCTACCACTCATCCCACTCCACCATGGTGTTTGTTGCCAAATTTCTCTAAAAATGACATGAGGCTTAACAATACATAAATCATAAGGTTGAACACTTGAAAATACATAAATCACAAGGTTGAACACTTGAAAGGGTAACATTCCACGTTGACAACATTGATCACCAACAACTAACATTCAAATCTATATCAAGAGTGCACAACCTCACAGGTCTTCCCATATGCCCTAAATTCACATTCCCAAGATATGCATGCATGCAACAAAGGCCATATGTTGCATCAAGAAAGAAAGAAGAGGACTGATTAAGAGTACTTTCAAATGGAAATAGTTAATTGATGCAAAAACAAAATAAAAGGTTTGTAATTTTCTGCACTATGAAGCATTATCTTCTTATTCACAACAAAGTTTAATTACAATCATGTATACATATTTATTCTACTCCAATTCTTTTCCAATGCAAAACAACACATTCTTATAGGATTTGAGAGTTAAATAATAGATCGACAATAGGAAATCAAAATAGAAAAATAAAAGGTCAATTGTTAAAACAACTACAAATATTTTGTATACTCTCTTTTTTAGAATACTAATATTAGAAATTAAAAAAAACTCATTTATACTATTGTCACAAATAAATAGTTACCTAAATATTTTAAATATAATATTTATATATATTTATTATTTTATTTAATATAATATCCAATTTAAATATTTATAAATATTAAATATATATTTAGTTTTAATATTTATACATATTTAATATTTATATACATTTTAATATACAATATTATATATTTAATATTATAATTAATTAAATATTATTTTACTATGCATACTTCAATTTTTTCCATATGCAAAATAATGTTTACTCTTTTCCACAGCTTGTCTAGGATTTACTTTGATATCAATAACTTATAATCTATGTAGATCATGTATATCTTGAATAGATAATTTACTTCTCCAAATATAAATCGATGATAGTGCAAGATGATTAAAATGGATTGGGCCATTCTTTTTTTGTTTGTTAATGGTTAAAACAACTACAAATATTCTGTATACTCTATTTTTGAGAATACTAATATTAGAAATTAAAAATTAAAATAAAAAATCCTTTCTACTATTGTCACAAATAAAATTGAATAAATTTATAAAGCATTCTTTTACATATGCAATTTTTTGCCTTTATTTATACAGATAGGTAACAACTTTAGTTTCACTTTTGTTGCTTGCTAATGTTTTTTCAAATGAATATCTCTCTTTCTCTATCTCTCTCATTTTGCCTCTATCTCTCCCCTTTTATCTTCCTTTGTCTCTCTTTCTCTCTTCCTCTCCCCCTCTCTCTTTGTCCCCCTCTCCCTCTTTCACACAGTCTCTTTCTCTATTCCTCTCTATCAATCTCCCTCTCTCTTTATAATTCCCTCTCCCTCTCTCCCTCTTTATCTCTCTATCTCTAATTTTCTTTTTATATCTCTTTGTCTCCCTCTCTACCTCTCTCCATCTCTCTCTATCCCTTTATCTCTATATCTCTCTATCTCCTTATGTGCTCTATCTATCTCTCTTTCTCTCTCCCCCTCTTTATCTCTCTCTATCTCTCTCCCACTTATCCCACTCAACCATGGTGGGTGTCATCAAATTTATCTAAAAATGGCACGGGCCTTAATAATACATAAATCACAAGGTTGAACACTTGAAAGAGCAACAATCAAAATTAGAAACACTATCATCAACAACTAGTATTCATAGCTATATCAAGCGTGCACAACCTCACAAGTCTTCACATATTCCCTAGCTTCACATTCCAAAGATATGCACACATGCAACATAGGCAATATGTTGCATTGAAAGAGCATGAAGAGGACCAATTAAGAGCACTCTCACATGCAAATAGTTGACTGACACAAAACAAAAGAAAAGGTTATATTTTCTATAGCTATTTATTTTTTGCACTATGAAGCATTCTTTTATTATTCAGAACAAAGTTCATTTACAATCATGTATACATATTTATTCTACTCCAATTGTAACATCCATGTTCTAAAAACATAGTAAAACTGGAAATTTACCATAGAGTAAATCAACAAGGTAAAAATGAGATAGAAATTTTTTTTCTTTTTATTTAACATATAATCAAGTAACTACAATTAAAAGATTTCTCTTTACAAAATACAATAAACCATATTACAGTCTTTCTCAATTACAATGTTTACAAAAGTAAATCAATTACATAAACAAATTCGGAATAATTATTGCTTCTGAATGTCTGACATCTTTATCACAAGTCCTAGCATGTTTCCTGCTTGGAGAGAGTATCTTTCCAGTGATTTACCTCCTGCCATAGACCGACGGTCTCCCACACATCTTCCACATAGGAAGTGGCCCTACCCTTCATGAGGAATATAGACCTTAGGTGACCAGTGGTAATTTACCTTTCCTGAGTACATAGTGTTGTATCCTACACAACTCTATCAATCATACAACCCTAGATACCCTCTAGCTAAGTATGATTTCTGATAGGTTGTGCATTCCAGATACAGTGAACCGATAATGCATGCAGAAAACAAATGCATTACTTTGGCCAAAGTTTTAATATCAATAACATTCATAATGAATGTGGTCGTAGTGTTCACCCACCCCTACTCAACTTGGATACTGTCGTATTCTCGCAGTTTGTTCACACCAACTATATTTATGCATTGGTTTAATCATCTTGTCATGATAATAGTTTTCTTGACTTTAGATAAGTCTATATGACATAACCAATCATTTGGTTCAAAATTGACTCTAGGGTTTTCATAAAAACCCTTGAATAATACGATATTTCAATACATCCTTATCTTATTTCTATGAGACTATAATTGACTCTTTGGTTTAACTCAACCATGGTTAGGCATACTATAGTTCTTGTAAAGATAATAACTCCTATTCAAAAAGAATATGAATACTTTTCAATTTACCTTTGCATGATGTCATTAACCATCACTATGTTATCATTAGATTCAAGTATGTGATAATAGAAGTCATTTGGTTCTTCGTTCTACAGTTTTAACAAGTATAACAGTCTAAATACAAAATGTATAGGGTCTGCCTTGTATGTTAATGAGATAGATTTTATTGATATAGCTTGCATCGGCCTTTGCAGCCAAGTCGATGCTCTTTGGTTTTTTACTAAAACAATTTTACAATGTCTTTATATCCTATTCGACACAATCGACTTCTCTTTTTGTTTTGAGCAATTATAATGAGCTTAAGGAATACTATTTAGGCATATACGTTTACCCATACCAGTCAATATAATAGGCATAACAAACCTGCTATTGTTCATTGTCCTTGCAATGTATAAAACACAGGAATATTACCTGTAGCGACGGTTTACTGAGAAGGATTGTAGATAATGATATCTCTGTGGTCATCCAAAAGTCAACCACGACTCACTCACACTCATTACCTCCTAGCTCGCTACAAACTCTCTGCTCCTGTGTATCCTCTAATGACAAAGACTATGGAAAAAATAACATATCAACAAAAGATGCCGCCATCAACTAGCTGAGTCGTGGCTTTAAGGGTTTAACAAGACTCATAATGAGTCATCCACTTTCATTCACCACTCCTTGCAGTTGAAAAACATATTAAATTCCAAGTAGTTCACTTGATGATGCGGTTTCAACCGCCAGCTATAAAAATGCAATCGACAACATATGTCGATGATGTAAACATCATTTGTGGAGATCAACGAATGTGGTTGGGTTAACCACCACTCTTCTTTTAAGAGTCCGCCAATACATTTAAACTAACTTAGAGCAATCAATTATCACAAGGAGTGATTCGATCCATTATGCAATTACAATGAAGGCACTACATAATATATGCCTACGGCTGCTCAAGAGTAAGCATTATTAATTATCATGAGGTATTATTCTCATTCGATGCATATATATATATATATATATATATATATACACTTTTTTGATTATATCAAATATGGTTTACATAACATCATCTCTATTTGATAGTTATGATTCAATCAATAAGAAAAATAGTAATAAAACAAAGGTTTACTGATAATGTGAATGGGTCGAGTTTACCTCCCCATCACAATCCTTCGTTAAAATCATGTCGACTTGACGAGATCGTCATTTGACGTTAAACGTTGACAATAAAACACTAAGTGACTTAATAATAATAACACAACCATTTTATGACAATGACGTAACTTTTACGTTAAACGTAAATCGCCATAATTCTTACTCAGACGACGTCGTTTACGTTACAAACGACTATGACGACACACTATGACTTGAAAAGATTCGAAAGATATCGACTACCTCTCGATTGGGTTCAAAAGTAAACTAACAAGACAAGACTTACCTCTTACGACACTGGTTCACGTTTTTGTTAAACACTAATACTCGTTTGGCAAATCATAACTCGTAACTCGAGGTCTATATCTCTCTCCTCAAAAGATTCTCTCTCTTTTCTCTAAGAGTCATCTGAAAACTTGTAATCATGTATCAAACTTGTAACCAACAAATTATGATCAGTGCATCATTATTCAAATAATAAACCAAATCTCATAATGCAATATTAAATCAACAATAAAATATTCATTACCATAATTCTATTTACGACATTCAATATAATCTATATCATTCCTTGACATTAATCGAAACATCATAATAGATTTACTTATGTCCAAGTAAAAGTATAGCAAGATAAAAATTGGGGATGTAACACCAATTCTTTTCCAATACAGAACAACAACACATATCATTAGAGGATTTGAGATTTAAAATAATGGATTGAAATATGCAATCAAAATGGAAAAATAAAATGTCAATTGTTAAAAAAACTACAAATATTCTATATAATCTTTTTATGACAATACTAATATTAGGAATTAAAAATAAAAATTCCTTTCTACTATTGTCACAAATAAAATTGAATAGTTTTACAAAGCATTCTTCTACATATCCCTACCTTTGTTTACACCATGTCACAAATTTGATTTCAATTTCATTGCTTGCTAATGTTTTTTCAAATGTATATTATGAACTATGTTCTTTGCATCAAATCTATACTTCTATCTTCTTACATTATATATTTCAATTGTTTGTTTATGCAAAGTAATGATTTTGGTTTGGTTTGTTTTCTTGCGTAACTTTAAATTCTAATTTCTATGAAAACAATGATGCTCTTTTCCTATTTTTTTTTTCCAATATCAAGAACTTCTTAATGTTTATTGTGCAATTGTATCAAAACCACTACAAATAGGATTTCTTACAATCTTCTTAGGAGATTTAATATACTTTGTATGTGCAATGTACAATTTTCTACAAGCATTCTCGGCGTACCCATTGCACACTAAGGTGCGATTGTTAGTATATAATCTATTTATACTAAAGTATGTCATAGTATTTTAAAGGCAGCATTAAATAGATAACTGTCCAAAAAAAATGATTGATAGGCAAGGTCGACTGTCATATTGAAGTCCTGGGCGACTCGATTTGAATGGTAGTTTAATATAGGAAAATCTCTCAAGTCGTAAAATATTCGTACCAAATTTCTACCTGCCAAGCTGCCACGCTTCACAAAATAAAGAAAGGCCGATAAAATAAAATTTGGCGCTCTCTTACCAACGTGAACATCTAAATTGGCTCGAAAAACTCTTGTACGAAATGTTCTACATGCCCGCCAAGTGCTTAGAATTGAAATGATAGCTTACAATGATGTACAATAAGTTGCAATTGTCTCTGGTAGGGGAACGCATAGAAATGAGTAGTCGTAGCTTTGAATTTGTGCAATATAGTGCCTGCAAATAATCAAAGGAGGACAATTTTATTTTAAAAAAATCAAATATATAATTAAAATTCATTTTTCCGAGCACCATGACATTGTTAAAAATTGTTTAGGATGTTTATTAAAAAAAATTTACTTATAGATCATCGAGTGTGATCTAAAATGCCGATGTAAAAATACATATAGTTGAATCTAAATATGAGTTCATAATAGTTCTACCATTCACTAGATATATCAAAACTTAGATCTACATGTTCTCATTATCCAAAAAAGGACTAGTCCTATAACATCATGGCTACCATATTAAATTTTGTGATAAGCAAAATACAACTAAAGACCTAATGTCTATATGGATTAGCCACAAAACCAAATTGAAGAATAGTGTTATTTTGTATTCGATATGATGGAACATATTTACAAAGAGAAATATACACATATATAAGACTCTTGGATCCATAAATCAAGTAGATGAAATGTCCAAGAGGTAAGAGTTTAACTCTCAGTCACTCCTTTCCCATAGACCAAGGCATAAGGAGAGGTTCTTATAGCCTACTTGGGAGTTATGCTATCTACCTAGAGAGCCTTTCTGAAATGCAAATTCCATTCTCTTTGATAGTTTGAATGGACTCTTTTGATGACTCTTAACAAGTTTTTGTTAGTCTATTGTTCTAGTCCATTACCTTGGCAATAGTAATTTGATAAAGCCTTTAGATTGATGCCACATTTCAAGGCAAATTTTATAATCCTTGCTCCAACAAAAGCTTTGGTATTGTTAGTTATGATTATGTTGGGAATACCAAAATTGGTTATAATACTCCCTAGGAAGTTATTGATCACTCCTTTAGTCAATTGCTTTAGTGGTATTGCCTTAGTCCACCTAATGAAATAATTAGTGGAAGTCAATATAAACTTATGTCGTATACTAGAAGGAGGATTGGTCATCCTAATAAAGTCCAATCCCTGTTGGATAAAAGGTTAATCATCAAAGATAAGATGTACTGGAAGGGTGCTTTTCCTTTCTTTCTAGTAAATAATTAGCATTATTGGCAATTTTTAACCCATTTGTAAGCATCAATAAATATAGTGGACCAATTATACCTAGCTCTCATGATCTTTATTACTATGGTTTGAGCTAAGAAATGCCATACTAAGATGCCTTGGTGGAATTCTTGTAATAACAAGCAAACATTTTCTTCTTCTATGCATCCTAACATAAAACCCTCAAAGTTTCTTCTAAAAAATATGTGTTCAATGAACCTAAATGGCATGGTCTATAGTTGTAAACCCTTCTTTTGGCTACATTTAGACCAATAGGGTACTACCTTATTTCTAAATATCTTGTTCTATTTTTAATCTATCCAGCCCCATTCTCTTCAAATTCATACAATTTTCTTATTTCCCATGCATCTCTTCTACTTCCTTGGGAATCAACACATCTATAGCTAGGTGATTGAAAAAAAGACCTACCACTTAACAACTTTGTAGGCTTACATCAATGTCATATTCCAAGATCTTGGTGATTATTAACTTTAGAAGCATAGGATCAACATTATTCATTTATATATGGAGACTGGTACAAGAAACATAAGATTAGCAATTGAGGAGGGGGCAGACTGAAATGGAAGATAAGTTTTGTCCTATGGGATGTGCTTGTTGATTGTCCCCAACATATGGGTTCACGTTTTCCAAATTTAAAGAATACAAATTTCCTAGACGAGAGTTTAATTTTGTTAAATATGCAACAAAATGGCCATGAAATATATCATGTAACATGATTGACCCAACTCCTCTTCACCATATTTTTGTTTTTGTGCACTTGTATTGTTACTTAACAAATTTGGCAATAACTTTTTCTAATTTTCGTTAAGATAATTATCTTGAGAACCTTGAATCCTAATAGAAGAAGTCTCAAGGGCTTTCCATTGAAAAACTAAATTCTAGATTTCATGCTTTATTATTATTTAATCTATTAATTAGGGTTATTCTTAAATATCATCCACTTCAATAGTCAAAGGTTAATTTTGACCAATAAAAATAGGACAAATATTTGTCACTTTTTATTTAAAATGAAGTATAAAATTGATATTAACTATTTAAACATCGAAATGGATGATACTTAAATAGAATAGTTAATTAATGGAAACATTTTTTTATTTTTATATTGAAAACTGCTGGAAAATACAGAAGACAGGACTGCAAAGAATAAAAAAACAAACAGACTCAAACAACTAAAACCAAAACTGTACAGCAGAGGGTACAACAGACCACCCCCTGACATGACCAATAACAATAATAAAACAACTATGTCCACATACAGAAATTAGAACCTCAAAGACCATAAAACAGGCACCTGCAAAAATGTCATTTCCATGAAAATAAGTCCAAGATGAGCTATAGCACTCTACTTAAATATCATTCACTTCAATGGTTAAACAATCAATAGCAATTTTACACCTCATTCACAATAAAAAGTGTTAAATATTTGTTTTATTTTTGTTGGCCAAAATTAACTTTTAAGTGTTGAAATAGATGATGTTTCAGAATAGCCCAACTAAAGTGTATAACCAGAAAACCTGACCATCATAGAGCAGCTCTGGTATTAGAAAATGCTGAACAAAATCGGCAGACAAAGAAACAAGATCCATCACAGAACCGATCTGGGCATAGAAAAAAACAACCATCCACCCTGAATATGAGCAGCCAGCAAATAAATCCATTACAATGCCCATCTGATTCCCATTCAGAGAACATGGGAAATGAAAACACCTCGCATAAGGGGCGCCAGAAAAGACACAATGCTAAAAATCAGTGACCCACAAACTCTGAAGTTAACACAGACCAAGATTGCTATGAAAAGTAACAGCTGCTGACTCAGATGGTCCCTAAAAGTTACAACAGACCAAGTTTGCTATGAAAAGTAATAGGTGCTGACTCAGATGGTCCCCAAAATGCAAACGAACAGCTTCTTCTGCAACTGAGCTACAGAACACAAGAAGTCCAGAGCACTAGCACCATCAGACGAAACAGAGCTAAACAAAATACAGGCAAGAAAAAGCATTCCTTAATCGAAACACTTTTATGGATTTCATGTTGTACTATTAGTTAATCTCAAAACTTTGTGGAATCATGTTGTATTATTACATAATCTAGAAATCATGTTGTATTATTACTTAATCTAGAAATCTAATAACAGTGGCAGAGTAACTCTGCCTTGATTTTTGAATTAACAAGTTCAATATGAGATTTTATGCTTCCACAATCTTATAAAGTTTTTTTTTAATCACTAGACTTTTCTATGTATACAAGAAGCTCTTAGTCAGTTTCCTATCATATTCCATCCTGTTAAAAAACTGTTCTGACTAACCACTTTTCTTTTTAAGCCTGGTAAACTGGGACAAACATAAGCAAATGCGCGGCCTACCAAACAATTTAAGACCATATAAGAGACCCAACAGCTCAAAATACAAAATGGGTCAAGCTCATCGGGCTTAATCCCCGTCCAACTTGAGAAAACAGTTTACTAAGAACATCTACAGAAATTTTGAATCTTTTAAACTTCGTTAAGATGGCATGATTAGTCTGGGAAAAACCCTCTCCTAACATTTAGGGCCGACGGCAAAACATAAATCTATTTCGTCGGCCTCCAATGTTAGAGAACTTTCTTCCCTGATTAACAGGTCATCTAGACAGAATAAGTCGCTTAGTTACTACTAACCATAATTCAATAAAGATAATATATATAGGCCCTGTTATTGGCTATTACTTGCATATTTCTACATGTGGGACTTTCCATTTGTTCAACTGCCTCACGGCTATGGGGAATGGGCACAATTAAAGGCCCATTTTTAATTATTTAAAATGTTGAATGTAGTACCAACTGGAATGAAAGTTTCGAAATAAAATATATTTTTTTTATAATGAAAATGCGATATTATCTATTAATCAAAAGATAAGTAGTACGCTTCCACAAAAAATAGGTTGGGTGGTATATAAGCACACCCCAAAAAAACTGTCATATGGGCATAGCCCAAAAAGTTCTAGAAAGTCTATGGGTACTTACCCCAAATTACATAACAGAAATTATAAAAATATAACAGAAATGAAAATCATGCAGCTAATGCAACTCTAGTAGAAGGGGGATCCTTGTCATTCGGGTTACCCCATATTGCTGTGGGGTCCAGGGTGACGTCAGGTGGAGCCCAACGATCATCATTTTGTTCATTCTCATTTTCTGCATTAGTGTTCTCACGCTGGGGTGAAATGACCAGATCTAGACGCAGGAAAGCTTTATTGTTATCCCAACCTGTGTTGGTTGGATTGAAAGCATCACCAACAGGCCAACATGTATTGTTACCAGGGGGCCAACCTGCATTGTCACCAGAGGGCCAACCTGCATTATCAGCTGTACCACCCATAGGACGACCATAAGTCCATCCTCGATTGTGTGGAGAGGAGGATCATTTAAAGTAAATAATAAGATTGAAAAGTAGCAAACCTCTTCCTCGTTAGGCAATGAGGGGAATTATTATTAATTCATTTAAGTGTAATGTTTATTCGAATATGTTTAGTATCACACACATGGGTAGTGTGTATGATAGAGATGGACGTATATGTCTAGTGTCACACACATAGGGAGTGTGTATGATAGAGATGGACATAATTATAGCCCTTTTATATGGGTATGACGAGTTTTCCTAATGGAAACACTTAGCCATGATAAATATATTTGAGTGTTACTTGTGTGTAGAATGACTGACTAAATGAACAAATTTTTGGTGTCACATACAAAAAAGTATGCATGACAAGAGGAACATGTTTGTTTAAAGTTTGTATGAGATAGTCTATTTATTATTCCTTGGATTTTGAAACATAGTTAAATTTAACTTTACTTCCTATTCTATGACTAAGAAGTGATTCTTGAAAAGCTTATAATATCTTTGGTTAGGAGCATGTACATTGCATCCTTGATTCATGAATAATGAATGATCTAGTGTGTGACCAATCATAATGATAACATATGTCTATATGACTGTGTTAGAGATATGATGATTTTATTTTCTCAGTAAACCATGACAGATGTTGATAAGATCCACTAACTAGGATTTTAGCAAGTATATTAATTATGCTAGTAACGAGTGCTGAGTGTATGATTGATGATTAGATAGGACCTTGATAAGAAAGGTACATAGAATTTTCAAACAACATGGTCAGGTATTCAAGCTATAAGGTATGATAACTCAAGTATGAGACATTACAATGGATTTTAATATTGTTTTGTTTGTGAAAAGAATAAAGTTATCTTTGGATGCATGACATTTTTTTTATGATTAGTTCTATACCCACAGTCATTGGGACGATGACCAATTTTAGAGGGGAGGGATGTCACATCCCAATTATTTCACTTAGAATTGAAAATGGTTTATTAATATATTTTAATGATAGATTAGTGAACAATCATGAAAATAGTTTGATTTTGTTGATTATTTTAATGTAATTAAAATACAAAAAAAGAAGAATATGGCTTCTTCACTTTGTTCCATCCAAGGGGGCCCATTGCACGCACTCTTTTTAACATTTTTTTTACAACATAAGTTATGTAGCTTTGTTGTTTGATTGTCATAAAGGGAACCAAACTTGACAACTGTAAAACTAGTATATTTATATTTAAAAAATTATATAAATGAAGATTTTGATGCCTATAAATGGAAAAGAATATGCCAGGCATTTATAATATAGTTTAGAAGCACATTTGGGACACCTCCTAGGATAATGAAATCCATAAGACCTTTAAGAGTTTCTATTGAAAATTTGCAAATAATAGTTTGTTGGGGCATGCTAGCCAATTTTAAACCCTCAGAAGAAAGAATAAGAGTAGAATATTTCTGATTTGATTTTGGAATGAGTTTAGTATTAAGCTCATACATGTCTTTCACTCAACATATTAGAGAAATAAAACAAAGAGATTAGAAAAACTATTTCAAACATTTAAAGAAATCTATTTTGAAATTATAGACAATTTAGACAATTAGAATATTAGGAAATTATTTTTTCTAAGGAAAGAGATTTCCTTCTTCAAACTTCTCTCTCCAAACGTGAAAAAGAAACAATGTGAGTGAAATAGAGACTTTAGCCTTTTTATAAACTAATGTTAGGGTTTTAGTGTTGCCCTAATGTTTTATGGACCTAAACCTGGTTTAGATTAATTAATCCCACTTAGGGATTATTAATCCCCTTTGGAACGTTCCATAGTGCAAAAATTAATTATTGGTTGATTAATTGTATTTGACCCTAGAGGAGTATATCCTAAGGTTTAATTGCAATTTTTTTTAAAGGTTTAAGCTAAAATTTAGGTGTTTGATTAAATGTCCTTATCTAATATATTGCTTTAATTAATTATTTTTTGTTTTAGATTTTAAATGGTAGTTTTGAATAATTTCTTAAAAGTTATTTATTTATTAAATTATATAGGCATTATTCCATTGATTATTTAAATGTTTCACAACTTTATTTAAATGTCATAAATGATGTATATGATTTTATAGTAGATGATGGGTAGTATGGTAGTTTACATTTCCGCATTGTATTTAGTTATATTATTAAATCTTTATTTTATTAATTAGGATTTACTTGTAGTTAGGTTGTTAGGTCTCCCCTCCATAAGAGAGCCCGCCTTTCCATCATCACCTAGAAAACCCTAGGGGTCGCCTTTTGAAAAGGGGCCACCTCTTGAGGCGATGCATGTTGCGACACTTGACCCTTATTAGTTTACCTCCATTATCGAAGAGGTACGAAAGGACTTTCACACTACCCGCACCACGTTTGACTTCTCCCCGCCATAATGCGGTGTGCCTAACGTGCATTGTGCATGCAACAATGTTAGGTGCATATGTTTTTTAAGTGCGCATATGATGCGTGAGTGTGTTTAGCGTCATGTTTTAGAAATGTTTTGTTAGTTCAATTTTTCATGTCCACGTGTAAAAATGTGGGCATGACAATACAATTATTGCATTTTAAACATTGATAGCCTAGCTTAAGTAGAAAGTACTTTAAATGGATGTTAAATCTACAATTTTAAATGGAGTGTTGGAAGAAGAGATTTATATTGAACAACCACCTAAATATGAAGTCGCAAACCAAAAACACCTATCGTATAAGCTAATAATTATAGTATATGGACTTGATAGAATTAATATGATTAATTCATATTTCTTGAAGAATGACTTCAATAAGTGTCGAAGCATGTGCACATTGTATATCAAAAGAAGTAAGCAAGAAAAAACCTTAATAGTTTGTTTATATGAAGATGATTTAATCTTTACTAGCAATAGTAATGTGGTAATTAGAAATTTTATAAAAACAAAATTCAAAATGATTGATTTAGGTTTGATGAAATACTTTCTTGGAATTAAAGTTTTTCAAATAAATGATTGGCATTTTCATCTCACGAAGTAAATATGCAAATGATGTATTGAAAATATTTATAATGCTATATACAATAGCATCATGCATGCCAATTGCATTGGGACAAAATCTGTCCAAGGATGATAGCAGCAACAAAATGGATTTTACTCACTATAAAAGATTAGTTGGGAAAAATATCATGTTTGGAGTTTGTCTAAGTTTCAGATTCATCGAGATACCAAAGGAGACACATCTTTAGGCAGCAAAGACAATTTTAAGATATGTTAATGGAACCATTTTTTTTTTTCGAATTTGGTATTCATCATCACAAAATTTTAACGTGGTTGGATAAATTGATAGCAATTGGGCAAGCTAAATTGATGATAGAGAAAGCACATCTAGGTAGATTTTTAATTTGGGTTTAAGTGTAACCTCATGGGCATCAAAGAAACAACTCACATGTCTGTTTGTTGAAACTGAAACACATCTCCCTTATGTCAAGAAATTTGGTTTAGTGGGTTTTTTTGTACATTTGAATCATGATCAAGTTACAACAACAAAAATCTATTGTAACAACTCAGCAATAACATTGTATAAAAAACCCTGTTTTTCATGGAAGAATCAAACATATTGACATAGTATATCATTTTATCAGAGAACTGGCTGCAAGTGGAGAAATCAATTTAGAGTTTTATAGGCCAAAGGATCAATTTACAGACATTTTTATAAAAGCCCTATCAAAAGAAGATTTTGTAAGATTAAGAAAAATTATCAAAATAATCAATTTAGGATCGAATGCATAATAATTGTGAATGTGTTCATCATCAAGGTTAACACATTTGTAATTTATGTATTCTATTTTTCAGTTTAAATAATTATGTGGCAGTTAAACTGTTTCTTCCGTGTGTAACACAATAATACGCAATAATAGTTTATTTCTATTCTGCTCTGCTTAGGCCTAACAAATAGTGTGAGTAAAAGATTAAGGACGAATCATAGATATATAATCTTGCCCTTGACATTTCCTTTTGTGGAGCTACATTAATAAATATATAGCTAGTCCTCACAGAAGCCTTCAATATTTTAATCTTATTCGAAACATCATTATTTGGGTTGAAGCTATCAGATTTCTAAGATTTGTTTAGTAGGAAACTCCTAGAATACGCTGAAGGTATGTAAGTTTTTGTAGAAATATTAATTTAGCATCAGCTCTGTAAATGATGAGAAGATTGACGAAGAACTAAAATAAAAAAGCAGCATCTTTTTATAATTTCAGTGTGTAAGTTCTGCTTGTGCATGAACAACAGCTTATTTACTTGTGTGAATGCATTTTATGATATACCTTTTCTCAGTGAATACAACAGGATTTTGGTATAGCTTAAAAACAGAGCACACAAACTCCATCGAAGGTATGGGTTCCAATGAAGTACCCTTTTCTCAAGGCTATACAAAAATGGAACTCCACAAGTAGAAATGACTGTTTTCCATCATATCCTAGGGGATAAAAAGTGTACGTTTAATGTCCGGGCAGTCTCTCAACGATTAAAGAGGGTTTTCCATGATTTCAAGGTTTCTCATACTCGTGCTTCACACTGTATGCTGTGACTTTGAATCCTATGATGCATGCATAAAATGGTAACATTTGAATGAAATATCCTGAATAGGACTCCCATTGTAGATTGCTTTCAACCCATCAGGGAAGTCTAGCTCATAAAGAGTAGCCTGACTCGCATCAGGTCTTTCTTTATCAACTGCCATCGAGAGATTATCCAAAATCATATTCATTCAATAGTCATCATCGATCTTCTCCTTGAATTATTTGCTCCACTCTAACTAGAAACTGTCTTGATGGTCTCTTACATTGTATATGCTCGAAGAGTTGTTCATAGGTTCTGATGTTTGGCATCTTGGATATGGAATTATTCTTTATTGATATTTCTTGGCCCATGAATGGAAATGTTTCACTACTGTCGCTTACAAAGATATTGAGCCTGTCAATTTGAACGTTATGACTGGAAATTCAAAACTTCAAACTTGCTCCAGTGCCTGTGATGTTTATTTCTTCCCTACACATGGTTTTCCACCAAGTCTTCCAAACCAACACTTTGCTCATCTTCTTAGTTTCCAAATATTATAACAAAATGCTACCCAGGAGTTCATTCATGCTGGTAGCAACTTCGATTATTCCTTGTCACTGTTTTCTTAATCTTGAGACTTCTCTGTTGCGGTGTTAGGCTGAGTATGTAATTAATTATTTGACAAATATACGAGAAATCACTGCAAACATTCCCTGCAACTGCCTTGCCTAGCGCCGGTCAAGTCGTCTTAATAGACTTTCTTCCTCACTGGAGCTTTCCGCGACAGAAATTTACATACCCTCCATCACTTTGAAATGTCTTCTCGCTACATACCACAAAAGCATAGAGGATGCTGGCAACACTGGTTTGAGATCTTTATATTTTCTTAGGCCGTCAACTACCACTATTTAAATATCATCCATTTCAATGGTCAAACACTCAATATAAATTTTATACCTCATTCACAATAAAAAGTGGTAAATATTTGTCCTATTTTTATTGGTCCAAATTGACTTTGGACTGTTGAAGTGAATGATATTTAAGAATAGCCGTCAACTACCACTCTGTTTATATGAAAAACTTGCCCTCTTGAAAGAAAGGTCACAAGTTCAAATCCTATAGGGGTTGAAGTATGTATGCCTCAAATTTAGAAGCATAGTTAGGTGCCTCCTACATACTGGGAGTATGAGGTAGTCTCATATGTTATAAGCCACCTGTAGACCCAAAATTAAGTCGTCTGACATCGTAGACTATAAAAGGATCCATTTCCATCCATTTCCATTTCCATTTAAACATCATCCACTTCAATAGTCAAATAGTCAATAGCAATTTTACAACCAGATAGACAAACTCTAGAAGAATTCAATATTTTCAGATCATATTTGTGGGTTTATATCATTGCAAGGCATTGATATTTGTTGTAAAACCCTAGAATTAAGATCTTGTTAGCATGAAATAGTGTACTAGTTTTTAACTATATTTTCCCCAGGTTCACCGATCTTATTCTCAATCAATCTTCATATTTTAAAATGAAAAATCACATTATGTTGTACAATAGTAGTGATAGGTTGTTTAGGTTCATGATGTTGTAAGTAAATACTGGTGAATACATTTGGAGGGGTTAATATTTAATTTATTATCTTTGGTCACATTACGAAATTTGTCCGCCATTAAAGTTGAGATCTGCATAGCTAATCTGTTAGTTTTATTATTTAAAAAATCTCAGGGAAACACCCTCCCAAGTGAGGCAGAACTTAAAGGAAAAGCCTCCTAACCGTTGGCCTTTTTCATCAGAAAAAGCAACCGATATGATCAATTGGTGGTGAATAGGGTTTCCTATTCAATAGACATTGATGCTAGATACAATTGTGGTGTGGGTGATTCTAGGTCAAATGGTAGGTTTTTTCCACTAACGCTTTGAAGGATTAGAATTTAGGATCCCTTGGTTTTTACACATTTGTAATGGCCCAGCTCAGTTCCCTTGTTATGACTGATGTGAGGAGGACATGTCACTACGATTTTAAAAGAAGAAAAGAAGCCTCTACATAGGCCCAATCCTAAGTAGCCACCGAGGCCCTCAGGAACAACAAATTCACTGATACCTTGCCTGACGGAGAACGCCAGTGTTGATGTTGAAGGAGCAGCGTCGGGCTCCCACTTCCAGCCCAACTTCTTGCATTTTTTTGAAGACATGACTTTTGGTGGAGGATGACATGGAGATTGAAGAGATGCGTCTCTTTCCTCTCACTTGTATATATAATGCTTCCTCATCACTCAAGACACACATTTGAATATATTCAATCACAAGCATAATTCACAAGGCAGAGCAGACTTCTAAGGAGCAGATCAAGTTATTTCAAGAGCAAATCAGATTTATCAAGTGTGAACTTATTTATTGTGCTTCAAGAAGTGAAGCCATACTTGTAGGCCTTGAATTTGGCCATTGTAAAGCAGATTGCTGTTCTTATCATTCAATATATAAGAGATATATTGTAGCTGGGTTTTTCACCTCAAGTTGGAGGGTTTTCCTAGGGTATCTTGTTGTGTTCATTGTTCATTGTGTTGCATTTTCTGATTGCTTTAATTCTGATCATAAAAAAAAAAACTAACATGGTATCAGAGTAGGTTTGAAGAAGATCGTGATCAGATTTATCATTGCAGCAATACTCTCTATTGTTCTTTATATCTCTTGTCTATCCCTATTTTAGTCAAGATGGTGAATGGTCTTAAAATTGAGGATAGACTCGAAGGAGCATCCAACTTCATATCATGGAGGTTTAGAATCATGCTCACCTTAGAAGAAAATGACTTGGCCGAGTTTGTGGAAACCAAAGTTCCCGAACCATCGGAGGAAGAAGAGAAGTTGCAGTGGAAAAAGAAAGACATCAAGGCGAAGAAGATATTGGTTGACTCCGTTAAAGATCATATTGTTCTGATTGTCTCCAAGTTGAAGATGGCAAGGGACATGTTTAAAACCTTGGAGGAGATGTACGAAATCAACAACACAACCGGGCTCTTACACTGAAGCAACAACTACATCATGTGAAAATGGCGAAAGGAGAAACGGTTATTGCTTACTTTATGAGGATTTCATAATTAAGAAATCAGCTCTCTATAATTGGTCATGTAGTTGATGACAAAGACTTGACCTTGCTTGCTCTCACTGGCCTTCCTTCATCATGGGAATCCTACATTCAAGGATTCAGTGCAAGATTGAAACTTCCCAAGTTTGATCGATTGAGGGTAGATTGCATTCAAGAGGAGTCTAGATTGGCCGCTAGAGGAATTGGTCAAAGCTCTACCAATGAAGACATTCATGTCCTTGCCTTTCAAACATCTGAGAAGAAAGGAAACAATGGGAAGAAAGGATTCTTCAAGAGGAACAGAGATAATGGAACTAATGGTGCTCCCACATTCAAGAAGAAGAGGGACCTCTCCAAAATCCAATGCTTTAGGTGTGACAAGTATGGTCACATTGCCAAGTATTGTCCATCCAGGCCTAAGCATCATGCCACCATTGCAGATGTTGATGATGCCTCTCCTCAGAAGGACTCATGTGAATATTTGTTCTATTCGGCATTGTCAAGCAATGTATGTACCGACACTAACACTTGGCTAATTGATAGTGGTGCATCTAGGCACATCATTGGTTTGAAGGAGCATTTATCAAACTTGGTAGAGAGAAATTCTAGTGAACAAGTCATCATTGGAGATGATGCTAGCTATTCGGTGAAAGGGATTGGGATCTCTACTCTCCACTTAGATTCTAGCATTACCCTAAAGTTAAGTGACATTCTCTATGTTCTGGGCATCAAATGAAATCTGGTTTCTATTTCTGCCTTGGAAGACAAGGGATACCAAGTTGCCTTCTCTGAAGGCAAAGTTCTTGTGTGGATGAAGAATTCCAACTTCAAGACTGCTCGAGTAATTGGAGTTAGACATGAGAGCCTCTATAGGCTACTCACTTATCCACTTCAAGCATTAGTACATGATTCTTCAAGCTTGTGTGATCTTTGGCATCGAAGATTGGCTCACCTACACTTTTGGGCTCTACCTATCATGGAGAAGATGGTCACGGGTCTTCCGAAATTCAACCAGGAGCATGAAGGTATCTACAAAGGTTGTGCCATGGGTAAGAATACTAGAAGTTCATTTCATAGTAGAGAAAGTAGATCTAAATGTATTCTAGATCTCATTCATTCTGATTTATGTGGTCCAATGTTTGTTGCTTCTTTGAGTGGTTTCTTGTATTACATTATTTTTATTGATGACCATTCTAGAAAGACTTGGATTTATTTCTTGAAATCTAAAGAATCTAAAGAAGTACTTGAGAGGTTCAAAGAGTTTAAAGCTCAGGTAGAGAACTTATCTGGGAAGAGGATCAAAGTTCTGAGATCCGACAATGGAGGGGAGTACACCTCTGAAGGATTCCGTAACTTTTGCATTGAAGCAGGGATTAAGAGGGAGTTCTGTGTCCCTTACAACCCTCAACAGAATGGTGTTGCAGAAAGGAAGAACAGATCTATTGTAGAAGCTGCCAAAGCTATGATTCATGACCAAGATCTGCAAACCCTACTTTGGGCTGAAGCATCTAGGATAGCTATTTATGTTCAGAATAGAAGCCCTCACCGCATTTTAGAGAACATGACTCTTGAAGAAGCATTCACAGGGGTGAAGCCGGAAGTAAGTCATTTGAGGATCTTTGGTTGTCCAGTGTATGTTCATATACCAAAAGATAAAAGGACAAAGTTGGATCCATCTGGCAAGAAGGGAATATTTGTAGGCTACAGTGAGACTTCAAATCTACAAAGGTTGTGCCATGGGTAAGAATACTAAAAGTTCATTTCATAGTAGAGAAAGTAGATCTAAATGTATTCTAGATTTCATTCATTATGATTTATGTGGTCCAATGTCTATTGCTTCTTTGAGTGGTTTCTTGTATTACATTATTTTTATTGATGACCACTCTAGAAAGACTTGGATTTATTTCTTGAAATCTAAAGAATCTAAAGAAGTACTTGAGAGGTTCAAAGAGTTTAAAGCTCAGGTAGAGAACTTATCTAGGAAGAGGATCAAAGTTCTGAGATCCGACAATGGAGGGGAGTACACCTCTGAAGGATTCCGTAACTTTTGCATTGAAGCAAGGATTAAGAGAGTTTTGTGTCCCTTACAACCCTCAACAGAATGGTGTTGCAGAAAGGAAGAACAGATCTATTGTAGAATCCGCCAAAGCTATGATTCATGACCAAGATTTGCAAACCTTCCTTTGGGCTGAAGCATCTAGGACAGCTATTTATGTTTAGAATAGAAGCCCTCACCACATTTTAGAGAACGTGATTCCCAAAGAAGCATTCACAGGGGTGAAGCCGGAAGTAAGTCATTTGGGGATCTTTGGTTGTCCAATGTATGTTCATATACCAAAAGATAAAAGGACAAAGTTGGATCCATCTGGCAAGAAGGGAATATTTGTAGGCTTCAGTGAGACTTCAAAAGCCTATAGAATTTACATTCCAAGTCAGAAGTTGATTGAGATCAGCAGGGATGTTACATTTGAAGAGGATGTTGCATTCAAAGGATCTAAGAGCATTCATATGGAGATAGATAATGAAGACCAAGAGTCTCCTCAGGATATGGAAGTTGACCATACTCCTTTTGATTCAAAGGGAGGCTTTTGATTCAAAAGAAGATGATGATCCAGTTGAGCCTTTGGAACCAACTGATGGACCTAGTGATATTGTTGTAGTACGAAAAAGGCCTCGGTGGACTCGAGAAAACATGCAAGAGGTGGGAAAATATGTAGCTCCCTGAAGATCTCTTAGAGAAAGAAAGAGACCTCATAAGTTCTCAGATTATGTGTTATTAATGAGTCAAATTATTGAGTCTGAGCCTTCTAGTGTTGAGGAAGCTACTAGTCAGCAAGTATGGAGAGATGCTATGGCTGAAGAGTATCAATCCATCCTCAAGAATGATGTTTGGGATATCGTACCTAGACTTGAAGGAAAATCTATTGTTTCTTCTAAGTGGCTTTTCAAAATCAAGCATGCAGCTGATGGCGAAGCATTAATATTGGTTCTCTATGTTGATGAAATACTTATTACCGGAGAAGATCACCTCATTTTCAAATGTAAGAAGGAGTTAGCTTCAAAATTTGAAATGAAGGATCTTGGTCTTTTACATTACTTCCTTGGTTTAGAAGTATGGCAGAAACCAGATGAGATCATTCTAAGTCAAGGGAAGTATACTATTGACATCTTGAAGAGATTTGGTATGATGGATTGCAAACCGATGTCTACACCGATGGAGACAAATTTGTTGAAGTTAAAAGAGGCTGCAGCTAGTTCAGATCTGGTAGATCCTAGCATGTACAAACAAATGATTGGATCATTGATGTATCTAGTTAATACTAGACCAAATATTTGCTATGCAGTGAGTGCACTTAGTCAGTTCATGTGTGAACTAAGGAAAATACATCTAGTTGCAGTGAAGCATATCCTAAGATACTTGCATGGCACAGTTGGGTATGGCTTGAGATATTCTTCTGGTGTAGACTTGAAGCTGCATGGATATACTGATTCTGATTGGGCAGGGTGTGTCACTGATTGGAAGAGCACCTTTGGATGTTGCTTCAGTTTGGGATCTGCTATGATTTCCTGGTGCAATAGGAAGCGGTCATCTGTAGCATTGAGTATAGCAGAGGCAGAGTATATTGCAGCTTGTATGGTAGCGCGGGAAGTAGTATGGCTTCGTAAGCTCCTTGCAGGATTGTTTGGACAACCAATGGAGCCTACTATCATTCATTGTGATAACCAGAGTTGTGTGAAGCTTTCTGTCAATCCAATGTTTCATGACAGAACCAAGCATGTTGAGATCAAATACCATTATATCAGAGATATGGTATTGAGGAAAGCTATAGAGTTGAGGTATATCAGCACAGATGAGCAGACGACAAACATTCTCACCAAGCCTCTCTCCAAGTTAAAGTTTGTGTACTTTCGAGATAAGCTTGGTATAGTGGAGAATATAGCCTTAATTGAGAAAGAGTCTCAGTATCAGTGATCCTCTATAATGAGTTCTTCTCTGTGAGAGAAGTTCGAGGTGAAATCCCTTGATAACGAGTTCTTCTCTGTGAGAGAAGTTCGAGGTGAAATCCCTTGATAACGAGTTCTTCTCTGTGAGAGAAGTTTGAGGTGAAATCCCTTGATAACGAGTTCTTCTCTGTGAGAGAAGTTCAAGGTGAAATCCCTTGATAACGAGATCTTCTCTATGAGAGAAGTTTGAGGTGAAATCCCTTGATAACGAGTTCTTCTCTGTGAGAGAAATTCAAGGTGAAATCCCTTGATTCCACCCTCTGGGAGAGCCATGGTGGATGTCATGTAAGTGATGAACACTTGTACATACTATACATTGTTGTAGCCATAATGGTTGATATCATATTGAGGTGATATCTGATATCACAATGTGGTGGTATCTTTCTTTTCACATATGAGTGTAGCCATTGTGGTTGACATCACGATGAGGTGATATGTCTTATGCAGTTGGAAGTATCCTCCCTAGTTGAGAGGGAGTGTTGATGTTGGAGGAGCAGCGTTGGGTTCCCACTTCTAGCCCAACTTCTTGCATTTTTTTGAAGACATGACTTTTGGTGGAGGACGACATGGAGATTGAAGAGATGCGTCTCTTTCCTCTCACTTGTATATATAATGCTTCCTCATTGCTCAAGACACACATTCGAATATATTCAATCACAAGCATAATTCACAAGGCAGAGCAGACTTCTAAGGAGCAGATCAAGTTATTTCAAGAGCAAATTAGATTTATCAAGTGTGAACTTATTTATTGTGCTTCAAGAAGTGAAGCCATACCTGTAGGCCTTGAATTTGGCCATTGTAAAGCAGATTGTTGTTCTTATCATTCGATATATAAGAGATATACTGTAGCTGGGTTTTTCCCCTCAAGTTGGAGGGTTTTCCTAGGGTATCTTGTTGTGTTCATTGTTCATTGTGTTGCATTTTCTGATTGCTTTAATTCTAATCATAAAAAAAAAACTAATAGTCAGGACGCAGAAGAGGAGCAAGCGATCTTAAATGTCATCCACTAAAGGTCAATTTTGACCAATAAAAGTAGGACAAGTATTTACCACTTTTTGTTGTAAATGAAGTGTAAAATTGCTATTGATTATTTGACCATTGAAATGAATGATATTTAAGTAGAGTACAATCTAACATGCCTCCACACATGTGGATGAGCCTCTCACCCTTTTCATCAAAGGGGATCCAATCTTCATCATTTCCTAGTCTATTGCGTCTTCGCCATCATTTTCGTCTCCCTCCCCTTCCTCATCAAACCATTCCCACTCATGCATTTGAAACTCCCGCGTAGGTGTGTAATTTGATTTACTAATATCCAATCGATAAAATTTTAACCTCTAAACGTGGTTACATTTAAATTGAACGGAGACCAAAGGAGCAACATCTTTACAGCTGAGACAATCTGCAAAGTAGGTTTGTTAGACATATATTCATATATGATAAAACCTTTATCAGAACAGGCTCGTAATAGCCTTAACAAATGTGGATGTCGAATATCTCTCGAAATATCGATCTGCCAAGAGATGATTATAAAGAAGTCATGAGAAAATAAAGGTGAATGAAACTTACAATGCTTTAGATAAATTTTGTGCGTATACCTCACGTTGGAACTCCCACTGGCCTTGTAAACTGTCCTCCATGAGGATTTTAACTGCAACTATTGTTTGTCTTACTTCATCTAACTAAACATCATCGTAGCCACCTCCTCTGAGTTTTACATTGTCGTAGAAATCGCAGGTTGCCTTTTTGATGTCGTCCAAAGAGTATTCTCTGATATCAAGGTCTAAGACAATGAGGAGCAGCAGGCCGAGATTTTGATCAGCGTCATTGAAAGCAAGGATCTTTCAAGCTGTTAAGTTTTAGCATCCTTTTGTTGCAAAACACAGTAGTTTTGCTCTTCCACCCGGGTGAGCTTTCATCACATTGCTTCAATTGTAGCAATGGCTCTATACCTACTCAAATAGGCGTACACGACTTCTAGAGGTCGAATTGGAGCAAGTTGCTGAGATTTGTTTGGAAACTCATGAAAAGAGTCACAAAACAGATCTGTAGGGTACCTAAAAGGGAGTTTCAAAAATAGGTTACTGTGAATGAGACCACGAGAAGGCTTAAGAGTTCGCTTGGGGAGATGGTGGGCTGATTTGACAAGGTATGTGGTGGGATAGAGCGGTAGTTTTGACAGCTTTATTGGAAAGTTGCAAGGTTGCCCAGAATGTTACAAAATTGAAAAATTGAAAGAATGTAAGGACAAAGGTGCCGTGTAAGAGGTTTATGTTTACTATATAAGGTTTGAAGTTAGATAGTTTTATCCATAAGTGTTTGATTAGGTTGAAGGGGTGGTTTTTAAATATCACTCAGTTTAATAGTCAAAGGTAAATTTTGGCCCATAAAAATAGAACAATTATTTATCATTTTTTATTGTGTATGAAGTATAAAATTATTATTGATTATTTAACTATTGAAGAACATAACATTTAAATAGAATGGTTGAAAATATCCATTATTTATTTTTATAATTATTTTTTGAAATTGAATCTTGCCTTTGTCCATACAACATAAAATAATTTAAAAAATCAATTAAATAATTATATTTAATTATATAATACAAGCAGCTAACAAACACTAGTCATTGGTTAAGATGCCTAGTCTAATGTCAATTTCAATTTTCGATCAAGATGGAAGTTGAATGATGCTAAGACAATTATTCCTAAATGCAAATATTGATTTGAAAACATGTAAATGATCTATAGTAAGTGCTACTTCATTCCCAACGAAGATTTAAGATGAAAACTCAAGAATGAGCATTCTAACAAAAACTAGAGCAAAAGGGATAGACTGCTGGTTTTGATAATTTTAGTGTCAAAAAAATTTGAAAAATAATATCAAAAGTATATATAGTCTGGGTTCAATGGAGGTACTATAGCAATTACTTTTATGGAGTAGGGGTCTTATAAGAAAAAAATTATGCTGCAAGATAAACTAGAATTTTGTGTAAGAAATTAGGAGCCCTAACTTTATAGATTTAGATTTAGGGGGTGCCTTTGGGGTGGGGTTGAAAGTTTCCTCCGCCAACTTCTTAAAATTTTGTTGTCAAATGTTATTCATCTATAATTTTTAAAATTCTTGTCAATAATTTTTTAGTTTAACATTTAACATTCCTTGTTACTAAAAATAATCATGAGACCACCAGCACCTGAAATTTTGGAACTTAAAGTTTTAAGTTTGTCCATTATTACAAAATAGATGTGACTACCTCCTTTACAAAAGCTCCCGCTAAAATATTTTAGGAAACTCTCCTCCATGAAACTGCAGCCTAAGATCATTTTCTAAGGTTGCAGGATGGATATGTGTTACAAGGGTGGATTAATTCACTAAAGTGGTTTTCAGACATCGTCCAAATGCTACAATTGTTGTGATAGAGTTTGTCAAACTCTTTCAAGAGGTCTAGGAGCTTTAGTATGCTTATGCAAGGCTCACCAATATGACTGATTGAAGGAAGATGTGTCTAAGCATGGATAGCAATTTGGAACTAAGTGATGATAGAGGTTCTAATAAGACTATCGCAATGCTAGACTGTTGCAAATAGGCTTCAAGCTTGGCTTAAAAAGTTTGAGATGAAAAGTGGCAATGCAAATAGAGGGAGAGAAGAGTTTTCTAATTGAAGGCTTTGAATTGGGAGGTCTAGGATAGGAAACCTTATTTAACAAAGCTTGAAAATGAGTTTTCAAGTTGAATATACATACAAACATGAAAACTAATGGTGTAATCATGACGGGTTGCCCAACTGAACAAGAAACCACACTAGATAGCTTTGTTCAAGTGCACACACAATCCTCTATTCAAACTAGTAACAAGGCAGATGCAATGCCACTCTTAATGCAAGTCCCTATCAATAGCATAGTGTTGATTTTCAAAATAAATGACCAATTATTATAGCTGCTACAAGTTAAATTATCACACAACAGGGTCCTTTTCACCATGCACACACAAGAAACTTAACAAACAACTTATTTAGGAACAAAACCTCTATCATTCATTTATCAGAGCTGGAAATTACAAATTTTAGTTCTTTTACATTTATCATAAACAACACAAAAGGAGGGAATTAAACCTCCCCTGTTCCAGATTTGGATCCATTTAGCTTTTCCCAGCAAGGGACACCTCTCTAGCTCATGGCGGCTACTATAAAGCTTCAGCACACATGCTTCAGCCTACAACGACCTCTTCTTTCTTTTTTCTTTTTGAAACTATGCTTCTATTCTTCTTTACGCCCACACAGAAACTCCAAATAAAGACCCCTCCTCCTTTCTTAAACACCGCCCTAAGTGCTCTGTGTATGTAGACAAAAGGAAACTTTACAAAAGGGAACGCCACACACATTCCTCTGCACCCTATTCTCTCTTGTTTCTTTCTCCTACGCCCCCTGACATGATTGTAACAAGAATCTTTTTCTCTTTTCCAAGCATTTCCTGGCGGCTATGCTGCAGAAGACTCACTTTCCCCAATAAAAAATGACTGCATGCTGCCTTCCTTCTGCCCCTGTTCCTCTTTTCCTATTTTCTTGCTGAATGTTCTTTTTCTTTCCTTCTGTTCTCTCATATCCCATGCGGGCTCCTTACTTTCTTTTACCTGATCCCTTAGGTCCCCCTTTCCACGCGGCCTCTGTGCATGAAAACAAAGTGGAATTTTTCTCAATGCCCGCCACTTCTTTCACTCCTACGCCCCTCTCCGAATTGAAAATGGCCTCTCCTATGGCTGTATACGCCCCTCTCTTTGTGTCTCCTGTGACCCTTTTTCTCCTCTCCCACGTGCCTTATTGTCTTCCAAATTTTCTGCCCTGTTTTGGCATAATCCAAAACAATTCAACATGGTCAAAACCCTGCTAAGGCAAATGAATTTGAATTCATGACCAGTGGGGATGGGCAGTAAGGAGGGATTCAAAACATTTTATTATGTTTTTTCTCAAGGTCTCACAACGAATTCAAATGCAAAAATTTAACAATATAGAATTCTCAAACATGCTTTTGGTTTATGTGGACTACAGGACTCCGAGATGCCCTTGCATTAAAAACAAACACATAAATGTTGCTAACATAAAGAAAAGTCAACCAAACATGAAAATTAAACTACAAACTAATATGAAATAAACAAAATCCACAAACACTACCTATTCTAAGCACACAGACAATAGTAAAATCTAACTAACATTTTGAGAAACAAAGAAACAAAACAATACATTAAGTTGTAAGTTTGGAGGAGGGGTTAATGAGTGTTATATTGGCAAATCTTTTGAAGGCACTCGATTTTAATTTGTTGTAGATAGGTATACCAATTGATTCTTTGATGGTAAAATACACGATGATGTAGGTTCTGCCATTCAATTAATGAGTGTTCTAATGCTAGACTAATCTTGTACTCATTCAATTATATGTCAAGCCCTGGGTTGACACTCAACCAAACTCTAAGTACTTCATATGTACTTGGGTATGTTAGTGGTGATCGTGTTTTCTCATCATGACTAAGAAGTCATATGATTTTGTACACCTTGTACCTCGAAGGTTATATTGGACATATGTAATAGAAGATTATAATTAAGTCATAATTATCCAAAGGATAAGATTTAAGTAAGGTTTAGATGGCCCATTTAACAACTAATTATAAGGTTAAACATGTAAGCCTAAGTCTCACACTCATTATTCACCTTCGATTGTGTTAAAATTAAAATAGGCTTGTCTTGCAAGTAAATACACTATGTAAGAAGTCATAGAAAACTTCTTGTCATTCATTACAGAAATAAGTTGGGCAATAGCCTATCACTTACCAACTAAGCCCAATCAAAGAATTTACAGAAATAAGTTGGGCAACAGCCTATCACTTACCAACTAAGCCCAATCAAAGAATTGTTGATTCTTAAGGATTACATTAATGAATTGAAACATCCAGTGCTAATAGATCCTTGAATCTAGCTTCCCCATCACCCTATTTAATAATGTGATCATATCCCCAATTTTAGCTCAAAAATCTAACCTAGTCAAATTCTTTGGAATTTTGGTGATTGACTTCGTTTCTTTATTGAGCCAGTATATATTCAAAATATCTTGTAGTATCCACTTGATGATCCTCAAAGCTAGTTTGGGATTCTTCCTTTGTCAATCTCACCAACTCTTTATGGTAAGGGAGATCAAATGTCAATCTTATCATGGTTGGCGTATAAGATAGTATTACCTTGTGCATCATAGGCTTTCCTATCTCCTGCATGGTAGGCTTGAGCACAAGCTAGGATTTATTTTGGACATTGTATAGCTGATGGGAACCTTACCACATGTGCTAATGCTGACCCTGCCAAGATCATTGCCCTTGGTGTGGGTGTATTTCCAAACACGTCCTGGTGAAATTGCTCCAAACTCACATGCCCAAGATCTATGTCTATTATACCTTGTACTATAGAAGTGATCTTGGATGCCTTGACGACTCCCTATAACTCATAATTCATGGTTGTTGGTAATTTGTCTAGCTTGTCAGTCATTTATCTATACCTATAATGTTAGAGAAATCCATAATAAATCCTTATATAGCATTAAATTTCATTAAATTTGTCAAATATTAAGTGTTTTAATGCATTATAGGTTTTTTGATTTTGGGAGGACACTCAAACCTGGAACCTAGTGCTCACATGCAAGATGAACCTAGGATTTTAGAGTTTGGCAAAGTAACTAATAATTATATTATAGGATCTAGAGTTTCAGAAGGACATGGAACTTTGGAACATGATCTCGCATGTGGAAAGCAAACTAGGAAACTGATAGTACTAACTAAAAGAATGTCTCTTCACACGATCCAAAATTTTGGGAGGATCAGGAATTTGGAACTCAAACCTTGTAATGGTAGGTTGCAGGGATCTAGAGGAACTTGGGTCATGAGAACTTAGTGCAAATGTTCCTCTTGATCCTAAAATTATGAAAGTTCAAGGAAAAATAAGTTCCAACAATGGAGACTAGGAATCAAGATTTAGTGGAGAACCTAGGGATCTCTGGACCGAAGTTCAATGTTCTAACTAAAACCTAGATTTTGGTTGTATTTGATATTAAATTATTTATGGGGTTCCCAGACTTAAGAGAGACTTAAGAACTTCAACTTTACAATGTGACAATTCAGATTACGAGGGAATCTAGAACATAGGGTTTGGGTTCATAAGTTCAAGGAAACCCTGAAACTTTGGGCTTTTGAAGATCTCATCCATTATATAGTAGGGTTTTAGATTTTAGAAGGATCTAAGGATCTGGAACACTTGAAAAAAGTTTGGGAACTCTACAAAAACCTTGATCAAGGATTTTGGAAAATATAAAGCTTGAAATCTAAGGCAAACAAGTCTATTTGTATAGGGATTCCATGATTCCACTAATCTTTCTAACCCTCAAAACTAAGACCTATGGGCAAAAACCCTAGCAGACTATAACTTGGGCCCAAAATGAGAATGGGATGAGAAACAAAACAAACCACAAAAATAAAATAAAAAACGTAAACAACAAGAGAATCAAACAAAAAAATAATTTATTCAAACAATAAATGCAAAGAAAACACACAAAAAAACTTGGAAATCGACGGGGAAGAGAGAAGATGTAGGAAAAAGTAGTTCCACTTCACTCACAAACTCTGGGATTTGAATCTCCTCCACCAGAACACAAATCAAGCAAAAATCCAAGTTGAGGGATAAAATCATATATATATATATATATATAGATAGATATAGGGGTTCATTTATTCCACATGTGCACCATTAATGTTTCTCAAGTTCAATGGGAATTGGGAAATTAGGAGAAATTGAGAACTTGGAACCAGGTCCTATAGTTCTTAAGTTCTGCAGAATCCCAAAAATTCATGAAGAAAATAGAAGGACTTGGAACAAAGTTTCAAACTCCATAGAAACACCATAAGTCCAAACTTATGGGAAAAGAAGCGGGGAAAGAACTTCAACAGAACATGAGGTTTTTGATAACCCTAAAACTTTTCCAAAAAGGACCCAAAATCAAAGGTTAAAGGCCCAAAATTAAAGAAAACATAAAATCGATGACCCCAAATGTATCAAGGACACCAAAAAGCACAAAACAAGAACATTACAATATGAAAGACAAAATACAAAATAAATAAACAAAATGATAAGGAAATAAAAGAGGGGGTCTCCATTTACTAAGTACAAAAGATGGTGTATGTATGCAAGGCATAATAGGATCCACAGTGTAGTGTGGGATGCACTAGTTTTCATTTTCCTTATTGTCACATTATTATAAAGGGATTATGTGTTAGTGATCTATGTAATAGGAAAAAGCATGTAGTAGGGTCATATCCACTTCATCTTGCTAGCGAGTCATGATGTGTATATGTGATGTCCATGCAAGAGCAAGTTCATATGTTTATATGTGTTGTACATATATGATCAAGTCTCTATGTGTATATGTGATGTATGCATGAGATAGTCACTATGTGGTTTTGTGTTCTATAAAGGGTGGAAATTTGGATAGGTTTGATTAGATGGTTTGTTTGGACCTGCCCTCCTTTCACCATTACATTCAAGGACTTTGAGTTGAGTAGCAAGCACTATCAGACCCTTGGTCACTTAGGAATGCAGGGAAACTTGGATTTGTGTGATTTAATTATCAATTAATCTCAATTATACTCAATTAATACATCAAAACCCTAATTATGCAAATACGGAAGCAAACAGATAAATTACTAAAAATGTTGCAACAGGAAGATGTAAAATGACAGATAAATGTGCACCAGTTTTCGAAGATTGGGAAGCAGAACAGTCAGGGACTAATGACTGGGCACCCTAGTCCAGTACCCTAATTTTTGTCAGGATCTAGGAACTTGATCTACAACCTGTTCCTGATATCACAGAGATTTCTTCGTTGCAGAATCTAGAGGACTAATGAGCAGGCGCCCTAGTCCAAGTCCCTGTTTTAAGCTTTGATCTGCAATTCTGACGCTCTACAACACTCCTCTGCAACTCCACTTTTCCTTCTTCTTCAACCTATAACCTGCAATCACAGAAAAATGGGGAGGGAGTTGTGGTGTTTAGAGGCTTGCCTCTAGTGATTTTTTAGTGGCTAATATTTGCCAATTGGCTAATAGTTGAAATTGGCGATTCAAAAATTGGCTAATAGTACAAGCTATAAGGTGACCTGAATCGCCACATTTTTACAAAATTTTATTTTAGTCCTAGTTAAATTGCTAGAAAATTTATTTTATTAAAATTTTAAACTCAAAAATTTGCCACAATATTCGATACCTAATTAGAACAGATTTGCCTAAATTTTATAAGTTTTAGTAGATTTAATGAAATTAATTTGCCAATAATATTATATAATTATTGATTACTTTAGAGCCATATCACCAAATTTTTATCACCATCATTGATTTTATCTATAATCTAACAACTGCGCTTGTATTCTGTGGGTTAAAATGTACCCATGGAGCTCCAATGCCCATCAAGACCAAAATTGTAGTTGGGTTATTGATCTCAATTTATAATCTAATGGCTAGGGTTAAATTCCATGGGCCAAAATGTACCCACAGAGCTCCAATACCCATGGGGCCTGAAATTACATTTGGGTCATTGATCTCCATTAAGATCAACATCCCAAATGCAATTTTGGGCCCCATGGGCATTGGAGCTTCGTGGGTACAATTTGGTCCACGGAATAGAACCCAAACCATTAGATTATAAATAAAACCAATGGTGGTGAAAAATAATTTAGCGCCAATTTAAAATATTAAGAAAAATTAAGGAATTATAGACATGAGCACTACACCTTAAACTAGTCAATCACGGTCACCTTTAGGGCTTTACTTTTACATTGGAATTTAATTTGTTTTTTAGGAAGGATTTGCCATGGTAATTAATGCATTTTCCTATTTTTTGTCAAGATTCACCAGGATTTCCTACAAATTTCTAGTGATTTAAAAAATTCACCAATAATTTTTTTTTCAAAAAAAGGAAAGATTCGCCAATAGAAATTAATATTTTTTCCAAAAAAATGGAAGATTTGCCAAGATTTTATATCTTTTTTCAGGAGGGGTTTCTTAAAGTTATCACTTCTTGCCTTAGTCAAGCCTCAGAGAGACATTCAAGTCTTTTGATCACCATTATCAGAGAGAGTGCATGCCCTTGGGAGGCAGAGGCAAAAACTAAATGATAAATGCTTGAAAACACAAATGATGTCACATTGTAGTGAAGATCTCATGGAAGGAAGTAGCTCTTCATGCCATGAGGAGATGATTTCTCAAATCTGCAAATACAAACACATAAACAACACAATATCTGCTCTTGCTACACAATGAATGACTTGAATCACCTTTATGATGCATAAAGATAACAATAATCATCTAGTTTACAAATGAATGGCTAAACATGCTTATATATGAAACTACAAACACTCTCGCCAAGAATTTTGTAATTGAAACATATCGTGTCGGCATAGGACATAAATAACAGTCACAAACTGACACATTGAAATTGGGCCTGACCTAAAATAGGGCAGGACTAGGGCATGGGTGCCCAAGTCCTCCCCCCTTATTTTAGGTAGGGTCTGTCTCAAGTGGTCCCCCTAGGTCCTATTTGCCAAGACACTTAGGGGTTTTCTCATAGGGATGCCAAAATATGATGCAAGATGTCCAAAATGCAGATAAAAAGACTCGGGAGCTAAACCTTAAGAGGGAAAAGCCCCCAAGGGGACATTTTCTGATGTTACATTTAGCCCCCACTTTAATGTATGTATAAACATAAGGCCAATACATGTATTAAAGTATGGTCAACAAACACAACAAACATGCCAAGCATGGAGAAGACATGCCCAACACATTGAAGACAATGACATGTATGCAAAACATGGAGAAAACATCAGATGCATAGAAGACAATTAATGCATGGAAGACATGAATGATTTCTTTTCTTTTCTTTTTCTCATATATATTCATAATGCAGATGCAAGTACAAGGAAAGTAAACACACCTCCCATAATGCAGGAAACACTCATCACACTGGTCTTTAAACTGCATATATGGGGCAACACACATGGAAGACACGCCAAACCTCCCAAAATGTAGGAAGCACTCATTGCACTGGTCTTTAGACTACATATGGGGCAACAGATACGCCAAACAAATCAAGCATGCCAAACACACACACTTTGAAGACACAGAGAAAACACGGTAGACAAGCGATGGAGTGTTCCTATTTCTAGGCTCATCACCATCTTAGGCACATTACAGGCACACACCGATGATTGGGCTTTACCACAACAATCATCGAAGACACGCTTAAGGGTTAAGTTAGTCACAGGACCGCTCTCCACCTCCCGATGAGGACTTTTTGAAAATGATAGGATGGGCACTCTCCGCAAGAGATACACCACCCTCGCCTTCATAGAGGGATTAAGATGATTGATTGATTGATTGATTAATTGCAAACAAACTTATAGTATAGGAAGTACTCATCACACTAGTCTTTAAACTGCACCTAAGGACAAGCACATTGCTAACATCTACAATAGACAACTTACCTTATATATGCCTCCACCTTAATGTGGTTGATATCATGTATCGATATCAAGCACATTAAGGTAGGAAGAAAACACACAAGGGAACATGGACTTTCGTAAAGCCCATGCCCCTCAAAGGTGACATGTACTTTATGATCGCCAAATGTTCCCACAAGCACATCCCTGCAAGAAACATGTTAGTGTCCACATAATTATGATAAACAACAAAATTAATGCATATGATCAATCACACAAAGTGCCAAGGTTATAGTACAAATTCGTAAATTGATGATAACCGTGGGGCTATATCATGAAAATCCTAGAACTGAGTGTCACCAAGGTGAGATTCAAAGACAAACAAAGTGCACAGAGCAACAATATTGTTAAGTTTTGTAAGTGAGATAAAAAACATCGTCAAAATCACTACGCAGAAAGCACAGAGTGCTTCTACTAGCCAAGCGTCGGATAGTATATTACAACCCCATTGTCATATTAGGAACTAAGTCCAATTTTTGATTTCTCACTAAAGGGACGCTAGGTTTGCATCAGTATAAATGTTTTTTATCCACCTGCTAGATAGAAACACTAGAGAAAGGAAAACAATAAATAAGAGAGGAGAAACAAATGTCTTAGGGATAGTCACGTAGGAGGGTGCCCCTAATTCACCAACCACAACACTATGTCTGTAAGACACAACACACAACAATGAAATTAGAGATAGAGGCAATATAGAAGAATGATGATACAAATAGAAGAAGGTCAAATAGAGGCGGTCTCCTAGTATCCCGGACCTTACAAGAGAATCAGGGGTCATCCCAGGAGGCCTAAACAACACATAACACATCACGGGGGAAACACATCATGAGAGATAAAGGGTTGGAAATACTTACCTGTTGCATCCCAATGTTAAGAGAATACATATCTAGGATATCTATCATGTTGTTTTGGTCTTGTTGATATTGCATTTACATTAAGTTTAGGATGATGGGAGGCTTTCTTTTCTTTAAAAGAATCATATCCAAAGTCACTTGAGTAATGTCTTGAAGCGGGTTCTATAGGTACTCAAATCCCTTGTTGATTTACATTGCATCCCTTACCTACATATTCACAATTGTTATAAATGATTTTAAATCCTCGACCATAGAAGGATGTCATTTCTTTAAGGGATAGTGATGTTGCAAGTATGTGCCTAATCGGTGTTGTCATTGATATTTGTTGTCATTGGTGTCAACTGTGTCCTATTCTATTGCTTGTTTAGAAGCCTTGTGTGTTGAGGATATTGAGAAAATTGGCCTCTCCAGAAGAATCAAGTGAGTTACAACAGAGTGTAGTATAGACAGTGAGTTGTATGCCGAAGAACAGTCCGATAGATTGCTCCACATTTCCTTCTACTTATAGATCTGGGTCCACAGATTGAAAGTTGTTCAAAGAGATGTCTAAAGATGCTAAATCCTAATTTTGATCCTCTAGTGTGAAGAATTGAGAGAGTTTTATTCACCATCTAGTAAAACCTGCTTTTTCTGTAAGATCAGTTGGGACAGGGAGAAAGTATTATGCTCCGCATTTCTTTGCAATAGAGAATTTTGCTTTGTGGTTCTAAAGGGAAGTCTGTGATGATGATAAGTGCCTAAAATTACAATAGTTCATGTTCTGGTGGTCCGCAAGCTATGTTTCTCTTATGACAGTTGAAGACAGTGAAGTTCATGTGTTCCAGTGTGAAGATCCCATTGTTAAAGTGGCTAAGGTTTGTGTGGTTTCTCCTGATGATTATAATGTGCTTGTGGATGCCTCATGATCATGTTCCTATCTTGACATTGGTCCGCATTAAGGAATTGAGATCATGTTTTGAAGATTGTTCCCAGATAACGTAGCGTGTAACCAGTCTTGGCTGACTTGGTTATTTCTAGTAACTCAGGAGATTGCTTGAAGATTGTGGAAGCGAGTTGTGGTATGGAAGTTTATGTTTGAGTCCCAGCTAATGCGTGGTGTGATCCACATAGATATTTACTTCATTTCCTTTGCATAATGTTGTAATACGTCAGGACCTATTTTGTAAATGTTTGTAATACTGACCTTGGAGATTGCTCCAATGGTTGATGATTGTAATGCTAACCTTGATGATCATTCCAAGGTTGATGAAGTGTATAAATACTTGTAGTTGGGTCATGGAAAAGGTGTCCTTGAGCGAAGATGGAAAGATAATAAGAAAGGTCCAAAAGACAGAGTAGAGAAGAGGCAGAGTAGAGTAGAGGTAGAGTAGAGCAGAGGAATTGTTGTACTTTAATCATAGACATAAACAGGTGTTGATCGTGGCAGTGAGCTGCCAGTACAGTTTAATAGCACTTAGGGTTTAACAGTCCTTATTGTAATCTTGCTAGGTTTAGGGTTGAGGCAGTGAGCCTGCTAGACCTAGTTGTTCTTCATGGCAATGAGCCAATATGTTTAGGCTAGTGGAGTGACCAATCTTGAACATCATTATTTCAAGATTGCAATATATATTGAGAGCTAATCCTCTCCATGGTTTTTCCCCACCTTGGGGTTTTCTATGTAAAATCTGGTGTCTCTTGTGTTCGATGTTGTATCTGTGGTTAAGTTTTTGAATTCATGCATTCATTGTTAAATCATAATAATTGTGGATAAGTGATTGATGTTTAATTGCATAAGTGTTTAAGTTTTTGAGACAACTAATTCACCCCCCTCTCAGTTGTCTGGGGCATATCAACAATTGGTATCAGAGCCAAGTTCCTCTAAATATAGTTTAATAGCTTGAGGAAGATCCAAAATGTCTTACAAGAAGGAAGCACCGCATTTTGATGGAATGAATTATGGTCTATGGAAGGCTCAGATGAAAAGCCATCTTCTTTGTCTTGGTTACAAAGTATGGAAAGTTGCAGAAATAAAATACACCATGCCTCCAAATTGTCTGATGACTGAAGATGAAATCAAAGAATATGAGATGGATGTCAAGGCAAAAGATGCTCTGCTGAGCTCATTAACCGACTCAACACTGATGAAAGTTGTGGATCTTGAAACTACGAATGAGGTATAGGAAAAGTTGAAAAATCTATATGTTCATGAGATGATTATGTGAAGGAAGCCAAACTACAAAGTCTAAAAGTGAAATATGAAAGTTTGAAGATGAAAACGTATAAGCCTTTATGTAAAAAGTTGATGAACTTGTCATAGAGATAAAAGCCATGGGAGGAACTCTCGACGATAAGGAAAATGTGATGAAAATTCTCAGATCTCTGCCCAAGTCCTACTGTCACAAGGTAGCTGCAATTGAAGAATTCATGCAAGTAAAAGAAGTTGATAGGGATCAACTGCTTGGTAAGCTTACTACCTTTGAAATGAGAGAGTTTGGTGATGCTCTACCGAAAGTTGAGATGGCCTTCAAAGCCAACACTCCCAGAAGAACTTCCAGATTAGAAAAGTACAAGGTAGAATCTAATGATGAGTTTGATGAAACTGAAGCCAACTTTGTGGACAAACTACAAAGAGGATCTAGTAAGTATAAAGGCAAATTACCTTTCAAATGTTTCTCTTGTGGTAAAGTAGATCATTTTGCTTCCATATGTCCTGAAAGAATTGAAAGAAATAGAAAAAGATATGAGAACATACCTAGGACCCAAAAGAAGTGTTATTATGTTGACGATTTTGATGATGATGAAGGAGTATTAGATAATGGCAAACCAGATAATACTAGTACCTCTAGAAATGAATGCTTGTTTATTGCTATTAAGGAAGATCCCGTGTCTACTAATTCTACTAGCTATGTGATGGAAGAAAAACCAATGGAAAGTGCTTTGGCTGCTTAAGTCATTAAGGACAAGGATGAATGGGTTGTTGATAGTGGTTGCTCTCACCACATGACTGGTGACAAAAGTAAGTTTATGAGTTTGGAAAGATATGATGGTGGACTGGTTAGGTTTGGAGATGATACAGCTGGTAAGATTTATGGGAAATGATCTATCTCTTTTGATGGAAAGCATAATACTGAAGATGTCTTGTATGTGAAAGGATTAAAGCACAATCTTTTGAGTGTGGGTTAGATGTGTGACAAGGGCTATGATTTAAGCTTCAAGGACAATGGATGCAAGATCAGGGAAAGCTCCAGAACAGTCATTGCAACTGGTAAGAAGACTAGAGGTAATATCTATCACTTGAAAGGAATTGACAACTATTTCTTATTGGCTCAGACTAATGAGAGTTGGTTATGGCATAGAATGTTGTGTCACATAAATTTTGATAATATTATGAAGATAAGTACTACACAGGCTGTTAGAGATCTGCCTAAGCTTGTGAGGCCTGCTAATCCTATTTGCAAGGAGTGTCAATTTAGGAAAAAAATAAGAACAAGTTTCAAAAGCAAGGACCAATGAGTTGGAGGACTACTTGAGCTAGTGCATACAGATTTGTGTGGACCTACCAGAGTAAGAAGTTTGCAAGGAGATAGGTATTTCATGTTGCTTATTAATGATTATTCTAGAATGACTTGGGTCACCTTTTTGAAAGAAAAAAATGAATCTCTAGATAAGTTCAAGGCATTTAAGGCAATGGTTGAAAATGAGATGGATTTGAAAATCAAATGCCTGAGGTCAGATAGAGGAGGAGAGTTCACATCAAATGAATTCAATTTCTTTTGTAAAGAATATGGAATAAAGAGACAGCTATCTGTGCCTAAAACTCCACAACAAAATGGAGTCGTTAAAAGGCAAAACAAAATAGTTCAAGAAGCTACTAGAACCGTGATGAAGGAAGTTGATCTTCCAGAAGCATATTGGAGAGAGGCAATTCACACCGCTGTATATATCCTAAACAGAGTCCAAGTAAAAGGTAATAGTTCTAAGACTCCTTATGAATTGTGGCATGGTAAAGTTCCTACTATGAAATACTTCAAAGTTTTTGGTAGCAAATGTTATATCAAAAGAGAAGAAGATTTAGGCAAGTTTGATGCTAGATGTGGTCAAGGAATCTTTCTTGGTTACTCCACTAAGAGCAAGGCCTACGGTGCTACAATAAGAGGCTGAATAAGATCATTGAAAGTGCAAATGTTAAAGTTGATGAATGTAAGGAAAGGTCTTCAGAATTAGGTGGATATGAATTAGATGAAATAGATGTTTTAGAAGTGGTGCAACATGAAGACAACTTAGATGAAGAAGAACAAGCTCTGGTAAGTGCTACCAAAACTCCAAGGTATGTAAGACTCAGTCATTCTGAAGATCAAATCATAGGAGATAAGAGCAAAGGGATCTTAACCAGAAGAAAAGCTATAGAGGAACAAGTAAATTTTTGTTTGATTTCCAAGATCGAACCTAAAACTGTGGATGAGGCTTGAAAAGATGAGAATTGGGCAAAGGCTATGGAAGAGGAATTGATGCAGATACAGAAAAATCAGACTTGGGATCTTGTTCCCAGACCAGCATATAAGAATGTTATTGGCACAAAGTGGGTCTTCAGAAATAAGATGAATGAGAATGGTGAAGTGGTAAGGAACAAAGCAAGGTTGGTATGCAAATGATGCGCTCAAGTTGAAGGAATAGACTTTGAAGAAATTTTTGCTCTAGTGGCAAGGATTGAAGCAATAAGGATGTTTTTGGCCTTTGCAACCTACAAAGATTTCAAGGTTTACCAAATGGATGTGAAATCTGCTTTCTTAAATGGAGAGTTGGAAGAAGAAGTCTATATTGAACAACTAGAAGGATTTCAATCATCGAATCAGGGTGACATGGTATGCAGATTGAAGAAATCTTTGTATGGATTAAAACAAGCCCCTAGGGCATAGTATTCATGGTTGGACATGTATCTAATTCAAATAGGGTTCAGTTAAGGTACTACAGACATCAATCTCTACTTCAAGATCAATGATGAACAAATTCTAATTGTTGTAGTCTTTGTTGATGATATTATTTTTGGAGGTACTAAAGGTATGTGCTTAGTTTTTGCTAGAGAAATGCAAAGTGAATTTGAAATGTCCATGTTTGGAGAGATGAACTTCTTTTTAGGTCTGCAAATAAGTAAATCAGATAAAGGTATCTTCATTTCTTAGTCTAAGTATGTGAAAGAGTTGTTAAATAAATTTTGGATGGAAGACTCTAAACCAGTTTGCACACCTATGATAACTGGTTGTAAGTTAAGCAAAGATGATAACTCACCCATGATAGACTAGAAAAAGTACAGATCTATGATTGGAGGATTATTTTTATATTTGACTCAAACAAGGCCTAACATAATGCATGTAGTATGTCTTTTGGTAAGATTTCAAGAAGAACCCAAGGAATCACATGTGATGGCAGTCAAGAGAATTCTGAGATATTTAAAAGGTACAATGGATTATGGTTTGTGGTACCCTAAGGACCATGACTTTACTCTCAATGCATATACTGATGCAGATTGGGCCGAAGATGTGGATGACAGAAAAAGCATAAGTGGAGGTGCATTGTTCTTGGGAAAAAGGTTAGTATCTTGGTTGAACAAGAAACATGATTCAATATCCCTGTCTACTGTAGAAGGAGAATACATTGCAGCAACATGCAGTTGCACCCAAGTGTTATGGATGAAGCAGACTTTGAAGGACATCAGAGTTGTGTACATGAAACAATTGCAATCTTTTGTGACAACACAAGTTCCATAAGCATAGCAAAGAATCCAGTAATGCATTCAAGGACAAAGCACATATCCATTATGTATCATTTTCTGAGAGAAAAGATGATAGAGAATAAAGTCAAGTTAGAGTATGTTTCTACCAAAGATCAGATTGTAGACAATTTCACCAAGCCTCTGCTTAAGGATACTTTTGAGTATCTCAGAGAAAAGTTAGTGGTCATCACCCCTCCTTCTCTAAACTAAGATGCATAATAGTGCATCAGTCCAGAGATCTGGATTGATGCCTTCTAGGGCTACTTCTTAGGGGGAGTAGTTAGAGAGTTCAGAAGAAAGATTGGATTAGAATAGAAAAGTGCAATTATGTGCCCTTTGCCATTGATGTCAAAGGGAGAGATAAGTAATGTAAAAAATTTAGAGAGAAAGAGTCTAGATGTGCAAAGAGATAGGGGAGAATCTTGTCCTGATGGCATTGCAGTTTTTCACATCATATGTTGCCATCAATGACAAAGGGGGAGATTGTTGCAAGTATGTGCCTAATCGGTGTTGTCATTGATGTCAACATATATTTGTTGTCATTAGTGTCAACTGTGTCCTATTCTATTACTTGTTTAGAAGCCTTGTGTGTTGAGGATATTGAGAAAATTAGCTTCTCTGGAAGAATCAAGTGAGTTACAGTGGAGTGCAGTATAGATAGTGAGTTGTATGCTGAAGAACAGTCTGGTAGATTGTTCCACATTTCCTTCTGCTTATAGATCTAGGTCTGTGGATTAGAAATTGTTCAAAGAGATGTCTGGAGATGCTAAATCCTAAGTTTGAGCCTCCAGTGTGAGGAATTGAGAGAGTTGCATTCACCAGAGTAAAACCTACTTTTTCTGATAGCTTAATTGGGATAGGGAGAAAGTATTATGCTCCACATTTCTCTGTAATAAAGTATTTTTCTCTGCGGTTCTAAAGGGTGAAAGGAAGCTAGGTGTGAAAAAATGCTTCCTACACTAATCTATTGAGGAGAGGGCTATGCAAATTCAACTTTATCCTAACTATTACAGCAATGTTAAACCATTAACATGAGATATTGCAGCAATACACATGAACCAGAAAGAAGACAGAAGAAGAGAGACAAAGATTTACGGTGGGGAAAACCCTTATCGGGTGAAAAACCCCACACTCAGAAACTTGCACAATGTATTAACAAATCTGAAATATGTTTACAATACACTTGCAATGTAAGCTTCAATGGTCTTTGACACTCATGTCTAGAGTCAATCCTACAGCATACCAGTACCTATAAACCTAGGATACAAACTCCATCTCCAAGCACCTGTATATATAGGAAATACAAGGTAATATTGGACCTATCTTGGAATGGGCATCCAACATGGCGTCTTGGACCAAAACCCATGCCTAGGGATACTTGGTCAACATTGTAGGATGTGTCTGACACTTTTCCACAGCTCCCATCCCAAAGAGGTCACCTATTCCCAAAATGGGCTATGACAGATGCTCTTACGACACTTACGACTGTCATAGAATCTGTCATAGTGGTTACAACTTACAGATGTAAGAGAATCTGTCATACACATGCTATAAATAGCATATTCTCTTACAACATGTCATATTCCACCTTGGGACACCCAAATATGCCTTATTCAAAGATGCTTCATGACACATGTCATCACCTGTCTTACAACCTTCTATTCTTGACTCTTACATGTCACAGATTCGTCATAGGAATCCGTCATAACCATTTTGGTCAAACATTCCTTACACAGCATAGAAGATGTTGACACATGGCAGAATATTTCTACCACTAAGTGGGATGCCTATCTCCTCATGTGAGGACAAAAAATACAAGTTGTCATAATCCATGTAGGATTGACACATCACCGTGCCACATCCCACAATATGACAATATGGATTTTCCAAATTATTTACAACATAGGCAATTAAACAATAAATACAAACATTACAAATGTAGAGAATTACCAAGGTTGAGACACCTTAATTCCCAACAAAGGGAAGTCTGGGATGATGATAAGTGCCTAAAATTGCAGTGGTTCATATTTTGGTGGTCCGCAAGCTATCTTTCTCTTATGACAATGAAGTTCATGTGTTTCGGTCTGAAGATCCTATTGTTAAAGTGGATAAGGTTTGTGCAGTTTCTCCTGATGATTATAATGTTCTTATGGATGCCTCCTGATCATGTTCCTATCTTGACATTGGTCCGTGTTAATGAATTGAGATCATGTTTTGAAGATTGTTCCCAGATAACGTAGCGTGTAACTAGTGTTGGCTGACTTGGTTATTTCCAGTAACTCCAGAGATTCCCTGAAGATTGTAGAAATATTTTGTGGCATGGAAGATCATGTTTGAGTCCTAGCTAAGGTGTGGCATGATCTGCATACATATTTACTTCATTTCCTTTGGATAATGTTGTAATAGGTCGGAACCTATTTTGTAAATGTTTGTAATGCCAACCTTGGAGATTGCTCCAATGGTTGATGATTGTAATGCTGACCTTGATGATCATTCAAAGGCTAATGAAGTGTATAAATACTTGTAGTTGAGTTGTGGAAAAGGTGTCCTTGAGCAAAGATGGAAAGATAATAAGAAAGGTCCACAAGGTAGAGTAGAGAAGAGGCAAAGCAGAGTAGAGGTAGAGCAGAGCAGAGGAATTATTGTACTTCAATCATAGACATAAAAAGGTGTTGATCATGGTAGTGAGCCTGGCAGTGAGCCACCAGTAGGGTTTAATAGCCCTCAGGGTTTAACAACCCTTATTATAATCTTGCTAGGTTTAGGGTTGAGGCAGTGAGCCTGCTAGACGTTGTCGTTCTTCATGGTAGTGAGCCAGTATGTTTAGGCCCGTGGAGTGACCAAGAAATATCATTATTTCAAGATTGCAATATATATTGAGAGCTAATCCTCTCTGTGGTTTTTCCCCACCTTGGGGTTTTCCACATAAAATCTAGTGTCTCTTGTGTTTGATGCTATATTTGTGGCTGAGTTTTTGATTTCATGCATTCATTGTTAAATCATAATAATTGTGGATAAGTGATTGATGTTTAATTGCAGAAGTGTTTAAGTTTTTAAGACAACTGATTCACCCCCCCTCTCAATTATCTGGGGCATATCAACAAGTGAAGCCTCATAGGTCTCGTAATCTATAGTATAAGTGAGAGTATTTTCTTTATTTTCTACCAGGGGTACTTTATGTTTCTTAGGTGCTTCAAAAGATTGCTTAGATGAGATAGATGCTACTTTTGATGTATCAAGGCTATTAATTTTATATTCCTCTATACCACAAGGATTAAAATCTAATGAGCCCCAATCATCACCAAAGAGTGCATTAGATGGTGTAGAATTTTGCACATCATTCATAGGCATTGATGAATCAACTCGTAAATTGTTTAAGCTCTTATGGTTGTAAACTAGTTTTGGCATTTCAATATGTAAATAGTTTTTTAGTTTAGGATCAACATGAATAATATGAAGTTTATCATTGAATATAAATTTGATTGAACGATGTAGGGTGGAAGGAACTGCCCTCAATGCATGAATCCAAGGTCTACCAAGGATCATGTTGTAAGATAAAGAACTAGGCATGACATGAACCAGAATAGATACAATTGTGGGACCCACCTTTATAGGTAAGGTTATAGTGCCTATGGATTGTCGTTCAACATTATCAAAGCCACGAATGCTAATGCCGTTTGGTTTGATTTGTGATGTGTCAACCTTGATTTTGTGTATAGTATGTCAATGCTACAAACATTAAGAGCTAATCCATTATCAATCATAACTCCTTTTACCATTGTTTTATTTATTGTGACAAAGATTATAAGGGGATCATATTGGTTTTGAACTTCAATTGACAGTAATTCATGTGGTTGAAAGAGAATATCCATTTTTGTCACATGCATGCAATCTAATAGAGTTGCTACATCATTTAGCTTAACAACAAGTGGTACAATCACCTTTTGTAAAGCTTCTTGGAGAATTCCATGGTATGTAGGTGATGTTTGTATTAAATCCCAAAGAGAGATCTTAGCTAGAGTGGCCCAAAGCTGTTTAACAAGATCATATTCTTGACAACTTTTATGAGTAAGATGAGGTGGTGGAGGGAGCATAGGTTGGGAACATGGAAGAGAGACAGGCACATGAAGTGCTTTCTTACTTTGCTTGTTATTACGGGTGTTGTATGTATGGGCAATTATATTTTGAACAACATGATTTCTTTGAGTAATTTGCTTTGCATGGTTGAAGATGTCACAGGGAGGTTTACCTTGAACCGTAATCACCAGCTTTAAGAAAGAGGGTGCACTAGGTTCCCCTCGGACAATCATCTCAGGAATATTGCTACCAAGTCTATTAATGAAGATTGAATTAACATTGTTTTCCTCGTGATTGTACCCAACATCCATCCCTAAAGGATTTAATGTGAGAGACCTTTTATCATCCACTAATACTACATCTTGGCTGGGGAGAGCATTGGGATGAGAGGAAGGTACATCATCATCATCATCATACTCTGTGGCGGAAAAAAGGCTTTTCACTCTCATCTTTCTCATGAGTATTCCTAGAGATGAATTTGGTTAAATCTTCTAATATCAAAGGATATGATCCTATGAGTAAAGTGAAGCTACTAAAATCATGTGTATAACAAAGTAATTGCAACTCATATATAGAACATATAGAAGCATCAATACCATTTACATAAGCTATGTGTTCTAAAACAAGAGGGTTCTCATTGGTGAAATTAGAGAAATTTTCAAAGTTTAGGATATATTCATGCAAAAATTTGAAAGAAGAATAACATGAAGATGTCATTGAATTGTTTTAAATGTAAAATCAGATTTTAAAATCTTTTCAAATTTTGATGCAAAAGACAAGTGCAAAAGAATGTATGAAAATGACCTAAAATGCTTGATTTTTTAATACTTTTTCAATGCAAATATATGAAAGAAAAGGTGTTGTACAGATTTTGATCAGGGGTAGAAAATAGTATGTCTATTTTCAGTCCAATAAAGCAATAAAACCCTTTACATGACACTCTTGATGCAAATCTAAGATGACGACAAGTCAAAACCTAGTGAAAATGCCCTAAATATGCAATTTTTAACAATTTTTCAATCCCAAGACCTAATGAAAGAGGTGTGGTAATGAATTTTATGAGGTGAAACAAATAATAAAAATTATATCAGTCACCTAAAATCGTAAAATCTTTTACAACACGCTTGGAGTGCAAACTAGGTCAAACCCTAGGGCAATTATAGCAAAAATGTGCAAATTTTCACCAAATTTTCAATACAAGGGCCCGATAACAAGGTGTTGTAAAGAATTTTAGGAGGGGAAGTAGTTAATAACCTTTATAACAGAAAATTAGTGCAAAAATATTCTTTACAACATGCTTGGAGTGCAAACTAGGTCAAACCCTAGGGCAAATATAGAAAAAATGTGCAAATTTTCACCAAATTTTCAATACAAGGGCCCGATAACAAGGTGTTGTAAAGAATTTTAGGAGAGGAAGTAGTTAATAACCCTGATAACAGAAAATTAGTGCAAAAATATTCTTTACAACACGCGTATAGTGCAAATCTAGAGAGTCGATAAGGCCAAATCTAGTGAAAATCAAGGTTTTCCAAGCCCTAGGTATGAGATCTTAATGAAAAATGCTATATGAATGTCTTGAAATATTATTTATGACGAAAATTATTTCCACTCAAATCTAAAAATGATTTTTAAACCCTACAATATGAAATGCAAATGCAAATCTAATGAAAAATCAATGAAAATGCTAGGTTTTTGTTGAAATTTTCTATGTAAAAATGCAAATTTTTGAGATCTAAATGCAAATTTAGAGTAGAATGTAACAATACAGCCAAATTAAAATTTGAATGAGTGCCTAAGATGAGTAGAAAAGTCTAAAATAAGATTTTGCCTACAAACCCTAGTTTTCAGAATTACTAGGTTATATGAAAAATTTAAAATTTCTAACAAAACCCTAGAAATTTTATGATGAAAAAGCAATGCAAACTATTGAATTTTTGTAATTTTCTACAATTTGACTCAGATATAATGTAAAAATAAGAAATTTGATGAAATTCAAATTAATTGATGCAAAATAGAAACCATAGAATGCAATTTTTTCAAAATTTTTAAAATTTTCAATTTTTTTATAATTTTTCCAATGCAATAAGATGAATGATAATATGAATGAATGAAATTAATGCAAATATAAACAAAAACAATCAACAAGGTGAAAACAAGTCCAACAACACGAGTTCACCAAAATGTAAAGGGTGGAAATTTGGATAGGTTTGATTAGATGGTTTGTTTGGACCTACCCTCCTTTCACCATTACATTCAAGGACTTTGAGTCAAGTGGAAATATACTATTAGACCCTTGGTCACTTAGGAATGTAGGGAAACTTGGATTTGTGTGATTTAATTATCAATTATGCTTAATTATACTCAATTAATACATCAAAACCCTAATTATGCAAATACGGAAGCAAACAGACAAATTACTAAAAATGCTACGATAGGAAGATGTAAAATGACAGATAAATGTGCACCAATTTTTGAAGTTAGGGAAGCAGAATAGTTAGGAACTAATGAGTGGGTGCCCTAGTCTACTACTCTAATTTTGTCAGGATCTGGGAACTTGATCTGCAACCTATTCCTGATGTCATAGAGATTTCTCTATCGTGGAATCTGGAGGACCAATTTGAGCAGGCGCCCTAGTCCAGGTCCCTGTTTTCAACTTTGATATGCAATTTTGACACTTTGCAACACTCCTCTGTAACTCCACTTTTCCTACTTCTTTAACTTGTAACCTACAATCACGAAAAAATGGGGAGGGGGTTGTGGTGTTTAGAGGCTTGCCTCAGTCAAGCCCCCGAAGAGACATTCAAGTCTTTCAAACACCGTTGTCAAAGAGAGTGCATGCCCTTGGGATGCAGAGACAAAAACCAAATGATAAATACTTGAAAACACAAATGATGTCACCTTGTAGTGAAGATCTCATGGAAGGAAGAAGCTTTTCATGCCATGATGAGATGATTGATCAAATCTGCAAATACAAACACATAAACAACATGTAATATCTGCTCTTGCTACACAATGAATGCCTTGAATCACCTTTAAGATGCATAAAGATCACAATAATCATCTAGTTTACAAATGAATGCCTAAACATGCTTATATATGCAACTACAAACACTCCCGCCAAGAATTTCGTAATTAAAACTTACCGTGTCGGCATAGGACCTAAATAATGGTCAAAAAATGACACTTTGAAATTAGGCTTGACCTAGAATAGGGCAAGACTAGGGCACAGGCACCTAAGTTCTCCCTCCCTATTTTAGGTAGGGTATGTCTCAAGTGGTCCCCTAGGTCCTATTTGCCAAGACACTTAGGGGTTTTCTCATCGGGATGCCAAAATATGATGAAAGATGTCTTAAATATAGATAAAAAGACTCAAGAGCTAAACCTTAAGAGGGAAAAGCCCCCAAGGGGACATTTTCTGACGTTACATGTTCATACTTTATTTTTGACATCATACATACATATGTCTATGGTATGTGCATGGATTATATTGTAAGTATTGGGATGTGCATGGATTATATTATATGTATAATCTCAATCAATGTTTGTGATTCAAAAGAGGGGTTATAGATCTTATTTCTGTTGTGATGATGAAGTCTTTCTACTATTATGCATGAAGTACATAGAGCCTCTAATTCCTTCATGTGGGATACCTAAGTAGGGCCAAAGAATTGGTTCCCTATGGAATAGATCTAGGTCTAAGTATATGTCATGATAAAGAGAGCTTACTCTAGATCTAGTGCAAGAATGTAAGTTTGTGGCTAGGGTTATTGTTAATTCCATGGTTTGGCAATCCATAATGTTTTTTTAAAAATTAGCAGCAACCAAGGGTGGTTATTACATTTGTACTTAATACATCATTTTATGGAGTATTCAACTACAAGAGAGTTGTCCATGATTGCTCCCATAACCTTGTAGAAATTAAAGATAGGGTAATGGAGATAAAACAAAGGCTTGTAAGAAGTTGCAAATAACAAATATACAAATTGGTAGAGTTATAGTGCTTACAAGTATCCATGATCCTAAAACAAGCTAAAACTTGAGTATAAGTAATCAACAAGTTAAAAAACATGCTTTTCTAGTGTTGATTTAAGGACATACAACTGAGAGGGGGGGGTGAATCAGTTGTCTCCAAAATCCTATTTCTTAGTTACTTAAAACCTTCATATATTCTAACAACATATCAACAATTTAATCATGGAAGCATAATGCAATAATTCAAAAGCGAAAACACAACACCGAGATTTTAACGTGGAAAACCCGGTTAAGGGAAAAACCATGGGGTGACTAACCCAAGATTGTATTCTCTGTTAAAAGAATAAGAAGAATAAAATGGCACTTGCCAATTAGGGCTCACTACCCAAGCACACTGCTCACAAGAGGCCCACTGCCTATAGGAGACACACTGTCTATATTACATACTTGAACTGGAAGTTAGCATCTTCACTATGCTTGAGTCAATTCCATTAAAGCTCAACATCTCTACTCTTCTTTTCTCTTCTCTTCCCTACCACCTTCTCATCATGACCACCAAGGATACTTTTGAATGACTTCACAACTCTTATTTATACATGACATCAACTTTGGAATGATCATCAAAGTTGGCACAATATACACTTATTTTATTACAGAGCAATTACAAAAATACAACTTGACTTATTACAAAAATTTCATGCACATCACTACACTGGTTGCCACACGTAGCTGGGACTTCAATCTTCTTCAAGGAACACCCCATGCTTCACAATACACCTTCAAGTTCATCTGTAACATGTGCAAGACATCTGGTCAGCCAGAACTAGGAAGAACATTATCACCCAAAGGTAAATCTTCAATTACAAGCTCAATCTTCAATACGAACCACCAGTACAAACTGGACATAGTCTAGAGACCTCTACAAGCTTGCTTGAATCACCAAGAACATCCGCACCACTTCTGGTTACTGTAATAATTTGCATCTTCATCAGGAACCTCAAGAACATAGCCGGTCATCACTATCACACTAGAAGGATCACTTGCAGACCTCCAAACTATGAACCAATCGAGTTGTCAATTCAAATTATCTTCCCAAACATGCCACCAGATCCACAGAACATGATGTTGTATTTCCTGATCTCACTAGACCTATTTGTGTCACTCTGTCACCTCTGAATAGTTGCCAGAGTTGGTTTTACTCTTATGACAATAACTCCTTAGCATTTTCATGCAGACCTCTCAAATCTTGACTAGATCATCTTCAGTCACATATCTACAAACCCTTTGATATGCATTCTCTAATCTTCATCTATCTGGGATCTTCACTTCATAGAGATTCACTATCTTTACTGTTCTTTCTCTATTTCTGATAGGACTAATTTTCTGAATATCCTCAGCACACAACTCATCCAAACTTTGTCATCAATGTAGCCGAAGTATGTTGACATCAATAACAACACCGATTAGGCCCATACTTGCAACAATCTCCCCCTTTGTCATTGATGGCAACATATGATGTGAAAAGCTATTTTAACCATCAAGACAAGAACTTTTCTTCATTGACTAACATAGCTCCCCCTATCATTGGAAACCATTCACATGTCTTCTCTTCCTTTACTTCTCCCCCTTGGATCAGCAACCATTTTTGTTTTTCACATGTCTTCTCTCCCCCTTTGAGATTAATGGAAAAGGACACATACTTGCAGCCACTTCTCATACTTTAGAATCATACTGATTGCTCCCCCTAAGTAGCAGCCTCCTAGCATCAATCCGGATCATAACATATGACTGTGGGATCCACTGGAATGATGCACATCAGTGCATCTTAATTCAGAACTGGAGGGGTAATAACCCCTAACTTCTCATCGAGGTACTCAAAAGTGTCCTTAGGTAGAGGTTTGGTAAAAATGTCTGCAATCTGATCCTTTGAGGGCACAAACTCTAATCTGACTTCATTCTTGTTCACTTGGTCTCTCAAAAAGTGGAACTTGATGGATATATGTTTTGTCTTTGAATGCATCACCAAATTTTTTGATATGTTTATTGCGCTTGAGTTATCATAGAAGATTGTGATAGGCTATTCATACTCCACTCTGATGTCTCTTAACATTTGCTTCATCCACAATACTTGAGTGCAACTGCCTACCACTAAAAGATATTCTGCTTCTGTAGTGGATAGAGATATTGCCTCTTATTTCTTTCTTAACCAAGAAACTAATCTTTTTCCCAAAAAGAATGCACCACCACTGGTACTCTTCTGGTCATCCACATCACCTACCCAACCAGCATTAGTATAAGCATGAAGAGAGAAATTGTGATCCTTAAGATACCACAATCCATACTCAACTGTTCCCTTCAAATATCTGAGAATTCTCCTGATTGCCATGACATGAGACTCTCTAGGATTAGCTTGAAATCTGGCAACAAGACCAACAACATTCATAATGCTAGGTCTAGTTTGAGTAAGGTAGAGCAATCCTCCAATCATTGACATATACTTTTTCTGATCAGCTTTAGGAGATTCATCATCTTTACTCAACTTACATCTAGTTTCCATGGGAGTATTCATTGCCTTTGAATCTTGCATCCCAAATTTCTTCAACAATTCTTTCACAAATTTGGTCTGTGATATGAAGATTCCTTTCTTTGTTTGAGTGATTTGCAGTGCCAAGAAGAAATTCATTTCCCCAAACATAGACATCTCAAATTCACTTTTCATTTGATTTGCAAAAGTTTTGCACATACTATCCTTCCCTCCAAAAATAATATCATCAACAAAATACTTCAACAATCAAGATATTTTCTTGATCAATCTTAAAATATAGATTACTGACAGTAGTACCTTTGTTGAAACCAATCTTCAGAAGATGTTTGTCCAATCTTTCATACTAGGCTCTTGGGGCTTGTTTGAGTCCATATAGTGTCTTTTTCAATTTGCAGACCATATCTCCATGATCAGACAATTAAAATCCATCCGGTTGCTCAATGTATACTTCTTTTTCCAAATCACCATTTAGGAAAGTAAACTTGACATCCATCTGATATACCTTGAAGTCTTTGAAGGTAGCAAAGGCAAGAAATAATCTGACTGCTTCAATCCTTGCCACCAGAGCAAAAGTCTCTTCAAAGTCAACTCCTTCTACTTCAGAATAACCTTTACAGACAAATCTGGCTTTGTTCTTATTACCTCACCATCTTCATTCAATTTATTTTAGAAGACCCACTTAGTTTCAATGACATTTTTGTCCTTAGGTTTGGGAACAAGATCCCAAGTGTGATTATTTTCAATCTACATCAATTCCTCCTTCATTGCTTTAACCCAACTTTCATCATTGCATGCTTCACTTACCATTTTTGGTTCAACTTTTGAGATTAGACAATACTTCACTGAGGCTTGAGCAATATTTCTTCTTGTTTGAACACCTTTGCTTCTATCTCCTATGATATGATCTTCAGACTGATTCAGTCTTACATACCTGGGAGTTTTGGGATTCTCTTGTACTTCTAGTTCTTGGATAGGTTCATCCAAGCCTGTCTCTTCTTCTTGTATTTCTGGATTCTCTAAATCAGTCTGAATTTGGACTAGAGTTTGGACTTGTTCTTCTTGGTTTGAGATATCATTTTGATCATCTGCTTCATACTCATAGTAGCTTGAGGGATTTTTCATGCTTTCATCAACCTTCACATTTGTACTTTCTACAATCCTTCTTAATCTCTTGTTATAACACCGGTAAGCTTTGCTTTGAGTAGAATAACCCAAGAATATTCCTTCATCACTCCTAGCATCAAACTTGCTAAGGTCTTCATCTCTTTTGATATAGCATTTGCTACCAAATACTCTGAAATACTTCACAATAGGAGTGATGCCAAACCATAGTTCATAAGGAGTCTTACCAGTCTTGCCTCTGATTTGTACCTAATTAAGAGTATAAACAATAGTACTTACAGCTTCTCTCCAATAGATCTGAGGAACATTTGCTTCCATCATCATGGTCCTAGAAGCTTCCTGAATGGTTCGGTTCTTTCTTTCCACTACTCCATTCTGCTATGGAATCCTTGGAGTAGATAACTATCTCTTTATCCCATGTTTCTCACATAATTCTATGAACTCTCCGTATGTGAATTCTCCACCTCTATCAGACCTGAGGCATTTATGTTTATTCCAATTTTATTTTCTACCATAGCCTTGAATATTTTGAATTTCTCAAGTGCTTCAGATTTCTCTTTTAAGAAAGTTACCCACATCATTCAGGAATGGTCATCAATCAGCAACATGAAATATCTATCTCCTTGCAGACTCCTGATTTTTTCCAAACCACATAGATCAGTGTGCACCAAGTCCAACAATTCGGTGGAAGAATGTTCCTTACTTTTGAATGAGAGTCTATTTTGCTTACCTAACTAACATTTCTTGCACAAGCTATTAGCAGGTTTCACTACTCTTGGAAGATCTCTTACAGTCTGAGTGTTGCTTATCTTAATGATATTAACAAAATTCACATGACACATTCTCTTATGCCACAACCAACTCTAATCAATTTGAACAAATAAGCAACTTTTTCCAGTACCAATTAAGTGAAAGATGTTACCTTTTGTCTATGTACTGGATGCAATCTCAGTTCCAGAGCTTTCAAGGATCTTGCATTTTCTATTTTTGAAACGGAGATCATAGCCTTTGTCTACCAACTGTCCAACACTAAGAATATTATGCTTTAAACCTTCAACATACAGAACATCACTGGTTTTGTCTTTTCCATCAAAATAAATGGTTCCTCTGCCTCTAATTCTACCAGCAGAATTAGCTCCAAACTTTACAACTCCACCTTCATATCTTTCCAGGTTTATGAACTTATTCTTGTCACCAGTCATATGGTGAGAGCATCCATTGTCAATGACCCATTCATCCTTTCTTCAACCTGAGCAGCCAGAGCCCTTTCTATCTTATGATTGGCAGATTCAATAGGGATTGGATCTTCTTCCTTGATGGCAATAAACACCCAGTCACTTTTGGATTTGTTTCCTATCTCAAATTCATCATCTGTTACTACTTCATCATCATCTTCTTGAACATAGTAACACTTCTTTTGAAATCTTGATATATTAGGGTTAGGCCTTGAAAATCTTTCCAGACATCTTGAGGCAAAATGACCAATCTTGTTGCAATTGAAACATTTGAAATGCAATTTTCCTTCATACTTATCGGATCCTCTTGGCAGTCTTTTTGCAATAAGGGCTTCAAGTTGTACAGCTTCTGACTCATCTTCTTCCAGATCTTTTCTTGCTCTATCATACCATGTTGATTTCTTTGAGGAACTTTCTCCTGGGTCATATCTTTGTTTGCCTTTTGTAGAGGCACTAGATTTGAATGCAGATTCAGTCTTGGGGAGTGCATCTCCAAACTTAGCCAACTCAAATGTAGCTATCTTCCCAACCAATTGATCCCTTGTAATATTTATTAAAGATCTGAATTCCTCAATAGCAACAACTTTGTGTTTGTAAGTAGGAGGTAAGGATCTGAGAACTTTGGCAACAATCTCATCTTCATCCAATGTTCCACTAGCACATCTAATGCTACAAACAAGCTCATTTACCTTTGGCATAAATGAAGTGATATTCTCATCTTCACTCATCTTCAGGTTTTCAAACTTTCCTTTCAGACTTTGTAACTTGGCACATTTAACATATTTGTCTCCTTCATGCAGAATCTCCATCTTTGTCCAAATTTCATAAGCAGTTTTCAATCCCATAAAATTTGTTAGCTCTGTATCAGACAAGGCACTTAGTAAGGCCTCTTTAGCTCAAAGATTATTTTCAGCATTTCTAATTTCATCCAGAGTTGTTGGACCATTCTTTGGGGGAATATACTCATTTGTAGTCATGTTCCAATAATGTTCTCCCATGCATTGTAAGTGACATTCCATGCGGCTTTTCCAAAGTGGTTAAGCTTCTTCTAGAGGAACTTGGCTCTAATACCAATTGTTGATTTAAGGACAGACAACTGAGAGGGGGGGTGAATCAATTGTCTCCAAAATCTTGTTTCTTAGTTACTTAAAACCTTCATATATTCTAATAGCATATCAACGATTTAATGATGGAAGCACAATACAATAATTCAAAAATAGAAACACATAACACAAAGATTTTAACATGGAAAACCTGGTTAAGGGAAAAACCATGAGGTGACTAACCCAAGATTGTATTCTCTGTTAAAAGAATAAGAAGAATAAAATGGCACTTGCCAATTAGGGCTCACTACCTGAGCACACTACTCACAAGAGGCCCACTGCCTATAGGAGACACACTATCTACAGAAGAAAATAAGTATCACATACTTGAACTGGAAGTTTGCATCTTCACTATGCTTGAGTCAGTTCCATTAAAGCTCAACACCTCTGCTCTGCTTTTCACTCCTCTTCCCTACCACCTTCTCATCATGACCACCAAGGATACTTTTGAACAACTTCGCAACTTTTATTTATACATGACATCAACTTTGGAATGATCATCAAAGTCAACACAACATACACTTATTTTATTATAGAGCAATTACAAAAATACAACTTGACTTATTACAAAAACTTCATGCGCATCACTACATTGTCAGCCACACGTAGCTGGAACTTCAATCTTCTTCGAGGAACATGCCATTCTTCGTAAAACACCTTCAAGATCATCCGCAACATGTGCAAGACATCTGGTTGGTTAGAACTAGGAAGAACATCATCACCCAAAGGTAAATCTTCAATTACGAGCTCAATCTTCAATGCAGACCACCAATATGAATTGGACATAGTCTAGAGACGTCTACAAGCTTGCTTGAATCACCAAGAACATCCACCCACTTCTGGTTACTGTAATCATTTGCATCTTCATCTGAAACCTCAAGAACACAGTTGGTCATCACTGTCACACTAGAAGGATCACTTGCAGACCTCCAAACTACGAACCAATTGAGTTGTCAATTCAAATTATCTTCCCAAACATACCACCAGATGCACAGAACATGATGTATTTCTGGATCTCACCGGACCTATTTGTGTCACTCTATCACCTCTGAACAGTTGCAAGGGCCGATTTTACTCTTATGGCCATAACTCCTTAGCATTTTCATGCAGACCTCTCAAATCTTGACTAGATCATCTTCAGTCACATATCTACAAACCCTTTGATACGTATTCTCTGATCTTCATCTATCTGGGATCTTCACTTCATAGAGCTTCACTGTCTTTACTATTCTTTCTCTATTTTTGATAGGACTAATTTTCTCAATATCCTCAGCACACAACTCATCGAAACTTTGTTATCAATGCAATGGAAGTATGTTGACATCAATGATAACACCGATTAGGCCCATACTTGCAACATCTAGGACTAAAGGAGTGGGAGAGGGCTTTACAAATTCTAGAAAGAGCTAGAAAATGGATTCTAATACATCAAATTATGTGATTCACCAAGTTGTGTGAAATTGCCACTTTCTAGGTTGTTACAAAACCATGATGATAGTCATAAAACTACCATTGAAAAAAATAAAATGGGTGCATTATGCATCATTTGCTTCATTTATCCACATTATATTACATTGTACAATAAACCCATTTAAATATTATCACTTAACTAGTGAACTATGAAGTACCACACATGTATATATATATATATATATATATATATATATATATATATATATATATATATATATATATATATATATATATATATATATATAATGTGTCTCTATTTTAATTATTATAAAACAAATCTAGAGAGAAATCCATCATAACTAAGTGCCAAATCACAAATAGGTTTAATTTAAGATTTGGTTAACAATTCTAGTTAGAGACCAATTTTTTTAATAGTCCTAAGATAATGAAAACAAATGAACATTAAGATTATTAACTAATTCCTATGAGTGATTTAATTTTATTGGACACTCTTAATATGGGTTTGATCGAAGACTAGATATAACTTAAATGATGACATGTAACTTATCAATTTGAAAACCATCCATTACCATGAACATAAAATCAATAGTAAATCAATACATTTAAATAAGAACATATGTTGTTCACATTATCCTTTTTATGCATTGTGAACACACTCAAATCTTGTGCAAACAAAAAATAATAATTTATTAGAATAAATTATGAGCATAATTAATAATTAAACAAGGGTTGTAGTGCAGCTACAGTCCTTGCCAAGGGCTGCTAGGACAGGTGCAAAGCAATTGTATACAATAACATTTCTGAGCTATATGTCCATTTGCTCTCTGGCTAGGCCAGTTTCATTGTCAAGGGCTTTCATAGGGTGGCTGTACAATTCAGGCAAGGAGGATATAAGCAAGGGGCATTGAAACACAACAAATGTGAAACACATTTGTTATGAAAGCCATGATGTAATTTTGTCAATACTTGTTAGGTGAGAATGTGGCTACATGATTTTACAAACTTCAACAATCATGAGCCAGAGATGACAAACATGAGATGTTGATGAAACTATAGAGATGCTGCACTAAATGTGCATTTTGAATTACATGTGTTATAGATTGATGTCTAAAAATAGATAAAAGTAGAAAATTTATAGAAATGTTACTTTGCTTTAGGCATTTTGAATTACATGTGTTATAGATTGATGTCTAAAAATAGATAAAAGTAGAAAATTTATAGAAATGTTACTTTGCTTTGGCTTTACAGCTGGACATATAAAATATGAAATACTAAACAATAGAATAAATATGTTGGGAACCACAACTATCCCAATAACATCAACATCAATTCATATTGCATTTCATCCAAATGCTTTTCTAGTAGCTTGAATCCTAATATCAAGTTGGGAGAGCATATTTGAGGCACTGGCAAATTAATGTCTATAATTAGAGAATGATTCCATATGAGTAGTTTAGACAAGTATGACGAGTAAGGATGGAATCTTATCTCAGAGTTGAGTTGTGTGTATATAATTAATGTCACATCACCCACAAAACAGGGGGGACAGAAGTTAACACAGATTAACAGGATCAAAAGTTTTCCTTGACATGGTAAGCATGCAAAGTCATTTAAGTATTGACACCAACCTCTATTCCCTAGTTACAATTTGAAAAAGAACTTGTTTGTTCTTGTGACGAGCTGTGAGTACACCACTATGTTTCATATTTATCCTTTTGAAGATAGGCCCTAACAATTAAGTGTGATGCCATGATCCTTTTAGTTATAACTTAAAAAATATTGGGACACATAAACAAGCCATTTTTTACCAGGCGAGGTGTTCCTAGCATGAAAACAAGGTCTTAATCACCTGCATAACATGTAGTCCTAGTTTACAGATTACCCAAGTGGAAAGAATGGATATTACAAACAAGGTTCAATGGCATCTTGTACCTGGCTGATTCAAACTAATGTGATTGTATGTACATAAATTGGTTGTCTGTTAATATGGCATGTAAGAAATAGCCAATTACACAAATTAGAGCCATGCATCAATGAAGAAAACTTTGACCTTTGCTAAACTAGATTAAAAAGTGCCTCTTCTCCAAACAATTAAAAAACTAGTAGCTATTGAGGCATACTGCTAAAGCTTGATTCCATACAGGAACAATGTTTAAAATTCACCAGGCTTAACTATTCCTTGAAAACAAACATGCCTTTCCCTTTATCAGAATTCTATAATCATTTGAACATTTGTGGTTTAATTTGTTATTCCATGGAAACAAGCTATGTAGGGTATTTCACAAGACGAAAGTTATTGACTTGACCATTCATCTCACTGAAGAAATATGTTCTCTCAGGTGATTCAGAGTTATGATCATATAATTTTGACAGAGTTGCATGCATTCTACCTCATATAGAAAAAAGTAAACCTCCATGGGCTTAATCCTATGAGATGAAAGTGCTGGATTAACTAGAAATTTTTACTTAAAGCTAAACTAAAACAAACTTTGTACATAAGAGTTCTAAGACCTATCCATCTCTAGAAGCAATAAAAAGTAATGGGTGCTAGCCAAAAGAGCTCTAAGTTAATCTTCAACGATGGTTGCTCTTAAATACAGTCTAGACAAAGCATTTTTTGAAATATGTGAATGCATTCAAAGTTGTATGAAAAAAACATTAACCTTCCATGGACTCAATACCATTAGATAGAAATGCCAGAATAATGATTCTTTTTAACTTGGAGTTGAAATAAAAACCAGCTTTGCAGAAGTAATTCTCTAAACTATCCAAATCTGGCAGTAATAAAAATTAATGGGTATAAGGTAAAATAGCTCTAGATCATCTTCAAGGATAGTTGATCTTATTTGAAACAAAATTTTGATTACTCTTAGCCTTCAGAAAAGCTACAGATTAAAGAAGCCTAAAACACTTTAGTTAAACAGAAACTGTATGAAGAAATCTAGTGTGAAAGTCATCCAATTATTGACACCAACCTTGCTTCCCAACTACAGTTTGAATGAGATCCTCTTTGTTTCTTTGAGTACAACCACTAACATTTGAATTTGTCCTTCCTAAAGACAGCCCCTCACAATTAACTACAACATCAAATACTTTCACTAATAACATTTTGGGATAGACAAACAAGACAAATTTCATTAAGTGTTTAACTGGCCAATAGAGACTTATGTCATTGTAAAACTAGGAAGAGAGTAGTTGTTAAGAATTGGACTGGGTTAGAGGAAAAGGAAATTAGATGACCAAGCAATCTAGGGGCCTTCCTTATTCTTACTAATATAATTGAAAGGATGAGTTAACACTCAAAATAATTAAAAATAGTTAGTCAGATGCCTAAAAACTAAGAGTTTGTAGTGACACAAGTTATAGTGCAAGCAATCTAAAGTAAATTTGGTTATACATACATAGATATAGTTTTGGTACATTCACTGAGATTACATGTTATAATCAAATGAGATTATATGTTATAAAGAAATAATTTGTAGCACACACAAAGGAAGTATTTGATATTTGATATACTAGTCTCTAATTTCTAATACAATGATAGATGAAAGTATTAGTTTTTGCTTTCTATCAAGTCCACTAAAAGTTTCTGACTCATGGCTATAAAACAAAAGGAATTGCAAACAACACTACAGGCTGACCAGTACGATACATTTGTAGCTAGAGGCCCAATCTATCCAAAAGGAGATAAAAGACATCCATAGGAATAGCCCAACCAACTGTTTCTTTTGCCTATGTTTTCTTCAAACACAGGTACAAGATCGTTCCTACAATACAACATGATGAATATGTTATCAACAACAATATGCATCGTCCACATATAATAACATGAGGCTATCTCAACACTTAAATATATGTATGAATATCAATACATAGCATATGAGGCAAACAAGATAATTTCATAATGATAAAGACAATTAACGCAAAATTTGTCATGAAACAAAATAGTAGTGTATTTCTATTGGGCAATGCCATCAAAAACAAGAATATATGATCATCTTCTATTGTATATAAGCAATGAAAAAGAAGACCATTCCATACGGTAAACAAAAAAGAAAAACTATTATATTATATATTCCATATGAGGAACAAATCAAAGTAGAGCAATCAAAGTAGAGTAAGATGTTGGCTTGTAGCTCCATTATCCTAGTACAATGGGTCCTTTATGCAACTACTAGGACATTGTACAAGCCCTATATTTAAAGGTTGTTCTTAAATATCATCCACTTCAACAGTCAAAGATTAATCTTGGCCAATTCTCTAATAATTTCAAACATGTTATGCAAGTAACACCATCACTCACAAGTTGCAACAATACATTTGGGATTTGAAGAAAAGAGTTATATAGCCATCTACACATTCTCCCAAACCAATGAAATGTGAAATGTGAAACTTTGTCAGTCATTAATATATGATTGAAAAATAAATTTCACTTTATTTTAGAACATATGAAAAATTCAACACCAAGTTGACTGATGGCAACTTACAAACCTTGCCAATGTTAGTAAACTAACCACTATGCCATGTTCTGAATGTAAACTCTAAAAATCATTTTTGCATGGAAGGTCATTCCCACATGTTTTATGGTAACATTAATAACAGCTGTGATTTTGGAGAAATTTTCATTGCATTGAATATCTCAACTTATTGTCATCACATTTGAGAAAGCAAACATAATGCAATGGTGTTATGGTCACTTATGCTTAAACAACTTGAAAACACCCATAATCTAACAAACTAATAATGTTCATGATATAAATATATGTTGTTTACCTTTGAATTTATTCACAAATGTCCTGTGAGAAGAGGACTGAAAAAAATGAATTTTGGTAAAATGTTAATGAAAACAATTGTTTTTAAACATAGGAATTCTTTAGAACAAAGATTTTAGCAGGGAAACATTTCTGCATTTCTTATAATCTATAGATAGTATATAAGTTATTTATCTAGAAAACTTCTACACAGGTTCTCCCGAAGAGATTTGACAAAAGATATGAATTTTGTAAAGGCAAATATATTAAAATTTTGATTCATGAAATCTAGCCCAAATATGTTCTGATTCCAACAGAAATATGACAATCAATGTGCCAAAAGAAACAAAGATTGTAGTGCAGACTGTAGAGGGGAATCTTAATTGATGAGATTACAAGACTAGTTCACCAGTTGCCAGATACAGTCACTTGACAAGCAGACATATTTATAGTTTAACATCTAGAGTACACAATACACTTGCATTGAGCATAGGAACCCAGTACATGATATCGCACTGCTGGAGTGCCCAAAAGTTTTGACAGAAGTAAGTTTCTCATGAAGGCCCTACTCAGGCCTTTTGGTGTGGAGACTAAATCACAAATAAAAGGACCAGTGTTCTAGAATTGGTTAATGCAACAAGAAAACGGAGTTTATTTTCTTAACTCGAACTAGAACACTCATGTATTTTTCCTGTGTTACTTATTTTCGTCATCAAAAGTGAGAAATAGAAAACTTTCAGGCTAAAAAATAGGTCAAGCTTTCAAATGTATAGTAAAAAAACAAATAAGGCATGTTTTTAAACTCACTGTTAGGACCGCCCAATTGCTCAGTAACTGCATCGACAAAACGCTCATGAAGCTCTGCAGTCCATCGGAGATGTGGCTTGGGATCTATGGTTAAAACTAGGTAGGCATCTACAAGAAGACTTGTTCCTTCGAGAAATCCTCCCTGTGAGTCCTCAAAAGATTGGGGCTTCTCATGGGAAGAAATGCTTGAATTGCTTACCTGATACATTTTCTACAAAAAGCCCAAAACTACACAAGATGGTAATAACACATCACTGGAAAATGCCAAATTCATTTTAGGAATTTCCACAAACAATGTCGACTCTCACTTGCACGTCTTCAACTCACATAGGCTGAGCAGAAGGGCTTTTCCTGAAACCTTACCTAAGGTTTTCTTTTCTGCGACAATCTTCTATTTCTGGCTGCACCTATTAGCAAAATAGTTTGCAGTTATGCTCATTGAGGGGATCTGGAGCTTATTATTGCAACTTTTGTCAAATGTTAAGAAAAATTTCCAAGGGTTTCAGTAAACTTAGCCTTTAGGATTACTATTCCTCCGACCCTATTATTTGAAAGTTTGGGGAATGTCTTAGAGCAGATATGTTTTTTTAATTTTTGGATTCAAAGGTTAAGTTTGCAACGCTCATTTCTAAAGAAGACAAAAGCCTGTGTTAGAAAACTATTGCCACTTTTAAATGTTATCAAATTTACAAGCACAAAATGAGACAGTAGTGACTGACCTGAAAAGCAACTGTAGCCAGAGGGAGACCCATGCCCTTATAGAGAGCAGAAGGGCCTTCTTTGCTGGCAATATTTTGTACCAATTCCAAAGCAGAAGGCCTTGTTGAATTCATGGGTTGCTGCAAATGAATTCTAAGAGTATCAAGTGGGTGCCCTGCATGAACACCCGCCATCCCTCCAAACCCACCAGCAACAAACTCTCTTCCCCAGGTGCTTGCAAAAAACTCTGGCCAAAAATCCATTCTAAGTTATAAGTGACAAGTCATACTATTGTTATTGCTCTCCCACCACCCACCTGAACTTTTCGTCACCATTCTCCACTCTTTCCGCCCGACTTGTGCTGCCATTAATCCTTCCATTACAAAGCCATATTTTCCTTTGTGCCCTAAATCGGAAACCCTGGCTTATTTTACCGTCAATAGACGGATTTAAAAATAATAATTACTCAATTGGATAGATATTGAGAGTCATGTGAGAAATGTAACTGCAGATAAAGGACAAGGAAAGAATACGTGAAAAATACATAAAGGGCCCATCAAATGATGACAAATTTAAGTGTCAAATGATGGGAATTAAATGGGTAGTCAGAGGTGTTAAGGGATAAAATTTGCCTTGGTGGGATTCAAAACGAGGGCCAGACTATCACTTGTTTGAGCTTCTAATTCAGAAGTTAGAATATTAAAAAAGCAAATTTAAATGATATGAGATGCCCAATTGACATGCTCAGAAAATATGATTTTTTGAGCTGGAGGCAAAACCATGGATGCCATGAAGAGAAGCCTTAAGGGCCACCATCTCCATGAGAGCCTGAATAGCAAGTGTAACCACCATTAAGACACTTTTGCCTTGTGTAATTATGAATGACTGTATAACTGATTGGCAAACGTAAACCAAACTCCCCAAATTTTATCTACGCCCTGCAAATGCGAGCTCTAGAACAAGGCATGGACTTCTATCAAAGCGTAAACCAATTTACATGCAAATTTTCGCCCCATGTTCAAGCATGCAAACAGGCATTTGTTTGGAAGAAAAGGAAACAGACAGCTGCAAAAACCCCATACCCCTGCAATTTTTTACCCTTGCACACAGACAGGTGTGGGATACTTGTCTTGCAAAAAAAACCCAGCTGACACGTCCAAAGCCATGCATATCATCCCTCTCTCGTCTGCAATTAAAAAACCCTAGAGAAATTCACAACCAATGGCTGCACAGGAAAGTGCTTGTAGCATCCAAAATCCTCTCTCCTCCACAATAAAAAACTCCAGGAAAAATTGGTGCCCAATGGTTGCCTTTGGTAGGGACTAATAAAATAACTATATAATCCAATCAATTGTTCTTTGTTTATCATAACTTTAATTAATAATTACATAATTTAATATAAATTATCAAAATTACCTCACTCAACAATAATAATTTAAATTCAGGTACTCAACAATAATAATTTAATTTCAAACCAATAAATTTAGGTATTGATTAAAATATTTTTATTCTATGGCGTGTCACATTGTCCATGTCTCAATCAACTTGATACCATTAACTTAAGATCTCTGAATATATAATTTGGTAGGAAGTGGGCAGTTGAACATTGATTGTGGATCAAATTCATACCCTGACTTTTTTACCTCTGTCATCCTCCATCAATCTACTTACAACGCTATCCATCATAAAGAAGGGTAATTTTTGATTAAGTAAATTTATATTGAAATATAATTTATGAACACTTCATATATAAAATCTAAAAGCAAAAATTAACACATTGTTTATTATTTTGAAAAAAGAAAAAATGACTTCTAAAACTTCCCTTCATACACACCTAACCGTTTTTCAATTGAAAAGGTTTTCTACCTACTCTCATTAAAAATATGTATGTTCTATGTAATCTTAGTTCTCCTTTCATTATTGTTGTGGTTGTGAGAATGATAGGAGAGGTTTGAACTTCGCTTTGAAGGTTGTCATTTCTAGAGTAGAGTGTGACATGAATCCATAATTTCGTGACAAGCGAGGTTCAAATTTAATTAATTTAGAATGTGATTTACGATTCAAAATCCCATTTACAATTTTAACACTCCACTAATTTGCTTAAACGATCATAATCAACAGATAAAATGGGAATTTTTATTTTATCACTACATGGCAGAGCCAATTCTAAGATGAGGCCGGATGCATATCACCTTTGATTGTCGTTATTTTTTTAGAATAGTGTCCGGTATCTCTCTTTCAATATTTTAACGATAATAATTGTGGAGACTTTTTTTTGGAATTTGATGGTCTGCAATAAAACTTTGATGGAGTGTCTATCCATTTTAGGTAGCTAAAAGATTTTAAGAGGGCTAATAGTTAATTGACGTTCATTCGATTCAGAAATGTACTCAACTGTGGCGAGAATGAGGAGTTTCTTACAATGTTTGGAAATATGATGCAAAATTGATGTTATTGGGGATTATTTCAGTGATGCTGGTGGCAATGTCCAGCTTGATTTCAAGCACAAGCATTCCTACAAAGTGTTATAAAAAAATTTCTTCTTGTAATTATAAAGATATCGAGTTAGCAAATACCCACTGCATCAGATGATCTGCTGGTTTGGGAAAAAATATCTACACATGATAAATAACTGTAAGGAAATATGGCTCCTTCAAATAGTTCTTATTTTTCCATAGCTATACTTTGTGGCTTTCCAATCCCTTGTTTGCAAAGTCTTCATGGGCTTTGACTTTTCTGCTCTTAAAGTTGCTGAAACAGGCACTGTTTTTAAAGATCTTATGTTAAGAATAGCCGGTTAAATGTATCATTAATTTTTAGGCATTTGGCTTACTAACAAAATTATAGCCTTGCAAAAAGCTATATGCATGGTACCCTAACCCTATTTTAATACTAACCAAATTCTTTGCAAGACTAGTACTTCTTTAAAGCGTTGAAATCGGTTTGTGTTAAAAGCGGTGAACTTGGTTGATTTAGGGGAGTAATGTATTTTTCCAACAGGTTCTCTGCTATCATTATTTCTTAAAAAGCACATTGCCTTACTGGTTGCAGATTACTCAATAAGCAGATTTTATGGGCACATACTATTAACGGGATTGTTGCTGCTCTACGTTCACATCACAGCTGAAGCAGCAGGAATGGACGTTGCTACCTTTTTTTTATTACTTTGTAGGAATGCATGTATGCTTGAAATCAATTCTGCATTACATTTCCATACATGGTAAGAGCCCATTCATCCTCTCAGCTGATTGCATAAGCGCACAGGGTTAAATGGCATAACCCACAATCAGTTTCTGTCTGCAGTTAATTAGATGTTAACAGAATCTAAGGGAAAAAAAGGAAGAACTTAAACAACTGATGAGATGTTTGTTAATTTAGAACTCCATTAACAAATAACTTATGGGCTATTTACTTTTAAGTTAAGAAAAGGGTTGCCAGAGACATAAGAAATAACTTTGAAACCTTCGAAAATCCTGCAGATATATTGTTCATCAGCCGTTGGCCTTACCGGATGTTAACGTCGATGAAATGAAGGAATTCGTGGAGCAGCAGCTGGGACCGGATTTCAAAAGCGCTGTGTACTGGTAAACCACAATTTTTGGAGGTTTAAACACCAATTATGGTGTAGCTATTCTTCAACGTCAAAAGGTTCAGCAGTTAATAGGATTAGTTGTCCTACTTTTAGTGGGCAAAATTTATATTTCCACCATTAAATTGTTTGTTATTGAAGAATAACTGTTAACAACAACATCCTATATTTGTTAGTAATCAATTATGTGTTTTGAGAATCTGGACATCTTTTATGAGAAATTTGTACAGTACTTTGCAGTGCACTGGCAAAATATCGGGAGCCATATGAGCCACATTGCTATATGGAAATGGAAATGGATCTTTTTATGGTATTTGGGCGACCTGATTTTGGGTCTACAGGTGGCTTATAACATATGAGACTACCTCATACTCCCAGTATGCAGGAGGCACCTAACTGTGCTTCTAATATGAGGCATACATACCCTACCCTCTTCAAGATTTGAACTTGTGACCTCTCTTTCAGGATTCATCTATAAATAATTAAAAATAATTTGCAACATAATATTGTTTTTAAATATTAAATAGTTTAATGGTAAAATAGTTAGTTGTAATTTTATATTTTATTAATAGGATAGGTCTTATGAAGAAGTTTATTTTTAAACATTAAATTTTGGTTATTAAAATAAGATAATTATTTACCATTTTTTGGTGTAGTTAAGGTGTAAAATTACCATTGACTATTTCATTATTAAATGATTTAATTGTTTATGTGAAGCAGTAGTTGTTGCATTATAGTGGGAAACAATATGTAGATTAAGCAAAGTAATGGTAGATTTTCAAATACTTTAGCAACTAAAGAGACAACCTACCTTGATGTGACATGGAACATCCTTTATCAACAGGTACTTTGTGTACACACTTTGTTTGCATTGCAATAGTGGGAGAATCTTGCATATGCACATGATGTTTCAATAGATCATGACAAACCATTACTCACAAATATGGATAAGAATTTGTCTTGTGATTACATAATTAACTCAGTTTAGGATGAGGGGGATTGTCCCATACCAAAACAAACCTTTAGTGAGAATGTTGTTGAACATCATTTGGAAGAAGTGGATGTAGAGAAGAAAATGAGGCCAAAGGGTGAGATTGAGCTTGAGGTGGAGGCCAAAAAGGAGGGGAATGGGTATGGGAATGGGAAATAAAAAGAGAAGGGGAAGGTAAAGACATTAGCTAAGGAGGAGGATAAAGAAAGAAAAAATAATGATGACAAGGAAAAGGAGGAGGAGGAGAAGTAGAAGGAATGCAAAAATATTAATTAAATATGATGCCTCAACAGATTGTATAGAATATTTTGAAATTTTAGAGTACACCATGAGATAAGGAAACTCCCTTAACCACTGAGTGGTGGCAATGTTAAGAAGTGACTAATAAACACTCTTACCATATAGGATATTGAAAAAGGCCTTATTCTAGAGTGTGAAGAATGAATACAAAAAGGTAGATAAGTGTTTAATGGTGGCAATTGGCAAGCCATATCTTTATTTAATAACATGTTTAGTTTTATTACATTGTGTTGCTGTTTTGTGGCCAATGTTGGATGGATGCATAAAGTGTGACTTTCTCTCAAGGATACCCATGTTTCTGTATGCTACGATAAATATTTTCCATGAGACAATATCTTGTTCTTTTATAATGCAATCAAACATTTTACAGGGATCCACCAAACTTCTTGCATAAGAACTATCAAATCTATTTGAATTTGAACTGGGCATTAACAATGACGGTTTGGGGAAGGAAATGGATGTTTACAAAAGGAATAGGCCCACATACCACCTAAGTAGTCAAAGCTTAGGAAGGGGTCCCATGGAGCTGCTAGAGGATCTATTTTTGTGGAGAAAGGGGTCCCATGAATCCAAAAAAATGCTACAACATTAATTAGAATCTTTTCCTCCAAAATAGGAGCTCCTACCTTTTTAGTTTGTTGATTTTGAGCTAGTGCATTTGGGGTGGGGACCTAGCTTACAGATTTTTCTACCAGTTTTTAGATTCTTGCCATTTAATTTAGGAAATATTTTGGAGGGAATTTTTTTTATTTCATTAGTTTTAATCCTTTTATTTGTAGATCCTAAAAAATCTCTACTAAATCATTTAGCATTAAATTATTATAAATAAAAACCTCATGAGACCACCAACTTCCATAAATTTTGGAACTTAAAGTTTTAAGTCTACTTCAACTACAAAATTTATGGGACCACCTGTTTTAAAATGCTCCTAGAAAATTTCAACAACACCACTGAGATTATATAGGAAGACCCCTCCATGGGACCGTAGTCTTAGAGAGTGGTCCCATGGAGCTACTAGAGGATTTGTTTTTGTGGAGCAAAGGGTCCCACAGAAGTCAAAAAAGTTTTCTATTGCTTAAATCAAAATCTTCTCCTCCAAAATAGGAGCAACTATTGTTTAAATTGTTGTTTTTTAGCTAGTGCAGATGGGGTGGGGCTAAAATTTTCTCCCACCAACTTAGGGAGTTAACTAACAGTTTTTTCATTACCACCACTTAATTTAGGGGAAATTTGGAGGGAATTTTTCCAATTTATGTTTTTATTTCCCTGAAGGCAGAGCAGATCATAAAAATATAGAGTAGGTCATCAAGAGGCAAAGAAAAAACCAACAAACAACAACAATCATGCAGGTATTTTTCTGTTTAAATATTATATTCTCCTGAATCTGCAAACATTTGTGAAGCTGCATCTATCTCTTTCTCTCTTTTCTTTTCTCTGTAAAATTGATAAATGCCCAACCTACATTGTGTGTTGTTATATGATGTGTTGTCTATTGTTTTTTATATTGTGTGTTGATAAGTGCCCAACCACAGATGGGATGACAATATGCATCCCTTGATATTTTAAAGATGGAAACCATGACCCTGCTTATCTATATTTACCAAACCTCCCTCAAGGGCTTTGAGCCTTTCATACTCTTTCAGGGCCATTGGTATACCAAGATTAGGATCATTTTCATCTTGACTCATGATTAATTGGGTGAGAAACTAGGTATAGCAAATGGAGATTTCATTTGTAGAACTCTTCATCAACCACTTTTGAGCAAAGATTAGCTTTAAAAAGAGTAGGAATAAAGTCCCATTTAATCAAGCTTTTTATTTTTGAACCATCATGACTCACTATAGATTTGATAAAACCTAAATCTGCTCTATCTTCAACATGAAAAAAACTCCAATTTAATATAATGCAGTAGGATAGCCAATTTAAGAAATGTTGGGTTAGAATTTTGGTGTTGGTTGTGATCATGGTTTCAATCAATACACAGTGGACCATTTCCAAAGGAGATCATAGAAATATCCAAGATGGGAATTAAAACCAAGGTATTAAAGAACACAGGAACTCTATAGTGGTTTACAAGGATCCCCACCAGCCAGTTGAAGATAGGGTTGAGAATTTGCTTTCAAGGATGACATTGGCTAAGAAAATTGGGCAGATGACTCAAATTGAGATGGTAGTGGCTACCCCTACAATTATAAGGGACCTTGGAATATGTATGAATGATTTTAGTATTGTAGCTTATGATTATTATGAACAAACTAGGTGTCATACTGCATTTTTTAAAAGGTTTGGTCCTTTTGGTATTGTGGTCTGGAATAGGTTTACGAATTGGTTATTTATTTTAGTTTGGATAAGGTCAATGAATTGGGTATTATAGCTTGGAATGGGGTGTTACACTATATTATTAGGAATTATGGTATTGTGGCTTGTGATAAGCATGAATTGAGTGGCATTGATACATTTGTTTTCATGGTTTGGGTAATAAGGTATTGTGGCTTGGAATGGGTATGAATAGGTTATTGTTACCTTTAATTCACCCTTATTTAATTTTTTGCGATCCTTCCTACGGAAAAAGTTGACCTACCATCTTTCCTTATTGGTTATATGTTTGTTTCTGAAGTCGGCTCTTTGTCTTTAAAAGTTCATTTGCCTATCGTCTTATGTGTGAAATTATAGAAGAATTGAACCTTTGAACTTGAACCCTTTTCAAGGTTCAAGAGTTCAACGCTTCAAGAGTTTAATATTTAATGCTTCTTAAGGAGTCTTGTACACTTAGTCCCTTTGTGTAACTCAATTAGTATTTTTGAACCTTCGAGTTGAACCTCATTTCAGGAGTTCAAAGGTTCAAAGGTTCAACGTTCTGTGACTTTAGTCCCACTTTTCTCGAAGTCTTCATTAAGTCAAAATTTGTGTGAGATTTTATAAGAAATAAATCATTTAGAGGGAAATATATCTGGAACATTTTATGAAATGGAAAGTTCTAACTTCAAAAGGTTATGAGTAATCATTACACATTAAGGTCGTGTACGAGAACTACTTACAATTAATGCACTTGTCATAATTTGCATCCTATCAAGCAAGTTTAGCACAAGTTAATTGATCCATTAATTATTCAACCTGATTTCATGCCTTTTATCGAGAAAGGACAGGCCATTCTTAACAATAAACACACAGGGTGATGCAAAAGGAGATCAACTTCTTAAGGAGTCTTGTACACTTAGTCCCTTTGTGTAACTCAATTAGTATTTTTGAACCTTCGAGTTGAACCTCATTTCGGGAGTTCAAAGGTTCAAAGGTTCAACGTTCCGTGACTTTAGTCCCACTTTTCTCGAAGTCTTCTTTAAGTCAAAATTTGTGCGAGATTTTATAAGAAATAAATCATTTAGAGGGAAATATATCTGGAACATTTTATGAAATGGAAAGTTCTAACTTCAAAAAGTTATGAGTAATCATTACACATTAAGGTCGTGTACGAGAACTACTTACAATTAATGCACCTGTCAGAATTTGTATCCTATCAAGCAAGTTCAGCACAAGTTAATTGATCCATTAATTATTCGACTTGATTTCATGCCTTTTATCGAGAAAGGATAGGCCATTTTTAACAGTAAACACAGAGGGTGATGCAAAAGGAGAGCAACACTGGAGGTATAAGATTTTTATTGCCCAGTTTCACAGTAATTTCTGAACCATTGAAGGTGAGTTTGATTTTTTCCTATAGCTGATTCCATTACTTTGTTGGAAAGGAGAATCATTTTGAGTTTTTGGTATTATTAGAGAAGTTCAAAGAATTTTTCATTATATCTATCCAATCTGTAGCCATGAAATCTACTTGTCATGGTTCTGAACATGGTCCTAGCCTTGTCTGTTCTCTTCTTAAATTTGGGGATACCTCTCTAGCTCAATATGATTTAGAGGATTTTAAGGAGAGGGTTAAAAATCCTATGTCAACTCCTATGATAGAGAAAATAGTAGAAAGTGGTTTAGTCGAAGCTGCAACCTTTCCCATGGTGGTACAATGCCCTGAATTAGTTCTGGAATGTATGAGCAGATATGAGCCCCAAAATAGGTGTATCAGAACTACAGATGGCAATGTGTTACTACCAGTCAATAGACAAACCCTAATGGCTATGATGAAAATTCTTCCTAAAGAGCAGTATTCTGATCTTAATATTACTTATTCTTACAACTATTTTTCATTGAAGAAATCAAACTACAGGAGTGTAATTGCAAGGACTTGGCTATTAAAATTTCAAAAGGTAGGATCAAGATTGCCCAGACCCCTAACAAGAGAACACATGATACCAGAAGTAAAGGATATTATGGTATTGCTACACAGGGCATTTTGGAGCTCAATTTTATGCAAGGGTATTGTTTTTCCTTGCTTATAAAAGAAAAATAGTTATGTTTTCATTGCCATTGGAGGACATGGTTAGCAAGTGTCTAGGAAAGACTCCTAAATCCAAATAGCTAAAAACCACATCCAGGGTGGACATTGACCCTAATACAGGGAATTGGAGTGCAGAAATAGCTCGGTCAACAACTGATGAAGAAGTTCAGGATCCCACAGTTCAAGATTTCACAATAGAAAAATAGATCTTGGGACTGCATCACATGCTGCGAACATACACCATCTGGAAGCATCTACCAAGAAGATAGTCAGCCGTACCTGGAAGGATGAAAAAGATAATAGGGAGTTGAAACAAACCATATGATCAATGGTAGAGTATATTGATGCCATCCACAACCTATTTCTCAACTACCTCTGTCTTTTGACCCAAAATCTCTAGTCAATCAGAAAATGCTAGATCAGAGACACAGAAACAAAATGGTGACCAGAGTGTTTGGTGATTGGTTGGATGGTATCATCCAGAAAGGTACAGAATACATTAATGAATTAAAAAGTATATATGATGAAACTATGATCAAAGAGTTGAAAACAAGAAATTTTGGAGCTAAATTTTACGCTTTACAATATATGTGATGTTTGTTTGAAACATTTTCATCTGTGAATGAGAAGGAGAAATGATTGCTGCAGTCTTAAATCTATGTGTTTAAGTTGTTTGAAATTAGGTTTCTGTGTGAACTCTTCTTTCATGTGGTAATTGTTCTTTCATTGGATAACTCATCATACATGTTTAATCATTTATTGCTTCAGCAATATACATATTTATATCTCTGATTATTATTGAAGATAGAATCTGTGTATTCTATCACCGAATGATGTTATAAAGAAGAAAGATATCACATTCATAGCATGATGATGTATGGATGTTAGTTTTCCTTTAATGCTTTCTGGTTAAAAGTGTATCTAAACGATTAGAATAATTTGAATTCATTGAAAATCTAAAAGGGAGGTGTACCTTAATTTAGAGAGGAATTATTCTCGATAGTTCACCCATTTGTTGTTTAACTTATTTGTTCTTGAAAGAAAGGGTTATAGAGTCGGAACAAAATATTTTTAGACCAGGATAAATCTATTAGCCAATAGTTTTTGGTGAATCTGCTGGGGATATCGAAGTCATTTGTTGAAAGATTAGTCATCTTAATATGAAGCAATGATGGTGCTTCCACATGAAAATATAATTCCTATTCTACAACCTAATCTTGGTTTTCAAGATGAGTAGGAAGATATAATTGGTCAATTAAATACCCTTGCATGGCGCACTCGCTGAAATATTGATGATTATAGAAGGGCAAGCCAAGTATTAGAAAAGGAAGAAGAACTGGCTGATAATTTGAGATTGCTGGTACTCAGACAAAGGAGGGAAGCAGAAAATGCAGTAAGAAATCAAGCCCCTGAAGTCTGAAGAGGTCAAGAACAACCTAGAAACCAATAACTACCTATCCAATTACAATATCATAAATTGGATTCTAGAAGATACACAAGGTCTTTGAGGAGAGAGGGAGTTGAAGATCCTACTTTTCCAACGCTACAAAGCCTAAATTTTCCTTATATTCCTACTCCTATTAGAAGAGCTAGAAGTAGACCTCCCAGCCCTCTTAAACCCTTTACATCCTCTGTCTGTCAAGCCTTAACTCTTTCTGGTACTGTCATTCCTTCTACTATAAGCTTTCTACCAATGGCTCAACCGTGGGGAGCAACTATAGGACCTCTAAATTTAGGAGCTAACCTAAATCCTCTACCTAAAAATGCAAGGGAAAACTTACCTAAATTTAATGGAGATGGAAGACAATCACCAGATGAGCACCTGAGTGCCTTTTCCGCAGCATGTGGTGTGTTAGGGGTGCAACATCAAGATGTAGCCATAAGGCTTTTTGTCCAAACCCTAACTGATACTATAGCACAATGGTTCTATCATCTATCTGAATCTTTAATTACAAACTAGAATGATATGAAAACTGCATTTGAAAATAGATTCAAAAGCATAGAAGATGAACATTCCCTTCTTGCTCAATTGACTCAGCTCAAGAAAGAAATTCACGAGCCTATGAGGGAATTTATAAATAAATTCAATATAATTGTGCACAAAATCCCAAATGCTAAGAGGCCAACCCTTGAGAATCAGAAATGTTTCTTTATCATTTCTATGCCCCTAATATTAGTTTCCATCTTAGAAGAGGTGCAGTTGCCGACTTAGCGATCGCACAAACCTTGGTAGTTGGGTTAGAAGATGATCTTCTTATGGCTGGAAAATGGAAGAGAGAAGTCCAAATACCTAATGTTCATCCCTCATGCTCTATAGATCCTATGGTTCAAAGGCTATTTAATGATATGATCACTTTGAAAAGACAGATGCCTAAGGTTGGTACTTCATTTCAACAACCATATCAAGATATCAGCAGGAGAAATTTTAATCAATAGACAAATACCGGTAGGACATTGCCACTTACATCAGCACAACCAAGGTTAACTATTGAAGCTCCTCCTGGAAAAGGTAATATGTGTGCTTTTCATTTGACTACTGATCATGACAAAAATTCTTGTCTGGAGATGGTTAGATATGCTCAAATGGCCGCTACTCAAGATGTATTGGGAGAGATTACTAAAGAAGAAAGGAACTTTGAGGAACCTGGCAACTCTGAAATACACTTCCTAGAGTATGAATCAGACTCAGAAAGAGGAGGAGAAATATTGGTTACTCTTGAAAATCCTTCATGTGCTGTGCTTACCAGAAGTCAGAAGAATCTGACATTTTCTAATACTCAAGAAGTGCCTGTTAAAGGTAAGGAACATCTTATTAGAACCTCTGATGCTAATTTGAAGACCTAAGAAATTAAATTGTTACATAGAAATGATCATGAAGCTTCTTTTGATATTTTAGAATTTTGTAAGTCTGCAAAGATTCAAATATCCCCTACTGAATACCTCAAGCTAAAACCCAAAGAACTTGATAAATTGGTTAAATATGTCAAAGGTGGTCCTACACAGATTGAACTTGAAGGTCAACTAAATGTTAATGTTGAGTCTCCCATTGCCCAATTATTTGCTTCTCCACCTGAATCACCCATGCACACTCCTAAAATGGTCCTCAATTCATCTAATGATACTTCTTATATGGCCGATATGAAACCCAACCCATTTTATGTTTCTTTATTCATAAATGGCCATAAACTTAGTAATTGTATCATAGACTCAAGTGCTTCTGATAATATTATGCCTTCTTCTATAGCCAAATCCCTAGGCCTATCCCTTACAAAAACATTTGGTAGGTGTTACTCCATGGATGGAAAACAGATTTATTTTCTTGGACAAATTAAAGATGCACAAGTTGCTCTTGCAGCCTATCCTGATAAAAGAGTGAAGTTGACTATCTTGAGAGCAGATATTCCTACTAGTTATGGGATGTTGTTGAGCAGGACTTTTTGCAAAGATTTAGGTGGACAGATTAAATTGGATTGGTCAGAAGCTACAATTCTAGTGGGAAAGCAGAAAGTTAAGTTAGAACCTGAACCTAAATGCAAGTTTATTGTATACCCTTCTAATGATCCTAAGTCTCAGATTCTATTTGAAGAATGTGAATTTGGTAATTATTTTCTCTCTTCTGAAGACATGAAGGAAGAATCCATCCCAAAGTCTATTCATTCAGATGATCTATGGACCATGGAATTCGATGGTAGTTGTGCTACCATTGGTTCAGGAGCAGGGGTTGTTTTGATCTAACTTGAAGGTAAAAATTTTCCTTACTCTTTCAAGTTAGAATTTAAAAATACTAATAACACTGCAGAGTATGAGGCTCTATTGCTTGGGTTAAATGAAACCAAAGGAAAAGATATGAAGATGCTCAGAGCAAAAGGAGATATTGAATTAATTGTTAAATAGGTGAGAAGCATTTTTTTGGTTAAAAATGAAAGATTGAGACATTACAGGAATAGAGTTTGGGATGAAATAGAATATTTTGATGCTTTTTCTATTGAGGCAATTCCCAGAGATTTGAACACATGGGCAGATTCTCTAGTAGTGTGAGCTTCCCTTCTTCTCCCACACCCTAATTTCAAAAAGGATTCATATAGAATAGAACTGGTCTACCATCCTAATGTCCCAGATAATGCTAAAAATTGGCAAGTTTTTTAGAATGATAGGTAGATCAAAAAATTCTTGGAGAATGCTGAAATGTTCCTAGGGACATATTTTGAAGGTTCTGAAGCAAAATGCAAAGAATTCAATCCTGATCTAGGGATCAATTCAAAGGATAATGTAATTTAGTTAAAGGGAAACAAAATCCCTAAAGGATTGGTCTCTCTAGAACATTTGTTCACTCGACAAGATGAATATACTAAAAGCAAACTTGTTCAGAATCCTGATAAATTGGGGAATTATGAGAAAATAAACATTGGAAGTAAAACTGATCCTAAATGGATTTCTATTGGTAGGTGTTGTATGCCAAAGGAGAAAAACAAATTGATTAATCTGTTGATTAAGTATAAGGATGTCTTTGCTTGGTGCTATGATGACCTGAAGGATTTTAGGAGTGGGCATTTTAGCATCATATTCCTTTGAAAACAAATGCAACACCATTCAGACAGAAGTTGAGAAATAATAACCCAAAGGTTGCTTAGGCTATCTTTAAGGAGATCAACAAAATGTTGAAGGCTAGGATTATTTATCTGATTCATCACTCCACCTGGGTGGCAAACATTGTCCCAGTACGCAAAAAAAATGGAGAAATAAGGATTTGTGTTGATTTTAGGAACCTGAACCACGTCTGTTTGAAAGATAATTAACCCTTACCTATGATGGATCATATTTACAAACAGTTGTTGGATCATAGATGATGTCCATGTTAGACGGATTCTCAGGTTATAATCAAGTAAGTGTGGCTGCAGTCGATCAACATAAAACTACTTTCACTACACCCCGAGGAACTTTTGCTTATAATCGTATGCCCTTTGGTTTAATTAATGCTGGTCCAACTTTTCAATGGGTGATGGATTCATCCTTTAGAGATCTGAAAGATGGAATTATTGTCATTTATCTTGATGATTTGATTGTTTTCTCTAAAAGAAGAGAGGATCATCTGAAAGACCTAGAGACCATTTGCAAAGGTGTCAGAATCATGGGATATCTCTTAATCCTAAGAAGTTAGTTTTCTGTGTAATAGAAGGTAAGTTGTTGGGACACTTAGTTTCGAAGGATGGAATCAAAATTGATCTAGAGAGGGTTAGAGTAATACAACAACTAAGTCTTCCTTCTAATAGGATTGGAGTTAAGTCTTTCTTTGGCTAGATTAACTTCCTCAGAAGGTTCATTCCTAATTTTGCTGAGATTACAAAACATATTGTAGGGATGATGAGTGAAAAATAGGCATTCAAGTGGAATGATGCTGCTAAGAAAGCATTTGAAGATATTAAAGAAGCAATTGCACAAACACCTACTTTGGTAAACCCTGATTTCTAAAAAGATTTTATTATTTATTGTTATGCTTTAGAACATACCATGTCTGGTATCTTACTACAGAAGAATGAATTGAATGTAGAAGCCCCAATAGCTTTTATGAGTGTCAAGAAGCATGAACTTAAATATTCTTTAGCTAAGAAGCAAGCTTTTGATGTGTAAAAGTTGTCAAACAATTTAGATATTACATACTACATTCTCAATCAATTGTATTTGTGCCTAGTTTGGCTGTAAAGAGCATTCTAACTCAACAGGATGTTGGGATGAACAATAGAGCAACATGGGTTGCTAAGATTCAAGAATATGACTTGGAGGTTAAGCCAACCAAATTAGTTAGAGGTCAAGGTCTGTGCAAATTGATTGTTGAAAGTAAGAAGGAAGAAGAAGAAGAACTTCCCATTGTCCTGTTGGTAAGTTTACAAGATCCATGGTTCCTAAATGTGGCACGCTATCTTACTTATGGAGACTGTCCCAATCACTTATCCCCAAAGGAGAAAAGAAATCTGAGGTTAAAAGCAGCAAAATATGTCATTTGGGGTGATGTCTTATACAAAAAGGGACTAGATGGAACCTTTCTAAGATGTGTAGATAAGGAACAACAGCACAAGCTTTTGGAAGTTTTTCATAATGAAGCCTGTGGTGGACACTTCTCTTCTTTGGTCATAGCCTTCAGAATCCTTAGAAATTGTTATTATTGGTTGGGTATGTTTAAAGATGCATACAGATGGGTAGCTAACTGTGAAAAATGCAAAATGTTTTCAGGAAGGCTACAACTTGCAGCATTGCCTCTGAGGCCTGTCGTTATTGAAGAACCTTTCAAACAATGGGGATTAGATTTTATTGGGCTCACTCACCTCCTTCAAGTGCCGGACATACACACATTCTAATAGTAACAGATTATTTTACAAAATGGGTTGAAGCAGTCCCTATGAAGAGAACCACTTTAGAAGTAGTATGCAATTTTCTCAGAGAGAATATACTGGTACATTTTGGTGTCCCTCAGAAACTTGTAGCAAATAATGCCACCAAATTTTCCTCAATTGAACTTACTTCTTTTTGCTATGAGCATATTATATCTCTCTATCACTCATCAGACTACTACCGTCAAGGGAACAGACAAGCTGAGTCCAGTAATAAAAATCTGATAGCCATCATGAGAAAATTGGTGAGTGAGAATCCCAAAGATTGTATGAAGCACTCTGGGCTGACAGGGTAACTCCAAAAAGGGCAATAGGAATGGTGCCTTTTTAGCTGGTTTATGGAATAGGATCTCATTTATCATTACCTCTGGAATTATCTGCAGCCAAATTACAAAATGTAATTGAAGATCAATACTTTCAAGATTCCTTAGAGAAAAGAGTTATGTACTTAACCTAGATTGAAGAGGAAAAGAATGAACTAGTTGATCAGATTACTGCTCACCAAGCCAAGGTTAAGAATATTTTTGATCAAAAAACAAGGCCCAAAAAATTCATGGAAGGAGACGAAGTGCTATGTGGGATAGGAGGAGAGAACCTAAAGGAGCACATGGCAAATTTGATTCACTTTGGAAAGGACCTTTCAAAATTCATTAGGTACTGGGTCATAATTCTTTCAAATTGGAATATCTAGATGGATCTGTTTTACCCTAGTCTTATAATGGATAGGATCTTAAATTGTATCGACTGTAAAATAGGTGTCCCCTATTTTGTACATAGTCTTTCCTTGTTGTCGTGTGTTGTCGTTTTCCTTTTCCAGTTTTGGTTTGCCTTGGTTCTTTTTCTTCCATCCCTGTGTTTCAGTTTGTGTGTAACCAGAGTTTCTGAGTTCTCTGCATTTTTGTCATAAAATGTAGTCAGCGCCAATGTTACCTTTAATTCACCCTTATTTAATTTTTCACGATCCTTCCTAAGCAAAAAGTTGACCTACCATCTTTCCTTATTGGTTATATGTTTGTTTCTGAAGTCGGCTCTTTGTCTTTAAAAGTTCATTCGCCTCTCGTCTTATGTTTGAAATTACTGAAGAATTGAACCTTTGAACTTGAACCCTTTTCAAGGTTCAAGAGTTCAATGGTTCAAGAGTTCAATATTCAATGCTTCTTAAGGAGTCATGTACACTTAGTCCCTTTGTGTAAATCAATTGGTATTTTTGAACCTTTGAGTTGAGCCTCATTTTGGGAGTTCAAAGGTTCAAAGGTTTAAAGGTTCAAAGGTTCAACATTCTGTGAGTTTAGTCCCACTTTTCTCGAAGTCTTCTTTAAGTCAGAATTTGCAGGAGATTTTAAAATAGATAAATCATTTAGAGGGAAATATATCTGGAATATTTTATGAAATGGAAAGTTCTAACTTCGAAAGGTTATGAGTAATCATTACACATTAAGGTCATGTGTGAGAACTACTTACAATTAATGCACCTGTCAGAATTTGCATCCTATCAAGCAAGTTTAGCACAAGTTAATTGATCCAGTAACTATTCAACTTGATTTCATGCATTTTATCGAGAAAGGACAGGCCATTTTTAACAGTAAACACACAGGGTGATGCAAAAGGAGAGCAACGCAGGAGGTATAAGATTTTTATTGCGAGTTCATTTTTTTCCTATAGCTAATTCCATTACTTTGTTGGAAAGGAGAATCATTTTGAGTTTTTGGTATTATTAGATAAGTTCAAAGAATTTTTCATTATATCTATCCAATCTGTAGCCATGAAATCTACTTGTCATGGTTCCGAACACGGTCCTTGCCTTGTCTGTTCTCTTCCTGAATTCGGGGATACCTCTCTAGCTCAATATGATTTAGAGGATTTTAAGGAGAGGGTTAAAAATCCTATGTCAACTCCTATGATGGAGAAAATAGTAGAAAGTGGTTTAGTCAAAGTTGCAGCCTTTCCCATGGCGGTACAATGCCCTGAATTAGTTCTAGAATGTATGAGCAGATATAACCCCCAAAATAGGTGTATCAGAACTGTAGATGGAAATGTGTTACTACCAGTCAATAGACAAACCCTAATGGCTATGATTAAAATTCCACCTAAAGAACCGTATTCTGATCTTAATATTACTTCTTCTTACAACTATTTTTCATTAAAGAAATCAAACTACAGGAGTGTAATTGCAAGGAATTGGCTATTGAAATTTCAAAAGGGAGGATCAAGACTGCCCAGACCCCTAACAAGAGAACACATTATACTGGAAGTAAAGGATATTATGGTATTGCTACATAGGCTAAAGGGTAACTCCTAGGCATTTTATTGGGAGGACTGGATGTATTTCTTCATTCAGGTGATCCTCCAAGGAGAACAGTATTAGGATTGGGCAAAAATCATAGCCGAATGTTTGCATCTAGGTTTGAGTAATAATTTGGGGAATAAGGATTTTTATATGTCTTCATATCTCTTTTACTGCACAGTGTCTACAAGAGAATGGAGAGGGTTGCCTCTTTCATCCTTGGTTAAAGACAGCAAAATTTATGATTATTATTCACATTTGTAGATGTAAAATTGTTATGAAAACTATGGAAGGGTTAATGATGTTTTTATTGGTAGGATGACTTATGAATTGGTAGGCAATGTTAATAAGAGGATGTCTGATGAAGCCATGCAACTAATCAGTATTTATGGTAGTTTCTTCATTCAGTTTCCCAAATTTACTTATATCAGAGTTGGTGGTTTTGATGGCGAACCAGTGAAGCTACCCAGATATGTTTTTGACTGCTTTGTATTGATAGAAGTTTGCAGGCAATTAGCCCACGTAGATACAAAATTTCTAATGAAGAAAGAATCTAGAATATCTTTTCCTACTGAACTTGGACACTATTCATGTCAGTCAATTTTTGACGCTTTAAATTTGGAGGTGAACTTGAAAAAGTTCAATTTTTAGTACTATAATGCCAGACCCCAGTTTGACAGGAAAGGTTTTTCTAGGGACTATCTTGATTTTGGAATGGGATTTTCACACATTCCCTAGATAGAAGACTATTGGGAGGATTCTCCAAATGAATTTGAATTTAAAAGAAAGATTTGGTGGAGGTTCTCCTTAGGGTAAATAGTTACACTCAATCTAAGTACGAATATCTCTAGAATAATTGATGATGAAGAACAAGTGATTGATCCTCATTTTGAACAAATAAAATAGATACCTATTCCAAAAATTGATTGGGATAGAGGTGAAGAGGATCGGACTGAAGTCAAGACCCTTCTAGTGATAAGGAGAACTAAGAAATGGTTAAGGGAATGTAGACTAAAGGAGGTTCAAAATGAAGATTCCAAGCAATGTGCACCAATTGATGAATCACCATCTCCAATAAGCTCTTCTAATCGGCATATTACTATCTATGATGCAAGTACCCCCAAGCCAAAAATTGGAAAGGGTTCTATTATTAAAAAGTCCAAGAAAACCCTTGCAACTATTCTACCTCCTCGTGCTACAAGATTAAGGACTAAAAGCAGGAAGAAGAAGGAGATTTTAGAAAGAATAATTATGGATTTAAACTCTAAAGAAGATTCGGGGGAAGCAACGGGTGATAAAGGCTTTGATTCACCAATGGCGGAAGAGACTAGTACAACCCAACAAGCAGAGGTTGCTTCGGATTCTGCCAACCTGATGATGATATCAAATGTGCCTTCTGAACATCTGAACCCTGGTAAAGAAGTTTCGGCCCTTGCACCAAAATGGTTGGAAATCTCAATTAGTGATAAAAGAAAAATAGTTCCATTTTCATTGCCATTGGAGGACATGGTTAGCAAGTGTCTAGGAAAGACTCCTAAATCCAAAAAGATGAAAACCACATCTAGGGTGGACATTGACCCTAATACAAGGAATTGGAGTGTAGAAATAGCCCGACCAACAACTGATGAAAAAGTTCAGGATCCCACAGTTCAAGATTTCACAATAGAAAGAATAGATCTTGGGACTGCATCATGTGCCACGGACATACACCATCTGGAAGCATCTACCAATAAGATAGTCAGCCATACCTGGAAGGATGAAAAAGATAAGAGGGAGTTGAAACAAACCATGTGATCAATGGCAGAGTATATTGATGCCATCGAAAATCCAAATCCACAACCTGTTTCTCAACTACCTCTGTGTTTTGACCCAAAATCTCTAGTCAATTAGAAAATGCTAGATCAGATACATAGAAACAAAATGGTGACCAGAGTGTTTGATGATTGGTTGGATGGTATCATCCAGAAAGGTACAGAATACATTAATTAATTAAAAAGTATATATGATGAAACTATGATCGAAGAGTTGAAAAATGCAGAATGCTTCGTGGGTAAAAGATGAAGGGAAATGGTGAATGTGATGAATCAAATTGATGAAGTTCAAAAATATGGGGTAACAATTTTTTTATCAGAAAAGAATATAACAAGTCTAAATGATGATACACTATATGTAAGCAAGAGAAACATCAAATGGAGAAAATCAGTATCTCGTCAAGGGCAAATTGAATTTACAAAAATGATTAAAGAAATAACTGAGTTTACCCACTCTTTGCAGCATGATTTGGAATGTATCGAGGTGAAATATATAAAAGATGATGGGGAGCAAGAAAAGGAAATCGATACTATGGTTCAATCCTTCAGAGAGAAAATTGGTTTTGTTTGTTAAAGAAAATGATAACCTATTAATTGATGATTTCTCTCAAATGTCAAAAGTAGAATCACTTCTTCATCTCTGTGTTGATGCACTCCCAGAGCATACGGAAAAAGTGGCAAAAATTTGAAGAGAGAAAGATGTTTGGAAAGCATGGGTTAAACACATTGGCATTCCTAACTTCTCAAAAATCCAGGAATTTGTTACCGCTTATCAGGAATGGAAGGTGCAACATGTCTCCTTAGCCGAGAAAAGCAAATCTAGAGATTCCAATCCACCGCCCCAGTCATGATCTTGCTTGCATAATCTCTTTATTTAGTTATTTAGTTGGATTTATGTTCAAAAACTTTGTCTTTCAATGAGCTTGTAAGAAATTTAAAATCCCGTCAGGGTCAGAGTTGGTTTTAACTCTGGGTTTAAAAGAATGGTTAATTAGGGTAACTATATATATGCTTTTAGTTGTTAAAACTGATATACATAAAGGAAGGAAAAACAAGAAATTTTGGAGCTGAATTTTATGCTTTACAATATATGTGATGTTTGTCTGAAACATTTTCATCTATGAATGAGAAGGAGAAATAATTGTTGTAGTCTTAAATCTGTGTGTTTAAGTTATTTGAAACCAGGTTTCTGTGCGAACTCTTCTTTCATATGGTAATTGTTCTTTCATTGGATAACTCATCATATATGTTTTATCATTTATTGGTTCAGCAATATACATATTTATATATCTGATTATTATTGAAGATGGAATCTATGTATTCTATCACCGAATGATGTTATAAAGAAGAAAGATATCACATTCATAGCATGATGATGTATGGATGTTAGCTTGCCTTTAATGCTTTCTGGTTAAAAGTGTATCTGAATGATTAGAATAATTTGAATTCATTAAAAATCTAAAAGGGAGTTGTACCTTAATTCAGAGGGGAATTATTCTTGATAGTTCACCCATTTGTTGTTTAACTTATTTGTTCTTGAAAGAAAGGGTTATAGAGTTAGAACAAAACATTTTTAGACCAGGACAAATCTGTTAGCCAACAGTTATTATACTCCATTTTGTCAGGGTTCAAAGATTAAGGTATATTGTGGTTTTGGATGAGCATTAACTGCGTATCATTTTGCATCATTTCAAGGTTTGGGGATTAAGGTATTGTAGATTGGGATAAGTATGAATTGGGTATCATGATATATTCTTTACAAGTTTTGAGTGTTAAAGTATTGTAGCTTGAAGTATGAATATGGTATGATGCTATAGTTTTTAGGTCTTAGGGATTAATTTATTATATCTTGGGATATTTATGGAATGGCTTCATTTTTCAAGGTTAAGAGATTTAGGAACTTTGGCTTGTGATAAGTGTAAATTGGATATCGTACTACATTATATTCATTGCCCTTTTTCGAAAAACTAGAATTTCACAAAACAAAATATTTAGCACATGCCAAATTCATGCTGCAGAGGCAAGGGTTATGTGTGATAATTTGGCATATGCTAAATTATCCACCCCATATAAGACAAAAACATAAACATGCATGCCCCAAATCAAAGGCAAAGGGGTTATGTGTGATGATTTGGATTTGCTTTCAAGGATGACATTGGCTGAGAAAATTGGGCACATGACTCAAATTGAGAGGGTAGTAGCTACCCTTGCAATTATAAGGGACCTTGGAATATGTATGAATGATTTTAGTATTGTAGCTTATGATTATTATGAATAAACTGGGTGTCATACTGCATTTTTTAAAAGGTTTGGTCCTTTTGGTATTGTGGTCTAGAATAGGTTTATGAATTGGTTATTTATTTTAGTTTGGATCAGGTCAATGAATTGGGTATTATAGCTTGGAATGGGGTGTTATACTATGTTATTAGGAATTATTGTATTGTGGCTTGGGATAAGGATGAATTGGGTGGCATTGATACATTTGTTTTCATGGTTTGGGTAATAAGGTATTGTGGCTTGGAATGGGTATGAACAGGTTATTATACTCCATTTTGTCAGGGTTCAAAGATTAAGGTATATTGTAGTTTTGGATGAGCATTAACTGTGTATCATCCTGCATCCTTTCAGGGTTTGGGGATTAAGGTATTGTAGATTGGGATAAGTATGAATTGTGTATCATGACATATTTTTTACAAGTTTTGGGTATTAAGGTATTGTAGCTTGAAGTATGAATAGGGTATGATGCTACAGTTTTCAGGGCTTAGGGATTAATTTATTATATTTTGGGATATTTATGGAATGGATTCATTTTTTAGGGTTAAGAATTTAGGAAATTTGGCTTGTGATAAGTGTAAATTGGATATCGTACTACATTATATTCATTACCCCTTTTCAAAAAACTAGAACTTCACAAAACAAAATATTCAGCACATGCCAAATTCATGCTGTAGAGATAGGGGTTATGTGTGCTAATTTGGCATATGCTGAATCCACCCCATATAAGACAAAAACATAAACATGCATGCCCCAAATCGAAGGAAAAGTATTATTCCTTTCTTCTCTTAGGTACTTTTTGGTGTTTAGATTTTGTGTCTGATTCAGTTTTGTCTCAGTGTCTCATAGTTATAGGTATTTTTTTTGTGTTTGGATTCTATGTCCAGCGGCAAGCAAATGAGACCATCCATAGTATCCAATTGTTCTATTCTTTGTTTGAAGAGAATCATACCTTAATCTTTGTAGAAGTTATATCCATTCAACAAACATGAAAGGTAAAACCTTGTGAAGCAATTCAAAAACAAAAATTCTGCATAAACATTGCTAAAATGTGGTAGAAAAGACCAAATTATTCTGTGGTGAACTTTTAAAGATATGTCTTTGAACACAACTTTTCTTGGTATTTTTTTTATTTGTAACATATATGTTTGTCAAGAAATTTTTTTTACCAAACATAATAACTTTTGAATGTATATTTTATTGCAGTGAAAAGTAACATTCTTTTTTTTGTCATTATCATGGATAGGAATTTGCATCACCCAATTCCTACGAAGAGTGGTTTTAGGAGGTTTTTTACAATGCTATAATAAAATGACATAGAAGATGAAGATGTATATTCCATAGGTGATGAATTCCCTAATTTTGTTCCAACTACACAAACCACCAATGAAGTAGGCATCTCAGATTTTCCTCCAAGTGCAGAAATGACACATGAAGATGTATTCACCTATAATTAGGATACTCCATTTTAACATTACAATAATGTTTTTCCTATAGCTGAAGATCATTTTCCAACCAACATAATCAAACGACCAAGATAAACCACCTTTGGTTCATCTTGCACAAAAAGTTAGGACATGTTGGAGTATTACAGACACTATAATTCTTATTGAATCAAAAATCATTGAGAAAGACACACTATCCAATGGTGGGCCAATGAAGAAAGATACAACATCTAGTGAAAAATGGAGAATTGTGCAAGACTATTGTTCTCATCATGGTATTCTTTGGACAACCAATCAATGTCAAGATTGATGGAAGAATATTTTATTAGATTTCAAAAGAATAAGAGATTATGAGTCACATATTCCCTCTAACCATGATAGTTATTGGATTATGACAAGTCAGGAGAGAGATGAAAAGAAGCTTCCAATGAACTCTCCAAAGGAACTTATGGATGCGATGGAGGTCACCTTTGGTAATGACAGAGCTATTGACCCTGGTAATATAACCATTGATACTTCAATGAAAAACTATACATTTAGTGAAGGTGTTTCTTCTCCAAATGAAAATGTTCCAATGGATGAATTTGAAACACCTAACACAGCATGTCAATCCTCACTTAACACTGAGAATGAATTAGACAAATCTTACAAAGATAAAAAGAGGAAATCAACATTGAAAACAAGTGGTATGAAAGATACTATTCTTGAAAACAACAAAATGGTTGTTCCTACATTACAAAATGCTGAAGAGGGTCATATGAAACATCATGAAAAAAACTATGCTCTAATGGAACAATGATTGCATAAGGAAGAACTAAATGATGAAAAGTTTATTAAATTCGAGAAGCAGAAGTTTAATGTGCAGATGAACTTGGTTACAGCTTTAAATTCAATTGGACAAGCAATGCTGAAGATTTCTAAACTATTTTCAAATGAAAAATGATCTGTTCTATATTATTCTACTTTTCTAAGTTAAATTTTGTGGCTCTCACTATGACATTTTAATTACTACATGCTAATAATAGTTTGTATTTCAGATTTATATTAGTATAATAAACAATTCTTTTAATGATATTTAGTGTTTTCTCATTATGATTTCTTATATATGCTACTTATCTCTTACAATGTATTATGTCTTATGAATTAGATGAACCTCAACACCTTTAAGCTTTTGTTTTCTTTGTTTTTATTGGTTTTTTTTGTTCTTTGTAGCTATACTTGTTTTTCATTTAAGATTCCAAGTCATTCATAGGTCACATACTTTGGGGACAAAATAAGAAGCATTACATACATTTAATCTCGAAGGAGGATTCTATGACTTGAATTTGATTTTTCTAATAATTTATTAATTTGAAGCATATAGAAGGAGGTACTAAGCACATACGATCAACTACATTTTCTGTATTGATGTGTATTATACTATACTATGGAAATCAGTACTTACAATAAACTACATGATTTAGGAGTTATAAAAGAACAATAGAATTACATCAAAAAGTACAATAAATTACATTAAATCTTAATGCCCAACTAATTTCCCCAAAAGAGTTCTTTCTTAATATTGGCAAGAAGGTTCTCATGTTAGCCTTAGCACTCAACTCAAGAATTTCCACATCTTTCATTGAAAAATCCATTCTCTCCTAAAATTGAGTTGCAAGATCTACTATAAAGGCTTTAACTTCCCAAGATCAACTCTGAAATTGTTGTCATTGAAGGTTGTATTCAATCTTTGTCTCTAAAGATATGTAATACCTACCAATTATATAGTGCTCAATATTTTTCTCCAATCATGTCTTTCCATCCCCAAGTTCCAGTCAAGGGGTCTGACAAAGAGGATGGCATATTCTATACAATCTCAACTAATAATAAAGACTTATGGATCCTAATAATCAACTAATATACTAATAAATCTTTATTGTTCAACTAAAAAAGAATTATGGAGCCTAATATTCTATACTATCTTTCTCATCTGCTGACTCTTCATTAAAGAATTCTAAAGATTTTGTTCCTACTGCAAATGCCCCAAATCAGTTGTACTCATGCCATTTTGCTCCCCAAAGACATCTAGGAGGTTGGTCAAACAACCTAACAACATCTAGATATGATGGCTCATAGTTAGCATGGAAAATTACAATTTTCCTAATAGTTTCTAAAATATTAATCCCTCCCCATATCTACTAAATCCTTCTACATTGATTGTTGCAGTTTGCCCCACAAAATAGCAAAAAGGAAACTCCATTGTGATGGAAAGAATGCTCCTCTTGGGCCAAAACTAGAAATTCCCTTGCTACCAAATCTCTTCCAAAACAACCCAAATAATGGAGTTTTCCATTGGATTCATTCTCCAATATAGGTTGAGGTTAGATTGTCCATAGTGCCAAGGTAACACTGCAAAGTGCCTAACTTTGGAGAAATTATGCTTGAAAAAACAAATAATGTGGGCCCATCTCCAATTATTGTAATCTTGACACAGCTTTGCAAGTTAAGGGGCATTGAATTTACATTTACAACTAATCTCTGAAAACCCAAATTGGTTGCCAATCTAAGGCCTGCCAGAAGATGTCCTTTAGCCACATTATTTGAATTAACCTTAATAAAGTAGTTTTTGAAGATCATCACTTCCTTATAAGCATTCCTATAATGATCCTTCCACATTCTAAACTAAAATAGACAAAAATATTTACAATACATGCATTTTAAGAAGATTTTTATTCATTTGGATCATTATTACTTTGCAAAAGTAGAAAAGGAAACCTTTAAAGGAATAAATTTATTCTATAATTATTGGAATAACCCAAGATTTGAGGTGGGCCACTCCCAACTAGTGAAGACAACCAGTCTTTGATGAAATGCTACAACATTTTGAACACCTGAGTGACATTCATCTTGCCCTGCATAGACTAATAGCTTCTCCAAGCAAGTGGGAGATGCCACACTGGCCTATCACTCAACATAATAAATAATACTTTGCTTGATGGCGTATGATGAAAAATATGTAATAGTAGAAAATATCAAGAACCATTGAACCCAAGGCCTTTTGTCTTAATTTGTGCTCTTTCCAAGTTTATGTAATTGTTTTGCATTTTGTTGCAATTGAGTACAGACTAAATATTATAATGTCTCAATTTAATATAGAATTCAACAACACTATTTATTTTCATCTTTCTTGAACTCTCATCTATAATTTTATTTCTTATCATATTATAGATGGTATTAAGGGACAAGGATATTTATTATGACATGTTGTTGAGTGCAATAGTTTGGGACCACATAAAACAACCATTGATACAAGGATCTTTTGGTTTTGTTGGTACTCATTTCAGTCTAACTGTAATTAATCTATAATAAATTAGAATTGAGAAGAGACTTAATGTTGTATTTTCCATCTTTCTTGAACTTTAATCTTGAATCATCTTCCTTCTCATAGTTATATATGTCTATAAGGGACAATGATATTCATATTTATTATTGCATATTGGTGAGTGCTAAAGAATGTGAGTAGATAGAAACAATAATTGAAATTGGGGCTTCTTTGTTTTGGTAGTAGTCACTTTAGGCTAACTATTTTTAAATTGTATCTATTAGAATTGGGTACAAACTTGATGTTACTTGATGTTATAAAGTTTCATCTAAGTACCTAATGCAAAACCACTGCCCTTTTTCTTTTATCTTGAACTCTCATATCTATAATCTTCATTTATCATTTTTTTGCCTTGCTAGTTAAATGATCCTTGTCATTGCTTCACCTATATTATACTTAATGATTTATTGCACTATGTGCTTTTGCAGGAAGTAAATCACATTTATTATTTTTAGTTATCAATGCCATCTATTATTATACAAAGATTTCCAATTCAAAAGTAAAATTGAAATTTATTTTTTCCACTGCGTAAAATATTATCCAATTAGCATTATAGATTTGGAGTGATCTTCAGAATTCAAGGGGTCCCATGCAACACAAATTAAAGCAACATAGAATAGATTTGTTTGAAACAAGACAATCATCAAACATTGAATTAGATGAAATGGAATTACTACTTCATGCAGTCACTTTTGATCTAGAAAATGAAATTATTGCAACAAATTTATCTGTTTCTCAGTGGGAAGGAAGGATTCAGGGTGAGTGCTATATCAAACCACGTTCTTTATATTGGTGGAATCATTACATTTTTCAAGTCATATGTGATGATGAATGTTTCCATGGTATTTTTAGGTTACCATATACATTATTTGAATATCTTTGTGAAGTTTTGAATGATGACCTAAAGTAAGGTGAAATCCCATATTCATTTGCTACATTTATAAAAAGTAGGCTCCTTCCAATTGAGAAACAGGTTGACATTGGAGTTTTGATTGTCATCTGCAATTACAATGCTTAACATTAGTGAACTATTTGGTTGTGGAAAATTAACTATGGTAAGAGTTGTAAACAAGTTCATTAATGTCATTGATATTTGACTTTGAAGTCATGTACAATGGCCTACTAACAATGTGGCACTTGAGCATGTAAAGGAAGGATTTCACCAAAAATGAGGATTTCCAAATTGTTGTGGGGCTATAGATGTAACTCACATTGAATTTCATCTTCCACCTAATGAGTGTTCTTCTGATTGGTATGATCGAGATCACAACTATAGTATAGAATTACAAGCAATTGTAGATAGTAAAATGCATTTCATGGATGTTTTTATAGGGTGGCATGGTTCTGTAAATGATTCTATACTTATGCAAAATTTATATTTTCATACATTGTGTGAAGGTTGACAAAGATTAAATGGTCATTTAATATCAATTGGTCCATTAAATATGAGAGACTACATTATTTGTGATGGTGGATATCCATTGTTGCCATGGTTAATCACACCTTTTAGTGGACCTCTAACAAATAGTCAAAGGGAATTCAATTTTAAGTTGTCTTGAACATGTATTGTAGTAGAGTGTGCATTTGGAAGGTTAACTAAAATGTGGTGGATTTTGGATTCCAAAATGGGGCATCCAAATTTGAAAGTACTTCCAAAAACCATTCTTGCCTATTGCATCTTGCATAATATGCTGTTAGACTATGTGCAAGATGAAACTGATACATATTAAGATGATTTTGTTGACAATGGAACAAATATGCCAACCAATGAATCAGGGGATCTAGTTGCAGCACTTGCTCGAAAAGCATTAATGACATTTGTAAATGATGATGTGAATATTATAAACATGTAGAGCCAATGAAAGTAAGAGCTCAAGCAATTTTGGAGGTTTGTACTAGATTTAAAAACATGTTTTTAGTTTTACATCAGTTTTAGAAATCTTTATACTATTTTTATTAAGTTTTTAATCTTTTATGAATGTTGGGAAATTCAACAACATTTGTTTACAATAGGTTATATGTATAAATTTGTTTGTTGTATGTTATAGCAGATCTTTAACTTCATTTTACTGCTCTGCATAAATCAACATGAATCATCTTTAACCAAAAAAATAAGCTTTTGCCTGTCTGTTGTAGTGTAGCTGGAAAAAGTGTTATGCCCTATATGTTTTTATTTCTATCATAGGAAATATATGCTCATGTCTTAGCTGACATTTTTTGCAAGTCATATTGAAGATTTGGCCTCTTGATGGCAAGCATTAGAAGCAAATCTTGATTTCTTTGCTACAAATCTTCATGCTCAATAGTGTCATTTTTATGCAAGTCATGGTGAAGAAGCCATTTTTATGCAAAGCAGGGCAAAGATCTAGATTTCCTCATATTCTGGGAAAAATTACTATCATTTGTATGGGCTATTTTTTTATTTATTATGGCTTCTTAGGCATGTTGTTATAATTTCTTTTATTCACTGGATGATTCATAACCATTGTCTTCATAAGTTATGCACAACCTTGAATAAGTAAACGGCTGGAAAATAAATGGTTACATAGGATACTTGTTGATTACAATTCAAGTTAATTGTTAGAAGAGAGTGCTTATTAAGTTTCTTTCTTTTAATACAATTAATCATTAGGGAGCAGGACTTGGTGGGATATGGTTTTGGGAAGATCGTTTGAAGACATGTGCTCATGTTTTTAAGTTCACTATGATGTTTATTAAAGGATCTATTATTGAATAATATAATTAAAAAAAAAATTTGGTTAAAAAATAAATTATTTTTTAGTTAATTCTTTATTAATATATGGGATGCCAAAGAAATATTAGGAAATTATGAGTTTATTATTGCAATCCTTGATTTATAACATTTATTTATTGCAGCAGTTTACAAATTTATCATGGGTGGGACCTGGCTTCCTAAAAAATCTCTACTAAATTATTTAGCATAAACTATTGTTTAAAAAACTTCATTAGACCACTAGCTTCCATAAAATTTAGAGCTTAAATAAACTATTGTTTAAAAAGATTCATTAGACCACAACTTCTATAAAATTTGGAGCTTAATATTTTAAGCATACCCACAAATACAAAATTCATGGGACCATGCCTTGTAAAATGCCCCTAAAAAATCTCTGTAGCACCACTGAGGTAATTTAGGAAGCCCCCTCCCATGGCGCCTCACGTAAACAGCCGGTGAGTTGCAACTCACTAGCTATACGGATTCATCGACAACTCCACTGGTCGATGACACCTAACGACCAAAACTATTCGACTCACCTCGACTGTTGCTACTGTATGAATTGTCGACTCCAAATTAGCTGTCTTTGACTAATTGTACCAACGTAGACCAACCGGTTGCTTACAACACACCGGCCGGTTAAGATGTTCCCTCCCATGGGACCACTTCCTTAGAGTGTCAGGGATAAGCCCAGCCATCTTCTCCCCGCTAGCCAATGCATACTGGTACAATTCTTTGAATACTTTTGGCATCTTTCCCCTTACGGTAAAGTGCACTAGATTTTCTCCATTTTGGTCTTTTTCATCGGTTCTCATCCTGCAATCTTTGATAAGGTATCTACAAAGTTCGCTATTGCCGTTGAAAGTTGCAAAATGAAGAGTAGTAGTCCCGTATTTATTTGCACCTTTAACTAAATGTTTTCCACATTCAAAATTTCCTACAAGGAACTTAGAAATGTCCTTCACATGTTCTTTGTTATGTGATTGATCTGCTGCATAATGCATGGTCGTTCTCCCTTCACGGAGTTTCTTTTCAAGGCTTTCCCTCAAGCGATCTAATTGATCTTCATGCTTTCCAACTGTTAGGAATTATTAAGATTGTCTAGAATGTTTCTAGAAGTCTTCCAAAGAACATTCCAGGAAGAAGCTTCCAGTTGTTCTAGAAAAGAACTTTCTAAGAGAAACTTCCAGCTATTCTAGAAAAGAACATTCTAGGAATTTAGAATCATCTAGAATGCTAGAAGCTTCCAGGCCTCAAAGCTTCTGTAGCTATATATATGTGTTTAGAGAGAGCTACCGGATAAGCATTTTGGATGTAATGCAAGTTAGATGAATAAATATTTCTGAGTTTATTCAACTCTGTTTGCCCTGTTTTCTCTCTGTTTTACTATTGCTGTTCTGTTTTTATTATCTTGGGACTGTTTTTACATGGTATCAGAGCCTGGTTCAGCTAGATTTTTTTTTCCAGGTTCAGCTAGAGATTCAGTTAGAGGCTCAGTTGGAAGTATAATGCTGGAGTGATTTGTTTGCAGGGCATATTTATTGTTGGAAGTGATTTGTTTGCAGGGCTCTTTATTTTTGGCTAACATGGGATCTACAAATGAAGTGTTGCCAATATTTGATGGAAGTGGTTTTGTAGATTGGAAGATTGCAGTCAAGAATGCTTTGAGAGAAAAGGCTCTATGGAGGATAGTGAATAAAGAAATTGGAGAACCCCAAAGTGAAAAAGAAAAGGAGCTATGGAAATGCAAGCTGGAACAAGCTAGAGGTATTATTGGTAAAGCTTTAAGCCCCAATCTCAATAGAAGATTTGTTGATACTGATAATCCAATAGAGCTATGGGAGAGTTTAGAAAAAGATTATAAAGATGCAGATATTGCTAGCATGTTTAGCATAGAAGAAAGATTGGTGAATTTAGATCCTTCTGATTTTGAAAAAATGTCTGATTACTTTAATGAAGTTACATTTTTAAATGCTCAGCTGAAGAAAATAGGTGCTGAATATGCAAAAAAAGATTTTCAATTGATTGTAATGGTTGAAAGTAAGCTTCCCCAACCATACAAGGTATTTAAGGAATCAAGGAAAAGGGTTCTCCAACTAACTCCCAATGCCCCCCAGCAAACTTTTGATCAATTTTGTAAGTCTGTTTTAGATGAAGAGGTTCAGCTTATTAAAGAAGGGCATATTAAGAAGAATTATGCATATGTAGCCAAGAGTAAATTTTCTAGATATGATGGAAAGAAGAATTGGAAAGGAAATTATAAATTTTGAAATGACGGTTCTAACCATTTCTCTAGAAATGACTCTGCAGAAAAGCAAGTTGGAAGGAAATTGATTATTTGCAGGTATTGTGGAGGTGAAAATCATATGGAGAAATTTTGTTTGAAGAAGAGGGATAACGAAAGGCAACAATACAAGCCCAAGCAAGAAAGGTTCAAGGATGGCAAGAAGGATAGGCATAGCTTCGTAGCCATCTCTCTAAAAAGACCAGAGAAATCAAATAAGGAGGTAATTGCTAGACCTGAAAGTAGTGTTAAGGGGGGATACTTTGCTTCAGATTCTAATAAAGAATGGATTTTAGATTCAGGGGCATCATATCACATGACTGGGGATAGATCTTTGTTTATTAATTTTTATGAAGGGAAGAATTTAGATCAAGAAATTACTATTGGCAATAAAATGAGACTTCCAGTTTTAGGAACGGGGACTGTTAATGTAACGAATGGGTCTTTGAAAAATGTTCTGCTAGTTGAAGGATTAGGGGTGAATCTTATTTCAGTATATAAAATTGTTCAAGCTGGATATGAGTTTGTTGTCACCGATGATCAAGTTATTGTTAGAGATAGAAAAGACCCAAGCAATATAATTGCTATTGGTAGAGTTGATCATAAAGAGAGTTTATTTAAATTTGTCAGGTTTGTTGATGATGAATATACACTCTCGCATGCTTTTATTGCTCAGGCTGATTATATGTCAAAACTTTGGCATGCTAGACTTGGACATATAAATTATAGAAAATTACAAGATATGATTAGAAAGGATATGGTTAGTGGATTGACAAAAATTTCAGCATCTAAAGGTGTGTGCGAAGGATGTGTGTTAGGAAAACATCATCGAGATCCTTTTGATTCAGGGAAAGCATGGAGAGCTAATCATCCATTGCAGCTCATTCATAGTGATCTATGTGAACCAGGATATCCTTCACTTTCAGGTGCCAGGTACCTTCTGACTTTTATTGATGATTATAGTAGGAGAGTATGGGTTTATTTTCTTGAAAGGAAAAATGAAGTATTTGAAGTTTTTCAAAAGTTTAAGGCATTAGTTGAAAATCAAAGTGGAAAAAGAATTAAGTGTTTAAGGACGGATAATGGGGGTGAATATTGCAACTATGCATTTGAGTCATTTTATGAAAATTGTGGTATTAAGGTGCAAAGAACGGTTCCTTATACTCCTCAACAAAATGGGGTGGCTGAACGAATGAATAGAACTCTTTTAGAAATGGCTCGTTGTATGTTGCATTTTAAAAGTTTGCATAATCAATTTTGGGTTTGGCTGTTTCTTGTGCTACATATATTGTGAATAGAATTCCAACTAAAGCCCTCCCAAATATTACCCCTGAAGAAGCTTGGAGTGGTAGAAAGCCCCACATTGGGTATTTTAAAGTATTTGGATGCATTGCTTGGACACATGTTCCTGATGAAAAGAGGAAAAAGTTAGAACCAAAGAGTCATAAGTGTTTGTTTGTGGGTTATAGTGAAGAATCAAAGGCTTACAGGTTATATGATTTGACAACAAGAAAGGTCTTTGTTAGTAGAGATGTAAAATTTGATGAGCTTTCACAACTTACAGCCACTTCCTCTCACTCTACAACAACAAATGTTTCTGATTTTTCAGATATTTTAGAAAGAAATGAAGCCAATATTGATGAGGATGAGGTGAGCACTACTGATGATGATAATACTATTGAAAATGAAACTACTAATGCTTGTATTCAGCCATTTTCTGTAGGTAGTGATGATGAAGAAGATGTCATTTCAGCTAGACAAAAGACAAGGAGTGTTGAAGAAATATATAGACAAGGCTCAAAGATCCAAGGAAGGAATGGTAGTGCTCTCATGGCCAAAGCATTACAAGTAAATGACCCAATCTCATATGAGCAAGCTAGAGGAAAGAAGGAATGGGAGCAAGCCATGAAAGAGGAATATGATGCATTGTTAGAGAATAAAACTTGGGAACTTGTGCCCCGGCCCAAAGGTAAAAATGTTATTGGTTGCAAATGGGTTTACAAAACTAAATTTAAATCAGATGGTGCTATAGAAAAATTCAAAGCTAGATTGGTTGCTAAGGGGTTCAATCAAAAAGAGGGTGTTGATTATGAAGAAACATTTGCTCCTGTCATTAAAATGAACACAGTTAGAATTATTCTTTCTTTGGCTGCAAGTCTTGGGTGGCATATTCATCAAATGGATGTCAAAAATGCATTCTTAAATGGAGATTTATATGAAGAAATATATATGGATCAACCACCAGGTTTTGTGGATCAGCAACATCCTAATCTTGTTTGCAGATTAAAGAAGTCACTTTATGGTCTTAAACAAGCTCCATGAGCATGGAATGAGAAGATTGATAGGTATTTTCAGCGTCATGGATTTAAGAGATGTAAGTCAGATCCCAATCTTTATGTGAAGAAAGTTCAAGATGATATTCTTTTTGTTGCACTTTATGTAGATGATTTACTCATTACTGGACCGAATATTGGGTTAATCAATGATTTAAAATCAGATCTTAAGAGGACATTTCATATGAGTGATTTGGGTGAACTAAACTATTTTCTTGGCTTACAAGTTTGTCGATTACATGATGGATTGTTCATCTCACAATCAAAATATGCTTTGGACCTTTTAGAAAAGTTTAACATGCTTGAATGCAAGCCAGCATCTACCCTGTTTCAATCTGGAGTCAAACTTACTAAAGAATGTACTTCCAAGAGTGTCGATGCCACTTTATATAGACAACTTGTTGGTAGCTTGGTTTATCTAACTCATACTAGACCAGATATTTGTTTTGTAGTCAATCTTGTATCTAGATTTATGCAGGCACCTAAACAAAGTCATTGGCTAGCTGCTAAGAGAATTTTACGATACATCCATGGAACCATACACTTTGGAATCTACTATGGTTATAAGTCTTCAATTTCTTTGGTTGGATTTACTGATTCAGATTGGGGTGGTGATATAGATGATCGAAAATCTACTGGTGGTTATGTTTTCAATCTTGGATCAGGCCCTATTACATGGAGTAGCAAGAAACAAACAACTACATCATTATCTTCATGTGAAGCAGAATATAGAGCAGCAAAAGAAGCAGGCAAGGAAGTAGTTTGGATTCGAAATCTTCTATTTGAGATTGGTTTTCTACAAAGTTCAACCAGCACTCTGTATTGTGACAATCAAAGTACCATACAGGTTGCCAACAATCCAGTCTTTCATGCTAAAACAAAGCACATTGAGATAGATGTTCACTACCTTCGGGATCTTGTTCAAGCATCTATTATCACTCTTCAGTTTTGTCCAAGTGAAGAACAAGTAGCTGATATATTCACTAAGAGTATGACTGAAGCCAAATTCTTAAAATTAAGAGGCATGCTTGGTATGTTAGAGGTGAACATTAAGGGGGGATAGTAGTATAATATTCCCCTCTCCTTTGTATTTCCCCTCTCCTTTTGTATTATGTTTGTATTATTCTAGCCAATCTTAAGGGGGGATGTTAGGAATTATTAAGATTGTCTAGAATGTTTCTAGAAGTCTTCCAAAGAACATTCCAGGAAGAAGCTTCCAGTTGTTCTAGAAAAGAACTTTCTAAGAGAAACTTCCAGCTGTTCTAGAAAAGAACATTCTAGGAATTTAGAATCATCTAGAATGCCAGAAGCTTCCAGGCCTCAAAGCTTCTGTAGCTATATATATGTGTTTAGAGAGAGCTACCAGATAAGTATTTTGGATGTAATGCAAGTTAGATGAATAAATATTTCTGAGTTTATTCAACTCTGTTTGCCCTGTTTTCTCTCTATTTTACTGTTGATGTTCTGTTTTTATTATCTTGGGACTGTTTTTACACCAACCTCTTTGTAATTCTCAACGATACTGCCTAGAACGAACAATATAACTCGCATGATTTTATCCTCGCAGTGTAATAGTAGAGTGGCTTCGCTTCCTTCACGTCTCAACTCCACTATAGAGTAGATTTCTACATCGAATGAATGACAAGTCACAGTTAGCGCTCTTAAAATCTTCTCGCTATATATCTAGACTATAGCGTTTAGTAGAGTAACCAACTTACTTGATTTTCCTCATATATCTTTCTTAACTAGCAGCACATGCCCCATATTGGGCCTATACTCTTGGCGACAATTATGTCCATATCCAGGGCCATCTACCCAGCCATCAAAAAGTCATATTAGATCACCATTAGTTATCAATAATTTGAACCTTATTTTCCATCGGTGGTAATACTGGTTGTCACAATTTATTGCTATACCAAATAAGAGTACGTAAACACCCCTCTCAAGTGGACAAAAAAAAGCATTGGATGTAGCTCCAAGTGCTCACCATTAAAATTCACTAATGAGTCATATCTCAACATAAATTTACTACATTCATGCTAGGATAGCCTTTATTATAAAAGGTGATGTTAGCATTTTTGGACACTGACGATGAGTTGTGAAATTTGGTTATGTGGCACTTTGACTTTTTAACATTTGTTTTTTTGTGTTTTCCATTTCCGTCCAATTTCTGTTTTATTGGCAGTTGGCAGCTACTATTATGGCAGCCACCATTCTCCATACAAAATGACATGCCTATGGCATGTCTAAGACATCATACCATACCTATCATACTCCATACAATATTGCCGCGTTCAAATTCAAAAAAGAATTGAATTTTTTTTTGTCAATTTCAAATTTGTCATGAGCGTCCTATTGAACAATTGTAAATTATTATTATTATTATTATTATTATTATTATTATTATTATTATTATTATTATTATTATTATTATTATTATTACTACTACTTTCAATGATTCTTTTGGCTCTCAACTCGTGTTTCCAAATGGGGTAGCAAAAATGGCTTGGAGAGGCTTCTTATTTATAAATTTTTGGGGGATTTTGGATCAATAGATAGAATTTGAAGATGAGATCCAAGGGTTGGGATTTCATAGTGAAATCAAGGGCTAGGATTTCATCAAAAAAGATTGAGGGATCACATTATTTTGGAAATTTTAATTTGGCCTGGGGAAGGCTTTGCATTAATGAGGATGGAGACATGTGAATGAATTTTTAATTCATTTTATGGGTTAGTGGGATGAAATAATCTACAATTGCATGGATTTGGAAAGGTAAGCTAGAGACACATGTGAGCACAATTTTTCTGGATTGAGAATCTAGCACTAATATTATATTCCAAGTATAAAGAAAGTTACATATAAGTGGTCAAGGAGACCACTTCAAAATACATATAAGTTGTTTCTTCAATCCAAAAAAAGATTAGTGTTCCTTAATGTACCCAAACAGATTTAAGATTTCAAAAAGATTTCAAAAATCCAAGATACAATAAGTCTCTGCAACTGCATTGAGCAACTGTTTGTTCCATTTGATTCACATCTTTTATGTCTTCAATATATCTTCTTTATGCAATCTTTGATTCCTATCCATCACTGACAAAATCATCCATTTCATTTGGATCATGGTAAACTTTTGCATTTCTATCTTCATTGACCTCAGACTCTTGCATCATTCCTTCTTCCCCTAGTTCATCCTCTATACTCTTGAGTTCATTATTTAGGCCTGCATCTTTCTGTACTTCCATATATTGATAGTAAAACCCCTGGCTATCATCCAACTCAGTTCCATATTACACCGTGGATTTCATAGTGAAATCAAGGGCTAGGATTTCATCAAAAAACATTAAAGGATCACATTATTTTGGAAATTTTAATTTGGCCTGGGGAAGGCTTTGCATTAATGAGGATGGAGACATGTGAATGAATTTTTAATTCATTTTATGGGTGAGTGGGATGAGATAAGACAATTGCGTGGATTTGGAAAGGTGAGCTAGAGACACATGTGAGCACAATTAATTAAATAATGTTAATTATTTAATTAATTATGGGGAGATTAGATAATGAGGGCTTAGGATAATTGGATGTAGGGATTTGATAAGATAAGTTAGTTAATTAAATAAATCAGATTTACTTAATTAACTAATTTTTTACTATAGGAAAGTTAAATTAATTAAATAGATGAACTTTATTAATTAATTTAGGCTAATCGCAAGGAGGTGATAATTAATTAAATAAATTTTAATATTTATTTAATTAATATTGGGTAGGTGATAATGAAGATTAGGTAAATTAATTAAATAAATTGGTTTATTTAATTAATTTAGATGAAGGGGATAAGTTATAATGATAGGTGATATTAGGGAGATGTCAGGAAAATGATGGTGTGAGTGCATCATTTTCAGGTGTCTATAGATATAACTCAAAATGCATATATTTCTAATTTGCAATTTTCACTCATAAATTTATTGCAACTAATTATTTACTTAGTCTATTCTATGAATAAATGCAATAAAATAAATGCAATTATTTTTCAGGAAAAAACACATTATTCTCTTCGCCACAATTCACCTTTAGTCAGCTAGATACCCCCTCCTCAATGATACTAGCTCCCTCTATCGAGACAGTGTTGTTCCTACCATTTTCACATCAAGTCGATTAATTAATCCCAATAGTATTTATTAATATTACTTAAATTCAAATTAAATATTAGGAAAAATAAGGGTTGTGACATCCTTCTCCTCTTGGAAGAATCAGCGTCTCAATGATCTAAAAATCAAATCAAATTAAGTACATATTGAACTCATAAGAAATTTCTTTACCATTTTCTAACTTGTTTTACCTTAATGGGTGCAACCTGTCCACCTAACAAGGGTTTTTCTTTACTTCAAGTACCTGATGCTCAAACAACAAGGTCCCTGTGTCTAACAATCATACACTTGTACAAGTTGTTAGTGCATTCATAGGTAGAATTTTAATATCCTTTTCAACTAGATAGAGATAATCACATCATAAAATGCATCACTAGCATCAAGTAGGAATACAAAAAGTGCATCACTCACACCAAGTAAGAATACAATCATTACAAAATAGGTACAACATACAAGAATCTTAAGATCCCAATAAACACAAACATCAAGATTGTTAGCCTTATATATAAGACAAAAGAAGAAGACTAGTCCAATCAACTCCTAATTCTAGGTCATTGACAAAAGACTCTTGAGAAACTTTATCTTACGTTCTACATGGTTGATTTGATAACATCTTACTATTGTCTTTCTTTTTCTCCAAGAATTCAGTCTACTCAACTCAACATTTCACCATACTTCCACACTATGTCTAATGGTTGTGCAATCCACTAAAAAATCCTTAGTTCAATCTCAAGTCTACACCATTAATTTCCAACGCAGACTAATTTATCCTCATGCTTAACACTCTTAGCTTCCATCAAGTTTTTATGTGTGTGCTCAAGTATAAACACTCTAAGAAAAAAGACACAAGGTCCAAGAACTAAACCTATAATCACTCTCAAATATAATCAACAAAGTATATTCCTTTTCTAGGTTCTAAATTGAACCATCCAAGATTCCAACTCATTTAAGAAATCTTTAACCCCAAAGATAGGGTCTTCAAATCATCCAATGCACCTATACTATCAAGCCATTTGACAAATTCACATTACTATAATGCAAACTTAAGCGTAGTAGACTCGACGCTCAAGTGTTGAACCTAGTACACTCTAATACCATATGTAACATCTACTTTGATTAACAAGAATAAAATAATATTATTCTAATAAAATAATGTGAAAAAATGGAATGAGTTAAAAATTTTATCATAAAATACAACTCAAGAAATATATAACTTTCATTAGTTATATAATCAAATAACATTATAATAGCTAGTCAAATAGCTTATAAATAGGACTAAGTCATTTACAACATCTAGCCATATAGGCTTATAACAAAAGAATGTCACACCATATAGTGTTCTCGATACCATACCATATCTTCGACATTGAACCTGGTGGAGAGAGAGCATCATCAAGATGATTAACTACCCAGTCACAAGGCTTATGCCTCCCCGGTCTTACTCCAAAACAGAACAAACCGACCCTTTGTGAGGGGTCTAGCAAACTAAAGCTAGCATGTGTGAGGAAATCTGGTACAACATGATACCTCTAACATTTAACAATAGAAAACAATTGCAAATGAACATATATCATGATATGGTAAAGAGTAAATAAATCCAAACCAGTGTACATACTTAGTTTTATTTTTCAAAAGATTTGGCCAAAGAACCTTATTAAGCTAATAATATCAGCAAGATAGGCTAGTAAATATAACCCACCCTTCTCTGTGACCCCATATTCAGCACCCATCCATTCTCTTTCTCTAGCTCAACAAATAGAAAAAGAAAATTAGATGATGCATCATGCAATACATTCCAACCACACTTTATTTAATGAGGAGGCATCGAGTCTATAGGAGAGAAGCAATACAAAGTTGTAAAACATGGAGTCAAACAAGCAATTGTCGATTATAAGGAGGAAATAGAAGTTTGTGAGACAAACCATGTGGGATTTTAGGGTCCGAAGGTAGGGAAGTAATTTCCAAGATATGTTTAGAGATATGTTTAGATACATGAAAATACCATGAGGTTGATAGAGAGTCAATGTTGCAAGGATGAAGAGCATGATCATAAGGGATAGTTGTGCAAACGTGCATGGGGTAAGGGAGTGACCCACACAATAGGAAATGTGAAACTATTGAGCATGGGGATTGGGATGCAACTTACAGTTTACAAATGGAAAGCAAGGAAGGTGAGTCTATATGCAAAAGTGTTTGTGGGCCTATGAAATGTGGGGATATCTAAGAGTAACAAATTTCCATCAACTAACAAAAGAAGACTACCATAGTGTAGCAAGCTAGAGAAGCAGGAAAATAATGCATGTAAAGCAATGATTGCAACATTAAGTTATAAGTTTGAACACATGTATACTATAGGCATGTGGGCTTGTGAAGCAATTTTACAATATATGCAAAGTGCAAACTAGACTCTAAAACTTGCGTAAGAAGACACTTGCAAACATGGAAATTGAGCATCAAGGAACAATGTTAAGACTAAAAGAACATGAAACATAATATAAAACATACATTTAATAGGGATCAACATAATATAAAACATACATTTAATAGGGCTCACATAAATTAAATGTTAGAGTGTTTATCATTGATGGGTGAAATGAAGAATCAAGGCGACAAGGAAGGTGTGGAAAATGTATTTTGGGGACCATGGACAACACAATACATGTATATCAAATGATTGAGCTACTCCAAACATCAAAGAACTAAATAACAAGATAGTTGCAATGAAATATTAAGGTTCTTTTCTCCATTGCAATGAATCAATTTATTGTCTCTAAAAACTGTAACCTCATAATCCTAAAGTGAGCACTCAAGCCCTAGACCTAGCGATGTATGTTGATCAACACTAATAAGGAAAAACTTATTATTAGATTAGGGCAATTAGGGGATAATTAATACAAGAAAGCAACTCATCTACAGTCCTCTAGAGGGCCAAGGAGGGTGATTCTAAAGGCTAATAGTAGGCTAATCAAAGAGAAATGATAACATAAGATTTTAATTTCTACCATTAAAAATATTATTATGATTAAGGGGACAATACATTATATATAATATTCTTAAATTTCTAAGGAGATGCAATATAGTCTTAATTTATATTTCTTTCTAGTTAAATTTCAATAACTAAGAAAGCACAAGGTTTATTTGTTTCTAAATATATTTTATTATAGTAAAAAAATACATTAAGGTGTACTAGGTGCCATTATTTTAGAGTCTCACCCATATACATAAATTACAAGACTAGAAGAAATAACATAGTAAATAGAAATTAAGATGTGAGTTGCCATGTTCAAACACTTACCTAACTCTCTTGATTGTTTCTTCATGATAGTATCATGGTCAAGCAAGATTTTTTCTCTTACAACATAATCTAATTTTTTGATTCTTCTGTATATAGTCCATCGATACATCATATTGGATTAATATTTTTTTTAATTCCTTTCACCTCTCCTCCTCGTCCTTTTCCTTCTTATGCTCCTTTTCCTTTGCCTTTGTTATCTCCTCTCCTTTCGACTTCACCCCCACTGCCTCTTCCTTCTCCTCATCTCTAACATTAGTCTTCCCTTTCTCCTCCTCCATCTCTACTTGCATTTATATCCATTCTCCTTTCAACTTCGCCTCCGCTACTTCTTCCTTCTCCTTTTTTTTATCTTCATCTCCCCTTTCTCTATTTGACCATGATTGCCATTAGACCAAAACTCGTAGGCATTAATCTCCACTACAATTGCAAGAGTTAGGATCCACGAGAGGTGGTTAGTCCATGTCACAAAACATCTGTTTGAATATATAATTTCTCCCACCAATGATATTTGGAAAAGACAAAAAGGTAAAAAGACAAAAGAGGAAACTAGCAAGTTTCTAAAGGAGTCTAGATAAGTTAGAGGTTTCTAGAAAGAGGAGAGTTCTAGATGAGAAAGGTTCTAGAGGATAGAGTTTCTAGATGAAGAATGAAAGAGTCTAGTTTGGCGAAGCTATAGAGTAAGACATCTATATAATGAGGCATTTGTAAGGCATCAAGGCATCAAGTCAAGTAATGATCAAGTAATCATGAATGCAACAACATTCGGTGTATGTAGTGTAATCATGTTTTCATGTAATGCAGTATGGTGCACCAGCACACTTTTGAGTAATCTTGTGTTTATGTTTATGTGTTTCATTATTTTGTGTCTTGTGGATGTGATATTTACCACCATCATAGTGGTATCAGAGCCATGTTCATGTGAGATCTAGGGTTTGCAAGTTGATTGTGTTTGCAGATCAAGGGTTCACTATTTGAAGGCACACATAAGTGGATGTTGTCAAAGAGAAGATTCATGGTTGCTGTGGATAGAAGTGCTGCTAAAGAAACCCACCACAAGAAGATTGCATGTATCCAGTCAACATAGGAGATCATAGATTTGAAGGAGGCCAATTTGGATTTATGTAGCCGCCAGGATCTAGAGCCAAAGTTATAGAATTAATAGCCGAAGGAAGCATTGTAGGAAGTTGTTTAAGTCTGCAATGAGGGATCACCAAGGATAATAATTCATTGTATAAGGAGTTAAAGTCAAATAAATGAATCGTAGTAGAAGAAGCTGATCTGGAAAAGGAATCACTGAAGTAAATCAGCCAAATTTAGATTGAGGGCTTTGAAGAAGGATGTGTTAAGCAGAAGTCAAAGAGGTCAAGTTGCATCATTGTCAAGTTTAATTCAAGCCAAAGGAATTTGAGATCGTTGCCAACAAAGACAAATACGTCAAGGAAGGAGATTGCCCAATATTATAAAATTGAAGGAATTGAAGAAGATTCAAGCTGTAGATCTGAAAGAAGAAGTTTGGCACCATAAAAAGAGGATGAATTAGGGTTTGACTGTAGAATATAAAGCCACTGAAATCATAGAAAAGAAGTCACAAATTTCATGTGCAAAAGACAACCGTTGATTAAAAGGTGAGATTGTTGTTTTGATAAAGTTGTTTAGTTTGCAAATAAAATCACTCAAGTTTTGAATGCTAGATAGAAATAAGAAATTGAAAGATAGATCACAAAAGTTTCTATTGTTTGAATCCATTGTAGTTTAAAATTCACCATTCTTATGAGAGATCACAGTATAGAAGAGATTGTCAAATGTGAAGCTATACCATCAATGTGAAGAATGAATTAGGGGTTTGCAAGGTTGTGGACACCAAATTTATCAGAGCACTTGGTTTAAGTTGAATCTATCTAGTTTGCAGGCAATAAAGAGCCACAGAAAAGGACAAAGAAGATCACTACCAAATATTTGTCAAGGAGAAGGCTGCTAAAATTTTCTAAGGAGAATCGCTAGTGAAAGATTACACCAAAGCAAAAAGGAAATCGTAGAAGTCATTGGGAGATCCAAAAAATTGAATTAGAAAGCACCACATAAAGGCCGCACATCAAAACATAGGAGAATTATTGCCTAAAAAGCCGAAGAAAAAGAAAAGAAGAGCACTCAGACATCAATTTGATGCCAAAATGGTAGAGTAGTTGCCAAATGAATTATGTAGGATCTGAAGTTATAAAAGTGTTTAGTCACTGTCTAAAACACTACATAGGAAAATCGCTCAAGTTTGATTTAAAGGAGTTGGCATCAAATGTAAAGAGAGGTTGTTGTGAAGATCCATCAAAGACAAAGTCACCCCAGGTCTAATCTACAAGTGTCACAAAAGAAGACAAAAGAAGTGTTGAGTCGCTAAGTCCTAATTATAGTTAAAAGCCGCATAAGGCACCGAAGATCATTGTATTGGAAGCCACTAAAATAATATAGATTTAATCTAAAGACAAGTTGTAGATCAAGCCACCATATTTCATTGTTTGAGGAAATCTCAAATTCACGCCATAGATTGGTAAAGACTACTAATAGAAAAGATTAATTACATAATTTGTTTGCAAGCAACATACATAAGTTGTACATTTATCATCAAAGGAAATTGTGACCCAAGTATGTTGCAGGACTAGAAAAAGCTGCTAAGACAAATTGTTGAAAGCTTGTTGGAAATCATTGTTTTGAAGTTGCAGAAGTTTGGCATAGGAAGCTGCATCAAACAAAGGAAAATAGATTGCAGCAGAAGGTCAAAGAAATTGAGAAGTCTAAAGAAAATATCGGAGGAGTGAAGGTGTGCAAAGCCGCCAAAACCAATTGAGAATCGCAATGAAGGACAACAGTCTAAGGTAAATTAATCAATTTCAAATGGGAAAATCTAAGAGAGAAGAAAGAGAATAGTTGTGAAGAAGAGAGAAATGAATTATTAAGGGATTTAATGTAGGTTTCAATAGAGAAAACTAGACTACGGACAGAAATGTATGATCTTGGTATTGAATTGAGTAAAGCTAAAAGGAAAAAAGAAGAATTAGAAGAAAACTTGAAATTGTTTGATGAAGTTAAAAAGAGGAATGAAGAATTAAAAGAAAAGAAGAAGCAATTGGAAGAAGAGAATAGTTTATAGAAAGAAGAAATATCATGGTTGAAAAAAGAGGATGAATGTTTGAGGACAAAACCATTATTTTGTGATGTTTTGTGTGAAAGTGTTGAAGATAACAAGGAGGTTGGATCAGAAAAGTTTGTAAGTTGTGATGATATTAATACAGGAAATTCTCCAAAGAATGTTGGTTTGAAAATCATGAAAAGAATGGGATATATAGGTCAAGGATTAGGAAAGTTTGGGCAAGGAATCAAAGAGTTGATTAAGCGAATAGTGAGGCTAAATATAAAGGTCTTGGTTATATCACAGGTAAAGGAAATGGTGTTACAAGTTCAAGAAAATTTGTTCAAGGAATGCAGTGTTCTAATTGCAACAGGAAAGGAAATACAAAGGATATGTGCTGGGATCTACATCGATGTACCATTTGTGGATTGAGAAATCAATCAAAAAAGATGTGTTGGAATAGAGATTGGAAAGATATGATAGGATACATGCAAATAAATTGCGGATGGAATTTTGGATCAAATTGGCAAGAGATCACATGTATGTTGAAAAGGTTGTACAAGTATAGATGTTCATATGTAAAAGATGATAGCAATCAAGCAAAGTTTGAAGGTTTGAGATATCATGCCAAGTGGAAATCTACAAATAGCGAGAGGACTTCTAGATTGAAGTTCTGAAGATTTGAAGATCAAATTTTGAAGGACTGTCGCATCAGTTGGTGAGAGTTGATGAGAGTTGGAAGAGCAAGAAGATCCATAGATCTTGAAGATAGTTTGAAAAGGATTGAGCGAGTCAGCAAACTTGGAAGACAAAATTTTGGAATGATAAATATGTGGTCAAAATTAAGGGGGAGTGTTGGAATATGTAATTTCTCCCACCAATGATATTGGGAAAAGACAAAAAGGCAAAAAAATAAAAGAGGAAACTAGTAAGTTTCTAAAGGAGTCTAGATAAGTTAGAGGCTTCTAGAAAGAGAAGAGTTCTAGATGAGAAAGGTTCTAGAGGATAGAGTTTCTAGATGAAGAATGGAAGAGTCTAGTAAGGCAAAGCTATTGAGTAAGAACTATATATAATGAGGCATTTGTAAGGCATCAAGGCATCAAGTCAAGTAATGATCAAGTGATCATGAATGTAGCAGCATTCGGTGTATGTAATGTAATCATGTTTTGATGTAATGTTGTATGGTGCAGCAACACGCATTTGGGTAATCTTGTGTATATGTTTATGTGTTTCATTATTTTGTGTCTTGTGGATGTGATATCCACCACCATCAACATCACATGGAGCACTAGATGCACATGCCAACAATCTCCCTCCAGCGTTACCTGGGAAGTTTCAAACTTGAGACCATTGGATCTTATACCAATTTGTTGGACTATGATTATCGTTAGACCAAAACCCATAGGCATTAATCTCCACTACAATCACCAGAGTTAGGATCCACGACGAGTGATTAATCCATGTCACTTAACATCATAGGGAGCGCTGGACACACATACCAACATTCTCCTTTTCCACCTTTGCTTGCCTCTCCGCCTCCACTTCTTCCAAGTGAAGTTCAATAATACTTCTCAATGAATGCTCATTTAATATAAGCAAATCTTTCCACTCATCCATATTTGTGAGTGATGGTTCATCATGATTTATTGAAACAACATTTATAGACAAAAGCTTCTCCCACTTCTGCAAGGCCCACTAGGTGTGTAAGTAGATGCACGAGCTCAAATTCAATAAACTTATGGGGAGAAATTTACCATAAAAAACTACATTAATTATGACATTGATTTGATCTTTCCATTGCCAACAACAAAATATCCATACAAGTAGCTGCAAACGCCATCCTGGATAGTTTCTCACTTGCGCATTTCAGTGAAGGACGTTCCATGCCACACGATGATACATGAGAAACCCTTTCCGTTCTCTTGGAAGCCTTTGGGAATATGTTGCCACTTTTCTCAAGTTGCTTATTGCCTCTCATTCTCTAGGACTGTAATTTGGCAGTAGCAGCACACTCTTTAATCGTATGGTTAGCTTTTTCTCTTCAGGACCTGATGAAGTGCCATAATTGTTAGAAGTATATATGCATATTTTATCATATAACACCTTCAGAAAGGATTTCAATATAAGTAACTATGATGTTCATTCAAGTGCCTAAAATAACTAGTCTATGTAGTGTAGATTGCCATACTCATGTTGGCATGTGCGTCTAGCGCTCTCCTGTTTTGTGACATGGACTAGTCACCTCTTAAGGATCCTAACTCTGGCAATTGTAGTGGAAATTAATGCTTGTGAGTTTTGGTCTAATGGAAATCGTGGTCCATCAAATTGGTATTAGAGTCAGTGGTCTCAAGTTTGAAACTCCTCGAGTAATGCTTGGGGAGATTGTTGCTCTTGAGTTTGAAACTCCCTAGATAATGTTGGGGGGAGATTGTTGGCATGTGTGTCCAGTGCTCCCCGTGATGTTTTGTGACATGGACTAACCGCCTCTGGTGGATCCTAACTCTAACGATTGTAGTGGAGATTAATGCCTACATGTTTTGGTCTAACGACAATCATCATCCATAAACTCAGTTATTTGAGCCACTTTAGCAAGTACCTGGCATACATTTAAGTAGGAAACTCATAAACAACTTCAACAAATTTGAAGGTAGTGGTTTAAAAAAATGGGGCATTTTTGATGAAAAATTTGTACAACTCTCTGTCATGTAGTGGCAAATATTCAATCTCAAATGGTCCTCACTATCATCTATATTAGACACAAAATTTTTCCTGTAAACATATTGAAACAATTTCCACCAAAATGAAAATGTATTCCTATCTACATGACTCATTAGTTATTCATACCAATTCATTGACAAAGTAGGAATTGATTGGGTAGAGATACAGGTATCAGAGCACTCAAAGGAGGATTCTAGGGTTGCAAGGATATGATAATGGTAGATTCTAATATAGTATGTAGATAGATAACTATAGTTTGAAATAGAAGTATCAATATACTAATTGTAAAACACTCATGATATAACAAATATATAGAATGTAATAGCAGACAAGTATTTAATAATAAGAATGGCCCTCATCCAATGACAGCTAGTTTTTGGTTCTATTTTTTATTCTAATTTTACATGGGTTCTAGCTCCCTTAAGCCAAATTGACCAATCAAATGTGTGTGTGCGTGTGTGCGTGCATGCATGCATGCGTACGTGCATACGTGTGTGCGTGCACGTGCGTGTGTGTGTGTGTGTGTGTGTGTGTGTGTGTGTGCGTGTGTGTGATTTTCTTAATGTTATTTTATTCCTTAAGACAAGAAATAATACTATTTGTGTTAGTTTTGTGAAGAAAAAAATAAAAATAAAATTAGATGAATGATGTTGTTTAAGTATAAAAATAAAAATAGTTAAAAAGAGGGGATATCAGGGAAAAAAATACAATAAAAAGGTGAAACAAATTAGATAAATATTTTCACCTTCATTCGTTGACATCTCCTCTTTTCCCTTCTCCTCTCTTGAAATTGAAAGATACAATGTGTGTGAAGAGGAAAAGAGAGGGGTCTTTTTTAAGTGGGATTTGGGGATTAGGGGTGTTTCCCTAAGGGCTTAGTAACATATGTGTGGTTAGTTTTAATTACTCCTAGATAAACATGATTAATCTTGTAGAGCTAATTTCAATGCCCTCTTACAATTTTATCTTAAAAGATGACCTAGTTGAGTTGTTAAATTATGATTGAAATAAATAATGTTTGTGTATAAATCAAGGCTATTGTCAATTTTAAATTGTAGGATTTTATAGCAATCTTGGAAAATATTCATTAGATGATTTATTAAAATTTATTAGTTTGAAAAAAATTATCATTTGATCAAATTGAATCAAAATTTATCCTTTTAGGAAGATTTGCATATAGTTGAAATAGAAGGATTTATCATATTAATTTTTCTAATTTTGTATTTATTTTAATCATTTAGAAATTGCATTTTAATTGAATTATTGGAAATATATAGTTGTTATATTTAGTTGTGAATTTCTGTAAAAGTAAATTATTGTGTAAATGTTGTAATAGTTAGTAGTTAAATGCATTATATTTTAATTTTATGTTAGATGATTAATTAATCAATTGGTTTATTTGTATTATTTTAATTTTTTTATCTCATGGTTAATTATTAATTTTAGTTGACCATCAGCATGTTAGGATTTTAGTTTTAGTTATAGATGCTTAGGCCTCATGTGAGGTAGGGCCATTTCCACATTCATCTAGAAAACTTGGCATGGAACTACCTTATAGATAATTCCCTCATGGCATCATGCAACATGATGTTGAACCCTAATTAGGTCACCTCCATTTTCAAAGGGTGTATGAAAGGAGTTTCACTACACCCACTTGTCTTGAATCCCCTTCCTTGCCTTGTGGGATGTGCTCTTTGTGATGTTTCACATGCAACGCAATTGAGTGTGCACATTAGGCTATCATGCAAACTGGTATAGAAGATTGTGTGTAATGATTTTCAAAAAAATTAAAATAAAAAAATTCTAGGTCAGTTTTCATATCCATATGCAAATATGGGCATGCCATTTTTTATGTTTTCCTTAAATAGATAATGGAATGCATAGGAAGAGTAGGTGTAGAGATGGATATAGTAGAAAATTTCATTGATAGGGTGGGACAAATCCATATAATAGTTTAAGAAAGACTCAAATAGTTTTGAAAGTAAGGTACAAACATCACTATGATCAACATAAGGATAGGGGCAAATTCCAAGTGGTTGATAAATATTGGGTGAACCTTGGAAAAGAGAGACAACAAGGAACTTCAATTGAACTCAAACCATTAAGATACTATTCATTCCATATCATAGAGTAGGTAGGTAATAATGCTTTTAAATCATATTTTCTAAAGTATGTGAAGATCTTCTACATAATTAATTTTGGCAAGCTGAGATTGTGTAAACATTCATTTATTTATGAAGAAGAGGATGTTATGCCAAATATGAAAGAAATTGCAACTTCACAAAAATATAAAGTTAAAAATGATGCTACCCTTGATAAGAAGGTATGACAAGTTTGACAAGGTGAGCATGAAATGTGATTGATAGGTCAAAGAGGGTAAACCTCAAGCAAATTTAGTGTATTTCTAGTGATGAAGTGGGAAAGAAATTTTCATATTTAATAATTCCTTGATATTTTTGGAAATAAAACCCTCTTGGTGGGGATCGTATGATCTAAACATTAGATCAATATATGTTGGACTAGAGGGTTAATGTAGAAAGTTAACATATAACAATGTTGTGAATATTATTTTGGATCCAATGATAGGATCTTTTGAGATACAATTTATAATCTTTTATAGTTCTCTAGAAAAATTCTCTACTACTAGAATTATTTATTTTAGGGTTATAATAATACCTAAAACAAATATATAAGTTGTCCAAATAGATAAGGGAGAAAAAAAATAGGTCCAAAGGTTGGACAATGAGGATGATACTTAGGAATTTGGTTTTGATGACATATTATGGATGGTCTAGATTATCATCATTGCCATTGGAGTCAATTTATATAATTTAGTGCCAATTGAAAAGCACATCTTGGTACATGAGTGGAAGTTGTAGGGCTTTCTTAGTACTCAAATGCCATTCTATGGGAATAGGAGTCCAACAGATAATTTTAATATTTTGGTGACCATTCTAATCCTTAGAGGTAGTAATTGAGAAGGGGATATAACATTGTAAACATCACACCTAGGGATTCTCTTTCTATATACTCACATGCTTGTTCAATGAAACAAAGCAATACATCTAGAGTTTGTGATAGGAATAGGAACTAAGTAGGGGTGAAAGGGTCTAGAAACTATAGAAGCAACTCCAATTAACCTTGTTATCTATGCATTCTCTATGCATTAATAATGAAAATAGTGATGAGATGCTAATAGCATACTCTTTAGGGATTGTCACAAGTTTGAAGGGGTTTCTTTAGTGGTATTTGGTGTCATGTGTTCTTTTCATGGAATGTACCCCTAGGTATGTAGGTATGTGTGTGCGTACACACACACACACACACACACACACACACACACACACACACACACACACACACACACACACACACACACATGCATGCATGCACATATTTAGGTATCTATATAGACACACATTTACTTATGTATGTATATGTATAGTAATGTGTCTATGCATATCAAAATTTCTTAGAGTTACATCTAAGAAATTATTCTAGCAACTAATAATGAAGTGAGTTCCCACTTCCATATCTTGGGTCTCCAAGTATCCTCCCAATGTGATATTTTAAAATTTACATTGAAGGACATTTTATTGCCAAAACCAAAGTCTTTAATAATCATCACTCATGTAAATAGAAGTTGGAAAACATCCTTATATTAGAATGGTTTCCATAGGACAATTTTAGAGTTGATTTTTAGGAGATGTATCATTGATATTGTTGCAAATATGTGCCTAAGTGGTGTTGTCATTGATGTCAACATATCCTTGTTTCCATTGGTGTCAACTGTATCCTATTTTTTTGTCTGAATAGAAGACTGGACTATTGAGGATATTGAGAAATTAATGACAATCAATTCACGCAGACCATATGGTTGTGTAGAGGATTGTCATAAGTTGCTCAAGTTAAGATTTGAGAAGTCTACATGAAGATTTGAAGAAGTTATGGTCATCTGAGTAGAATAGGATTTTGCAGTATTCAGAAGAGACAGTGTGATAGTAAGTTAGTCTGGATTGCTCCATAGTAAAATATTATGGTCTACAGATCTCAAGGCATGTTTGGGAAATCAGTGTGTATCATCAACTCCGGTGGTTCATAGTTTGGAGGACCGCAAGCTATCTTTCTAGTTTGATAGTCATGATAGATAGTGTTCTTGAGGTTCCAAATAAAGATGCAAGTGATTCTAATGAGTTGGAGGAGTGTAGATGTTTCTATTGAATTCAATGTGCTTGTGGAGGTCTCTGGATCGTGTGGCTACTATGTTGGAGGTCTGCATTGAAGAGTGAGCTTGTTGATTGAAGATTTCTTCTTTGAGGTTGATGTTCTTCCCAGTCTTGGCCGACCGGATGTTCTTGGCATGTTGTGGATGATCTAAAAACATTTTATGAAGTATAGCGTGGTTGTAAAGGAAGATTCAAGTCTCAGTTGTGTTTGGCCGACAGTGTAATGATCCGCGTCAAGTTTAGCTAACCTTGTTGATCGTTCCAAGGTTGATGAAGCATATAAATACTTATTGAGGAGTTGTTGAAAAGCATCCATGAAAAAATAAGTTAAATCTGAAGAAAGGATCAAAAAAAGTAGAGCAGAGAAGAAGAGGAGCGAAGGGAGTATAGAATGAAGAGTCAGTGAAGAAGAATTTGAAGATAGGAGCAGAAGTTTTTGAGCCTTCAAAGGGACAGATTCAGGTATGAATGTAGATGATATTTCTCAGTTCATTATCTCTGTGTAAATCATAATTTCTTATAGGCAGTGAGCTCTGGGCAGTGCACCTGAAGGCATGTGCCTTCTATTTTCTTAAGTACTTTTAATAGTGTATGTATTTTTGTGGGTTCACCCCACCATGGTTTTTCCCTTAACTGGGTTTTCCACGTCAAAATTTTGGTGTTGTGTGTTCATGTTGTTTCTTCTCATGTGTTGAACTATGCTTAAATGTTTTCATCATTAATTTGATTATAAAGAAGATTTTAAAAGTTTAGAAAAGGTTAAAGTTTAGGGACAACTGATTCACCACCCCTCTCAGTTGTCCAGACTATTTCCAACAATTGGTATTCGAGCCAAGTACCTCTAAAAGAAGCTTTACCACTTGAGGAGATCCAAGATGTCATTTTACAAGAAGGAAAGTTTGAGATTTGATGGAACAAATTACTCCCTCTGGAAGGTACGCATGCAGTGTCATCTGGAATGTATGGGTGATGTCTTTTGGTTAATAACCAAGAATGTGTATAAGATTCTGAAGAATGGACCTACAAATATAGATGAAATCAGAGATGCTGAACATAACACTCAAGCCAAAGAAGCATTGTTGAGTGCCTTGTCTGATATCAAATTGGAAAATGTCCTAGATTTGTAGACTACTCATGAAATCTGGATTAAATTAGAAAATCTGTATGAAGTTGACAAATATGTTAAATGTGCCAAGCTACAAAGCCTAAAGGGTAAATATGAAAGATTGGTAATGAGTGAAGATGAAATATTACCTCCTACATGTAGAAAGTAAATGAACTTGTGACCGGTATCAGAAATGCAGGTGGAGTATTGGATGAATCAGAAATTGTTGCCAAAGTGCTCAGATCCTTACCTGCAAATTACAAGAACAAGGTTGCAGCCATTGAAGAAATCAAGACAGTAACAACTGTCACAAGGGATCAGTTAGTTGGTAAGCTTTCAGCATTTGAAATGAGTTGTTTGGTGATTCTCTCCCTAAGTCTAAATCTACATTCAAGGCCAGTGTGTATGGAAAGAAAAGATATGATCTAGGTGAAAGTTCTTTAGGAAGATCAAATAGATTTATTAAGGCAAGGAAGGATCCTGAAGATGATGAAATTGAGACTGCAGATCTTAAAGCTCTCATTACCAAACAGGTGCCAAAAGGATCTAGTAAGTATGAAGGAAAGTTGCCACTCAAATGTTTTTCTTGTAATAAGATTGGTCATTTTGTTTCAAGGTGTTCGGAGAGGTTTTCAAAACCAAACTCTAACAGATACAAAAATCAGAAGAATTACTACTTTGTCCAAGAAGATGGAGAAGGAGTCATGGATGATGAATCTGATCATGGAGAAGGTGATTGGGTGTTCATTGCTATTAAAGAAGAAGATCCAATGTCTATTGAATCTGCTAGCTATGCAAATGTGGAAAGTGTCTTGGTTGCTTAGGTTGTTGAAAAGGATGAATGGGTGATTGATAGTGGATGATCTCATCATATGACTGGTGACAAGAGTAAGTTTGTGAGTTCTGAAAATTATGGAGGACTTGTGAAATTTGGGGACAACTCAGCTGGTAGAATTTATGGTAGGGGATCCATCTCTTTTGATGGTAAGAACAACACCTTCTGTATGTGTAAGGAATGAAACACAATCTTCTCAGTGTTGGATAGTCGGTTGACAAGGGTTATGATCTCTAGTTCAAGGATGGAAAATGCAAAATCTTGGAAAGTTCTGGAACTGAAATTGCATCTGGTACTCAAACTAGAGGTAACATCTTTCACTTAAGTAGTTTAGGCAAAAGTTGTTTGATTGCTCAAATAGATCAAATTTGCTTATGGCATAGGATGATGTGTCATGTGAATTTTGATAACATTGTCAAAATAAGTTCCACTCAAGCTTTAAGAGGTCTTCCAAGACTTGTGAAACTAGATAGCATATGTAGAGAATGTCAATTGGGTAAACATAACAAAATTTCATTCAAAAGTAAGGAACAATGTTCAAGTGGGAGATTGGAACTGGTACATACTGATCTCTGTGGTCCTGCTAGAATTAGGAGTGTGCAAGGAGACAGATATTACATGTTGCTGATTGATGATTACTACCAGATGATGTGGGTAACTTTCCTAAAAGAAAAATTAGAAGCTCTTGATTTAAGGTGTTCAAGATGATGGTTAAAAATGAGATTGGTGGGAAATTGAAGTGTTTGAGATTTGACAGAGGTGGAGAATTCACTTCTGGTGAGTTTGATGTTTTTTTGTGAAAAGCATGGAATAAAAAGGTAGTTATCTACTCCTCGGACTCCTCAGCAAAATAGAGTTGTGGAAAGGAAGAACCAGACCATTCAAGAAGCTGCCAGGACCATGATGATGGAAACAAATGTTCCTCAAGTTTATTGGAGAGAAGCTGTGAGTACTGCTATCTACACTCTTAACTGGGTGCAGATCAAAGGAAATTCTGGTAGGACTCCTTATGAACTAGGGTTTGGTCATCCTCCTACTGTGAGATATTTCAAAGTTTTTGGTAGTAAATGCTATATCAAAAGAGATGAGGATTTAGGCAAGTTTGAGGCAAGAAGTGATGAAGGAATACTTTTGGGATACTCAACTCAAAGTAAGGCTTACTGGTGCTTCAACAAAAGGTTGAAAAAGATTGTTGAAAGTGCTAATGTTAAAGTTGATGAAAGAAAAGAAGGACATTCCAGGTACTGTAGATATGATTCAGATGATCAAGATGAAAGTCAAAGTCAATGAAGACAAGTTCAAATCCAAACCCAAATTCAGATTGATCAGGTAACTCCAGTAACTAAGAGATTAGTGTAGAAAATGAGGAACAAGTTTAAGAAACAGAAGTTCAAACAATTCCCAAAACTCCCAGGTATGTAAGAATGAATCATCCTAAAGATCAAATCATAGGAGATAAAAATAGAGGTGTTCGAACTAGGAGAGAGTTGTTGAAGATCAAGAAGAGATTTGTTTGATTTCAAAGATTGAACCTAAATCAGTAAGTGAATCTTGCAATGATGAAAAATGGGTTAAGGCAATGGAAGAAGAATTAATGCAAATTGAAAAGAATCACACTTGGGATCTTGTTCCTAGACTTGAGGACAAAAATGTGATTGGAACCAAATGGGTCTTCTGAAATAAACTGAATGAAGATGGTGAGGTTGTAAGAAATAAGGCAATGTTGGCATGTAAAGGTTATTCTCAAGTGCAAGGAATTGATTTTGAAGAAACTTTTGCTTATGTGGAAAGGATAGAGGCAGTCAGATTATTTTTTTCTTTTGTTACTTTCAAAGATTTTAAAGTTTATTAGATGGATGTCAAATTATCAGTTCTAAATGGAGATTTGGAGGAAGAAGTCTACATTGAACAACCAGAAGGATTTTAGTTATCTGATCGGGGAGATATGGTTTGTAGACTAAGAAAAGCCTTGTATGGACTCAAGCAAGCTCCAAGAGCCTGGTATGCCAGATTGGATAAGGATTTGCTTAATCTAGGATTTAGCAAAGGTACTACTAATAGTAATCTGTACTTTAAGATTAAATAATGAGAACATTCTAATTGTTGAGGGCTTTGTTGATGATATCATTTTTGATGGAAATGAATGTATGTGCAAAGCATTTTCTAATCAGATGAGAAGTGAGTTTGAGATGTCAATGTTTGGTGAGATGAATTTTTTTCTAGGTTTGAAAATTGTTTAGTCAGACAAATATATCTTCATACCTCAATCTAAATATGTGAAAGAATTGTTAAGAAGTTTGGAATGGAAAATTCAAAGCCAGTAGGTACACCTATGGTAACTGGATGTAAGCTAAGCAAAGATGATGACTCCCCCAAGCAAATCAGAAAAGGTATAGATCAATGATTAGAGGATTACTTTATCTGACTCAGACGAGACCTGACATCATGAATGTAGTTGGACTTGTCAAATTTCAAGTTGATCCAAAAGAATGTCATGTTGTGGTAGTCAAAAGAATTTTTGGATATCTCAAGGGTACAATTGATTACGGACTGCAGTATCCAAAGGATAATGACTTCACTCTTCATGCATATATAGATGTTGATTGGGCAGGAGATGTGGATGACAGAAAAAGTACTAGTGGTGGTGCATTCTTCTTGGGAAGAAGATTGGTCTCTTGGATGAGCAAAAAGCAAGAGGCAATTTCTATGTCTACTATAGAGGCAGAGTATATAGTAGTAGCAAATAATTGTTCTCAAGTTCTATGGATGAAGCAAATGATGAAGGACATCAGAATTGTGTTTGAGGAGCCAGTCACAATTTTCTATGATAATTTAAGTACTATAAGCATTTCAAAGAATCTGGTATTGCACTCAAAGACAAAGCATATATCTATCAAGTTTCATTTCTTAAGAGAGAAAATTAATGAGAATGAAGTCAAGTTGGAGTTTGTGTCTTCCAAACATCATGTTGCGGATATCTTCACTAAGCCTCTCCCTAAGGATACTTATGACTATCTCAAAGAAAAGTTAGGGGTTATTACCCCTCCTGATCAGAACTAAGATACACTAAAGTGCATCAATCCGGTGGAATTCACATTCATATCTTGTGATCCAGATTGATGTTAAGGAGGTACTACTCAAAGGACGAGTAGTCAGTACGCAAATTTTGGAATCAGTCTAAAGCAAAAAGGAAGAAAAGATAGCAAATATGTGTCATTTTCCATTGATGTCAAAGGGGGAGAGAAGTCATGTGAAAAACTAGTTGTTGATACTAGTTGCTGATATAAGGGGGAGTAGTAAAGAAAGTAGTTACAGAAGTGAGAAGAGAAAGGGGGAGAAGTACTTGTCTTGATGGTTAAATTCAATTTTTCACATCATATGTTGCCATCAATGATAAAGGGGGAGATTTTCACAAATATGTGCCTAAGTGGTGTTGTCATTGATGTCAACATATCCTTCTTGCCATTGGTGTCAACTGTATCCTATTTTGTTGTCTGAATAGAAGACCAAACTATTGAGAATATTGAGAAAATTAATGACAATCAATGCATGCAGACCATATGGCTATGTAGACGATTGTCATAAGTTGCTCCAGTTAAGATTTGAGAAGTCCACATGAAGATTTGAAGAAGTTATGGCCATCTGAGTAGAACCAGATTTTGCAGTATTCAAAAGAGACAGTGTGACAGTAAGTTGGTCCGGATTGCTCTGCAGTGAAATATTATGGTCTATGGATCTGAAGGCATGTTTGGGAAATCAGTGTGTATCATCAACTCCAATGGTTCATGGTTTGGAGGTCCGCAAGCTATCCTTCTAGTTTGACAGTCATGAAAGATAGTGTTCTTGAGGTTTTGGATAAAGATGCAAGTGATTCTGATGACTTGGAGGAGTGTGGATGTTTCTGTTGAATTCAATGTGCTTGTGGCGGTCTCTAGATCATGTGGCTACTATGTTGGAGGTCCACATTGAAGTTTGACCTTGTTGATTGAAGATTTCTTCTTTGAGGTTGATGTTCTTCCCAGTCTAAGCCGACTGGATGTTCCTGGCATGTTACGGATGATCTAAGAACATTTTATGAAGTATGGCATGGTTGTAAAGGAAGATTCAAGTCTCAGTTGTGTTTGTCTGATAGTGTAATGATCTGCGTGAAGTTTAGTCAACCTTGTTGATCATTCCAAAGTTGATGAAGTAAATACAGGTTCAATCTTCAAATCAAAGCAGAGAAGAAGAGGAGCAAAGGAAGTATAGAGTGAAGAGTCAGTGAAGAAGAATTTGAAGATAGGAGCAGAAGTTTTTGAGCCTTCAAAGGGACTGATTCAGGCATGAATGTAGATGTTTTTTCTCAGTTCATTATCTCTGTGTAAATCATAATTTCTTATAGGTAGTGAGCCTCTTCTTGAGCAATGAGCTCTGGGTAGTGTGCCCGAAGGCATGTGCCTTCTATTATCTTAAGTACTTTTAACAGAATACACATTTTTGTGGGTTCACCCCCACCGTGGTTTTTCCCTTAACCAGGTTTTCCACATCAAAATTTTGGTGTTGTGTGTTCATGTTGTTTATGCTCATGTGTTGAATTATGCTTAAATGTTTTCATCATTAATTTGATTATAAAGAAGATTTAAAAAGTTTAGAAAAGGTTAAAGTTTAGGGACAACTGATTCACCCCCCCTCTTAGTTGTCTGGACTATTTCCAACAGATATGTCATAAATTGTTGGGTGGTTCTTCCCAATGTTTCAGAATCAAGATCTCAAAATAGATCATCAAACACATATCCTTTTGAACAAAAGATAGTATAGGGTAAGCAAATGATGCAAATGGAATATGTAAAACCATAATTTTCTCTTTTTTTATCATAACTAACCCCACATATGGTAAAATACATAATAAATAAGTATTGTTGGTGGTGAATGATTGACAATGAAATCAACAAATTCATCCTTATGCTAAGTGTAATGATATCAAGAAAGGAGTAGGTTGAAAAGGCCATTTGAGTCCTATCTTATTTCTATATATGGAAAAATGGGAGATGAAATTTTGTGTGCCTATTTCGAATGCAAGATTTGGAATCATCTTTATCATACATAATGGATCGATAAATTAATTCACTAAAATGGTCATCATATCTTACTACTTAGAAGATAACATCCACAACTAAGTCAATTAAGAAGTTGGGTTGATGTTCATTTTTAGTCTCCTTACCTTCTTGAGTTATGAGCTATTGTGATGCAGTGGCATGGCTCACCCTCACATTTTGATTGACGTTTTGCTTTAGTTTCTATAGTTTGTGTGGTTTTGTTGTAGCTCCTATCGCCTTGCATATTAGGAATCTCCTGTCTCTGTTTTAGATAGCTGGAAAAGCAATGAAGTTTGTCTATGTTACAAAGCTATAAAAAGGATATAGATGTTGCAAATATGTACCTAATTGGTGTTGTCATTGATGTCAACATATCCTTGTTGTCATTGGTGTCAACTGTACATGTTTAGAAGACCTATATGTTGAGGATATTGAGAAAATTAGCCTCTCTGGAAGAGACAAGTGAGTTACATATCTCTTTGTAAAAGATAGTGAAGACAGTGTAGTTCGGTGAAGAAGATTGTTCCGCATCCCCAGTGAGATGAAGATCAAAGTCTATGGATCAAAGGGTTGTGTAGAGGATAGTCTAAAGTTACTCTAGTCAAGATTTGAGAGGTCCACATGAAGGATTAATGAAGTTAAAGCCATCTGAGTAGAATTGGGTTTTACAGTTGTTCAGAGGTGACAGAGTGACAGAAATTTGCACTAGATAGATCCACATTGGAATATTATGATTTGTGGATCTAGAGGTGTGTTTGGGATGTTAGTGTGTATCCTCAGCTCAAGTAGTTCATGGTTTGGAGGATCGCAAGCAATCTTTCTAGTATGATAGTCATGACAGTTGGTGTTCTTGAGTTCTAAGATGAAGGTACAAGTGCTTCTGGTGATTTGAGGTGGTGTGCTTGTTCCTATTAATTTCATTGTGCTTGTGGTGGTCTCTAAATTAGGTGCCTATTGTGTTGGTGGTCCGCATTGAGGATTGAGCTCGTAGATGAAGATTTCTCCTTGGGTGTTGTTGTTCTTTCCAGTCTTGGCCAACTGGATGCATGGTGCATGTTGTGGATGATCTAAGGGAAGTTTTATGGAGTGTGGTGTGATGTTCAAGGAAGATTTGAGTCCCAGTTATGTTTGGTCAATTTTGATGTTCATTCCAAAGTTGGTGACTTGTATAAATAAGTGTTGTGAAGTCGTGGAAATGTGTGGTGGTGAGTGAATATGTGGATGTAGAGATGAAGTGAGTGAGGGCAGAGAAGACGTGTTGTGCACTTTAATGGAACTAACCTTTGCATGAAGAAGATGTTGTTTCTGAGTTCAATCTTTCTGTGATAAATTTATAAATGTTTATGTAGGTAGTGAGCCTCTTTGAGTCGTGATCTCTGGGCAGTGCACCTGAAGGCAAGTGCCTTCCCATTTTTCTATTCTTTTAACAGAGAATAAATCTTGTGGGTTAACCCCCACCGTAGTTTTTCCCTTAACCAGGTTTCAACATAAAATCCCGGTGTTATGTGTGTTGATTATGTTTCTACTCTTGTGTTGATGGTTCATGCTTTCATGGTTGTATCACTAATCTATTTATAAGTTTAAATGAAGATTTATTGTAGAAGAAGTAAAGATTTGTGACAACTGATTCACCCCTCCTCTCAGTTGTCTACCCTAATCTTAACAATTGGTATCAGAGCCAGTTCCTCTAAAGGGAGCTTGACCACTTGAGGAGATCTTAAATGTCAACTTACAAGGATAGTCTAAGATTTGATGGAACAAATTACTCTCTTTGGAAGAGTCACATGGAGTGCCATTTGTAATGCATGGGTGATGCTTATTGGTTGATAATAAAGGATGAGTATAAGCCCCTAGAGAAAGGTCCTTCAACTCCAGATGAACTCAAAGATACTGAAAACAATATTTGGGCTAAAGAAGCATTGTTAAGTGCCCTAACTGATACAGAAATGACAAATATCCTGTAATTGAAAATTGCTCATGAAATTTGGAAGAAGTTGGAAACTCTATATGAAGGTGATGCATATGTCAAATGTGCTAACTTACAGAGCTTGAAAGGTAGATACGAAAGTTTGAGGATGAGTAAAGATGAAAACATCACTTCCTACATGCAGAAGGTGAATGAACTTGTGTGCAGTATCAGATGTGCTTGTGGAAAATTGGAAGAATTAGAGATTGTTGGCAAGGTGCTCAAATCCTTACCTGCTTCATACAAGCATAGAGTTGTTGCTATTGAGGAGATCAGGACTGTGACAACTATTACAAGGGATCAGTTGGTTGGTAAGCTTTCAAGATTTAAAATGAGTGAATTTGGTGATTCCCTTCCTAAATCAAAATTTGCTTTTAAGGCTAGTATTTCCAGGAAGCAAAGATTTGATTTAGGTGAAATATCTTCAAGAAGATTAATCAAATATGAGAAAACAAAGAAGGAACTTGAAGAAGATGAAATGGAGCTTGAAGACCTTGAAGCCCTTATTGCCAAAATATTACCAAGAGGATCTGGTAAGTATGAAGGAAAATTGCCTTTCAAATGTTTTGCTTGCAATAAGATTGGTTATTTTGCCTCAAGATGTCCGGAGAGGCTTTCAAAGCCAAACCCTAACAAACCTAGGTTTTAGAAGAAATGTTACTATGTCTAAGAAGTTGTTGTAGATGATGAATCTAATATGGGAAGTACCTCTAGAAATGATTGGGTGTTCATTGCTATCAAAGAAGAAGATTCAGTGCCTACTGAATCTGCTAGCTGTGTGAATGTGGAAAGTGCCTTGGCTGCTTAGGTTGAAGAAAAAGATGAATGGGTGATTGACAGTGGATGTTCTCACCATATGACTGGTGATAAAAGTAAGTTTGTAAGTTTGGAAAGATATGAAGGTGGAACTGTGATGTTTGGAGACAATTCAACTGGTAGAATTCATGGCAAAGGATCCATCTCTTTTGATGGTAAGAATAACACTAATGATGTATTGTGTGTAGAAGGGTTGAAGCATAATCTTCTTAGTGTTGGACAGTTGGTTGATACAGGGTATGATCTTTGATTTAAGGATGGAAAATACAGAATCTTGGAAAGCTCCAGAACTGAGATTGCATCTAGAACACAGACTAGAGGTAATATCTTTCATTTAAGTGGTATCGGTAAAAGTTGTTTGATTGCTCAGATTGACTAGAGTTGGTTATGGCATAGGAGATTGTGTCATGTAAACTTTGATAACATTGTCAAGGTAAGTACTTCTTAGGCTGTGAGAGATCTTCCAAAGCTTGTGAAACCTACTAATAGCAAGTGTAAGGAATGTTAGTTGGGCAAATAGAGTAGAACTACATCAAAAGTAAAGAATAATTTTCAAGTGGATTGTTGGAACTTGTGCACACTGATTTGTGTGGTCCTGCCAGAGTTAGGAGTTTGCAAGGAGATAGATACTTTATGTTTCTGATTGATGACTACTCCCAGATGATGTGGGTCACTTTCTTGAGAGACAAATTAGAGGCTCTTGACAAATTCAAGGTGTTCAAGGCTAGGGTGGAGAACGAGATTGGTGTGAAGATAAAGTGTCTGAGATCTTACAGAGGTGGAGAATTTACCTCCAGTGAGTTTAATGCATTTTGTGAAGAGCATGGAATAAGAAGACAGTTATCTGCTCCTAGGACTCCTCAGCAGAATGAAGTTGTAGAATGGAAGAACCAAACTATTCAAGAGGCTGCTAGAACCATGATGATGGAGGCAAATGTTCCACATATCTATTGGAGAGAGCCTCTAAGTACTGTTGTCTACAATCTTAATGTCTACACTCTTAATCAGGTACAGATCAAAGGCAATTCTGGTAAAACACCTTATGAGCTTTGGTTTGGTAATGCTCCTACTGTGAAATACTTCAGAGTTTTTGGTAGTAAATGCTATATCAAAAGAGATGAAGATCTAGGCAAGTTTGATGCAAGATGTGATGAAGGAATATTTTTGGGTTATTCTAACCAAAGCAAGGCATACCGGTGCTTTAACAAGAGATTGAAAAAGATTGTTGAAAGTGCTAATGTCAAGGTTGATGAAGGCATGGAGAGACCTTCCAAGTCTTGTGGATATGAATCAGATGATGAAAAGAAAGTTCAAGCTCAAACTCATATTCAAATTGCTCTGAAGATTCTGGTGACTCAAGAAGCTAGTACAAATATTGAGGAACAAATCCAAGAATCAGAAGTTTAAGAAAATCCTAAAAATCCCAGGTATGTAACGTTGAATCATTCTGAAAATCAGATCATTGGAGACAAAAATAAATGTGTTCAAACTAGAAGAAAATTTGCAGAAGTTCAAGAGGAGTACTGTTTGATTTCAAAGGTTGAACCAAAATCAGTGAATGAAGCTTGTAATGATGAAAATTGGGTAAAGGCAATGGAAGAAGAACTAATGCAAATTGAAAAGAATCATACTTGGGATCTTGTCCCTAGACCTGAAAACAAAAATGTAATATGAACCAAATGGGTCTTTCAGAATAAATTGAATGAAGATGGTGAAGTTGTGAGAAATAAAGAAAGATTGGTGTGCAAAGAATATTCTCAAGTAGAGGGAATTGATTTTAAAGAAACTTTTGTTCTGATGGAAAGAATTGAAGTAGCCAGATTATTTCTTGCCTTTGCTGCCTACAGAGATTTCAAAGTTTACCAGATGGATGTCAAGTCAGCATTCCTAAATGGAGAGTTGGAAGAAGAGATCTACATTGAGAAACTGGAAGGATTCCAGTTGTCTAATCAAGGAGATAAGGTATGCAGATTGAGGAAAGCATTGTGTGGACTTAAACAAGCCCCAAGAGCCTAGTATGCAAGATTAGATAAGTATCTACTAAAATTAAGTTTTAGCAAAGGCACAGCTGACAGTAATCTTTTTATCAAAATTGATCATGAACACATCTTGATTGTTGAAGTATTTGTTGATGATATCATCTTTGTTGGAAATGAGAGCATGTGTAAAAAAATTGTTGATTAGATGCAAAGTGAATTTGAGATGTCCATGTTTGGTGAAATCAATTCCTTCTTAGGTCTGCAAATCATTCAGTCAGAAAAGGGCATCTTCATATCCCAGTCTAAGTATGTGAAGGAATTGTTGAAAATTTTTGGAATGGAGGATTCAAAACCAGTGAGCACTCCCATGGTAACCAGATGCAAGTTGAGTAATGATGATGATTCCCCTAAGGAAGATCAGAAAAGGACATCTAAGTATAACTTATGGTATCCTAAGGATGTTGATTTCACTCTTCATACATATACAGATGTTGATTGGGCAAGAGATGTGGATGACATGAAGAGTACTAGTGGTGGTGCATTCTTCTTGCAAAAGAGATTGGCTTCTTGGTTGAGAAAAAAGTTAGAGGTAATATCTCTGTCTACTATAGAGGTAGAATATATAGCAACAGCAAGTAATTGTACTCAAGTTTTGTGGATGAAGCAAATGTTGAAGGATATCAGAATTATGTTTGAAGAGCCTATTACAATATTCTGTGATAATTCAAGTGTAATAAACATCTCAAAGAATTTGGTGTTGCATTCAAAGACAAAGCACATATCCATCAAGTTTCACTTCTTGAGAGAGAAGGTAAATGAGAATGAAATTAGATTGAAGTTTGTTCCTTCAAGGATCATATTGTAGATATCTTCACTAAGCCTCTACCTAATGATACTTTTGAGTATCTCAGAAGGAATCTAGGGGTTATTACCCCTCTTGTTCAAAACTAAGATACACTCGTGTGCATCAGTCCGGTGGAATTCACAGTCATATCTTGTGATCCAGATTGATGTTAAGAGGATACTACTCAGGAGGAGTAGTCAGTATGTTAATTCTGGAGTTTAGTTTGGAAACAAAAAGGAGGAAAGATGATTGCAAATATGTGCCTTTTTCCATTGATGTCAAAGGGGGAGAGAAGTTATGTGAAAAACTTGGAAGTGAGTAGTTGTTGGTGAAAGGGGGAGTAGTGAAGAAAGTGGCTGCATGTGTGATAAGAGAAAGGGGGAGAAGTTCTTGTCTTGATGGCAAAATCAATTTTTCACATCATATGTTGCCATCAATGACAAAGGGGAAGATTATTGCAAATATGTGCCTAATCGGTGTTGTCATTGATGTTAACATATCTTTGTTTTCATTGGTGTCAACTATATGTGTTTAGAAGACCTGTATGTTGAGGATATTGAGAAAATTAGCCTCTTCGGAAGAGACAAGTGAGTTACATATCTCTTTCTAAAAGACAGTGAAGACAGTGTAGTTTGAAGTGAAGAAGATTGCTCTGCATCCCCAGTGAGATGAAGATCAGAGTCTGTAGACCAAAGGGTTGTGTAGAGGATAGTCTAAAGTTGCTCTAGTCAAGATTTTAGAGGTTAACATGAGGGATTAATGAAGTTATGGCCATCTAAGTAGAACTGGGTTTTGTAGTTGTTCAGAGGTGACAAAGTGATAGAAATTTGGTCCAGATTGATCCACATTGGAATATTATGATCTACAAATCTAGAGGTGTGTTTGGGATGTTAGTGTGTATCCACCACTCAAGTGGTTCATGGTTTGGAGGTCCGTAAGCAATCTTTCTAGTATGACACTCATGACAGTTGGTGTTCTTGAGTTCCCAGATGAAGGTACAAGTGCTTCTGGTGATCTAAGGTGGTGCGATTGTTCCTATTGATTTCATTGTGCTTGTGGTGGTCTCTGAATCAGGTGCCTATTATGTTGGTGGTCTGCATTAAGGATTGAGCTCGTAGATGAAGATTTCTCCTTGGGTGTTGCTATTCTTTCTAGTCTTGGTCGACTAGATACATGGTGCGTGTTGTGGATGATCTAAGAGAAGTTTTATGGAGTGTGGCATGATGTTCAAGGAAGATTTGAGTCCTAGTTATGTTTGGCCAACTTTGATGTTCATTCCAAAGTCGATGACTTGTATAAATAAGTGTTGTGAAGTCATGGAAATGTGTGGTGGTGAGCGAAGATGTGGATGTAGCAAGGAAGTGAGTGAGGGCAGAGAAAAGGTGTTGTATGCTTCAATGGAACTGACCTTGGCATGAAGAAGATGTTGTTTCCCAGTTCAATCTTTCTATGATGAACTTATAAATGTTTCTGCAGGTAGTAAGCCTCTTTGAGTAGTGAGCTCTGGGCAGTGTGACAGAAGGCAAGTGCCTTCCCATTTTTCTATTCTTTTAACAAAGAATAAATCTTGTGGGTTAACCCCCACCGTTATTTTTCCCTTAACCGGGTTTCCACATAAAAATCCTGGTGTTATGTGTGTTGATTATGTTTCTGCTCTTGTGTTGATGGTTCATGCATTCATGGTTGTATCACTAATCTGTTTATAAGTTTAAAAGAAGATTTATTGCAGTAGAAGTAAAGATTTGTGACAACTGATTCACCCCCCTCTCAGTTGTCTACCCTAATCTCAACAATAGAAATGCCTCTAATCTGCAAACTAAAAATAGAAACAACCAACGATTTCTGAGGGTGAATCATTTAAGTCTTTCCTTATTTTTAGCCTAGTGTCAGCCATTTCTTGGCAACTGTCTATTGCATGGCAATAGGAATCCATGAGTTATTTGTGTGGACTGTAGGGGTCGACATGTGCAAAATGGGAATAGAGTTCAACGACAGCCAAAGTGATAGAGGTAGTGATAGTAATACACAAAGAGCTTACGCAACAAAGATAAGGGAGAGGAGAATCGACAAGGAGTGTTGAGTAAAGGAGGTTGATGATTTCTGAGGGGGCCATCTATCTAGGAAGGTCGAATGGTAGAGGGAGGATGGGAAAGGCCTTTGTAGTGGACCGTAGAAACTTTTTTATAGAAGAGCACGATAGGAAGAGTGCAAAGAAGAATGTAAAGTTTAAGTTTTGATAGAGGGATTGAATACTTAGTAGTAGTAGTAGGAGTTGATTTAGAGTCTTGGTATTATGTTTATCATAGAGGCCAACTGTTAGAGGCCCACTTTTGTATGAAATGTCTCTATTCTGGTTTAATGTTATGTCAAGGTTTTCAGCGAATCGAAACTGCATCATATACCTCCTAACATATGTATTTGGCTATTAAAAATTTGTGTCGATGATATTGTTCTCTCCTGTTACTATTTCTGAATTATTGCTTTGATTTTGTTTTCTATAAATGGGTTTTGGTCTGAAACTGGAAAAGTGCCCCATCATATTGTTGCAAGGCAAGTATTGGCATTGATCTTTGTATGGGTGGACTTTAGAGGTGGTTTAGACATAGCACTACAATTTGAATACATTAATCCTATTAGAGTTATCCTAATAATAATTAAAGAACTCAAGATCAACTAAGACAAATGCTAGTATCAAAAATGGAGTGAAAGCAATAAAATTGCAATAGATAAACTATGCACAATAGCAAGTACATATAGGTGCAGAGAAGTGAGGAGGATGAGTTGACTTAGGAGTTGACTTCAACACTCCACTCACCAAGTGGCAAAATGATGTCAACACATAGCTTGGAGAGTTGTGTCGAACTCTCCAAGTCGACACCTAGCCACCTAAGGTGGCTTAAAGCCATGTGCTAATTATATTACTTAGAATAAGTAATATACAATAAAGTTTAGCACTAACACCCCCCTTAAGCATAGCTTAGGTGGGTACAAATAAGGATGGGTCCCAGCAACTAGGCCTGATCAGGTAACCATATATAATAAAAATCTTTTATGAAGTTGAGATAAGGTAGAAAGCCCTGTGAGAAAAAAACTACCCTACAAAAGAGATAAAATATGCAAGAATCTAGAATTTGTTTGTGTACCTCAATGTCGATGCTAAACTGCGATTGAAATGACTCCATAGGACAAAGTATCATGAAGATGTAGGAACATTAACCAGATTTGAGATGTGACCCGATGCAAGATTTTACCATAGGCTCTGAATGTGAGATGTGAATTTGTTGCAAGATTAAGGATCATTTACCATAGGTTCTCAATTTGAAAGGTGTTTGTAAGGATCAATTGATCCACCTATTTCCACCTTCTTTTAGTTACAACATCAATGAGTGAAATTATGTGACATAATCCTTTATAGTATTAGAGTCTCTTGGACTTATACATATGAGGTCTTAGCTCGTGACTTCTTTGTTCATTAACCTTCCCATTAGGCATTTTGAAGGTCGCAATATGAATAGAAGTTCTTGGAGAAAGTCATGATCACACTTATAAACCATGTAGATGTGATATATTATACAGACTTAGAAGTATGGAAAGAAAAAACTTAATGACACCATGCCAAATTTGTGGCACTTTATAACTGAGTGTGTATATAACCCCCTGAATTGCTCAATTACACCCCTTAAAAGTGGTACTTTATATTCCATAGTGCTTTTTAGATCGAGTTTAAATGTAAAGTAGTAGGTTTAACATACAATGTATGTGGCTAATAACGACTAGTGGTTTTAACATTTTTCGTTAACATGATACAAAAGTTATTTAAAATAACCTAAATGCTAACAAGTTTCGCTGTTTACAATAAATGCCATGGTAGAAAGACCAAACTAAGTGAATTGACTAGGTTGTGGTCTAAATGGTTGGCCAATAAAGTAGCTTGCTGGGTGCAGTGGGTGCAGAGAAGGAATCCTAAAATGCTAAGGGACTGAACGTGGCCACCCTTGCAGGTGCTATTGTGGGCTTCATGCCTCTAGTCCCAAAAATGTGGAAAGAAAAATTAGAGGGTTCAACCCCTACATTCTACACGCCACTATATTTTGCACACCAACAACATCTCCCAGAGGTAGCATCTAGTAGAAACCAAAGATGGAGACACAGATAGAGCTCTAGGCAACTAGAGGAAGGCATGTAGCACCCACAAGAAGGCTGAACTCTCTACATAGTAGAAACCGATTATCAACTACATAAAATTAGTGAAATTATCAACAAATTTTAGAGACAAATAGTCAACCAAGCAGGATTAATAGTGGTTGGCCACAGTTCAGATCAAGATATATGTTTGTGGAGGAAATTGTAAGAGCCTTAATCTGGGCCAAGGGTGCTAATAGGCAACCCATTGGGGCCAAGCACGTTGACTAAAAGGAGATCATGCAAATGATATTCTTGATTGCAAAACACCCAACGAATGCAGGTTTCAAGAACATGCCTCCCTATGCCTCTGATGGGAGAAAGGTTAGCCTTCTCAGGCCTTCTTGATAGGTCATGGATGTTTTTACAAACCTGCACACAAGCCACAGGCCTCGTCTTTTCCACGGGCCTTGATCAAGCCTCTATATAGAGAAAAACACATTGCATAGCGAGGAAAACACAAAAAAAGGGCCACCTTCCAAATAGAGTAGATTCCAGCATGATTGTGAATGAAGACGGCTAGTTTTATGCATGCCCAACCTTTGCAAATGTAGGTCAAAGATTACTCCATACCCCATGCTTTCCACCTTGCAAATACAAAAACCAAATAAACCAAAAAAGAACCTCCAATTGAACCAACAATGCACTCAGCAAAGCTCTGATACCATGAAAGAACTCAAGATCGACTAAGACAAATGCTAGTATCAAAAATGGAGTGAAAGCAATAAAATTTCAATAGATAAAATATGCACAATAGCAAGTACATATAGGTGAGAAGAAGTGAGGAGGTTGGGTCGAACTCTCCAAGTTGACACCTAGCCATCTGAGGTGGCTTAAAGCCATGTGCTAATTATATCACTTAGAATAAGTAATATACAATAAATTTTAGCACTAACAAATAAGAGCTATGTTTTAGGGACTACTATCTATGACATCATTTAAGGAGTTAGAGGAAAGGTTTGATGCCTTCAATGGATATGTCAAGATACTCCGGTCCAATGTTGTAGAAGGCCTAGGGCAAGAGAATTTTTTTCTTTTATTTCAACCCCCTTTAGCATCCATTCAAAACCCTATCACCACATAAGGATAGAGAAAAGGAAAGATGAACTCACCAAGTGGTTAAATTTCTTCTTCAAGATTCTTGAGTGGATTCATGGAGGCATTTAGAAATAGTTGGCAAAGATTCAAAAAGTGATGAGGGACATTCATTTGTGAGTAAGTAAATTCACACCTCATTTGGATTTTTACTAATGATAGTAAAGATTATATTTTTGTAAATAGGCAAAAGATGGTGACATTTCTTCAAGTGGAGAATGGTTTTCCTTGTAAGTGTTTCCCTAGTTAGTATAGGTAATGAAATCCATGATATAAGCTAAAATCTTGTATTAGTATGTGGTAGGAGTTGTTCTTGGCCTTGACACTTTAAATCATGGTCATGGCTAGTTATTAGTTATGTATGGAATGTAATAAATATTTTACTATAAAGTTAATACAAAAAGGCAATGGACCCAAATCCGCCACTTTATGTATAAGATAAATATCAAACTTGGATAAATTTCATAATTGTTATCATTTTAAACCTATTTACATTGACAAATTAAAAGTTAAATGGGGTGATAGATGTAAGTGGTTTCATATAATTAAGTTGATAAATATCACAAAAATCATAATTAAATTCAATTAAAAGTCTTTACATTTTAAACTAGAAGCCATACTAAAATTTCATGTATAATTATAGTAAATTAAGCTAGTATTTATTCATAAATTATAAAAACAATAACTCTAACATCAAAACTTATTTTCTTAATAAAAATTATGAAAGATAAATTTCTCATACATATATATATAAACACCTTTATAGTAAACACCTCTACAGCACACTAAAAAACAAAAATGTTATTGTTTTATATAGTTACAATAAATCTATATAACTCTATATGTAGATTGACATGAGTAGTGTTGACAACATGCTCATTCATAGTGACACCAATATACAATCTAAGAGAATAGATTAGTAAATTTTGAACAAATATTTAATGAACGTACCATAATGCACACAATGACCTTACACATACTCCAGGCTTCCTTATACACACCTTATAAGCCTTGTAACCTATTACCTACGAATCCTTTATATCTGTTTTGGATTACTCCTGCGCACTAGAAGTGGGGTCTATCTTTGATTGTTTACCCATTTTATCACTTAGAGGTGGAGGAAGATTTTGTATCTCACAATGTAATCTAAATTTTTGAAAAGCTTGTATGCACTCCATGGAGACATCATATTTAATCAAAGTCTTTTTTAATGCTTGCCACTTTTCGTTCTGTTCCTTTCCATTTCTGTTTCCCTTTCCCTTTCTCTTTCCCTTTCCCTTCCCCTTCCTCTTCCTCTTCTCCTTCGCCATCGCCATCGCCTCCTCCTCCGTCTCGACCTCCTCCTTCCCCTTCGCCTCCCCTTTCACTTTTGTCTTTGTCACTTCCTCTGCTTCCACCTTCATCTTCACCTCACTTTTTGATTTGATCTTTGTTCCTTTCTCTGCCTCTTGCTCTTCCATGTAATGTTCGACGATATTTCTAAGTGAGAGCTGTTCCTCCTCCTCCTCCTCCCCCTCCTCCTCAACTGGGTCAGCTTTGTCATCACTTACAAGCACAAGGTTTTTCTAGTTCTGCAAGGCACACGATGCACGTAGGCAGATCAACGTGCTAAAACATCCATGAATGTGAAAAAAAATATAGAAAACTAAATTACCTTGATTATCTCATTGATTTGGGCCTTTCCATTGCCAACAACAGAATATCCATACAAGAGTTGCACCTGCCAGCCTGCACACTTTCTCACTTGATCGCTTTGGGAAAGGATGTTCCACGCCACACGATGGTATGTAAGGAACCGTTTCCATTCTTGTGGAAGTCTTCCGAAATCCTCTGCCACTTTGCTCAAGCATGTTATTGCATCCTGCTCTTTAGGGCTATAATTTGGCACGCAGCAACATCATCTTTAATGGTGAGCTTAGCCGTCGTTTTGGCTTTTTATCTTCGAGACCTGATGAAATGCTAAACAGTAAGAATAATCTGCATATATTTATCATGTCGAACACTTCCAGTAAGGCCTTTGACTATTTTTAAATTTTAACCAATAAATATGTACATATATTTACTATATGAAATTGCTATTAGTACTTATAACCATTGAAATAGATGATATTTAAATAATAATGGTACATATATTTTACTACATGAAATTGCTCTTAATAGTTTAACCATTAAAATAGATGATATTTAAATAAAGTGGAATAAATAAATAAATGATATTTAAATAAAGTGGAATAAATGTGAGGTTCCTAAAAATTGGCTAAAATAACGCGTGTACAGATGGTGTAGTTTCCCTACGATACTTTCAAGAGTTTTAACAATTACCAGTCTTGCGTGCAACTAGGCAATTCGTGAACCTCTTTACTGATTGAAAAAACTTTGAGATTTTTGATGAGATATCTGGACAGGTCTCTCTAATGCTCTGGCGAATATCCAGAATCCAATGACATCCAGTGCCATCTGTATCAGACAGAAAATGTTTCCTCTAGAAATTAAACTAGTTTGCACCAAAATGAAAGTGTGTATCTATTTAAACCTTGAATTGGATTTTTTATTTATAATTAAATCCTAAAGACTGCGTGTTACCGGGATTCCTCTCTTTGGGATCTTGTTCTCGGACATTTGAATCATGATCCTCATCGTTGCGTTCTTGGAAATCCGGTCCCAGCTGCTGCTTCACAAATTCTTTTATTTCATCATCGTTAGTATCTGGCAAGGCCAACGGCAGCTGAATTATTTTGCTCAGATATTTCTCCGCAAATCTGGATCACTTTTGTTGTCTTTAAACTGATTTTCTATGGCTCTTATAATCATTTTCTTGTCTATTCCAAGAATAACGTTGATTTCACAGGCTGCTAATGTGAAAAATCTATTGCAGCTACTGATTATTAATTTCCTATCTTATAAGATTATTTGGCTGCTGAAAAATTTAATTTACAGCAAATATTAAATAATAATACGGCTGCAATTTCACGGAAAAATCACGGAAATAGAAAAATAAAATCAACACAATGTTTTGGACAAATTGTCCCTGGAAAAATCCCGAAGGGGAAAACCAGTCAGCAGATATGAATTTTATTCAACTGCAAAAAATCAAGAGATACAAAATTGCTTGCCTCTTACTGGCAAAGCTCTGGAAATTTCTTTCCTGTAAATTCCCTTCCCTCAATTGTTCCTGCTGAAATTGCTCCGCAATATTTTCCTTCTCCGGCAATTCCACTGCTCTCCAACGCTATCACTGCGCCCTTTGCTTTCACTGCAAATCAATTTGCTATCACCGCAAATTTATTTATTTGCTATCGCTGCAAATACTTCTCAGATCTGTATTTTCCAAATAACTATTGATCCTCTTTATAATCCCCTCATTGGAAACCAATGGCCATGATTTAATTTTAATCAATGGCTAGGATTAATTAGACTCTAAACCCTAATATCTAGAAGTCTCTCGAGAAATCAATTATCTAGGTATGGAGATAATTATTCCAGCTGTGTTTCCAGCCTCGTAATCTCCACCCGAGACTAGAACACCTGTCCAAGCTACAAAAATTAACACTCCCTCTTAGCGAGGAAGGTGTTCTGCATAACACCCAACTTACCTCTGAAGAAGATGAATTTTGCCTTCCCCAATGCCTTTTGTCAAAATGTCTGCTACCTGCTGATCTGTAGGTATATACTGTAGCTGAACAACCCTCCGCTGTACACAATCCCCTGATGAAATGATATCTGATGTCTATATGTTTAGACCTATCATGAAACACTGGATTCTCAGATAATCTGATGCAACTCTGATTATCGCAGTGTATCACTATAGTCTCAACCCTCTGACCAAACAAGGCTACTAGCAACTTCCGAAGCCATATAGCCTCACACGTTGCCATGCTAGCTGCTATGTATTCTGCTTCTGCAGAACTCAGAGCCACGGACTTTTGCTTCCTGCTGTACCAAGAGACAACTCCTGATCCCAAACTAAAGCAGCACCCTGAAGTGCTTTTCCTGTCCACCGCACTACCTGCCCAATCTGCATCAGTATAGCCTATCAACTTGATACCATCACCTCGAGCATATCTGATCCCATACTCTATTGTACCACGCAAATACCGCAACACATGCTTTGCCGCTATCCAATGCACTCTCTTCGGCTCAACCATGAACTGACTAAGAGAGTTTACTGCAAAGGATATATCTGGCCTAGTGTTGACCAAATACATGAGAGATCCAATCAACATCCTGTATAAGCTGGGGTCTACATCCTTTTCCTTGGATGTGTCTACCTTCTTCCAATTCGTGATCATAGGTGTAGACATGGCTCTGCAATCTTGCATCTCAAACCTCTTCAAGATTTCAATGCAGTATTTCCCTTGTCCAAGGAAAATCTCTCCATCTGTCTGCCACACTTCCATGCCTAGAAAGTAGTGCATAAGCCCTAAATCCTTCATCTCGAACTCTGCTGCAAGGTCCCTCTTGCACTCCTCTATAAGCCCCAGTGAACCTGTTAAAAACAAGTCGTCCACATATAGAACAAGAATGAGAATTTCACCCCCAACCACCAAGTAGTAGAGGTTAGCATCCGCCTCACTCTTCACAAAGCCTATTCCCTGCAAGTATCTATCAATGCGCTCATACCACGCCCTGGGAGCCTGCTTGAGTCCATACAAAGCTTTCTTCAATCTGCACACGTGGGTTTCACTGTTGTGTGCTACAAAGCCCTCTGGTTGTTCTATGTATACCTCTTCTAACAATTCACCATTAAGAAATGCCGTCTTGACATCCATTTGATGGATCTGCCATCCCATATGCGCTGCAAGTGAGATTACGGCTCGTATAGAAGTATACCTGGCCACTGGAGCGAATGTCTCCTCATAGTCTATTCCCTCCTTTTGAGAGAACCCCTTGGCCACGAACCTTGCCTTGTATTTTTCGATGCTTCCATCTGCACCATGCTTAATCTTATAGATCCAACGTGATCCAACCACTGCCCTATCTGTCGGTCTAGGCACAACCTCCCGCACATCATTCTGCATTATTGAGGTATATTCCTCAACCATCGCATCTTGCCACACCTGTTGCTGTGCAGCCTCTTGATAGCTAGAAGGCTCACTATCTACCAACTGACTAACCAATACCACATAGTCATTATACCTAGCTGGTTGTTTCCGCTGTCTATTACTCGTCCTAGGAGCTCCCACAAACTCCTGAGTATCCTTATGTGTCTGTTGAACCTCACGGTTCCTCCTGTCAACTATAGAGGATGAAATATCAAACTCCATATCTTCTTGATGCATCTCTTGGATTTGCTGTATCTGTTGCTCCATACTCTGCGAACTCTCAGCACCTGAGCCTGTGCTTGTACTAGTAACTGTACTCGTGCTTCGCTGCCCCTGTTCTGGTTGAACAATCCTTGGAGCTTCTGTTGGCTTCTCATTCTGATCATCTGCTGGCAAATCTCTGGACCTCCTATATGCCTTGTCCTCCATGAATTTGACATCACGCCTAACTATAATCCTCTTGGTCCCTGGAATAAATATCCGATATGCCTTTGAGGTCTCGCTGTACCCCACAAAGTACCCTCTCTCTGCAGTCTGATCTAACTTGGAACGTGTAGCCCCTGGAATGTGACAAAATGCCAAACTCCCAAATATCCTGAAGTGACTAACATCTGGCTTCTTCCCTGAGAATGCCTCCTCTGGTGTCATCTTGCCCAATACCTTATGTGGAACCCTGTTCTGTATGTATACTGCTGTACTACATGCCTCTGCCCATAAGTATCGTGGCATATCTTGGTCATACAACATAGCCCTTGCTGCCTCCGATATAGAACGATTCTTCCTCTCAGCAACCCCATTCTGCTGCGGGTTGTAAGGAATGGTCCACTCTCTCTTGATTCCTTCCCTGGTATAGAACTCCTGGAACTCTTTCCCTTTGTACTCGCCTCCATTGTCTGACCGAAGAACCTTTACCTTCCTGCCTGTCGAATTCTCCACAAGAGCTTTGAACTCCTGGAAGTGACTGAAGACCTCATCCTTGGTCTTCAAGAAGTATATCCAGGTCTTCCTGGAGAAATCATCAATAAAAGTAACAAAGTACTCATATCCTCTGAGAGACTTCGTTGACATTGGTCCACATATATCTGAATGTACTAGATCAAGAACCCCCTTGGATCTGGTGTCACTCCTTGGAAAAGCTACTTTCACAAACTTCCCCAATACACATCCCTTACATACATCATCATGCTCTGTGCTCACGTCTGGAACACCTGTCACTGTCTCACGAAGCAATTTAAGTGCTCCATGATGTATATGGCCCATCCTTCTATGCCATAGCTCTCCTTGATCTCTAGGATTACTGCTACTCACTAGTGCCTTAGGAGTATCAAACTGCAACCTATAAAGTCGGCCGCTCCTAACTCCAATAGCTATGGGTGATTTCCAATCCTTATGCTTGATTAAAACATGCGCCCCTCTAAAGAGTACATTGTAGCCTTTATCCTGAAGGACAGATACGGAAATTAGATTCATGCCCAAGCCTGGCACATACAACACATCATGAATGGAAATAGGCTTGCCATTCTCCCTCTGAAATAGAACAGTCCCTCTCCCAACTGGATTGCACTTGGACTTGTTCCCCATCTGAATCTAGAATCTGATGTCCTCCTCCTTGTATCTGGAGAAGTACTCCCTAACTCCTGTCATATGAAATGACGCCCCACTGTCTATATACCAAACACCCTGTGAGGTTGAGCTAGTTAGGCAAGCTATGAGTGCAAACTCATCCTCCATTCTACTAGAAAGCTCATCTACACTTGCTGAAGCTGCCGTCTGCTTCTTGCCCTTCTTTTCATTTTTCTTCCTTTGTGGGCAATCACTGACATAGTGGCCGAACTAGTGACAGCCATAGCATTTGATCTTAGATAAGTCCTTCTTCTTCTCACTTTTTGAATTTGATCCTTTGCCAGACCCCTTCTTTGCTTTCCCTTTTCCTGCTAGGGTAACGTTTTCCTGTTCCACCTCACTTTTCTGACTATTACTGCTGGTTCCATTGACAAGACTTAGTCTAAGCTCCTCCTGAGTGAAGTCACTCCATAGTCGATCCCAACTCGGTAAGGTGTCTCGTCCATTAATAACTTGAACAAAGACATCCCACTGCTTAGTAAACCCATTTAGGGCTATTCGTACTAGCTCATCATCCTTTGGTTTGTCTCCAACAGCTGCCAATTCATCCTTGACAAGTCTAAGTCTGGTGAGGTAACTTGTGACGTCTTCTCCCTTATTCATCTGGGTATTCCTTAACTTTTCTCTGAGAATCAGCTTTCGGTTAAGGGTAGCATTCTGGTACAGATTCATAATGGCATCCCACATCGTCTTTGCTGTATCTAACTCTGCAATATGCGGAACAATATGATCCTTAACACCATCAAGAATCAGCCTCCTTGCCTTGGCATCTTCCTTCTTATATGCTACGAGCTGTGTTGCGTCTGTAGGTACAGGTACAACAGTGGTCACATAATCCTTGATACCATTCTCTTCCAGCAATAAAGAAATTCTGGCTTTCCAGACACCAAAATTTGAGGCTCCATCCAATCTGTCCTGATCTCTTAAACCTGCTGAGGCCATCTCAAAAGAAAATAATAATTTGAAGAGGTCAAACTGGGTTTTATAAACCCTAGATTATTTTTCCTTTCTCCCTGTGCCTGTTCTGCACTCAGATCTGCTCTGATACCATGTGAAAAATCTATTGCAGCTACTGATTATTAATTTCCTATCTTATAAGATTATTTGGCTGCCGAAAAATTTAATTTACAGCAAATATTAAATAATAATACGGCTGCAATTTCACGGAAAAATCACGGAAATAGAAAAATAAAATCAACACAATGTTTTGGACAAATTGTCCCTGGAAAAACCCCGAAGGGAAAACCAGTCAGCAGATATGAATTTTATTCAACTGCAGAAAATCAAGAGATACAAAATTGCTTGCCTCTTACTGGCAGAGCTCTGGAAATTTCTTTCCTGTAAATTCCCTTCCCTCAATTGTTCCTGCTGAAATTGCTCCGGCAATATTTTCCTTCTCCGGCAATTCCACTGCTCTCCAACGCTATCACTGCGCCCTTTGCTTTCACTGCAAATCAATTTGCTATCACCGTAAATTTATTTATTTGCTATCGCTGCAAATACTTCTCGGATCTGTATTTTCCAAATGCCTATTGATCCTCTTTTATAATCCCCTCATTGGAAACCAATGGCCATGATTTAATTTTAATCAATGGCTAGGATTAATTAGACTCTAAACCCTAATATCTAGAAGTCTCTCGAGAAATCAATTATCTAGGTATGGAGATAATTATTCCAGCTGTGTTTCCAGCCTCGTAATCTCCACCCGAGACTAGAACACCTGTCCAAGCTACAAAAATTAACAGCTAACACCAAATTAACTGCGGACAGTACCTGATTATGCATTATGCAATTTAGCAAAGCACGTCATTTCAGTCTTGCAAATACCACCATTATAACACGAAAGTAATTAAAGTGATTCAAAGGAGAAATACCTGCAAGATAACTGCATCTTGGCACCTATCCAAGTAATCAACAAATACAATTATGCGAATATTATCCTGGGAAGGTGGAAGTGACTTGGGAATGGATGTGCCCTTAACATTGTCGGGACGGAGGCCACAAAAGTTCCATAACCAGGCAATAAATTTCCATAAGCGAGAGGGTTTTTCCCCAAATTCCTTTATTGAAAATTTGATATCAGAAATCACTTGATTCTGGTAGCCCAAATTTATGCTATGTTCCGGTACGCGGAGATATCCCATGATTTGAGCACTGATAGGTTTAAACACAGAACTAACTTGCTTCATTACAGTCCAAACAGCTACCACTATACTTATAGGGATGGACCCATATTTTAACTGCACCACTTCCTTGTCCTTCGATCTACTAAATAGTCTCCACAGCACCAAAGCAACTAAACCAGAAAGGAATACTGCAAGGAAACATGGTAGAAACAACTCCAAGTACATTTTGTTCCAGTGTTCCTTCCATGCATATTTCTAGCGACACCTCAGTCTCTGTGCAGTTGTCATTGAATGTTCTATCGCCTTTGGTATTTCAACCGCCAGACCTGCCCAGGCTTCTCGCTCATTCTGGTATTGCCATGCGTTGTAGCGAACAGTGAGAATACTCGGAATATTTGCCAATGAATATCGATTGCTGCTCGAATCTGATTTTTTCACGTGATACTGGGAGAGAAAATTGTACGGCTAGGAATTAACAATGAATTTTCCCTGATAAAGCTACACTATATATAAAAAAAAATTTTAAAAAAAAATCTACACTTCTTAAAGAAAAAAGAAATTCACCATCTCCTTTCGGTCCATGAGCGCTAATGATTTATACACTTCAGGGTATTTCTCTTGATAATTTTCTAGAAAAGCGACCAGCGGTTCCTCTTCCTAGTGAGCACAATCATGATTAAAGCTCAATTATAACAATTTTCTCATATTTGATTTATTATATAGCTAAATTTAAAAACTACTTACATGATCTATTAAAGCCTCAATTTTAAAATCTTTGACTGCGTTCTTAATTTTCTTATATTTTCTTTCACCGTCCTGGGATAGCTTGAACTCTATGGAGCCCGGAAAGACCTCTGCCTCTAATAAATTTGGGAAGAGTAGCTGAGCTACCATTTTCAGCATAATGGTTTCTACCTGTCGTGTCATTATCGGTCAATGACTCGTTATTATACGTCACATCTTAGATTAAAAAAAATATGGCATATGACCTTGGAAAGAAGACTTACCCGATTCATTAGGCTCGATTTGCCGATTCCCCAGTCACCCAAGATGCCGACAGTCACGGGTGTTTTAACGCATGGGTTTAAAAATAGTGCGGCCAAACCTTCCGCAAAATGTCTTCTTCCTGTTCCATCATAATTCCTATTAAAAGACTATATAATCTTCTTGGATATAATTTCTACATACTATGATTAATGTCGAGAAAAAACTCTTACATCCCGCTAAAGAGTATCTCTAAAATAATATGATGCAAAATCAATAGAAGGTTTTCTGCATATAAAACCCCTGGTTACCGAGGCTATCGTCGATGGTTGGTTGATCTCTACCTCTTTCCGGCATCTTTTCAATCTTCTTCAAAACTGTCATCTCAAAGAAGGCCATTAGCACCGATAAAGTTACCTAATTTAGCCAATCGTAATATATTTAATGAAAACATAAATGGTTTTATACTCTCAAAGTACTCTTAGATTTATATTTTGAAAATCCCACACCTTGTATTGCTGCAACTTCGATACAATAAATCAAAAAACAAGAAAAACATAAAATGGAGAAAAAATGAGTATGGAGAAGAGCATACAATTCTGGACGCGCCGGGAGGAGCTGTTGGCAATCTCGGCGAGATCAGCGCCTCTGTTGACAAGTTCGCATGCCATGTTGTACTGTTCGAGTTCAATGGCTCTTTCTAACAGATTGAATTTCTGCAATTTTTTTTTCTTCTTTTGAAGATACTCCTTCACTTTCTCTGATGTCTTTGCACTTTCATCTGCTGTACCGATACCAGTTGCCGAAGCCCACAACAAAAGGGATCGCTCTTTTTCAGATTTGCAATGTTCCAGCAGTAACTCAGACATCTTTTCTGCCAGGGATTTCTCCGGAGCTTCGACGGGGGATTTGTCGGAGAGTTCCACCGCATAGTGTAGAGCAGTTTTGCCGTCAGAGTTGCGTTGCAGAAGAAGGGATGCAGTCTCTCCTGGATTGGATGCAGTCCCTTCTCGATACTTCTTCAGCAGTCTCTCCACCACGTCGAGATGGCCTCTGCTTGTCGCTTCGTGAAGAGCCGTTTGCCCGAGTAGATCGGCTTGACCAATATACTGTCTTCGTTGCTGGTCGCTTAGTTTATCCAATAGAACACCAATCATTGTTAGACTACGACCCTTCGCGGCTGCTTTATGCAGAGCTGTCTTCCCCTGCTCGTCCCGTGAATTAATTATCTCTTCCACTCCCGGCAATGCACATAATTCTTCGAATACTTTCGATGTCTTTCCCTTTACTGCATAGTGTAGTAGATTCTCCCCATTCTGGTCCTCTTTATCCACTTTCATCCCACATTTTAACAGCACTTCGCAAAGATCTCTGTTCCCATGGAAAGCTGCAAAATGAAGAGCAGTTTTCCCGTAGTTATCTTCAGCTTTCACTAATTCTTTTCCATAGTCAGATCCTACAAGCTTCTCGGCAACGTATTTCGCATCTTCCTTCCTACGTGATTGATCTGCTGCGTAATGCAATACCGTTCTCCCTTTACGGAATTTCATCATGGGGATTTTCATCAAGCTATCTAATTCAGCTTGATATTTTCCACCTCCTTCGACGAGACTGCTTACGACGAAGCGTATCACTTCTGTGATTTTATCTTCGCAGGATAATAGTAGAGCGGTTTCTTTTCCTTCACGACTCAACTTTACTTTAGAGTACATACTTAGATCGAATGGATCACCTGCGGAAGGTCAAGTGAGAATTAGCCCTCTCAGAATATTCTCGCTACCTAAAATGGATAGACATATAGGGTTGAGCAGAGTAACCAACTTACCTTTTTTTCGTGATATATCTATCTTAACTAGCAGCATATGCCCCATATTGGGCCTGTACTCTTTGCGACAATTATACCCATAGCCAGAGCCATCCACCCATCCATCCAAAAGGCGTACGATATCCCACGAACCAAGGATTCCTTCTCTCTTAATCTCTTCAAGATTGTTTTCCACTTCATCCACAGAAGCCAAACGCCACGGGCCTGATCCTAATGTCGTTGCATTCCCCTTCCTGGGAAGCCTCTTGAATTCCATAGAAACAGTTTTGAAATCCACTGAAGCTCAAACAACATCGGCACTCGGGGACCATGGCTTTGCCATTATCTGTAGCCAATTTATAAACTTATACCACGTTGTTCGCATGAACCAGCTTTTACATCATACCACATCAAAATTTTAAGGCACATACACAAATTCCACAAGATTTCTAAATAAATAGGTACGATCATTAAAAGGTCGAAAGCGAGATACCATGCGCATCCCATATTGATATTGTCTATCCAGATGTTTAACCAGAGTTAAAATTCAAATCTGTAGCCAACTCATAAGCTTATACCATGTTGGTTGCATGAACCAACTCTTACATCACACTACATCAAAGTTTTATTGCACATACACAAATTCCACAAGAAGTCTAAATAATCAGGTATGATCATTAAAAGGCTGAAAACGAGATACCATGTGCACATCCTGTATTATCTATCTAACATAGTTGACTGTATTTATTAATTAATTGTAATTCAACTATGTAGCCAATTTATAAACTTATACCACGTTGATTGCATGAACCAACTTTTACATCACACTACACAAATTCCACAAGATGTCTAAATAATTAGGTATGGAAAGTGAGATACCATGCACATCTTATATTGTTTATCCAACATATTTGACTGTATTTATTAATTAATGGAAATTCAAATCTATAGCCAATTTATAAACGTACACCACATTGGTTGCATGAACCACCTTTTACATCACACTACATTAAAGTTTTAATGCACATACACAAATTCTACAAGAAGTCTAAATAATTAGGTACGACCATTAAAAATGTGGAAAGTGAGATACCATGTGCATCATGTATTGTCTATTTAACATATTTGACCTATTTATTAATTAATTATGGTGAGAGGCATTCTACAATCACAGCAGGTGGAGATGAGAGCACTCATTTTTTCTGTGTAAATATATAGAAAAATAATAAATAAAAACCAAAAAAGAAATTGGAACGGTTGAGCACTCATTTTTTCCATGTAAATATATAGAAAAATAAATCAAAAAAAAAAAACCAAAAAGGAAATTGAAAAAAGTAAAAAAGGTTGAAGGAAAAAAAGGTGGAAAAAATACAAAAACCATGCAAACACAGAAAATAAAAATAAAAACCAAAAAAGAAATTGGAAATGGTTGACAAAAGCCATGGAAAACATCAAAAACACTGGCAAAACCTCGAAAAGATATTCTCGGCATACTATAGATACATTTTTTTAAATATAAATATACTAGTTGAAATTCCATTAAAGAAACAGCTCATTCTTGACTGGGTTCAACATCTTAAACATATCAGGGTTTATTCTTGGGTCTTAGTGTTGACAAATTAGATAAATAAAAAAGTACACAAAGTAGTACACATAGACCAAATTTAAAGTGGTTCACTAATGTGGCTACATCCACCAAAAAGAAGGGCATTAGTATTCTTATTATTCGTAGCAGCATACATAAAATTCTCCCTCATATATACAATAGTCTTCAAAGAAGACAAAGAAACAAACCACACAAGATGAAATGAACACTCTGGACTTCACATCCAACACTTAGGACCAATACCACAATTTAAGGCTGGGGATAAACCATTCAATACTTATGTACTCACATAGTATTGGTTTTGATTTTATTATTTTTCAGAGATTTTTGGGGTGGTTAAGTGTACTCTACTTAAATATTATTCATTTCAATGGTCAAATAGTCAATAGTAATTGTACACCTCATTCACAATAAAAAGTGATAAATATTTGTCTTATTTTTATTGACCAAAATTGACTATAGTCCAGAGTGTGCTTGGAGGTTGGATGCGATGGTGAAGTAGCAGTGCTCTGGGCCTGCGATGGCAGACGGTGCTCTCTAAGGGAGAGAAACCCTAACCCTAACTTTGCCAAAGGCGGTGCTCTCCATGGGGGAGAAACTAGTGTATGGTTTTCTTTGATCTTTGCAAAGGGTTGCAGTCATGGCCCAATTGAGTAGTCTAGAATGGTGAAGTTGTTTACTTTTTAGGGTTACGCTTTCCTTTCTCCCAATGGCGGCAATGAGCATCTGTTTGTGTACCTGTCGTCCCTTTGCACCGATGGCTTCCAAAGTGCTATGGTGGTGGTAGTTTTCATGGATTTGTGGTGTTTTAGTGGGATGGTCGTGAGCTGAGAATAGAACATCTTTTGCTCTGATTGTCAGTGGCCGTTGGGGTTACGGTTCTGTTTATTATTTTCTGTTTGGCGGTGGTACTAGGGTTTAGTCTTGAGTTTCTCTTCTCTGAATGCGCAGTTGCTGGTATATTTCTATTTCTATTATTGGCACCTGTAGAGGCTTTATTTAATATTTGTAAGAAGTTTTTAGCTGGGCATCATATAGTGAAAAGTGCGCAGGTGAGGAGTTGAGATTTTCATGACTATGGTGGTGATGGAAGGCTATGGCGGTGCAAGCTGTTTACAACTGCTTTGTAGCTTTTCTTTTCTATTTTGTGCATAAAGTTTTGTACCCTTCCTTCTCTGATGTGGAAGGAAGCTTATGATGTTTGTAGTTTATTTTTAGGCTCTACCCATGCTTTGTCGGGGTGTGCCTTTATACCACCCAACCCTTTTTTTAAAGATGTATTAATTATCTTTAATAAATATAGATATAAATGCATTTTCATTAAAAAAAATCATGTTATATTCTAAATTTCAACTAATTATTAAATATGATCAAATATGTTGCATAGACAATACTAGATGTTCATGGTATCTTACTTTCAACCTTTTAGTGATCGTATGTGATTATTTAAACTTCTTGTGAAATTTGTGTATTTGCATTAAAGCTTTGATGTAGTGATGTAAAAGTTGGCTCATACAACCAATTTAGTATAACTTTATAAATTCGTTACAGATAATGGCAAAGCTATGGTCAGTGAGGGCCTTACCTATTCTCCCAACAAAATAACATGCCTAAAATGTAATAACCACCCTAGTGTTCATCTGATTGTGAATGTTAGATTATTGTAGTGCTTCAGCTTCATTGTTTTCATTTACATAGTATGCTGGATGGATGTGATGCCTTTAGTGTTTATGTTAGATGGTTTATGCATATGTAATTTTATGTTGTCAATTGATTGTCAACTCATATTTGTGATGTGATGTATGCTCATACCATGTTGGAATTAATTATGTTGCTTCAGGTATTATATGTGGAGCAAGTACACCTAATGGTTTACTTGAGTGTGTAGGTAATTATAGGTGTTACTAATGTGGGAAATGTAGAGAAGGTTGACATGGGACACTAAGACATCTCACCATTATCCTTGTGTTGTGGAAACCCGTGATGTGTGCTTGGAATCATTTGCATGTGTTCCCTTAGCATTCTTGCATTTTATTCTAAATGTTTCAAAAATCATGTTTTCCGTGTTTTTGGATTAAATTAATATTTTTAATTTGGAAATTAGTATTTCTACTTTAGCGAAAAATGTTTATTGCATCATTATATGCTTGTGGAATAAATTTGAGTGATTTTGATTTAAATTCAAAATTTAATATTTTTTTCATAAAAAGGTAGAAATTAAATTTAATGAGAAAACTGAATGCCTTGTGCTTTTCGAAAAGAGACTGAGTTAAATGGCAATAACCTATTTGGAATATTTGAGTTCATTCAACTAACTATTTCCCTATCTATTTTAGTGAATTATTTGGGTGTTTTCAGTGAAAAATGTTTATTGCATCATTATATGCTTATTACATTGTTAATTGTCATTTACAATGTTGTAGTTATACAATTATGTGAACTATATTGACAGTTATGTGAACTGCATCACACTGCATCATCCTTGCCTTGTATAAATCCACTGCATTGTATCATTTCAAATAAATCAATAAAGAGATTATTGCCCCTTCATTTGGTATCATAGCCGTTAACCATGATGGAAGGAGAATGACTGTACAAAGAGGAAATGCAAGAAGACATGATGCCTATAGAAGCAGCATAATCATAGGGCGCAAGTTCCCTAAATTTGGTTTCCTTGACAATATCCGTTTAGTGTGGAAATTCAATCTTCTTGAATCACTTGAGATGTGCAACGTAGGTAAGGATAAACAAATTTTACTTTGATGAATTGTTTTAGCACAATGCATCTTTGTTGATTCATGGCCTCAAGTGAATAACTTGTTTCAAAGAAATTTATTAAAGTTAGTTATTATTTAAAGGTCGTTTAATTTTTATATGCCTGGTGGTGCTTAGTGAGCTTGGAGGCCAGCGATAAATTTTCAATGTTGAAGTTTAAATGAGTTACATTATATGATATGCATAGTTTTTGAGACATCATTGTTTATCACCCGAGGATAAGAAGAGTTGTGTGGGTGAAGAAGCCACAGATTTGTTGAGGTCTAGTGAGTGAATTATAAAAGATAATCACCGAAATCCATTTAACATTTGATATACCGTTGAAAGATTTGATGTGTTAAGATTTGATGTTTGATGTTTGAGAGATGGGAGATGAGAGTTGAAATCTAGTAAAACAAAGTGCTATTCTTGCAGTGTTGGTGCTCTTATTAGTGAATAAATTATTTGTTTGAACCACCTCTTACCAACCATGTAAGGTGCAGTTTCCAAGCAATAGAAAGGCATGAAAACAGATCTGTGTGGGAGGAAGCCTATGTGAAGCTGTGATATGTATTAAGAAAAATAATAAATTACTGGTGAAGCCATTTCCTAATGAGTGTAAAAGAGCATTCGGAGTTAAAATTATTGTGAATGTGTATTTTACTTTAGAGTAATAAAGATTAAATTGTTGAAAGTTTAAATTGACAAAGGTCTAATAGTGTATTGAAGTTATGAGATATTTCATTGCTTTTGTGTGAGGTTTGTACATTTGTATGCATTGGAGTGATAAGGAAAATAAGGTTTGGATCATTGATCAAAATTGACATCATTGTTTTTAACATTTGAAAATGGGACACATTATGTTTGTGGTTTCGATGCCATCCATTCTATCATTGATAGAAATTTGAGAGACTTGCATGCTTGTGCTATTGAAGAGTCTAAAGAAAATAAATAGAGTGTAAGCATATTATATTGGAGGCAGGCGGCATCGAAGGATGGAGAAATTTTCATCATCTCAAGTTAGCTTTTCGCTTTGAGATGATGCTTTGCATGAAAAGCATTTTTGGCTTTAGTTTTTTGCTTTTCCTTGTTGTTGCTGACAGATTTGAAGAATACATGTTTTGTGAAGATTATGTTCTGGAGACAGGTTTGGGATTTGGTGTTGAGCTCAATATGTATTATTGTCAAGCGAGCTTCAGAGTATATGATCGAGAATTATACCCTTTCATGGTCACTAGACAATGATAGAGATCTATCGTACCTCTTAGGGATTGTTGTCAAATAATTCAAGACTCTGTGACTTGAGAGTTGGGGACTGAGAGCTCAAGAACATAGATTGAAGCTACACCTTTTCAAGGGTCAAGAGACAACTTCATGGAGCCCCACTTGGTTCAGGATTTGTTCTTTTAGGAGTTCTATAAAATATGTATTCATATTATGTAATCAGCTTTGTTGAGTATGTTAGCATTCAAGGGGGGTCCCTTAGTACTATTGCAAGAACAATGTAATAAGGCGGGAATGTTGGCATAACAATGGTATTACATTGTTAATTGTCATTTACAATGTTCCAGTTATAAAGTTGTTATACAGTTATGAACTATATCGATAGTTATGTGAATTGCATCGTACTGCATCATCCTTGCCTTGTATAAATCCATTGAATTGTATCATTTTAAATAAATCAATAAAGAGATTACTACCCCTTCAAAAGGATTTATTAATGTGTTATTTGAAATGCCTATTTGATTCACAAAATAGACATTCAATTATTTAATTGCTAAATTGAATAGTTTAATGGTGCAAAATCTATAATTCTGAATTAATTGATTAAATCACTTAAAATATTATTTTATTATCAAAAAAGAAATAGTGTATTTGGAGGCATAAAAGGAAAAAGACATGTATTTTGCATTATTCTTTTTCTCTCCAAAAATTGCTCTCCTTTGTTTGAAACCCTCTTGCTTGAAAAATGGATATCCGATTGCTTGGAAGTGAGTTTTGTTTGGAATTGCTTGGAGTTTGGATTGGATTCAGGAGCTTGGTGTTTGCTTGTTGTGTGATGATCGAATCTGACATTCAACCTCATTCTTTTCCTTGGATTTTGCTTGTATTGGAAGGTAAGTTTCTCCAATCTTCTCATTTAAATTGGTTTATTATGTTTCCTTCATGCCACAACATCTAGAATGGTTGAAGATGGCTTTGCTTAGTTGTAGGAAACTTAGAAAATTTATTCAATTGGTTATTTATTTATTTCATGTATTTTCCATTTTGGAAACGTAGAAATACAGACAAAACCCTAGCAAATATTTTGTTAGTGTAGAAATATTAACACTATTACTTATTATTTAAATAAATAATTATGTGTATATTCCCCACATGGCTTTAAGCCACCTTAGGTGGTTAGGTGTCTACTTGGAGAGTCCAATACAACTCTCCAAGCCACTTGTTAACACTCTTTCTTCCACCTCTAGTTGAGTGTTGAAGTTGACTCCTAAGTCGACTCAACCTCTCTACCCTATATATACAACTACCTTGTTCATAAAAAAATTACTCCAATTCGTAATCATCAATGTGTTAGTTGATCTTGTTTCTAACATGGTATCAGAGCTACGCTAATTGCTTCCTAGTTCGATTGGAGGCAAAAATCTCCTATTTGACGAAATTTTTGTAAAAAAAATAATTTTTTTTTAGAAATTTGACATTTTGCAAGTTTTCGTTTATAGATTTTTGTTGAAAATGCAAATTTTTTTTGCAAAATCAACATTTTACAACTCTCTGGAAAAATTTGGAGTTGAGATTTGCACTTCTCTGGCAATGTTTCTCTTCACCAGCAGAAGGGTTTCAGGTTTTTGGCCTATCAACCTGATTTTAGTCTCTAGTTCGACAGTTTGAAGAATGTTTTGGGTGAGGTTTTTTCATCTGGTTTGACACTCTAGCCACCGTCAAGGGTTTAAATCTGTTATTTTTTTGGGGTAAAATCTTTGGTTCATTTGAGCACTTTAATTATCTCTAGTTCGCATGCAAGGTTCTCTTGTTATCAAATTGCTGGTGGTCTTCATTTCACCGGTTGAGTTTGCAGGCCATGGGATTTTGATGTTTGTGAGGTTGTGATTTCTTTGAGTGTGCCCAGTTGATTTTGGAGCTTCAACCTTCACCACTGATCCTCAATGGGTGCTTTGTCCATACTTGAGGCTAATAGAAGCATTAAAGAAGGGGCCACTTTCTTCATAGAAAGTAGTGTGAGTCGCAATTTTCTCTCCATTTCTGGTCACTAGATGTTGTAACACAGACCGCAACTGACATTTGCATCAACTGTGCCTTCTATTGCAAGCCATTGCGACTGGTACGAGGTTGATCCAGCACATGCACATTAAACATTATCAACATTTGATGTGTTAAGATTTGATGTTTGATGTTTGAGAGATAGGAGATGAGAGTTGAAATCTAGTAAAACAAAGTGCTATTCTTGCAGATGTTGGTGCTATTATTAGTGAATAAATTATTTGTTTGAACCTCCTCTTACCAACCATGTAAGGTGCAGTTTCCAAGCAATAGAAAGGCATGAAAATAGATCTGCATGGGAGGAAGCCTATGTGAAGCTGTGATATGTATTAAGCAAAATAATAAATTACTGGTGAAGGCATTTCCTAATGAGTGTAAAAGAGCATTCGGAGTTAAAATTATTGTGAATGTGTATTTTACTTTGGAGTAATAAGGATTAAATTGTTGAAAGTTTAATTTGATAAAGGTCTAATAGTGTATTGAAGTTATGAGATATTTCATTCCATTGCTTTTGTGTGAGGTTTGTACATTTGTATGCATTGGAGTGATAATAAAAATAAGGTTTGGATCATTGATCAAATTGACATCATTGTTTTTAACATTTGAAAATGGCCACACATTATGTTTGTGGTTCTGATGCCATCCATTCTATCATTGATAGAAATTTGAGAGACTTGCATGCTTGTGCTATTGAAGAGTCTAAAGAAAATGAATAGAGTGCAAGCATATTATATTGGAGGCAGGCGGCATCGAAGGATGGAGGAATTTTTATCATTTCAAGTTAGCTTCTCACTTTGAGATGATGCTTTGCATGAGAAGCATTTTTGGCTTTAGCTTTTTGCTTTTCCTTGTTGTTGCTGACAGATTTGAAGAATACATGTTTTGTGAAGATTATGTTCTAGAGACATGATTGAGATTTGGTGTTGAGCTCAATATGTATTATTGTCAAGCGAGCTTCAGAGTATATGATCTAGAATTATACCCTTTCGTGGTCACTAGACAATGATAGAGATCTGTCGTACCTCTTAGGGATTGTTGTCAAGTAATTCAAGACTCTATGATTTGAGAGTTCAGGACTGAAAGCTCAAGAACACAGATTGAAGCTACACCTTTCTGAGGGTCAAGAGACAACTTGATGGAGCCCCACTTAGCTTAGGATTTGTTCTTTTAGGAGAAGATCTTCTATAAAATATGTATTCATATTATGTAATCGGCTTTGTTGAGTATGTTAGCATTCAGGGGGGGTCCCTTGGTACTATTGTAGGAATAATGTAATAAGGGGGGAAAGTTGGCATAACAATGGTATTACATTGTTAATTGTCATTTACAATGTTGCAGTTATAAACCTGTTATATAGTTATGTGAACTGTATCGATAGTTATGTGAACTGCATCATACTACATCATCCTTGCCTTGTATAAATCCACTGCATTGTATCATTTCAAATAAATCAATAAAGAGATTACTACCCCTTCAAAAGGATTTATTAATGTGTTATTTGAAATGCCTATTTGATTCACAAAATAGACATTCAATTATTTAATTGCTAAATTGAATAGTTTAATGGTACAAACTCTATAATTCTGAATTGATTGATTAAATCACTTAAAGGATTATTTTATTATCAAAAAAGGAATAGTGTATTTGGAGGCATAAAAGGAAAAAGACATGTATTTTGCATTATTTTTTTTCTCTCCAAAAATTGCTCTCCTTTGTTTGAAACCCTCTTGCTTGAAAAATGGATATCCGATTGCTTGGAAGATTATTTTGTTTGGAATTGCTTGGAGTTTGTATTGGATTCAGGAGCTTGGTGTTTGCTTGTTGTGTGACGATCAAATCTGACATTCAACCTCATTCTTTTCCTTGGATTTTGCTTGTATTGGAAGGTAAGTTTCTCCAATCTTCTCATTTAAATTGATTTATTATGTTTCCTTCATGCCACAACATCTAGAATGGTTGAAGATGGCTTTTCTTAGTTGTAGGAAACTTAGAAAATTTATTTTAGTTGGTTATTTATTTATTTCATATATTTTCTATTTTAGAAATGTAGAATTATAGACAAAACCCTAGCAAATATTTTGTTAGTGTAGGAATATTAACACTATTACTTATTATTTAAATAAATAATTATGTGTATATTCCCCACATGGCTTTAAGCCACCTTACGTGGTTAGGTGTCTACTTGGAGAGTCCAATACAACTCTCCAAGCCACTTGTCAACACTCTTTCTTCCAACTCTAGTTGAGTGTTTAAGTTGACACCTAAGTCGACTCAACCTCTCTACCCTATATATACAACTACCTTGTTCATAATCAGATTACTCCAATTTGTAATCATCAATGTGTTAGTCAATCTTGTTTCTAACATGGTATCAGAGCTATGCTAATTGCTTGCTGGTTTGTAAAAAAAAATTAGAAATTTGACATTTTGCAAGTTTTCATTTATAGTTTTTTGTTGAAAATGCAATTTTTTTACAAAATCAACATTTTGTAGCTTTCTGGTAAAATTTTGAGGTGATATTTGCACTTCTCTAGCAATGTTTCTCTTCACCAGTAGAAGGGTTTCAGGTTTTTGGCCTATCAGCCTGATTTTAGTCTCTGGTTTGAGGGTTTGAAGAACGTTTTAGGGGAATATCTGGTGAGGTTTTTTCATCTGGTTTGGCACTCTGGCCACTATCAAGGGTTTAAATATGTTATTTTTTTTGGGGTAAAATCTTTGGTTCATTTGAGCGCTTTAATTATCTCTAGTTTGCATGCAAGGTTCTCTTGTTATCAGATTGCTAGTGGTCTTCATTTCACCAGTCAAGTTTGCAGGCCATGGGATTTTGATGTTTGTGAGTTCGTGATTTCTTTGAGTGTTCCCAGGCAATTTTGGAGCTTGAACCTTCACCACTGATCCTCAATGGGTGCTTTGTGTTGGGCACGTGGCTATTGAAGCCCATATGAAACAGGAACTCACTGTCTTTGATTTCTCCTAACCACTCTTTCTGTACATTGCCTATCTTGGCTTGTAACCGCTACTGTCCTGGGTTATTCTTTCCAGATGTTTGGTAGGTGGTTGGCATTCGAGTCTTTTGGAGGATATCAAAGGTGTATGTGAAAGATAGAGTAGAGAGGACTACTGTTGTTCTACAGTGAGATACTATAGTGAATGTAATACAGAAAGAGAGAAAAGAATTGATATAATAGATTGCCCTTCATTGTGGATGTAGCCAACATTAGTGAACCACGTTAAATGGTCTCATTATTTTGTGTGTGTTGTCTTATGCCTTTTTCATTCTGAGCTTTTGTTTTGATATTGTTGTTCTTTATTTCTAGTTCAGTTATTCAATTTTTTGAATTTACAATTGGTATCAGAGCTCTGTGTGAAGCTCGGTCCAGGAGATAGCCTGTGAAGTCTTTTTATTGGAACTTGTACAGCAATCAAAATGGATGATTTAGAGAAATGGAAAATAGAGAAATTTACAGGTCAAAACTTTGGTCTTTGGAAAGTGCATATGGAGTCTCTTCTTATCAAACAGGACTTGTCTCTCGCCTTACAGGGGAAAGCCAAAGGACAAGGTACTATGAAGGATGAAGACTGGGAAAAACTTGATATGAAAGCAAAGGCAACTATTTTTCTCTTATTGTCCAGCAATGTATTATTCAATGTCTCAAATGAGAGTACTACGAAAGAGCTCTGGGAAAAGCTCTCTAGCATGTATGCAATTGCTTCAACTTCGAACAAGGTATTTATTATGAAGAAATTATATAACCTAAAAATGAGAGAAGGTGGGGTTATGTCCAATCATCTGAATGAATTTAACACCTTAGTCTCTCAATTAGCTTCGGTGAGTATCAAGTTAGATTCTGAGATTAAAGCAATTTTGCTATTGTGTTCCTTACCAAATAGCTGGGAAGGTGTTGTCATGGCTGTGAGCACTTCTGTAGCAGCCAAGACTACAATGGTTTTTGATGAAGTTGCAGCTGCTCTTCTAAGCAAAGACATGAGAAGGAAACATCAGGAACCCTCATCCGGTGATGCTCTAATGGCTGTAAGTATAAACAATAGAGGAAGAAGCCATGATAGAGGTAGATACAACAACTGGAGAAGATCACAATCTGGTCCGTGATCAAAGTCTAGGGGTAGAACTGGTTCATGTTGGTTTTGTGGAAAACCTAGACACAATAAGAAGAACTGCTGGAACTATAAGAAAGCTCAAGGCAACGTGAGCACAAATAATCAAGCAAACACTGCAAGTGATGGTGTTTTGGTTCTATCAGCAAGTGATACAAATGCAGATTCATGGGTACTTGATTCCGGTGCCTCATTTCATGCCACTTCATGCCGTCAAGCTTTCACAAATTTTCAAGAAGGCACATTCAGTAAGGTGTTTCTTGGTGACAATAAAGAATGTGACATTTTAGGAAAAGGAGATATAATATTGAATTAGAAAAATGGAGACAAACTAACTTTGACGGATGTTAGATATGTATTCATGTTAAAAAGAAATTTAATTTCTGTCAGTCAGCTTATAGGCAATGGATGCAATGTTAAATTTTCTCTTGATTCATGGAAAATTACAAAGGGGATTTTAGTAATGGCAAGAGGAAAGAAGCAAGGTAATCTATATTCTAGACTGTTTTGGTGAAGTGGGAGCTGCCTTGCCGGCTATGGACAGTGGGTCTGAAATATGGCACAAAAGGCTCGGTCATATGAGCCAAAAAGGTCTTCAAATTATGCTTCAGCACAATCAGCTTCCAGGCCTCAACTCCATCGATTTAGAATTATGTGAACATTGCCTTTATGGCAAACAGTGCCGAACCAGTTTCATGAGAATGGGGCATGACAAGAAAACTACTCCATTGGAACTTGTTCATTCAAATGTATTCAGTCCAACTCAGGTAACTTCTTTTGGTGGAGCAAATTATTTTGTAACCTTTCTAGATGACTGCACTCGAAAAATCTGGATTTATATGTTGAACAGAAAATCTGAGGTATTTTCAAAATTTAAGATTTTTAAAGCTTCTGTTGAAAACCAGATTGGGCATAAAATTAAATGTCTACTAACAGACAATGGTGGAGAATATTTCTCTTCAGAGTTTGATTCTTTTTGTGCAGACCATGGTATTCGACAGATTAAGACTATCCCTTATACACCTCAGGAGAACGGTGCAGCTGAGAGGCTAAATTGTACGATACTTGAGAGAGCTAGATGCATGCTCTCCAATGTTGAATTGGGCAAAGAGTTTTGGGTAGAGGCATGTAATACTACTATGTATTTAATCAATCGAGCTCCATCATCTAGGCTAGATTTTGACATACCTGAGGAGACATGGCTTGGCAAACAAATTTCCTATCAGCATTTGCGGGTGTTTGGTTGTGCTGCTTTTGTTCACATTCTGAAAGAGTAGAGAACTAAGTTAGATTTCAAGTCCAAAAGGTGTGTTTTTCTTAGCTATGGTGAAGATTAGTTTGGCTTTTGTCTTTGGGATCCTGTTGCAAAAACCATAATCCGTAGCCGCGATGTTGTGTTTGATTAGAAGCATTTTCCAGGTTTGCAACCTTGCACTTCATCTCTGCCAGAGTATGTTGATGTGGATTTGTTCAATAATGGTCAGATAAAGCAACCTACCATCTCTTTCTCTCAGCCAATTGTTACCTCTATACATTCTTATATCTCAGGAGCTTCTATTACTTCAACTACTATGCCTTCCATTGGATGCACAATTCCCACCCAGTCCACCATTGGTCTGCCCAGCATAGTTGCTACACAGTCCACATCCCAATCACTGCCATCAAATGATACAATGTAGCCAGTCCCTTCATTTAATCCAACGTTGCCCCCAAATGCTTCCAATGACAACTTGTTGCCTTCCTCACATGATACGCTACCTTGTGCTTCAGTACATGTTACGCAGCCTTCCCATAGGTATTTGCTGCCTTTAGAACTTAATATGCAGCCTTCCCAAGAGTCTACGCTGCCAACCCATCAGTCTACACTACCTCCACATTGCACTACGCTGCCCTCCCCAAGCAATACACTGCCTTTTGACTCTCCATCGCAGCACTCTTTTGGTCAACCACTACCTTTCTTGTGTCCATTGCAGCCTGCTCATATACAATCGTTGCCTCACTTTGCCATCTCCATGCTTGTAGATGGTGGTTTTACACAGACATCCAGAGGTCAATTCTCAATACCTTTTGGAACTTCAAGGCAGGCCAGTGTGAATGAGTCAAGCACTATAGGTGCACAAATACAGAGACAGGGGAGTTTTCCTCAAGGGCCTCTACAATCAAAGGTTGATGATGTTCAGAATCTATTATAGAGACTCAATTTGGACTCCAATCTCCAGCCAGAGCAAGCTCCACAATTGAGGAGGTCTACTCGTGAGAAGAGGAGACCTTCAAAATTTGATGACTACGAGTTATTACTCTCTGATTATGCATAGCCGACAACTTATAAACAAGCCTACAAGCATGAAAATGCACACAACTGGATGGCAGCCATGAACGAAGAAATGGAGTCGTTGAGAGTTAATCACACCTGGGATTTGGTTCATCTTCTGCCAAATCGAAAGCCTCTCAAGAACAAATGGATTTATCGTTTGAAAGATGAAGATGGAGGAAGTAAAAGATATAGAGCTACATTAGTCGTCAAGGGATTTGATCAGCAAAAAGGTATTGATTTTTTTGAAATCTTTTCTCCAGTTGTCAGAATGGACACAATCTGTGCTGTGCTAGGTTTGGTAGCCATTTGGGATTTAGAACTTGAGCAACTCGATGTGAAAATAGCATTTTTACATGGAGACATTGATGAGGATTTATACATGGAGCAGCCTGAAGGTTTTGCTCAACCAGGTAAGGAGCATTTATTTTGCAAGTTGAAGCGGAGTTTGTATGGGCTGAAGCAAGCTCCAAGACAATGGTATTTAAAATTTGACCGCTTCATTACTGATAACAACTTTATTCGATGCGAATTAGATCCTTGTGTTTACCACAAGAGGCTCAATACTAGTGATTTTGTCATACTTTTGCTCTGTGTTGACGATATGTTAGTAGCTGGTACTAGTGTTCAGATTATTGCTTAGCTGAAGCAACAGTTGGCTCTTCATTTTTCCATGAAAGATCTAGGACCAGCCAAAAGAATACTTGGGATGTACATATTTAGAAACAGAAATAAAAGAGAACTCAGGTTGTCCCAAGCAAACTACATTGCCAAAGTGTTGGATAGATTTAATTTATCTCATGCTAAACCAGTATCTACTCCTTTGGCTGATCATTTCTGCCTATCTTCAGCTATGTGTCCAAAAAATTAGGAAGAAGAAGAACAGATGAGGTCTGTTCCATATACATCTACAGTTGGCAGTATCATGTATGCAATGGTATGCACTTGTCCAGACATTGCACAAGCAGTTGCAGTTGTGAGCAGATTCATGAGTAATCCAGGCAAACAACATTGGCATGCAGTTCAGTGGATTCTATGATACTTGAAAGGTACTTCACATTTCTGTTTATGTTTTGGAGGTCCTGACTTTCAGCTCCATGGTTATGTTGATTTAGATATGGCTGGAGATTTAGACAAACGTCGATCTACCACTGGTTATGTCTTTACATTTGCTGGGGCAGCCATTACTTGGGTTTCACGGTTGTAACAAGTTGTCGCTCTGTCATCCACTGAAGCTGAATACATTGCGCTCTCAGAAGGAGCCAAAGAAATGATATGGCTTGAGTGTTTGTTGACTGAACTGGGCTGTTTGAAATCAGTATTTCCATTATTTTGTGATAGCCCAAGTGCTATTCACTTGGCAATAAATTTAGCTTTCTATAGTCGAACAAACCATATTGACCTTCACTACCACTTTATCTGCCATCTTATTGACGAAGGCAACAAAGGTTAATCCGGCGGATGCATTAACCAAGATTATTTCTTGAGAGAAGTTCAAATTCTGTAGATCTTCTCTCAGTCTTGTTCCTCTTTGACACTAAATTTCATGAAGGGGATCTCTCTTAGAGCAGCTTCATTGCCGATCTAGATGTAGCTTCATTGCCAAAGTGGAAAAAAAAAGTGTTGGATGTAGCTCCAAGCCCTCACCATTAAAATTCACTCATGAGTCATATCTCAACATAAATTTACTACACTCGTGCTAGGATAGCCTTTCATTATAAAGAGTGATGTTAGCATTTTTGGACGTTGAGCGGTGAGTTGTGAAATTTGGTTATGTGGCACTTTGACTTTTTAACGTTTGGTTTTTTGTGTTTTTGGTTTCTGTTCCATTTCCATTTCATTGGCAATTGGCAGCTACTATTATGGCAGCTGCTATTCTCCATACAAAATGACATGCCTATGGCATGTCTAAGACATCATACCATACCTATCATACTCCATACAATATTGCTGTGGTAAAATTCAAAAAAAAATTGAATTTTTTTTTTGGTCAATTTCAAATCTGTCATGAACGTTCTATTGAACAATTGTAAATTATTATTATTTTTATTATTATTATTTTCAATGATTCTTTTGGCTCTCACCTGGTGTTCCCAAATGAGGTAGCAAAAATAGCTTGGAGAGGCTTCTTATTTATAAATTTTTGGGGGATTTTGGATCAATAGATAGAATTTGAAGATGAGATCCAAAGGTTGGGATTTCATAGTGAAATCAAGGGCTAGGATTTCATCAAAAAAGATTGAGGGATCACATTATTTTATAAATTTTAATTTGGCTTGGGGAAGGCTTCGCATTAATGAGGATGGAGACATGTGAATGAATTTTTAATTCATTTTATGGGTGAGTGGGATGAGATAACATGATTGCATGGATTTGGAAAGGTGGGCTAGAGACACATGTGAGTACAATTGATTTAATAATGTTAATTATTTAATTAATTATGGGGAGATGGGATAATGAGGGTTTAGGATAATTAATTAAGAGATTAACTTAATTAATATGGTTGTAAGAAATTGGTGGATGGATTGATTAATGACCCAACTTAATTAAATAGAGGTTTATTTAATTAATTTGGATGTAGGGATTTGATAAGATAAGTTAGTTAATTAAATAAATAAATAAGATTTACTTAATTAACTAATGTTTGACTATAGGAAAGTTAAATTAATTAAATAGATGAACTTTATTTAATTAATTTAGGCTAATGGCAAGGAGGTGATAATTAATTAATTAAATTTTAATATTTATTTAATTATATTGGGTAGGTGATAATGAAGATCAGGTAAATTAATTAAATAAATTGGTTTATTTAATTAACTTAGATGAAGGGGATAATTTATCATGATAGGTGATGTTAGGGAGATGTCAGGAAAATGATGGCATGAGTGCATCATTTCCATGTGTCTATAGATATAACTCAAAATGCATATATTTCTAATTTGCAATTTTCACTCATAAATTTATTGCAACTAATTATATACTTAGTCCATTCTATGAATAAATGCAATAAAATAAATGCAATTATTTTTCAAGAAAAAACATATTTATGCAAAATAAACTAAGTGGTGTGTGTGTAGATTCTCTTCACCACAATTCGCCTTCAACTGGCTAGACACCCCCTCCTCAATGATACTCTCTCCCTCTATCGAGATAGTGTTGTTCCTGTCATTCCCACATCAAGTCGATTAATTAATCCCAATAATATTTATTAATATTACTTAAAATTCAAATTAAATATTAGGAAAAGTAAGGGTTGTGACATCCTTCCCCTCTTGGAAGAATCATCGTCTCAATGATCTAAAAATCAAATCAAATTAAGTACATATTGAACTCATAAGAAATTTCCTTACCTTTTTCTAATCTATTTTACCTTAATGGGTGTAGCCTATCCACCTAACAAGGGTTTTTCTTTACTTCAACTCCCTGATGCTCAAACAACAAGGTCCCTATTTCTAACAATCATATGCTTGCACAAGTTGTTAGTGCATTCATAGGTAGAATTTTAATATCCTTTTCAACTAGATAGAGATAATCACATCATAAAATACATCACTAGCATCAAGTAGGAATACACAAAGTGCATCACTCACACAGAGTAAGAATACAATCATTGCAAAATAGGCACAACATATAGGAATCTTAAGATATGAATAAACACAAACATCAAGATTGTCAGCCTCATATATAAGACAAAAGAAGAAGACTAGTCCAATCAACTCCTAATTCTAGGTCATTGACAAAAGACCCTTAAGAAACTTTATCTTACATTCTACATGGTTGATTTGATAACATCTTACTCTTGTATTTCTTTTTCTCCAAGAATTCAATCCATTCTTCTTTCACACCTTTAGAGAGATCTCTCAACTCAACATTTCACCATACTTCCACACTATGTCCAATCGTTGTGTAATCCACTAAAAAATCCTTAGTTCAATCTCATTTCTACACCATTAATTTCCAACGCAGACTGATTTATCCTCATGCTTAACACTCATAGTAGCTTCCATCAAGCTTTTATGCGTGTACTCAAGTGTAAACACTCTAAGAGAAAAGACACAAGGTCCAAGAACTAAACCTGGAATCGCTCTCAAATACAATCAACAAAGTCTATTCCTTTTCTAGGTTCTAAACTAAACCATCCAAGATTCCAACTCATTTAAGAAATCTTTAACCCCAAAGCTAGGGTCTTCAAATCATCCAATGCACCTATACTATCAAGCCATCTGACATGTTCACATTACTACAATGCAACCTTAAGTGTAGAAGACTTAACGCTTGAGTGTTGAACTTGGTATGCTCTGATACCATATGTAACATCTACTTTGATTAACAAGAATAAAATAATATTATACTAATCAAATAATGTGAAAAAATGGAATGAGTTAAAAAATTTATCATAAAATACAACTCAAGAAATATATAAATTTCATTAATTATATAATGAAAGAACATTATAATAGCTAGTCAAACAGCTTAAAAATAGGACTAAGTCATTTACAACATCTAGCCATATAGGCTTATAACAAAAGAATGTCACACCATATAGTGTTCTTGATACCATACCATATCTTTGACACTGAACCTAGTGGAGAGAGAGCATCATCAAGGTGATTAACTACCCAGTCACAAGGCTTATGCCTCCTCAGCTCTTACTCCAAAACGGAGTAGATTGACCCTTTGTGAGGGGTCTAGCAAACTAAAGCTAGCAAGCGTGAGGAAATTTGGTACAACATGATACCTCTAACATTAACAAAAGAAAACAATTGCAAATGAACATGGGTAAAAGCACAAAGTAGTGTCACACTTTGAGCTAAAAGAATTGTTTCAATCGAGTGGGTTTAGGTCGAGCCCTAGTCAGCCGAGTGGGATTTGATCAAATCGATGTGGCACCAATGTGACGTGTATTTGGTGCCGATGTGGCTTCATTTATTTGGTCGAGTGGTTATAGACCGAGTGGGTTTCGATCGAATCCATTAAATATAAAAAAGCAAAAAAATAGCTGTGGCGGTCAATTGTTGCATTTTTGGTCGAGTGGGTTGCGTCTAGATGCTATTTTACCGAATACCTGGAGCCTACAAAGCCTGTGTAAGACTTCATCTTCTTTCATAACTTTTTTGCGTTCTTCATCTTGCTCTCATAAAGTTGTGTTACGTTTTTAATTTATTATCATCATCATGTTCTGTGCTGCATTTTTCAGTTATTACCATCATGTGCATTTGTTTATTTTTTAAATTCGAATGATAAACATTTTAAGGTTTTTATTGTTTTTGTGAAGCACTGTCTATGTGCTTGTGAACAGATTTGATGTTTTAATTAATTTTTTTTAAAACCCTAGTTGGGCCATGATTATGGCACTTTTTTTCACAGTAAAACTCTGATAGACATCATATTTCCACAGTCCATAATTAGGGCAGAGTAAAACACTATTTATATTGGAATGAAATTTATTTTTTAAACCCTAGCCGGGCCATGATTAGGGTAGATTTTGCTTCACACCACTATTTTCCTCAGGTGCCACGTCAGAACCTGAGATTGCTGACAAAGTATTGAAGCCTCTGTGAAAAGAAAGGCCTTCCTTATGAGAGTGCCACATTTTGGGAGGCCAACGTCATGATGATTTGTCCAAGCCTACACGTCTAGGAGGCCGTCAATACCTATGGCTGAAAAATGCCTCAGCTTTAATTTATCTATTTTTGGTTTCCAGATCTAAATTTCCATGTTATTTTTTCTTTAAATTCAAGGTTTCAATTTTCAAATTCATACAAATCTACTACCTAATTTTGTCCTATTTTTTGAAGGCAGAAAAATATTATCTCGTTGGTTTTTTTATATTTGTGGTTTCAATTATCAAATTCGTATGGATCTACAGCCAGTTATGTCTCATTTTTAATAAATTTATGTTATCCGAGTTCAAAATTGCCAGAAATTGTTATTTGGATAACCTTCAGAGGTGAGGATTGGATAAATTGTCTTAGCAAGTAAGAGTTTAAGTAATTAAATGTAGAAAAAAGGTGTTTTGTTTATGTTGCCATTGCTTCATAAAAAACTGCATCGAAAACAGAGTCTTGCATTTCTTATTTTAAACACAGGAAGTTTTCTCAATCATCACTTATGCAATTTTGTTGCTTGGTTTTTGTATCTCAAGATTGCTCTCTTGAAATAACTTGACCTTTTTGTTTTAAGTTATTGAAATTTTTGACCGCTTGCCTTCATCAACATTTTGGATCTACTATATTCTTATCTTGCTCGCATTTGTGTGGATTCTTACCATTATCTCTCTTATTTTATTAACACAAAATATCACTACAAGGGGGTTCAAGAATGACAATTCAGGTAATCAAGGGAAGATTTTCATAAATCATGATTTTTTTTGAAGAAAAATATCTCATCTATGAAAGAAACTTTCTCTCAGTTGGGGCGTCTAATTGAAATCTTTCTTGTACATTAAAATTGTCTTTGAGGGGTTTCCACAAATGTTCACAATACCAAGTTTGAGCAGTATTAAGGGAGTTACAAAGAGCTTATCATGCCAATTTCAGATGGAAGCTTACCTGAGAAGTAATTGTCATCAATTCCCAGCTTTAACAGGGTTGTTGTACTCCTGATATCTATAGGAATGTTGCCTTCAAATTTATTACTACTAAGTTGCAGCAATGAAAGTTGTGGAAATCCCTATAAATCTTTTGGAACTACTCCACTAAATTGATTATTTGCCATTATAATCCTTAAAATACTTGATCAATTACTAAATTCTGACATGCTACCATTGAGCATATTATCGAACACATGCAAAGACCACAACTTTCCCCTATTACAAAGTTGGGATGGTAATGACCCACTTAATTGATTTCTTGATAAATCAAAAATGGAAAATTGGGTGTTACTTCCAAGCTTCTGAGAAATTTGTCCATAAAGAGAATTATTAAATAGAGACAAATCACTCAACATAGTTAGACCTTTAAGACTGGTAGGAATCTCATCAGACAAATCATTATCTGTTAAATGCAAAGATTTCAACATGCTTAGATTCCCTACACTCTAAGGAATATGTCCTATGAGTGCATTGCACGAAGCATCAAGCCATTCCAAGGAGCTCATATTCCCAATATCTGTTGGAATCCCACCTTTGAGCCTATTCTTGTAAATCTACAAGCTCTTTAGCTTCACAAGGTTGCTAATGAATCCATGCCAAGACCCAGTTAGATTATTCTGAGAAACAACCAATAGCTGAAGCTCTGCTAATCCACTAATAGAGCCTGGGATTTCCCCATGTAGATTACACTATCTCAACCATATCTATTGCAATTTGACCATGTTCCCAATCTCCCACATTTTGTGTACCTATCTACTAAGGCACTAACCATTGTACAACATCTAAGAAAATGCCCGTCTAACATTTTGTCAAACATTTTACTTGCCTTGTCTATGCTTCCACATTTTGCGAACAAGGTCCTACCAACTACAACATCTGAGAATGCCTTATCGACAGGCAAGCCTGCAAAACTAGAATTCTGAGAAGACAAAATAAGCAGTGAAATGTTTGACATAATGCCTCAAATAATTGTTGTCTCACGGAATGCAATAATTGCAGGATATGTACAATATGAATCTATTTAAAAGGCTTTACAAGCTTCCAAGAAAATGCACTTGGCAAGTGTAAAGCCAAATTCCACAACTTGTGCTAGCATTCTGCTTGTGTGTGCTAAAATGGGAGCTTTGGAACAGGGTATGGACATGTATCGAAGGATAAAGTAAATGGGATTTTTGTTAATTGGACACTGCCCTGTTGCCATTACTAACTTTCTTTCAGGCTACATGTCATTTATCTACAATGTTGAACCATCTTTCTACTATGCCATGATGTATTTTGATAGTGTTTGAACTATGTATTGTGGAGTATCTAGTAATATAGATTTTGAATAGGCACCTCTGCTTCATTTGTTTAGCTTTGGAAGTAACGTTCATTTGTTTAGCTTTGGATGTATCATGGAGTTATTTGTTGAAAGATTCCCAATAACATTAATAAAGTTAATAGCATTAGAGATAGGTGAAAACATTGTTTTATGACCATTAGAAATCAATACAAAGAAAATTATGCATAGCATTTGGGTGGACTTGGACCTAAGTTCATACCTTGTGGGAATATCCTTAGTAGTGTTGAATGGGGAACATAGATTCCTCCACACACTAGACTTTTTAAGTAGATATATATTTTTTTTAAGTATTTTAATATGTTATCATATAAGGTTCAATATTTAGTAACTCAACATTACATGGTAGTGAAGTAACTCAACATTACATGGTAGTGAAGTGAATGAATACAATAGGTTAATGGGCGTGAAGGATTCTTATAAGAACCATCCTCTTTTTTCCTTATCTTGCCTTGACAATAAGATCATGAACTATCTTAGGCCATACTCGTGTATATAAGATTTTTAATTGTGTAATACCTTTATATTAAATTAATCTATAGACTTTGAAAGTGAATAGTATTATAAAATATATATTTAAGTAATAGATAATGAAAGTTCTAATTAATTACAAGTGATTGTGGGTTATGATGGGCTTAATAATGTGTCTAAGTATGGAATTTGGAATTTGGTATTTGGTATTGAATATTTAATGATGATCGTGAGTCAAGTTTGTTTTAAATATACAGTTTTAATCTATGAAATGTAAGTATAATTCCAAATTTCAATCTATGAAATGTCAATTTGAACATAATTGTTGGTAACTTCAATTCTCTTTATTTGATAATACATTAATTAGATTTCTTCCATTATAGTTATGAAAACCATTATATACTTATGAAAAGTTGAATCTTGTAAATTGTCCAAGCTTATCTTTGAATCCTTTTCCTTTGCATGCAAATCTAAACTTTATGTTTATTTAGATGATCTACATGTTGCATTTTTATATTTTTGTATGCTTAAAAGAAAAATGCTTGTACATATTTTATTTTTTTGTTTTAATTAAATGCAGATCTCTTTACATAGTTTTATCTAGATATGGCTGATGATCAGGGATCTCATCATTTCACGCAGTCTCAACGCGAAGCTGGGGCTAGGAATAATTTTTATAATGATAGCATTTCTAGATTAGATAATGCTTTGACATGTTTGGATCAAACTATACAAAACCCCCAAAATTTGGCTAATAAAGATAGATTAGTTAATATTCGATGCGAGATTAGACATATGGTTGAGACAATAAAATCATACAATCCATATGATGATATTAGCACTGAGGAGTTTTATAGGTCCCTTGATACGACTGTTACTAGCACTGAGAATATCAAAACTATTTCTGATGGAGTTTCATTACATAATGTGCATACTATGTTCCCTTTTTATACAAGGAAAGACAAAGTTAGAGGTTATACTATTACCAGGTGTATAGATCCGCTAGTTGGTCCATTTATATATCCTAGATTTTTGGCAGCTAATCATAGATGGCCTCATAATGACAAGTTGCCACTATATTTTTGCAAACAATTATATGCTGAGTTTCATTTAGGATTATCTATGGATTACACATCTATGCCTGCACATGCTGGACAGGGCAAGGGGAGGTTTGCTGATAAACCTCAATTTAGACATCCAAATTTGGCACCGCCCAAAAATAAGAGGGCATTAGTTGGTCCAAACCTTTTGGTTCTTCCAAAACGTTTGGAATTAGTAGTAGCAGGAGATGCAGCAATCACACCAACTAGATCCAGGCTTTTTGACAGGATGACCACCATTGCTACTCAAGTTGATCAAATGTCATCTGATCGTGTAGAGAGATACTTACTACATCCACAAATTGGCCTTCCTCCCACTGAGGCTACATCCATGAATTATGACCCTTACATTCGTGCAGATCTGCCATCCCCATCAGATGTGACCCATATGAGTGACACCATTGTACGTAATGTTGCTTCAGCTTCCATTCTTGATTTACTATCAGCATACCAGTTTATCAGTGATGAGTATGGTATTCCTTTGGATGCTGTATCGACTCATATTAGATGACATACTGGTAGATAGTCGAGTCAGGGTGAAGGAACTTCAGAGGACCAGAATATTCCAAATCAGCCTATAGCCCCCACACAGGATCAGGTTGCACCTAATGTACATGGCACATATAGCACACTTCTTTTTGGCACTGGTCATTTACCTTCAGACATAGGTGTTCCTAATGTTACCATTCATTCATCTGAGATTAGTGGGATTGGTAGAGTGCTCCAGGATGTGCAGGTACTTGAATAATTTCTATATTTTGCATTCTACAAATTCACATGTGTATATATTAAATAAACTTGACTTAAAAGTAGTTCTCACTATTTATTGAAATCTTATATTTAAAAATTTATAGCAACAAGGGGATAATTTGTCGCACTTCGCAGATCTAGAGCATCCAGAGGATCCTGTGCATGATACATTTGAGGTACATATATAATTTATATATAAATTACATGATAAATTCACACATGTTGAAAGTATAAAACTTTAAGATGATTTTACATATATATACACATGTACATTAAATTAAATTATGTAGTTTATTGTGTAGGGAGGTGCATTAGGTCATGGATCAGGTTCCGGAGAGAGATCGAGGCATGGATCCACACATGGATCAGGATCCAGAGAGAGATCGAGATGTAGATCCACACATGGATCAGGAGATTGATCTAGATCTTATTATGTTTGACATTTGACATTATGGTTTGACATTTTATATTATGGTTTGACATTTGACTTTGTGGTTTGACATTATGGTTTGACATTGGACATTATGGTTTGACATTATGGTTTGACATTGGACATTATGGTTTGACATTTTATATTATGGTTTGAACATTATATACATTTTATATTATATACAAATTGAACATTTTGGCAATGTGGTAACATTCAATTTTATAGGTACTTAGTCCCTTAAGGATTTTCATTTCAAATTCTAGTTGTATACAAGTCCTCTTTAAACAACCTTTTTTTAATTTTTTCTCATATCAAGACATCCTCCTTGAATTGTATTATATTTAAAAATACAAAGGATAGTTTGAATGAAAGTATGCAATAATAGTCTCTACTACAACAAGATCTAATTGGTGCAATTTGGAAGCAAATAGGGAATCACTACTCTAATTAGACATCACTACATTAGGATTTGAATAAATAATAAATTTGATTCATGAGCAAATCATAAATGATTCTTGTTTAATCCTTGCATGCCAAGAAATACATTAGATTTAAATAAATAATTGGAAAAGATAAAATTATTGTTCTAAAAGTAGTTAACAAATCTCTTTCTCAATAATTGTTATGTGCTTTGTGATTCCAATTCATGTCTTTTGCAAATTTGGTTCATGTTTGTGGCTCATAGCTAGCCTTGTAAGACATTCATTGTATTCTTGATCATAGGGATTAAATATCACCAGAAATAGGAGTTTATAATATCTAAAATGATAAAAAATGAAAAATGGATGATATATGCTTCCAAATTAGAGGAGACATTCATTTACTTATGTGTAATATAATAGAGGCCAATGTTTTATGATAGATATTACAAATAGGAATTTGTTTAATATGGTAAATGCAGTGTATTTTTAATGTTTTATAAACAAATTTTGGATCTAGATTAAACCCTAAAATGTTAATATGAAACCATAAAACGTCAAATTGAAACCCTAATATATAAATTTGAAACTCTAATACATGAATTTTGAAACCCTAAAAAATCTGTTTGAAATACTAAACATCTATTTTGAAACCCTAAAATGTGGATGTCAAACCATGATAATATTTTAATTATGTATTCTTAAGTATGAGAATAGATTTATGATTATCTTTAAGTAGGGCTTGAAATTATGGTTTTGGGAGCTTTCTAGAAAGAGATACTTTATAAAAGATAAGAAATTAATAGAACACACATTCCTTATGATATTCAAACACTCACAAAGGATTAGATTAGAGATTGAGAATATTTTCAATGCCTATTGAAATTCTTGTAAAATTGAAATTGAATGAATTCAAATCTACATAATTCAATTTTTGTGACTTAAATTCAAATGTGTCAATTTGAAACCAAAACCATAGGATTCATATTGTGGGGAGATTAATACAAAACCCTAATATTCTATCTATATGACCTTAGGAAAGAGATTATTATAAAATTATAACTTGGAATGGAGTCTTTAATGTTTCTATGGTTTTATAAAACGTATACTAAGCAAATAGGGAATTGGTTTTATGTTTTTTTTGCAAGACTAAATGAAATAGGTGCTTCTAGGAACCTCCTAAAAGTGTCAAACTAGTTTCATTAGGAAAATAAAATCAAGATTTTCCTTTCACCAGTTATCAAAATCAATGTTGTTAAGTCTACTTGAGGTTAGTAAGAAGGTTTGGTAGAATTTTTGGGTCTAAGATCTACACCAAGATTCTTTTTCTTTTGAAGCATGTGAAACCTTCTTTTTGTTATTTTGCATTTCTATGTCTTCATCTTCAAATGCTAAGTTTATAAGGGGGATTAGGTAGCCTTAACACTTAAGTATAGGATTTTTAAAAAAAAATTCTAGGGACATATATGCACCTCAAGTAAATCTACATCCCTTGGATAACTAAATGAGGAAAGCTTAACTAGCATAAATACTTGTCTAGCTATGCCACTTGGTGCATTCCCTTACAATATTTGTTCCCTTCTAGCTATGTCTAGTATTCTTGTTTTCTTGGATTTTTTATTGTATATTTTCATAGTTGGGTTGGGAATGGAAATTTTAGGGTCTATTTTTACTTTTTAACTTTCTAGAACATGAGATATTTTTGTATGATGAATTTATCTCTTGTTTGAAAGTTGTGACTAGTTTGGTATACTAGTTTTCTAGTGAGATATAAATTGGAACTTAATCCCATGCTACTTATTTGTAATATCTATTATAGTGCATTTACCATATTACAAATTCCTATTTTTCATTTTTTACATGTCTAAATTATATCCAAAATGGTAATAAGTACATGATAACAATTGGATCATGTGCAATGTACTACTCCAAAAGAAAGAAAATGTGAAGCAAAGGCCAACTCCATGCCATCCATAACAAACTCAATAAAATTTCATTCACTTGTATAGACACAATTACATTGAATTTGGATATTTAGATAAAAGAAATATCTATCTAAGTATAACAATATATATATCACTAACATTAAGCTATTAAAGACTAAAATTAAAGGTTAGATGATTTCCTTGCTTGAGTTATGTATGAATTAAATAATAAATAAATTAAAAAAGCTAATATTTCATTAATAGATGTTTTCTAAGTAAAATGCATGAATAAAAAAAGAGTAAATTTAATTTATTATCACTCAAAAATTATTACTTAAATATTATTAACTAAGATTTATTTCTACTTGATTAGATTTGTGAAGTAAAAGTGAAATTATACTTGGATTAAAACGAAAGAGAATTTTAGTAAGATGCTAAATTGCATTTTCATTCTAGAAAGGAAATTATACAAGTTTGAAGATTGAACTATCCTTTGGCTAATTACATACAAGCTATTTAACTAAATTGGTCTTGAGATTGACATTCGCTACCCTCAAGAACTGAGCTTATACCATAGAGTCATTACAAAATAACTCAGATCACCAACATGTTGATTCAACAAATAACTTGGTGAACACATAAATGACTACACACATGCATCATACTCAATCATGTCTAGAATTTTTGAACCTATAAAATAGTTTATTAGGCCTTAAAAACTAAACTTTATCATGACATCCAAAAATAACTCAATTCAATTAAGCTACATTAAGATAAAATAAGATAGCCAATAACTTTATCATGACATCCATGACATCTAGAATTTATGAGCCATAGAGGATAGCCTAGATAATTTCATCGAATCACAATATCTTAGGATGACCTGAATATTAGGTAAGATCTGAACACCAAAATGTAGGAAAAATAAACATATGAGCTGCAATTAATTGATGACCTATCTATTTCGATGATTAAGAAAAAAGTAATGTATCACACATTGAATGAAATTATTTGAATTCAACATAAAATAAATTGTCATAGAAAATATATACATGTACAAAAATAGCTTAAAGTTCTTGGTACATATAATCTGGATCCTCTCTATCTTTTATTATCTCTAAAATCTTTTCATGATCTTCAATAGGCAACCTCCACCTTTGTTTGGCACGTCCTCTTTTTGGTAAAGTTTCAAGATTTATTTGTGTTGCTATAACTAAGTGACTATAATGCAGAACCTTTTGACTTGGCATATAATCAATAAATATAATACCATTTGTATCTATCTTTGTTTGTTGATAGTATGTGCCTTCAAAAACCACTGATCCAGTTGGATACTCTTGTCCATCACCATCTGTCATTGATTCTGACAATTTGTATTTTGGTTGTGTACATCTTAGTAGATAGTAATCTACACCTTCTGTATTGTTAGGATCTGCAAGAACAACAAAAATATCTCCTGTACACACCATGTAGTACAAGTTAAAATTCAATTTAAAAATTTAAAAATTTTAACCTGTAACAAATAAATCTGATACATGTTCATAATCAGCTGAATACAAAGGATTATAGACATCTACAATGTCATTATCTTCAAAAGAGTCCGACGTGGCCACTAATTGTTTTATTTCTCATTCTGAAACATACCCATCTCTAATATTCTCACATTGTAGAGTATTTGCATTGTTCTCAATGCAATCAACACAAAAACATAATTTTTCTCTCACTTGAATTACAGGAGGCCTACTATGTCCTATTGTCATGATTTGATGCAAACTTCTAATACCACTAATTGTTTGACAATTAGTAAGAGTTGATCGATCAATATCTGTTTAAATTTTAATCATCCAATTAAAAAGTGTATAAAATTGAAAATTCAATTCATGTACACACATTGAAATTCAAAATAAAATATTTATGTACCTTTAACTTCCCAAAAATAGTATGTGTTGTATATTGAGTCACGGACGTCAAAATGACTTTTGCACCATTCAACAATTTCATTTGCATTCCTTATGGCATTACCTGCAAGTTCATGTTGGTGAAATGTCAGGTTAAGCTCAGTTTTCTAGTTGAAAAGAAAAGACAATCTCAAAAACCATAAAATTAGATTTTTTTTTAAAATCCAATAGGAGAAATATTAAAAATCTGCAACATTGGATATATATCAAAACCATTAAATTGCATAATGGCTTAAGCTTCCACTTCTCAACACATGCAATATATTGAGATCTACACTTTTTTCCTAACATGTTTAAATTTATTTAAAATATATTTAAGAATTTAAATTTGTATTCCATATTGTATTACCTGCAAGTTCATGTTGTCGAAGTGCACACTTCACACATGCTCCATCTCCATCATGCTCTCCTTTTCCATGTCCACTCTCATAGAAATTCCACAAAAATTGAATGTTTCGTTTAATATGTTGTTGGCTTAACCAATTAAAAGCTTTTGCAAACTTAAATTGTCCTATGAAGTTACAAATAATTTCAAATTTAAAACCAAAATTTAAAAAAAACTATATACATCGAGGTACAACATATTTAAGTAACTGAACAACTCAAGTCTACAAGTTAATTACACAAATAAATATAGTATAATTTTAAAAAATAATTAAATCAACACTTACCAGCACATCCATCAAACCATATCCAATGTTGTGAAGCATCTATTTGACATCGTCTTAGGTCTTCAAAAAATATTGCAAAACAATGGGCTACATAGCTTCTATCATGACCTGTATCATCACTTATATAAAAGTGAACCTCTTTGATGATAATTCGTTCATCTTTGCTACTTTGTACACCATCCACATGTTCTTTTGTATGCCATAACAAACTTGTACAAATATTGCAACTTGCTCTAAATGATAATATTGACTTTGAATCTCACTTTGAGGACTAAATGTATAGTTCTTAGAGAAATCAACAATAGATAGAATACAACCTGGTGGAAAGTAATTCTTTGAGTCACGAAATTGCTTAACTTGCCATCTAGCACCATGACAATGTTCAATATGTGGATATATGATATTGCAAAAAAATTTCATAAACTCATTGCTTGACAATTCACTCTCTTTGAGAACAATTTTTCTGCTCTCAACTCCTAACTTTGTTGAGTACTTCTCATATTCAAATCTCTTCCACATAACTTGCATCGAATGATCAATATTGTCAACCTGTACAAGATTCTTCAAATTTCCACAATCATTACATATATTTTTTATACACTGCACTTTGAATTCATCTAAATCTTCTAATTTTTCACACAGAAGAGTTTTCACAAATTGTGTTGTACTTCCAGGGGTGACTATATTTGGATTAATTACTGCCATAACTTTTTTATATGACTGTAGGTGTAAATGAAATTCAACATGATTTTGACAAGAAGTCTCACATACCTTATTTATATGTATAAAACTTGGTCGTAGACTCTCAAACATCCTTTGACAAATCTTCACATCTAAAAATTCTTGCTTGAATGCTTCAAAAAGTTCACTTTGTGTTGTATCTATAAAATGTTTTGGATGTGAAATTTTTGTACCATCTTCACCTTTTATCTATATAGTGTCCCTTCTATTGGAAGAAACACGAGAGTGGCTGGTCCAATATTCAATCACCTGTTCCTTTACATCTTCTGAGATTCTATCTTTTCGGGGAACCCTACAAATATTTACCCAATTATTCTCAGCATTTCCATCCAATCTATTTCTCCTTGCAATATATCTTTGAACAGTTCTCCTAGAAACATTGAGTAATTGGGAAACTGTTTGAACTTGTCTTCTATGTGATAATTTCTTACTAGAAATTACAGTCATTAATGCTCTACGTGCATCACTTAAATCAATAGCTCGACTCTTGCTTTCAATAGAATTTAATGCTTCTTGTAGGTTTTCAACTATTGTTTGTTTTAATGAACCTGATGACTTTTTCTTATTATCAACCCCTAACAACTCCAAAACAGGGGTCATCTCTTTCTTCCTAAATAACTTTGCAAATAACTGTGCTCTTCCAATTATGGACTTATTTTCAAAAAAATTGTCCCATATTTTTTTAGAGTATAATTTTACTGTGCTTTTAGGTACCATATCTTCAGATAAAATATTTTTGAAAAGAGAATCCTCATCCATCTCCATCAGATTTTCCATACCAAGGAAAAGATTTCTATCACCACCTTCAATTTGTTCTGGTACCTATACTCCTTGGTCATCAACAATTTCCATGGGTTATTCTTGAGTAGATGTTCCTTCATTGACATTTGTAGTATCTCTTCTTTGATCATACAACCTTTTTCTTGTCTTTTTATTGCCCATCACAAATTGATCAAATTTGAATTCACCTACATGCAAAAATAAAACATGTACAAAGACTTTAACCTTTATTTTTTGAAGTTCTAGGTCTACATTCAATAAATCAATGGTTTTAATCAATTACATGTTTTAGAGCATGGTACCTGAGAATACAACTCTGCCCCTGTTGAAATCAGTGATTTTTTTTCTCCAAATTTCTATAATTTAACAATTTTAAAAAAAGCCAAAAAGTTAAAAAAGCCAAAAAAGGCATTAAAAAAACACTTTCATATTATTGTGTTTTTTAATATGACTTTGCCCTTGTTGAAATTAGTGGTTCTTTTTTCTCCAAATTTTTATAATTTATTCATTTAAAAAAGCTAAAAAAAAAAAAGCTAAAATAGACAAAAAAGCCAAAAAAAAGCATTAAACAAACATTTTCACATCATTGTGTTTTTCAATATGACTCTTCCATTCAAAATCCTTTTTTTTTTAATTTATTGTAATTCAGTAATTAAAAAACAATAAAAAAGCCACAACTTTTTTCCAAAAAAAAAAAAACAAAGGAGTAGATTCGACCGAATGGGATTCGGCTGAATCCCATTAGATAGAATTCCATTCGATCAAATCTATCTATGTGGCATCCTATTAGACAGCAAAGTCACCATTTTCTCATACTTTCTCAAACTTCCAACTTCTGCTCAATATTTTTACAATCAAAATTAATTTAAAAAAAAAAATACACTTTTGTATAGCTCGAAGTGCTGAATGTGGAAATATATATTTTTATATTTTGAGTAATTTTAGGATATAAATATTTTAAAATAATGCAAGCAAGTTGTTCAAGTTCAAAAAGAGGCTAACTTGAAACTAAAAAAAATAGTAAAACATCATTTTAAAATTTGGCAAATATATGATGCCCTAGAGGAGACAATCCTCTTCAAAAGGGTATAATTTGTTTTTTGAAAATGAAAAAAAAATTAAACAATAGTTGATGTTAACTGAAAACTATCAAAATCGAGTAAGTTTGACTTTAAAATGTTATTACGAGAAAAATATAGATCAAAAATTCTTTTTCTTTTTTCCATGCCCTAGATAATGAAGTCACCTATTTGGGGAAAAAAATCAGGGGAAAATGCATTTTTTTTCTATTTGTTTATTGACGTCAACTAAACGTCACTTTTTCTTCAAATTTTTAGCATTTCAAAATCTACTCTTAAATTGATAAAAAATAAATCAAAACATTTTTTTAAAACTTAAAGTGACTAATAAACTTTAACAAGAGATCTACATTTTCTTAGGTTACATCATTTTGAAATTCAAAACATAAAGACCACTTTTATGTGGTCGAAGTTGAGATGTTTTTTTGATGTTGGCCAATTCCTTTATAAAGTGTGACACAGGTTTGTGCTTTTACCCATATATATAATGATATGGTAAAGAGTAAATAAATTCAAACTAGTGCAAATACTTAGTTTTATTTTTCAAAAGCTTTGGCCAAAGAACCTTTTTAAGCTAATAATGTCAGCAAGATAGGCTAGTAAATCTAACCTACCCTTCTCTGTGACCCCATATTCGACACCCATCCATGCTCTTTCTCGAGCTCAACAAATAGAAAACTAAAATTAGATGATGCATCATGCAATACATTCCAACCACATATTATTTAATGAGGAGGCATCAGGTCTATAGGAGAGAAGCAATATAGAGTTGTAAAGCATGGAGCCAAACAAGCAATTGTAGATTATAAGGAGGAAATAGAAGTTTGTGAGACAAACCATGTGGGATTTTAGGGTCTGAACGTAGGGAAGTAATTTCCAAGATATGTTTAGATACATGAAAACTCCATGAGGTTGATAGAGAGTGAATGTTGCAAGGATGAAGAGCATGATCATAAGAGATAGTTGTGCAAATGTGCATGGGGTAAGGGAATGACCCACACAATAGGAAATGTGAAACTATTGAGCATGGGGATTGGGATGCAACTTACAATTTACAAATTACAAGCAAGGAAGGTGAGTCTATATGCAAAAGGCTTTGTGGGCCTACGAAATGTGGGGATATCTAAGAGTAGGATGTATCAAATTTCTATCAACTGACAGAAGAAGATTACCATAGTGTAGCAAGCTAGATAAGTGGGAAAATAATGCATGTAAAGCAATGATTGCAACATTAAGCTATAAGTTTGACCACATGTATACTATAGGCATGTGGGCTTGTGAAGCAATTTTATAGTATATGCAAAGTGCAAACTAGACTCTAAAACTTGTATAAGAAGACACGTGCAAACATAGAAATTGAGCATCAAGGAACAATGTTAATACTAAAAGAACATGAAACATAATATAAAACATACATTTAATAGGGCTCACATAAATTAAATGTTAGATTGTTTATCATTGATGGGTGAAATGGAGAACCAAGGCAATAAGGAAGGTGTGGAAAATGTATTTTGGGGGCCATGGACAACACAATACATGCATATCAAATGATTGAGCTACTCAAAACATCCAAGAACTAAATAACAAGATAGTTGCAATGAAAGATTAAGGTTCTTTTCTCCATTGCAATGAATCAATTTATTGTCTCTAAAAATCATAACCTCATAATCCTAAAGCGAGCACTCAAGCCTTAGACCCAGCGATGTATGTCGATCAACACTAATAAGGAAAAACTTAGTATTAGATTAGGGCAGTTAGGGGATAATTAATACAAGAAAGCAACTCATCTACAATCTATCCTCTATAGGGCCAAGGAGGGTGATTCTAAAGGCTAATAGTAGGATTGTTAAAATTCGTAAAATAGATTATAACCCAGAATCAATTGAAAGAGTTAGAAACATAAACTATAAATGCAAAAAAAGATATCGTAAGATTGATGTGAAATGCTCGAATGTCAAAATAGCATCAGTTAACTATCTCCAATATTGAATAAAAATACAAGCTAGGTAGCATGCTTATATAGACTAGAGAGAGGGAGGAGGTGGCAACACCGACCAATGAGGAGCAACCATCTATTAGACTAAAGATAGCAAAGTATCTTCCCAAGATAGCTAATGGATGCTCACATGTAGGAAGGTGACACATCGCAACCACTCACATAATAAGACATGCTTTATTAACCTAAGCAATCTTAAATAAATGTGTAGGAAAAACCTTATAATAAGGAATAAAAAACCTACACTAACACCCCCCCTTAAGCGTAGCTTAGGTGGGTAAAGAGATGGGTCCCGACAAATCAAGCCTAATGAGGTACCCATGTACAATGAATTCCCCCCCAAAAGAGAAGTAGCCCCCCCCACAAAAGAGAGTACACCCCCCTGAATAGAGAGACAAAGAAGGAACTAAGAAGCCCCCTAAAAGGAGGACACCTGCCGCACCCCAAGAAAAGATCACAAATGAATGAACTTGCTCTCAATGAAGGGTTTGGTGAAGATGTCAACTGTCTGATCTGATGTCAAACAATACTGAAGATCAAGAACCTACTCATGAATCGGCTCCGGAATGTAGTGCATGTGAATCTCAATGTGTTTGGTCTGCTAATGATGGACCAGATTGCGAGAGATCTGAATAGCACTTTGGTTGTCACAAAAGATGACCGTAGGCTTCCTGAAGGAAATGCCAAACTTAGTGAGAATGTGTTGAAGCCAAATGGCCTCGGTAGCAGCATTAACTACTCCTCGATACTCAGCCTCTATAGATGAAAGAGCAATAGCAGACTACTTCTTGCTCGACCAAGAAATCAAACCAGAACCAAGAGAGAAGCAATACCCTGAAGTAGACTTGCGATCCTGAGAATCACCTGCCCAATCTAAATCTGTGTATCCCACCAAGTCAATAGCCACGCCTGTTGCATAATGAATCCCATAACTGTGAGTGACCTGTACATAGTGAAGAATCCACTTAGCTACTTTCCAATGCAGCTCATGTGACTCCTGCATGAACCTGGACACCAGGCCCACAGCGTATAAAATATCAAGCCTCGTGTGAGTCAAGTATATGAGACTCCCATGTATTTGGTGATACAAGGTAGCATCTACCAAAGGTGAAGCACAAGAAGCCTCAAGTTTGACTCCTGACAAAAAGGGAGTCGGTACAGGCTTCTAGTCAGCCATGCAAAATTTGGAGAGCATATCAAGAGCATACTTGGGCTGAGAAAGAAAGATACCAGCCGAAGACTGTGTAATCTCAATGCCCAAGAAATAGTGAAGAAGACCCAAGTCAGACATCAGAAAATGATCATGAAGGGCAGTTTTCACTGCCTTGATGGTGGATGAGGAACTCCCTATAATCAGCAAGTCATCAACATAGAGAACAAGGAAAGTGAGAGTATCATCCTGCTGTAAAATGTAGACGTTCAGATCAGAATGGCACCGAGTGAACCCAACTGATAGAAGAAAGGAGTTCATCTTGGCATACCAGGCTCGAGGGGCCTATTTAAGGTCATAGAGAGACTTTCAAAGTCGACAGACAAGTGAAGGATCCTAGACAAACCCCTGTGGCTGCTCCATATATATCTCCTCCTGAAGGTCACCGTGAAGAAAAGCACTCTTCACATCCATCTGATGAACTTCCCAACGATGGGTTGTAGCAATGGCAAGGACAAGTCAGATTGAATTCATCTTGGCAACTGGTGCAAAAGTCTCAAAGTAGTCAATCCTAGGAACTTGGGAGAATCCTTTTGCGACCAAATGAGCCTTATGTTTATCGATTGATCCATCTGCAGCAAATTTTGTTCGATAGACCCACTTGCATTGAACAAGTTTTCTTCCCTTAGGAAGTGGGTCTAAATCCCATGTATGGTTCCTTTCCAAGGAACTGAACTCTTCCTGCATAGCAGCATCCCACTCAGGGACACCAGAAGCTTCCCTGAAGGACTATGGATCAAAAGCTGAAGTAAAGAAGAGATGAGGAGCCTACTCGAACTATGACCTTGTTCTTTTCGCATCTGAAGGATCACCAACCCAATCACCTGCTGACTCTAAAGTCTAATGAGCCCAAAGAGGACCAGTGATAGGAGAATCTGGAGGAGAATCAACATTCTCTGAATGATGACTAAGAGAGGAGGAAGATGAACCCTCATCATTGCCATCTGAAGTGGAGGAAGAAGACTCCTCAGGAGGATTAAGGTCCTCAGAAGAACTATCATCATGAAGTCGTAGTGTCTCCATGGGAATGAAATATGGAGAAGTGGTAGAAGAAGTATCCTCCTCAAACCAAACACTCCTCTCAATAAAGAGCTCATGTGTGGTAGGATGGAGTAGCCTATAGCCTTTGACACCATCTGGATGTTGGAGCAATCAACCACCAGAATCAAATCTGCAAAACCAAATAACCTTCCACACAAGAGAGACAAGCAAAAAGAATGCTATATTGCCATGATACAACAATGTACTAGATTACATAATGTACAATGAGGCCTTGGTTATAAAGACCAAGGTGAGATACAAGATGTTGTAGTCATCTAACAAGTGTCACAATCCTATGACATATGACAACTATAGGATAAGATGACAACTATCAACTACAACTATCAACAACTAGAAACATCTAGAAGACAACTAGAATGCTTCCTAAGTCAACTTAAGATGTGAACATGTTTGTGAGTATTATTTAACTAATAAATAGTTAAATAATATGAATTATCTACACAACAAAGGTTAAACCTGATAGGTAATAACCCTGTTCACACCAACATCCCCCCTTAAGTGCAACTTAGGGAGGAACAAACAAATGCAAAGATGGGTCCCGGCAACAAGCCCATGTTAGGTACCCATATACAAACAATCTCTCACAAGCGAAGAAAAGGAGAAAACCTCATGGGAAAAAAACTCCTCTCCAAAAGAGAGAAACATGCAAAGAAAAAGCATAAAAAAGTGAAGGAAGGAGGACTCAAGAAGACCCCCCAAGGAAAACTTCCTTCACCCCAAGCATCAATCGCAACTGAAGATAATGAGGCGATGCCAAAGGTTTAGTGAAGATGTCCGCAACCTGCTCCTCAGTAGGCAAGTACTCCAAGCTGAGAACACCATCCTGGATGAGCTGCCTGATGAAGTGCATGTGGATCTCGATGTGCTTAGTACGCTGATACTCCATGAGGTTGTGAGAAATGTGAATGGCACTCTGATTATCACACCAAAGAGTAGTGGAATGATCTAGAGGAAATCCAAACTCAGTCATCAACTGTCGAAGCCAAAGAACCTCCTGGCTAGCCAAAATTACACCTCGATACTCAGCCTCTATCGATGATAATGCAATAGCTATCTACTTCTTGCAAGACCATGCAATCGGACCAGAACCAAGGCAAAAAACAAAGCCAGAAGTGGACTTCCGATCATTAACATCACCAACCCAGTCAGAGTCAGTGAAGCCCATAATCGAAGAAGGTCCTGATGTGTAATGAATGCCAAAATGTGATGTGCCCTGAATATACCTCAAGATATGTTTAGCTGCCTTCGAATGACTCTCATGGGGCTCCTAAGAGAACCAGGAGACAAGTCCAACCGTAAAGGAAATATCAAGATGACTATGTGTCAAGTACAAAAGATTGCCAACCAACTGCCGATACAATGTAGCATCAACTATGGGAGTAGTGCAACTGGAAGACAGTACAACACCTGACTGAAATGGTGTAGGGGCGGGCTTATAATCAGCCATGCCAAATCTCTAAAACAAATCAAGAGTATACTTCTGCTAAAAAATGAAGATCCCCTCAGTAGTCTGGTGAACCTGAAGACCAAGGAAGTAGTGCAGAAGACCAAGATTTGTCATATCAAAGTGCTCCATCAATGCTTGTTGAATACTCTGGATCATGGAGGTAGAACTGCCTGTGAGAATCAAATCATCCACATAAAGTACAAGGATCAAAAGATCATCTCCATGTTGCTGAGTGTAAACTGTAGGGTCAGAATGGCATCGTGTGAAACTGGAAGCAAGCAGGAAATAATCCATCTTCTCATACCAAGCCCTAGGGGCTTGTTTGAGACCATATAATGAACGACGAAGCCTACAAACAAGTGAAGAGTCCTGCACAAAACCTAGAGGCTATTCCATGTAGATCTCCTCATGAAGATCACCATGCAAGAAGGCACTCTTCACATCCATCTGATACACTGACCATCCTTAAGATGTAGCAATAGAAAGTACAAGATGAATGGAATCCATCTTAGCGACAGGAGCAAAGGTCTTAGAGTAGTCAATACCCTCAACCTAAGAAAACCCCTTAGCAATAAGACGAGCCTTGTACTTATCTATAGAACCATCAGCTACATATTTGGTGCGGTACACCCACTTGCACCGAACCAATTTTCTTCCCTTAGGAAGAGGAACAAGATCCCAAGTATGATTCTTCATTAAAGAAGAATACTCCTCAACCATGGCACTATCCCACTCTGGAATACCTGCGGCATCTGAAAACTTATGAGGATCCATGGAAATGGCATGACTCAAAAGACTGACACCTGTTGTCTATGAACGAGTGCGGCAAGTATCTGTGGGATCACCAACAAGAGGACTAGCCTCCTCATGAGTAGTACGGGCCCATCGGGGCAAAATTGGTGCTTGAGGAGGTGGTGGGGTAGGACCTTCATCAGTATCATCTTGAAGAAGAAAAACATCGTCAAGGGCTGATGAAGTAGGCAGAGTATGTAGTGAGCAAGAAGAAGTGGAGAAGAAATCCACTTGTGTGAAGGACTCATCAAAATGGACATCTCTACGAAAGTAGACATCTTGAGTGACAGGATCAAACAACCTGTAAGCCTTCACATCCTCATAATAGCCAACAAAAATCAAAGGTTAACTCTTCTTCTCCATAGCCTTACGCCGACCATTCAAAATGAATGCCCAAGCCTCACTACTGAATACTCTGAAGAAGGATACATTAGGCTTGACATGGGACCAAGCCTCCTCAGGAGTCATATGCTGCACTACCTTGTGAGGCATACGATTCTGAATATAGTTGGCACAATTGACTGCTTCAGCCCAAAAAGTGGGATCCATAGACCTAGACTATAGCATGCAATTTGCCATCTCCCATAATGTCCTATTCTTTCTCTCGGCCACACCATTCTGCTGAGGAGTGTAAGGAACTGAAAACTGATGTTGAATTCCATGCTCACTGCAGAAATCCTAAAAATCTTGGTTCACATATTCCCCCCCATTATCTGTGCGTATCCGTCAAAGAGAAAGACCTGACTGCTTCTCCACAAACACCTTGTATGTCCTGAATGTGTCAAAAACATCACTTTTGTACTTAAGAAAGTACACCCATGTGCGTCGTGAGAAATCATCAATGAAGGTGAGCACATACTTGGCCCCTAAAAATGAAGGAGTTGGAAAAGACATGAGATCACTATGAACCAACTCCAAGGGTGCCGAAGCTTGAGTAGCCTGTCCCTTAGGAAAGGGATCCTGATGATGTTTGCCAAGTACACAACCCTGACAAACTCCCTCTCTACAAGAAATCTTAGGTAGACCAACAACCAACTTCTTTGTTCTCATATGCTGAAGATAACTGTAATTCAGATGTCCAAATCTCTCATGCCAAAGCTTACTCAAGGCATCGGCATGTGCTATAAGAGACGATCCTGATGAAGACTCAAATCCATCAAATCTGTATAGTTGTGATCCATGATCCACTTTCCCTGTAGTAACAACTGTCTCAGGATCCTGTAGCTGTCGAATAACCACATTGTGAGGAGTAAACTCAACTTTCTTTCCATCGCCAGAATGACAAATCTGATATATGGAGAGAAGATTGTTAGAAATCTTTGGAACAAAAAGAACATCCTCAATGCAACCATCTTGCAATTGAACGGTGCCTGTCCCCATGACTGAAATCTGTGAAGAGTTCCCCACGGCAATTTGAGAGGTGCTAGTATCAGAAAGAGTATCAAGTAGATCAAGTGAATTGGTCATATGATGTGAAGCACCTAAATCAAGTATCCAGCTATCCGAAGATGTAAGCAAGCCATGTGCGGAAAGAGCATGTCCTTTTCTTGTAGAGGAGGGCTTGGGAAGAGAAATCTTGTGCTTCTTCATAGCTTCCTCCAAAGCCTCTAACCTCTTGAAACAATGAGACTCATCATGACTTGTCATGCCACAAAAAGACCAAGTGCCACCTTTCTTCTTCTTTGTCTTGGAGGAAGACTCACCATATTTGGAAGGATTAGGTGGAGGAGTGGGCTTTTGATCATTCTTCGGCTTTGGTTTGAAGGGAGACTCACTACCTGAAGGAGATTTTGTCTTGGGCTTCTTCTTATTCTTACCTTTACCCTTGGAGGATGAGGCCATCAAGGCTTGACTCTTAGAACTAGGAAGGACATCCATTTGAAGTAACTTGGTTTGCTCCCTAGTAAGATGCTCACAAAATAGCTCAAAGCTAGGCATTTTAAAGTCTTTCCCAAAGGCATCCATAGTAGAATAGAAGGTAGATGAAAACACCTGAAATGGGCCCTTCAACTTCGACAAAATCAAGAAGATGCATTCCTTTTCAGTTTTATCATGCCCACATCCTTTCAATTGTGACAATATCATATTGAATTTCTCTAGAAAATCTTGGATAGTAGGAAAACTACCTGGAGAGAGTGATGTCAATTCTACTTCAAGTTGCAAGATTTGGAATTCATTGATAGTACCATACAATTCTGCAAGCTTATCCCAAATTTGCTTAGGTGTTTTACACTCCGCAATATGAAACAACAAGTTGTCTGATACATGCAATCCTATGATTCCCATAGCTTCATCTAATTTGTTCTTATAAGAAAATATTTCAAACTCCTTAGTGAAACTATGTGGATTATCCTCTAGCATTTACCAAAGGCCCTTAGATTGCAGTAGTTGTTCCATTTTTAACTTCCATGTGTGGTAATTATGTGGAGTGAGTGGTTTTATAGACACACTTTCCGCCATGTGTAGCAGAAAAAACACCAAGAACCAAAGACACAAGGGCACTTAAATCGTGCCTTTCACCCCCCTAGAATGTATTAACAATGTGATTGTAACCCCCCCCAACAAAGTACAATGAAAGAATTTGTACAATTGACAAGCGTAAATCAACCGTTTATAATACACAGTGATTTTTACAATTTTTGAGAGAAAAAGCTTGTCAAGGGAAAAAACAAAAGTTACAATCAGATTCCTTATGATTTTCTAAGCAATTTCAAAAAAAAATTTACCAAATTTCGACGTCGTATGCAAAAGATACGCCAGTTGCAAGAAAAAGACAAGCTGAACCTTCAAGCTGCTAAAACTAGCAAAAAATGATGAAATCTGAAAAAATCACCTATACAACAGTGAAATTCACTGAACCACCTTTCTGATGACTATAAGAACGTGAAAATCTGCCTCCTGGTTTGCAAGATATGACAAAAAGAAAAAACTCCCTCTTTGTCAAATTTGCAAAAAAAATGGTGAACGTTGTCGACTTGAATGCAACACGATCAAAAAACCATTGTGCTACCAGTCAACAACATCAGCAAGCAAGGTGGAGTTAGATTAGTTTTCTTGTGAAGGGTATTGGCCTCCTACCAATCTGGGCCTCACTCATCTTTCTTTGACATACAAGGAAGGCAAATAATGAAATAGTACACTCTATTTAAAACTGCCTTGAGGCTTAAAAATAACCTCACTTGGTCTGTAGGAGTGCCCAGAAGTCTATTTGCAACAACGTTGTATGTGTCGTGGTTCTGCTGGCTGGATCTTAAAGGTGCCTGACACTGGATCAAAGGTAGTTACTGAGATCACAGGGGGCCAATCAACCAACAAAGCACAGATGAAGGCCTAAATGTGCCTATGAATTGCAGTCTGATCAGGCTAGAACAAGACAGAATTTGGCTCTGAGAGTTGTAGATAGCCTGAAACAAGGAAAGAACTCAAAAAACTCAGTCTTAAACAAGAAGCCATCAAAATCTTGGCCAAGATGATCAATGTCAAAGCTTGCAAAAGAATGAGGAGTCAAAGATGCTGTGAGCGGCGTGGAAACTGCGGGAATGTGTGGGCCGGCAGAATGTGAGGGATACCATATTGCAAATCTCAGATCGACACCTCCTTTTGAGATCTCGTCGACCAGAAATCAGGCCAAGACATCCAAAAAAAACAACTAAGACAAAAGTTGTATAGCGGGAGTCGGCGACCACAGAATAGCGTCTTTGAATGCTGAAATGGCTGGCCAAAGGTTTGAAAAACTTCAACGACTCCGCAGGTTCGATTAAGATCCAACAAGGATTGAAATGGCCGGATTCAAAGATGGAAACGTTGCAGATTGTGATCTTTAGATTGTAGGCCAATGAAGCTTTGAAGACCACCAGCTATGATGGGAATCTGTTGACTGTCGATGCAAACTACCGACTAGCTTAGAAAATTTACCAATGGTTATTGTTTGCAGATGCCCGAAAATGGAGGATCAAGGCTCAGATCGATGTCCAAAAGATCTGAATGAGTGTTATTAGCCGTGGGTATCAAACCAGGGCTAAAGTGATCAATGACAGTGGATGATTTTAGACTGTTGATAAATAAATGATTGCGATCTAAATTCCAAAGGCCGCCAAATCCGTTTTGACTGCCAGATATATAGAAACATCGCTTAGAGATCAAACTTGTAGCCTGGCCAGAGATCTAAAGGTGGCAAATCTATCATACAAATAGAAGCCCGATGAATCCGAACAAGATGAGTAGATAGAATACTCCAAACAATAGGCTAGAAGAAGCCAAACATCTCAAAACAAATGCCAGGGTTTGAACAATCGGATCCGCTACACTCCAGTTTCGAGCCCATTTGGCGACTCATCCGGATCGAGCCAAGAGTTCGACCCAAAATGTGGTCTGCTGTCCAAAATATCTAAGAAAGCCTTTGAGGAAGGGCAATTAATCAGATTTCAGAGTTTGTAGACCATGGCCTTAGTGCTTGGAAGGCGACTAGGTAGGCCTGAAAAAACTCCTGATCTTGGCCAAAAAAGAAACCTGCACACCCAAAATTGTCGACCCACAATGACAGAGAAATGGTCTACAAAGACCAGATCTGATCCAAATATCCCCCAAACTAACAAAAAAAGTTGAATCTGATCTGAGAATCTAAAAATGAAGTAGAAAATGCAGGGGGTAAAAAGGCCCTCTGCTAAAAAAAATTTGCCTTTTCGACAAAAAATTTCTGCAAAAATACATACAAAGCCCAAAAAAGTCAAAAATTCAACTATGTCCAAAATCAAATTTTTAAGAGTCAATCCTTACTGATTTGGGCGATCTGAACTCAATGGTGAACTCCGTTTTCAGCTAGGATGCACCAGCAAAATGTTGACGGCAAGATCTCTCAACAAAAAATGAGAAGGGGCTTGCAGGATCAAAGCTCTGATACCATGTTGGAGCAATCAACCACCAGGGTCAAATTTGCAAAACCAAATAACCTTCCACACAAGAGAGACAAGCAAAAAAAATGCTATATTGCCATGATACAAGAATGTACTAGATTACATAATGTATGATGAGGCCTTGGTTATAAAGACCAAGGTGAGATACAAGATGTTGTAGTCATCTGACAAGTGTCACAATCCTATGACATATGACAACTATAGGATAAGATGACAACTATCAACTACAACTATCAACAACTAGAAACATCTAGAAGACAACTAGAATGCTTCCTAAGTCAACTTAAGATGTGAACATGTGTGTGAGTATTATTTAACTAATAAATAGTTAAATAATATGAATTATCTACACAACAAAGGTTAAAGCAGATAGGTAATAACCCTGTTCACACCAACACTGGATGGCCAACAAATATGCAATGCCTACTCTACGGATCCATAGCCTTGCATTTCTCTGTTGGAATGTGAGCCCATGCAGGAGACCCAAATACTTAGAAGTGCTTGATTGTGGGTTTTTGGCTGGTCCAAGCTTGAAAAGGAGTTACCCCCTTCACAGCTCGATGAGGAACCCGGTTCTGGATATAACACGTACAATTGATGGCCTCTACCCAATACTGAGGTGCCAATGATTTGGAGTGAATCATGCAATTGGCCATTTCCTTCAATGACTTATTCTTTCGTTCTGCAACTTCATTTTGCTGTGGACTGTAGGGAACTGTGTGCTGAATATCAATGCCCTCTAAGGCACAAAACAGCTCAAACCTTTGGTTGACATATTTCCCACCATTATCGGTGCGCAGAATCTTGACAACCTTCCTAGATTGTTTCTCTACAAAAGCTTTAAAGTCTTGAAAAGACTCAAAGACTTCAGACTTTTGTTTGAGAAAGTATACAAAGGTGTATTGGGAAAGATCATCAATGAAGGTCAATACATATCTAGCTCTGCTAAATGAAGGATGTTGAAATGGACCAGGCAAATCACTGTGTACTAACTTCAAGAGCTGTGTGGCTCTCCGTGCTTTGCCTTTGTCAAATTTTTCTTTAGGATGCTTGCCAAGAATGTAACCTTGACAAACTCCATCAGAGAATCAAATAGAAGGCAACCCTGTAACCATGTCATGCTAATTGAGCTGCTACAAGTAGCGATAGTTCAAGTGGCCAAACCGCTGATGCCACAAATGGCTCACCTCATCTGAGTGAGTGACCAATGCAAGTGAAGGAGAATCAGGAACAAAATGAGAAAAGTGATAGAGCTGAGAATGGTTATCAACTTTTCCTACAGCAACTATAGACCCACTGTGCAGATCACTGATAACCACTGAGTCAGGTGTAAATTCAACTCTCTTGCTGGAACCTATATGGGTGATTTGGTAGACAGATAAGAGATTAGTTGACAAAGAAGGCACACAAAGAACATCATGGAATGTCCCATCACCAATGTCAACAAACCCTCTCCCAAGAACTTCATCTGGTGTATCATTACCCATAAGAATATCAGGCATAGAACATGACTCCAAGGATGAGAAACTTTCCTTTGAATTGGCCATGTGGTGAGAAGCACCTATGTCAATTACCCAACTATCTGGTAGTGTAGCAACTGCAACAAGGGCCTTGCCCTTCCCCTTACTATTTTTCGTGTCCTTTGAAGATTGTGAAGAATCTTCCTTAGCTGAATCTGGCACTTTGATATTATTCTTCTCAAGAAGATAAGTGAGATGAGCTATTTGCTTTTTCAAACACTTATGCTCATCATGACCAGATTTCTTACAAAAGGCACACTTTGTCTTCTCCTTTTTAGACATGTTGTCTTTAGAGGAAGACTCAGGAGCTACATTGTTTGCAGCTTGTTTTTGACCTTGTTTCTTCTCCTTAATCCTTTTGTTTCTTATTTTGCTTTCCATTGCCTTTCTGATCTTTAGTGCCCTGATTTGCAACCAAGGCATGAGACTTAGAAGGCTTAATAGTGCCCATGTGAACTAATTTATCCTGTTCTTTAGTGAGTTCAGCAGTAAATTCATCTAAAGAAGGCATTTTGTAGGTAGTCCCAAGAGCACTTTTGGTGGCATAAAATGTAGAAACAAACACTAAGTAGTTAGGACCAAGCTTAGAAAGAATACTTAAGATCAATTGTGGGTCTTTTTTCTCAATCCCACATTGCTTCAACTGTAATCTAATGGCCTTTAGCTTTGTGAAGAAGTCTTGTATTGTATCAAAATTACATGGATTTAACCCTATTAGCTCATTCTCTAATTGATGTCCCCTTAATTCATCTTGTTTACCAAAGAGATTTTCTAAAGTAGTCCATACATCATTTGGTGTTGTAGTAGATTCAACATGAAAAAGAAGATCAAGAGATATAGACATGCATAGAGTTCCAAAAGCTTCATCTAGCCTGTTATGAAATTTAGGCCTTTCTGCAATTAAGGTTGGTTCAGTTTCTAGACCCATTGTTACTCTATATAGTCCTAACTTCTTAAGTTGGATAGTCATCTTGGACTTCCACTCATAGTAGTTATAGGGTGTTAGAACATGCACTGTTAATTGATCCATCTTAATGCAGAATTAGATTGTTGTTGTTGTTGTTGTGAGGAAAGAAAAGATGCAAGAACACACAAGACAAAACCCCCCCTTTCCACTCAATCAAAGAACCCACCCAAGAAAATTTGATTTGGCACTTTCTATTTAGTGCATTTACAATTGCCACCAGCAAGAAATACTGACTGGACTTGATCTCAATGCTATTACAGATCCTCAAAAAGAGCATATGCTAAAAATACAACTTAGGGCATATACCCAGTAAAATAAAAAGTACCACTGCAAACTACATGAAAAAACATCCACTTTCAAAAAAAGAATCACCTCGATCCGAGGTTTTATGTAAAAGTTATGCCTCTCCGGAGTTCCCAAAACGAGGATTGCGCAGTGTCCTGACTGAGAATCTGCAATTTCTGAAACATCTCTGCACTAAAATTAAAAAATGACTACACTAGTGCATTGAGCACAAAAAAATAGCCTAGATCAAAAAATATTTCGTGAGAAACGGAGTCCATATGAGAAAGAACGAAGCATTTAAAAACTGCATTCAAATCTGCAACTACTAATGGAGAGGTGGTATGCTGTAGCTTTACGAATTTATTTCTACAAAATATGCAGTCTTCATGCAAAAACTAAATGATACCCAGATGGTTTTTCTATGTTGTGAACAAAACCCAGAAGGCATTTTTCTTGTAGATGTACAAATGATGTAGATCTAGTGTAAATCAGATGCCTTTAGCAACAAAAAATGACCCCAACAACCAAAAAATGACATGCAAAGGTAGAATTAGCTACCTAAGACAAGAAAAGGCATGCTACAACCTACAATACTAATTAAAACATCACATATGCAAGCTGATTGATAGATTTGAGCAAATCAAGATTTATCAGATCTTCATAAATCCTTTCTGATTCTCCAGATCGTTTGAAAGATGCAAGAGAAGAGCATATGGGATTTTGCAAGATCTGTACAAAGAATCTAACCTTACAAAACTTGCTCTGATACCATGTTAAAATCTGTAAAACAGATTATAACCCAAAATCAATTGAAAGAATTAGAAACATAAACTATAGATGCAAAAAAAAATACCATGAGATTGATGTGAAATGCTCGAATGGCAAAATAGCCTTAGATAACTATCTCCAATATCGAATGAAAATACAAGCTAGGTAGCATGCTTATATAGACCAGAGAGAGGGAGGAGGTGGCAACACCGACCAATGAGGAGTAACCATCTATCAGACTAAAGATTGCAAAGTATCTTCCCAAGATAGCTAATGGATGCTCACATGTAAGAAGGTGACACCTCACAACCACTCACATAATAAGACATGCTTTATTAACCTAAGCAAGCTTAAATAAATGTGTAGGAAAAACCTTATAATAAAGAATAAAAAACCTACACTAACAAGGCTAATCAAAGAGAAATGATAACACAAGATTTTAATTTCTAACATTAAAAATATTATTATGATTAAGGGGACAATACATTATATATAATATTCTTAAATTTCTAAGGATATGCAATATAGTCTTAATTTATATTTCTTTCTAGTTAAATTTTGATAACTAAGAAAACACAAGGTTTATTTCTTTCTAAATATATTTTATTATAGTAAAAAAATACATTAAGGTGTACTTCATGTACCTAAAGGTGTCATTATTTGAGAGTCTCACCCATATACATAAATTGTAAGACTAGAAGAAATAACATAGTAAATAGAAATTAAGATGTGAGTTGCCATGTGCAAACACTTATCAGACTCTCTTGATTGTTTCTTCACACTAGTATCAAGGTCATCCCACAATAATGAGTTACACTTTTTGGCCAAACTTGACATTGAAATCAACATTTTAAACTAAATCTTCACTTTCTGACACCTATAGCCACTAAACCATTAGGAATTTGAAGATGATGCAAACTAGTGATTTGTGAGATTTTGTTTGTAGATTCTAAATATATATTTTTTAAAAAAATTGGAGTTAAATTGTAATTTTTTTTGTGTCTCCTTTGATAACTAGTTTTTAATAGTAAACAACATTTTTTAAAATGATGTGTATTCCGTAGCACATAACTTTTTTTCTACAAAGGATAAAATTCTGATTCTTCTGAATTTATATTGATAACACCGATATATAGGGCATGCATTTGGGTTCATAATGTTTTGTTGAATATATATTTTTTAATTAAGTTTTGAAGTCAAACCAATTATAATTTAGACATAGGCGTATTCCGTAAAACATAACTTTTTCTGTATGTATCAAAATTCAATTTTTCTTTTTTTGTTGAAAGGACATCAATACCTAGGGCATAGATATTTTTTAGATTTTTTTCACTAATTTACTAATTTTCCATGTGTGTAGAATAGAGAACTTGATGTTCGGTGAAAAACTTACATTCACAAGAAATAAAAAATAAATATTATAATCAAATTAAATATATTTAAAATTATACTTTTTGGGAAGCTTATAATAAGGACTACATACTTACAAAACATAATTTTTAAATGAATTCATTTGATCCCCCAAAAGGTAAATCAAAAGTGATTTTTTATCAGCATTTTGATACGCGTAAAGGAGACTCCATTATAAGTATGGTTTAAAACTAGCAGGGTTCTATCCAAGGGGGTTTGAATCTAAGGGGGTTTGATCAAACCCTCTTCAATTAAAATCCTTTAAATGGAACCTTTCAAGGCTTAAATCATTATATTTTTTAAAAATATGTGATTTCAGAAAAAATTAGGATGTCCCAGAAAGTGTAACCCATTATTGTGGCAGCACCCATCATGGTCGAGCGAGATTTTTTCTCTTACAACATAATCTAAATTTTTGAAAATACTATATATAGTCCATTGATACATCATATTTGATTAATATTTTTTTTTTAATTCCTTCCATTTCTCCTCCTCGTCCTTTTCCTTTTTGTGCTCCTTTTCCTTTGCCTTTGCTATCTCTTCTCCTTTCGACTTCACCCACGATGCCTCTTCCTTCTCCTCATCTCTAACATTCATCTTCCCTTTCTCCTCCTCCACCTCTACTTGCCTTTATATCCATTCTCCTTTTAACTTTACCTCCACTGCTTCTTTCTTCTCCTTTTTTTATCTTCATCTCCCCTTTCTCTAATTGACCATGATTGCCATTAGACCGAAACCCGTAGTCATTAATCTCCACTACAATTAGTAGAGTTAGGATCCACAAGAGGCAGTTAGTCCATGTCACAAAACATCTATTGGAATATGCAATTTCTCCCACCAATGATATTTGGAAAACACAAAAAGGCAAAAAGACAAAAGAGGAAACTAGCAAGTTTCTAAAGGAGTCTAGATAAGTTAGAGGTTTCTAGAAAGAGGAGAATTCTAGATGAGAAAGGTTCTAGAGGATGGAGTTTCTAGATGAAGAATGTAAGAGTCTAGTAAGGTGAAGATGTTGAGTAAAGGGTCTCTATATAATGAGGCATCTATAAGGCATCAAAGCATCAAGGCATCAAGTCAAGTAATGATCAAGTGATCATAAATGCAGCAACATTCAGTGTATGTAGTGTAATCATGTTTTTATGTAATGCAGTATGGTGCAACGACACACATTTGAGTAATCTTGTGTTTATGTTTATGTGTTTCATTATTTTGTGTCTTGTGGATGTGATATCCACCACCATCATAGTGGTATCAGAGCCATGTTCATGTGAGATCTAGAGTTTGTAGGTTGATTGTGTTTACATATCAAGGGTTCACTATTTGAAGGTATGCATAAGTGGATGTTGTCAAAGAGAAGATTCACGGTTGCTGTGAACAGAGGTGCTGCTAAAGAAACCCACCACAAGAAGATTGCATGTAGCCAATCAACATACGAGATCATAGATTTGAATGAGGTTGATTTGGATTTATGTAGCTACCAGGATCTAGAGCCGAAGCTGAAGAATTAATCGTGCAAGGAAGCATTGTAGGAAGATGTTTAAGTTTGCAATGAGGGATCACCAAGGATAAGAATTTGCTACATAAGGAGTTAAAGTCAAATAAAGGAATCGTAGTAGAAGAAGCCGATCTAGAAAAGGAATCACTGAAGTAAATCAACCAAAGTTAGATTGAGGGTTTTGAAGAAGGATGTGTTAAGCAAAAGTCAATTGGGTCAAGTTGCATCATCTTCAAGTTTAATTCAAGCCATAGGAATTTGAGATCATTGCCAACAAAGACAAATACATCAAGGAAGGAGATTGTCCAATAGTATAAAATTGTAGGAATTGAAGAAGATTCAAGCTGTGGATCTGAAAGAAGAAGTTTGGTACCATAAAAAGAGGATGAATTAGGGTTTGAATACAAAATATAAAGCCCTTAAAATCATAGAAAAGAAGTCACAAATTTCATGTGCAAAAGACAATCACTGATTAAAAGGTGAGATTGTCATTTTGATAAAGTTGTTTAGTTTGCAAATAAAATCACTCAAGTTTGAATGCTAGCTAGCAAGAAGAAATTGAAAGATAGATCACAGAAGTTTCTATTGTTTGAAGCCGTTGCAGTTTAAAATTCACCATTCTTATGAGAGACCGCAATATAGAAGAGATCGTCAAATGTGATGCTATACCATCAATGTGAAGAATGAATTAGGGGTTTGCAAGGTTGTGGGCACCAGATTTATCAGAGCACTAGGTTGAAGTTGAATCTATCTAGTTTGCATGCTGTAAAGAGCCACAGAAAAGGACAAAGAAGATCACTGCCAAATATCTGTCAAGGAGAAGGCCGCTAAATTTTTTTGAGGATAATCACTAGTGAAAGATTACGCCAAAGCAAAAAGAAAATTGCAGAAGTCATTAGGAGATCTAGAAAATTGAGTTAGAAAGCACCACATAAAGGTCGCACATCAAAACCTAGGAGAATTATTGTCTAAAAAGCTGAAGAAAAAGAAAATAAGAGCACTCAGACTGAAAGGGAAAGGAGGAACCCAACATGCACCTTACAACATCCTATATTTTACTTAAACAGATATTCAATAACATGATGCAAGCACATACTACTATGCCCTTAAAGTGGAAACATACATAGTTGATTTCCCATCTCATTAACCCTTAGAGGAAAGATAATGTAGCTTACAAATCTATATAAAATTTAGCAGCATAACGACATATAAATTAACAATTTAAGAACACGAAAAGAAGAAGAATAGAAGAAAGATAGATAGAAGAGAAGAGACACCAATATACGTGGGAAAAACCCTTTCAGGTAAAAAACCCCACACTCCAAAGCATCGAACCAATGTATTAATCTGCAACAACAAACATGTTATAATACACTTGTAGGCTCAAAGCCTTAACATGGAGATTTACATCTTGCTCCTCTAGAGGAAAAACCGATAGCATAACCCTGCATAAAACTCTCCTCTCACAAACTTCTCTTCAAGCCTCCAATTTATAGACTTCTGACTATACAAGAAACCAACTGTGGTTTTACAAAACCATGTGCTTAACTTCTTAGCCAAGATTTCATTCTAAATATAAGCTCTCACGTCCAAAATGTTCTCCCCTATTTTTGACCCATACAGTTGTCATAGAATTTATCATAATATCGCTAAAAATAGTCCTTCCATGATATACTACCATGTGGGCATCTTTTGACAACTAATATTTCAATTTTCAAGGCACCAACATGTGGCAAAAGTGCCAATTAAGAATTCAAACGCCCCTTCATTATTTTGGAGCTAAATAAAACAATAACTGACCATGGGACAATATTAAATACAAAATAATGCTACAAGAAATATGCAAGGTTGAGACACCTCATTTCCCAACATTCTCCCACTTGTTGAATACCTTGCAAGATCCAAGGGATACACAACCAGTCTATGAACAACCAAGGTTACCATACTATCTCAACTGAACTCCACTATGCTCATGAGCTTTACAGAAGCACCTGTAACATCTTCCAAGTGATCACCAACATGACAAAAAGATTAGAATTCCAAAAACATATGAAACACTAAATGTCACATAGACACACCAATGTATTCAACTTCAAACCCATTACCAGAACACAACTCTAAAGTCCAAACACCTCCAAAACAAGATCGACCACGAATGCTCCAAAACAGTTATAACAACAACCACAACTAGTTGTTTGCATCCAACTAAAAAAACCCACCATTGATAGAACTTTTGCACATGACATATCCAGCCCATACTATAGCTTTCATCCCTATATAATTCACTGTCTTGCTCAAAGTGAACATCTCCCATGATAACAAACACACCAAAACCATTGATGCGCAAAAAATCTAAAGACCCTTGATACTGCAATCCAATGAAAAACAATCTACCAAAGACATACATACATCCTAGGAATCATACTGCATGAACAATGTCAACCAAAGCAACACAAAGTCTACCAATAAGCACTTACATTCAAATGTGGCTTATAATCAAATCATGTAATACAAAGAACAATCACAATGATCTGGAAACTGCAACCAACCTTTTGCAAAATAGAGCATACTTCCACAAACAATTTTTTGCTCACTCTCTCACCTTTGATTTCCTCCACTTCTCCCAAGTTCTCCACATCTCAAATGATATACATTAAAAGAACACATACTATTGCTAAAAAAACAATAAAGTACAACAACATTAGATGACCACAAACCTAGTGATCATACTAGATGAATAAGAACCTCTAAAAAGAAATATGAGACCATAAAGAGAAACTACAAACTATATCATGTCTTTATGCCAACACCACCAAGTGCTAAGCTATGCCAAGTAAGATCTCCTTCACAAAACCCCAACTAAAAAGCCTTACCAACACCCAAATGTTCAATCTCAAATGATCAAACAAAACATATGTAACTTGTCACCAAAATGGATGTAAGCCTCTCTAACAAAAGAAGATCAAACTCAAAGAAAAAATACATTCCAAGAATAGGAATACAACCCAATAACATCTCCAAAACTTATCATAAAACAAACCATATACCTAAGGAGATAACCATGCCAAGTACTCCTCAAATGAACCCTCCGGAACTATAAATTTTAGCTCAAGATCCATATCCATGAGAAATAAAACCATAAAACAAAATGAATCTGAAACAACATGGGCAATACCTATTAGATCATTTTTTGCCAAGTGAATTGAGAGTGGGGAATGAGAATGATCCACTGTGATACACCAAGCCCCATAGACTCTCTCTAAGAACAATCTCATCTCAAGTTCAAACATGAACTCATGTCCATACCCAGGTGAAAGGCTCCTCAGTCTTTCTGCTGAAATTTCATCATTCCAACACATGATCCCCACAACAAGAGATATCTAGCCTCACCTCAAGTCTCTCTAGTATCCATGAGCATCCATCAACCAGTACATGCCAACTTCAAATGCATCCTACAAAATTATGAAACTTCAAACAAATGATTAATACTCAAAACCAAAGAGAACTTCACCAAACCACTATCAAAGTTCCCACTGCACATCTGCAAAATTTGAGAACACACATGACATCATGATCTAACATCTCCTCCTAGAAGATCACTACCCGCTCCAATGAACATATCTTTCCAAAGGGGCACCATCATGCCAAAACTCCAATCTTAGAAATAAGAATCCATCATGGCACAATACCATCTCCAATCACATGAAGATAACTATCCTCTAACAATGGAACTCAAGATGTCAAAATAATTTCATAGCATATAACAATCATAATCCAAAAGCCTTACCATGACAGCTACAACCACTGTAGAAGATCATCCATCACCAAGTGATAGATCCACATCACTGCCAAAGCTCCCACTAAAACTGTGATACTTAGCTTATCAAGGCATCGTGATAACCATCCTCTCAATGAAGATAATCCATGGCTCCAACACAATCAAATACTTCACCTGCAACATCAGAAATACAAAAGAATAAAGTAGAACCAAGATCTCTAAGTTAAGAAGATAAAACCATCACTATCAAAAGCTCACACTAAACTATGTAACCAAGCTATCCATGACATCATGATAAACATGCTACAAGTACCAATAACCAACTATACAGGCACTCTAATCATCCATCCTTTCATCCCAATGCAATATACCAATGCACAAATGACCACAGACAAGGCCAACTAACAAAGTTTGCATAAATACCAAATCAATCTTGTGGATATAGACAGTCCACATTCGAGTCATCCCACTACAATCAAATAGGTGATTAGCCCATAAAAATGGATAACTTGTAGATCCCAAACATGAAACATGCAAACTCGTCATCACATTAGTAACCTGCAAACTGAGATAACAAGAAGATAGCATGTAGACCACAAGACTCAAACACCAAGTCAACAACAGATCTGATTTGCCAAACAAGTCCACATATGAGTAACCATAGTCAAGGAACTCATCAAGAAAATACTGTAGAAATGATGAGTGACTAATCATGTATACCAACATCTCCACACCAAGAAAGCTACAAACCTCCTCACACCATGCATGAAGCATACATGCAAACCTGTAACTATCTTACATCTAGAAACACCCGCAAGGAATCATAATCTGAAAATAGTTTATTTGTAGATCTACAAAACCACAAGTTTTGATTAACCATGTAAAACTTGCAAAACCACCATGTCACTCACATACATGCAAATCTATATCCACTTATCATCTAGAAGACCCACAAGTCTGTAAAATTACTACAACAGCTATACTAGAACAATGGAATAACATAGATAAGCATAACCATAGATTTTGAATGGAAAATCTACAAAACCCTCAAATCCAACCAACATGAAACTAAGATATGTAAGTACAACCAACCAAAGGAAGTAGACGTCCAAGAACTCCAGGCCCACTTGTAGGCCAGCTCCACAACCACCACCATGTACAAACATACAGAGGAGCTAGGTTGTTTCAGAAGCTTTCAGACCATCTAATGATCAACTCCACAGCCTACATGCATTCAAGGTTAACAAAACAATGCCTTCCAATGCCAAGGACTAAAACCAAGCACCCAACATAAGCCAACTAAACCATAGTCATTGCAACCCAAGTTTCTCCATGTGATCAAGGAGCCAAGAACAAACACCTGACACAAATACTTTACTGCAAATGACCATAGAATGAAATAACATAACCACCATGCACAAGGGTTATTACACACTATCAAATAGGAGCTCCAGATCAATATCATATTAAATGTAACCACATGATCAACTCCATAATACTCCATCTTCTCCATCCTTCAAATGCCTGTTGTAACCTAAAAACAAGATCAGCTGCAAGACTTCCACTCAAACAAGGATTAATAATTAGCCAATTCCTTCCTACAAATTCCCTCAAGTTTGCCAGGCTAAGAAATCACAACAGAAGAAATACGCAGAACCTTAAACACCATGGAACCAACACATGCAATCTCATGCAACCATGGAACCACTATTGCTCTGATACCAATTGAAAGGGAAAGGAGGAACCCAGCATGCACCTTACATCATCTTATATTTTACTTAAACAGATATTCAATAACACGATGCAAGCACATACTACTATGCCCTTAAAGCAGAAATAGACATAGTTGATTTCCCATCTCATTAACCCTTAGAGGAAAGATAATGTAGCTTATATAAATTTCAGCAGCATAACGACATATAAATTAGCAATTTAAGAACACAAAAAGAAGAAGAATAGAAGAAATATAGACAGAAGATAAGAGACACCAATATACATGGTGAAAACCCTTTTGGGTAAAAAACTCCACACTCTAAAGCATCGAACTAATGTATTAATCTGTAACAACAAACATGTTACAATACATTTGCAGGCTCAATGCCTTAACATGGAGATTTACATCTTGCTCCTCTGAAGGAAAAATCGATAGCACAACCCTACATAAAACTCTCCTCTCACAAACTTCTCTTCAAGCCTCCAATTTATAGACTTCTGGCTATACAAGAAACCAACTGTGGTTTTACAAAACCATATGCTTAACTTATCAACCAAGATTCCAGTCTAAAAATAAGCTCTCACGTCCAAAATGTTCTCCCCTATTTTTGACCCATACAGTTGTCATAGAATCTATCATAATATAGCTAAAAATAGTCCTTCCATAATATACTACCATGTGGGCATATTTTCACAACTAATATTTCAATTTTCAAGGCACCAACATGTGGCAAAAGTGTCAATTAAGAATTTAAATGCCCCTTCATTATTTTGGAGCTAAATAAAAATACTAACTGACCATGGGAAAATATTAAATACAAAATAATACTATGGGAAATATGCAAGGTTGAGACACCTCATTTCCCAACACAGACATCAATTTGATGCCAAAATGGTAGGTAGCCGACAAATGAATTATGCAGGATCTGAAGTTGTAAAAGTGTTTAGTCACTGTCTAAAACACTACATAGGTAAATCGCTCAATTTTGATTTAAAGGAGTTGGCATCAAAAGTAAAGAGAGGTTGTTGTGAAGATCCATAAAGACAAAGTCACCCTAGGTCTAATCTACAGGTGCAACAAAAGAAGACAAAATAAGTGTTGAGTCACTAAGTCCTAATTATATTTAAAAGATGCATAAGGCACCAAAGATCATTGTATTGGAAGCCACTAAAATAATATAGATATCATCTAAAGACAAGTTGTAGATCAAGCCACCATATTTCACTGTTTGAGGAAATCTCAGATTCAAGTCGTAGATTGGTAAAGACTACTAATAGAAAAGATTAATTACATAAGTTGTTTGCAGGTGACATACATAAGTTGTTGTACATTTATCATTGAAGGAAATCGTGACCCAAGTATGTTGCAAGACTGGAAAAAGCTGCCAAGACAAATTGTTGAAAGCCTGTTGGAAATCATTGTTTTGAAGTTGCAGAAGTTTGGCATAAGAAGCTACATCTAGAAAAGGAAAATAGATTGTAGGAGAAGGTCAAAGAAATTGAGAAGTCCAAAGATAATATCAAAGGAGTGAAGGTGTGTGAAGCTGCCAAAACCAATTGACAATCATAGTGAAGGACAATAGTCTGAGGTAAGTTAATCAATTTCAAATGGGAAAATCTAAAAGAGAGAAGAAAGAGAATAGTTGTGAAGAAGAGAGAAATGAATTGTGTACTATGGTGTCTTATAGGTCTTAGGTTTCTTAGGTGTTTTAAGACTTAGGTGTCTAGGTGTCTTAAATGTGTCAAGTAGGTATGTCTTCTAAGTGTCGTAAAGGTCTTAGGTGTCTTAGTGTATGTCTTAAAAGTGTGTTAAAGGTCTTAGGTGTCTTAATGTATGTCTTAAGTGTCTTAAGGTGTCTTCTAGGTCTTAGTTGTGTTCTAGGTCTTAGGTCTTAGGTTTTAGGTGTGTTAGGTCTTAGGTGTCTTAGGTCTTAGGTGAGGCCACTTAGCTTCCACCTTCACATGGTTGGCCTTGTCAGTACAGAATAAATATTTCTCGAAGCTAAGGGAAGCTCTTTTTTTTTGTATCCTTATCATGTAGGGCTCTCAAACTTAACAAACATGTACATTAGATAGATCTATCTAGTTCATATTTTACATGTTCAAAGATGATGTGCTTATGAGTTCTCTTCTAAGAGTTCTTTTGTATTTTGGATTTTAACATGATGATTGTTATTTTAACTGAAGTTTAGGTAAATCTTTAATGGTATTTATATGCTCTATCTTTTTAAAATATGTACAAATTTCTTTAATATTTGATTACATTTCATTTATTACTCAAAATATTTAAGCATTGAGATATCTTTGAATTTTCTATGTACTACTTCAAAATATTTATATTCCTTGTTGACTCTCTGAATAATTTTTTTAATACATTAACATGCCCAAGATTAGTATAATTTGTCTAAAAGTATTCTTGAGTGATCTCTAAAGTTGATAAATAACCTTTGAAGGGGTTCAATTCAACACAATGGGGGCATATTTCACAACAATGGGCTCATTTTTCAATCATACTAAACTCTCTTCAACTTCATATGACCTTAACAAGGCTACATAGCTTCAAATGGAACTAACACTCCAATCTCTTCAACAAACAATTGAAACACCTTGAACTATGTGGGAATGACATCATAGTAAACCAATAATGACTCCCAAGCCCAAGATTAGTATAATTTGTCTAAAAGTATTCAAGTGATCTTTAAAGTTGATAAATAACCCTTGAATCCAGGCGTATTTCACAACAATGGGCTCATTTTTCAATCATACTAAACTCTCTTCAACCTAATATGACCAAGTAACAAGGCTACACAGCTTCAAATGGCACTAACATTGGACGATCTCTTCAACAAACAATTGAAACACGTTGAACTATGTGGGAATGACATCATAGTAAACTAATAATGACTCCCAAGCCCAAGATTAGTATAATTTGTCTAAAAGTATTCAAGTGATCTCTAAAGTTGATAAATAACCTTTGAAGGGGTTCAATTCAACACAATGGAGGCATATTTCACAACAATGGGCTCATTTTTCAATCATACTAAACTCTCTTCAACTTGATATGAGTTTAATTGATAAATCAAGTATTGAAAATGATAATGTGACAGGATATATATAGGTTCTTGCATACACAGAAAAGTTGCATTAAATGATCAATTGTTATAAGTGTGGAGATTAATTGAAAATTTTCAATTTTGATGGATTGCATGATTGTTCTAAAGTTCCACTTCAAGATGGAAATAGAGGTGTAAAACTAATATGCAATTTTAACTATAAATTTACACTTTTACAAATTACCACCAAAATCCCCCTTTGTAATTTACTGCCAAGAACTAGAAATTGGGAATAAGTTTGTAATAACTAAAAAGATGCCTTATGTCTCTAAAATCCAACTTTATATTTTGAGTTAAGAAATAAATCCTAAAATCAATTTGTAAAAAATTCTTATTTGGTTGAAAGTCCTAATGTTCTTGTTTTGGGGTGTGATTGGGAAGTTGAGGTCACCAAGAAAATAGCAAATATTTTTTAAGCATTAGTGAGTCACAATTTATCATTTTGTAAATCTAGCAAAAAATAGAGGAGTTCAAGCAACTTACAAAATAAAAATAAAAATGACAAATTAAAGAGTGAACTTGTGTGACAAGTCACGTTCAAGACTTATTTGGATATGTAGAGGATAAAGGATATTTACTAATAGATATGTTTTGTTGAATTTATGATTTTTAAAAATAATTTAAGTTTGTTAAATCTAGCAACTTTAGCTAAATTCTAGGTAGTTTCTAATTTTACTAGGTTTAAATATTTACTACTTCATTTGCTTAGATATCTTCCTATATTCATTTTCTATTTCCCAACTTAATCTTATTTTAGATTAGGAATATAGCCTAATTAGGACACATTTAGAAATTTAGATAAAAAGAAAAATAACACTAACTTATTGGGTATAGTAGTTACTTATGTTTGCTTTAACTAATTAAAACTCCTTTTATGTTAGATTTATAGTGGAACATTAGGGTAGGTAATTGAAAATAATTTACCACATAAAAATAAGTATTTTAACTTTTCCCATTCACACAAACATTATGCATCATTTATAGATTTATTTTTTCATGTGAAATATTGTGAACTTAATCTTCTCTTTTAGGGGACAATGTGATTACTTTGATACCTATTCAACCATTGAAAACATTATGTCAAGTAGATTAAACATGACACAAGTTGGTTATCCTTGGATTGAATAATACCAAGAAATTATATCTCTATTACATCAATGCATTAAATTTATTCATAAAGGGGAAAGTAATTAAATTTCTTCACAAAATAAACAATGGACATCTAAATGTCCAAATAATTAATATAAAGCATGTAACTCATAATATAAATTTCAAAATGTAAATATAAAGCATGTGACTCATAATAAAATGTCTCTAAGATATAAAACATAAGTGTACATATAATGTCTAAATATAAAACATGTGACTCATAATAACGTCTAGATATAAAAGTTCATGTGACTCATAAAAACATCTAGATAAAATATAATAACATGTAAGTCATAATGTCCAAATGTACTATAAATATAATAACTCATAAATGTCTCACTCTACAAGTGGATTGAGCCTCGCTCTATCTTTAGCTGTGACATCCTGATCCCTTATTGGAGCCCTCGACTAATCCATGACCCAAGCACTGTGCTGAGTTGTGGGTCGAGGTCTGCACATGAAACACCATAAAATTTTTAAATTCTATATATATACATGTACAAATATAATTTGTTTTGATTTTAAATAAATAAATAATACTTAACAAATCTAAATTACCTGACATACACGGTCTGCATCATGTAGAGGAGTCTCAATAGAAGCATGACCTGATCCTGCAACCTATATATGACATGTGTTCATAGAATATATAAGCATATGTGTATTTAGTTAGAAAACTTGTACACTTGATGTTTGTATGTAGAAAGTTAACTTGATATATATATGTGTGTGTGTGTGTGTGTGTGTACACTTAAATCAAACTTATATGTACATGTGATATATAGACCTAGTTTTTAAATACCTCATGATGATGACTAGGATCGCCAACATGATGCAAATCTCCATATCTAGGTTTTAAAACAATAGCTTGTGTCTAATACACATGTACATTTAAGATTGCAATCAAGAGTCAAAGCTTCAATGTATGTGATTTTATTTAAAATTGAACTTATAATTTTTAAATATATAATTTATAAATTTAGATTATAATTTTTAAATAAATTGTACCTCAATTGCACCAGTAAAGGCCCTCCCAATCCCACTGAGGTAAGAATCATGGAGAGAAAATGATACACGTATAGATGGTGCAGTCTTAGTACCGAAAAGAAGCCTACTATACTCACCTCCCATAACATCATGTGCAGTAACCTCAACCTCAGGACCAACTAGAACATTCAGAGGGGCGGAGCCTGTAGGACCAACTGGAGCATCCTGATGTCCTCCCAAACCCTGTGAACCTGACTCACCATGGCTCCTCCATCTACCAAAATATCGCTCGAGATGTGAGGATATAGCATCAAGTGGGATCCTATACTGATCGCTGATGAACTGGTTTGAATCTAATAAATCACTGGCCAGGCATCTAGTCATGTTCTGCAAAGCACTCTCTCCACTACTCTGTGCCACATTATGTGGTGATGTTATATCAACACGAATGTAATGATCTGAATAGCTGGTCAATGTGGCCTCAGTGGATGGAATGTCAATCCTTAGGCATAAAAAATACCTTCCAACACGATCAGATGACAACTGATCAACCTCAGTGGCAATAGTCACCATGCTCTCAAAAAATGTGCATCTTGAGGGTGTCAATGCTAGTTGGGCGGCATTTGCTAGTTCCACATGTTTTGGAAGAACCAAAAGATGTGGGCCAACTAAGGACCTCTTGTTCTTAAGAGGTGGCACATCTGGTCTTCTATACTCAGGTCTCTCTGCAAACCTCCCTTTCCCCTAACCAGCATGTTTAGGGAAAGATGTATAATCAACAGATAAATCTAAATGGAACTTTGCATATAATTGTTTGTAAAAATACAATGGCAACTCATCATTATTTGGCCATTTGTGATGAGCTGCCAAAAACCTAGGATATATGATTTAAGGACTGATAACTGCATCCACACACTTGGTGGGAGAATAGCCTCTCACTCTCTCTTTTCCCCTATAAGAAGGGAACATGCTGAGAACATTATCTACTGAAACTAGCCTAGAAATATATGGCCATTTCTCCTGGCCGATAACACTCTGATAAAGTGATGCATAGAACTTGTCAACACTAATGTCATTATAGGGATTGTATGATCGAACAACTTGGATCATACATGTTATCTCATCCCTAATCCTAACCAACCTATCTCTACCTGACAGGTTTTGTGTGTTGTGTATTGTGCTATTCAGTTCATCCAAAGCTCTTTGAAACCTCTGAATGGTCTCAGCATATAATGTAGAATTATCACGATCTTCAGGTTGCCCTGAATAATGTGATTGATGTGAAGATTGGCCATCCATGTAGACCTAAATTTATCTGCAGTATGATAATTAAATTTTCTATCAAACATATTGTATGTCACAATGTAAATAAACCTGCATATAAATTTTCCAACTACTACATACATCTTTAAAAAATCCATGATATAAATACACATGTGCTTCTCAAATAAACCTACACCTTAGATGCTTGCAAATACATAAATAATAGGCCTATCAACCAAATTTGAATCAACCATAAAACATAGAACTAGGAATGCATAGCAAATCCAAATTTAAAATCACATGTAGCATGTAGCATATTGACATGACAGCCATATAGGAATTTATATAAATCATATTTTATCATAATTCATATAAATCAAATTTTATCCTATAGTAGTTGGAGTCATAAGAAGGTATATTTCCAATCTAGAAAAAAAAGCATTTGACAATCTAGAAAAGGCAGACTCTATTTAACATTCTAGAGTATTATATATGCATATATATCTAGTGTATGTTGTTTCCTTCTTTAACCATGTTATTCCCTAACATTTGATGGGCAAATTTGAATGGATAACCTTACAAGGGATAAAAGTGCATGTCCTGCATTGTTGTAGCACTTCATTTGACCTATTTTATGTGTGAACTGATTCCCACCCAGCAACCATCAGCAACTTGCTACTTCTGATCACCACAACCTTTCCAATAACTTATGCACAAATTCTTTCTTAAATGGTTTCAAATTGTGATTAATTTTCCATCACCACAACCTTGATAAAAACTTATGCACAAAATTCAATAAAGAAGAATTTATGCACAAATTCTCTCTAGAATGATTTCAAATTTTGATATATTTTTTTAGCTTATATTGTGTGGATGAAATTTGATGTCCCTTGTAGTTTCCTATTGCGTCATGGTATAGGGTAGGTGTGGCTCTGTTAACTCCCTCATATCCATTCAGATTCATAGATGTATTGATGGATATGAGGGAGGATGATGGCAAAGGTTGTGGAATTTGGCTTTACACCAGCCAATTGCATTTGCTTTAAAATTTCTAAAATAGGCTTACATAGATCTAGTGTATGTTGTTTCCTTCTTTAACCATGTTATTCCCTAGCATTTGATTGGCAAATTTGAATGGATAACCTCACAAGGGATAAAAGTGCATGTCTTACATTGCTATAGCACTTGATTTGACTTGTTTTATGTGTGAACTGACTCCCACCTAGCAACCATTAGCCACTTGCTGCTTCTGATCACCACAACCTTTCCAATAACTTATGCACAAATTCTTTCTTGAATGGTTTCAAATTGTGATTAATTTTCCATCACCACAACCTTGATAAAAACTTATGTACAAAATTCAATAAAGAAGAATTTATGCACAAATTCTCTCTAGAATGATTTCAAATTTTGATATATTTTTTTAGCTTATATTGTGTGGATGAAATTTGTTGTTCCTTGTAGTTTCCTATTGCATCATGGTATAGGGTAGGTGTGACTATCATATCCATTCGGATTCAAAGATGTATTGATGGATATGAGGGATGATGCTGGCAAAGGTTGTGGAATTTGGCTTTACACCAGCCAATTGCATTTGCTTTAAAATTTCTAAAATAGGCTTACATAGATCTAGTATATGTTGTTTCCTTCTTTAACCATGTTACTCCCTAGCATTTGATGGGCAAATTTGAATGGATAACTTTACAAGGGATAAAAGTGCATGTCCTGCATTGTTGTAGCACTTGATTTGACCTATTTTATGTGTGAACTGACTCCCACCTAGTAGCCATCGACCACTTGATTTGACCTATTTTTAGTTGTATTTAGGCATTTTTACTATAAAATACAATCAAAATTTTAAAAACACTATATCATATGAAAGAAGAGATTTCAAACAAACTATCAAAATTTATATGGGATTATGTTAATATATATATTTGGTTATTTATATAATCTATTTATACTAAGGCATGCCATAGTATTTTAAAGGAAGTATTGAATAGCTAACTGTCATTGTATTTAAGCCATGTTCCCTAGCATTTGATGGGCAAATTTGAATGGATAACCTTACAAGGGATAAAAGTGCATGTCCTGCATTACTGTAGCACTTGATTTGACCTGTTTTTAGTTGTATTTAGGCATTTTCACTGTAAAATACAATCAAAATTTTAAAAAGATGGTATCATATGAAAGGAGAGATTTTGGACAAACTGTCAAAATTTATATGGAATTATGTTGATATATATATTTGGTTATTTATATAATCTATTTATACTAAGGTATGTCATAGTATTTTAAAGGCAGTATTGAATAGATAACTATCATAGTATTTAAGCCATGTTCCCTAGCATTTGATGGGCAAATTTGAATCGATAACCTTACAAGGGATAAAAGTGCATGTCCTGCATTGCTGTAGCACTTGATTTGACTAGTTTTATCTATGAATTGGCTACCACCCAATAGCCATCAGCCACTTGCTTTGACCTATTTTTAGTTGTATTTAGGCATTTTTACTCTAAAATACAATCAAAATTTTAAAAAGACTGTATCATATGAAAGTAGAGATTTTGGACAAACTGTCAAAATTTATATGGGATTATGTTGATATATATATTTGGTTATTTATATAATCTATTTATACTAAGGTATGTCATAGTATTTTAAAGGCAATATTGAATAGATAATTGTCATAGTATTTAAGCCATGTTCCCTAGCATTTGATGGGCAATTTGAATGGATAACCTTACAAGAGACAAAAGTGCATGTCCTGCATTGTTGTGGCACTTGATTTGACCTATTTTATGTGTGAACTGACTCCCACCCAGCAGCCATCAGCCACTTGCTACTTTTGATCGTGCCACAACCTTTCCAATAACTTATGCACAAATTCTTTCTTGAATGGTTTCAAATTGTGATTAATTTTCCATCACCACAACCTTGATAAAAACTTATGCACAAAATTCAATAAAGAAGAATTTATGCACAAATTCTCTCTAGAATGATTTCAAATTTTGATATATTTTTTTAGCTTATCTTATGTGGATGAAATTTTACAAACCCATTTTACTTGCATACAATCATATAAGGTGTAGGTTTATTTCAAACACTGAACTATACATCGTTCCATACAAAATGTTTGACAGAAAATGCCAAGGTGAAGATCTATACATCATGCCATACAAAATGTTTGACAAAAAATGCATGCCAAGCTAAAGATGGCATACCTGGTTCAAGGTGATGAGACTATTGCAAAAGGTGGCAGGGACGCCCTTCACGCAAAAAACTTTCAAACCCTAACACTATCGTTGTTGGAAAACGGCCACCGTGAAATGTAGCAATTTTTTTTTGGGTTTTAACTACATGATTTCAGGCAAAACCATCTCGCCCCTAGATCGACTTGCCTGAAAATAACTTGCCACATATGTGCCACGCAATGGCTATGTGTTTTCAGGTGAAACCATCTCACCCCCAGATTGGCTTGCACGAAAATGACACGCTATGAACTTTTTGGTTGACCCAGAGTGTGACACAGCTTTGTGCTTTTACCCGGCTACCCTTGCAAGTGCTATTGTGGGCTTCATGCCTCTAGTCCAAAAAATGTGGAAAGAAAAATTAGAGGACTCGGCCCCTACATTCTACACGTCACTATATTTTGCACACCAACAACATCTCCCAGAGGCAGCATCTAGTAGAAACTAGAGATGGAGACACAGACAAGTCTCCAGGCAGCCAAAGGAAGGCATGTAGCACCCACAAGAAGGCTGAAGTCTCTACATATTAGAAACCTATGATCATCTACATAAAATTAGTGAAATTATCAACAAATTTTAGAGATAAATAGTCAACCAAGAAGGATTAATAGTGGTTGGCCACAGTTCAAATCAAGATATATGTTTGTAGAAGAAATTGTAAGAGCCTCAATCTGGGCCAAGGGTGCTAATAGGCAAGCCATTGGGGACAAGCACGTTGACTAAGAGGAGATCATGCCAATGATATTCTTGATTGCAAAATACCCAACAAATGGGGGTTTCAAGAACATGCCTCCCTATGCCTCTGATGGGAGAAAGGTCAGCCTTCTCAGGCCTTCTTGATAGGTCATGGATGTTTTTACGGACCTACACACAAGCCACAAGCCTTGTCTTTTCCACAGGCCTTGATCAAGCCTCTATATAGAGAAAAAAACATTGCATAGAGAGGAAAACACAGAAAATGGGCCACCTTCCAAATAGAGCAGATTCCAGCATGATTGTGAATGAAGACGGTTGATTTTATGCACGTCCAACCCTTGCAAATGTAGGTCAAAGATTGCTCCATACCCCACACTTTCCACCTTGCAAACACAACAACCAAATAAACCAAAAAAGAACCTCCAATTAAACCAACAATGCTCTCAACAAAGCTCTAATACCATGAAAGAACTCAAGATCAACTAAGACAAATGCTAGTATCAAAAATGGAGTGAAAGCAATAAAATTTCAATAGATAAAATACGCACAATAGCAAGTACATATAGGTGAGAAGAAGTGAGGAGGTTGAGTCAAACTCTCCAAGTCGACACCTAGCCACCTAAGGTGGCTTAAAGCCATGTGCTAATTATATCACTTAGAATAAGTAATATACAATAAATTTTAGCACTAACAAATAAGAGCTATGTTTTAGGGACTACTATCTATGACATCATTTTGTAAGGAAATGAGGGCATCTCAGAACGTATTTCTAAGAAAAGTGGTGTCTTCGACAAATTTAAATTCTTTCCAAATGCTTCAAAAACACGCACAACTATGCCTTTAAAGCGGAAACAGACATAGAACATTTCCTACATTGACCCTTAGAGGAAAGCACAAGCGAACAATATCTAGTTTCAATAGCAGAGACATTAAACATGAAAGACAGAACAAGAACACAGATTTACGTGGGGAAAACCCTTACGGGTAAAAAACCCCACACTCCAAAAGCCCAGATCACCATTGTATTATTCAGCAACAGAAAAATAGCTACAATACAAAACTGGCAATAAGCCTTTCATGAAGATTTACATCTTGTTCCTTCTGAAGAATAACTGACAGTAACCCTGCACAAAGATCTCCAGAACTTGGTTGGTTCTTCATACTGTGATCATGCCACAAACAACACACAGTACAGAACTTCATCTTCTCAGCCAGAACACTTTCACCTGAACTCTGTTTTCATTCTCTTCTCAGTCCCTTCACATGCTATTCACATGCTGCATACAACATACAGCAGAAAGACTTCACAGAAGGAGAAAAAACCAGATCTCTCTCTCCAGAGGAACTCTCTAACACTCCCAACACTCTATTTCATCCTACCGGTCTCTCAATTACTCTTTTGTAATCCAATCGACTCCACATGCAAACAACCGTTCATTCCAACTGCCCAGCAATTCGGTTACGCTCTGTCCAACTACCACTTGACAGTTCGCATTCATGAGAACTTTTAGTCCCACATGCACCCGTTCAAGTCAGACACTGCAGTTTATATATCTGACGGCTTAGTAAACTATTGTCGGCACTTTTGCCGCCGACGACCCTTGTCTACCCCCCATCGGCCAACATTCAACCATGAACTCCGATAGTCCCTTGTCTCACCGATACCAAGTCTTTACCCTCCGTCGGCGTGACCACTATGCATCAGCCTAAAATCTTTAAGCTACGCCGATAGAAGCCCTCCCATCGATGCCCGACACCATCAGAGTGACATTCACCAATCAGCAAAGTGATCCATACTTACATCGACGACCCTTGTCTCACCAACGCCTACATAACGCCTTCATCGGAATGACCACAACCATCGGTGAAGCAAACAATACCTACACTGAAGACCAATGTCTCACCGACGCCAAAGCTTCACAGTGTTCCATCGGGGTAACAAGGTCCATCGGAGAGAGGACTCAAGGCTTGGCCGATAATGATTCTCATGCCGACACCAACCCTTCATTAGTATAACATGAAGTATCAGAGATACACCTTCCAGCTGCGCCGATATCAATACTCACTCTGATGTTCTTCCATCGGAGTGACCCATGCCGACGACCAATGACTCCGCGACGCCAATGAACCGAACCATTGAACCAATCGGTTGAACCAAACCATTGAACCGATGAACAGTTCAACAAACCATTGAACCAACCTGTTGAACCAAACCATTGAACCAATCGGTTGAACCAAACCATTCAACCGATGAACAGTTCAACGAAATAGTTCAACGAACCATTGAACCAACTAGTTGAACCAAACCATTGAACCAACAAAGAAACATTGAACTTGTAATCTGAGTCACTAGTACTCAACACATTTAAGGTGTTAGAGGAAAAGTTTGATGCCTTTAATGGATATGTCAAGATACTCTGGTCCAATGTTGTAGAAGGCCTAGGGCAAGGCAATTTTTTTCTTTTATTTCAACCCCCTTCAGTATCCATTCAAAACCCTATCACCACACAAGGATAGAGAAAGGGAAAGATGAACTCACCAAGTGGTTAAATTTCTTCTTCAAGATTCTTGAGTGGATTCATGGAGGTATTTAGAAATTTAGTGGGCAAAGATTCAGAAAGTGATGAGGGACATTCATTTGTGAGTAAGTAAATTCACTCCTCATTTGGATTTTTACTAATGATACTAAAGATTATATTTTTGTATATAGGCAAAAGATGGTGACATTTCTTCAAATGGAGAATGGTTTTCCTTGTAAGTGTTTCCCTAGTTAGTATAGGTAATGAAATCCACAATATAAGCTAAAATCTTGTATTAGTATGTGGTAGGAGTTGTTCTTGGGGTTGACACTTCAAATCATGGTCATGGCTAGTTATTTGTTATGTATGGAATGTAATAAATATTTTACTATAAAAGTTAATACAAAAAGGCAATGGACCCAAATCCGCCACTTTACGTATAAGATAAATATCAAACTTGGATAAATTTCATAATTGTTATCATTTTAAACCTATATACGTTGACAAATTAAAAGTTAAATGGGGTGATAGATGTAAGTGATTTCATATAATTAATTTGATAAATATCACAAAAATCATAATTAAATTCAATTAAAAGTCTTTACATTTTAAACTAGAAGCCATACTAAAATTTCATGTATAATTATGATAAATTAAGCTAGTATTTATTCATAAATTATAAAAACAATAACTCTAACATCAAAACTTATTTTCTTAATAAAAAATATAAACGATAAATTTCTCATACATATATATATATAAACACCTTTACAGTAAACAACTCTACAGCACACAAAAAAAAAAAAAAAAAAAATTGTTATTGTTTTATATAGTTACAATAACTCTATATGTAGATTGACACGAGTAGTGTTGACAACATGCCCATTCATAGTGAAACCAATATACAATCTGAGAGAATAGATTAGTAAATTTTGAACAAACATTTAATGAACGTACCATAATGCACACAACGACCTTACACATACTCGAGGCTTCCTTATACACACCTTGTAAGTCTTGTAACCTATTACCTATGAATCCTTTATATCTATTTTGGATTACTTCTGCGCACTAGAAGTGGGGTCTATCTTTGATTGTTTACTCATTTTATCACTTGGAGGTGGAGGAAGATTTTGTATCTCACAATGTAGTCTAAATTTTTGAAAAGCTTGTATGCACTCCATGGAGACATCATATTTAATCAAAGTCTTTTTTAATGCTTGCCACTTTTCGTTCTGTTCCTTTCCGTTTTCGTTTCCCTTTCCCTTTCCCTTCCTCTTCCTCTTCTCCTTCGTCGTCGCCATCGCTTCCTCCTCCGTCTCGACCTCCTCCTTCCCCTTCGCCTCCCCTTTCACTTTTGTCTTTGTCACTTCCTCTGCTTCCACCTTCATCTTCACCTCACTTTTTGATTCGATCTTTGTTCCTGTCTCTGCCTCTGCCTCTGCCTCTTGCTCTTCCATGTAATGTTCGACAATATTTCTAAGTGAGAGCCGCTCCTCCTCCTCCTCCTCCTCCACCTTCTTCTCCTCTTCCTTCTCCCCCTCCTCCTCAGCTAGGTCATCTTTGTCATCACTTACAAGCACAAGGTTTTTCCAGTTCTACAAGGCACACGATGCACGTAGGCAGATCAACGTGCTAAAACATCCATGATGTGAAAAAAATATAGAAAACTAAATTACCTTGATTATCTCGTTGATTTGGCCTTTCCATTGCCAACAACAGAATATCCATAAAAGAAGTTGCACCTGCCAGCCTGCACACTTTCTCACTTGCTCGCTTTGGGAAAGGATGTTCCACGCCACACGATGGTATGTAAGGAACCGTTTCCATTCTCGCGGAAGTCTTCCGGAATCCTCTGCCACTTTGCTCAAGCATGTTATTGCATCCTGCTCTTTAGGGCTATAATTTGGCAGTAGCAACATCATCTTTAATGGTGAGCTTAGCCGTCGTTTTGGCTTTTTATCTTCGAGACCTGATGAAATGCTACAACAGTAAGAATAATTTGCATATATTTATCATGTCGAACATTTCCAGTAAGGTCTTTGACTATGTTTTAATTTTAACCAATAAATATGTACATATATTTACTATATGAAATTGCTATTAGTACTTTAACCATTGAAATAGATGATATTTAAATAACAATGGTACATATATTTACTACATGAAATTGCTCTTAATAGTTTAACTATTAAAATAGATGATATTTAAATAAAATGGAATAAATAAATAGATGATATTTAAATAAAGTGGAATAAATGTGAGGTTCCTAAAAACTGGCTAAAATAACGCGTGTACAGATGGTGTAGTTTCCCTACGATACTTTCAAGAGTTTTAACAATTACCAGTCTTGCGTCCAACTAGGCAATTCGTGAACCTCTTTACTGATTGAAAAAACTTTGAGATTTTTGATGAGATATCTGGACAGGTCTCTCTAATGCTCTGGCGAATATCCAGAATCCAATGACATCCAGTGCCATCTGTATCAGACAGAAAATGTTTCCTCTACAAATTAAACTAGTTTGCACAAAAATGAAAGTGTGTATCTATTTAAACCTTGAATTGGGATTTTTTATTTATTTTTAAATCCTAAAGACTGCGTGTTACCGGGATTCCTCTCTTTGGGATCTTGTTCTTGGACATTTGAATCGTGATCCTCATCGCTGCGTTCTTGGAAATCCGGTCCCAGCTGCTGCTTCACAAATTCCTTTATTTCATCATCGTTAGTATCTGGCAAGGCCAACGGCAGCTGAATTATTTTGCTCAGATATTTCTCCGCCAAATCTGGATCACTTTTGTTGTCTTTAAACTGATTTTCTATGGCTCTTATAATCATTTTCTTGTCCATTCCAAGAATAACGTTGATTTCACAGGCTGCTAACACCAAATTAACTGCGGACAGTACCTGATTATGCATTATGCAATTTAGCAAAGACCATCATTACAGTCATGCAATTACCACCATTATAACACGAAAGTAATTAAAGTGATTCAAAGGAGAAATACCTGCAATATAACTGCATCTTGGCACCTATCCAAGTCATCAACAAATACAATTATGCGAATATTATCCTTGGAAGGTGGAAGTGACTTGGGAATGGATGTGCCCTTAACGTTGTCGGGACGGAGGCCACAAAAGTTCCATAACCAGGCAATAAATTTCCATAAGCGAGAGGGTTTTTCCCCAAATTCCTTCATTGAAAATTTGATATCAGAAATCACTTGATTCTGGTAGCCCAAATTTATGCTATGGTCCGGTACGCGGAGATATCCCATGATTTGAGCACTGATAGGTTTAAACACAGAACTAACTTGCTTCATTACAGTCCAAACAGCTACCACTATACTTATAGGGATGGACCCATTTTTAACTGCACCACTTCCTTGTCCTTCGATCTACTAAATAGTCTCCACAGCACCAACGCAACTAAACCAGAAAGGAATACTGCAAGGAAACATGGTAGAAACAACTCCAAGTACATTTTGTTCCGGTGTTCCTTCCATGCATATTTCCAGCGACACCTCAGTCTCTGTGCAGTTGTCATTGAATGTTTTATCGCCTTTGGTATTTCAACAGCCAGACCTGCCCAGGCTTCTCGCTCATTCTGGTATTGCCATGCGTTGTAGCGAACAGTGAGAATACTCGGAATATTTGCCAAGGAATATCGATTGCTGCTCGAATCTGATTTTTTCACGTGATACTGGGAGAGAAAATTGTAGGGCTACGAATTAACAATGAATTCTCCCTGATAAAGCTACACTATATATAAAAAATTTAAAAAAAAAAAAAAATCTACACTTCTTAAAGAAAAAAGAAATTCACCATCTCTTTTCGGTCCATGAGCGCTAATGATTTATACACTTCAGGGTATTTCTCTTGATAATTTACTAGAAAAGCGACCAGCGGTTCCTCTTCCTAGTGAGCACAATCATGATTAAAGTTCAATTATAACAATTTTCTCATATTTGATTTATTATATAGCTAAATTTAAAAACTACTTACATGATCTATTAAAGCCTCAATTTTTAAAATCTTTGACTGCGTTCTTAATTTTCTTATATTTTCTTTCACCGTCCCGGGATAGCTTGAACTCTATGGAGCCCGGAAAGACCTCTGCCTCTAATAAATTTGGGAAGACTAGCTCAGGTACCATTTTCAGCATAATGGTTTCTACCTGTCGTGTCATTATCGGTCAATGACTCGTTAGTGTACGTCACATCTTAGATTAAAAAAATATGGCATATGACCTTGGAAAGAAGACTTACCCGATTCATTAGGCTCGATTTGCCGATTCCCCAGTCACCCAAGATGCCGACAGTCACGGGTGTTTTAACGCATGGGTTTAAAAATAGTGCGGCCAAACCTTCCGCAAAATGTTTTCTTCCTGTTCCATCATAATTCCTATTAAAAGACTATATAATCTTCTTGGATATAATTTCTACATACTATGATTAATGTCGAGAAAAAACTCTTACATCCCGCTAAAGAGTATCTCTAAAATAATATGACGCAAAATCAATAGAAGGTTTTCTGCATATAAAACTCCTGGTTACCGAGGCTATCGTCGATGGTTGGTTGATCTCTGCCTCTTTCCGGCATCTTTTCAATCTTCTTCAAAACTGTCATCTCAAAGAAGGCCATTAGCACCGATGAAGTTACTTAATTTAGCCAATAGTAATATATTGTATAAAAACATAAATGGTTTTATACTCTCAAAGTACTCTTAGATTTATATTTTCAAAATCCCACAAATTGTATTGCTGCAACTTCGATACACTAAATCAAAAAACAAGAAAAACATAAAATGGAGACAAAATGAGTTTGGAGAAGAGCATACAATTCTGGACGAGCAGGGACTTGTTGGCAATCTCGGCGAGATCAGCGCCTCTGTTGACAAGTTCGCACGCCATTTTGTACTGGTTAAGTTCAATGGCGCTTTCTAACAGATTAAATTTCTGCAATTTTCCTTTCTTCTTTTGAAGATACTTCTTCACTTTCTCTGATGTCTTTGCACTTTCATCTGCTGTACCGATACCAGTTGCCGAAGCCCACAACAAAAGGGATCGCTCTTTTTCAGATTTGCAGTATTTCAGCAGTAACTCAGCCATCTTTTCTGCCAGGGATTTCTCCGGAGCTTCGACGGGGGATTTGTCGGAGAGTTCCACCGCATAGTGTAGAGCAGTTTTGCCCTCAGAGTTGCGTTGCAGAAGAAGGGATGCAGTCCCTTCTCGATACCTCTTCAGCAGTCTCTCCACGACGTCGACATGGCCTCTGCTTGTCGCTTCGTGAAGAGCCGTTTGCCCGAGTAGATCGGCTTGACCAATATACTCAATAGAGCATCAATCATTGTTAGACTATATTCCTTCGCCCCTGCTTTATGCAGAGCTGTCTTCCCCTGCTCGTCCTGCGAATCAATTATCTTCTCCACTCCCTGCAATGCACATAATCCTTCGAATACTTTCGATGTCTTTCCCTTTACTGCATAGTGTAGTAGATTTTCCCCATTTTGGTCCTTTTTATCCACTTGCATCCCACATTCTGACAAGAGGAATTTGCAAAGCTCTTTGTTCCCATTCAAAGCTGCAAAATGAAGAGCAGTTTTCCCGTAGTCATCTTCAGCTTTCACTAATTCTTTTCCATAGTCAGATCCTACAAGCTTCTCGGCAACGTATTTCGCATCTTCCTTCCTACGCGATTGATCTGCTGCGTAATGCAATACCGTTCTCCCTTTACGGAATTTCATCATGGGGATTTTCATCAAGCTATCTAATTCAGCTTGATATTTTCCACCTCCTTCGACGAGACTGCTTACGACGAAGCGTATCACTTCTGTGATTTTATCTTCGCAAGATAATAGTAGAGCGGTTTCTTTTCCTTCACGGCTCAACTTTACTTTAGAGTACATATTTAGATCGAATGAGACATCTGCGGAAAGGTCAAGTGACAATTAGCCCTCTTAGAATCTTCTCGCTACCTAAAACGGATAGACATACAGGGTTGAGCAGAGTAACCAACTTACCTGATTCTCGTGATCTATCTGTCTTAACTAGCAGCATATGCCCCATATTGGGCCTGTACTCTTTGTGATAATTATACCCATAGCCGGAGCCATCCACCCATCCATCCAAAAGGCGTACGATATCCCATGAACCAAGTATTCCTTCTCTCTTAATCTCTTCAAGATTGTTTTCCACTTCATCCACAGAAGCCAAACGCCACGGGCCTGATCCTAATGTCCTTGCATTCCCCTTCCTGGGAAGCCTCTTGAATTCCATAGAAACAGTTTTGAATTCCACTGAAGCTCAAACAACATCGGCACTCGGGGACCATGGCTTTGCCATTATCTGTAGCCAATTTATAAACTTATACCACGTTGTTCGCATGAACCAGCTTTTACATCATACCACATCAAAATTTTAACGCACATACACAAATTCCACAAGAAGTCTAAATAATCAGGTACGATCATTATAAGGTCGAAAGCGAGATACCATGTGCATCCCATATTGATATTGTCTATCCAGATGTTTGACCATAGTTAAAATTCAAATATATGGCTAACTCATAAGCTTATACCATGTTGGTTGCATGAACCAACTCTTACATCACACTACATCAAAGTTTTATTGCACATACACAAATTCCACAAGAAGTCTAAATAATTTCGGGTATGATCATTAAAAGGCTGAAAACGAGATACCACGTGCACATCCTGTATTATCTATTTAACATATTTGACTGTATTTATTAATTAGTTGTAATTTAACTATGTAGCCAATTTATAAACTTATACCACGTTGATGGCATGAACCAACTTTTACATCACACTACACAAATTCCACAAGATGTCTAAATAATTAGGTATGGAAAGTGAGATACCATGCGCATCTTATATTGTTTATCCAACATATTTGACTGTATTTATTAATTAATGGAAATTCAAATCTATAGCCAATTTATAAAAGTACACCACATTGGTTGCATGAACCACCTTTTACATCACACTACATTAAAGTTTTAATGCACATACACAAATTTTACAAGGAGTCTAAATAATTAGGTATGACCATTAAAAGGTGGAAAGTGAGATATTATGTGCATCATGTATTGTCTATTTAACATATTTGACCTATTTATTAATTAATTATGCTAAGAAGTATTCTACAATCACAGCATGTGGAGATGAGAGCACTCATTTTTTCTGTGTAAATATATAGAAAAATAAATAAATAAAAACCAAAAAAGAAATTGGAACAGTTAAGCACTCATTTTTTCTGTGTAAATATATAGAAAAATAAATAAAAAATAAAAACCAAAAAGGAAATTGAAAAAAGTAAAAAAGGTTGAAGAAAAAAAAGGTGGAAAAAATACAAAAACCATGCAAACACAAAAAAACATGGAAAATAAAAATAAAAACCAAAAAAGAAATTGGAAATGGTTGACAAAAGCCATGGAAAACATAAAAAAACACTAGCAAAACCTCGAAAAGATATTCTCGGCATACTATAGATACATTTTTTTAAATATAAATATACTAGTTGAAATTCCATTAAAGAAACAGCTCATTCTTGACTAGGTTCAACATCTTAAACATATCAGGGTTTATTCTTGGGTCTTAGTGTTGACAAATTAGATAAATAAAAAGTACACAAAGTAGTACACATAGACCAAATTTAATGTGGTTCACTAATGTGGCTACATCCACCAAAAAGAAGGGCATTAGTATTCTTATTATTCGCAGCAACATACATAAAATTCTCCTTCATATATACAATAGTCTTCAAAGAAGACAAAGAAACAAAGCACAGAAGATGAAATGAACACTCTGGACTTCACATCCAACACTTAGGACCATTACCACAATTTAAGGCTGGGGATAAACCATTCAATACTTATGTATTCACATAGTATTGGTTTTGATTTTATTATTTTTCAGATATTTTTGGGGTGGTTAAGTGTACTCTACTTAAATATTATTCATGTCAATGGTCAAATAGTCAATAGTAATTGTACACCTCATTCACAATAAAAAGTGATAAATATTTGTCTTATTTTTATTGACCAAAATTGACTATAGTCCAGAGTGTGCTTGGAGGTTGGATGCAACGGTGAAGTGGCAGTGCTCTGGGCCTAGGATGGCAAATGGTGCTCTCCATGGGAGAGAAACCCTAACCTTGACTTTATCAAAGGCGGTGCTCTCCATGGGGGAGAAACCAGTGTATTGTTTTCTCTGATCTTTGCAAAGGGTTGTAGTCATGGCACGGTTGAGCAGTCTGGAATGGTGAAGTTGTTTACTTTGCAGGGTTACGCTTTCCTTTCTCCCAATGGCAGTGGCGAGCATCTATTTGTGTACCGGTCGTCCCTTTGCACCGACAGCTTCTGAAGTGCTATGGTGGTGGTAGTTTTCATGGGTTTGTGGTGTTTTAGTGGGACAGTCGTGAGCTAAGAATAGAACATTTTTTTCTCTGATTATCAGTGGCCGTTGGGGTTACGGTTCTGCTTATTATTATTAATTTGGTAGTGGCAGTAGGGTTTTGTCTTGAGTTTCTCTTCTCTGAATGCACAGTTGCTGGTATATTTCTGTTACTGTTTTCGGCACCTATAGAGGCTTCATTTAATATTTGTAAGAAGTTTTCAGCTGGGCATCATACAGTGAAAAGTGCGTAGGTGAGGAGTTGAGATTTTCATGACTATGGCGGTGATGGAAGGCTATGGCGGTGATGGAAGGCTATGGCGGTGCAGGCTATTTACAACTGCGTTACAGCTTTTCTTTTCTATTTTGTGCATAAAGTTTTGTACCCTTCCTTCTCTAAGGTGGAAGGAAGCTTATGATGTTTGTAGTTTATTTCTAGGCTCTACCCATGCTTTGTCGGGGTGTGCCTTTATACCACCCAACCCTTTTTTGTAAAGATGTATTAATTATCTTTAATTAATATAGATATAAATGTATTTTCATCAAAAAAAAATCATGTTATATTCTAAATTTCAACTAATTATTAAATATGGTAAATATGTTGCATAGACAATACTAGATGTTCATGGTATCTTACTTTCAACCTTTTAGTGATTGTATGTGATTATTTAGACTTCTTGTAAAATTTGTGTATTTGAATTAAAGCTTTGATGCAGTGATGTAAAAGTTCACTCATACAACCAATTTGGTATAAGTTTATAAATTCGCTACAGATAATGGCAAAGCCATGGTCAGTGAGGGCATTACCTATTCTCCCAACAAAACAACATGCCTAGAATGTAATAACCATCCTAGTGTTCATCCGATTGTGAATGTTAGATTATTGTAGTGCTTCAGCTTCGTTGTTTTCATTTACATAGTATGTTGGATGGATGTGATGCCTTCAATGTTTATGTTAGATGGTTTATGCATATGTAATTTTATGTTGTCGATTGATTGTTGACTCATGTTTGTGATGTGATGTATGCTCTTACCACGTTGGAATTAATTATGTTGCTTCAGGTATTATATGTGGAGCAAGTACACCTGATGGTTTACTTGAGTGTGTAGGTAATTACAGGTGTTAACTAATGTGGGAAATGTGGAGAAGGTTGACATGGGACGCTAAGACATCTCACCCTTATCCTTGTGTTGTGGAAACCCATGATGTGTGCTTGGAATCATTTGCATGTGTTCCCTTAGCATTCTTGCATTTTATTCTAAATGTTTCAAAAATCATGTTTTCCATGTTTTTGGATTAAATTAATAATTTTAATTTGGAAATTAGTATTTCTACTTTAGCAAAAAATGTTTATTGCATCATTATATGCTTGTGGAATAAATTTGAGTGATTTTAATTTAAATTCAAAATTTAATAATATTTTGTGTTATAAGAATATAAATAATGTTTTCTTTTACAATGTTTAACAACTTTATCTTGAATATATATTAAATTAAAATGCTTATCTTCAATAAATTCAATTTAGAAACAAATCTTTATATTATTTTTTATTTTCAAAAATCAATTTAGAACAAATCTTTGCTTTACTATAGAATAATTTATTTCTAATTTGTAATTTATTTCTAATTTCTAATTTAGAAAAGAACTACAAAGCAAAAGTTTTTTATTTTTAATTCATTGTATATTATATATGGAATAAGGATAATTTTACAAATCACAATTACAGAGATTAAGAAGATCGATAAATTGTAATTAAGAGCTGATTTATAGTTACTTATAGGATCAAAAAAATTGTTGCTACTTCCTCCATTGTTATTCAATTTGCCAAGTCCACTTAAGCACGATGTGGCAATTGAAAGTTTTCTCAAACTTCAAGAGTTGCTCTTAAGGGATGGCTAGAAACTTATTGCTTTGCTATCTTTTTGAAATACTGTTTAAATGATTGCAATTGGCAAGTGGCTATAGAAATTGTATTAAAGTGTTTATATTATTGTTACTTGTATAGATTTACTAGACTAAAGTAAAATATTCTATCGATCATACATTTTGCAAATCTCATTTGTTGTGATTATAGAATTAAAAAACTTAATGGAACTGTGAGATTTCTTTACAATTAAAAAAATACACTAATAAACTTCATGACTTCATGTTAAATTTATGAAATAAAAAAACTGAATCAACCACATTTTAGGCTTTCTAATTATTTATGAGGTTCCCTGAAAAAGAAAACCTAGCAACTAAAATGCTTAAAAGATGAACTGATTACTTCATCATTCATACTACCTGGCTAATTTATATATAATTTTCTACAACATCCCAAGAAATCAAAAGCAAAGTCAAGTGTATTTGAACCCTAATGTCCTCATATCTAGTAGTTCATTTATTTTTTAAAACATCAATTGAAAGGTAGTTAAATGATAAAACCATCATAAAATTTTTATATGATAGGTAGGGGTGATCGTCAAATTCCAGGCCTGGTAAAGAATGTGCCATGCTACATGATAGTAGATGAGAAATTGTTTCCATTCTTGCAGAAGCCTTTTAGCACCTGTGGCCTGATTGCTGAAGGAATGTAGTGCTAGCCGCTCTTCCATACAGTTATATGGCATGATCATCTTGATATTGAATGGCATGGTTCTTAGTTTCTCCTTTTGTCTTTCCGCATCCTGATGAAATGCCAAAAGCCCCTTTTGTTAAACAATAAATGGCAAAAAAATAAAATAGAATCAGAGATTATGAACACAAGAAAAATTTATAATGGTTCAACATAAAGGCTACATCCACCCTCAAGTAGGGCAATATATTATTCATTGTCTTTCCTATATGTTACAATACATAGCAGCATACTTTATATAAGCAAACATTACAGAATGTGAAGAGTCAAGAGTCATTGGAGGGAAAAACTAAGTGACTGTTGGGTTTCACATTCAACAATCTCCCACTTGAAACCCAGCATTTGCTGTTATGAACAATGATATCCCCTGCATTTCCATTCCTATCATCACTTTGAAAACAAGCCCACATTGCAAGGCTTTAACCTTGCAACACCTTCCTTTTGCAAAATTTTACCCATTGCTTTCTTCCTTTTCTTCACCTCTATCAAGAACTGATCCAAACAAAATGGATCTACTTCCTCTGCATCCTTCTCAAACTCCACATTCCCAATATCATTCTCCATCTCATTCTCAAACAACTTACAATGCTCTGGCAGTGTTGACCTTGCCTCTTCAAATTGCTCAGCAAATTCTCAATCCATCTATGCAAGCATGGACATTTCTCTCCCCCAAGAAACTTTAAACCAAACAATTTCTCAAACTCCACATCACTGCTTAAATCTTGCCCAAGTTCACCATCATTTGGAAAATCACCACCTTCTTCCATAGCCTGATTCTTTTCCTTTCCAGCAAGCGTGGATCTCTAATAATAGAGACCTCCAGAGGTAGGATAAGAAGAGAAAATTTCAGCCATGGCAAGACCCACAAACATAGTAAAAACACCAACAATAAGCCATCCATATACCATGGTCACTGGACCTCTGAAGGTAAGCCCCATATTATATAGAGTTGTTATGTCGGTAAAAATTGATATAATCGAAAATGACATCGCAAAGTTTGACAATACCGAGAGATTGTGATTATGTTCTTGTTTGTAGCTGAGCTCGTTGAGATAGGCATGCCCTAAGTTAATCACAACAGTGTCTTGCAAAGCCACATTTCCTTCGCTTTCTCCTTCCTGATACCCCATTAAAATAGAACAAGCCTCCTCTTCCTCTCCAACACTTTAATCAAAGCTCCAAACTTTTTTATCATAATCAACCACAACATAATGCTGATCAATCCTTTCCTGTTAAGGTTTTTCCTCATCTTAATCAATCAAATCAGACTATTTCAAAGTGTTGTGTTGAGCCATATTCACATTGTCATTTTGCTCATCTTATCTATCTCCAGTAAAGATAGGTGAACTGAGTAGGACATCTGAGAGAGCATTTAGACCTACAAGAACATGTACAATGTGACTATTGTCATTACTGTTTACTGCTGCAAGAAGAGACTCCAATTTTTATACCTTGCCATCAATTTCATCTGCCCCAGGCTCTTCAACATCTTCCTACTCACCATCATCTAACTGATCCCCAAAATTTTCACTATCAAATTCCATCATACTAAGAAAATCATTAATAACAAAATCAGTTTCAGCATCTAATTCATCAAAAAACCTTTTTTAGGGAGCCCATATTTCACACAATGACAAATCTAAAGTAGGATGAATAACTCCCACTTCAATATGACTCTCTATTACATACAGGGTGTGTAATTTCCTACCTCTTGCAATTACCAAGTCCCCCTTTTTAACTTTACATTTATTTGATTCAAAACTAATTTCACAACCTTGAGAACCCAATTGTCCAGCCAAGATTACATTTTGTTTGAGATGGGGAACATATCTAACATCACACAACAACCAACGATTTCCATTTTTTAGTTTTAATGAAATATCCCCTTTGCCAACAATATCACAAGATTTATTTTTACCAAGAAAAACCTTACCAAAGTCACCAATTTGAAAATTTTCCAAATACTCCTTACACAGAGTGACATGAAACGATGATCCTGAATCAAGCACCCAAACATTAGTTGGAATTTCTTCTTCAGTTAAAATAAGAACACCTGCATCTTCTTGGTATGCTACATTGGCTACAACTTCTTTTGGTTGTTCTATAGATGTCTTGTAAGACCAGCAATTCCTTTTTATGTGACCTTGCTTGCCACAAAACCAGCGAACACCATCTCTACCTTTAGATTTTGATCTTCCTCATGACTTTCCACGTTCTATTGGACTCTTCTCTATTTTTTTTTATCTGCCTTTGTCTTCTACATTCAAAGCGCTACCCAATGTTGAAGTCTCACCCATGCTCTTCCCACGCATTTCTTCACTCAAAATTATACAAACAACATCATCAAATTTTAACGTATTTGAACTAGAAACATAATTACTAAATGCCATAACCAAGTTATCTCAGCTTTCTAGCAAAGAGGACAAAATTAAAAGAGCCTGAACTTCTTCATCAAAACTTATTTTTACATAAGCTAACTAACTAGTAACTATGTTAAGATTATTTAAATGTTCAGCTACAGAATTTCCTTTAGCCATTTTCATATTAAAAAGTTCTGCCTTATTAAAAATACCTTATTCCATGTTGAGGGATTCTCATACAACTTGTCCAAACTACTCATTAACTCAATAGATGTGGTTGCTTTACATATGTTAAATGCTACAGATGGAGATAAGTACAATCGAATCACTCCCAGTGCTTTTCTATCTAAAATATCCCATTGTTCATCTAGCATATTAGTTGGTTTCTTTGTTTTACCATGTAATGGTCTCCACAAATCTTTCTAGTATAGATAATCCTCCATCTGCATCTTCCACAATGGATAATTATGGCCATCGAATCTTTCAATCTTTCCTTCTTTAATCAACATTGCTCCCACTCAAACTCAAATCTCTCATGCCAAACAATAGAGCACAATCAGCTCTAATACCAATTGTTAAACAATAAATGGTAGAAAAATAAAATAGAATCAGAGATTATGAACACAACACAAATTTGCAGTGGTTCACCATAAAGGCTACATCCACTCTCAAGCAGGGCAATATATTATTCATTGTCTTTCCTATACATTACAATACATAGCAGCATGCTTCATATAAGCAAACATTACAATGTGAAGAGTCAAGAGTCATTGGAGGGAAAAACCAAGTGAATGTTGGGTTTCACATTCAACACCTTTCACCATCAGTTAGAAATTAGAAGGATCTATATATGTTTATGTTGTCAACCTCTTTTTTCAAAAGGGTTTTAGTGGCAACATGATTAATTACCTGTAATATGACCTCGTAGGAAGTTTTGAACCTCCATAATGGTTCAAATATTTGGAAAAATTTTAACAAGAAACTTTGTATCGCTTGCGTCTAGACACACAATCCTGGTTGTTATCTGTATCAAATAATGAAAATAATTGGTGTGGAAATTCTAAGGGTATGCTTAGCTAACCGTTAAAATATAATTGTTTAGAACCTTCTGAGGATTATTTGTGGTTAGCACTCTACTCGATCAGAGCTTTTGATTCAGCATCCTTAGGCTTGGTTAATCTTACTTTCGATGGGAAGAGCTTAACCAGTCGGTGCGTTGTAAACCAGTGCAAGGGGGTTTTTTGTGGTGGCTTTTGAATCTATGAAGGATCGAAATATAGTTCTCTGTGATTACCAGTGGAGCTGGAAGGAGCATCATTTATTGATGTTGAAACCATGGCACACATCCTTCAATCCACTCACAGAATCCTTCGATATGGTGCCAGTCTGGGTAAGGATGTCAAATCTCCCTCTCCAGTTTTGGTGTGATTCTTGTTTTGAGGCTATTGGCAGTTCGTTGGGGAAGTTTTTGGGGGTGGATGAGGGTTCTTCAAATTTTCTACACACTACTTATGCTCGCATTTTAGTAGAGATTAACATTACAAAAGATCTCCCTATGAATGTCCTCTTGAAAATTGCTGATATGGAATAGAGTCAACTGCTCAATTATGAAGGCCTTCCTTTTAGATGTTGATGTTGCTATAACACTGGTCATATGGCTGCACATTGTTCTAAACAAAGGCATACAAATCATGCTACTTGGTGGAAATAAGTTGCCCCCATCATTACTCGGTGGAAAAGGTTGGTCTAGATGGTGAGGCACTAGTTGAGCCAATGAAAGGTGTTGATACTATCTCGAGCTTGGTTCCTCATAGCAAATCCCTAGTCACTCCAAAGGTGGTGGCTTCTTCCTCTGCGGTGGTGAATAGTAGTAATACTAGTGATGCTCTTGCAATTGGTAAAACTGACTCTACTACCCCAAAGAAAAGAAGCTAGGCCGAGAAAGGAAAAAATGGAGACACCAAGGCCTCGATCAAGGCCTCTCTTACGGATCATGGCAATGTTAAAATTGTTAATTCATATTTATTGTCATCAAGGGGAGGTCTCACCGGAGGAGTCAAAGAGGATTTGGGTGGTGGCTTGACAAAGGCTTCTTGGACCAAGGTATAGGGGAAAAAGAAGAAGAATGAGGTTAAATTTAACATGCTTCTCTACTCACACTCAAAATGTGGAGAAAGGGTGGAAGGTGGTGACTAGTGTTGGGTTGTGGGCGTGTTGTTTACTATGCACATGTCATAAACAAGGTTAGTTGTTTTTGAGGTCTTGATTTCTTAGGGGTTTAGTTTGAAAGGCACCATGGCATAGGGTTGTAATTGGCCTTTTGTGTATTGAAGGTTGTTTATGTATCAAAGCCTAGATCTATGGGGCCAGTCTAGAAGTAGCTAGGTTGGGCAGTGATAGAGAAAGGGTATCTAGGGATGTGCTTGAAGCTGGGATGATCAAAGTGTAAAACCTTTATTGTAATCTCTTTGCTTTTTATTTAAAAGGGTGCTGCCCCTAAGCAGCTATTTACCGAAATATATATATATATATATATATATATATATATATATATATATATATATATATATATATATATATATATATATATATATATATAATTAATTATATTATTTTATTAATATTTAAAATATCAAATTTATAAATAATATATAGAATGAATCAAAATTAAATAATCACAAAGTCACATTAATATGAATATCATATTAATATAAATATTAGATTTTGGTTAATATTATTTGTTTAACATTAAAAAAATATTAATTGTTTAATAACCAAATTTTGGGCAAGAATTTAGCCACTCAAAATTTAATTAAACAAGTTAATCAATTAGTATTGCAGCACCTCACTTCATTCCATTCCATACTTCCCTCTGCTGTATTTTTCTACTCAATTTTAGTGTGTTTGTTTTACTCAAAATAGAAATGCTTTATTTTATTGTGTTTGTTTTACTCAAAATCAAAAATTGGTCCTTAAGAGCTCAAATTTTTAGCCAATCACAACACAAATAAATGATTTTTCGAATACTTTATGTTAAAATTTTATCATATAGACTTAGGAAAAATTAAAATTTGTTCAACATGAAAATAATACTTTGTTTTGTGAAACGGGTTGTGCTTAAATGGCAAGGCCATAAGGTTCTCATGATGGAGATCCAAGTTCAAATCCCCCAAGTAACATGTGGTTTCTATGTGGCTTCAGGCTAGAAATAGCTCCTCTTACCAACCAAAAAAAAAACTCATTGCAATATTTTTCCTTTTACTGTGGAAGGCAGGTATGTTTTGTCATTAGGCAAGACATGGACTCCATGCAGCTATATAGTTATTCATAGTTTCGTGAGCACGATCAATTTTATGGTAACTGTAAAGTTTATGAGTTTGAAGCTTTCCTTCTTTTTTTTAACTATATTTTTTTACAATGTAAGGCAAGAACTACACCACAACCCTTGTTTTAAAATGGTTTGGAAGATAGTAGTGATAAAAAGAAAAAGCCTACTAATTATAAAAGTTTGCAAATATTTAAAAAATAATAATTAAAGAATTTATGAGAAAACCATTAACTAAATCATTCTAATAAAAAGACTAATTTATTATTATTAATATGGTGAAAACTAATCTATTATTAATAATAATCCATTCTTCTATTACAATTTAGAGTTTTCATTTTATTATGAAACATTAGCATGGTAATTATGTGGACAAAGTACAGATTTACAACTGAATCCATGGTATTGACATCAACAAATGGCTCAAGCTGCTTGCTTTAATTGATATATTTCATTTTCAATTATATTAACAAATGATAACTTTGAAACTATATAAACCTTCCAAATATTAATTTGAATTAACCTTATAAATTTTCTCCAATACTAAAATAATATAATTGAAAACTATAATTGGTGGAGCACTAATAATAAAAAAATAATATTTTATATTAAATTTGGACATATGAATATGGGGAAATAAAATTTCAACCGTTTTAACTTTGAAAAATTAATTCAAATTAATTTATTTTATATATTTAATTAAAAAATAAAGCAAACTGAATGTTATAGTATACTGCCTTCCCCAAGATACTAATGATCAGCAGTTGATAGGGCAGGCCATCTGCCTTCTTTTATTGTAAAAAAATATCGAACATGACTGATCGTTACATAGAACTACTATAAACTACACGTATGTATAAAGATCGGTAGAGTGACCACACATTTCTACAAGATCATAATTTGATGGAGATAGATTAGTGGGTACCTGATGGAAATAGTGGTGAATTGAAGCTTCAGCTCATCAAATTATCAACAAAGTCTTTGGCTTTAAGCATCTGTGCAGCAACACAATGATAGGTAAAGACTCCAAGATTATACTATCTCTGTGCGACTATACTCCAGTTAGAGACAAATACTCCACCATTATACTATCTTTGTGCCACTATACTCTAGTTAGAGACAAATACAGGCATTACGAGAGCAAAGAAATCAAGCCTGCCATTTCAATGCGGATGATGTCTTAGTTCCTAAATGCAAAGGAAGAGACTGTAAAAGCTGCTTCTCCTCACCAAAACACCCCACCCTCTGTATTTATATCTATATGGACTCTTAACAGAAGTTACAACCACAAGGAAATTTCATAATGTAATTAAATACCCATTAAGTACCGAATAAACACATGCTTTGAATATCTTATTATTATTTTTCACCTTATCTCCAAGGTTAGAACTCGTTATGGTTTGAATATTGAGAATCCTAACAGAAGGTTTGTCCTTATAAATGCGTAAACAATACGCTATCACGAATAGAAGGCATTTATTCTTTAGAGATGGGTTCTTCTTTAAAAACGAAAAGGAAATGTAAATCAAGCCATACGGCCCATTAAATTTATCACAATCAAAGATGGAATTTTGGAATTCAGGAATGGATGCCTACTAATAGGCATCCTATTCGCATAGAATAATTTGCATGTTCTCAAGGTGATGAGTGGTGCATCATGTGATATGTGAGGAGCTTGTTTGCCTATTATAGGCATCAAGAATACATGGGAGCAAGCGTGTTTATGTAGCATATGCCTAGCCATTTTCTATTGGCCCTTGGTCTAATCTTCAACTATTTCGAGTACTGATAAGCATGCACATTTAATGAATGGATGCCATGTATTATCAACTGGTAAAAGGTGGCCAGTCCAACATTATTCCATTTAAATATCATCCATTTCAATGGTCAAATATTCAATAGTAATTTTATACCTCATCCACATTAAAAAGTGGTAAATATTTGTCCTATTTTTATTGGTCAAAATTAACATTTAACTGTTGAAATGGATGATGTTTAAGAATAGCCACCCAACAATTAGAATTCAACTTTCCTGGACGATGAGAATGAACCAGACAGCCTAATTGTGCCGGCCAGACCGGGATGAGCATCCAAAGACCTAGAAAGAGGGAGAGGGAGGACCTGTAATAGTGGGTCATTTGTTTCTCCCCCCACTTGACTGAAAACTCGGGTGTGTTGTGGTGTGCCTTTTGTTTGTTTTTTCTGTTTTAAAAATTGCATCTATCAAGTCTTTTTTTTCTTTAAAGATAATAGCTCAAGGTCATTATAAGGCCCGATATGATGTCTTTTGGCTCTGATAGCTTAGAACAGAACATGGACTGAATGGTATCTATCTTTTTCATGTAAATCGTTATATTTTAATCAATATATGTCTACATGGTTCACCACCAGAATAGCTGCCCAACATGTATAATCAACGAGGCTTGACTTTTCAAAAAGCATAGGAGTGATGCAACAAAGTGGTGATGTGGTAGATTATAATTGTATTGGAGAGAAGAGCCCCATCAGGGAATTAACTTCATGTATCTTATTTTTAGCTGGCGTGTGATATTCAGCAATTTGGAGACCCGTTCAACAACGGTTATTGAGCTTGCAGGCACGTTTAAAAATCTTAACCTATCTTTTGCATCTATGATCTCTACCATTTAAAAGCAGTAAGCGCAGTGTTTTTGTAATAGTCTTCACAAGCCATTAACACGTATAGGAGTTATTAAAGCATTTAATTCCACTGCACAGAAGGTGCTCGACCAGTTATTTCAACAGAATGGTGATGTAGCTGAGACTTTCAAGAGGGTACTTCCATCCTTAGAAGCCTAGGGTTTTAATTCAGGCAAATTTTGCATTGACTAAGCACATAATGTTTTATTTTGCTTATTGGGCTTCTTCAATAGGATGTAAGGTAGCATTCATTGCCCAATGAAGACTTAACTTGTCATTTATGTCATCGCTTGCAGGTTTAGGAATGATTTCCCAGGGATCAAGACAATGCTACAAAATAGACTAATCAAAATGTGCAGAGCAGTCGAAATGTGCAAAGCAATGGGAATGTGCAGAGCAGTGCAGTCCATAAGATTTGCCAAAAAAAGTAGCAAGTCGAAAATTTGAAAAAACAATCAACACACAACATCCCAACTATTTTCAGTGGGCAGATGAAATGGCTTGAGATGTAATAATGGTAGGCTAGATGAACTAGTATCAAGATAGAGAATTCTTGTGTGTGTTTTGTTCTTAGATTGGTCTAGGCTCTTAATTTATTCTAGTTCACATTTCAATTTGAGTGCTAATATATGTTTTATATCTTTGAGAAGGTAAATTCAGTGCATAGCCTTTTATTCATTTGAGTATCTCCAAGAGATATGTGTATTTTAAGAGATTTATGTAATCTCTAGTCCTACTTTGCTAGTACGGCATTATGTTTAATTAGTTAATTTAGATAGAGGCTGTAAAATTGATTTTTATCTTTCTCAAGGAGTCTATTTACCACAATATATGGAACGTATTTGTTAATTCAATGATTATTTAAGAATGCTTTCTCTTTGAGGTCTATCATATATTTGGAATGTGTTTGAACAACTATACAACAAATCTTGGGAGTTTGATGGAAACTTTGTTCTTTGCTTTATTTTTGAGTCATATCTATTTGGATTTGAGGTGTCTCAACTTTGCTAATTCCTAATTTTATTGATTTAATCATTTAATATTTTCTCATATTTATTTATTATTAATATTGTACTCCACCAAAATGAGGCATGGGACTTTTGTGGTGTCATTTATGCCAAGTGTTGGTACCTTGCAATATTTATTAAATAATTGTATATTAATTATCTTTAGCAAAATGAGACACCCTACTTTTGTGCAATCCTATTATAGATGCTATGGCAAATGATGCATAAGAGTTTGTAGGAGGGCATTACATTGGAATCTTGACCAGTTATGGTAGAGTGTTAATTGTTTGTAATAAGAGATTATCTTAGACTGTTTATATTTAGAAAACTCGGGCGCCTTGGGTGGTCAACTATGATGGATTATGATAGATTACGACCGATGTAAGAGACTATTTTTAGCTTGTATGACAAATTCCCTAGGAGGCATTAGAAATTGGGCCCAAGTTGGGTGACAATACTCTTGGGGCTATTTGAACATGGTTTTGTAAACCACCAATGGTTTCCAGGTTGACTAAAGTCTATAAATTGAGATCTTGAGGATAGTTTGTAATACATGAGAGTTTCCAGGTACATAGATGTTGTCAAAATGTTGTTGGAATTAAAATATATTTGAATATTGGTGTATTGCTCCTATAAAGACTTGCATTTCAAGTGTCTTATAATCTTTTGTTGATTTAATAATACATTGTGCAGATTTTGGCCTATGGGATTTTTCTTCCAAAAAGGTTTCCCCCACATAAATCACTATGTTATGGTTTATTGCTTATTTTTTATTTCTATGTGTTTTTTCAATTTCTATAATAAGTTTGGATATGATTTTAGGTTATTTACATAACACTTGTCTCAGGGTTAGCATAAGAAGCTATTTTTGCACACCTTTCTATCTCCTGAAAAGTTTAAAGACATTTGTTGGAACTATAGTAACCCTAGTCACTTCTGTAAGGAGTGAAAACAAGAGAAGAAAAAGAAGAAGAAGAAGGTTGATTCTAATTCTAAATTTAAGAAGGAATAAGGTGACACATTCATTGTGGCTTTAGCCACTCATGCAAGTGAGAATGCATGGTTGATTGACTTAGGTGCATCTTTTCACATGACCTCTAACAAACATCAATTTAGTAAATATGAAAAATAAAAAGGTAGTAAGTTGCACTTCAGTGATAACTCCTATTTAAATATTGTTGGCCATGGTAGTATTTATATAAAGTTTTATGATGGTAGAGTTAGAATATTTTATGGTGTCTTATATATCCCAAGATATGTGGTTGAATCTCCCCAAATATCTGCAGCAGCAAAGACCAAAGAAAAATGTCGGGGTTGTTTGGGAGCTTGCCTTTAGGTCAAGCCCCTATGTTGATCTTTTGACCTCCATAGCCCCTATGTTGATCTTTTGACCTCCATAGACAACCAATATGGAAAAAGATTGAAATACATGACGTGCTCTTACTTCCTAAGTGTGTCTAAGAAAATAATAGCAATGACAATAAATAAAAACTGAGTATCAACCCTAGGCTACAAGGAAGAATACCCTAGTGTGTGTAAAGGAAAATAGGGTGGTGGAATACACCACAAGTTTTCCAAAATAGAGAGAATGCAATGTGTAATAAACCTAATGAATAACACTATTTCTTTACAATGAAATAATGTTACCAGGTTTTGAAGCAATTGAGAAGGCTACAATCTCTTTAAGGGCCAAATCTATATGTGAATAGTACCAAACCCTTGAGAGAACCTCTGCAATAGTCAAGCTACAAGTAGGAAGCCAACAAAACTAAAGGAAGAGATGTTGCAACCTAGGGAGAGCACCAAAATCATCAAGAGTTCTCTTTTTGGGAGCCAAGAGAGTTTTCTCAAAATATGGAGTTGGAAGAAGAAGTGAAAATGGTTTCAATTTTAGTTTATGTATGAAGGAAGAGAGAATCCAAGGGTCGTGCATGCTTACAGAAGTCAGTTCACTGTCACATGAGCATTACCATTAATGGAATCAATTGACAAGATAGGAGAATCAATAATTTAAAATATAGAATCTTTGGACACTAGTGTGTCGCAAGGATGTCTATGCATCACACTTGCATCTTGAGAAAATTCTTGAATATTCAATAAGTTTTCTCAAAAAAATAGGACAAATAAATATGTGATATGAAATTTTGCAAACCTTGGTGAGGGGTGAAATAGGCCAAGGTTAGGCTCAAGTGGCCCTAGAAACATGCTACAAGAGCAAGTACCAAAGTGGGTCAAACCACAATGTGAAATTATTAGGGTACACAATTTTCTACATTACATTTTGCCCCCATTTTAGTAGGTTGATGACACTAAGTGATAAGTTATGCTAGAAAGTGTAGAAATAAAATGCTAAAAGAAAATAAGCATATAAATGATATTATAGAGGACATAGAAATTCTCCAAGTAGAGGAATGACGCCCCTAGACTAGGAATCTATAAAACCATGGCATTAGGTACCATAATCCCACAAAATCACCATTTTAGAAATCCAATAATCCTACAAGATCAAAATGTGTTAGTTTAAAATCAAAGCTAAAACAAGGGAATTCTAAAATGCTGAGAAGAATGATACAACGAGAAAATGAGTTAGAACAAAAATTGTTGGAGTACACACGACCACTGAGAGGGGGGATGAATCAGTGGTCTAATTTCAAATCAAATCTGATTATAAACTCACTTGAATTCAAGCATGTAAATACATTAAGATCACTTCAATCATCATGGATATTTGATGTTGAGTGAATCATAAAGATACCAATAAATACAAGAAACTTAAACCAAAAAGATTTATTATATGCAGATTGACAAACAACCAAGATAAAACAAGACACTAGATTGATGAGTGGAAAATCCTAAAAGGGATAAAAAACCACTCTTGAAAATTCACTTCATTAAGCCTCGCTAGAAAACAAAACCTCACTGATTATATTTAGTGTCTCACTAACAAAGCCTCACTGGCAAACATAATATGCCCTACTGGCAACATAATATGCCTCACTGGCAACATACATCACTTTCAAATTTGAATGGAAATAAATATATAGAGGGACACTTTGTTTCACTGCATAACATTTCTCTATCTTTGGTTTGAATAAAAAAAAACATCAGGACAATATATTGCTTCAATTTCACACACTATAAATGTCTACAAGAATTTTTGTCTTCAAAAACATGTTTAGTTTCAATTTAGTATGCACTTTAAATGCTCTACTGTACCATCCTTTGAAGATCATGTCAATGTAGATACAACATACCTTTACCCTCAGAAACCCTACTCTGCAGATGTGAATTTAATTCTTTTGTATATATGCACACCCATCACTGTCATATCAACAAATCTCCCACCGTCTTATCTCATTTCACACTGTTGTGACATCACCTTGTAGAAATCTTTGTCCTCTACACAAAACAAACTTCAAAAAAAAAAACTCTCTCACACATCGTACAGTCCAAGAAATAAAAAGTACTAGCCCTCAGAGTTGCAAAATCAACTAACTACAAGTAGTTAGGGCTTTGTTATGCAAATTGCACGTCATGTGTTGAAATTAACATAGTGAAGGATTCGTTGTAATTTGAATGGGATTTAAACTTCCACCGTCAAATTGTGGCTTGGCACCCTCACAATGGCCATTGATTATAACTTCCCACTCGTAATTAAGTTGTGACCTGATACTCCCAGTGGCCCTTAGGAGTTGAGGCCAGTCACCTGATGACATTGATACCCTTAATTCATAACTTAAGTTATGACTTACCCACTATACAAGTCAGCTCACCATTAAAACAAAAAACAATATGGGTAGAGTATGTGGTATACACCTTAAATAAACCTCATTAGGGTTTAGAAGGAATGCATTGTCACAAACCCTAATATATATATATATATAAATGTATCTCCTCATACATGTTAACAACTCCCAATGGACACACTTTGATGACAAACATCATTCAAACTCTATGAACTACGAACTCACCCCTATAATCAATAATGCTCTTGGATTTCTTGTGCCTTTGAAACTCATCAAAACATCAACTTCTCAATCTTTAAAATATATGTCTGACATCAAAAGCAACACATCAAAGATTCTTATCAAACTCTTAACAACATAACACCTTTACAGAATAAAATGACTTCATATGTCTTGACTTGATACCCTCAATACTTCACAATGCCCTATCTCATAGGTGCATGCCTTGAGAACAAAGTCACTCTTTCCACACAAAGATCAACTATTCATTTACTCATAAACACCATAAAACCTAATCACATGTCAACTGACTCAAATCACAAAACTCACTTTTTTTATCAATAAACTTGTCACGTGATCTTCATAATCTTTCACAGGTGCTATCAACAAACTTGCCACATCCATGACAATAACAAAACATATACCAACAAACTCCATGAATGAATTAATGAAGATGAAGATCAAACACCATGACTATCATCAACAATTGACCATGACTGTCATCAACAACTAAGCGACATACCATGGACCATCAAAAAATGAAGCGTATGACTTGTCCATAACTCGGCAACCTCTTTGAAGATGACAAACTCCATTCAACATCTAACAACATTGAATCAAGACCAAACACATCTCCAATCCAACTTATATGAAGATCAACCATCTCTAACACATCTCCATCAAGGAATACAAACACATCAACATCACGATATCAATCTTTCAACAATGACAAGCAACAAGAAAATCTTAATAACAAAATCAACTGCAACTCTGACATCTTGCTCTTGATAACAACATCAACTACAACTTTGAAAAACATCAGCTCCAACTTTGACATCAATGACAAACAAGTTTCAACAAACTCCCTCTTTTGTCATTGATGGAAAGACCTTCATTACTCTCTCTCTCCCCCTTTGACATCAAATGACAAAGGGCCCTTGGTTGCAAAACAAGCACTCCCCCTGCAAAAGAGCTTGGAAAGCAAAAGCAATTTCAAGATCAAAGCACCATACTGCTGCATTGATGAATATCATTGTTATAAGACTGTCACCATACACTATGTAAACTGAGACTAAGATTTTTGGAAAACAGGTTACTGTCATACTGAAAGCACTATAATAAAAAGATCTTTGTTAATAGATTGTCTCACACTGCCATATTCTAGATCATTGTCTTTACAACCATCATTTGTTCTTGCAATAATCACTTATGAAAAATTGTCACCTAGCACTTTTAAAAGCATTGTAATCATTGTCACCTCAAACTGCCCTGTTGCCTTCATTTTATCAATGTGCTTTGTATACTTGCATACCATTGTTCCTTGTCTATTCCAAGACTACCAAAACAACCAAGACACTACTGCTCATTGTCAAAACACACTAAAGTACCAACAATAACAAGTTGTTGTCTCAAGACAATTCACTGATTTGTACCATGAAAGAAAGAGACTATTCTAAAAAAGCATTGTACTGATATCTTTACACAAAGATTAATATATATTAAATGCTAGTTTCAGCACAAAAAAAAAAAATCTCTGAGATAACAAGTGCAAACTAGAATAGTATTACAATGATACTGGCATATCAAATATAGCAGGAGCCACCATATTGCATATTGCATCTATCACTGCCATTCCCCTGTACCATAACACTATCATAAGAGCTAAGACTGTGCACTTTGTCACAAAATTTAATGAAACTTACACAACTCCATAACAAGAACACCTAATAACTGTCTGAGATAAGAGCATATTGGGACTAATTGAATAAGCATCAACGCATTCAAACAACTAATTTCCTCTTTGATTATATTTCCCTTGTGTTTCTCATGGAAAACATCATTGTATACCAACACTTTGTAATCCACATCTATGACTGTGTACTGCCTTTGGATAGTGATTTGATCATACGGCTTCCTTTGACAACAATGATAAAGAGATCATGAAATATAGATGATATGAATGAGATGACCAAAATTTGTATATAGCAAACAGTGTAAACTCTGTATATACTTCTACTTTTAATCATTGATATTACTATAACTAATTTCACAATTGCAAACTTATCCAATGATGGTTGTAAAGACTTGTAGATTTTGATAGGATCATGTCTTTGTTCAAGATTACTACATTCATTTCACTAAAACTCATTTGTTTAACTGTCTTGTGACATTGTCACCATGACATCACCTTTAAATAGTCACAACTGATTACAATGCCTACCATAAAATGTAAAGTATATTATCAGACTACTGATGCAAATGAATAACCAAATGGATTCATGTAAATTGTTACACATATCAACATATTCTCACTATGACACCAACAAATATCACTGTCCTTTTACAACTATCTGAGATCACTGTCTTATATATCAGTACACTGCCACATACAACTCCTTGAAGAAGTTCAAAACATGAATTGTCTAAGTCATTAAGGTCACTAATTGAGATGATGTATCATTGTCAAATCAACTAAATAGTAGCATACTATTTGTCAAACATCACTGCAACTGCACTAAGCCATTGTTACCACCACTTCTATCATGCTAATGTACTAGAAACTACTTCATCTAACAGAAACATTGACATGGTTTACAAAAGTACCTAAACTTTGAAGGGAGAAGCACTTAATTGCTCATTATGCTGATATACATCTCCCCCTCACTTCATAGATCTCTTTATGCAACAGGTGATGTCTCTTGTGTGGTATGCACAAGATTAGTTCTTCCTTCTTCTTGACTTTGTTTTCTTCTCCAAACTAACCTAGTGCACAAGATTAGTTTTTCCTTCTTCTTGACTTTGTTTTCTTCTCCAAACTAACCTAGGATCTTTATTTTCCTTGCTCAAGATATTCTTTTGCTTTTGCTTGAACATGTAGTCTCTAGATGGTTTCATCAACCTTCTTCTACACCATTGTGTTTTGTGCCCAAACATATTGCAGTCTAGACCAAAGGAAAGATAGTTTCTTCTAGGCATTATGTGAGAACTTTTATTGACATTTCTTACATGATCATGGCTTTCATACATCCAACAATTTCTTGCTAGGTGACCAACACTATTATAGTTATAACATACACTATTATAATCCTAATTTGACAAGTTATAAGAACTCTTATCCTTATTCCATCTAAAACCAATTCTTGAGTGAGTTCTACAATCTCTAGCTCTATGACCATAAACATAACATGAATAGCAATAACCATGAAATTGAGAGTAGTTGTACATTATTGAATGGTTTTGCCTGATAGGTGGAGATCTTGAGGATCTTCTTGTCCTTCTACCTTTATCAACACATTTATCTTCTATCTTCTCTTCAGGAGCAGTAGCAGCATGATGATCCAAATCTATCTTCTTTCTTGGTGCATTTCTGATTTTAGAAGCCTACCCTTCTTCATATCCTAGGCCTGTAGTATCCTTATGACATTTTTGTTTGTTTAACATATCATTTAAGCATTCAGTACTCTTTTCAAATTATAGATTCTTGTGCAACTTAGAAGATGTCTTTTCTAATTCCTTTCTCAAGGAGACTCTTTCTAACTCTAGTTTTAGACATTCATTAGTTTTGACTTCAAGATAAGATTTTGTAAAATCAACTACCCTTTTTTCTTCTTCTATCTCTGTCTTTAGGATGATAATTAGTTTGTTAGACTCTTTAACTTATACTTTTGCCTCTTCAAGATCTAAAGAAACTTTTGCAAGATCTCAAAGTACCTTGTCCTTGGAGTCCTTTAACATTCAACTGTTGAAATGGATGATGTTTAAAAATAGCCACCCAATAATGTGGATTCAACTTTCTTGGATGATGAGCATGAGCCAGACAACCCAATTGTGCCAGCCAAACTGGGATGAGCATCATGGAGCAGGCAGATGGATGGGGAGATATCCAGACCTAGGAAGAGGGAGAGGGAGGACCTATAATAGTGGGTCATTTGTTTCTCCCCCCACTTGACTGAAAACTCAAGGGTGTGTTGTGGTGTGCCTTTTTTTTGTTTTAAATATTGCATTTGTCAAGTCTTTTTTCTTTAAAGACAATAGCTCAAGGTCATTATAGGGCCCGATATGATGTCTTTTAGCTCTAATAGCTTAGAACAGAACATGGACTGGATGGTATCTATCTTTTTCATGTAAATTGTTATATTTTAATCAATATATGTCTATGTCTAGATGGTTCACCAAAAAAGAAGAAAGAATATCTGCCCAACATGTATAATCAACTAGGCTTGACTTTTCAAAAAGCATAGGAGTGATGCAACAAAGTGGTGATGTGGTAGATTATAATTGTATTGGAGAGAAGAGTCGCATCAGGAAATTAACTTCATGTATCTTATTTTTAGCTGGCGTATGATATTCAGCAATTTGGAGACCCGTTCAACGATGGCTATTGATCTTGTAGGCATTTTAAAATCTTAACCTATCTTTTGCATCTATGATCTCTACCATTTAAAAGTAGTAAGCGCAGTGTTTTTGTAATAGTCTTCCTAAGCCATTAACACATATAGGAGTTGTTAAAGCATTTAATTCCACTGCATAGAAGGTGCTCGACTAGTTATTTCAACAGAATGGTGATGTAGCTGAGACTTTCAAGAGGTACTTCTATCCTTAGAAGCCTAGGGTTTTAATTCAAGCAAGTTTTGCGTTGAATAAACACATAATGTTTTATTTTGTTTATTAGGCTTCTTCAATAGGATGTAAGGTAGCATTCATTGCCCAATGAAGACTTAACTTGTCATTTATGTCATCACTTGCAGGTTTAGGAATGATTTCCCAGGGATCAAGACAATGCTCCAAAACAAAGTAATCAAAATGTGCAGAGCAGTCAGAATGTGCAAAGCAATCAGAATGTGCAGAGCAGTCAATTGGTGCAGTTTATAAGATTTGCCAAAAAAGTAGCAGGTCAAAAATTTGAAAAAACAATTGACACACAACATCTCGACTATTTTCAGTGGGTGGATGAAATGGCTTGAGATGTAATAATGGTAGGCTAGATGAACTAGTATCAAGATAGACAATTCTTGTGTGTTTTGTTCTTAGATTGGTCTAGGTTGTTAATTTATGCAAGTTCACATTTCAATTTGAGTGCTAGTATATGTTTTATATCTTTGAGAAGGTAAATGCAGTGCATAGCCTTTTATTCACGTGAGTATCTCCAAGAGATATGTGTATTTTAAGAGATTTATGTAATCTCTAGTCCTACTTTATGGTGGGGGGGCACCTAGTTCATACTTTGTAAATATGTGTCAAATGTGAATTTTGTAATTTTGAGTCATGTTTTGATGTAATAAGGTCTATTTAGACCAAATATGATGTTTTAGCCATGTAGGGGTTAGTTTTGAGTCATATTCTCAAGTTTGGCCATGATACATTTTTGGTGAATATGGAAGTTGAACAATCAAGAGTTTGTAAATCAGTTTTAAACATTGGTTTGGGTTGGGAAAAGGGTTTATATATGCCTAGGGATGTTTGAGGCAAGAGGTTGGAGACATTTGAAGACATTTTGGAGATTAAACAATAAAAAATACACTGTTTTCCCTGCGTTTTCCTATGTTTTCATTGTTGAAGACATTGGTATGGCCCTGTATGGCTTGGGAATGATGTAAAACCAATTGGAATCAATGGTATATGGAGTCTTCTTTCATTTTCAGTTAATGTTCTACATTTTTATCAAGTTTGAAGAAAGTTATAAGGATTTCATTGAAAACAGCTTGGAAAACCTAGGTAAGCATAGGGTTTTGTAGTTTGATGATATAATGATAGTTCCAATTGATTAATTTGAAATATTCAGATCTTATGTGATGTGAGGAAAACATTCAAGTGAAGATTTGTGATTTGGGCTTGGAATTTTGCATACTTGCTTTGGAAAACAGGGCTGATTGGGCTAATTAAGACTGTAATAGTCAAATTCTAAGGACTTTGTTTCAAAGTAACCCTATCCCCAAACTTGATATGTTGAATAAATGCATAAAGGGTATCCTAAATGTTATTTAAAATCTGGGTTTGAAGTCTGAGTAGAAAGTTATGTTGAAAAAACCTATTTTGTTGTCCTACAAGGCATAGTGTCAAGTTGTGAAGAAAGTCACTTGATTTGAGGTGTTAATTTTTTGTCAAGGGATTGATTGAGTTAGTTTGTGTTTCCTCACCCTGTTCTACATCACTTTTCTAGTACGGCATTATGTTTATTCAGTTAATTTAGATAGAGGCTATAAAATTAATTTTTATCTTTCTCAAGGAGTCTATTTACCACAATATATGGAATGCATTTGTTATTTCAATGATTATTTAAGAATGCTTTCTCTTTGAGGTCTATCATATATTTGGAATGTGTTTGAACAACTATACAAAAAATCTTGGGAGTTTGATGGAAACTTTGTTCTTTGCTTTGTTTTTGAGTCATATATATTTGGATTTGAGGTGTCTCAACTTTGGTAATTCCTAATTTTATTGATTTAATCATTTAATATTTTCTCATTTATTTATTATTAATATTGTGCTCCACCAAAATGGGGCATGGGACTTTTGAGGTGGCATTTATTCCAAGTGTTGGTACCTTGCAATATTTATTAAATAATTTTATATTAATTATCTTTAGCAAAATGAGACACCCTACTTTTGTGCAATCCTATTATAGATGCTATGGAAAATGATGCATAAGTGCATGTAAGACGAAGTTACATTGGAATCTTGACTAGTTATGGCAGAGTGTTAATTATTTGTAATAAGAGATTATCTTAGACTGTTTATATTTAGAAAACTCAGGCGCCCAAGTTGGGTGGTCAACTATGATGGATTATGATAGATTACGATGGGTGTAAGAGATTATTTTTAGCTTGTATGACAAATTCCCTAGGAGGCATTAGAAATTGGGCCCAAGTTGGGTGAAAATACTCTTGGGGCAATTTGAACATGGTTTTGTAAACCACCAATGGTTTCCAGGTTGACTGAAGTCTATAAATTGAGATCTTGAGGATAGTTTGTAATATGAGAGTTTGCAGGTACATAGATGTTGTCAAAATGTTGTTGGAATCAATATATATTTAAATATTGGTGTATTGCTCCTGTAAATACTTGCATTGCAAGTATCTTATAATATTTTGTTAATTTGATAATACATTGTGTAGATTTTGGCCAATGGGATTTTTCTTCTGAAAGGGTTTCCCCCACATAAATCATTATGTTATGGTTTATTGCTTATTTTTTATTTCTATGTGTTTCTTCACTTTCCGTAATAAGTTTGGATATGATTTTAGGTTATTTGCATAACACTCCTCTCAGGGTTAGTATAAGAATCTATTTCTACATACCTTTCTATCTCCTGAAAAGTTTAAAGACATTTGTTGGAACTGTAGTGTAACATCCAAGTTCTAAAAACATAGTAAAACTAAAAAAATTACCATAGAGTAATTCAACAAGATAAAAATGAGATAGAGAAAAAAAATCTTTTATTTAACTCATAAACAAATATCAATAATTACAATGTTTTTCCTTTACAAATAACAATACATCATGAAGTCTTTCTCAAAGACAAAGTTTACAATGTAAATCAATTACATAGACAATTTACAATAAATACCACTGCTGAATATCTGACATCTTTATCACAAGTCCTGGCATATCTTCTGCTTGGAGAGAGAGTATCTTTCCAGTTATTTACCTCCATCCACAGACTGGCGGTCTCCCACACATCTTCCACATAGGAAGTGGCCCTACCCTACATGAGGGAGAGAGACCAAAGGTGACCAATGGTAATTTGCCTATCCTGAGTACATAGTGTTGTATCCTACACCTATCCATCAATCATACAATCCTAGATACCCTCTAGCTAAGTATGATTCCTGATACATTGTGCATTCCAGATATAGTGAACCAACAATGCATGCAGAAGACACTTGCATTACTTTGGCCAAAGCTTTAATATCAATAATGCTCATAATGAACGTGGTCGTTGTGCTCACCCACCCCTACTCGACTTGGATATTGTCGTATTCTTGTAGTTTATTCATACTGACAATATTTACATAAATAGTCTAATCACCGAGCCATGATATTGGCTTCCTTGACAAGGATAAGTTTAAATATCATAACTATTTAGCTAGCTCATAATCATTCTTAATGTTAACCTATTACCCTTGGAAAATACAATTTCACTAAATAATCATATAACAACCCTAGGAGATTTAGGTTCTTATTAGACCAATGGTTTAACACATCCATGGTTAGAAATAATTTAACTCTTGCAAAGATAATAACTCCTATTTCAAGAACATAAATACTATTCAAATCACCGCTAAGTGATGCCATTACCTTCACTTCTCATATACTTATAAAGGAATTCTATGTAAAGTTTGTAGACATTGTCTTTCGACATAAAATAGGTATACTATAAAACTATACTCGCCAAGATTATTTGTATAGATAATATAGAAGATCTTGTGACATTTAGTAAATTTTCTAAACTATCCTTAGTTAATCGATAACTCAATAGGTTTACCATAATTGACATAAGTCACTTAGACTCTAGTTTCTATTCGTAAGGAATCATTCTTGACCATGTGTTTAACCAAGAATGGCTTCAAAAGATATTATTTTCTATTTGATATTCAAGACCACACTACTCATAGTTTGGTAAGTTTTCCCTTAATAATTAACCTCTACTAATTCTTTTGAATTACTTTACAAGACTAATTTATATCTACACAGTCGATTGTCCTCAAAAAGAGACTCAATCAAGTATGAGACTAGTTCACTAGTTTCTTCATGAAATAGATACTAATAAAATCATTTGGTTCCTAAACTCATATTATCACAAGCATCATATTTTTATACAAAGGCACAGAGTCGGCCTAATTAAATCATTCGATAGATTACATTATCAACATAAGAATCGACCTTACCAGGCTACATCGACTCCCAAGCTTTAAACTAAAATAGAATAACAGTTATACAATGACTCACTATACCCTCCATATATAGTTGACTCATCTCATCAAACTGCATCGATACTAAGAGAGAGACACAGTCGGCTCATCTTCATCGAAACATTTACAGTATAAACTTGAGGATTATCAAAAGGAAAATGGACGATTGTCCAAGACAAGAATACATTAAATATTTCATTGTTTTCTACATGCATAGAAATGCAAAAGCATTTACCTAAAGCAGCACTTTACATAGCAAGGATGGCAGATTGAATACACTGCAATCTTCCTAAGAATTGTTCTCTGCTACGCGCAATCCCTCCTCTATCCTCTGTTACCAAACTCTACCCTCAAAGAATCCAACAACTATCTAAGTTGTGGTTACTTAAGAGCTCCAAACTGACTCATTAATGAGTCGTGGCACTAAGTGCTCCACTCAAGATAGTTAGAAACTCATTCATAACAATGGTTTTTAGTCTCCAGTGAAGACTCAACCGCCAGCTATAAAGGTGCAATCGACACCATATGTCGATCTTTGCAAAATTTGCTAAGATGAGTGAGTGAATGTGGCTGGTTATACACCACTCCTCATCAATGAGGCTACCAACTCAATAATAGAAAGAGAGCAATTGATTACTCTTAAAGAGTAGTTCGATCCATCATGGTTTAACATTAAAGGCTCTCCTCAATAGAATGCTATGGTTGCATAATTAAAAACCATAGAATTAATCATGAGGTATTACCTCATTCAACTCATAAACATATTATATTTGATTATATCAAATATTATTTTCATATCATTATCTCTATTTGATTATTATGATATAACCAATAAAAGAATAATACTAAATAAAGGATTACGAAAAATGTGATCGGGTTGAGCTAGTCTCCCCATCACGTTCCGTTGACAAAAACACGTCATCTTAACTTGACGAGAAAGTATTAACATTAAGAATCTATTATAACACTACAAGTGACTTAATAATAATTAGACAGCTATTTTATGACAATAACATCATAACATTTACGCTAAACGTAAATAGTCACAATTCATACACAAACAACGTCGTTAACGTTATCAACGACTAAGATGACTTACTATGACTTAAAAAGATTGTATAATACCGACTACCTATCGATTTGGTTCAAAAGTAAGACAACAAGACAAGACTTACCTCTTACGACACATTGGTTCACATTTTCGTTAAACACTTATACTCGATTTGGCAAATAAACCACTTGTAACCCAAGGTCTATATCTCTCTACTCGAAAGATACTCTCTCTCTCTTCTCTGAGAGTCATCTGAGAATCTATATTCCTGTTTCAACTTGTAACCAAACAATATATGATCAGTGCATTATTATTCAAATAATTCAAATAATAAATCAAATCTCATAATGCAATTATTAAATCGATAATAATATAATCTTTTCTATAATTTCATAAATGACATTCAATATAATCCATGTCTTTCCTTGTCATTAATCTAATCATCATAATAAATTTACTTATGTCCAAGCAAAAGTAAAAAGTATAGCAAGGCAAAAATTGGGAATGTAACATATCCTTCCCCTAAAGATTCATCGTCCCCAATGATATAAAGTATCAAAAAGTAACTAAAAAATCAAGTTCATTATTTTCAACTGATAACAACATTAAATAAATGAGGAAACTTTTGATAGAATTCATGATAATCCTCCCATGTAGCATTTTCCTCAACATATTCGTCCCATTGGACCTTGCATTGCAAGACCTCCCTGTTACACAAGCGGAGCTTGCACGTTTCTAACACCTTGAGTGGCTTGATCATGACCACCCGTAGATCCTACATCTATAAAGAATTCCAATTCAAAATATGGTTATCACCTACAACATATTTCTTCAAGTAAGACACATGAAAAATATTGTGCATTCTAGACAAGGCTGGTGTAGAGCAATTATGTAGGCAACCGGATTGACTACTTCAAGCACTTCAAAGGGTCCCACATATCGAGGGGCTAGCATAGAAGACTTCCCAAACTTAATAGAACTTTTCTGATGTTTGACCCTCAAAAGAACTTTTTCTCCAATAGAGAATTGCCTTGGAACACACTTTGCATCCGCATAGCTCTTTTGCCTATCATTGGCTTCTGCCAATCTTTTTCTAATCAACTTAACTTTCTCTTCCATTTTAGATAGCATTTCTGGTTTGATGCTAATCCTATCTTCTAGCTTATCCCAGCTTATAAGAGTTTGACATCTTCTTCCATACAATGCTTCGAATGGTGCCATCTTAATATCAAACTGATAGGAATTGTTATAAGTAAATTCCACAAGCGGTAAGTATTCTTCCCACTTATATTGCTGATCCATGCAATACATTCACAACAAGTCTTCCAAGACTTGGTTAACTTTCTCAATTTGCCCATCAGTTTCAGGATGGTAAGTTGTACTCACGTTGAGTTTAGTCCCTAGCATAGAAAACAAAGTTTGCCAAAACCTTGATGTTACACGTGCATCTCTATCCGAGATAATCTTTTCAAGGAAACCATGCAATCTAAATAGTTCTTACACAAATTTGTGAGCTAACACAGGTGCTCCATCAGTCAAATTCCCTAGTATAAAATGACCTACCTTTGTGAGTTTATCAACCACAACTAAAATGGCATTATGTCTATTCCTTGACATAGGAAGACCTTGAACAAAATCTATGCTAATGACTTTCCATTTCCACTCTGGCACATCATGTTGGTACAACAATCCTACAGGGTGTTGATACTTTGCTTTTACCCTCTGACATTCTAAATATCTTGCCACAAATCTTGCAGCATCATTCTTCATTCTTTTCCAAAAATAAAGAGGTTTAACATCTATTAGGAGTTTGGTCACTCCTGGATGTCCCGAATATGGTGCAGTATGAACTTCTTTCCATACTAGATCCCTTAAGCTAGCTGAAATAGGAACATACATTCTACCCTTGTATCTCAATAGTCCATCAGACTCTATTAGATAACCATCATATCTTGGATCTCTAGGATTATCTTTTAGAGCCTACTTAACTTGCTCATAATACTCATCACCAGATAAATTTTGTAAGACCAAATCCTTGAAATTTCCACAAATAGAAACAATAGAAGCTATATGTCTTCTACGACTCAAAGCATCAGCTACTCTATTCTCTTTTCCTTTGATATAATTTATCTCAAAGTCATAGTCAGATATCAATTCTAACCATCTCCTTTGTCGAGCATTCAAGTGTGGTTGAGAGAAAATATACTTGAGACTTTGATGGTCTAACTTAAGTACAAAAGTCTTTCCCAACAAATAGTGTCTCCACATCTGTAAGGCATGAGTTACTACTACCAATTCCAGATCATGCGATGCATAATTCTTCTCATAAGATTTCAATTTCCTTGACTCATATGCTATCACTCTTCCATATTGCATAAGCACTCCTCCTAATCCTTCTCCTGAGGCATTTGTAATTACCTCAAATTGTCCTTCGGGATCAGGGACTTTCAAAATTGGAACTGTAGTTAACTTTCCTTTTAAGAGATCAAATGCATCTTGACATTTGTCTGTCCATTCAAATCTCTTTCCTTTCCTTTGTAGGGAAGTGATTGGACTAGCAATACTAGAGAAGTTTAGAACAAACTTTCTATAATAGCCAGCCAGGCCCATGAAACTACACACCTCATGCACATTTGTTGGTACAGGCCAATCTAGAATAGCTATGATTTTTGCAGGATCAATAGATATTCCATCAGTAGAAATGATATGACCCAAATATTGAATCTCCTTCTGAAAGAATGTACACTTTGATAGTTTTCCATATAACTTATGTTCTCTTAATCGTTACAGTACTATTTACAGGTGTCATTGATGTTCTTCTTCATTCTTAGAATAAATGAGTATATCATCTAGAAAGACTAAAACAAACTTGTCTAAACAATCTCTGAATATACTATTCATGAGATTCATGAATGCAGCAGGTGCATTTGTCAAATCAAATGGCAACACCGTGAACTCATAGTGCCCATATCTAGTTCTAAAAGATGTCTTATGAATATCTTCATCCTTTAGTCTTAACTAATGATATCATGATCGTAAATTAATCTTTGAAAACATAGCAGCTTCACGCATCTGATCAAAAAGATCATCAATACGTGGCAAAGGATATTTGTTCTTTACAGTTTCTTTATTAAGCATATGATAATCTATACACAATCGAAGGGTTCCATCCTTCTTCTTAACAAAAATAATTGGAGCACCCCAAGGTGAAACACTAGGTCTGATCAAACCTTTTGCCAACAATTCTTGTAATTGTGCTTTTAATTCCATTAACTCCGTAGTTGTCATACGGTAGGGTGCTTTTGATATAGGCTTAGATCCTGATTTAATATCAATTACAAAATCAAAAACCCTCTTGGGAGGCAATTGTGGAAGTTCTTCAGGGAACACATCCTGAAATTCTTGAAGAAAAGGATACTTTTCTCCAAAAGATGAACTAGGGTTTTCTATCCCTTCCTCCACTTGTTCTATTTTGACTGCAAACAACTGACAACCTTTCCATCTAACCCTTTTCAATTGCTTGGCAGAGATAGGTCTGATTCTAACTTCTCTTAGAATCCCTTGGAATTAGGTTTGATTTCCCAAATCATCTAAGCATTCAACTATTTTTGAAAAATAGTCAACCTTAGCTCTGTGCTTCCATAACCAACTCATTCCTAGGATTGTATCATAAGAACCTAGGGGAGCTACATATAGGTTTACTTCAGTTGAGAAACTAGGAAGGTCAATTTTGGCTTCAAACAAACATTGCTCTACTTGAGCCTTAGATTGGTTAGCATATTGTACTGACCAAGGTTTAGACATGTATCCAACTTTTCTAGGAAACTTATTCAAAATTCTAAGAGAAACAAAATTTTCAGTGGCCCCTGTATCAATCAAAACAGATATAGGGACTCCAAACAAAGTACCTATCATCTCAATAGGTGTGATTTGATACTCTACTTGATGATTGTCGAGCGCTACATGTATCCTTTGTTGGAATGCTTCTTGTTGAGTAGGTAGTGCAATACCTCTTTGTTGACCATATTGACTCTTATTAGGGCAACGATTTGCATAATGGTCACCCCCACAAGTAAAGCATCCTCCAATGGGTCATTTCTTGTCTAAAGTCTTCCCATTGTTATCCTCATTTCTTTTGTAGTTGCCATTCTTCTTCTCATTACCAGATCCACCCTTATTCTTCTGAGATCCTTTATCCTTCCTCTTGTTATCATAGCTCTTTTGATATCTTTTCTTGTATGGTTTATTGTTAGGAGTTCCATTAAACCTCTTGTGATTTCTATCATGATAAGCCAAGATGGATTTCAGCTTTTGCTCTTGCTTAATTGCTTTCTCATACACTTGATCCATTGTTGTGGGACCATGTACATCTACTTCTCCACCAATTTGAGCATTTAAACCCATGATGAATTTTTTGATCCTGAATCTCTCATCCTTTTGATACTGTGGAACATATTTTAGGAGTCAGGTGAACTCTTCTCCATATTCCACTACGGTCATATCTCCTTGTCGAAGATTCTAAAAATCAATCAGTTTCTGATCAAAATAGAGTTGTGGTAACCATCTCTTGCGAAAGAGTTCCACGAACTCTTCCCAAGTTACCCTTAGAGAGCTTAAATTCAATTCCATCTTCTTATTCATCCACCAAGTGGATGCTTCTCCTGCCAGTTGGAATGCTCCCCATACCACCTTGGTCACCTTTGAGTAATTTCTTATCTCAAAGTATTTTCCATTTCTGTTAACCAAGATTTTGCAGCATCTCTAGTCACTGTCCCATCAAATTTTGGTGGAGTGACTTTCTTCAAGTCTTTAGAGAGCTCTGAGGTCAGTCTATCTCTTGCCTCTTTATGAGGTTCTATACTCTTACTACGCTCTTCATGATTTTCTCCACTTTCACCATGAGAGTTTTCACCTCCTTCCTTAGAATTTCCTTTATCATCCACCTTCTTTTCCAAATCACCTAGTCTTTTCTTGGTTTCCTCAAGCATGGTTATGATTTGGTCCATCTTATTATTTGGCGGGTGGTTTTCCTCTTCACTTTCTCCTTGGTTAGTTCTTGTCCGAACCATGTTTATCGATTTCTCACACCTAATAATATTGAGTTGTCCATTAGTTCTTGATTATAATGCATCCCATTAAATCAAAACATAATAAACTCAATTTAAACAATAGTTTCGCACAAAAACAACTCTTTTTATTTATTTCATTCCAAAAGTAAAGAGTATTCTTCATTTTTACAAGATATAACTTCAAAAGTCATGCTCAAGAGGAGTATATCCTTCAGACTCATTTTATAATACATAATCTCGAGGTATATAACCCTCTAACTCACTATCGAACCTAACTTCTATGATCTCAATAGTTGGGGGTATGCGGGGATCTCACCTAACCATAATTGTTTCCTCATCTTTAACTCTTTCCAAATACTCCCTTCTCACTTGCTTGATTCGAGTTAAGGTAGTCGCTAGAGTTTCTGTATCACTTAACCAAATGTCACTCTCATCATTGGTTCCCTCAAAGGTTTTGATAATGGCCTCACGTTCTCTTTTTGCTTTAAGGAAACGTTGACTCATATTAACAGATTTTCTTGTTGTCTTTATAAGACGCACCATCCTGGCACAGAATTTTTTCAAACATTAGCTAACCGCATAATGTTGGCTACAGGCAAGCATAGTGGTCTCATAAGCCCTAGTGTTGAACCTGGTAGCTCTAATACCATATGTAACATCCAAGTTCTAAAAACATAGTAAAACCAGAAAAATTACCATAGAGTAATTCAACAAGATAAAAATGAGAGAATTTTATTTTATTTTATTTAACTCATAAACAAATATCAATAATTACAAGGTTTTTCCTTTACAAAGAACAATACATCATGAAGTCTTTCTCAAAGACAAAGTTTACAATGTAAATCAATTACATAGACAATTTGGAATAAATACTGCTGCTGAATATCTATCATCTTTATCCTAGCATATCTTCTGCTTGGAGAGAGAGTATCTTTCCAGTGATTTACCTCCATCCATAGACTGGCAGTCTCCCACACACCTCCACATAGGAATTGGCCCTACCCTTCACCAGGGATATAGACCAAAGGTGACCAGTGGTAATTTGCCTATCCCGAGTACATATTGTTGTATCCTACACTTATCCATCAATCATACAACCCTAGATACCCTCAAGCTAAGTATGATTTTTGATAGATTATGCATTACAGATACAGTGAACCGATAATGCATGCAGAAGACACTTGCATTACTTTGGCCAAAGCTTTAATATCAATAATGCTCATAATGAATGTGGTCGTTGTTGGGTCTTTCTCTCCAAATCGGCAAAGGGTTTGCTAGTTCCAATGCATAGGCAAATTCGGCCAACAAATACAGGAGGTTGCGTGAGCTGCCTCCCCTTCACTTTTGGTTCTGCCGCACCAAGGGGGATTTCCCTATAGCTAAAGATTTAACTTTGACTCACCCAATAGAAAGATTTAGCTTTACAATAAAGGCAAAATACTCTCATGTTTGGACCAAGATTTGCATGATAAATCACAAGGCTAGCAATGTTCTTGGACATATCTAACTGGTTAGGAATGAGAGTATGCAGGGGTCCTATTTCTACTCCTACAACTAACAAGTTGAAGCTTTGAAAGGATTTGTTTTAATGTTTTGGAGGCAAGATAGGGGGTTTTGGATCATAACTACTACACAAGGGCAGACCAGTGCCTATCTCAGGGAAAGGAGTCAACTAGACATATAAAAGTGAATGATTTGCACTGGCATTCAAGTTTCAAGGGGCTAGATTAGTATTTGCCTTACAAACACCACCCAAGAATGAGTATTTAACTATCTCTACTTACAAATATCCCTGCTGCCATGCAATCTTCTTCATACTTAACCTAAAACAGTTTAATCCACTCCTTGAATGGAGGTCACAGATTAAGCATGCAATATAGAAATCTATATCCTAGAATCTAAGTAACCCTTAGCAACCAGATTCAAAAGAAGGGATGCATGCAACAAATGGAGACAAACAGCTAAAACGCATGCAATAAAGCATTTATCATATAAACATAACATGAAACTGAACATGTGTGCAACCTGCATTCAGATGCAACTCATAAACTCATAAAAGAGATAGAACAGCCAAGAAAATGCTCTATTCTTCATTATTTTCTCCAAAAATTTGCCCAAGTCTTCAACAACCAAAAAATGAGTAACACAGTTCTGATATAAACCAAGAATGTGTACTCGGTAATCAAGTACAATGGTCAACTCAAAATACTGCCAGATACAATGCACCATCTGAATGTCACCTAAAACATTCAATGCAGCAGAGAGACAAAGAGGAAAGGAGCAGGTGAGATTGGGAGTCATGAATCCACCTGGAGATTTTCTTCTTTAATCAGGTAGTTGACCTATCAATCATGACCATGCCTCTGCAAATTTTGCCATTAATGGCCAACCTACCTGTAGCCTCTGGAAATATAGCAGCTTTGCGTGCTTTGCAATTCTTCCCACTTGGAATGTAGTTGCGGACACATAGGAAATCCTTCGCATTCTAAAAATTTGAAACAGGGCTGTCGATTTCCCTCTTCCCACCAAGATCTGCAGCTTCAAATCACACATCCACCATGAAAATCCACATCGGCACCATCAAAAATCTTCCACCAGTGAGATCGCGCCACGTAGGCACCCTTTTTCCATCGCTGACTTTTCCCTTTTCCATTTTACCTTTTTCACCATCAAATCCTTGTATATACATACAACTGACTTGGACACGTGTCACCCGCTGATTGGATCACCATCGCTAAGCATTGGCCTCTTCATCGGTGATCCATTGTATCTTTTCTTTTGCATCTATGGTTCTATATGAGATTGTATATACATACAATCGCCACATACAAGGGCGGACCTCAAATCCTTATAAAACAAATAGCAATCGCTATCAGGTCCAAGCGTTGTATCAAACTCCTTTGCATATCGGCATATACAAGTACTTCACCATACAAACTGCAGACTCAACGCTGAATTTGCCAAATTTGATTTGCCAGTCAGGTCCGCCTTGTATATCGCTTTGTATATAACCCTTGTATGTGCCGACATACAATGCAAACATACATACAAGGAAAACATACAATCACCTCTACCTGTATCAACTAGAATGCATATTCATTTCGGGTCCGGGCCCTGTATCTCAGGAATGTATATTCCCTTGTATATGCGATTGTATGTACAAAGATACAATCGCATATACATGCAATTGGTGGACCCCATCTTAGTATCTGACCTTTGCACATTGACTTTGCATATTTCCTTTGTATGTTGCTGCCGATATATCTTTTGCTTTGTATATCTGCTTGCATCTTTCCACTTTGCATCATCGGCCATCGGAAAGACTATTAGTTGAGCTGCTGATGCATATTGTTTTGCCGATGATCCTTTTGCATATTCTCCTTGTATGTGCATCAGCCTATTGGTGAGACTCTTGCATGAGTCACCGATACACATTGTCATGCCGAGAATCCCCTTACATGCGGTGAATGTATAAGACCCTTGCATCTTTTCCTTTGCATGTGCACTTTGTACATTGCCTTTGTATGTCTACCTTATATGCTTCATCCTTGTATCTTGCTCTTGTATCTGCCCTTTACATATTTAAACATACAACAACATATACATGCAAAGCCTTACATACAAGCATAGAATATTCTAGGAATTTGCGATATACAACCATTTTTTCATGCCTAGAATTGCACCTGAATATCACATACAAGCCTTTATGCATACAACTAATTTTTTCACCATTTCTGAAGCCGATTTGACTTATCTTTCGGGTCCGCCAATGTACATTTGATCCTGCATATAGATACAACAACCATGTACATACAAAAATATATGCCTACAACTAGAGGCCGAGGGACTTAGAAATTTCTTGGGTTTTTCTGAAAATGCCTGCATATGTAAATGCTTGAAACCCAAACTAGCAGCAGGCACCAACATTGGCTCTATCTAGGGATGCATGCCTCCTACAGGCATGGCAAGAACTCCAGTACTCTGGGATGCAGACCAGTCCCTATCCATTAGGCAACAGAGTCAAAGCTGCACCAACCTGCATCACAAATCACACTTTTTTTTTTAATTTACTTGGTGGCCCAGGGCCACCAAAAAGGAAAAACTAGAATTTCCCTTTGTCAAATACCCTATTTCTATCTGATTTCTTCAAATGAAGCCTTAAAACATTTAACTGCCTGTAGCACCCTACTTTGCAATTAGTTGTGCTGCTACCCATTTCTCTTTCTTTAACAAATCTACAACAAGCTTCATCAGCATACATTATCATCAGCTGTAGAATGTCATCATCATATGAGTCACCAATGTTGCTTGGAAAAATAACAAACTCATATGAAACAAATGAATCCACATCAGAATTTTTCCCTTTATAAAAGAAGAGCTCCTCTGTATCAAACAAACAATACTTAGGCACAAGCAACACTTCATAATCAGATTCATCTTTATAAACATTTAGATATTCATCATCATTGCTCTCAACAATTTTATCATTAATGTCCACCTAGAATGTCTCAAGAGAAGGCATAAATAGCTCAAGGTGAAACCCTACGCTAAAAGCTTCATAGTCACCCCTGCAACCAATACTATCCCCGTCTGTATCAGCATGAACATCTGCAACTCGTCCATTCACATCTGAATAGTGACCCTTTTTTTCCTCTTCACCAATGCACTGATAATCAAAAGCAAATTTTTCAACCTCTGCACTGTAAAGGTAGTCAGAATTTTCAAGGAAACACTCATATTCAGCATCCATATATATTTCATCATCTGAAAGGCTCACATATGCATCTGAATGCTGACAATCACTAACATATTCACTGTCGTCCCTTGAAATAGCATCTTCTATATTCAGAGTGAAGCTCTGCATATCTACCCTATACAAATAATCATGAATAACTGGGATATGCCTATTGCTGCAAGACACAACTTCATGTATATCTTTCATTTGATCATTTGAAGGGCATTTTGCATCTACAGGCTCCTCTTCTAGAGGCTAATAATAATCTTTGTCTTCACCATTATAGGATGTGCCCACATTTTCCACAACATCTTCTTCATGTTTATGCATCACATCATGACTACACATACTGTTCTGAAATATATTTCCCTCTACAAAATCATCTTTCAATGAACACACTGGGAAAGCTGAAATATATTCACTTTGAAAACTATTTTGAAAGCTTGTAGTCATGAAACCTATGGGCATTCCATATTTCTGATTATTTTCAATATCCATAGAAAATTTGTAGGCTTGGTGAAGTGTAGTTGGTTCTTTATCTCTCAATAAATAACTCATTTCTTCATCAGATGTAGCCAAATAAATTGCCAAGCACAATGCATCATTGGGTCTCATATATTCAGGAATCTTCTTGAGCAACTTAATAAATCTAAGATTAAAGGCTAGAACCAGTTCCTCATCTTCCTTTTGAATATTCATGAAATGTATGATCAATGAGGCCAAATCAAATCTTTCACCAAACTGCTCTAGGAATGCAATTTCTAAATCTACCCATGAAGAAACTGAACACACGGGTAGGTCTAAAAATCAGACCCTAGCATCATCCTCTAATGACTGAACAAAAAGTCTCATTACTACATCTTTAGCCTCTACCTCATAATCTCCTATCAAATTACAAAAATTTTGCGGATGTTTGTTTGCAGACTCATAATTTAATCCACTATATTTTAGAAAACATTTTCTAATCTTATTGGGAATAACATTTGGGTAACCACTTATTCCTGTGAAATTCAGAGCTTTATATCTTTCAATAAAAAATGGTCTTCTTTGAGAACACAACCAGGACTGCTGCTCTATTTTAATCATTTTGAGTGAAAAGATGGAATACCTGGAAATATGTTGCAGCTTTAGATAGGTTCAATCAACAGAATCGCCACCTCTCACAGAGAGGACAGAATATCAACAAGGCACTTTTGTTTTCTGGATTCATCATGCCAGCAGAGCACCACATGGTTCTTCCTTTAGTATTGCTGCAACAACTTCACCTGGAAACTAGATTTTCCAGCCTTCTAAATCTTCAAACTGCTAGACTCCCCAGCAGAGTCACCACTTTGTTGGTGACTCAGATGGGCCAAAATAACACTTTTTTACTTCAATTCCCCAAGAGAGTCGCCACTTTGTTGGTGACTCGGATGGGCCAAAATAACACTTTTTAACTTCAATTCCCCAGCAGAGTCACCACTTTGTTGGGTCTTTCTCTTTGAATCGACAAACAGTTTGTCAGTTCCAATGCACAGGTAGATTCGGCCAACAAATATAGGAGGTTGTGTGAGCTGCCTCCCCTTCACTTCTGGTTCTGCCGCACCAAGTGGGGTATCTCTATAGCTAAAGATTTAACTTTGACTCACCCAATAGAAAGATTTATCTTTACAATAAAGGCAGAATACTCTCATGTTTGGACCAAGATTTGCATGATAAATCACAAGGCTGGCAATGTTTTTGGACATATCTAACTTGTTAGGAATGAGAGTATGTAGGGGTCCTATTTCTACTTCTACAACTAACAGGTTAAATCTTTGAAAAGATATGTTTTAATGTTTTGGATGCAAGACAGGGGGTTTTGGATCATAACTACTACACAAGGGTAGACCGGTGCCTATCTCAGGGCAAGGAGTCAACTAGACATATACAAGTGAATGATTTGCACTGGCATTCAAGTTTCAAGGAGCTGGATTAGTATTTGCCTTACAAACACCACCCAAGAATGAGTATTTAACTATCTCTACTTACAAATATCCCTGCTACCATGCAATCTTCTTCATACTTAACCTAAAATAGTTTAATCCACTCCTTAAATGGAGGTCACAGATTAAGCATGCAATATAGAAATCTATATCCTAGAATCTAAGTAACCCTTAGCAACCAGATTCAAAAGAAGGGATGCATGCAACAAATGGAGACAAATAGCTAAAACACATGCAATAAAGCATTTATCATACAAACAAAATATGAAACTAAACATGTGTGCAACCTGCATTCAGATGCAACTCATAAACTCACAAAAGAGGTAGAACAGCCAAGAAAATGCCTGTTCTTCGTTATTTTCTTCAAAAATTTGCCCAAGTCTTCAACAACCAAAAAATGAGTAACACAGTTCTGATATAAACCAAGAACGTGTACTCAGCAATCAAGTACAATGGTCAACTCAAAATGCTGCCAGATACAATGCACCATCTGAATGGGGCCTAAAACATTCAATGCAGCAGAGAGACAAAGAGGAAAGGCGCAGGTGAGATTGGGAGTCGTGAATCCGCCTGGAGATTTTCTTCCTTAATCAGGTAGTTGACCTGTCAATCATGACCATGCCTCTACAAATTTTGCCATTAATGGCCAACCTACCCGCGGCCTCTGGCAATGCAACAGCTTTGCGTGCTTTGCAATTCTTCTCGCCTAGAATGCAGCTACAGACACACAGGAAATCCTTCGCATTCTAAAAATTTGAAATAGGGCCGTCGACTTCCCCCTTCCTACCAAGATCTACGGCTTCAAATCACACATCCACCATGAAAATCCACATCGGCACCATCGAAAAGTCTTCCACCAGTGAGATCGTGCCACGTAGGTGCCCTTTTTCCATCGCTGACTTTTCCCTTTTCCATTTTACATTTTTTGCCATCAAATCCTTGTATATGCAGTTGTATATACATACAACTAACTTGGACACGTGTCACCCGCTGATTGGATCACCATCGCTAAGCATTGGCCTCTTCATCAGTGATCCATTGTATCTTTTCTTTTGCATCTGTGGTTGTATATGAGATTGTATATACATACAATCACCACATACAAGGGCGGACCCCAAATCCTTATAAAACAAATAGCAATCGCTATCGGGTCCGGGCATTGTATCAAACTCCTTTGCATATCGGCATATACAAGCACTTCACCATACAAACTACGGACTCAACGCTGAATTTGCCAAATTTGATTTGCCAGTCAGGTCCGCCTTATATATCACTTTGTATATAACCCTTGTATGTGTCGACATACAATGCAAACATATATACAAGGAAAACATACAATCACCTCTACCTGTATCAACCAGAATGCATATTCATTTCGGATCTGGGCCCTATACCTCAGGAATGTATATTCCCTTGTATATGTGATTGTATGTGCAAAGATACAATTGCATATACATGCAATTGGTGAACCCCATCTTAGTATCTAACCTTTGCACATTGACTTTGCATATTTCCTTTGTATGTTGCCGCCGATGTATCTTTTGCTTTGTATATCTGCTTGCATCTTTCAACTTTGCATCATCGGCCATCAGAAAGACTATTAGTTGAGCTACTGATGCATATTGTCTCACCAATGATCCTTTTGCATATTCTCCTTGTATGTGCATCGGCCTATTGGTGAGACTCTTGCATGAGTCACTGATACACATTGTCACGCCGAGAATCCCCTTGCATGCAGCGAATGTATAAGACCCTTGTATCTTTTCCTTTGCATGTGCACTTTGTACATCACCTTTGTATGTCTGCCTTGTATGCTTCATCCTTGTATCTTGCTCTTGTATCTGCCCTTTGCAGATTCAAACATACAACAACATATACATGCAAAGCCTTACATACAAGCACGAATATTCTAGGAATCTATGATATACAACCATTTTTTCATGCCTAGAATTGCACCCAAATATCACATCTAAGCCTTTATGCATACAACTAATTTTTTCACCATTTCTGAAGCTGATTTGACTTATCTTTCAGGTCCGCCAATGTACATTTGATCCTGCATATAGATACAACGGCCATGTACATATAAAAATATATGCATACAACTGGAGGCCGAGGGACTTAGAAATTTCTTGGGTTTTTTGAAAATGCATGTGGATGTAAATGCTCGAAACCCAAACCAGCAGCAGGCACCAACAGTCATTGTGTTCACCCACCCCTACTTGATTTGGATACTGTCATATTCTCGCAGTTTATTCATTCTGACAATATTTACGTAAATAGTCTAATCATCGAGCCATGATATTGGATTCCTTGACAAGGATAAGTTTAAATGTCATAACTATTTAGCTGGTTTATAATCATTCTTAATGTTAACCTATTACCCTTGGAAAATACAATTTCACTAAATAATCATATAACAACCCTAGGAGATTTAGGTTCTTATTCGACCAATGGTTTAACTCATCCATGGTTAGAAATAATTTAACTCTTGCAAAGATAATAAATCTTATTTCAAGAACATAAATACTATTCAAATCACTACTAAGTGATGCCATTACCTTCACTTCTCATATACTCATAAAGGAATTCTATGTAAAGTTTATAGACATTGTCTTTTGACATAAAATAGGTATCCTATAAAACTATACTCGCCAAGATTATTTGTATAGATAATATAGAAGATCTTGCGACATTTAGTAAATTTTCTAAACTAAAGTAGTTAATCGATAACTCAATAGGTTTACCATAATTGAAATAAGTCACTTAGACTCTAGTTTCTATTGGTAAGGAATCATTCTTGACCATGTATTTAACCAAAAATGGCTTCAAAAGATATTATTTTCTATTTGATATTCAAGAACACACTACTCACAGTTTGGTAAGTTTTCCCTTAATAATTAGCCTCTACTAATTCTTTCGAATTACTTTTCAAGGCTAACTTATATCTACACAGTCGGTTGTCCTCAAAAAGAGACTCAATCAAGTATGAGACCGGTTCACTAGTTTCATAATAACTACATTATTCTTCATGAAATAGATACTAATAGAATCATTTGGTTCCTAAACTCATATTATGACAAGCATCATAGTTTTATACAAAGGCACGGAGTCGGCCTAATTAAATAATTAGATAGATTACATTATCAAATAAGAATTGGCCTTACTAGGCTACATCGACTCCCAAGCTTTAAACTAAAATAGAATAACAGTTATACAATGACTCACTATACCCTCCATTTACAGTTGACTCATCTCATCAAACTGCATCAATACTAAGAAGAGAGACATAGTCATCTCATCTTCATCGAAACATTTACAGTATAAACTTGAGGATTATCAAAAGGAAAATGGACGATTGTCCAAGACAAGAATACATTAAATCTTTCATTGTTTTCTACATGCATAGAAATGCAAAAGCATTTACCTGAAGCGGTGCTTTACATAGCAAGGATGGTAGATTGAATACACTGCAATCTTCCTAAGAATCATTCTTCGCTACGCACAGTCCCTCCTCTATCCTCCGTTACTAGACTCTACGCTCAAAGAATCCAACGACTATCTAAGTCGTGGTTACTTAAGAGCTCCAAACTAACTCATTAATGAGTTGTGCCACTAATCGGTCCACTCAAGATAGTTAGAAACTCATTCATAACAATGGTTTTTAGTCTCCAGTGAAGACTCAACCGCCAACTATAAAGGTGCAATCGACACCATATGTTGATCTTTGCAAAATTTACTGAGATGAGTGAGTGAATGTAGCTGGTTATATGCCACTCCTCATCAATGAGGCCGCCAACTCAATAACATAAAGAGAGCAATCGATTACTCTTAAAGAGTAGTTCGATCCATCATGGTTTAACATTAAAGGCTCTCTTCAATAGATGCCTATGACTGCATAATTAAAAACCATAGAATTAATCATGAGGTATTACCTCATTCGACTCATAAACATATTATATTTGATTATATCAAATATTATTTTCATATCATTATCTCTATTTGATTATTATGATATAATTAATAAAAGAATAATACTAAATAAAGGATTACGGAAAATGTGATTAGGTTGAGCTAGTCTCCCCATCACGTTCCGTTGACAAAAACACGTCATCTTAACTTGATGATAAAGTATTAACGTTAAGAATCTATTATAACACTACAAGTGACTTAATAATAATAAGATGACTGTTTTACGACAATAACGTCATAACATTTACGTTAAACGTAAATAGTCACAATTCATACACAAACAACGTTGTTAACATTATCAATGACTAAGATGACTTACTATGACTTAAAAAGATTGTATAATATCGACTACCTATCGATTTGGTTCAAAAGTAAGACAACAAGACAAGACTTACCTCTTACGACACATTGGTTCACGTTTTCGTTAAACACTTATACTCGATTTGGCAAATAAACCACTCGTAACCCAAGGTCTATATCTCTCTCCTCGTAACCAAACAATATATGATCAGTGCATCATTATTCAAATAATTCAAATAATAAATCAAATTATTAAATCGATAATAATATAATCTTTTCTATAATTTCATAAATGACATTCAATATAGTCCATGTCTTTCCTTGTCATTAATCTAATCATCATAATAAATTTACTTATGTCCAAGTAAAAGTAAAAAGTATAGCAAGGCAAAAATTGGGGATGTAACATGTAGTAAGCCTAGTCACTTTTGTAAGGAGTGAAAATAAAAGAAGAAAAATAAGAAGAAGAAGGTTGATTCTAATTCTAAATTTAAGAAGGAATATGGTGACACATTCATTGTGGCTTTATCCACTATGCAAGTGAGAATGCATGGTTGATTGACTTAGGTGCATCTTTTCACATGACCTCTAACAAACATTGATTTAGTAAGTATGAAAAATAAAAAGGTAGTAAGTTGTACTTGGGTGATAACTCCTATTTAAATATTGTTGGCCACCCTAAAAATTTTATAAAATTCTAAACCCTAAATTTTTTATAAAATTCATTTCCCGCCATCATATTATTCCCAAAATACTGTTTTAAATTTTCCCCCGCTCAAAATAATACACCCATTTGACCTAGAATCTTAACCCTAATAAGTTCATGTCTTGTCGCATTCACCTTAAAATAAAAAAACCATATTAGAAAAATGTTTCTATATTGCCTAAGTCATACCCTAGAATCTTTTTGGTAAGAAAAAAATATCAGTGAGAAACCACCATATCGGGGAGACTCACTTTGGAGTCTCTTCGATAATCTAAAAGTCTAAGAGGGCAGAAACACACAACTCGGCGGCATATCGGGCTGACATTAAAAATCCAAGGGACCGACAGATCGAAGAGACTAAGGATTATCAGAGTGAGTCATTTGAGGGTCTCTTTGATATTCCATAGACATCAAAAACATATCGAAGGGACTGATGTATATCGGTGTGACACCTACATGTGTCACGCCGATAAAGTGATAGCGATTATAAATAGTAACTAAAGCATTTCAAAGAGACTCCAGGATATTGTAGTGACGTGATTTCCAGTCCTACCGATAAACCAATAATATTTATGAAAAAAAGACATTGAGAATATTTCGAAGAGACTTAGGGATGTCGAAGTGAGTCGATTCCTAGTCCCCCTGAAAAAGGGAAAATGACATAATAAGTAAAAGGGCATCATAGGGACAAGCAAATATCAAAGTGACTATTCATAAAAGAGATTTCGAGAGGACATCGTGATATCAGTATGACACCATCTAGGGTCATTTTGAAATCCTAAAAGAAATAAAAGGAATAAAAGAACATCGAGGAAATAAAAGGTTATCATCCCAATGAGCTATTGACAAGACTATTTGGCATAGATCAAATCGCTCACATTCAAATGAATTAATTACTCTTGCCTTGATATGAAATTTACAACAAAACCTCACCAATGAACCAGAGCCGAGTGTAGAAAAACCAATCTCCGAAAGGATATTTGAAATCATTAAGTAGTCAAGGAAAATCAGGGCGGCGAGTGACTAAGGGCAGCAAGTTGATAATCAAAAGAAGCTCATTCAAGTAAGTAGCCCAAGCTCAAGTTTGAATTTGTAGAATACACATAGATTTGTTAAAGCATAAAAATATAATGGAAAACATAACTGAGAACCCTAAAAAGAGACAAAAAATAGAAGAAAGGCATTTGAACTAGGATTTGTTAGAACAGTGCTCAAGTTCCAGACATAGGTCTAGGACAAATGCCCAATTGAACCCCCATGCTAAAAAATTAGAAGATGTGAACATACGAGTAGGTGACTCCTGGACCCCGATAAGAGGGTATGACCTATTCATATATCACTACAAGAAAATGTATAGACATACACCTGTTTCAAATCCATGGAGGTTAAACTTGGGGAATTAGTGGTCCTTAATGTGTTTGTAAATGTGGAATTACTCAAAGCATTGGCAAATAGATACAACCCTCAAACTAGTATGATTGAGCTTAAGGATGGGTCTGCTTTTATTCCTGTCACTAGGGATTATATATCAATGGTTTTCCAATTGGATACGAGTCTCGATATAAAGTTCAAGATTAGGGACCTCCTGAGTAACAATTATAAGAGGTGGAGGTTGCTATTTCACAGGACTCATGATGAAAACAATTAGCTTAGAGTGTTTTCCAGGGTGGAAGATCCCCTGTATTCTGTTGACTTGTTTGAGCCGTATTTTCAATACACTTATTATTTTGTCTGTTAAGTGTTTGGCTTGGATGCCCCTACATTCATGGAAGAAGCACCAATGGTTTTGACTACAGATGTGCAGAGCTTGGATGCTCGACCATCAGATTATGTTGAGTACCTTGCAAATGATCTCCATAATGATTTGGTGGCTGCAAAAGGTAACAAGGGAGGTGTTAAGTTCATGCACTATATTTGTTTACGCATCTTGTTCTGTATGAAGGATAGAACATAGGTCTATGGAATGAGTGTCTTAAGGTCAGAGATTTGGATAGAAATGCAGACATTAAGCCCATACAGATGTGGATAGCTATCTGGGATAGTAGATGTGATAAATCACACTACTTGTACTTTGAAGAATATTTTTGTGAAGCCACTATATGGTTTACTAGGTCATCCATGTAACTATAATTTGTCATGTCTGCTATACAAAAGTTTCTCAGACCTAAGGATATGGATAAAGATAAGAAAATCAATCACAACTGGGGTGATTGGTATGCCTACAGTGATTGCACAAAAATTAGAGTTTTTGGATATGAAGGAGCGCCATTCTTGCTCCCAAAGACTTGCCCTGACAGAATTGCATATTTAGAGATTGTGAGGCAATTGGCCTATTCTGATTTTATGCATTTGAAAATTTGCAATAAATAGTCTTTTATGCCAGGTACCTTGCATTTTTAGGATTTTACTGCATTTTTTGAAAAGGCATATGAAGCAATTGAGAAGAAATTAGATCATTTTGGAATGCCTAAAAGGAATGCTAGGGAAAGGTTTGACCCTGAGCATTTTATAAATCATGTCAAAGTAAGTCAGAAGTTGAAAAGATATCAGCATAATCTTTGTAGATGATGATATGATCAGGAATGTTGATGAAAATTATGCAATTGAAAAGAGAGACTTGTATCATAAAGTAATGTTAGCTGAGGCTTGGAGGATAGCCAAAAATCCCACTTATAAAGGAGATTTTTTTGGAAGTTAATGATCTTATTGAAAGGTCGGATACATTAGTTGCACATGCAATAGAATTGACTATGGATGTTCCTCCTAGGGTTTTTGAAAGGAAAGGTAAGAATATCAGGGAGACACAAGCTGAGTATGAAATACCCTTGGGCCATCTTTCCCCTCAGCCTACACCAAACATCAACTTCTCTGTCAATACCAGTATTGCAGAAGATGAAGAATCTGAAAGTGGACAGAGTTGTGATCCTATAATTAAAGAATATGAGCCTCCTATGGATAGAGAAATGGTCACGATGGAAGACCCTAATGAGTTATCAGAGGATATAAGACATATAACAAGCAAAAAAATTGTTTCAGATGATGATTTTATCAAAACCCTTAAATTTAGAGCCTTCTTGTATGAGTACAAAGGTAAACATGCTAGGGAAGAAATGAAGAACATCACTCCTGAAGTATAGGATGAGGCATTGAAGGAGCTCAAATCAGAAATTGATAAAGAGATGGAAACTATGACTCCACAAAAGGGGAGGGCATTACTAGAAGACGCAAGAGCCTTGTTGGTATCTTGATGGGATATGATTTTAGCCATTGTCTTTGATAGTTTCAGAAGAAATCAAGATAAGAAGATGCAATTGAGTGTTGAGGGAATAGACAAAGTTATTTCTGGGTCAGGTTTTAATCCAAATAATGCTACCCTATTGATATGGGCCTTGTACCCACCAAATAAAAGGCCTCTGATAATTGATGACCCAAATAAGGCTTTTGGCCATCTTTTTGTGCAAAGAGTTGAGGACACTAACCCAATGGATACTGCCAACCTGAATGTAAATGTTGCCAAATTCACAAAGGCTCAAATTGAGCAATTGGTTAGGAAGAATAAAGCATATATAGTAGAAAATGAGAAAATGAGGTAAGAAGTTGCCAATTATAAGGATAGGTTGTCATCATCATCAAGCAGGTATTCACCTTACTTGGAATCTGACAAAAGAGTGGTGGAGGCTAGAGCTGACACCAATTATTGGAAGATTAAGGCAGAAAAAATTCAAAAGAAGAGTGATCAATTCGAAACTGAAATGAAAGTTGTTAAATACCAAATGGCTTATGAACTTATTAAGAAAATATTTGAGAAAATGATGGGAAAGAGTGATAAGGTATGGGAATTGCACAAGAGAACACACTGTGCCTACCAAGAGCATAAGAGATTGCACCTCAGGATGTTGGAGAAGAGAGAGGAACTAAGAGCTAAAACAAGTATTGATAAATAGGTGTTTAAGGAATATGATGAACTGATCAGTGAGCATGAAAAGTTTAACACTTTGTTAGCAGAGGACCTTGGTGATTTCGATCAACATCTAGATATGGCATTTCCTAGTTTCTTTGATAATGAAGTCAATTTATAAGAACAAGGTATTTGGAAAAATGAATTAGCCTAATTGTTACCAACAACTCTTGAGAAGATCAATGATGAGGATAGAGTGATAGAAAGCACACATATATGTTTAGATAGAATCTTCACTCTGGAATCTATCATGGATGATATAATCTCCTCAGAAACCTATGCAACTCAGGAGTACATTGATCATACCGCCAAGATAAATTTGTTCATCGCCAGAGAATCATAAGGGGTCCGATGAACTTGAAATGAAAATTTTGCCAATACAAGTATTTTAAATGTGATATTAATAATGACAATGGGAAAAGCATGCTCATCAGATACTACAACATTGGAGAAGAGGACCTTGCCAGGCTAGCGGTCATGGGTCCTCTACAATGATTAATAGATTCAGATCTTGGTCAATGCGAATGTCCATATTGTTTTCTTTATCTATTTCCTAATTATGCTTTTTAACAAACGTTAGTTATTTGAAAAGGTGTAATTTAGGAGCAATCATGTTGTTTCAGCCTGAAGCTTGTTTGCTTCCCATATATATAAGGGAAACCAAGTCCAAGTTTAAAATCATCAATTGCAGAACAATTATTATATATACAATATTATTATTTTCAGTCATATTTGAAGAAAAGGATACAGAACTTCTATAAGATTTTAATAATACAATGGGCAAGATGGTTTTAATAAGTGGATATATTTGTGGTGTTCTACTATTTTGTTGATATTCAATCTTATGAGTTATTTGACTATCTCCATATTGGTCTTTTCTAATTATTTAAATCATTTAGATTTACCAAGGCACATTTGTTGTCTCTGTGTGTTATGCTTGATTGGTTTCTATAAGAAGTTGATTTAAGTCTTTCTAAGTGATTTACATTTATTGGTCTCTTCCCTGAGTTAAAACCCTTTAAATAAATCATCTTAGTTGGTTTCCTTCAAAGTAGAATTAAAATCCTTTCATAAAACCATAGTAACTTGAAGAGATATCAATGGGGTTTTAAAGAAGAGTCTAATAACCAACAGTCTTGCACATTTACACAAAGTGTTAACATTCAAAAAGTGCCAGGTAGTCAGAGTTAAGCCAAGTAGATAAATCTACAAATCATATAAATCTTGACCCCATTAACCCTATAGAATTAGGCACTGGTCATGATCACTTTATAACAACCTTTCAAACTTCAAAACCTAATAGTAGGAATAACTCTCAGCGTTACATCTATTTCACATCCATATGCCACTGTGAGTAGATTACTAAGGTCAATCAAATCTACATTAGCTATCAGAGTACACCTACCTAGGTCTAGTAGAGCCTAAAGAGAAGGGGGTTTTCAGTCACATCAACCCTATTTTGTTAGCCAAAAGCATTAAGAGAGATTGACAATCTCTTAAGGTTTATAACCTACATTTTTTAGACCTAATAGAATTGGTGACTCTACTGGAGAACATAAAAAAACCTGGTAGAAGACCATCTCAATAGAATCAAGAAATAAAGGAATCATAACTCTACTGGTGGAAATGACTCAAAAGATAACATCATTCCTCTTTAAGAGAGGTGGTGACTCTAACACCAAATCTTAGTCTCTTGAAACATGGATGGTAGGAGTTCTAAGACTAATGATAAAAAATCAAATGATAAGCAGTCATCCCCACCTTCAAAGGTCCCTGCTAAGAAGACTGGGATATCAAATTAGTTTAAACGCACTAATAATCAGAATACTCAGTACATTAGAATAGCTTATACTAACACATAAAAGTTTTACTCCTTTGCATGAATTAGAATTCCATGGGGAATTCCAATCTAAAAGTTATCATGCTTAGTCTAATCAAAACAGTTTTTGTCACATCCCAAAATTTGACTATATTTTACTTTGTACTTTTAAGTAATTAGTAGAAGATTATGTATGATTTAATTATTTGACATTTAGAGGAAATATTAGGAAAGATCAATGATATCATGAGATCATGTCTATGTCATTAGAATTAGCATGTGATTATATGTTGTATGAAGATAAGACTTTTACTAATGATGCACTGATCACAATTTGATGATTGTGAGTGATATCCAGGGAATAGATTAACAATCTCTGAGAAGGGAGGGGGAGTATCATCCAAGAGAAGTCGATAGATATGGGAAGGGATAGGTTATTTCCACCTAAGTTATGTGTTTTATAAACTTAGTGAACCTGGTTTATAGTGGTAAGTTGAGCTTGACTTATTTAGTCATTGACCAGGGCTTGATTGGTCTGTTATCGATCCTTCAATAAGAATCATTAAACTTATGTTTTGATTGAAGTAAGTTAAGCCAATTACGACCAATGTTAAGAAATGATCAATAATAGTAAAGTTATTTTATAACTTGAATTTCTATGGGGATCATAGTATAATTCTTGTCTTTTGGCATTTATGTAAGATAGAGAAGGGGGAGTATATCTCAACCTCAATCTCATATTTAGTTGAGTGCGAGGAACAATGTAAATGTACATTGTATGTATCAATCTTACGTTGTTATATTCATATATTTATTAAATATTAATGATTAAGTTTAACCTATTGTTTTTAAGTCATTAAGCACTCAAGAGATTGTGGGATGATTAAATTGAATGCAAACCACTTTCCCTGGAATGTGGAGCTTGACTCCTTAGTCCTCAATGTTATGGAGAGAGTGTGGAGAATCTTTGAAGTTGATTTGGGAGTGGTTCTTAAAACCATCATCTCCACTAAGTTCTAGAAACCTTCATGGGATCCTTATTAAGCATATTATCTGCCTTATATTTCGCAAATTGTAAACACGTGGGGATAAGCCTTTTTGAAAAAGAAAATTTTTTGATGAGCATGGAGGTTAAACATAGTGGATAACTAAAATCTCCCTTAGCTCTCGCAGTGTTTTGTTTCAAAAACCTCCACGATGGTCAAGAGTGAGAGTGGTCTTAAAGACCAACTACCCACTTCTTGCATGTTATCTAAAATTTGTTAAAAGGCAAAGATTCTACCTATCTTATCGTGGTTATGTGGAAATGAAAAAGCCTTTAAGAAGGTCATTTTAGTAGACAAATCAATCAATTATCCCATCCCACACAAATGTAAGACATATGGTGAAGGCTAATGGTCATATGCTTTAGGGCATCAGGAAACCCTTCTCGGTACAACAAAGTAGATACCCAATATATATCTCTATCTACAAGGAAAAGAATGAATATACAATTTATCTTCATCTGTACCTACAACAAAAAGATAGTGTTATTACTGTCAAAGGCTAAAGATTAAAGATCGATCCATAGCATGGGGAATCTATACATGCAGGCGTGCCACCAGCGGATTTGAACAAGAACATATCATGGTTTAAGTATATGGGCATGTGGACGACTTACATTCTCATCCTCTTCTTTTCTTGGCTCATCATCTTTTCTATCTTTGGGATGCACTCCTAAGACAGCTTGGACCATCATTAATCTTTGTCATTTTGTGCAAATTCTAGCCGTAGTTGAAGTCGCAGAGTAATGGACGAAGAAATTGTTGCTGCCAATAGTTGCCCTAACCTGTGTCCAGATACAAGAATGGCTTCCAAACTCGTCAATTCCTCCTTTCATTTGATTCCCTGAAAGTCTCCCTGATACACTCATGAGGACAAGCACACAAATAGAGTGGATAGCAAATAGTGAAAAGGTGAAAAACTTCGTGCATGAAGCGGGTGCCTTCTTTCGAGCAAGGCAAATAGTGAACGTAGTTTAGAAGAAGATGCCTTGAACTCAGCATAGAGAGAATAAGGATGGGAAAGAAGCAAAATAAAGGATTACTTAGGTGTGATGAGCTCAGGTATGAGTCGATCATGTCCTTAGTTCTATGATTTCATTTAATATCAAATACAACGAAATACTTTTATTTTATCATTAATTCTATCTCTTATAAGAAAGTAGAAATATCTTTAAGAGATTATGATATACCAAAGTGAGTAAATAGCCTATTGCTGAGAGTGATATCGTAGCTATGTATACATAATGTAGTACTCTTGAATTCATAGTCAATACTATGAAAGTTGTGGTTCCAATTTGATGATCATATGTGTATTGAATCTATTGAAGACTTATTGTTCTCAAAATTAGCTACACTTGTTTTTGTAGACAACCCCTATGAAACTTGTCCATTTTGTAGCCTACACTCTAAGTTCACACATTGAGACAAGTTCTCTTGGTCTCACGCGAAGTCATCTGACATCTTAGAATGGTTTGTGACAGTCTCTTAAGTTGATTCCTCACGATTCACAAAAATCAACTAGGTCATGAGCCTTTCAAAATATCGGTTTTGATCATTTTAAGGTGTTAGAGAATTTTTAAGTATTCATGTGCAGAGTCAGTTAAAATGACCACTCTTACATATTTTTGTGTTTCACATGCAAGGTCGGCCAAAATTGCCACTTTTACATGTTTTGTTTGTCTCATTTTTTATTAACATGCATGAGCAGCAAAAATTACCGCCCATGCATGTTCTTTGTCATGTTTTCTAATATGTAATGGCGGTCATTAGTGCTGCTCTTACATGAGGTACCTAACTCATGAGTTGTTGGTCATTTTTACCGCCATAGCATGATCTCGCAAATCTCAAACTCAAGTGTCATTAATGGCGCTTGTGTCGCCATTAATACATTGTTTTAAACCTTTTAAAAGCATTTTAGTCATTGTTCTTTTTAGTTTTCATTCTCAACTTCTCGAGATAAGTCATCTAATCCTCTATGAAGTTGATCAAACCACAAAACTCATGGATTGAGCAGATTTCATGTCTAGGGTTTTCACTGTTATTACCAGGTAGGATGGCATTTCTCCTATTTTTATTTTTTGTTTTTTCTTCCTTCTATTAGGGTTTATTTGTAATACAAATGTTTGTTTGTGATTTATGTAATTGTTTTTGTTTTGGTTAAGTCATCATTTTGCATGTTTGTGATTATCCTACCAAAGCCCTAGTAGAATGTTTGTGTGTTTTTCTTTACCGTTCCTTGTTCATTATCGGTGGATCTCATCATGCCCTAATCTTAGCGCAAGCAACAGTTTTTAGATGATGATTGTGAAACTTAGGTTTTGCCTATCTTGTAACATGTATTGACAGTCATTTTCACCACCAATACATGGTCCTGCCCTTATAGATGTAAGGGTGGTAGTTTTCACCGCCCTCACATTCTTTCCTTGTGTTGTAACATGTATCAGCGGTGAAAAAGTCCACCAATACATATGTTTGATTTTTGTCTTCCTTTCATGTAAGGGCGGCAAAATCCGCCGCCCCTACATGAAAACTCAATTTTTTCCCTCAAACATGCTCAAGCGGGCATTTTTGCCGCCCATACGCTGATACATATGTTTAAAGTTTTTCCTTATGTAAGGGCGGTCATTTTGACTGCCCTTACACATTAAACTTGTATATCTTCTCCTACATGTAACGGCGACCCTTTTTGACGACCTTACATGTGAATATTAAAACCCTATTTTACCCTACATGCAATGGTAGTCAAATTGACTGACCTTGCATGGCAAATGACTTGTCCCTCATGCAGGAGCGATCATTTTGACCACCCATGCATATTTTCCTAAAATTTTCCTAACACTAGGAAATTTTGCCTTTCAAAACCTATTGACCCGCTTTCACCTTTTTCCCTGATTTACGCGCACTCCCGTGTTCATGATCGTCAATTCGCAATGACCCCAATTTACCCATTTATCCCCTAACTACAAGATCGTGGCTTTTTTGCAGTTTTTGACAAACATATGTGGTAAGCACCTTTTCCATTTTTCTCTTCAAAGCTAATGTCGGAGTCGTCTCCATCCAAAGCTAAGATCATGAAGTACAAATACCAAGGGGTCTTCCCTGTCACTTCAGTGCAGTCTAATGTTGATGAGATCAGGGATACAGAGATAGGGCATGTGGATATGGCAGAGTTCGTGGATAGAACCAAACAAACAAATCCTTCTAGACACATGCAGAAGATTATCGACAGCAACATTCACTTGGTTGCATCTTTTCCTATTGTTGCCCATAATCCTGAGTTTGTTCTTCAGATAGCCAGTCATTATAACAAGGATACTAGGACTGTGTCAGATTCCCAAGGGAATGTGATTATGAGACTGGATGCGGAATTTCTTGATAAGATCTTTATGTGTCCTCCTATTGAAAATATTAGACAAATTGATTTTACTCAAGGGCAAAAAGATTATGATGAAGATGTGGAAGCCACAAGGAAGTATATAAACAGTAAGTGGGAGAAGATTCCTCGGAGCAATTTGACCAGATGGCTGAAAGATCTCCCGAGGAGTGACTTTGTTGAGGAGGTCTGTGACTTGATTACACTTTTGAGTCCTATCAGAGGACTCCCTTCTTCATCCAAATTTCAAGAATGGATGTACACATATATCAAAGTGATTCTCAGGGGTGCACAGAAAATCTTTTGGGGGGAATAGATTAGTAATGATTTGCATGAGCAATTGGTGAGAGTCAATACCACCTTCAAGTTTTATATGACTTCATATCTAGTGTATGTTGTTGCGAGCATGAGAAGTTTTCCTGATCTCACTCAGGTTGGTGATAGGAGATTGGTTCCCGTGTATGAGTACTATCCTCAAATCACTCTAAAAGGATCAATCCATCATTTACATAGGGTTAATGATGTTTTCTTTTCAGTGTTTATGTGTTTGTGGGATAATGAACTGGTGCAGAAAAGAGTATCAAATGAAGCTTAGCAAGTGGTGAATTCTTTTGGTTATTTGTTCTTATAATTTCCAACTTTCACATATCTTAGAGTGGGATATTATCCTAGTTATCCATATATACTTCCACGATATCCTAGTGATAGGATTGTTCTCATGGAATTATGTAAGCAGCTGATTGTGGTACACAATAAACAAATGGAGTTGAAAAAGTCAAGGATTAAATTTCCAGTAGAAATTGGAAGGTACTCAGTCCAGTCAACTACCAAGGCAAAAACAATTGAATCTTAGATGCAACTAGTCACAATGAAGACTTTCAAGAAAAGAGATCATTTTGATTTCAGGAGGGTATAGAATAAAATCAAAATAAAGTCAACTTTCCACATACCAATGGTTGAAGATATTTGGGCCGATCTCAAGACACAAAATGAGATTAGGAAATTAGATTTTGCAAACTTCATTTGAGTCAGATTGAAGAGCTAGGCCTTGGAGATATTCCATAAGGAATGGAAGATGATGGGAATATTTTAGATCCTAAATACAATATTGAGAACATTGAGGCCTCACCCCTTCCAGAGGTCAAATGGTCAGTCAAAGAGGAGACTTCAATAAGGAAAAGGTTTCAACCAGTCCTGGCTAATACAAATGTATGGTTAGAGAGCAAAGGAATTAGTTTGAAAGAATTCCTTACTAGATCAAAAGCCAAGGTCCAAGAGCAAACGGGTAAAAAGGTGGAAAACCAGACCAAGAACAAAAGTGACACTCCTTCTAAGGTACATAAGCCAAAAATCAAATTTGTAACTAAAGGAGGAAAGAATCTAAAGGGGTTGTAGGAACCTCTAATGTCACTGAATCAGGTGTTGAAGACACAAATGTTGAGCAGATGGAGGTTGAGGATGTTGAAACTAAACATCAAAATATTGAGAAATCTAAAGATGCCCAACAAGAAGAAATGTCTAAAAAGCCTGTTGAGGAAGGTGAAATAGAACAAGGTAAGGATGAGAATGTAGAATAGAAACAACTTGGTGATTTACAACTTTCCCCACAGAAGGATCTTCCATCAGAATCCCAAGTTTCTACGCCTCTACTCCATGTTCCTGTTTCTGATAGTTTTCCTGTAGTTTCAAGTGTATTTCACCTATTTTTGTAATTTCTTCTGATAATACCCCCCCTCATTAAGAACAAGTTTTGGAACTATATTTGATTCTTCTAGTTCCATTCCAAGTTTATCTTCCCCATATTTTGATATTGGTGAACAATCTATTTTGGAACATCTTCTGGATGGTTCAGAGAAAGTTGTTGACACCGGTGTAGTTTTTACCAACACCAGTGCTATTGTGACCATAATAGGTTAAGTATCGATCCGGCAAAACAGGTTATGGATTCTTCTCTAAATGTTGGTGCTTATGTACTTCCTCCATGGTTGTCTGCATACACTCCTAAGAGAAAGAAATAATCTATTTCACCAGATGAGATTGATATTGAGAAGCTGTTGCCTATTAAATCAAAGACTCTAAAGAAGAAGCCGAGGACTATCTCCAGGCTCATTAATGAAAAAGGAATCAGATATGCAGAAATTGCCAAGCCACCAAAGGATGCTACTATTGACAATTTTGATATGAATGATTATATTGTCTCAAGAGTTCAGCTAGGTAAGCTAACTCATGAAGGTATTAAGGCAGATTTTCAAACTACTGCTAGCACTTTGCTTAAGAAATATGATGAGGTTAAGAAGGAGAAAGAGCAGTATAAAGCTAAAGCAGAACAACTTGCCATTGTTCTTCAGAAAATAGTGAAGTCATCTAAGATTGTGGAACCTATGGCGGTAACTGTAGAAGATCCTCTGATTCAAAAGGTGGAAAAAGCTTAGGCTAGAGGAAGAGTGGTTGGAGATATTGTGGAGCGGTTGCTAGCACAGGGAAGAGTTTTGTTGAAGACCACCGTAGAAAGAAAAGAAAAGATGGACAAAGCAAAAGCTAAACTTGATGACATTGTTGACTTACATTCTCAAGAACTGTAGGATCAGGAAGAAAGCTTAGAGGAGTGGATAGAGATGAAGAAAATTAAGATAAAGAATCTGATAGCCATTGGGGTCATCTCAAACTGGGAGTCTTATCTTAAGACTAAGGAATCTCTTTTTCACATCAATATAATAAAAGGCTTACTTGATGACTTGTGCCTAGTGCATGAAAATAGTGAAGACAGTAATGTCTCGCTTCTACACAGGTTGGAGGAACTCCCATGTACTCTGACAGGTGAAGGTCATAAGTTTCTCTCAGAAGAAGAAATGATAGATTCTTTTGAGAAAATGGTGCAATAGAAATTTGAAGATGAAGTTCCTACAATTATTTCAATGGATAGCCTTTATGATCATCATTCAACTTTTGAGAATCTAAAGGATAATCTTGACAAGCATGAGAAAGTAATAAAGGTCATCAAAGATGCAGTTATCAGGGCTCGCACTATATTAGAAAATACAGCCAAGCCAGATGTGTGCATGCGAAATGGTAGCCGTGCAAACCATATATCAGAACTTTTTTAAGAAAAATGATGGATCTAGCTGAAGTTCCTTTTCAAATACCTTAGTTTATTTTCATTCTTGTATATGTAAATTGAATTTTGTTATGAACATTCTCACATGTAATTTTCTAATATGTAATTACATATGAGATAAAAGAAGTCATAAGTCAAATAGGACTCTTTTGTTTGAATAAGTCAAAGTAGTTAGGATTTCCCTATTTTTTCTCCAGGCTCCTCCCTATAAATAAAGAGGGCCTCTATTGTATCTGATATATTTTAGTTATTAAAGTGAAACTCTGCCAAATTGAAGAGCATTTTGAAACTTTGTGTTCAAATTGTAAATCATATTTTATCAAGTGAATAGAAAAGCAAGCAATCATTCAATCTTTGCATTGGAATAACTTGTGGTGTATTGGAATTGTTCTTATGTCCTTTTCCTTATACTATCTTATATATTTGATCAAATTATAGTGTGAGTTTGGGTAATCTGGGAGATGTTCTAAAGCTAAATTTTGGAGACTTAGTGCTGCAATAATTATCTTTGGGTTTGTGATTTTGTGTTTGAGTAAAAGATATTGAAAAGACTATGAGCTACTATTATCTTTTATGATCGTGTGCTTTTATCGTAGTATTCGATGAAGACTTTGGGTTGTACCTTATCCTATTCGGTTCTAAATTTTAAATCAGCAAAAAGGAGCAACGATAGACTTTGTGCTTTCGTGGATTTATTGGTTATTTTTATTTATATTGTGAAATTGTTATTTTAAATTGTAAACATCATTTCTGAAAGAAGAGAAATGGGTGATATGGATTCACCCTAAAGATTAGTGTTAGAATAGATAAGTTTGAAAGCAGTTAGAAAAGGGAACCTCCCCTTGCTGAGAGGAGAGAAATTTATAATCATAGCTATGGCGATATAACCATTTTGTCATTGGTTAGCTAAACGACAAAATATTCACCCAATAGTTTTTTGGTGACTCTATTGGGGAAGAACGTGCAACTTAGAGCGTCACGCTTTGAGTTGAAGCATTTCATCCTCTTCCATTGTTTTAAGTTGTTTCCAAATCTTTGTTGAGTACATTGCATTCTGGAAGACTCACGGTATACAAGAGGCAAGAGAGCTCAAGGTATTATTGATCCTGTATTTGAATTAATGCAGCAAAATAACTTTTGTCTTTTGCCTCCACAACCTCGGCTTCAGCGAGCTAGGAGTTTTCCTCCTACCAACACCAAGTCTCCAATACCAAGTGAAGCTTCTAGCTCCAGTACTAATAGGGTTCTATCTGTTCGAATCCCTCAAAGGTTTGTCATTCCACCTTTCAATTAGCGCATAATGGCAGCTCAAGGTCCGTGGGGTAATACTTTTGGCCCTTTAAATTTGACGCCTCCATTGCATGAACTACCTCATAGTTCAAGGAAGAATTTCCCTAAATTCTATGGTGATGGGAAAGTCCATTCGGACGAACACATTACAGCTTTTTGTATAGCTTGTGGTGTGCTTGGGGTGGAACATGAAGATGTAGCAGTATGACTTTTTGTAGAAACATTGCAAGGTGCTGCTGCATATTGGTTTTACCACCTTCAAGCTCAAACCATAACTAGTTGAAATACTCTCAAAACCAAGTTTGAAGCTAGATTCAAGCCTGCAGAAGATGCACATGCCTTGTTAGCTCAACTAACACAGATGAAGAAAGAGCCACATTAAACCATGCGAGATTTCATCGCCAAGTTTAATAAATTGACAAATAGGATCCCTAAAACCGCTTAGCCAATGGCAGAAAATCTTAAATGTTTCTTCATCAATACTCAGCTCCTTGAGGTAAGCTTTCTGTTAAGGCAGGTTGGCCCTGCTAATCTTCCCACAGCTCAAATTTTGGCTATGGAGGTTGAAGATGATCTTATCCTTGCGGGTAAGATAAGAAGAGATTCGAATAGAAATAGAGGTCAGTCCTCTACTGATAAGTCTTCCACAAGAACCACAGATCCTATGGTGCAAAAGTTAGCAAATGAATTGCTAGCTTTGAAAAAGCAAATGTCCCAAGGTATGTCTGCTCCTTCTTCCCAACAATTCATATCAAGGCAATGCTACCAGAAATCAAGGGCAACACAATCTTATTCCACCAACACAAGGGAAGCTCGCCATTGAAGCAATGCCAGTCAATTCAACAGTTGGTTACTATGAAGCAGAACATGATAGTTCTTTCCAACCTGAATTGGATCAAGGGAATGATGCTAATCTTTTTATAGAAGGAGAAGAAGAATTAGCTGGTGACTCTACCATTGGTTCTCTGAATTACCAAGATGAAGCTGAAAGAGAAGGAGAAGTATATGATGGAGCATATGCTATTTTTACCAGGTCCCAAAATCAATCAAATTAGCAAGCTGATAAAGGGAAGTCAAGAGAAGAACCTCAACCTGTGGTCTCAATTGCCAAATGAGGAACTCCATTGCCTTTTCAATCAAAGGACCCGGTTGTCAATAAGCAAATAAGTTCATCTAACAATCCTGTTTCCTCTACTTTTGTTCCTCAGACTAGTACTACCCTGAATAAAACCCAGAATGATGGATTTCCTTCCTCTATATCTAGTTCATTTTAGCTATTTGACATAATAGACCATGCTAGGAAAACCAAAATCCAGATGTCTGAGGTAGTGTATTTACAAGCTAATCCTTAATAGTTTGATAGGTTAGCTAAATATGTGAAAAATAAGGTTGTCCCTACAAGGCAAGATTCTTCTAAGACTGCCCACGACTCCTCAAAGAACAAATCCACCCAAACTAATCTTGTCACTACTCCCATTGTTGCCCCAGGGAAAATAGAACCTTTCTATGTTTCTTTATTGGTCAATGGACACAAGTTAAGCAACTGTATAATAGACTATGGGGCTTCTGATAATGTCATGCCTACCAAAGTGGTAGATGCCCTCGGTCTTACTTTGACCAAGACCTTTGGGAGATATTTCTCAATGGAAAATAAGCAAGTGTCTTTGCTAGGCCAAATCAAAGATGCCCAATTCGCATTTGCAGCCTTTCCAGATAAGAGGATCAAGATGACCATTCTAGTGGCTGATGTTCCAGCTTCTTATGGCATTTTGCTTGGGAGTAATTTTTGTAAAGATGTAGGTCGAGAATTGAATATGGATCTATTAGAGGCAAGAATACCCATTAAAGGTATTATGCAAAAGTTGCTTCCTGAGAAGGAGGCAAAATATATTGTTACCCAAACTAAAAATCCAAAAGCCCAAATCTTGTTTGAGTCTTCAAGAATGGGTAACTATTTCTTATCAACTAAAAATACTTCTAGTTCCTTAGACGAGAGTTCAGATATTTTAGATGGAAAATCAGAAGAGTATTCAGATGAAAGTGCAGATGAGAATGTTATCCTATTTTTTCCTCTGTTCAGAGCCAAATAGTCCACCTGGTATTTTCCTTGAAAATCCCTCTTTAAGGTCCCTATAAAGCAAAAGTGCCAAATTTTCTAAGAAACCTTGCCTAAAGAATCTTACCATTGGAAAGAGCTTGAAAAAATAGGCAAGTTTGCTTTTTACAGCACCCTGAAATTCGGCCAAACAAAGAAGTTATTCATGGTCAAAAGTTTAGGTCAACATATAGTTCAAATGTTCATTTGGCGGGCTTGCAGATCTCCATCGGCCTTAGAAGATGTTGAAAAAATTAGGTTTTATGCATTTTTTGAATGTATATCGGGCCAAGGAGAGACATATACATTTTGGGAATCTCCCGCAGGTCCCTGGGAATATTCCCAGTTTGTATATCGGCGATATGCAAGTGAGACATACAAGGTATATTGTGCATCTATCGCATTTTTCAAGTTTCCCCTTTTGTATGTTTGGAAGGTTTGTATGTTTGCCTTTGTAATTTCAACATACAAGCAAATATACATTCGCTGGAAGGATGCAAGGGCAGATACAAGGATGGAATATACATCGCAGATCCCCAGAATATTCGCTGAATGTATATTGGGTCTGCATGTATATTTGGCTCATACAATGGAGATATACAAGGAAAGAAATATACAAAGCAGGAGATACATTGTAGGGGATGCATTGCAGGGGATGCATTATAGGAATATTCCCTCTTGTATATCAGGTTTCAAGTGCATTTTGTGTTGTATGTTTGCACATGCAACGAAAGGGTACAAGGTTTTCAAACATGCAGATGCATCCGCTACAGTGGAATGCACATTCGGCCTTGTATGTTTCTTTGTATATTTCACTTGTATGTTTTGAATATTCATGTGAAACATATAGAGAAACATACAAAGGCCGAATGTGCAAGAGGTGGGGCCTGTGCGCATGCAAGGCCGATTGTATATCAGAGATACAAGGGACCTTCGCCAGAGATACATTTGCTATAGTGGCTTGTATATTTTGCTTTGTATGTTTTCACATACAAAACCAATATACAAACGTTTATATACAAGCCGGACCCGATTGCATTTTTAACTTGTTTTATTAAAATTTTCGGGTCCACCTTGTATATGGGCGATTGTATATTATGATATACAAGTTAGTGATATACAAAGATCGAAGATACAGGCCGGACCCGACAGAGCAGTCAAATACAGTTAATGGTCAGTTTGGGGTCCGCGGCTTGTATGTTTGCAGATACAAAGGAGGTTAGATACAACCCAGATTTCAAAATGTTTCCCATCTGCTTTTTAAGAGTTTGAAGTCCGTGACTTGTATATACAAGGGCGATTGTATGCATATGTGAGTCATGATTACAAAGGGCAAAATGCACGTTTGCATGTGCTAGTTGTTTGTATATTTGCTTGTATCTTTGCATATACAAGCCGATATGCAAGGGAGTTTTCAGCCAGACATGATGCATCGGTAACTTATGTTTGGGTCTTTCTGAAGGCCGAAGGAGGGTGCAGTTCTTCAACGATGGGTCCCAGCTTTGGTATAGCGACAAATCAGGAGGTGCCACGTGGCAGCGGCGAATGCATATACAAAGGCTCTTGCATATACAAAGCAATTTCAAATGCATCTTTCTGGAGCGATTGCAGAGGCCTTTTGGCGCCAAAGAGCAGAGATACATACAAAGGGGTTTGTACATGTAAAGTCAGATTCAGAGCTATCTTCAGAAGTCGATATACATGCAGATGCAGAAGCGATATATACAGGCAGTTGACCAGATCTTTGACTGCCTGTATCTTCCCCATTTCAGTGAATTTCAACATGCTGTAGGAGGCAAAAGTACATATTTTTGCCTCCTCTTTCATTTGAGTAGGTTTTTGGGGGGATTTTCCAGTTTTCATTTTTCAGATCTGGCTTTACATGTTTTGGCCAGCGCAACATTTTAGCAGCGACATTTGATATTCAAACACAGATATTTGTTGCATTTATTGCTACAAATCGATGAGTATGCAACTTGCATTGAAGACCTGGAAAATCTCTTCTATCTGCCCAGTTTCAGATCTTTTTGTACCATAACTTCTTGCAGGTGGACATCCCTTCAGGCAGAGATATTTTCTAATACACAGCCCATCAGCAAAATTAATGGGAAGGGGCTGAGGCCAAAATGAAATGATATATATACATGTAAAACCAGATGTATAGGGGTTGGTTGTTCTTCTGGGCTATTCTTTGTAATGGCTATTTGGCCTCTATGATCAATATAAACTGGTATTTTTGCCTTTCTCTTATTATTTTTTGGCCTGTGTCTGCTCTTCTGGACCTCTCTAAAATTAATATGGGTCTATGTAATGTCTTTCCAGCTATGAGATTATTATTGTGTCTATTCAGTTGTAGCCAAAGACATTTAAATCTGGTGTATCACTTAGTTTATTTCAGCATTTCTTTTTAGCATTCCTTCTAACCCTTTTCCCAGCAAGCATTAGCACTAGGTTTAGATGAATTTCTCTGAGCATTAGGCTTAGAGAGAGGAAGTCGGCCTTCTTCGGAGGTCTGATCTCATTTAGCAAAGTCCCACACTTAGAGATCAGTCCCATGTTACTCCAGTTTGCAGAGGTTCCACGGCTGTATGCAAGGGTGCAAAACTATGTGATAACAACTTTGGCATGCTCGGTGGGACCAGTTCGATGAACTTCTCATTAAGATACTAAGAGATTTTTGGTATTTCTCCTAGTATTACCAGCCTTTGGAGGTGATACAAACAATACTATGGTGACTCTACTAAACGAATCAGCTGGATTCAGTAGCCCAAGTATCTAAACAAATTTTAAAGATCAGGATTTTGGTGGTTTTCCTGGCCTATTCAGCTTCAAGAAGCATTGTAATCACTTGGCAACTCCCTCTCTGGTTTGTATCTAGTCTTTTCTGGGTTGCAGACCTATTTTGCTCTAATTCTGACATGTTTATGAATATCCAGCATTTAGAGGCCATAGAATGTCACAATTTTATGGGAGTCATGGCTATTCCCCTACCCCTAATCCAAATTCTAGCTATTGGCCCCCATATCAGCAATACCAGGCCCCCAATGCCTCTGAATTTGCTCCAAACAACCCCTCTCCTCATTGCAGTCAGCAGTACAAGCAAGAGCATTTTCAAACCACTCTGGTCCATCCTTGTTTGCAGCATGTCCATTCTTATAGTCAGCCTTGTGAAACCCTTTATGCTCAAAATCAAGCCTGCAATCTCCCTAGTCAGTCCCAAAATGCTGATTTGGGTAGCATTAAAGGTTAGTTATTAGATTTCAAAAGGCAAATGTTAGAAATAGATAGAGAAGCACAGTATAACGAGCAGTAGGAGGAGCTCGCCTACCAGGTTTTTTTGCACCAGCAGGAGGTAGAAAATAGAAGAGTGCATGAAGAGGAACGCTTGAACAAGCAAATAAATGGTTTCTCTCCTATTCCCAGCTTCAAGCAGGTCCATCCCCCAAACCAAGGTGAATATGTGAATGTGGTGGCTCAGGCTTCTATATTATGGCGGCCTTCTTGGGCTAATCATCCTGGTTATAAAATGCCGAATCTTGTGAAGGCCAATCCTCTCATGTCAGTTCAAAATCAAGAGGAGGAAAGGGTTGTAGAATCCAGGCCTGTCATAATCCCAAGTTTCAGACATCCCTCTACCTTGAAGGTTCCAAGTTGGAAAGGGCCATCTCTTCCACTCTGCGAAAACCCTTCACCAAACATACAAATGGAAAAATGCTCTGGCATTCAACCAGCAAAAGAAGAGCAAAATAGGGTTTTGTTGGCTCCATGTCAAAGGTTGGAAACTCAGCCAGCCCTCACTCTTCCAAATCCATTCTTTGAGGAGCAGGTTCCTAACTTCAGAATACCAAGCTTCAAGCATGATGAGTCTCCTGAATTGAATAGTCCAAGCTCCAAAGGGTCTCATCCACCGAAGGAACCTATACTTAAACAAGAGCACCCTAGACTCCATAAGTTTCCAGGCTTCAACACCTATATCCCTTCACAGGCCCCTGTTCCTATGCAAACTCAAGCTATCACTCCCCAAGAACAAATTTATATAGAACCCTCTCCCTTCCTAGAAATTCAAGAAGATATTCAGGCCTCTTTCCCTAATGCTATTTCAATCAAAAAGGGTGGGCAAGTTGTCTACCAGGATTTTTGGAAAGATGAGCCAAAAGAGGAGGTGGAAGAAGATAAAACTAATGAGGAGCAGTTTGTTCCTGCACTCACAAGGATGGAATTGTTTGAACCTATTGCACCTGTGAGTATTGTTAATGTCACATTAGAAATGGATGATGCTGCCCTACTTCATGAGCTACCCGACTACGTTGAAGATGAAGAATATGTGCAGCTGGTTGTGAACAGGTAGCAACAAGAGACTGCAGAAAATCATAACAAATTGCTACAGTTTGGGGCTAAGCATGACAGTGAGGTTCCAAACCATAAAGAAGGCCAAACTTACTGCCCTATGATAGATGGTACAAAGGCTAATTATGTTGATGTGCTTGAGGATCTCCCATGCTTTATTGAAAATACTAAAGGGACTAAACATGGACAAGCGCAAATTGAAGATTTGTTCTTTGTTATCCAACAGGGATATCAACTTCTTGGTGGGGAATTTTTCTCTTTTGAACATGTACAAGGCTCATTGTTTGAGCCTAAATCAAAAAATTATGAACATCTTATTCATAAGGTACAGGAAGCCATATTTATAATGGAATCATAGGAGTTAGAGTTTTCAGACCAACAAGAAGAGGAAGATTGCAGCCATGATGACATTATGTCAGCTTTCTTGGATTCTTTGAGGGATGAAGGAAAAAACCATGAGGTCTCAGGTCAGCTGTTTCGCACACAAGAGCAACATGATAGAAGGGTGGAGGTCACCAGCATACCAAATGAAGAGCAAGAAGAGAAAAAATCAGAGCATTCAAGGGGATGCCCAATCAGGCATCTAGCCCAGCTGGAGACATATCAAGAGGAGTCACCACTTATCATGCTTACCTCTAAGCATGAAGTTGAGCATCGAAATGGGTGGGATCAACCCATTTATTCACCACAAGTTAGCAACATCAACAATCAGTCCAGGTGGATAGGTGAGTTTATCTCCATTTTGTGGGGGGTGTTTTGTCAATTTGTCATATGTACATTTTCCCCTTATCTCTTTTTAACTGCCCACAAGAATGGGAAACATTGTAAATTGTTAAGGAGGGGTAGTTATTTTCAAGAACCAGTTAATGGCTTTGTTTAAGGTCATGTCTAACTAGTTAGTTTAGAGTTAGAAGTAGGTTTCATTTCTGTTGTAGTTTTCCCTTTCCATAAGTGCTTCTACATAGGTTGCATTGTCATTAGGAGAATGCAGACCCCTTCCCCTTTTTGTGTTTTGGAGGCAGTTCCAGTTTTCCAGCATGTTTTAGGTGTGACTCTAAGCCCAATGGATGCAATAAGGCCACTGATCTTATGTTTAGCAGGCAAACATCCCATAGATGTTGCCAAGAATGTTATCCTATTTTTTCCTCTGTTCAGAGCCAAATAGTCGACCTGGTATTTTCCTTGAAAATCCCTCTTTAAGGTCCCTATAAAGCAAAAGTGCCAAATTTCCTAAGAAGCCTTGCCTAAAGAACCTTACCATTGGAAAGAGCTTGAAAAAATAGGCAGGTTTGTTTTTTACAACACCCTAAAATTTGGCCAAACAAAGAAGTTATTCATGGTCAAAAGTTTGGGTCAACATACAGTTCAAATGTTCATTTGGCGGGCTTGCAGATCTCCATCGGCCTTAGAAGATGTTGAAAAAATTAGGTTTTATGCATTTTCTGAATGTATATCGGGCCAAGGAGAGACATATACATTTTGGGAATCTCCCGCAGGTCCCTGGGAATATTCCCAGTTTGTATATCGGCGATATGCAAGTGAGACATACAAGGTATATTGTGCATCTTTCGCATTTTTCTTCAAGTTTCCCCTTTTGTATGTTTGGAAGGTTTGTATGTTTGCCTTTGTAATTTCAACATACAAGCAAATATACATTCGCTGGAAGGATGCAAGGGCAGATACAAGGATGGAATATACATCGCAGATCCATGGAATATTCGTTGAATGTATATTGGGTCTGCATGTATATTTGGCTCATACAATGGAGATATACAAGGAAAGAAATATACAAAGTAGGAGATGCATTGCAGGGGATGCATTGCAGGAATATTCCCTCTTGTATATTGGGTTTCAAGTGCATTTTGTGTTGTATGTTTGCACATGCAATGAAAGGGTACAAGGTTTTCAAACATGCAGGTGCATCCGCTACAGTGGAATGCACATTCGGCCTTGTATGTTTCTTTGTATATTTCACTTGTATGTTTTGAATATACATGTGAAACATACAGAGAAACATACAAAGGCCGAATGTGCAAGAGGTGGGGCCCGCTGCATGCAAGGCCGATTGTATATCAGAGATACAAGGGACCTTCGCCAGAGATACATTTGCTGCAGTGGCTTGTATATTTTGCTTTGTATGTTTTCACATACAAAACTGATATACAAACGTTTATAAACAAGCCGGACCCGATTGCATTTTTAACTTGTTTTATTAAAATTTTCGGGTCCACCTTGTATATGGGCGATTGTATATTGCGATATACAAGTTAGTGATATATAAAGATTGGAGATACAGGTCGGACCTGACAGAGCAGTCAAATATAGTTAATGGTCAGTTTGGGGTCTGCGGCTTGTATGTTTGTAAATACAAAGGAGGTTAGATACAACCCGGATTTCAAAATGTTTCCCATCTGCTTTTTAAGAGTTTGAAGTTCGTGACTTGTATATACAAGGGTGATTGTATGCATATGCGAGTCACGATTACAAAGGGCAAAATGCACGTTTGCATGTGCTAGTTGTTTGTATATTTGCTTGTATCTTTGCATATACAAGCTGATATGCAAGGGAGTTTTCAGCCAGACATGATGCATCGGCAACTTATTTTTGGGTCTTTCTGAAGGCTAATGGAGGGTGCAATTCTTCAGCAATGGGTCCCGACTTTGGTACAACAGCAAATCAGGAGGTGCCACGTGGCAGCGACGAATGCAGATACAAAGGCTCTTGCATATACAAAGCAATTTCAAATGCATCTTTCTGAAGCGATTGCAGAGGCCTTTTGGCGCCAAAGAGCAAAGATACATACAAAGGGGTTTGTACATGTAAAGTCAGATTCAGAGCTATCTTCAGAAGCTGATATACATGCAGATGCAGAAGCGATATATACAAGCAGTTGACCAGATCTTTGACCGCCTGTATCTTCCCCATTTCAGTGAATTTTGACATGTTGTAGGAGGCAAAAGTACATATTTTTCCCTCATCTTTCATTTGAGTAGGTTTTTGGGGGGATTTTCCAGTTTTCATTTTTCAGATCCGGCTTTGCATGTTTTGGCCAGCGCGATGTTTCAGCAGAACATTTGATATTCAAACGCAGATATTTGTTGCATTTATTGCTACAAATTGATGACTATGCAGCTTGCATTGAAGACCTAGAAAATATCTTCTATCTACCCAGTTTCAAATCTTTTTGTGCCATAACTTCTTGCAGGTGGACGTCCCTTCAGGCAGAGATATTTTCTAATACACAGTCCATCGGTGAAATTGATGGGAAGGGGCTGAGGCCAAAATGAAATGATATATATACATGTAAAACCAGATGTATAGGGGTTGGTTGTTCTTCTGGGCTATTCTTTGTAATGGCTATTTGGCCTCTATGATCAATATAAACTGGTATTTTTGCCTTTCTCTTATTATTTTTTGGCCTGTGTCTGCTCTTCTGGACCTCTCTAAAATTAATATGGGTCTGTATAATGTCTTTCCAGCTATGAGATTATTACTGTGTCTATTCAGTTGCAGCCAAACACATTTAAATCTGGTGTATCACTTAGTTTATTTCAGCATTCCTTCTAACCCATTTCCCAGCAAGCATTAGCACTAGGTTTAGATGAATTTCTCTGAGCATTAGGCTTAGAGAGAGGAAGTCGGCCTTCTCCGGAGGTCTGATCTCATTTAGCAAAGTCCCACACTTAGAGATCAGTCCCATGTTACTGCAGTTTGCAGAGGTTTCACAGCTGTATGCAAGGGTGCAAAACTGAGTGATAATAGAGAGCATAGTGATGCCGGATTCCTCTCTTTCTGATGAAGAAGAATCTACTAGTTGTAGAAACATCAAAGTGAAAAATTCAAATGATGTTTGGGTTTTAGAATTTGATGGCAATTGTTCTTCCACCGGATCTGGAGCTGGGGTAGTTTTGATATCTCTACAAGGTGATATCTTTCCTTTCTCCTATAAGCTGCAATTCGACAATACCAATAACACCATTGAATACAAGTCCTTGTTGCTCGGAATGGAGGTTGCTCATGTTAAAGGTATTAAAAATCTTCATGCTCAAGGTGATGCTGAACTTGTAGTTTTTCAAGTGAGAAATATTTATCAAACCAAGAATGAAAGGTTGAGACATTACCACAATCGCATATGGGATTGCATCGAAGGTTTTAATGCTTTTGACATCTATGCAGTACCTAGAAAGTTTAATGATCGTGTTGATTCATTAGTTGTCTCTGCCACCCTTATGGTTCCCCATAAGGACTTCAAAGGTAACAAGTACACAATTGAGTTGGTTTTCCAACCCAGCATGCTAGATAATGCTAATCAATGGTAGGTCTTCAATGGTGATAATCAGATCATTGCCTTCTTAGAAAAGATAGATAACTTTGATGAACTCTATTTTGAAGGTAGCGATTCTCCACCACGTGAATATGTTTCTGAAATAGATTCACAAACTGGTGAGGAGTTTCTTCAGTTAAAAGGGAATAAGATTCCTAAAGGTTTGGTTTCTTTAGAAAAGTTATTTGATAGGCATGACAAATATATCAAAAAGCAACAACTTGATTCGAGTTCATCCATGGAATTCAAACAAGTAAATTTGAGTTCTGAAGCAGATCCCAAAATGGTTAACATTGGGAAGTGTTGCACTGCTGATGAGAAATTCAAATTCATTACACTTCTTCATCATTACATGGATGTTTTTGAATATTCATATGATGATCTTAAGTCTTTCAGATCTAAGGAGATTTAGCATGAGATTCCTCTCAAAGTTGGATCATTGCCTCACAAGCAAAAGTAGAGGCAATATAATCCTAAGATATCAGGTACTATTATGTCTGAAATCCAGAAAATGTTGAATGCAAGGATAATCTTTCCTATCCATCATTCTACCTGGATTGCAAATATTGTTCCTGTGAGAAAGAAGAACGTAGAAATCTGTATTTGTGTTGACTTCAAAAATCTCAACCAGTCTTCTTTAAAAGATAACTACCCATTGCCTATTATGGACCAAGTGTTGCAAACTATAACTGGTTCGGAGATGTTGTCTATGTTAGATGGTTTTTCAAGCTATAATCAAGTAGAGGTCAATGAAACAGATCAATACAAGACTACTTTCACAACACCTTGTGCACATTTGCATACCACAGGATGCTGTTTGGTTTTATCAATGCTGGCGCTACTTTCCAAAGAGCAATGGACCTCGCTTTCATAGACGAGATGGGGAAATTCATTATAGTGTACCTTGATGACTTGACCATTTTCTCTAAACAGCGTCAAGATCATGCCTACCATTTGCGACAGATTCTGGAACAGTGTCGTCAAAATAGTATTTCTCTTAATCCTAAGAAATCAGTTTTTGGGGTTACAGAGGGTAAGCTTCTCAGTCACATTGTGTCCAAAGAAGGTACTAAGATTGACTCAGAAAGAGTCAAGTCTATCCAGAGTCTACTTTGCCTGCCAGTAAGACTGCAGTTTATTCTTTCTTTAGAAAGGTGAATATTCTACGGAGGTTCATTCTAGAATTCGCAGAGAAAACCTGTCACATTGTCAACATGATGAAGGGTAAGGCTACTTTCCATTGGAGCGCAGAAGGTAAAGCAGCATTTGAGGACATTAAGAGAGCCATAGCTCATGCTCTAGTTCTAGTTTGTCTTGATTATACCAAGGACTTCATAATGTACAGTTATGCTTCTGAGCATACACTTTCAGCCATTCTTGTTCAACAGAATAAGAAAGGTGTGGAATCTCCTATTTCATTTATGAGTTGTCCTCTAAAGGCTCATGAATTGAAATACTCAAATATGGAGAAGCATGCTTATGTTGTGGTCAAGGCAGTGAAGCATTTCCAGTTTTATATTTTGAATTCACATATTGTTGTTTTGGTGCCAGACACGACAGTGAAATCTATCCTGACTCAACAGGAGTTTGGGACCAAAAGAGGCAATTGGATTGCCAAAATTTAAGAGTTTGATCTTGATATCAAACCTACCAAGCTTGTGCGTGGCAGAGGTTTGTGTCAGTTGATTACTGACAATGTACCAAAGGGAACAGGAAATGAAGAGGAAGAAGTTGAGGATATGCCAACTGTTCTCTTTGTTACTACTAAAAGATGAGTGGTATTCTAATATTGCTCATTTTCTTACCTATGGTGATTTTCCTTCTCATCTATCCTATAAAGAGAAGCAAACTATCAAATTGAAGGCTGCGAACTATGTCTTATGGGATAATGGTTTGTATAAAAGAAGCCTTGATGGAATTTTTCTCCGTTGTGTGGATAAAGCACAACAAAGCAAACTCCTGGAGTCTTTTCACAATTTGGCTTGTGGAGGACATCTTTCTACGCCTGTGACGGCTCATAAAATTTTGCAGGCTAGGTACTATTGGCCCACATTGTTTCAGGATGCATACAACTAGGTACGTAGATGTGAGTTATGTCAACAGTTTGTTGGAATGCCTAAGTTGGTTGCACTACCTCTCAAACCAGTTGTAATTGAAGAACCTTTTCAGTAATGGGGCATTGACTTCATTGGTACTGTGAACCCACTATCGAGTGTGAGACACAATTTTGTCCTCACTGCAAATGATTACTTCACCAAGTGGGTGGAGGCCATTCCAGTCAAGCATGCTACTTCTGAGGTGGTATGTAATTTTCTTAAGGAGAATATTATTTCCCGGTTTGGAATTCCAAACAAAATTGTAGAAGACAATGCTACTTGTTTCTCTTCCAACAAGATCACTAGTTTTTGCTATTAACATGGGATCATCCTTTCTCATTCTTCAAACTATTATCCGCAAGGAAATGGTCAGGCAGAATCTAGTAACAAAAATCTGGTTACCATTATTAGAAAACTGGTGGAAGATAATCAGAGAACTTGGCATAAAGCGTTGTTTGATGCTTTATGGGCAGACAGGATTACCCCCAAAAGGGCAATAGGTATGTCACCATTTCAGCTTCTATATGGTCTGAATGTAGAGATACCTATTACTTTGGAATTGTTGGCATTGAAGTTGGCAAAGGCAGTAGAAGATAGAACTTTTGAAAGTTCTATTGACAAAAGGATAATGTACCTCACTAAACTTGAAGAGCAGCGGGTTATGGTAGTAGATTGTATTGCTAAACATCAAAGTCAGGTAAAGAAACTCTTTGACAAGAAGGCGAAGGTTCAAGAATTTCAAATTGGAGATCAAGTCTTGTTATGGGACAAGAGGAGAGAACCAAAAGGAACGCATGGGAAGTTTGATTCCCTATGGAGAGGCCCGTTTGTCATTCATCAACTTTGTGGTGAAAATATCTTCTTGCTAGAATATATTGATGGAACACCATTCTTCCTACCTCACAGTGGACAACATCTGAAGCACTTCAATCCTTGAAGTATTAGATAAGTTCATTTATACATTTGTATATTTTTTTTGTGTTTTTATTTTTTGTTTTTGTTTAGTTTTTTGTGTCTTTTCTTTTTGGTAGCTTGACTCTATGGCCCAATGGCATGGATGAAGGCACTTAGAGACTGGATTCTTCTCCCTTTGATCATTTTAAAGAATGACCGAAGGAAGTTCCCCAGTTAGAGCCAGTTGTTGTTCTCAAAATCAGCTACGCTCATTTTTGTAGACACCCCCTACAAAACTTGTCCATTTCGTAGCCTACACTGTAAGTTCGCACATCGAGACAAGTTCTCTTGGTCTTGCATGAAGTCATCTGACATCTTAGAATGGTTTGTGACAGTCTCTTAAGTTGATTCCTCACAATTCACAAAAATCAACTAGGTCATGAGCCTGTCAAAATATCAATTTTCATCATTTTAAGGTGTTAGAGGATTTTTAAGTATTCATGTGCAGAGTCGGTTAAAATGAACCTTCTTACATATTTTTGTGTTTCACATGCAAGGTCGGCCAAAATTATCGCTTTTACATGTTTTGTTTGTCTCTTTTTTTATTAACATGCATGAGTAGCGAAAATCACCGCCCATGCATGTTCTTTGTCATATTTTCTAATATGTAACTGTGGTCATTAGTGCTACTCTTACATGAGGTACTTAACTCATGCGTTGTCAGTCATTTTTACCGCCGTAGCGTGATCTCGCAAGTCTCAAACTCAAGTGTCATTAATGGCGCTCGTGTCGCCATTAATACATTGTTTTAAACCTTTTAAAAGCATTTTAGTCATTGTTCTTTTTAGTTTTCATTCTCAACTTCTTGAGATAAGTCATCTAATCCTCTGTGAAGTCGATCGAGCCATGAAACTCATGGATTGAGCAGATTTCGCATCTAGGGTTTTCGTTGTTATTACTAGGTAGGATGACGTTTCTCCTATTTTTGTTTTTTGTTTTTCTTCCTTCTATTAGGGTTTGTTTGTAATACAAATGTTTGTTTGTGATTTATGTAATTATTTTTGTTTTGGTTAAGTCATCGTTTTGCATGTTTGTGATTATCCTACCAAAGCCCTAGTAGAATGTTCATGTGTTTTTCTTCACCATTCCTTGTTCATTATCAGCGGATCTCACCATGCTCTAATCTTAGCGCAAGCAGCAGTTTTTAGATGATGATTGTGAAACTTAGGTTTTGCCTATGTTGTAACATGTATTGACAGTCATTTTCACCGCCAATACATCTTTCTGCCCTTATAGATGTAAGGGCGGTGATTTTCGCCGCCCTCACATTCTTTCCTTATGTTGTAACATGTATCAGCGGTGAAAAGGTTTACTGATACATATGTTTGATTTTTGTCTTCCTTTCATGTAAGGGCGGCGAAATCTGTTGCCCCCACATGAAAACTCAGTTTTTTCCCTCAAACATGCTCAAGCAGGCATTTTTTCCGCTCATACGCCGATACATATGTTTGAAGTTTTTCCTTATGTAAGGGCGGTCATTTTGACCACCCTTACACATTAAACTTGTATATCTTCTCCTACATGTAATGGTGGCCCTTTTTGCCAACCTTACATGTGAATATTAAAACCCTATTTTACCCTACATCCAATGGCGGTCAAATTGACCGACCTTGCATGGCAAATGACTTGTCCCTCATGCAGGAGTGGTCATTTTCACCACCCATGCATATTTTCCTGAAATTTTCCTAACACTGGGAAAATTTGCCTTTCAAAGCCAATTGACTCGCTTTCACCTTTTTCACCTATTTACGCGCTCTCAAGCCCTTCAACGCACACTCCCATGTTCATGATCGTCAATTCGTAGTGACCCCAATTTACCCATTTTTCCCCTAACTGTGAGATCATGCCTTTTTACAGTTTTTGGCAAACGTCTGTGGTAAACACCTTTTCCAGTTTTCTCTTCAAAGCTGGTGTCGGAGCCATCTCCATCCAAAGCTAAGATCATGAAGTGCAAATACCAAGGGGTCTTCCCTGTCACTTCAGTGCAGTCTAATGTTGATGAGATCATGGATACAGAGATAGGGCATGTGGATATGACAGACCAAACAGACAAATCCTTCTAGACACATGTAGAAGATTATCGACAGCAACATTCACTTGGTTGCCTCTTTTCTTGTTGCTGCCCATAATCTTGAGTTTGTTCTTCAGATAGCCAGTCATTATAACAAGGATACTAGGACTGTGTCAGATTCCCAAGGGAATGTGATTATGAGATTGGATGCAAAATTTCTTGATAAGATGTTTATATATCCTCCTATTGAAAATATTGGACAAATTGATTTTGCTCAAGGGCAAAAAGATTATGATGAAGATGTGGAAGCCACAAGGAAGTATATAAGCAGTAAGTGATTGAAGATTCCTCGGAGCAATTTGACCAGATGGCCGAAAGATCTCCCGAGGAGTGACTTTGTCGAGGAGGTCTGTGACATGATTACACTTTTGAGTCGTATCAAAGGACTCCCTTCTTCATCCAAATTTCAAGAATGGATGTACACATATATCAAAGTGATTCTTTAGGGTACACAGAAAATCTTTTGGGGGGAACAGATTAGTAATGCTTTGCATGAGCAATTGGTGAGAGTCAATACCACCTTCAAGTTTTATATGACTTCATATCTGGTGTATGTTGCTACGAGCATGAGGAGTTTCCCTGGTCTCACTCAGGTTGGTGATAGGAGATTAGTTCCCGTGTATGAGTACTATCCTCAAATCCCTCTAAAAGGATCAATCCATCATTTCCATAGGGTTAATGATGCTTTCTTTTCAGTGTTTATGTGTTTGTGGGATAATGAACTGGTGCAAAAAAGAGTATCAGATGAATCTTCGCAAGTGGTGAATTCTTTTGGCTGTTTGTTCTTACAATTTCCAACTTTCACATATCTTAGAGTGGGATATTATCCTGGTTATCCATATATACTTCCACGATATCCCAGTGACAGGATTGTTCTCATGGAATTATGTAGGCAGCTGATTGTGGTACACAATAAACAAATGGAGTTGAAAAAGTTAGGGATTAAGTTTCCTGTAGAAATTGGAAGGTACTTAGTCCAGTCAGCTACCAAGGCAAAAACAGTTGAATCTGAGATGCAACTGGTCAGAATGAAGACTTTCAAGAAAAGAGATCATTTTGATTTCAAGAGGGTATAGGATAAAATCAAAAAAAAGTCAACTTTCCACATGCCAATGGTTGAAGATATTTGGGCCGATCTTAGGACACAAAATGAGATCAAGAAACTAGATTTTTGCAGACTTCATTTGAGTCAGATTGAAGAGTTGGGCCTTGTAGATATTCCAAAAGGAATGGAAGATGATGGGAATGTTTTAGATCCCAAATACAATATTGAGAACATTGAGGCCTCACCCCTTCCAGAGGTCAAATGGTCAATCAAAGAGGAGACTTCAATAAGTAAAAGGTTTCAACCAATCCTGGCTAATACAAACGTATGGTTAGAGAGCAAAGGAATTAGTTTGAAAGAATTCCATACTAGATCAAAAGCCAAGGTCCAAGAGTAAACAGGCAAAAAGGTGGAAAACTAGACCAAGAACAAAAGTGACACTCCTTCTTCTAAGGTACATAAGCCAAAAATCAAATTTGTAACTAAAGGAGGAAAGAAGAAAGGGGTTGTAGGAACCTCTAATGTCACTGAATCAGGTGCTGAAGACACAAATGTTGAGCAGATGGAGGTTGAGGATGTTGAAACTGATCAGCAAAATATTAATTAATCTAAAGATGCCCAACAAGCAGAAATGTCTGAAAAGCCTATTGAGGAAGGTGCAACAGAACAAGGTAAGGATGAGAATGTAGAACAGGAACAACTTGGTAATTTACAACCTTCCCCACAAAAGGATCTTCCATCAAAATCCCAATTTTCTACGCCTCTACTCCATGTTCCTATTTCTGATAGTTTTCCTATAGTTTCAAGTGTTCCTATTTCACCTATTTTTGTTATTTCTTCCGATAATACCCCCCCTCATTAAGAACAAGTTTTGGAACTGTATTTGATTCTTCTGGTTCCATTCCAAGTTTATCTTCCCCATCTTTTTATATTGGTGAACAATCTATTTTAGAACATCTTCTGGATGGTTCAGAGAAAGTTTTTGACATCGATGTAGTTTTTACCAACACCAGTCCTATTGTGACCAGAACAGGTGTAAGTATGGATCCGGTAAAATAGGTAATGGATTCTTCTCTGATTGTTGGTGCTTCTATACTTCCTCCATGGTTTTCTGCATACACTCCTAAGAGAAAGAAGCAAGTCATTTCACTAGATGAGATTGATATTGAGAAGTTGTTGCCTCTTAAATCAAAGACTCTGAAGAAGAAGGCCAAGACTGTCTCTAGGCTCATTAATGAAAAAGGAATCAGATATGCCGAAATTGCCAAGCCACCAGAGGATGCTACTATTGACAATTTTGATATGAATGATTATGTTGTCTCAAGAGCTGAGCTAGGTAAGCTAACTCATGGAGGTATTAAGGAAAATTTTTAAACTACTACCAGCACTTTGCTTGAGAAATATGATGAGGTTAAGAAGGAGAAAGAGCAGTATAAAGCTAAAGTAGAACAACTTCCCATTGTTCTTCAGAAAATAGTGAAGTCGTCTGAGATTGCGAAACCTATGGTGGTAACTGTAGAAGATCCTCTAATTCAAAAGGTGGGAAAATCTCAGGCTAGAGGAAGAGTGGTTGGAGATATTGTGGAGCGATTGCTAGCACAAGGAAGAGTTCTATTGAAGACCACCATAGAAAGAAAAGAAAGAATGGACAAAGAAAAAGCTGAGCTTGATGACATTATTGACTTACTTTCTCAAGAACTACAGGATCAAGAAGAAAGCTTAGAGGAGTGGATAGAGATGAAGAAGATTAAGATAAAGAATCTGATAGCCATTGGAGTCATCTCAAACTAGGAGTCTTATCTTAAGACTAAGGAATCTCTTGTTCACCACATCAATATAATAAAAGGCTTACTTGATGACTTGTGCCTAGTGCGTGAAAATAATGAAGACAGTAATGTCTTGCTTCTACACAGGTTGGAGGAACTCCCATGTACTCTGACAGGTGAAGGTCATAAGTTTCTCTCAGCAGAAGAAATGATAGATTCTTTTGAGAAAATGGTGCAACAGAAATTTGAAGATGAAGTGCTTACAATTATTTCAATTGATAGCCTTTATGATCATCATTCAACTTTTGAGAATCTAAAGGATAATCTTGACAAGCATGAGAAAGTAATAAAGGTCATCAAAGATGCAGTTATCAAGGCTCGCACTATATCAGAAAATACAGCCAAGCCAGATGTGTGCGTGCGAAATGGTAGTCGTACAAACCATATATCAGAACTTTTTTAAGAAAAATGATGGATCTAGCTGAAGTTCCTTTTCAAATACCTTAGTTTATTTTCATTCTTGTATATGTAATTTGAATTTTGTTATGAACATTCTCACATGTAATTTTCTAATATGTAATTACATATGAGATAAAAGAAGTCATAAGTCAAATAGGACTCTTTTGTTTGAATAAGTCAAAGTAGTTAGGATTTCCCTATTTTTTCTCTAGGCTCCTCCCTATAAATAAAGAGGGCCTCTATTGTATCTGATATATTTTAGTTATTGAAGCGAAACTCTGCCAAATTGAAGAGCATTTTGAGACTTTGTGTTCAAATTGTAAATCATATTTTATCAAGTGAATAGAAAAGCAAGCAATCGTTCAATCTTTGCATTGGAATAACTTGTGGTGTATTGGAAATTGTTCTTATGTCCTTTTCCTTATACTATCTTATCTATTTGATCAAATTATAGTGTGAGTGTGGGTAATCTGGGAGATGTTCAAAAGCTAAATTTTGGAGACTTTGTGCTGCAATAATTATCTTTGGGTTTGTGATTATATGTGTTTGAGTAAAAGATATTGAAAAGACTATGAGCTACTGTTATCTTTTATGATCGTGTGCTTTTATCATAGTATTCGGTGAAGACTTTGGGTTGTACCTTATCCTATTCGGTTCTAAATTTTAAATCAGCAAAAAGGAGCAATGATAGACTTTGTGCTTTCGTGGATTTCTTGGTTATTTTGATTTGTATTGTGAAATTGTTATTTTAAATTGTAAACATCATTTCTGAAAGAAGAGAAATGGGTGATATGGATTCACCCTAAAGATTAGTGTTAGAATAGATAAGTTTGAAAGTAGTTAGAAAAGGGAACCTCCCCTTGCTGAGAGGAGAGAAATTTCTAATCATAACTGTGGCGATATAACCATTTTGTCGTTGGTTAGCTAAACAACAAAATATTCACCCAACAAGACTGACATGTTGTAAGTGTTATGTTATAACTAAGGGTTAGTCAAAAACTTGTTTTAATCTGAGAACAGATATTAGCCTCTATGTGAACATTAAGACAATAGGCTTAGAGTTCATGATAGATTATGTGGTCGAGAGACTTGATAAAAAAATGTATGCATATACATTGCAGTTGTTGTGGAGGTTAAGAGGCCAAAAGGCTCTAACATATTGCATATCATGAAAACAATTAGTTATGTTGCCTTCAAGTAAGTATATATGTATGAGATCGAAAGGCTCAAGGTGTCCAAATGAGGGTATAAGTCCTAATGCCTTTATACTCTGAGCAATTTAGAATATGACTAGTAAATGTTGAATTATTACTACGTTATATTAGTAGTTAAAAACCTATGAGTCTAGGATGAGATTAGTTTTATCTGAGTTATTGTTTATTGTGATCACAAAGCTTGTGTTAGAAATCCTCTCTTCAAGAGAAATAGAAAGATATTGATCTCTTTTGAAATATCCAAGGTCGGAGATATGATATCATTTAGGTTTTTGACAACTATGAAGTAGAATATTCGAGATATTAATGAATCTCATGTATGAGTTCATAATTTATCTTAAAACAAAAGCTAGTGAACTTCAGAAGATCGATAAGATTATAAGTGTTGATATGTGATTAAAACTATTTGGATTATTGGATTGACCTTAGACAAAGGATGATTATTTTATTAATAGTGTATTCGTATTCCTCAAGTAATGAGGATCTTTATAGTACCTATGAGGTTTAAAGAAAACCATAATGCACTATACCTATGTTGTATTATCATATTATTGTACTAGGAATCGAAGTTAGTAATGGGAAACTAAGGAAAATGAAAATAGATTCTTTAAGTCGATGTTAAAGACTATGATAGTTCCATAGATGGAATCTTGCTAGTTTTCTCAAGGGACTTTTTGGAGGATGAAACATGGATAAAGATTTCTATGTGTGAAATAGAATTCCTCTTGTCAATTTGTAATACATATCCAAGGTAATAGGAGATCCAAGAAGGTGGAAACCTAGATATCCCTAATAGCTATTACTTATGTTATGTTATCTCGAGAGAAAGAGTGACCTAGGCAATGTAAAGATACAGATCTCTTAGTTTTGTTCTATAGAACTTATTTTAGTGCTATGTGCACAAAAGACAAAAATAGCTCAAGGTTGGGCATCACTAGAGTGATTTAGTCTAAGGTGGGGCATGTCGGGAGATTCGTAACTCAAACCCACATGATTGTAGTAACTATTATTGTTGATAGAGGTTTATGAGATTTATATATATTTATAAGTTCAAGTCCTAACTAATGTTGAAAGTTGATAGACATAAACAGACCAAGGGGTCGAAAGTAGATTATTATCTGTTATGATTCAAACCTATTAGGGTAAAAGGATTGACTTAGATCAAAGGAATAGATGTGAAATGATAGTATGCTTTTAGATATTATATGGGTGAGAATATACCTTGAGTACTATACTTATTCATGTTATGTGAAATGTGAATTCAAACAATGCCAAGTGGTCTACGAAACCTATAACTCTTATGTCGGGTGTGACATAGTTTATATTTCTATTTATTGGTTGACAGTGAAAGGTCGTGAAAACCATAGACCAAGACAAGAAGAGTCTTTGTAATACTTTATCAAATTTAAGTGATTCTATGATAATGTCAAAACTCATTTTGATGCATCGAAGATGCTTGATATTTGAGACAGAGAGTAGAATGACATAAAGTCATAAACCCTAGAAATTGCAAGTGTGCAATAAGGGATTCTTAAAAAGGTTAGAAATGCCTAAATCTTTATATTACAAATATATCCTAGATTAGGGATTTGTTCTAAGTCAGATTGACTAGAATGGAATTATAGTATAGACAAGTTTGTGTCTAGAGTTACTAATTAAAGAAAGTTAAACTATAGGATGAGATAGTCTCCAAGTCAAGTTGGGGTGGGTGAACATTATGACTACGTTCATTGTGAACATCTATTTAAATTGAAACTTTGGCCAAGGTAATGCATCCGTCTCTGCATGCATTAGTCGGTTCACCGTATCTGGATTGCATAACCTATTGGATGGATCATACTAGCTAGTGGGTTTCTAGGGGATTGTATGATTGATAGTGTTATGTAGGATACAACACCAGTACTCAGATGGAAAAAACCTGTTGGTTCCTTATATCTATACACTTCTTGAAGGGTAGGGCCACTTCTATTGGAAGTGTAATGTTAGAAATTGTCCTCCTCTATGGAATGGTACAATTTCCCTTAGTTTAGCTCCTCACTCTTGGTGGTCTCTCAACCTTTTCTTTTTTGGCCTTCCCAAAACCCTGATTGACTTAGTCTAGGAGCAATCTTTTCACTTTTTGAGGTAACTGATTGATGAAACTCAGAAATAGATTTGAGAATAGGGTCCCTTGGACCCCCAAAAATGTAGATCTGAGCTGAAATTGTGGGCTTGGACTTGGGCGCCCGCGCCCTAGTCCTCCCTAGTTTCATGGGATTTTGAATTTTGGTGGGGTGTCAGTTCCCGCCAAGTGCCTCGAGATTCTGTTTTCAAATTCTCAGTTTTCACGCGATATCGAGACGTTACTTCAAAATTTGAATTCCCTAAAGCTTGATATAAAAAGACATTTGCAATTCAATTTATCACACACAATTCTTATGCAAGCTTGATGCCAAAACTCTACTGCAATTTCCATTGAAGATCAGTGACTTGTTGAAGTTATTTGAAGTATTCTTTATTTTCTATCTTGGAGACAATGGATGAAGGTTAGGAATCAAGATCTTGAGTCTATCTTGCTCTTCCTAGGGTTTGTACACCTTTTGCATGATCAGGAGAAGGGTTGAAGCCTCCAACAGCAAGCTTGGAGATCCTCCACGGACATTGCTGATTCACCTTCTTATTCATGCATATCTTCATTTGCTTCATCTCCTTGAGGTGAAGTTGTATGTATTTATTGTTGCAAAGCAAGTTGTTGATCTTCCCTTGATTGAGACATCTAGGGTTTGATTTTATGCATACACACATTGTTAGGTTTGCACACACTTCTATATAGTCGTAATAATTTCCTTCTTTGGTATGTGCAGATCGTGCTTCACAGGTTCTGATGAAAAGAAGCTATAGGAAGAAGGATATTGGAGGTACAGTCGTGACAAACTTTCAAATTTTTAGATTCTAAGACTTACGGGACATTGGAGTAGGCACCCTAGTCCAACCAGGTGTTTCCTCCGAGATCTAGAAGCCATTTTACAGTCCCTGACACCCTGTTCAGAAGATTTTCCTGTTTAAAACTTTGCAAGACATTGGAGCGGGTGCCCTAGTCCAAGTAGCCCTCAAAATCTGAGTACTGTGTCTCTGGAACCTCTCCTCTGCAGTTTTGTAATCAGTTTTGCCAATTGTTTCATTAGTTTTTGTATATTCTTGATATGAGGCATAATTAGGGTTTTACTTGGTTAAAAGGAAAACACTTGGTGAAATCTTGATTAGGGCCTTAGGTTTCATAACCATGCGAGCATAAAAGGGGAGGAAAAGTGATTAGAAGCCCATTTCAACAATCTTTGTCTTCCCCAATGCTTAGCGGTGAGAAAGGGTAGTATTTGACCTAGTAAACAAAACTATCACGTTTCACCCTAAACAGGAAGGTGTGTGGGGGACCGCCGGTATGTGGTTGGAGGAAAAGCACTCGGATGATGCTCTCCCTTTGAAGCAAAAGATTCACAGAGGCTTGTGAGAATAGATATCAATATTCCAGATGCAGTGTATTCCATGTTATGACTTATGACGGTCAAATTTATGAGGTAAAGCTATTATTTATGCTAAGTGTAGTTTTTGTATTGTAAATGAAAAGTGAAAGGATTTCTCTATGATTCTATCTTTGATTATGATATGATTTCAAGGTTGAAATTATATAGAAAGTTGTACTTTTCTAGTGATTGTGCAAATGATATTTAATTAAAAAACAATTCTCATATTTACCATGTTAATTTACTTTCTAGTAAATTCTTGAGTTTATTCAAGTATTATGAGAATAGATGTTACGGATTTGATATTCTAGACCAGTATAGACCCGACCCTTAAAAGTAGCTTGAGTTTGAGGCACATCTTGAACGGGTACAAAAGCAAGTAGAATATGATTATAAAATGTCACTGCAATAGGGTGGGGGATTTCAAAATGATTCTATTGACCAAATAGAGTCCACAGAAACTCAAGGCAGTCCACAAAAGGACACAAGAAATGCTGATGAAGTGCAATAGGACTTACAAAATTTACAGGAAGAACTTAGGCTAGCCAAACTAAAGGAAGAGGAGGAATGTATAAAACAAGAATTACAACAAATAAAGTCTAGAAGTACAACAAGTAGCTCAAAGTATGTACTTCCCCATAAGAAAGGTGGGCATGTTCTTACAAGCCATTCACAAGGATCACATCAGAATACAGGTGGTTCAAATACTTCAAAAGCACCACAAAATCCAAGTAATACTAGCTATGTGCAGTAGAACATTCCATGATGAAACCTATGAACACATAATGTTCATATTGCTTCCCAACATACGGCTAATGCCTATCCACCTCCTAGTCAACAACATGTTCCACATCACCAGCAAAATATAAATACAAATCCATACCATAATGTACAATAACATCCACCTCACCATCACCACCAACAATACTAGCCAAACCAAAACCTACAGGGACCCCTAAATATAAACAAATATAGGCAACTAGATTTGTCTGGGTATCAAATATGTCCTAATCCCATTGACAATGATCTGAGAAATGCAATCCCAACATTTTCTGGAAATAACGTTGTTGCAACAGATGAACATATTAGAAACTTGAAAACAGTTATGGATAGATATGAAGTGCAATATGAAGATGTCCTCATGAAATTATTCATGATATCTCTGATAGAAGATGGTATGGATTGGTATAAGAATTTGCTTGATGCTTCAGTCAGTTCTTTTGAAGACTTTAAAAACTAGTTCAAAAAGCAGTATGGGAGTCATTTTGTTCCAAATTTTTCTATACATGAATTGACAAGCATTCAAAATAACTACAATGAGTCAGTAGTGGATTTCAACCAGAGGTTTTCAAAACTATACCATAAAATATCATTTGAAATGAACCCTCTTGATGGTATGGACCTAGCCCTGCATCTCAAGGCGTTTGACCCCAAAACTGGGTATGAACTCTGAAATAGAACCCCTATGACCCTTGCAAAAGCTTAAAAGGCCATTGTGAATATTGAAAACAATAGAAGAGCTACTAGAAATTTTGGTAAAGGGGAAAATATCAAAATTCCACAAAATTCTAACAACCATCAGACTAGGCAAACAAATTATTATAGAAATGAAAGGCCTAGGTTACAACACAAATTAGAAGGATGGGAGACCTGTGGATAAAAAAAAAAAATAGAACTATGGTAAAGACACCCCTAATCCCTTAAAGATACAAGGGACGCATGTGGTAGAAAATAATTAATGGTGCTTGGCATGCAACCTACCACAATCACCTGAATACTATGTAGTGGCCCAATCATTACAAGAAAATGAAATATCTTATGATCAAGATACGGATGATCATACTATAAACATGTTGGGAGTGAGACCTCACCAAATTGATGAAGAGTACTCATCCTTTGAAGAAGATGGGTTTGAATATGATGTCAGTAACCAGAGGTACAATGTTAATATGGGTCAACAAGAAGTATTCTCTAATCAAGAATATAATAATGAAGGAACCAATTACATACACAACATATTCCCACATTTCCAGATAAGAAAGCCCACTGAAGAAGAGAAAAGAGCTCTTACAATTGTTGTTGTGGCTCAGGCCAGAACTAATTACAATCTGAGGAATAGAACTGTAAATGTAGACCAAGGAACACCCAGAGGCTTGTTCATCAAAGAACCAAATCATAAGAAGGGTACCTTGGATAACTAGAAGAAAGGAGAAATTCAGAAAAATACAAATAAGGAAATATCAAGGGGTGAGCAAAATAAGACAAAGGATAGTGGTAAATAGCAATCCAAAGAGAAAGGCTCAAATAAAGAAAAAAATAGAGCAAATCAACATTACTCCTTCATTGGACATAACACAAGCATTGTCCCAAATAAAGATGTCATTACCATTACTTGAAATGATGAAAATAGATGAATACAGAGATAATGCTTTGAAATTGATTTCAAATATACCAAGTCAACATGAAAATCAAAACAAAAACAAAGATGGGCCAGAAAACAAAGTAAACAATCTTGGACAAGAGGTTATGAGAACTCCTGAAATTTATCTTGGTGATGCCATAACAAAGAATCCTTCCCATAGTGACCCATTCTATATAACAGTATTGATCAACAACAAACTGGCAAGAAATTGTATGATTGATTCTGGAGCTGCAATAAACATTATGCCAATAGATTTTATGAAAGAATTAGGCTTGTGGGTGGACATGACATATGGTAAATGCTATGCAATGGATAATAGGTCCATCCATCCTTGTTGTTGGAGTTATGAAGGACGTGGAATTGAAATTGGCCTCATGTCCTAAAGCCACTTATAGAATTGATATTAATGTAGTAGATACTCCACCAAACTATGGAATTTTGTTATCTAGACAATGGACTGCTGCAGTAGGAGGAAATGTCCAACTAGACTTATCATATGCAACAATACCAGTAAATGGGAAGGAAGTCAAGTTGTGTAGAGAGCCAAGATATGAAAATATAACAGAACATTTGGATCCAAACCAGATGAATTTTTTGTGTGATGTAGATCTTGGGAGTTCTAGGATTGAAAAATCACAGCCTAAGTTACAAAACACAGAACCAATAAAAAGAGAGGCTCAATTAGATAAACATGGTGTATGGCAAATTTATTTTGATGGTGCATGTAGTAAAGGAGGGAATGGGGTAGGAGTAGTATTCATTTCACCAACAGGCAAGACATTCAAGTATTCATTTTTGTTGACCTTTGAATGCACTAATAATATCGTTGAATATGAGGCATTGTTGTTGGTATTGAACATTGCTCTAAGACATGGAATCAAACTGCTAGTAGTATATGGAGACTCTGAATTAATTATCTCACAGATCAGGGCAAAATATTCATCAAAGAACAAAAGGTTAAAACAATATATAAATGTTGTTTGGGACACCATTAAACTTTTTGATGCATTTTTATAGACTGGATAGAAAGATCCAAAAACATAATGGCAGATTTCTTGGCAAATGTGGCTCTGAAGGGAGATGATATTACATTATCAGGAATAAAAGAAGTGGAATTCAAGACTAGGCCTACAATCCATGATATTATTTATAATTGGCAAGTATTCAATGATGATGAGGATCTGATTAAGTTCCTTCACTGTGTAGACCAATATGAATCCCAGGAAATAGATTTCAATGCATTTGTGGAAGAGGTGGATGGCAAGGAAACTCTTTTTGGGCAAGAAGTGGTGCAGCTCAAAACAAACAAAATACCTAAAGGTCTTGTAGCCCTAGAAAGAGTGTTTGATGGACAAGACAAATATAATCTCAAACTTGCACCAGTCAATCTTAAGGATGTTGAGGAGATTAATCTAGGAACAAAGATAGCTCCTAAGAAGGACTACATTGGAAAAAGGATCAACCTTAAAATCAAAGAAATGCTTATATCCCTGCTTAGAAGATATAAACATGTGTTTGCTTGGCCCTATGACGATTTAAAGGCATACATAGAAGACTTATTCCAACATGAAATACCATTGAAACCTAATGCCAAACCATTCAGATAGAGGCAAAGACCTATAAATCCTACGTTGGCACCTAAAATGCAAGAGGAACTCATGAAGCTTAGAGAAGGAGGTATTATCAAACCAATTAGACACTCCTCTTGGGTATCAAACCTGGTACCTATAAGAAAAAAGAATGGTGATATAAGATTTTGCGTAGATTTCAGAAATTTAAATATCTCATCACTAAAAGATAACTATCCTCTTCCAAACATGGAGATAATGTTACAAGTGACAGGATGTGAATTATTGTCCATGATGGATGGCTTCTCTAGGTACAACCAAGTAAAGGTTAAGGAATTGGAACAATATAAGACTGCTTTTACAACACCTTGGGGTACCTATGTCTATGTGAGAATGCCTTTTGGACTCACAAATGCTAGGGCAACATTTCAAATGGCCATGGATGTAGCCTTTGCTAATCTAATTAACATGATAATGGTGGTTTATCAGGATGATCTTACAACATATTCTAAAAGGGCAGAAGATCCTAGTGAACATCTAGAAAATATTTTCATTAGGGCATTAGAATATGGTATTTCCCTAAACCCAAAGAAATGCCTTTTTGTTGTGACAAAGGGTAAACTGCTAGGATGCATAGTCTCAAAGCATGGCATAAGGATTGACCCTGAAAGAGTAGAGGCTATTGATAAAATTCCTATTCCAAAAACTCTGAAAGCTATTCAGTCTTTCTTTGGACAAATAAATTTTGTCAGGAGATTTGTTCCCAACTTTGTAGAAATAGTTAAGCCAGTTTCAAGAATGTTGAAAAAGGGTGCAAAAATAGATTGGACTAAGGAGGCAGCTGATGCATTTATATCCATTAAGAAATCTATTAAAGAAGCTCCTATATTAAAATCTCTAGACTTTGATAAGCCATTCCAAATATTCTCTTTTGCATCTTTTCATACAGTGGCGGTTGTAATGTTATTATCTTTTATATATCTCTAAATAAGTGAGTATCTTATCACAAAATCTTGTGATTGCAAGCAATAAAACTATACATATAAGTCTTTAAGAGAGATATATCTATCTCTATCAACTTACTCATCTTGACTCCAAACTTTAAAAATAATGAACTCAAAAGATTTGGTCTCTAATTTCAGCTATATAAATATATATAGCATTTGGTTGAAATGGTTTAATGATGGTTATGCCATCATACCTCAGCCTAAGTACCTTGGCGGTATCTCAACCTTTTAGCAGAGACATGAGTATAAACATCGATTTCGCCCATAATAGGGTTCTACATACTATTGACCTAATCTAAATCAGTTAACTACACTGGTGTATTTCTCACCAATTAACATGCCCCTTTGATCTATATAGTTTCTATACAATAGACACATCTTTTACTTAGATCTCATTAGCCTTTTGGAATACATAGTTTACCTATGCTACAAATACATACAATTATCTTGGCTTCTATCAACATAGACTATATATTCATAGCATATAAGGAAAATAATAACATAGACTATATTCATAGCATATAAGGAAAATAATAACATAGACTATATTCATAGCATATAAGGAAAATAACATCTATCGACCATATCTTATCGATGGTTGTTTTATCCTAACGTAGTTTTTTTGACAAAATCAACTTAATGGATCTTGACGTCAAATCGACGATTGTCAAGTCAAAACCCAAACTCTGACCAAATAGGTCGAACACAACTGGCTAAATCTCGACGAGGGTTCACTAAATATTATAAGCACAAGACTTAGATGGAAACAACTTGTTCCTTTCCATACGTCTATTCACTTCTCTCCAATGATGCTCTCCCTCTCTTTCTTGGAGGGTGGAAACCTATTTTCTGGTTACAACTTACATTCACCAAACTGAGATTAGTATATCATTAGTCAATCCATAAACCTTATGAATAAATAATCTTGAAATCATATAATCACATGCCTAAATTCTATGCATATAAACTCAAACTTATGAAATCATTGATTCATCCTGACATTTTCACTAAATGTTAAATCATTAATCCATGCAAAGTTATCTACCAATTACATAAAAGTTAAAAGTAAAACATAGTCAAAATTTGGGGTGTGACATATCTCCCCCCATAAGATTCATCATCCTCGATGATCCAATGTATCCAAAACAATAACATAGAGTTTTTGTGTTCAACTTTGAAAAGCATAAAACAAATGAGGAAATTTCTGATGAAAATCACGGTAATCTTCACATGTGGCACTATCTTCTGCATACTGGTCCCACTAGACCTTGCACTGAGTAACCTCTCTATTACGCAAGCATAGCTTGTGAACTTTGAGCACTTTGAGAGGCTCGATCATGACCACTCCTAGGTCCTGTACCTGTAAAGCATTCCAATCAAGAATATGATTATCACCTGTTATATACTTTTTCAAATATGAAACATGAAAAACATTATGCATTCTAGCAAGAGCTGGTGGTAAAGTGATTTTGTAGGCAATATTCGGATTGATCACTTCGAGAACTATGAAGGGTCCTACATATCTAGGAGCTAATTTGGAAGAGTTCCCAAACTTTATGGAACTTTTCTAAGGTGTGACCCTCAAAAGAACTTTTTCACAAATAACTTCTTTAGAGAAAAAATGATAATACTTATCATTGCTATAAATACTTATGTGAAATTGTAACACTAACCTTATGTGTTTCCAAAGATGTCGTTATCTTTTAGATATCTCTAAATAAGTATCTTACCATAGAATTTTGCACAATTACAAATAAAAAAACTATACATATAAGTTTTTAAGAGAGATATATCTATCTCTGTCAACTTACTCATCTTGACTCCAAACTTTAAAAATAGTGAACTCAAAAGATTCGGTCTCTAATTTTAGGGATATAAATATATATAGCATTCGGTCAAGTTGGTTTAATGATGGTTATCCCATCATACCTAAGCCTTACCTTGGCCTTATCTCAGCCTTTTAGTAGAGACATGAGTATAAACATCAATTTGGCCCATAACGGGGTTCTACATACTATCGACCTAATCTGAATCACTTAATTATACTTAGTGTATTTCTCACCAATTAACAAGTCCTTTCAATTTGTATAGTTTCTATACAACAAATACATATTTTACTTAGATCTCATTGGCCTTTTAGCCTTGTTATCTTACAAATACATATAGTTATCTTGGCTTTTAAAGGTATAAGAAGAAAAAAAAGATCATAGAAGAGTAAAGGCCATTCAGCCTTATGATCACTCAATATTTATACAAACATGTCTGTCATATAAAAGAACACTGAAGTATTCTAAACTTATTGGATTTACACATGCATAGATAATCTATGTTTATCAACTTAAGCACATAGTGATATTCTATGTTTATCAACTTATACTCAGTGGAAAAATACTTGGTTCATCGACCATATAAATGTAGAGACAATCTAAGACTATTAGCCATAAAACACACAGTCTAATTCTGTCAGCCATAAAACATAGATAAACTCTTAGTAAGTTGGCCAAGTAGATATACAAACAAATACACTAAGTAAGTTGGCCTTAGATATACATAGTGATACTCTAAGCAAGTCGGCCTTAGATATACATAGTGATTCACTAAACATATCAGCTATGTAAACATAGTGGGTGTTGGTGCCTGGATTCACTGACAGTTTCTGAGCAATTTTCATGCAGGCACCATCCCAAAATATCCAAAAAAATTTAAGTTTTGGGGCCCCTCAATGTTTTTCAGCATCTGTATTATAGTTCTTGAGGAGGTGGTCTTCATGTTTTCTCCATCGGCATGAGTTTGTATTTGTCTTGGCGATCATGATGGTAGCAGTCATATCTTCTTCCATCGCCAAGACTTTGTGCTATCGGCGAAGGAGTTTCATGTTGGGCCGATGGCATTTGTTTGGCCGATGGATATCTACCGGCGAGAGTAGTATTGTCGGCCAAGCAGTTTTTTGTGGCGCCGATAGGCGCGGGTCACACCGACAGGGGAGTATGGAGTGGACCGTCGGCGAGACTTTTGCTATCGGCAGAGGGGTCTTGACCTCTGCCGATATCATTTTTCTGGCCGATGGGGATTTGGGCGTTGTGTTCATCGGTATGACAATGTGTGTCGACGAGGGAGATTTGTGCTTTGCCGATGGGTCTTCTCTGGCCAATGTGGAAGTTGGAGGCTTTAGGGAGGTGTTCGTCGGTGTGACTAAGGGTGTCGGCCAGTGTTTTTTCAGTTGCTCCAATGATGTGTGTCTGGCCGATGGGAGCGAGGAGTTCGGTCATCGGAGTGACCTTGGCTATCGGGGGCAGTGCTTTGTGGTCCGCCGATGGAGAGTGTTTAGCCGATAGTGGAGTAGAGTGTGGCTCGTTGGTGCGTCGGTATGACTCGACATATCAGCAAGCGTCTTTTTTTGTTGTGCCGATGGCGTGTGTCTCGCCGAAGACCTGAGTATGGTGTGGTGGTCAGTGTGACTGGCTGTGTCGGCAGGGATGGAATGTGTTGGCCCGATGGTCTTTCTCTGGCCGACAAGGGATTGCGATGGGCTTCATCGGTGTAACACATGAGGTCAGCCAGAGGATTTTTTTGATGTTCCAATGGAGGGAGTCACGGCGACGGAGGGTGTGTTTTGTTTGCCATCGGCAAGACCGTTGAGATCGGAAGGAGTTTTTTGGAGCGGGCCGATGGTATAGGTTTGGGCGATGGGCTTTGGGCTAAGAGGCGTGTGTCGAGCGTGGCAAAAGCGCTCGACACTTAGTATGTGGGTGGCCATGTTTTTAAAATGCTAAAGTTGTCTTCGCACCATGCATGTGGGACTAATTCTCCTACATAATTTGAACCTTCAGAAAATGCACTTTGGCGGGAACTCCCCATTTGAACGCAGTGATAGTTTTCTCGATGGTTGCGGGTTGTTGGGCCATCAATGGCGACTATAGCAGGAGTATGGGCGATGGTACAAGCGATTAAACTACCCGATTGTGAATGAAGACTCCCAGATGGCGGCGCAAGGCTCGAGGCCTCCCTTATCTGCTGCATTGATGGCTTCTGAGCGCCATTCCCTCTGATGGATGTATCTGGCAGATTTTTTATTTCTAGCCATGTAATTAATTGCTGAATGTACATGGTCCTGTATAAATGGTTTTGGCTGTGTTACTTTTGAGAGGTTGGACGTTTTTGGGCTTTCTACTCTGGCTCTGAACATAAGGTGTTCACATTTTGAAAGGCATTTTTTGCTACAGACTCGGTCCTTAGTCTGGTGTACTAATCTATCTTGGATTGTAAATGATGATTTTCTCTGTGATGACCTTCTATGCAGATTGATTTTAAATGAAAAACACCTGTGTGTGTATTGTTTCTGATTGTCTCTTGTATGTCATTTGTTTTCCTTTCAAACAGTTGTCAAGGACTTCCAAGTTTTTCAGTGTATGCATACTGTGTGTCTGATTTATTGCGTCTGCTCAAGGAGTGGTTAAATAGGCTTTTGATCAGATACAAAGGGAAATAGATTGCATCATAGGATCTGTTAAGCATGATCATTAATGATACTCTTTCTTGGACATGTTGCTGTTAGGCAGTAGCATTATTCTTAGGTCCTCTGGATATGAATTTATGTTGTCATGGGGAGACATTTACAGTCTTAGATATGACTCTGCTGCCCAGATAAGGCACTGGTTTGGGAATTTGTCTGTTCAATGGGTCTAGGAAAATCCCATCACTCCAAACACCATTTCAACCCATCTCATCACTTCCACCTGTTAGTTGTAGGATTAGGGTTAGGAACCTCTGCATGCTCTCATACCTAACCAGACATTATGTCCAAGAATGTTGCCAACCTTCTAATTTGTTACACAAATCTTGGTCCATACATGAGAGTATTCTTCCTGTTGCCGTCAAGTTAAATCCTTCTGTCATTGAGCTAGTCAAGGTCATACTTTTATCAAATAGGGACACCCCCCTTGGTGCGGCAGAACCAGAAGTGAAGGGGAGGAGCTCACGCAACCTCCTGTATTCAGTTGGCTGAATCTGCCTGTGCATTAGAACTGGCAAACCCTAATGCTGATTTAGAAGAAAAACCAACAGTGGGGTTCTAAGCTTATCACAAACACAGTAGTATACTAAGCATGTCGGCTTAATAGTTACATAATGATAGTGTCGAATACATATAAAAGGTTTTCAAACTTATAATAACATTTTCTTAGACAACAATGAACCTATGAGATCAAAGAAATAAGCAGGGCTTTCTATGATCCTTCAACAACCTCTTCAATCATTTCCATGATGAGCTCCAAAACCTCTTTTCCTATCATTGTCTCTCACAACAAAAATCTTTAAGCAGAGCTCTTTTTGTGTCTCTTTGTGTGTTGAGAAAATCTCCCTTGCGGTGATAAATAGAACTCCCTTTATTAACCGCATCCTCAACTCCTATAACAATGCCTTTAAAATTTCCACAAAGGCATGCAAATAAATGGAGGTGATGGTCATAAAGGACCACTCCAATAACCAATCAAAAAGCTCCTCCACTCTCCAAAACAGTTAGAGAGTAAAAGGGGATCAAACAATCACATACTTAACAATAACTTGCATAACATGGAATCTTTTTCCACTTTCATAAAAAAGTTTGTCGACCACCTCACTAGGTCTAACTACTTAAATCATATATATATAACCACAGGGTGAAGTAAAAAGCATCCACCACTTGTGTTACATTATTTCCAACATTCACAAGGATACAAGAATGGATAAGTTACCATAACAAAGCACTTATCGGAAATAACTGATAATAAAATAATTTAACCCCTAATTTAAATCATTATAATAACATAGACTATATTCATAACATATAAGGAAAATAATGCCCTCCCCCTCTCTATCTTGCAAAAACACTAGAGAATGGATAAGTTACCATAACAAAGCACTTTATCAGAAATCACTGATAATAAAATAATTTAACCCCTAATTTAAATCATTATAATAACATAGACTATATTCATAACATATAAGGAAAATAATGTCTATCGACCATATCTTATTGATGGTCATTTTATCCTGATGCAATTTTTTTTGACAAAACCAATGCCAATGGATCTTGACGTCAAATTGACGATTGTCGAGTCAAAACCCAAACCCTAACCAAATAGGTCAAACACAACTTGCCAAATCTCGATGAGGGTTCACTAAACATTATAAGCACAAGACTTAGATGGCAACAACATGTTCCTTTCCATACATCTATTCACTTCTCTCCAATGATGTTCTCCCTCTCTTTCTTGGAGGGTGGAAACTTGTTTCCTGGTTACAACTTTCATTCACCAAACTGGGATTAGTGCATCATTAGTCAAACCATAAACCTTATGAATAAATAATCTTGACATCATATAATCACATGTCTAAATTTTATGCATGTATAAACTCACCTGAAATCATTGATTCATCCTAATATTTTCACTAAACGTCAAATCATTAATCCATGCAAAGTCATCTACCAATTATATAAAAGTTAAAAGTAAAACATAGTCAAAATTTGGGGTGTGACATATCTTTCCCATAAGATTCATCATCCTTGATGATCCAATGTATCCAAAACAATAATATAGAGTTTTTGTGTTCAACTTTGAAAAGCATAAAACAAATGAGGAAATTTCTGATGAAAATCATGGTAATCTTCCCATGTGGCACTATCCTCTACATACTAGTCCCATTGGACCTTGCACTGAGTAACCTCTCTGTTACACAAGCGAAGCTTGTGACCTTTGAGCACTTTGAGAGGATAGATCATGGCCACTCCTGGGTCCTATTCCTGTAATGCATTCCAATCAAGAATATGATTATCACTTGTTATATACTTTTTCAAATATGAAACATGAAAAATATTATGCATTCTGGAAAGAGCTAGTGGTAAAGTGATTCTGTAGGCAACTAGATTGATCACTTCAAGAACTTTGAAGGATCCTACATATCTAGGAGCTAGTTTGGAAGAGTTCCCAAACTTTATGGAATGTTGTTGAGGTTTGACCCTCAAAAGAACTTTTTCTCCAATTGAGAATCGTCTTGGTGTATGCTTGGCATCAACGTAACTTTTTTGTCTATAATTTGCTTCTACCAACCTATTTCTGATAGGTTTTATCTGTCCTTCCATTTCTGATAAAATTTTTGGACCAATGTTAATCATATCTTCTAGCTTATCCCAGCTTATAGGAGTTCGGCATCTTCTTCCATACAATGCTTCAAATGGAGATATCTTGACAATAGAATTATAGGAGTTTTTATAAGCAAACCCCACAAGTGGTAGATACCCTTCCCACTTGTATTGTTGATCCATGCAATACATCATCAGCAAATCTTCTAGAACTTGATTTACCCTCTCAATCTGACCATCTGTCTCAGGGTGATAAGTTGAGCTTATATTGAGTTGAGTTCCCAAAGCTGAAAACAAAGTTTGCCAAAAGTTCACAATCATCTTCTAGTTTACAAATGAAACCCTAAATATGCTTATATATGCAACTACACACATTCTCACTAAGAATTTTGTATTTCAAACTTAATATGTCAGCCTGGGACCTAATTAATGGTCACAAAACTGACATTCAAATTTGGGACCTTCCTAAAATAGGGCAGGACAAGGGCGCTAGTGCCCATGCCCGTGGGTCCTTTTTCAAGGTAGGATAAAGTGCTACAATGTCCTTCATGCCCCATTTGACATGGGTTTTAGGCCATTTTCTTTCGAGAGTCAAAATCAAGATGCAAGATGCAAAACAAGGGACCTGGGAGCTAAACCTAGGAGGAAAAAGTCCAGGGAGACATTTTTTGACATATCATTTAGCCCCCACTTTAACGTATGTATAAATGCAAGGCCCATACATGCATTAAAGTATGGTTAAAACACAACAAACACATCAAGCACTTAAAGCTAATGCATACACAAAGATTGAGGAACTGTTCCTAGCCCCTAGTCTTAGGTAGACATTAGAGAAAACACATTACAGACATGCCAAACACAGTGAAGATAGTAATAGGCACTCAAAACACGAAGAAGAAAGTTACAATCATGTAAGACATGGAGAAGATAGTATTGAAGACACGCAAAACACAATGAATACAATGAATGCAGTGATTATTTCTTTTTCATTTTCACATATATGAATACAAATGCAAGTACATGAAAAGTAAACACACCACCCAAAATGCAGGAGGGCCTCATCACCACACATCTTTAGACTACAAATGAGGTAATAGACACACAATACAAATCAAGCACATCATACAAATCCCAAAGCATAGGAGGGACTCATCGCCACACATCTTTAGACTATGCTTGGGAACAAACACGCCGTACACACACACACATGGAAGACATGGAGAAAACATAGCAAACAATTGATGGAAGGAGCCTATTGCTAGGTTCACCACCATCTCAAGCACATTATAGGCACACCTGATGATTGGGCTTCACCACAACAACTGACAAATACACGCCTAAGGGAGGATACACCAACCCTGCCTGCTCGGAGGACTTTTAGAATAAAACAGATGTGCACTAGTGTGAGGCCCACCCTTGTGCGACCGTTTTAGTGACACTATTGGACCTATTTGTTTTGCCTTACCCATGCTTATGTTTTTTATTCATGGTATGGTGACCTTGTCCAATAGTCATTATGGTATTGTTGTGGATCTATTTATATGGTAGTTGTGTTAATTGTATATGCAAGATACATGTCTTGACTTGATAGATCATATATGATTTGACTATGATGAATTCGTTAGAAATGACCATGTTAATTCTCAATTTTTAGATGAGATATTGTTTGCTTTGCCCTTGTTTGTTTCAATTTTGAAAGTGAATGGATTTCAACGATATAGGAAAATTGGAAAGGATTGTATCTTTGAATATAGGCATAAATTTGTAATGTAGTTGAAAGTGTTACTTCTTGATTTTTGTGAAATGATGTGTAATTAAATTATAATATTCTAAGTGGGATTGAATTGTTGCAATGGTTATTAGAATACCTAATTTTGATGACTAGGAAAGGAATTGTGAAAAGGTTGAGATAAGGCTATGCATTGATATTTGAAAGTGACTGTATTGTGTTTGAAACACTTGGTTGTTGAGTGACTCTATGTGTGTATAATTCTTGTTGCTTCAGCTATTTATATGTTGGACATATTAATGTGTGTTGAAGCGTGCAGGCATTTCCATAGCCAATGGAATTTCAGAGGTCTACTAAGTAACCATGTATTTAACCAGTAATGCCAACTAAATCCCTAAGGTGGATTAAGGTTATTGTTGGAATTAGAATGATTGTAATGTGTTTTATTTGTACACTTTGATTTACGAGTCTCCTAAGGATGTCTAGTAGTGAGGGGGATGATGAGTTCTCATCCACATGTCTATTTTCATTCTTATACTTTAAGGGCTTTTAATTAATGATATTTTTGTAAGGTTTCACCTTATTATTGATCACCTTGAAAGTTTGTAATGGTGTATTGTTTTGGTTTGCACAAATTTTGTGCTAAATATTTATGAGCCTTTTTAAGTGGATTTATGAGCCCCCTTATGTTAATTATGGATAACTAATGACCCTAGGTCATACCCCTAGGGTCCAGGGGCATTGTTAGCATGTTAAATCTTGGTGTAACCCTTGTATGGTCACCTTAACTTACCCCTAGAGTAAAGTGACGAGTTTGGGAGATGTGAAAGGTGGGTGGCAAGTCACCATCCCACCTTAACTAACCCCACTCACCTAGAATAAGGTTACCCTTGTCCTTGAGTGCTTTGGAAGCTTCCAAAGCCTTCACATGTGTGAGACCTCTTCCCTATGCTCTCACACGTGTGAGAGCATTTGTGAGGAAACTTGTGTAGCATAGTTGAATGAGAAGGTGACAAGTGTCACTTCCTCATTCTTGTGGGGTCTCACATGTGTGATCCTCTCTCCCAATGCTATCACACATGTGTGAGAGCATTTGTGGGAGAGTGCGTACAATAGTTGAGTGGGAAGGTGACAATTGTCACCTCCTCATTCTTATGGGGTTGTGAGAGGGTTGTGTGGAAGAAGGAGAAGGTGACAAGTGTCACCTTCTCATTCATCAAGGCTTGGGGGAAAAGTCTATTATCTCCCTCTTTGTGAGGAGAGAGGGGTTCTTTTCTTTTTGGCTTGTTTTTGGTCTTTGGATTTGGGGAGGAGCTTGGATCTTGGAAAGGAATTTTTGAAGTGTTGGAGAACTCTTGTGTACATCTTCTTCAACTCCTTCAGACTTGGAGAGCTTGAGAGGTAAGCCCTCAAGAGTCTTCAAGCTTTTGGTAGTTGTTTACTTGCTTATGTAATGCATGTATTGGTATGCTCTTGTTTGGTTGTGTATTGTTTTTGTGTTAATGTTTTGGGATGGGTTGTTTATGGCAAATGCTCACCACTTGTGTGGAAGAAGCTTGCCTTGTGTTTGGGGTTTGGAGAGAGGTGAGAACCTCCTCGGGGAAATCTCACTCCTTGAGAGGAGTTCTTGTCTTGAGGCCTTATTTGAGATTGTGATTATGTTGGAGAGGCAAGAGTGCCCTCCTTGTGATTATTGGAATAATGAGATGGTTGAGTTGTTGTAGGAGATGCTATTGAGGACAATATGGTTAAGTTAATATATGAGAAGTAGTGTTGAAGAAATGAGAAGATGGTATTTGATGTCCTTCCCCTTGAGGAGAGTAGTCCACTCTCTCCCCCTTGTTTCAAGTCCATGGTTATGGATTTTGTGTTGTGAGTATCCTTGGTTGGGAATGTGCTTATTTGCTTGTGTGTGTGTGTTTGTTCCCCTTGAGCATCTGTGTATTTCGGGGTTACTTGTAGGCCTCCTAGCTCAGGGGAGGCTTGTGAGCAAGCCTATGGTTAGGTGGTGAGCACCTCCATTGGCTTTGTTTTGTTATTGTGATGGTTTTTGCAGGTTGTAGGATAAAGGAAGGGGAGGATGGAGAAAAGTCTCCTTGAGTTATTTTGTGTTGGCTAAGAGAAATGTTCTCTTATTGTAAGGCTATGTGGAAATCCTTGAGCCTTGAGTGCTCTTGTAAAAGGGAAGGGAAATGTAATTACCATGTTGTGTTTAGGTTTCTTATTGTATCTTTGAAAGGATGAAATAAATAAAGAAGTTTCATAGAATGAATTTATAGCATAATGGTTGTAAGGAAATATTTGATCTCTCTCTCTCTCTCTCTCTCTCTCTCTCTCTCTCTCTCTCTCTCTCTCTCTCTCTCTCTCTCTCTCTCTCTCTCTCTCTCTCTCTCTCTCTCTCTCATTTACTGTGTTGTAAGCGTACTCATAAAAGAGGAAAAATAAAAAGTTTTGAATGCCTACCTTGCTTCTACATAATCCATTTTGTATTAGTTATTTGTACAAAGAAAAATAAATAAATAAATAAATCCCTACCCTTGCATCTACTTATTCAAATTTTGTTATAGTTAAATTTTTAAAACAAAAAAAAAATATAGTCACTTTATATTTACCTTTGCTTGTAAAAAAAAGAAAATTAGTTAGTTAGATTTTAAAACAAAAAAAAATGTAGTCACTTTATATTTATATTTACCTTTGCTTGTTAAAAAAGGGGGGAGATTAATTAGTTAAATTTTAAAAACAAAAGTATAGTAACTTTGTATTTACTTTGTTGGTAAAAAAAAAGGGAGATTAGTTATATTGACTCTCAAAATAAAATAAAATAAAAGATTAAAGCATATATGTATTTTTTTATCTTTCATTTTATATAAAAGTCGTGTTGTTAAATTCTTAGTTTTTATTTATATATATTATATGTTCTCTGATTTATTTTGAGTGACTATATATAAAAAGTTAATTTTTTTATTACATTGAAAATGTCAAAGTAATAAGATTAGTGCTTCTGGCAAAACACTGTGTTGCTTTTTTTTTGTCTCAACGTTTTGGATCACACTCCATGATCCATCATTAGGAGAGGGAAGAGATTTGTATTCTCTTACTTTCCTCCTAATGATGGATCATGGAGTGTGATCCGAAACGTTGAGATTTAAAAAAAAAAAAGCAACACAGTTTTTCCCAGAAGCACTAATCTTATCATTATGGACTGTGGAAATATCATGTCTACAAATGCCAAATTTAGGGTTTATAAAAATAAAGAGGGCAAAGTTTGAGCGAAGATTTTTTTAAGTGTTGTTTTTCTTTCCCGTGGGCAGGGAGCCCCGACGGCCACGACCTACACAGGCCACCGCGGCCTGTGTAGCCCATGGTCGGCATGGTCGAGGCCCCTCCAAAGCCTCCTCTGTTATTCATTAAAACTCTACAAAATTTCATTTTGTTCACTCTACTTTTTATTTCAAAAATAAACCCTACTTTTATATATGGAAACCTTTGATATTTGTTGTATATTCTCAGTATGTGTGTGTGTGTGTGTGCACTTCCCTATTTTTGTATATACACAAAACTGTGTATATATAAAGAACTCTGTAAATACACAGTTCTATGTATATACAGAGTTCTTTATATATACACAGTTCTATGTATATACGGTTTGTCTAGTATATATATAAGAGCAACCTTCCCTTGTATGGAAAGATGGAAATAAATATTTAAGTGTAGTGTAATTGTTATTTCTAAAACTGTATAGAGAGAGGGAAATGTGAGGCCTACCTTTTTCATTCCCGTACATTTGACTATTTATTTTACTGTTGCTGATACATTTAGACTTGTGGGACTGTTGATCATGAATTTCTAGACTATTAGACTTTATGCTATATGTGGATTTGTTATGCTTAGTATGTTTACGATGTGTTTAGACCTAGATATTGCTTTACTGATGATGTTAGACATATGGTTTATATTATGATGTTATGGGAAAACTAATTGGGTGATGTTAGATAGAAAATTGTTATGTGATTCAATCTTGGGAATGGATGTTTGAAATGCAGAATTTAGAATCTAAATTGTAATGTGACTTCCTTGATGCTTATGTGAACTTGTGATTTTTTATGCGAGTGTATGTTTTAATTTGCTTCGGCTATTATATATGTATGTGGAATTAACTTTCCAATTGAGTGCGCAGGTATTTTTAACAAGCCATAGAAATTAGAGATTATTCCACACACGATGTTGTTATCCCTTGTGAAGTCGATCTAGTTCCACGAGGAACCAAGATCAACTTTGTGCATGATGAAATTCTATAATGTTGATTGCCTGTTGTTAGTCGGGTTAAGTCTACCACTCTTTTATTTTGAATTCTAATTGGTGTTGTAAGAATTTTGTCCTTGAATTTTATTTTTTAAATTTTAAATTTTGAGACCCCTTTTCATGTGCTTTAACTCAACCCTTGGTGCTCAAAATGAGATAAACTTGACCCTGGGTTGTAACCCTTGGGTCTAGGGACTTTTTTGACTTGGGTAACCCTTGGTAAACCTCCATTTGGTCACCTTAACTTCACCCTGAAGTTAAGTGACGAAATTGGAGGCATGGGAGGGAGAGGATGAGTGAGTTAAACACTCAACCCCATCCTTACCACTTCCCTAGGTTGGGGATGTCTCCAAGACCCCCAATTGTGGAGGACTTTACTCCAAGTCTCTCTCACAATTGGTGAGGGTACCTTGGATTTGTGTGGTCCCTCTTGGGAGGAAAGGAATGGGACACGTGTCACCCATTCCCTCTTAAGCTCCACTTTTCTCTCCCACATGTTTGAGAGAGGACAAGTGGAAGGGAGAGAGAGACTTGGGGATGGGTGAGTGACATGTGTCATCACCCATCCCATGGGTCTTGCTTGTAGTGGAGAGGGAGAGTGAGGAGGTGACAAGTGTCACCTCCCCATTCCTCAAAGCTCTTGGTTGAGTTTATTTTAATCCCACTTGGAGAAGGGTATGGGTTGTTGAATTTTTGGAAAATTTTATTGTTTAAATTTTTACTTTAGGGAAAAAGATAGAGAGAGTTTTGTGGCTTATGTTGGAGGAGGATTTGGAGAAGCTCTACATCAACCATCTACCATAATTGAGCTTTTAAAGGTTGGTTTCAAGGCTAAGGCCTTCCCTTATGTATTTTTATTTGCTTGTGTGATGCTATGTGTGAGTTCTATTGTTTGAGTTTTTATTTGTTATTGTGGGGAAAATTGTAAGGGTGTTGTAAGAGCCTCTCCCACTTGGGAGAAGATGTTCAACAAGTGTGGGGTGGGGGAGGAGTGAACCTCCTCGGGGTCATTACCTTGTTTTTGTGGTGTTGTAAGCCTTGAGGGCAATATATGGATAATTGCAATATGTGAAATGGCTTGAGAGCCAAATGGAAGCTTTGTGGAAATTGTGTTTAAAAGTGTTGGCTTGAGGCCTTATGAGGTATTTGTATTGGGATATTTGTAGGAGTGGCACTCTTGAGTTGAGTGTTGTCCACTCCCCTACCCCTTTGAACTCATCCTGGTTGAGTTCTTGTGTTGTGTTATCCATGGGTGTAAAAGAATTGTGTTTGGTTGTTTGAATGCTTTTTTGTGATGTGGAATGAGTTCCCTAGTGTGTGGATGACCTCCCTAGCTCGGGGGTGACCCACTTGCGGGTCTATGGTAGGGAGGAGAGCAAGATGTTGTGGCTTCTTTCCCCTTGTTGTGTTAATGCAGGTTCATTGAAGCTAAGTAGTGAAGTTGGAGAAAACACCTTGTTCTTGGAGTTGATATTTTATTTTCCTTTACTCTTGAGAGAGAGCTCGGCCTACTTAGGAGATTGTATCATTTGTTAGTTTTCAAAGAGGAGGACATTGTCATCTCTCTTGTTGTAAAAGTGTATTTTCTTATGTTGTGTATAAGCTATTTTCATTTGTAATAGAAAGTTAAAATTTGTTGATTTAATTCTTATCATTCAAAAAAAGTTGAAGGAAGAAAATTTGTTTTAAAAGTTAATTCATTTGTATGTAAATTTTAAATATATCAAATAGGAAAGTTGTGGTTTTAATTTTGAGACAAACAAGAAATTTGTATTTTGTTATTATGAAGAGAGAAAATTAGTTGATGTTAAGTAATAGAAGTATTTACTTAATTGTATTTATTTCTTTTCTTTAAAAATGAACATATTAGAAATACAATGAATATATTTTGATTAAAAAAAAAATGAGTTCCTTGCCTTATATATATATTGCCTATTTGTTTAAAAAAGAAAACTTACAAGTGTTTATAAATACAATAATATATATATATATATATATATATATATATATATATATATATATATATATATATATGCCATCATATGCATTTCATATGAGGCCACCATTAAACCTGCAAACAAAATCAAGAAGACAAAATGAGAGAAAGAGAAAGAAAGGGGAAAAGAAAACAAAGAGGAGAAAATGAGAAATGAGAAGAATAGGGTTAGGGTTTTACTCATAAGGAAAGTAATTTTTTTTTAATAGAGTGGATTTTAGGGCTTGTATTTAAAATTGCCCTTATATTCTTTTCATTTTTTTCTTTATTATTTTCCTCCTTGTGATTTAAAATTTTATTTTAAGAATGGGGTATTGTGATTAGATTTAAAGGGTAAAACTATATTCTTGTTGAAATATTATTTTTATTTGTTAGTGGATGTTAAACAATGGATTAGATCATGATAGAGGGATTTATTTGATTCAACCAAATTTATACAATTTAAATATTGAGAGGATTTGTTTTAAACAATCAGGGTAAATCTTAGATCATAAAACTTAACTTGACAAGGACGATTTAAACCTACATCGTTATTAATTTAAATTTAATATTCTTTTTAATCTGTTTGGGGTAATTTAATTAACGAAATTAAATTAAATGTTGTTTTAAACCTGACTCAGAAACCTAGTGAACTTTTTAAACAAAGTCAGTGAAACCTATTTCTGAAATCTGATCTACCAAGAAATTAGGAATAATGTAAATGATGCAGAGATAACTCTGATTGATCAAAAACATGAAGGAGAACAAATTGATCGAGCTTTGTTGAAAAACATTTAAAATTATAGAAAACGTGAAGGAGAACAAATTGATTGAGCTTTGTTGAAAAATATTTAAAATTATAGAAAACGTGAAGGAGAACAAATTGATCAGACTTTGTTGAAAAATGTTTAATTAACTTATTCAACTGATCTACACTTCAACTAGTGAGACGTACGTAATTTAACACCAATCAGTAAACTTTTTGATCAAATTAGTTTTAGTACAATAAACCCTACTCACGCCCGTGAGGCGTTATGCTGCCGGATTTTTCTAGAATTTTAGGGTTTAGCTAGGTTAGTGAAGTTTAACCTTGTTTGGGATTATAATATTGTTTGCCAAGTATCATCATTTGAATTTTGTATTTTATCATCCTCTCATGCATTTGGCTTTTGGCTATTGATTTTGACTTACGTCAAAATCCCTTCATTCACATAGGATAACTTAGGGTTTTCGATCGTTGATCCTAACCCTATTGGCAACGTTAACCGCGTCGCGATGACCCCCTAGTTGGCCTTCATTGCGATTGGTATGCGCACATGAACGCATTAACCCGCATTCAACTGTATTGTTTACGCCTTAAGTGTAACGCCACCGAGCACGCTTACGCGTGCGAGGGGGTTTCTAGGGAAGCATAGAAATTTTTTTTGATATTTCATGTCATGACCACATGACAAATGTGGACATGACACGTGTGATGTGTGTTGTGACCGCATGGGAAATGTGGGCATGACAGGAAAACTATTTTTCTAAACTAATTATTTTAACCTTTTAGAAAAGAAAACAATTGCATTGTTGTTTCCTACTTTAAACTATTATTTCATAAATGGCATTGGAGGGAGATAGATTTGAAAACCTTTAGACAAAATATCTTACTTGGAAAAATAGAACTTTGATCTTTTGAAAACTAGAAGCATTAAAAATAATAACATTAGTAAACTAAGCCTTTGAGAAATAATCTTCCCTTGAGGGAAGAGATTTCTCTCTCTTGCTTTCCTTCCACTTGCAATAAAAAATAGACTTGTGTGTGTCAAATGGTAATCTTGGTGTGCTTTTATAAACTTAAATTAGGGTTAGATGTGTTGCCCTAATTATTAGGGTGTTTGAACAACTTTTAAACCTTATTTTATCTTTCCTAATCTCACTTAAGTGAGAGATTTAATTTATTGAAGAGTTCTATAGTTGAATTTGATTTTCTCTTTTTAATATTATTGCACCTAATTCCTTTTAGTAGTGTTATGCTGGACAAAAATTTTAGAAACCTAACATTTGTTTTGATTCATTTACGGCACCTGAGTTGTTGAGTATTATGGCTTATATTGTTGAGTTGATTAAATAATAAATTTGTATAAATGTCTACGTTTTCGTCTTAATTTATTATAGTTGAGATTTTGGATGGCATGTAAATTCAATTATTTCCATGGATAGATTTTGGTAGTTAGAGTTGATTAGGTTATAATTTAGTCTCTTTTTATTTTCCACAATTTAGTGTAATTTAATTTAATGTAATTCTAGGGTTAGAGTTTCGACTTAGTTCAAAACCATTTTCTCACTTTCACCTAGGAAGCCCTAGGGATGGTTTCCATGGAGACCACCCCTCTTAGTGATGCCTGATTGTGATGCACACCCCCTTAGTGCTATCATCATCATAGGGATGACAAAGGGAGTTCGCATCATCTCGTACCTTGTTTGACTTCCCCATAGTTGTGTGACTCGCCTTACATGTGTTGTGAATGCAACCACGTTATGTGTGTGTCACCGAGAGCGCATGTTGCATGCAAGGGGTTTTAGAGTTAGATGGGAAATTTTTTTATTTTTCATGTCATGACCACATGGCAAATGTGGGAATGACAACTAGCTCAAGAGATACACCATCCCCACCTCCACAGAGAGCTTAAAATAAAAGGATATGCATGATATATCACCTCTACAAAGGGCTTTCTCATTGCAATATAAAATAAAGATGTGCACTCACACGGAGATACAACATCTCGCCTCTGTAGAGGGCTTACAACACTTCGTTAGTATCAAAATCATCAGACAACTTACCTTATTTATGCCCCCACCTTAAGGTGGTTGATATCATGTACCGATATCAAGCATGTTAAGGTAGGAAGAAAACACACAAGGGAACAAGAGCTTTCGCAAAGCCCATGCCCCTAGAAGTGACATGCACTTTACGATCACCAAATGTTCCCACAAACACATAATTTCCTGCAAAGAGAGGTTAGAAATCTTTCCATAAGATAATAACCACATCACATGATCAAAAGCAATGCATAAACATAATCACATCAAAAGTTGAGGTTATACTATGGATTCAGAACCCAAGCATAACCGTGGGGCTATACCGCAGAGATCTCAAAACTGAGTACAAGCAAAGTGAGATCTAAGATAAACAAAGTGCATGGAGCAATAATATTGTTATGGTTTGTTAGTGCGATAAGGCATCATCAAAATATTGTACAGAGTGATTCTACTAGCCAAGCTTCAAATAATATATATCAACCCATCGTCATGTCATTTTTTCTTACTTGTTGAAGGGACACATGGTTTGTATTAGTATTATTTGTTTTTCGGCATCCGCCAGCTAAATAGAATCACTAGAGGAAGGTAAACAATAAATCAAGAGAGGAGAAACAAGTGCCATAGGGTCATCACGTAGGAAGGTACCCCCAGGTCACTAACCGCAATGCTATGCCCCTAGGACACAACACAACAATGAAAATAAACTAGAGGCAACATAGAAGAATGATGATACAAATAGAAGAAGGGTCACAATAGAGGCGGTCTCCTGGTATCCTTGACCTTACAAGAGTATCAAGGGTCATCCAAGGGGACCTAAACAACACATAACACATCACGAGGGAAACACAACACAAAGGTAAAGAGTTAGAAATACTTACCTGCGGAGACAAAAGAACTAGCGGTCATCATCGAGTAAGTCATCATCTTCCCAAGCTTGAATGCTAGAGGAAAGAGGTACATAAGGTACCATGGCCTAATTTTTATTCTTGTCTTCAAGTTGTTTAGTGTTAAGTTCATCTTAGTTTGATTCAATGTTAAGTGGAATGTTTTCTTATTGAGGTTTATTAGTACACTTATTCACTATCCACCTAGGAGGTGGAAGAAATGATTTGTTGTGAGTCATCTCAGCATCCATCCTTAAGAGATTTAATGTGAGAGACCACTAGTACTGCATCTTTTGAAGAGAGAGCATAGGACTGAGTGGAAGGTAAGGTGTTTTGTGGATAATTATTAGTGTTTGTGTCTTTAGTGATGTTCAAAGAATATGCAACCAAAGTAGATGTAGTCAATGTTTTTATATCCTTAGTGATGTCCAAATGACTTGAATATCCAACCAAAGGAGGGAGATTAAGGGTCTTCTCTTCCTTAGTGATATCCAAGGTATGTGAATAATCAACTAAAGGAGGAAGGGCGATGGGATGATCCATAGAGGTTTCATGTTCTATGGTAGGGATAGAGTTTGTAATATTGTTAAATGAATGCTCATTATCTATCCATGAAATGCTCTTTGTTAAAGGGGGTTCTTCATTCACTAATGCTTCATCATGGCCCGAGAGAGCATTGGAATGAAGAAATGATGATGTGATGTTGAGGGATATTTTAATGAATTCATCCTCTTTTGCCAAAGTTTCCTCATCAGTGGTAACAACTTTGGGAGAAAGATCATAAGGTAGAACTAAGTTACCATCACATTTTTTAGTAATAGGAGTCATAGTGGAATGTTCAATAGAGATAAATTCATCTAAGAGTTCATCTAACATACTGAAGTCATCACCACTAAATGTATTATTGGCTATAAATTTAGTGAGATCATCTAATATCGAAGGATATATTCTCATGAGATTTGTGAAGTTGTCAAAAGCAGATATATAAAAAAGGATTTCATATGTGGAACACATAGAAATATCAATATCATATATGTATGCTATTTCTTCCAAGACTTGAGGATTTTCATGAGTAAATTTAGAAATATTATTAATATCTATGATGTATGCAAACAAATCTTCCAAAGAAATATCCATGATGTTGATTTTCACACAATTTAACGAAATAAAGCCCAATTGAATGAAAGAGCTAAAAATGCTCTAATTTTCCTTTTTTTTTTTAATTTTCAATGCAAATGACTAAAAGAAGAGGTGTTGTGAAGAATTTTATGAGGGGAAGCAGGTAATAATCTCAATATCAATCCAATAATGCAACAATATCCTTCACAACATGCCTGTAATGCAATTCTAGAGAGACAACAAGGCCAAATCTAGTGAAAATGCAAGGTTTTCAAACCCTAGACATGAATTTTTGCAAAAAAGACACTATGATGAAACACTACAATTAGAAATCAGTCCTAAATGAGTGTTTGAAAAGGGTAGTAAAATCTGAAACAAGATTCTAACTACAAACCTTAGCTAATGCAAAACTAGGTTCTTATGAAAAATGCACAATTTCAAGAAATTTTTAACAAATTAAGCATGAAAATGCAATGCAAATGATTAATTAATGATGAATTTCTATAATTTAAATTATATCTAATGAAAATAATAGAAATGAAATGGAATTAAATTGAATTAATGCAAATTATGCCAAAATGCAAGCCTAAGATGCTAATTATTTCAAATTTTTCGAATTTTTCAATTTTTTTGTAAATTTTCAAATGCAATAAGATGAATGAATGCAAATCTAGAGTAAAACACTCCGCAAAGTGCAAAATTCAAATAAACATGGGTTCTCCAAAATGTTTTTGGAGGAAAAGGAGGGATTTTCAATTTCAATGGATGTGTGGGTTAAATCCTCCTTTCTCAACAAACATTCAAGGACATATCAACCGAGTTGAATCACACTTTTGCAAGAGGATTCACCTATAGGTTAGGCTGTCACTTGGAACAGTGTGAAAATTTAGAGATTACCAATTAATGTATCAATTTAATGCTCAAATACCCTTAAAACCCTAATTATGCAAAACAGTAAGTAAAACGATGAATTATGACAAATGCTTGCAGACTAACGTAGTAGGTAGAGATTAATGACTGACTATTTTTTTAAGTTTGGGATACAGAATTCTCGGGGACACTGGCATTAGCGCCCAAGTCCAATGTGGTATTTTCTTTTTGGAATTCTGATCTCCTTTCGACACTGATATTCACTGTACTTTATGTTTATGTCCCGGGAGATGCAAAGGACACTAACACTCAAGTCAGAGTCCAAGGTTGGGTGATTTTTAGGGTACCAAAAGCTCTTCAGATGCTAATTATCACTAGCCAAATGATTTCTATGTTTTCAACCTTGGAGGACACTGGCATTGGTACCCAAGTCTGAGAAGTCCTTTTCTTCAAGGATCTAGAATCTACACACTGTCTTATTGTTCCCTGCAACTCCACTCCGTCAAGATGTGACACCTGTAACCTACAATCACAAGAAGAGTGGTTGGCGATTGTGGTGTTTAAAGGCTTGCCTCAATCAAGCCCCAGAGAGATATTCAAGTCTTCCAAATACTGTTATCAGATAAAGAGTGCATATCCCTGCGGGATAGAGGCAAAACAAATTGATAAATGATTCAAACACAAGTAAATATCACCTTGGAGGTGTAGATCTCACATATATGAAGGCTCTTCAACACATGAGAAGATGAAGTTAAATCTGCAATCACAAACACAATAACAATGCTCTGCTTTGTAACAATGAATATCTTGAATGCTCTAAAATCATAAGTTTGCCAAAAGTTCACAATCATCTTCTAGTTTACAAATGAATCCCTAAACATGATTATATATGCAACTACACACATTCCCGCTAAGAATTTCATAATTCAAACTTAAGATGTTAGCATGGGACCTAATTAATGGTCACAAAACCAACATTCAAATTTGGGACTTCCCTGAAATAGGGTAGGACAAGGGTGCTAGTACACGTGCCCATAGGTCATTTTTCAAGGCAAGACAAAGTCCCACAATGTCCTTCATGCCCCATGTGATATGGGTTTTAGGCCATTTTCTTCTGGGAGTCAAACTATGAACATGCAAGATGCAAAACAAGGGACCTAAGAGCTAAACCTAGGAGGGAAAAGTCCAGGGAGACATTTTCTGACATAACACATATCAAAAGGCTTTGCTAGCAAGTAATGTCACCATACTTGCAAAGCATGCACAACTGTAGCCAACTCTAAGTCATGAGGAGCATAATTCTGCTCATATGCTCTCAACTTCCTAGATTCATAGGCTACCACTTGCTCATTCTGCATAAGCACTCCTCCGAAACCTTCTCTTGAGGCATCAATGATGACAACAAATTAACTTTATGAATCAGGAACTTTCAATATTGGTGCAGTTGTCAACCTCTCTTTTAACTAATCAAATGTCTCCTAACATTCTTCTGACCAATCAAAATGCTTTACTTTTCTCTGAAGTGAAGTGATTGGGCTTGCAATCTTAGAAAAGTTCAAAATGTACTTTCTATAGTATCCATCTAAACCCATAAAACTATGCACTTCATGCACATTCTTTGGCACATGCCACTCAAGTATAGCTTTGATCTTTGCAGGGTCTACTAAAATTCCTTCAACTAATATTATATGTCCCAAATATTGTAACTCTTTCTAAAAGAAAGTACACTTTGAAAGCTTCCCAAACAAATTATGCTCTCTCAGCCACTGCAAAACTAATCGTAGGTGCCATAAGTGTTCTTCCTTATTCTTAGAATAAATAAGAATGTCATCTAGAAACACTAGAACAAACTTATCTAGGCAATCTCAGAAAACACTATATTAGATTCATGAATGTTGAAGGGGCATTCATAAGTCCAAAAGGTAGAATTGGGAACTCATAATGTCCATACCTCATTCTGAAAGTTGTTTTATGAATGTCCTCATCTTTTATTCTCAGTTGATGGTATCTAGATCATAAATTGATCTTAGAAAATACTATTTTTGATAATATAAGGCGGCTAAACAAGGGGCCGAACCCTTACAAAAAATAGAGAGGCCCGAAGGCAGCAAGCATCAACAGTGCCTTAAACCAGAAACAACATATACAACCATAACAGAATACCAACAAAACTAGCCGCTAAAATGAAAGTCAAAAAACTGAGAAACAGAGTATCAGCAGTATAACAACAAAGACTAAGGAGACAACAGCTCTCCTTTCTAGACCATAGATTTAATAATATCATCCACTTTTTTAGCCAGATCATCACTATCAGTATTAACAGTAACCCCCAGATTCTTCAGCATAGGGAGGTTGAGGAGAATAGAAGTCCTGAGCACAATGGAGAAATTTTGTTCCAGCTTCGCAATGATCTTAGAACATACTGTTGTGCCATGCATATGATCAAATAGATCATCAATACATGGTAAATGATACTTATTCTTTATCGTTGCTTTGTTAAGCATATGATAGTCTATACATAGATGCAAAGTTCCATCCTTCTTTTTAACAAAGATCATAGGTGCTCCCCAAGGAGATACATTGGGTCTAATCAACCCTTTAGCTAACAACTTTTGAAGTTAGGCTTTCAATTCCATCAATTTCGTAGTAGTCATACAGTATGGTGCCTTTGAAATCGACTCAGATCTAGGTATTATATTGATTGAAAAATCAAAATCTCTCTTCAGAGGTAATCCCAGAAGTTCATCTAAGAAAACATCCTAAAAATCTCAAAGGAAACGATAGTTCTCCAAAGATACACTTTAATTACTAGGATCCTCTTCTACTTGCTCCATTTTGACTACAAAAAGTTGACAACCTTTTCGCCTAGGCCTCTTTAGTTGCATTGCAGAGATTGGTCTGATCTTGACTTCTCTTTGAGTGCCTTACAAAAAGACTTTGTTCCCTACATCGTCTAGACACCCTACTATTTTAGCAAAATAATCAACATTGGCTATGTGCCTCCATAGCCAATTTATTCCTAAGATAACATCATAGGAACCTACGGGGGCTACAAACAAATTCACCTCAGTCAAAAAATTAGGAAATTTAATCTTAGCTTCAAACAAGCTCTACCTGAGCTTTAGTCTGGTTAGCATATTCTACTGACCATATATCTAGCTCTTCTAGGAAATTTACTTAATACTCTTGGAGAAATAAAACTTTCAGTTGCTCTAGTATCAATCAAAATAGAAATAAGAACTCCAAACAAAGTACCTGTTGTCTCTATGGGAGTAATATGGTACTTTGCCTGGCGATTATCCAAAGCCACATGGATCCTTTATTGAAAAGATGCTTGTTGGGTAGGTAAAGCATTACCACGTTGTTGAGCTCCTTAGTTCTTGGTTGGGCATTGATTTGCATAGTGATCACCATCACAAGTGAAACATCCTCCAAGAGGTCCTTGCTTCTTAGCAAGTTTATCTGAATTATTATCATTCCTTCAAACATTGTCATTGTTCTTCTTCTCATTTCTAGGTCCACTCCTATTATTTAAGGAACCCTTGTCACTTTTCTTATTCACTTCCTGTTTTCCATTCCTTTTCTTGAAAGGTTGAGAAGTTGGTGTCTTGTTAAACCTCTTGTGATTCTTCTCGCGATATGCAAATATTGACTTCAAATTTTGCTCTTGCTTGATTACCTTCTCCAAAACTTGGTCCATAGTAGAAGGCCCATGCACATCCACTTCTCCACCTATCTAGGCATCCAGACCCATGATAAATTTCCTGATCCTGAACCTTTCATCTTTTTGATATTGAGGCACATATTTCAGGAGACAGATGAACTTTTCCCAATATTCGACCACTGACATATCCCCTTGTCTTAGATTCTAATTTTTTTTAGCTTTTGGTCAAAGAAAAGTTTTGGTAACCACCTATGGCAAAATAAGTCCACAAATTGATCCCAAGTTAACCTCAAAGAACTTAACCCCAATTCCATTTTCTTGTTCATCCACCACATTGGTGCTTCTCTTGCCAGTTGAAAGGCACCCCATACTACCTTGGTTATCTTAGAGTAATTTCAGATCTTGAAATACTTTTCTATCTCTATCAACCAAGCTTCAATAGCATCACCACTTTATGTTCCATCGACTTAGGTGGCATGACTTTCTTCATATCTCTAGATAGATCAAAGGCAAGTCTACTTCTCTTCTCTTTTTGAGACTTAGTCTTATCAACATTCTCCCTTTGCTCACTATGAATACTGGATTCATGGACATATTCATCATCTCCTTGATGTGAATCCTCATGTCCTGCTTTGGATCTACCTTGACCCCTTACCTCCTATTCCAAGTTTCCAAGCCTTTCCTTAGTTTTATTCAACATCCAGTCAACATCTGATCCAACTTAGCCATTGGTTTTTCAAAAGGATTCAACTCTCCTTGACTATCTTCAAGATTTGTTTGAGTTTGAACCATGATGATACTCTATATCACACCTAGTATTTGTATCAAATTATAAATTAGAATTCAGAATAATGCATCTCATTAATTCAAAATTCATCAATAAAATCCATTCAAAAAAACTCATATTTGAGCAAACAATCCCATCTTTATTATAGTTTATTCTGGGTATAATTACATCCTTATTTAGATAATTAACACAACAAGACTACATGTCACTGTTGGTTAAAGGATATTCCTTAGGTTCCTCTTCCCCATCAGAATCCAATAAAACAAACTTAGAGGGTGGATGTACATGCAAGTACTCCACCAACTCTTTTCCTAAAACAGGAGCATCATGTCCACACCCAATTGGCATGTCATGACTAGTAGACAATTTACTTGGTTTTACTACACAAGTAGGAACAATAGGTTTCTTGGCCAATTTAATACGTTGTTTCCATTCTAGTCGTATACGCAAGATTAATAGCATTCGCCAAAGTCTCAGAATCCTCCAGCTAGGCACCCTCAGCATAATTAATATGCTCCTTGAGTTCAACCTCCTTAGTAAGTTCTTTCTTGACTACTAACATGGGCAAAGGCTAGGGAACAAACTTTTTGGTGGTTTTCTTAGTTCTTCTCCAAGCCATTCTGGCATAAAAACCAATTTAAAACATTAGCTAATCTACTATATGCTGACAAGTTTTCTCGCAGTGAGCACCTAGGTCCATGTGCTGAACTCGGTTTGCTTTGATACCATATGCAATGTATGCATCCTCATATTACTCAAAATTACACACAATTTACTAAGAAAGTAAAAGAACATGATATACATGAGTGTTATATATATATGCTTAATTACAAAGAAATATAAGCATATCATTTTTGAATATTTTTCAACCTTGAAATTCAATATATTCAAGACAAATCATAGTGAAAATATTTCACTTTACATTTACAATAAGTTGCACTTGGCAATCAGAATAATTTTACATCATAACATAAAGAATATTACATTTGGAATCTTGATATCTGTCACTCAAGTCTCGGTGAGTCTTCTACTACAAAGGGAGAGCATCATTTGAGTGCTTTACCTCCAACCACAAACTGACAGTCCCCTACACATCTTCACGAAGAGTATAGAGATAAGGAACCAACAAGTTTTCCATATGAGTTCTAGTGTTGCACGTCTTACGTAACTCAATTGACCATACAACTTGTTGGTTTTTCTTCTGAATCAACATTAGGGTTTGCTAGTTCCTCTGCACATGCAGATTCAGCCAACTAATACAGAAGGTTGCGTGAGATGCCTCCCCTTCACTTCTGGTTCTGCCACACCAAGGGGGTTATCCCTATAACTCAAGATGTAACCTTGACTAGCTCAAAGATAGAAAGATCTAACTTGACAACAACAGGCAGAATACTCTCATCTATGGACCAAGATCTGCATGATAGATCACAAGGTGGGCAACATTCTTGGACATATATGTCTGGTTGGGTATGAGAGCATGCAGGGGGTTCCTAATCCTACTCCTACAACTAACAGGTAGAAGATATGAAATGGGTGGACATAATGTCCTGGATGCAAGACAAGGGGTTTTGGCTCATAACTACTAATCCAGGAGTAGACTGGTGCCTATCCATTGGGCAAGGAGTCAACTAGACGTATACAACAGATGGTTTGCAACTTTCACTCAAGTTTCAGGGGGTTGGACTGATGCTTGCCTTACAAACATCACCCAAGAATGGGTATCTAACTACCTCTACTTATAGATATCCCTGCTGACATGCAACCAGATTCAAAAGAAGGAGAATAACATGCAGCAAATGGAGACAAGCAGATAGACACATGCAATAAGCATTTTTCATATAACACTAACACTGAAACTAAAAATATGTGCAAAATACATTCATGTTGCAACTCATAAACTCCAAAATGGGATAAAACAACCAAGATCATGCACTGTTCTTCATTATTTACACAAAAATGCCCCAGGCCCTCAACAACCTTCAAATGAGCAACACAACCTGCTATATACAGCAAGGAAGGTTCTCAGCATTAATTACATGGTTGACCAAAAATCCCGCCCAATACACAGTATCAGAAAAATGGCGCTCAACGCAATGAATGCAGCAGGTGGAAGAGGGGACAGAAGAGGTTCTCGAGCCATGAGCCGCTAGCCCTGGATGTACAATTTCAGTCGGGTACTAGATCCGTCCACGCCATCGCCCATACCTCTGCAACAATCGCCATTAATGGCGCACCAACCCGCGGCCTTGAGAAATGCAGAATACTGTGCATCGCAACCGTTTCCTGCCAAGATACATCATCATGATATTTGAAAATATGCAGGGTCGAATTATCCCACATGCACCCCGCAACAACCTTTTCAACACTTTATATACTAGGCCACGAGCATATATGATGTCGGTGTTTTTGCTCCCGACGACACTAGTATAAACCTTCATCATCATCCTCCAACAGCATGATATCCTGTTGCTTGAAATATCACCGTAATGTCAGCATCACATCGCAATATCACTTGCATGATAATCCCCTTCATCGGCACAACCTGATGCATCGGAGGAAAATCCTCCTGCTTAGCCGATACCAAATGTCTGGCCAATGAACATCCTGATGACGTCACCGTCATATCCTGCTGACGTCATCAGCATATATGCCTACTGCACACCTCCTCATATCCGGATGACGTCATCGTCATATTTGCAAATATCGGGGGATCTCCACAAGATTAGTGTTAGAAATATGACCCCCCCAGACATTGATGACGTCACCACACATCGGCATCAGGATGATATTCGGAAGATAACCAGATATTTAGAAATATCATCCTGATGCACAAATATCATGCTGCACTGTAGCTCCACTATAAGATTGGGGTGATCTATGAATATGACGGATATTTGAAATGATCACCCCCCACTAAACAATGCATGAAGCCGACAGGTGGATATCTCCCTTTGGAAATATCATGATGCAAACAGGCAGAAAAGTGGATATCACCCTGACATAAAAATGACGTCAGCATCATCAGGGTGATGTCTGGAAACATGATGATGATGACCTCCTCTCCTTAAGAAAATATGATGCTGCAGCTGAAAAATGCTGAGGAGGCCTAGAGACTTTGAACTTTTTGAATTTTTTGGGAAGGAGCCATGCTAAAAAACTTTGAACATAAATTATTACCAACATAGGCTCTGATTGGGGATGTGCAGGTAAAAGACTGCAGCGAGAACCCTAGATCTCTGGGATGTAGACCAGTCCCTTATCCATTGGGCATAGAGTCAAATACTGCACTGACCTGCATCACCAAACACACTTGATGACCTAAGGCCACCAAGAAAAGAAAAACCTGTATCTCCCTTTGTCAAATATCTTGTTTTCATCTGCATGCACTGGGTCAAGCTTGGAGATACTGCAAAGATCCACCCACAAACAAACCTTGTCATCTGCATATTCAACCCTCTAATTTGGCTTGTCATTGTCACCCCTATGCAGACAACCTTCAGCATCATGTGACATGTGGGTGTAGAATGTATCAGGCAATGCATACTCAAATGGTATGGAACACATGTTATCATCACTATGCATTGCAAAATGATTTCCTAGCTGGACTGAAAACTGAAAACACTCAAAGTCCACCACACAGCTAGGAAGATCAGAGCTCATTTCATATGCTGGCACATCAAAAGAAAAGCTTTCAAAATCACAATTGTGTACATCATGTACACAACCATCTGGTACACCAAGCTGGAAAAGATCAGGCTCTGGCACCTCTTTACAATCAGGCACATTTTTACAATCACTTACCTGATGTATGTTGGTCTCTCTTTCATCAGGATGAGAAACAGAATCCAAGTCAAAAACCATGTCAAGATCCTCACCATACTCAGATACATCCTCATCACCATATGTGTCAAAAATGGGTGATCCAGGTGTCTCAGCCTCATCATGGTATGCCATTGGTTCATGGGCAACAGAACATGCATCTTCATCACCAATGGATTCATTTTGTGGAGACTATCAGCCTGTGTGTCATAAGCAAAACAATCATCAAATGAAGAACAATCATGCTCTGCACTAGCACTTGTTTCAATCTCTAACTGCTCTTCATGATCCCCATGTGTTTGAAAAGAAGGCAATGGTTCACACATGGAACTGTTTCCCTGTTTGCTTATATCTTCTTTGTCTTGAGTACAATACTCACAATCATCTCCACAAATCCATTCAAAAAGATGTTCATTGCTGTCCACAACTACATCATTATTTTCATGGCTAGATGCCTCAACATTGCAATGGGAGTCCTCATTGATCCTTTCCTTGGCATCCTCAACATCTACTTTTTCATTTTCACATGATGCCTTAATCAATTGGTCATTTGCAGCTTCACAACCATTATTCACACCAAAGCCTGGGGACAGGGATTTTAGCAAGTGCTCATTTCTATTTTTTTCTATATTTTCTATGAACTTGTATGCCATCTGTATATTTGTCACCTTGAAATCCCTCAGTAATGCACTAGAGCCCTCCTCAAAAGCTTCAAAGAATATGCCAACACAGGCTGAAGTATCAGGTCTGAAAGCTTCTGGGATTTGTGAAAGGGCTAGTGCAAATCTATGACTGAAATCAATACAGGGCTCTTCATCTTGTTTTCTAATTTTCATTAATTTTGCAACAAGACCAGCAGGTTCTTTTGCAAATTCTTCTTTGAAACAGTCAGCAAGCTCATCCCAACAGGTAAAGGATCTCTTTGGAAAGCTCAAATACCAATCTCTAGCTTTTGCATCAAAGGATCTAACAAAAATCTCATCCACATATCCTCATCTCTGAATGAATGTGTATCCATGAACTCATGGAAATTTTGGATATGTGCACTCCCATCAAACACACTGTGACCACTAAATCTAGGCATTTGACTGTACATCCTAGCAGGCATACTTTCAACTTTATAATCAACCCATGACAGATCTAATTGGTCATACAAAGGATCAAAAGGGCTGACAAGAGGTTTAGCTTTTTGACTGGCAGACACAATAGGATTCTCACTATTTAACTGGGCCTGCCTAGCCTCTAAAAATATCAACCTATTTCTTATCTCTTCTATTCTTTTATCCAACAAATCATCCCCCTTTTGACTGAGTATGGGATAATACATATTTGGATTCATATAAATTTCACTCTTAGACATCCTTTGTCTGCCTAAGACCTAAGGCTTCCCCTGGCATCAAACCTATGCAGTAAACAACAAATATAAAGGGGAAGGAACTAGGTACTTTTTCTCATCCAGATGTAGAAATCTGAACATCTTTCATCAAATAACATACATCTACCTTTCATGTGCAATTGAATCTTTCTTGCAGAGTCGCCACCTCTCCAGAGAGGACAAAATTTTTAATAGCTGAAAACTATTTTTCCAGGTTCATTCCACCAGCAGAGCATCATTTTGTTAGTGACTCGGATGGGTCACAAATATATCATTTTTTTTATCAGTCCATCCCCAGCGGAGTCACCATTTTGTTGGTGACTCGGATGGGTCACAAATATATCATTTTTTTATCAATTTTCTCCCCAGTAGAGTCGCCATTTTGTTGGTGAATCGGATGGGTCACAAATATTATTCTTTTTAAATCAACTCCCCAGCGGAGTCGCCATTTTGTTGGTTTTTCTTCTGAATCAGCATCAGGGTTTGCCAGTTCCTATGCACATGTAGATTCAGCCAACTAATACAGGAGGTTGCGTGAGCTGCCTCCCCTTCACTTCTGGTTCTACCGCACCAAGGGGGGTATCCCTATAACTCAAGATGTAACCTTGACTAGCTCAAAGATAGAAAGATCTAACTTGACAACAACAGACAGAATACTCTCATGTATGGACCAAGATCTGCATGATACATCACAAGGTGGGCAACATTCTTGGACATATATGTCTGGTTGGGTATGAGAGCATGCAGGGGGTTCCTAATCCTACTCCTACAACTAACAGGTGGAAGATATGAAATGGGTGGACATAATGTCCTGGATGCAAGACAAGGGGTTTTGGCTCTTAACTACTGATCCAGGAGCAGACTGGTGCCTATCCATTGGGCAAGGAGTCAACTAGACGTATACAACAGATGGTTTGCAACTTTCACTCAAGTTTCAGGGGGTTGGACTGATGCTTGCCTTACAAACATCACCCAAGAATGGGTATCTAAATGCCTCTACTTACAGATATCCCTGCTGACATGCAACCATATTCAAAAGAAGGAGAATAACATGCAGCAAATGGAGACAAGCAGATAGACACATGCAATAAGTATTTTTCATATAACACTAACACTGAAACTGAAAATATGTGCAAAATACATTCATGTTGCAACTCATAAACTCCAAAATGGGATAAAACAGCCAAGATCATGCCCTGTTCTTCATTATTTACACAAAAATGCCCCAGGCCCTCAACAACCTTCAAATGAGCAACACAACCTGCTATATACAGCAAGGAAGATTCTCAGCATTAATTACATGGTTGACCAAAAATCCCGCCAGATACACAGTATCAGAAAAATGGCGCTCAACGCAATGAATGCAGCAGGTGGAAGAGGGGACAGAAGAGGTTCTCAAGCCATGAGCCGCTAGCTGTGGATGTACAATTTCAGTCGGGTACTAGATCTGTCCACGCCATTGCCCATACCTCTGCAACAATCGCCATTAATGGCTTACCAACCCGCGGCCTTGGGAAATGCAGAATACTGTGCGTCGCAACCGTTTCCCGCCAAGATACATCATCATGATATTTGAAAATATGCAGGGTCGAATTATCCCACATGCACCCCGCAGCAACCTTTTCAACACTTTATATACTAGGCCACGAGCATATATGATGTTGGTGTTTTTGCTCCCGACGACACTAGTATAAACCTTCATCATCATCCTCCAGCAGCATGATATCCTGTTGCTCGAAATATCACCCTGACGTCAGCATCACATCGCAATATCACCTACATGATAATCCCCTTCATCGGCACAACCTGATGCATCGGAGGAAAATCCTCCTGCTTAGCCAATACCAAATGTCTGGCCGATGAACATCCTAATGACGTCACTGTCATATCCTGCTGACGTCATCAGCATATCTGCCCACTGCACACCTCCTCATATCCGGATGACGTCATCGTCATATTTGCAAATATTGGGGGATCTCCACAAGATTAGTGTTAGAAATATGACCCCCCCAGACCTTGATGACGTCACCACACATCGGCATCAGGATGATATTCGAAAGATAACCAGATATTTGGAAATATCATCCTGATGCACAAATATCATGCTGCACTGTAGCTCCACTATAAGATCGGGGTGATATATGAATATGACAGATATTTGAAATGATCACCCCCCACTAGACAATGCATGAAGCCAACAGGCGGATATCTCCCTTTGGAAATATCATGATGTAAACAGGCAGAAAAGCGGATATCACCCTGACATAAGAATGACGTCAGCATCATCAGGGTGATGTCTGGAAACATGATGATGATGACCTCCTCTCCTTAAGAAAATATGATGCTGCAGCTGAAAAATGCTGAGGAGGCCCAGAGACTTAGAACTTTTTGGATTTTTTGGGAAGGAGCCATGCTAAAAAAACTTTGAACATAAATTATTACCAACACAACTCTAGACAAATCTTCTAGCTAAGTATGATCCTACTGTCAAGTTATGCCATCTAGACACTATGAACCAACTAATACATGCAAAGACAAATGCATCACTTTGGCCAAAGTTTCTATATAAATAGATGCTTGCAATAAACGTAGTCGTGTGTTCACACACCTCTAACTTGACTTGAAAACTATCTCAGCCTATAGTTTAATTTGTTGACTAATATCACTAGACATGTAATGTCTTGACTATGATTCACTCCTAGTCAATCTGACTTATAATTTAATCCTGAATTCTAGGATATATATACAATGTATAAGTTTAGAAGATTTAACTCTTAAGAGAGTCCTTAGTTGCATTCTTGCAACCATAAATGTCTATGACTTCCTATCATTCTACTCAACGACTCAAGGATAAGTATTCTTTGTACCATAAGTCTTGTTTTACATCAACTCTACCATGAAATCATTAAACTTCATCAAAAATCTTCTTATACTCTTACTAATGATAATATATTAATTTATGGTTTCTCGACCCTTATCTTCGACCCTTATCTTCGACCGTACAATACAATAAACTAAAACAATGTCATAATCCCTCTTAAGAGATTTTAAGTTCTCTAAACTCATCTGAGTTGATTTTAGGGTTTAAGTTTCTCTAACCCAATTCATTGTAATGTCAAAAACTGTTATAAAAATCCACTGATCTACTCTTTATAGAACTCACATTTCATGTAGCATGAAAAGACATCGTACTTGAGGTTTATCCTCTTCATAAAATGCTATCATTTTCATAATTAAATTTTAGACTTATTTAGTCTTTCTCCTTGATAAGTTTAAGTCTATGCTATTATTATTAAACTCATGGTCTTCTTGAGTCCACTGACTCTTAATAAGGAATAGGTTTTGCTCTCACAAATAACTTCTTTAGAGAAAAAATGATAATACTTATCATTGCTATAGATACTTATGTGAAACAGTAATATTGACCTTATATGTTTCCAAAGATGTTGTTATCTTTTAGATATCTCTAAATAAGTGAGTATCTTATCACATAATCTTGCAATTGCAAACAATAAAACTATACATATAAGGACTTCTTTAAGAAATAGTGAACTCAAAAGATTCGATCTCTAATTTCAGGGATATAAATATATATATAATTCAGTTGAGTTGGTTTAATGATGGTTATCCCATCATATCTTGGCCTTGCCTTGGCCTTATCTCAGCCTTTTAGTAGAGAAATGAGTATAAACATCAATTTGGCCAATAGTAGGGTTCTACATACTATCGACTTGATCTGAATCACTTAACTACACTTGGTGTATTTCTCACCATTTAGCATGTCCTTTCGATATGTATAGTTTCTATACAACAGACACATCTTTTACTTAGATCTCATTGGCCTTTTCGACCTGCATAGTTTACCTATTCTACAAATACATATAGTTATCTTGGCTTCTAAAGGTATAAGAAGAAGAAAAAAGATCATAGAAGAGTAAAGGCCATTCGACCTTATGATCACTCAATACTTATACAAACTTGTCAGCCGTATAAAAGAACACTAAGGTATTTTAAACTTATTGGCTTTACACATGCAAAGATAATCTATGTTTATAAACTTAAGCACACAATGATATTCTATGTTTATCAACTTATATTCACTAGAAAAATACTTGATTCATCGACTGTATAAACGTAGAGACAATCTAAGACTGTCGGCCATAAAACACAGTCTAATTCTGTTGGTGTTAGATATACACAAAATACACTAAGTAAGTCAGCCTTAGATATACATAGTGATATTCTAAGCAAGTCAGCCTTAGATATACACAGTGATTCACTAAACATATCGGCTATGTAAACACAGTGGGGTTCTAAGCTTATCACAAACACAATGGTATACTAAGCAAGTCAGCTTCATAGTTACATAACGACAGTGCCGAATACATATAAAAGGTTTTCAAAAGTTTATAATAACATTTTATTAGACAAGAATGAACCTGTGAGATCGAAGAAATAAGTAGGGCTTTCTCTGATTCTTCAACAACCTCTTCCCTTCTTTCCACAATGACCTCCAAAACCTCTTTTCTTGTCGTCGTCTCTCACAACAAAAAGATTTAAGCAGAGTTCTTTTTGTGTCTCTCTGTGTATGTCAAGATAATCTCCCCCGTAGTGATAAATAGAACTCCCTTTATTAACTGCATCCTCAATTCCTATAACAATGCCTATAAAATTTCCATGAAGGCATGCAAATAATGGAGGTGATGGTCATAAAGGACCACTCCAATAATTGGTCAAAAAGCTCCTCCACTCTCCAAAACAGTTAGAGAGTAAAAGGGGATCAAACAAACACATACTTAACAATAACTTGCATACCATGGAATCTTTGTCCACTTTCATAAAGAAGTTTGTCGACCACCTCACTAGGTCTAACTCCTTAAATCATATATATATATATATACAGCCACAAGGTGAAGTAAAAAGCACCCACCACTTATGTTATTTCCAACATTCACAAGGATACAAGAATGGGGTCGAGGTATTCTCCCCCTCTCTATCTTGCAAAAATACTAGAGAATGGATAAGTTACCATAACAGAGAACTTATCAAAAATCACCTATAATAATTTATTATTTTTCCTCTAATTAAATCGTTATAATAACATAGACTATATTCATAGCATATAAGGAAAATAATGTCTATTGACCATATCTTATTGATAGTCATTTTATTCTGACGCGATGTTTTTTTGACAAAACTAATGCTAATGGATCTTGACGTCAAATCGACAATTGTCAAGTTAAAACCTAAAATATGACCAAATAGGTCGAACACAACTTGCCAAATCTCAACGAGGGTTCACTAAACATTATAAGCACATGACTTAGATGACAACAACCTATTCCTTTCCATACGTCTATTCACTTCTCTCCAATGATGCTCTCCCTCTCTTTCTTAGAGAGTGGAAACTTGTTTCCTGGTTACAATTTGCATTCACTAAACTGGGATTAGTGCATCGTTAGTCAATCCATAAACCTTACGAATAAATAATCTTGACATCATATAATCGGATGTTTAAATTTTGTGCATATAAACTCAAACTCATGAAATCATTTATTCATCCCAACATTTTCACTAAACGTCAAATCATTAATCCATGCAAAGTTATCTATCAATTACATAAAAGTTAAAAGTAAAACATAGTCAAAATCTGGGGTGTGACAAACATCCTGTCTCCAAGATTCATTCATTCATACATGGCATGACCAATACAATTAGAAACAATGTTACTTATTGAAGTGGCTCAAAAATGGACATTTTCAATAACTAACTTGGAAGTCCAACAAATGGAAAGAACACTTAAACACTGGTTACTAGTAGAGACTCCCCTCGTTTCACCACCATCCCAATAGTAGATGATCAATATTTTCAAGCAATCTGTTGGAGTGAATTGTTGATGAGTTCTACCATTTTGTTCACTTTAATAGTCTTTACATTATCTCCAATGATACACAAAATACATTAGCTCCACAAACCCTTTCAAAATATTCCTCCACAACTCATCAACAATAACTCCTTCCACATGCATAGACTCTATCATACCTATGCACAGTGTCCATATCAACCAATCATAAACATTCACAAAAATATTGGTTCATTAGAACAAGATATTATGGCCCATTGGAAAAAATTTCAAATAGCTACCATCTATGGATTTGGCATCGTACATCTCCAAATCCATTGATAGACATTGATGATGAAAAATCTAGAACCATTATCGGCATATATATATATATATAGAGAGAGAGAGAGAGAGAGTCACTTTTTTTTTTTTTTTAATATGATCTCTTTCCGTCTCTCTCTTTCTCTATTTTTTAAAAGTGCCATTTCATACGAAGCTCCACTTTTTGCATTCTAAAAGCACCATAGTCTAATATTTAATGTAGGGTTTTCCATTAGAATGCTTGACCATAGCCCCAAGTCTATCACACAACATAACACTTTTTTCCACTATATTTATGCAATTAAGCTTAGTTTTGTAATCCCATGATGGCCAATAATTTTGGGTTTTTAGAAATGTCTCAACAACACGTCATTACATTCTTTCAATTCTACGATGGATGGACATCAACCATTCACCATCAACAAAACTGTATGCTCTCTTCTCAAAAAAATATTAATTACTTTTATCTACATACTATCTGGCGTACCCATTGCACACTAAAATGCGATTGCTAGTAATAAAACTGTCTGACATACCCATTGATCCTATATGGGTCCAATTGCTAGTTTAATTTTAGTTTGGGGACTCGACTATAGGCCGAGTTCGAATCTGCCCGACTTCATTCAATAAAAAATCAAATAAAAAAACATAAGGTCCTCTAAGAGGGCCTCTCACGGAACATATCGAACTAAAAATGCTACTTCAAATTGATTATCTATTGATAGAGAGGGATCTCCTGAATCTCCAAGTTTTAGGGTTTTGAAAGCCCTAATTTTTATTACAGTCCAGAGGCAATTTCTTCTTGCTTTTCCTGGGTCTGTGTACAGATCAGCTAAGAAAAAATGAAGACGATCATAGCGTCAGAAACAATGGACATACCAGAGGGAGTAAAAGTCGAAATAAAGGCCAAGATGATAAGAGTTACAGGCCGCCGGGGCACACTTACCAGGAATTTTAAGCACCTAAATCTTGATTTTCAGCTCACTGAAAAGGGCAGGAAATTGAAGGTGGATGCCTGGTTTGGATCCAGGAAAACAATGGCAGCCATTAGGACTGCATTGAGCCATGTCCAGAATCTTATCACTGGGGTCACCAAGGGATACCGGTACAAGATGAGGTTTGTGTATGCTCACTTTCCAATTAATGCCAGCATCGGAAACAACAGCACGAACATTGAGATCAGGAATTTTTTGGGCGAGAAAAAGGTACTTTGGATGTTGAATCCTCTTTTCTGTTTTTTTTTAAAGTGGGTATATTAATTTTTTTTTGTTAAATAGTTTGTGTGAAATGGGTTTTGGATGTGAAGGGGATCGGGGTTGTAAACTCTAGGTTAATTGTTGCTTATAGTGGAAATAGGTGTCTGCTGTTCTGAGTCATTCATTTCGGTTATATCCCCCTGGGCAACAGTTCTTTGGAAAAACAGAATAGAACTTAGCTTCAAATTTTAAAAAACAATATGAGGGGCATTATAAAACATTTTTTTTCACAATCATTGATAGTTTTATTGTCATATAGTTATATTTATAATTTAATATTTGTATTTCAGTTTCACTCATTTTTTTTGTTTCTCAGAACATTGATAATGTAACGATAGGATATTTATATTTATAATTTTATATTTCTACTCAACCTTCCATCTCCATTTTTCACTGTTTAAAACTTTAATGTCGTAGATGTTGTTATTTGAATTTCAGCTTTTTAGAATCCTTAATGAGATTTAATGGCTTAGCTCTACCATAGGGGGTAGCTCCCATCATATTAAAACCATGGGTAAAAAAGTTACATAAAGAAGGCATCAACTCCCACAGAGTGTGCCACATACATAGACAGAGTCTGAATTCACGGATGCCAGAGAAAGCTAGGGCCTGCGGAAAGCTCTAAGGCCCTGTCAATTTGAGCTGGGAACAGCAAATCACTGTGCTGACTCAGGAAATAGTTAAAACACCTCCATGTTGTTGTGAGATTTAATGGCTTGTTTAACTTTACATAATTGAAAGGTAATATGCGCTTTTTTTTCAATTTTCATGTTATATCTATTTGGCTTTCCCCTGCGGTCTACTGAATCTGGGATTTTGTTTGCCATCCTGGAAACGTGTTCCCATGTCACCCCATATCCCCACCCCAGAAACCTGGAAAAATTGGATTAACTTATAAGCTCTTAATCTATCATCCAATAGTAATACTCTATATCCTTTTTGTTTAGTTCTTGAAAATGAGGGGGCCTCCTGAAGTTGGAGATTTTACATGTGGCCCAACAAATGGGGCTGCACGGGTAACATCCTCAATTTGAAATGCTATTTGTTGGTCCATGTTATATAGCCATACATATATGGAATGGAATCTGCTGTAACCTGCTACGGTAGCGGACTGTATTTTCTCCAGCACTTTTACCAAGCTTTTAAACCCATTCATTATGATCAAGAGACTGGAGTTAGATCCGATACAGATTTCTACAGCTTCCATTTTCCAGAATATTCACATGTCTCTGCATTTATCCTATTTGAACATGCCCTGGCTATTTGGGACCTTTTCCATGTTGGGAGCTTCCCTTTAACCATCATGGGGCTTCCCAAGCTATGCCATGTGAAGAATTGGTTCTGGAACCCAGTTTAATCTTGTCTCTCTTCTGCTTCTTGTTTTCTGTCTCTGTGATGATCATGTCATCAGGAATTATACCAAGGTCTAATGCATCAGAATCTTAGTTATCCATAAGTTCCATGATATATGGATCAGTTCCAAGTTGAAAATCTTTTTTGAAGACCTTTTGTCTGCATTGATTAGACGCTATTAGGTGCTATCATGTATTATTCTAATTATTCTCTCAAGAAGCAGCTTACTTCTATTATTGAGTTGGAGCGCATGGTTGAGATTTTGCCATCAATTTATTCTGTTGTATATACATAGACTTCTTGTAGCTTGGTTGTTCCTTTCATGAATAGCTCGCTAGCATTTAAAACTAAAATATTCTAACCCATCTACACCTTCTGCTGGATGATAATCAAACATATGGTGCTTAAAATGATGGCATCACTTAATGTATATTTTTTAAACTTGGGTTGCTGAAATGACCTCCCTAGTTTTTTTCCCTGAATTCTCTGATTTCTAATGGTTTGACATTTCGTCAAACAGTTGTCGTACAAGTTGCTTATGACTGAATAGATGAGATTCTCTTGTCTAAATGCCTGTTTGTATGATTATTTTGATATTGATTTTATTTGCTCCATGCATTTCCCTCAATGGACAATTAAAACACACGCTTTGACACTGATCAAATAATATTGACTATAGCTGAAAGTATCATTACATAATATGTTCACATCAGTGACTATTTATGGTATTACATTCTGTTTGGGATAATTATAGTTTGATTTTTAATAGGTATTAGGATATTCTTTTGTAGTTTGCATTTGTGGAACTTAAACTTAATTTCACTGCAGGTGAGGAAGGTCGATCTCCTAGATGGAGTTACTATTACCAGGTCAGAAAAGGTCAAGGATGAATTGGTTTTGGAGGGAAATGATATTGAGCTGGTGTCAAGATCTGCTGCATTGATAAATCAGGTTTGTTATTTCTTATTTACACTACCGTATCTGTATGTGCATCACATATACACAAATCCAATGCTTATGCATATCACATGAAATAGATGTATGTATATACCATTTTATAGACTAATGCGTGTTACTGTAATTTTAGGAAGGTATATTTCAAGCCCCTTAGACATGTGGATGTGTGTGTAATTTATTGATTGGAATGCAAGGCACTGGATGCTAAGAAGATGGTTTAGAGATCACCCTTGAGTGGTTGTTTGTGCTGCTTGAATTCTGAGCAGTGCACTTTTTGTTTGTTATGCCACAGTAGTGTATATCAACTTTTTTGGCCTTTGGTTTGAAACACATTATGTGGATAAAACAATTGTAGGAAATGAAAGGCAAGTGACAAGGTGTTCTGATTTTTTAACATGGACTGCTAGGTCTGTGTAAGGGCCTGGTCTAATATGTGCTATTGTTTTTTTATATTTCTTGCAGAAATGCCATGTGAAGAACAAGGATATTAGGAAGTTTCTTGATGGCATTTATGTGAGTGAGAAAGGCAACATTGCTGAAGAGTGAAAGGCTTTTGCCAGGATCAATTCAAAAAATTTCTTTATCTAATTTGGGAGATGCAGAGCCAGTTATTTGTTTAGGAGTCAAACTTTGTTTTTCAACATAGTCTATTAAGTACTAGTTTTTATTTTAACATTTGTTAAGTGATGTCAATTTTGGAATTGATTTTGCCGCGAAAGAAACTCCACATTTGCAGAGGGGAATTGCTTGACTACTGTTGTAACTTAGTTTCTGCAACATAAATATTGCAGACGTGGACATTTTGTGTTTTTGTTTTAGGCAGAAGCAACCCTTTTTGTATGACACGTGACATTAATGGTGTAAGTAATTTGTTACATCATTTAAGGCCTCCAAATGCATTGATACATTTAAGCTTTCCTTTTATGGGACCAATTATTGTCTGTACCTGGGCAGTTTTGTCATAATTTGGCAGTTAGATTTTTTGAATATAAAAAGATTAAACTGATAGTATGTAATTGGATTTTACATTTTCCGTTGTAGAAAATTCAGGTTTGACTATAAAATAAATAGAGCAAAATCTCACCACATACATGATTGTCCAATATTTTACTCTTGTGAATTATATCCAGATCTTCAATTGGTTTTGTTGTAGTTCTTTCTAGAAGACAAAAGGTGGAAAATGTAAACAGTTAGCCGCCTCTGTGAATGTTCTTTTACTTGGGCTTCTTGCTAACAGTTTGGCAATGAATATCATGGCTTTAGAATTCTGCTATTTTTCAATTTTAGTTACAGAATCAATTCAACTCGTTTAATTGGAATGATCATAAATGCATTGATACAAATGAAATGACCCTCTGAAATCTGAGAATAAAAACTGAACTGGAAGCTGGAAAACATTAGAACTCTGCAAAAAAAAAAATCCCAGCAGAAATTTCAATTTTGCCATGAAAATTGAAATACAAATTTCCTGAGATATGATAGGAATACTAATTTCTAAATGAACTTGCTTTATAGAATTAAACAAAACTTTGCTCCGATACCAACAGTAATGAAAATATCCCAAGCTCTTAGACAAAGCTTTGTTCTCATCCTACAAACTTATCTTATTTACTTGTGCAATATTGGGCTTATTACGAGTCCACCCCTCCTGAATTTGTTGGTCCCCAATCGTTGTAAACAATAAAGCATACTTGAATATGCCAGGTCCCTTTCAAGAGACAACGAAATCTTTCGGTTGTACCAAATTTATTTAAAGACCTTGCTTCTTAGCCATCTGTTTTGGCGGCCATTTAACTTCAATACAAGAACCAGATTATTCCCACTTGCCTCAAAACGAACCAAATTATTCACTCTATTGATACTGGCACTTTGTAGTTTCAAACAAATGGAAGATAGGATCTCTTGCATACATCAGATCTGTTTCTATGATCACATAAAATCCTCGTGGACTTGAACTTCTAACTTCACTTAAACGTTCCTTGTTAAGACACTCACATTCATGTTGAGCTGCCTCTGTTCTTTTCAAATCATTAGTAATCAATGGCTCTGATAGTTACCCTTGATCTACAATTGCATTCGTCCCAACCACTAGGAATTATTCGGATGCTTCAACTTCAGAATTTTAAGCTGCAAAATATGTATCTTTTCGGAAGAAGAAAGTAAATATATTGCTTCCAGACTGTAAACTTAAAGTAAGGATAGGGTTATTTTGGAGAGACTTCTTCTCAAAGCTATGGCAATACTTATTGCAATCAACAAATTATTGTTTAGTGAAATTGCCCAACCTTGTAGACCCTGCATTTATACTTCAAAGATTTGTTGGCTTTGTAATTGGGAGTGGCTCACCTAACAGCATGGGTTGTTCTGATTATTGGTGGTAATCAAGCAGAATCTCACTTCTATTTATAGTAACCAATTTTGAAATCAATTTACATTTAAAATCTCAAAATAATCATGCTTAGTAGATTAGGCAAATTTCTATTTCTAGAATTTTAAATTACAATTTCATATTTTAGATAGGAAATTTTTAGGCAGATTTTTCGTAGAATCCAGTTTATTTTTCTCTCAAACTCCGCTAGGTCTATTTCAGTGGTATCAGAGCATTAAAATCAGTTCAATAGTATTACAGCATTTAGGTTCATTTCAATCATCTCAGAGCCATAGTTCTGCTAGTGAATTGGGAGGGTCATGTTCTTTTTAGTCAGATTCTTAATTGGACCGATTTAATAACTTTGAAACAATGATTGAGGACAACAAGCAAGCATGCAATGGACCTAGGATGACATATGTTCATGTAATGCTTTGATAATACTGAATTCCTTTTGTTCCCTTTCCAAATCAAACTCTAGGTGTCTTACGTTAGTTACTACATTGTCCGAATTGATTTGAAAGTGAATGAATGAATGTCTTTAAATACAACAACATAGTGCTCAAATCAAAAACAAACATGCACTAGGTTAGCTCATAATAGCTAGCAAAATGGTTGGCAATGTTTACATTTTAAAAGTTCAAGGTTCAAATTTGTGACTACAGAAATGAATTGCTTCTAGTTCACTGATCTAGAAAATTGGCTCCAAAATTATACTAAACCATTTGGGTAATGTCATTCAAACTTGTTGGCGTGTTGGTGAGAAGTTAGCAGAGTGAATTTGTATTGTATTGGAGAAAATGTGCTATGAAAATGGTTTGAGGATGTTTAGGGATGGTACGGGATGTCTTCGGAAAGCCTTTGATCAAATTTGTAGATCTCAAAATGACCCAAAAATTCAAGTTTGGCGAATTACCACTTTGTACAAGTGGCAAACATGTGTTCACCCCAATGAACATATAAAATGCTGCAATGAATTGTCATTCACCCTAGCAAATTAGTCAAGAACTAGTAAACTCTCACTAGAGAAACTAGCAAACTCATTCTAATATAGACAATGAGTGGAATTCAAAGAGTTTAAGCACTTGATCTTCGATTTTAGCATTTGGTTTTCCATCTTCTTGAGGTTGGGAGGTTGAAGGTCATAGTTTCCTTTCTGCAAAGGAGGACGGGGTTGGTTCTAATTGTATAGTGGTTGTAGTTCATCTTTATGATAGTTGCAAGTGTGAACATAAGTTTGAGTGAAGTTAGAGTGTGCTGCAAGTGAGGTAAAAGCTCTATACTTGTTGTGTGAGCTCATCAATGCCATATGGGCATTGTAAAACATATGTACCAATCCTTTTAATAGTGGAATGAAGGGTATTTTCTCTCTAGAGTTGGACTTCTTCACTTTATAGTAGGTTTTCTCTAGGACAAATTATTTGTGCTTAATTTGTGTGTGTGTGTGTTTCATTTAATATTTTGTATGTTTTGATAAGATCTATGTGTTTCTTGATTTGTACTTGTCATTATTAGTGTGACAACCATTTTATGGGACTGAGTACATGTTAAGGGTTGTTGTTGAGTTCTTTTTGTTGTACATTTGTTTACTCTTTGTAGGGTGACGAATATCCTCCCTATTTATGTCTCAAGTGGTATCAAAGTAGTTGTATACTTTGTGTATTAATTTGTGGAAAAGATTGCAATTCTATGCCATCTAATAGATTGAATGGGGAAGGAAGATTAGTGCCTTTTGAGTATGAAATTGAATCAAGGAAGTGGTTAAGGACAACAATAATGGAAATAGAAGATGGTGGGGAAGCTAGGTTCCATAAGCTTGAAGAAGATGTTGCTCAAATTTTGTGTTGAGGAGAAGGTGGATAGAATAAAATGCATGACACTAGTTCAAATCTCCAAAATGGTAATCTTAAAGGAGAACATGAAAGAAAGAGAGTTGAGATGAGAAGAGATGGGGCAAGGTGAGTCTTCTAAGGAAAGATTCTTTAATGTAGAGACACAAATTGATATCCAACCCTATGATGGTGAGATTAGTACCAAGAATTTGGACCAATGGGTGTCCCAAATAGATGTATACTTTCAATCTTCTTCATTTATCCCCACGCCAACAAATTTCTTTTGCAAGATTAAAGCTTTCTAGACATGCTCTTACTTGGTATAGGAGTTATGCACACTCGTTGGAAATGAGGAAAGTACCAACTGTTTTGAAGTACAAAGACTTAAAGAGGCCTCTTTCTAAGTAATTATGCTGATAAGCATTCCCTTAGTGAGGAGCACTTGATGAAATATACAAGTCAATGGTCCAAATTAAAAGGACTACCATCAAAACGATCTTAGCCATTCATTTTCAAAACAATATCATAAATGGTGAAAAGTATAAATAAAAAATCTTTACCTTGCATTCAACATTATTTTATTTTATTTCGATCTTATCTTATTCTCAATGTTTGAAAAATCAGATCTGATATTATAGTGTAGTGACCATAACATCTCAAATGATCTCTTTGAAATTAAAGACTGCTCACACATATTCAAAATTAAATTAAAAAATAGAAAAATTAATGTCGGTACCCTGAAATCCTATCAAATATCTCTGGACCATGGTATTTGAGGTGTCGGTATAAGAGGAATATGTACTGACACTGTTAGGCAACATATATCACAGGTAAGATCAAATCAAGGAAACCCACCGGTTTATTTTCAAGAGACCTTATGCCTCATCTTAATTTTCCAACCAGACTGCCATATCAACTACATGCATTTCTCCTATATTGAAAACTACCAGTCCTTCACACAGAACACCCAATTTCAACACACTCATCAGGCTCAAACAAAAGAATGTGAACATGAAGATCAAGAATCTAAATACCTAATCCAGTCAGTACTGAATAATGCATATACTAAAGACGGTGCCGATAAGTTCAGACCCATAAGGTCTCTGGATCCTACAGCAAGGTCTTCCCTGCTACTGTCATTTTCTTCCAACTTGAGAGAAAGTTTTGTACCTTGAGCTAATGGGTGTTGACTCCACAAAGGCCTTGAGAGACAACCCTTAAATCTTCCATGCCAGTTTATACAGCATAAAAGATGTGGTGGGTTACTTGAAGCAAATGGCTATCTTGTACAAAGACTTGAGAAAAATATTTGGTATTTTCCCACAAATCCTTAATTTGAATATTGATAAGGATCTGGATTCAGTATTCAGTTTTTTGATTTATGAAGTAAAGATACCCAGAAAAGAGATAAGAAAGTCTATTTGTAGATGCCCGAAACTGCTCATCTGTAGTGTTAGGGAGCAACTTAAACCTACACTGTATTATCTGAAGAAATTTAGGGTTGTTATTGATTGTTCCAGTACAGTACTTTTGGTTTGCAGTGTGGATAAGTCCTTTGTTCTCAAGTTAGAGTACTTGCAAAGTTTGGGGTTTTCTTACAAGGACGCTGTGAAAATGGTGGTGAGGGCTCCTAATATTTTTTGCGCCAGTGTGGAAAATAATCTTCAGCCCAAAATTGATTTTCTAGCCAATGAGATGGGGCATAAAGTTGAGGATTTGTTGGATTTTCCACAGTATTTTGGTTTCAGTTTAGAGAAGAGGATTAAGCCTAAACATATGCTTTTAGTCAAGTACAATGTTTCTTTAACGCTGTCTGATATGCTGTTTAAAAATTACAAGGGCTTTTGAATAGATTGAAACAGCTAGCTTGATAAACTGTAAGTTCTTGGCACCTTTGGGTTTAAGGTCATGATTTTTTAAAATCTGATTCTTTCAGTTTTCACTATTGGCTAAATTATGAAATGGACAACTGAAAGTATATAGATGTTCACGAATGACAAAATCGGGTCAATAGGATTGAAGTATATAGTCAAGAATAGCAAACCGCGGAAGTGACCACATAGGGGACAACTGTACAAACAAAAAAATTGGAACTGTTGTAAAAAAATCAGGTAGGGTGTCATTAGAATCCCTAATTTCTAATTTCTTTTTCTCCTAGACCATTGTGAATGCTGCAATCTCTGAACAATGTGGTTATGCTAGTCATTGGTGGTAAGGGAGAAATATTATTAAACTCATAGGAACTTTGCATTTGTTATATGTAATTTGAGATATATCTTGCTTGTCATTCAGTTCAATCACTGCCTTTGTCCAAATGCTGCAAGCTTCCTAAAATATGTATTGCGGTACTCCTTGGCATGTGATTAGAGTGATAGGAGCTGTATGTTTTCTGTAATTCTTTTGAAGATTCCCCATATCTCATTTCCATTGTTCGCTATTATCCATTTAATAATACTTATACTCTCTTGAGTTTGTCAATGTTGATTCTTCAGTCAGAACTTGGAAGTAAGGGACGAGTAGAATTAGAGTGTTACCTTTGTACTGATTTCTCATATGATGAAGGGCATCAAAATATGGTTTCTATGGCAAAAATTGATGTTTGTTCTGCTGATTGATTGGGTCAGTGCCTAGCATTTCTCTTTAGCTAGACCCTTTCCTACGCAATATGTCGAGAAGTACATGGCCACACGTCCCTAATCAAAGTTTAGGGCTCTCTTCACCTTGCATCATTTTAACCCAATGACAAATGGAACAGCTTTAGATCCACTATCTAGTGATAACAAACAACATAACCAGTGGGTTACTGCATAAATCAGCGGGCTTATTTATGTTCTCATCTGGCAAATTGACTTTAAGAACATAACAATGTAATGGTTATCCAATATATAGCCTATGTCACACGAATTGATTCAAAACCTGATGTACACCTTCTGAGCCCTCATTGACTCATTGTTATACTTGTAACTTATCAAGCGCATCTTTTGATCTATTAATGCTCAGCATCCTTGCTTTCTATTGAAATTTGAAAATAAATGGCCTTTTCCACTCTCTACCATCACAAACATAGTGTTTGCATCAACCATGAAAATCATAGTTAATCAAAACAAATATTCAGTCTTTTGTGAAGCAACTTGAGGCTTCCACAGTCATTTGTAATCAGATTTATTTCTTATCTTTGTGAGATTTTGACCCTTGTATGTTTTAGTCATCTCTACGATGACCAATTTCCATAAGTATTCATTGCTTTACATGACTTTTTGGTTGTGTATGTTGCTAATAAGCACAATGCAAGGGGATCTGCAAATCACACAGGCACCTCTAATCATTTGTTAGTATAAAGGTAGAATGGTAATATAAGAAAATTGACCGCTTTAGCCTTTTCACCCTCTAACTTCTCTTCTAATTGGCAACATTTTTGAAGCATTCAATCATTCATATTTACCATTTACTTTTTACTCACCATAGTCGGATTCAAATAGACATAACATCAGCATCAACATCAATAGTGTTTGGTATGTGTTTATAATTGCTTTCACTTTCCTCTCACTGCAATAGCTTTTTCAAATCCCAATCTGCCATGTACATATTGAATTACTTATAGTCTACACAGAATTGTAATAGCAAAAAAGTTATTTAAGGTTGTCTTGGAGTCTTACCATGTGACTTAGAAATCAATAGGGTCACAAGAAGCCTTAAATTTTTTTAATAGATCACTCTTTAACAACTGGAGCCTCAGATAAATAATGAAGTCTGCCTGGCCTTAATGTAGTTTGCACTTAATTGAAATGCAGGTAAAACCAGCATACACACAAAACCTATTAGCACATAGGAGGGAAATACCATGAATGAATGACAAAATAGGGTAACAAAGAGATATTTTTAGCTTTTCTTTATTCTTTTGTTTTTGATTATGGTAAGCAGGGATTTTGAAAGGGCTAAGACCCTTGTACAAAAGAAAAGATATAACAATGAAGCCCAGCAAGACTAACTAGAACCAACAACAAACAAACAGCAGAACAAGGGCAAAATAGCTAGAAAACTTGACACAGGGTCAAGCACCCAAAGCAAGAAACCAATTAAAAGTCAAGGTGGTTTGAAACCAAATTGCTCCAAGGAGCTTTGCATCTTGAACTTGAAATCCTTGTTCTCAAATCTCATCTTCTTAGGAGAGCTAGGAAAATTCAAAGATCCACTCGGGGTCATATTATCACATTGCACCTTCATTTTGTCCATAGATTTGAAATCCTTCTGCTGCTGCACCATCGTCAAAGGAGTCTTCATCATAGCTTCCTCCTTCTCTCTACTTGTCTCCTTTGACACATCCTCTTTAGTAGCTACACTATCAGCGATTTGGCACCCTTTTCCTCCCCACAAGATGTTTTATGTTGGATCCCGGGCAAACATCAGTAGCATGACCCACTTTGCGGCAATGATCAGATATGATTGAAGAGTTCTCAAATTCAATCTGTTGTACCCCATTACCAAACTTGGAGGATATAGCAATCTGAGAAGGGATTACCCTATCTGTCTCCACAAAGACACAAAATCTGGCGAACAACAAACGTCTCTTGAATTTTGTAACAGCATCCGCTGCATCGTACTGTCCAAAGGTACTAGCAATGCACATAAAAACCTCCTCATCCCAATATTCTAAAGGAAGCCTTGGCAGCCGAACCCAAACCAGAAACTTGATGGTGCAATCTTCCTTTGGGTTGAAGCCAGGGGGCCAAATTTTTTTAAAAAGTGCATTTTGCCCTAGGAACCAAGGATCGCCCAAAAGAATCCTAGAACTATCTTCTGGGCAAGAAAATGAAAAGAGGAAGAAGTTATTTGGCAGAGCTATTACCTCCACTTGCCCCTTAATCTTCCACTTTCGAAGCACCCACCTTCTGATCATGTCGATATTGGGACAGTTACCACAAAATCTCCCAACTAGAGAACTCCATAGCCTAGCAGCAGATCTATCAACAACGGAGTCAAGAACATAAATTTGAGAATCCCCAGAAGCAACCCAGGCAAAGGACCTGACTCAGACGACAAGCCCTGCCCCTGTAGAGAAGAAAGGCTCCCTCCACCTTCAGGACCATCAGGCGCACTGAGGAGAACAACCTCAGTACCAAGTCCTTCTGTCATAACAGGGGAAGGCACATACGGGTTAGGGCAGGACAACAAGTCTGCAGTCTCAGAGGGCTCAACCAAGACACCCACATTCATGAACCCAGGAGAACAGAAACCCTCCTTGGAAAAGACATAGGGATCAGTCAGAATCCCTTCCTTGCTAGAAACACTACCTGTGTTAACCACAAGGCAAGAAGCTCCATCGTCCACTTCAACCACTCGTGCCTGAGAGGGAAGGAGGAACCCTTTACGGAGACCATGGCCCTCAGAGCCACTAGTGACCGCCTTCTTAGTTTTCTGCAGAAGACCAGAACCCACACGAGAGGTGTCATGGCTCTTCGTGGAGGAAGCAAAACCCACGCTTCAACAAGCCTCAAGCCATATGTCGAGTAGACGCACGTCCTCACCCTCATCAAAAGAACCAAACCAGTTGTCTGCTTCTCTTGCACTGTCTGGATCTAACTCCACGCTGTCCTCATCGTCCGACTCTCCCCCTTTAGCACCCAGATTGCTCCCACCCTGCACTGTTTCAAATGCCCCTCCCCCGTGTTGATGATGTTTTTGTGACAACACAACAATAGAATATAATACCAAGTATCATATCCTCTCTTGATCAAAGCCTCTTGAATGCTGAATTATATGATCAAACAAGAACACTCCAAGGTTCCTTTGATGTTAGGTCTTGACTTGTATGTGGATAGACTCAGTGATTTGATGTGATCTTGCTGATAATCACAAAGGGACTTACGCTAAATTCCTCCTTCACGAACATGAATGAAATTCCTTACTTCTTGGATGTGAATGAATGGAACTTCTTCAATCAAACTTAAAAGAATATGCAAAAGATAAGGGTTTATGGAATCTATTCTAAGGATAATGAAATATGCAAAGATAGACAAATTCCTTGAAAATCTAGCTTCGCTTCACCTTGAGAACCAACAATTACACGAAGCCGATGCAATCTTCTAAGGTAATCCAAGGATTTTCATATTGTAAACATTCATCCAAACACCCACAGTTGGCGCAGTTTGAACAAGTATTCACAATCGAACTAAAGCAAACATGGTTCAGGTTAACTTTGCAAAATGACTTATCATTGACAAATCATGAAAAGTATGAACCAAAAAAAGAATTCATCAAATATTTCCACATATAAACATTACATCAATGAACTTCTAATCTACTTCTATTCTACTTGGAAACACATCTCCATCATCTTCAAGAAATAAGAAACCATGCGACATTCCAAAACAACACAATTGTCACCAAACTTCAATGAGAAATGCATTAATCTTGGAAGTGATTACAACAATCTCATGAGTTCTCTCCAACAACTTAGAAGAGCTTCCTCTACTCTACTCCTACTCTACTTTCTAATGATCCTCCTTTACAAATGAGAGAAGTGAGCCTTTTATAGACTCCACAATTACAATTAAGGGTCGGGATTGATTCAAAAATCAATGGCCAAGATTACACCACATAGGCAGTTTGTTACAAGAATTACTATTTTTAGACAACAAGAGAGGCAATGAAGGCATGCTTTCCAATGTGATAAGCATGAATAAGGCATCTTTGAGAATCTTCCACATGGGCGTCCTCTCTGTAGTAGATACATTGAACTTAGACAATATAATGTGGCGAACTATGATTGGCCTGATGATGTGTACATGCCACCTCAGCATGGAACAAACTGGTTTGGTCTTCTACATGTTCACACTGCTTGAAATATTTTCCCAAATTATTGATTTTTTGGAGTAGTCTTTGATTTTTGGATTTTCAACTCTGGAACTTGAAATTTGGGAATTTTGGAATTTTTCAAGTTGCCTTTCATGCCTTAGTGAAATTTATGGATTTCTTGACGATCTTTGCTCATTTTCAATTTTGCGAAATTCTTGTCTCTTGTGCAGTGAGTAGATTTCATGATGGATACTTTGTCCTTCTGACACATGGAATAGATGACTATGGAAAAATGAAAAGAATCCTTGAAAATGAACTTCTGGATAGATGTTCATCTTGTGATGTTGGATTCTTGAACATGCAAGGTAGAGTGATCTTCTTCATTTTCGGATGATTGAGCTTGCAAGATGATGATGAAGCTCTTCTCTTTATGGATGAAACTTGATAACATCTCCTTCATGTGGAATCTCCTTCGATGAAGTCGTCTCCTCTGAATGCTTTGGATGTTCCTTGAAGTGACCTCCTCTTGACAAGTGCCTATCTCGCCTCCAGATCCTTTGATATCTGCAAAATAAATTATTACAAGTCATAGTATTTGATCATGAGAGCATTATAGCAAACTCATTAACATATATGATAAATTGAAAGTTATTTATTGCAAAATTAAACTCAATTTCTTCTCCTTGAGGCCAACTTATTTCTTACACAAAGCAAATTTTGGATTTTGATGTAAGTTGTTGAAGGTGGAAATTGTTTATGGATGGGAAATATGTGCCCTAGGAAGGGCGCATAATGTTCATGGATGAACATTTTCCTTCATTTTGAATTTTGAACACTTAGAATTTTTTTTTTCTCCCTCAATTTCCTCTTGGCAAATATTTTTTTTGTATTGGATCTTGATTAAACCTTGTTGGAAATGAAATCGTTTTCAAAGTTGTGGATGATTGAACAAATTGTCTTCATCTCCTCATGTGAAAGGATTCTTCTTGCATGGGCGCATAATGTTCATGAATGAACATTTTCCTTCATTTCTTTGGCGCAAATTGTTCATTGATGAACAATTTCCCTAATTTTGTCTTTGATCAAACTTTGGCATTTTCCTTGAAATTTCAAATTTCTTCATTTTGGTGAATGGAGATTGAAAAGTTGTTTACTGATTGGAAGATTTTCTATGTACTTGATGTTGATCGCATTCTCCTTGCCCATGAACATTTTTGCAATCAAACGTTAGTGCTGATCTCAATTCAAATTTTTGAGCAAATTTCTTCCAAGCTATTAAACATTCATAAAATTATATCAACTTGCAAGAATAGGAAGTTTTTCCAAGTGCAAAGATCCTCCTCTGGAAGGGTGCAAATTGTTCTTTGATGAACATTTTCCTTCCTTGCTATACTTAGATATTTTTTGACTTCCAAAACTTTTGGGACTTGTTTAATTTGCAAATGGTTTTCAATGAAAATGATTGTTTGAAGAAGTTGATGATAAAACTCAAGGCTTTTTTCTCTTTGATGAAGATTCTCTATTTTCTTGGAGCGCATAATGTTCATGGATGAATATTTTCCACCTTTCCAAATCACAAAATTTCTAAGTGTTAAAAATGACATCTTCAAAGGATTTCTAGGAGTTTTCATCACTCAAACCTTCATTGCATGATAATCTTCACTTCTAAATGCATCATCTCCTAGGGCGCATAATGTTCATGGATGAACATTTTCCTCAATTTTGAATTTCCCATACTTCGTCAAGTTTTCAAAAGATCTTGTCATTTTCATCAACTCTCTTAAGCAATTTGACATAATTTCCTCATGCATTTCCATGAATTTGATTAAGGAAAGTAACATTTGATTAACTTGCCAAAGTAGAGTCCTTCATTAGGGCGCAAATTTCTCTTTGATGAGAAATTTCCTCATTTGACTTAGAAAATTTTCCATTTTCAACATTTTTCTCTCTGGCTAATTTCACTTCATTGTTTGAATGATTTTGCATTTTTTCATGATTCAAATCCTCCTTCCTCCTGGAGCGCAAATTTCTCTTTGATGAGAAATTTCCTCAATTGTTTGGGCACATACTGAATAGGAGCAATCGGTTTCCCCATTTTAACTACTTAGTCAAATTTTCAAGTTTTGATCTCCTCTGTTGCTCAAATTGACAAAGCTCATTACTTTTGCTTGGGCGCATTCTATTCATTGATGAACAATTTCCTTCTTTTCCTAGGCACATACTGAATAATCATGAGAAATTTCCGCCCAAGGTCCATCGCTTGATTTCGACATGTCCTAGACGGAAGTATATTTAAAAATATATTTAAGTATATGAGCTATTACAAATTTTGAAATATACTTCCAGGATGTTTGAGATAGGTCTTGGATCCATGAGATTTCACATGCAGATTCTAGATTTTTGAGGATCCACCAGATTTCAGACTTAGTCAATTTTCAGGATCTCAAAACATCAGACTTCAGGATATCAGACTTAGTCAATTTCGGGAGTTCAAGACATGCTTTGCCTTCACTTGCTCCCTGATTGAATCACTTGATAGATTTCATTTTGTCCAAGAGAAACATTGTCCAATTTGTGAAAGAGAGTTGATCTAATGACACTTCCTAAAAGACCCGACAAGCTCCAAATTGCCAAAAAAAGGGGGTCCCCATTTGCAATGGGGCGATGTGTGATTAGGTCACAACACCCCGCTCCTTCCCCCACCTTTCTCCGCCATTTCCCTTAAGATGTCCTTAATTGTTATCTTTATTCTTTTGTTATGCTGTCCTATGTTCCAGCTTTTTACTGTAGTTCTTGTGAGTTGTGACTATCCACATTAGATCTTATTGTCTGAGTGCTAATTTTAGTTAAACTGAAGTTACAAGTTCTTGTGTTGCTTCTAACTTCTAACTGTTGTTTCTGGGTCTCATCAAGAATTCTAGCACCTTTTTGTTAGTCTCCTTTTGAGCCTCTTTTGTGATTGTTCTAGAAATTTGGTTTTACTGCTTTAAAAAAAGAATGCTAAAATATTTTTTTGTGAAAAATCCCGACACCTTCTTGGGAATTTCTAGGTGCTTTGTACTTTGAGAAAAAGAAGCTGGAGCAGTTCAAGATATTAGTCATTGAAGATCATATTTACTAGTAATGTTGTTGGTTTTCTCAAGTTTAAGGCCTTTGATATTTTTGCAAGAATGTTCTGATTTGAATTCTGATGGTGACGAGTCAATCCTTGTCTGATACATGACGAGTGCAAGAGCTCAATCAGAGCTTTACCTTCAAAACAGAAAAATGCCCATGCACATAAATTCTTTTTTAGAGGCCAGCATCTTAATTAAAGATCAAATTTCTATCACTTCTAGTAGCATATTTCCATGAGGCGATATTCAGAATGTGCTGTTCCTAGAGTAACATGAAATGAATTATAAGTGACATTCTTGGCGTGTTATTGTATTGTGTTTATTTTTCTGTTGTATTTTCATCTCTTTGGGTATTATACTATGCAAAGGGTAAGGAGGTAGGGATGTTTGTCAATTTACCTTCAAGCAGGCCCACATTTTTGTATTGACTGTCTTTCCAGTGTGGGTTGAAATAAGATTTTGTGAAAGTCATCATCTCAATGTTAATTTGACTACTTTGAGACATTAAAGCCATTTGTCAACGGAAATGCATGTTTCCTTCTGGAATAGCTCTTTTTATTTGTACAAGTCTGGAATTTAAAGCTATTATTTGTGAATGCTAACTAATTTTTATTTTTGAACCGTGTCATCTCAATCTTCAAAGGTTGCCACCTCTACTGATTTCTAACAATGTAGAAGTCTTATGAATGTATATATCATCATCCTTTTGTTCTGCAAATTGTTAAACACTTGCAACTGACATTGTAATTAAAGCATAGAGTAATGTACTGTCAAGCCAAGATAGCATTTGGTTTAGAAGCCATGTCCAAGGGGTATCTACTTCATCAAGAATTTCCTGGGATTTCCACCCAGCTTCATATGGGTAGCCTGCATTATCATGATTGCATCACACACAAAGGATGCCAGCAGGACTTGAGCCAGGTCGTCAGCATGACAATTCTGCTGCCCAACTACTAGACCATGGCCTGCAGGAAAATGTGTACATTAACTTGCCTATTTCAACTGGGTTCATTATTCTATAAGATCTTTTCTATATGAGAGAGTGTTTCTGCTGATATGAATTAATTTGCTCTTTGGCTTTGAATTTTTGAGAAAATTCTAATAATATGGTTTTTGCCCTTGATCAAGATATGAAAACAATATGGGTCTTATAAATTTTTGAGTCTTGCAATAGCCAGTTCACGTGGTTCAGGTCTGATATGGTACAGTCGAATATTCACTAATTACTTAGATTGTGATTAAGGATAGCATACAGGGTGTGTATTCTTAAAGATGCTCTTGCAGAACTAGTTAATAGTGATACTGATATAGCTGCTTCTCAAATTTATAATTTGTACACGTTGAAACATTGATTTGCTCCAATGCACAAACAAAGGGGAGAAAAGTACAATTCCCATTTCTTGATACAGAGAGAGAGAGAGAGAGATAATAGTGATACTGATATAGCTGCTTCTCAAATTTATAAATTGTACACGTTGAAACATTGATTTGCTCCAATGCACAAACAAAGGGGAGAAAAGTGCAATTCCCATTTCGAGATCGAGAGAGAGAGATGGCATTCTTCAGGGACAGCCTACTCCACCCACCCATTTTTCTGTTTTTGTCTCACCACAGTCACTCCCAATGGCATCCATTATGGTAGCGAAGTGAAGTAAGCTCTAGCTCTCAGAGCAGAGATAATGGAGGTGGAGAAGGAAGTATTGGGATCAAGTACCGGGCAAGTCAGCAATCGCAAGTTAAACAAAATAATGGTTTGAGTGTTGTGGGGAAGGTGAGCAAGCGGTGGTCAAGAGCAGCGAAAAAGATGCCTATGATGTTCCTGAACGCGAATCTTGGCACCATTTGCTTATTTGCTATATAGGTGTTGATGTTTGTTTTTCGACAAGTCAACAATAGAGTAAAATACTAGAGTATCCCACCTCTCTTGAATAAAGCTCTTCAAAGGCTGAACTATATGATCCAGTGAAGTAACTCCAAGGTTCCTTTAATTATGATTTTGTAAGGGATAGCTCAGTGACTTGGTATGTTTTGCTGGTAAACACAAAGGGACTTACATTAGACTTCTTCTTTCATTTAGCTTATCTCTCCTTCAGTGTGGATGATATATATACAAGGTTTCAATAACAAAGAAAAGTAAAAGATAAAGGTTTAAGGAATCTAATCTAAGGTCAATGAAGCAATGATGATTGTATGAATAGACAAAATCTTCATGAAACCTAACTCCACTTTGCCAAGGATGCCTACAACTACATGAAGTTGGTGCAATCTCCTAAGGTTACGCGAATGGTTTTCAAATCATGAAGGTTTATATGAGCACCCATCAGATGGCGCAGCTCAAACAAACATCCACAATCGAACTTATGCAAATGAGGCTCAGACTAGCTTTACACAACACTTCATCAACGATGAATGTTAAAAGCATGAGCTAGGAGTTGATCAGATATTCAATACAACATACATTACAACAAAGAACTACTAATCTATTTGAAACATCTCTCCATTTCATCAAAGTACAAGGAATCATGTCATTCCACAAGACAAGACTTAAACACCAAGCGAACTCCAATGTCCTTTGCATTAATCTTGAGAATTATTTACAACAATTTCAAGCCCTCTCAGAGAATTTTGAGAGTTTCTCCTATTCTACTCCTACAAAACTATATCTTACAAATGAGGCAACAAGGCCTTTATATAGTGTCCAGATTACAATGAATGGCTAAGATCAATTCATGTAGCCAAGGGCTTAGATCATGCCACCTCACAGTTAGTTACAACAACTTGCTATTTTTAGTACAAAAGAGAGAGGCAATGAAGGCACGTTTTCTAATGTGATAAGGATAAGATGAAATCATTTAAAGCTTCTTCCACATAGGCATCCCTTTGGCTTCTTTTATTAAATGATACATTGAATGCATTTAAAATGAGGTGTACTCACCACATAGGTGCCACTTCAGCATACTTTGCGGATTTCATCTGTTAATTCAATCTGTTTTGTGGGGCATATTCCCAAATCGTATTATCAATGTGTGATGTCTTCAATATGATTGCTTTTGATGATGAACAGTTGAGATGTATCCTATTGATCTTGCCTTGTTCATCTTCTTGTAAACTGGATGTATGATACTAGTTGCTCATCTGGTTTAACTTTTGTAATGCTTCTTCTTGCAGGTAAGTTGATGATCTTCCTTGATGCTTCTTCATAAAGAGTAGATGATGATGATGTTTCTTTCTCGCCTTGTAGATGATGATGCTTCATTCATGAATCAGAGTAGGAGATCTCTCATGGACTTGAAGGTTTGAATGGAACTTGAAGTATGATGGATGAATGTCTTCGAACAAGATGATATGATGAAGATGAAGTAGTGCTCTTGGCATGTTGACCTTGAAGTGGCCCTTTGGAGTGTAGATGATAACACCTTCTTTGGATGTGGAGTAGATGACCTCTCAAAGAGACTTTGAAGCTTGATGAATCTTGAAGATTGGGAGAACTTGACTTGAAGCTTGGATGGATGAATGTATTCGAACATGATGCCATTGATGAAGTATACTTGAACTTGATGTGATCTAACATGATGTCATTGATGAAGTATACTTGAACTTGAAGGTGACTCAGGTGCTTGTCCTTCAGATCATTTCTTGTCTTGATCAGCACTCCTTCTCTCAATGATGCAACTTGATGATGATCTTGAAGCAGTGATGTCCAAAGGTGGCTAGCTTGATGACTCTTCCTTGAAGGTGACTCCAAGCTTCTCACTCAAAGGTGACTCCTCTTACAACTCCTATCCCTTTTGATGTTCTACAAGATAAGATAAACAATATATCAATCACTTCATAAGGCAGAATCACTTTAAACATGTAATAATCCCACTTCAAACTTGGGCGCATATATAATGTTCTGGAGGTGCAAAGTGCGCCTAACACAAGTTAGTCCCACATTCATCACTTTAAATGATTTCTAACAATTGTAATAGTTTAAAGAAGTCAATCTCCCTTATAGCACTCACTTTTAAATAGGGACTTGAGTGATTTTCTCGAAGGCGCCAATTGAGTTGGCATCAAGATGAAAGGGGTGCCTTAATCAACTTGAACCCTATTTGCTTGGATTTTTTGATGACTTCAATCACTTAAATGATATCCTATCTCATGTCCTCAAACTCTCTTCACAAGGCGCCCATTTATGATGTTCTAACTGTGAAATAGCGCCTAGTTTCCTTGATAAGAGCTTGGGTGCAAAATGGCGCCTAAGGTCAATTATGCTTTACTTGTTATTTTCATGCTTAAACAGTTGTGAAGGTCTTAGAAGGACTTCCCTCACCTAGGCGCCAACTTCAAGAGGTCCTTGGATGCAACTTCAATCTAGGAAACTCAAGATGACTCATACACTTAGGCGCTCAAAGTTGATGGTACTAATGACAATAGGCACCTAGAAACTCCTAACACTAGGCGCCCATTTAGATCTCTGCCTTTAGGCACTCAAATGATGTTATTCCATTGTCAAGGCGCTCAAACTCACCTCAATGATCAACCCTTCCCTTAGGCGCTCAAATGGTGTTATTTTGACTCTTTTATCCTTAGGCGCTTATACAAGATGGTTTGAATTGAAATAGGTGCCTTCTTCTAGGATGACTTCTCCCAAAGCGCAATTTTGCTGATTGTTTGAACATGCAAAGGCGCCCAATCTCATTAAGTACTTTCTTGTCAGATTTCAATGTCTAAGGCCTTCCATCTTCAATATCAATCAAGGCGCCATCTTTTGGAGACGTTGGAAGTGTGTTCTCCTCTAGGCGCACATATGAATCAATCTTAGGCGCTGGTTTGGGTCTCTGCAAATGGGAAAATGCGCCCAAGGTCTTCAAACAAATTCGCAACCAAAACCAAAAGTCCCCAAGGTCAGGTATATAGAAAAATATACTTTAAATATTTTTCAATATACCTTTCAGCATGTTTGAGATAGGTCTCAGATCCACCGGATTTAACATGCAGATTCTAGATTTTTGAGGATCCACCAAATTTCAGACTTAGCCAATTTTCAGGATCTTCAGGATCAGGATACCAGACTTAGTCATTTTCAGGATCTCAAACATCAGGATCAGGTCATCAAGGGGTTCTAAGACTCAAACACCACTGACTTCATCATGTAATAGCTCTAAGACATCATCAAAACTTCATGCAAAGCACAGAGCTCAAAAAAAAGGGGGTCCCCATTTGCAATGGGGTGATGTGTGATTAGGTCACAACAATAGGTACCTCCATTTCCTTTCGATGTCATTTCCTCCATGATAACTAAGCCTAATATAGAGCTAACATATTCCCTCTATTTAAAAAATGAATCGCATCTTCATGTGATCATTCAATCATAATCCTGATTTTTCATAAGCTTTGATTCTGCTCTTTTTTCAGCGGCTGGCTGGATTGCATCAGATTCTTTGAGGGGTGGTATAATCCCTTGGCATGTGTTGTTTGCAGTAGCAGCAACAGAGCTTGGGTTTTCAAAGAAGCTTACGTTCCTTTAGAGTTCATGATTGTACAAATATGGTTCTCAAGCCATGTTAGTGAATTTTACTGCACAGGTGGTACTTATATTTGCAGTTTTGTTCTTTCTGCCATTTTACCAGCCGAAGAAGAACCAGAAGGGTACTTTACAACAGAGACTGCAATAGCTTAAAGTACTATGCTCATTACTTTCAGATTGCAGATTTCATCTTCAACAATTGTAGTATATTATTATTTTCAATTTGGACCTTAGAAATACCACTTGGCTTGTATAGCTGAAGTTACAACGTAGTACTTATTTAATTTGCATATATGATTTGCACTGAGGGTAGAAGAAAACATGAGGAGCTCTCTTGGCATTTCCCTAACTACGCTTCCTTTAGTGAGAAGTACTTGATGAAATATATAGGTCAATGGTCCAAATTAAAAGGACTATCATCAAAATGACCTTAACCATTCATTTTCAAAACAATGTTTTTGATTAAGTCAGTTGGAAAAGAGGGTCTAGATCCCTCTACAAACCAACCCAAAAGGCAAGGCAAAAAACAAAAAACAGGCCAACACCAACACTCTAACAACACAACAATAGCAACATGCTGAAAGAAAAGACCAACTAAACTACCCTTGGACAAGGACCAGCAAATCGAATTGCCTTGGCCCTAGGGCGAAGAGCAGCCACAGAATTGGGAAGCCCTTTCTTCCTACGCTGAACCACAAACTCCAATAAATGATAAATGATAAAAAGGATAAAAAATCTTGGCCTTGTAAAATATAACTATGATGGTCATGGTCTTCTAATGTGTAGCTTAGAAAAATGTTATAACAACCTGCCTTGCTTGTAGTTTCTAGGTTTTATACTCCTATGTAATAACAATTTATTCAATGTGCCTATATTTTAGATTGATATGGTAAGAGTTTGCAAATTTTCATTTATTTGTTAATTAGAGTGGATTTTTGGCTTTATCTCCTTGTCCAAAAACTTAATCCTAGGTTTCCCTCTTTCTCTCTATTATTTCTGAGAATATTTAATATTTATTTTAAATGATGTATTGATATTTTTGAGTATTTAAGTCATTAAAATGTACTAAACATGTGCCACCATCATTGGGACTTCACATTAATTTTTTTTCAAATAATAATAAAAAATGATTGACATTGTAAGGGGGAAATTAGGATTTTAATGTGTTTACTCACTATATCATCATCCTTACTTTAGAATTTAACATGAATGTAAAGCATGATAAAATGTTTAAAGCACTGTTATATTTTAATTTAAGGAAAGAGAAGAGGTTGCTCATAAAAAATATTAGAGAGAGGATTTAAAAAATGTGTGGTTTTTATATAGTTGAGGATGTTTGTTATTGTGTTGTTTCAAATTACATCAAATTAAGAGTTGGTATTAGGAATTTGTTATTGTGTTGCTTTAGATTGCATCTAATCAAGAGTTTTTCACTAGGGATTTTCTCATTACCGTTGTGTTATTAGGATGATTACGTGCACAATCTTGTTCCTTTTGGCATGGTAGCATCCACACGACTATGGTAGTGTCTTATATGTTTAAGGATAGCTGCAGTAATGTCCTCTACAACTCCACAACTTGTGATATAGGAAATAGTAGTGTCATAGGCACTTTTGGGGGCTTGTCCTAAGGTGGAGGAACAATGAAACTTCTTCAATAATGATCAAGACCCATCTATTTGAAAAGATTTTGATAGTGGATTGCCTTGGGAAATGTCGAGTGTTTGATGTGGGTGTGTTGGTATATCTAGAGTTATGCAGTAATGGCTTTGATTGTGTTGTGGTGTGCTTGCATTTCTTGGTGTTGATTACTATTATTAATTAAATGCGTACAAGGAAATAATATTTTCTTAGGGTTAATCTAGGTTAATTAAATAAATGCATACAATTAGACACAAATTAAACTAGATTAAATCAATGATAATCATGAACGATAAAGCATGTGAAACAATGTTATTTTACAAAATTGATTGTAAAGAGTGTACTTAGCTCTTGATTGAGTAGGGGCTATGAATGTTGATATCTTGATGAATCAATTTGTAATAATCTAGGATCTTGTAATGTTTGTCCTCAAATTTAGTGTAGACTTGAAAATTTGCATAGGTCGATTTTGTGCCTAGGGATCAACTAGACATACTTGGATGTCAAGACTTTAAGACAAGCCACAATTGGGCTGCCACTACAATCCTTGGTGGACAATGTTGTTGCATTCATTGACTACAACTGTTCAACACCAAAAAACATTGCAAAATTTATTACTGTGCCCATTGAATCTATGGGTCCAATTTCTAGTTCTATCCGATATGCCATGAAGAGGAGCAAGTGATGCAATGTAATTACTTGAGACAAAGGCAAGGACAAAGAATGCAATGCTACACAAGCGAGTTTAGAAAGAGGACAATTCAAATGGGCAAAGATATATGGATAGAGAATTGCTCATGAAATATGTTGGAGGACTATTTTGTCATTTGAAGAGGCATGTTCTCATGGCCAAACCCCAAGATATAGATAATGCATGTCCTTATGTGCACTACCTTGAGCTAGACAAGAAGGGGAACTCTTTCAATAGGAACAAGTAAAGCAATAGTAGCATCTTGGTGGTACCAAAAATGAGGACGATGGAAAAGGGGAGAGCAATAAGAATGTTATTTCCATTGCTAACTCAAAGGGAAAAGATAAGGGTATGTTCAATTGCTCTCATTGTAACAAATATGGCCATTTGCATGAGAGATGTTGGAAGTGACACCTTGAATTGGCTCCTTTTAATGAGAAAAAAGGTAAAGATAAAAATGCCATTTACATGGAAAAGGGCATTGAAATCAATGGATACTCCTATGATGAAGATAGACACCTATCTTATGCCACACTCAAGAAGGGGGTTTCAAGAATATGTAATAGCTCTCATTGAGAGGAAGAGCTCACTCAATTGTTTCATGCAAGGATAAAAGTGGAAGTTAAGAAGACCAATGCATTGTTTGATTCATGTTCACAATCTAATCTAGCTTCTTCTAAGTTGGTTAGTGAGTTGGGTTTGGAGTTTGTGAATCACCACATACATACCCTTTGGGGTGCTTGCAACATGGATTGGATATGGAGGTAACCGAGCAATGCAAGTGGGCATTTGATTTACATCTAGAGTACAATGATGAAGTATTGGTTGATGTTGTGTCATTAGAGGTAAGTGATGTGATTTTTGGTAGCTCTTATCTATACATTAGAGATGACATTTACTTTAGGTGCAAGAATCAATACACACTTTGATTAAATGGTAATTGTTTCTTTATAAATTCTTATGTTGGTGCATCAAAGTTAGCAATTTCTAGTACAAAATTTAAGAGAATAAGAAATCCATATGATCCCAATCTCTACCTCAAAGACCAGGGAGGAGATTGTAATTTTGATTGTATATGTCGATGATTTGGTCATCACAGGGAGTTCTCCACAAATGATTGATGCAACAAAGAATGATCTCAAATGATCATTTAACATGATAGATCTTAGGCTCCTGCATTATTGTTTTGAACTTGAAGTGTGGCAACAGAAGAATCAAATCTATGTCTCTCAAATGAAATATGCAAGGCATTGCTCGAGAGGTTCAACATGGCAGATTGCAAACCTATGTCAACCCCTATGGAGACAAGTTTGCAACTTTCATGCCATGATCCATCACCTTAGGTGAATGCTACTCTTTATCATCGGTTGATTGGGGTCTCATCTACCTAACTTATACCAGGCCAAATATCAGCTATGCTGTTAGCTATCTTTCTAGGTTTATGCAGGAACCTAAGGCTATTCATTGGAAAGCAACAAAGCATGTTTTGAGATACATATGTGGTACAATGGCATATGCCCTGGAATACAAGCAGAATGCATATTTTTTTATTTGAATACACAAATGTGGACTATGCAGGTTCAATGGATGTCAAGAAGTTTACTTCAGGCTTCATTTTCTTTTTGGGATTTGGTCCAATTTCATGGGGGAACAAAAAGCAAACCACTGTTGCTTGCTCTTCCATAGAGGCAAAATATCACACCACATGAGGAGCTATTTGTGAGGCGATATGGTTATGTCACATTTTGATAGGCATGGGTGTTCTTGAGATAGGTCCTACCACTTTGTTCTGCGACAATCAGAGTGTGTTGAAGCTTGTTCGCAATCCAATTTTTCATTAGCGAACCAAGCATATTGAGATTTAGTGCCATTATATCCGTGAACATGTTCAACAACATAATATCCATATCCAGCTCCAGTTTGTTTGACTCAAGAGCAACGTGAGACATATTTACAAAATCACTTGCAGTTGTGAAATTTGAAGTTTTTCAAACTTTCTTGCTTTGTTCTCTTGAGCATATGATGTAATAAGGGGGGATTGTTAGGATTATTTATTCCATCGTTGTATAATGCAATATTATGCATATATTATTAACAATACTAACTTATAACTATTTTTTATAGTTATAGTTGGTTGGTCGAGTATGCCTGACTTGGTGGTTATTCAACCACCATCTCATGTATTTAAATGTTGCATAGTTCAATGATAAACTTGCTCATTACATTCTGAGTTTTAATATGATTCCCTAATGGAAAAGGGATTGCAAGTGCATGGAGAGATATTGTTTAGACTATTATAGAGCCTTAAATTGATGTGGAAAAATAAGTTAAGAGGCAACAAGTGCAATGAGTTATATGGTTCTAACAAGAGAGCAAACATGCACATTTTGTGAAAGAGGTTGAACATAGGTCAAGATGATACCTTTAAGGGTCTATGGTTATTTTCCTTTCAATTTTACTTTTGTGTTGCAAGGATCAATTGAGGGGAAGAGTGCCATGCTTGGTTCATCCTTTGGTGGAGGATGAGTTGTCTTGGGTTTGTTATTGACAAGTCATATTACAAGTAGTCCTAATGGAGTAATAGAGACTAGAGTTCCTCATCATCAATTTTGTTGAGATTTTGGGGAACAAAATCCTCCTTGTTGTGGAGGTATGATCCAAAAAATTGGCTCCAAAATATATTGGAACATAGGGGTCATGTCATCCAAACTTATTGGAGTGTTAGTGAGAAGTTAGGAGAGTGAATTTCTCATAATTGTAAAAAAGAAAAGCGGGGTATGAAAATGGTTGAAGATGATCAATGATGGTATGGGACATATTTTGAAAGTCTTTGATCAAAGTTGCAGATCTTAGAATTACCCAAAAAAATGTTTGGTGGATTCACTACGTTGTTTAGTTGGCAAACATGTGTTTGCCACAACAAACATGCAAAATGCCATGACAAACAACCATTCACCTTGGTGATTTTTTTTAGGAAAAAGTGAATCTCACTAGAGAAACCAATAAACTCATTTTAGTACAAATAATGAGTGAAATTTGAAACATTTTGAGCATTTGATCTTCCATTTTGGTGTTTGGTTTTCCATCTTCCCAAGGTTGGAAGAATTTAGAAAGGTCATATGTTGCCTTTCCATGTTGGATAAGGGGTTGTATCTCATTGTATGGTGGCAATACATGATTGTGAAAGAACATATAGCTAGGGAAAAGAAAAGATGCCCCTAATGTAGGCAAATGATAAGATAAGCATAGCCATGTATGCTAGATAAGGATTACATAAGCTAAGACATCTCTCTCTCTCTCTCTCTCTCTCTCTCTCTCTCTCTCTCTATATATATATATATATATATATATATATATATATCTTTGTCATCTCTCTCTCTCCACTTCTCTATTGTAGGTTCATTTTGGAGTATGTTGGAGAAAATTTGAGCTCACCATTGAGTGCAGGGTATCCAAGGAAGTTAGTTTGCCTTTTGATTTGTCTAAATTAGAAATTGGAGGCCATATTTACAAGGGTTTAAAGTTAGGAGGTGGTTGCTAGATCTAGGAGGTAGCCACATTTTGGAGCATTGTGGGTTAAATTTGACCCTACCATCACATCCAAATGGCCCAAGAACCTAAGGATTGACTATCAATTTGTCAGATTTGAACACTTTTGCCCAAGGCCCTTAGAAGAGTTTACCTCCTCGACCAAATGGATTGTACAATCGTACATCGTAGATTATTCTATGAAACCTCTATGTAGGTGTTAATAGAATCTCGAGCATTGTCTTAAAATATTTTATTTGTTGGTTTATTATTATTTTTTAGATTTATTTTAGCAACATGTCATACTCTAATTGTGTAGGGTACCCTATACCCATAAGGTACGTCGTTCTTGCAAGGGTACCACATGGCACGAGCCCCTGTACCCTGATAGAACCCTCAACCAATGCTTAAACCTACTGGTGACCAACCATTGGCTTTTAGATTAATAGTGGTTTCACAATGGTACAAACAATTGTTTCCTAGTCTAAAGGTAGTTTCCTACAAAACAACAATGGTTTCAAGCATACAAAAAGCAGTTTTACTTATAGACAGGCAATTTTTTAAGAAAGAATGCTAGTTTTGGCTCTACATAAAATATCTTGTCAAAATAGAACATATTCCATCGACAATGTTGCTAACATTAGTATGACATCATCCACTTTATTCCCCCAACCAACCCCTACTCCATTGAAACTTTGATTTTGGTACCTAAATCTTCAAAGGCTTCGTTCTCAAGCATATTAGCTCCTTTTTGTGAGCACACTTTTTTTTATTTGGGGTACAATTTTGAGAGCTTTGCAATGGTGTAGAATTTTTTTAAATTTTGGTGTCTAATTTTCTTAGAAATTGAAGATTTTCATAGTTGTTGTTGAGTAGTTCTTGTTTTGAAAACTTCTAGGGCTTCGTTTGGGCTGATAAGGTAGCATTTTTTAAAAAGTGCATAATTTTTTGTTTACATCTCATTTGTGTAGTCTGATCTATCTCATTCTATATCAAAATTATACTTTCAACTTTGTGGCCTAATTTGGCATCTGTAATGCATTGAGATCAAGACCACTTTGCTAGAAAGTAGCAACTATAATTGCACTAACTATAAAGTGCCAAAATCATATATTGTTGGGGGATCTCGTGATTGAGTGAATTTTGGAGGGGTGATCTTATGATTTTGCATTTGCTTTTGTTGGATTGAGTCTCTTGATTTGTCTATTTTGTGACTAAAATTTGAGGAGACTATTATTGTAAAATCATGGATTTTTTAACACATCCTTTTGTAATCACCCTAAATAAAGGGAACTACAAGTCTTGGAAGGAAAACGTCTTGAAACTATTGCAAGTATGTGCTAACTGGTGTTGTCATTGATGTCAACATGTTTGTGTTGTCATTGGTGCCAATTGTATCTTCTGATATTTCTATTTGTCGATTGATTGAAGAACACTATCTGAGTATTTTGCTCCACATTTTCTATGTATTGAAGACCAGATTATGAGCTTTGGATATGAATTAGAGAAGTGTTTGAAGATGCTAAATCCAGAATTTGGTGGTCTGGATCACTGTGCAGAAAAAGATCTATTCAGTAGTTTGAAGACTGTGCCTGGCAAGGTTTGTAGAGTGATAGGGAGAAAGTGTTTTGCTCCGCATTTCTTCGCAGATTGGATTTTGGATTTGCGGTTCTGGACTTAATCTTATAAGGTCTTTAGTCATCTTTATTCCAAAAGATTTGTCATTTGGTGCTCTGGAAGGCAAGTTAGTGATTAGCAGAGTTTGACAGTGTCGGTTGAAAAGCAGTCTGAGATGTATCTTCAAGTGATATCTATTGTCTTCAAGTGAGATCTATTGTGGTTGGATTTGTTAGCTCCCAAGTGACTCTATGTTGTTCATGGATGTCTCCAGAATGTGTTGAAGGCATGTGCTTGATCCACAAGCTACAATGAAGATCTTGCAAGCATGTTTCTAAGTGTTCTTGATATGTGCATAAGTTCTGGCTGACCTAGTTTGTCACACTCTTTGCGGAGGTGATTCGTGGATTGTGGAAGCATGTCCAAGCGTGTGAGGATGTATTTGGGTCTGAGCTAAGTTGTGATGTGTTCATCCTTCATTCATTTACCCCACAAGTTTGTTTAGGTCTAGTCCTAATTTGATTTATGTATGTATGCTGACCTTGGAGATAGTTCCAATGGTTGTAGAATGTAATGTCAACCTTGATGTACATTCCAAGGTTGATGATAGGTATAAATGTATGTAATGAATTCATGACTGAGGTGTGATTGCGTGAAAATGCGAAGATAAGGTGTGAGTTGTGAAAGTAGAGCAGAGTAGAGGAGATGTACTGTGCTTCAATGGAATTGAACTCAGGCATGTGTAGATGCTAATATATCAGTTCACCATCGGTAGTGAGCCAACTCGGCAATGAGCCAACCCAGCAATGAGCCAACCCCAGTAGTGAACCAACCTTAGTAGTTAGCCAACCCTTGGCAGTGAGCCACCCTTTGGTAGTGAGCCATTCTTTTGGGTAATGAGTCATTTTTGATACTCGGTATTGTTACTACATTATATTGTGAGCTAACACTCACCGTGGTTTTTCCCTATTTAGGGTTTTCCACATAAAAATCTGGTGTTCATGTGTGTATGGTGTTGATGTGTTCATGTTTTGATTCTGCTATTCATGTTTAATTTTTCATAACAGAATAAGGAGTTAGATTAAGTGACTGTGAAAGTGTTTTGGCTTAAAGAAGTCAAAGTTTTTTATATAACTGATTCACCCCCCTTTCAGTTGTCTTGTGCCTTTCAACAGAAACATCTCAGGTGGCTTCATCGCTTGCCCCATCTATATGGACTTGTCCCTGAACCATATACACTTAACCCAAAGATAGCACATGGAATCATAAATGATCATGTTCTAGGATTGATTGGTCTACATGTTGATGATCATACTTGGAGTGTTGTTTTGCACATTGGGTGTATATGCACTCTTTGGAGTATAATTTGGGAGATCTATGGAGACTCACTTCCCTCTCCATTCCCAGATGATCCTATTATCGACTATCTTGTACCCTTTGTTGATTGTGGTAACCTAACATATGATGATGATACAAAGGACGAGCTTGAATATTTGGTAATTCTTGATTGTTATGATGACATTGAGGCTTCTCCTGATGCTCCTTCTCCTTCTACATAGCTATCCATTGATTATTTGGCTTCTATGACTCCTAATCTAGATTCAAATGCTTCACCTTCTTTATCTATGAGTCAAGATCTTGAGGTTGAGGACTTGTGCATTCTAGCATTCACAAATGCATCTAATGTTCACACTTAGGCATCTTGTGTGGACACATTGTCCGAGGATGAGCAGTGTAGTTAAATGACATTCATTAAGATCTCATCTCCATCTCATGTTGTTTCTTTAGAGTTTGGTGTTGCTTCAGATGGGGCTTCTAGTGATTCAATGCAACAAGGTTATATTCATAGTCTTTTAGATTCAACTTTGTGGATGAGTACTTGACAGGTATTGTAGATTTGGAGGACACACTTGAGGATATCCATTTCCTCTTTGATGACAGTTATGGCATGACTTTTATCACACCATCTTTGTCTTTGGAGATTGTTGATCATGAGTTTCCACATTGTCTTAGATTGTCACACTCTTTGATTAGGTTTGGAGCTCCTAATTTTGTTGTGTCATATTTTGATTGTGACATGTGGACACTTGAGCAGTTTTTAGAGGCACACATAATGAGACTTCTTCCCTCATCTCTCTTCTTAGAATTGGAGTTTGTTCTACATACATCGATGGATTTGTTTCTTTCCAAGGAGAGAAATGTTTGTACGTTTTGGATTCTCTTCAGCATTCATCTTCGAGCATTCCCATTTGGTATAGAAGCTACTTCTTTGTGGGGGGATTCATAGTCTCATTCTTTACCTCTTATGGAGGCCTATTGATCATGTATCTGTAATGGATGTAGTCCTTGGGGGGTCTTCTTGAGTTCTCCTTCCATAACTTGTTTGTTTGCATGTTTTCTCTCTTTTGGAGAGGAGCTTTTTCCTGCAGGTTTTTCTCCTTTTCTTCATTTGTGTGATATTTGTTTGTACATGGGTACCTAAGAAGGTCTTGTTGCTAGGATCCATCTTTGCATCTTTGCATTTGTTTTTTCCTCTCTTTTAACATGCCACTTGTTCTACCAACTAAGATATACTAAGTTTAACTAAAAAGTAAAAGATCTAGAAACTGAAAGAGATAGCAATAAAATTTTTCTTTAAAATACTTTTGATAAGATGCACATTTGAAACATATTTCAAACTCCAATTGCATAATCAAATTACTTTTCATCATTTAAAGAATTGAACATTTCTTAATACAAATTTTTCAAAGAAAGTTACATACAAGCTTCGAAGAGCCAACTGAAAATAGAGATACAAAATGATACTGATGTCTATCTTCAAATCCTGGTCGCCAACTTCATGAGGGGAAGCATCACTCAAGCGCTTTACCTCCAACCACGGACTAACTGTGGTCCCTCGCACATTTACCAAACTAGTAAAATGGCCCTACCCTTTGACGAAGGGATTGGTATGGTAACCTCAAAGATAAGCCTAAATTGAGCTAATGTTGTGTCCTACATATCTAGTACTATCATACATTGTGGCTACAACCCCAAGCATGATTGCCCTTCCTAGTATGTAAACCCGGATCACCGTGAACTGACAATGTAAACATTGGTTGTTTACACTACTTTATCCAAAGTTTCATCACCCCTAACTCGGAATGGATGTCACACACTCACCCATCATTCAAGCTCGATTTGCAAAGACATCGAGGTTATTCCCTCCTATGGATCAACATTTCCAGGTATAACCCCACTAACAATTCTAGGTTATCCCCTCCTATGGATCAACAAATTCTAGGCATAACCCTACTCATCCATTCTAGGTTTACCAATCTCAGATTAACCTATTCCCAACTTTTTCCATGACACCTATGTCGAAGTAATACAAGTTGCAAGATACTGAAGGTCAATGTAGTTCTCAAATCTCTCCAACGCCATTACCCAGCAGCTTCCTCACACCAATGGTCTCCTTCGTGAGTTCCCAAGTACGTAGCCTCCCCTTACTGTTTCTCAACATTCTTCATTGCATTCCTCTTCTTGCATTAATGATGATGATATCTCCACTCGATGCCAAGGCCATCCTCAAGCCGTCCAATCCAACTCGTCCCTTCCTTTCATTGGCTCTCCCTACGTTCCTCCAAAAAGTCACCACCCATCGCCCGCTGATCTGTCCTTTCATTCTAATCCCCTAGATTGTACCCCTCAATCCTCTCTGACTTCCTATACCTCTCCCATGTATTCCTCTCACCCAACTTGCTCCCTGTCCATTTATTCTACCCATATCCCCAAACCTCTTCATACGTGTCCTCTTGACTCTCCTTTTATTCATGCCTCCCCTCCTAGCAGCATTGTCGATTGGGAAAATAAATTTGTTTTCAATCTCTCAAATATTCCTTTAAATCCTCTCGCTTTCAATTTTTTAAAAATAGGTTTAGGCTTTGCTATCTCCCCACATTTCATTCCTTACACTAACTTCTTAATTGAGATTGAGAATGTTGTTCATTCTCTCCTAGAGAATATTGCGGAAGAAATTAGGCAAGATTACGCTGTCGTGCTAAGGCATGCCAAACCGCCCAAGTGCAACATTCCCAAAGTTGAGCTATGGGCCCTTAAGAGTTTATTGAGAAATAATGACATTGTGATTGTTAAAGCAGATAAAGGTAATGCCACAGTCATCATGAACAAGCAAGACTATATCTCTAAAATGCTTGATCTCCTCTCCGATAGTAGTAGCTTCAAAATCTTGACACACAACCCCATCTCCAAATTTTTTAGAAAAGTCAAAACTACCATCTCCCTTTCTTCTTTCGATGATGCCAAGAAAAAATGGCTCCTACCCTCTAAAGAGTCTACTCCACGCATCTATGGGGTCCCCAAAATCCATAAAACTGGCATCCCTCTTCGCCCATATTGTGGACACCATTGGCTCTCCCACTTACAAGCTTGCAGCCCACCTAGCTAAACTCATCTCTCCACTTGTAGGTAAGTCTAGTTCTTTCATCAAGAATTCTACCCATTTTGTAGATTTTATCCAAGATAAAATTTTAGATGATAACGACCTCTTGGTTAGCTTTGATGTAGTCTCCCTTTTCACCAAGGTCCCTATCCATGACTCCATTGAAATAATTAGACACAAGACTAATGATGAGATTGCCTCCTTGGTAGAACTTTGCCTTTGTTCCACCTTTTTCACCTTCCAAGGAGTAATCTATGAGCAGTTGGATGGAGTTGCTATGGGATCTCCTCTCTCCCTGATTGTTGCTAACCTTTACATGGAGCACTTCGAAGAAATTGCCCTCCATTCCTTTCCCCTCAAACCAAAATGGTGGAAATGGTATGTTGATGATACCAACATATGTTGGCCTCATGGCCCAGAAAAACTTGAAGAATTCCACACTCACCTTAACCACATAGCTAAGTGTATCTCATTTACCAAAGAACTTGAAACTAATGGTAAGCTCACGTTCCTTGACATTCTTCTCATTAGAAAACTAAATGGCTCCTTAGGTCATCGTGTCTTCCATAAAGCTATCCACACCGACCTTTACCTCCACTCCTCTTCGCAACACCACCCCACCGAAAAAGCTGGGATCCTTAAAACATTAGCCACTAGGGCTTTTCGGATTTGTGATAGTGATTACTTAGACCTAGAGCTTGCCCACCTCACCAAAGTTTTTGAACTAAATGGATATAAAAGACAACACATCTTGAGATCTTTCAAGCAAGCCAAGACCTGCCTTAGTTCCAACCCCAAAGAGGCCAACCCTCGCAACCTCCCTATGGCTACCCTCACCTACATAGAAGGCCTCTCTCACAAAATTTCTAAGATTCTTCTCAGAAAGGGCCTCTCTTGTACCTTCAAACCCATCTCCACTCTGAGAAACAAGATCCCTTCACCCAAATACCCCAAAGACCCATTCTTGAACTCTGGAGTCTACAAGATTGTTTGCTTGTGTGGCATTCCCTACATTGGTGAGACTGGTCATTCCTTTAGCACTAGGATCAAAGAGCATTGTGCAGACATCAGATAGGAACATGTCCACAAATCTGCCCTTGCAGAGCACTCAACCTTAACTAAACACCATATCTGCTTAGAAGACACTCAGATCTTAGTCAGTGAAGACAACTACTTCAAAAGAAACCTCAAAGAGGCTATAGAGATCAACAAACACCCATCCAATCTCAATTGTGATGATGGATGGAGTTTAAATTTTTCTTGGAATCCCCTTCTTACCTACCTCAAAAACTTCTGCCAACCACCTTCCTAAACCTCTTTGGTCCTTCCCCACCTTTTCCTCTCTCCCCCACTCCCCTCTTCCCCTCACCTTTTACCAACTACCCTCCCCTCCTCCCTTTCTTCACTTTTCCCCTTCTATATAGTTTGTGCTCCCATTCTTCCCCCGTTCTCTCCTTTCCTTCTTCCCATCCTCCTATCCCCTCTTTTTTGTTCAAGTGGGTTCCCTCCCCCGCCATTGAGTTGTGCCACAACCCATCTTCTTTTTTCACCTTATTCTCCAACTCTCCTTTTCTCTCTTTTATTTTTTCTCTCTTTTTTACCTTTCTTATTGTGTTGATTTGCATGTCCGAGTTAGTTTGCTTTTGGCTTTTTTTCCTTCTCTTTGTTAGCTTGTCTACTTCTTTTTTCTATTCTCTTTTTCTTGGTCTTCTTTGGGCCTTGTTCTTTCCTCAACGTCGTTCTATGGTGATCTTTCTCCTATTTCCTCTTACCCATAAGTATCTGACTTCTTTCGTTCTTTTTCGTATGTATATACACATACATATATACATTCGCTCACACATACTTATAAATATATATACACATATTCTTTTATGCTCTTAGATATTCATATACTTACAGATATTTCTTTACATTTATTCTCTTTTTTATATATACACATACTCACTCATACTCTTACACACATATTTATATGCATATACATATTCTTATTCTTATACTTCTACCTAAACATATACATTCATATTCATACACACTTACATATGCACACACCTTCTTGTATTTTTGCTCTTATTTTGTCTTTTGGTTTCTTTCTCCTTGCTTCTATTTGGTTATTTTCTTTTCATTTACCCTTTTGTTTAAGGTTTAGTCCGATTTTATTTGGTTTCAAAGATTTGGATGTTCTTTATTTGAGTACTCGATTTAATTGGTCTTTTTTATATTTTTATATTTCTCATGAAATTTTGTTTACTTCCATTTACACACTATATTTCCTTAGTCTTATTCTATATACTCCTTAATTAAATATTCATTAGCCCTTAATTTTTTTTTTGTCTCATTTCGTTTTTGGTTTCTTTGATTATTTTGATATGTATACGTAGTGGTGCCCTATGTTTATATTATTTATTTTCTTTTTCCTCATACTTATTGTGTTTTCCTTACTTCGTGCATATTATTAATAACATACCTCATTTCCTTGTCGATTAATATTTTCTTATTGGTTTATATGCATATTGGGTGGTTTTTTTTTTCTCTCTCTCTCTCTCTCATTATATTCACCTTGTTTTTTGATAATATATTTTTTGGGTTTTTTATACATTTGCATTTAAAAGGTTTGTTGAGGCAATTATGAGTTGGAGTCAAAGTCCATATCTTTCTTTTCTTCCCCTTAGGTCTCTTGGTCCCCGTGCCATATCTTTCTTCCCTCCTTGCTATTTATCCCTTTTGGTTTGCAAATGTATTCATTCTATTTCTCTAGCTCTCTAATCTCCTAATGAGGATAATGGAGTATGATCCAAAACGTTGAGCACATAAACTTCAACACAGTTTAATTTTGAAGCACTTATTTACAATTACTATGGATTGCGGAAATATGATGTCTTTAATAAATAGACATTTTTTTTAAATAATTATAAATATATAGCTGACATAGTTTATTAAATCAATGCACATAAAAATAAAGCAAATAAAATAATGCCTATAAATATACGTAGTACTCAAACATATATTTGAGAAAAATCAAATCAAATAAAAGTAGAGCAAATTGAATTCTAAGAAGTTGAATCGATAAGGAGAGAAGTTTAATTACTAACGTTACTATGCAACCATTTTTTTTCTTACAAAATAAATTTATGAAGTGATAGGTTAGAATAGCATTGTGTATTATTTACTCTTATTCTATTTACATGCTACTCATTAAAATAAAAATAAAATTGCAATTAAAGTGCAACTTAAATCATGGAACCTATAAGTTATAATTTATTTAATATTTTTCTTGCATAAACAAATCTTTTTGAAAACCAAATCTTAGGTAAATCATTTAGTTTAATAAAATTAATATTTAGTTTAATGACCTTTGTTTTATTTTAGATTTTTACTATGGGAATCAATTCCTTAAAAAAATTATAATTAAGTTTTTGGTATTATTTGGATTAAATTATTGAAAATTATTCCCTAGGGTAAATTATTTACTTATTCCCTAGTGTCTTGAATACAGGTCGTCATTTTTTTTTATAATAGACCTACATTCATTATAAAAGATTTTAAAATATAATATTAAAGAACATACTATATATTATAATTTTTGGAAAGCTAATATTAAGGGCTACATACTTACAAAATAAAATTTCCAAATGACTTCATTTAATCCCCTAAAAAGTGAAGCAAAATTGTTTTTTGTTAGCATTTTGATAGGTGTGGAGGAGACTCTATTTTTGAATTAAGCCTAGGGGGTTCTATCCAAGGGGATTTTATCTAAGGGGGTTTGATCAAACCCCCTTAATCAAACCCCCTTAGATGGAACACATCTAAGCTTAAATTATTAATTTTTCTAAAATATGTGTGATTTCAGGCAAAAATCAGGATGTCCCACAAGTGGGACACACTATTGTGAGATTACCCAGGTCTGATTATAAATATAACAACAATAGACATTGGAAATAATCAACGTCAATGACTCATTGTCACAATGATGTCAAAAGTAAGAAGTTTGTCAAATCTACGAATACTCCTAGCTTTTTCATTTCAAAGATATAAACGTATGGAAAAAAATATGTATGTAATCCTACGTAACCAAAGAGGAGGAACGACTAAAAAAATGTCTACAAAAAATCCATACAAATCAACTTACTAAATAAATATTTACAATAATTTTGTTTTTTTTGTCCACCTTTACCTCTTAAATATCAATTACATATTCTTAATTTATACCAAATATCTCAAATATACTTGTAATTGTTACTTTTTATATTACCATGTTTACAATAAATGCAAAATAAATGAAATGTAATCAATATGATTTTTTTTACCTAAATGGTTTATTTAAAATCATAAAAAACATCGTGACCATTAATTTTTTCAAATAATACCATAAATGGCAAGAAACAAATTAAAAAATTGCCCACTTTAAACATTTATTCACACTTTAATTTATCTTTACTCTATTATCAACATTTTACAAAAATTGGTAATTCTTTTTTTAATTTTATTTTATATAATCAACTTTTTGTAGAAAATGAAAAAAAGGAAAAAGTTAATAAAAGGTTAAATACAATATTTATGAAAAATATGTAAATAAACCATATTCATTCAAATGGTTCTATCTCATTATGTTGATAGGCGTTCCCTTAGTGAGCAGCACTACATAAAATGCATAGATCAGTGGTTCAAATTAAAAGGACTACAATGAAAGAGATCCTAGCCATTAGATTTTACAAACAAATAATAAATGATAAAAAACAAAAAAAAATAGTACTCCATTAAATCAAAGTAGCCCACTTGAATTTCCACAACATTTTTTTAATTTTAACTTTTGTCATTTGAGATAAATTTTGATCGTACACCATAAATGTGGAAGAAAAAGGTCAAAATAACCCAAACGAAGCTCCCTAAAGAGGCTCAAATATCTTCTCTATGGGATAGTTACATGCAATCCAAGCTCTTCTCTATGGGACTCACTATTTGCATTGACCATATACCAAATCTTTATAAACCAAATTTCAATCAAAATGAGTCACTTATTGACAATGATAACATGGGAGATCTGTCAAATCATGTGAAAAATCTCTAAAGTAGGAGGAAGGCTTTCGTAAATTTTGTAATATGTCCAAGGTAGTATACATTGAATACAATGTTCAGAAAATTTGAATGCATTTTCTTATTGCCGACAAAGACTTTTGCACTCAATGTTTATGAGATTTTGCTTGAAGGGAGCCATGTAAGCTTAAGAGAATTAAAGAAAGTTGTAGTAAGATGAATGGTACCAGCAACTACATGAGAAGCAGCCACACAACAATGCATAGCACTAAGTTTGAGGCGGTTAATGATTCCTACTACGTGGTGTTTGAGCATAGGACACTGAGAAAAAACAAACAACCATAAAATTTTATCAAAAAAAGGAACAACTATGAATTTGTTGTCGGTGCTTCAGACTCTATCTACATCGTTGTGTCTTCCTAAAGTTTACCATTAATTTTGTCTTGTCAGAGTAAATATACAGCTATGACATGCATTAATATATAGCTAATTGAGCAGGCTATGGTAGAAGTAAGAGTAAATAGGTAATCTAGGAAATCAAATGAATTCATTGCATCTTCACACTGGCAGATCTTTTAAATGAAATTCAACTATTTACAACATGCACCATTAAAACTAGCTTTAAAGATGTATAAATATCATCCCTCTTTAATATTTTATGTCACCTTCTAGTTTTGTATACCATATATAACTAACCTATAAAAAAATCATGTTGTTAAGGTTGCGGAGATTAAGAAATGTATTGATACTTTAGATTTCTTTGCTCATCTCTTTCGGTTTGTTTTATCTTTTGTTTTCATTGTTATAGGATTTGTTTCTTTGTTATCTCATATCTTAGCTTTCATAGTGAAGATTGGAGGAGTTAGTATGTTGTCTTTCAACAATGTAATCATGAAGCAACTGCAAGATATAAGATTCTTTGTTGTATTCCCGATACCCTACTTTTGCTACTTCGATGGGGGATAATTTTTTAGTTTTGACTCAAACCAGACACGATCATTTGGACCTCCGATCATTACCTTTAATTTTAACATGGGCATCAAGTTTGGTCATGTATGCAACTTAACAAGCCTAACTACTGATATTGCTACTATTAATCTTCTATGAACAAAGTAACACTTCTAAGAACAATACCTTTTAGATAGCAATTTGTGAAACGTTTCGAGAACTTATGTATGATGGAAAAATGCTTGAAGGAAAATACCCACATGTTCTAGCATCCCAATAAAACATTTCTAGGCAGGTCCTGGTAAAAATTACTTACATAAGGCTAAAACTTTTATTCTGAAACCTAGAAAATAAACACTCTATTCTTTTAAATCTAAGCATAAATGGAACCAATGAATGGTGTGGCAGGTGTGGAGCAATGATAGGTATGAGAGCATAGAGCACAGAGTGGTGGTGAATGATAGTCGAAGATGCCTCTCAATTCCCTTTTTTTTAATCCTTCACACTATGTGAATGTGAAGCCTTTGGAGGAGTTGGTGAGTGAAGAGAATCCTCCCAAGTATAGGGAATACAACTAGGGAAAGTTTGATAAGCATAGGAAATGTAGTAATTTTAAAAACTTGGGAGTTGAGAATCTACAAATCTATCACTTTAGAATCTGACTGATATGTGATTAGTGACGTGGGATTACGTATTGGCAAAGAACAAAATTGCCTTCAATATAAGCTATCACTAAAGAATTAACTCTAAAATCTTTACATGGAAAGCCATGGTGTATAGGAAGATTGCATCTATCCACCATCTTTTATGGAATATTATTTTATCTGCTTTTAGAAGTTGATTTTAGTTGTGTTGGTGATAATTTTAATGCCCTCTTAAAGGTTTGAAGTGCTAATGCTAAAATGTGTTTGGTAGTCATTTGAATGTGGTCTTAAATGTTGAATTTCATACTCCCAGTCGAGATCGAGGCTGGGGAAGGAATGTTGCCTGGCCAGAGACAACCAATTCAATGAGTTATACACTATGTAGGATGAACTATTTTATTATCTTAGGGCAAGATCCCAGCCCCCTCAAGCCTCAACCCCTCACTAACCTTAGTTCTCTTGATCTTGTTGTGCAAGCAGTCTAGAAACCCTTCCAGACAAATGAAAATAATATTTGCAGTTAAATTTATCATGAAGTCAGTCAATTACATTAAATTTAAAATCCATAGGTAGGCTTCAAGCGGATTTTCAAATTCCTTCTCAAATTTTTAAATAAAATTTTCAAATTATTTTAGTTCATTTATAATGGTGAAAAATGCATTCATTTTATTTTTATGATTAATTGGGACTGTAAATGGAACATGTGTTTTCCCTCTACATAACTATTTCCAAATGTTGTGCGTGAAATAACATCTGATGTAAGATGAGAAAACTCTTTCAAAACATTAATTTCATTAGTGCCTGAAGATACCAACTTCCTCCATTCTTCAATCATATTGGTCCCACACTCTGCAATTTCAAGTATCATACCTTGACATAGAAGATATATTGGTTCAAGGAAAATTTAAAATAATGATGTCATTTTTTTAATAAAATGATGTCATATTTTTTAATCAATTTGTTTCGCAAATATTTTTGTAGTGGTTACCTCAAAATATTATGTTGGTACAATGACAACACTTATTGTGAGTGAAAGGGTGAGATTAGTGGGATTTATGTTTTTTCATAATTACAGAACAATAAATAATTTCATCAACTCAAACCAATTGCCTTTTACCTTGTCATTATGGAGATATAATCAATTATTACACTTTTAGGCTAACTGAACTAAAAAGGTTGCAGCTTATGTCTTTCATTTGTAAATTATGTTTTGAAAACTCAAGTGAAAATTTATGTTTGTTAGAACACTTGTAATTAAATATTTATTTACATGATATGGCAACACATTCACCAACTCTAGAGGTCACTAAAATTTCAAGCAAAAATAATGATGGATCGCTCAATGAACTTGGTTTGTGTTCAACTACAAATAGTACCAACCTCTTCCAAAGTGATGTTCAACACATTGTATCGAATATTACAACTAATTGCTCTGATATTTTGTAACAAATGAAGGAGACAAATATAGCTTCTTTGAATGTACAAGAACTAGATATTCACTCATTCCAACATACTTTGACTAAACTCCATTATACATGCAAGAAAGTAAATAGATTTTCTAACTTCATGATACAATTGTTCAACAATAAAAAATTTGAAATAGGTTGTGGTCCTTGTATTAAATGTGAACTTGAAAACTATGTAGATAATATGTAATGCAATATTATGTTTTGGGCATTACTATAGTGACAATATTTAGAGTTGTATATGACATTGTACAAATATAAAACTATTAATAATAATCTCTAGTGTATTATTTTCATAGTGCGCATTTGGCTACATTAATTTATGACTATCTTCTTCTTAATAAAACATACGAATACCTACTATTGCTTTCTTCATTTCCATATAAAATAGTTTCTTTGAATTACTATGTCTATTTTCATTATTTATGTTTCAATAATAAACAATGATCTCAAACATATGTTTGGGCTCCTCTTTAAACTTGCTTCAAACAATTGAAACCCTAAACTTTGCTTTCATTTAATAACTAAAATAAGGATACATGTCAAAGTTGAAAGGTCAAAATTTATATGAGATTATTTACATTTTGCCCCTCACTCCTCATTACTTATTACTCTTTCCACTTGTACACATACACATCTCTCACAATCAAGTCTTTCTCAAATGACAAGCATATTGATGGAATGCACTCACATCATGCTCTCCTTCTTGACAAATATAACAACCTTGCTTCAACTGGCAGTCTCATGAAGGGATCTATTGTCCAACTAATAGAGTATACTTGCAAGGTTTCTAACAAAATCATGTATGCAATTGCTTCCCTACTTTCATCCATTCAAACAACCTCCTTTCTCCTGATGTACTTTCATTTGTGGCTCTTTTCTAATTATATGATATTGCAGGGCTATTGTTATTACATCCATGGAAGTGGTTGGCATGGAAACAAGCATCATTAGGTCTCCTCTTTATATTGTACATGCTCTCATTGGCTAGTGATCAAGCAACTCTTGATTTGAGAAGGGGCCATCCTCATCCCAACCATGTTCTTTACAGAACGATTCAATCATTCCAATCAATGCATTGACAACTTACCATAAACAATGGTCCATACAAGGTTGAGCATTAGAAAATTCAATGCTTCATGAATTTCAAAATGCTAAAGATGAAGGGAAATTTTTTGGCTTTGATCTTATAGACGAAGCAGGTGGTGAAATACATATAACTTACTTCAATGATGTTGTAGATGAGTTCTACAATTCTATCGAAAGTGGTGATGTTTATGTAATATCTAATGGCCAGATTAAAGTAACCAACCCTACCTGTAATCTTACAATCAATATATTCCATTTGAGATAATCCCCCAGTCATCCTCTACAATAACACTTTGTGATCGAATAGACATTAACATACCTACTCACAACTTCTACTTTAAAACAATCAAAGACCTTGAATCAATACCTCCAAATTCTCTTGTTGTTGTTATTGGAATACTCATCTCTATATCTCCCACCTCCACTATATGCAAAAGAAATGGATCTAAAACAACAAAGCGAACTACTACTATAATTAACATGTTTATTTTTACTATTGACATCACACTTTGGGGTCCCCATTGTGATGTTGATGGTAAAAATCTATTTGAAATGTGCTTAGACACAAACCCTCCTATCCTTCTAGTAAAGGTCGATCGCATTGTCTCATGGAATGACAAAACAATTGATACAATTTTTGCAACCAAACTTCTTGTTGACCTAAATGTAGAAGAAATGCATGCAACAAAGTCTTAGTACACTGGTGAGAATCAATATGCATTCAACATGTTGTCAGGTACATATAGTACTTCTTATAGCTTTGATAATCAAATGGCTATTTCTGCAGCTCGTGAAATTACCCTCTTAGGAAAAATAGAGAATATTAATGGTAGATACACTGAAAAAAGATATACTTAGATAACTTCTACTACCTTTCCTACCCACTTACAATACTCAATAAAAAATGCAAAAAAAAGGTCATCCAAAAATTAGACAATACTTGGCATTGCCCAAAATGTTGTGTTGATCTTCTTGAATGTGATTATACCTACATGCTAAAAATGGACCTAGAAGACCATATAGGTGAATTACAAAATGTTATTGCATTTGGAGACAAGGCACACGAAATGATTGGTGTTGCAGCCAAAGGTTTACAACTTCTATTGTTAGAAGTTGAAACAATTGAAAAGATAGTAAGCAATGTTGTATCCCACCAATTCCTCTTCAATCTATATATCAAACGAGAGGAATTTTGTGGTGCTTTTAAACTTAGAACTATTATTACAAGGTTTCAACACCTTAATTTCATGGACTCAAGTGTCAACCTCCTTGGTGAAATCTAAAAAATGTCTTCAATTGTATAATTGGAAACATCATCCACTATCTACTTACCCATCTATCCATAACATATATAATAAGTACATTGCATCTCATGTTTTTGGTTTCTAAAGTACTCTATTTTAGAAATATATTATGTATGGATATAATCCAACATTACGCATGTAAATCTTAAAATTATTGTTTTTGATCATTTAATGTTTGTAAATGTATTATATTATGAGTTTCAATATTTTACCTTGAAACAAATAACTTAACTATCAAACAACTAACAAATTGTATACTTGATCTTTGTTTCTTAATTTAGAAATTGTTTACTCAACAGAATTATGCTACCTATCATTAACTATTTACTTTGTCAACAACTTTATTGCAATATATACATTTGTTAGATATTATTTCATCATTTGAGGCAATTTACTTAAACAAATATGTTTATAATGAACTAATAAAATTATCATTCCTATGTGCTCACAATTGTAGAAAAATATTTTGATTGTCTTGCAATTGAAATGATGAGGAAGGTTGTATACCACCTCTTACATATGCTTAATTGTTAGTGTCAAAACTAACATGATACAAGATAGTTAGTTACGAGTACTTACATGTACCACTTGCAAAATTTATGCATATAACACTTGAGGATGGTTTTCTATCATCTATTACTGGTTGTTTATAAACTTGTTCATCAATTAATGTACTCTATATATTTGATGTCTAGGAACCTCTTACTACTTTTTAATAACCTTGTTCATTAATTAATGGACTCTATATATTTGATGTCTAAGACTCTTGAGGATGGTTGTTTACCACCTCTTAGTTGTTGCTTACAAAATTAATAATAACATGTTTAAGAATGATTATATTTTCCCTCATAGAAATGCCCGATCCTTTATATTGATACTAACACCTTTCAAGATGGTTTCCTTTATATTGATACTACAAAAGAAAAATTTAGTGCATAATTTACTACACTTTTTAATATTGTATTAAACCAATAATTGTATAAGGTGAGTCCTAGATAAGGTCAATCTTATATACCCATTGCACTTTTTATAGTTAATTAAAAAATGTTGTCTACTATATTTTAGTTATACTTATTCTCTCAAGTAATTATTTATCAAAGAACTAAAAAAGTTATCATTCGTATGTGCTCACAATTTTAGAAAAATATTTTCATTGTCTTGTAACTAAAATGATTAGGATGGTTGTATACTGCCTCTAACATATGCTTAATTGTTAGTGTCAAAACTAACATGATACAAGATACATACATAAGACAATTGGGGATGTTTTATTACAATTGGGGATGGTTTTGAACTAATAAAGTTATCATTCCTATGTGCTCACAATTGTAGAAACATATTTTGATTGTCTTGCAACTAAAATGATGAGGATGGTTGTATACCTCCTCTTACATATGCTTAACTGTTAGTGTGGAAACTAACATGATACAAGATACTTAGTTAAGGGCACTTACATGTACCACTTGCAAAATTAATGCATATGACACTTGAGGATGGTTTTCTATCACCTATTACTGATTTTTTATATACTTGTTCTTTAATTAATGTACTCTGTGTATGTCACTCTCAGACTTTCAGAATTACTTAAATTGGTTAATTGCAATAGAAATCAGTGAACATTAATTGATGATATGGATATTATCATATATTATTTGGTTTAAAATTTAGTTGCTTCGGCTATATTTTTGGGACTAATCTATTAATAGTGGTATGAGTGTGTTTGACTGTAGGTCTTGTCGAAGGACAAGAGCATGGCTCAGGTAGAGATGACCTAGCTATCTGGCAACACATGTTGGGTTTTATCTGGTGTCACCCACACACTCACATAGATTGCATTATGTTTTTAATGAATGTTGCATTACATATTGTTTCGATGGATGTTTGTTGATTTCGCCTTGATTGAAAAATGTCGATTGTCTTCATCGCACTTTGTCTTTGATCTATAAGCTAGATACCTATTTTATCAAAATTAAACAAGTTAGTTTTGTAAGTTAAATAAGATAAATGAGTTAGTTTATATACGAAAGTATTTACGGCGTATTTTTATTGACTATTTTTGTAATTATTGATATAAATAATAAATTAGATTTTAATGAAAATTAGTAAAGCTTAATTTAAGTATATTTTCTTTTAGTATCATAAACCTTCAAATATATATATCTTAAAACAACAATAAAAGAATGAAAATACACACACACACACACACACACACACACACACACACACACACACACACACACACACACACACACACACACACACACACACACACACACACACACACACACATATATATTTGTTATATTTAAAAATCCAAAAATCTTTTTTCGATAAATATTAAGCATGTTTAGTATAACTAAAAATAGATGTCCTTGTTTAATAAAGTGAAGGGTTGCATGTGAAGGAGGGAAAAATTCTTGAACTTCACTTGCATGAGAGATCGATGGAAAGAAAGGAGGGAAAATTTTGCATGATAAAAGGGAAGTGAGAAATCTAAAAAGAAAACAGAGAAAAAACAAAGGGGAGATCTAGAGAAAAAGAAAGTGATCACAAAAAAGAAGAGCCTGAGAGAGTGACTTCTACAACCTCTATCACAGGTATTTATTTTATGGTTGAGTGTTTATGATAGGCATTGAAATCTTGAACGGAGACTTGATGTTTTTCTAAAATCTGTAGATATGTATTATTTTCACCTTGAATTAAAACTAGTTGACTAGTAATAAAATTGTTTTCCCTTATAGCAGATTGGCATTTCTTTTAGAGGATTGGTTGTGTGTTTTATTTTTTTTGTTTAGAATTCATAAAACCAATTGGCCTTCCAATCCCATAGTGGCCTCTCTCTGTCAAATGCATGCCTCAGATTGAACGACTCTTCCACATCATGAGTAAATTCTTGTTTAGATGATTATCTGCTCTTAGCCCTTGAATTCCTAGGGATCTTTTCTTTGATGGCTGGATCGAGTGGCGAATCATCTCTCTGCATATTGGAAGTTTGGCCTTGTTGCATAAAAACGACCCCAATCCTTAAACTTTTTATGTCCATTATCTTTCTATCATTCTACTCTTTCCTGAATCTTTCTTTCCATTGAAGGGCTCTATAACGATTCAATAGACTTTTGAATCTAAGTTAAACGTCTCTTACCTTCTATGGACACTCTATTATACCGATCTATTGTTGCATATTTATTTGACCATCCAAGACCTTTATTCCCTGTTTTATTCATTGTTATCTGCCAAAATTTTTGGAATGGTCTCTCTCTCTCTAAATTTCAACGACCTCCTATGATGGTTCAAACTTTGCCTGTAACTTTATTGAATGGGATTGATCTTGTAGCAGCCTCTTAAACCTCAAAATTAGCCTTTCGAATGATCGATCCACTCCCTTTATAACTGTTATAAGTTATCTGCCTGTGTATGGAGCAGATCGGCCATCTCCAGTTTTATTTTTATGGTCTCCACTGTAGTTACCGCCTCACTACTATTAGAGGACTTTCCTAATGATGTTTGTAATGGCTTTTATACCTATTGCAGGTGCAAATCTAGCCATCCACTTGCCTTATTTTTCATTTTCCTGTGTTATTGTTATACAAAAAATTGGATGATATTGGAAGTTCTTCTTTCCAGTTAATGAATATTCTTATATCAATTGTGTTCCTCATATGTCTAGCGCCGTAGTAAATTTAAATCTATTTATGCTTGTTTAAACAACTAAAGGTAATCAAGAAAGATTAGAAGGCACTCGCCTTTATTTTTTTCGTATTATTCCTCCATTTTGTATTCCAGGAACCCCATCGATCTTACAGTCTTCACTGTAATGAGTCTTCATGAAATCCTTTTTTCTTGACCGTAACCCTATCCTAACGACCTTCTTTGGTTTTGTGGCCTCTATAAATACATATGGCTGGTCTTTAGTTACTTTTGAACCTATAAGATCAGATCATGTTCATGATTTTAGGCTTTTATGTGGTATTTTTAAAATCTATGTTGAATTGGGTGGAATCTTTGCTTATTTCTATGTGGGATTAGTTTATTTACTTATCTCTCTTGTTTATGTATACTCCGAATAAGGGTGCTTTGGGAATAGAGTATTTTTTTTCTCTCTTGCTAAAAATGATATTCCAAAGTGTGAGTAGTATGGGGACTATTATCTCTTAATTTCTTATGACAAAGAGACAAATCATTCGAACAAACCAATTCAGATCTACTGATTAAAAACCACTCTATGTTCACAATTAAGAAAATAAACTGCATGAAAACAAATAGCAACTAACTACTTCAGAACATATTATTTCTTACATGCATTATTTCTTGCCCTGAAAAGAGATTAATTTATTATCTCTCTCATCGAAACTATTACTTTGTTGTGACTAGCTAGTTGAGTTTTCTTTTTTGTATTGAGTTTTGTGGAAAGATTGCCTTCCGGGATGGGTGTCGAGTATGGAATAATAGGGAAGTAGGTTTTCTTTTTCATAACCTACACATTGTTTTAATGGTTAATGCTTTGGCCAAAGCGATAGTGATGTTGAAATAGACATATGTACCATTGTAGGAAATGGTTTGATTGCCTAGTGTTTATATTTTTATATTTCCCTGCCATATCCTATTGATGAGATGTTGCATTCATGATAGAAATGCACGTAGATTGATAGGCACACACTAGATTCCACCCTGCACTTGTTTATAGTTTGCTAGCCCCTTCGAGCAGGGTTGAGCATCCTTTAGTTTGAAGGATACTGGGGAAGCATAAGATTTGTGGTTGGGCGGAAAAAGCGCATGAACCATGTTCTTGTCCTTAGAAGAAGCAAATGGCCAGATGGTCGATGGCGGTCAAGGACTGATGGTTGGATTTATGTGACATTTGTTGACAATTGTACTTCTTCATGTAATTCAAATGATTTGTAAGGCAATATGCCATTATTGAAACTTGTAATTTTATTGATTTGATAAACTCTGTAATCAGCTTCAGATAGATGTAATGAAACATGATTGGACATCAAACTTATGAATGGAAAAATTGCATTGACATTAAAAATTACTGTTATCTCTTCTTCATGATGTTGTTGTAGTTAAATTACTTTACTTTACATGCAGTTAAGTTAGTTTGATTTAGTTATGTATGTTGTGAAAATTAGGATTTTTTTAGTACTTTACATTTGGTATCAGAGCGAGGTTTCTACTCTAGGCCTTAATGGACTATTACGCTAAAGTTTAAAACTCTATGCAGATAACTCATCATGAACATTAGAAATTCTGGATGTAGGGAAGAAATCCTAGGATCTGGCAATAACCCAAACATGGGAAACAATGAAGAAGCCAATGTTGAGAATAATTCTGGCACCAATGCAGGAGGAGCTAATGCCAGAAACAATGAAGGAAACAGAAATGAGGCAAACATTAATAATAATGATGGATAGAATAACCAACTGACTCAAATCCTAGCTCTCTTAACTCAGCAAGGAACTCTCTTGACTTAGCAGTGGACTTAAATGAACACTATGAAATAGGAAATCAAAGGAATAAGGGGAAATCGGGGTGAGGAATGGAGAGAAGAAGCCAGAGGTCCTGAGGGTGAAGTGAATGGAAACAATCGAAACAAAATTGCTGAGGAATTAGGAAAGGATCTCAAGAAGGTTACGCCTCCTAAGTTTGATGGTAAGACTATAGGTGATGGAGCAGAAGCATGGATTATTGATATGGAAAAATATTTTGATCTCCATGACTTGTCTGATGAAACTAAAGCTATATGGGGATCCTCTCAGCTTACTGGGGAAGCAATGACTTGGGGGGATAACGAGAAGGCTGAAAAGAAACTGCTACCAGGAGAAGTCATGTGGGACCGCTTCCTTGAGCTCTTTAGGAAGAGGTGGTTGCCACAACTCTATTTTGACAAGAAAATGATAGAATTCCAAAACCTCACCCAAGGAGGTATGACTGTGACGCAATATTGGGAGAAATTCTCTCACATGTTGAAGTATGTTCCACAGTATCAACTTGACGAAAGGTTTAGGATTCGTAAGTTTATTTTGGGATTAAGGCCACAAATTGGATCAGATGTGGATATTCATAATCCATTGACCTTTGATGAAGTGTTCGAAAAAGCCACTAAATAGGAACAGAAACTGCAACAGATTTCAAATTACCGTAAGAGTTAGGATGTGAAGAATGGGAATAAAAGGTTTCATAATGATATTTGTAATCAGGGTAATAGTAGCAACCAAGGAAATAGTAAGTGCCAGATAAGGAATCTTAAAAGAGGCAATAACTACCAGGAAAAGAACAATGGGAACCAAGGTGGAAATAATAATAAGAGAGGTAACTATGGCAACGATGGTAACAATAACAAGAGGGACATGCCAGCTAGACACAGAGGACCCAGAGATGGATGCTATACTTGTGGAGGCATGTCCTCGTCAAACAGAGAATCAGAGAGATGGAAATCGACACGGAGCTCCTCAACACTAGATTCACGCAGTTGTAGATCATCGACAAACAAATTTCCAAGCTACACCCATTCAGATGTCTGGTAAGCTCTTTGGCCTTCCAGTTTCTATTTTAATTGATACAGGAGCTATGGAATGTTTTGTTGATCCTAAGATTGTAGCTAAGTTATCTATAAAACCTAGACACATGGAAAATTCTTGGATGGTGTAGTACGGTAACAATGCAGAGAAAAGAGTAGATTCATGTCTAGTATGCAGTGAATTAGATCTTCCTACTTTTCAAACACAAGTTAATCTTTATGTTGCACCTCTAGGATCTTATGATGTGATTCTTGGAATCAATTGGCTGTTTGAACATAAGTCCTTAGTAGATTGTGAAGAGAAAGTAGTGAAATGCCTAGATGACTTTGGGAATCGGGTAGAGATTCATAGATCAAGAACACCTCTTAAGCTAAGACAGATTTCAGCTATGCAGTTGAAAAAGGCAAAAAGAAGGGGTTGTTCCATCTATGCAGTGAAGATAAGAGATTTAGATAATCAGGAACCATCTTTTGATAAATATCCAATTCTTAGAGAGTTCAAAGATGTCTTCCCTGATGAATTGACAGAACTACCGCCTAAAAGAGAATTTGATTTCTCTATTGATCTAATTCCAGGAACATAACCCCAGTCTAAAGCACTTACCAAATGACAACAATAGAACTATATGAACTTAAGGCACAATTAGAAGAATTGTTAAAACAGGGGTTTATCAGACCTAGTGTGTCACCTTGGGGCACACCAATAATCTTTGTAAAGAAGAAGGTGTTAGACTTAGGGCATACAACTAAGAGGGGGGGTGAATCAGTTGTATAAAACTTTCTCCAATAAAACACTTAAATCTTCTTAATGATTAGCAGTATATTAATAATGAACCATAATGCATTCAAATCAAGAGCAGAAACACATCAACACATAAGACACCAAGATTTTGACGTGGAAAATCTGGTTAAGGGAAAAACCACGGGGTGATTAACCCAAGATTGTATTCTCTGTTAGAAGAATAGAAAGAACAAATGGCACATATCAATTAGGGCTCACTGCCCAAGCACACTACTCACAAGAGGCTCACTGCCTACAAGAGACACACTGTCTACAAAGAGATAAATATCACATACATGAACTGGAGAATAGCATCTTCACCATGCTTGAATCAGTTCCATTTAAGCCCAATACTTCTGCTCTGCCTTTTCGCTCTCCTCCTCGCTATAACACACTCGTCACCACAAGGACAACTTCAAACTGACTTCGTAATCCCTTATTTATACAAGGCATCAACTTAGGAATTATCATCTAAGTCGGCAAACATTCATAAGATTATCCGCTAGATGGATAACTCACCCGGTCGACCTGTCTCAAGAAGAACATCATCATCTGGAGGTTATTCATAGAGACATGGACCAGCTAGGACTCGAACCTAGGACCTTCCATTTGCTGCTGGAGTGCTCTACCACTGAGCTACTGGCCCCTCTTGGACCAGTCCATCGTCGGTCCGGGTGTGGCTTATACCAACACCCCCCCTTAAGCCACACCTCTCGTGTGCTTGGGGCTCCTAGCCTGGCCTGGCTCTGATACCATGTTGAGACATGGACCAGCTAGGACTCGAACCTAGGACCTTCCATTTGGCTCCAACTCCAATGTGGACCACCAATACGGGCTGGACACGATCCAAAGACCTTCACAAGAAATCCTGACTCACCAAGAATATCCGCACTTTATTTGTTTTACTGAAAACCATCTCTCCTTCATCCAGAACCTCAAGAATACAGTCTATCATCACTGTCATAGAAGAATACATGCTTCCAGACCTTGAAACCATGAACCAATCTAGATAACACTCCTTTGAGACTTCCTCAACACTTCCTCAAATCCACAGAATAGGAAAATGTATTTCCGGATCTCACCGGACCTATCTGTGTTATTCTATTACCTCTGAATACCTGCTGGAACCAGTTCTACATGAGCAGCCATAACTTCTTCATATCTTCATGGGGACCTCTAAAATCTCTGCTAGACTATCTTAAGATACATATCTACAAACCCTTTAATCCGCATCCTCTGATCCTCATCCTATCATTGACTTTTACCTTATTGTCATCACTGTTCTTCATTGTTCCTGATTGAGACTAATTTTCTCAATATCCTTAGCTCACAGCTCATCCAATCCTTATCATTAATGCAACAGGAGTATGTTGACATCAACGACAACACTGGTTAGACCCATACTTGCAACATAAGGATGGAACATTGAGGTTGTGCATTAATTACAAAATGCTCAACAAAGCCACTATTAAGAACAAATATCCGCTTCCAAGGATAGATGAGTTGTTCGACTATATGAAAGGTGCAAAGGTATTCTCCAAAATAGACCTTAGATCCGGTTACCATCAATTACGGATTAAGGATGAGGATATCTCTAAAACAACATTTAGAACATGATATGGTCATTATGAGTTCACAGTAGTACCATTCAGGCTAACTAATGCATCAACAACTTTTATGAACTTGATGAACAGTGTGTTCAGGGATTGACTAGATGAATTTTTGTTGATCTTCCTAGATGACATTCTAATTTATTCAAAATTAGTAGAGGAGCATGAAAGACACTTGAGAAGAAATTAACTTATTATCTCTCTCGCTAAAACTATTACTTTGTTGTGACTAGTTAGTTGAGTTTTCTTTTTTGTATTGAGTTTTGTGGAAAGATTGCCTTTCGAGACGGGTGTCGAGTATGGAATAACAAGGAAGTAGGTTTTCTTTTTCATAACCTACACGCTGTTTTAATGGTTAATGCTTTGGCCAAAGCGACAGTGATGTTGAAATAGACATATATACCATTGTAGGAAATGGTTTGATTGCCTAGTGTTTATATTTGTATATTTCCCTGCCATATCCTATTGATGAGATGTTGCATTCATGATAGAAATGCACGTAGATTGATAGGCACACACCAGATTCCACCCTACACTTGTTTACAGGTTGCTAGGCCCTTCGAGTAGGGTCAGGCGTCCTTTAGTTTGAAGGATACTGGGGAAGTGCAAGCTTCATGGTTGGGAGAAAAAATGCCTAAACCATGTTCTTGTCCTTCAATGAAGCAGATGGCCAGATGGTCGATGGCGATCGAGGATTGATGGTTGGATTTATGTGACATTTGTTGACAATTGTACTTCTTCATGTAATTTAAATGATTTGTAAGGTGATATGCCATTATTGAAACTTGTAATTTTATTGATTTGATAAACTCTGTAATCGAATTCAGATAGATGTAATGAAACATGATTGGACATCAAACTTATGAATGGAAAACTTGCATTGACATTAGAAATTACTGTTATCTCTTCTTCATGATGTTGTTGTAGTTAAATTACTTTACTTTACATGCAGTTAAGTTAGTTTGATTCAGTTATGTATGTTGTGAAAATTGGGATTTTTTAGTACTTTACAATGTATTTGATGTTTAGGAACCTCATACTAATTGTTTATAACCTTGTTCATTAATTAACGTACTCTATATATTTGATGTCTATGACTCTTGAGGATGGTTGTTTACCGCCTCTTAGTTGTTGCTTGCAAAATTATTAAAATTATATATATATATATATATATATATATATTAAATATTGAAATATTTTTTAAATTTTCATAATAACATGTTTAAGGATGCTTACATTTTCCCTCATAGAAATGCCCAATCCTTTATATTGATACTAACACCTTTCAAGATGGTTTCCTTCATACTGATACTAGAAAACAAAAAATTAGTGCATAATTTACTACACTTTTTAATATTGTATTAATCCAATAATTGTATAAGGTGAGTCATACATAAGATCAATCTTATATACTCATTGCATTTGTAATAGTTAACTAAACAATGTTGTCTACTATATTTTAGTTATAATTACTCTCTCAAAGTAATTATTTATCAAAGATTTGAGTTTGAATTTTTCATAAGTAAAATTCTAAATACTTTTGTAATACATTGTAGGAACTCAATTCTATCATAAATGAGAGCTCCTTCATGATTCAACAGTGCCAATGCTAGCACATCATCGAGTAGAGAACATAGAAATCAATTGCGACCGATATGGTACCATGCAAAAAAGGATGAAATCAACAAGGCTAGACGAGCAACACATAATGCTTCAATAAAAAGCAATGCTCAAGCACTAAACAAAATCACATTCAATACTTTCCTACCAATACCATCTATTCCTATACCTCCAACCTATTCTACCATGATCCATAACACATTTTTCACATCTGAGTATATTGTTGCACAAAAAAGATTCCACTTAAGAATAGACAAACTATCAATCATGCCTAGATGTTCCATTTGCCTAGAGAGTTACCCAGGTATTCAAGTTAGAAAGTCAAACAATGTGACTAAGTGCTATAGATGCTCTACTAAGCAAAAAGGAAATCATCTTTCAATGTGGAATAACATGGACCTCGAAAGCATGCCTCTTGCTTTGGAAAACCTTACTCAAGTAGAAGAGATGTTAATAGCAAGGGTCAATTCATTTCTTCAAGTTAGGTATGCACGAGGAGGCCAATTAAAATATAGTGGCTATACTATTAGCTTCCCACAAGATATTGTACTGCTATCGCAAAATACTTACCCATATGTATCAACCAATTAGACATAATCATTGTTAGAATACAAAGTGTTGAGCATAAAAACTATGATTTTAATGTTAGTCACTCATGAGTTCTCACATCCTTAGAGTATAAGATTGCACATGATCCATACTGCAAGGATATCCAACTTGATGAATTTGCATGCTCTTGAGCTTGCCTTGCACTCCTACAGATGTGTCAGACATGATTCCACAAATATTCTAGAACCTACAACCCACTCCACATCCACAAACATTAATGAGTTTGACAATGTTGAACAACAATTAAATGAAGACTCTTCTTTTGTAGTTGTTCTCCCAACAACATGTAGAGAGGTTGAAAAATACATACCTTCTTACAAGTTAACTAGTCTTTCCCCACAGATGTTATGGAATGGCCTACTATTACTTTATCACCAATCAATGAGTACAACATAGAGGGCTTGCTTGCAATGGAATCCCCTACTCTCTTCCCTACTGGTGTGGCACTTTTCAAACAAACAGTGTTGAAATGCATGAATATGCTATACATCTTATATGATACCATGATAATAGATTTGGTCAACATCCACGTTTCCAGGACTTCTTGTTAAATTTTATGATGCGACATAGAAGCCAAGCTACGACTGCAATTTTTTTCAAGAAATTCTTTCATAAAAGTATACCAAATATAGCTACAGACCTATGCCTTCACATGCAGGATTTGCCTGATGACAAACTTGCTGATCACCTTATGCATTTTAGCTCAAACCTATGTGGGACAAAACCCTTTTGGACAAGGTGTAAAGGAGAGCTATCAAATATGGTCATACAAGTTGGTTGTCAACCTTTTTTCTTCACACTTAGTGCAACAAATACCAAGTGGCTAGATTTACTTAGTGCAATGCCCAACTTGCTGATCACCTTATGCATTTTGGCTCAAACCTATGTGGGACAAAACCCTTTTGGACAAGGTGTAGAGGAGAGCTATCAAATATGGTCATACAAGTTGGTTGTCAACCTTTTTTCTTCACACTTAGTGCAACAAATACCAAGTGGCTAGATTTACTTAGTGCAATGCCCAACATAAAGCCCACTCAACCAATGCAAGCATACCAATGGAGGATCAAAATCATAATTAACAATATGCATCTAACTGCACTATACATGCATAATAGATTCACAACCTTTCGTGAAGAGATATTGGTATAGGTGAGTAACATTCATCATCATTTAAATTCCATTCTATACCAAGTACTTAATTGTGAAAACTAATCATAACTCTTATGGCATCTCATAGATATGAGTTGCAACATAGAGGATCTGCCCATATTCATGGCTTCCTTTGGTTGCAAGGAGAACATGCCATTGAAAGCATGAATTTTGATAATCTAGAAGCAGTTCAAAGTGTTGTGCAATACATAAATAGATGTGTTTATGCATGGAACCCAAAAAAAATGGCCAAAGGGAACAAATGGTGAACCGCTCCATCCTTGATGACCCTTCCTTGTTGGATACACTAGCAATCCTTGCATGCAACCCCTTTGCAGATTACATAGAGTTAGTTAATCAAGTTCAATGACACACAAAATGTAGAGAACAAACATGCTTACACAGAATAGGGTCATCATTGTTATGCCATTACAAAGATCCTTGGGATTTGCATGCATTGTCTACTTTTTCTACAAATGATACTAGGCACACAACATTCCTACATGTCAAAAATGATGATAGGGTGAACATCCACAACCCAAGAATTTTATCAATATGGCGTACAAATGTTGATCGCCAACCTATTTTGTCATGCCATGTAGTTATAAAATACATTGCCAAGTATGCAGAAAAAGCAGAGCATTGCTTTGAAAGTTATCACCAACTTTTGAAACTCATCTCTACGAATATTGACCCAGAAAAGCTAGCTACAACGGCATTTCACAAGTTTGTAACTGAGACCATTGTTGATCATGATATCAATGCACAAGAGTCTTGTCACTTACTATTAAAACTACTATTAAAAATTGTAGTCGTTCTTTTATTTCTTTGAATGTCAATAGGAAAACCCTATGTCGTGTGCCTTCCACTCAAGATTGTGCAATAGCTACCTCAAATTTCATTGAAAGGTATATGGTCTGACCGACAACATTGGAATCATTATCATTGATTGAAGTAAGGAGAAACTGGAATTGTTCAAAGTCCAACACAAATTACAAGTGGACAAAAAGAGATATTCCAAACATTGTTCGAGTATCTCCATAGTTTACTACAATTCCTTCCAAAGATAGTGACATGTTTGAGTCCTTTTGTTGGAGTAAGCTTCTACTATACTTTCCTTTTCACAACATTAGTCAAGAAATAGGCTCATGTAGGGAAGATATAATCACTCAATGGGAAGGGATGGCTAGCAACTACCATGCATGGCATGTTGATCGTGCACCACCAAAATCAAATAGCAACAATGATGATGAACTTGTGTCAAATGGACAAGAAGATATAGAACACCTTGATGCAGAGGAGTGGGAACTTCTATCCTCACTTCACCTAGGAAATGATCTTGACATTGATGAACTAGACATGCTTGGGTACCGAGAATTTGACACATCCACAATTGAGCTACCACTACAATTGCCCCCTCCTTGATGGAGAATGTTATCACATTCATCGACTCTAATCGTTCAACACAACAATTTGAGAAAATTGAACCAAACTCACTTATTGCAAAGGGAAAGCTTTCTTTAGAGCAACAAAATGCATTAAATATTATTGTGAACCATTCTAATTAATCTGGAAGGCAACCACCACTTCTAATGATCATACAGGGTACTGCAGGAACAGGGAAATCATACTTTATTAATAACATTCAAAATGCAATCTCCAAAAATGTGCCCACGAAAGAAAAGAAATTGCTTTTGCTTGCCCCAACAAGTGTTGCTACTTTCAATGCCAATAAGGGCGTGGTTCAGTGGTTAAGTTGCTTGGTTGTAGTGGCGGCCACCAGAGTTCAAACCCCCGCTGGGCCAACGAGCTCGCAGGCTTCACGCCTTTGCTAGGCCAACGAGCTCGCAGGCTTCATGCCTTCGTTGGGCCAACGAGCTCATGGGTTTGAAGTGTTCTTCCTAGGGGATGAGGTCCCCCGTGTTGTGGCCTCATCGGTTCATTGCTCCGGGCAAAAGCATTCGCGTGGAGCCAGAGGGCGTGTCACACCAGCATCGTCGGTCATGTTAAAAAGTTTACCAGTGCATTTTTTCCATTAAGGGCGTGGTTTGGTGGTTAAGTCGCTCGATTATAGTGGCAACCACCAAAGTTCAAACCTCTGATGGGCCAACAAGCTCACAGGCTTTATGCTTTCGTTGGGCCAACGAGCTCGCAGGTTTGAAGTGTTCTTACTAGGGGATGAGGTCCCCCGTGTTGTGGCCTCATCGGTTCATAGCTCTGAGGAAAAACCTTACCATGGAGCCGGAGGGCGTGTCGCACCAGCGTCACCGGTCACGTTAAAAAGTTTACCAGGTGCATTATCTTTAAAAAAAAGTGTTGTTTCTTTCAACATTAATGCATCAACCATTCATTCAACACTTCACATACCAATAAAAGAGGTGAACCCTCTTTAAGGTCAAGCTTTATCAACTTTCCAAGAAAGCATGTATTTCATTCAATATATTCTAATATCAAAAAACACAAAAAAAAATCAATTATTCCAAAAATCCAAAAAAATCAAATATTCCAAAAATCCAAAAAAATATAAAAATATCCAAAAAATCCAAAAAAAATCAAAACATCCAAAAATCCAAAAGAATCATAACATCCAAAAAAATCCAAATTTCTCATTCCATTCAAAAATTCCAAAAATCCCACAAATCCTGCTCCCTATCTAAAAGAACTTCTAAAAATCCTAAGTCCATTTGGGTCCCTAAGTACTCAAATAAGAAAAATAACAAATCCCCATTACTCCCAACCCCCCTCACAATCACAAGCTTCAAAATCTAAAACGGTGTGTGCAACCATTGGTCTTGGTTCCTTTCCATTCCACAACTTTTCCACATACCTCTATCTCCTCATCTTTCATCCACTATCCCACATATTTCACCCATCATATCCCTATGGTCCATGCTTTTACATAATCCACATCATAATCCACTATCTCCCATCCATCCTTGCATAAACCTATCATGATCCACATCATAATCCACTATCCTCCATCCATCCTTGCATAAGCCTATCATAATCTACATCATAATCCACCATCTCCCATCCATCCATAATTCACATCATAATCCACTCCATTTCCATCTCATTCAATCACCTACCAACATTCATGCACATAATAACACTTGACATGTTCCATGTGATGCAAGCATCCAAAAATGGGACACTATCACCTCCTCTTGGAAACAGACACTTGAGTCCCCATCCTCCATCCAAATCTCTCTCCCACCATCCACCCATACCATCTAAATAGCAAAAAAAAATAGTAAAGAAAAATCATTCGTCCAATGGTGAAAACTTGGCAAACAAGCACCTTGAATAAGTACCATGATGAAAACTTGGCAAACAAGTGTCATGTGTAGGTTGATTGTCTATGCACCTTACACTTGGGGGCATGTTGTCTCATCCTATCATATCCTATCTTACCATCTCCTACTTACCATCCTTATCCATTACACCCACATACACATACTATCATGATGAGTTCATCCCTCCTCCCTTCCTCCTTTTGATCTTGACAAAGACATGGGGGCACAATGTTGACAAATGTTTTGGATATCTCTTGACGTACCTCATTCTTTCCAAACTAAATCCTATCCTTACCCTCTTGTCATTACCCATTTTTCCATCATTTCCAAACCAATCCATCTTATCATTCCTATTGTCATAATGTCATGTCAAATCCTAACTAGAATGGGGCATGCTACTCCTATGCGACATAGTCTTTGGAGATCACATCCTCCCCCCTCATGATGCATACATCCACTTCATTTATTATCACCCATTCATTTATCCATCTTACTTCCATCCTTGCACCTAGACTTGGTTCCCCCTTGTCACTAGTATCTAGCATAAAGGCTGTCAAAAAATTGTCATCTAATGCCATGTCAAAACATTTCAAAATCCAAAAAATAAAATTAAAACATTCAAAATAAGAAAAAAAAAATCAAATATCCAACGAAAATCCAAACAATAAAATCAATTCATCCAATCAACTCACATTCTTCCAATCAATCAATCTAATTCATCATCCAATCCTATCATCAATTAATACATCAAAATCAATCAAAATTCATCAAACCATTCCAATCAAATCACTTCTTCAAATCAATCTCCTAATTTCAATCATTCACTCAAATCACATCAATCCAAGCAATAAAATCAAATTCAAGTCATCCTTAATCCATACCAATCAAGTCAATCAATCAAGGCATATTATCCAATTGCATCAATGGTCTTGATCCTAATCTTGACATAAACCAAATCAATCAATCAATTAATCAAATCCTAGTGTTGATTCACATGGCCAACAACACTAGTATCAATCAATCAATTGTCTTAGACAGGATGTTGCATCATCGAAACCAGACTAGGCATCTTAAATACGACATGTTTCATTTCCTGATACTAAACACCATCATCACTATCAATCAAATCAATCAATCAATCACTTAATCACCGATTTACAGCTTGATAGGGGCAATACCTTGTTTGTTTTTCAATAATTTGTGCATGCTTGTTTGCTTGTGTGTGTTATCATTTTATCTTGCATTTGTATCTGAATCATTCCCATCTAATATTTATATCTTGTATCTAGACAAGGTTGTATTACGCTAGGGCATGAAAAACATTGTCACCTTGGTCTTTATACCTTGGTGCATAATGTCTAGTGCTATATCAATTATATGGTTGCTCACCTTAATGTGGCATAATGTATCGTTCCTCCATTTGATCCATCCCTTATCTTTCCTCCACCTCCTTAATCAATCTGTTTCATCCATTTCAAGAGCCTACCCGTGTTCTTCTAAACCGCCTATCCTCTCAAGGGGGCATACCATCCCTACATCATTTTTCCTTGTCACTTTCAAGTGATTAGGGCATCATCATCCCTAATCCTACCATCTTCTTCTATCCAACTAAACACTATATATTTACGCCAAGAGGCGTTATACAGTCACAACGGGGTCGGGATGAGAGCACACATTTTTTCTGCATAAATTTATAAAAAAAATAAAAATACCAAAAAGGAAATAAAAAATAAAACTTAAAAAAATTAAAAATAAAAAACGATGCGGTAGTTATACCAAACAAATCACAGAGTTTCCAAAAAACATTGGCTTTTAACTGATTTCTCCAGTGCATTAGGTGATTTCTCTAACCATCATACATAACATATCTACAAACATTTGTGTTATGCACATAGAGAGGTTTATAGTCTCTTAAAAGAGACATGGCCGTGGTTGATAGTTTGAATATGTGGCAGCTTTTGCTAAAGAAAAATGACAGTCAACTATGAATGCAAAGTGAAATTCTATTATAGCTAAAGTAGTGGTTGCAGGCAAAAGGTTAGGCTCTATCATTCTTTTAATGAAATGATATGATGCTGATAAATAGTCTATTGAACTACATATCTGCGATCTGACTGTAGTACTAACCTTTTGTTATCTTGATAAATAGAAGCATTAGTTTTATAATAAATTTTATTGGAGTTTATATTTCTTTTTAATAGAAATCATGCATTTTTACCACCTTCCACTACTATTGTTGGGTGACTAACTAAACTGGTCATGTTCAAAAATAAGATTAAGAAGATCTCCTGATTCTTTTACACCATTAATGTTGCTTGCAGGGAGATTGTCATTTCCATTTTGGTCGTCAAGTACTTTTTTTTGATAATATTTCACATGTATAATTTGGTGCTGCAGGCCTGTCCTTTCTGCAAGTAGAGGAATAAATATAGAAAATATTATGTTTTTTCCTTTCTAATAAATCTTTTCATCCGCTGTTGTTCCAACTATGGGTAGATTTTTTTTAATAGCCTGTACATTGTCAGCATATTTAATAATCCATCAGTTTTTAAGGTAAACATAGGCTCGGTTTATTCCAATTAGAAGTCATCTTATGCTTGCAGTAACTACATCTGCTATTTCATGATGATTATTCATAATCTATTAGCCTTTTATGGAAGTCATTTATGCAAGTAACTAAATTTTAAGGAAAGTATTTAAATAGAAGGTGCATTTTTTTTTAAAAGATAATGCACTTGGTAAACTTTTTAACGTGACTGACGACGTTGGTGCGATATGCCCTCCGACTTCACGCAAATGCTTTTGCTCGGAGCAATGAACCGGTGAGGCCACAACATGGGGGGCATCATCCCCTAGCAAGAACACTTCGAACTTGCGAGCTCGTTGGCCCAACGAAGGCGTAAAGCTTGTGAGCTCATCGGCCCAGCGGAGGTTTGAACTCTGGTGGCCACCACTACAACCGAGCGACTTAACCACCGAACCATGTCCTTATCGGCAAATAGATGGTGCATTGAAGACGTTGTACTCAACTTTTTTTTTTTAACACAAAATGTTGATAATTTTTTCCCGATTTAAATATTAAACTTCGAACATTATTAAAATATTGTTTATTTCTAAATTTATGTTTAATAAATCTCATCATTCAACACATGCATATTTACTTTGATAAACTAGTATATTTATATTTAAAAAATATATCTACACTACACCCACATATTTCTTCTCGAGGTGCCAATTTTTTAAAGAAATGCCATAGTTAATTGAATAAGCGCCTTGAGAAGATATATCTTGATGCAGGGGCATCTTCTTAATTTTTAAAGTTTGTGTTAGCAGTTGATTTTTGGGTTCGATGTGGGGTTGGATGACAAGATACAAATGGTAGGAAGTTCCTTTCACCAAAGCGACATGAACATTAACAGTTAATTGGTAGTTTTCAAGGCTTAAGTTACATATGCAGAAGCCAGTTAGTTGCAGGCAGATGCTGACAGAAGGGATAAGAGGCAGATGGCAGAAAGGATGGCGGTTATGGAAAGATTGAACCAGGGCGATGTCATAGAAGAAGCGACTATTATTTGGAAGTGACAGATGCAAGAGACAGTGAGACAATTACAGAGTGGAGTTGAATGGAGTAAGAGATGTTGCCAAAATAGAATGAAGGCAGCCAGAAGGAACATGCCAAAAATAGTGAAAGATGAAGTCTTATCTAGCGGAGGCCGAATGAAAACAAGAAGAGAGTGGAAGGAGGCCAAAGGCCAAAAGGATCAAGGGCCAATTTGAAAGAAAGAAATCTACAAAGAGGCCGATAAAAGCAGGTCGTAGATTGAGAACCCGAGAAGGAGGAAGCGATTGATGTAGTGGAGAATAGTTTTAGCAGGCCATTGAGAACGCCAAACAAGCAGTGACCAGAAAAGATAGAGAAAGGCGTGAAATAAAAGAGAGAGGAGGTCGAAACCAAGAGGAAGGCTGACTCAAAAGAAAGCCAAAAAGATAGAGGCCGAACACAGGAGAGAAGAAGGCCGTTAAAAGTGCAGAATCGAAGAGTATAAGGTGAGGAGATCATGGGAGGCCGATATGAGAAGGCCGACTATGAGAAGAAAAGAGGAGATGGAGATGGGATCAAAATAGGGAAATGGTCGACAAAAGACAAAAGGAGAAAAGGTTGTTGTGGAAGAAATGGGACGTTGAAGTAATAATGTTGAGAGGAGAGCAAGGGATGTAGAAACGAGTTGAGACAGAGCATTCATTATAGAAGGTGACTGTTTATCCCCTGTATCCCGACCCATCTGGGTAATGTATGAAATTGAATATATTTGTTATCTGTTCTTTCGTATAATGATGTTATGGGTTTGAGTTATTGTTTTGTATATGTTGGCTATTATTGTCTTGGTTGACACAGTCCCGTAGGACAAACTTGATACATGGTAACATTTTGTTCCTGTTGCCTTGTAGACAAAGTTAAAAGTGTCAATGACAAGTCCCTATCACATGACTAAGTTTGATTACAAACTATTTATATGTAGAGTTATTATCTAATCTTTATCGTTATTACCTGGTTCCTATCACTGTTGTGTCAAGAGGTCTGTGGAAGCCAGTTAAATTTGGAAAGTCCAGGTATTCAGTTAATAGTTTGTGTAGGGGATCAAAGCATGTGTGAGGAAGAGTGCTATCATATCTTGGCATATTGTAGATATAGTTTTTAAATATAAATATACTAGTTTATATTTTTTTGAAATGATGTTGCTTCATAACACCATCTCAAAGATGGGCAAAATGTAGGCACCTAAAACTGACTCCAATTTCATCATCACTCACTATACCTTATTCTTCCACATTAATTAAATAATTATTAATTATTTAATTAAGTTAATTTTCTCACTTCGTAGTATTAATTAAATAACTTACAATTATTTAATTAATCCATACTTTCTTCTAATATTAATTAAATAATTTATAATTTTTTAATTAATTAAATCATGATCCTACATTAATTAATATCACATCTTCTTCTCGATTCCTTTCCTTTTTTAACTCATGTGTATCTACTTAATTTATTTAAGTAGATAATCCTCTCATCTTCTTTTGATTTATTTCCTTTTAAATCAAATAAAAATCAAATCCTTTTCCCCTTTCAAATCTTATCTTCTACTCTTTTATTTCCTCATTTGTGAAGTAAAGCGAAAAGTCAAATCCCTTCTTTCTTCTAATAGTAATTAAATAATTTATATTAATTAATTAATTAAATCATAAATCTAAAATTAATTGAATAAATCAAATATTTATTTAATTAATAAGATTCTAATAACATCTTGATTTCTTTCCAAAATTGAACTCATGTGTATTAGATAATTCATCAATTATCCTCCCATCCCCTTTCAAAGATTTATTTCCTTTTGAGGATTTAAATCTAAAATCAAATCTCTTTCTTTTTTTTGAAATCTTATCTTATCTTGTTTTATTTCCTCTTTGATCATAAAAGCAAAAAAATAAATCTCTATCATATCTTCTTCCCTTCATCCTTGAAACTCTATAAATATGGCCTCAACCAAGTTATTTGTCATGACACAACAAAGTAAAATCAAGTCATGTGGCAGGAATCATGAGCAACCAACATATCAACATATTAACATATCAATCATCTCTATTAATCAAAGTGTGCGGATTTGATTGGAGGAGAAGATTTTGTGTATTTGCATTTATCTTTTGTTTTCCTTTGATCAATTTTCATGTACACACCACCAAATCTATCTCTATTTGTTGTTGTTAACTTTCAATGGTACATTAGACCTGCATGGAACATAAATGAAAAAATGGTTCCAATTGCTCTAGTAACACAAGGTTGATCCAACAAATCTCGTTAAAAATGGCTTGGGCTCTTACAATCCACAAAGTACAAGGTCTAACTATAAACAAAGCAACAATAGACATTGGAAACACTAAACGACAAGGACTCATCTTCACAACAATGTCAATTTGAGTAAGAAGTTTGTCAAATCTACGAATATTCCCTACATTTTCATTTCAAGGATACCAACGCATGGAAAAAAATATGTATGTAATCCTATGGAAGCAAGAAGAGGACTGTTTCAAAAAAATGTCTATAGAAAATCCCTACAAAACAAACTACTAAATATATATTTCAAAATTTTATGGTTTTGTTGTCCAATGTTACCTATGAAATATCATCTACAATTATTCATTGTTAACATGTTTACAATAACTTCATAATAAATCTAATAAAACCATTATATATGTTGTATTTAAAATTTAGAAATTTAAATTTAAATTTCTTGTACTTTAAAATTGTATTTCATATATATATATGTTGTTTGGTGAAATCATTATCATTTTATCTTATATCCATCCCTTGAATGTAATTGGATAATTAAATTTTAAGCAAACACTGTAATAGACATGCACTTACATGGAATAACAAGAATAATAATAATAATAATAATAATAATACATGTTCTTCTCAAATTTGTTATGACTCAATAATAAAGAAGTAAAACAACTCAAACTCATACAACGACAAAATTATCTAACTGTAGGTATAATAACAAAACTATCGCATGCCCAGTGAACCTATGGGTCCAACTCTAGTTATAAAACTGTAGCATGTCCATTGAACCTATAGTCCAATTGCTAGAAAATCAAATAAAAAAAACATAGGGTCCTCTAAGAGGGTCTCTCACGGGGCCATATCGAACAAAAAATGTTTATGATTCTACGACTTTAAAAATCCTCTTCAAGCGACTTTGCGAAAACGCTTCCCGTTCCGTTGAATGCTGAATTGACAGACGCACAGGCGGCGAAAAGAGACTGAGGGAGAATCTTTTAAGCTAATGAGAAAATGATTTTTGTGACGCAAAACGGAGTCAAAAAACGGCGTTTTTGGACCCCTCTCACATAATTCTCAGCAAGAACTACAATTTTGGTCAAGTTCCGTCATTTTACCGACACGTATTAACTAAACCTTCAGTCTTACCTTACAAAACGGCCTTTTTTCATCATGGAGTAAAGACTGTTTTTACTTTCCCTTTTCCATGAGTTAAAATCCGTACTGTAGGGTAATGTGTGGAAAATCTGTGTTTCTGTCTAATTGTAGTGGTTTTCAGGTGTTCTGATGCTCGTTTTGTTGTGCTTGGGACAGTAGGAGCTGAGCTTGGTTTGGAGCGTAAGTTTTGGGCTGTGGCAGAATTTTAAAGGTTTAAAGCTCTATTGCTTGCTAATTATGTGAAATACCTTCATATTGGGAAAATTTGAAGTTCAAAGTTTTTTTTTCTGAAAGAAAACACTAAGTGTGAGGTTTCGAAGGCATGTTCTGTTTTGATTTTGACAGTATTTGGAATATATACATTTTGAGGGTTTGGAGCTTCACAACGTGCATACTTAGCTAATTATGTCAATTACAGTCCATTTGTGAAAATTTGGAGTTCAAAGTTATTTTTTCTCTGAAAGAAAACATTTAATGAGAAGTTTGAACGGCAGATTCTGGTTAGTTTTTGCCAAAAAGATCAAAATATTTCAATTTTAAGGGTTTCAAGTTTCTTTGTCTGCATACTTCACTATTTCTGTTATGTACACTGTACGCTGCTAATTTGTGAAAATTTATAGCAATTTTACACTTTCCTGGAAGCTAACGCTAAGTATGAGGTTTTAAAGGCACATTCTGGTTAGTTTTTGGCAAAATATTGAAATATTAACAATTTGAGTCAAATTTAAGGGTTTGAAGCTCTACTGTTTGCATAATTAGCTATTTTGTCAAATACATAGTGTTTGTGAAAATTTGGAGTCTATTTACTTTTTCCTGGAAGCAAACGTTAAGTATAATATTTTTAAGACAGTTTCTGTTAGTTTGTAGCAAACTTTTGAAATTTACTTCTTGAGGTAAATTCTAGGGTTTGAAGCTTCACTGTATGCATAATTAGCTATTTATATCAAATACACCATACTTTTGAAAATTGTGTAGATTTAAGTTTTCAAGAGGCAAGCAGTCAGCTGTTTATGTCAAATACGCTGTACTTCTGAAAAATTTGAGCAAATTTACGTTTTCCTGGAAGCAAGCATTAAGTATGAGGTTTTGAAGACTTGTTCTCATTAGGTTCTAGCAAGATGTTGAAATGATAACATTTTGAGGCAAATTAAGGGTTTGAAGCCTAACTGCGTGCATAATTGTAGCCAATTCTGTTAAACCAGGTGTTTATTCCTTGTTTGATTTTGCTTTAGCTGGAAGCAAACACTGAAGCTGAGTCTTTAAATGCATGCTCTAGTTAGTTTCTGATAAAATATCGGACTATTTACAATCTGATTCAGATCTGAGGGTTTGAAGCTTTACCTTGTGCATAATTGGCTTATTCTGTCAAATACATTGTTTGTTTTGTGAAAATTTTGAGTTGAAATTTGATTTTTTCTGGAAGCAAACACTAAGTAAGAGGTTTTCAAGGCAGGTTCTGGTTAGTTTTGGTAAATATTTAGATATTTATTTGGAGCTTAATTGTGTGCATATAATTGGCTAATTTGGTCAAATTTGGTGTTTATTTTTGAAAATTTGGAGTTCAAATTTGGTTTTCCTGGGAACAGATACTAAGTGTTTACATGTTGAGCAAATTTGAAGGTTTGGAGCTTAACTTTGTTCATGATTAGCTAATTCTGTCAAATACACTGTTTATTGTTTATGATTCTAAGTTCAAATTTACTTTTCCTAGAAACAAACACGTAAATATGAGATTTTAAGGGCAGGTTCTGGTTAGTTTTGACAAAATATTGAACTATGTACTTTTTGAGGCAAATCTGAGTGTTTAGAGCTTAACTGTTTGCACAATTAGCTAATCTGTCAAATCTATTTTTTACATGTTGAAAATTTAGAGTAAGTCTACTTTTTATTTGAAGCAAACATGAAGTGGGAGGTTTTAAAATCAGGTTCTGGTGATTCTGACAAAGTAATGGAATATTTGCTTTTTTGAGGCAAATTTGAGGTTTGAAGCTTAGTTGTCTGCATAATTGGAGAATTCCTTAAAATCTTACTTTTTAATTGTGAAGATTAAGAATTCAAATTTACTTTTTTCAGAAGTGAAGCTTGAAAGGAAGGTTCAGCATAAATGTTTTGTTGACGGTGGCCTTTCTTGACCAAAACAGTTCAGTCCCCTTTTTGTCTATTAATTTGAGCAGCAAATGCCTGCCAGTGATTTTGACTCCAAAACATTTGTTTTCACCGTCTTCCATGACAAGTGTGTGAATGCAGATTTTTCTTCTCATTTCACCTTCTGAATTGAAGTAGAAAACTTATTTCTGAGTTATTTTAAACAGTTCTGTGAGTCAGCATAAATGTTCCATTGACAGTGACCCTTGCCGATCAGGGTCCTTTTTTTTTTCTTTTAATTTGAGCAGCATATGTTGACCAGTGATTTTGACTTCAAAACTTTTGTGTTCGTTTTCATGGTAAGTGTGTGAATGCAGGTTTTTTATTTTCATGTCTATTTCACCTTCCGAATTTAAGCAGAAAGCTTTTTTCCGAGTTATTTTAAACATTTCTGGCTGGGTTTTAAAAGCTTTAGGGTTGGTTCTTATGAGAAACTTGTACTATCAGGTACAAGTTTTTGTGGTGCTGCAGGTCTGTATTGCTCAAGCATTCACCATTAGCATTCTGTTTATTTTTTGGAGGGTTAGTTTTCCACTTGAAAACATACTGTCTAGGACTGAACCCAGGACCTTCCATGTGACCCTTCCTGTGCTCTTATCACTGAGCTACTGATCTGCACGTGTTGAAGTATTTCTGTGGAGTCTGAACCTTCATCACTAACACCTCTTTCTGGCTACATGGTAACCTGGAAACTCAGCACCCATACTTGTACTCACATCTCCTGGAGAGTTGGTGACTATGTTTAATTCTAATATAGCCATAGCATTGTCCATACACTGAGCACTCCAGTACCTTATAAGTAATTTCGAAATTATGTCCTCCGTTTCAAATCTCCTGCTGACACTGTCTTGCAATTGTTGAATTCAAATTCTGCTATTTTTCTTATAAGTAATTTTGAAATTATGTCCTCTGTTTCAAATCTCCTGCTGACACTGTCTTGCAATTGTTGAATTCAAATTCTGCTATTTTATGGTAAGCTTTGTCCCCTGGTGACTTGTCTTGCCATACTTGACTTCTGTTTTCTCCCATTATATGCTAAAGCCTAAACGCTGTCTGCTATGCTGGAAATTATACTTATTAAATTTTTTCTGTTCACTTCTGCTAATGTAAAATTTCTGTAAATAGTTCATTTTCTAATAAAAACATGTAATTGCCAATTTCTCTTTTTCCTTGTGAACTGAAAAATTGAGTAATGCAGATTGAAGTTTGCTATTGGTTGCAGTGCTTGTGTTGCTTGACTAGTCATGTCAGACCGGAGGAAGCTGTTGGAAGCTCTGGTAGCCAAGAGAAAGGCTGAAGCAGAAAGTGGGGAAAAGCATAAAAGGAAGAGCATATCATCAATATCCTTTCCCACTAAAAAGCCAGCGATTGGAGACAAAAGAAAGGCCAGTCCCTTGAAGAAGAAAGGCACATTGAAAGAGAAAGAGAAGCCAAAACCAAAGCCAAAGCGTGTATCAAAGATGGACAAGTATGAGACTGATGAAGAGGAAGAATCCGAAGAGGAGGAAGAGGAAGAAGAAGATACCACATCTGAGTCTGATGACGGTGATGAAGATTCTGAAGATGAAGAGACATATCAAAAGAAGAAACATGTGAAGAAGCCTGTACTTCAACCCAAGGGGAGGGCTCCCATAAAAGGGTTGGGTTCAGGTCAGAATATCAAGGGGAAAGATGAAAAAGAAAAAGGATTTCTGAAAGGCAAGGGAAAGCCAAAATCAAAGGCATTAAAAAGTAGTGATGAAGATGAAGAGGGGGATCTTTCTGATGAATCCTGGCACGGGGTTGATCCTAACAATATTATCCCTGATAGATCTCGCAGACGAACATTGCAGCCCACTATTTACCAGTATGATGTGTCAAGTGATGATGACAGTGATGATGACAGTGATTAGGCTACCAGCCTAATTCTTTAGTTTTTGGTATGATCCATGGTGAGTTTATTCTTTTCATCGCTAGTGTATTCATGTTCATTGCTTCTTTCTTTCTCAGAACAACACTTTGTTCAATTGTTCTAGTAATAGCTCTGCTGAAATGAGGTCATTATACGAGAGATGCTGGGAAATTGTATGATTATTGCAAATTATCTTTTTCTGTTATAAATGTATATGCGGATTTTGGAGGGACAAGACTGTAAACTATATGAAATTTAGGATCTGCTTTGACATTCTTTTCAGATAGAGCAGTATTTCTCATTTTGAAGTTTTATAGGGGTTTTCCTTTGCTCTGTGTTTTGTATTCCACTGTCCTTACTTTTTTGCCACATGCAATGTTAAAATAATATGTAATAGTGATTTCGCTTTGGTACACCAGTGAGTTGACTTGGCTGTTATATAAACCTTAGGGTTCCATTGCAGCAGGATACTCAGCTTCCAAGGCTGGGGGGCAAGTCGTGACAAATTTTGGAGGAATAGTTACACAAAGTCCTGGCATCTACATTGAGTGAAAGGGAATGGCTTTACACACATCCCCTGAAATTTTGTGTCCTTGAAAACATTACAACAAAACCTCAAAAAGCAGAGACAAATCTTTGCTTTCTTGTATAGACAAGAATTGCCTTGCAAACTTTCAAACAAAAATAATTCAAAGAAACAACTGAGTTGTCTTCTAGCAGAGACATTGTTACTCTCTCATATATAAAGGAAATCACATTTGGATGTCTTTGTGAATAGTACTTTGAGTTTTGGTACTGTTAGATTATGGTACTTCAGAATGCATCCTCCAGCAGGGCACACGTGTGGAACCTAGGCACATTTCAGCAGAGTGTATGGTCATAGAGAACATCAGTTATATTCTTGGCTGTCCAGATTTAGCAGTTGCTTTTGTATAGTTTGTTTTTCAGTTTTAGAATACCAGATTACTTTTATCAAGTTTGACTTTGTCTATTTAAGGGTGCAGATTGCTAGGATAAAATTAAATCTAGGGTTGATAGATCCAGTTTTAGGATCCAGGCTATTTTTAGGATATTTTCTTCAGCTATAAAAGAAGGCCTAGGGTAGGTGTTTTAATTATTCAGTTTTTAGAGTGTGATCCAAAGCATTGTTATCTCTGTTTTCTGATTAATAAAACAGTGATGTGATTTGAAGCTGATCTGAGTGTTTCTCAGTTAGTGTTTCTGTACTGTATGTGTTTGTAGGTTCAAGCATTTAAAGTTCAGTAATTTTGATTGGCTTTCAGTTTTGAGCTATCTTTTTTAGGGTTCCTTAAGATCAGAGACTTCTTACCATGGTTTAGAGAAATTTTGAACATGGCATTAGAACTTAGTTTGTTTTTCAGTTTTAGAATAGCAGATTACTTTTATCAATTTTGATTGCCTATTTAAGGGTGCAGATTCCTTGCATAAAACTAGATCCAGTTTTAGGATCCAGGCTATTTTTCGGGTCTTTTCTTCAGCTACAAGAGAAGGCCTAGGGTATGTAATGTCCCTTTTTGTGACCCATTCCAACATTCTTGGAAAGCTCCAAGATTCTTGGAAAATTCCATCATCCTTGGAGAATGCCAACTTTTAGTAGGATTTGGAAATGATGTGTGGAAAGTAATTAAATAATTAACTTAAGTTGTCTAAAGGATACTTCATATCATTTTCTTAAAGGCAACTTATATTTATTTATTTTAAAAGAAGGGTGGCCAATGTCAGAAAGTATTTTTAAAAGAGAGCCAACATGATAACACTAGGCATGGGGTACAAAGTGACGACTTAAAAGTTGTTTTAAAAGTGATGTTGAAAATGGGGATTTAAAGTATTATCAAATTAAAAGATTTAGAAAAGTCACTTTATTTTTATTATTGAGAGGAAAAGTGAAATAAAGGAGATAATATTTGGTTGCCCTGAAAGTGTCTATAAAAGAAGGATTTGAGAACAGAAAGAGGCTATTGTTGATTTTGGAGAAAACCCTTGTTTCAAAGATGGAACTCCGTTCGTCTTCTTCTGCCAAAGGACAAAAGCCCTTTTAGCAAGATAAGTTTCGGAGACAAAAACCCTCGTAACTGATTAATTCCATCCAGGAATTACCTGTGTGCTTCATGATTTTTGGTTTCAAGGAGAGACTCTCTTAACCATTTGAGTGGTTTTATTTAGTAAGCACCAGTGAGTTGAATATTTGCAGTTTCTAGTTTTAGATTATTGTGGCAATGTGGAGTTATATTTTAGTGTGTCTGTGTCTGGAGATTTTGATATTCAAAAAATACAAGTATGCTGTTTCTGGTTTTCCTTATTTTGAGTCCGAGTTCAATTTTGAAAGGATATTCAATGCGATTTGCTTACAAATCTTATCTATCATTTTGTAAGAAGAGCCTCTTACTGGCCGTACGTTTATCCTAACACTTGCTAGGCCAAACCTTGCTTATATGAATCATACTTTTGGATGTATGTTGGTCTAGTTATATTTGGCACAACCTTCTCCCTGCTGGTTGCTATCCTTGTTGCAGAATACAGGGCTGATTAAGGTACAGGTCGTACAGATTAAAGGCATAAATTTGTTACTGCTGCTGTCCAAACTATAGTTGGGTGTAAGGAATGTTGGGACAGCTGTACCTTCATTAATGGGAGTCGCTACTGTTTTAAGAAAGATTGAGGACTATTTAAGTGTCTTACAATAACTTCATACCTTGCCGCCACTGTTGAGGAAGGAATTAGTCATAGTATTGACTGCTGCAATAGAAGAGGACTGTATATCAGACCGCGCAACAGCTGATCATCATCATTCACTAGACTATTTTGTAAGTTACAATAGTAAGTTTCAAGGTTATTCACTGATATTTTCATAGATATATCTGCTGATTAGTTCTATTCCTTACATTTTGTTTGGGGCTGATAATCTTGGCCACGGTTGGATTATTGAGCTGATATGAATATTGATCGTAGCTGCTGCTGATATCTGGGAGGTGTTTTTCAGATTTTTTTTTGGGTGTTAGTTTGCAGTAATGAAATAGTCTTCCTGAGTTTATACTCAGCCATATATTCTAGAAAGAGCTGTTCCAATTTGATTATTTTTAGTACAATTTGGAGCATCATTTTCAGGGTTTTTGATCAGTCATTTGAGGTTATATCAGTGGTACGTTATTCAGCGAATCTACATGCATTTTTATATATATTTATTTAAATATAAATATAAATTGGAAAAATAAAAAAATGAAAAGGAGAAAATCAAATAAACTATGGAAAAAAGATATCCTTGGCGTACTTTAGATATATTTATTTCTAAGTTGCCGGTTCTGGTACGGGTACGTGTGTTTGGTTCGTGGATTCAGCCAAAATTTTTTTGGTGGTTGGGTTCGTTTTTGGGTACGTTCGTACTATATATAATCTCTAATAATATATTAATTATTATATTACAATATTATAATGTATTAATATTATACATATTATATATATTATAATATAGTAATAATATGTATAATATTATATTATATGTATATTATTAATATATTATAATATGATATATTGTTATATTATATTATATGTATATAATAAATTATAAAATTAAATTTTAATATGTCGAATAATATATTAATATAATATTATAATATATTAATATTATACATAAAATATAAATTTATAATATTATACATAGTAATAAATAATAAATATTATAATATAATAATACTATTTATAATATTATAAATTTATATTATAATATGATATATTGTTATATTATATTTTATTATTTATACATATTATAATATATTAATAATATACATACTATAGATAATATAAAATATAAATATAACATTATAAAATATAATAATATAGCATATAATAATTAGCCAATAGGCTTTTATATGTGAGCATTATAGTGCTTCAAAAATTATCTTGAGCATTATAAAAAATTCGTGCCGGAAGATTTTCTGAACTCGTCAGTTGTTCCTATCGGCGTATTCTAGCAGCAAAATTTGCCCGCAGTCGAGCAACTGTAGTCTGTGATGAATAAATATATCATATACCATTGGAAAAATGAAAATAAATATTAAAAAAAATGAATTTTTCCTCTCTGATCCTCTTCAGTTCGCCCTGGTCCGCTCTCGGGTTCGGTCATGGCGAACCTATTAGGATTTGCCCGCACCCATACGCGAACCGAACCGGATTCGAACTGAACCAGGATCCTGCCACAAACTTGGCGAATCCAGTAACTTAGATTTTTTTAAATATAAATTTCATATTTTAAATATTAATGAAATAATATGATTAATTATATATTAATTATGTCGAGAGGCATTCTATAGTCATAATGGGGTGGAGATGAGAGAAGGATATCTTTCGGCATACTTTAGATATATTTTTTAAATATAAATTTATTGGTGATTTAGATACAATTTTCTACCACCAACATGGTGATTTGAATCCCTAGTCCTTTCCCTGTTCGGATAAAAAATTGCTCCAAGATGGAAATTTGAATGAAAAGGAGGAGCCATTAGAGTTAAGGGTGAGGAAGATGGGCCAAAAAGCAGCTTTTGAGAAGGCAATCTGTAACAGCTATATAGGCTGCAAAAGAGAAAGCTCCATGGTGGATCCCCCGTATTGTTCAATTTCTGAGGAAGAAGATGAGGACATGCAATTACAGCCATGGGGCATTTATGAAGAAACGAGGAATTTGAAGCCTATGGGCGGCTCACTTACCACTTCAAATTACATGGATTCATCCTGCAAGAAACTGAAAAGCTGCCATAGCTTGATTGCCAGTGGCTCTTATTCTTTTGCAGCCTGTATAGCTGTTACAGATTCAGTCATCATAGCTTGCTTTTTGGCCCATCCTCCTCGCCCTTAACTTTGAAGGTTCCTCCCTTTCACATAAATATCCACCTTCGAAAACCTTTCCATCAGAACAACAGTGCAAGGCCAGTAATTGGGAGCTCAAATCATCATGTGGGTAGCATGAAATTGTACTAGTTTGCAATGAGGAGAAAATGGTTTGAGATTGAACTGTTGAGAAGGGGGAGCTTATGCAATTGGCCTCACTATTCTTGTACTTGGAGTTGGAGAGATTAACTTCCACACTTGAACTTTCAACTGGCAAGCCCAAACCACTGCAAGCGCCTCCAAATTTCGATGCATCGACTTCAACAATCTTGTGAGATTTGGGTATAAAAACAACATCCATTCAATGTCTTATGTTAAACAGGCCTCCTTCCTTGGGCCTTTTTAAACTCAATAAAATTTAGAAAGGATTACCACTCACTGAGTTATATAATCTTGAGATAAGTTTAAGAAAGAATAGAAAGTATCAATACACATTTTATTCAACTTATTTTTGGTTCCTGCTAATGAAATCTAATAGGTATATTGTATTCAACTTATATAGTTTAGGTATATTACCTTTTGTGATTATCTCCACCTTTTTTTCAAATCCTTTCCAATTTCTTTTTTATTTTTATTTTTATTTTTTATTTTTTCCAATTTGTTTTTTTGTTCCATATTTTTTTGTGATTTTCTCCACGTTTCTATCATTCATGTTTGACTTTGTCTATTTAATGCATAGTTGCAAAACCGGACTTGGCAAAAACTCGGTAGACCCAAAATTTTTAAAAGCTCGGGACTCGCCAAAAACTTAGGAAAAAACTCGGTAATAACTCGACATACATAATTTTTTAAAAAATATTCTTAAAAAACACACATTTCTGAAATTGTAGAATGCATTGCTAATTTCCTTCATATATAAATCAAAATTTATATAGGATTATGATGATTTTTATTTTTGACAGTTCGTCCAAAAACTCTCCTTTCATATGATACAGTCATAAATTTTATAAGTAATAAAAAAATCGAAATTTTAAAAAGACTGTATCATATGAAAGGAGAGATTTTGGACGAACTGTCAAAATTTAATTTTAAAAAGACTGTATCATATGAAAGGAGAGATTTTGGACGAAATGTCAAAATTTATAATTTTATATCATAAATTTTATAAATAATAAAAAATCAAAATTTTTAAAAAACTGTATCACTATCATATGAAAGGAGAGATTTTGGACGAACTGTGAAAATTTAATTTTTCAAGTTTCAACTGTTAAAACTTAAAAGGAGAGATTTTGAACGAACTGTTAAAATTTATATAGGATATAATATATATCATATGACGAAACGATAAATCGATGATGATTGATTATAAACTAAGAACTTAAAAGTTAAAATTAAAAAGACTGTATCATATGAAGGGAGAGAATTTCGTCCAAAATCTCTCCCTTCATATGGTAGTCTTTTTAATTTTAACTTTTAAGTTCTTAGTTTATAATCAATCATCATCGATTTATCGTTTCGTCATATGATATATATTATATCCTATATAAATTTTAACAGTTCGTTCAAAGAGACTTTTAAGTTTTAATAGTTGAAACTTGAAAGTTCAAACTTCATGTGACTTCGAACTTCGACTCGGACTTACCTTTGTTAAACTCCACAGTCCAGACTCCACACGATTTTGGGATTTCACCTCTGCAGACTGTCACTGAATCACACAATTTTTTTAGTGCGCTGCCAGGAGAAAGGGTTTCGCGCTGCTGCATCAAGGGTTTCGACTTTCGCGGAATAAAGAAAATGAACTTTGAAGTAATGACGTTTTTAACTTTTGTGTTTTTCTTTTAACCTTTTAACCTATTTTTTTGCGCCGAGTTTTTGCAGGAAATCCACAAGATTCAGGGGATTTTTATGCCATTTTTTGATCAAAAACTCGCCGCATGTTTTTCAAAAACTCGGGCCGAGTTTTTATCAAAAAACCCGCAGCCGGAATGGACTCGCAATTCTAGCGAGTTTCATGCGAGTTTTTCATCACTGATTTAATGGTGTAGATTCCTAGGATAAAATTAGATCTAGGGTTGATAGATCCAGTTTTAGGATCCAGGCTATTTTTTAGGGTATTTTCTTAAGCTATAAAAGAAAGCCTAGGGTAGGTGTTTTAATTATTCAGTTTTTACAGTGTGTTCCAAAGCATTGTTATCTCTGTTTGCTGATTAATAAGACAGTGATGTGATTTGGAGCTGATCTGAGTGTTTATCAGTTAGTGTTTCTCTACTGTATGTGTTTGTAGATTCAAGCATTTAAAGTTCAGTAGTTTCGATTGGCTTTGAGTTTTAAGCTATCTTTTTTAGGGTTCCTTAAGATTAGAGTCTTCTTACCATGGTTTAGAGAAATTTTGAACATGACATTAGAACTTAGTTTGTTTTTCAGTTTTAGAATAGCAGATTACTTTTATCAATTATTGACTTTGGCTATTTAAGGGTGCAGATTCCTTGCATAAAACTAGATCCAGTTTTAGCATCTAGGCTATTTTAGGGTCTTTTCTTCAGCGACAAGAGAAGGCCTAGGGTATGTAATGTCCCTTTTTCTGACCCATTCCAACATTATTGGAAAGCTCCAATATTCTTGGAGAATTCCATCAGCCTTGGAGAATGCCAACTTTTTGTAGGCTTTGGAAATGATGTGTGGAAAGTAATTAAATAATTAACTTAAGTTGTCTAAAAGATACTTTATATTTATTTTAAAAGAAGGGTGGTCAATGTTATAAAGTGTTTTTAAAAGAGGGCCAAAAGTGATAACACTAGGCATGGAGTACAAAGTGATTATTTAAAAGTTTTTTAAAAGCCACGTTGAAAATGGGGATTAAAAGTATTATCAAATTAAAAGATTTCTAAAAGTCACTTTATTTTTATTATTGAAAGGAAAAGTGAAATAAAGGAGATAATATTTGTTTGCCCTCAAAGTTGCCCTAAAAGTGTCTATAAAAGAAGGATTTGAGAACAAAAAGAGGCTATTGTTGATTTTGGAGAAAACTCTTGTTTCAAAGTTGGAACTCTAATTCATCTTCTTCTGCCTAAGGACAAAAACCCTTTTGGCAAGATCAGTTTCGGAGACAAAAACCCTCCTAGTTATTGAATAATTCCATCCAAGAATTACATGTGTGCTTCATGATTTTTGGTTTTGAGGACAGAAACTCTGTTAACCATTTGAGTGGTTTTATTTAGGAATCACCAGTGAGTTGAATATTTGCAGTTTTTAGTTTTAGATTATTGTGGAGTTATATTTTAGTGTGTTTGTGTGAGGAGATTTTGATATTCAAAAAATATAAGTGTGCTGTTTCTGGTTTTCCTTATTTTGAAGTTTTGCAATTTTTGTCTGAGTTCAATTTTGAAAGGATATTCAATGCGATTTGCTTACAAATCTTATCTATCATTTTGTAAGAAGAGCCTTTTGCTGGCTGTACATTTATCCTAACCCATGCTAGGCCAAACCTTGCTTATATGAATCATACTTTTGGATGTATGTTGGTCTAGTTATATATGGCACAACCTAGTACCTGCTGGATGCTATCCTTGTTGCAGAATACAGGGCTGATTAAGGTACAGGCCGTCCAGATTAAAGACATAAACTTGTTACTGCTGCTGTTAGGACAACTGTACCTTCATTAATGGGAGTCGCTACTGTTTGAAGAAAGATTGAGGACTATTTAAGTGTCTTACAATAACTCCATACCTGGCTGCCACTGTTGAGGAAGGAATTAGTCATAGTATTGAGTGCTGCAATAGAAGAGGACTGTATATCACACCGCGCAACAGCTGATCATCATCATTCACTAGACTATTTTGTAAGTTACAATAGTAAGTTTCAAGGTTATTCACTGTTATTTTCAGAGATATATCTGCTGATTAGTTCTATTCCTTACATTTTGTTTGGGGCTGATAATCTCGGCCATGGTTGGATTATTGAGCTGATATGAATATTGATCATAGCTGCTGCGGATATCTGGGAGGTGTTTTTCAGATTTATTTTTTGAGTGTCAGTTTGCAGTAATGAAATAGGCTTCCTGAGTTTATACTCAGCCATATATTCTAGAAGAGCTGTTCCAATCTGATTATTTTTAGATATATTTTTTTAAATATAAATTTGATATTTTAAATAGTAATGAAATAATATAATTAATTATACATTAATTATGTCGAGAGGCATTCTATAGTCATAACGGGGTGGAGATGAGAGAAGGATATCTTTCAGCATACTTTAGATATATTTTTTAAATATAAATATATTGGTGATTCAGATAAAATTTCCTGCCACCAACATGGTGATTTGAATCCCCAGTCCTTTCCCTGTTCGGATGAAAAATTGCTCCAAGATGGAAATTTGAATGAAAAGAAGGAGCCATCAGAGTTAAGGGTGAGGAAGATGGGCCAAACAACAGGTTTTGATGAGGCAATCCGTAACAGCTATATAGGCTACAAAAGAGAAAGCTCCATGGAGGACCCCTTGTATTGTTCAATTTCTGAGGAAGAAGATGAGGACATGCAATTACAGCCATGGGGCATTTATGAAGAAACAAGGAATTTGAAGCCTATGGGTGGCTCACTTACCACTTCAAATTACATGGATTCATCCTTCAAGAAACTGAAAAGCTGCCATAGCTTGATTGCCAGTGGCTCTTATTCTTTTGCAGCCTGTATAGCTGTTATGGATTCACTCATCATAGCCTGCTTTTTGGCCCATCCTCCTTGCCCTCAACTTTGAAGCTTCCTCCCTTTCACATAAATTTCCACCTTTGAACAACTTTCCATCAGAACAGCAGTGCAAAGCCTGTAACTGGGAGCTCAAATCATCATGTGGGTAGCATGAAATTGTACTAGTTTGCAATGAGAAGAAAACGGTCTGAGATTGAACTATTGAGAAGGGGGAGCTTATGCAATTGGACTCGCTATTCTTGTACTTGGAGTTGGAGAGATTAACTTCCACACTTGAACTTTCAACTGGCAAGCCCAAACCACTGCAAGCGCCTCCGAATTTCGATGCATTGACATCAGCAATCTTGTGAGATTTGGGTATAAAAACAACATCCATGCAATGTCTTATGTTCAACAGGCCTCCTTTCTTGGGCCTTTTTAAACTCAATAAAATTTAGAAAGGATTACCACTCACCGAGTTATATAATCTTGAGATAAGTTTAAGAAAGAATAGAAAGTATCAATACACATTGTATTCAACTTATTTTTGGTTCCCGCTAATTAAATTTAATAGGTATATTGTATTCAACTTATATGGTTTAGGTATATTACCTTTTGTGATTATCTCCACCTTTTTTTCAAATCCTTTCCAATTTCTTTTTTTTTATTTTTTATTTTGATTATTTCCAATTTCTTTTTTTGTTCCATATTTTTTTGTGATTTTCTCCACGTTTCTATGCTTCATGTTTGACTTTGTCTATTTAATCATTAATGGTGTAGATTCCTAGGATAAAATTAGATCTAGGGTTGATAGATCCAGTTTTATGATCCAGGCTATTTTTAGGGTATTTTCTTAAGCTGTAAAAGAAGGCCTAGGGTAGGTGTTTTAATTATTCAGTTTTTACAGTGTGTTCCAAAGCATTGTTATCTCTGTTTGCTGATTAATAAAACAGTGATGTGATTTGGAGCCGATCTGAGTGTTTATCAGTTAGTGTTTCTCTACTGTATGTGTTTGTAGATTCAAGCATTTAAAGTTCAGTAGTTTTGATTGGCTTTGAGTTTTAAGCTATCTTTTTTAGGGTTCCTTAAGATAAGAGTCTTCTTACCATGGTTTAGAGAAATTTTGAACATGACATTAGAACTTAGTTTGTTTTTCAGTTTTAGAATAGCAGATTGCTTTAATCAATTTTGACTTTGCCTATTTAAGGGTGCAGATTCCTTGCATAAAACTAGATCATTTTTAGGATCTAGGCTAATTTCAGTGTCTTCTCTTCAGCTACAAGAGAAGGCCTAGGGTATGTAATGTCCCTTTTTGTGACCCATTCCAACATTCTTGGAAAGCTCCAAGATTCTTGGAGAATTCCATCATCCTTAGACAATGCCAACTTTTAGTAGGCTTTGGAAATGATGTGTGGAATGTAATTAAATAATTAACTTAAGTTGTCTAAAGGATACTTTATATTTATTTTAAAAGAAGGGTGGCCAATGTCATAAAGTGTTTTTAAAAGAGGGCCAAAAATGATAACACTAGGCATGGAGTACAAAGTGATTATTTAAAAGTTTTTTAAAAGCCACGTTGAAATGGGGATTAAAAGTATTATCAAATTAAAAGATTTCGAAAAGTCACTTTATTTTTATTATTGAAAGAAAAAGTGAAATAAAGGAGATAATATTTGGTTGTCCTAAAAGTTGCCCTAAAAGTGTCTATAAAAGAAGGATTTGAGAACAAAAAGAGGCAATTGTTGATTTTGGAGAAAACCCTTGTTTCAAAGATGGAACTGTATTCATCTTCTTCTGCCTAAGGACAAAAACCCTTTTGGCAAGATCAATTTCGGAGACAAAAACCCTCCTAGTTGATTTGAGTAATTACATCTAGGAATTACCTATGTGCTTCATGATTTTTGGTTTCGAGAACAGAAACTCTCTTTACCATTTGAGTGGTTTTATTTAGGAATCACCAGTGACTTGAATATTTGCAGTGTCTAGTTTTAGATTATTGTGGGGTTATATTTTAGTGTGTTTGTGTGAGGAGATTTTGATATTCAAAAGATACAAGTGTGCTGTTTCTGGTTTTCCTTATTTTGAGTCCGAGTTCAATTTTGAAAGGACATTCAATGCGATTTGCTTACAAATCTTATCTATCATTTTGTAAGAAGAGCCTCTTGCTGGCCGTACATTTATCCTAACACTTGCTAGGCCAAACCTTGCTTATATGAATCATACTTTTGGATGTATGTTGGTCTAGTTATATTTGGCACAACCTAGTCCCCTGCTGGTTGCTATCCTTGTTGCAGAATACAGGGCTGATTAAGGTACAGGCCATACAGATTAAAGACATAAATTTGTTACTGCTGCTGTCCAAACTATAGTTGGGCATAAGGAATGTTGGGACAACTGTACCTTCATTAATGGGAGTCGCTACTGTTTGAAGAAAGATTGAGGACTATTTAAGTGTCTTACAATAACTTCATACCTGGCTGCCACTGTTGAGGAAGGAATTAGTCATAGTATTGATTGCTGCAATAGAAGAGGACTGTATATCAGACCACGCAACAGCTGATCATCATCATTCACTAGACTATTTTGTAAGTTACAATAGTAAGTTTCAAGGTTATTCACTGATATTTTCATAGATATATCTGCTGATTAGTTCTATTCCTTACATTTTGTTTGGGGCTGATACTCTTGGCCATAGTTGGATTACTGAGCTGATATGAATATTGATCGTAGTTGCTGCTGATATCTGGGAGGTGTTTTTCAGATTTATTTTTTGAGTGTTAGTTTACAGTTATGAAATAGTCTTCCTGAGTTTATACTCAGCCATATCTTCTAGAAGGAGCTGTTCCAATATGATTATTTTTAGTACAATTTGGAGCAGCATTTTCAGGGTTTTTGATCAGTCATTTGAGGTTATAGCAGTGGTATGTTATTCAGGGAATCTACATGCATTTTTATATCAGGAATTCAGTGAATGTTTCCAATAGCAGTTTGAAGTCTTGACAATGATTTGTCAGAGGTTCTATATCTTCCAAGCTAATATATCTACCAATCTTTTGCTTCATCAATTGTGGGACTAACATGTTTCATATTTTATTATTCTAAGTAGTACTTGACTATTGTATTTGGTGATATTAATAATACTTTGATTAATTGCTTCTTGTAAAAACTGGATGGTATATTGCCAGTAGTTTGCATTTCATCATTGTAAGGGCCTTGGTCAGTTCAGTGCTAGACCCTCGTTTTAATTTCTCTGCTGTCTTGCCATGTATCGGAATTGGGTGAATTAGTTCGCAATTTTGGCGTTGACGTAGTTTCGAATGTATTCAGCCAGTTTGAATTGATTAGAATTTGCATTCACTATCAGTTAGTTTGGCCCGATCAATTCTATGGTTTTCTTTAAAAATTGGATGGCTTGCTGCCAATAGCTTTCATGTAATTTCTTTGTCCTCGTTCTAATCTCCATATGCTCTCACCTTGACCACATCGGGTACTTGGTGATTAGAAATAGATAGAATTTGAGCGATTGCAAAAATTTATGTGGATTTGAGCTAACAATTCCTCAAGGAACATTACAGTGGTATCAGAGCTGGTTATCTTGCCAACTTGTTCAGAAGTTAACAATTTGTTGTAGCTTATATCCGTTGGATGTTAGATTTAGAAGGTGCATGTTAGTGATCAACACTTGCATGCTAGTGTTCAGTGGTTACATGTTTGTTTTAGCAATTGCATGTTTGAGTTTCAATAGTCATATATATTATCAGAGCTGATGATCTTGTCAGTCTATTCAAAAGCAAACAATTTGATAATTATAGTCTAGTGAAAAAGTTATTAGAAGTCATGACAACATATAAGATAAGATCGGTGCAAGAAACATTCAGTCAAAGTCAGGAGGAGTTGAGAGAGTCTATGGCAGAAATAACACAAACCTTGTGGGAGTTGAATTGGAATTTGAGTGCTCCAAATCCTATGAATAAAGGAAGTGCCTCAACCATACAAAATAAAATATAGAACAAGGTTACCCAAAGTAGTCCTCTAGCAAATCATCAACCTGTTTTTCTTCAAGCAAAGTTCTTCCAGAAAGAAGAAGATATAGATCCTATTCAAGAGATATTGATGAAAATATAGAAGGACAAAAGGAACTATGAATGCGAGGCGACCAAAATTCTTGATCAGTATTAAGAATTTCTTGATGAGTTAAAAGCCCAAGTTTCCTTTGCTGGTTACTTAGAGATACTTGACGTGAGGTATCCTAACAAAAAGGGCCTTTATAACTACATAAGAAGGTCAGGAAAGAAAGAGGAGGAGAGAGAAGTTTCCAAGGAGTTGGAGAAGAAGAAAATGTTTTTGAAGGAAGAATAATCAAGAGTTGTTGTGAAACAAGAACCCACAAAACCATTTCAGAAGGAAAAAGGAAAGTGAGTTAAAGAGTCTTCAGTGCCAAAGATCAAACTCCATTCTAAGACATCTTCTTCCAACCAACAGAAGAAGAGTTCGAGCCTATTGCAAGAAAGTAGAGAGATGACAACAAAAATAAACTTAGAATGCAAAAATTGTGTTTCTTATGCAAAGAATCTTGGGAACCAAGTCACAAATGTTGAGCAAAGAAGAGGTGAAATCCGATGAAGATCTAGTTAAGAAGGTAATCGGTACTCCTAAGCCACTAGTTGAAAAAGAAGATGAATTTATAACTTCTATCAAATGTCTATTCTAGCAGATGGTGATGAGAACAAGGAAGAAATTGCGATAGTGGAGCATGAGGAAGAAAAGAATATACTATCAAATTTTTTTGAAGTTGTTAAAGAACCTGAATTTGAGAAAGAAGAACACTCCCTTGAAGAAGAAAATGTCTTAACTCAAGAAGCATGTGTGGTGGAGCTCCAGGATGACGTCGTTGAAATATATGCACATGAGAAAAATGATTTAGGAGTTTCTAATGATGAGATTGAGCTTGCTGAAAATTATAGATCAGCAACTAAAGATAAGTACTTAGATCAATCCAGTGAAGCTAATTCAGAAAATGAGTGGAAGATGCAAGAAACCTATTTGAGTGACTTTCAGGATAACTCTATTTAATGGTATGTGTTAGAAGACAATGTTGATTTTTGCATTGATTCTAATAGAAGTCTAGTATCATTGCATGACTCTGGATTTCATGAGGGTGATTGGAAGGAACAATTGCTGGCAACAGAAGAGAATGAAGTGCAAGTCCTAACAAAGTTGGATAGCATGAAGAGACTCATTGAAGGATTAATGCAAAATTTGAAGAGTGAACAGTTTGAGCAAACTGTCACTATTGAAGATTTACAAATAGTTAAGAATGTAATGGAAAAACAATGAAGTTAGAATATTTGCATTCGATTAAAGATGGAGATTTCGTCATCAAATTTGCAGATAAGGCCTTAATTGCATCTAAAGAAATGAAGGTAAAAGTTGACAAGCTCATCTTTGAGCTTAAATCAACCAAGAACTCATTAGAAAGTACCCAAATGGCACTATTAGTGGTAGAAGATCGACTTGATGTTGTAGAACACTTTAGAGAGCAAGAGAATGAAGTAAGGGCCAAAGAAATCAATCAAGTAATGGATCATCTTGATAGGCTTAAAGAAGATTTTGATTTAGAGCATTTTCTAAAAAAATTAGAAGTTGCAAATACAAAGTTGGGTTAGTAGGAAGATTGGTTTAAACTAGAGGATAAAAATAACTTTCAATCTTTTGATAACCCACTTTTTGAAATGGATGAAGAGTGATCTTTTGATAATCCATTTTTTTAGATGGATGTTGAGACATTTTTTAGTTCAAGTTGTACAACTTGTAATATCAACAGAAACCATCTACATCACAAGAAGGAATGAGGATTGGGAATTGCAAATTCCCAATATTGATATGGAATACGGATGAAATTTTCAGTCATGAGAAAAATGCTTCATCGAATACTAATCTTGGTTTTGAGCTTGTTGAAAATTTTTAATCAACAACTAATGATAAGCATTTGGTTCATTCAGGTGATGATAATTCAAAATATGAGCAGGATGTTCCAATTCAAGGAACATATAAGATTGATTTATAGGAAGATTATGTTGAGGAACATGTTCTTGAGCAAAATGTTGGGTTTGAGTTTGCTGAAATTTTTCAAAGCAGCAACTATTGGTGAGCAATTTGACTATTTTTATGATTATAGCTTATGGTATGAAAGCATTGATGCTAACAGAGGCTTATGTCAAGGCTTTTGTTTTAGTGATAAGTACCATGACATTGAAAAGAAGAATACAACTTGTAGCAAATGACACTTATATCCTTTCGTTCAAGGTTGTCTTCACATAAGAATATGGGATCTAGGTGTTTGATTGAGACATCTTAAATCAAGAACAAAAGGCTGCGCTCCATATAGAGTTTGCAGTTTGCTAGTTAGGACAACAACTGTTTTCCCATCTTATGATGATTTTGATTTAGTTTTATCTCTTAACATTGATATTTGTAATTGTAACAACACTCAAGATCACCCATAACTAAAGTAAAAAAAATATGAACGATAACATCTCACATCCTTTAAGAATAATAAGGATGTCCAAAGTATCAGAATATATGAACAATTGCACAAGTAATGCAATAAGATAATGAATAATATCATTATAGCTTCCATCGATAATAATGAATTTAAAAGATTTCATATCATATCAAAGTCTATACAATAATGAAACCATCATCTTATACCAACTTATCATAGTTGCAATAAACGTTTTCAGCTTATACAAATAATTGATCAAGATCATGTAATTCCAATAATCAATTTCAATAAGGACGAAGTCCTTTACAACAATAATTCTATATCATGATCATAGTACATCTATAAAATTTATCAATATAATTTTGATCTCTTTGAAGTCTCCTTTCCAAAATCCTTCTTGGCAAACCCGAAGAAGAGAGAGTATCATTGAAATGACTTCCACCCCGCCATGAAGCCATAAGCTTGCCTGTGCTACCCCATAGGAGAAGCCTAACTTATCACAAAGAGTCTAGCTAACCATGACCGACATGCATGAAAATTTGTGCTATCATGATGTTACTGGCATATACACGTTCTATCTAATGCTTAACAACAAACATATAGCTATGCAACGTCTTTTAACACACGAAGTAATAGAGATTAAACTCAAACAAATCATCATTCTATTCATTTGAGTTAGTAGCTTTGGCCAAAGCATTTATTTTGCACTGTTTCATTGCATGTCTTTGTCTAAGATCAATGGATCTTTCAAAACGAACAAGATCACACATCATAAATGCACAACCATTCTTGGTTATACCATATTTCCACAGGGATGCGTCCCCCCCCCCTGAAATACAGCCGTCCCCACGTCTCCCCGTTTCCGAGACGGGGAGACTTCAGGGAAACGTCCCCACCATCCCCCGCCATCCCCCCGGCATCCCCCACCGTCCCCCGCCGTCCCCCAGTTTTGCCGATGTATTTCTTTGAGGCATTCTGTCAAACAGTTCATGTGCCTTGTCTATGCTTCCACATTTTGCATACATGTCTATGTTAGTTGTGGAATTTGGCTTTACACCAGCCAATTGCATTTGCTTTAAAATTTCTAAAGCCTGTTCCACAAATCCATTTTGTGCATATCCTGCAATCATTGCAGTTCATGAGACCACATTTCTTTGAGGCATTCTGTCAAACAATTCATGTGCCTTGTCTATGCTTCCACATTTTGCATACATGTCTAATTTATAACTAATTTATACATCTTATAGACTTCTACAGTTATACATCTTTTTTATAACTGATTTTTCAAGTATTATATGTATTTCAGTGCACTGCCCCCCCCCCCCCCCCCCCCCCCCCCCGCCCCCCTGCCACCGTCCCCCCGCCGTCCCGCGCCGTCCGCAAATTTAGGCCCTCCCCGTCCTCGAACCCGAAACGCGTCCCCTGCCGTCCCCCCATCCCCGTCCCTGAAACTCCGTGGAACTATGGGTTATACAATCACGTCACCTCAGAGGATGTACAATTCATCAGTACAATAAAATCACAAAATGTATCAAGAAGGATATATCTTTTATAGATTCCGAGAAGAGTATTGATAATGTAGCAATATCACATAAATATGGAGGAGACATAATAACATAAAAAATACTAGAAGAATTCAATTGTGAAGATCTAACAAGTATACTTCCAATGAAAAGATACATTTATTTCAATTCAGAAAACTCATTCAATCAAACATTTGTATAATCATTCTAACAAAAACACTAACGCTTATATTTGGGATTTCCTGTTTGTTCAATGTTTGCTTTTAGAATGCAATTCCTAAATTAAAAAAAGATATTTACAAAACCTCTCTATGGGGGCTGTGAAAAGAACAACAAAAAGAATGCAAATAAATCAAATTTTGTCTCATCTCTTGCCAAAAGAAAAGGCTCGAAGCCTTTGCATAGAGGTCGTCCCTCTACAAATGGCAGGGTCTCACCCAAGGCCGCCCATTAAACAAAGATAAATTTGTTTCCAAACAACAGAAAAATTTATTTTCTGAGATGGCGCCCTTAACACAGGAAAATAGCATGATTAGTATGTTTAATTTGAACCCAACTCTCCCAAATCTGGTCACCCCTCACACACAATGTAGCATAAGAAGAGTATTGATAATGTAGCAATATCACATAAATATGGAGGAGATATAATAACATAAAAAAAACCAGGAGAATTCAATTGTGAAGATCTAACAAGTTTACTTCGAATGAAAAGATACATTTATTTCAATTCAGAAAACTCATTCAATCAAACAATTGTATAATCATTCTAACCAAACACTAACACTTACATTTAGGATTTCTTGTTTGTTCAAAGTTTACTTTTAGAATGCAATTTCTAAATTAAAAAAAAATATTTATAGAACCTCTCTATGGGCGGCTGTGAGAAGAACAACAGAAATAATGCAAATAAATTAAATTTTGTCTTATCTCTTGCCAAAAGAAAAGTCTCAAAGCCTTTGCATAGAGGTCGTCCCTCTACAAAGGGTTCAACCTCACCCAAGGCTGTCCATTAAACAAAGATAAATTTGTTTCCAAACAATAGATTTTTTTTTGAGCTGGCAACCTCAATACAGGAAAATAGCATGATTAGTATGTTTAATTTGAACCCAACTTCCAAATCTGGTTGCCCCTCACACACACAGGGAGGATAATCTTTGTGTTAAAATTTTGATTAGTACAATCTTAAATTGGCCGCTCAGCTAAAGGAGAATTGAGAAATTTGTTTTGGCAAATAAAGGCACAGATTGACAACCCTTTTTACTTAAAGAGAAGAGAAACTCTTGGTTATTTACAATGGAAGAAATCTCCAAATCTGGCTGTCATATATATAGGAAAACTAATGTATTTGATAAACCAATTAGAAATATATATCCCTCTATTGGGTTGCCCTCTTCATATTGAAAAAACATGTTTAATTTGTTTCTTGAGCTAATTCAAGCAATAGATATTCCAATCGCCCAGAATGTTTTTACTCGAGGAAAAAAGGTATCCCTGTTGGCCATCAATTTTAAGTTAATAGCTGGGTTTAGTCTTTTCACCCAGTATTGAAGGAAAACTAATAAAATTAAAAAAATCTAAACCAACTCCTCTCTTTCTAGTCACCCATAATAAAACCTTTGATGAGAAGGGAAAAGATCACAGGATTAAGCTCAGTATCGTACCCAGATTTACCGCAGTGATAAATAGTTATTTGGGTGTTTGTAATTCAGCCCCAACATTGAAGAAGATGTGATATCCAGAAAAGAGTATAAATTTTAAAGTGCCAGATTGAATAGCACTTTGAGTGGCAAAAAATTATTGAGAAATTTGTGATTTTGAAAAAAATAATTAGACAAGCAAATCTCTAGATTTGATGAAAACAAACATGATTCCAATCAACTATAAATCAACTATCCTTTGGCAAAACAGAGCAATTATTTTGCCATAGAATATTGGTATTTATTAAGGAATCATGAACAATTACCTCTTGATTGAAGTGTATAACCAAGCTATTGATAGTGGAATCTACAGGATGGTTCTCTTTGTTAATGTGAATAGGGTTACCTTGCTATCTAGCTCTTTCGTAGCTTGTTCTCCGCTTTAGCTCTCTTCACACCAGGTTGAGTTTACTTAGGGACTTTTTCACTTTATCCCATATTGGTTGTGTTTTTAGTCGCTTAGGTGGAATATCATATATATACCTACCTCTTACTCTCATATGAGCAATCCCATTCTATTGTATTGCTTTGCATTCTCTTTAGTTGAATATAGTTTATTTGGCTCATATGTGATTTATGTTTCGCTTTCTTTCAATCATTTGCATTCTTGGGTAGAAATCTCACATAGTATCAGAACAATTGTGAGTTGTGGGTTAGCATTTTTCTTAGAAATTTCATTGTAGGGCTGTTTTTCGAAGCACATGAGTATGCTCTTCTCTTGCATCTTTGGATGATTTGGAGAATCAAAAAGTGTGGAGAAAACTCTAGTTTTTGGGGGGGTTCGTATTTTGACTTATCAGTTGTAGGTTTTTTCGGAGCTTTTTGGAGACTTTTTGAGCTCACTATTGAGTTTAAAGTAGGTGAGACAGTTAGGTTTGCCTTTCATTTGTCCGATTCAAACACTGGAAGCCAGATCTGCAAGGGTTTTGAAGCTCAAATCTAACAATTGACTTGCTTATTCTGTCTTTTGATCAATCTTGTAGGTTGCAACATGCCTTTGCTTGTCTTAGGTAGCTGATTCAACCTTTGCATGTCGTTTTTGGTTGCTGGGGTCGTTTTTGGTTGCTAAAGACATTTTTTTTTACATTAGAGTCACATCTTCTGTACATCAAAAAAGAAAAACGCCTTTTGGCTTTGTTTGCAACATCGAAAAACTATCTGGGTATCTGTTAATTTTTGCATGCAGCTTATATATTTTGCAAAAACTAAATCAAAAAGTTACAACAGACCCCCTCTCCATTGGTGTTTTGGAAATTGCAGTTCAACTTCTGAAGGCCATAACTCGGGCTCTTGACCTTAAATTTTTGAACTTTTTTTTTAATTTGGCTAATTTTTTGCGCTCTACGCACTAGTGCAGATGGTTTTTGATTTTAGTGCACATAATTCTTGTTTTGGGACTTTCAAAGGTGCATAACTTTTGAATACAACCTTGGATTGAGGTGATTTTGTTTTTGAAAGTGCATTTTTTTTTGTGTACTTTGCAATGGTGCTGTTAATTTCACTTGATATAGTGCCTATATTGTAATTTCAGTATATGCTCATTTTGTGAAGATTTGTAAAAAACATTGGAATCAAGTCCACTCAGCGTTCTCTTGCTAGTGGCCATTGTAAACGCACTACTTATAAAGTGCCATATCATTTTGCTTGGGGGTATTCTTGATTGAGTAATTCAGTAGGGTCTTTTGGTGTTCTTGATTTTGTTGGATTCAATGTCTTAACTGGTCTTATGTGTGACTAAATTTAAGGAGTAATCATGGGTATCACAAAGCATAGAGCTGTAATTGAACTAAAAAGAGGTAACTATAAGTCTTGGTGAGATGGTATGCTGAAACATTTCAGATGGCTTAATCTTCTGCCCTATCTCTATGAACTTGTTCCTCAACCTGTATCATTTTAGAAAAGCATGGTATGGCATCAAAAGAATGGTTATGTAGTAGCATTTCTTGGTTCATATGTCGACTTTTACACAATAAGTACATTGACATGGGTTTCGTCCCCTCGTACTCGTTGGACCAAACTTTGGGAGATGTATGGTGATGTGGATGAGTCTCCATTTCCAGAGGATCCTATTGTAGACTCTTTAAAACCACTTGATGTATTTCTACCATACGATTTTAAAACAGCTATGAAGCTTGAAGAATAGAAAGCACTCGAATGTCTAGATGACAGAGACTTTTCCCGATACTCCTTCAGAGACTTCATGCAATCTAGCATTAGTAGATATTTCACATGTTCATACTAAGCCATCTTGTGTGGCACATCATTTGGGGATTAACAATGTAGTTTGATGACATGCATTGAGATCTCATCTCCTCCTTCATTACTTGTTGCTCTATTTGAGTCCAGTGAAGGTCTTTTCATGACTTCTAGTGATTTTGTGTAGTAGGCTCATATCGCTCTTCTAGAGACAGTTGCTTGGGACATATTCCTACCAGACATAACATCCTTGTTTGTAGAGTCCCACATTTTGGATTTGGGAGACACTATTGACTTCATTCATCTTCTCTTTGATGAAGTTGATTCTTTAGATGTTTTGAGGGCACATTTAGATCCTCCCGTTCCTTCTTTGCCTACATTTGCTCCTACAGTGACAGTTTCTGCAGATATTCATGAGTCCACATATTTGACTCAATCATCATTCATATTGACATCCTCTACAGAAGTATTAGATACTCATTGGTTGAGTTGTCTTACTAATTGTGAGCACCATACATCCATGGTTACTGTACTTGAATCTTCTATGGTACTTGATCCATATTAGCATCTGTCACAGTTTGGCGTTGGCTTAGAGATCATTGAGCAACATTTGGAGAAGGCATCCTTGTCTTCAGAGGAGAAATCTTCATCTTTGGACCCTGTTCTATTTCAGTTTCCAGTTGGTTCTGGATTGTCACATTCTTCAGTTTGGCATGAGACTCTTGATTGGATTGTGGCTTCTTTCGGCATCGACATAGTGACACCTGAGCTAAGTTCAGAGACTTAATACATTTTGTGTTTTCTTCCTTCATATTCCTTTCAGGAATGGGAAGAAATCCTGCATACATTCTTGGTCTTGTTTCTTCCTAAGGGGAGGAATGTGGTTCGACGATCGTGGATCATCTTCAACATTCATTGTCGGGCATCGACCATCAGTGTAGAAGACTCTACATTGAGGGGGGACTACTTGGTCTCTCTTTTTTCCCTCTTTTCAGGGGGGATTATTCATTGTATTTGTGTTGGAATTAGTAGCATATGATTCATGTTGACCCTACCTTTCCACACTTCTTGCATTCTCACTTTTGGGGAGGAGTTTTTTCCCATGAGGTTTTCTCCTTTACTCAACTTGAGATTTGTTGTACATGGGTACCTCATTAGGCCTTGTTGTCAGGACCCATCTTTGCATTTTGTCTACATTTCCCCCTAAGTTGCATTTAAGGGGGGGTGTTAGTGTGAATAGGGTTACTTTGCTATCTAGCTCTTTCGTAGCTTGTTCTCCGCTTTAGATCTCTTCACACTAGGTTAAGTTTACTTAGGGACTTTTTCACTTTATTCCATATTGGTTGTGTTTTTAGTCTCTTGGGTGGAATATCCTATATATACTCACCTCTTGCTCTCATATGAGCAATACCATTCTATTGTATTGCTTTGCATTCTCTTGAGTTGAATATAGTTTATTTGGCTTATATATGATTTCTGTTTTGTTTTTTCTCAATCACTTGCATTCTTGGGTAGAAATCTTACACTCTCTCTAGCAGAACCCTCAAATTCTAAACTCTTTCCCCCAAAATTTATTTTCCTCTTTTTCTTCTCTCTTTTTTTCATACAAACCTCAAACTTCAATAAAAATGGTTGTAAAAACTATGCATGTGGAAGAGAGAATAGTCCATAAATTAACAACAGTTTTAGTTTTTATTTTTTTACCCTTGGCAGCTGTCTTGAGTAATTCTGCCTCACATTTTCCAAAACACAATAATTTATAACTAAACAAATAAAAGATTCATAATAATTTTTTAATCAAAAGAATATGTTTAATCATCTTGATTAAATATTGAATAATTAAGAAAATCATATATATATATATATATATACACACACATATTTTGTTTTAGTCAAAACAAGAAGATTTAATTTTTTCCCTTTAACAATTTCTTAAAAAAATGCTAAAATATAATTTTATATAAACATCCATAAAGATTAAGCATACTTATCTAGTAAACAATTTTCCACTTTTCGCAAGACTAATAAAATATGTATTTTATCGCACACCTAGACACACTCATCCAGGCATCATTAAATTTATGACAGATGCAAACTTTCTATATGTGACTACGTGATTGCGTGTAGGTGTTTTCATGCATGTCACCCTCGAAAGGCTAGACACTTCTTCCCGATGATACTCTCTCTCCTACTGAGAGTGTCAATTTCTGTCCTGTGATACTCACATAGCAACAAATTTTTAGTTAGTCATTTTCTTGTTGGCAATATTGTCATTGATGTCAATGGCATATGGACGAGGTTCTCATTGATGTCAAAGGTGTGTGGTCGTTATTGAATGAGTATTGGGATTCAGATGAAATGAGACGAGGAATGATTGATGAGGGAAAGACAGCGCTTAGAATGAAGCAAGATATGCAAAGTGACAATTTTAATATGTATGATCTGATTGAGCTTGGGCTGCGACTAATAAATATACTTATGGAATAATAAGTGTTTAATTTGATTTGATTATGGCTGACTTCATTGATGTCAAAGGAATTGTATATTGGAAATTATATTCAAGGAGGAAGAATAAGGGGAAGATCATGGTCGATCCATGAGAAAGAGTATTCTTGTTATTTCTTTTTGAGTTCATGGAACAATTAAATAAGATGCTAATGTGGCCGACTTCATGCAAATAGTGGCGCCCAAATTTGAAATTAAAATCATAACAATGCTGGCCGACTTCCTTGGCATATTTAAAATAAAATAAATTTAATTGTTTATAATGGGCCGACCCCTTTCATGGTAGTGCTCCAATAATATGAAGAGGTGCCTATATAAATAAGGACGCCTCCCTCGGTGAAATGGTGACAATTAGATGAAGTGATGTTTCTTTTGATCGAATTGCTCCCTTCCATGCATGTATAAAAAGGAAGTTTGTGAAGTGTAGTGAAGAAGAATGTGTGAAGAACAAAAAGATATAACATACAAACACAAGCAGATTTAAAGAGCAGAAAATATGAAAGTATTGAAAATCTATATTTAAGGAAGGTTGGAGATAGTTATGACAAGATTTTGAGCAGTCATTGAGAATAGAAATACAATGAAAAATCAGACCATTTAGAGCGGAACTAGAATAGAAAATATGAAGTGCGTTGAAGATTTATATTGAAGGAAGTTGGAATAGATTTAGCATGTAAGTTATGCAATGATATTCATGAGAATTTGAGCAGACTTAGAGCAGAATTTTTGAAGGAAGATATTGGGGGAAAAATGCTATATCATCAATAAGCTGATATGTGAAAGGAATAATTAGTGGTGGATTATCCAAGAGCAGATTTGTGATGTGTATAATCAGATTTTATGAAGGCATTGTAAGAGTTTGTCATCCATTGAAGAAGACATTTTGAGAAGGAGAATACTTATTCATTTGGAAGTTGGTGCTTCCCAAAAGAAGAGATTGGTGTCTCTTGTTGGGTTGGTGTTCAGTAGTGGGGATTGGTGTCTCCAGTGGGTTGGTGCCTACAAATCATATAAGAGGGGATTGGTGTCTTTTGTAGGTTGGTGCCTACAAAGTTTGTAAGAGAATAATATATAAGCAATATTTTGCCGTGGTTTTCTATCGAAAGGGTTTCCATGTAAATCTTGTGTTCTTCTTGTGTTGCATAATTGTTTGATCTTGTGAGATTGTTATTGTTATGGTTGTTAAGTTTTGAAAAAGAAAAAGATTGTCTTATATTGATTCACCCCCACCCCCTTCAGCATAAGTGTGTGTTTATCATTTCTATACTCTCTCTCCTACTGAGTGTCAATTTTTGTCTTGTCATACTAACATAACAACAGATTTGTAGTTAGTCATTTTCTCAAAAATCCGAAATAAATCAATTTATTTACAAGATTAATATTAACTATAAATGTAACATTCAAATTTTTTTACCTTTGTTCATGATATTACTTCTGACATACGATCAACAAAATTAACCATTTCATAAACAAATCAAATATGGTAATCTTCAAGCATATACGCATTCACAATGATATTAACACATCTACATGCAACAATAGCACACTACAAGAGTAGTACAAAAATAGGACTGTGACAGTAATGAGTGGAATTTGAGACCTTGGTATTTGTAGAAAGGTTCAATTGGAAGGAATTGGAAGGTTGAGTTAGCATTGCTTGAGGGCAAGCAATTATGGAGAGGGAGGACTTGTAATGTCTCTTTTTTCTGATCCATTCCAACATTCTCGAAAAGCTCCAAGATTCTTGGAGAACGCCAACTTTTTGTAGACTTTGGGAATGATGTGCAGAAAGTAATTAAGCAATTAAGTTCTCGAAATGATACTTTATATTACTTTATTAAAGGCAACTTATTTCTATTTATTTATTTTAAAAGAAGGGTGGCCAACGTCAAAGTGTTTTGACTTAAAAGTTGTTTTAAAAGTGACGTTGAAAATGGGGATTAAGAGTAATATCAAATTAAAATATTTCAAAAAGTCACTTTATTTTTATTATTGAAGGGAAAAGTGACAATAAAGGAGATAATATTTGGTTGCCCTAAAAGTTTCTATAAAAGAAGGATTTGAGAATAGAAAGAGGCTATTGTTGATTTTTGGAGAAAACCCTTGTTTCAAAGATGGAACTCTGTTTATCCTTTTTTGCCTAAGGATGAAAACCCTTTTGGCAAGATCAGTTTCGGGGACGAAAATCCTCCTAGTTGATTGAGTAATTCCATCTAGGAATTACCTGTGTGCTTCATGATTTTTCTTTTTGAGGACAAAAATCATCTTAACTATTTGAGTGGTTTCAATCAGGAATCACCAGCGAGCCAAATATTTGCAATTTCCAGTTTTAGATTAGTGTGGAGTAATATTTCAATGTGTTTGTGCGAGGAAATTTTGATATTCAAAAAAATACAAGTGTCCTGTTTCTGGTTTTCCTTATTTTGTAGTTTTCTAGTTTTTGTGTGAGTTCAATTTTGAAAGGATATTCATGCCAGTTGCTTGCAAATCTTATCATTTTGTAAGAAGAGCCTCTTGCTGGCCGTATATTTATCCTAACCCTTGCTGAGCCAAACGTTGCTTATATGAATTATACTTTTGGATTTATGCTGGTCTATTTATATTTGGCACAACCTACTCCCTATTGGTTGCTATCCCTGTTGCAGAATAACCCTGATTAAGGTACAGTCCATACAGATTAAAGACACAAATTTGTTACTGCTGCTGTCCAAACTATAGCTGGGTGGGTGTAAGGAATGATGGGACAGCTGTACCTTCATTAATGGGAGTCGCTGCTGTTTGAAGAAAGATTGAGGACTATTTAAGTGTCTTACAATAACTCCATACCTGGCTGCCACTGTTGAGGAAGGAATTAGTCATAGTATTGACCGCTGCTAAAAGAGGACCGTGTATTAGATCATACAACAGCTGATCATCATCATTCACTAGACTATTTTGTATGTTACAGCAGTAAGTTTCAAGGTTATTCACTGAATACTGATATTTTCATAGATATATCTGCTGTTTAGTTCTATTCTTTACATTCTGTTTGGGGCTGATAATCTTGGCCATAGTTGGATATTGATCGTACTTGCTGCTGATATCTGGGAAGTGTTTTTCAGATTTATTTTCTGAGTGCTAGTTTGCAGTTATGAGACAGTCTTCCCGAGTTTATACTCAACCATATCTTCTAGAAGGAGCCGTTCCAATTTGAGTATTTTTTGCACAATTTGGAGCATCATTCTCAGGGTTCTTGATTAGTCATTTGAGGTTACAACAGTGGTATGTTATTCAACAAATCTACATTCTTATATCAACAGTTCAGTGAATGTTTCCAGTAACAGTTTGAAGTCTTGACAATTATTTGTTAGAGGTTCTGTATTTTCAAAATCTGCCATATCTACCAATCTTTTGCTTCATTAACTGTGGTATTGATATGTTTCATATTTTATTATTCTATTCAGTACTTGATTATTGTGATTGGTGATGTTAGTAATTACTTTGATTAATTGTTTCTTGTAAAAACTGGATGGTATATTGCTAGTAGTTTGCATTTCATCATTGTAAGGTCTTGGTCGGTTCACCACTAGACCCTTATTTTAATTTCTCTGCCATCTTGGAATGTATTGGAATTGGGTGAATTAGTCGGCCATTTTGGCGTTGATGTAGTTCCGCATGTATTCAGCCAGTTTGGCTTGATTGAAATTCGCATTGACTAATAGCCAGTTTGACTTGATTGATTCTCTGGTTTGCTTTAATGTAAATTGGATGGCTTGCCACCAATAGCTTTCATGTAAATTTTCTGTTTTGGTTCTAATCTCTGTATGCTCTCACCTTGCCCACATCGGGAACTTGGTGATCAGAAGGAGTTAGAATTTGAGTGATCACAAAATTTTATGTGAATTTGAGCCAACGGTTTTGCAAGGGATGTTATAGGGTAGGTATTTTAATTATTAAGTTTTTAGAGTGTGTTCCAAAGCATTGTTACCTCTGTTTTCTGATCAATTAAACAGTGATGTGATTTGGAGCTGATCTGAGTATTTATCAGTTAGTGTTTCTCTACTGTAAGTGTTTGTAGGTTCAAGTGTTTGAAGTTCAGTAGTTTTGATTGGCATTCAGTTTTAACGTATCTTTTTTAGGGATCTATAAGATCAGTCTTCTTACCATGTTTTAGAAGAATTTTCGACATGGCATTAGAATTTAGTTTTTTAAACCTTCTGGATTTTGTGTATGTAGAGGCTAGTTGTCTGGAGTAGAGAGTATCTGGTTAATACTTTTTCTAGATAGATGTTTTGCAGTGAACACTTTGAGCTAGTTCATGGTTTAGCCAAGGCAGATTCACTGGGTTGCTGCAAAGCATGTACTTTGATACTTGAAGGGCACAATACATTTTGGTCTGAGATATGTAGGGGATGATGAGTTGATGCTGCATAGATTCATGAATTCTGATTGGGAAGGAGATGCAGGTGACAGGAAGAGTACTTCAGGAAGTTGCTTTAGTTTGGGTTTAGGAGTCATACCTGGGTTCAACAGGAAGCAGACTTTACTGGCATTGAGTTTAGCAGAGGCGGAGTACATGGCGCTCAGCACTGTTAGTTGTGAAGCCATCTGGGTTTGCAAGTTGATTGCAGAGCTGACAGGTGAGATGGTGGAGCCTACAGTCATTTACTGTGACAATTAGAGTTGTATCAAACTCTGAGAATCCAGTATTTCATAACCACTCCAAGCACATTGACATCAGATATCACTTTCTCAGAGACAGTTTAGAAGGGGACAGTTGCTCTAGACTATGTTCAGACAAATCAGCAGGATGCAGACATTCTAATGAAGCCTCTAGCTATAATGGTAAGTTTGACATGTTTAGGGAGAGAGTGGGTTTGGTGAACACATTCCTCAGTAAGAGGGAGTTTTTAGATTATAGTACCTCAGAATGCATCCTCCAGCAGGGCACATGTGTAGAACCTAGGCGCACTTCAGCAGAGTGTACAGTCATAGAGAACAGCAGTTCTATTCTTGGCTGTCCCATTCTTGGCAGTTCTATCCATAGCTGTACAGATTTAGCAGTTGCTTTTGTGTAGCTTGTTTTTCAGTTTTAGAATAGCAATTTGCTTTTGTCAAGTTTGACTTTGTCTATTTAAGGGCACAGATTCCTAGGATAAACTTAAATCAAGGGTTGATGTATCCAGTTTAAGGATCCAGGCTATTTTAGAGTCTCTTCTTCAGCTATAAAAGAAGGCTTAGGATAGGTGTTATTCAGTTTTTAGAGTTTGTTCCAAAGCATTGTAACTTCTGTTTTCTGATTAAGAAACAGTGATGTGATATGGAGCAGATCTGAGTATATATTAGTTAGTGCTTCTCTACCGTATGTATTTGTAGATTCTAGCATTTAAAGTCAAGCAGTTTTGATTTGTTTTCAGTTGTAAGTTATATATATGCTTTAGGGTTCTTTAAGATCAGACTCAGCTTACCATAGTGTAGAGGAATTTTCAACAGGTACCGACCCTGATTTTAGGTACAATTGCTGCTTAGGATAATATCCAATTAAAGATGGAGTCTGCAATCTTGCCTGCAGCTATATGGCATGTTTGTGAACAATTTATTGTCTTTTTATTTATTTCTTCAATTATTATTATTTTTTAATTGTGAAAGCCAAGCATAGAGATTTAGTTTTGTGCATGTAGATGCCATAAAATCAAACGAAGGAGAGCGATATACTTTACAAGAATAATTCTGTTTATCTAATTGCTTGAATATTCTTGTTATTTTAATTTTGCCTGAATGGGCCGTGGTCTGGTTCATCATTTGGTGAAGGTCTAGTCCATCATGTTTTTAGCAGATGTATTCCCTCGCTTCCCCCTTGCATCACTTTGCCTCTGTCTTAATGGTTTTGCAATAACATTGTTAACATTTCATTGTCAGCAGCACTAGAGCTTCATTGTAATGGTCATATAAGCCACATGAAATAAAGAGAGTTGATGAATTTGGATTTGTTTATTCCTATTGATTTTATTGTTTGTTGAGATTTGCAGTGGAAACGCCATTCTGCAGTGTGCAGACAAGGAGAATAAGATATGCTGTGGACGAGTAGGATGGACTTGTTGATAGGGTTCGGTTGGTTCTTATATATCTACCTGGATACACCACTTAACTAAGTGAGCAGTTTGTATTTAAAGAAAAAAGGTTTGTAACTTAAAGGTGGTATTGAATCTCTTATGCTGGCTGCGTATTAGTATTTTTTTGTGAGGGTTATTATGTAATATATTATATGCAAGTGATAGGTAATGTAAATGGATAGGTAACTATTTTGTATTTTTCTTGTCTCCTGCATGTGCATACTCTAGTGGTGGTAAGTTGTTTTTCAAGCAAATGTAAACAGGCAGATGGCAAGTGCAGTCTTTGTATGGAATATTCGCTTGGTTAATTCTACTGAAATGTGAAACCTTCTAATCTGCATCTTATTTTCCAGGGATCTATATAAATAATATTTTTTGTTAAATTTGTCTGGGGTTATACGTCTGTAATAACGTTAAAATATTTTGCCATTATTTTAGCTGAAGGTTATAATTTTTGTATTAAAGGTTGAAGGAAGCTACGGAAGACACATTATGTTGTGGCCACAATGGCATTCAAAGAAAAACAATCACAATATGTGGATTATCATAGAGCTCATTTGGAGATGTGAAACAAACCAATGACGATAACGGTACTATAGTTGTAGCATTTGCTAGGTAGGGGACTAAATTAGGTTATTACTTCACATTGAACATTGTAGTTGTACCTCATGAGAATTAAGACTATTTTAAATGTATTGAGAAGCCTCTAATAAGTATTTTTTTCCACTTACGTAGGTACTATCCTTCATGGCGCACGCCAGTTTCATAATTTTGTTATATTCATAATTTTATCACCATGTTTTCTCCAAAAGCCAAGTCCTCATTGAACTATCATTTCTAGCCAAATCTTCACTGTGTAGAGAACTAACAATGAAGTTGAAGAATTTGATTGGTCTAAACAAAGAGGGTTATGCAATTTTTATATCTTTTTTGAGTGTTTAGGCTGTGGTTGGGGCCCATAAGACTATTAGGATTAAGGTTAGTTGTTCAATTTTTTTTAAAAATGTTTTTTTTTTAAATTTATTTTTAAATGCTAGATGTGGGTGATGGCTAGCAAGGGACATGGTTGAGGTTTCCAAGGGTCTTGTGGATGTCCCAACATTTGTTCAATGGCCCCATTAGGGGGGACGCCCTAGAAATGTCTTGTCTCTGAGGAAGACGTCCCTGGGACATCTCCTACCTAGTAGTTGCAGTGGTAGCACAACAAGGGACATTTCCCTAGCATTTTGGTGTCTTGGAAACATACTCGTCTTTGGAGATGACAATGTTTTTGGATGGGATGCATCCTCATGGAACATTGTTATTTATAGCCATGAATCAATAGTTGTAGGGAGACGTGTCTCTAACCCCTTGGGGCCCATCTTGGAGATTGGGACATGTTTCTTGTACTAGAAATGGGTATGGAGATGTCCCCGATCGTAGGAAATGGCCCAACCATATTTCCTAATGTTTCTCGCTTCAAAAGCCCCAACTCATAGCATCTACACTCAAAAAATTGTAGAAATTAAAAAACGAAAAATAAAACCCCTAAAAAGTGTTGTATGATTTTTCATAGCAAACGTGGGAGCAATGTGATTTGTTGTTTCCAATTAGATTTAGGGATAGAATTAGGGTTAGAGTTAGGTTTAGGGATAGAATTAGGGTTATGGGTTCGGTTATAAATATATAAGCAAAAAACATGAGATATCTATAAGCCTAATCCTAACCCAATCCCTAAACAAAAGCCTAATTCTAAATGTAATCTTCATTCAAACCCTAACTCTAACCCTAATTATGACAAGTTGTGCTAACTTTACACTTCACATATATTTCTATGAAGATGACCATAATATTCATTAGATTAAAACCATAACCCTTTAATATTACAATATAGGTTAGATATATAATATAATATAAGTATGTTATAATATTTTAAAAATATATTTTTTGTAATATAGGTATATTATATATTTTTCATATAGTATAATATATAATTATACTTATTTTATAATATATTATAATAATATATCTAATAATTTTTTAATCACTAATTCTAACATTAGATGCCTCGAGAAGGATATCTCTTGGTGTACTTTAGATATATTTTTTAAATATAGGTATATTAGTCATAGAGCTCATTTGGAGATGTGAAACAAACCAACGATAATAATGGTACTATAGTTGTAGCATTTGCTAGGTAGGGGACTTAGGTTATTGCTTTACAATAAACATTGTAGTTGTACCTCATGAGAATTAAGACTATTTTGAATGTATTGAGAAGCCTCTAATAAGTACTTTTTCCACTTAGGTAGGTACAAACCTTCATGGCGCTTGCCATTTTCATAATTTTGCTATATTCATAATTTTATCACTATGTTTTCTCGAAAAGCCAAATCCTCACTGTTCTAGCATTTCTAGCCAAATCTTCACTTTGTAGAGAACTAACAATGAAGTTGAAGAATTTGATCAGTCTAAATGATGAGGGTTATGCATTTTTTATAGCTTTTTTGAGTGTTTGGGGCATGGTTGGGCCCATAAGACTATTAAGATTAGGGTTAGTGGTTCAAATTTTAAAAAATGTTTTTTTAATTTATTTTTTAAATGCTAGATGTGAGTAATGGCTAGCAAGGGACATGGTTGAGGTTTCTAAGGGTCTTGTGAATGTCCCAACATTTCTTCAATGCCCCCATTAGGGGGGATGCCCTAGAAATGTCTTGTCTCTAAGGAAGACATCCCTTGGACATCTCCTACCTAGTAGTTGCAGTGGTGGCACAACGAGGGACATTTCCCTAGAATTTTGGTGTCTTGGAAACATCCTCGTCTTTGGAGACAATTTTTTTGGAGGGGATGCATCCTTGTGGAACATTGTTATTAATAGCCATGAATCAATAGTTGTAGGGAGACGTCTTTGACCCCTTGGGACTCATCATGGAGATTGGGACACGTTTCTTGTACTAGAAATGGGTATGGAGATGTCCCCAATTGTAGGAAATGGCTCACCCACATTTCTTGATGTCTCTCGCTTCAAAAGCCCCAACTCATACCATCTCCACTCAAAAAATTGTAGAAATTAAAAAAATGAAAAATAAAACCCGTAAAAAGTGTTGTATGATTTTCATAGCAAACGTGGTAGCAATGTGATTTGTTTTTGATAAAAAGAGTAGCTAACAAGGCGTTGGACCCTTTACAAACGAGGCCACACGGACAAAAAAACAGGGGACAAAACAGAACAACTGCAGCCAAGCTGCAGGAAATCAAAAACTAGGAAAACTTGATCCCAGAGGCAGTAGACTAGGAACAACAGATCAATAGCACAGGGAGAACAACCCAGTTGGAGAGAAAACAACTTGGATCTACACAACACTAGATCTTGCCCTATCAAATCTAATTCCCTTGCCACCAGATAATGAAGGACCTTTCTTCCTACGTTGGACCATAGTCCAAGAAGGCACAGAATCAGGGTCAACAACACAAGGTGAGAGGGAGACCTCTCTTGAAGGCACCAATAAAGAGGGGTCATGAAGAGCTCCAACTGATGCCAAAGAATCCGCCCATAGAGACGCCGAGCCTGAAGAGGGCAAAACTGAAGAAGAGGAAGCCAGAATGGAAGCAGAGGCCCTGCCCGAACCAAGAGAAACCATCAAATGAGCCAACAAGTGTTCAGAAGAGTCTCGAGAATGTGAGGGAATCCCGAGCAATGTGATTTGTTGTTTCCATTGTGGGATTTGTATTTACGACTATCAAGCAATGACCAATGAGTAGGTAGTTTATTAACATTTTGTTTTAATGACTTAGAAATAATGTCTCCTTCATTCTGCGAATGAAACAACAATGATTAATATTGCAATGGAAAATATGGAGTAGGGGCTAAGCCTAGTATAGACTAACATTAAATCTCCACACCAGAATAAAGTTAGAAATACTCAAAAAATCACACAAAGTAGAAATTGGAGTGAACATTTCGATTCAAACCTCACCAAACCAAAATTTGAGATCATAATCAAACCTCGAAAATTGAACTATACTGAAAGTTGTTTTCCAAAATTGAAATTGACAACAAATGAAGTACTGTATAATCCCTAAATGGAATCGCCAATGTAGTCCAAAAGAGTTTTCGTTCTCGAATCTTGAAGACCACTAGGGTTTTCATTCTTGTATCTGCAACCATGAGGGGGTTTCGTCCCTGGGATTGAATTTCAAACACAAGTGCTCAGAAATTGAGAGATTTTGATAAATCAAATTTGGATTAGTCTTCTTCGGCTTTTCCCCCTAGACTTAATAGATTTGTTGCTTTCTTTCTTTTCTCATCCACTACCAAAGATTCTCCCATGTTTAGATTTTAACTCCACTCCTTGAGAAATAAGTAAGATATGACCATAATTGCCCTTTTAAGTGGCCCGCTATCTACTTAAAATAGTAATAAAAAAGTTGTCCTAAATAATTTTTAAAATAAAATGAGGGCCAATTTATTAATATTATTTTATTACAATTATTTTTCCAAAAAAAAAAAGAACATTAAAAGGAAAAAAAGGGACATCACATTTGCTCACGAGAACGAATAATTGGATGGTTGATTCTCAGTGGTGCATAACTTGTATCTTGTCAAAAGTTATAAATTCAATGATTAAAATGCAAAAAATGTGTCAATAATGTATCATTAATGATTGAAACTTAAAGTTTAAAACTAAAATTTATGAATAATAAACACCAAATATCAAATATGAAATATATGACCAATCAACATACCATGATAACCAAACAACAAATTGCACCAATGATAACCAGTTAATAACCTAATAAAATTAAAATATCATTTTAGATTTAAATTTAAAACTTTAAATTTTAATAGTTAAATTTACTATTATTCTCTCATTTGAATGTGTTGTTTTTAATTTAATATTTTTTTTTTTGGTTTAGAATGTTCGGTGGAGGAAAATAGGATTTGTACACATTGCGGAAATATTGTGAATGCGTTTTAGGGTCAAAGGGGTCGGGAGGAACATCCACCATCAAATGTAAACTTTGTCCTACGACATTTTAGGGCACTTAGTTGAGAGTGAGCGCTTATTTTCTTTGCATATAGGGAAAGGTATTGAACTTTGTTTGAATGAGGTAGAATAATATGATACTATTAGGGAACAAGAAATGGGTGATGGGAAAGTGCCTTATTTGAGCTCTTATGCTTAAACAACAAGGGCAAAACCATTGTGGAAATATTGTGCATGTGTTTTAGGGATGAAGGGATCGGGTGGAACAACCACCATAAAATGTAAACTTTGTCCCAAGGCATTTTAAAGCATTAACGTAGGGTGAGGGTTCATTTTCTTCACATATTGGGAAAAGGTGTTGAATATTGTTTGAATGAGGCGGAATGATATGATGCTATTATGGATCGAGAAAGCGCTGACAAGAAAGTGCTCCATTTGTGCTCTCATGCTTCAACAATAAAGAGTAAGAGACACGTCTTCAAAAGATGTGCCAACAAATGATGTAGGGCCTTCTCGCAAGAGACCACACATTGGGCAACCGAAAACACATTGGAAAATTGTTTGATGTGTAGGGTCAAGATGCAATTGATACAATGATCAAACACTTTTTTTTAATGCAAATGGAGTATTATTTAATGTTGCTCGCTTACCTTTCTACAAGGAGACAGGCCAAGCTATAAAAAATGGACTAGTAGGTATAGACTTTGAAGGTATGAAAAGCTTCCCACCACTCTAATTGATAAAGAAAAAGTTTGACTAGAGCAACAAACTGCACCAATGAAAAGAGTGTGGTTTGCAGAGGGATGCAACATTGTGATGGATGGGTGGATAGGCATTAGAAATCGTCCACTTCTTAATAACATGGTAACATGCAACAAATGCCCTTATTTTTTGAAGGTAATAGATTGTTCGGGGCAAGAAAAATGCAGAGTTCCTCCATAACCAATTGTGTGATGCCATTGAGGTGAGTGCATCACATGCAATCTAAGTTACAAATGCTGCACCTATTTGTAAAGCAATATGCTTGTTGGTTCAAAAAAGGCATAGGCATATATTTTGAACACCATGTGTGCATTTGTTGAATAATGCAGTCAAAGATATTGTCATGTTTCAGTGTATTTCAAATTTCATTGAAAGGGTAGGAAAATACAAATGTTCATATGTAATCATCACCACACACAAGCCATTTATTAAAAAACTGCCAAGTTGGAACTCTCAAACCTATTGATATTGCTTCTTAGTTTATACTTCTTTATCATCTTTATGTAATTAGAGGAGCTTTGTGTTCCACGATACTCACTGATGCATAGGCAACATGGAGACAATCTACATTGGACACTGCAATTGAGGTGTGAGGTATGGTCCTTGATGACTATTTTTTGGTTGATGTTAAATTTGTTGTTAACTTTATTCAACCATATGTGAGGTGATCAAATTTGCAGATTTAGACAAGTCGTGTTTGGGAGAAATCTATGAAAAAATGGATTCTATGTGTGAAAGTATTAAGAAAATAACAGATGTTATAGATCTTTCTCTATATCCTTTGATAGAAGAAAAGGTACATGGAAGATGGAACCAACTTAACACACCCCTTCACTGTGCTACCTATGCCTTGAATCCTAAGTGGTATAATACAAAAGTGACCAAGAAGAGGTCTCCATATGAGGATAGAGAGGTAATGAAGGGGTTTTGGGCTGCAGTAAAAAAGATCTATGGTTGAGGTAAGGATGTTTCAATTTTCAAGACTTTGTGGAATAAGTTTTCATGTGAGCAAGGCGAATTTTCTTCTGTGGAAGCTTTATATGATATGCATGCAAAGAAAGATCCTATAGAGTGATGGTGGAACCATGGAAGTGAATCACCTGAATTGCAATCATTTGCAATAAGATTGCTCTCCCAAGTAGCCAACTCTTCATCTTGTGAGAGGAATTGGAGTACTTGTGATTTCATTCATTCACTGAAGATGAATTGATTAGGGTCAAAGAAAGCAGAGAACCTAGTCTACATTCATAGCCCACTTCGCCTTCTCTCTCGTGTACACCCTGCGTACAAGGAGGCTCCTTAACCAAAATGGGATCAAATTCTACCTGGTGGAGCAGCTGCACCCTTGGAGGATGAAGTGATTGATGCAGATGGCCTCAATGATTTACCCTCAGTTCCATTGCCTACAGAGGAACTTGAGCTTGAGAGTGATGAGTATATGGAGAACATCATAACTGAGGCCCTGGAAATTGATGAAAAAGTTAATGCAGGAGGGGAACTTCATCCATTGAATAACATAATATGATAATTTAGATTTTTGATTTTTTTATATGCATATCGACATTTCGATATGTCGTATGAACTCCTAAGTTGAGTCTTGAATGTTGACACTATATTTAATATATTATATTAGTCTATGTGTTTAAACTTGAAAGTTCAATTTCATGATATTGATTGTCCACGAAATTAAAATATCAAACATTTAATCTTTTCAGTATTTCTCTTGTTGAACTTGATATATATATTAAAAAACAAAAAAAAGGGCAGTCTCCAAATACCCGTCTCCTATTTTTTCAAAAAATGATGTACTGGTACTCATCTCCCATACCAGTACTGGTACTCACCTCCTGGCAACCATTCATGAATCGGATTTTGCTTTAAAAAAATAGATACATGGAGATCCTTTCACTTTGAAAGGGCAAGCTCAGGTCATCTTAACAGTTATATTGGGAAAATGGGCCGCTCGATTGAAACCAGAGTAAAATATCACTGTGCAGATCTGCATCAGAGCAATGTTACCCGAACATATCAATATACAGAACAACACATCAAAGAAGCCACGGAGATTAGAAACACTCAATAATACTAATAGGGATGATAGATGCATTTTAAGTCCTAAAATACTTTGTAAGCTAAATACACAATAAAATCATAGTACAATGTAACACGCTTTTTGTCTAAGGTTGGCTTGGCATCTTTGTACCAATACTACATTTCAGACAACTTGACTAAGTTCTTGGCATATTTGTACCAATAAAAGCATGTTTACCAATGTTTATTTTCACTATGCAATCTGCTCAAGGGGAATGATTCATGTTCTAGAAAATATTTTTGTTTAATTTTAAGTTGGCTATTTGAAAATTGATTTTGATATATGGAAAGGAATTGTGACCATCACTTTGTTTAACTTATCTTTTAGTGACAAGCCATTTATAGGCCTCTAATTGACGATTGCACAAATTTAGGTAGCCCTAGTTTTTAGCCTTTGTCCAAGACGCTGACCACTAGCAGGGTGTCATTTTTCCAAAAAAAAAAAAGGTTTGCTCTCTTATTGTCTGGGAGAAATGCCCACTTTTTCTATAGATGTTGAATGCATAATAAATGGTTGCTCTATTAGAATTATGCAACGTAGGCAATATAGGCAATCTAAGTGGCTCATAAAATAAGGGTTAGTGGGTTTTGAATAAAAAATTACGTAATGGAATCCTAATAAAACATTATAATAAGTTGAATAGTTGTTTAATTTCTATTTAACATTTTTTTTATGATCATGTTTTGTTCAATTTTATGCTACAAGTTAAATGTAAAACCAAAGCACATCTAATTTATGGAGTGTGTTCTCTAAACTGAACAAAATGATGCAAAGAATATTAATGAGAAGGCTCCATACGACGTTAAGTAGTTGAATTAAAGGTTTGGTGGACCAATATTTCTGAAAGGAAAATACATCGAGAAAATTGGGAAAGAAGTAAAATGACATCCAAAGTAGAACCACACAAGTATTATTTTATTTGATATGTAAAATTTACACTACATTTCTTAATGTGAAGTTAGAGGCTACGAAAAGTACCCCATGGACACTAGGTTAGATTTAGTTGTTAAAGTGTTAAGGTGTTGATTGATTTTCTAGTAGCTCAATTCAAACCTAAAAATGATACCCTCATCATGGTATTCATCGATATTTTTCAATTTTAATCTTTTCCAAATTGTTTTCCATATCATTGTTTTTGGTGCTAAGGGTTGACGGAAGATATGGAGCACCTCTAGTATGCTGAAGATTATACCAATCAATAATATTGAAACATGGTAATAATTTGCCAAAAAAAGTGGTTGCTAATGTATAATCCTATCGATAATTCACATAATGTGTGGTGCTTAAAGTAGTTGGTATTATAGCCGTGGGTTGAGTTGAATGGCAGCTCAAGGCCGCCAGCGCTTGCCCCAAGCACATTCCTTTCTTGAACCAATGCATGATTAGGGTTTTACCCTTAATGAAAAACAATAAACAAGAACTTTTATTATTGTCTTTTAACATTCCTTTACATTCTTGCAGCCAACATGATCAATATCATGTCAACATCAACAATCAAGACTTCCTATACAAAACCCCCATCGTGGGTTTTCAAAACAAATAATCAACGAGTCGGTAATAAAAGCCAAACAAGAACACTGTCACAACGATGCCCATAATAAGACCGTCTGATACCAGTACTCATAATTTTTTCATTTACTTAATTATAGACCAACTAGACACCAAATAAAATGGGTTGGAACAATTAAATACGGCTCTTTCATTGATGCAAATCATAGTTACTCTGCATTAAATGTATTTACTCTGTTAAACAAATCATAATGGTGGTTCCTTGTAGAATATTTTTTTATGGTGAAGTGTGGACAACTTATATTAATTTTTTTTCTTGTCATTGCAATAACATCACAAATGTCTTTATGTTGTTAGTGTAAATAAGGACATTATATAACTAGTTAGCCTTTAGCCTATATTGGAGAGTTCTATTCACACTAGTTAAGTCGAATTTTGAGTTTTTTACCTTTTTGCCTCATCCCATGTGGATGAGATAAATGTTCACATTTTTGATGTACATAACTCGTGTACACATGACACCTTTATCACACTTGTCCTATGTGCATGAAAGGTGGCTAGAGTCCTCAACTACCTTCTCATCTCACCCCTTTTCTATATACTTAGGGTTTATATGCAAATTTTAAGCTCTTTTGGGCACACACATATTGTATGAATATTACTTCATATTTTTGCTTTGTCAAAATTTCTTATAGAAGGCTTATCATTGTTTTGTTGGATCTAATGGGTTGTGAAGGTCAAATATCAGATGCCAACATGGTATCAGAGCTTTAACTTATAAACACCTTCTCAAATCAAGGGGTTTCAGCCAAGAACTTTCATATAGTGAATCCTGGAGCCAAACTGACCTTGGAATTGCATTAAGAAGGCTTGAGAGACAAATTTTGATATAAAACATGAGGTATTTCTAAGTTAGAAAATTTTTGGTGCTTTTTTTGCACTGTGATTTTTTTTTAAAATATGTTGTAAAAAATCTGGTCTATGGATCCATACAAAATCTTTATGGCTGTACAATTCATACAATTGTTGTGCAGGTTGTAGGTCTTTTGGATCTATCCACTAGTTCTTACCTTGCCGAACAAAATATTCTAGTGGCATCTTTGTTTTCACACTGATGATGTCAACATGATGGCAACCAATTTCTCCCCAAAATTCTAACCCCTCTCCATTGGCCTGTTTATTTTTTTGGCTCAACTTAAAGAGTCTCGTTCTCAGTGGTACAAAAACATGTTTCCATACATTTTTTTATTTAAGATAATTTTTTATGCTCTAGTCATGGTGTACTCAATTTGTAAATTTGATATATGGATTCTTCTAAAATCATAGATTCTCAAGGGTAACCTTGCACAATTCCTATTTTTAGAACTTCAGAGGGCTTGTTCGGTCACCTAAAGACTCTTTTTTTTTTGGGGGGGGGGAGGAGGTTCATTGATTGAATCAAGGGGGGTAAACTTGTGATTTTACATTTGCATTTGCTAGTTTTAAGATCATGTATCTCACACTAAATCCTTTCCATTTTAGTATTCTTCGAAATCCTCCCAATAAATGAAAAACCAAATGTGGTTATTGTGGGAAGAAAATGTATACTGAAGATGATTGCATTGTAAGAGAAACTAATGAAATGCATCAATTGTAGATTCAGAAGACACCATTGAGGACATTCATCTTCTATTTGATAAGAACTTTGATGGAGTTTCATCACCATCATCTTCTTCAGAGGTTATGAAGGCACATTTAGACCCTCTTATTCTTTCTCCATCTACATTTGCTTCTATAGTGATAGATTTTACAAATATAGATGAGTCCACACACTCCGCTCAGTCATCATCCATTTTGACATCCTATGTAGAAGTATCAGATTCTCATCAGTTCAGTTGTCAGAAAATTTTGGTGTTTTTTTTGGAGCTTGATTTTGTTTTTTGTAAAAAATCTATACAGTTTATGGATCCATACAAAATCTGTATGGATGTACAATTCATATGATTGTTGTGCAGGTTGCAGGTCTCTTGGATCTATCCACTAGTTTTTACCTTGCAGATTTTGACTTTATCTAGCAATCGTAGGCATTGCCCAGTGCTTAAAAGAAATCAGGTAGTTTGGGGAATATTTTCATAGACAAAATATTCTAGAACTTGGCATCTTTGTTTTCACGTTGATGATGTCAACCATTTTTCTCCCCAAAATCCAAACCCCTCTCCATTGGTCTATTTATTTTTTTGGCTCAACTTCAAGAGTCTCGTTCTTAGCTGTATGAAAACATGGTTCCATGCATTTTTTCATTTAAGCTAATTTTTTATGCTCTACATCGTAGTGTAATCAATTTGTAAATTTGATATACGGATTTTTCTAAAATCGTAGATTCTCAAGGGTAACCTTGCACAATTCCTATTTTTAGAACTTCAAAGGGCTTGTTTGGGCACATAAAGACTCCTTTTTTTGGGAGGGGTGTTCATTGATTGAATCAAGGGGGGCAATCTTGTGATTTTACATTTGCATTTGCTGGTTTTGAGATCATGTCTCTCACACTAAATCCTTTCCATTTTAGTATTCTTCAAAATCCTCCTAATAAACGAAAAACCTAATGTGGTTATTGTGGGAAGAAGATGCATACTGAAGATGATTGCATTGTAATAGAAATTGATGAAATGAAGCAATTTCTTCGAGATCATAATATTGCTTTACCTAATCATTCTAATTCAACACTTGCAGAATCATCATATGGTCTCATTTAGACATCTTGTGAGACAACATCATTTGGGGATGAACAATGTAGTTTGATGACTTGCATTGAGATCTTATCTCCTTCATTATCATTAGTTGCTACATTTGAATCCAATGATACATCTATGGCTTCCACTGATTCTTTGCAACAGTATATTGATATTAGTTTTTTAGATTCACTTCATTGGGACACATTTCTATCAAACATATCATCCTTACTTGTAAAATCTCACATTGTAGATTGGGAAGACACCATTGAGGACATTCATCTTCTATTTGATAAGAACTTTGATGGAGTTTCATCACCATCATCTTCTTCACATGTTATGAGGGTACATTCAGACCCTCTTGTTCTTTCTCCATCTACATTTGCTTCTATAGTGACATATTTTAGAAATATACATGAGTCCACACACTCAGCTCAATCATCATCCATTTTGACATCCTCTATAGAAGTACTAGATTCTCAACAGTTCAGTTGTCTTGCTTATGGTGAGCACCATACATCCATGGTTACTGTACTTGAATCTTTTATGGTACCTGATTCATCATATCAACATTGTGTCATATTTTAGCATTGTCTTGGAGATCTTTGAGTAGTATTTGAAGACATCATCTTGGGCATCATCTAGGTATTTGGATCATGTGTATAATTCAAATACATTCATCCTTCTTCCTGCATATTCCTATCTAGAATGAGAAGATATCTTGCACACATTTGTTGGTCTTTTTCTTCTCAAGGGGAGAAATGTTGTTCCATGATCATGGATCATCTTCAACATCTAGTGTTGAGCATCTACCAACACCACATGAAGTAATTTGAGGGAAGACTGCATGGTTTCTCTTCTCGTCTCAATTTTGGGGGGTAACATCTCGCATGGAGTTATTTACTTCTCACTTTTGAGGGGGATCACATAGACTTTCTTTTTTTTTTTCCCTCCTATGGGGGGAACATTTATTATACATTTGTGTTAGAAGTAGTCCTTGGGGGATCATAATAAGTTCTCCTTTCTTCTTCACTTGTACACCTTTCATGCATCTTTTCTCTTTTGGAGATGAGTTTTATTTTCCACTGAGTTTTTTCTTTTACTCTGTTTATGAGAAAATTGTAGGTACATAGGTACCTAACATGGTTTTGTAGCCAAGACCCATCTTTATTTATCTAATGTCTTTAAATTGCACTTAAGAAAAAGTGTTGGTGTAAATAAAGACATTATACAAGTAGTTAGCCTTTAGCCTATTTAGGGGAGTCTTATTCACACTAATTAAGTCTAACTTTCGGTATTTTTATCTTTTTGTCTCACTTCATGTAGATGAGACACATGTTCACCTTTTTAGTGACACATAACTCATGTACAGATGACACCTTTATCATATTTGTCCTCTGTGCATGCAAGGTGGTTAGTCTTCAACTACCTTCTCATCTCAACCCTTCTTTATATAATTAGGGGTACATTTGTAAATTGTAAGCTCTTTTGGGCACACACATATTGTATGAATATTATTACATAATTTGGCTATATTGAAATCTCTTGTAGAAGGCTTATCATTATTTTGTAAGATCTAATGGACTGTGAGGATCAAATATCAAACTCCAACACATGCATGATACCCTCCCTCTATTTAGGAATGATGTACCTCACAAAACTTAAAAACCACAATGATGTAATTTTTATTAATTTATAATCACAATTTAAAAATCATCATTAAGAGAAAACATTAATAAAGTCAACACTACATAATTATAAGACATAATATAAAAATTATAACCATAAATTATTTATTTTATAAATTAGTTATAAATCAAATATTATTCATCATATCAATATCAATATTCATTAATCACAATATAAATTATCAAAATTATTATATATTTTTATGAGGTATATCATTTCCCCTTGTTTAAGCTCACTCTTGAAGCTAAGTATTTGAAACAATTTATGAAATGATTTTTTTCATCTCTTGTGTATCCTCAAGTCTAACTCTTATTAGATGATTGGCCATGTTGGGTCTTACATTAATTGATAATGCGCTTGTGCAGATGCACTTCTTGATGCTTGAGCACTTCTAGAGGTTTCCCTACCATTATTTTTTGGTCTTGTACTTGGCATCTCTATAGGTGGAACTCAATGTTTACCTTGCCTATTGTTTAGTACTGTGTGGACGTTATGGAGGAGTGGCGGTGACTAATTTACAGTGGATTGCCTTTTTAGTTGCTTATTACCAACATTAACTTGTTTGTCCATCCTTTGGGGGCATTACCTATCATAACGGTTCTCTTTGCAAATAAAACAAGCAACCTTGAAATTATTCCTTGATCCTCCTCTATGCTATGTTTTATTATTAATTGTATGTTATGAAAGTTCAAAATTTTGACTATTCTGATCCTTATTTGAATTTCCAGAGTGCCTATTTCTTAAAAAATCATCAATTTTTTTGGTGATCGGTGTGAAAATAGGTTTCTTGGACACAAATCATTCCTTGCTTTCTAAACCTTGGAGATTATGTCTATTGTTTAGTGACTTCCCAAACACCTTTTTTCCTATTTGGGTATTGAGACCGAAAATGAACTTGCAGATTTGAAACCACTTGTCCTTTTGGCACTAGGCTACATATTTTAGTAACTATGTAAATTTTTCCTAGTTTTGTGTAACTGTTATAGTCCATAACTTTAGATTTTTAAAATATGACTTCTAATCGTAAAACATTTGGGCCAGCTAATGTTTATGAAACAGAATGCAAAGACGTCCCATGTGACATCCTCACATGTGAGTCCTTATTCTCCTTTTAGGTTATCCCATCAAGACGACAATTCTTTGGTAAGCTATTATGCTCTCCATTGAGCTTTCCGGTGCTCTGATTAATTCCTTAACTCGAAGTATTTTTCCATGCCAATTAGTTAGGCCTCTGCGCTATCTTTCGGTCTAGTTCCATTGAATTTCGATGGAAAGACCTTCTTAAACAATTCATGTTATTGCCATCCCTCGTTGATACATTCCCTTGATTGCAGATTGTGTAGGTTTGATGCCTCATGTTTAAGAGGTGCGTTCATTTCCTTAAAATTAGGTTCTCTGTACTCCTCACCGTAAGCAAACTTGTCTAGATTCAAGACTTGTTTGTTATTAAGAGCATTTAGAAAGTTTGGGAGTCTATTAAGTCATGGCTTCTGTAGGCGAGAAATGATTTCAACAATGTTCTTTCAATTATTTAATAGTTTAGTTAGTGGCCCCTAGTTCTTTCTACTCAAGATTGCCCTTTGGCTGGAGCCCCATGGATTCATTCTTTGAAAATTTTCAAACGAGGAATTAGGTTTCTTCTTGATCTTATTAACAGAAATGTCAAGAATTTTTTTCTTAGCTAGAGGTTAAGCTGAAATTCTGGCTTTCCAATCAAGATCAAGAAACCTTTTAGACTGTTATGATGCCATTCCACCCCAAATGGTTCACAAAATTGGGGTTAGGTATTTCAAGCCCTGGTGGAAAGATTGAAAATGTTATCCTAACACACTATTTGATAATTACAGACATCACAAAGGATATTTGTGGCTTTTGCCTCATCTCCCAATGGTGGATTGGTTAAACCACAACCAACAACTTAAGTCTTCTCTTGGCACTTGGCACGCCAATTTCAATGTATTTGGTCAACCGTTCTCAGGCCTAAATCTTCTCACTTTACATGGCGCATTCTCTACCAAGTTTTTTCGCTTGGTTCTCGCTTGACTCTTTGAGAGATCTCAACCCTCATTGTCCACTCTGTGAATAGTTCGAGACTCTCAAGCATCTCTTTTGGTTTTGCACTAGAGCTTAAGAAGCTTGGAATTGGCTACCTGATTTTTTTAGGCCTTTATGACTTGACCTCTTCTCATGGCATATGGTTTTGCTAGGAGACTTGCTTTGTCTCCTATTCAAATATACCTAGATTTGGCATAGTTTTAGGGTTGAAATTCTCTTTAGTATTTAGAAAGATAGAAGTTCAACTATCACATCCTCTTATTGAATTTAGCAACAAATTAGTAAATCTAAAAATAATTCTCAAAATGAAACAAATTTTATATTTTTATATCTTTCCCCGCAACAACTAGTTAAGCATTTTTTGACAAATTTTCTAAAATAAGTTTGGAACTCCATGCAGGAACAAATGATGACTTATATTGCATTAAAATCACTCCAAAACATTACACAATATTTAAATTATCCAACTATATCAGATTTGGATCAATTACCAAACTGGGGTTAAAACCCTTACCAAAAACTATACAAAATTTCTTAGAAAACAATCCAACATATATCATAACTTCATAATAATAATAATATGCTTATTACAAACACTCAAATAAATTGGTATAACCTATCAAACTCCCACAAAACACTTGCAAACTGATGCAACAAATCCACAAATATGAAATCTTAAATCTCCATACCCTACTCACACAAAAAATTGCGTGAAAACTCTATTAATGGCTAATTCTGTATTCCTCCAAGCTATCACAATTCCTATATGAAATTTCTCTTCTAGGTCACATGGGTTTCATCCGACAATCCTTGAAATCATTGAATTTCTATTCGATGATCTCCCACATTTAAGGGTTTCTGTTCTAGGATGGTTTTGTGAACATTGCTCAATAAGAGAAACTGATTAAATTGACAAAAGATCCCACCAAAAGAAAATATGGCATATAAATACATATATTTGGGTCTAGAAAGCCAAATGCCTTGCTTTGGAAAGGATAAACATAAAAAATAAAACAATTAGCTGTCATCTTATCACAACTGCCAAATAATTTGTTTTATTCATTCTTTTCCACTTTCTTTCCCATCCCCTAGATTCACAAGTTTAGCCAATTTTTCTGAGGACAAGTGTTATGTCAGAAAATGTCCCCTTAGGGGCTTTTCCCTCTTAAGGTTTAGCTCTCGGGTCCTTAGAATGCATTTAGAGCATCTTGTATGTTAATTTTGAATCTCGATAAGAAAACCTTGAAGTCTTATGGCAAATAGGACCTAGGGGGTGCTATTTTGATGATCCCTGAACAAAAATGGGAGGGTGGACTTTGGCGCTAGCACCTTAGTCCTACCCTATTTTGGGTCTGCCCTAAATTTTAAAGTCGGTTTTATGGCTGTTATTTAGGTCTTATATCGACATCTCAAATTTGAATTACAAAATTCTTAGCGGGAATCTTTGTAGTTGCATATATAAGCATGTTTATGTTTTCATTTGCAAATTAGATGGACATTGTGAACTTGTGACTTTATGCAAAAGTGATTCAAAGCATTCATTGTGTTGTAGAGCAGTATTTTGTTGTTATTGTGTTTGTGATTGCAGATTTGACTCCATCTCCTCATGGCATGAAGAGCATCTTCTTTCCATGATATCCATACTTCAAGGTGATATCTATTGTGTTATTGATCATTTATCATTTGGATTTTTCCTCTACCCCATCAGGATATGCACTCTCATCTAACAACGATGTTTGGAAGACTTGAATGTCTCTAAACACCACAACCCCCTACCACACTCCTTTGTGATTGTAGGTTACAAGTACCGAGTTTCGTAGAGTGGAGTTGCAGAAGGAGGTTGTAGACAACAAGGATTCAGGATTTGAAAGAAAGAAGACAGAGTTCAACATTTTGGGACACGGGTGCTCCCACCACTGTCCTCCACCTTTTCCAGGTAGAAAGGAAAGATATAGTGAATATTAGTGTCAGAAGGAGATCTAGATTCTGTGCAGAAAATAGTACCTCGGACAAGGGTGCTAGTCCCAGTGTCCCCAATTGTTTTGCATTCTGAACTTCAAAAAATGAGTTAACAATCTTTGTCCTTCACCTTAGACTGAAAGGATTTGTTGTAATTCATCAATTTGCTTACCATTTTGCTTATTTAGGGTTTTAAGGGTATTTGAGCATTAAATTGAGATATTGTTTGATAACATTTGAGCTTCCACATCATTCCAAGAGACAACCCAACCTATTAGGTGAATGCTCTCGCTTAGTAGAGATTCAACTCAGTTGATATGCCCTTGAATGTTTGATGAAAATGGAGGATCTAAACCAAATCAACCACATTCAACATATCCCCCCTTTTTCTTACAAAATATTTTGGTGAACCCATGTTTTTGAATTTTTGCACCTTGCTAAGTGTTGTGTGATAGATTTGCATCCATTCATTTTATTGGATTTGAAAAATTAGAAAAAAACTAAAAATTTTGAAAAAATTAGCATCTTATGCTTGCATTTTGGCATAATTTGAATTAATTGGGATTTAATTTCATTTAATTTCTATTATTTTCATTAGATATGATTTTAATTATTGAAATTCATCATTAATCATTCATTTGTATTGCATTTTCGTGCTTAAATTGGTGAAAATTGTTTGAAATTGTGCATTTTCATAAAAACCTAGTTTTTGCATTCGCTAGGGTTTGTAGTTAAAATATTGTTTTAGATTTTACTACCATTTCAAACTCTTATTAGGAATGATTTCTAATAGTAGTGTTGCATCATAGTGTCATTCATGCAAAATTTCATGTCTAGGGTTTGAAAACCTTGCATTTTCACTAGATTTGGCCTTATCGTCTCTCTAGAATTGCATTATAAGCATGTTGTGAGGAAATTTGTTGCATTATTTGACTGATATTAAGGTTATAACCTGCAACCCCTCCTCAAATTCCTTACAACACTCTTTCTATTAGGCTTTTACATTGAAAATTGGTGAAAAATTACCTATTTTAGGTGTATTTTCACTAGGTTTTAACTTGTCATCACTCTAGAATTGCATCAAAGGCATGTTGTGAAGAATATTATTGAATCATTGGACTGTTATTAGGCATATTATTTTCTACCCCTCTTGAAATTACTCACAACACCTTTTCTTTCATTCATTGGCATTGAAAAAAGTGAAAAAATCAAGCATTTTAGGTCATATCTGCATATAGTTTTGCACTTACTTTCTTGCATTCATATCAAAAAACCATTCAAATATGATCTTGCATACATTTGAAAACATACATTTGACAGTATTGATAACTTTGTTTGAAATCTTGCATTGTGTATTTCAACACCTAGAGTGCACTACTAGCTCTTATTGAAAATTGATGTTTTTGGACACTTTATTATGGCATCTTATTAGGAATGATTTCTAATTGTAGTGTTGCATATATCATAGGAGCATTACTCACAGGAGCATATCCTTTGATATTAGAAGATTTAATTAAATTCATCTCTAGGATTACTCATGGAAAAGATGAGAGTAAAAGTTCTTTCGTTAATAATGATGACGATTCCATAGATTGTCTTACTTCTCCTATAGTTGAATGTTCAAGAACCTTAGACGAGAAGACTATGGATAGCTTTATTAATAATACAACACCTAACCTTCCTAACAATATCGTACCTTCCTCTCATTTCAATGCTCTCCTTGGCCAAGATGTAGTATTAGTGGATGAGAAAAGGTCTCTCACATTAAATTCTTTAAGGATAGATGTTGGGTATAATAAAGAGGGAAACAATGTTAATTCAATATTCACTAATAGATTTTGTAGAAATGTTCCTAAGGTGATTGTGCGAGGAACACCTAGTGCACCTTCTTGCTTAAAACTAGTGATTACGGTTCAAGGTGATCAGAAACCACCTCGACCCCTGAATTACATTTTAAACAATACAAGACAAATCACTCAAATATTTCAAGGTGTTCAAAATGTGTCACAACAACCACATCACAATGTGATTGCTCACACATACAACACCTGTAATAACAAGCAAAGTAAGCAAGCACCTCATGTGTCCGTCTCTCTTCCATGTTCTCAACCTATGCTCCCTCCACCGCCTCGTCTTACTCATAAAAATAGTCAAGAATATGATCTTGTTGAACAACTTTGTACTACCCCGACTAAGATCTCTCTTTGGGATTTAATACAAACATCATCTACATACCACGAAATGCTCCAAGAATCTTTACAAAAGGTGATTGTACCACCTACTACTAAGCTTAATGACGTAGCAGCTGTATTAGATAGAATGGATGTGACAAAAAGTAATATTCTCTTTCAACCACATGAATTACCATCAATTGAAGTCCAAAACCAATATGATCCACTTATAATATTTATCACGATAGATACAAATTTGGTAAAGCGAGTTATAATAGACAATGGATCGGCTCTCAATGTTTGTGGCATGGACTTACTCCAAAAAATAAAGGCTAACACATCAAAAATCAAATCGGATAAACTTAGCATTCGTGGCTTTGATAATCATAGTAGACAATAAGTAGGTACTATAACCTTACCTATAAAGGTGGGTCCTATGACTCTACCTACCCTTTTTCATGTTATACCTGGTTCACTTTCATATGATATGATTCTAAGTAGACTGTGGATTCATGCCATGGGGGTAGTTTTGTCTACCCTTCATAGATCAATAAAGTTTATTTATCAAGACAAACTCTGCACCATACATGCTGATCCTAAACCAGATAATTGTTTACATATTGAAATGAAAAAACAAGTTTACAATCATATGAACTTAAACAATTTACGAGCTGATTCATTAATGCCTCTTGCCATGGATAATGTTGTGCAAGACTCTATACCATAGAATGCACTTTGTGGTTATGATTGGGGTTCATTAGATTTTACTCCTTCCTTTAATGAGGAATATAAACTTAATAACCCTGACACATCAAAAGTCGCATCGATCTCATCCAAGCAATCTTTTGAAACACCTGAGAAACCTAAAGCTTCCTTGATAGAAAACAAAGAAAATACTCTTACTTATACTACAAATTACGATACCTATGAGGCTTCACCATTTTTTAAGGAAATGACATCCCCCTATGGTCGAGGATTTAAAATTCTTTATAACAACTGCGACTATGTAGGTAATGGATGTGGTGTAAATCAACAAGGGATTCAAGTACCTATAGAATCTACTCCAAGACATTACTCAAGCAGCATTGGATATAATCCTTTTAAAGAAAATAATGCCTCTAGTCGTCCTAAACTCAATGTTAATGCAATTTGAACAAGACCAAAACGACATGTGAGATATCCTGGGCTAATAGACAAGAATTGTCCGCTAGGAAGCATCCCTTTGAATCAGGTAAATATTTCTCCATCTTTAAGCCACACTCGTTGTAGCAAATATTATAATTTCTCTCAAGGGTGGCCTCTTCCTAGATATGTATGTTCTCAACTTTGGGATGAATCAGGTAAGTATCTCTAACTGTGTACCTCCGTCTTGTGTTTCCCTCGTGATGTGTTATGTGTTGTTTAGGCCTCCTAGGATGACCCTTGATTCTCTTGCAAGTTCAAGGATACTTGGAGACTACCTCTGTTGTGACCATTCTTCTATTCGTATCATTATTTTTCTATATTGTCTCTCCTCTATTTTCATTGTTGTGTGTTATGTCTGACGGACATAGTATTGTGGTTGGTGACTTAGGGGCACCCTCATACATGACTTTCCCTATGGCACTTGTTTCTCCTCTCTTGATTTATTATTTACCTTCTTCTAGTGGTTCGATCTAGCTAGCAGATGACGAAAACAAATAATACTGATATGAACTTGTTAACCCCATTTCAATACCTCTAAAATTAAACTTTTGTATTGAAATAATACGTCAAGGCACTTCGTCGAGTCACCTTTTTGGTTGCAATTTTTTAGTTTCACACACTTTGTGTGTCAGTCATGGTGGTAATTCAGCATCAAGGTGTCGTATTTTGTTTTGGTCATGTTATTGCTCTGCATTGGACTTTGTATATTGGTGTCATTCTGAAGGAAGATTAACCATTATTTCACTTAGTTTTTCATGTGCACCTTTCCAGTTTGCCACATTTTACAAAAATAATTAAATTTGAAGATTTAAAGCAGTTGGGACAAAATCCTCTTACAGGGGTGTTATTGTGTTCATTTCTCCAAATGTGGCAAAGTTTCAAAGCTATACTTCTCACGGTTCACGAGATTTTAAAAGTTTAATTTCTAAGAGGCAATTTTGTGAAAGTTCAAGAAAAATCCTCTTGTCTATGACCTCATATCATCTTCATGAAAAATTGGCCAAAGTATCGTAATGATGTGGTGCTCCAATCAAGAGTTATGCATCTTTTGCCATTTTCATGCTTGGAGATCAATCGGGTAATTTTTATGTTCTCTGAGTAATGTCAAGCAAGGTAGTCAATTTCAAAAGTTTAAGTACGATATTCATGAGGTTATTAAGTCCCTCCAAAAATGCAGATGAAAAGAGAAATTTCCTCATGCATTCGCAAAATATGAATGACTTCCAATTTCAAACCCAGTTTCAATCACTCAACATGATGTGATAAGACATAATGTGTCATGGAGGTATAAGAAAATCAAACAAGTGTCAAAGCATATAAGTGAAGTTGAAGGAGTTTTTACTCATAGTATCGACAAGAGATATTGCTAGCTATGAATTGCTTTTAAAACGATAATGAAATTCATTAAAAATTGCAAGTTTAATGTCGGTAGTTATGAAGTTGTGAACTACATTCAAGTTGCCGATGAATAAAATATTTTTACCATCGAACAAGTTTTGGATAGTCTACGTAATGTCGACAAAGGAAGTTTGGTTTATCATTGGCAATTCGAAGAAGTTTCTTAATTGATGGTAAATGTTGAAGAGTGAGATTGGCCTCTTCTATTGAAGAACACACAATGTTTCAAAAGCATTATCGGATGTATAAGGCAGTTTTAGAACTTTGTTGGACATTTTAGAAGGTTTTTGAAAACTCATGAAATCACGGATAAAGGAGAATCACACAATGAGAATTGAAACAAGAGAAAGAAGAAGTTGCCAAGTGTGGACGTGGATAAATTTCATGAGAAAGGTAGTTATAATTGTTTGGTAACTGATTTGCAAAGAACGCGCCAGAGATGATTAAAGGTTTTAAAACTATCATCGGTGATATGGAAAGGTTTCAAAACCTATTCTAAACGCTGACAAAGGAGACCATTGTGATAATCAGCAGATGTAATAAGTTTTAAAACCTCCCCTCGACTTCGATGAAGTTTCAAAACCATCCTAAACCACTGATGAAGCCAAGTCTTTTATATCATCAGGTGATTGAAGAGATTTTCTAAGTAATGTAAACCACTGATAGGCTTTTGAAAAGTGCGTTGGATGCCGATGAAGATGAAACAGTTATAAATTGCCCAATATTTATGGCATGTAGTTATAAACGGTTGAAGAAAACCTCTAATGGGAATCAAATGACTTATGAAAAATGCAAGTGCCCTAGTAGACATACCTGCAAATTTTGGACACCTAGACAAGGCACGTGAACAGTTTGGCATAGAATTCAAAGCAAATGTGGTCTCATGGACTGCTATGACTACAAAATTTGCACAAAATGGTTTTGTTGAAAATATGCTAGAAACTTCAAGGCAAACACACTTGATAGGGTGTGAATTGCAAAACGAAATGGCCGCCCATCCAAGCATAGTGGAAGGAAGAATCTTATCTGATATTACAGTTTGAAAATCTTTGATAGATATATACACGTAATGTGAATGCATAGGTAATGCACTGAGCTCTTTGGTAGAACATTTCAAGACAAACGTGGTCTCATGGACTGCAACAATTGCAGCTTTGGCGCAAGGTATGGATATCCATCATAGCATAATCGGAAGAGGATCTTCACCAAATATTATAGTTGCAAATGATCTGGTAGACATGCCTATAAGACACAGAAGCATAGAACAAGGATGAACTATTTGACAAAGTCTCTCAAATAATTACATGTCTACAAATACAGTGATTGTAGGGTATACACAAATGTGGCTTCATTAAAAAGGTTTTAGAAATTTTTAAGCAAGTGTAATTGGTAGGTGAAAACTCACATTCTACAACATTTACCAGCATCTCTACTTGTAGCTCATGCCAAAATGGGAGCTTGTGAACAAGATATGGACGTCTATCAAAACATAACTGCACTACATGTGTGTAAATTTTGGGAGCATAGACAAAGCCCGTGAATGGTTTGAAAGAATGCATCAAAACAAATGTGGTCTCGTGGAATGCAATACTGGGCAAGGCGTTTAAACTCTGTGACAAAATGCCTCAAAGAAATGTTATCATGAGCTACAATGATTACATAATGTTTGCTAAATGGATGTGTTCAAGAGTCTTTAAAAGATTTCAAACAAACTCAATTCGTAGATAAAGAGCTGGGTTCTATGCCAAAATTGGAGCTTTCGAACAGGGTATGGATAACCATACGTAACACAAAGGATAGAGAAATTATCAAAAAGTATGGTTGCAGTCACCGTGATACACATGAATGCATAATGTATAAGCATTTTACAAGGCACATTGAGTGTGTGACAGCACGCCTCAGAGAAATGTCGCTTCATGGACTCCAATGGCATAGAAAATACACAAAATGGATTTGTTGGAAAGGCTTTATATATATTCAATCAAATGCATTTAATAGGAGTAAAACTAGACTCTTCAATCCTCAACATCATACTCCAACCTACGTCAACATAGGTGCATGGGGATGTTCATCGGATATTATTATTGGAAAAGCTCTGGCAGACTTGTATTAAAGCATGGAAACATAAAACAAGGCGCATGAAATCTTTGACAAAACGTCTCAAACAAATGTTATCTCATGGAATGTAATCTGCCCAAGGCCGTGAATAGAAGAGGTTTGTTAAATTTTTAATATCTCAACATGAATCCAACAACTAGTGCTATTCTGGACCTTGTCCACATATTTGATGGGGATCAACTTTGCTACGATCATTTTGCCTTCCGAATATTTAATGTTGATGGTTGTGGAATCAGTGCAATGGCACAAATTTTCCTTGATTTTGGCTGCGTTGCTCGTGATGAGTTAAGATTCCCTCAAAATAATTTGAGAACATTGTGTTTTTCTCCTCTTGAGCATCTTTTGGATTGCAAAGGGGAAGATTTTAGTAGACCATTGCCAAGAATTTTTATCTCAGAGCTCCTTGTTGACAAATTAAGTCCTGAAGCTCAGGCAGTAGTAAAGAAATATATAAATCTCTCTACACAAGGGAACAAATATGTTGCTCTTACAAGTGTTATGGGTTCTTTGACATGGCCAACACCTCTACTCTCGACTATTGGTAAGGGAAAATAAGTATGCAAGGGGAACTCTTGTGAATGGGTATGCCTTGAACCATTTGACAATTTCTATGCATAGGTTGAAGTTTGATGCTCAAAAAATTGAAAAGCTCAATGAGCTTATCCAATCCAGTAACTTTAAAATCAATTCAGAAAGAGGTATCTTAAATGTTAGCCTTGATGTTCAATTGCTACAAAGCTCAACAGTGGTTGATTCTATTGTTTTTCAATTTCCTGAGGGAGCCTCTGAGTTTGTACCTGCTTCATACATTGAATTTGTTGAGAGGTTGGTATCCCCTGAATATGAAAACTTGCCTATTGATAAGATCTTGGAGTGTCATAGGCGGAATAGATAGAAGTTGGCCCTTTGCCCTAGGAAAACAAGGATCAACACCATGATAGAAAATTGCTTTAGAAAAACTTTCTTCTTCATGATATTTAGAGATTCTCTATGTTAGATCAATATCAATGAATTGAAGCAAAGACAAGAGTAGTTAAAGGAAAAATTTTGTCTAATAAGGTATGAAGATGAAGAATTTCTACCAATTCAACTAGTTATCAAATTTGCAAATGCAATGGTTTTAGAGGATGGAATACATGGTTTCGTGATTGACCAGAAATAAAGTAGGTGAAGTAAGCAAAACATGCATTGTCTCCTTCAAGTATCCCTCTCTGAATAATACTCTGAAATTGAGATGAGTAGTGGGTGGCAATGGCATTTTATGATTGTGATTGAGGTGAGAGCCTAAGATTTAGGTATTTGATCTTGGGATGAAGGGAGATAGTCTCCCTGAGAAAGTTGCAATAAATAGAAATTTGAGTAATCATGGGAAGTAGAGAAACATCTGGGTTACCTATGAACTCTTTTGTCTCACGTGTAATTGTGGTTATGATGGAGTCAAAATGAACACATCTTGTTGCACTGTTGTTTCAAAGGATCATCGGATGTATCTCTCCACATCTTCAAGTATTGGGTGTAGTGGTCCTATGAATACAAAGCCATCGATTTTGGATGAATTCCAACCAACACATATATGATCCTTCATGGAACTTCTTATGCAGAGTTGGTAGACCAATTTCATCATCTATCTACCTCATTTCCATCACTTGGAAAGAGATGTTGAGAAGCAAATGAAGAGATGACCACCAAAATGGAGGAGAACAGAGATAGAAACTGACTTAGTTGAATTCACAACTTGAAAGCTATATTTTTGAAAACTACCATTTTCAAAAAGTGACTCGTTTCACTTATTGTAATTAAAATTTCAATATTAAGTTTTCTTCTGAAAAAGGTAGTTACTTGAAGTGGTTAGGAAGTAGTTAGAAGTTGGTTATTAGGTGGTTATGAGGAGAAGTCTATATATATACTAGACTTCACATTGTAAAAGGGGTGACTTTTGGTTCGTACATCCTAAATGTATTCATATTTTATCATTGCTGTTTTCTCCTATGTTAAATCAGTAATCCTTCTATGTGATTGTGCAAACCATTGGTATTTTATGTGATTGATGTAATGAATAATGTCCATATCTTGGTATCTTGGTTTGAACATGTGGAAGTGACATCTTTTCGTATGTTGAGGTTTGTCATCTTTCTTTCATTATCATTGCACATCAAGACATATTTTGTGTTAAAACCCCTTTGTAATCTGTCATATCCGTTATGAAATCTTAGCTGATATTCGTATGTCTATTGTTGGGATTTCTATTAGTTATTTTTCTCTAGTTTTGCATTTTTTCCTTTATGTACTTTTAGGTTAAAAGTACATAAAAACTACAAATACCCCCATCATACGAGGGAGCTGCTCCTCTCAAATGTAGAGGAAGATCATTGCTTTATCGCGATCTCTCCAACTGTTGGTCAGTTTGTCATTGCTCTTCAAGAAAATAGAGTTATTTTTCAAGGTGATATTCACAACGACTGATCTGTTGACCAATAGATTTTTGGCAACTCTACTGGGGACTGATTGAAGCATTGGTGCCTTTTGTTCCTCATAAATCTATAGCTACCTACCCCAAAAAATAAGTTGGTGACTCTATCTGAAAGAACCTAAAAAATGGTTTGGTATCGAAGAACCCAGATGGATAACTTTCAGTTTCCTGAATCAGACAGTGACAATGATGATGAAGATTATCCTTTTTCTGCATCCTCTTTTCAACAAAATCAAGTTCTTGATGAACCTTAGCAAGTAGAATTTTTAAAGAGTTTCTATGGTGGCATGCACTTTGCATCTAATTAGGTTCATCCGTCTTTGCTTCAAACATTGCAGAAGATTGAAGAAAAAGATGGAAAGGAGACTCATTTTCTTGCTCCTGATCATAAGCCCCTATCGAAGGAGATTTATGCACCAGAATGTAAAATAGATTATACTGAGATATTTCATTTGGACAATGAGGAAAACAATGAAGAGGCAAAAGTGTTTCCCACAAATGAACCTGTATTGAATGAAATGTTTTTTAATCAAAGGTTTGAAAGAGGCTCATCGGAACATGCATGTACTAGAGAAGAAGAAGTTATTACATTTCCTCATAATAGGACATCTCCACTGAAACAAGAACAAAAAGAAGAAGTGATAGAGATGGAAAAAGAAGATTGTATGGAAGCATGCAATGATGAAGAAGAAATCTATCCAGACGATGACATGTTCTCAATTTTTTTAAAGAATGTCACTCCTCTTGTGACAATTTGCTCTGGGTCCACAACTACAACCTCTGAGAAAGTTTTCTTTGACATGATTAATGTTCAAGGGAGTGTAGAAGAAATTTTTGACCAAAGTGTGAACAAAGATGATGAAGATGAGTTGTAAAGTGTTCTCTTGACATGCATGCAATTTGAACAAGAGGAGAATGTTGATGAAATAGTACCACAAGATCTTTCTCATGAAGTTTCCATCACAAACTGGTGTCTCAAGACTCCTGAAGATGATTTTATTTGTGAAGAAGATTTCATTCTTTCTCCTTTATCATCTATTGAAGAAGAATACTCAACTATTGAAATTAAAGGTATTACTCAAGATGAAGTGTTGAGTACTTCCACTTCAAATATGCAAGAAGATCATAAGGATACTGGGTGTGAATCTATACAAAAAGAGGTTAGAAATGAATTGGTTGTTGAATATCTTTGTTTAAGTGATTTCATTGTACACCCTAGTTTGTTGTTTGCATATACTAATGTTGAAGAGGGCAATGAGAGTAATGTTCATAGTCATGATAAAGGAGGTCAAACTTCTGATGTTCATGACAATATACATGAAATTGCAAGTAGTCAAAAGAATGATGAAGAGTTGTATGTTTTAACTTCTTCACTACTTCCAAGAGAGGAAAATATTAATTTTTCTTCACCGACGATACAAGAAGACTTTCAGGAGGATAAAGTGCATAATGTAGATTCATCACTTTCTCTTCCTCATGTACAACCCTCTGATAAAGAAGATCCTAAGTTAGTAATGCTCAAGGAGGAATTTTCCTTTGCAAAAGATGATTCAATGATAAAGGGGGACATTACTCATAAGAAGAATCAGTCACAAAGTATTGAGTTTTCTTCATTTCTTACTTCACATGAAGGATGTCCAGTTTGTGATTTAGTTTTCTTTGATTCAAGCTATTAAAAGAATATTTAGATAGAGAAAATTGGTATGCTTAACATGTAACCAGAAGATATGATGGGCAATACCAATGTGATTAAAAAAGACTCAGAAGTTTATGATGAGAAATGGTTGTTTGGTGTACAATTCAAGGAGTCCTCATATTTCCTATATTTTATTTTTCTCATCATTCTGAAATGTCTACTGAGTCAACAGGTGCCTCATCTGTGTACGTCTCTTTTTCGTAGAGGTGCCTATTTTTCTCAACTCTTTAATGGTTTCACATGATAATCTTGGAGCAATTTTGAGGTAGGAGTCACCTACCATGTACATAGGTTAATTAGGAGTTTTTGTTGTGTCTGTCTTGTTTTAGTTTCTGTTGTTTTCATCGTTTACCTCATCTCTGTGTGTTTTTATCATTTGACCTTTTGTATTGTTTCAATCCCCTTGTTCTCCTTGTACGTCATGTCATCTTCTGACTCTACCTGCCCAATGGATAAAAACTAATTTCAAAAATAGAGATCCTGGGTTCATCGCTACATCCTTTATAGTCCTTGTCCCCTAGTAGAGCTAGCTGTTGACCCCATTTCAATACCTCCAAAATTAAACTTTTGTATCAAAATAATACATCAAGTCCCTTCGTCGAGTTAGCTTTTTGGTTGCAATTTTTTAGCTTCACACACTTCGTGTGTTAGTCATGGTGGTAATTGAGCATCAAGGTGTCGTATTTTGTTTTGTTCATGTTATTGCCCTACATTGGACTTTGTATAGTGGTGTCATTCTGAAGGAAGATTAACCATTATTTCACTCAGTTTTTCACGTGCACCTTTCCAGTTTGCCACATTTTACAAAAAATAATTAAATTTGAAGATTTAAAGCAGTTGGGATAAAATGCTCTTACAGGGGTGTTATTATGTTCATTTCGCCAAATGTGGCAAAGTTTCAAACCTGTACTCCTCACGATTCACGAGATTTTAAAAGTTCAATTTTTAAGAGGCAATTTTGTGAAAGTTCAAGAAAAAACCTCTTGTTTATGACCTCATATCATCTTCATGAAAAATTGGCCAAAGTATCGTAATGATGTGGTGCTCCAATCAAGAGTTATGCATCTTTTGCCATTTTCACGCTTGGAGATCAATCGGGTAACTTTTATGAAGTTCTCTGAGTAATGTCAAGCAAGGTAGTCAATTTCAAAAGTTTAAGTATGAAATTCATGAGTTTATTAAGTCCTTCCAGAAATGCAGACGAAAAGAGAAATTTCCTCGTGCATTAGTAAAATATGAATGACTTCTAATTTCAAACCTAGTTTCAATCACTCAACATGATGTGATAAGACAATATGTGTCGTGGATGTATATAAGAAAATCAAATGAGTGTCAAAGCATATAAGTAAAGTTGAAGGAGTTTTTACTCATAGTTCTGACAAGTGATATTGCTAGTTATGAATTGCCTTTAAAACGACAATGAAATTCATTAAAAATTGCAAGTTTAACGTCGGTTGTTATGAAGTTGTGAACTACATTCAAGTTGCCAATGAAGAAAATATTTTTACCATCAAACAGGTTTTGGATAGTCTACGTAATGTCGATGAAGGAAGTTTGGTTTATCATTGGCAGTTCGAAGAAGTTTCTTAATCGATGGTAAATGCTGAAGAGTGAGATTGGTCTCTTCTATCGGAGAACACACGATGTTTCAAAAGCATTATCGGATGTATAAGGTAGTTTTAGAACTTTGTTGGGAATTTTATAAGGTTTTCAAAACTCATGAAATCACCGATAAAGGAGACTCACGCAATGAGAATTGAAACAAGAGAAATAAGTTGCCAAGTGCAGACGTGGATAAATTTCATGAGAAAGGTAGTTATAATTGTTTGGTAACTGATTTGCAAAGAATGCGCCAGAGATAATTAAAGGTTTTAAAACTATCACCAGTGATATGGAAAGGTTTCAAAACCTATTCTAAATGCCGACAAAGGAGACCATTGTGATAATTAGCAGATGTAATAAGTTTTAAAACCTCCCCTCAACTTCGATGAAGTTTCGAAACCATCCTAAACCACTGACGAAGCCAAGTCTTTTATATCATCGGGTGATTGAAGAGGTTTTCTAAGTAATGTCAACCACCGATAGGCTTTTGAAAAGTGCGTTGGATTCTGATGAAGATGAAACAGTTATAAATTGCTCGAGATTTATGGCATGCAGTTATAAACAGTTGAAGAAAACCTCTAATGGGAATCAAATGACTTATTAAAAATGCAAGTGACCTAGTAGATATACCTTCAAATTTTGGATGCCTAGACAAGGTACATGGATAGTTTGGCATAGCATTCAAAGAAAATGTGGTCTCATGGACTGCTACGACTACAAAATCTGTACAAAATGGTTTTGTTGAAAATATGCTAGAAACTTCAAGGCAAACGCACTTGATAGGGTGTGAATTGCAAAATGAAATGGCTGCCCATCCAAGCATAGTGGAAGGAAGAATCTTATCTGATATTACAGTTTGAAAATCTTTGATAGATATATACGCATAATGTGAATGCATAGGTAATGCATTGAGCTCTTTAGCAGAACATTTCAAAACAAACGTGGTCGCATGGATTGCAATAATTGCAACATTGGTGCAAGGTATGAATATCCATCATAGCATAATTGGAAGAGGATCTTCACCAAATATTATAGTTGCAAATGATCTGGTAGACATGCCTATAAGACACATAAGCATAGAACAAGGATGAACTATTTGACAAAGTCTCTCAAAGAATTTCATGTCAACAAATACAATGATTGTAGGGTATACACAAATGTGGGTTCATTAAAAAGGTTTTAGAAAGTTTTAAGCAAGTGGAATTGGCAGGTGAAAACTCACATTCTACAACATTTACTAGCATCTCTACTCGTAGCTCGTGCCAAAATGGGAGCTTGTGAACAAGATATGAATGTCTATCAAAACATAACTGCACTACATGTGTGTAAATTTTGGGAGCATAGACAAAGCCCGTGAATGGTTTGAAAGAATGCATCAAAACAAATGTGGTCTCATGGAATGCAATACTGGGCAAGATGTTTAAACTCTGTGACAGAATGCCTCAAAGAAATGTTATCATGAGCTACAATGATTACATAATGTTTTCTAAATGGATGTGTTCAAGAGTCTTTAAAAGATTTCAAACAAACTCAATTCATAGATAAAGAGCTGGGTTCTATGCCAAAATTGGAGCTTTCGAACAGGGTATGGATGTCCATACGTAACACAAAGGATAGAGAAATTATCAAAAATTATGGTTGCAGTCACCGTGATACACATGTATGCATAATGTATAAGCATTTTACAAGGCGCGTTGAGTGTTTGACAGTACGCCTCAGAGAAATGTCGCTTCATGGACTCCAATGACATAGAAAATACACAAAATGGATTTGTTGGAAAGGCTTTATAAAGATTCGATCAAATGCATTTAATAGGAGTTAAACTAGACTCTTCAATCCTCAACATCATACTCCAACCTATGTCAACATAGGTGCATAGGGATGTTCATCGGATATTATTGTTGGAAAATCTCTGGCAGACTTGTATTAAAGCATGGAAACATAAAACAGGGTGCATGAAATCTTTGACAAAACGTCTCAAACAAATGTTATCTCATGGAATGTAATCTGCCTAAGGCCGTGAATAGAAGAGGTTTGTTAAAGTTTTAATATCTCAACAAGAATCCAATAACTAGTGCTATTCTGGACCTTGTCCACAGATTTGATGGGGATCAACTTTGCTATGATCATTTTGCCTTCCGAATATTTAATGTTGATGGTTGTGGAATCAGTGCAATGGCACAATTTTTCCTTGATTTTGGCTATGTTGCTCATAATGAGTTAAGATTCCCTCAAAAGAATTTGAGAACATTGTGTTTTTCTCCTCCTGAGCATCTTTTGGATTGCAAAGGGGAAGGTTTTAGTAGACTATTGCCAAGAATTTTTATCTTAGAGCTCCTTGTTGACAAATTAAGTCCTGAAGTTTAGGCAGTAGTAAAGAAATATATAAATCTCTCTACACAAGGGAACAAATATGCTGCTCTTACAAGTGTTATGGGTTCTTTGACATGGTCAACACCTCTACTCTTGACTATTGGTAAGGGAAAATAAGTATGCAATGGGAACTCTTGTGAATGGGTATGCCTTGAACCATTTGACAATTTTTATGCATAGGTTGAAGTCTGATGTTCAAAAAATTGAAAAGCTCAATGAGCTTATCCAATCCAGTAACTTTAAACTCAATTTAGAAAGAGGTATCTTAAACATTAGCCTTGATGGTCAATTGCTACAAAGCTCAACAGTGGTTGATTCTATGGTTTTTCAATTTTCTGAGGGAAGCTCTGAGTTTGCACCTGCTTCATACATTGAATTTGTTGAGAGGTTGGTATCCCTTGAATATGAAAACTTGCCTACTGATAAGATCTTGGAGTGTCATACGCGAAATGGATTGAAGTTGGCCCTTTGCCATAGGAAAACAAGGATCAACACCATAATAGAAAATTGCTTTAGAAAAACTTTCTTCTTCATGATATTTAGAGATTCTCTATGTTAGATCAATATCAATGAATTGAAGCAAAGACATGAGTAGTTAAAGGAAACATTTCGTCTAATAAGGTATGAAGATGAAGAATTTCTACCAATTCAACCAGTTATCAAATTTGCAAATGCAATAGTTTCAGAGGATGGAATACATGGTTTGGTGATTGACCAAAAATAGAGTAAGTGAAGTAAGCAGAACATGCATTGTCTCCTTCAACTATCCCTCTCTAAATAATACTCTGAAATTGAGATGAGTAGTGGGTGGCAATGGCATTTCATGATTGTGATTGAGGTGAGAGCCTAAGATTTAGGTATTTGATCTTGGGATGAAAGGAGATAGTCTCCCTGAGAAAGTTGCAATAAACAAAAATTTGAGTAATCATGGGAAGTGGAGAAACATCTGGGTTACCTATGAACTCTTTTGTCTCACGTGTAATTATGGTTATAATGGAGTTGAAATGAACACATCTTATTGCACTGTTGTTTCAGAGGATCATCAGATGTATCTCTCCACATCTTCAAGTATTGGGTGTAGTGGTCATGTGGATACAAAGCCATCGATTTTGGATGAATTCCAACCAACACATATATGATCCTTCATGGCACTTCTTATGCAGAGTTGGTAGACCAATTTCATCATCTATCTACCTCATTTCCATCACTTGGAAAGAGATGTCGAGAAGCAATTAAAGAGATTAGATGAATTCCAACCGACACATATATGATCCTTCATCACACTTCTTATGCAGAATTGGTAGACCAATTTCATAATCTATCTACCTCATTTCCATCACTTGGAAAGAGATGTCGAGGAGCAATTGAAGAAATGACCACCAAAATGGAGCAGAACATAGATAGAAACTGACTTAGTTGAATTCACAACTTGGAAGCTATATTTTTGAAAACTACCATTTTGGAAAAGTGACTCATTTCACTTATTGTAATTAAAAGTTCAAAATTAAGTTTTCTTCTGAAAAAGGTAGTTACTTGATGTGGTTAGGAAGTAGTTAGAAGTTGGTTATTAGGTGGTTATGAGGAGAAGTTTATATATATACTAGATTTCACATTGTAAAAGGGGGGACTTTTGGCAGAAGGAGAAAAACTTTTTGGCTTGATACTGTATAGAAGAGTTTTTGGAATTGTATAATTTTAAGGAGATAATGAGGAATGATTTTGGTTCGTATGTCCTAAATGTATTCATATGTTATCATTGCTGATTTCTCCTATGTTAAATTAGTAATCCTTCTATGTGATTGTGCAAACCATTGGTATTTTATGTGATTGACGTAATGAATAATGTCCATATATTGGTATCTTGGTTTGAACATGTGGAAGTGGCATATCTTTTTGTATGTTGAGGTTTGTCATCTTTCTTTCATTATCATTGCACATCAAAACATATTTTGTGTTAAAACCCCTTTGTAATCTGTCATATCCATTATGAAATCTTAGCTGATATTCGTATGTCTATTGTTGGGATTTCTATTAGTTATTTTCCTCTATTTTTACATTTTATCCTTTATGTACTTTCAGGTTAAAAGTAAACAAAAACTACAAATAGCCCTCATCATACGAGGGAGTTGCCCCTCTCAAACGCAGAGGAAGATTGTTGCTTTATCGCGATCGCTCCAACTGTTGGTCAGTTTGTCGTTGCTCTTTGAGCAAACAGAGTTACTTTTTAAGGTGATATTCGTAGTGACCAATTTGTGTACCAACAAGACCTAGTGTTCCTTCAGTGAGAAATAAAAAAATGGACCTAGTCCATACATGAGGATGGGGTTGATATATATTATCCGATGCTTGGCTAGTGGAATCACTTTGTGTGATATTTTGATGTTGTCTTATCGCACTTACAAAACATAACAATACTACTACAACATGCACTTTGTCTATCTTGGATCTTGCTTTTTGTTGAGTGAATATTTTGTCGTTAACTAATGGCAAATTTCAAACTTATTTACAATAAAACTAACTTAGGGGTGAATCCATATCATCCATTTCTCTTTTTCCTGAAATGATGTTTACAATGCCCACTACAAAACTTAAAACAATTGATTATCTGAAAAGTACCTATTTGTGTTGATAACCAAGAAACCCATGACAACACCAAGTTCCTCGTTGCTTCTTATGTCGAATGAAAATGAATGACTTCAGAATAAAGTGCAGCTCAAAGTCTTCACTATATGCTGAGATAATAATGACATGATCACAAACAATAATTTGCATCCCAACGTCTTCAAATTACTTTTCATTCAAAAACTTAAACTCTAACTTCAAATTTGGTATAGCAAAACAAAGTCTACAAATTCATATTTGAATCACCTCTCAAACACTTGATATTCATGCTCTCAACTCAAACATTCATATAAGATCATGTGATAGAAAGGACATAGGAACAATTCTATAACATTCACAAACTTGCTCCAAGACAAAGATTGGATGGCAACTTTGCTTCTTAATATTGCTTGAAAAACTAATTTACAAAATAAGCTCAAAGTCTCAAATTGCTCTTCAAAATGGCAGTGCTTCGCTTCAATAGTCAAAAGATAAAAATTACAATAGAGGCCCTCTTTATTTATAGGGAGGAGCCTGGAGCAAAAATAGGAAAATTATAACTAATTTGACTTATTAAAAAATAGGAGTCCTTATTGACTTGGGACTTCCTATATTTTTACATGTAATTACATATGGGAAAAGTGCATGTAAAAGTGTCCAAAACTAAATGAAAAGTACATATGAAAACATAAAATAAACTAAGTTATGAATAATTGCATCAGCTTGTATTGTCATCTTTCTTCAAATGAGCATCATACATAGTAAATGCTGCTTGCATCCCCACACTGTCTGGACTGACGATATTCTTGAAAATCATCTGTGCCGTGATCATTGCATCCCTTACCACGTTGTGATTGCCTTGGCATGACTAGTTAACTTAGCCTTTAGGTTATCTAAAGGTAACTGGTTGTCTAGAATGTTATCCATAGAAGAAAATGAAAAGTTTTTATCTTCAAACTCCTTCTGAAACATGTTTTCAAACTCTCGGATCATCTCATCCGGAGGAAGAAATTGATGATCTTCAGATACCAAATTGCATGGAAGCTCCTCCAACTTATGTAAGATACTAACGTCACTTTGGTCACTCAACTCCTCGGCACTTTCCAAATCCTTGTTCGAGTCTTTTAAAACATTGCTTCCATAAGTCAATGCTTCCTTAGTTTCCACATATGAATCCCAATGTGGAATAACACCAATTGATGTCAGAGTATTTACCTTTAGCTTCTTCATTTCTATCCATTTCTCATAGCTTTCATCTAGATATTCAATAGGCTAAGAAATAGTATTAACCAAGTCATCAAGCTCTGCTATGATCTTCTCCATTTTACCTATCTTTTTAGCTATCTCTGTAAGAAGAGACACTCCTTGCACATGCATCTTTTCCAAATACTCTTCAACCACTTTTCCTTTGAGGTGAGTCTTCTCAGCTTTCTGAATGACAGGGTTTTCTACAGAAACAACTTTAGGAGTTATTGACTCTGATGTTAGATTAATTTTCCTCACTACCGTAGCCAACTATTCCGCCATTGCCTTGTAGTGATCCTTCATTTCCTTTTCCCAATCAAACTTCTAAATTAATGAATCCAATACGGATTGCATATCAGCTTTTGCACTTTCATGCGTGATCTTTCCAAGGTCAATTCTAGAAATGGAGTAATCATTCATACTGAAATTCTCAGTAGTGCCATCCTGCGGTGGTCAAGCAATCTCCACATATTTATGGCCTTTAACCTCTAGAAGCCGAGAAAGAGTTTTAGGCTTCTTTTGAGTTTCAACTTTCACTAGCACCAACTTACCAAAATCAAAGTCATTTGGTGATATAACTTGTTTCTTTCTCTTGGGTGTAAATGCTGAAAGCCATGGAGGTAGCACTAATGTACTAACATTTGGATCAAGACCCATTGTTGGTGTAGAAGGAACTGCACCCACACTTGAAGTAGTAATGATAGGAGGAGTATTGGTAAACACAACACTTGGCATATCCACATTTGAAACTTGCTTAGTATCCAAAACAAAATGATCAAAGATTGTAGAGTCCCGAATGTTGAAAGAGGATGAAGACAAACTAGGAATTGACCAGGAAGAACGAAGAACATTATCAAAGGAAACTTGGGGATTATAAAAAATTGTCTTTGAGGATGATGGTGACTTAGAAGATGGAATATTGATGGGTGAAACTAGGGTATTAGGAAGAATAGACAAAGGAACTAAAACATATACATTGGGCAGCTTTAGTCTCTTGTGGCACATCCCTTTGTGGAGACATGGCTTCATCCTGTAAATTTTCATGACCTTCTTCTTCCTCTTTCTCCTAATCATCTCTTTTCTCCTCTGAAGATTTATCTTCAATATCCATCTCCTCAGTAGCTTGCTCACCAACACCCTTTTCTTCAACTTCCATTTTTTTAACCTCAGACTCTTCCATTGAGACTTTGGCCTTCTTCCCTTTGGACACAAATTTGATCCTTGGTTTGCAAACCTTGGATGTGCCTGGTGTATCACTTTTATTCTTTGTTCTCAACTCCATCTTTTTATCTTTTTGCTCTAAAACCTCCTCTTCAGATCCAGCCATAAAATCTTTCAAAGGAATACCTTTGCTTTGAAGCCAGAGATTGGTATTAAACAGAATAGGCTTAAACCTTTTCCTCAAATAAGTTAACTCCTTCCTTGACCACTGTGTAACAGGCAAGGGAGAGTTAGCAATATTTTGATTGACATAGCTCGGATTAAGAACCTCTTCATCATCAACCATATCCTTTGGAATATCAGCTAGACCCAAATATTCAATTTGATTTAGAGTCGACCTACTGTAATCCAACTTTTTGATTTCTTCTTCTGTTCTCAAATCAACCCATATATCTTCAACCATTGGCTCATGAAACTGGGTCTTTCTCTTTATCTTGTCCTTTACCTCCTGTAATCAAAATGGAGTCTCTTCTTGAACATCTTCATTGTGACCATTTGCATTTCTATTTCCATTGTCTTGGCCGTAGCAGCAGTTGCCACAAAATACCTACCAATCTCAATAGGAAACCTAAAATGAGGCTTTTTCAATTCCATTTGTTTGTTATGGACAACAAGCATTTGTCGGTACAACTCCATTAGGACAAGTTTATCAGAGGGGAACTTTGGAAGCATATAGGGATAACCCTGATAAAAACCAACTCTAAGATATCTGGAAGTTGAAAATTAAAGAAACAGAAAACCATAACCATTTACCACTGACCAGGGTTCATCTAAAACTCTTCTCTGTTCCAATTGAGGATCGAAAAGACACAAGAAAACAACAAAGAATGCATCATTCACCCTTCTGAAATGATGAATTTACCCTTTCAAAGTGAGTTGAGGATAGTACTGATAAACTAGTACAACTCTCCTGTCTCCATCAGATGTTAAGCCTGAGAAGCTTCTCATAGAAGCTGCTATATACACTAGGTAAGAAGTCATGTAGAACTTTGAAGTAATTGACACTTTAGTTAATTGCTCATGAAGAGCATTATTAATTTGTTCACCCCAAAAGATATTCTGCTTACCTTGTAGTATGATCTTGATGTACGGATACATCCATTCATGAAAAGTTGATGATGAACAGAGACCCCTAACTCTACTAAAAAGAGTTATCAATTCACCCACTTCCTCTACAAATTCACTTCTGGCAAAACTCCTTGGCCATCTTGACAAATTAGGTCTAGCAGTCTTGAGCCATTTAGTGTTTATCACCTTTTTCACCTTTTCCACATCCTTGTCAGACTCTCCTTGGGCAATTGAGAAATCAAACTTTGCACAATCTTCTGCTACTGGACACATGAACACCTTATCTATGAATTCTAGATCAAGTCTTATAATCACATTCCCGTGGGCATCAACCACTGCTCTAGTATCATTATTGTAGAAATGAGCACATTGAAGAACAAACTCTGTATTGTGTGCTTCCACTAGATGAATGTTTCTCTTCATAATCTTCTACATAGAGGGACTAGGTTTATTTGACTTCATTCTCTCCATGAATTCAACCATGTCCACTTGGCCAATCTCTGTATCTCGTATCTCATCAACATTTGAAGTCACCGATGTTACGAGTAAGATGCCTTGATATTTGTACTTAATTGCTTTGGCTTTTGTTGGAGATGGATTAGTCATTTGGGAAGAAAGCTCCTTTAGACAAGTTGAAGACCTTGGTAGGTTGCAGGAGAAACTGTAATCAAGGAGTGATGATCTTGCAGTTAGGGGAAATACTGGCAATTTTGGGAAACTGCATATTGTTGATCATGACCAAAGGAATGATCTTGGAAGGACTAAAGCGCATGTGAGTTGAAAAAATGGATTAAAGTGGGTTTAAGAAAGCGATTCAGAAGATTCTCCAGAGTTAGAAAAATTTAGGAGAGTGAATGCATTGGCGGCAAAATTTGCCGCCCTTGCATGTCAAAGGGAGTTGCAGGTGTCAGGGCGACAAATTTTGCTGCCCCTGCATGTAGGATAGCATTTGAAAGGTATAGTGCATAAGCGATAAAATTTGCCGATTCTACATATAGGATGATTTTGTAAGTGTAACGGTGGTGAATTTCACCGCCTTTACATCAAATGAAGGAAATGCAGGGTTTTATGTCCAAGTGGCAAAATTCTCTGCTCTAGCTTTAAACTTTAAACTAGAAAACATGTGTAGGGGCGGTGAAATTACACTTGTAGTATTTACTAGGGAAGATCATATGTATAGGCGGTAGATTTTACTGCCGATACACTACCAAACAAACAAGAATGTGAGGGAGGTGAATTTCACCGCCCTTACATTTGAAGATAAAACTTAAAACAAAACCTTTCTAGAGGCGACGATTTGGATTGAAAAAACCTGAGACCTAATTAAAACTGAAAAGCTAGGTTTTGAAAATCAATGAATACTACACTTAGGGTTTCAAAATGATTTATAGAAAGACATAAACATCAATCGATTCACAAATATACAAAAATGATAACTTTAAACAAAACAAAATGATTTAAAAATTACAAACAAGCATATTCATTACACACAAAAACCCTAGAGAGAAAACACAACCAAAAATGAAAAATAAAGACATACCTGTAAGAAATGACCAAAACCATAGGCGCAACCATGAGGAACAAATCCACCCACACCAAATGAATTAATAGTTTGATCGACTTTAGAGGAGGTAAGATCCACAGCACAGGAGCTTTTAAACAAGAAGTAAATGAAAATAACAAACAAAAAGTACTTAAAAGGTTTTTTAAAATCACATTAATCTCTGGCACAAGTGCCATTAATGCAACTCAAGTTCACTCGATTCGCCTAGGATTTGTTTGAGCGATGAAATTCACCGCCTCTGCATATAACTAGGTCGACATGCATGGGAGGCAAAATTTGCTGCCCTTGCACATAGAAGCAAAAGACAAATATATTATAGTGGCAAAAATTACTGCTTCAACACAAAGTTAGATAAAAACAAAATACATGGGCGGCGACTTGCATACAACTCAAAAACTAAAATGTGCAATGGCGGTGAAAATTGCCGACCTTGCATGTACACAAAATCCTTTAACTCTTCAAAATTTTAGAAACCATTTCAACAACTTATACGAATTTTGAGAAATCCAAACAAGAAAAATACTTGAATAGATAATCAGGAGTGAGAGGACTATGCACGAGGACAAGATGACTGACCTCAATTTGCGAACTTAGAGTGTAGGCTACAAAACAGACAAGTTTCATAGGGGTCATCCTACAAAATGAGCGCAACTAATTTTAAGGACAACAGTTGGCTCTAACTTGGGAACTTCCTTCGATTGTTCTCTGAAACAATCAAAGGGAGAAGAATCTAGTCTCTAAGTGCCTTCATCCATGCCATTGGGACATAGAGTCAAGCTACCAAAAGAAAAAGACACAAAAAGACTAAAATAAAAATGAAAAATAAAAACACAAACTATACAAATATATAGGTGAACTTATCTGACGCTTCATGGATTGAAGTGCTTCAAATTTTGTCCACTATGGGGTAGCAAGAACAGTGTCCCATCTTGATACTCCGACAAGAAACTATTCTCACCACAGAGTTGGTGAATGATGAAAGGGCCTTTCCATAGGGAATCAAACTTCCCATGCATTCCTTTTAGCTCTCTCCTCTTGTCCCATAACAATACTTGATCACCAATTTGAAATTCTCTGGCCTTCACCTTCTTGTCAAAAAGTTTCTTGACCTAACTTTGATGCTCAGCAATACGGTCTACCACCATAAACTGCTGCTCTTCAAGTTCATAGAGGTACATTATTCTTTTATCAATAGGACTTTCAAAAGTTCTATCTTCCACTACTTTTGCCAACTTCAACGCTGACAATTCCAAGGTAATTGGTATTTCTACATTCAAACCATATAAAAGCTAGAATGGTGACATACCTATTGCTCTTTTTAGGGTAATTTTGTCAGCCCATAAAGCATCAAACAAAGCTTTATGCCATGTTCTTTGATTATCCTCTACTAGTTTCCTGATAATTGTAACCAGATTTTTGTTACTAGATTCTGCCTGACCATTCCCTTGCAGATAATAGTCTGATGAATGTGAAATGATGATCCCATATTCAAAGCAAAAACTAGTGATCTTATTTGAAGAAAAACATGTAGCATTATCTGCTACAATTTTGTTTGGAACTCCAAACTGGGAAATGATATTATCCTTGAGAAAATTACACACTACCTCAAAAGTAGCATGCTTAACTGGAATTGCCTCCACCCACTTGGTGAAGTAATATGTTGCAATGAGAACAAAACTATGTGCCCCATTGTTGAAAGGTTCTTAAATCACAACTGGTTTTAGTGGTAGTGCAACTAACTTAGGCTTACCCACAAACTATTGGCACAACCCATACTTACGCACCGAACTGTATGCATCTTGAAAAAGTGTGGGCCAATAATACTTAGCTCTTAGAATCTTAAGAGCTATTACCGGTGCTGAAAAATGTCGTCCACATGCCAAATTGTGAAAAGACTCTAAAAGTTTGCTTTGTTGTGCTTTACCCACACAACGGAAAAAACTCCATCAAGGCTTCTTTTATACAAACCGTTATCCCACAAGACATAGTTTACAACCTTAAGCTTGATAGTCTGTTTATCCTTATAGGACAAATGGGAAGGACACTCATCATATGTGAGAAAATAAGCAATATCGGAATACCACTCATCTGTTGTAGCAACAAAAAGGAAGGTTGGAACATTCTCAACCTCAGCTTGTTCATCACCTATTTCTTTTGGGACATTATCAGCAGTTAGCTGACACAAACCTCTTCTATGTACAAGCTTGGTTGGTTTGATATCAAGATCAAATTCTTGAATTTTGGCAATCCAATGCCTCTTTTAGTCCCAAATTCTTGTTGTGTCAGGATAGACTTCACTGTTGTGTCTGGCATGAAAACAATAGTATGTGAATTCAGAATGTAAAATCTGAAATGCTTCACCACTTTAACCACATCATAAGCATGTTTCTCCATATTCGAGTACTTAAGCTCATGAGACTTCAATGAACAACTCATAAACAAAATCGGAGATTCCACACCTTTATTTTGTTGAACCAAAATTGCTGATAGTGTATGCTCTGAAGCATAACTATACATTTGAAACCTTTAGTGTAGTCAGGACAAACTAGAACCGAAGCATGGGCTTTGGCTCTTTTAATGTCCTCGAAAGCGACTTTTCATTTCGTGCTCCAACAGAAAGTGGTCTTACCCTTCATCATATTAACAATATGACGTGTTTTCTTTATGAATTCTGGAATGAACCTTCACAAGAAATTCACCTTCCTGAAGAAAGAATGAACATCTGTCTTACTAGCATACAAAGTAAGACTTCAGATAGATTTGACTCTCTCAGAGTTAATTTTAGTACCTTCTTTGGATACAATGTGACCAAGAAGCTTATCCTCTGTAACCCCAAAAATTGACTTCTTAGAATTAAGAGAAATACCATTTTGATGACACTGTTCCAGAACTTGTCGCAAATGATAGGCATGATCTTGACGCTTCTTTGAGAAAATAGTCAAGTCATCAAGGTACACCACATTGAACTTCCCCATTTCATCTCTAAAAGCGAGGTCCATTTCCCTTTGGAAAGTAGTGCTAGTATTGATTAAACCAAACGACATCCTGCTATATGCAAATGTGCCGCATGGTGTTGTAAAAGCAGTCTTACGTTGATTTGCTTCACTGACTTATACTTGATTATATCCTGAAAAGCTGTCTAACATAGACAACATCTCTAAACTAGTTAAAGTTTGTATCACTTGGTCTATTATAGGTAGAGGGTAGTTATCTTTTAAAGAAGATTGATTTAGATTTCTGAAATCAACACAAATACGGATTTCTCCATTCTTCTTTCTCACAGGAACAATATTCGCAATCCAAGTGGAATGATGGATAGGAAAGATTATCCTAGCATTCCACATTTTTTGAATTTCAGAAATAATAGTACCTGATATCTTGGGATTATACTGCCTCTTCTTTTGTTTGTGAGGCAACGATCTTACCTTGAGAGGAATCTCATGTTGGATCTCCTTGGGTCTGAAGGACTTTAGATTATCATATGAATACGACATCACATCAATGTAATGGTGGAGTAGTGTCATGAACTTGAATTTCTCATCAGAAGTACAACATTTCCTGATGTTAACCATCTTGGGATCCACTTTGAAACTCAAATTTACTTGCTCAAATTCCATTGACGAATTTGAATCAAGTTTTTACTATTGTTTGATATATCGATCATGCTTGTCAAATAACTTTGCTAGAGAAAATAAACCTTTTGGGATCTTATTCCCTTTTAGTTGGAGAATCTCCTCACGAGTATGTGAATCAACTTCAGAAACATATTCTTGATGTGGTGAATCACTTCCTTCAAAGTAGAGTTGATCAAAGCTATCTATATTTTCTAAAAAAACTATGATCTAATTATCACCATTGAAGACTTGCTAATGGTCAACATTATTTGGTATGCTCGGTCAGAAAACCAACTCAATTGTGTACTTATTTCCTTTGAAATCCTTATGAGGGACCATAAGGGTGGCAGAGATGGCTAATGAATCAACATGACCATTAAACTCTCTTGGTACTATGGAGATGTCGAAAGCATCAAAACTTTCAATGCAGTCCTAGACACGATTGCAGTAATGTCTTAGCCTTTCATTCTTAGTTTTATAAAGATTTCTCACCTGACAGACAACAAACTCTACATCACCTTGTGCATGAAGATTTTATATACCTTAAACATGAGCAACCTCCATTCTGAGTAACAATAACTTGTACTCATAAGTGTTATTGGTATTGTCAAATTGTAGCTTATAGGAGAAAGAAAAAATATCACCTTTGTTATCACCTAAATATGCACCCTGACTAATTTGCAGAAATTAGTCTATTTGATGAAACATGGGAAGACCTCTAAAGCTGTGGGTCACTTTGTAAGCAGAGGTCAACCTCCGGAGAAGGGTGGCTTCTTAAACTGGTTATCACCTAAACTAATAATTTCTTGCAGAGAAAATGGTAGGAGGAAAATACAAAAAAATAAACTGAAAAACTAAAGCAAATGGGTGATACACCGAACTGACAAAGATGATAAAATTTAGACTTATTTACACTTAGCTTGAACTGATGAAAATGAGGTTTTACACAATCTGTTATGGATGCTTTTGCATAAATATTTCACTAAAAGGTTCAAAGACAAAATAACCTGTAAAAGGAAAAGAACTTCATAATTAACAAGTTACATGCATTTACCAACACAATTAGTAACCTACATCAGCTTACTACTATCAACAAAGGTACAATATATGAGACAAAGTTCCAAGGAAACTAAGACAATTTCAAAAATAACTTGATCAATCATTCGATGTACACAAGACTACAATAATAAAAGAAAGGCAAGAGTTTGAATCACCAAAAGTAACTAAGGCATTCACTATATTCCATGTCCAGCAATATCTAAAAATGAGTTACAAATTTGCCAAAATGTAGAGAAAGGATCCAAAAAACCACAAGTCTCTCTCACTGCATAATCAGAACTGAGTACAATAGAGTCACAAAAGTGACTATAACCACCACTATCCAAGTGGTTCCACAAAAGAATGAATGCAAAACTAATTTGGGTCGGATGCCCAGAAAAAGCCTAAAATCTAGGGCCTATATCCTCTCCAAAAGTGCCCAAAATATAAGAAAAAGTCCCTCAATACTTGGTCAAACATAATGAGTCATGAAAATAGGTACAAAAGGACTCTAAGAGCCATCAAAATACCCTTAGATACCCTCTCCAACTATCAAATCAATTAATAACTGTCCAACTGCTTCCTTAGTTAGTCAGTCTCCTCCAAAAACAAACACCTATTCCTTTGGAATGTGTCTACCACAATCTAAGTACATAGTCTCCAAGATAATAAGATCTCATTCCATATTCTCCTTGCATTAAACAATAACGATAATCCTTAAAAGATTTATAAGATCATCTTTTCAAGGTTATTGTTTCACATTAGATGTCTCATGCCAAGAAAGAAATAGCACCGAAGTGCTCACATTAATAAAAGGGAATAAGTCTTAGTCATATTTTATGACCACCCTGTGGCATTACCTAGGCTTCACAATATGTAATGTTGTTGACCACGGCTCAAATGATAAAAGGAAATAAAACTTAAAGAAAAGACAAAAGAACCCTCGGGTTCCTAGGGTTTCGAAACCCTAAATGCCAAAAAGGCATTTTTCGCCCTCACTTTGCATTTTACAAAGTTGACATTTCGCTGTCTGCCCATTCTTCATGCCGTCGACAAGGGTTTGATGTTGAGGCTTCTTGTAGGTGATTCGAAAGCATTCCACTATGTTTTCCACCATTTTCTGCTATAATAGCTTAAGGTAAGCATGACAAATCTGGTTCTTTGGAAACAAAAATGCAAATCTCATTGTTTTCTGTAGCTTTTCCTTTACTATATCTGATATATATCTCTGTATTTTTCCATGGCTGCGATGGATGATTTTATTCTATAAACAAATGACTGTGTTTTAAAGCATAAACTACAGAAAATACTGAAAGCTGTCAATTTTGCTTACTGTATATGATGCTCTCTGCTACTCTTTCATGCATGAGATAGATGATTTTATTTTATACATAGGTAATTGTATTTCAAGGCAATAAGCTACATAAAATATTGAATTTTGTCATTTCTGTGTCATTTCTTCTTGCTGTGAATGATGCTGTAGCAAGATATATCATTTTTGTTCAAAAACCCTTCTCTCTGCCCCTAGAAATTTGTATATATAGTCTTTTCTCATCATGAGCTGACTGTAACTTTGCATTTCACTCCTCCTCTGAACGGCCATGAAAAACAAAGCTATCTGGCCTTTTAATGCAAGCATAAGACATCTTTTACTGAAGAAAGAAAAAAATTCATTTTGCTAGGTTTTCTACAGAAACCAAACGCTAAGTCTATTTTGAACAATCATGAAAAAATGGCAACATTTGAGGCTTCTTTTTCTTGATCGGATGCTTCCTTCTCTTTAGTCATAGCTAGGGTTTTAAGAAAAACTCCCTATTCATTCCTATTGAGATGATAAAATATAAGGAAAAATGAGAGGTTTGACTATTTTTTTTGTTTTCTCTATTTCATATTTGACATACCTAATTCTGTTCTATAGCTTTGTTTGTGACCACCCAAGTTAGGAGATCTTCTTTCTATCCATAGTCTCTCACTATCCATGCAAGGCTTTTGCATCTATTTTGAATGGTTAGACATAGTTTGCATGATATTGATATAGACCTTTTATAAATGACTAGGGTTTTCTTTATCCTCTGCTAGAGTCTCTCTTCAAGCTAATCCCTATCTTGAATGTTCTGTTGACTGTATAGCTTCATTCATCTGTACCTTACTCTGACTGTCGCAAGCTCCTTGGTTCAAACTTGACTAACTTATGATTATGATGACCCTTTAAGTTTTAAAAGTGCAATTCTTTTTATTTAAGCCTTCAAAAATAACATGCTAGATTGCCACAACCCCTCATAATTGTTCTATGATGGGTTTATGACATTCTTTCGTGTGATTGCTTCTTCCACCCTGTGACAGTCACTGAGATACGATTGTTTCCCATATGCACACAGTCATGCTTGACATGGTAGGTACTATCTTTGAAACAATTCTCTCTCTTGGCACCTCTCTGCATGACTGTTTCTTGTGATGTTGCTATTCATGACAGTCCCAATGACTATTTTATCATTATCATTACTGCTTTTCTCACTTGTCTCATTGAACAACCTCATGCACTTTCCTTCCATGGACTGTCCCCTACTCTTCATCACTATGTGGGCTCTTTTGTTGGGTAGGGTTTATGCAAGTTTTCTAGATTTCATACCACAAACCCTTGACTGACTGCCTACCCCTTTTGATGCTGTCAATAGTCTTTCTTCATAGTAAAACATGGCAAGTGGTACATGACAAAAAAAATACCAATAATGTAATGTATCCATTATCTCTGTCCCTTGTGAAGGCTTGCATAGCAAAACTTCTAAGTGCCTTCACAGTAGTCTACTATGGCCATATATCCTAGATTTTGTGAAGATGTCACCAAATCATAGTCTCAAGTGTTCTTATTCTCCTTTTGCCTTATCATCAAATACTGGACAAAGATAACAAACTATTAGCTGTCCTCTCAATGATGCAAATTCATTAGAATTTAGTAGACCTCTGAAACCTCCTTCATAGTATTTTGTCACTATAACAATTTCTATCCACAAATCTTAACCCTTGAACACAGTCTTCATGACTGTCAAAAACAGTCCTCTAAACTGCTTCTTCATGACTGCAGAAAAAGCCTCAAAACTCTTCATGGTCTCTGCTCTCACTTTAAAATTCTCATGACTGCTTTTCATTCTTGTGCAGGTCTCTTGAAACATTCTCATGCCTTTTGGAGTTGCATGAACTCCACTCATTGATAGAGACTCACTGTCCATACAATGCTTGATGATATTCTCTATCAAACTGTTACTTTGTCACTATGTTGACTGCTCACTATTTCTTTATGGTTGCTTATTTAAGCTATTCTGAGACTTCATTACTATTTCATGACTAGGACAAAGACAACTCCTCAACAAGTGATAACTATCCCCTTAATGCTATGAGACTGCTCTAAGTCTCATGATTGTAGTTCCATCTTTTATGCCAACTATTAGAGGATTGCTTTTAAATTGACTATTAACACTTATGAGCTGAGCTCAACCCTTGTGGGAGCCACATTTTTCTCCACTCATAATATAGTCTAATGAATCACTTAGAAACACAATTTCACCTACATATGCACATGAAGCAAACTTGTTAGAAAATAAGTGCATACTTTGGATGTGTTTGATAATTGGCTTGTTTCCTAGGACCTCCAAAGTATACATTTCTTATTTAATGCACATTGCGATGAATATAGGCATGCATAGGGTGAATGTGTATACAATGTTAGTAGTTACCCATTGCTTAGAGTATTGCTCTAATACCATTGTTTAATTCTCTTGTAGGGACCAGAAGCTAGGAGAAATCTAGTGACTCAGAACTACATAATTCATCTACAACCTCCTCAGCAACACAATGAACCAGTCATTCAGGCAATGACTGGTTACCTTTCCTTCTATGCACATTCATTTCTCTTTATTACTTATTCATGTATATGTTGTTCTCAATTTGTATTTGATTAAGCAATAGTTAATCTCACGACTTGTGTGAGATAATGAACATTCTTACGTTTAATAAAGATTACTCGAAATAATTATGTAAATCTTTTCTCTATTACATGCACTTGTATAAATGCAATGATCTATTACAATAACCTTGTAATCTTTTCTAATTTTTCTGTTTATACAATTGAATGGAATGAAGGAAAGTAAAAATGTACCTCATCTCTTCAGTTTAAAATCAACAAACTCCACCTAATTGAGCTATAGTGAAAATATGGTAACATTTTGGTGACATCTACTATATGTTTACCTGCTAAACATTAGACCAGCTGCCTAGACCTTATCCATTGGGCACAGGGTCGCTCAAAGACTTCAAAACACTCTTAGACAAACAGTTTTGACTTCTGTAACTCATCATGATAGTAGTGAAAAACACTTGGAAACCCAACTAAAAAGCAAAATGCTGAAAGCAACCTATCTAATTGTGTTGAACGACACTTAGGGAAAACAAAAGGCATCTAAACTATTGTGCAACAACACTTATTGAAAATAAGAAACCTAACCTACTATTCATAAGATAGCTCATACCTCAAAACACCTTTTCAGGTGTATCCCATTGATTGGAATAGGCAACTTTTCTCCATCCATGTTTGATAACTGAAATGCATTATGCTCCTTGCATCTAGTAATGATAAATGTACCACTCCACATGCTGTCAAATTTGGAGTGTTTTTGTGGCCTACTTTTCAACTCATCCCATTTGAGTACCATATCACCCTCCCTAAAAATTTTGGGAGTGGCTTTTTTATCAAAGACTCTTTTTGTTTGAAGCTGATGATACTCCATAGTTTTCATAGCTTTATCTCTAGTCTCCTCAAGCTCCATAAGATGAGCATATCTAACAGCCATAGAATCTTCTTCTTCAAACATTTCAAGTTGATTCATGATATCAAGAGCTGGCAGCTCAACAAATAAAGGCAGGCTCGCCTCTTTTCCATAAACTAACATATATGGAGAGTTTCCAATAGACCTCTTGGGAGTTATTCTATCTTCCCATAGAACATATTTCAGATTGGTGTGCCTGTTGATGATTATTTTTACACATTCATAACAAAAGTTAAAAATTCACAAAAATGAACCTAACTATCTTGAAAGATATGAAGAAATCAATTAAGATTACTTAATCCCAAGTTTCTGTATGGTCAGGTCTTGACCTTGTGGATAATTCAATAGGTTAATGTGAAGCTGTAATATGCAAGAGGCCTTACTTGATTTAAGGTGTTTTATGACGCACTGGACTCGAATTATGCAAAATATAACAAATATCAATATTTTCTTCATTCCTTTGCATAAATTTGTTACTGTATCACAAATCTTTATATGATTTATATTAACACAAGCTTTTTTTTTAAAATATTATGAAAACTGTCTAATATCAACTCAGTTGTTCATGCTTCCTTTCAAATATCAGACAATCTTCTTTAAATCTCTGCGTTTAAGCTAAGTATTTCAAATGTTTGGAAAAAGTTAGAGAAATCTAAATTAAACTTCATTCTACTACAGGATCTAAATGTTTTGTTATGCATGTTGTAAGCAGTACAACAAACTTGATTAAATCCATAGACTAAACCTTTAAATGTAAGCCCTGAGTATTTTCATGAACATACATTAAAGATTGCAAGCTTTTGGAGAGATAATATTTCAAATACAAAGAAGAGCCAAAAGACACTGAATATAGACACAGAATTCCAGATTCATTTATATTCAAAACACATAGTCATATATGATTTACAATGTATGAATGACTCCTTGCTTCATTAATCAACTTACAGAAAACTTACAAAATGTCTTATAGATATAGAAAGGAAGCTAGATGTTCCACATATTCCTTATTGTAGACACAGGTGACCTCCTTCTACTCTAAAAAATGTTCTTCTAGTCAAAATGCTAAGACAAATTACAACTTCCAGATCTGTTCTACAAAAATCCCTGTGTAAGTATTAGAAAGTAAAGGGGCTCAATATATAGATCTAATTATCCCCAATACGGCTCCAAAACCCTAGTCAATCAACAGTCCACACTTCAAGTGTAGCATCAATGGTGGAAAACAAATCCCGCCAAAAAAAACTCTAAGCAGCATACCCATACTGAGCGTAAGGATGCCCTTTGGAAACCCTAACAGCCACCAAAATATCTTCTATTGCTCTTTTAATAATGTTTTCTTCCACTTGCATATTTCTTCTCATTAAAATCCTTTACTCCTCTTGCTTCTTTTGTGATCCGATCCACCCTTTGTGATGTCATTGCCATTAAAGCTCCACCTTCCATATATCTACAACCCTGCCAACAGACATAAAATGGATTATTAAAAAATCATGTCACTTTCGCCAATTTATACCTCGTCAGAATGTTAGATTGGCACTAATTACAGTAACTAATGCGCCACTAATTCAGCCTTCAGTTGTAGTGTTCATGTGTTTTTAAACTTTCTTTTTTATCGTTAGTTAAACTGTGCATACATACCCATTTCCTTGTATGTTCCTTTTCTATGTTCTCTTTGTATATTTTAAATATACAAACAATTTATGCAAGAATTCAAACTAAAATTCCCTCCCTTTTCACTTTTCATACATCCTTGTATCTTTGCTTTGTATATTGCGCAATGTATACCATAAACATACAAGCATTTAATCATACAAAAACTTTTCTGTATTTAATTCTCTTTTCACATCCGTGTTGTATTTTTAACTTGCATCTTTCACTTTGTATATTGGCTTGTATACCTTCATCATCAGAGTAACTCACTTAGTCGGGGCGATCTAAAAAACTCGCTCCGACCACACATCTGCCCAACGCTCTTCATCAGAGTAACTCACTTAGTCGGGGCAATCTTAAAAACTCACTCCGACCACACATATCTGCCCGACACTCTTTTTATTAGTGATAGTACCAGTGATTCCTGCCGAAAAGTATCTATCACCGAGAGGCGTAAGATTAATATGATCTACAAATTTTATTCTGACAGGCTTACTCACACCGATGAGTGGTGGAGCCCACATTACCGTTCACTTTTATCTCTGTGATACAACAATACTTGTACAAAACCCTTATATACAAGCATAGACACATACAAACTCTTTTGTATGTCCTTCCAGACTCTAGCTTTATAAACCATAGTTTATCCACTTTTGGTTACACAACATGTACAAAGTGCAATGCATTATCTGATATACATTAAGTCAAGATACATTGCATTAACCAAATTTTACCCTTTCTTGAATTTCGCATTGTATGTATATTAAAATGTATGTCTTTGAAACATACATACAAAGAGTGAAACATACAACTTAACCTTATTTCATATTCTTTTTGGTTCCACGCTATGTATATTCCCGTTGTATATCACGTTGTATGTTTCACTTTCGCCAAACATACAACAACTTAACCTTATTTCATATTCTTTTCAATTCCGCACTATGTATATTCCTATTGTATATCATGTTGTATGTTTTGCTTTCACCAAACATACAAACCTAAAATACATTCAGCGCACTCAACCAATTATTCATTCATACTTTGAACACCACCGGGTTTGACTTGTATGTCTCTGAAGCATACATATACACAGTACAAAGTATACAACAATAAAATCAACTTTAATGGTCCTTTTGGTTCTGTGGCATGTATGTAGCTTTGCATATTTACCTTGTATGTTTCTCTTTCGCTAAACATACAAACATAAAATACATCCGATAGATTCGACCGATTATGCATTTAAACTTTGAAATGTTTTGGGCCTGACTTGTATGTTAAAATAAAGTGTTAACAAAATGCATACAAGTATAATGATATGCCAAAACCTGACAACTCCCACATGCGACTTATACAACGACCCAATATACAAAGGACTTTGTATACGAGCGACTTTGTATGCAAGTGACCTTGTATATGCAACCCGATATACAAGCAGCTTTGCATATGCAACATACAAACCCTCCCATTGTACATTTTACCAAAAACATACATATCTTGCAAAATATCATGAATTTTAACATAGTTCAAAAAGCAACCCCCACTCATTTTGACAAGGAATTCACCCATATTCTGCTCTGGTACTTAATGCTATTTTTTCCTTGTTTTCAACAAGGTTTGTAACTTTCACTCTCTTTTTCTCTTTTACCACCCAACAGACCCACACACAAAAGAAAAAGCCATAGCCACAGTAGGGGTCCTCATTTTGCTAAGGAGTAAAATGAGGTGTGTTGTGAGCATCACAACAACTAGCAACCAAACAAAACAATCAAATTAAAACCATTAAAAAAATTAAATGAAATAAATTCATAACTTCCAACTATCTTTTCTGTAAAGCATTATCTAACTTGAGACCTAATGTATTCAATAAGGTGCATAAATTTTTCCATTTAGTTTATGTTGGTGCACTAGATTAATAATCCTCATCTTGAAAATTAGTTGAACAAACCAGTGACTGATATTAGACTACATAGTTGATGTCATTCCCTCATAGCCAACTAGATAGAGCCTTGCTACCAACAGGCATCCATAGCCCCGACAAGGTTATCGTTACAATTCTCCTAAGTAGAGCCCCACTGCCAGCAAGCGTCTATAGCCCCGGTAGAGTTATTTAGATGGCTTAATCTATATTTTCAGTAAAATCTATTTTATTATTTTATATTTTTTGTATTTGATAGAGATTTCATAAGACATTGCAATTGTAACTTCATGATGCAAGGAATGATCACTTGCTAAAATTGAGCTGAGAATTGTAATGGTAGCAAGGGTGACCTCTGATTTTTCACCTAATATCTACACTGGTAGGTTCAACAAACCCAAGGATTTTAGGTGTGTCATTGTGAGAAACTTCCCTTGAATACTCAACCCACATTTATTGAATACAAAATTTCACAAGTCAAACAACTTTCTACATTCATGACAGTCACAACAAGTTATGCATAAATTTTAAATAATTAACCTGAATGTTCTAAAATTTCTATTATTTTTAGTGGTTGTTAGTTTGCTCCTGCATACTTCACAGAAAAACCAACATCCCTGCTAAGACAACACAACACAAGACACAAACCAACAAACACAACAAAACGAAAACAAAAGAACAAAACAAAAACAACAGCGAAACAAAACAAAAAAAAACAACCCAAAACTGTACATTATTTACATTATGATACACAGAAACTAACTACCCTCACCTCAAGCCTAAAAGTAATGTTTCAAGTGTTGGCCATTAACTGTAATGGCACATCTTCCCCAGTCAACGTCTTGAGCCTAAAAGTATTGTCTCCAATTATTTTTTGCGACCTGTAATGGACCTAACCATAATTTGTCAAATTTTCCATGATTCCCTTTCTTTTCATGTGCTTTATCCTAGCATAGCACTAAGTTTGATATTCTAAACGTTTTGACTCTTGCTCTTTTATCAAACCATCTCTTGACTACTGCTTGATGTTTGACAAATTTCTCAATGGCTTGATCTCTTTTCTCATCTAATTGTAACATTTATATTATTCTGGCCTCTCTATGATCATCAAAGCCTAAATATTTATTAGCAAACTTCTAGACTGGTATTCTTAAATTCATTGGAAGTATGGGATCAATCCCATAGACTAAGTGATAAGGTGCATTGCCTAAGGCTGACTTAACCTTAGTCCTATCTACCCATAGCGCATACTTCAACAATGTGTTCCACTCTCTAGGATTCTTTTCAGTTAGCTTCTTGATTATATCCAATAGAATTTTGTTTGTAGACTTAGCTAACCCATTCCCCCGAGGATAATAATTTGAAGAAAACTTTAAAACTATCCCATACTCAAATGCCCATTTAGAAAATTTTAGAGAAGAAACAATAGGGCCATTATCACATACTAGCGAATATGGAGTTCCAAACCTGGTTATGATGTTTTCTTCAAGGAACTTGATAACGACCTCAGTAGTAGAGAACTTGCAACATGTGGCTTCAGTCCATCTTGTATAGTAGTCAATTACTGTCAGTATAAACTTATGTCCTGCAGATGATGGAGGATTTATGACCCCAATGAAATCTAAGCCCCATTGTGCAAATGGTCTAGACTCAATCACTGGCTGTAATGGATTAGCCTAATTCCTTCCTTTATCTACTGTAGTTTGACAGGTGTGGCAACTTCTAATGTGACACTCTGTATCCTTAAACATTGTAGGCCAATAGTATCCTACTCTCAATATCTTATGCGCTGTAGCTAAATGAGAACCATGAGCCGTTCCATACTTATCATGTAATTTTGACAATACCTCATCTGCTTCAACTCTGTTTAAACATTTTAAATATATTCCTTCATGGTTCGTCTTGAACAAAAGACCTCCTTGTACCATGTACTTCTGTTCTTTAAATTTTAAAGCTCTCCTCCGAGAAGATTTCATCTTACTTGGATATTTCCCCGATATCAGAAAAGTGTTCAAATCATCATACCACCCTGATGCATCATTAGTATTCAACACATACTACTGTTTCACCAAATTTGGATCTGTGTTTTCTATGGTCTACACTAATGCTTGTCCTCTGACCAACTTCATTAGGATAATTTCCATATCAAACTCTTGCAATGTTGTAATCCATTTAGCTCTTTTTTCTCCAGGGTTATTTTGCATCAGCAACATCTTCACGGCTGCGTCTAGTACTATGGCTTTAACCTGACTACATAAGATATAATGTATGAACTTTTTCACTGCTCTTACTAATGCAAACGCCTATCTTTCTATATCAAGATATTTTAGCTGTGCATCCTTCAGAGGTGCACTCATGAAAGATATGGGTTTTTCTTCGTTGTCTTCTCCCTTTTGTGTCAAAGTAGCTGCAACTAAATGTGAAGATGCAAAAGAATAAATATAAAATGGCTTTGTATAATCTAGACTTGTCAACACAGGAACATCAGAAATGGCCTCCTTAATATCTTCAAATGCAACTTTAGCTACTGGTGTCCATTCTATCTTTGCATCCTTCTTCAGCATGGTGTTCAATGGTTGCACAATTTTTGCAAACCCTGTAATAAACTTCCTGACAAAATTAATCTTGCCAAAAAATAACTTTAGTTCTTTCTTATTGTTTGGTAATTGCAATTTCTTTATTCTTTTTATTCTATCCAGATTAGTAGATATCCTATTTTCAGAAATGACATGTCCTAATAATTTTCCTTTAGTTATGCCTTTAAGTATTTTTCTCAGATCTTCAGCATGAGTGGATGCATCTTTAGAGTAAACAGTTAAATCATCCATATAAACAACAATGCACTTACCTGACAATCCATGGAATGCAATGTCCATGGCTCACTGAAAAGTGGCACCTGCATTGATTAGACCAAAAGGCATTCTTCTGTATGCATAATTTCCCCATTTACAAGTAAAAGTGGTCTTTAATCTATCCTCTTTATCTATTAAGACTTGGTTATATCCTGAGAATCCATCCAAGAAAGACATCATTTTAGGCCCATTCACTGCTTGCAACACTTCGTCTATTGGAGGCAGGGGATAATTATCTTTTTCAGATGCCTTATTCAAATTTTTAAAATCTACACACAACTTAATGTCTCCACTTTTCTTTCTCATAGGTACTAAATTAGCTACCCAGGCTGAATGTCTGACTGGGAAAATTATTTTGGCAGACAACAATTTTTTTACTTCTTCAAAGATTAAAGGCTCTAAAATGGCATTCACAGGCCTTTGTTTATGCCTAAATGGTTTAACATCTAGTTTCAAGGGTATCACATGAGTTATGATGGACGTATCATGTGTTTTCAAATCTTCATACGTCCATGCTATGACATGTTTGTACTCTTTCAGAACATCCACAATTTCTTTTCTCAACTCTTCAGAGCAAGCCTTTCTAATAAGTACATTTTGTGGATTTTGTTCTGTCCCAAGGTTATATGGATCACACTTATCTCCCTCAGTTTTTGGCAAATCTTTTTGTCTTACTACTTCATCAAAGTCAAAAATCTGTTCTAACTCGATCACTCCCTTAGGTAAGAAATTGCTTTTCAGGTTGATTATGTCTTCTTCATCCCAAGATACATCAGGCCTTTCCTATTCATCAATAATTTGAGCTTCAAAGACCTCATTACAAGTTAGAAAATCCACAATTTGCTGATCCCCCTTCAAATACCTGAAAATGAGTAACATTATTTGGTATGCTAAGAACATTTACTAATTCAACAACAAATCTTTTTAAACCTAACAATGTTAAGGGTTCTAACGAGTTAGCAGCAACTGCTAATGTATCTGGTCTATGGTTCAATTCTCTAGGGATATGTTCTACGTTGAAAGCATCAAATGAATCTATCAAATCCAACACCCTATGCCTGTAACAAACTATCTTTTTGTAGTTGCATGCATACAATTTCCTTACTTGCCTGACCACTAACTTAGAATCTGAAAATACTCTGATCATTTTTACCTTTTTCTTGATAACCATAACAAGTCCATAAATCAAAGCTTCATATTATGCAACGTTGTTAGTACAAGAAAATTGTAACCTATATGCTCCCAAATATGACTTACCATGAGGATCTATAAGTTCTACACCTGCACCTGCACCCAGTTTAGATTTAGATTTGTCACATTTCAGTGTCCACATGCCATCTTTATTCTTTTGACACTTTACTTTGGCATGTTTTCCTTTTTCTATCACATGTGAGGTGCTATATTGTTCATTCATGGGCAATTCATTTTGACCTACTTGCATAGTTATACTTTCAGTTTGTAAATCAGAAAGACAAATACTCTTGTCATTTGTTTCTTCTTTTAAATCTGGGATCAACACATCTATGTTATTTTGAAAGTATTTCTCTGGTTGATTAGGATTAACCTTTCCTTTTTGCATTCCTACTCCCTTTGTGCATTTTATGTATTGGTATTCTATAATATCTCTGCACATTCCACAATTCTCTTCAGAATGAGGTTTATCATGAACTCTACACATGCTTTTATACAATTTGCATTGAATTGGAATATTTTGTTCGATGCACTTTTCCATTTCTTGTCTAATGACCTGACTGAAACCATTTATTGCATTGCTTTCTTCATTAGAATAGTTTCCATTAGACTTAATGAACAATACTGTTCCCTTACTGACATGTTTTTCTCTAAAATTCAACATCAGGATCTCTTCAATTTGTACTCCCTTGTCAGTGATTCTATAAACACCCCGTTCAATAGAAGCATACAATATCTTATTAGTCCTATTGTATTCTGTAATCACGTGTTTCATCCTGGGTTCTGCTTCTATCCTGATCTGATTTGGAACACCTCTCCAAGGTAACCACATATGTGAAAAATCAATGGCCATATATCTATTCAATGTTTTAGACCAGTCTCTACTCAACAACATTCCATAATTCACAGGTATATCTACTATCTGAATGTCAATAAATTGACTTACCCTAGGATCTGAGGCTAATTGCATTTGAATATGCATTAGTTCTCCTATCACATTAACCTCAGTTTTATCTAATTGCGTAACAACCTTAGCAGATTTAGTAGGAGTCAGCCCTAAAGTTTTACATATTCCTAAAGGCATTACATTAGCTGATGCACCAGAATCTACCATGCAATTATGTACGTTCTTTCCACACATTCTAATAGTTCACAAGAAAGGAGGAGGATCCTTCTTATCTGCATACATTACTACATTAGTGTTGGAAGGCTGCTCAATTTTCTTACTCTTTTCTTTGGGTTGTGAATCTCCACTAGGAACACTCACATCAGCAGAAACCTCACCTGTCATAGATGTACCCAAAGATTTTATGAAAGCATTTTTGACCCCTTGACTTTTCAATAATTCACACAAAGGTATACTGACCTTAATTTTCTTTATCTCTTCAGATAAATAACTCATCAACCTCATTGTTTCTACTGTCTCTGTTTTACTTGTTTGGACTTTTTGTGCTACTGTTCCATTATTTGCATGATGATTAGCCTTCAGTATAACAGGATTATTACTAGCATTCTGATCTAGAGGAGTATTGAAAGGACCTCCTAGCCTAGTGTTATTTCTCAAATTGTAGGTGTGGTTTTTGTTTGACTATTGAAAAACCTGTACCTCTTCTGTTTCATATAACATCTCATTTTCAACTTCAAAGGGAAACTGAAATGCATTTAGTACAAAGGATAATTTAGGATATAGGTTTTCACAAAAATAAGGTTCATCCTCTAACAATTGATCCTCTTCTTCTCCAGTTGCAAAGGTAAAAGTCTCTAAGACTAAAGTAGTCTCATATCCTGAGGGCACTACTTCATTACCTTTGGGAATGAGAAACTCAGAAGTGGGAGCTTATACATCTACATTGAAATTACTGGCTACTAAATGGAACTGAGGACAATCTAGTTTAGCATGGGTACTGGTATTATGAAATCTGCACCAATTATTCAATGTTGTATTAGCCATTTGAATTCCAATTGTTTGTTTTGTATCTTGATTATCTAAATTCTCAAATGGAGAAGCTATAGTGCCATTATCTGGCCCTGTGTTCCATGTCTTAGGTGGCCTTGGCTGATTTTGATTTCTGTTGTTATTACCTTAGGCCCTGTTATCTACCACAAGTCCTCTATTTTGCATTGGTTGTCCTGGATTATGATTTTGTTTCTGATTGTAATTCTAGTTTTGATTTGAACTTTGACCCTGGTTATAATTCTAATTATGATTCTAGTTATGGTTTGGGTTGTAGTTCTGACTATAGCTTTGGTTATGGTTTTGATTGTATTCTTGGTTGTTTCTACCATAGAAATTTTTATTTCCCAGTTGTGTCATTTTAGTAGTCAATCTTCTCAAGTGTGTAGTAATTTCTTTGATTTCTTCTCTTTCCTCTTGTGCCTTTGCCACAAATGTATCTTGAGGAGGTTGGAAGAAAGATTAACCACTACTCTGATTATTATTGGCAATGTTACAGTATAAGGGGCTATGTCTTGGATTGGGGTATGATTATACACAAGTGTGTATGTAGGAATTGGATTCAATAATGGAGTATTATGTGTAGGGGCTCCATTCCATAATTGTGTTTGACTTTGCATCCCAAGATTTACTCCATTAGGAATGGATTATAAGTTGTTTGCCTCATTTCCTGGTTTATTGAAGCTGCCTCCTTATAAGCTTTGGATATTGTATCTATGTCAGCCTTTTTTTGACAAACATAGTAGTTAATAGATATAAGGCAACTTAATACATGGCTAACAATGTATCTGCATTTACTGTGTAAGGAGCTACTAGCCTAGAATAAGCCTTTTAAAATCTATCATTAAAATTATCAATCAGCTCTCCTTCACCTCTCTTAATTGTAGCCAATTTGTGATATAAGGTGGAAGGATCAATTGGCCCTCTAAATCTAGACAAAAATGTTTCTTCCATAAGTGCCCAAGAAGAAATGTAACTGTTAGGCAAGTTAACATACCAGTTAGAAGCTTGCTCATTGAAGGTGTAAGGAAACAACCTACACACAACATCCTCATATTCTAACCTGGCCCTAAAGCATGCCTCTTTGAATATTCTAATGTGATCTTCTAGATCTTGATGTAATTGATATTTAGGACATATCTTTTCAAGATTTTTTGGCATCTCATTATAATCAGTGAATTGTATGGGAGAATTAACATTAAAGTAAGCCATTGTAGGTACTTGTGCTTGACTCGAACCTTGGGGAATACCTGGATTTCTTGGTGGATTTGGAGTTCTAAGAGAACTGAGACCTCTAGGAGTACCTGAACCAAGATTCAAAGATCTTAATGAAGAACTATCAGGACTCACAATGTTATAGATACTAAAAGGTGATCTAGGAGGCGTTCCAGATGAACCTCCTGTGTGTGATATTCTAGGATTCCAAATCAAAGGACTCTTACTTTGCCTTTTATCAGGTAATTGCATAAATATATCTTTTGAACTGGATCTAGACCTAGTCACTCTATTACTGTTATGAGCCAGTTTTACTTAGAACAAACCCTAACTCCAATCAGGTCCTCCTTCTAGCACCAAAAAACTATTGATGATTATTTTTACACATTCATAACAAAAGTTAAAATTCACAAAAAATGAACCTAACTGTCTTGAAAGATATGAAGAAATCAATTAAGATTACTTAATCCCAAGTTTCTGTATGGTTAGGTCTTGACCTTGTGGATAATTCAGTAGGTTAATGTGAAGTTGTAATATGCAAGGGGCCTTACTTGATTTAAGGTATTTTATGACTCACTGGACTCAAATTATGCAAAATTTCACAAATATCAATATTTTCTTCATTCCTTTGCATAAATTTGTTACTGTATCACAAAGCTTTATATGATTTATATTAACACAAGCTTTCCTTTTTTTTTTCAAATATTATGAAAACTATCCAATATCAACTCAGTTGTTCATGCTTCCTTCAAATATCAGACAATCTCCTTTAAATCTCTGTGTTTAAGCTAAGTATTTCAAATGTTTGGGAAAAGTTAGGGAAATCTAAATTAAACTTCATTCTACTACAGGATCTAAATGTTTTATTATGCATGTTGTAAGCAGTATAACAAACTTGATTAAATCCACAGACTAAACCTTTAAATGTAAGCCCTGAGTATTTTCATGAACATACATTAAAGATTGCAACCTTTTGGAGAGATAATATTTCAAATACAAAAAAGAGTCAGAAGACACTCTGAATATAGATGCAGAAATCTAGATTCATTTATATTCAAAACACACAGTCATATATGATTTACAATGTATGAATGACTCTTTGCTTCATTAATCAACTTGCAGAAAACTTACAAAACGTCTTACAGATATAGTAAGGAAGCTAGATGTTCCACACATTCCTTATTGCAGACACGGGTGACCTCCTACTCTAAAAATGTTCTTCTATTCAAAATGCTAAGACAAATTACAACTTCTAGCTCTGTTCTACAAAAATCCCTGTGTAAGTATTAGAAAGTAAAGGGGCTATCTAATTATCCCCAATACGGCTCCAAAACCCTAGTTAATCAATAGTCCACACTTCAAATGCAACGTCAATGGTGGAAAACAAATCCCGCCAAAAAAAACTCTAAGCAACATACCCATACTGAGCGTAAGGATGCCCTTTGGAAACTCATTAAAAACCTTTACTCCTCTCACTTCTTTTGTGATCTGATCTACCCTTTGCAATGTCATTGCCATTAAAGCTCCACCTTCCATATATCTGCAACCCTACCAATAGACATAAAATGGATTATAAAAAATTCACGTCGCTTTCACCAACTTATACCTCGTTAGAATGTTAGATAGGCACTAATTATAGTAACTAATGCACCACTAATTCGGCCTTCAGTTGCAGTGTTCATGCATTTTTAAACCTCCTTTTTTATCGTTAGTTAAACTGTGCATACATACCCGTTTCCTTGTATGTTCCTTTTGTATGTTCTCTTTGTATATTTTAAACATACAAATAGTTTATGCAAGAATTCAAACTAAAGTTCCCTCCCTTTTCACTTTTCGTACATCCTTGTATTTTCTTTTTGTATATCGCGCAATGTATACCATAAACATACAAGCATTTAATCATACAAAGACTTTTCTGTATTTAATTCTCTTTTCGCATCTGCGTTGTATCTTTAACTTGCATCTTTTGCTTTGTATATTGGCTTGTATACCTTCATCATCAGAGTAACTCACTTAGTCAGGGCGATCTAAAAAACCCACTCTGACTACACATATCTGCCCGACGCTCTTCATCGGAGTAACTCACTTAGTCGGGGCGATCTAGAAAACTCACCCCGACCACACATATCTGCCCGATGCTCTTTTTATTAGTGAAAGTACCAATGATTCCTACCAAAAAGTATCTATTGTTGAGAGGCGTAAGATCAGTATGATCTACAAATTTTGTTCCAACAGGCTTACTCACGCCGATGAGTGGTGGAGCCCACATTACTGTTCACTTGTATCTCTGCGATACAACAATACTTTTACAAAACCCTTATATACAAGCATAGACACATACAAACTCTTTTGTATGTCCTTCCGGACTCCAACTTTATAAACCACCGTTTATCCACTTTCGGTTCCACAACATGTACAAAGTGCAATGCATCATCCGATATACATTAAGTCAAGATACATTGCATTAACCAAATTTTACCCTTTCCTGAATTTCTCATTGTATGTATATTAAAATGTATGTCTCAAAAACATACATACAAAGAGCGAAACATACAACAACTTAAACATATTTCATATTCTTTTCAGTTTCACGCTATGTATATTCCTGTTGTATGTTTCGCTTTCGCCAAACATACAACAACTTAACCTTATTTCATATTCTTTTTGGTTCCGCACTATGTATATTCCCGTTGTATATCACATTGTATGTTTCACTTTTTCTAAACATACAAAGCTAAAATACATTCAATGGACTCAACCAATTATTCATTCAAACTTTGAACACCACCGGGTCCGACTTGTATGTCTCCGAAGCATACATATACACAGTGCGAAGTATACAACAATAAAACCAAATTTAATGGTCCTTTCAGTTCTGCGGCATGTATGTAGCTCTGCATATTTACCTTGCATGTTTCTCTTTCGCCAAACATACAAACATCAAATACATCTGACAGATTCGACCGATTATGCATTTAAACTTTGAAATGTTTCAGGCTGACTTGTATGTTAAAATAAAGTGTTAACAAAATGCATACAAGTATAATGATATGCCAAAACCCGACAACTTCCACATGTGACTTATACAACGACCCGATATACAAAGGACTTGTTGGTGATTGTTTTGATGCAATCATAACAATTAAGTTAAAATTCACATATAATGAACTGAAACTATACTTGAAAGATAAGAAGGAATTGTTTAAGATTCACTTAATCCCAAGTCTACAGTGGTCAGGTCTTGACCTGTTGGTCAAATTCAGTTGGTCAATGTGAAGCTGTAATGTTCAAGGGGCCTTACGTAATTTAAGGTTGCTTGTTGGTTAACTGGACTCAAACTATGCAAAAAGATCATGAATACAGCAAGTTGTCTATTCCTTTTGCATGAAAATGTTTCTGTGCTACAAATCTTTTAATGATTTTCTTGAATTATTGCAGCTTTCTTCTTTATACATTTATGAAAACTGTCTACTTTAAACTCTGTTATGCATACTCTTTCAAATTTGAGACAAATTTCCTTTAGATTTCTATGTTTTTAGGTAAATATTTTAGATGGGTTGGGAAAAGTTAGAAAGATCTAATCTACACCTCATTTAAATCTACCAAAGGATTTAATTGTTCTGTTATGCACTATGTAAGTCATATAGCAATTTGATCAAATCCACAGTAAAAACCTTAAATGTATATTTTGAGCATTTTCACAAACATACATTTAAAATTGCAAGCTCTCAGAGAAAATATTTCAAAACACAAAGAAGAGAAGAACACTCAGAAGATAGATGCAGAACTCCAGATTCTATTGTATTAGAAACAAACAGTCATACATGATTTACAATGTTGGAATGACTCTTAGTTTCATTGATCAAACTACAGAGAACTTACAAGCTTTACAAATACAGTAAGGAAGCCAGATGTTCCACGCACACCTTACTGCAGACAACATGCAACCTCCTTCTTCTACTCCTAAACTCTATGCTAAACTGCTAAAAAACTATGTGTGTTCCTAAAATTCCTGTATAGCCCCTGTGTAAAGTATTACAGTGCAGAGAGGCACAATATATAGACTTCTGATTGTCTTCACTACAGCAAAAACCCTAACTAAACCCCTAGTTCAAACCCCTGGTTACAACAATAAATGCTAGTAAACTAGTTTCCCAAAATACCTCTGAACATACATCAAATCTGGGCAAAATATTGCCCCTTCTGAGAAGCTCTGGCAGCTCAGTAGTAACTTCTGTTTGTTTGCTGCAGTAATGTTCTCAGCTGCAACTTTGTCCTCCATTGGATGGCCCCTTTTGACTTCTTTGCACTTCATTCCTACTTCTTGCTCCTGAGATCAGATTTTCTTCCTTTGAGTGATGTCATCGTCATCAAGATTTAACCATCTCTCTCAACTGCAAGCCTGCAAAACAAGACAGACAATAAGTATTATTTCAACAAATGAACATTAGGAGACCAAAATTTATGTTAAAAAAAAGCAGTGTGACCGAGCAAAATATATGGAAATCGGGTCCAAAATCAGCAGAAACCGCGTTCAAAATGCACACAGATGCTCAAAATGCCATGGGTCAACCATCGCTGACCGGAAAAAAGCAACGGGCGCCAAAAAATGCATTTAAAACCCTTATTGCTTTCCTCTTCCCGCCCATCGGCATGACAATACCCTAGTCGATGCTCGTTGTTTGGCCGATGGCCTTTTACTTCTTTCTATTGGACAGACCCTACCTATTGGCGAGTCCCAAAAAAGAGTGGCCGACGTTCATTGTTATGCCGATGGCCCCTTTGTCGGTGTGATTCTCGCCGAAGTAGCCTTTCGTCTATCTCTCCATCGGCGTTATATCGCCCATCGGCGACTCACAAACTCCCTTTGCCGATCTCTTTACTCTGGCCGATACGGCCCTTTCAGTTTCCATCAGTGAAAGTCCCGCCGAAGCCACCCTTGTTTGTTCTATCGGCGTAACACAGTCCCTTTGCCTAGACAATTTCAAACTTGGCCAACAATGAAAGCTATGCCGATGACTCCATCATCGACGAGAGGCACCCCCATCGAGGAAATAAATCCAAGCTCAGCTAATAGCATATATTATATCGATGGCCATAGGCCATCAGGGAGACCATAATCCTCGGTGAGAAAAAAAAACATAACATTGCCGACGGTAATGGTTATGCTGATAGCAATGCACACAACTCTTTTGATTTGCTAAGTCTCCACCTCCTTTTGCCCTTTCATCGGCGAGAGATACCTCATCGGCGAAGGCAAAAAATGTCATTCCGAATGCCATTGTTACGCCGATACCCGTTTCTTCCATCGCCTTACATCTCTTATTCGGCTAAGTCCATCTTCCCTCCATCGTGATGACCTTGCCTATATCCCGCCGATGGTTCTATTGTCTTGCTCCGATCGTTGAAGGCTATGCCGATGGCCTTCTATTCCTTATTTCCTCCTTGTTTCTTTCCATCGGCGAGAGACCCTTTATCAGCGAGGACATGAATTCCCTGATCGATAACCTTTGTTTCACTAATAGCCTCATATCTTTCTATCGGCGAGAGTGTATACTATCGACGAGGGCTCCGAGTTCTATATCGATCGCTATTGTCTGGCCGAAATGGCCTTAACATATAGGTCTTTCTTTCCCATTAGTATAAGACTCCTTGTTGGTGAAAGTTTATGACCTCACTCCAATAGTTATTGGTTATGCCGATGCCCTTTGCATCGGCGTGAGTTCCTTCATCGGTGAGGGCTTCGGATGTTGTCCTGACTGTTGCTTGTTACGCCGATAACCTTTTATCAGCATAAGTGTTGCCGACGCCGCATATCTTATGTTCGATCGACGTGAGACCCCCCTTCGGGGAGACCATTTCAAACATTGCCGATGGCAATGGCTACACCGATGGCAAAAGGCCATCGATGAGAGACTCCACTTCGGCATGACCTTTTCAAGGCACTCCGATATCAACTGTTATGCCGATGACCTCAAGCACTTGCATTCGCATTGTTGTATACTTTGTTGTAATGCTATAAGGCCCGCATGAAATATAGATTGCCCAAACATTTAAATGAACTAACTCTATAAAATAACCCCTTGAGCCTGCCATTTTATAAGTGCATCTGTGCATTTTCTTGTCAAACAGACAATTGTGAAATACAAAGTGGAAATCAAAAACATCAAACATTATAACCTAAAATCCAATAAGTATGCATATTTCAAAATTTTAACCAAATGCCAACAAGGAAAAAAACACACAACTGACACTCCCTCATGCAAAACCTGATAGTACATTTTACCAAATTGATCATAACTTGCAAAATATGGCGAATTTCAAGACGGTTCAAAAAGCAACCCTAGCTCATTTTTCACAAGGAATCCAACCATATCATGCACTGGTACTAAAAATGTAATTTTCTCTATTTTGACGAAGGTTTGCAAACTTTTGACTCTTTTCCCTTTACCACCAAACAGAACAACACAAGCAGAAGTGAAAAAAACAAAGCAACAACAGGGGTCCTCATTTTGCTAAGGAGCAAAATGGGGCATGTTGTGAACATCACAACAATTAGCAACCAAACAAAACAATTAAATTCAAAGTGTTTAAGAAAACTAGATGAAATAAATCCATAACTTCCGACTATCCTTCCTATAAATTACTATTCAGCTTGAGACTTAAGGTATTCAATAAGGGTGTATGAATTTTTATTTTAGTTTAAGTATGTGCAAGTGATTAATTATCCTCATCTTGAAGATCAGTTGAACAAACTAGTGACTGACATTAGCCTACGTAGTTGAGGATATTCCCTCATAGCCGACCAGATAGAGCCTTGCTGCCAGCGAGCATTCATAGCCTCGGTAAGGTTATCGTTACAATTCTCCTAAGTAGAGCCCCACTGCCAGCGAGCGTCTATAGCCCCGATAGAGTTACTTAGATGGCTTAATCTAGATTTTCAGTATAATCCACTTTATTATTATTTTTATATTTTATATTTTCTAATTTTTGAAAGAGATTTCACAACATATAACAGTTTGTAACTTCATGATGCAAGGAGTGGACACTTGCTGAAATTAAGCTGAGAATTGTAATGGTAGCAAGGGTGACCTCGGATTTTTCACCTAATATCTACACTGGTAGGTTCAACAAACCCAAGGATTTTAGGTGTGTCATCGTGAGAAACCTCCTTGAATTCTCAATCACATTTATTGAATACGAAATTTAATAAGTAAAACAACTCTCTACATTCATGACAGTTACAAAAGGTTATGCATAAATTGCAAATGATTAACCTGAATATTCTAAATTTTATACTACTTTCAATGGTTGTTGGTTTGTCCCCTAATGCTCTAAAGTAAAACAAAGATCCCTGCTGAGGAGACAACCAACAAACAACAGACAGATTGTACAAAAGGCAAGAGAAGACAAAACTGTACAAACAGAAAGGAACAGAAAAGAAAGAAATAGAAAACAAAACAACACAAACAACCAACCCAAAAAAAGAAAACAACAGAAGAAGAACTGTACATTACTTACACTAAACTATATACAAGCCTCTACAAGGCAAACAGAACCCAGGAAAAGATCCAAGAACACCCCTACTTGCATATTCCTTTAGATTGTGTAGGAGTAACAGGGTATTGGTTATGGTTCTCATCCTAACAGATTTATCTTTAAATTCTAAAAAAAATTCTGGTATTCTAAATTCATTGTGTTTATCAAAATAACTCCTAACTATGAGCAATTGGGACAGCTCATCAAGTTTATGATTAATCCACGCGCATGTTCTATCTCTTGAATTTCCATAATCAAGATAGTATTCAACATTATTCACTGAGGAAAGGAAAGAGACAACCTGATGTATTTTTAGCTCTGTTGGGCATGCATGTTTATGGGCAGCTGGTCTTCCACTTATCTTTACACTTTCATTGCTCAGATCTATGTCTGGTCCCTTTTCAAGTTGAAAGATGAATGACTCTAGATGTATCATTTCTTCATCTTTATCTAGCTTTGTTCCTTCATTTCGGATGTTCAGTTTATCCTCAAATTCAACAAATTGTTCAATGTCCTCATCAGTTCCTTGCACATCAGCACTTAAGTGAGTATCTTCATCATCATAATCTAACATACAAAAATTAATCATTTCTAGATCACTTGACAGTAAAGGTGGGACATCTTTAGATTGACAAGAATACTCCCCTATTTCATGTTCAAAATACTGCTGGGGTGATGCCTGATTGTGCACAGCAAAAACATGATCCTCTATATCCTCTTCTTTCAAGAGTTGTTCATCAGATGACTCACATTTATCATTCAGTGTGGAGTCTGATTCTATTAACCTGTAACAATCTTGATTTTGATCATTTAATTTAAAGAAGTCAATCGTAACACTAGGATTTACTTTCTTTTCTGACTTCATTAGTTGCTATAGTGGGAACTTCATCAGTTTTAGTGCATTTTAATTTTGTCAATGCTTGTTTACATTTCTTTGCCAAATCATGTTCGTTAAAACTTTTCAGGTCAGATCCAGAGATTTCCTCTTGACAAATATTTCTTAGTAATTCCATATATTTATCAAATGTATCAAGATGAACCTCACTTTCCTTTTCCTTTTCATTAAATCCTTTTTGCTTATCATCTAGAAAAGGGACATGAGTTGTGATTTCTTCTCTGCATTTTTTAAGATATTTATACTTTTCACTAACTTTAATCATAGTTGGACCTTGACAAAAAGACTGATTTTTTTTCTTACCATCACTTGATTCCTGAAAAGAGATCTTACTATCCCTTATTCCTAGCATTGGTTCCATCTTTGTATTCTCTGCACATTTAATGACCGTTGACGCTGCATCCTTCTGTCGCTCAATAATCTCCTCATTTTCCTGCCAACTTTCAGCCTTATACACATCTGAGAGAGAGATTAGTCCTTTTAAATATAAATCTAACCTTGTAAGAAAAGCTAGACAATTAAGTTCACCATGCTCTGCGGACTTATGTATCCTACACCTTCCAAATAAGCCATAGCTATATAAATTTTTAGGATAAAGCTGTCTATTCAAAGCCTTCTGAAATGAAGGAATGTCAACTTGAAAACTGTCCCTATATGAGTCCATTGAAAATGGGACCTTCTTTTCCCCTTTTAGGCTTTTGAAACTTTATGTGATCCAACATATCTTAGAATATAGCATTTAAACTCAGAAAATCAACCCTAAATCAATTCAGGCCCTCCTTCTAGCACCAGAAAAACTGTTGGTGATTGTTTTGATGCAATCATAACAATTAAGTTAAAATTCACATATAATGAATTGAAACTATACTTGAAAGATAAGAAGGAATCATTTAAGATTCACTTAATCCCAAGTCTACAGTGGTCAAGTCTTGACCTGTTGGTCAAATTCAGTTGGTCAATGTGAAGCTGTAATGTTCAAGGGGCCTTACGTAATTTAAGGTTGCTTGTTGGTTAACTGGACTCAAACTATGCAAAAAGATCATGAATACAACAAGTTGTCTATTCCTTTTGCATGAAAATGTTTCTGTGCTGCAAATCTTTTAATGATTTTCTTGAATTATTGCAGCTTTCTTCTTTATACATTTATGAAAACTGTCTACTTTAAACTCTGTTATGCATACTCTTTCAAATTTGAGACAAATTTCCTTTAGATTTCTACGTTTTCAGTTAAATATTTCAGATGGATTGGGAAAAGTTAGAAAGATCTAATCTACACTTCATTTAAATCTACCAAAGGATCTAATTGTTCTGTTATGCACTATGTAAGTCATACAACAATTTGATCAAATCCACAGTAAAAACCTTAAATGTATATTCTGAGCATTTTCACAAACATACATTTAAAATTGCAAGCTCTCAGAGAAAATATTTCAAAACACAAAGAAGAGCAGGAGAACACTCAGAAAATAGATGCAGAACTCCAGATTCTATTGTATTAGAAACAAACAGTCATACATGATTTACAATGTTGGAATGACTCTTAGTTTCATTGATCAAACTACAGAGAACTTACAAGCTTTACAGATACAGTAAGGAAACCAGATGTTCCACGCACACCTTACTGCAGACAACAGGTGACCTCCTTCTTCTACTCTTGAACTCTATGCTAAACTACTAAAAAACTGTGTGTTCCTAAAATTCCCGTGTAGCCCCTGTGTAAAGTATTACAGTGTAGAGAGGCACAATATATAGACTTCTGATTGTCCTCACTATAGCAAAAACCCTAACTAAACCCCTGGTTCAAACCCCTGGTTACAACAATAAATGCTAGTGAACCAGTTTCCCAAAATATCTCTGAACATACATCAAATCTGGGCAAAATATTGCCCCTTCTGAGAAGCTCAGGCAGCTCAGTAGTAACTTCTGTTTGTCTGCTGCAGTAATGTTCTCCGCTGTAACTTTGTCATCCATTGGATGGCCCCTTTTGACTTCTTTGCACTTCATTCCTACTTCTTGCTCCTGAGATAAAATTTTCTTCCTCTGAGTGATGTCATCGTCATCAAGATTTAACCATCTCGCTCAACTATAAGCCTGCAAAACAAGACAGGCAATAAGTATCATTTCAACAAATGAATAGTAGGAGACCAAAATTTTTGTTAAAAAAAGCGGTGTGACTGAGCAAAATATATGGAAATCAGGTCCAAAATCAGCAGAAACTGCATTCAAAATGCACACAGATGCTCAAAATGCCATGGGTCAACCATCGCTGACCGGAAAAAAGCAATAGGCGCCAAAAAATGCATTTAAAACCCCTATCACTTTCCTCTTCCCACCCATCAGCATGACACTCACCATCGGCGAGTCCAAAAATACCCTGGCCGATGCTCGTTGTTTGGCCGATGGCCTTTTACTTCTTTCTATCGGACAGACCCTACCTATCAGCGAGTCCCAAAAAAGAGTGGCTGACATTCATTGTTATGCTGATGGCCCCTTTGTCGGTGTGATTATCGCTGAAGTAGCCTTCCGTCTATCTCTCCATCGGCTTGAGATCGCCCATCGGCGACTCACAAACTCCCTCTGCCGATCTCTTTACTCTGGCCGATACGGCCCTTTCAGTTTCCATCGGCAAAAGTCCCACCGAAGCCACCCTTGTTTGTTCTATTAGCATAACACAGTCGCTTCGCTTAGACAATTTCAAACTTGGCTGACAATGAAAGCTACGCCGATGATTCCATCATCGACGAGAGGCACCCCCATCGGGGAAATAAATCGAAGCTCAGCCGATAGCATATATTATACTGACGGCCATAAGCCATCGGGGAGACCATAATCCCCGGCGAGAAAAAAAACATAACATTGCCAATGGTAATGGTTATGCCGATAGCAATGCACACAACTCTTTTGATTTGCTAAGTCTCCACCTCCTTTTGCCCTTTCATCGGTGAAGGCAAAAAATGTCATTCTGAATGCCATTGTTACACCGATATCTGTTTCTTCCATCACCTTACATCTCTTATTCGACTAAGTCCATCTTCCCTCCATCGGGATGACCTTGCCTATATCCCGTCGATGGTTCTATTGTCTTGCTCCGATCATTGAAGGCTATGCCAATGGCCTTATATTCCTTATTTCCTCCTTGTTTCTTTCCATCGGCGAGAGACCCTTTATCGGCGAGGACATGAATTCCCCGGCCGATAACCTTTGTTTCACCGATAGCCTCATATCTTTGTATCGGCGAGGGCTCCGAGTTCTATACCGATCGCTATTGTCTGGCCAAAATGGCCTTAACACATAGGTCTTTCTTTCCCATCGGTATAAGACTCCTCGTCGGTGAAAGTTTATGACCTCACTCCGATAGTTATTGGTTATGCCGATGCCCTTTGCATCGGCGTGAGTTTCTTCATCGGTGAGGGCTTCGGATGTTGTCCCGACTATTGCTTGTTACGCCGATAACCTTTTATCAGCGTAAGTGTTGCTGACGCCGCATATCTTATGTTTGATCAGCGTGAGACCCCCCTTCAGGGAGACCATTTCAAACATTGCTGATGGCAATGGCTACACCGATGGCAAAAGGCCATCGATGAGAGACTCCACTTCGGCAAGACCTTTTCAAGGCACTCCGATATCAACTGTTATGCCGATGACCTCAAGCACTTGTATTCGCATTGTTGTATACTTTGTTGTAATGCTATAAGGCCCGCATGAAATATAGATTGCCCAAACATTTAAATGAACTAACTCTGTAAAATAACCCCTTGGGCCTGCCATTTTATAAGTGCATCTGTGCATTTTCCTATCAAACAGACAATTGTGAAATACAAAGTGGAAATCAAAAACATCAAACATTATAACCTGAAATCCAATAAGTATGCATATTTCAAAATTTTAATCGAATGCCAACAAGGAAAAAGACACACAACTGACACTCCCTCATGCAATACCTGATAGTACATTTTACCAAATTGATCATAACTTGCAAAATATGGCAAATTTCAAGATGGTTCAAAAAGCAACCCTGGGTCATTTTTCACAAGGAATCCAACCATATCATGCATTAGTACTAAAAATGTAATTTTCTCTATTTTGATGAAGGTTTGCAAACTTTTGACTCTTTTCCCTTTACCACCAAACAGATTAACACAAGCAGAAGCAAAAAAAGCAAAGCAACAGTAGGGGTCCTCATTTTGCTAAGGAATAAAATGGGGCGTGTTGTGAACATCACAACAGGACTTTGTATATTAGTGACTTTGCATGTAAGTGACCTTGTATATGCAACCCGATATACAAGCAGCTTTGCATATGCAACATACAAACCCTCCCATTGTACATTTTACTAAAAACATAAATATCTTGCAAAATATTGTGAATTTTAACATAGTTCAAAAAGCAACCCCCACTCATTTTGACAAGGAATTCACCCATATTCTGCTCTGGTACTTAATGCTATTTTTTCTTTGTCTTTAACAAGGTTTGTAACTTTCACTTTATTTTTCCCTTTTACCACCCAACAGACCCACACACAAAAGCAAAAGCCACAGCTACAACAGGGGCCCTCATTTTGCTAAGGAGTAAAATGGGGCGTGTTGTGAGCATCACAACAGTGCCAGGTCCTCTGGTTATCCTCCATTGTTCTTTTGACAATCCTTATGAGATTCTTATTTGTGGATTTTGCCAAACCATTACCCCGTGGGTAATAATTTGATGAAGTATTTAAATAGATTCCATTCTTCATAGCCCAGTCAGTTACTCTCAATCCAACGAAGGCTAAAGCATTGTCTGAAATGATTGATTCAAGTACTAAAAATCTGGATACTAAATCATAATAAAAGTTTAAAACAATATTTTCATTAGCTTCTTTCAAAGCCACTGCTTCAGTCCACCTTGTGAAATAGTCTATTGCTGTGAGTACCCATCTGTGACCTACACTTGATGGTGGGTTAATGGGATCTATATAATGAATGCCCCGTCTCATGAAGGGCTGTTCTACTTGAATTGGCTTTAGAGGTAAAGCTGGCAGCCTCTCTTTGCCTACAAAAATGGCACACTTTACACATTTTCTGGCCCATGCATGGGTATCTTTGAATAAGCTGGGCCAATAATAGCCAGCTCTCATTATCTTCTAGGTAGTAGTTCTTTGGGCAAAATGACCCCCTGCTGTTCCATCATGGAACTCATGCAACACCTTGTCAATCTGATCATGATCAATGCATCTTAACAACACACCATTAAAATATTTTCTGAAAAGAATATCATTGATTAAAACATAAGGAATAGACTGCAGTGTAAAATATCTCCTTTTAGCTCTGTCTATACCTATTGGGTACTCACTAGTTTACAGAAAATGAGTCATTTCTTTAACCCAACCTATTCCAACCACTGTTGTATCATTCTCAGGTACATCTTCAATGATCAGAAGCACTTCCTTCTTTTCTGTTTGATTTTCAGACCTAGCAGCAAGATGTTCACTAAGTCCTCTTCCCTTGACAAGCTTAGTTATCTTGATATCCACGTCATACTCCATGACTTTGGTAATTTAACTAGCCCTCTTCTTATTGACATCCTTGCTTAACAGAAACTCTTTCACACCAGGGTGGGCAACCATCAAATGTACCTTGTTAGAAATAAGATGCCTAAACTTCTTTAAACTCTTAACAACTACAAGGACACACTTTTCAATAAAACTATACCTCTACTCATACTCCTCTTGTCCTTGACTAAAGAAAGCAATTGGTTGTTTAAAGCCTTCATTTTGCTACTGTATTAGAATTGCAGAAATTGTGTCTATGCTACCATAAGCATACAAAATATAATCTTTTGAGAAATTAGGATTTACCAGAGTTGATGCAGCTGATAAAGCCTCCTTTATGGACTCAAAACTAAGTTTGCCCTCTTTTGTCCAGCTGAAGATTGCATTTTTCTTTAACATAGAGGTCAGCGGCTTTAACAAGTTTGCAATATTAGGTATAAATTTTTGCAGAAAATTAATTCTGCCTATAAAACTTTGCAACCCTTTCTTGTGGCTGGGTAAAGGCAACTCTAGAATAGCTCTTACTCTTTCTGTATCAATGGTAACTCCCTTTTTTGACACAATGTGTCCTAGAAGTTTGCCTTCATGAACAAAAAAAATGCATTTTTTAGGATTGAGAGATATACTAAATTCTCTACATCTCTCAAACACTTGTTTCAAATGGGATAAATGCTTAGCTACATCCTTGGAGAAGACTGTGATGTCATTAAGGTATACAAGTACCAATATGTAAAGTAAACCCTTAAAACCCATATCCATGGCTCTCTGAAAAAGTAGAGCTAGCATTTGACAGACCAAAAGGCATTCTTTTATAGGCCATGGTGCCCCATTTTGTGGTAAAAACAATTTTAAACTAATCCTCCTCCTTAACTAAAATTGATTATAATCGAAATATCCATCAAGTAAGGAGAATCTTTCTGAACCAGCCACTACTTGCAGGATATGCTCCATTGAGGGTAGCAGGTAGTGATCTTTGAAGGAAGCTCTATTTAGGTCTCTAAAGTCAACACAGAGCTTAATTTCTCCATTCTTCTTCCTTACAGGAACAAGATTAGAGACCCAGGATGTATGCTTGATCAGGAAAATGATAATTCCCTCAACCAGCTTGGTTAATTCCTTAATCATCAGAGGCTCAAGTTTCGGGTTTAAAGGTCTCTATTTCTACCTTACAGGTTTTGCACTTGGCTCTAATTCTATAGTATGTTGGGCAATTTGGGGATTGAATCCCTTTAAATATGAATAATCCCAACCAAATACAACTTTAAATTCTTGACAAAGAGCAATAAATGCTTTCCTATCTTCAGGTGAACAAATCTTACCAATTCTAAGGAGCTTACCTTTTAAAATTTTCAACTCCTCATAATGTTCCTTTTTGACTTGCATGATGGTCTTGTTCTTTTTCAGTTGATCATCAGTGCCAAAAATGGATTCCAAGGTTACCAAACCCCTGGGCATCTTATTAGTCCTTAACTGAATGACTTGATCTTCACCTATTGCTGCTCAAGCTTTCCTTGATTCACTATAGAAAACTCATCTTCCTCTAATAGAAAATGTAAAACCTGCTCATCACTTTCAAACACTTGCCAATGAATATTATTGTTAGGGATAGATGGCCTAGCAACAATCTTCACATGAGGCTATACCTTTTCCCTCTGAATATCACCAGGAATGTCAAATTGATCCCTAATTGTAGCTAACCTATCAGCATGATTATCCTGACTTCTTGGAATAGAAACTAGATTAAAGGTATCAAACTCCTTAATCATGTCCCACACCCTCTGTTTATAAGATTTCAAAACATTATTTTTTGTAAAATGTAGCCCTCTGATTTACAATAAGCTCACTGTCACCATATACCTGCAAGCAGCCAATCTTTCTTTTCCTTGCCCACTGCAAACCTTGAATTAATCCTTCATATTCAGTAGTGTTATTAGTACATGAGAAAACAAAACATAAAGTAGAATAGTATCTGTCACCTTGTGAGGACACAAGCATTGCACCTCCACTAGACCCATTCCTACTCCTAGAGCAATCAAAGTACATTTTCCATACCTGATCTTGCTGTCTTATCTGCTATTCTGCACTCTTTACAAGGATTATCCACAATATTTTCTATTGCCCACTCTTTTAATAGCACTTCTGGTATACTTTTAGTTTGTAGCTCTTGAGCAGCAACAAGCTCACTATCATCATAAATAATGCAATTTGCATTAACAATACTTGGCATATAAGGCTCGATGTGATCATTGGCAAGCAATTCTGATTTTATAGTCACTTTTGTACCATATTGGGTCATAGAAAACATGTGGGACCAATTTGCAGACAAATATCCTCCTATTTTGGCAGTGAACTCTCTTGACAAACACATGGAAAAATAAGGAGGTAAATCAATAATAAACACCTCTTGGGAGATGGAAACATTTGGACAGGCATGCAATGTTAGACCTAAGTCCTTAATCACACCTACAGTGTTGACAGATGTACCATCTAGCTACAGTATGCCTTTCTCAAGGGGCTAGTATTTTAGTCCTAACTAGTCTATAATTTATTTTGGCATTATAGAACTACTTGCACCACTATCCACCATGCAGTTATGTACTAATTTATCTCCTATTATCAATGACACAAAATGGAAGTGGTTTAGCACCCTTACTTGGCTGTTTACTAATGTCCTGGGATGAATTTGTAAGGACAACCCTAGCTGGGTCAACTTTTGCATCATTTGACACTTTTAAATCAGATAAGATAGATTGTAAAATCTCCTTTTGACCTGAGATGGCTAAGGAATCCCACATAGAAATTGTCACATTCATTTTCTTCATGTTTTCAATGATATTAAAAGGTGAAGTAACATTTACCTTTTGGTGTGACTTTGCAGTAGCAGTATCATCCTGAATACGAGGTTGTTCTTTGGTAGCTCCTTAAGCACATTCCTTTGCAAAATATGAGGGATCTGGGATGTAGAAGGATTAGCAGGTCCTTTTCCTTTGTTTGCTACTTGTTCTATCTCATAACTCCTCTTTTTATCTCTTGTATTTACTGCAACTGAAGTATCATATCTGTTTAGACCACAAAACTCATCTCCTTTCCAGTTTAGAAAGGCAGTATCATTTTGAGGCTATTCTTGCTACTGTACAACCGCATCATTAGGTGTGATTAGCTATGAAACTACAACATTTTGTACCATTAAGGCCTGATTTATAACTCCATTTGAGTAGGTTGCCTGACTATGTCACTGATTGCAAGGAAAACACCATTCATACTCAGCTGCGAGGTTGTTTTGAACCAGAACAAGATCTCTAACTGCATTAATTGGTGCCAGATTATAAGGCTGAAAAGGCCTTTGATTTACATTCTACCTTGTACCCTAGTAATTGCCTTGGTAAAGTGGCCTATTAGCTTGGTATGGCTGGTTTTGTCCTTGATAAGGCTAATTTTGCCCCTGGTTTGCTTGTTGATATGGCTGTCTATTTTCGGATTGCTACTTTTTAATATTCACTAGCTCATTTCCAAAAGTTTGTAGAATATTTTCTATCTTCTATTGGCAATTTTTTTATCTCTCTTAACTCTTGTGATGAGCTAGAAGCAGCAGCCTCAGGGTTGGTAGCATTTGGTAACGCTGCTACAACAGGTAAAGGGGCAAAAGATGGAATTGGTAAAGGCATTGAAGGCTGAATTTTGGGAAAAATGGGCATTAGAGGCTTGGGAGCTATTTTTCTAGCCTGAATCAAGCTATTTTCCATTCTAATTGCTATTTCATAAGCATCAGGTAAACTTGTACCTCCCATTGATTGTATCATTATTGAAATGTCACTATTCAAAGATTTAAATAGTACAGAAATGCATATTCTGATGAGGGCCTTACCATTATAGGAATTCTATCCCATTCCTCTGAAACTATAAGTTGAAGTCCATCATTTTCTCTTGAGGAGCTCTCTTTATTGTAGTCATCTGTTCCACCAGTGATAAGTTATCAGACTTATTCTAAAACTATTTATGTAATTTAGACCTAAAATCATCCCAAGTTCCAATGGTTTGTACTGGTAGGCTCCTGAACCACTGCAAGGTTTTCCCTTTAAATGAGCCAGCTAGTAGCCTCATGGCTACATTCTCTTGGGTAACATGATGAACTCTACATAGAGAGGCCATGTCTCTAATGTGCTCAATTGGGGTAGTTTGATCCTCCCCAGTGTAAAATGGTATACTCTTCAAGGCCACCATGGCTATATCATTATACTGTGTTAAGTTTAATGGGCTACCCCCATCAAATACCACAAATGACTGATTCCTTGCCATTGGAACAGATGGAGGTGGATTTGCTTGAACTGGTACATGAGATACATGTACTGCTGGTCTAAAACTTGGTGGGGTTGACTCAATTCTTGTTAAAACTGGAGTTCTTCTCACAGTTTTACTTCGTCTTCTAGGTGGAGACAACTGTAAGTAATCAAAATAACTTGAACTCTGGGTTTGTATCCTTTTCATAAAAGTATGATAGCACTGATCTACTTGTCTTTTCTACAGTATGAATCGCCAGATAGGCAGAAAATGCCTCTTAAAGGCCAAAAAATGCTAGCAGCATATCAAGACCAGTAATATTCATGAAACATAAGCACTGTTTAGATTCGAACATTCCCACTGGGTGTGCCAAAAATTAATACCTAAATATGCACCTTGACTAATTTGGAGAAATTAGTCTATTTGATGAAACATGGGAAGACCTCTAAAGCTATGGGTCACTTTATAAGTAGAGGTCAACCTCCGGAGAAGGATGACTTCCTCAACTGGTTATCACCTAAACTAGTAATTTCTTGTAGAGAAAATGGAAGGAGGAAAACATAGAAAAATAAACTGAAAAACTAAAGCAAAAGGGTGATACACTGAACTGACAAAGACGATAAAATTTAGACTTGTTTACACTTAGCTTGAACTAATGAAAATGAGGTTTCGCACAATCTGTTATGGATACTTTTGCATAAATATTTCACTAAAAGGTTCAAGGATAAAATAACTTGTAAAAGGAAAAGAACTTCACAATTAACAAGTTACATGCATTTACTAACACAAATAGTAACCTGCATCAGCTTACTACTATAGCAAACGTACAATATATGAGACAAAGTTACAAGGAAACTAAGACAATTTCACAGATAACTTGATCAATCATTCAATGTACACAAGATTGCAATAATAAAAGAAAGGCAAGAGTTTAAATCACCAGAAGTAACTAAGACATTCACTGTATTCCATGTCCAACAATATCTAAAAATGAGTTACAAATTTGCCAAAATGTAGAGAAAGGATCCAAAAAACCACAAGTCTCTCTCATTGCATAATTAGAACTAAGTACAATAGAGTCACAAAAGTGACTATAACCACCACTATCCAAGTGGTTCCACAAAAGAAGGAATGTCAAACTGATTTGGGTCAGATGCCCAGAAAAAGCCTAAAATTTAGGGCCTATATCCTCTCCAAAAGTGCCCAAAATACAAGAAAAAGTCCCTTAATACTTAGTCAAACATAATGATTCACGAAAATAGGTACAAAAGGACTCTAAGAGCCATCAAAACACCCCTAGATACCCTCTCCAACTGTCAAATCAATCAATAACTATACAACTGCTTCCTTACTTAGTCAATCTCCTCCAAAAACAAACATCTATTCCTTTGACATGTGTCTACCACAATCTAAGTACATAGTCTCCAAGATAATAAGATCTCACTCCATATTCCACTTGCATTAAAAAATAACAATAATCCTTAAAAGATTTATAAGATCATCTTTTCAAGGTTATTGTTTAACATTAGATGTCTCATGCCAAGAAAGAAATAGCACCGAAGTGCTCACATTAATAAAAGGGAATAAGTCTTAATCATATTTTATGACAACCCTGTAGCATTACCTAGGCTTCACAATATGTAATATTGTTGACCACGGCTTAAATGATAAAAGGAAATAAAACTTAAAGAAAAGACAAAAGAACCCTTAGGTTCTTAGGGCTTCGAAACCCTAAATGCCGAAAAGGCATTTTTTGCCCTCACTTTGTATTTTACAAAGTTGACATTTTGCTCTCTGCCCATTCTTCATGTTGTTGACAAGGGTTTGATGTCGAGACTTCCTATAGGTGATTCAAAAGCATTCCACTATGTTTTTCCACCATTTTCTGCTACAATAGCTTAAGGTAAGCATGACAAATCTGGTTCTTTGGAAACAAAAATGCAAATCTCATTATTTTCTGTAGCTTTTCCTTTACTGTATCTGATATATATCTTTGTATTTTTCCATGGCTGCAATGGATGATTTTATTCTATGCACAAATGATTGTGTTTTAAAGCATAAACTATAGAAAATACTAAAATCTGTCAATTCTACTTACTGCATATGATGCTCTCTGCTACTCTTTCATGCATGAGATAGATGATTTTATTTTATACATAGGTGATTGTATTTCAAGGCAATAAGCTATAGAAAATACTAAATTTTGTCATTTCTGTGTCATTTCTTCTTACTGTGAATGATGCTGTAGCAAGATATATCATTTTTGTTCAAAAACCCTTCTCTCTGCCCCTGGAAATTTGTATATATAGTCTTTTCTCATCATGAGCTGACTGTAACTTTGCATTTTACTCCTCTGAATAGCCATGAAAAACACAACTATCTGGCCTTTTAATGCAAGCATAAGACATCTTTTACTGAAGAAAGAAAAAAATTCTTTTTGCTAGGTTTTCTACAGAAACCAAACCCAAAGTCTATTCTGAACAACCATGAAAAAATGGCAACAATTGAGGCTTCTTTTTCTTGATCTGATACTTCCTTCTCTTTAGTCACAGCTAGGGTTTTAAGAAAGACTCCCTATTCATTCCTATCGAGATGATAAATATAAGGAAAAATGAGAGGTTTGACTGTATTTTTTTTTGTTTTTAGTATTTCATATTTGACATACCCAATGCTATTTTGTAGCTTTGTTTGTGACTACCCAAGTTCGAAGATCTTGATCTCCACAGTCTCTCACTGTCCATGCAAGGCTTTTGCATCTGTTTTGAATGGTTAGACATAGTTTGCATGATATTGATATAGACCTTTTATAAATGACTAGGGTTTTCTTTATCCTCTGTTGGAGTCTCTGTTCAAGCTAATCCCTATCCTAAATGTTCTGTTGACTATATAGATTCATTCATATGTACCTTACTCTGACTGTCACAAGCTCCTTGGTTCAAACTTGACTAACTTATGATCACGATGACCCTTTAAGTTCTAAAAGTGCAATCCTTTTTATTTAAGCCTTCAAAAATAACATGCTAGACTGCCACATTCCCTCATAATTGTTCTATGATGGCTTTATGACATTCTTTTATGTGATTGCTTCTTCCACCCTATGACAGTCACTGAGATACAATTGTTTCCCATATGCACACAATCATTCTTAACATGGTAGGTAATGGATTTGAAACAATGCTCTCTCTTGGCACCTCTCTACATGCTGTTTCTTGTGATGTTGCTATTCATGACAGTCCCAATGACTGTTTTGTCACTATCATTTCTACTTTTCTCACTTCTCTCATTGAACAACCTCATGCACTTTCCTTCCATGGACTATCCCCTACTCTTCGTCACTATGTGGGCTCTTTTGTTGGGTAGGGTTTATGCAAGTTTTATAGATTTCATACCACAAACCCTTGACTGACTGCCTGCCCCTTATGATGCTGTCAATAGTCTTTCTTCATAGTAAAACATGGAAAGTGGTACATGACAAAAAAAAACACCAATAATGTAATGTATCCATTATCTCTATCCCTTGTGAAAGCTTGCATAACAAAACTTCTAAGTGCCTTCACAGTAGTCTACTATGGCCATATATCCCAGATTTTGTGAAGATGTCACCAAATCATAGCCTCAAGTGTTCTTATTCTCCTTTTGCCTTATCATCAAATACTGGACAAGGATAAAAAAAAATCAGCTGTCCTCTCAATGATGCAAAGTCATTAGAATTTAGTAGACCTCTGAAACATCCTTCATAGTGTTTTGTCACTATAACAATTTTTGTGCATGAATCTTAACTCTTGAACACAGTCTTCATGACTGTCAAAAACAGTCCTCTAAACTGCTCCTTCATGACTATCAAAAATAGTCCTCTAAACTACTCCTTCATGACTGTAGAAAAACCCTCAAAACTCTTCATGGTCTTTGCTCTCACTTTAAAATTCTCATGACTACTTTTCATTCTTGTGCAGGTCTCTTGAAACATTCTCATGCCTTTTGGAGCTGCATGAACTCCACTCATTGATAGAGACTCACTGTCCATACAATGCTTGATGATCTTGTCTATCAAACTATTACTTTGTCACTATGTTGACTGCTCAATATTTCTTTATGGCTGCTTATTTAAGCTATTCTGAGACTTCATTACTGTTTCATTACTAGGACAAAGATTACTCCTCAACAAGAGATAATTATCCCCTTAATGCTCTAAGACTACTCTAAGTCTCATGATTGCAGTTCCATCTTTTATGACAGCTATTATAGGACTATTTTTAAATTGACTATTGTAACTATTTTCATTCATTAAATGACTATTTCTGAAGATGCTTATGAAAGATGTTGCTTCTTTCTCATGTGATAGTCATTAATGATTGTCTCCTAGGTCATGAGCTAACCGTCCCTAATATTTCAGTATGCTTTGACTAATGATGCCTACACACTGTCTATCAATTAGCCTTTCTACTTATGAAATGACTGTACTCTGCATATGATGAGTACATATGAAATGCTTCTACAACACTTATGAGGTCAGCTCAACCCTTGTGGGAGCCACATTTTTTCCCACTAAGAATATAGTCTAATGAATCACTTAGAAACACAATTTCACCTGCATCTACACATGAAGCAAGCTTGTTAGAAAATAAGTGCATACTTTGGATGTGTTTGATAACTGGCTTGTTTCCTAGGACCTCCAAAGTATACATTTCCTGTTTAATGCATATTGAGATGAATATATGCATGCATAGGGTGAATGTGTATACAATGTTGGTAATCAACCATTGCTTAGAGTATTGCTCTAATACCATTGTTTAATTCTCTTGCAGGGACCAGGAGCTAGGTGAAATCCAGTGACTCGAAACTACAAAATTCATCTACAACCTCCTCAGGAACACATCAAACTAGTCAGCCAGGTAATGAATGGTTACCTTTCCTTCTAAGCACATTCATTTCTCTTTATTACTTATTCATGTATATGTTGTTCTCAATTTGTGTTTGAATAAGCAATAGTCAATCTCACGGCTTGTGTGAGATAATGAACATTCTTACATTCAATAAAGATTACTCAAAAGATTTATGTAAATCTTTTCTCTATTACATGCACTTGTATAAATGCAATGATCTGTTATAATAACCTTGTAATCTTTTCTAATTTTTCTATTTATGCAATTGAATGTAATGAAGGAAAGTAAAAATATACCTCATATCTTCAGTTTAAAATCAACAAACTCCACCTGATTGAGCTATAGTAAAAATTTGGTAACAACCTTGAGGTGATATTAGAACTATTCAAGCCCTAGATCTAGTTGAAGAATAGCTACCATCAGATTCTAAAATTCAAACATCATTTGAAATTTCTACTTCGATATTTCTATGATCAATAGATTCTTTACTGAAAGGAGAAGAACCCTCTATCACCATACTCTCATCTAAACTTTCATCTAAATTTTCATTTGAATTATCTAAACTCTCATCTAATAAAATAGAAGTGTTTTCAGTGGTCAAGAAATAATTACCCATCCATGAAGACTCAAATAAAATTTGAGCTTTTGGATCTTCAGATTGAGTAATAATATAATTTGCTTCCCTTTCAGGAAGCAATTTTTGCATGACACCTTTGATAGGTATCCTTGCCTCAGACAAATCCATATTTAGTTCTCCTCCTACATCCTTAGAAAAATTACGTCCAAACAAAATACCATAAGAAGCTAGAACATCAGCAACTAGGATGATCATCTTTATTCTCTTCTCTAGAAAAGCTGCGAATGCAAATTGTGCATCCTTAATTTGACCTAATAAAGGCACTTGTTTATTTTCCATCTAAAAGCACCTTTGAAAGGTCTTTGTCAAGGTCAGCCTTAGGGCATCAGCCACCTTAGTAGGCATGACATTATCAGAAGCCCCTGAATCTATGATACAATTGCTTACCTTGCGGCCATTGACTAATAGAGAAACATAAAAGGGTTCTATTTTCCTTGGAGCAACAAGGGGAGTATTGACTAGGTTATTCTGGTTAGACCTATTCTTTAAAAAGTCATGAACAGTCTTGGAAGAATCTTGCCCTGTAGGGGCAACCTTGTTTTTAACAAACTTAGCTAACCTCTCAAATTGGTCAGGGTTAGCCTACAAATATTCTACCTCAGACATTTGAATTTTAGTTTTCCTAGCATAGTCAATTATATCAAAAAGTTGAAATGAATTTGACATAGAGGCAGGGAAACCTTCATTCTAAGGTTTAGTTGGGGTAGTATTGGTCTAAGGAATAGCAGTAGAGGAAATAGGAGTGTTAGAAGAACTTACTTTCTTATCAAGAACCAGATCCCTTGCTTGAAAAGGTAAAGGAGTTCCTCATTTAGCAATTGAAATCACTGGTTGAGGATCTTCTTTTGATTTTCCTTTATCATCCGTTTGTTGATTTGACTGATTTTGAGATCTGGTAAACACAACATATGTCCCACCATATGCTTCTTCTCCTCTTCCTGCTTCATCTTGATAATTCAAGAAACCAATGGTAGAGTTGCCACCTAATTCTTGTTCTCCTATAAAAAGATTAGCATTATTTTCCTAATCCAAGTCAGATTGGAAAGAATTATCCTATTTAGATTCATAGTAGCCAACTGCTGAATTGATTGGCGGAGCTTCCAAACCCATCTTTCCTTGAATAGGAGGAAGAAGATTTTGTTGCCCCTGATTTCTTGCAACATTGCCTTGATATGAAGTATTTGGAAATGTCCTCCTTGGTATGTCCCGATAAGTAGGATTAGCCTGTCTTAACAAAAAACTTACCTCAGGAAGCTGAGTGTTGATGAAGAAACATTTAAGATTCTCTACCATTGGTTGGGTGGTTGTTGGAATCCTATTTGTCAATTTGTTGAACTTGGTGATGAAATCTTGCATGGGTTCATATGGTTCTTTCTTCATCTATGTTACCTGTGCTAACAAAGCATGTGCATCTTCCTCAGGTTTAAACCTAGCTTCAAACTTGGTTTTAAGAGTATTCCAACTGGTTATGGTTTGGGCCTGAAGATGATAAAACCAGTCTGCAGCAACACCTTAAAGTGTTTCTACAAAAAGTCTCACAGCTACATCTTCGTGTTCCACCCCTAGTACACCACAAGCTATACAAAAAGCTGCAACATGTTCATCAAGGTGAACTTTACCATCACCATAGAATTTTGGGAAATTATTTCTTGAACTATGGGGTAGTTTATACAGTTGTGGTGTCAAATTCAAAGGTCCAAAAGTATTACCCCATGAGCCTTGAGCCGCCATTATGCACTGATTGAAAGGTGGGATGACAAACCTTTGTGGAACTTGAATAGATAAAATTCTATTAGTATTTGGGTTGCAAGCTTCACTTGGTATAGGGGACCTGGCATTGGTAGGAGGAAAACTCCTTATTCATTGAAGCTAAGGTTTTGGAGGCAAAAGACAAAAATTATTTTACTGCATCAACTCAAACACATGATCGATAATTCCTTGAGATCTCTTACTTCTTGTATACCTTGAGTCTGCCATAATGCAATGTACTTAACAAATATTTATAAACAACTTAAAACAATGGACGAGGATGAAATGCTTCAACTCAAAGTGTGAGGCTCCAAGTTGCACATTCTTCACTAGTGTAGTCACCAAAAAACTATTGGGTGAATATTTTGTCATTAACTAACTAACGACAGAATGGTTATATCAGCCACAACTATGATGAGAAATTTCTCTCCTCTCAGCAAGGGGAGGTTCCCTTTTCTAACTATTTCAAACTTATTTACCATAAAACTTAGGGGTGAATCAATATCATCCATTTCTCTTTTTTTAGAAATGATGTTTACAATGCCCAATACAAAACTTAAAATAATTTATTATTTGAAAAGTACCTACTTGTGTTGATAACCAAGAAACCCATGAAAACACAAAGTTCCTCGTTGCTTCTTATGCCAAATGAAAATGAATGACTTCAGAATAAAGTGCATCTCAAAGACTTCACTATATGCTGAGATAATAATGACACGATCACGAACAATAATTTGCAACCCAAATTCTTCAAATTACTTTTCATTCACAAACTTAAACTCTAATTTCAAATTTGATATAGTAGCACAAAGTGTACAAATCTAGATTTTAATCACCTCTCAAACACTTGATATTCATGATCACAATTCAAACATTCATATAAAATCATGTGATAGAAAGGACATAGGAACAATTCTATACAATTCATAAACTTGCTCCAAGACAAAGATTGGATGCCAACTTTGCTTCTGAATATTGCTTGAAAAATTGATTTATAGAATAAGCTCAAAGTCTCAAATTGCTCTTCAAAATAGCAATGCTTTGCTTCAATAGTCAAAAGATAAAAATTACGATAGAGGCCCTCTTTATTTATAGGGAGGAGCCTAGAGAAAAAATAGGAAAATTATAACTAATTTGACTTATTCAAAAATAGGAGTTCTTATTGACTTGGGACTTCCTATATTTTTACATGTAATTACATGTGGGCAATGTACATGCAAAAGTGTCCAAAACTAAATGAAAAGTACATATGAAAACATAAAATAAAATAAGTTATAAAAAGCTGCATCAACTTGTATTGTCATCTTTCTTCAAATGAGCATCATACATAATAAATGCTACTTGCATCCCCACACTCTCTGGACTGACGATATTCTTGAAAATCATCCGTGCCTTGATCACTATATCCCTTACCATTGTGATAGCCTTGGCATGACTATTTAACTTAGCCTTTAGGTTATCTAAAGTTAACTGGTTTTCCAGAATGTCATCCATAGAAGAAATTGAAAAGGTTTTATCTTCAAACTCCTTTTGAAACATGTTTTCAAACTCTTGGATCATCTCATCCACAAGAAGAAACTGATGATCTTTAGATACCAAATTACATGAAAGCTCCTCCAACTTATGTAAGAGACTAATGTCACTTTGGTCACTCAACTCCTTGGCACTTTCCAAATCCTTGATCAAGTCTTTTAAAACATTGCTTCGATAAGTCAATGCTTCCTTAGTTTCCACATATGAATCCCCATTTGGAATAACGCCAATTGATATCATAGTATTTATCTTCAGCTTATTCATTTTTGTCCATTTCCATAGCTTTCATCCATATATTCAATATCCTGAGAAATAATATCAACCAAGTCATCAAGCTCTGCTATGATCTTCTCCATTTTACCTATCTTTTCAATTGTCTCTATAAGAAGAGACACTCTTTGCACACACATCTTTTCCAAATACTCTTCAACCACTTTTCCTTTGAGGTGAGTCTTCTCAGCTTTTTGAATGACAGGGTCTTCTACAGAAATAGCTTCAGGAGTTATTGACTCTAATGTCAGAGTAATTTGCCTCACTACTGCAACCAGCTATTCTACCATTACCTTGTAGTGATCCTTCATTTCATTTTCCTGATCAAACTTTTGAATTAATGAATCCAGTACATATTGCATATCATCTTTTGTACTTTCATGCATGATCTTTCGAAGTTTAATTCTAGAAATGGAGCAATCATTCATACTAAAATTCTCAATAGTGGCATCCTATGATGGTTGAGCAATCTCCACATATTTATGGCCTTTATCCTCTAGAAGTTGAGAAAGAGTTTTAGGCTTCTTTTGAGTTTTTGCTTTCACTGGCACCAACTTACCAAAATCAAAGTCATCTAGAGATAGAGCTTGTTTCTTTCTCTTGGTTGTATATGCTTAAAGCCATGGAGGTAGCATTGATGTACTAACATTCAGATTAGGACCCATTGTTGGTGTAGAAGGAACTGTACCCACATTTGAAGTAGAAATGATAGGAGGAGTATTGGTAAACATTGCACCTAGCATATCCACATTTAAAACTTGCTCAGTACCCAAAATAAAATGATCAAAGATTGTAGAGTCCCCAATGTCAAAAGAGGATGAAGACAAACTAGGAATTGATCGGGAAGAATGACGGACATTATCAAAGGCAACTTGGGGATTATCAAAAATTGTCTTTGAGGATGATGGTGACTTAGAAGATGGAATATTGATGGATGAAACTGGGGTATTAGGAAGAATAGACAAAGGAACTGAAATAGATACATTGGGAAGAGGAGAAGAGGCTTCAGTCTCTTGTGGCACATCCCTTTGTGGAGACATGGCTTCATCCTGTAAATATTCATGACCTTCTCCTTCCTCTTTCTCCTATTCATCTCTTTTCTCCTCTGAAGATTTATCTTCAATATCCATCTCCTTGGTAGCTTGCTCACTAACACACTATTCTTCAACTTCCATTTCTTTAACCTCAGACTCTTCCACTGAGACTTTGGCCTCCTTCCCTTTGGACACAAGTTTGATCCTTGGTTTGGAAACCTTGGATGTGCCTGGTGTATCACTTTTATTCTTTGTTCTCAACTCTACCTTTTTACCTATTTGCTCTAAAACCTCCTCTTCAAATCCTATTATAAAATCTTTCAAAAGAATACCTTTGCTCTAAAGCGACAGATTGGTATTAGCCAGAATAGGCTCAAACCTTTTCCTCAAAGAAAATAACTCCTTTTACCACTGTGTAACAGGCAAGGGAGAGTTAGCAATATTTTGATTGACATAGCTCAGATTAAGAACCTCTTCATTATCAATCATATCCTCTAGAATATTAGCTAGATGCAAATATTCAATTTGATTTAGAGTCAACCTACTGTAATCCAACTTTCTGATTTCTTCTTCTATTCTCAAATCAGCCCAGATATCTTCAACCATTGGCTCATGAAATTGGGTCTTTCTCTTTATCCTGTCCTTTACCCCCCTGTAATTAAAATGAAGTCTCTTCTTGAACATCTTCATTGTGACCATCTACATTTCTATTTCCATTTCCTTGGCCTTAGCAATAGTTGCCATATAATACCTACCAATCTCAATAGGAAACCTAAAATGAGGCTTTTTCAATTCCATCTGTTTGTTATAGACAACAATCATTTGTTGGCACAACTCCATTAGGATAAGTTTATCAGAGGGGAACTTTGGAAGCATATAGGGATAACCCCGTTTACCATTGACCAGGCTTCATCTGAAACTCTTCTCTGTTCCAATTGAGGATCAAAAAGACACAAGAAAATAGCAAAGAAGGCATCATTCACCCTTCTGAAATGATGAATTGACCCTTCCAAAGTGAGTTGAGGATAGTACTAATAACCTGGTACAACTCTCCTCTCTCGATCAGATGTTAAGCCTCAAAAGCTTCTCATAGAAGCTACTATATACACCAGGTAAAAAGTCATGTAGAACTTTGAAGTAGTTGACACTTTAGTTAACTGCTTATTAAGAGCATTACTAATTTTTTCACCCCAAAAGATATTCTTCTCACATTGGAGTATGATCTTGATGTATAGATACATCCATTCATGAAAAGTTGATGATGAAGAGAGACCCCTAACTCTACTGAGAAGAGTTATCAAGTCACCCACTTCCTCTACAAATTCACTTCTGGTGAAACTCCTGGGCCATCTAGACAAATTAGGTCTAGCAGTCTTGAGCCATTAAGTGTTTATCACCTTTTTTGCCTTTTCCACATCCTTGTCATACTCTCCTTGGGAAATTGAGAAATCTAACTCTGCATAATCTTCTACTATCGGACACATGAACACCTTATCTATGAATTCTAGATCAAGTCTTATAATCACATTCCCATGGGCATCAACCACTGCTCTGGTATCTTTATTGTAGAAATGAGCACATTGAAGAACAAACTATGTATTGTGTGCTACCACTGGAAATGAAGCCACTAGATGAATGTTGCTCTTCACAATCTTCTGTATAGAGGGACTAGGTTTATCTGACTTCGTTCTCTCCTTGAATTCAACCATGTCCACATGGCCAATCTCTGTATCCTATATCTCATCAACATTTAAAGTCACCAATGTTACAGGAAAGATGCCTTGATATTTGTACTTCATGGCTTTGGCTTTCATTGGAGATAGATCAGTCATTTGGGAAGAAATCTCCTTTAGATGAGTTGAAGACCTTGGCAGGTTGTAGGAGAAACTGTAATCAAAGAGTCATGATCTTGTAGTTAGGGGAAATACTGGCAATTTTGGGAAACTGTATATTGTTGATCATGACTAGAGGAATGATCTTGGAAGGACTAAAGGACAAGTGAGTTGAAAAAATGGATAAAAGCATGCTCAAGAAAGTGATTCAGAAGATTCTCTAGAGTTAGAAAAATTTAGGAGAGTGAATGCACTGGTGACAAAATTTGCAACCCTTGCATGTCAAAGAGAGTTGTAGGTGTCAGGGTGGCAAATTTCACTCCCCCTATGTATGATAGCATTTGAAAGGTATAGTGCATAAGTGGCATAATTTGCTGCTTCTACATGTAGGATGATTTTGGATGTTTAATGGTGGTGAATTTCACCGCCTTTACATCAAATGAAGGAAATGCGGGGTTTTATGTCCAAGAGGCAAAATTCGCAGCTCTCACTTTAAGCTTTAAACTAAAAAACACGTGTAGGGGTAGCTAATTTCACTGCCCTTACAATTGTTGTATTTACTAGGGAAGATCATATGTATTGGCGGTAGATTTTACTGCCAATACACTACCAAACAAACAAGAATGTGAGGGTGGCAAATTTTGCCGTCCTTACATTTGAAGATAAAACTTAAAACAAAAACTCTCTAGAGGTGACGATTCAGCTTGGAAAAAACCTAAGACCTAATTAAAACTAAAAAGATAGGTTTTGAAAATTGGTGAATACTACACTTAGGGTTTCAAAATGATTTATAGAAAGACATAAACATCAATTGATTCACAAATATACAAAAATGATAACTTTAAACAAAACAAAATGATTTAAAAATTGCAAACAAACATATTTATTACACACAGAAACCCTAGAAAGAAAATAAAACAAAAAACAAAAAATAAAGACATACCTGTAAGAAATGACCAAAACTCTAGGCGCGACCACGAGGAACAAATCTACCCACACCAAATGAATCAATAGTTTGATCGACATTAGAGGAGGTCAGATCTATAGCACATGAGGTTTTAAACAAGAAGTAAATGAAAATAACAAACAAAAAGTGCTTAAAAGGTTTTTAAAAATTATATTAATCTCTGGCACAAGTGCCTTTAATGCGAGTCAAGTTCTCTTGATTCGTCTAGGATCTATTTGAGCAGTGAAATTCACCGCCTCCACATATAACTAGGTCGACATGCATGGGTGACAAAATTTGCTACCTCTGCACTTAGAAGCAAAAGACAAGTATGTTATAGTTGTGAAAATTACCGCTTCAACACAAATTTAGATAAAAACAAAATGCATGGGAATACAACTCAAAAACTAAAATATGCAATGGCGGCGAAAAGTGTCGACTTTGGATGTACACAAAAATTCTAGTGCAGTCACGGTAGGAGGGTTCACATATTAAACTATCCAAACTATGCAGTGAGAGTAAACACAATGGAAACAACTCAAAGAAATGAAGCAAATGCAGATTCAGTCCTTCGATATATCATAGAATTCAAATAGAGATCGACTGGCAACATGCGTGCTTACAATTTGGCTCACAGGATTGATTACATATATGTGCAAGATAAAGCTTTGGAGCTCCTTCACACAAAATTTAAACTATTATATCTTTCTTATGGGGTGAGTGCAAGATCATGATGGGCCAAACAGTGGCAATGGAGAAAATACAAGTGTTGGATGAAAAAATGCTAACATTTAGACTAATATTTAGATTTGGATGGAAAGAGTGTTAATATTTCTAGATCAAATATGGATTCCCTCCAAAAATGCCTTGGGATCACCTCATATATAGGCAAGTGGGAGTTCCAAAACTTGCCATAGAAACTTGCAAAACCACCCATTTAGTGTTATCCTAAAATTTTCCACAATTTCATGTTTGAAGCTAACAGACTTTTTTGTAAAAAAATTTAATCAAATGAAAAGGATTTATAGAGGAAGCTATTAAGATTCTAAAAATATAATATATGCCTCATAATAATTTTAATAGGTAATTATTATTAATTTTCTACATATGTTATGTATGATTTCATCTTAGATATACATATTGAAAAACATTCATAACTTTCAACGTATTAATCTTTTTTTAAATCCAAAAGATGCGTCACATTCTATGATTTATTGGGTATACATTAAAATTTAAAAATGTTGAGTTTCATATATTTTTGACCAAGTTAGGTTGGCTGGATATTTAATTTTTAATATTTTAAAAAATTCACAATAAAAATTTCATAAATAATTATTTATTTACTTAAAAAAATTAAAACAATATGCATCACATCCACTCATATGTCCTTTACTTAAATCCAAATCATGGAGGAAAAATATTATCTTTTTATCATACTTAGGTTGGCTGGAATGACACCTACTTTTTATGTTTTTCTAAAAATTTTAGTAGTGCTTCATTAAAATATCCAATATTCACCAAACTATTTTTTTTTTGAAAAGTAGTAGCCCATAAACTACATTCAATTTATTACAACATTTATTACTACCTTATTTCGAGATTGTGTAGTTAACCCATTCAACTTTTGACATGAAGTTACTTAAGTCTATTTTTTACATTTACATTGCCACTTAGGGGTAGTGTTTGGCCCATCATGATCTTGCACTACCCCTATGTGAACAACTACTTTCCTAAGGGTCTATTACATCAATATATATTCTTTCCAGACCAAAAGATTCCTCCGCGTCAGCCACAGAAGGTTACAAACTCCAATGAAGAGATGTAACGTGCAACACATAGGTCGGACCTAAATGCATAGAACACTTCTAGAGAATGAGTGAAATGAAGCGCAGATCTCCAAGGAAGGTCAGCCATGAACCAAGATCATCAAATGATGTGTCATTAGGCTCAAAAGATTGGGAAATGCTTCTGTAGGTTTCTCCTTAGCTGGTTATCAGGAACTGTTAGAATGCTTTGCTTTGAGAAACAATCAATCTTTTGATAGCGATATCTTTCCGGTAATGATATGCGGACCTCTAAATTATGGACATTATGTTGATGAATGAATGTAGATGCTAAGTCTAGCTTCGCAAGGTCTGAAATGTAACTATGGTAGAATGCCGGATCAAAATGTAGAAGTTGCTTTTGACTGGACTGTCTGAACCATACTGAAAAGAAACAAACTAAACTACAACAAAATGAAATGCAAATATTTTTGGTTGATGCAAGATTGCTCTTGAACTAGGGATGCTTCTACATCAGACATCTAGAGTTATTGAAAAAGTGAGTTCCTCACTTTGTTGGGGCTAGGGGAGAACCAAGAAGGTCCACCTCAACCTGAGAAATCCATGATGAATCTTCTTTCAGTCTATCTTTCCACTTCACAAGATATTATTTGTATTGTCTTCCTCTAGTGCTGCACCCAACTCTGCTATCTAAAATGTCTTCAATTTGCTTTAGTGCTTGTTATGGTAACTGCTTCTTCAAGTCTTCTTCCATGCTGTCACTGAACTTTACTTCAAGATACTGATAAAGATATGCAATGTTGAAAATAGGTGAAATACCTAATGTCTCTGATAACTCTACTTCGTATGTATTTCCTGAATCAATTTTTTTGAGTATCTTACAAGGTCCAAACTTCTTCATCTTCAACTTGTGATATGTCCTAACTGGAAATCTTTCTTTTCTCAAGTACACCGTTACTTCATCTCCAACTTCAAATTCCTTATGTATTCTCTTCTCATTTGCCTTTTCCTTATACTTATGTTCATATCCTCCAAATACTCCTTCAACTAATTATGTACTGTCTTCATATGATCTACAAATTCTTCTGCTTCTGCACTCCTCTTTTCTTCCATGCTGATATCTCTTAATTTAGCTACTCCTCTAGGATTTACTCTGGTCACAATCTCAAAAGGTGTTTTTCTAGCACTCCTATTTACTAAATTATTTTATGCAAACTCTGCTTGTGAAATAATCAAATCCCAACTTCCTGCCTTCTCTCCAACCAAGCATCTCAACAAGTTTCCCAAACTTCTATTCACTACCTATGTCTGTCCATCACTCTGTGGATGAAAAGTTGAACTAAACTTCAAATCTGTCTTCATCTTCTTCCAAAGTGTCTTCCAAAAGTATCCAACAAAATTTGTATCTCTATCTAAAACTATACTTCTAGGCAATTCATGCTTATGTCTTCTCAAGGTCTCTCATAATCTCCTTGAAAAATAGGTCAGCTACATGCATTGCATCAGTTGTCTTCTTACAAGGTATGAAATGAGCCATCTTTGAAAATCTATCAACCACTACAAATATTGAATCATGTCCTCTCTGTGTCTTAGGTAATGCCGTTACAAAATCCATGCTTATGTCTTTCCAAGGTCTCTCCGGTACTGTCAATCCAGTGTTCTGACTACTCTCTTTTGCAACTGGACAAACTCTACAACTTTGCACAAATCTCTAAACACCCTTATGTATCTAAGGCTAAAAGTAGTTTTCACTCACCAAAGCCATTGTCTCATCAATGCCAAAATGTCCTGCCAATCCACCACTATGTTTCTCCTTGATCAAATTATCTCTCATTGAACTTCTAGGTATGCACAACCGATTTCCTTTGAACAACATATCTTCTTGAATGAAATAATCTAACCACTTACTTCTATCTATCACAACAGGTTTCTTACATGCTTTCTAAAGTTCTGCAAAATCAGTGTCTCCCTCATACATATTCTTCAATTCATCAAAACCCAACACTTCAATTCTTATTTCTGTCAACAAGTTTCTTCTCCTACTTAATACATGAACAACTTTGTTTGATTTTCCACTCTTATGCTTCAACACAAAAGTATAACTCTACACGAACTCTACCCATCTCATATGTCTTTGATTCAACTTACCTTAACTGTTCAAATATTGCAAAGCTTGATGATCTATATACAACACAAATTCCTTAGGCAACAAATAATGTCTCCACTTCATCAAGGCTTGAATTATGGCATAGAACTCTTGATCATAAACTAAATATCTTCTCCTTGCATCATTCAACTTCTCACTGAAATATGCTACAGGTCTACCTTCTTGACTTAACACTACTCCAATTGCATTGCCACTTGCATCACAATCAACTTGAAATACCTTATTGAAATCTGGTAATGCCAACACAGGTTGTTCTGTCACCTTCTGCTTCAACAACTCAAAACTTTTATCTACTCCTGATGTCCACTTGAAATCTTTTTTGTCACCTCTCATTGTCTCTATCGTAGGGTTACAAACTAAACTAAATTTTTTGATGAACTTCCGGTAGAAACTAGCCAAACCATGAAATGATCTAACCTCTCCAATGCTCTCTAGTGTAGGCCATTCAACGATTGCTTTCACTTTCTCAGGGTCCATCTTCAATTCTTCTATACAAATCACAAATCCCAAGTATACCAACTCTTCCTTCATTAAAATACACTTTTTGATATTTATCAGCAATTTCTCTTCTCTTAGTCTCTACAAAACTTGTCTAATATGCCACAAATATTCCTCCTTTGTCTTACTGAAAATTATAATATCATCCAAGTATACAATAACAACCTTACCCAAGAATTTCTTCAACTTCATTCATGAATCTTATGAAAGTACTCGGTGCATTTGTCAATCCAAAGGGCATCACTAACCACTCATACAATCCTTCATTTGTCTTAAAAGTAATCTTCCATTCATCTCCTTCTCTGATTTTGATCTGATGGTATCCACTCGTCAAGTCTATCTTTGTGAAATATCTGGCTCCACTCAAACAATCCATGATATCATCCGTCCTAAGTAAAGGAAATCTATACTTAACTGTGATCTTGTTTATTGCTCTAGAGTTAGTACACATTCTCCATTCTCCATCCTTCTTCAGTGCAAGCATTGCACAAGGAATCAAACTTTCTCTGATCAAACCTTTTCTCAACAAATCCTATATCTATCTATTCAATTCCTCATTCTCTACTGGTGTCATTCTATGTGCTACTTTGTTAGGCAAACTTGCTCCTAGTATAAGATCCATGTGATAGCTGATGCTCTTTATAGGTGGTAATCCTTTAGGTACATTATCTGGTATGCTGTCTTCATACTCTGTCAGCAACTCTCTTAGCTCCTCGAGTTGTGATTCTTTACTCTCTTTCTTCAATGCTTTGGGCTTCTTAGGAATCAAGCCATAACACATATTCTCACGTCTAAACCATCCAGAAATTTCCTTCCATCTACCAAACATATTCTAGCATTCCCACATACTTCACTCTTAGGGTCATCCTCCAAAGGAATCAAGGTAATTCTCTTTCCATTATCTATTATAGTATATGTATTCTTTCTCCCATCATACATTGCTTTTCTATTATATTGCCAAGATCTACCTAACAAGATATGACAAACATCCATAGGCATAATATCACACAAGACTTCATCATGAATCCAATATGAAATTTCACCAAACATTGTTCACTCACCAATACCTTATGATCATCCTGAATCCATGCTATTTGATAGGGCTCAGGGTGTTTCAATCTTTCCAACTTCAGCTTAGTCACCATCTCTTCTCAAACTAGATTATCTAAACTACCACTATCAATCACAACTTTAGAACACTTACCTCCTGATTTGCATTTGGTTCTGAACAAACTTTTCCTGTGTGATGGTTCCTCATTTGCCTCTATTTGAAATAGTGCTCTCTTCATCACCAATGATTCTCCTTTCTTTGGATTGCCAACTGAATAAGGTGATTCAACAGGTTCCTCCTCAACATAGATTACTTTTCCATTGTTTTCTATCTTCTTACTTGTACTACCCCAATTACACTCAAATGCTCTATGTCCTTCACCTCCACACTTGAAACAAGTACCTCCAAATGTTTTCTTATCAAATCCTCTTCTTTATCTTCTGTATCCTTCATCCCAGTATGCACTAGGGCTTCCTCTTTGGTAAAAACTTCTGTCATCTCTCCAGTAAGCATTGTTATCTCTGTCATCCTTCTTCAACAGGCTACCAAACTTGTTCTACTCTAGATATGATTTGTCTCCTCTGGAATAAGTCCCACCTCTTTGAAATTTACCTCCTCTACCTCTCTGTCTCTTATCATGCCTCTTATTCAACTTTTCTTCAACTTTTAGGGCAAACTGGTATGCTTCCTCCAAAGATGTCATCCTTACCAAGCTTAGCTCTTCTTGAATGTTCAATCTTAATCTATTGATGTATCTAACCACTTTCTCCTTGCTTGCTTCACTATGTCCTATTCTTATGATCATTTTATGAAATTGTTTAGTGTACTCCTTCACAGATTTCTCCTTTTGTCTCAAGTTTTTGCAATCTTTTCAATAGCTCCAACTCATAGTTAGCAGGTATAAACTGATTCTTCAACTTTGTCACCATCCTGTCCTACTTTGTAATCTTTTCTTTCCCCTTCCTATTTCTTTCCAACTGAACTTCTTTCCACCATAAAGAAGCATGTCCTTTCAACTATTTCTTTACAAATTTCACCTTCTCTCGATCTTCTCCTCATATTCAAAGTATTCTTCCATGTCATTTATTTAGTCAATCAATTCTTTAGGGTTCAAATTACTAGTATAGTTCAGCACATCAACTCTAGGCCTCTTTCCAATCTTTCAAATTGCTTGCAACATCTTTACTTGATTTGATTCCTCTTCTTCATCACCTCCAAGGGTTTCACCAGTTTGTTCAGTAGATTGAAATTCTTCTTCATCATCACTTTCAACATTAGGTTTCGGTGTTAATCCTCTTCACCTATTTTCTTCAGCAACATCTTAACGAATTCACATTGTTTTCATCATCTCCATCATCTCATCCATTCTACCAGCCATTGTTCCAATAATAGAAACTCTCCTTGGCGATATTCTTTCTAGGATCAAGTGCAAATTGCCTCAAGTTTGGCGATCGGGTTATAAGGTGACAACTGCCTCACAATCGAGGATCGGTTGAAACACAAGTAATGTTAGGGTTAGCTGGTAGAAGATATCAATTAAGTGCAAATAAAGATTAAATAGAAGAATGGAAATACACAGAAATAATAATAGTGAGAGACAAGTTTTAACGTGGTTCACCCAAACTTGGGCTACATCCACCAACAGAGAGTCTAATATTATTATCTAGTAAATCAAACTAATTATAACTAGCAATCCCTGCAACTCAATACCATTGCAAATGCTACAATATAATATATCATACAAAACCCTAACCCTTAGCCGCTTTTTATCAAGCTTTATGTCGGTTACAAAAATAGGGTTTTTTTATGTCGGTCCAAACAAATTTTTCAGTCATCACCTACCAGCAATCTCCCACTTGGAGACTGATTAGGCTCCACACTAAACAATCTCTCACTTGGAGACTGATCTTGGATGACACCGCTGCGCGTGTAGCTCCCACTAGAAATAAGTACCCTAGACTTTGTTGTTATAAATTTATTGTTTTAGTCTTGAAGACCAACTAAAGCTGAAGAGGAGCTCAGCTTCTCCCTTGTCACTACCTTTGTAAACATATCTACTAGATTTTCATTTGTATGTATCTTTTCCAGCCTTAACTATCCATTATCCAACACCAACCGAATAAAGTGATACCTCAACTATATGTGTTTGGTTTTTAAATGCAAGGCAGAATTCTTTGTAAGATGTATGGCACTCTAACTGTCCGTAAACAAATAACTGTTAGCTTGCTGTTTGCCCAATTATTCCATGAAAGATTTTAGTGATATCATCTCCTTACTTGCCTCTATTGCAGCTACATATTCTGCCTCTATGGTGGATAAAACAACCACCTTTTACAACTGTGAGATCCAACTCACTGCTATCCCACCTCCAGTAAAGACATAACCTGTAGTACTCCACCTGGTATCAATATCACCTGCCAAATCTGAGTCTACATAACCTGCTAAATTAGTATTAGAGCCCCCAAAACATAAGTGTTTATTGGATGTACCTCTCAAATATTTGAGAATCTATTTTATCGCATTCCAATGCTCCAATCTGGGATGACTCAAATACCTGCTGATGACTCCTACAACATGTGCAATATCCGGTCTCATGCATACCATGGCATACATTAAAGTTCCTACAGTTGAAGCATATGGTACCTTAGACATTTTTTCTTCCTCCTCTTGTGTCTTTGGCAACATCTCCTTAGTCAATTTCAAATGACTAGGCAAAGGTGTGCTGATAGCTTTTGCAGTCTCCATATGGAATCTCTACAACACCTTTTCAACATAAGCAGCCTGAGATAGAGTCAATTTTTTTGTTCTTCCTATCTCTACAAATTTTCATACCAAGGATTTATTTTGCTGCCCCCAAATCCTTCATATTAAATGACTATGCTAACTGTTGTTTTAACTCTCTTATGTGATCCATGTTAGACCCAACTACAAGGATGCCATCAACATATAAACATAAAATAATGTAGCTGTCATTATCCAACCTCTTAAAATAAACACAATGGTTAGAATTACACCGACTTTATCCTTGCTCAGCCATAAAACTATCAAATTTTAGATACCATTGCCGAGGTGCTTGTTTCAGGCCATACAAACTCTTCTTCAATCTACACACTAGTTTCTCCTTACCTTTGACCTCAAATCCTTAGGGCTATTCTATGTATATCTCCTCCTCCAAATCATCATGGAGAAAGGCAGTTTTCACATCTAGCTATTCCAAATGTAAATCTTCAACAACCATAATACTTAAAATAGTACGAATAGAAGTCATCTTGACAACTGGAGAAAATATCTCATCAAAATCAATGCCCTTCTTCTGTTTAAATCATTTTACAACTAACCTGGCTTTAAATCTTTTTTTACCTTCATCTTCCTCTTTTAGCCTATAAACCCATTTGTTTGGTAAAGCCTTTTTACCTGTAGGCAACTTACATAATTCCCAAGTCTGATTTTTCAGCAAGGAGTCCATTTCTTCTTTCATTGCAAGCTCCCACTTAACCTATGTATCCACCTACATAGCTTCATCATACCCTTCTGGTTCACCAGCATCTATTAACAAAATAGAATACAAAGAGGGAGAAAACCTTTTAGGAGGTCTACTTAGCCTTGTTGACCGTCTAACATTCACTAGAGTTTGAGTTATTTTTGGTTGCTATTACGGAGCATGAGGAACCACTGGAACATCACATTTTGGAGTATCATCTAGCACCACATAATCCTTTTTTTTCTTCTCATGCTGCTGCAACTGATCTTTGTACAACACCTTCTCATTGAATATAACATCGCTACTTCTCACAATTTTCTGATTTTTAAAATCCCAAAGTCTATAACCAAATTCATCAATGCCATATCCAACAAAGGTACACATTTTTTATTTTTGCATCCAGCTTGGTTCTATTTTCAGAATCTACATGTGCAAATACTTCACATCTGAAGGTTTTGAGAAAAGAATAACTCACCTTTTTACCTGTCCATACTTCCTCTGGAATACCACAACCCAAAGGAACTGAAGGACCTCTATTAATTAAATATACAACAGTGTTGACAGCCTCTGCCCACATGTTTAAAGGCAGCCTAGCATGCAATCTCATGGTCCTTGCACGCTCCATTATTGTCCTATTCATGCATTTAGCCACTCCATTTTTCTGTGGAGTCCTTGGAACTATTTTCTACCTACGAATTCCATTAAAGGAACAATAATCCTCAAATTCTTTGCTGCAATACTCACCACTATTATCAGATCTGAGACATTTTAATTTTTTACCTGTGTCATTCTCAACCAAGCTTCTCCATTTCTTAAATGTTTCAAATACATCAGATTTCTGCCTAAGGAAATAAATCCATACCTTCCTAGTTGCATCATCTATGAATGTAACATAATATCGAGAGCCACCGAGAGAAGATACCTGAGATGGTCCCCATACATTTGTATGCACAAGCTCCAACTTTTCATTTTTCTTTTGCTTCCCATTCTTGAGAAAACTGGCTCTCTTTTATTTTCCATACACACAACTTTCACATAAATCTATATTAATACATTTCAGACTTGGTAAAACTTTCTTAGAATGAAGTACCTTCATACCTTTTTCACTCATATGCCCAAGTCTGTTATGCCACAGTGTTGTCTCAGAACCTACAACAACTATTTCAGTCTCTTCCTGTGAACCTGCAGCGACTGTTCTTGAACCTGTTTATTTTTTCTCTACAACAACTAAAGTGGAAGGAACAGTATGACCTGTATAAAGATATAAGGTGCCTACTTTCACACCTTTTGCTACTATTAAGGCACCTTTTGAAACCTTCCAATTTTTATCAGTAAATGTAACAATGCAACCTTCTTCAGCTAGTTGCCCTGCTGAAATTAAATTCCTACTGAGTCTTGGAACATGCCTTACCTCTTGTAGTAGCCAATGATTCCCATTCTGTAACTTAATCTTGATTCTTCCCCTTCCAACAATCTGACAGGGTTCGTTATCTCCCAAATAAACCAGCCCAAAATTCCCTTGGACATAATTAATAAAATAACTTCTATGGGACGTAGCATGAAATAAGGCCCCTAAATCTAAAACCCATGAATCATTAACATTATCTAGGGAAAGAATCAAAACATCATCTTTAGATTTATTACTTACTACATTTGCCTCCTTATTTCCTTCTTGTTTGTCTCCTTTATTCTTCCGAGACCAGCAATCTTTCTTCAGATGACCTAGTTTCCCACAGTACCAGCAATCTTTCTATCCTCTGGTTTGTGACCTCTTATCCCTTGATTTTCCTCATGACTTCCCATGACCTCCAGAACCTTTTCCTCTCTCCTTTGATCTGCCCCTACTTTCTACATTCAAAACACTACCTGATGTGGACCCTCTTAAGCATTTCCTACGATTTTCCTCACTCAGAATAACACCAACAACATCATCAAATTTTAGGGTATTTGAACCAGAAATAGAGTTACTAACCACCATTACCAAGCTATTCTAGCTTTCAGGCAATGAACATAATATCAAGAGAGCTCTAACTTCTTCATTAAATTTTACATTTGTAGAAGTCAATTGATTGACAATCATATTAAATTTATTTAAATGATCTGTCACAGATCCACCTTCAACCATTTTTAGATTAAACAAACGCTTCATGAGAAATTCCTTATTTGAGGCTGAGGGTTTTTCATACAATTTAGCCAAAGCTTTCATCAGACCATCTATTGTCTTCGCTTTTGTTATATTGAATGCCATCAATGGTGCCAGGCACAACCAAATAGTTCCCAGTGCCTTTCTATCAAGAAGATTCAAATCCTCATCAGACATTGTTGTCAGTTTCTTGGCTACTCCTTCCAACAGCATCCACAAATCTTTTTGATAGAGGTAATCCTCCATCTGCATCTTCCATAACTGATAGTTCTGCCCATTGAATTTATCGACCTTCAATTTACCCTCATCTGCCATTTCTCCCACTCAACCATGAGACTCTCATAGATGATAATCACAACCCGCTCTGATACCACTTGTTAGGGTTAGCTGGCAGAAGATATTAATTAAGTGCAAATAAAGATTAAACAGAGGAATGAAAATACATAGAAATAATAATAGCGAGAGACAAGTTTTAACATGGTTCACCCAAACTTAGGCTACATCCACCAACAGAGAGTCCAATATTATTATCCAATAAATCAAACCAATTACAACCAGCAATCCCTGCAACTCAATACCATTGCAAATGCTACAATACATCATACATAACCCTAACTCTTAGCTGCTTTTTATCAAGCCTTATGTCGGTTACAAAAATAGGGTTTTTTTATGTCAGTCCAAATTTTTTTTAGTCATCACCTACCAACAATCTCCTACTTGGAGACTGATCAGGCTCCACACTAAACAATCTCCCACTTGGAGACTGATCCTAGATGACACCGTTGCGCGTGCAACTCCCACTAGAAATACGCACCCTGGACTCTGTTGTTTTGATTTTTTTGTTTTAGTCTTGAAGACCAATTGAAGCTAAAGAGGAGCTCAGCTTCTCCCTTGTCACTACCTTTGTAAACATATCCGCTCCAAACCCCGGCGAGGATACATGGCTAGTGTATAGTACTTTCCTGATTAGTCATCACCTACCAACAAGTAACTTGCCTGAATTCAGCGATCTGTCCACAACAAGATCTTATAGCATTCCCTCACCAACTTCGCTCAATTCACTCCCAAATATTCAAAATTTTGCTCTGATACCACTTGGTGCAGTCACAGTAGGAGGGGTCACATAATGAACTATTTGGACTGTGTAGCAAGAGTAAATACAACAGAAACAACTCAAAAAAATGAAGCAAATGTAGATTCAATCATTTGGTATATCATAGAATTCAAATAGAGATCAGCCGACAACATGTGGGCTTACAATTTGACTCATAGGCCTGATTACATACACGCACAAGATAAAGCTTAGGAGCTCCTTTGCATAAAAGTTAAACTATCAAATCTTTCTTATGTGAATAGCTATTTTCCTAAGGATTTATTAGATCAATATATATTCTTTCTGGACCAAAAGATTCCTCTGTGTCGGCCACATAAGGTCACAAACTCCAATGAAGAGATGTAATGTGCAACATAGATAGGTCAGATCTAAATGTTGATTTAAGATAGACAACTAAGAGGGGCGTGAATTAGTTGTCCCAAAACTTTCTTTTCTTTAAATAGTTAATTCCTTCTTGTAATTTAACAGAATAATAATAAATCAATCATGGAAGCACAATGCAATAATTCAAGTGCAGAAACACATTAACACATGTGACACTGAGATTTTAACGTGAAAGACCTGATTAAGGGAAAAACCACGAGGTGACTAACCCAAGATTGTATTCTCTATTAAAAGAATAAGAAGAATAAAATGACACATGCCAATTAGGGCTCACTGCCTGAGCACACTGCTCACAAGAGGCCCACTGCCTACAGTAGACACACTGTCTATAGAATAATAAATATTACATATTTAAACTAAAGATTAGCATCTTCACCATGCTTGAGTCAGTTCCATTTAAGCTCAACACTTCTGCTTTACTTCTCGCTCTTCTTCTCTCTACCACTTCCTCATCTCCCTAGATACTTTGAAATGACTTCACAATTCTTATTTATACAAGACATCGACTTTTGGATAATCATCAAGGTTGGCACAATACATACTTTATTTTATTATAGAGCAAATACACAAGTACAACTTGACTTGTTACAAAAGATTTCATGCAAATCATCACACTATCGGCCACACATATCTAGGACTTCAATCTTTTTTGAGGAACGCGCCATGCTTCACAGAACATCTTCAAGATCATCCGCAAGATGTGTAAAGCATCTGATCGGCCATGAATAGGAAGAACATTATCTCCCGGAAGTAAATCTTCAATTACAAGCTCGATCTTCAATGTGGACTGCCAACCCGAGTGAGACACAATCTAGAGACCCCCACAAGCTTGCCTGAATCACCAAGAACATCCATACTACTTATTCTTACTAAAATCATTCACATCTTCATCTGGAACCTCAAGAACACAGCCTGTCATCACTGTCACATTAGAATAAATGCTTGCAGACCTCCAGACCACGAACCAATTAAGTTATCAATTCACATTAGCTACCTAAATATTCTACCAAATCTGTAGAACAAGATATTGCATTTCCAAATCTCACTGGACCTATTTGTGTCACTCTGTCACGTTTGAACATCTACCAGAACCAGTTGTACTCATATGGCCATAATTTCTCCAAATCTTCATATGAACCTCTCAAATCTTGATTGGATCATCTTTGGACACATATCTACAAGCCCTTTGATGCATATTCTCTGATCTTCATCTTAGCTGGGATCTTCACTACATAAAGCTTCACTATCTTCACGGTTCTTCTCTGCTTCTGATAGGACTAATTTTCTCAATATCCTCAGCACACAACTCATCTAATCCTTGACATCAATGCAACAAGAGTATGTTGACATCAATGACAACACCAGTTAGGCCCATACTTGCAACAATCTCCCCCTTTATCATTGATGGAAACATATGATGTGAAAAACTATTTTAACCATCAACACAAAAACTTCTCCTCACTAACTAAGATAGCTGCCCCTATCAACAACAATCATTCATATGTCTTCTCTTTCTTTACTGCTCCCGCTTTGTTCAGCAACCACTTTTATTTTTCATGTCTTCTCTCCCCCTTTGACATCAATGGCAAAGGGCACACACTTGCATCAATTAGAATCATACAGATTGTTCCCCCTGAGTAGTAACTTTCTATCATCAATCTGGATCACAAGATATGACTGTGAGATCCACCAGACTGATGCACATCAGTGCACCTTAATTCAGAACTAGAGGGGCAATAACCCCTAACTTCTCCTTGAGATACTCAAAAGAGTCCTTAGGTAGAGGTTTAGTAAAGATGTCTGCAATCTAATCCTTAGAGGGTACAAACTCTAATCTAACTTCATTCTTGTTCACTTGCTCTCTCAGAAAGTGAAACTTGATGGATATATGTTTTGTCTTTGAATACAACACTAGATTTTTTGATATATTTATTGCACTTGAGTTATCACAGAAGATTGTGATCAGTTACTCATACTCCACTCTGATGTCTCTTAGCATTTTCTTCATCCACAATACTTGAGTGCAACAACCTGCTGCTACAATATATTCTGCTTCTGCAGTGGATAGAGATATTGCCTCTTGTTTCTTGCTCAGCCAAGAAATTGATCTTTTCCCCAAAAAGAATGTACCACCACTGGTATTCTTCTGGTCATCCACATCTCCTGCCCAATCGGCATCTGTATATGCATGAAGAGAGAAATCATGATCCCTAAGATACCATAAAATACTCAACTATTCCCTTTAGATATCTAAGAATTCTCTTGATTGCCATGACATGAGATTCTCTAGGATCAACATGGAATATGGCAACAAGACCAACAACATTCATAATGTCAGGTCTAGTTTGAGTAAGATACAGTAGTCTTTCAATCATTGACCTATACTTTTTCTAATCAGTCTTAGGAGATTCATCATCTTCTCTTAGTTTACATCTGGTTACAATAGGAGTATTCATTGGTTTTGAATCTTCCATTCCAAATTTCTTCAACAATTCTTTCACATATTTGGTATATGATATGAAGATTCCCTTCTTTGTTTGAGTGATTTGCAGACCCAAGAAGAAATTCATTTCCTCAAACATAGACATCTCAAATTCACTTTTCATTTGATTTGCAAAAGTATTGCACATACTATCTCTTCCTCCAAAAATGATATCATCAACAAATACTTCAACAATCAAAATATTTTCATGATCAATCTTGAAGTACAAGTTACTGTTAACAGTACCTTTGTTGAAACCAATCCTTAAAAGATGTTTATCTAGTCTTTCATACCAGGCTCTTGGGGCTTGTTTGAGTCCATACAGTGCTTTCTTCAACTTGCAGACCATATCACCATGATCAGACAATTGGAATCCATCTGGTTGCTCAATGTATACTTCTTCTTCTAAGTCACCATTCAGGAAGGTAGACTTGACATCCATTTGATATACTTTGAAATCCTTGAAGGTAGCAAAAGCAAGAAATAATCTGACTGCTTCAATTCTTGCCACCAGAGCAAAAGTTTCTTCAAAATCAACCCCTTCTACTTGAGAATAACCCTTGCAGACCAATCTGGCTTTGTTTTTGACTACTTCACCATTTTCATTCAGTTTATTCCAGAAGACCCATTTGGTCCCAATCACATTTTTTTTCTAGGTCTGGGAACAAGATCCCAAGTGTGATTTTTCTCTATCTGCATCAATTCTTCCTTCATTTCTTTAGTCTAGCTTTCATCATTGCATGCTTCACTTACTATTTTTGGTTCAATCTTTGAAATCAGACGATACTTTTCTAAATCTTGAGCAATCTTTCTTCTTGTTTGAACACCTTTGGTTTTATCACCTATGATCTAGTCTTCAGAATGATTTAGTCTTACATACCTGGGAGTTTTAGTTAATTCTTGCACTTCTATTTCTTGGACAGGTTCATTCAAACTTAATCCTTCTTCCTGCATTTCAGGATTCTCTAGATCAGTCTGGATCTGAATTTCAGAAGGGGCTTGAACTTCTTGAACCAAAACATCATTCTAATCATCTTCTTCATATTCATAAAACCTTGAGGGTTTTTCAATGCCTTCATTAACCTTCACATTTGTACTTTCTATAATCTTCCTCCATCTCTTGTTATAACATCGGTATGCTTTGCTTTGAGTAGAATAACCCAAGAATATTCCTTCATCACTTCTAGCATCAAATTTGCTAAGGTTTTCATCTCTTTTAATGTAACATTTACTACCAAAGACTTTGAAATACTTCACAGTAGGAGTGATGCCAAACCAGAGTTCATAAGGGGTCTTACCAGTATTGCTTCTGACTTGTACCCAATTAAGAGTATAGACAGCAGTGCTTACAACTTCTCTCCAGTAGATCTGACAAACATTTTCTTCCATTATCATGGTTCTAGATGCTTCTTGGATGGTCTGGTTCTTTCTCTCCACTACTCCATTCTATTGTGGAGTCCTTGAAGTAGATAACTATCTTTTTATCCCTTGTTTCTCACAGAATTCTATGAACTCTCTGGATGTGAATTCTCCACCTCTATCAGACCTAAGACATTTTATGTTTAACCTAGTTTCATTCTCTACCATAGCCTTGAATTTTTTGAATTTCTTAAGAGCCTCAGATTTCTCTTTCAGGAAAGTCACCCACATCATCTAGGAATGATCATCAATTAGTAACATGAAATATATATCACCTTTCAAACTTCTGATTCTTGCCGGTCCACATAGATCAGTATGCACTAAGTCCAACAATCTAGTAGAAGATTGTTCCTTACTTTTGAATGTGACTCTGCTTTGCTTACCCAACTGAGATTCTTTGCACACACTATTAGTAGGTTTCACCAGTCTTGGAAGATCTCTTACAACCTGAGTATTTCTTATCTTGATGATATTATCAAAATTTACATGACACATTCTCCTATGCCACAAGCAACTCTGATCAATTTGAACAAATAAACAACTTTTTCCAGTACCAACCAAGTGGAAGATGTTACCTTTTGTTTGAGTACTAGATGCAACCTTTATTCCAGAACTCTCAAAGATCTTGCATTTTCCATTTTTGAATCAGAGATCATAGCCTCTGTCTACCAACTACCCAACATTGAGAAGATTGTGCTTCAGACCTTCAACATACAGTACATTACTGGTTTTGTTCTTTCCATCAAAAGAAATAGTCCCTCTACCTCTGATTCTGCCAGTAGAATTATCACCAAATTTTACAAGTCCTCCTTCATATCTTTCCAGATCTATGAACTTGTTTTTATCACCAGTCATATGGTGGGAGCATCCACTATCAATGACCAATTCATCCTTTTCTTCAACTTGAGCAGCCAGAGCTCTTTCTACCTATTTATGATTGACAAATTCAGTGGGCATTGGATCCTCTTCCTTGATGGCAATAAACATCCAGTCACTTTCGGATTTGTTTCCTATCTTTGATTCATCATCTGTTACTCTTTCATCATCATCATCTTCATGAAGATAGTAACATTTCTTTTCAAATCTTGATCTATTAGGATTAGTTCTTGAAAATCTTTTCAGACACCTTGAAGCAAAATGACTCGTCTTGTCGTAGTTGAAACATTTGAAGGGCAATTTTCCTTCATACTTACTAGATCCTCTTGGCAGTCTTTTTGCAATAAGGGCTTCAAGTTGAGTAGCTTCTACTTCATCTTCTTCCAGATCTTTTCTTGCTTTTTCATACCATGATAGTTTCTTTGAGGAGTTCTCTCCTGAATCATACCTTTGTTTGCCTTTTGCAGAGGTACTAGCCTTGAATGCAGATTTAGTCTTAGGGGGGGCATCTCCAAACTCAACCAATTCAAATGCAACTAATTTTCCAACCAATTGATCTCTTATGATATTTGATAAAGATCTAAATTCTTCAATAGCAAAAACCTTGTGTTTGTAAGTAGGAGGTAGGGATTTGAGAACTTTGGCAACAATCTCATCTTCATCCAAGATTCCACCAGCAAACCTAATACCACAAACAAGCTCATTTAGTTTTGGCATAAATGTAGTGATATTCTCATCTTCATTCATCTTCAGGTTTTCAAATTTTCCTTTTAGACTTTGTAGCTTGGCACATTTAACATATTTGTCTCCTTCATGCAGAAGCTTTAGTTTTTCCCAAATCTCATGCAGTTGTTAAATCTATAACATTTATTAGCTCTAAATCAGATAAGGCACTTAGTAAGGCTTCTTTAGCATGTAGATTATCTTCAACATTTATGATCTCATCTACAGTTTCTAAACCATTCTTTGGAGGAACATACTTCTTTGAATTTATGGTCCAATATTGCATTCCCATACATTGCAAGTGACATTCCATGTGACTTTTCCAAAGAGTGTAATTAGTTCCATCAAACCTTAGACTATGAAGACATCCTGGATCTCCTCAAGCGATTAAGCTCTTTTAGAGGAACTCAACTCTGATACCAATTGTTGATTTAAGACAGACAAATGAGAGGGGGGGAGAGAATCAGTTGTCCCAAAACTTTCTTTTCTTTAAACAATTAATTCCTTATTGTAATTCAACATCATAATAATAAATCAGTCATGGAAGCACAATGCAATAATTCAAGAGTAGAAACACATTAACACATGTGGCACTGAGATTTTAACATAGAAAACCCAGTTAAGGGAAAAACCATGTGGTGACTAACCCAAGATTGTATTCTCTATTAAAATAATAAGAAGAACAAAATGACACATGCCAATTAGGGCTCACTGCCCAAGTACACTGCTCACAAGAGGCCCACTACCTACAGGAGACACACTGTCTATAGGATAATAAATATTACATACTTGAACTGAAGATTAGCATCTTCACCATGCTTGAGTCAGTTCCATTTAAGCTCAACACTTTTGCTCTGATTTTCACTCTTCTCCTCTCTACCACTTCCTCATCTCTCCAGATACTTTGAAATGAATTCAAAATTCTTATTTATACAAGACATCAACTTTTGGATAATCATCAAGGTCGACACAATACATACTTTATTTTATTATAGAGCAAATACACAAGTACAACTTGACTTGTTACAAAAGACTTCATGCGAATCATCACACTGTCAGCCACACATATCTAGGACTTCAATCTTCTTTGAGGAACACACTATGCTTTACAGAACATCTTCAAGATCCTCTGCAAGATGTGTAGAGCATCTAGTTGGCCATGAATAGGAAGAACATCATCTCCCAGAAGTAAATCTTCAATTACAAGCTTGATCTTCAATGCGGACTACCAACACAAACTGGACACAATATAGAGATCCCCACAAGCTTTCCTGAATCACCAAGAACATCCACACTACTTCTTACTGAAATCATTCACATCTTCATCTGGAACCTCAAGAACACAGTCTGTCATCACTGTCACATTACGAACCAATTGAGTTGTCAATTCACATTAGCTTCTTAAACATTCCACCAAATCCGCAGAATAGGATATTGTATTTTTGGATCTGACCAGACCTATTTGTGTCACTCTGTCACCTTTGAACATCTACCAGAACTAGTTTTACTCATATGGCCATAACTTCTCCAAATCTTCATGCGGACCTCTCAAATCTTGACTGGATCATCTTTGTACACATATCTACAAGCACTTTGATGCGCATTCTCACATCTTCATCTTATCTGGGATCTTCACTACATAAAGCTTCACTGTCTTCACTGTTCTTCTTTGCTTCTGATAGGACTAATTTTCTCAATATTCTCAGCACATAACTCATCCAATCCTTGACATCAATGACAACACCAGTTAGGCCCATACTTGCAACACTAAATGCATAGAACACTTCTAGAAAATGAGTGAAATGAAGCATAGATTTCTGAGGAAGGTTGGCCACAAACCAAGATGATCAAATGATGTGTCATTAGGCTCAAAAGATCAGGAAATGCTTCCACAGGTTTCTCCTTAGCTAGTTATCAGGAACTATTAGAATGCTTTACTCTAAGAAATAGTCAATCTTTTGATAGCGATATCTTTTCGGTAATGATATGTGGACCTTTGAATTCTGGATATGATGTTGATGAATGAATGTAGATGCTAAGTCCAGCTCTGCAAGGTCTGAAATATAACTATGGTAGAATGCTAGATCAAAATATAGAAGCTGCTTCTGACTGAATTATTTGAACTGTACTAAAAAGAAACAAACTAAACTACAACAAAATGAAATGCAAATATTTTTGGTTGATGTAAGATTGCTCTTGAACCAAGGATGCTCCTGCATCAAATCCTCTAATGCTTCAAAATTGTGAAAACTATTGTGAAAACCATTTCAACAACTTACACAAATTTCAAGAAAATCCAAACGAGAAAAATACTTGAATAGATAATCAAGAGCGAGAGGACTACACACGAGGACGAGATGACGAGCCTCAATTTGTGAACTTAGAGTGTAGGTTATGAAATGGACAAGTTTCGTAGGGGTCATCCTATAAAATAAGCACAACTGATTTTGAGGACAACACTTTCCTTGACTCTCTATGTGAATGATTACATACATTGTTGATTATATGGATGCTAACACATTTTCTTGTAGGAAATTGTGTGCTTATGGGAACTTTTGGCGATTGTAAAGTACATGTTACCTCTGGGGGACATGGGCTTTGTGAGAGATCATGTTCAATTGTGTATTTTCTTCCTACCTTAACATGCTTGATATTGGTACATGATATCAACCACCTTAAGGTGGGGGCATATATAAGGTAAGCTGTCTGATAATTTTGGTACTAATGAAACATGCTTGTAATCCCTCTATGGAGGTGGGATGTTGTATCTCTAAGTGAATGCACATCTTTCTTTTCTATATTAAAATCATTTAAGCTCTCTACAGAGGTGGGGATGGTGTATTTCTCAAGGAGATTGCACATCCTGTCATTTTCTAAAAGTTCTCTAAGTAGGTGGGGTAGATCTGAGACTATCCTAACCTTTAAGCATATCTTCGGTTCAATTGTTGTGGTGAAGCCCAATCATCAGTGTGTGCCTATAGCATGCTTGAGATGGCCACGAACCTAGCAATAGGTTTCTTACATCAATTGTTTGCCATGTTTTTTCTGTGTCTTCCATGTGTGTGTGTGTATGGCATGTTTGTTCCCAAGTATAGTCTAAAGACAGGTGGTGATGAGTCCCTCTTATGCTTTTGGATTTGTATGATGTGTTTGTTCTCAAGTGTAGTTTAAAGATTGGTAATGAGTCCCTTCTACACTCTAAGATTTGTATTGTGTGTCTGTTGCCCCATATGCAGTCTAAAGATGTGTGGCGATGAGTCCCTCTTGCATTTTGGGTTGTGTGTTTACTTTACTTGTACTTGCATTTACATTTCATATATGATAAAATGAAAAAAGAAATAATCATTGCATTCACTATGTTTTGCGTGTCTTCAATGTTGTCTTCTCCATGTTTTGCATGACTATAACTATCTTCTCCATGTTTTGCGTGCCTATCATTGTCTTCAATGTCTTTGGCATGTCTTCATCGTGCTTGGTGTGTTTGTTATGTTTGTTGACCTTATTTTAATGCATGTATTGACCTTGCATTTATACATACATTAAAGTGAGGGATAAATGGTATGTTGGAAAATGTCCCCTTAGGGGCTTTTCCCTCTTAAGGTTTAACTCCTAGGTCCTTAGAATGCATTTAGAGCATCTTGTGTCTTAATTTTGAATCCCAATGAGAAAACCCTAAAGTCTTATGGCAAATAGGACCTACAGGGTGCTATTTTGATGATCCCTAAACAAAAATGGGAGGATGGACTTGGGCGCTAGTGCCCTAGTCTTTCTCTATTTTGGGTATGCCCTAAATTTTAAAGTTAGTTATATGATTGTTATTTAGGTCCTATACTGACATCTCAAGTTTGAATCATGAAATTGTTAGTGGGAATCTTTGTAGTTGCATGTATAAGCATGTTTATGTTTTCATTTGCAAACTAGATGGACGTTGTGAACTTGTGACTTTATACAAAAGTGATTCAAAGCATTCATTGTGTTACAGAGCAGTATTTTGTTGTTATTGTGTTTGTGATTGTAGATTTGAATCCATCTCCTCATGGCATGAAGAGCATCTTCTTTCCATGACATCTACACTTCAAGGTGATATCTATTGTGTTTTTGATCATTTATCATTTGGATTTTGCCTTTATCCCATCGTGATACACACTCTCATCTAACAACAGTGTTCAAAAGACTTGAATATCTCTCTACGGCTTGACCAAAGGAAGCCTCTAAACACCATAACCCCCTCCCACACTCCTTTGTGATTGTAGGTTACAGGTATCGAGTTTCACGGAGTGGAGTTACAGAAGGAGGTTGTAGACAACAAGGATTCAAGACCTAAAAGAAAGAAGACATAGTTCAACATTTCAAGACATGGGCACTCCCACCATTGTCCTCCACCTTTTTCGAGCTAGAAATGAAAGATGCAGTGAATATCAGTGTCAGAAGGAGATCCAGATTCTGTGCAGAAAATAGTACCTCAGACAAGGGTGCTAGTCCCAGTGCCCCTGACTATTCTGCATTCTGAACTTCAAAAAATAGTGAGTGAACAATCTCTATCCTTCACCTTAGTCTAAAAGGATTTATCGTAATTCATCAATTTGGTTATTGTTTTGGTTATTTAGGGTTTTAAGGGTAAACATTAAATTGAGATATTGTTTGATAACATTTGAGCTTCCACATCGTTCCAAGAGGTACCCCAACCTATTAGGTGAATACTCTCACTTAGTAGAGATTCAACTCGGTTGATATGCCCTTGAATGTTTGATGAGAAGAGATGATCTAAACCAAATCAACCACATTCAACATATCCCCCCTTTTTCCTACAAAACAATAAGAATGCAAGATAATTTATTATTTTTTCTTGAAAACTCATCTTTATCCTCTCTAGAAATCCACATCCCAAAATAGATAATAAATTATTAATAAATTTATATTTATCTTGATTCTCTGTTGACTTTTCCACCTTTCCAAATTTCAAATTAAATAATAATTAAATACTTTTCCCAATTTTCTTCCCTTTATTCCATTGCAAATGGAAATTGGATTAATTAATTATTTAATGAAAAATTAATTAGAAAGGGAACATGATAAGTCCTCATTCCTCAAAATTGCTTGTCCTCAAACAATTCAAATTTGGATGATCTAAAATTTTAGGTGATTCCCAAGGGGCATCCTCAACTGACAGGTTTTTCCATTGAACCAAATATTTAGTGATAGTCCTCTTTCTTAAATTCTTTACTCTGATATTTAACACCTCTTAAGAAATTAGGATCAACTTTCCCTCCTAATATAAAAGTGGCAACTCTATAGATGGTATAATATATTGCCACATAACTTTCTTCAGACAAGAGACATGAAAAACATTATGTATTTTACTATTCTTAGGAAGTTCCAATTCTTATGCTACCTCACCAATGTTTCTCACAATTATGTAGGGTCCATAAAATTTGGGCTTGATTTCTCTGCTCCACTCCTTTTGAGACATGATTGTCTATATGACTATAACCTTAAATAAATCATCTCACCAACCTCAAAAGACCTTTCAATATGGTTTCTATCTACATAACACGTAATGATGATTTTGTGCCCCTTGTAAATGATCTTTGAGGTACTTCAATATTTCTTTATTATGCTTAATGAAGTCACTTATTACTGGAACTCAATTGTGTGTAGAAACCAAATCAATAAATGTCATTACATCATAACCATATAAATCTTTGAATGGGAACATACCAATAGACATATGGTATGTAGTATTGTAACAATGTTCTTTCAAATGTAGCCATTTGATCAATGCAACTTGTTGACTTGAAAAACATAGTTCCTTAAGTAACCTTCCACCCATTTATTTACTATTTCTATTTGTCCATCAGTTTGTAGATGATAACTAGTGCTATGAGTGAGTTTAGTACCTATTAACCTAAACAAGTCTTGCCAAAAAGAGCTAAGGAACTTGCTATCCTTTTCACTCACAATATTATATGGTAGTCCATGCAATCTAAACACTTCCTTAAAGAATAATTCAACCACTTGAGGGGCTTTAAATTCTGATGATATATCATAGAACTTTGCAAAACTAGTTAATCTATCCACTAGTACATAAATACAATCTCTACCATTTACTTTGGGCAAACATGTGATAAAGTCCATTGATATACTAGATTCCATTTTTCATTGGGAGTGGGTTGAGGTTGAAGTAATCCTGCTGGAAATTCTTGTTCCCCTGTGTTTTGTTGACATATGGTACATTCTCCCACATGCTTGAGAACATCATTCTTGAGGCCCTTCCAAGTTAACCTTTCCCTGATTTGTTTATGTCTTATAGTATCTTGGGTGTCCTGCTAATGGAACATCATGTAATGCCTTTAAAACCTTTTCTTTCATTGTAGATTCAAGTACTAAGAAAACTCTAATCTTATACACAATTAGCCCATCACATATTGTATACCTATCATCCTTGACCACTTCTTCAAGAATGTTAGTGGTGAAAGTATAAATTTAGTTTCCTAGAGGGTGCATCAACTACAATGTTTTTCTTGCCTTTCAGGTATTTTATATCAAAATCATAGGCTTGTATCTTACTCACTCATTTCTGTTGTCTATCATTCAAATATTTTTTCCCTAAGAATAATTTCAAGCTATTATGATATGTTTCAACAAAAATCTTCCCACATATCAAATACTGTTTGATATTTTCTAATGCATCCATTATAGATAATATTTCTTCATCATAAATAGAGTAGCTCTTTTTTAAATCATTTAAATTCCCACTTTCAAAAGCAATAGGATGTCCTCTTTGAGTTAGAACAACCCCTATTCTCTCTTAAAGCATCACATTCTACAATAAATGGAAATGAAAAATTAGGAATAACAAGCATTGGGGAGCTCATTACTTCTCTTAATTTTTCAAATGTAGATTGTGCCAATTCTGTTGATACAATTGCCCCCTTTTTGATCAAATCTATAAAAAGGTGCTATTAATTGAAAAAAATCCTAGACAAATTTTCTATATTAAATGCATAACCTGAAGAAACCTCTTAATTATATCAAGGTAGTAAGAGACAGCCAATCTAAGATAGCTTGGATTTTTTGTTGATCCACCTACACTCCTTTAGCACTAATGATATGACCCAAATAAAAAACTTCTATTATTCCAAACTCACACTTGGATTCCTTAGCATAAAATGCATTCTTCTCTAATATGCCTAAAACTATGTCTAAATGTTTCAAATGTTCTGCTATAAATCAAGATATCATTGAAGAAAACTAATACAAATTTCCTCAACTGATCTTTGAAATTATGGTTCATACTAGATTGAAAGGTAGCACAAGCATTTTTTTTTGTTTGGTAAGGTTAATTTGTATATAAAAAGATAAAAATAATTACAAAAGGCAAGCCCTTGAATCAAGGGGAGCAGAAACAACCCATTAGGCTGTCAGCATACCAATCAAAACATGGATAAGAAGAAACCAAGCTAAGAAAAAAGCTACCCAACTAAGAGGACAAAAGGGAAGTCCCCAAGAGTACCCCACAATAGAGAGAAAAGACTAGGGCCAGAACACCAAAAAACAAACTAAGATCTACCATTTTTTTGGGAAAGGATAGCCTCCATAGTTCACTGAGAACCCCCCTCCACCACTTCCTTTCCTTCAATGTGGAGTTTTTCAGCCTCAGATTTCCATCCTTTCTTCCACTTGGAATCACCACAATCAGGTTTTAATTTTCTAGGCTTAGTTTGACAGATACCAAGCTTCATAGAAGGAGTCACCACAAAGTCATTGAAAAAAATAGAAGGATCATCCAAATCCTCCATAAAAGGGTAAGTACCATCTAACTCAGAGTCCTCCTCAACAGCCTCCACTGGGACAATATCCTTATTAAGGGTAGGAAGCTCATCATACCCTAAAGGTTGCTTTGGACAAGGGGCCACTGAATCATTACTTGTGGTAGAGTGGTGAACAAAAAACTTTCCATGATTGTGCCAAATGAGATCTGCATTTGGTGTCCCAAGTTTCTTCTGCCACTTATTAAGACTAAAACACCTAACTCCAGGAGGCCTTGGTGCAATGCAAGTCCCAATCTTGTGCCCCAACTTGTTTTAGTGGAAGCATCTAAAAGGGAGTCCTTCAAAATTTAAAAATTGCTACTAGGTACCTTGAGAAGATTGAATCTGAATCAAGACAGGAACGGGCTTGAAGATATCCACATAAGCACAAACCCTAGAGTATTTACACAAAGCCTCCACTTCCACATTGATTTTAACAAAGGATCCCACCTGATTGATCATTTGACCTAAGAGATCAGGATTCCTCAACACTAGAGGAAGGTTATATAACCTGATCCAGAATGGGATCTTCAAAATGACAACCATGGCAGGATCGAAGAAGGGAGCCCAAGGAGTGAGGAACAAACCAAAATTCTTAAAAAACTAAGGGCCATTCTGAGTTACGAAATTGCAGTTATCCATAGAAGAAAAGGTAACTACAAAAAACTGAAATCCAAGGAGTGGACCAAAGGGTAGGTCAAATTGCTCCATATGGATAAAATCCAAGCCTGGAAATCTTCAAGGGAAGGCTGCTTCCATAGGAGTCTGAGAATCAGAGAACAACTTCCAACTTTAGCTGATATCGAGTTTATGCTTTCATCATAAATATTTTAAACTGTTGGATTTTCCTCAAAAGAAACCTTCACATCACTAATGGAAACACCTAGATCATCATGAATAGGAGGCTGCTCCAAACTAGAAGCTTGCAAATTAGGTGGCTTGGGAGGAGGAGGAATGGGGTTTGAATTCTAGATTTGCTCCAAGAAGAAAGTGGTACATTTGTGGTAAGGGTTTACACTATTCTTGCAAGCCCCTAAAGATTTTGATTCAGAATGCCCAGCCTCGAGCACAAGCTCAGAAGGAGAGCCCAATGGCTTGCTTCAGTTATGCATTGTAGTAATGGGATGAGCCTTCAGACCTTCATCCCTACAAGATCTAGAGCACAATAGATACATACTCCTCCCCTCACTACTCACCTGAGATCGGGAGAGAACACGTCTGCAGCCACCCTTGCTAACTCCTTTCTTGACCTTCTTACCTATATTCGAATCATAAACACTACTGAAATCCTTCACTCCACCTTTGCCTTCGTACATTGTCACCCTTTGTTTCTTGCTAGTAGAATAAGAATGTTTGTTTATAGTACATGCATTTGTTAACCAAAAAGGCATGACTAAAATTTCAAAATGTCCATAATGACACTTGAAAGGAGTTTTCTGTACATCTTCATCCCTCATACGGATCTGGTGATATCTAGATTTTAGATCAATTTTGGAAAATAAATGGCCCCATGTAGTTCATCTATCCTAGGGATAATATATCTATTCTTGATGGTCTTGTTATTTAATGCTCTATAATCAATGCACATGCACATGGTACAATCCTTCTTTTTAACAATAACTATAGAAGATGTGAAGGGACTAGAACTTGGTCTTATGAAACCCATATCAAGGAGCTCTTTTATGGTCTTTTCAATCTCCTCTTTAAACCCTCTTGGATGATTGTATGGGGTAGTGATAATTGGTTTTTCTGGAATATTGAATTTTATTATTTGAATGCTGATAATACTAGGTTGAACTAGATCTAAAACATGGTTAAAGTCAATTGATGATTTGATCTCTGCGAGTTGTAGTGCTGCCGGCAGTTGATACATGTCAACCGAGCTTAGGTTTCTTGTAGATCATTCATTGACCCACTCTTTTAACTCACAATCATATCAAGCTTGATATGTACATGAAGATCAAAAGCATACAATTCGTCGCGTATGAATACTCCATGAATATGCATTAGAGCTTCTAAAAGAGTGTAGCTCACTCAATCTTGTCAATGTACAACAATCCTCATATTTTTTAATGTTAGTATCATCAACCAACCAAAAATATCTATGAACTATACAATTACCTTCATTACTTGGACCCGTTGTAGCATTACACCATTCAACAATAGATCTTGGATCTGTCAACTTTGTATTGTTTTTGTACTTCAACTCTTCTCGTGCTAATGCTATTTTGATACATGATCCTACACCATCATGCTCCCCCTTTCCATGTTTGACCTCACAAAAATTCCACATATGTTGAACACCATTCATCCTATCCATCCTACTCAACCAATAGAACATCTACGAGTTCTTGAATTGTGATGGACAATAATCTGACCATATGATATGCTCTGCTAGAAAAATCATGGTAGAACATTTGAGAGCAGCCTTGTATGAACTTTGTGGAATGTGTGCAATCATCATTGATATACAAATGATACTCTCTCAAGATCTTCTTGTCATCCTCTATACTGTCATCTGCATGAATGAATGCTAGATGCACAAATACAGCAACTTGTATAGAGTTGTAATACTATGATTGCACCTCATTCTGTACATGTAGTGTGTAGTTCTCTGCAAAGTCAACAACCGAAATAATGGTACCAAGTGGAGACATGTCCTTGCATAACTTGAATTGCAAGTCCAATCATCAAGCTCTATGAGTATGCCTTGCATACTCGTAAACTATATTCTCTCAAAAAATAGAGATAAACTGATACATTGGAATATTTTCAATGACCAATTCACATCTTTTTGCTTCTTTAACATCTTTTAGACAATATGCCACTGTCTTATATTTACCAAAACTTACTAGTTCATTCCCAATTGGATGTGTGTTCTCCATATGTTCATAAATTGACAAATGTTGCAACTCACCACAATGGTCACACATACCATCCAAGCATAAGTTCTTGTAGAATAATTGACCATCCAATTTTTGACATAAGATGCTTGATATGAAAACTCTTGAAGATGTATGTGGACACTTTATATTGCACTCCTACAAAATATCGTTAGTATGCAAATCTACACATATATATCTATAAACATCATAATGATTAGAAAACTCAATATGCACTCTAGAACAACAAGTTGTGTGTGTGTGTGTGTGTGATTTATTTTGACATAAAAGGCTTTACCATTTCAAACTACCTTTGATTAATTTTGATTTGAGGATACATCTCTTGAAATTTCTTGAAAAAATGTGTTTGATTCACATCCGAAAAATGCTTTGGATGTAGCTCACGATTTTGACAACCAATTCTCCTTCTTAAAACATCTCTTGCATTAGGAGATACCTTTGTGTTATTTTTCCAAAATTCTTCAATGAGGGATCTCAAGGATTCAATAACTTTATCTTTCTGTGGGAGTCTCCTAGAGAATGCCCATAATTCATTGGTATTTGGATCCTCAACTCTTTCATGCCTTCCAACACCTCTCATAAGAGTTTTTCTACTTAGTTTCAATGCTTCACTTGTCTTTCTAATGAGACGAGCTTTCTTTGTTTGATGGCTTACTATTGTTGATGTAATGACATGTTGTGTGACATTACTATACTTGGTGTATGAGGTGGAACCCACACTCTCTTGTGCACTCACTAGATTCTTTACAATTGATTTTTCACTTGAAGCATCCAATGTTCTTAGGTCAAGAATCTTCATAATGGGCCCAAATTTTAGATTTCTCATCAATTCAACAAATAGCTGATATCTTCTGATTTCATTTAAGTTCTCAAAGAATGATTTCCACATCTTATTGGCATATCTTTGGCAAGTACACTTGGGAATTTTATCCTGCATGAGCTTAAAACATTCTCATTGATATCAATTAGAAACTTAGGCTTTCTATGCAAAATTATAGGAGGCATTTTCAATGGTAAAGTTGACTTAGTATTAAGAATTTCTTCAATATTTAATTGAGATGGGATAGATGTCATACCTTCAATTGGAGATGGAGAATATGGTCTACCTTCAACTTGACATGTGAATAATGGCTTGCCTCCAACTTGAGAAGAGAATGAAGATGTACCTCCAACTTGAGAAGAGAATGAAGATGTACCTTCAACTTGACCTGTGAAAGATGGAGTGCCTTCAATTTAAGAAGAGAATGATGGTATACCTTTAACTTGAACTATGAAAAATTGAGTGCCTCCAACTTTGAGATTTAATTTCTTTGTTGAATAGAGGTTTTACATTCGTTGCCTTTGTGTTGCCATTCCATCTCTCTTAGTTTGATTAGATGATTCATGTTCCTCTTGAATTGGTGGCATTTCTTCTTCTATGGTTGACGATTTCCTACTTTCGCGAAGTCACCTCATTTTTTCACTTTTCTTTTCATTCTTAGCTTCACAATCTTCTAGAGTTAGAGTCTTGGATCATTTCCTTAGCATGATGTTGATTTTGATATGCATCATGAATAAGACATAGATACATTAGTCCATCTTGGTAGAATAAAGTAATCTCATTCACAAATCTCAAAATATAATCATATATAATTAAAGTGAATAAATTATTACAAATCTAAAAATTTATAGTTTTTTAGGGTGGTCCAAGATGAAACATAAAGAGTACACACATGTCATTTACTAACAATCTTTTAAAAATCAAGATTATGCTAGGATAACATTCAAATTACAAGGCAAGATGAGATATATCATACCATTCTTGTACTTCATGGAGTAACTAACATTCATCGTTCAGATGATATTTAAGAATGTATCATAGTAATGTAAAGGAACTCAAGATCCAACACTTACAATGTCTTTTAGCTCTCTCTCTTTATAGAAATTAACTTTTCCATACTAAGTTTTTAGCATTACATCAATGGCCAAGATATGGTCAACATTTACAAATGGTGGTAAGCACAATCTCTAGGTTAATTTCATATTTTCTTAACATATCTTCTCAAACATTTTTCTTGATCATGTCTTAGGTTCTCTTTTAGTACTTTCTTTATCCATCATATTTTATTAAAATAGTGTATGTAGAGCAGCCTCTTACTAGCTAGCAAAAAAATGATATAAACGAAAAATGAAACACAAAGATTTTAATCAAGATAAATCAAAGATCTAAAAACATGACAAGTTAGATTTAAGATGTAACATAATCATTCCTATTTAGGACAAATCCCTTCTCTAATCCCTCTCCCATTCCTAGTCAAATTGGTTGTGAAATTATAATCAAGTGTTAAATTTAGTTTCTTTTTGTAGCTTCACCAAATTTGGTGTCCTTTTGATCTTGACTACTACTTCGTGATGTGTGTCTCTTTTATTAAATCATGAAAAGGCTATGAAAAAACCACTATCAATACTCTATCTTCCTTAACTATCTGATAACTCCTTGACAAGTCACTATCTATTCAAGACAATCTCATTGTGATTATAATTGTCCTAATAACTATGCCAATGACATGTATGGTTATCTTTTAGTTGATGACAATCTTCCCTGCCATATGAATATCCTTTCAAGATCACCTAGATATGTTTATATAGTATCATGGATATCTTTTTGCATGCATTTGAGATTAATTGACTTATCATTTAATCTTGATTACCACCTTGTGTATTAGTTGCTATCCTACCCATGGGTGAGAGGTCATAACTATTCCTAGGGTTGCATGATAGTTATTGTGGTATAATTTAGTTTTTAGGCTGATATGATAGTTCTTCCAAGTGAGTATGCTCAAGTGACAATCCTTAGCTTTATTTTAGCAATGATGATAATTTATTGACTAACATGATTTCCATTAGTATCCTTTTTATGTTAGTGTTTGAATTAGGATAATAGCAACATGTGATTGCAAATCTACTCAATAGTGAAAGTGTTTCCATGGCCTTGCTCTAGTTTAGGATTATCCTTGAATGTTGATAAGACTCCCTTCATAAATATATACCAATACTATCTTAATGATATCCTTCCCATGGTGATATGGCTTGTTGTCATAGATTTTTATCTCAAATAAATATAAATTTTCACTTTCTTATGATAATTTAACTTATCAAAATGATAATCCTCTCATTTTCCTCATGATTGTCCTATAACATGAGATTTAATGCTTTAACATAATCATAAAGTGAAGTAAACGAATACATAAATAACATACCTTAGATTTCAAGATTTGAGTTACCCAATCCTAAAAAATTTGGCTTTAAAATCCTCAAAACTTTGATCTTTTTGGAAAGTTCCTTCGTAATCAATTTTGAATTCTATATAACTCTAATAGGATTAGTGAAAATTAAGAAAAAAAACAAAAATATATCATCAAATTCAATCTAAATACATGAAAATTAACATTGAAACAATATGAAACATGAAGCTATTAGTTTAAATAATCAAAATTTGTCTAAAAACATCTAATTTACTTCTACATTGAAAAATCAAAACAAGGTAGTGGATTAAGAAAACAATGATTGTCAAATTGTCAACACCATAAAAAAGTATTTTGTTATCTGATTGTGCATGAAAAGTAGGGAATAACAGAGCACATGGGACTGAATCACAGATCCCACATGCTTTTTTTCCATTTTTTTAATTCACGAAAACACACTCACATTATAAGATGAGGGCATTTTGTCAAGCATGGAAAGTTTAAGTGCTTTCATGCATGGAAAGTCTTAAGTGTTGTCATGCATGGAAAGTTATAAGTGTTTAAAGTGCATGGAAAGGGGGGAGGGAGGTATAGAGGTGAGAGAGAGAGAGAGGGTAGGAGTTTTAAAGGGGAGGGAGAGGGTAGGAGGTAACTAGGGGAGAGAGATAGAGAGATGAGATGAGGTAAAGAGGGGAGGGAAAGAGATAAAGATAGAGAGAGTCCTTCTTTTGACATGTAACCCTAAACCCAAGTAACACTAAACCCCTGAACCCTAAATAATGCCCCTAAACCCTAAACCTGAGCAACCCTAAACATCTAAACCCTAAATAATGCCCCTAAACCCTAAACCCAAGAAACCCTAAACCTTTGTCTCTCTATCTCTATCATCCCTCTACCTCTCAATCTCTCTCCCTATGTCTTTGGCCATGTACCTCAATTTCTATGTCCCTATCTCTACCCTCAATCTCTACTATATCTCCCTATCAATCCTCTTTCTCTAAACCCTAAACCCTAAACCTCTAAACCTTAACTCCTAACCCCTAAACCATAAACCATGAACCCTAAATAATGCCCCTTAACCTTAACCCCTAACCCCTAATCCATCAACCATAAACCCTAAAAATGCCCCAAAAGCCTAACCCCTAACCCCTAAACCATAAAACCTAAACTCAAGAAACCCTAAACTCCTAAACCCTAAACCCCAAACCCCCAAACCCTAAACCCAAGCAAACCTAAACCTCTATCTCCCTATCTCTATCATCCCTCTACCTCTCAATCTCTCTCCCTATCTCTAGACATGTTCGTCACTCTCTATCTCCCTATCTCTCCCCTCTGTCTCCTCTATCCCTCCCAATCTCTATCAGTCCTCTCTCTATCTCTCTCTAAACCCTAAACCCGAGCAACCCTAAACTTGAGTAACCCTAAACCCTAAATAATTCCCCTAAACCCTAACCCCTAACCTCTAAACCCTAAGCCCTAAACTTATAAACATAAATAATACCCTTAAACCTTGACCCCTAAACCCTAAACCTCTCTCTCTCTCCTAAACCCTAAATAATGCCTCTAACCTTAACCCCTAATCCCTAACCCCTATATCCTAAACCCTAAACCTCTATATCCCTATCTCTCCTAATCTCCCTATCTCTATTGTCCCTCTACCTCTCAATATCTCTCCCTATGTCTCTATCCATGTCCCTCTCTCTATCTCCCAATTTATCCCCTTGGTCTCCTCTATATCTCCCTATTGGTCCTCTCTCTCTAAACCCTAAACTCTAAACATCTAAACCTTAAACCCTAACCCCTAACCCCTAAACCATAAACTCTAAATAATGCCCCTAACTGCTAACCCTTAACCCCTAAACCCCTAAACCCCTAAACCCCAAACCACTAAATCCTAAACCCAAGCATCCCTAAACCTCTATCTCCCTATCTCTCCCCTATCTCCCCATCTCTATCATCCTTCTACATCTCAATCTCTCTCCCTATGTCTCTAGACATGTCCCTCACTCTCTATCTCCCTATCTCTCCCCTCTATCTCCTATATCTCTCCCAATATCTATTGATCCCCTCTATCTATCTCTCTCTAAACCCTAAACCCCTAAACCCTAAACCCAAACAACCCTAAACCCTAACCCTTAACCCCTAAACCTTAAACCCTAAACCATAAACAATTCCCCCTTTACCCTAACCACTAAACCCTAAACCAAAAACTTGAGCAACCCTAAACTCATAAACTCTAAATAATGCCCCTAAATCCTGACCCCTAAACCCTAAACCCTAAACTTGAGCAACTCTAAACCTCTCTCTCTCTCTCCCCAAACCCCTAAACCCTAAACCTAAGAAACTCTAAACTTCTTTCTCCCTATCTCTCCCTTATCTCCCTATCTCTATCATCCCTCTACCTCTCAATCTCTCTCCCTATCTCTCTAGACATCTCTCTCACTCTCAATCTCCCTATCTTTCCCTATCTCTCCCTTCTGTCTCCTCCATCTCTCCCTATCTGTCTCCCCTCTCTCTACCTATCTATCTCTCCCTATCTCCCTATCTTTTTCCTCTCTCCCCTATCATTCCTCTATCTCCCTATCTCACCCCTCTATCTCTCCCTCTCCCTTATAAATGAAGGAAATAAAAAAAAGAAAACTAGGACCCTCTTTCTATCTCTCTCCCTCTCTCCCTATCTCTCCCCTATCTCTCCCCTCCATCTCCACCCTCTCTTCCTCTTCCTCCCTCTCCCTCTCCCTTATCGACAAAGAAAATGAAAAAAATGAAAACCAAGACATGCAAAGAGGGATGAGTATATAAATTGGGAGGATGAAATGGAAACAAGATAAAACGAAAGTTCATTGGATGGGAAGAATGATGAGAGAAGAGGTGGAAAATAGTAAAATAGTGAAAAATTGGTGGGATCTAAAGGGAAATTGGAAAGAAAAAGGAAAACTAGGAGAGAGAGAGAGAGCGAGAGATGATTTTATTTCACCATAATGTGAGTGCGTTATAACATGCTCATGTTATACTTTGCTTTGGTAATTTCCAAGCCATTGGCTTCCAAACCAAAGGCTTAGACTATGTTTTGGACATCTAAAGACATGTTTTTCTAGATTGTAACAAAAATTACAAAATCTTGAGCATGCTCCCCATCAGGTTTGCACGTGTTTCACTGACAAGTTAAAAAAATACCACCATAATCTTCAGCTCTCTCTTAGCTTTCTAACCATATAATTTTTTTCATGTTTTGAGTATGTTAAGGATTTCATCTTTAATTTCTTTTGTTCGTGTATCCATTTTTTTGTCAAAAACCAGTGTGGCATTTTTGACTTTTTTAAACCATTCATCAAAATCTCAAATAAATTACATTTTATATAAACTAGACTCCATTCTACACGTATTAAAAAAATTAAATTTTAAATTAGTTTTTAAATTTTTTAGGGGGGATCATACTCAATTTTCTAGTTTTCAGGATGTGTCCACTTTGAAAATTAGTAAAAAATCAATTATTCATGAAAAAATTATTAGAAAAATCAAGGATATACTATATGGTGTTAGCTAATTTCTCACTGAAGTGATTTTTGAAATACTAAAAAAAAGTTAACATTTTAGGGGGAGCACACCAAACACTATGTTATATTTTTTTGAAAAAAAATAGGACCAATTTGTGTGCTCCCCCCTTTTGAACCCCTTAATCTCAACCATTTTTGAAAAAAAAATAGTAGTTTAGAAACTAGATTGAAAGAACTACGAGTCTTGTTTTTGTTGTATTTTTAAATTTTGAGTGTAACTTCTTCAATTTCTCATCCAACATTAGTCTTTCCTAATTTTAGAAAAAAGTGGCATCTTAACTTATCCTAGATTGAAAGATAGCAGAAGCATTTGTTAACCCAAAAGGCATGACTATAAATTCAAAATGTCCATAATGACACCTGAAAGCAGTTTTCTACACATCTTCATCCTTCATATGGATATGGTGATATCTAGATCTTAGATCAATTTTAGAAAATAAATGGCCCCATGTAGTTCATTTATCCTAGGGATAATATATCTATTCTTGATGGTCTTTTTATTTAATTCTCTATAATCAATGCACATGTGTATGGTACCATCCTTCTTTTAATAAGAACTACAGAAGATGTGAAGGGACTAGAACTTGGTCTTATGAAACCCATATCAAGGAGCTCTTTTATGGTCTTTTCAATATCCTCTTTAAACCCTCTTGGATGACTATATGGGGTAGTGAAAATTGGTTTTGTACTTGGTTCTAATTCTATAACATGCTAGAAACCTCTATCATGGGGTAATCCAGGAGGTAAATCATTAAACAACTTACTATGAGAATGCAATATCTTTTGAATATCAACATGGTAAGGACTAGGATCACCTTTTGAGGAAGCTAAAGGTTTTATCAAAAATATTTCTCCTCATGATACTTACCCTTTTCAGATGAGCTTCTCCATGCATATTTCTATAACCATTTGAGGTGACCCATTGGACAAGCCTTTGAGAACTGCCTCTTTCCAATTTGCATTAAGCTTAAATTTTAGCTAGGTAATTCTACTAAAATTCCCCCAAATAATGCAACCATTGTAATCCTAATACCATATCCATTTCACCCAAACTTACAACATAGAATCCATCACATACTTTGTAGTCTCCCAAAGTAACATTGATTTTCTTTATCATTTTGTTGCATGGTATGGTGAATCCATCTCTAAAAACATTAAATCCTTCAAAATCTTTCATATGTAATCCTCTTTTTACCACCAATCCTTGATTAATGAAGTTGTGGGTGGCTCCACTATCAATGAGTACTGTCATTCTTTATCCATTTAACACTCCAAGAACTTGGAAGGGGTGATATTTAGGTGCTCTTGACAATGCTGCTAGAGTACTGCCACCTGTAACTTCATTTTCCTTCTCTTCAATTTCTAGTTCTTCTAAATTTCTAGGAATTTTAGTTTCTTTAGGATCTCCTTCAACCGATATCAAATCAAGATAATGTATTTTCCCTCTAACCCAGACATCTATGAGCTGGTCTCTATGGTTCTTTGTATGTAAAACAAAATTTCTTCCTTGGAAGTTTATTTCGAGTTTCTTCATCCATCCTCTTTGTTATAGAAAAAGATGTGGGTTTCTAAAAAGGAATAGGAGGCTCACTTTTCTAAAAATTTCCCTTATTTTTTCTAAGGGAAAATGGTTTGGAAGGATATGAAAACTTGTTCTTTGGAGCTAATGGTTCAAGAGTTAGAGCTCTCCTTATAGCATCCTGTAATATGAATGATGCAAAAGCCTTGAATAAACCTCTAGGTGGCTCAAAGAGCCAACAATAAAAAGAAATATAATTATTTTTTCTAAAATATCATTTACCATTACAACCATCTTTTGAAATTCTGATATATAAGCATTTACTATTTGATTTTTGAGTATTCTTTGAAATACTTGTTGTGCCTTGCACACATGCCCCATTTCTCAAAATAGGTACCCCCCTCTTTCAAATTTTGGTTTAGAGTGTCAAGTGGGTTTTCCATCTCCTAAGTAGTCAAAATGGTCAAAATGCATTTCTAGCCATGTTAGAAAATTGGTGTTAATAGGTCATTCCAAAATCTACTGAGTTCAAGTGTTTGTATTTCGTGAAACTAAGTCTGAGTGTCCTTTATGTGAAAAATGCTTCCATCTGACCTTGATGCTAAAAAAGCCCTCCATTTAATGTTTGCACTAGAATTCATTACCTCCAACTCAATGCTATTGCCTTGCCTAACCGACTTTAGTGCTACTTTTCTCATTCATCAACCTTAGTGCTAAAATTAACCATTGCCAACTTTGCGCTACAATGTTCATTCACTGACCAAGTCAGAGAGTAGCAAATTCTCCGCGAGTCTGAGGAACCTTAAACTCCCATAAAGCATTCACAATAGGATTAATCACCTTTGCGCTAAACATCTTATCCACCGACCAAGTCGGTGACATCCTAAAGCTCCACCAAGTCAGAGGTGACCAGATCCCACGCAAATCCTACTTTTCTGTTGAATGTTGTAACTAACACCCTCATACTCTCTGCACTTATGACGATCAATCTAGGAGAATAAAAGGGATTTTGTGTAGTTTTTGAGCTCATTTTGCATTGTACAAATGTTTGGGGAGTTCCTTGACAATGATTGGATTGATCTTTTGCACGCAACTTGTGGACTCAACCCTGGGACCTCTTCACCTGCACGTTTCAACACACTTTATTCACTGTGAACCAGGTAGGAGCTCAGTTTCCTTGCTTAGGGTTTTTATCAGCTAGGGTTGCTATTGAAAATTTTATGCATTTTCTTTCAAACACACTGCAAACACATGAAAGGTAGAGTTAGGGCACAAAAGTAGGGTTTCTTGTTGGATTGTCTGGTTATCATAAAACCCTAAGTTCAAATAGGTAGAAGGTGAAATTCTTAGGACTATTCTTTGAAAGCCCATCCCCCCATGTGCAAAGTAGAAAACAAGATTCGTTAAAACTCTAACCAAAATCTTGCCTCAATACATCAAATTAATCAACAAAACTAAGTAAGTCTTAAAAGACTACATTCTAGACTTTGTTAAAAACACATCCAACTAATCTTTAAAACACTACAATCAACTAGGTCAGTCGGCAATCTTGAAAACCCCACCAGGACCCCAAGTCAACTTTTGCACTAAAAACTTGGTTCTTGAACCTTGCACTATTCATCGCCCCAACCAACTTAGTCGGAGGACCATTAGAGTCCCGCATGACCTTGAAACTTGCTTTGCACCTAATTCTAAATACTCCAACTTAGCACTAAAAGGTCACTTCTCTGACTTAGGTCAGATGCCCCAAAATTCTCCGCAAGTTTGAGAGACCCGAAACCTCCACAAACTATAGCAAGATAATCTGGTGCCAAAACCAACTCTCCTCAACTTTGCACCAAAAGCCCCCTTTGGTGACTTAGTCAGTCACCTTTGAAATCTTAGCAAGGTCGAGGGACATAAAAACCCGTGCAAAGGCAATAAAGCTATTTTAGTGCTCAAGACTCACTACATCGACTTGCGCTGAATACTCAACTGACCGACCTTAATGATAGGTTCAAGTCGGTCTTATCCAAAAGTCCTGCAAGTTTGTTGATCCTAAAATACCTACAAAATGTTGCAATAACATGAACACAAATTGATCAATAGGTCGGATGACCCCAATTTCCCCACCAGGTCGGTGCACCTCCAAATTCTTGCTTTCCCTCCTGTTGGTCAGTTGACTCCAAAATTAGCGCAATTCTAGTAAAACAATTGTTCTAAGGGAAATTTGAAAGGGAGAAGGGTATGTAAGGGTAAAATAATTGTTGCATTGATGGAATCATAATGTTTTATATGTTTTAAATGGGATTTTGTAGCACTAAAGTATTTATTGCATGTATTAGTATAAGACTGCTTTATCATTTAATCATGTGATAAATATATGGGATAGTAGATTTCAGATTTATATGTTCTTAGATGCATATAGTGGTAACTTAGTAGATGCATATCATGATATTGCTTAGTAATGTAGTAGTCAGCTAGATAATCATAGGTTTCAAACTTAGGGGTTAGAGAAAACCATCTCAGAGGGCATCAAGACTTATAAGGTCCAGTCGTGCAAGTTAGATGACTGCACGAGCTCAAGCCATGAGGTATGAGTTCAAAGGTATTCCTTCAGAAACAAATATTTCTACTAGATGGAAGAATGTGGGAGATACAAACCTAGGTTATATTGACCTAGATGATTTCAGACTTAGAGTATTTGGCCCAAACCCAACCCCGCGAGCCAAGAAGGTTAAAGATAGTGGGATTGTAGAACTTGCTGCCTTCCCCACATCCACTCAATGTGCAGAGCTAATAGTTTCTTGCGTAGATAGGTATAACATCATGACAAGAACAATACAAACTACTAGTGGAGAAGTATTAGCTGACCTAAGTCCACCCTCCTTGGCTGAAATCTTTGGCATCCCATGGCATCCAGTGATGACCATGCTAGCCAAGACAAATTTAGAGGCCACCTATAAGAAAGATGAAAATGGATGCAGGAAACACATGAATGAACAGTGGTCAAAGAGTAAAAGGTCTACCTTGGTCAAATTTCCTCAGGTGCTATACAGAAGTGACTTTCATGATGAGATAGGAGATCTAGTAAATCTGTTGAGTAGAATATATGGGTTGCCTGTAGCATCAACTTTCGATGGATGGATGTTCTTTATAATTGAAGAGATATTAAAAGATACTAAGTTCCATTGGGCACAAATCCTAAGTGATAACATCCATGAAGCATTCAGTAACTTCAAAGAGAAGCAATTTTTCAGATGGACATCCTATGTAGTTTATGCATTGGCAAGGAAGAATCATTATTTTGGATTGTCCAAGGTAGGAGAAGTGGGAAATGATGAACAAGCTCAGATTAAGGTCTATGAATGCTACACATAGTTGACATTGTCACAATCTCTCATGCATTTTAAGAGAGTAAATGATGCCTTTACTATGTATATAACTAGATTACTGCAAGGAAACACATCTTTAAGGATATCCATAGAAGCCATGAATGAAATCACTAAGTATGGGAGGTGGTATATTCAATTTGAGAAGTTCACATATTTGTGGATACAAGGCTTCACTGGAATGACTTATAGGCTTCCAAGATACCTCACAGATAAGGTAATTCTCTTGGAATTGTCTAGACAATTGATAACTTATGTTGAAAAACTCAAGCATCTGCATAGAACAAATGTCCAATTTCCTACTATGCATGTGCTTCATTGGGAGCAGCTGAGCACTCTGACATAGAACTTTAACTTCTCAATCTCCATTACTACAACAAAAGAAATCATTTTGATCCAAATAAGGTGATGGAAAGGTTTGTGAGAAAGAAGCTATTTCATAAGATGTACATAGAAGATTTTTGGGCAAATTGCTTGGATGACTATGAAGTTATGAAGAAAGCCCAGTCTATATTATCCTTGGCATTCATAAGAAAGTTCCATATTATTGCAGTCCCTGATCAACTAGAAGATGATGAAAATGTAATGCATAGAGGAACATGGGAAGCACAATACCACCAACCTATTCCCTTGCCCAATTGGGAAAATGCTGAAGAAAGTTCCTTGGATGTTGTAATGAAGGAACCAATCAGGCTATAAGTAAAGCTTGGGTAAGAGGCCAGATTACAGCCTTGGAAAGATAGGGGATACAACTCACATACATCGAGGTTGAATCTGAGAAAGAATTTGGGGGAGAAGAGGATGAACCCATAGAGGTAAGTGATGAAGTAGAGCCAGTCCAAAAACGTACCATGAGAGCAGACAGTGAAGATCATATGCCCTTGGCAGAAAAGGCCAAAGCATAGATTAGTAAGAAGACTGCTACAAAGATGCATAAGAAAGATATGCCTCCTACTAGGACAAGATCTTCAAAGAAAAGGGACATGCCTAGTGGGCCCGGAGAAGGGTCTAAAATGAAGAAGGTCAAAATAAGGATTGTTAGCCAGGGCATGGAGACTACTACTGCTGCAATTCCTAATGACACCAATCTACCAGCTTCTCCACCTCTTACTTCTCCAAGTGTAAGTACTACTGTACTTGCTCCAGTTGCTTCCACTGTTGCATCTTCTCCTATTGTTTCTACTGTTGCTCATACTTCCTCAGCAACTATCATTTAGGAAAGAGCCTCTACTATTCCCTCATCCATAGTGGCTATTTCTACTATCTCTTCTCCATTGGTAGTAGCCTCAAGCACTCCTGATAGCCCCATTACCTCCATTGTTTCTCGTTCATGTTCATCCACCTCTACCACATCGTCACCTACTAGTTCTTTTATTTCACTTTTACTTCCCTTGCACTACCTCCTATTTCTACCATTCTTTTACCTTCTCTCCCTTTGCCTACTCCATTCCCTACCTCACCTATTGTCATTTCCTCCATCCTACCAAATTCTTCCATCCCACTAGCTTTGGGGTCTATTGCCTTTTCCAACTTGACACAAGTTAGTTTGGCTTCAAGTGCCACTCTCCTTTCATCTACTGTCCTATCTCACAATTTGTCCTAGACCAAGATTCAACTCCCTTGGCTGTACCACTATTTCCAGGCATTGAGAAAGTGTCTGCTGAACTAGGCCTTCAAGAGCAAGAGCCAGAGAAGAATGTATTTGAAAAGACAAAGAATGAGATACTTGATGAGCCTTTAACTAAAACAACAAATTCTAAAATAATTGAAATATCTTAGAGTCCCTCAGAAAAGAACCAAACAGAAGCAATCTTGGGGGCAGTACATAAAGATGTATTGGTGAATTGGAGGAATCTTACAAATGAGGAAGAGGATTTGGATAAAGGATCAAAACAATAGAAAAGGTTACTTGAAGAGCCACCTAATAAAGACAATGAGAATCTTGATAGGTCTAAAGAGCCTTCTTCCTTAGCACCTGACTAGCTGTAAAGCAGAGTAGCATATCCAAAGCCTTAGGTGGAAATCATGAAATTAGATCTGAGTGCCATCTTGTCACAGGCATAAAAGCCAAAGAAACATAATAAAGAAAAAGTGCAATCAAGGATTTACATGGATGAAACTAGATCCAGAATAGCTGAAATAGCTATCCCTCCAGCTGATACAAACAGAGAACAGGTTAGAGCAGAAGATTATACCATAACAATTGTAAATTTGGGACCAACTACAAGAGCTCAAAAGGTTGATGAATTCAAGGGCTTTGTTACTTCAATCTTGGAAGAGCTGGATAAGGATGAACTCTCAAAAAAAGAGTTGAAGCAACAGAATGAGGAGCTTCGAACATGCCTGCAGTTTTCAATAAAATCGATAGACTCGGATGGTGAGATAAGGACAATGCCCACTTTGTTGTCAAAGGATGAAGTGCCCAAACTTGGTGAAGTCTGGACTCTGTCAAAAGGCACTCAGAAGTGGATGGATAAAGTGTGCGAGAAGGGATGTGAAGCAATTGATGCACCAGCTGAATTCCATAAGAATTTGGTTCAACTTTGAGAATAGTGGAAAGATTTGCATGAGGAATGCGATTCCTTTAATGAATACTATTCCCAGGTATTCCCTCGAGTGTAAGCAATCAAAGACTTACCTACTCAGACGTTGTTGTCTGAAAATATTTTGACAGGAGATAGATTGCACAAGGCCATTGATTGGTATCAACAAATAAAGTTGAGAAAGGAAGTTTTTGACAACATTAGAGAAGCTTATAAAATGATAGATGAAAATATATTGACTTCATTTATGAAATTAATGATACCTTGAAGGACTACCTTGTGATGGCATGTGATGATCTAGTGCCCTATGATGTGAAAGGATGTAAGGATAAGCTGCATAAGATAGTTTTTGAAGAAATTGAATTGAGTGTGGAAGCTAGATTGGACAGAGTCAGTGACCTCAAAATTGATTTTAATGCATTTCATAAGGGGAAGAAAGATGTGGAAAAGATGTATGATCGATATAATCAAGAGCTAGAGATGTTCAAATATCAGGTCAACCATTTGAAGAACCTGGACCCCACAGATATTAATCCAGCATTATTAGCCTGGGTCAGCTACCGCAACAAGATGGCAAAAGAAGACAAAGTAGATTTGGATGATGAATCTTAGCATATTTTTGAATATTTTTAAATGTAATCTTGTCACTATTGTAAATTGCTATATTTAGAGGGACATGTGACACCATTTTATCTTTATTATGCCTTGTAAATGATCTTTTCTATATATATATATATCCAAATGGGTAGTCAAATTGTCTAGGTTCAATGTATTTGGGGGTCATTTTTCATCTTTTTCATAAGAGACAAAATGTAATATGGGATTTCCATGAGCTATTATGAATGCATTTAATGATGTAAATCTAGATCGTTGGTGTCAAGTTAATCTCCACCGTCCATTCAAAAACTCGGTATGGTGCCTTTCCTATATAAAGGGCTGCCCTCTCTCTCATTTGTAAGACTCTTGATGCCGAATTGTTGATGCTCTGCCATTTGAAGTCAAATACAAAGCAAGTTTCTACAATTCTCTTGAGAATTTGTGTATTGTATTTGCTTATCTAGTTTTCATGGTTCGCTTCTTGATCTCCAATAGTTAATTAATTGTGCTTTTACAATATTCATGGTTTGTTAAATGTATCTGATGAATGTTCTTAGTCTATACTTTTAGTTACAAGCTGCTGATGGTAAGTGACTGTGCAAAGTTAGTCTGGGTTGATCAATATGTGCTTAGTTCAATTGCATTTCATAAGTTAAATTGCACCATTGCTGGGTATTTGATGAATGAATGTAATCTAAAAATCTCTAGATCTCCATTGAAGATAGCATCATTTTCTGTAGTGCTATAACATCCATTTTAGTTTGGTAACTCAGAAAACTAGTTGAAAATTTAGAGCATTTGTCTACTTGCAGCAGTCCATATATTGTGAATGTCACTTAAGATTTCTTCAAAACCCTATCTCCTTTTACATTTTCTTTTAAAATGATTGTTAGCTTAGGTATTTTAGCAGTATTTTGCATTGTTTTATCAACTGAAATCATTAAGGGTTTGCATGAATTGCTGTCCAAGCTGTTTGAATCTGTTAATTGCATGTAAGACCCCTTGTTGGCACAGGTAGTACATTCCAACTAAATTATTGCAAGCAAGCTAAGACCTAGCTGTAGAAACCTTGGAGTAGTCTTACCTAGGGTAGGATACTTTTCAAGAGAGGTGTGATACCGACAATTACACATACTTTGTTGAGTGCAAAACACCCATTAACAATACTCTTCTTCATCCTTCAGCTTAAATCTATCAAGAAGCCTTTGACTAAAATCTTCAAAGGTATGTATTTGATCTTTCCCTTGTGTTATTAGGACATGATACCACAAATCATATGCAATACCCTCAAAATGTAAAGTAGCAAATTGAATGACTTCATTCTCCTTCACAAGATTGGGATTAGGTAGGTTTGTATCTTCTGTAACCAAGCCTGAGCTGAAATTGTGTCACTACCATCATAGGTAGGTGCCATTAGTTTTTTGAATTTATTTTTCAAATATTTTCAAACACCACTCTGGTGATTTCCTTGTCCCCTTGGAAGAGTGTCTTCTTTTGACATCTCTACAAACTTATCATAGGAAAGGATAGCTTTGAGATTTTCATCTAAATTCCTGTCTGCATTGTAAATTTCTGTTGCTTCTACTATAATATCTCCAATGGATTGAGGGGGTGTGATTGTAGTTTTTTCTTCTTTTGGTAAAAATGTGGGTTTAGGGAATTTTAATATGGAGTGGCCAGTAGATCTGCTACTCATAGGTGAGCCTTCTCTTCTAGGAATAGTTCCCATGTTTAATTGTGCCACTAGTTTTTCCATAACTTCTCTCAACTCTTTCTAACCCAACTTGATGTTTTACAAGGTATTATGGACTTTCTCTACTCTCTATTCATTTGTTAACTTCTATTTTACCTTCTCTCTTTCATCCATGATTTCTTCCTTAGAGCTTGACTCTTCAACTTGCAACTTCCTCTGCTTTTGTTTGAGATACCTACTTTCTCTATCACTAGGAAACATCCACTCTCAATACCCTACAAACTAGAAAGATTGTGGTTCTGATATCACTGTCTTGTCCCCTTATTGAATTTAGTAGAAAATTATTAAATCTAAAAATAATTCTCAAAATGAAACAATTTTTATTTTTACTTTTATATCTTTCCCGCAATAACTAGTTAAGCATTTATTTGACATTTTTTCTAAAATAAGTTTGGAACTCCACACATGAAAAAATGGTGACTTATATTGCATTAAAATACCACAAAAATATTATAAAATATTTAAATGATCCAACTATATCAAATTTGGATGAATTCCCAAATCGAGGCTAAAACCCTTACCAAAAACTACACAAATTATCTTGCAAAATAACCCAACATATAGCACAACTTCATGGTAATAATATGCTGATTAAAAACACTCAAATACATTTACATAAATTTTAAAACCCCCACAAAACACCTACAAACTAATGCAACAAACCCACAAATCTTAAATCTTAAATCTCCATACACTACTCACCAAAAATTGCATAAAAACTCTATTAATGGTTGAATCTGCACTCCTTGAAGCTTTGCCACAATTCCTGTATGAAATTACTCTTCTAGATCACATGAGTTTCATCTTATAATCCTTGAAATCACTAAATTTCTGTCCAATGATCTCCCACATCCAAGAGTTTCTGTTCTAGGATGGTTTTGTGAACACCATTCAATAAGAGAAATTGATTAAATTGACAAAAGATCCCATTGAAGGAAAATATGACATATAAATACACAAATTGGGTCCAAAAAGTGAAATGCCTTTCTTTGGGAAGGATAAACATCAATATTAAAATAATTAGTTGTAATCTTGTCACAATTGCCAAACAATTTGTTTTATCCTTGTTTTTTCACTTTCTTTCCCATCGTGTAATTTCCCAAGTTTAGACAACTTTTCTAAGGATAAGAATGCAAGATATTTATTATTTTTTCGTGAAAACTCATCTTTATCCTGTCTATAAATCTATGCCCCAAAAGAGATACTAAAATATTAATAAATCAATATTTATCTTGATTCTCTGTTGACTTTTCCACCTTGCCAAATTCCAATTAAATAATAATTAAATACTTATTCTAAATTTCATCCCTTTATTCTATTGCAAATGGAAATTGGATTAATTAATTATTTAATAAAAAAATAATTAGAAAGGGGACATGACATCAACTATCTTTTCAGGTTGTTTAGCTGTTGTTAATTTCTCTTTGTACACTAAAGCTATAATTTGCTCTATTGTGCTTATGCAGATTCGAGTGCAAGTTAGAAAGGTTGCACTTGAAGTGGCATATATCCATGATCTTCTTGATCATTGAGGTAATGCCCCTTGCATGGTTTCCAAAGTTCTAAGTCCTTCCTCTTTTCCTCCTCATGGGTGCTAGTGTGGTTGTAGCCAATTTGACATATGCGATCGAGGATCTCAATGCTATGGGTCTTAGCCTTCAAGGTCTAGGACTAATGCAACATATAACAGGTTTCAACCTTCCTAGTGACCATTCACCTCTTCTAATGAGCATGGTGCTCTTAGTTGACTAGATTTTGGCAAGTTTCCTCGCTTGGAGTTGATAGTTTCTCCTATTTGTTCTCAACAACCTGTAGATGACTCTCTAGAGGAAGAGGGTGCTTTGATTGGTTGGGAGCCTATTGATGATAGTTCAGTCCCCAATGATGTTTGTGGAAAGCTAGATGATAAATATCCCTCCTACTGGTGGCTTTAGCTACTTAGTAGTTTGTTTATTTTGTGATGTTTAGATTTTCATCTTTGTTTTGGACTATGTCCCACATAGAATTTTAGGATGTGCTTTTCTACCACCCACATTTTTTTGTGAATATAGTGTTATTATATTTTTAGTTCTATAAAATGTAATAAATACTTTATTTATAAAATAAAACAAAATTAAAGGTTCCTCGTTTAGATTCACTACATCAAGGATAACTTCATTTTACATTTGTGAGTCATTCAAGTTTTGTTTTAGCATGTTCATATTTATACCTTTGTTCCATTAACCTTGCCACAAATGGCATCTAAATTGTGTTATTGTTCATTTCCAAGAGCATCTTTATTAGGTTTTTATCTATTTCATTGTTATTTGGAACCTCCTTAGGTTGACTATTCCTTCTCCTTAGTGGCATTTGGTTCCTAAAGATTCCCAAAGCATTTTGGATATTAATATTTTTGCGTATTTAGATTGTTTTGACATTAGTAAAATGTGACCCATAGGGCCCTGTTGGACCTAGACCTTTGATTGTGTCATTGCACCATTCTTAGGTTGTGATTCTCTTGAAAACGACCATAATTTTTACAAAATAAATTATAGGAAAGTTTATCTACTAGGTTTTAGGAATTTTGTAATGTAAATCATAATTAATTTTGTCATTCAAAACAATAATACTAGTGTAATATTAAATCATGGTAATTTCCATCTTACAAGACCTATTTGTATAACTAAAATTTCATCTAAAAAGTAATCAATAAACAAGTTAGAATTATACCATTGCTTGTTAACAACATATATTAGAGTTAAACTGAAAAGTGTCAATGGTGATGTCTAAGCATGAATGCCAGTGGTATGAGCGTGAACAAGTTGAATGCAAGTGGTTTGAGCATGAAGTTGGGTGGGAAAATGCCATTTCTCTATTTGAACAGGATGCTTTCTCAAACATGAATTAGATGCTTGAACGAGAAGCAGGGGTTAAGGCATGATTAGGGAACTTTGGTCTCTCTTCAACAGTTGCTAATAGTGAGAAGGATCCATCTAAACTAGCCCCTATTTGAAACATGTTAAGAAAAGTGTCTCAACCTTGCAACTTCGAAAGATTACTATTTATCCTAGTTTTGGTCTTTTTGAATACCCTTTATCTTGGAGAATGGTTTGGAACCTTCAAAGTTTCCAAACGAGCTAAAAATAGTGAGACTTACTATTTTTAGTAAGTCCTTTGATTGAGCTTAGATTGACCTAAATTTTTCCTAGAAGGCATGGAATAGCTAAGTGAACATCTCGGGTGAGTTTCGTCTCAAGATCATATCAGGATTGCGAGATATTAAAGTTTCTATTTTTTGAAACTGTCGAAAAAGTTTTAAACTCAATTATCAAAATCAAAACTTCTCTAAACATCCCCAAAATTGGTGTAACTAGTGTAGCTAGTTACAAGGTGATAGAGAACATAACGAGATTTCTAATGCATAAAATGGTTCGTCAATCAGACACCTAGATCAAAAGTTATGGCCTCCAAAAGTTAGACCTTCTATTTTGGAAAATGTAAAAACATGTTGGACACATAAAAGAGCTATTATGGAGAGAGTTACACATGTTGGTGTGTGGTTGGCACATCACAAGGCATATTTGATTGGAGATAAATTGGGCACCACTTTTGGGTGGTTTTAGCTCATGGTTTTGTAATTACCGTTGGTGGTCTATTGTATTGTATCTCCTATATATCAGGAAACTTGAGATGGAGGTTGTATGTAAGAATCTTACAGATGTTGAGTTACCTCTTTTGGAAAGAGACACTGTGTGGCTTCATAGTGTTGTCATTGATGGCAACAAAGTCTATCCCACACATCTGCGGTACATAATTTGCCTTCACCGGAAGTCAGATTGAAGAATGTTTTGGTCTGGTGAACAAGAACAGAGTATGTAACAAGGTCCAACAATCAAGTCCAGATCTCTTAGATGGTGTAACTCAGTAAGTTGCAAACTTGGACAAGTCAAGAGTGGTATCATGACTACTGTACTCCAGGGATTTAGCCTCTGGTGATAAATAAAGAAAAAGATATGAGCATCTGAGTATTGGGTTCCAATCAGGTAGAGCAGACAGAGGAAGAACTGATTGGTAGAGTATCAGACTTCAATCCAGATGAGTAAAAGGTGTTGATGAAGCAATTTGTTGCATTATACATTATTTTCCGACATGATTAATGACTTCTATGCCTATGTTTTTGATACACATCACAAATCAAGCATGGATTCAGCCGACAGATCAGTAACTTACAAATATCTTGAGTGTTCTTGTTGCTGACTAGAAAGTTGATGAGAATCCTTGAAGGGGATATATATACCAGATGGATTCTAGTATGTAAGTGTGTGTGGTGAAAGTGGGAAGTAATAAGGTGCAAAGAAAAGTAGGGATAAGTGTGAGAATAGCAATTCAAGTCTAGTATGCAACTGAACAACAACATTGAATAGAGGAAGAATGAAGTGCATCAGATCAGTATATTGTGCCTAACTAGAACTAAACTCTTGCATTTGTAGATGCTTCTCAGTAGTTCAAACACTTGATTATCTTTTGTAAGTTCTATAGACAGTGAGTCTCTTATAGGCAGTGTGCCTCTTGTGAGCAGTGTGCTTAGGCAGAGCCCTAACTGGCAAGTGCCATTTTATACTCCTTTATTCTTTTAACAGAGAGTACAATCTTGGGTTAGTCACCCTGTGGTTTTTCCCTTAACTGGGTTTTCCACGTTAAAATCTTGGTGTCACATGTGTTAATGTGTTTCCGCTCTTAAATTATTGCATTATACTTCCATGATTGAATTTTTATTATGCTGTTAAACTACAAGAAGGATTTAAGTGTTTAAAGAAAAGAAAGTTTGGTGATAATTGATTCACCCCCCTCTTAGTTATCTTCCTTGTTTCCAACAACCTCCTGGATCTCTGATTGGATATACTCCTATAAAAGCTTGCTCTAAAATTATATTGTAATCTTTGCGATTTCTGAATAATATATTGGGTAGCTTTAGAGTGTGGGGTTTTTTACCTGAAAGGGTTTTCCCCATGTATATCTTGTCTTGTGAGTTTTGTGTTTGCATTTGGAAGTTATTATTATCTTTCTGTTAATGTGCATCTTAATCTGTAACTATAAAAGTAAAAATTTGCATAAGTCTTTCCTCATTAGATCAATGTAGAAAGCGTTTCCACATACCTTGCTTCCTTTCAAAACAACTATTCAACTCAAGTGATTGGAGATGCTAAGCCCTATACTGGAGCTCCAATCTACCCTCAAAAGTTATTTATTGATGTTGTAAACATCTCAACAGCTTATGCATGCCCACCATAGGCTAGGGTTAGGCCATTTCCTTGTGCCTATTTGTCTCTGATGGTGGTGTGTGGCCCAGACATTTTAGAAAACAAGGAATTTTATCTTAAGCATGGAGTGATTTGCAAATTTAATGGTTTATGGCCCTCTCTTCCCGATTTGCACAGCTGGGTCTTGGAATCCTAGAAACCCTTTGTGGATGGAAAGATTGAGCTTTACTCCAACACTAGTGGTTTCTTCATTATGACTTTTGCTTCCTTAGAGGAGTAGGCTTAGCGCTGGATGGTAGGGCTTGGATAAAAGGCAAACATTCACTCTCCATCAAACATTAAGCTCATTCCTTCAATCTAATCACTGAGCCACTTAATATCAGACCAATCTGGGTTTGACTCCCAAATCCCCCTCTTTAATTTTAGGAGGATTCTTGCTATGAGCCATTGGCAATGCTACTGGTATCTTCTTAAAGGAAGACTCTATGATCTCATATATAGGGCATACAACAGTTTCTCACCTATTAGTGGATATTGACATCTCTAAACCTCTCCATGTAGATGTAGTTTTGATGGTAGGGGAAAGGCCTTGGATGCAACAATTAGACTATGAGGGTCTCCCATTCAAGTGCAAAAGATGTTTCTCTACTAGTCACTTGGCCTTCGGTTGTCCTCACTCACACCGCAAGGGTGCTACAACTTGGTGGACAAATGCACTCATTGTTCATTTGATTGTTAGTGCTTCCTTGGAGGATGGATCCTTGCAGGGGGGCCTTCCTAGGAGGATGGTTCCTCCTAGGAGGATGATTCCTCCCAGAAGGACTAGCCTTCCTAGGAAACCTTTCTCATTTCCCTTATGGAGCCTATGTGTGTGTTGGCAGATAAGGTGGCTGCTAATGTTGATCATGTTGGGTCTCCTTCTTCATTGGCTCTGGTTGTTTCTTCAGCTCCTATTTGAGTGCAGATTGCTACTTTGTTAGTTCTAGTCATATCTTTGGCTCTACATGCTTCTAGATCGACCTCTATGCATGAAGTTTCTTTAGTTGCGGCATATGGTGAGGATCCCCTCCTCTTGCCCCGCTTTTGATGATTTAGACTTGTAATTTTCTTGGACAGTGGCCCAACGTAGAAAGAAAGGACTCCCCAAATCTTTTGTTGATTTTTGACATAGGGGCAAGGGAGTTAGATTTGCTAGTTCAGGATTTGATGTTGTTTAGATCCCTTTTTGGGTTCTTTTGTTTTTTAGTAGGTTGTGTACTATTGTTGGCCTGTTTGTGGCATATTTTGTTCTACCCTGGGGGCCTTGTTTAAAGGGTTCAACACCCTGGTATGCTGCTTACATTAATAAAAAATAGATTAGAATTATAAAGGATTGTTACAAATGCTACAAAATTGAATTCTAGATCTAATTTCAACATAAAAAAGAAGATAAATCAACTTCTTCTCCACTCATGATGGATCACATGCAATAAATCCTAAGAATAAAATGATAGCTGTTCTTGTACACATACTAACATTTATCAAAACTATTCATAATATTAATATGTTAGAAAATATATTATCATAACTTGAATAACATCAAAATAGTGTTCATACATCATAGAGTCAAAGCATAATAGTGTGTCCCACTCTTGGACCACAGAAAATCATATTTAATATTCACAATAACTATGTGGGGGTTATTGATATTCACGACTGGATAAAAGTTCAAAACTGTGTCACACTTTTATAAATGAAATGACCAACACAAATACAATTTTTCAACTTGGATTGACTAAAAGTGATTTATATTTTGAATTTTAAAATACTATAAACTAATGTAATGTAGAACTCTTAATGTAGTTTATCTTTATTAATTTTTAAAATTAGTTGAATATATTCTTTTATAAATTTAAGAGAATAATTTTACTTGCTGACAAAAACTAAAGAAAGTGTGGTTGATAGGATGTCACCAAAAAAAGAGCAATTTTTTTCTTTGAATTTTTTTCCTTCTTAGATAACTTGAAAATCTAGTGCATGGATTTATTTTTAAAATTTTGATGAATATTTATTTTTAATAAATTTTTAAACTCAAATTTAATCAAAATGTCATAGTTTTCATGGGACGTCAACTTTTATCTAAATTTATTATCGTTAAAAAAATACCTACTTGGAGAAGATTCTTTCCTCTAGTGCACCATATATTTTGTAAATTTTTAAAATATATTTTATTGTTATTATTTTTAATTTCTAATCAGCTTCATGTTTGATTATAGTAACCTACTTTCTGTAAGGAAATGAAGACCAACGGACACATCTTTTCCCGCCAATTGCTTGACCTTTCACATTCCTCTTGTGATGTATAACGAAGCATTATATATGCTTGATATCTCATTGTAAAACACAATTCGATTATCAATACAATTCCTCTGCTTAGTGTGGATGTAGCCAAGTTTGGTGAACCACGATAAATCTGGTGTCTCATTTTCTGTTTGCTTTCTAATTACATCTGTGCGCTGTTTTTACTTCTCTTTCTACAATTGAGTTTTACTTTTAGTCCTAACAATTGGTATCAGAGCTGTACGGTGACGGTATAGCTGATTGCGAAAATCGGTGTTGGATTTTCGAGCCATGGAGGAACTGAAGATTGAGAAGTTCTCTGGTCAGAATTTTGGACTGTGGAAAGTACATATGGAGTCTTTGCTGATAAAACAAGACCTCTCACTTGCACTTGAAGGGGTAGCAAAGAAACCAAGCTCAATGACGGATGAAGAATGGGACAAGATGGATAAGAAGGCAAGAGCTACGATTTTCCTCTCGCTGTCCAGCAATGTGTTGTTTAATGTTTTAGCAGAGAAGACTTCGAAGGAGCTGTGGGATAAACTTTGTAAGATGTATGAGATGGCTTCAACATCTAATAAAGTTTTTATCATGAAAAAGCTTTATAACCTGAAAATGAAAGAAGGTGGAATTATGTCTAACCATTTGAATGAGTTTAATACCTTACCCAACTGACTTCGGTGGAGATAAAGTTGGAAGATGAAATTAAAGCAATCTTGCTGCTATGCTCATTGCCCAACAGCTGGGAAGGTGTCGTGATGGCCATAAGTACTTCAGCTTCAGCTAAAACAAAATTGGTGTTTGATGATGTAGCAGCTACACTCCTTAGTGAAGATATGCGTAGAAAGAACCAAGAAATATCTTTCGGTGAAGCCTTAACCACTGTTAGTAGAGGAAGGCCTCATAATAGAGGCAAAGACAATAACATAAGAAGATCAAAATCATCGAAGAGGTCAAAATCCAGAGATAGAGTTGGTGACTGTTGGTTCTGCGGTAAGCCCGGTCACACCAAGAAAAATTGTTATTCCTATAAGAAGGTGCAAGAGAAGGTTAAAGACAGCGAGGTCAATGCTGTTTATGACAAGGGTGATAATATTTTGGTTTTGTCCGTAAGTGAAACCACTTCAGCTTCATGGGTTCTAGATTCGGGCGCATCCTTTCATGCCACCTCTTGCACGGATGCCTTCTCTAATTATCAAGGAGGACAGTTCGGGAAGGTTTACTTGGGGGATAACAATTCATTGGACATCATTGGTAAAGGTGATGTTCTCCTACAATCTAAAAATGGAAGCAAATGGCTTTTGCAAGATGTTAGGCATGTCCCAAAACTGAAAAAGAATCTGATTTCTATAACCCAATTGTTCTCACAAGGCTGCAATACTACCTTCTATCCAGATTCATGGAAGGTTACTAAAGGTGTCATGCAGATTGCCAAAGGAAATAGAGAGGGCAGTTTATATGTTTTTGAGAATGACTCTCAAGTGGGAGCTGCTATGACAGTGACGGACAGCAAAACTGAGCTGTGGCATCAACGGCTTGGACATATGAGTAGAAAAGGTCTTGAAGTCATGATCAAAAGAGAACAACTACCCGGGTTGAAATCCATGGATTTGGATTTTTGCCAACATTGTCTCTACGGCAAGCAGAAGCGGATCAGCTTCATAAAGACGGGTCATGAGAAGAACACCTCACCTTTGGAGCTGGTTTATTCAGATGTTTTTGGGCCAACTGAGGTAACTTCTCTTAGAGGTGCTAATTATTTTTTAACTTTCCTTGATGATTGCACTAGGAAAGTTTGGATTTTTATGCTTAACAAAAAATCTAAAGTGTTCAACAAGTTCAAAATTTTTAAAGCTCTAGTTGAAAATCAGAGTGGGCATAATATCAAGTGTTTGCAAACTGATAATGGCGGCGAATTTTGTTCACTAGAGTTTGATAGTTTTTGTGCTGACAATGGTATTCGAAGAATCAAAGTTGTTCCTTATACACCGCAAGAAAATGGGGCTGTGGAGAGGCTAAATAGAACGATTTTGGAAAAAGCATGGTGTATGCTTTCCAATGCTGGACTGGGAAAAGAATTCTGGGCAGAAGCTTGCAACACAGCAGTTTACCTCATTAATCGAGCTCCCTCATCTCGGTTAAATCTTGACATTCCCGAGGAAAGGTGGTTGGGCAAGCGTATTTCTTATAGTCATCTACGGGTGTTCAGATGTGAAGCGTTTGCTCTTATTCCTCATGAGAAACGATCCAAATTGGATCCCAAGTCGCAGAAGTGTATCTTTGTTGGGTATGGCGAGGATCAGTATGGATTCAGGTTATGGGATCCCGTCGCCAAAAAGGTCACTCGTAGTCGGGATGTCATCTTCAACGAAAGAGTTTTCCCAGGTTTGCACAGAGATAGTACATCTTCAAAAGAATATGTTAATATTGATTTGTTTGATAATGGTGTTTCTTTTACACAGCCATTAAATGTAAGTTTGACATCTTTAAATGGTAGCACCCCTGTTGTGCACCCTACCCAAACATGTTTGATGCCTCTAACTCCTACACAACAACCTTTTTCAAACCCCACAACTCACGTTGGAAGTGATTTAACATCTATGCTGCCTCCCTCACATCCAACGCAACCTTCTTTGCATAGTTCGCTGCCTTTATGTGTAATACAGCCCTCATTAAACTCATCGCTGCCTCCCACCACTCACACGCAGCCTCTGATAAATACTATGCAGCCTCCTTTGGATAGAGCGCTGCCACATGTGTCATCGCAGCCTCATATGGCCCATACACTGCCTCCAGTACATTCTCAGTTTTTGTTGCCTCAGCCGATTGGTGTGCAGGGGCAGAACATTGGAGAAATAGCACAAGGAAATATACAGATGCAAGGGACTGTGCAACAAGGAAGTGTTCAGAGGCAGAGTCATGAAGACATTGTTCAGAACAAGGCTAATTTGCAAAATGACATAGCAAATATTCAAAACCAGTTACACAGAATGAATCTAGATGATTCAAATTTGCAAGAGGAGGTTTCTTAGTTAAGGAGGTCTACCCGGGAGAGGAGACGTCCTTCTAAATTTTCTGATTATGAGTTATTATATTCAGAGGAGGCACAACCAGAATCATTGATTTCTGATCAACCTGAACCAGCTACCTATAAACAGGCTTGCAAGGCAGTTGATTCTTCGAAGTGGCAAGAAGCGATGCAAGATGAAATGCATTCATTGCAGGCAAATAACACTTGGGATTTAGTGCCACTTCCGCCTGATTGAAGACCCTTGAAGAACCGCTGGGTATACAAGTTGAAAGAGGAAGATGGAGGCAACAAGCGCTATCGCACTAGACTAGTTGTCAAGGGGTATGATCAATAGAAAGGCATAGATTTTAATGAGATTTTCTCACCAGTTGTGAGAATGGCCACAATCCGGGTAGTTTTGGGTTTGGTTGTAGTTTGGGATCTTGAACTTGATCAGTTGGATGTTAAAACAACATTTTTACATGGTGATGTTGATGAAGAGTTGTACATGGAACAACCAGAAGGATTTAAGAAACAGGGACTGGAACATCTTTATTGCAGATTGAAGCACAGCTTGTATGGGCTCAAGCAAGCCCCGCGCCAATGGTATCTCAAGTTTGATCGCTTTATGACTGAGCATAACTTCTTGAGATGTGAATCAGATCCTTGTGTCTACTATAAGCGACTTCCTAATGGTGAGTTTGTTATTCTCTTGCTCTATGTTGATGACATGTTGGTAGCCGGCACAAGTATGAAAATTATTTCTGAATTAAAGTCTCAATTAGCTAAGAGATTTGCTATGAAAGACTTAGGCCCAGCCAAGAAGATTCTTGGAATGACCATCACTAGGGATAGACAAAAGAAGGAGATCATGTTGTCACAAAAGGCATACATTGACAAGGTTGTAGACAGATTTGGTATGGCTGATGCAAAGGTTGTTTCTACTCCTCTTGCTGCCCATTTTCGTTTATCTTCTGATTTGTGTCCAAAAACACAAGAGGATAAAGAGTTTATGCAAGGTGTTCCTTATACATCAGCTGTTGGTAGCATTATGTATGCTATGATCTCTACTCGTCCCGATATTGCTCATGCAGTGGGAGTTGTGAGCAGGTTCATGAGCAATCCCGGTAAGCCTCATTGGGAAGCTGTCAAATGGATATTAAGGTATCTTAAAGGTACTTCTGATTATGCTTTGTGTTTTGGTGGCAATAAGGCACAGCTGCAAGGTTTCACTGATTCTGATCTTGCTGGAGATTTAGATAAGCGGAGATCTACTACTGGCTATGTTTTTATGTTTGCTGGAGCTGCCATTAGTTGGGTCTCAAGGCTGCAACATTCTATTGCTCTTTCTTCTGTCGAAGCTGAGTACATGGCTCTTTCCGAAGGTGCTAGGGAGATGATTTGGTTACAGCAGTTGTTTGGTGATTTGAAATGTCAACAAAGTGACTATGTTTTGTTTTGTAATAGTCACAGTGCCATTTTTATGGCTCATAATCATTCATCTCAGCGTCGTTCTAAGCATATTGACATACATGCTCATTTCATTCGTCATGTAGATGAAGAGGGCAAGTTACAAGTTGCAAAAATTGACACAAAGGTCAATCCGGCAGACATTTTCACCAAGGTTGTTCCCAAAGAGAAGTTCGAATGTGCCAGGACTTCTCTTGGTCTTGTTAAGAAGAAGTAATCAGAAGTTTAGAGCAGGGGAATGATTGGCGAGTTGTAGCATCCGTTGACCTTCAAGTGGGAGATTGTAAGGAAATGAAGACCAACGGACACATCTTTTCCCACCAATTGCTTGACCTTTCACATTCCTCTTGTGATGTATAACGAAGCATTATATATGCTTGATATCTCATTGTAAAACACAATTCGATTATCAATACAATTCCTCTGCTCAGTGTGGATGTAGCCAAGTTTGGTGAACCACAATAAATCTGGTGTCTCATTTTCTGTTTGCTTTCTAATTACATCTGTGCGCTCTTTTTACTTCTCTTTCTGCAATTGAGTTTTACTTTCAGTCCTAACACTTTCAATAAATAAAAAAATCATAATAAAACTAATTAAATTACATAAAAAAATATATTTTAAGAATTTTCTCTTTGAGCTCTACAAAAGGATATTTTCAAATTTTCATAAAATAAAACCTGACTAGAGAAATCTGGAGGCAAAATTGAATTTTGTTTGAAATTGTTGAAAAGGGTGAGGGGGTACTACCACATGAGCTATTGCATAAGCAGTTCTGGTCGAAATCAAGCCAACTTAATTTTTTTAGCTCGTTTGATCTTAGGTAGAATGTTGTCACCTGAAAACATGTTGATTGAATTTAGACTGGAATTAGTTATTAGAATATTTAAAAAACTATGAATTTTTTATTTTTACAACATAATAAAAGAAAAAATAACATAGAAGCAAATTTTTGGCCAAAAGTAAGTATATTTTTAGGGAAAAAAATGTTTAGTTTTCATAATCTAATATTTATTTTTAATTAATTACACCGAGAGGCATTCTATAGTCACATTGGGGTGGGGATGAGAGCACTCATTTTTTCTACCTAAATTTATTGAAAAAAAATTAAAATTTCAAAAAGGAAGCTCTTTTTTAGTTTTTAGTTTTTTATTTTTTCCAATTTCTTTTTTGGTTTTTATTTTTTATTTTTTCCAATTTCTTTTTTGGTTCGATAGTTTTTGTGATTTTCTATTTTTCAAATTTTTTTTTGGTTTTTTTTTTTCTAATTCTTTTTTAGTTTTTATTTTTTATTTTTTCCAATTTCTCTTTTGGTTTTTATTTTTTTATTTTTTCCAATTTTATTTTTCAAATAAACTATGAAAAGAGATATCCCTTAGCGTACTTTAGATATATTTTGTGAGGACCGCCCTTTTTACTTCTGTTGTTATGACTATTACATTACTGTTATTGTTACTTTTTTATATTTGTGGGATAGCAGTTCTCGGAATTGTCAAACTATTAAACTTTATTATGATTTCGGAAAAACTAATTGGGTGATGTTTGGATAAGTTTACATTTCAGAAAAGTTAATTAGGTGATGTTGGAAAATTGTAATATGATTTCATTTATGTTAATTGGAACTATGTCATGATAATGCATGTTTATAAGTTGCTTCGGCTATGATGATTATATGTGGATACTGATCTTGTATTTTAGTGTGCAGGATTTACTAATCGAACCACAGATTTCGGAGATCATTCCGCACCTTGTTATTGTTATCCCCTGTTAAGCCGATCTGGTTCCACGAGGAACCAAGATCTTTCTGTGTTTGATGTGATGTTGTAATGTGGTCTTTCGTATGGTCGAGTGGGTTTGGTTACCCTCTTGTAACAATATTTTATGATTTGTGTTGTAAAAAGTTTGAATTTGAATTTCTTTATTTTATTTAAATCTTTGAGGCCTTTTCATGTGCTCTACCTTGACCATGGGTGTCCTGGATGGGTTAAAGTTGACCCTGGGTTATACCCCATGGGTCCAGGGGCCCATTTGGCATTGGTAACCCTTGAGTAACCTCCATCTAGTCATCTTAACTTCCCCCTGAAGTTAAGTGGCGAAAATTGGAGGTATGGAGGGGACATGATGGGTTGTACCAACACCCAACCCATCCCTCTTCAATCCCCAAGGTAAGAGATGACTGCAAACCCATCCATTATTGAAGGATTAACTTGAAGTCACCTTCTCCATTAGTGAGATTCCCCCATGTGTTGTGGGGCCATCCATGTGAAGGAGGGAAGAAGAGGCATGGGTCACCTATCTTTTCCTCCTTTAACTCCTTTTATTTCTCCCATGTGTAAGAGAAATGACATGAGGAGAAGGATAAGGAGTACTCTAGGGATGGGTGAGTGACATAAGCCACCAGGACAGAATAGTGGTTTTGGGGGAGAGTGAGGAGGTGACAAGTGTCACCTCCCCATTCCTCTAAACTGGAAAAGAATTTGGGTTATTTGTTTGCAATTTTGGGATGAGAGGGGGTGGAATTTTGGGGGGAGAGTTTTTATTATTGCCAAAAATAGGAAAGTTAGCTTGGAGGTGAGGAAAGGGAGAGGGAGTTGTTGGCTAAGGTTGGAAGAGAACTCAGTGGAGCTCTGCAACAGTTTCATTCTAGGAGGGCTTGTAAGGTTGGTTTGATTTTTACCTTTCTTTCGTATATCTGAATGTGTATGTAAAGTGTGTGAAAGATGATTATTTGTTTGTGTTTTAGATGTGTTTTCTGTGGGGTTTGTTGTCAGGTTGTTTGACAGAGCTTCTCCCACTTGGGAGAAATGCTCATCAAGTTTGGGGTAGGGGAGGAGAGATCCTCCTCGGGTGCATACCTGTTTCCTTCTTTTGGGATGTTGAAAGCCTTGAGGGCATGTATCTGTGACTGTATCTTTGACTTGAGAGTCAAATACAGATTCATTTAAAAAAATTTTGTGATCAAACTTGGTTTGAGGCCAATAGAAATTGTGTTGGATAAAATATCTGTAAGGGTGACACTCTGGAGTCGAGTGTGTCCACTCTCCTGCCCCTTATGAAACTCACTGTAGTTGAGTTTCCGTGTTGTGTAATTTACCCACGGGTGTTTGTGTGCTTTGGGTTTGTTGTTGTCCATATTGTGAAGTGGAGTGCTTGAGTACCCAGGTGTGAGTATGGTCTCCCTAGCTCGGGGGTGACCCTCTTGCGGGTCTACGGAAGGGAGGAGAGCTAGATGAGTGGTGTTTTCTTCTTTGTTTGTCTTTGATACGCAGGTTTCCTCTTGGAGCTTCTGGTTGGATTTGGAGAAGTTATGTTTATGAAGAAACAGTTTATTCTTCTTTGTCATGAGAATTAGTTCATGATCCTTGTAAAGAGTGTAAAAGAGAGCACCTCTCTTGATATTGTTGTAATTTATTGTCACCCTGGGAGTGAAGGAAATAACCTCCCTGATCTTGTTATTAGGTGTGACTGTTATTTAGTTGTTACATCACTTCTTTTGTATGTTGGTTGGGAGAAGAAAATTCTTATCTTTCATCTTGTTAAGAGTAGTGAAAGAGTTAATCTTCCTGTATTGTGTATGATGTAATTATTTACCTTGAATTTCATATGGAAAGTTTGGAATTAAATAAAAAGTTTTACTGTATTAAATGTGTTAATGGAAGGAAGAGATCATTACTTACTTGCACTCAAATCTGAACTCGTTTATGTAATTATAAAAATAGATTGCTTAACTAGTTGAAAAGACAGTATTATAATTCATTGTTATCATGGAAAAGACAGTTTTAAATGATTAAGTTTCTTTTTCATTAAATAATGGTTTCAGTTATTTTGTAAAGTTTAGAGAAAGTTTATTATGCATTTGCTTCTGTTTGTCAATTTGAGAAAATTAAGTGGTGTTATGAAAATGAAATATATATATATAATTATAATAGTTGTTATTTATTTACCATTTTTACAGAATATGAGAAACTAAATATTTGTTGTATTGGAGAAATTTGAATGGTATTTTGAGAATGATATATATATATATATATATATATAAATATATCTATATATATATTTGATTTGTTTAATTATTTATTAATTTATTTAACGAAATTGTGCAACTGAAATTTTATTGTTGCAATTGAAGAAATTGAGTATCATATAAATAAAATATATATATATATATATTTTATTAAATATTAATAAAATGCGTTGTAAACATTATGATAATCGAAATAAAAAAAAAAAGAGGCGAATTTGAATCGCTGTGTAAATACACAGCCAATGGTTGGTGTTTACAGTGGGCAGTGGGGTTGGAAACCCCACCGCGCTGTTGTTTATCACAAGGTGTGGGGGGGGCGGAGCCCCACCCACACCCCACTGTATGGGATGTGGGTGGGGCTTCACCCACCCCACATCCCCTTCCTTTAGACTCGCGGCCACCCGCAGGCCGCTAACCCCACGCCCCCGCCACCAAACAAGCCTCTCGCGGGCTATTCAAACCCGCTGCTCTTGCCTTCCCTCATCGCGGCCGCCACAAGCTCCACTCCCCGCCCTCCGCCATGACCGACACCTCCTCTGCGCGGCTTCCTTTCCCCCTGTCTGCGACAAAACTTCACAGCGACCTCTGCCATGGCTGCCGCTGCCGCTTCTCCATACCTCTGCCTTCACAAACAAAAAAAAACAGAGGGTTAGGGCTCCAATAATATGGAGTAAGTAAAATATAAAAAAAAAAACAAATAAAATAAAGAAATGTTTCTATGTTGGATTCTATTTTATAAAGCGGAGAACCTCTTATATACAAATCAATGGCATATAGTTGTATATATATATATATAAATATATATATATATTTAAATATATATATGATTATATTATATAAAAAAATAGAAGAGTAACAATTGAAAAATAAAAATAGTAACAATATATAAATAACTTAATAAAATCAACTATCCATTACAATAAGAGTATTAGAAATAAATATTAGTAATAATAACAACAGTAATTATAAAAAAGAGAAATATAATTGAATATATGTTTATATAAATATATATAAAATCTTATATATATATAAATATATACATAAAAATGTATCGATACATACTTATATCAATTAATCATTAAGACTTTCAGAGAGGCCGTTTTCTCGTAAAAATAATAAGAGAAAATAAAATTATAATTTAACAGGAGCATAAAGGAATATACTGTATTACTCCGGAAAGAGTTTCTTGGAAGTTTCAACTATCAACGTGATTCAATAACCGGGAAAATGAAGAGGAAAATTACACATCACCTTGCTTAAAAGATCACTGGAAATAAACTTAAGAAGCCATCACAGACATTCCATGTGAGGCCATTTTAATCTCAACTGTAGTAAACGTCCACATAAGTAAACCTGTAAGAGAGTCAGAAGAAGAAAAAGTAACATTGGAAAACACAGAGGAGAAAATGCGCGGCATTTCCCACATGGGATAAGAGAACTAAGTTGATGGACCCTTCTGCCAAAATTTGCTTAGGAACAAGTTTAATTAATACATACAAGAGGAGAAACCTAGATCGGAGAAGACTAGAAGACCGAGTCCAGCGAAGTAGTAAACCAGCCTATGTGACCTGGACCATCCGGAAGTTAGGTTTAATGTCAACAATAGATATAGTGATAACCCTGATTGATGTCAAATATGAAGAAAGGACCGGATAAACATAAAGAAAGCATAGAAAACGAAAGAGAGAGAGACCGAAATATAAACAAACTAAATTGTCAGAGAAATAGTTAAGGTGAGTGCGATAAAAATACAATCAAAATTAAGACCCAGAGAAAAGGGAAGAGAGAGCAAACGAACCGCCTTGTTGAGAATGCTAAGTTGAAGGAGGAGTATATGTCAGGAAGCAAGAGAGGAGACAGACAACCGTGCCTTGTTGAAAAATGATTAAATAGGGAGATCACGAGTCGGTTTAGTCGGAACAAGGCGTTGTGGGAAGTTGTTAATCTATCAGTGAACCACGTGCGTAAAATAGTGTTGAGTAATTCCCACTTACGCCGTAAGGCGTTATGCTGCTGGAATTTGCCGAGATTTAGATTTAGGAACCTTGATAAGATAACCCTTGTAGTGACGTTAACGGCATCGTAGAGACCCCCTTGTTGGTCTGCTTGCGTCTGGTTGCACGCAATTGTACTTGTACCCCGCCAATGACTGTAGTGTTTTCGCCTTGAGCGAACACCACCGAGCATGCTTACGCATGTGAGGGGGTTTTTAGGGGAAACGTGAGAAATTTTTTGATATTTCGTGTCATAACCACATTACAGATGTGGCTATGACACGTGTGTTGTGTGTTGTGACCACATGGAAAATGTGGGCATGACATATTTTTTAAAATATAAATATACTAGTTAATTAATTATGCCGAGAGGTGTTATACAGTCACAGGGCGGTGGGGATGAGAGCACTCATTTTTTTGCCTAAATTTATAAGAAAAAAATTAAAATACCAAAATGGAAATAAAAAAAAACTTAAGAAAAAAAAAAAACTAAAAAAAAATTAAAAACTGTTGAAGGAGAAAAAACTAAATCACAAAAACTATGGAACCAAAAAAGAAATTGAAAAAAATGAAAAAATAAAAACTAAAAAAGAAATTGGGAAAAATAAAAAATAAAAACCAAAGAAGAAATTGGAAATTGTTGGAAGGAGAAAAAGCTAGAGAAAATCATGAAAACTATAGAACCAAAAAAGATATTGGAAAAATTAAAAAATAAAAACCAAAAAGGAAATTGGAAAAATTAAAAAATAAAAATTAAAAAAGAAATGGCAAGAGAAATTCAAAGAAACTATGGAAAAAAGATATACTTGGACGTATTTTAGATATATATTTTTAAATATAAATAACTAGTATATATTATACTAGCATACCTATATTTAAAAAATATATCTAAAGTACGCCGAGAGAATCAATAATCCTTAACATTTGGCACCTCAAATATATTTTTTAAATACAAGTATACATTTAGAGCAGGGTGGAACATTTGGCACCTCAAATATATTTTTTAAATACAAGTATACATTTAGAGCAGGGTGGAGTTGAAGAGCTCAAAGATTTTGATTCCGTATAATTTTATAAGATTCCAATCTAAAAATTAAAATAAATAAGATTTCAATCTAAAAATAAAACAAAAAATAAAATTTAGTCTTTATTTTTTATTTTGCCCAATTTTTTATTTTGTTCCATAGTTTTTGTGATTTCCTTATTTTCAATTTCTTTTTGGTTTTTGGTTTTTATTTTTTACTTTTTTCCAATTTCTTTTTTAGTTTTTATTTTTTATTTTTTCCAATTTTATTTTTTTATTTTTTATTTTTTATTTTTTTCAATTTCTTTTTTGGTTCGATAGTTTTTGTGATTTTGTTATTTTCAATTTCTTTTTGGTTTTTATTTTGTTTTTTTTCCAATTTCTTTTTTATTTTTTCCAATTACTTTTTTGGTTCCATAGTTTTTATGATTTTTTATTATCAATTTCTTTTTAAATCACCAAAAATATCAAATAAAAAAAATTGAAAAATTAAAAAATAAAAACAATGGAAAAAATAAACTATAGAAAAGAGATATCACTTGACGTACTTTAGATATATTTTTTAAATATAAATATACTAGTTATTTATAATTGTTTTTTTTTTTTTTTGTATTATGTAATTAAAAAAATGGATTTTTACATTGTAGATGAAGATTAAAAATAAAACAAACTCAAATTACAATTAAATTTAAATGTATTTTAAAATTTATAATTTGTTAGTCTATTTAGTCATGTGTGTTTCCTAAATCTATTAGTTTATGCTCTTTCCTTGTGTTGTAAGATGTGTAGACACCTAAAATTTTTCATGTATTACAACATCACCTTGTCAATACATTACTTGAGAAATATTATGACATTTTGTCCTAGGACCCTCACATATCTCTCATCGCCTAATTAGTTAAATAAATTATATTTATTTAACTAATTCCTATCCTAATCCCATTTTAATCCCATTAGCCAATTAATTAAATAAATTATATTTATTTAATTAATTCCTCCATCATCCAATTTAAATAAATAAAATATTTATTTAAATTAGCCCTCACCTTTATTCTCATCACAACACATGTCCATCTCTCATAATTTAAGTAATTTTTTATTTGAATTATGTCGCACTGCCACCTTCATTAAATGTATTTTCACACTACCAATTAATTTAAATAATTCCATTATTTAAATCATGTCACCTCATATTCTTATCCTCACACTTGTCACACCACTACTATTATTAAATGAAGTGGCCTTGAATTAAATTACCTTTTTATCTTAGCCATCCACATCACACAATTGACCTTTCAATCCTAACTATCAATCCTTATCCCTCATCTTCTATAAATGAAGCCTCAACCAAGCCATTCTTATGCATCCATATGCCTACAACATCATGCTATCGAAATCACTCTATATCTCCATATCCATTATCTTTCATCTATCGTTATGCTACAAAAATAATAAGTAATCAACATCTCATTATCCATCTTTCATCATCTAGAACATAGCTAGTAGATTATGGTGTATCTACTCCATTCTAGTGTGAGTGGAGGACTTGGTTTGAAGGTAAAGGTATTGGGTTTGTTGCATTATCTTTATATTACCTTTGATCCATTTTCCTATCCACATTTCTAGCATTCCCTGCTAGTCTAACCCTTGCCTTTTGTAGGTATATGCATTTAAATTTGCAAATCTAACATATTTTTTTGTCAAGTTTTGGTAATCAACTTTTGTAGGTTTTCCCCTACGCAAAATCTAACCTCACTGTTGAGTCCAGGAGGCCTTGGAGGCAAAGATCAACATAAAATACTATATGTTTTGCTCATAGGAAATTTTTTAAATTTTTTTACATAGTAGATCTGTACAACACAGATTCATATGGATCCGTACTGTACAGATTTACCATACAGTCTACATCAATCTCTTTATGTGGAAATTTTATGTGTTTGCTATTTTTCATTTGTAGGCTATATGTTATACCCTATCTACTGTGATTTTTCTATGACCTACACATACCTTTTATTGTTGACCTTTTGCAAGATCTCCGTCAACCGCCTGTTATCATATTGCCATCCCCTATCGACAAAGCCCTAGCCAACTGTATTAGTTGATTGGATCAACTTAGTTTTCTCTAGTTGCAAGTTTATTTGGTCATTGATACTTCACAAGTTTTGTTTGACTTTGGTTGACTATAGATTTTCACCCTACTGATTGAAAGGAAGCAAGGTATGCGGAAAATGCTTTCTAAATTGATCTAATGAGAAGAGATATATGCAAATTTCTTTTATAGCTACAGATTAAGATGCACATTAATAGAAAATAATAACAATTTCCAAATGCAAACACAAAACTCACTACACAAGATATACGTGGGGAAAACTCTTTCAGGTAAAAAACCCCACACTCCAAAGCTGCCCAATATATTATTCAGAAATCACGAAGATTACAATATACTTGCACAGTAAGCTTTTACAGGAGTATACCCAACCAAAGTTCTAGGAGGTAATTTGACATCTATGAGATTCTACATACAACCTTCATCTCAAGTTCCTGATATATAGGAGATACAATATAGTACACCACCAACGGTAATTACAAAACCATGAGCTAAAACCACCCAAAAGTGGCACCCAAATTATCTCCAATCAAAGATGCCTTGTGAAGTGCCAAACTACACACAAACATGTGTAACTCTCCCCTTTACATCTCTTTTATTTGTCCAATGCGTTTTTACATTTCCCAAAATCGAAGGTCCAACTTCCGGAGGCCATAACTTTTGATCCGGGTGTTTGATTGATGAACAATTTTATGTGTCAGAAAGCTCGTGAAGTGCTCTATCACCCTATAATCCACTTCCCAATTAGGACAATTTTTGAGACATTTAGAGAAGTTTTGATACCTAAAAATTGAGTTCAAAACTTTTTTGACACTTTCACAAAAACAAAAACTTTAATATCTCATAATCCAGATATGATCTTGAGTCAAAACTCACTCGAGATGTTTGCTTAGCTACTCCACACCTTCTGGAAAATTTTTAGGTCAACCCGAGGTCAATTGAAGAACTTATTAAAAATAGTAAGTCTCGCTATTTTAAGCTCGTTTCTAAACTTTGAAGGTTCCAAACCATTTTCTAAGATAAATGGTATTAAAAAAAATCAAAACTAGGAAGAATAGTAACCTTTCAAGGTTGCAAGCTTGAGACACTTTGCCTAACATTCTCCCACTTGTCGAACACCTTGTAAGAGCAAAGGGAGTATTAACACCATGATTTAATTGCTAGGGGCCGTGAGACCCATAAACTTTGAACACCATCTAAACTTCTCTGTGCTCACAGGTTTTGTCAAGGAATCTACCACATTCATCAAAGTTTTAACTTTTTCCAAGTTTACCTTCCCATCCTCTACCATGTCACAAAAAAAATGGTATTGGACATCAATATGCTTAGTCCTTGCATGGAAAGTAGGATTCTTCACCAAACATATGGCACTCTGACTGTCACAACAAATAGTAATCTTCCTTGCATCAAACCTAACATCAGAACATAATCTCTTAAGCCAAATGGCTTCTTTACAAGCATGAGTTGCTACTATGTACTCAGCTTCAGTAGTGGACAAAGCGACCACAGGTTACCACTTACTCATCCAACTAATAGCACCACAAACATAGTGAACACATAAGCATTGGTGGATCTCCTGCTGTCAATGTCACCTGCCCAATCTGGATCCACAAATCTATGAATACAAAGTGAATGTTGAGGTCCTGTAGGATAACCATGATAACATAAGGAATACTCAGAAGTACCCTACAAATATCTAAACACTCTCTTTACTGCATTCTAATGTACCTGCCCAGGACTAGCCATAAATCGACTAAGGACTACCATTGCTTGGGGAATGTTTGGTCTTGTGTAGACCATCGCATACATCAAACTACCAACTACACTAGCATAAGGAACTTTGCTCATATCCTCTATCTTAGAAGGAGACTTTGTACAATCTTCAACAGATAACTTTGTCCCCATTGTAACAGGAACAGTCAATGGTCTACAATCCATCATGTTGAATCTCTCCAACATAGCGTTAACATACTTACTCTAGCCTAACCAAAGTTTTCTATTTGTTCTGTCTCTTTTAATTTTCATTCCCAGAATGTACCAAGCTACCCCTAGATTTTTCATCTCAAACTATGCTGACAACTAAGACTTCAAATTAGAAATCAAACTTTTACCATTCCTAATGAGTAACATATCATCGACATACAATGCAATAATGAGAATGCAATCATTGTCAACCTTGTAGTAGACACAATGATATGATTTTGATATCTGAAATCCAATACTCAACACAAAGGCATCAAACTTCTAGTACCACATCCTAGGAGACTATTTCAAACCATACAAAGACTTTTTCAACTTAAAAACCATATTTTCTTTACCTTTCACCACGTAGTGCTCTAGTTGTGACATATATATTTCCTCCTCCAAGTCACCATGAAGGAATACTATCTTCACATCCACCTATTCCACTTCTAGATCATATGCTACTGCAAGAGATAACAGGAACCAAATAGATGTTAGCTTTGCAACGGGAGAAAAAATTTCACCATAGTCAATTCCCTCCACCTAAGAATACCCCTTCACAACCAATCTAGCCTTATATTTCTCAACACTGCCATCTACACCAAATTTCTTTTTTAACACCCATTTGCATCCAACAAGTTTTCATCCTTCAGGCAAAGGCACCAAGTCCCAAGTATTATTCTTTTCCAAAGAATCCATCTCCTCTTCCATGGCCTCCTTCCAAGAACCTGCATCTTTCATACCCATAGCCTCTTTCACAGTTCTAAGCTCATCAACATTAGAAATCAAAGCAAAAATACAACTAGAATTGTGCAATGAATAACCAAACCTATCAGGTTGTTGCCTTATCTGCATGGATCTCCTCAAAGGTTGAGGTTGAGGTTCTTCATCTTCTTCTAAACTTTTAGAGCTACTAGATCTCTCCTCATTATCAGGTCCAATAGACGTTTTTGGTTCAACTTTCTCAGGGGTGGAAGGAAGTTGAACCACATCATCTTTCTTCTCTTCTTTCTCTGGCTGCAAGATGATAGAAGAAGGATTGAGCTCTCTGAAGATCATGCTTCTGCTATATAGAACTCTCTTAGCTACTGGATCCCAAATCTTGTACCCTTTCACACTAATGCCATAACTGATGGAGATACACTTTACAGCCTTGTTCTCCAAATTAGACCTCTTCTCCTTAGGCACATGTACATATGTGTCACAACCAAATTATTGAATGTGTCTTAATGAAGGCTTTTTACTAGACGATACCTCCATAGGTGTCTTATCAACAAGTGTTGATGTAGGAGACTTGTTAACTAGTTAACAAGCAGTAGCAACAACTTCAGCCTAGAACTTTTGTTCAAGACCAGCTCCACTTAGCATACTCCTTGTCCTCTCCATCAATGTTCTATTCATCCTTTCGTTAACTCCATTTTGCTTAGGGGTATATGGAGTTGTCTTGTGCCTCTCAATCCCCTATTCTTTACAAAACTTGTCAAAATTTGCTAAACAATACTCACCACCATTGTCAGTCCTCAAACACTTAATCTTTCTATCCTTTTGATTCTCTACAAGAGCTTTAAACTCTTTGAATCTATTAAAGACTTCAGATTTACTTCTAAGGAAATACACCCATGTCCTTCTACTGTAATCATCAATGAATGAAACAAAGTAAATAGATTTTGAAATCAAAGGAACATTAACAGGGACAAACACATCAAAATGAATCAAGTCCAACATCTTAGAAGATTTGTTAGAACTAGAATAAAACTAAACATGGTTTGTTTTCCATAAATGCAATGTTCACAGAAATTGAACTCATGGTTACAATCATTCGTACCCTCAACAAGATTTTTATTTTTTAGGGTCCTTAAACCCTTTTCAGTAATGTGACCAAGCCTTTGGTGCCATAACATTATTTTCTTAGCTAGAAGTTTTATCTCCATAGAATGAGCACCCTTAGGTACTAGAAAGCATGACCATTAGAAGTAGATGCAACAAACTTCTTCACTGCTAGTTCCAATGGTGAGGATGAAGACTCTGAAGCTCTCTTCTTCGAAACAAAGACACTATTGCACTATACTGCGCATGCGTCAAGCTGAAACAGAGTGCCAATCCAAACACCCTTAGCCAACACCATAGATCCTCTAGTCATCTTGCATCCTCCATTCGAGAAAACAACATACGCACCCGCATCATTTAGTTTATTTACAAAAAGAAGGTTCTATGTCAAACTAGGGATATGCAGAACACCATTGATTCCCTTTACTCATCCATCATGGAATCAAATCAAGACTCTTCCATGACCAACAATATCTAGGTGAGAGTCATTACCCAGGTACACCTTTCCACCATCATATTCTTCATACTTTGAAAACTAACTTTGATGTGAGGTCATCTAAAAAGATGCACAAGAGTCAATAAGCCACACATCCTCAGATGCATGTGTTGCCAAGGTAGCGACAAATGCTTCTCCTTCATCTTGAGAGGACTTGTCAGAATCCAAATCATTATTCTTCTTCTTTTTCTTTTTCTCCTCCTTGCACTCTTTGTGGAAGTGACCATATTTGCCACAGTTCTAACACAGGGCCTTGGACTTTCCAGGAGATTTAGATCTCCCACGGGATTCAGATCTTCCTTTTTCTTTCCCTTCTCTTTAGATCTACCATGAACTGCAAGAGCCTCCTTAGCCGATTTAGAAGTCTTTCTCTGCATCTCTTCAAACAACAATGAAGAAACCACATCTTCCATCTTGAAGGCAGAAGTGGTACTCCTAATGGCCATAACAAGATGGTCCCACGAATCTGGTAAGGAACATAGTAATGTCATACATCGATCCTCCTCCTCCATCTTCACACCAACAAAAGTCAACTAGGCAACAAGCATATTGAATGTATTCAGGTGTTTAGTGATAGATCCTCAATCTTTCATCTTCAGAGAATACAATTTCTTTTGTAGGAATAACTTGTTCACCAGGGATTTAGCTTGATAAACATCTCCAAGCTTCTTCCAAAGATCCTTTGCAGTCTTCTCTTCATGGATAAATCAGCCAAACAGAGTCTTATCAAACCCTTAGCTTTTCGATCTTTGAGATCCTAGTCTTCTTGAGACATTGCTGCTAGTTTTGTACTAGATATGGGTTTCCATAAATCCTAATCTACAAGCATGTCCTCCATTTTGAGTTTCCACAACTCGAAATTACTGCCATTAAAATTCTCTAGCTCAAACCTCTCAGATGTGCTTGCCATATCTTATTTGCAACAAATATTTCAAAATCCTCTATACAAGCTCCCACTCAAATGAAGATCAACTCAAAAAACCCTCTACCCAACAACTAGAACCAAAGGTGATCAGGCTTTGATACTAACTGAAAGGAAGCAAGGTATGCAAAAAATAATTCCTACATTGATCTAATGAGGAGAGATATATGTTAATTTCTTTTATAGTTATAGATTAAGATACATATTAATAGAAAATAATAACAATTTCTAAATGCAAACACAAAACTCACAACACAAGATATATGTGGGGAAAACCCTTTCAGGTAAAAAACCCCACACTCCAAAGCCGCCTAATATATTATTCAAAAATTATGAAGATTACAATATACTTGCAAAATAAGCTTTTACAGGAGTATACCCAACCAGAGATTCAGGAGGTAATTTGACATATATGAGATTCTACATACAACCTCCATCTCAAGTTCCTAATATATAGGAGATACAATATAGTACACCGCCAACGGTAATTACAAAACCATGAGCTAAAACCACCCAAAAGTGGTGCCCAAATTATCTTCAATCAAAGATGCTTTGTGATGTGTCAAACCACACACAACACATGTAACTCTCCCCTTTACAACTCTTTTATGTGTCCAACACATTTTTACATTTCCCAAAATTGAAGGTCCAACTTCCGGAGGCCATTTTTGGGACGTTTAGAGAAGTTTTGATACCCAAAAATTGAGTTCGGAACTTTTTCAGCAGTTTCACAAAAATAGAAACTTTAATATCTCATAATCTAGCTATGATCTTGAGTTGAAACTCACCGGAAATGTTTACTTAGCTATTCCATACCTTCTGGGAAAATTTCAGGTCAACCCAAGGTCAAATGAAGAACGTACTAAAAATAGTAAGTTTCACCATTTTAAGTTTGTTCGAAAACTTTTGGAAACTTTGAAGGTTCCTAACCATTTTCTAAGATAAAGGGTATTCAAAAAGGCCAAAACTGGGAAGAATAGTAACCTTTTGAGGTTGCAAGGTTGAGACACTTTTCCTAACACTAATTGTTTAACACCACTGATCTCATAACCTCTACACCTTCAAAATCCCCCATCACTATCTCCCAGTCACTAGATCCCACTTACCAATTCCTTCTATAGGCTTCCACAGACCTCATCACCTTACCTCACATCTCTCTCCTCGTCGACACCGCTCTGACTCACCTTATCCTGGTCGCCTTCACAACTTTTTTGACTCCCTTCCACCGCTCGTCCAAAATTTGGTTGCCACAGTCATTTCGATCAATCGTAGTCTCTCTTTTCCCTAATTTTCTATCTATCCCAACTCCTGGTCAAAACCCTGATTATCAGTCGCTACTTCCTGTTGCTTCCTATCTTCTGTCCTCGACCTACCTTCCTTCGATCTCCACCTATGGTCACCACCCCTGTCAAACATTTTCTCATCACCACTTTAGCGGGGCTAAACTCACAACTTTCATCAAAACCATTAGCCCCTACATGCCTATTGTATTGCCTGTAGTCACATTGGTGACTGAGAGAGGAGGGTTATTAGCCCTCATCTCATTTTTAAAATTTTTTTTGGCTGACTTTAGCCCTTGGTCTTATGAAGGACCAAGGGCATCACTGCTAAACATTAACTGCCAGCCCGTAACTATGGTTTTCTAACCACACATGCAAACACAACAACTGATAACTATTAGTGGTTTTCCTTAACCACCAGACCTTCCCTTTTCCTCCTCAAGCCCTAGAAGGGCAATTTTTTTCTTTTCACTATAACTTTTGCATAACATGTCAGATTTTCATGAAACCAGTGGTGTTAGAGAGATGATTCACCTAGCTTCATTATGGAAAAGGTTTTATCAAGTAATTGTATCAGATTCATTATCTATATATAGTCAAAGTCAACCTTATTTATGAACTTCAAATGCTCATATCTTGTGCAAATTTTATTCATTTTTTACGAAATATTTTTTGAAACAACATAAAATTTCATGTAGATAATTCTCATGTCATTTATTTTTCTATCACTAGTCATTTAAATCATAATTTTCTAGATTTCTCCTTTTTCACCTAACACATTTGTTTGCAAGTATCTTTATTTTTTTCATTTTGATGGAATCTAAGAGAACATAAGGTGCTGCACAACATTAGCATCAACATCAAATATGAAGATAAACATTCTAGGTGCACACAATCCATCTTTTCTCTTTTCATTTGATCAAAAACTTGTTTGCACTCACACTTCAATTTGGGCTTAAAACAAACAATTGTTTGCAATCACACTTTGAAATTGGGCTTAAAATAAACTTGTGTCTTTATTATTACATTTAGACTTGGGTTTAAAAATGAGCTTGTGGTTCAATTGTTTGGTGGATTTGAGTGTGATTGAGGGTGTGTATCCTCTTCCCTTGCACTTAGTAATCTTGGGAATCAAAAACATCCTTTAATCCATTCATCTTCACACATATTTCACTTTCTAAGGGTTAGATAGGAGACCTTTTATTAAACCACCTAACACTAAGAAGGTGGGGTAGATAGTTATGGTAGGTATTGATCATTCCATGGGAATGGTCCTTGATTGACGAATCAAAGATATTATGGGCCTTGATTGAGTAAATAAGGTAAAAAATAAATAAAAATAAAACAACTCTTAATAACAATAGAATTATACTAAATGAAATAGTAAAATAAAATATTTAAAATATAATTTACAAATAAATATATATTAAGACATTTTTATTTAGTTCTTATAAGTAATATATTTCATAAAGTTATTTTCTGTTAGATTTAGGGCAGACAACTGAGAGGGGGGTGAATCAGTTGTCAAAAAACTTTCCTCTAATTAAACACTTGAATCCATTTTGTTATTTAGTAGCATAACAATAAATCAATCATGAAACATAATACATTTAAATCAAGAGCAGAAACACATCAACACATGAGACACCAAGATTTTAACGTGGAAAACCCAGTTAAGGGAAAAACCATGGGTTGACTAACCCAAGATTGTATTCTCTGTTAGAAGAATAGAATGAACAAAATGGCACATGCCAATTAGGGCTCACTACCCGAGCACACTACTCACAAGAGGCCCACTACCTACAGGAGACACACTGTCTACAAAATAATAAGTATCACATACTTGAACTGAAGAATAGCATCTTCATCATGCTTGAGTTAGTTCCATTTAAGCCCAATACTTCTGCTCTGCCTTTCACTCTCCTCCTCACTACCACTCTCTCATCTCACAAGTCACACCTTGAAATGACTTCACAATCCTTTATTTATACAAGACATCGACATAGGAAAGATCATCTAAGTCGGTAGGTATTGCAGAGCAAATATTCAAATGCAACATGTCTAATTACAAAGGACCTTCATGTGGATCAACACACTATCGGCTACACAGAGCTAGGACTTCAATCTTCTTTCAGCAACACGCCAATCCTCACATAACAACAAGATCATCCGCATGAGGTGTAACTCATCCGGTTGACCTGTCTTGACAAGAACACCATCATCTGGAAGTAAATCTTCAAATGCGAGCTTAATCTTCAATGTGGACCACCAACATGAACTGGACACGATCCAAAGACCTCCACAAGCTTTCCTGAACCACCAAGAACATCCGTACTTCATCTCCTTATTGGAATCACTCTCTCCTTCATCTAGAACCTCAAGACCACAGTCTGTCATCACTGTCATACTGAGATAGATGCTTCTAGACCTCCAGACCACAATCCAACTGAGTTGCCAATTCATGTTGACTGCCTACACATTCCACCAAATCCGCATAACAAGATAATGCACTTCCAGATCTCACTGGACCTAACAGTGAGACTTTGTCACCTCTGAATAGCTATCGGAACCAATTTTACTTGAGCTGCCATAACTTCTTCAGATCATCATGCGGACCTCTGAAATCTTTATTAAATCATCTTAAGACACATATCTGCAAACCCTTTGATCCGTATCCTTTGATATTCGTCTTAGCTAGTATTATTGGCTCACTGTCTTCACTATTCTTCTCTATTCCTGATTAGGACTAATTTTCTCAATATCCTCAGCATACAGCTCATCCAATCCTTATCATTAATGCAACAGAAGTATGTTGACATCAATGACAACACCTATTAGGCTCATACTTGCAACAATTTCTCTCTTTGTCATTGATGGCAACATAAGATGTGAAAAACTATTTTGACCATAAAGATAAGAACTTTTCTTTATTGACACAACTCCCCCTATCAATCACATGTCTTCTCTTCTTTTTCTACTCCCCCTTTGATCAGAAACCACTTTTTTTTCACATGTCTTCTCTCCCCCTTTGACATCAATGGCAAAGGGCACATACCTGCAATCTCACAACTTTAGAATCATACCTGCTGCTCCCCTTGAGTAGCAGCTTCACAACATCAATCTGAACCACAAGATCTGACTTTGATATCCACCAGATTGATGCACATCAGTGCACCTTAGTTCACAACCAGAGGGGCAATAACCCCTAACTTCTCCCTGAGATACTCAAAAGAGTCCTTAGATAGAGGTTTTGTAAAGATATCTACAATCTGATCCTTGGAAGGCACAAACTCCAATCTGACTTCATTCTTGTTCACTTGCTCTCTCAAAAATTGAAACTTGATTGATATATGTTTAGTCTTTGAATGCAACACCGGATTCTTTGAGATGTTAATTGCACTTGAGTTATCACAGAAAATTGTGATGGGTTCATCATATTCCACTCTGAATCTCTTAGCATTTGCTTCATCCACAAAACTTGAGTACAACTACCTGCTGCTGTAATATATTCTACTTCTGCTGTAGATAGAGATATTGCCTCTTGTTTCTTGCTTAGCCAAGAAACTAATCTCTTCCCCAAAAAGAATGCTCCACCACTGGTACTCTTCCAGTCATCTATATATGCATGAAGAGAGAAATCTTGATCTCTAGGATACCACAGACCATACTCAATTATCCCCTTTATATATCTAAAAATCCTCTTGGTTGCCATGACATAAGATTCTTTGGGATCAGTTTGAAATCTAGCAACAATACCAATAGCCTGTAGAATGTCTGGTCTAGTCTGAGTAAGATACAATAGTCCTCCAATCATTGATCTATACTTTTTCTGATCAGCCTTAGGTGAGTCATCATCTTTGCTTAATTTGCATCCGATTTCCATGGGAGTATTCATTGGCTTTGAGTCTTCCATCCCAAATTCTTCAACAATTCTTTTGGATATTTGGTCTAAGAAATGAAGATTCTTTTCTTTGTTTGAGTGATTTGTAGACCCAAGAAGAAATTCATTTGCCCAAGCATGGACATTTCAAATTCATTTTTTATTTGATTTGCAAAACTTTTGCACATACTATCTCTTCCTCCAAAAGTGATATCATCAACAAATACTTCAACTATCAAGATGTTTTCATGATCAAATTTGAAATACAAATTACTATCAGCAATACTTTTGTTAAAGCCAATCTTCAAAAGATCCTTATCCAATCTTTCATACTAGGCTCTTGGGGCTTGCTTGAGTCCATACAGTGCTTTCTTCAACTTGCAGACCATATCATCCTGATTAGACAATTGAAATCCATTCGGTTGCTCAATGTATACTTCTTCTTCCAAGTCACCATTCAAAGGTAGACTTGACATCCATCTGATATACTTTAAAATCTTTGAAGGTAGCAAGAGCAAGAAATAATCTGACTGCTTCAATTCTTGCCACCAGAGCAAAAGTTTATTCAAAGTCCACTCCTTCTATTTGAGAGTAGCCCTTGCAAACCAATTTGGCTTTATTTCTGATTACTTCACCAACTTCATTCAGTTTGTTCTAGAAGACCCATTTAGTTCCAATCACATTCTTGTTTCTAGGTCTAGGAACAAGATCCCAGGTGTGTTTTTTCTCAATTTGCATTAGCTCTTCTTCCATTGCTTTAGTCCAGTTTTCAACCATCTACTATCTTAGGTTCAATCTTTGAAATCAGACAATACTCTTCAGAATTCTGAGCAATCCTTCTTCTTGTTTGAACACCTTTGCTTTTATCACCTATGATCTGATCTTTAAAGTGGTTCAGTCTTACATACCTTAGAACTTTGGGAGTTTCTTGCTCTTCTAATTCTTGATTAGGCTCATTAAAACTTATCTCTTCTTCCTGACTTACCAGATCAGTTTGAATCTAAATTTCAGAAGGGACTTGGGCTCCTTGAATCAAAACACCATTCTGATCATCTTCATCATATTCATAAAACCTTGAGGGTTTTTCAATTCCTTCATCAACCTTCACATTAGTGCTTTCTATAATCTTTCTCAGTCTCTTGTTATAACACGGGTATGCTTTGCTTTGAGTAGAATAGCCCAAAAATATTCCTTCATCACTTCTAGCATCAAACTTACCTAGATCTTCATCTCTCTTAATGTAACATTTGATACCAAAAACTCTAAAATATCTCATAGTAGGAGAAATGCCAAACCAAAGTTCATAAGGAGTCTTACTGGTATTGCTTCTGATTTGAACTTGATTGAGAGTATAGACTGCAGTGCTTATAACTTCTCTCCAGTAGATCTGAGGAACATTTTCTTCCATCATCATGGTCTAGGATGCTTCCTAGATGGTTCGGTTCTTTCTTTCCACCACTCCATTCTGTTGTGGAGTCCTAGGAGTAGACAAATATCTTTTATCCCATGTTTCTCACAAAAATCTATGAACTCACCGGATGTGAATTCTCCACCTCTGTCAGACCTCAGACATTTTAATTTTCATCCAGTTTCATTCTCGACTATAGACTTGAATATTTTGAATTTCTCAAGAGATTTTGATTTCTCTTTCAAAAAAGTTACCCACATCATCCGGGGATAGTCATCAATTAGTAACATGAAGTATCTATCACCTTGCACACTTCCGATTCTTGCTGGACCACATAAATCAGTATGAACTAAGTCCAATAATCCGGTAGAAGACTATTCCTTGCTTTTGAATGAGACTCTACTTTGTTTCCCCAACTGACATTCTTTACACAAACTATTTGCAGGTTTCACCAATTTTGGAAGATCTCTTACAGCCTGAGTATTGCTTATCTTGATGATGTTATCAAAATTCACATGACACATCCTTCTATGCCATAACCAAATCTAATCAATTTGTACAAATAGACAACTTTTACCAGAACCAACTAAATGGAAGATGTTACCTTTTGTTTGGGTACCGGATGTAATCTCTGTTTCGGAACTTTCAAAGATCTTGCATTTTCCATTCTTGAATCTAAGATCATAGCCCTTGTCCACCAACTGACCAACACTGAGAAGATTGTGTTCAATCCTTCTACATATAGTACATTGCCGGTTTTGATCTTTCCATCAAAAGAAATAGTTCCTCTACCTCTGATTCTACTAGCAAAGTTATCACCAAACTTTACCACTCCTCCTTCATACCTTTCCAAATCTATAAACTTGTTTTTGTCACTTGTCATATGGTGAGAGCATCCACTATCAATGACCCAATCATCCTTTTCTTCAACTTGGGAAGCCATAGCTCTTTCCACAACTTTATGATTGGCAGATTTAGAGGGTATTGGTTCTTCTTCTTTGATGGCAATAAACACCTAGTCACTTCTGGATTTTTTTCCTATCTCTGATTCATCATCCGTTACTCCTTCATCATCATCTTCATGGACATAGTAGCAATTCTTTTGGGAACTTGATTTGTTAGGTTTCGACCTTGAAAATCTTTCCGGACATCTTGAAGCAAAATGACGAATCTTATTGCAGTTAAAACACTTAAAAGGCAATTTCCCTTCATACTTACCAGATCCTCTAGGCAATTTTTTTGCAATAAGGGCTTCAAGTTGAGCAGTTTTAGCTTCTTCTTCTTCTAGGTCTTTTCTTGCTTTTTCATACTATGATAATTTCCTTGAAGAGTTTTCTCCTGGATCAAACCTTTGTTTTCCTTTTTTAGAAGCACTGGCTTTGAATGCAAATTCTGTCTTTGGGGGATCATCTCCAAACTCGGTGATTTCAAATGCAACTAGCTTACCAACCAATTGATCTCTTGTGACAGTTGTATGAGCTCTGAATTCTTCAATGGTAGCAGCTTTGATTTTATAAGAGGCATGAAGGGATCTGAGAATTTTGCCAACAATCTCATCTTCATCCAAGACTCCACCAACACTTCTAATGCCACAGACAATCTCATTTACTCTTGGCATAAAAGTAGTGATATTTTCATCATCTCTCATCTTCAGATTTTCAAATTTCCTTTTCAGACTCTATAACCTTGCACATTTAACATACTTGTCTCCTTCATGTAGAAGTTTCAGTTTTTGCCAAATCTCAAAAGTAGTTGGTAGGCCAACAACATTTGAAAGCTTTGAATTAGATAATGCACTTAGAAGAGCTTCTATAGTCCACAGATTATTTTCAGCATCTATGATTTCATTTTGGGATTTTGGGCCACCCTGTGGAGGAGTATATTTTGTTGAAGCCATGTTCCAGTATTGCATTCCCATACATTGTAGGTGAGATTTCATGTGACTTTTCCAAAGATTGAAATTTGTCCCATCAAACTTCAGACTATCCTTCTTATAGGATGACATCCTATATCTCCTCGAGCAGTTAAACTCTTTCTAGAGGAACTTGGCTCTGATACCAATTGTTAGATTTAGGGTAGACAACTGAGAGGGGGGGGTGAATCAGTTGTCCAAAAACTTTCCTCTAAATAAACACTTCAATCCATTTTGTTATTTAGCAGCATAACAATAAATCAATCATGAAACATAATACATTTAAATCAAGAGCAGAAACACATCAACACATGAGACACCAAGATTTTAACGTAGAAAACCTGGTTAAGGAAAAAACCATGGGGTGACTAACCCAAGATTGTATTCTCTGTTAGAAGAATAGAATGAACAAAATGTCACATGCCAATTAGGGCTCACTGCCTGAGCACACTGCTCACAAGAGGCCCACTGCCTACAGGAGACACACTGTCTACAAAATAATAAGTATCACATACTTGAACTGAAGAATAGCATCTTCATCATGCTTGAGTCAGTTCCATTTAAGCCCAATACTTCTGCTCTGCCTTTCACTCTCCTCCTTGCTACCACTCTCTCATCTCACAAGTCACACCTTGAAATGGCTTCACAATCCCTTATTTATACAAGACACTGACTTAGGAAAGATCATCTAAGTCAGTAGGTATTGTAGAGCAAATATACAAATGCAACATGTCTAATTACAAAGGATCTTCACATGGATCAACACACTATTGGCTACATAGAGCTGGGACTTCAATCTTCTTCCAGAAACATGCCAATCCTCACATAACATCAAGATCATCAGCAGGAGGTGTAACTCATCTGGTCAGCCTGTCTTGACAAGAACACCATCATCCAGAAATAAATCTTCAAATGCGAGCTTAATCTTCAATGCGGACCACCAAAATGAACTGGACATGATCCAAAGACCTCCACAAGCTTTCCTGAATCACCAAGAACATCCGTACTTCATATCCTTACTGGAATCACTCTCTCCTTCATCTGGAACCTCAAGACCATAGTCTGTCATCACTGTCATACTGAGATAGATGCTTTTGGACCTCTAGACCACGATCCAACTGAGTTGCCAATTCATGTTGACTACCTACACATTCCACCAAATCCACATAACAAGATAATGCACTTCCGGATCTCACCGGACCTATCAGTGAGACTCTGTCACCTCTAAACAACTACCAGAACCAATTTTACTTGATCAGCCATAACTTCTTCAGATCATCATGCTGACCTCTGAAATCTTTACTAAATCATCTTAAGACACATATCTGCAAACCCTTTGATCCGCATCCTTTGATATTCACTTAGCTAGGATTATTGGCTCACTGGCTTCACTGTTCTTCTCTGTTCCTGATTAGGACTAATTTTCTCAATATCCTCAACATACAGCTCATCCAATCCTTATCATTAATGTAATAGAAGTATGTTGACATCAATGATAACACCTGTTAGGCCCATACTTGCAACATTTTCATCTATGACCATGGGGTGAAATGAGTTAAAATATACATAAACAACTAATCCATGGTGTATATAAACCTTAATAAAATATAGTTATAAAATAGATTATTTATAAAATTTAGTGCTAAAAATTTAAAAGGGTAAAAAATTTATAAATTATTATTTTAGGGCACTATATTATTTATGGCACTATAGTTTATTAACTATATTCATTTGTTACATTTTACAAAGGTTATTTTATATTATTGGTGAGTGTAATGTTATTTTATATAAAAGGAAACCTAACAAATTATAATGTTATAAATTATTACTTTAGAACACTTAATTATAGTTGCTCGAGGACAAACAATCTCGAGTGGGGAGGGTTGTCATGTCCCTATAATGATTTATAATTGAATTGTTTATTTAAATAATAAGTTAGCCTTATATAAACTAAATATATAATGTATTTATTTAAAATATATTATTAATATGTATTATTTAATAAATAATATATTATAAATATATCTCATAATATAAATACAAATATTATTATCATTATCTTATATTGTAATATAAATAATATAAAATAAATAATATATCATTTATTATAGTGATATGATATAAATAAATAATAATATAAATAAACATCTTTTAACCTATCCTCTTATGATAAGGGAGTTACGTATGGTTAGAACTACTTTTATCACAAAAGGCAATTAATATAAAGTATTAAAAATTATAAGAGGGTAAGTATGCCTTTTACCACCAAGCATAATAAGAGACGTGCCACTTTGAACATATCCCTTGAAAGGGAAATAAATAAAGGTTGTGAGATAGAAGGAAAAGATGATCGGAAGAAAATATAAAAAAGAGTATCGGATAAATACATATATTTAGATCTGCATTATATATATATATTTCTGAGTCATAAGTAGGAAAGATATCATAAATTAATATATAGAGATATGTACATCAATAGCAAAAGGGAGAAATGATTCAAGTAAAAGTAGATAAAGGATGTGATGTCCTGATAGAGATCGACACGATTAAACATTATTAAAAATTATATTTATGATAATACTATAATAATAATGATATTATAATAACAATAATAAATAATATAATATATATTTATTTATTTATAATAGTAATATTATAATGATAATGAATAAGTAATATATTATATAGTTATGTTAATAATTAATTAACAATAGAATTCAAGTGTTGGCAAGCGATCAATTATATATACACATATCTGCTGGGTGTGAAATATATATTTAAAATATATAAAGAGCAGTAGTTAGGAAGAAGGAACAATCTGCAGATAAGTCTCTTCTTTTACTTAATTAATATTTAAGTAAATTAGCATATGTTGATTTTATATGAGGGTCTAACTAGGAATGCCAATAATGAATAATAATAGTACAAGGAATTTATAAGATTATAGTATGAATAAGAGAAGAAATGAAATTATACTAATATAGATATATAGTATGCATACCTCAATAAAGGAATGAATAATGGCATAAATATAAAGAACTCCATATTGGGATATATGGCAATGGCATAAGTCAAATTTGGTATCATGGTTTATGAATATGATCTTAGAATGATCTTAATGTATATGGGCATGATTACCCAAGGGTTAGATAGGAGACATTTTATTACACCACCTAACACTAAGAAGGTGGGGTAGATAGTTATGGTAGGTATTGGTCATTCCATGGGAATGGTCCTTGATTGACAAATCAAGGATATTATGGGCCTTGATTGATGAATCAAGAATATTGCTATGGACCTTCGATTTAAATATCGAAAGAATGGGCCTTAGTTGAAGAACTAAGGAATAATATTAATGGACCCATAGGATTGAGATGACATCACCTACCCAATGAATCTGCTCTCACAAGGTGGAAGGTGAGGTTAATAAGAGGCCTAAGGATTATCTCACCCAAGGAGAATCATGATGTATGGAAAAATGGATTTATGAAGTGGCAAATAGTATATGGTTATGTTTATGACTATCATCAATATTAAAAGGAAATGAAAAATGGAATACTAATGTTCTCTTTTGGTAAGCTGAAATTATTTGCAAGGTTGCAGAAATTTTGGCTTGCTAGAAGGGGACATTACAGTGGGTTACACCTTTCTCTTGTATATGTGGCATTAATTCATTTTCATTTCATGGAATTGGGCCCCTCGTACCTCACGTATATTGGGGACATCCTTAGGCAAACTTGTGTATCCTAGCTTAAGACCTATTGGCCACACCCACTTGACTAAAATTAGGCTTGTTGATGTGTCCTCATGTGCCTTCATAATCATAACAATCAATCTTGAAAGACAACCTTGCTATTGTCAACCAAGATTTTGAAGGTGTTGGAAGGATTGATGGACAGAAAAACCTCAGAGTAAGGAGACATGTGATCAATTGCATAGGAGATAAGAACCCATTTGTTTACTTTAGATTTGTTTGAAGATACCATAGGTTTTGCTATTCACCCCCTTGAAGATAAAGTAGCACTTTATAAGTTGAGTGCATAGTTAAACCCCCAAATTGCTTGATTTACCACCCTTTGTGGCACTTTATAAATTTCTTAGTGCTTTTTAGACAATTAAATTGTCTATTCTAACACCAACATTTGTAAAAGAACCTCTAGGCCCTAAAGTTTTGTATTACCCCCATATTGTGTATTTATTTTGTGTATTTATTTTATATTTGCATGTACTTTTTAGCATACCTAAAAAAATGCAAAATAAAATAAAAATACATTTTGAATGCCCAAAATTACAAAGCCCTAAATAGGGCACGAGCAAAAAACCCAATAATGTGTTAGAGGAAATAACAAAATAGGGGAAACATGGGAAAAGGAGAAAATGGAGGACCGATCCCTACCTTTGGAGTCTAGTTTTGACCAACAAGCCCTTCTATGGTCTACACCTCCTTGTGAGGTCTCCTATTTATAGCGATCCCCTTACAAATCCATGGCCAGTGTAAAAAAAATAAGTGATCTAGTCTCAAAAACCATAACTTCTGTGAAAAGACATGACCTTTTTGTAGGTAAAAATGCAAACCGGAGCTCCTTTTCTATTAAACACCTCCTCTATGTCGATACACACATGCAAAAACTCAGCCACAAGTGGGTAGATTTTAAGAGTCGAGCCCTCTGTTTGAATACTTTTCCACAAAGGTTTTGTATAGGGGAATGTCCAAAATAGGCAAGAGTGGAAAATTGTAATGGGAGCTTGAGAAAACTTTGAGCCTAAGCATTTCCTCCTCTTTGGCTATGCCTTCTTCTGGTTGGGTCAATGACTTATGGCTATGCAGGAGCCAACACATAAATGGTGGCCAAATCTTGAGACAAATGTAGTGGCCTTCTAAGATCCATGAGTGACAAATAGAGCCTTGACTTCTGCTGTAAAGAATTGTGTCTTAGACAAATAGAATACCTTGATCAACTAGTAGAACAATGTGGTGAAGGCATCATCTTTAAGAAAACACAAAATGACCTTTCAAATCTATAATTTCGTGTGAATATATCAAGTGCCTTCTACCTCTAAGTGTGGCTCCTCTGTGGAAGGTGTGAACATTGAAGAAATGGGTGGTGTGGTTATTGAACAGGCCTCAATGGTTGCTAAAGTTGTAGCCTTAAAGAGGCTAAAAAAAGGATGATGGCCTTAGTATACAGGCCATGAGCTAAGGAAGGCTGTGGGCCTTATAACATAGGCCATTGGTCAAAAGGAAAGGCTGCAAGCCTTATTACTCATGCCTTGTGTGTAGATCCTCCCTTACAACGTCAAATGCTTGTGATCTAAAACTTCTTTTGTGCCTCCTTATGTAGGTCAAATATCTGGTAGGTGTAAAATCCTTAGAGAAGGCATTGATTTTCCTCTTCAACACATCTAAACACCCAAACAAGGTCTACAAGACCGAAGACACCTTCCACAGTGCTACAAGAAGACCCAGCAAGGGGCGTGACAATAGGAGGAGTGGAGAGCGCTCTGTTGAGGGCATGAGCATCAAACCCCTTAATACTTTTGCAAGATAGAAATAGATTCTGCAACTGAAAGCACCCTCAAACCATGGGCACTAAATGCCTCCAATGAATCAGCACTTGACTCCAAAATGAACTAGCAACTGAGCTTAGATTAGCTCTAATACCATATGAGAATTCTCAAGATCAAATGAGTAAATGCAAGTATCAAATTGAAGTGGATTGGAAGTTAAAATGACAAGTACATATAACCTTGAGTAACCTTGAGTTAATGGGAGTCAATCCCATAACTTAAGGAGATATCAAGTAGAAGTGGCAACCTACAAAAGATAAGTTGAGTGAAAGAGTTTGAAGGACTTTTCATAACTGCCACACACCCAATTGAGGTGTCTTATGCCATGTGCAAAATATGAGGCTTCCAAATGTGGCCAAATGAAAGCCAAATGAATCCAAATGAAATGTGTACACTAATAATCCTAATCACCTCTTTTATCCATCTCATCATCCTAATCATAATCCAATTTCATCCACATAATATTCATTACACCCCATTCTTGAGCACCATCAAATCCATCACTTGTCAAAATGGTTGTGATCATTAACAAGCCTAGGTCAAATCTAAAACCCAAAATCACAATATGAGGAGGCCCTCCTTCTAGCTCCAATGATGATGAGAATATTGTAGATTATGATGCATATATTGATGAACTTGAACATTATCATCATGTGAATGCTTATAGCCATCCTATAACCTCCTATCACCCTTCATCCTCTTATAGGGATATGGTACCACAATCTCTCCAAGTTGACCATGCCAAAACCAAAGTCACAATACTAGGAGGTTCCTAGTTTCCTCCCAATGATGATGAGAACCTTGTAGATTATGATGCATATATTGAACAACAAGACAAAATATGAAGACTTCAATATATGTGTAAATCCATCCCAACACTAGACAAAAAGATCCTAGCCCAACAACAAGCCCTCATTCAACCACTCCTAGCCACCCACCAATCCTAAACCCAACAAACACAACCACAACATCAATAAATTTCACCTCAATCCTATGTGTCACCTCCATCATCATACCACCTTAATCCATCCACATATCAAGTCCATTCTACATCAACCTATCCAACTTCTTTCAATATCAACCAACATCCATATCAATTCACATCCCAAGAACATCAATTTCAATTCACATAACAAAAACATCCATTTCAATCCCAAGAACATCCATATCAATCCATACCCCAAGATCTTCCACCTACATATCTCACTATTTCACTGCACCACCAAATTCATTCACAAGACTATCAAGTGCCTTCACAACAAGAACATGCAAGCCTAAGTTACCCTTTGCAACAATCTTCAAGTATTTTTAAGTCCTAATGCTACCTTTGACAAGGGAGACACCACTCTAGCCCATGCATCCTATGAGTACCCTCTATCACCATCCAATCAAATGCCTATCCCAAATCCTACTAGTCCTATACCAACACCACCATGTACTCCCAATACTAATTCATCATCATCTAATCCCCCACCATCATCTAATCCTCCATCAACTCCATGCCCTAAATTCAAATTACCTCTCTTAAATGACCTCTATAGAATCGCTAAACTATATTGTAAACACAAACCTATGAAGTCATCCAAATCCCCCCATCCAATTTCATCCCCATCTAGCACAAGCAATCCTAATCCTATTATCAATCCACCTAATCCTGGTCCTAAGCCTACAACACCTTCCAACTCTATTCTTAAACCTACAACACCATCCACCATTATTATCCATCCATTATATTGTCCATCCACCCATACACTTATGAAGGATGTGATCCAATGGCTATTAGCAAGGAATCAACTATGTCACCAAACACCTATCCTTGAGACTATCAAAGAGTCTTCCAACACCATGTCTAATCTTTCAAATGCATCATGTGGTCCACAATCCATCAAGCCTCTTGATGAGTCTCCCCCCATGATTCCAAGTCAAGATCCATTATACCCTCATGTTGGTGATTGTCAAGAGCCTATCAAGCCTCTCCTAGAGTCTCCCACTTACACTTTCATTAAATCACAAGAACTATGTCAAGAGTCTAACCCTAAGCATGTGGAAACATTAACCCCTTATCCAAATCAAGATCAAAGAACCCCCATCCATAACCTATATCTTTTCCATGATCAAGATATTATCTATGATGATGACCTATCCATGAGCAAATTGATCCCATACATAGCACACTTAATCCTATTTATGATCAAGCTCCCATCTATGATCAAGATCCTATCTATGATCAAGAAAGCCATGATGATCCTCTTAGCCAACTTTATGCATTCCATGATCAAGAGATAATGACTCCACCTATCCATAATCCCATAACCATCCATGAGCAAGATATCCAAACTACTTTTATCCATCTTCCATCTAGCCCTACCCATGATGTACAAACATTCACTTCCCTTGATGAGACACTTGGCTCCCAAGTAACCATAGCTGATCAAACCAATAGCTTAGATCTTAGTGAGCATAACTGTATACTAAAAATTTGGATTAGCTAAAATTATGAAACAAATACATGCATTACCCAACCTAAATCTTCAATACACCTCGAATAATATGCATAAGATGATGACTTGATTGATCCCTATAAGATGATCGATGCAATATGAAGAAAGATGTGTGATGAAGATGGAAATGGATGCAAGAGAGAGATTGATGAATGTGGTTGAATGTTGGTTGCTCAAGATTTTGGTAGCATAACAGTATGAAATTAGATTGCATCCTCCCTAATGTCTTAGAGGAGGCTAGGTTTATAGGAAAGACCTAGTTAGAATGGATGGAGAAGATCAATTAGGGTTTGGAAGACATGGATGGCTAGGATTGATTAGGTTTCCTTGCACATCAAGAAATCATAGCCATGTGACAAGTGTGTGAAGAAGAATGAAAGGAATCTAATTCAAATATTTTATTTGAATTAGCTTACACATGTGAACCGTATTAAATGCAAGATGTACTACCACACATGAGACAAATGGGGAGGTGGACAAGTGTTGGATTGTGATGAGAGGTGAGGGAAATAATTCAAATATTTAATTTGAATTATGGAAACATGTGAAAGGGGATGATTTAAATAAATATTTTATTTATTTAAATTAGAGTAAAGGGGGAAAAAATTAAATAAATGGGATTTATTTAATTAATTAGGAATATGATTAAGTTGGATAGATGGGATTAAGATGGGATGAACTAGGACTTAGGGATAAATGGGATAAAGTGGGATGAGGTTAGATGAACTGGGATGAATAGGACTTAGGGGAACACATACAAGTTCATGTCGACAATGTGTTGTGTAACCAGGGCCTAGGGCAAAAACATACAAGGTCATGTGTAAACAAGACCTAGACAATTTTCATTGTCTACATTTGCCCCTCTTTGAGATGATGTTGTGAGATGATAAGATTTATGTCAAGTAACATCATTTCAAAGAAGTTAAGGTATGGGTAGAGGAAAAGGATAGAGTGATGATGCTCCCTCGAGAGGATAGGTGGTTTGGACACACAGGTATGCTCTCAAAATGAAAGGAATGGCAAAATATAAAGGAATGGATGCATTATGCTGTAATGAAGGTGAGCAACCATGATGATTGATATAGCACTAGACATTATGCACCAAGGTATAAGGACCAAGGTGATGATGTGTCTCGTGCCCCAACATAACACAACCTTGTCTAGATACAAGATACGAATATTAGTTGGGTTGATACCGATTTGATGCAAATGCAAGATAAAAAGATAACACACACAAGAAATAAAGAAAGCATGCACAAATGATACAAAAAAAACAAGGTATTGCCCCTGTCAAGCTATAAACCAATGATTAATTATTTGATTGATTTGATTGATGATGATAGTGTTGTCATTGCGGGGAACGATATATCCCTAGATCAACACAAGGATGTGGGAACGATATATCCCATTGATGATGATGATTGATGATTGATTTGGTTTATGACAAGATTAGGATCAAGACCAAGGATGCAATTAGATAATTTGGTTTGATTAATTGACTTGATTGGTATGGATAAAGGATGACTTGCATTTGGATTATTGATTGGATTCAATTGAATGATAATGAATGGAATAAGAGATTGATGAAGGATTGATGAAATGATTGATGAAGTGACGAAGATAGATGATATAAGAATGATGAAAGAAGAAAGAGGAATATCGTCTATGCCTAAATCTGAGTACTTCCTTTGTATCCCAGATTGTCTACATACTCTGTATCCGTGGTATCAAGGCACTCAATGATAAAGATGAGATGTAATTCTGATTTGTGTTTTATTGATGTGATTTTGATTGATTGGGATTAATTGAATAATGATGATAGTTGATGAGATGATGTGGATTGGATTGATGTGATTTGTTTGATTGATAGATTGGCTTGATTTGATGATTTGATTGGATTTGTTTTGATGGATTTGATGTGATGGATTGTTTGATGAAGATTGATTTAATTGCTTGGATTTTTGTTTGATATTTAATTTTTTTTGTCTTTTTGGGAATATTTTATTTTTTTGGATTTTTGGGAATATTCAATTTTTTGGATTTTTGAGAATATTTGATTATTTTTGTATTTTTTTGTATTTGTGAACATCAATGGATTTACAATTTGAGTAGCATGTATGCTAGATTCCAGTGATAAGGGGAACCAAGTCTAGGTACAAGGGAATGAATGGGATTGGACAAAAGGATGGACGATAGTGGATGGATGAAAGGATCATGATAAATGGATAGGATAAAAGGATAGGCTATGGAATAGAATGGATGTATGTGTAAGAGAGCAAGGATGTGATCTCTAAGGACTATGTTGCATAGGAATAACATGCCGCAGTCTAGGTGGTAGACTTAGGATTTTTTTAGGACAACACTGAAGGCAATAGGATGATAGGATTTGTCATGACAAAGCTTATGACTTGGATGATAGGGTTCATTTGGAAAGGATGAGGTATGTCAAGGGATATCCAAAACACTTGTTAATAGTTACCCCCAATATTTGTCAAGATCAAAAGGAGAAGGGAGGATGAATGGATGCAATGTGATAGGTATGTATATGGAAATGGTATGAAAGTGGTACGGTAGTTTGGAAAAGGATGAGACAAGGTGCCCCCAAGTGTAAGTGACATAGAAGATGGACCTATAGATGATGCTTGTTTATCAGGTTTTCATCATGGTACTTATCCAAGGTGCCTATTTACCAAGTTTTCACCATTCGACGAAAGGATTTCTCTTTACTTTTTAAAATTTTTTTTTCTTTTCTTTTTTGACTTTTTTTTGATTTTTTGTGACTATTTTAACTTTTGAATGGGAAAGGGGGGATATGGATGGGTGGGACTCAAGTGTCTAGTTGCATGTAATGTGATAGTCCAATTAGAGAAAGATGTCATCACAAATGGACCATGTCAAGTCATTATGCTCAAGATATTGGTAGGGTGATTGCATGAAAGTGAGATGGATAAGGTAAATAGTGGATTACGATGTGGATTATGGAGGGATTGAAAGTGGATTATGATGTGGATTATAAAGGACTTATGCAAAAGCATGGACCATAGGACAGTGATGGGGGAAATATGTAGGATAATGAGTGAAAGATGGAGTGATGGAGGTATGGAAAGGAATCATGACCAATAGCTACACACATCATGTTAAACATGGGAGATTTTGATTGGATGGTGGTGTAGGAAGCAAGGGTGATGTTTGCTTAGGAGATGGATGATTTAGGACTTTTGGAACCCACATGGACTTAGTATTTTTCTGATTTTTGCTTTTCATGTGGGATGTTTGAAATGTTTGAATGGAATGACATTTTTGAATGGAGGGGGATGGTTGGGATTTTTGAGAGGTGGATGCCTCATTTGACTTGATTGATTTTTGTTTAGGGACCCATATCATTTTAGTTTTTGACTTTGCTTTTGGAGGTATGGGATTAGATGGATTTTTGAATGTACCTTGCTTTGAATTTTTAGATTTATTTCCTAAGGCATTAGGACTTTAGGATTTGTGGCTTTTTGAATGGAGGCATCCGAATGTTTATTTTTGAATCCCATGTGGTGAATGAAATAAGTGGAAGCTCCATGTTTATACAATGCATGCATTTGTTGGCCATGATTAGAATATTTAGGGTATTTATGAATGATTGGGTAAGGGGGTGTTGGTAGCAATGGTGGCAAAGCAGATGGAGGGATATTAGGAGTTGGTAGGAGTGGAGGTAAAGTGGATGGTGGAAGGTGAATGGTCACATGCTTTTGACATTTATAGGATGAGGAAGGTGGAATGGCAATGTATGTTTTAGGAATATGATGGGGTTTATGATGGAAGCAAGTGGATTTAGGAAGTGTGGAGGAAGTACCAACATATTTAGATTGTTGACCTTGGGGTGTGTATCCAAGGCCAAATGAGCGAGGAGGGACCTTGACATGGATTGGCTCTAAAATGCCTTGTTCATGTAGGCCTAAACCTTTGCCTTGGTAGTTCATGTTTTGGAGCATGCGATTGACTATAGGACTAAGTGTAGTTTGGACAGTAGACTTGAGTTGATTCTTGGATGGAGAAGGTAAAGTGGATAATAGTTGTTGGTGTTATACTAAAATGTGTACTAAAAATTTGGATTTGCTGAAATGATGAAACAAATACATGCATTACCCAACCCAAATCTTTAACACACCTCGAATGATATGTGCAAGATGATGGCTTGATTGATCCCTGTAAGATAATGGATACAATATGAAGAAGATGCAAGATGGAGATGGAAATGGATGCAAGAGAGAGATTGATGAATATGGTTGAATGTTGGTTGCTCAAAATTTTAGCAGCATAATAGTATGAAATTAGATTGCATCCTCCCTTATGTCTTAGAGGAGGCTAGGTTTATAGGAAAGACCTAGTTAGAATGGATGGACAAGATTGATTAGGGTTTGGAAGACATGGATGGTTAGGATTGATTAAGTTTCCTTGCACATCAATAAATTGTAGTCATGTGACAAGTGTGTGAAGGAGAATGAAAGGAATCTAATTCAAATATTTTATTTGAACTAGCTTTCACATGTGAACTGTATTAAATGCAAGATGTACTACCACACATGGACAAATGGGGAGGTGGACAAGTGTTGGATTGTGATGAGAGGTGAGGAAAATAATTCAAATATTTAATTTGAATTATAGTAACATGTGAAAGGGGATAATTTAAATAAATATTTTATTTATTTAAATTAGAGGGAAGGGGAAATTAATTAAATAAATGGGATTTATTTAAATAATTAGGAATATGATTAAGTTGGATAAATGGGATTAAGATGGGATGAACTAGGACCTAGGGATAAATGGGATTAAGTGGGATGAGGTTAGATAAACTGGGATGAACTAGGACTTAGGGGAACACATACAAGTTCATGAGGACAATGTGTTGTGTAACCAAGGCCTAGGGCAAAGACATACAAGGTCATGTGTAAACAAGACCTAGACAATTTTCAGTGTCTACAATAATGATAATAAAGATCCTAATGGTCCTTTGTCATCCACTATCGACCATATTTCAAATCCATCATCATATCCCCTCAGTCTTACTACCTTTATCCATGAATGAACTTCCCTAGGAAAGAAACAACCTTTATCCATCTCACCCTCTCCATTGAGTCATGATCTCAAGTCTAGTATCCAAGACACACATAGTCCCATTATCCATCGTATACTCTAAAAAATGAATTATCAAGGTGAAGGATTAGGCCTTCATGAACAAGGTATTTTAGAGTCCATCCATGTCAAAGTCCCCCCATGCTCATATGGCCTTGGATATATAACCGAAGGAAAACAATCTCAAGATGTTGGTAATTCTTTCATGCCTTCTAAATCTAGTCCTTTCCATCATAAATCCTATCCTATTCCCAAAACATATGTTTCCATTTATCCTCCATCATCCTACAAACCACAAAATCATGTGACCATACACCTTCCACCATCCAATTTACCTCCACTACTTCCAACTCCTAATATCCCTCCATCCATTCTACCACCACTTCTCCCATGCCTAATAGATATATCCTTAAATCCCCTTATCCATTTATCCTAAAATCCCCTAAAATTCTTAATCATGACCAATCAATGCAGACATCACCTAAACAAGAAGCTTCCACCAAACCCATGGGATTCAAAAATGAAAATTTGGATGCCTCCTTCCATAAAGCAAAAAATCCTAAAATCCCTCATGCCTTAGGGTACAAATATAAAGAATTAAATCCAAGTACATTTAAAAAGATACCTAAGCCCATACCTCCAAAAGAAAAGGCCAAAACTAAAATGGTTTGGGTATCTATGCAAAAATAAAGAAAGTCAAATGAAGCATCTACATCCAAAAAATTCTAAAAATCCCATTCAATTCAAAAATTTCAAATTCCTTCATCCCAAAAGCAATACAAAAATCATAAAAAATATTAAGTCTATGTGGGTACCTAAATCACTAAATTGACCATCCCCTAAGAAAATGTGTCCATTATTTCCTACACCTCCTCCAAATCAAGAGCTTCAATGTTTATCATAGTGTGTGCAACTGTTGGTCTTGGTTCCTTTCCATTCCACAAGAATTCCACATACCTCCATCTCCCCATTCTTCATCCACTATCTTACATATCTTCCCCATCACTTCCCTATGGTCCATGCTTTTGCATAAACCTTTCATCTATCCTTTTGCATAAGTCCTACATAATCCACATCATAATCCTATATCTTGCCATACATAATCCACATCATAATCCATTAGCCATATACTCCATCTCCCTCTCATGTGATCCATTACCAACATCTATGAGCATATTAAAATGACATTTGACATAGTCCGTGCGATGACATCCATCTCTAATGGGACTATCACCTTGCATGGAATTATATGCTTGAGTCCCTCTCATCCATATCCACCTATCCCATCCAAATATCCCAATATTTCAAAAAAAAAAGGAAAAAGAAAAAAAAAACAAACAAAAAAAAATAGTAAAGAGAAATCCCTTCATCCAACTATGAAAACCACCCTTGGTGGCACCTTGGATAAGTACCATGATGAAAACTTGGCAAACAGATGCTATGTGTAGGTTGATTATGTATGTCATTTACACTTGGGGGCATGTTGTCTCATCAAAACTATCATATCCAACCTACTATTTCCCTTCCTATCTACCCCATCCTATCATATTCTACCATTCTTAGCCATTATACCCATATACTTATTATATTTGAGTCCATCCATCTTCCCTCCTTTTGATCTTGATATACCTCATCCTTTCCAAATGATCCTATCCTCATCCTATTGTGATAAGCTCTGTCATGTAAAATCCTAAGCATTCCACCTAGAATGGGGCATGTTATTCCTATACGACATCATCTTTGGAGATCACATTCTAGCTCCCTTATGACACACACATCCATTTCAGACACTATCGCATATTCCTTTTATCCATCCCTTTATCTATCCATTTATCATGAGTCATCCATCCCCTCCACTATAGTCTATTATTTTATCCATCCATCTATCATGAGTCTTCTATCCCATTTATTACCACCCATCCTTTTGTCTATCTTATCCCATCCTACATCCATCCTAGTATCTAGACTTGGTTTTCCCTTGTCATTGGTGTCTAGCATAAAGACTATCCAAATTATCATCCAATGCCATCCCAAAACATTCAAATATACAAAAAAATTAAAACATTTCAAAAATACAAAAAAAATCAAAATATTCCCAAAACACAAAAAAATCAAATATCCAACAAAAATCTAAGAAATAAAATAAAATAAAATCAATTCATCAAATCAAATCAATCAAATCAACCAAATCACCAAAATCCATATCAAATCAAATCAATCAAATTAATCCAATAATAAATCCAAATGCAAATCAATTATTAATCCATACTAATCAAGTCAATCAATCTAGCCAAATTATCTGATCACATCCTTTGGTCTTAATCCTAACCTTGTTGTAAACCCAATCAATTAATCAATCATCAATCATCATCAGGATATATTGTTCCCTGCAATGACAACACTATCATCATCACTCATTATCAATTAAACATTGGTTTACAACTTGATAGGGGCAATACCTTGTTTGTCTTTGTATAATTTGTGCATGCATGCATGCTTGCTTGCTTCTGTGTGTTATCATTTTATCTTGCATTTGTATCAAATCCATCTCTTTCCAACTAATATTCATATCTTGTGTATGTTGGAATAATTTTTTACACTATCCTTTGCACCTAAGGTCATATCATACCTTTTGTGAATTAGGACTTTAATGCTCTAATTTTACTTCCTTATACATCTAGACAAGGTCGTATTATGTTGGGTGCACAAGACACATCATTACCCTGGTCCTTATACCTTGGTGCATAATGTCTAGTGCTATATCAAACTATATGATTGCTCACTTCATGGAAGCATAACGTATCATTCATCTCTTTCATCTATCCCTTATCTTACATCCTGCATTATTTTATCTATTCTTTATTGTTTCATTTCATTTCGAGAGCATAACTGTGTTCTTCCAACCTACCTATCCTCTTGAGGGGGCATCATCTTATCCTTATATCATCATCCCATTTTTTCATCCATTTCTCCTTGTCACTCTTTCAAGTGGTTGGGGAATCATTTTCCTCTATCCACACCTTATCTTATTTGAAATGATGTTACTTTTCTTAGTTGCAACATCATCTCAAAGAGGGGTAAAATGTAGACACCTAAAATTGTCCATGTCTTACAACATCACCTTGTCGATACATTACTTGAGACATCTTATAACATTTTGTCCTAGGACCCTCGCATACCCCTTTCATCACCTAATTAGTTAAATAAATCATATTTATTTAACAAATTCTCATCCTAATCCCATTTATCCCATTAGCCAAATAATTAAATAAATTATATTTATTTAATTAATTCCTCCATCATCCAATTTAAATAAATACAATATTTATTTAAATTAGCCCTCACCTTTATTATCATCATAGGACATGTCCCTCTCTCATAATTTAAGTAATTTTTTATTTGAATTATGTCTCACACTACCAACTAATTTAAATTATTTAAATTATGTCACCTCATATTCTTATCCTCACACTTGTCACATTGGACTACCTTTTATTAAATGAAGTGGCCTTGAATTAAATTACCTTTTAATCTTAGCCATCCACATCACACAATTGATCTTTCAATCCTAGCCATCAATCCTTATCCCTTATCTTCTATAAACGAAGCCTCAACCAAGCCATTTTTATGCATCCATCTTCCTACAACATAATGTTGTCGATATCACTCTATATCTCCATATCTATTATCTTTCGTCTATCGTTATGCTGTAGAAATCATGAGCAATCAACATCTCATTATCTATCTTTCATCATCTAGAATATAGCTAGTAGATTATGGTGCATCCACTCCATTCTATTACATGTGGAGGACTTGGTTTGAAGGTAAAGGTATTGGGTTTGTTGTATTATCTTCATATTACCTTTGATCTATTTTTCCATCCACAAGATGATCTTAGAAATAGAAAACGGTGTGAAATTTTTATTTTCTCTTTCGTAGGGGTTTAGTGACTTGGATTTCATCACCAAGAACTAGCCAAAGCCCATGTTCCAATGGGTTATATAATTTCCAAGGAGGAGCTATCATTTTTTGGCTAAGCGGTTGTCTTTTTTAAGTGCACTATGAAGTGAGGTGGTTTCATCCCACCAATACCTAGGCCTTAGATAACACCCTTGTATCAAAAACTTGGCCCTCATATATTATATAGTATATTGTGGACTAACCTAGTTGAGCCTTGTTTAAACCTAGTTAGGAAGCCATTAATTGTTTGGAACTTGCGATGCACTGATATGCAATTAGCCTCAATAAGAACTACTCACCTCATATCTCTTGGAGATGGGATAGTGGGCTATAGGTATGGTTTGAATCCTCCATAGTTAGCACTTTAAAGCATTGGGATGATACTATTTACAAACAATATCAATATATATTGGTGGGCTATAGACCAGACATTCTCATCTAACTAGCAAAGGTTGTTTTTGTATTTTCTTCATCTTACCTAGGTTTGTGGAAAACTTGTGTTGCCCCTCCACCATCTTTTGATTCTCCTCAAGAAACTAAAATTTTGTATTGCCTCTACAAGTGTCACACCATCAATAGTATCTCATAAAGTGCCTAGGCTCTCACAACCATTTAACTTCTCCTTCAACCCAACATCCCACTATTTAGATTTCCTTCCATTGATCATTCTTTGCCAATTCATCTTCCACTTCACATATTCCTCTAACTCCACATCCTATCATGCATATTCCTTCATACAGTCAAGTGTTTATGTGTCTCATCTCCCTCTCCCCTAATGACTGTACATAGTCCACCATTCTAGTTCCACCATTTACTTGAGTTTCTTACCAATAATCACCATATTCCAATGTTCTCGTCATTCTCCAACATGCCCCACTTCTCCACTATTGTGATTGACTCATGATTTTTTCATGTCATATTTTCTACACCAACTAAAACGAATATAACAAAAAATTTCAACACCATGTATCAACAAATTCTAGGTTTCAAATCACATTATCTAGGTTTACATGATCATAATCCCTTGTCTTATGATATCATGATAGTTCATTCAACCACCCAACTTCAAGGCACCTTCTCTTCCCTTGTGTGGAAAAAAAAGGAGATCCTACCATTCACATATGCTAATAGAATTCTATGTAAATTATTCCAATGATCACTTACAAAATGTTCGTGAATTAGAATGATTTTATTCCTTACCACATGACTATGTCACTACATTTGAGATGATTTTAAAACCTTCATTAACTATTTCCAAATCAGATCCAAGGCAATCATTAAACCAAAAGGTGTTCTCCCTGGTGGAAATTCTTTCTCTAATTAATACATGCACTCTAGAGGTCCTATTGATATTCACATTTTTTCTTAAGAAAAAACCTATAACAACATAGGAAATTTCACAAGTATGGGACATAATTTGTAAAATTTCCTCAGGGATTCTGAAGCTGACTCTTGATAGGATATTCAATGAGTTCTTCCAAATAAAAGAGAGGGAAAAAGAAGTAATAAAAATAAAATAATCCTAAGGCAATATGCCATATATATATATAATAGGTATGCACAATATTCAACAGGGACCTAAATTATGATAATATATTTCTGCATCACAGCACACTTCAAACGTACAATTATTACATCAATAGTATCATCATTCCTTAAGTATGTGAATCAAAGGCTAAGAAATTTATAACAAATCAAAGGATAAGAAATTTACAACAATGAGAAAGGATGACAAAGAAAAAATTAGGCATAGAATGTCAATTTCCATTCATAGTTGAACTAAGAAGAGATTACAAAAGGTGAGAAGGACAATTTAAAAAAATCAATCAATTCTTGAAATTTCTCATAAAGGCCTGCCTCTATTGCAACCAAAAAATCCTCTTGGTTCTTAGAATTTACACGCACATTGATATTTACGTTGAATCCTTGCATACTTTGACACTAGAGGAATATCAGTTAATTCATGCATTAATCTTAGTATCGCCGAGCACTCAATAGTTCTTTGAAGATCGCAGCAAAAAAACTAGTGAAAAGGCGCATAAGAAAAATGAACAGTGGATATTGTTCAAAATCTATCGGTCTCAAGATATGCTAAGTAAACTGCACTTTGTTTTTCCTGACCAATGGCACAACAAGAAATCGTATCAGATCTAATAGTTTCTTGGAGGAGCGCTGAGATACTAAGTGTCACTAGGATGCCATTCATTGATCTTAATCATCGGGCCCGCCAATGAGATGACTCACCTCTATCGCCCAATAGCGCAACATTATAAAGTTATCAGAATGACAACATTTATGTGCTGTGTGAGTCGTCGAATCTTTTGAAAATGATCAACGACATAGGTTCTTTTATATTTTGCTGAGGGGAATGGGGCCTGCCAATTCCATCTTGGTAACAAGGGCTGTGCTGCAGCTCAGTCCCTGTCTAAAGCTGCAAGCTAATTGAAAGGGCATTGTTTTGAAAGTAATTTTGTTGGATCAAAAACTGCATCCATGTTGTCGTTGGGTGTTTAGTAAGTCCAATTGAGCAACTTCGCAGAGTTCTTAGAGTAGACAGGAGCATAGATTCAGCGTTGTACAGATTTCCTTTCAGTGCATTAGGCCAACATTATGGAAATTATGGAATAGAAAGGACAGGAGAAAGTCCAAAGGGTTGTGGTCATGCTTAGACAGTCTATGTACTCAGACACAGGTTCACAAGCCCTAGATGCTGAGATATAGTTTGCGGTATTTATTTGAGTATCAATATGCAAATCGAAATGTGGTACAAGAATAAGAGTTGTATTATATTTCTAACGAATAGCTGTGAATAAATGACCTGAGAATATTAGAAATGTCCTTCAATATGATACTGGAATGCATATATACACAAACAGGAAAAATCTAATGTCAATATTAACTATGGAAAGTCAGGGATTAACAAGATGCTTCCAAGATGTGATGAAATATCAGTCCAATCTAGGGCCATAGCATCAATACCCAAAGCATGAGACCACATGCAAGTACACATAATAGTTAAAGGTAATACTCTGTAGCAAAAGCTATGTATCAAAGGAGGAAAGTTGAGTAAGAAATAACTAGGCAGGTGCAAAAAGGGAACAAAACAAAGACACGTGTTTAACAATTTTTTAGCCCATTTGGGGGGTGACAGGAATGATTTGCACTATTTGCACAAGGAGTTATACTTCATCAGAGAAGAGAAAACTAAGGTGCAAAATGAAACTGAAATGATTGTACAATAGCTGCAAGTTCTTACAAAGAGAACAATATCTATAAGATCATGTCACAGGAGGAAAGCTTCGAACTGATGGACCTGACCTCATTTTGCATGCATGTTTACCAAGGCACTCGCAACTGTCACATCGGACAATAATATTTCCTTTCCTCTTCCATTACGCTTGAGGGTTGACCGTGGGCATGGATTAATGAATCTATCGTTTACCTGCTAGGCACATTTGCTTGAAAACTTCCTTGAGTTTTTTTCAATTTTGCGTAGACTATTATTCGTAGCGTTTGTGGGGGCGTTATCTCCTAGTGCATGTTTTCGGAAGTTGCTAATTTTAAGAACTTTGCGGATTCCTTTTCGTTTAACTTCATGGCATGTTTCTATCATTGGGTTCAATAACCATGTAAGTTTCTAAATAAACTTTCTCATCCAATCGCCTCTTGCCTGGCCGATGGAGTCTTTACCAGCGTCTACATTAATGGTGATGGTATTCCCATAGAGATTCATCAACAGGAGGGTGTTTATGTGCCGAGCTCTTCCAATTAATTAAACCCTTTTCTGCATATACTGTGATCTCTAAAATGGCGTTCCCTTGTGGTATTCTGCCAAAGAAAATTTTTAACTACTTTTCGTATAAACTACCAGCCATGCACTTTGAATTTGCCTCCAGCCACGCACTGTGTTTATAATTCCAACTTTGTGCCTTGTCTGTGCTTCCACATTTGACCTAATACATTAATCTTATTTGTCGCCAGAAGTTAAACAATTTAATTTATAGTTTTAAATCCAGACGATTCATTTTGGTTTCTTTATGAATTAAACACTATAAGCATTTATTATTAAGTTGTCTTGAACTAATAATCTTTAGTGGAATTAAGATACCTGGAGACTGATATTATTATTATTTTATCTTGAGAAACTAAGCAATTGCCTGATCGAGAAGGAAAAATGGCTTAATTTATGATGATATGTGTGTATATAGAATGAAGTGTAGATGAGACTGTTACAATAATAAATGAAAATAACTTATAACGCTCTCAGCTAAGTTAGATGTCATTTGTTTTATTTCAGTTTGCAGCAATATATGGTATTTCAGGCAAGAGTAATTTAGGTTTACTAGTAAACAGTCAATGTAGTCCTTGAGGTACTTGTGGCTTCCTGCAATGATAGGTATACAATAGAGTTCAAAACAACTTATATGTGTGCACTTGAAGAAACTAGAGAAAGATAAGTACCCATGGACCACCTTATAAAAATATTAATATAAGTGACCCAACCGACAATAGATGTGACATAGGAGCACTCACCTTTCCAATCTTGAGTAGAAAAAGTGAAAGTACATAACCAATAACCTAAAAAGAAAATATAAGTAATTAGATTAAATATAAATTAGTAATTACAAAAATGAATACAAAATGGTGATTACATCTATCTCTCTTATGTACACACATCCAGACCCTTATTCTTTGAATGAAATTTAAGATGGAGTAATTCATGTTTCAGACAAACCTGAGTACTAGCAAATGCTCCCCAAAATTCCCCGTTGAAGTTCCCTAGATCTGTGCCTTCAGGAAGCTTACATTCAGTTGCATGGCTCCTTGCAGCAGAAGTGATCTTTGAAAAATAACTAAATGCCAATAAAAAATCAACAAATTTTTTTTTAAAACAAAATAAAAACTAACACAAATCTAAACTTTAGAAAAGCCAAAATAAATAAATAAATTTACACTAACATAAGTGCTATTTTATTCTCTGCAACATTTCATTCTCCAAGGCACGAAGTTGATCAAGCATATACACAATCTGTGTTCCAAAAATAAATTATGAGAACATTGAATTTAACATTTGAACTTCAGTATTATAATGATAAGCATTAAGCACTATAGACCTGGGAGATGTTCCATCAATCCCATGCAACACAAAACCATCTGGAAGAACTAATTTTCTTATATAGTTTAGTATACTTTACTATTAATATCAAAATATACCTAGGGTGAGTATACTTTTAAAATCAAAATATACCTATCCGCCACTTGGCACTCCCAAATACCTACTTGACCAAAATAGGAAGAAATGAAAAATAGTAACTAATCCTTGAAAACACAAAACAAAAACAAGAGACGCATTGCGTCAAGTTCCTGCCTCTATGTTACCAATGTTGTTGTAATTTGTCATTAGAAATATAAGTTGAGTGAAGGCAAAAAAAAGAAATTATGAAGTGATCTGGTTTAGAAAATCCAAGATTAGAAATGGAAAAATTGCAGCAAAATATTTGAATGCCACCAATAGAAATCTCAAGAAGCAAAAATCCATCTACCATTGATCACTGCCCATGGTAAAATAAAAACTTGACCATTCTTGCTATTGTAGCATAAGCAGTTATCACAAATAGCTTTAGATTTCAAAACAGTCCTCTGTGACTGCACTGCTCAAGGATATAAAAGTTTAAAATTTGTCATCACATAGTATCAGGGAAAAAATATATTTTATTAATTTAAAACTGGGAAGTTCATTTACTGATCAATTTTTTCTCTTGAATTTGTGATCCAGATGGTTTGGAAGAGATTTGGTTCCAGATTTTTTTAGAAATTTCAATTTGGCTCTTTCAAAAGGTCTATATGCATTACCATGAAATAATTGATGTTGTTTAATGAAGTTATAGTTCTTGTTCACCATCTATAATTTGATTCCTAGTCTAAAGCAATCAGATTGTAGCATTGTTAGTTGGATGCTTAAAAGAGTAGACACCCATCAAAGTTAGACGTGCTCTGGAGATTAGTTAATGATGTGAAAGACAAAAATATATGCACACTGGAAAAGTTATTTTCTATATCAAGTAGGTGGGTAATGAGCTGACTTGAAAAGACCGCAGTAGATGATAGACACTAACTCTGATCTAGAAAGCCAGGACCGCTATCGAGCTTACCCAAAAATCTGTGTAGACTATTCCATGACAATTTACAGAGGAGAGTAGGATTTCAAGTAGAGTAGAGAAGGAGAACTGTAATTTAGTTCTATGTTAAATGGCTTTAGTTTACTATTAGAAATTAAAAAAGGAATTTAATTCAGAATCTTGGAGAATTCATTATAGATGTTGTAGTTACTTTTCTATCTGGAAAAGGTCTCCTCTAGTTCTAAAAATTGGATAAATATGATTGAGTGTGTCATTTTTTGTGAAAAGATCCATCAATGTATACCTATAAAATTTATAAACAAAGAGATCCTCTTCGATGAAATAGAGAATGCGAGGCTACGTACTGAATTGAAGCGAGGAATGCACAAATAAAATGAGGTGTGTTACAATTGAAAGCTATTGCAACAACCATTTTACACGAATTGGCTATGGAAGCACATTCTGTCACTAAGTCAGCACTCACTACGTTCACACTATCTTTGCAGTTGAAAGTAAACCAAGCTGGCACTTGGATATCATCTTCTTCAAGCAATTCAACATAAGCCTGAAATAATAACACCAACTTTTAAGCAATTATTTTCTAAAATGGCAAAACCGGATGACATGTGAACAGTTAGAAAATAGTTCCTTCTTAGCTACATATGATCTAAATGATAGGTTAAATATTATTAGTTATTCCAAGTATTAATGTTCCCTTACATTTAAAATAGTAATGAACATGAATTTGCTTACACCATTTGAACTGGCTGCCGTGATTCTGCACAAACTGAAGAAACACAGCCGCACCCATTTCATTTCAATACGAAATGCTTTCCACGGTAGCAAATGTTGTGGACATACTGTAAGGTCTATAAATAGTGCTATATCCGATGCAATTTTAGGATTACGCCAAGCTTTTCCTGTACAAGTGAGAATCAACCAGTTTTAAATATCAATAAATATCAACAATAAAGACAAAATAAAATGCATCAGGTTGGGGATATGAATGTAGTCGAATTAAGGAATCATAAACGATGATTTTATACAGTTTCTCCCAAAGTTGCCTTACGTCATTTACTTTCTTTTCTTCTTTTTGTAGTTTTTAAGATGATCATATGAAGTAGAATGTTGGAATTTTACAATAGCCGCATTTCACAGGCTCCTCATTATATGTCCATGATCTGGGATAAATGGGATAATTAAATTTTGAGTTTCAAGAAAATATATAATAAATTACTCATTAAATTCTTAGATAATAGACACCACTAATGAAAAACACCATACCAAATAATTTTTGAATCATGTTACATGTAGGGCCTGTTTTGCCAGGTAATAGTGGAGCTTTTCCAAAGCCGATTTATGTAATAAATTACATTCACAGAATGCTCTGAATTTACTCATCCTATCTATAAGCTGCTCAATCCATGTTCAAAAGCCTATAAGAGTATGACATGTTACCATATAAATTATGAATTTGATGTAATTCTTTGTAGCATTTTCGAACATAGCTATATCTCAAACAGGTTCATCAAAGGGATGTAACTCACATACAAAATGGCCTATGCAGTGAAGCCCAGATTCTAGGAAAAGAAATGGTAAATACAATATATTTTTTAAATGTAGAAAACTTGTACTAATCTTCCCAACTATTATCATTTTCACAACTGGGATGTTTAGGACTCAACATGAAACCACAAGTTATCTCGAGTAAAAATAAGCACTTATGCAGGCATTACATCAATGAAATCCCAATTGAAGCACACATACGATAACATAGCTAGTATTGTGAGAGATAGTTTATAAATCTAAAAGTAGTAAAGAGTGTAAGATAGTATATATTTATGATAATCCATAAGTCCATTGTCACCACTGGTGCAGCCACTGTCTGTGCCCTAATCCATCTCCCGCCACGGTCAGATTGCCTTTCCATGCTTTACCTGCTATAAATGGCCAAAGATAGCAGTACTTCAAAATTGCCAAGCTTAGACTGCTAGGAACCGATCTCTTTATCACCTCCACTATTTCTTTGTTCCCCAAATCTTCCACTGAATGTTGTGCTTCTTCTTGAAGAAATGCTGCATTGTACAAGATTTCTGCATCTGCATTCAGAAACAAGAAACACAAGTGAGTTGGAATTGTTAATTTGTTTAGTATAGTGACAGAATGGAAGATGTAATCTTCAACTATCTAATAAAATTATTGTTAATAGTGTGATCTAAATAAGCAGTAACCTGCTTGTCCATAAAAGAGCAGTTTTTTAATTTTGAGGAAAGTTCTGTGGAATTGAAAAATACGGAGGATTGTAAGTGGAATTGAAAAATACAGAGGATTGTAATGTATTTTTAAAAAATAAATAATTCAAAGAACTAAAATGAAATTTTTGTGTAAAATAAGAGTCTTACATATTTTGCAATAAATTTTAAGTTGGTTTTTGAGGAGGCTAAAAGTTTTCTCCACTGCAGGCACTTTTATGTTTATGTAGCAGCTTGCATGGCATTTTTAAATTTTTATTCTAATTTCTATTTGCATATAATTGCTATAATTTCTTATCTAAAATTTCTCTCTTTAATTCAAAATTTTATGATATAATTTTTTTTTAAAACTCGTTGACCCCTTGTTTGAAAAAAGACTATTAATTTTCAGTAGCTAAGAAATTTTACCTAGCTAGCCCCCTCCATGAGACCATAGTCTTTAACTGCCCCTACTTTTTAGGTGAAGATTTTCAAATATTGTATTATGCTAGTAAAAGAATCTAAAGGTATTATGGGTACATATATAAATAATCTTGTTGGCCAAACATTGCACAATGATATTTTTAAGCACTTTTACTAGTTTAATTCAGGTGAACCTGATGCATTCTTCAGCTCAACTGTTCCGAAAAATGTATTGATCCAAAGACATGAGAATCAAAAGATAAACATGTGACAAAACCAAAGTATCTAATAAAAAATGCACATGAATGAAACTTATTTCTACTACAAATCAACTCATGTACACATTCTCATAACTTGCAGAACCAGAAACCCATACCCTTACTGAATCCTCACTAACAGATGCCAAAAAGTTTGCAGTTTGACCAAGCAAAGAGAATGCACAGGTTTTTGTGTCTCTGCATATCAAATACAACAGCTTTTTTAACCATATGCCTTTAAAGAAGCCTGCCATTGTTTAATGATCTTTAATCAACTAGATGCTACCATTCATGACAGCTCTCAACAATAGCACCTAGAAAAACTTGCATTTGTTTATGAATGCATATGACTTTTAGAGCTCAAAGTCCAAATGTTGCAATTCAAATTAAGTTGATAAACCCAAATTTTTCCATTGATACAAATATGTAGCAAAGATCATGCAATGAAAAATCAGAAACAACATGTTGCATCAAACTGGATGGTGCTTAAGTTGTGTGCCCTAATTCAACTTTTCCGCAGCTAACCAATTTAGTGGTGTTAATTAACCCATAAAATAAAAGAAGTGGAGGCAAATAAGATTGTACCTGATGCTTCTTCTCCTTCTTTCTTTCATTCCTCTCAGCGGACTTTGTTTTGGGTTTGGTGTCTGCAACTGGGTTGTACCTAGGTGGGACTTCAGGCATTGATTTTCTTAACTGGGCATTTGTAAAAGCTACCAAAACAGATTCAGACAAACCAAAAAGAACACATGAGAAGAGATTAAGGCAATGGAGTGGAATGAAATAAAAATGATGATTAATTAATACCAGGGCGCCTTTGGAGTGATAAATGGCAACTTCGTCCTGAGGGACATAACTAGCTCTGATACAGATGGACTTCCTAAGAGTGCCACCGGGCTTCCTTGTTGGTGCTAATATCCTCTCTCCTTCCTTGAGAGTTATGCCCATCGACAGAGAAGAAGCTACTTCCTCTGTGCCCATTTGGTGCTTCTTAATTAACTCAACATTACATCACATCATATGAGCAATGCTATTTATTAATGCTCTCCCTTCTCAACAATTCTGAAGGAAAAGGAAAACACAGAGATATGATGAGATGCAGCAGAGAGCCACAACACTTTATTAAGAAGATCTAAGAAAAATGACGACGGTAGTGAAAACACAATGATGTTATTGAATTTTGCAGTTCACACTAACCAATTAGTGGCGAAAGCTGATTTGTGGAATTATTGAAGTTAAAAGCTCCATGAAAAGGAAACACCCTTTGTTCGAACCATTTAGCATTTGCATATTAGCATTGTTTTATAGGGTTGTAATTTGGGGATAAAGGAAGAATTCGTGAGAAAAAATTATTAAAAAAAAAGTACGCATTTAGAACAAGGGTGTCAATATGTTATTTGAAAGCTGTTCAAGGGTTCTCTACTACTTGGACCACTCTATAAGTAGTCGGATCACTTTTGCAGGAGGAAATTTTAAAATAAGCACTGTACTGTTTAAAAACAATTCACAAAACCAACCGGGCCTAAAAAAAACTAAGCAGTGACTTTCGAGTCTAAGAAGCAGAACCAGAACTAGAACCAGAACTATTAGTTTCAGTATTTACCCAGAGAAAGGCTCTTCCGAGCTGAGAACCAGTAAACATCCCTTTCATTTCAAGTAGCAAAACTGGCCCTTATTCCGTTTCCCAAGATTCAAACTGCTTTTGGCTGAAAATGGTGGCCCTGCGGAAAGGTCCCTAACCCTAGAAATGCAGAGCGTCACGCCAAATTTGGAGATCCAAACCCCAGCCACTTGGCCACTATCAAATTAACTCCATCGCACCCTATAATGACCTGCAATTTGACCTCGTTAGAAAAAACCCTGCTAAAAATTCTACTCCAATTAAGCAAAACCCTTGCTAAAAATTCTACTCCAAAGATGGAAGCCGAGGTACCTACCTTTGGCGAAAATTGGGTTCCATCTTCAAGCATTACAATGCTTGAATTGTCTTGCCTTTGGTGAATTGCAGAAATCTTTGAGCCGAATCGGATGGTATTTGACGGCAGTGCTTGAGCGAGGGCTTCGAGAAGCTTCTTACATTGCATGTAGCACACTTCATGGTGTTGCAAATCGATACCTTTGGTGAGGCCGCTGGCTGTGGATACTGTTTCCCATGTTCCACTAGTGACAACCCTAGAAAGATAGAGTCCCTTGTAGAACCTGCATATCCTCCCTGCAACCAACAACATTTCTATAGTGAAACAAACAATTTGGGTACCATGAAAGCGATTTTTAATTGACACCCACTTAAGCAAAATCTATTAAGTACCTCCTTTGGAAGAGGAAATGTTCAGGATAGAGAAAATTTAATGGCTGTTTGATGAAAAATTCCTGAAAAAGAAGCCATGCTCTTTGCAGTTTGCACACATTTGCAAAAAGAATTACACAATCACATGAAAGAAGAAAATGGCCATGCGGACAGCGGCGGAAAAGGTTAACAAACTTACTAAAAATCTGAGCTTAAGACACAGCAGCCATGGCATGCACGACCCTCATAATTCCAACTCATCTCCGTGTACGGTCATCACCCAACTTGCCAATTTGAAAGCTAGATGAAAAAGAAATATTGAAAGCTTCAATATAGTCATCAATTTTAATAATTAAAAAATAAAAAAATTTCATTTTTCACATTACTGTTTAGTCAATTGACCAATAGAATAGCAGATAAATTGTATTTATTAAATCAATAAATTAAAAAATTAAATTTCAACTTTAGAGATTTTGGCAAATAAATTTAATATTCAATTATGATTGGTCCACTGAAATGAATTAATGTAGCATGCAGTTGCATTAGTATACCTGCCGGCGGCAGGAACTAATAATGACAAATAAATCCTCACTGCAAAAACTGAATCCATCGTGAAAGCAAAAAAATTATAATTGGCTAACCTAAAGTTTGTTAACTGATTTTGGTGCTTATAGCCGGATGCAGTCTACCACGCTAAATGCCCCTACAAATTTTGCATTTACTCCGACATAGACCACTGTGGAGCCTTCCACATTCCACGTGTCTGGTACATCTACAATCCACCATTGGGAAAATGTTGACTGTCTGAAAAATGTAACAGGCAAAATAATTAATTTTGCAAGTGCAAACTTTACCTTGACCACAACAAAGTCTAGTTTTCAAACGCTTCTCGCCGATGTAAATATAGCATACCTGGGGTATGGTACTTGGAAAATCGCTGTAAAAAAAAGGGAATCCCAATACCTTAAGGTGTCCAACAGCATCTTCATGTCTTCACCTAGTGCCCCTTTCCTAATTACTCCAATACCCTACTACAGTAGATTAAAAAAAATATTGACAACACAAATTGGGCGCACACAAATTCTTTTCTGTACTTTTAATAATTTTTGTACATTGCATTTGTAGAATTCCATGCATACAATTATACACAAAAGGTTGTGAGAGAATAGAAAGGTACAGTCTGCATGGAGGAGGGAGCACGGGCCGGCTGGGGAAGATGTGGTAGACAGCTCCTGTGGTAATGTCAACGAGCTACTATGCAGATTTTTTAATTGTATAATTATTTTTTTGCTGAACACTCTCAACTGTGTTATTCATGTTATTCATAAATCTTAGTTTTAAAAAAACACATTTCAAGCTGTGTACAATTTAACAGATAACCAAAAATCATAAATCTGAAACCCAATGATCACTAACTGAAACGCATGCAATTTCATGTTTACCAACCAAAAAAATGATTGAAAGCACTTACAAGTTTTCTTGCAATCCGTTCATAATGTGTAAAACTGTGCAAAACTTTTTGGCCGCTTGCTTTGGACCACACAGCAGAGTTTGAGGACCTAGATAATTCTGCTCAGCTATCTGTTGAGACATGGACTATCTACTATAACCAGAACCCAAAACTCTGTCTAAAAAAAACATTCCATAAAGGGAAAAACAACAGAAAGAGGGCACTTGCAGACAAAGTCGAAAAAAAAAACTCACCTTCCAAATACCACGCTACGCTGAAGAAAGCCAATTGCTTCGAAATGGAATGTTAAATGACATTCCCACAAACCCTTCTACATCGATGTCTACAAGGAAAAACGGGCCACACGCGTCCATGCTGGAACCCATGAGGACATGCAAATCTCAAAGCAACCACGAGTTGAAGCTGGATCACACGGGGAGATGCATCAAAAAGAAAGCAAACCCTATGCAAAGACAAGCCAAAATATTAAGAATCCAAAAACTATCTCAATGAAATTGCCAATGGGCTAAAAGAATTTTAATGGGCTAAATAAAGAACGACTTAGATTTAACTTTGATTATTGTCATTGCACAGATACCAACGGGAAAATAATACCAAGGATAGACTAAAAAGCTTAGGCTAATTTCGATTAAGAATCCAAAAACTATCTCAACGAAATTGCCAATGGGCTAAAAAAATTTTAATGGGCTAAATAAAGAATGACTTAGGTTTAACTTTGATTATTGTCATTGCATAGAAACCAACAGAAAAATAATACCAAGGATAGACTAAAAAGCTTAGGCTAATTTCGATTATAACACTTGCACAAAGTCCAATGCCCAAAGAAATGCTATTATGGTGCAAACAAACTTATGCTAATTTGGATTATAACACTTGCACAAAGTCCAACGCCCAAAGAAATGCTATTGCGGTGAAAACAATAGTTACCCTGCCGAAGGCAGGGACTAATAATTGAGCCAATGGTGCAACGTTTTAGACTTGTTAGACCTGCTACTCCCAAATATTGTGCAATGTTTCCATGTGGCATTTGTGATCCACCTTATACTTTATTTGTTCAACACTTCTGAGAATAATATGGACCCATGATACATGTTGACTCATTTGTTCTAATGATGCAATGTTATGAAGTTTTGAGACTGACAATATTTATGTTTTGTGTGATGTTGCCACATATCTTTATTGACTTTGATCAACGATTCTAAGAACTTGTGATGCACTTCAAAAATGAAAATTGTCAAAAGAAATTTGAATCCACCATTTTTGGAGTTTGTCAGGAGAATTAGAACTTGAAGTTGAGTAGCAATATTGTAGAAAAAGAAAAGAAAAGATGATAATGGTAACAAAAGGACCTAGTAGCCCAAGAGAAAAACACGACCGGAGGGGAAAATGGAGAGAAAAACTCTACAGTTCTTGGTGACCTCATGGGGGATGTTTGGTTGCAAAGAAGAATCTAGATTCATTCCCTGGGTACCCATCACAAAATTTTAAATTTTTGAAAAGTGGTAAAGGCACATATTCTCTTTGGTGATCTACAATGACACCCATTCATCTTTTGAAGGTTGTCCCTTTTTATTTAAGGCTTCAAAATCCCTATCTATCTCTAAGATTTCTTTGTGTGAGATACTTTGGAGCCTTTGGAATGCAACCTTCACCTAATATTCTAACTGAGCTAGTGGGTGGAGGATTGCCTCAACTTCTATATTGCTTGGTGCTTTTTTCCAGCCTTGAAATGATGTTTGGTCTACTTGTTTATTTACAAGCATTGCTTTGAACTATTTTTATACCACAACACTATTATTATTTTTGAATGGAGAGGGTAATCATTGTTGCACTAAAGAAGTAATATGCCCTCTCATTTCCTTCACAGCCTACTCTAAAGTGATCAATTAAATTCTACACTTTAGAGCAAATTTATTTTGACTTCTCACCTCATTGACCTTGGTGGCTATAGCATACCTATTGTGAACCCCTGAGAATAGGAGAACCTCAACCATCAAACTATAAAGTTTCTCAACCAAAGTTTGAGCTTGGTAGACTTTAGGTGCAACTAATAGGAGAGTTTGATCTACTTCTACTTTGACTTGTGCTATTAATTTCTAAGCAGATGGAATGAACTTGAGTGCAACCTTGAGCTCCACTGTGCTAGCTATTATTCTCACATGGGAGGTACATACATGTCCTTTATCAACTAGATAACCCCAAGTGCATGAGTGCCAATTTGAATCTCTGTTTGTAACTACTAGAGTTGTTGATCTTTTGCATTGAGCTAAGCTTTCAATGACTCAGTCAACTCAATTAATTCTATCAATGAAGTGTGAAGTTTAGTTACTTCCACCACTCTATTACTTTTCTGCTCATTTGCCTTTTGGATTATTTCCCTGTAGCCTTCTATTGTGAGATTCACCTTATCTAAATCTGACTACAAGGCCACTTGTTTAGATTGCTTAGCTTGAAATTTGTTTAGTGTAATCCAAGCTTGAATATCTAAAGTTAGTTTTTTCAATTCTTGTTCTTGAGCCTTCAATTGAGGTCGAAAAAGTTAGTTTTTTCAATTCTTGTTCTTGAGCCTTCAATTGAGCTCGAAGTTGATTTACTATGTCTTATGGTGCACTTTAGTTCTAGCTTTCTTTTCTCAAGCTTCTTGCTCACTTTCACAAAATTTGTTGTGATAGATTTATGAATTTCCTCCATTAGCACTACTCTATCCTTGGGTGAGCTTGTGCTACATTCATCCCTACAACATGAACAGAGTAATCCTTAGGACGCATCAACTCGTACGACCTATTGACACTTGGTGTTATATGAGCAATCATCAATGCTTATCATGTTGGGTCATATTGTGATTGCATCCATGGGCATGCTAGGGTTTATCTTCCTTCTACCTTCAAGCCTCCATTTTGGCCTCATAAGCCTATTGAGAGGTCTTCATTTGTTGTTGTAGATTGGTTGGTGATTGGCGAGTACATGAGTTATGGAATAGAGTTGTTTACACAGCTATCAATGGTGAATCTATGAAGTTGCCACTTCCAAATCAGATAGAATAATTGGCCAATTGGGTAGTACTTGAAGTATAATGACAAAATTAGTAACAACTAGGGTGGTTATTACATGACTTGCATATCAAGAGTTTATCCACTATCTCTTTTCTTTAATTTTATGAGATTTAATTTAAATTCAGAGGGCATACATGAAGCTAACAAATTGTGTTTTCTTTAATTATATTATTGTTGGTTGAAAACAACTAATTACTACTTATATGATCATTTGCATTTACTCTTCTATTTCTATTATCCTATTAGTCGCTACTTAAAGTAAAAGTGAAATTGTTTGATCAAAAAATACTAATTTGGTTTGAAATTAAAGGTACAACTATACTAGAAGATATTATATAAAATAACATTGCAAATAAAAATTTTAGAGTAGATTTTTGTTTACTCGGGTTAACTTTAAATTAGACAAATCTGCAAATAGTTTACCACTTCAAATTTCTCCCTTAACTTGCAATCATCTTTGTGCAATCATTCCTTTCTAAAATTAACCTAAGACAATTGAGAGGTAGAGAGATTGTGGGGTTTTGGAAACACATTTGCCTCCAAGTGTTTTTTTTGGTATCAAAAGAATAAAAAATTAGTGGGTGGGATAAAAATTTTGATGGCCATATGATTGCATTTAGTTTTTTTATTAAAGTGATAAAAATAGGTTTTGAAGGGTCCCTAAAAACCTAATACAATAGGTGAAACATCAACTAAAAACATGCAGGTTTTGAAAGGCCTTGAAACCTTATACAACATTGTAGTCAAGCTACCACTAGAAAGAGGCAACATCTTAGCTAACAAAAAAAGCAAACTTGGAATGGTCACCTACACAACCCTAGGCCTCATCCTATCATTTCAAGTACCCTTGACTCGGATTTGCAAGACATGCACATGTTTAGGAAGACCACACTTTCTTCTTTGAGCAATCTTTCACAAGACATCATCTTTCAAAGTCTTAGATTGGGGGAAGAGGGGAGGGATAGCCTTCGTTGAAGACCCAAATTGAGCCCTCATAGGTGCTAAAAGAGGAGTGAATGCTATGCTAAAACCTCCAGTAAAATAGGATTAGTAGACTTAATAGATAAATATGGTATGGCCATATTTAGTTATTTTAGCTGTAAAATACAATTAAAAGGAAGACTATATCACTTGAAAGGATAGATTTTAGGTAAACTATCAAAATTTCTATCTAATTATATATATACTTTAATATTTGAAAGGCAACTTCGAATAAATGACTGCTAAAAAAAGGTTTGTTTGACAGGGAGGGTCAAGAGTCAAATTTAGGCCTTGCATGGGAGTATTCTTAATAAGTCATTACTATCACGCCTATTTTCTATGAAGGTAGTAGATCTTTTAATAAAAGTCATTATTATCTATATTAATAAATCATACTAAAGTTATGTATGTTTTGTGGATCGTCTTTCCGAATCTTGATACATATCTTGATTATTTATAGAACTAGCAATAGCACTAATACCATTCAAGTGATGCTGCTGCCGTATCAATATAACTTGCTTAATTCTTAACTGATCAGGTACTTGTTTGCTAATTTGTAGGCTTTCTCAGAAGCATCAACATCCTTCTCTTCAATAATTGTGGCTTGTAATAGAAAATCTGCTTCTAGAGCATTTGCACGAGCACTCGCTTCTTTGCCTCCTAAAAATGTCTAAGGTTATTTTCCATATAAATGATTGTTTATATGATATGATTACATTTTGTACATAATTTTTCTATCTACATTTGTGGTCTGATTTTGATATCAAAATGGATATCCCTATATTGTATTCAATGATAGAGTTGATCCGTAGGAAAACACATTTAAACCTAGATTCATTTTATAGTTATTATTATTTATGTAGAAATTGCAAAGATTGTGGAATAATAGACAAGCATGAGATTGCAAGTGAAATCGATCAATTGTATTCACAAATAAAGAAGTATAAATAGGCGAGTGTGGGTACAGATTATCCACCAAATGAGGATAGGACTCCATGGTGGAAAGTAGCCACCCACAATGATAGCACGAGGTGTCAATGCAATTCGACACCTTTACAAAGTGACTAACAACTTTGATAAAATCAAAACACATGTGGATAATTTGCCTAACTATGATTAAGTTAGTGTAAACACCTATGATTAGAGGTTTATACACCAACACCCCCCCTTAAGCATAGCTTAGGCGAGTTTTATGAAGAATGGGTCCTAGCTATTAGCCTCGTGAGGTACCTATGCACAATGTAAATCTCTCAGAAATGGAGAAAGGTACAGAATCTAGTGGGAAAAAACTACCCCCCAAAAGAGAGAAAAAGAAGGAAATAAGACCTTTTGAAAAGATGTCCCTTGATGATTGGAAGATCATGATGAAAAACTTTGAAGCATGTCGAAGTTGTAAACTTTGCTGATGATGGACTGGTGTCTGCTAGAATCAACGAACCTTCAAGAACCGTAGATTGAGATAAGAGATACAAAATACTGCATGAGTGAACATTTGAACACTACTCGATGATGTACAGAAGTGAACCAAACTCTGTGAAGTCGATAATACAGATAGTACTATGGTTAGAAGTACTAGAACCTCAAACTGTAATCCGCTGAATTAATCCCCCATACGAGAGATCAAGATTAGAAGGAAGGTTCTTGAGGCCTTCCAAAAAGAAAATTTTGCTTCATTGAAAGAAGCATTAGCATACCATCATATTCCCCCCTTAATGCTAAGAGAATATGAGCAGACAAACATATATCAAGAGTGTGCAAAGAATGTAGAGATGTACAAGGTGTGCTCCAAGACACACTCACATGAGGTGAGAATCACAAATCTATGTTGTGATGGTATAGCCCCCCATTACACTTTATAATTTAGTGTATGTACAATAAATTCTCAAATTTCCCTCCATGTGGAAACACTCATTTAGTTTTGTATGACACTTTATGTGAGTGCATTTACAAACATCCTTTCTATTACGAGTTCTTCAAAGTTTATATCAAGAGGTGGATGGAAAAGACACATGCCTTTAAAAACCTCAAAAAATGACAAAAACCATTATGATTACCCTCATTTGCCAAATTAATTGTAAAAGAGAAAATTGATTCCTCTTTTACAAATTTTTAATGAAGGCAAAATAAAATAACCTCTATGCATAACCCCCCATAATTAAGTGACACTTTATGTTGTGTGCATGGTTAAAACGAACTTCTTAATTCCCTCCTTTACAATTATTTGTTGAGTTAAAAATTTGATGTTTAAACCATAAAGTGAGCATGCCATAACAACAACTATAAAGACTCCAAAATAAAGACCTTGAATCGGTCAAAGAGCTATTGAAGGCCAAGGAAAGACAACAAACAAATTTGAAATGGGACTCCTAGGATGAAGAGATCTGGAAGGTGTGCGAGTGGGCCTAGATAGGATCTAAGAATGCCACGTGCACGTATTAATACCTGGTCAAAGGACCATGTAGATCGCGGTAGGCTGCCTCTGAAATCTCCAAGAAGGCCGTTGGAAGTGTGACTTCCTAACCGCTTTTACGTGAAGACTTTGGCATGAGTTGGAGAGGCCACCACTTACACAACACGTAGGAAGAAAGAAACTTCACCAATGAGAGGCGTGCAAGATTGATGGAGGGATTTGAGGGTAGAAAGCCATCGAATCTACTGAGAGGGCTGTTGGAAACTGTAGAGAGTGGGTAAAATGATGGCAATATGCAAGAAATGATGAGGTCGATTGCAGAAGAAACCACAAACAAGCCACAAAATACCTCATATAAAACACCAAAACCAGTGCCTATGATGTCTTCAGTCTGGGTGCTTCCAGTGGCTATACAAAGTCTCCCTCGCAAGCCTTCGTGAGGGTATTTTGAATGGTGCCATCATCCTCTGCAGGCCGCCAAGATGGCTAGGTCACGTGGCACAAAGAAACCTGATTGCTGAGTTCGAATCACCCTTGCCTGGGCATCGATATGCCTTGTGCTCATAGATTAACCTTGAATTCACAAGGAAAACAAACAAATCCTCAACAAAATAGCAAACAATTGCAGTTGAAAGCAATGGCTAAACGTGGCAAAAACTGCCACAATTTTGGCACCGACTGAGCAGTCAAAACCAGATATTGAGGGTGATTTTGAGGGAAGACTGACCAATTTCCATGCCATTTGGAAGCTGGTTTGATGACGCCTCTATGTGGCATCAATGCTCCCTCCTTGTAGGCCCAATGATGGGCATTATGGAGCCATCGAAGCACTCAGGTCTACGACCTGTGCTAAGCCCTTCGTATGGGTGATGTAGATCAAAATAGGGCTGTCATACAAGCACACAAGGCGTACCTAATAGAGCCGGCCTTGATGTGCCCCGAGATTGTCTACAAAGACAAATAATGCCTGTGTATGTTGCCGATATCAATAGCAAACAAATTCTCCTCACATCAATCAAAACAAAAATGGCTTGAAACTATTCCACACAGCTCTGATAACATGTAGAAACTGCCAAGATTATGGAATAACAAACAAGCATGAGATTGCAAGTGAAATTGACCAATTGTTTTCACAAACAAAGAAGTATAAATAGGTGAGTGTGGGTAACCGATTATCCACCAAACAAGGATAGGACTCCATTGTGGTGAGTAACCACCCACAATGATAGCGCGAGGTGTCAATGCAAGTCGACACCTTTACAAAGTGACTAACAACTTTGACAAAATCAAAACACATGTGGATAATTTGCCTAACTATGATTAAGTTAGTTCAAACACCTTTGATTAGAGGTTTATACACCAATAATCTATAAATAAACTTCGAATTTTAATTATTTTTTCGCTGCTTATTTCAATGCATTGCATTTGTTTTTGTCGGGGATTATATAAAAACCAATGTATGTTTAGATTTGAGATTTATTTATTAGAAAGCTGGCTCTATTTTCCTAATTAATTAAGTGTGATCGTCCACCAATCCATACCAGCTTGCTTGGTGGGCTCTCCTTGCTTGTTCAGGCTGCTTACCATTTGCTATGGTAGAAATATTCATCATGACAATTTTTTTTTCAACTTGCATTGGCCTTGCTCATTGTAATTGTGGGCAATTTATTGGAGTGCGAGCCAAGTCTTTTGTTGCCAATGAAATGTCCACTAGGTAATTGTTGTGTAGTTTTATGTCTTGATGTTTGTCTTGGTAGTTTTGCTGTAGTTATGTTGTTCTTTAGTTGTGCTGTGTTGTTTGTCCCATTTTTTGTAGCTTTGTAAAAGGGTTGGTACCCTTTAAAAAATCCCTTTTACCTCATCAAAAACAAAAGATTTATAAAATTATATTTTCATTTATTTGTATATGTTTTTAAAATAATTTAGTATTTTATTTTAATTTAAAAATCAAGAATTTTATTCCAAAAAAAGCCTCAGAAAACAAGAGACAAGAAGGAGAACTTAGGATGCAAGGTTGGGATCATCCTCCTTTTAATAAAAGAATCCAAAAAAAAAAATGAGAGTTCTCATTGCGTCTCCTTTGAAGAAGAACATAAATTTGATTGACAAAAATACTAGTATCCTAGACAACAGAAAAAAAATTTCTTCTAGTTTCATCAAGTTCATAAGCATTTATAGAAAGAGCATCCAAAGTCTCCATTTGATCATTCATAATCTGATATTTTTAAGCATCCACACAACAAATATGAAACAAAATATGTTCCGTATACTCCATCAAATCATGAATAGACATAATAAGATCATGAAAGTTTAACATATTTTAATGTATTTTTAAAATTATAATTTTTTAAATTAACCTAGACTAAACTCAAAAAAATTAATTTTCCTTACATGTGGCTTTCAAATTAAAAGGCCAACTATAAAATATTATGAAAGCAACTCCACTTTTAAATAGTAAAAAAGAAATATGCACTCCTTTAATCAATCCGGTTTGTTTAGGGTGGACAATCAAAGGTAATAGATTACGAAGCTTTAGCGAAAGGGCTTTGGCAATGATCTTATGGGAAACATTAAGGAGTGTAATGGGCCGCTAGTTACAAATGTCCTTAGGATCCCCAGCCTTAGGTATGAATTTTATATTTCCTTGATTGATAAGTTTGCCTAAAGAGTTAGAATGAAAAGCTTCAAGGTAAACATTATGCAAATCTTTTCCTAAGGAATCCCAGAGAGTATTCACAGCTTAGTAATATACTTCTGAGCATCAAACTACACTACAAGATTGCCTTGCAGTTGTTCCAAATAGGCTTTCTCCAGCCCATACACGCTTCTATGATCAATTACTGACCATTGAAGACCTCAAAGTAGTTTACTCTATGGTTGATGACAAAGCTCCAGGAATTGATGGTTTCCCCTGTGAATTCTAGAAAAATCTTTGGGATTGCTTAGGAAAATATTTGCATAATGTTTACCTTGAAGCTTTTCATTCTAACTCTTTAGGCAAACTTATCAATCAAGGAAATATAAAATTCATACCTAAGGTTGGGGATCTTAAGGACATTTGTAACTGGTGGCCCATTATGCTCCTCAATGTTTCTTATAAGATCATTGCCAAAGCCCTTTCAATAAAGCTTCACAATCTATTACCTTTGATTTTACACCCTGAACAAACTGGATTTATTAAATCTAAATATATTTTAGACAATATCATTGTAGTCTAGGAAAGCATGGAATGGGCAAGAAGCTCTGATCAAAAAGTGATCTTTCTAAAAATTGATTTTGCCAAGGCCTATGATCACATTGAATGACATTTCATTTTAGCCATGCTTGCTGCATTAGGATTTGGTCCATCATTCATTCAATTTGTCAAAATGCTATTTTTAGATGCCTCTGCCTGCATCACTATAAATGGCTAGAAATCTCCAACCTTTGACTTGTTTCATTCCATTTGTCAAGGCTGTTCTCTTACCCCTGCTCTCTATGTCCTAGCCATAGAAGGTTCTGGTTACCTTCTTGCTCATTCTATTTCCCAGGGACTTGTCTGTGGAATTTCTCTACCTAATTCTTCCTGCCAATTAGTAAATGGTCATTTTACTAATGATTCCTTTTTAACTCTACTAGAGGAAGAAAATATAGTGAAAAATGCTCTTAGATGTCTCGAAACCTTTTGTTTAGCCTCTGGTTCTTCCATTCAATGGCATAAAACCCTATGTTACAGGAAATCAATTCTTCCCACTCCACATTAGATTCAAGTATGGCTAGTGCTGGGTTGCTCATGGCAAAATATTTTAATTTCTTGGCATCCCATTTGCCTTCCAGGCCACCTCTGTAGATCTCTAGCAAGCGGTTCTTTCTTGGGTGGAACAAAAGCTTGCCTTCTGGATAACCAAGCCACTTTCTTTGGCTGATAAATTTTAGGTTTGTTGTAAGGTTTTAGTAGCAACTCATGTTTATTATTCTTCTTCTTGGGCTATGTTAAAATCCTCTTATGCCAAATTGGAAAAACTTTTGAGAGTTTTTCTTTGGACCTCTTCTAAGACTCACTGTTGTTTTCATCACGTTGCATGGGAGTTTTGTTGCTTACCTAGAGATTCAGGTGGCCTTGGTCTTCTTTCCACTCAGTGCCAAGGCACTGCTTTATGCGTTAAATGGATCATTCATGCTCTCACTGGCAATGAGGCTTAAAAAATTCTGCATAGGAACAATATTGAAATGGGACATCCTATTCACAGACCTACTTGGAAGGGAATTGGGTTCTTAACCATCCTTGTAATGAGAGAGCTAGTACACATCTCATGAACCTTTATTGCTAAAAGCATTTGGAAAGCCTAGGAGAAAGTCAAACCCTGGCTCCTTCAGATAGGGGCTGGGTTTCAAGATGGCCTCTCATTCAATCAACAGAATATTTGGTGGTCACCCTTGTTAGCTAGTGCAGGCCAGATGTTAGCCAAGTTTCCTTTGTTAAAAGCTCTCAGATTTCACAAAAAGGGTATCTAGACTCTTCAAGACATTTTTTATAGACCCACCATGAGTATTATGTCATGGGAAACTCTTTGAGTTTGATTTGGTCTTCAAAGTCATGATTAAGCCACCTTTGCTGGCATTGTGAATGCCATTCCACCAGACATGATTAACAAGGTGGGCATCCAATCAATCAAGCATTGGTGGAAAGACTGGAAGTGGTATCTAGAAACTCCAATGCAAAATTATAAGCCTTGGCTTGGCTATAGTTGGTTTTTGCCTCTTTTACCAATGGTAGACACTCTCAATAAGTGTTGGCTCCTCCACTCTTCAGTATCTATTTGGCACAACAGATTTTCTACTATATGGTTAGCCACTCTTGAGCCAAAACTTGTTCACTTTGCCTAGTGCCTTCTTTTTCAAGGTTTACCAGTTGGGGCAAGGCTTTTTCATCTAGGGTTTAGGACCCTCATTACCCTTTTTGTGGACAATCTAAGACTTTTCAGCATCTCTTCTGGTTTTGCACCAGGGCTCAACAAATGTGGTTGTGGATTCATGATTTCTTTAGATATTTCAGACCAGAGCCTCTTTCCTAGAAAATGATTCTTTTGGGTGATTCTTCCAGGTTCCCTGCAAGATTTATTTAGATTTGACATATTTTCAAGGTGGAAATTCTCTTCAATATTTGGAAGGATTGTAATTCCTGCATATTTTCTCAAAGCCACATTGGTACATCTATTTCTTTATATTCTAAAGCTATTATATGTTCTAATATTCTAATACAGATTCAAGTTTAGGCAAACAAAGTGGCACTTGAGGTTTTGCACTTACAAGAACTTTTGGACCACTGGGGCAATGCACCTTGCATGGTGGCCTAGGTACCTCCCTCTCCCTCCTCTTCTAGAGGCCACTCACCTTCTCATGGCTGGCAGTGAAGAAGTGGCTCTGCCAGGGGCTCCCGGCCTTGTTCTTAGCCTCCTCCTCGATGTGAATCTCATCCTCGCAGGCAATCTTTGTCTCCACGCAATCGAAGATGGACTTCTAGTCCTCCTGTGGGGGATGTAGGTGGCAATGTAGGTTGGCCCTCTGGTGCTTCAAGTCATGGTGCTTTCAATCCAACTAATACTAGTTGGGATACCAGTAAATTTCTTCCACATCTGAATCTGGCCATTTCACCTCAGCGTGAGAATGTTAATGCAGAGAATGAGAATGAATAGAATGATGATGGTTGGGCTCTTCCTGATGTCATCCTGGACCCCGTAGCAGTATGGGGCAATCCAGAGGATAGGGACCCTCCATCATTGGCCACTTGATTTTCATTTCTGATTTGCTTTTTACAATTTCTATTATGTAATTTTGGATAGTTACCCTTAGACTTTCTGGGCTATGCCCATATGACACTGATATTTTGGAGTGTGCCTTTATAGCACCCAACCCATTTTTGTGAAAGTGTTTTACTTATCTTATGATTAATAGATAATATCACATTTTCATCCAAAAAAATAGAAATTAAGAACTCAGTATTGATTGTATTATTATCTTATTTTACCAAATAAAACATGACATATATTTCACTAAAACCACTTAAACTTCCCTGCCAACATATCATATGACATTTACTATGCTGCTGCATTTCTTTAACGCAGTTTTCCACACAAACAACACCAACTTATTACAACTTTCCTCTCAAATGAATTGATAGGACTGATAACAACACATAGATACCCAAGCATGATGAGGATAAGGCTTGCAATGTCATAGGATGCACTATAGAGACATTATGTGTGTTGGATAGATGCTGCCCAATTTTTCATAAAATTTTGGATTATGTATTTAATATTTGAAGTAACAGTTTGCCTCGAATCATGGTAGAGCTTAATCAGCTGGCACGTTTCAACAAGTCGATACAAATCAGCTATATGAACAAATATTATGATGAAAGAGATCACAGAGTTCCGTTCAACAAGGCGCAATGAAAAGTAAAAAAAAATGGAATCAAAATTTTTGTGAAGAGTCCATCTTTATAAAATGAATGGTGATTTAATGTTTTGCCAACGTAATAAAAACGAAGTCACATAATATATCTAAAACTTAACCTTTCCTAGGAAATAGAACATGGTATGTGGCTTTCATTCCGAGGTCGCCTGTAGACTTATTGTGGAATTTTGGAATCTGTATTAAACCTTGATGTGATGTGGTGTACGAGGTTGCAGGCAATCAACGTACTTCATCTCGATAAATTGGATTTCAGAGATTTAGAAGCGTTAAGTTGTGTGTTGTGTGGAATTCATTACAATATATTTGCAAAATAGCTCCTAATATGGAATTCAAGAAGTACTGCAGGGATGCAAACATGTTATTATCAGGCCAGTGGCATTTGGCTTCTGTGAATGAAGTGAAAAACAATTTTGAAGAGATTAAGAGAAAAAGAATCCTTGGTACGTGGGATATCGTACGCTTTTTGGATGGATGGGCAGATGGCCCTGGCTATGGATATAAGCTTGTGCAAGGGTTCAAGACCGGCATTTGGGAGATCCTGGTTGTTAAAATAAACGTATCAAGACCGCCAGGTAAGTTATTCTAACTTGTACACAACTATCAGGTAACTTCTCAAATTTTAGTATAAATAGTTTAACTGCTAACTATTTAAGGGGCAGCATGCCTTCCTATCATCTTTCGTTTAACTTCATTTGAACAAGGAATTTAAGAGCACTACTTCTCAGTTGACCTTTTTGCAAATGGTTCATTTGTTCCAGAAATGTACTCGGGAGTTGAACTGGACGCTGAAGGAAGAAAAGCTGCTCTATTGTTCTCGTTAGATGATAAAATCACTGAAGTCATATACTTCATTCTTTATCTTTTCACCAAGGTTGAAGAGCGTGAAGCCCAGTTAGCTCGCAAGTTTTGGGGTGCAAGGGATGTTGATGGGTTGGCTTACCTTATTTCTTCACTATTATTATAGTGTGGTATGTTTGTAGACTAATCTTGAAAGCTTTTATTAACTTTTGATTTCAATGTCCTCTATAATAACTTATATATTATATATTATAGTGTGGTAAGTTTGTAGACTAATCTTGTAGGTTTTAGTGAAAAACTTGTTTCAAAGTATGTTTCTTAAAAAGAGCCTTTCTATTCACTTAAAGATGGGTAGATTGGGTTTTTTCAATGATTATTTATATATTTAGAAATATGGAAAATAGTGTTAGTTTTAATTTTTAATTAAGCAATAGGATATAAAGTAATTAAAATTAGTGTTATATTTTTTTTATATTTGATTTTAATTTTTGTAAGATTTGACAAGAACATTTAACATATGTGATTTTTAACAATATTTTGTGTAAAATTTATTTTACTAAGAAAACATCAACAGTTAGAGGCATGTATTTGTGTAAAGAATAGAATAATTTCTTAATTTAAAATTTAAGGTAAATAAAAGTAATCACATAATAAGTAGTAAATACTTAAAACTATGAGATGAGATTGTATGCTTTAGAAAAAACACACAAGACTATTGAGATTCTTCCTAAGACTAACCACTTATGTGAATGTTAAGTGCAAGTTTATGGTTGGACTAAAAGGCATTGAATGTTGTTCAAATTTACAATCAAGATATATCCAAACAACAAAATCTATTTTAAAATTATTGGAAAGACATTCTTAGAAGCATATTCAAATACATATGAAGGAATATAGTAATGAGCCTAGATTATTAATTGACTAAACCCAAGTTTTTCAATCTTATTAGAGTTAGTATTCATAATGATATTTATTTGGAAGTGTAACAAACAATCTTTGAGTTGAAGAAGCAACCAAGAAATATATTTTAAATCTCACAAGAAAGAAGACAATTTTATACTATCTTATTGAAATGAAACAATTAAAGTTAATAAAGAAAGAGAATTTCTAAGCTAATTAACATAAACAAGACTCATTAGCTTAGAAACTCTCTTTCTTTATTCCCTTTTGAGTGCTCCTCAAAAAGTCCTAATTCTTTTTTGCTTGCTCTTCCTTCTAGGATCACCTAATTGTTGGATCAGTTTCTATAGTGAAGATTGGCTCATAAAAGGGAATTGAAATGTTGAGTAGAGATGATGATTGTTTTTTTGAGTTGGTTCAAAATATGATTATGAGTTTGGTTTTGATTTCACCTCTTCTCATTCTTAAGCCTATTCTTTGACTTCAAAGTGAAAAAATTCATAAAAGAGATATCAACAAAAACCACATCACTTTGTGCTCTATATTCAGCATGGAGAGCTACCAAATCATCATCCTATTGATCCATTGATTCCTTTTCTGGCTATTCTATCTCTTTTTGCAAAAAATGTGACTTTGGGTAGCCCAAATTTTCTACATCCATTACTTCGTTTTGAACTGGAGCTTGTGCTTAATCAAGGGTTTGCTTCAATTTTCTTTGCTCTCCTCTTTGATACTTGGTCTCCCTTTCACGATGAATCATAAAAAACTCTTGGTACCTTGTAGGCTGGCAAGATCAAAGTCCTAATACCACTATGATGACTTGTAGCTAAATAATCTAGCAATAGATTACATAACCAATAAAAATATTCTCACACAGTCTGGAACTAAATATTTTATTCAAATATATTGAAATATTTGAAATAAACAACATATAAATACTTGCTAGAGTGATAGTAACCTTCAACATAGAATACAACCTAGGTGGGAGATTGTCTTCATAAAATTCAAGGGTTTTCATTCTTGAATTGATAGCTGAATGCATGGCTGAAGCACTGGTAGAAATTATATGGAAAATGGTTGATATTTCATAAAAACTCTCTAGAAAACCTCAAAGTTTGCATATATATAGAATTATCACATCCTCAAGAGGACTTGGAGGGAGAACAAGTGCTTTTTTGCAAGAGTATTGGTCACTCATGCCTACTAGCAACATCTTCACATGGTTGTGTACGTGAAACCATGCCGTCTACAACAATAACCATTTGCATTTGTACACAAACCATATCTTTGAGGGGCCCACACGTGTTGATGGGCATTTGAATATCTTCCTTAGACATCTATCCATTTGAGGCCATTAATGATTTCCTAAGTTATGGAGGGAGGTAGGTGAAATCCTATGCTTGAATGGTAGGGGTTCAAGGAAATTCATGTGTAAAGGATGAATAGAATAAAATAATACTCTAAAGGTCCAAAATTGGAAGTTTGGGAATTCACATGTCAAAGGGTGCATGAGATGAGGAGGGGATTGTTGGAACTAAAAATTTCACATTTTCATCTGCTAAAGAATTTACTAATGTCCCTCAGTTCCAAGAACAACCACCAAAATTTGTGTGACAAGATCCATATCGGAGTCTGCACATAGAAGACCTCATGAACATACCTAGCTCTGTGACCATAGCTCAATTCTGATACTAGTTCATCCATATCAGCAAGACCTTGAATAACTCACCCTGAATGGCAAAATACATTTTGGAAGTATAATATGATGTTTGGTGAGAGGTGGTTGATGTCTAAATGATCAAAATTATATATGTTAAAAAATTCAGGGAGACATTTTGTATGTATCACCGACGCATACTCATCGGCATGAGTAGAACAATCGGAGTGAAATCCTAAAGTCACACCAAACCTTTGAGTCACACTGATCAATGACTTATCAGTAGGAAGGCAAGCAATCTCTCCCTGATGCATAATGTTAAGACTATCGGTGTGACATATATAGTCAGAGTGAAATCTTTAAGCTTCGCCTATCATAAAAGTCACCCCAACATAAGGAACAAAGGGCTTTTTCAGCAAGACTCTCACCGATATGAGTTATGGAGATAAGACCATCGGGAAGACATGACCCTTCGGGAGACCATCATATTTTCTTAGCGATAAATATTGTCATGCCGATAAAGGCAAAGTAATCCCTGTCTGTCCAAGAAACACTCACTGATGCCAAGGTGAAAGTTTGCCCAACCGGATCAAATGTCATCAGGATGAAAACTGTAATATCTTCCTGAAATGATGATAAAAAGTTTATAACTCTATGAAAGTTTAAAACACTATTTAAGGGAGACACCAATGTACCCTTGGTGACCAAATAGAAACATATGAAAGAAAATGGCGCCAAGACAATATGAAGATCAACAAAAGAATGGAATGGTCTCACTGATATGACAAAAAGAGCATCACCCTAACATTTTCAAATTTGTGAAATCTCTGCATTCAATTCAGGTGGCAGCCATTAATGGTTGATTGAACATAAAATCTATAAACCAGACTAAACCCAATCAAAATCAATACAAGGGTTGCAGGCAAAGAAGGAGTCCATCAGGAGCTAGGAAAAATTGTGCAGATCTTGTATAGGTAAGTCCTTAAACTCTCTTTTGTATAGTCAAGTTCTAATAGTCACCAAAAATGGAAGGATCCTCTGAGATGAAGAAAAGACAACACATTGAGAAGGGCCAAAAAAAGAGTAAGAAAAAGAAAACTTACACATAAAAAGGAGAGGAAACACCACAGAGGAAATTAAACCAAGACCTTGTGGACCAATTGCTTGGCTCTGGGCCCAAGGCTAAAGAACTACACAATTAAGGGTGAATGTAGAAAAACATGAAGATAAGTTCAAATATGTCAGAAATGTATGGACTCCTATACGAGGATATGAATTATTCATGTTCCATTATCACACAAAACATAGGGTGGAGCCTATCTACAACCCTTGGCAATTTAATTTAGGGAAATTGATAGTCCTGGATATTTTTGTCAATATTGGCCTTTTGAAACTACTCGCATATCATTATGACCCTAACCAAAAGGTCATATGTGACCTACAAGGAAAGCCCTTGTTTCATGTGTCTAAAAATGTAATCTGTGAAGTGTTTGACTTAAATGACACATATAACACCCCAATTGTGCATGAAGCCCTAGAAAAAGAATATTTCAAATTGGATACTACATATAAGGGCTGGAGACTGCCATTACATAGGCCACAGAATGAGGGGAATTTGGTGCCATTTGAAGAAGAGGATGAACCACCATTTCATGTAGAATTGTTCAAACCTTACATGAGATAAACATATTACTCAGTGGGATAGGTGTTAGGGACTAAATTTCCAGAGTTTATAGCTATAGTGCCTATGGTTATCTCTGCGGATATCTAGTGCCATCAAGCCAAGACATTTGATTATGTTGCTTTTGTTTTTAAGGAAATAGACTCAAGTCTGAAGTCTCTAAAAAATAGTTCCCCCACAGTCAGCTTCAGACACTATTCTATTCTCATGCATATGGTTTTGTATTTTTGACAAGAATTGAATTATGGCTAGAGCAGTTGAAGATTTCACAAATTGATAAAAATGGTCAACCTCTACCCCCAGAATTATGGACCTCTATTTGGGACAGTAGGTTTAGAAATTCCAGTTATATTTATTTTGAAGAATTCTTTGTGAAAACCCTGTATAGATGTTACGGCTACCCATGCAGTTATACATTGTCAGAAGAAATTAAAAGGTTTCTGATACCTAAGGATTTTGGTGGGCCACCTATTGTGAAACACAATTGGGGGGATTGGTATAGTTTTTGTGATTCCACAATGATCAGAGTATATGGGTTTGAGGATACCACTTTTCTATTGCCAAAAATTGTACCAGATAGGGTGACATATTTGGAAATAGTCAGATAGCTTGACTACTCAAATGTGATGAATTTTAGTGCATATGATAAACAATCCTTTATGCCGAGCACCTTATGTTTTGGTGACTTCCTTATGTTTTGGTGACTTCATTGTGTTGGCTAAATAGGGTTATGATCTAATTCTTGATAAATTGTCTCATTTTAATCTTGGGAAAGGAATACAGAGAATTTTTTTGACTTGGAAGGCTTTATTGATTATGCTAGAAAGAAGTAAAAACTGGGAAGATATGCTCATATACCATTACCTCACGATGATGTGATTGTAAATTTAGAAGAAGTAGAGGCTGAAATAGCCATTGATAAGTATAATCAAGAAATAAGGGAAAGGAGAAGAAAAACACAAGAAATTGAAGTGTTGTCCTCTGATAGTGAAGGGTCTATGGCTGCTAAAACCCATGACCTATCTGATACACTTTCAAAGTGCAGAATTGAACCATATCAGCTCCCAAAAAGAGAATTCAAAATTGAAGAAATAGGGGATAATGATGTTAGACAGGTTGTATATAAATCTTTTATTTCAGATGACCAATTTATTCATACCCCTGAGTTTAGATCTTTTTTGTACAAACACAAGGGAAAGGCTATTAGAGAATCAGTCCCAGATGTTACACCAGATAACCAGACACAATTGATAAATTCTTTAAAAGAAGAATTTGAAAAAGAGATAGAAGATATGACTCCTAAGAAAGGAAGAGAGCTGGTCAGAGAATCTGGTGTAATGATCTTCCTAGGACATGATTTAAAATCAACACTTGTTTTTGATAGTTTTTTGCACAGTAATGACACAAAACACAAGCTTAGTTCTAAAGGGGTTGCTGAAGTGTATACAGGAACAAAATACAATCCAGATGAGAATTCTCTCATGATATGGGCTCTGTACCCACCAAATAAAAAGCTTGCAATCATTGACATTGAAAAAGATTTCAGCCATGTTATGACATTGAGAGCTGGAGAAACTGATCCAGTTGTCACGATAGAACTTGGAGTAAATGTAGCAAAGCTAAATAAGGCTTAGATTCAGCTATTGATAAAGGAAAGGGATACATACAAAATGAGTTGGGAAAGGTTGAAAAAGGAAAATGACTTCTTAAAGGATGCAGTTCCTCTCAAAATGATTACACAGGTAGAAATCTCACAAGCCCAATCACCTTCAAAAGATTAGATGGCACAGGTCAGAATAGATACACTCACTATAGTCTTGTAGAATAGGCATGATCATATGATGAAATGGATGTGTAAATTATGGGATATTTTCTCTCAGAATTAAAAGGTCATTTAAGAACATGAGAGACTACATAATAGGATAAGAGATAAGTTACAGGAGACATAGGGTAAAGAGGCCTCTGACAGTACAAGCATATCTGATGCTAACAGTCTTATTAAGTAGCACCAGAAGTATCATGATAGGCTCCAGGATGAAGTAAAAGAATGCATGGAGACTTCGCAAATAGGTGTACTTGTGCTACTCAATAATGACACAGATTTGAAGAGCAAGGATGTATGGATGAAAGAGTGTCAGGGGATATTGAAGGAAGCCCTAGAAACTGTAAAACAAGAAGATTCAACATCTAAGGGGGCTTGCTCACATTTGGAGAAGATGGTCTTGATGGAGGTAGATGTTAGGGATGCCATTGAATATGTTGAGACACACCTGATCCAGAAATATTTGGATCATCTTGCTCAAATCTACTTTTGGCTTAGCAGGGCTTAATTGTATTTGTTTATTTTCTTAATATTGTTAATTCTCAAAAGACACTATGAAGAGGCATGATCTCTTCATTAATATTGATATGAAAGTTAAAACTTATGATGGTCTTATGATCATCAGTTAGAAGTAGATCTCTCTCTGATTAGAAGAAGACTGCATATATTATAAGAAGAAGAGAATATTATCAGTTCTATTTCAATTGAAGAAATCTTTGTTACAGATGTTTATTTATTAAAAATATAATGGAGTAGAATACTTATAAATGGTGATTTATTCTTGGTGTTCAACAGTTGTGTTAAGTTTTCATGATTATATGTTATTGTGCTATCTCCAGAGTGGTTCTATTGAATTATTTAGATTTACATTTGTTAGGGCACATTTGCTGTTGCTGTGTGAAGTTTTTTTATTAGTTTTTGGTTAATGTGAATTAAAGTTCCTTTCTGATAATTGACTTTAATTAGTTCTTGTTGAAGATTAAATCCTTTTGAAGAAGTTATTGTGATCGGTTTCCATCAATTCAAGAATTAAATTCATTCATGATTTCGCAGTAATTCAAGGGAATATCATTGGGATAATATAAGAAGAGCACTGTCACATACAAACCTATACATTTACACAAGGTGTAAATATCCAAAGTGCCCAATTGTTAGAGTTAAGCTAGGAGATAAGGTTACCAATCACAAACATCTGTTTCCATTCACTGACTCATATACCCCAATAGGTTTAGGCATTGATCTTGCTCATTTCATTAGTTGCACATATTCAATAGTTTTTGCCTTGATATTGCTTAGACAATTTATACCAAATTAGGATCATACCATTTTTAATCACTGTTCAAACATTAGAAGTAAAAGTAGGCAGCAAGCTCTCGTCTATTCCATACCCTTTGCTTCTATGGATAGATCCATTAACTCAAACATATCCATTTAATCTTCTTTAGCTATTAAGGTTCACCTACCTAGGTCTAGTAGAACCTAAAGTGCAGGGAGTCATCAAACCTATAGCTTAAGTCCATTTCGTTAGTTCAAAAATGTTGCAAATCTAAGCATAGAGCCTAGTGTCATCTTAGATTTGTAACCTGCATTTTTGAGACCTAATAGAATTGGTGACTCTGGTGGGGATACACAGTAGAATCTTGTAAGGGGCCTAGTGTATAGAGTCAAAAGGTTGAAACTTTATTGGTTGAAGAGAACCCATACACTAATCAATCCTCTTAAGCGATGTGGTGACTCTATTCCACAATATAACCATTTTATGTCTTGATGTTTTCACATGGACAATAGGAGATCTAAAGCTGATGGGAAGAAATTACAATCATCCCCACCCCTAATAGCTCCTTCAAAGAAATCTAGATTATCAAACCAATCCCAATAGGATCATAACCAAAATGCCCAAGAAAATTCTTCCGAATAGCCTATCATAACTCATAATAGTTTCACTCCTCTACATGAATCAAATGAGACCCTATCCTTGAATTGTGGATTGTTAGATGATGTTTTAGCCCAATACAGGTTTGATCCCCAAAAGAAGCTTGAGTATGAAGCACAAATCATGAGGGATATAGACCAAAGACAAGTGAAATATTATTAGTTTAGGACAGACAACTAAGAGGGGGAGGTGAATCAGTTGTCACCAAAACTTTCTTTTCTTTAAACACTTAAATCCTTCTTATATTTCTATAGCATAATAATGATTTAATCATGGAAGCACAATGCAATATCTCTAGAGCAGAAACAAATTAATACATATGACACCAAGATTTTAACGTGGGAAAACCGGTTAAGGGAAAAACCACGGGGTGACTAACCCAAGATTGTATTCTCTATTAAAAGAATAAGAAGAACAAAATGGCACTTGCCAATTAGGGCTGACTGCCTGAGCACACTGCTCACAAGAGGCCCACTGCCTACAGGAGACACACCATCTACAAAATAATAAATATTACATACTTGAACTGGAGATTAGCATCTTTACCATGCTTGAGTCAGTTCCATTTAAGCTCAACACTTCTGCTCTACTTTTCTCTCTTCTCCTCTCTACCACTTTCTCATCTCCACAAGGATACTTTGAAATGACTTTGCAATTATTATTTATACATGACATCAACTTTGGAATGATCATCAAAGTCAGCACAACATATTCTATTACAAAATAATTACAAAAATATAACTTGATTTGTTACAAGACTTCATGCGTATCACCATACTATTGGCCACACATATCTGGGACTGCAATCTTCTTTGAGAAACACACCATGCTTCACAGAACATCTTCAAGATCATCCTTAAGATGTGTAAAACATATGGTTGGCCAAGATTAGGAAGAACACCATCATCTAAGAGTAAATCTTCAATTACAAGCTCAATCTTTAATGAAGACCGCCAACACAAATTGGACACAATCTAGAGACCCACACAAGCTTGCCTAAATCACCAAGAACATCCACACCACTTCTTCTTACTAAAATCATTTGTATCTTCATCTGAAACCTCAAGAACATAGTCTGTCATCACTGTCACATTAGAATAAATGCTTGCAGACCTCTAAACCACATTCTAATTGAGTTTCAATTCACATTGGCTTCCTAAACATTCCACCAAATCTGAAGAACAAGATATTGCATTTCTAGATCTCACCAGACTTATTTGTGTCATTGTCACCTTTGAACAACTGCCAGAACTAGTTTTACTCATATGGCCATAACTTCTCCAAATCTTCATGCAGACCTCTCAAATCTTGTCTGGATCATCTTTAGACACATATCTACAAACCATTTGATGCGCATTCTCTGATCTTCATCTAGCTGGGATCTTCACTTCATAGAGCTTCACTATCTTCACTATTCTTCTTTGCTTCTAATAAGACTAATTTTCTCAATATCCTCAGCACACAGCTCATCCAATACTTGATATCAATGCAACAGAAGTATGTTAACATCAATGACAACACCAATTAGGCCCATACTTGCAACAATCTCCCCCTTTGTCATTGATGGCAACATATGATGTGAAAAACTATTTTAACCATCAAGACAAGAACTTCTCCTCACTAACTGACATAGCTCCCCCTATCAACAACAATCATTCATATGTCTTCTCTTTCTTTGCTGCTCCCCTTTGATCAACAACCACTTTTGTTTTTCACATGTCTTCTCTCCCCCTTTGTGGCAAAGGGCACATACTTGCATTAGTTTTCCAGAATCATATAGACTGCTGCCCCTGAGTGGTAGCTTCTTATCATCAATTCAGACCACAAGATATGACTGTGAGATCCACCGGACTGATGCACATCAGTGCATCTTAATTCAGAGCCTGAGGGGTAATAGCTCCTAACTTCTCCCTAAGATACTCAAAAGAGTCCTTAGATAGAGGTTTAGTAAAAATGTTTACAATCTGATCTTTTGAGGGCACAAACTCCAATCCGACTTCATTTTTGTTCACCTGTTCTCTCAAAAAATGAAACTTGATGGATATATGTTTTGTCTTTGAATGCAACAATAGATTTTTTGATACATTTATTGCACTTGAGTTATCATAGAAGATTGTGATAGGTTCCTCATACTCCACTTTGATGTCTCTTAGCATTTACTTCATCTACAATACTTGAGTGCAACTACCTGTTGCTGCAATATATTCTACTTCTGTAGTGGACAAAGATATTGTCTCTTGTTTCTTGCTCAGCCAAGAAACCAATCTTTTGCCCAAAAAAGAATGCACCACCACTGGTACTCTTCCGGTCATCCACATCTCCTTCCCAATCAACATCTGTATATGCGTGAAGAGAGAAATCATGATCCCTAGGATACCATAAACCATACTCAACTATTCCCTTTAGATATCTGAGAATTCTCTTGATTGCCATGACATGAGATTCTCTAGGATAATCTTGGAATCTAGCAACAAGACCAACAACATTCATAATGTTAGGTCTAGTTTGAGTAAGATATAGTAGTCCTCTAATCATTGACCTATACTTTTTCTAATTAGCCTTAGGAGAGTCATCATCTTTTCTTAGTTTACATTTGGTTACCATGGGAGTATTCATTGGTTTTGAGTCTTCCATCCCAAATTTCTTCAACAATTCTTTCACATATTTGGTCTGTGATATGAAGATTCCTTTCTTTGTTTGAGTGATTTGCAGACCCAAGAAGAAATTCATTTCCCCAAACATAGACATCTCAAATTCATTTTTCATTTGATTTGCAAAAGTCTTGCACATACTATCTCTTCCTCCAAAAATGATATCATCAACAAATACTTCAACAATCAAGATATTTTCATGATCAATCTTAAAATACAAGTTACTTTCAGCAGTACGTTGGTTGAAACCAATCTTCAAAAGATGTTTATCCAGTCTTTTATACCAGGCTCTTGGGGCTTGTTTGAGTCCATATAGTGCTTTCTTCAACTTGCAAACCATATCACCATGATTAGACAATTGAAATCCATCTGGTTGCTCAATGTATACTTCTTCTTCCAAGTCACCATTTAGGAAGGCAGACTTGACATCCATCTGATATACTTTGAAATCCTTGAAGGAAGCAAAGGCAAGAAATAATCTAATTGTTACAATTCTTGCCACCGAAACAAAAGTTTCTTCAAAGTCATCTCCTTTTACTTGAGAATAACCCTTATAGACCAATCTGGCTTTATTTCTGACTACTTCGCCATCTTCATTCAGTTTATTCTGGAAGACCCATTTGGTCCCAATCACATTTTTGTTTGTAGGTCTAGGAACAAGATCCCAAGTGTGATTTTTTTCAATCTGCATCAACTCTTTCTCCATTGCTTTGGCCTAGCTTTCATCATTGCATGCTTCACTTACTATTTTTAGTTCAATCTTTGAAATCAAACAATACTTCTTTGAATCTTGAGCAATCTTTCTTCTTGTTTGAACACCTTTGCTTCTATCACCTATTATCTAGTCTTCAGAATGATTCAGTCTTACATACCTGGGAGTTTTGGGAATTCCTTGCACTTCTATTTCTTGGATAGGTTCATTCAAACTTATCTCTTCTTCCTATATTTCAGGATTCTCTGGATCAGTCTGAATCTAAACTATAGAAGGGGCTAGATCTTCTTGGACCAAAACATCATTCTGATCATCAGCTTCACACTCATAAAACCTTGAGGGATTTTTGATGCCTTCATCAACCTTCACATCTATACTTTCTACAATCTTTCTTAATCTCTTGTTGTAACAACGGTATGCTTTGCTTTGAGTAGAGTAACCCAAGAATATTCCTTCATCACTTCTAGCATCAAATTTCCCAAGGTCTTCATCTCTTTTAATGTAACATTTACTACCAAAGACTCTAAAATAATTCACAGTAGGAGTGATGCCAAACCAGAGTTCATAAGGGGTCTTACCAATATTGCTTCTAATTTGTACTCGATTAAGAGTATAGATAGCAGTGCTTACAGCTTCTCTGCAGTAGATCTGAGGAACATTTTCTTTCATCATCATGGTTCTAGATGCTTTTTGGATGGTCTAGTTCTTTCTCTCCACTACTCCATTCTATTGTGGAGTCCTTGGAGCAGATAATTATCTTTTTATCCCATGTTTCTTACATAATTCTATGAACTCTCCGAATGTGAATTCTCCACCTCTATCAGACCTAAGACATTTTATGTTTAACCCAGTTTCATTCTCTACCATATCCTTGAATATTTTGAATTTTTCAAGAGCCTCAGATTTCTCTTTTAGGAAAGTCACCCACATCATCTGGGAATGACCATCAATTAGTAACATGAAATATCTATCACCTTGCAAACTCCTGATTCTTTCCGGTCCACATAGATCAGTATGTACTAAGTCCAACAATCTGGTAGAAGATTGTTCCTTACTTTTGAATGTGACTCTACTCTACTTACCCAACTGACATTCTTTCCACAAATTGTTAGTAGGTTTCATGAGTCTTGGAAGATCTCTTACAACCTGAGTGTTACTTATCTTGATGATATTATCAAAATTCACATGACACATTCTCCTATGCCACAACCAACTCTGATCAATTTGAACAAATAAACAATTTTTGCCAGTATCAACCAAGTGGAAGATGTTACCTTTTGTTTGAGTACCGGAAGCAACCTCTATTCTAGAACTTTCAAAGATTCTAAATTTTCTATTTTTGAATCAAAGATCATAGCCTTTGTCCACCAACTTCCCAACACTGAAGATTGTGCTTCAGACCTTCAACATATAGTACATCACTAGTTTTTTTCTTTCAATCAAAAGAATTAGTTCCTCTGCCTCTAATTCTACCAGCAAAATTATCACCAAATTTTACAACTCCTCCTTCAAATCTTTCCAAATCTATGAACTTATTTTTGTCACCAGTCATATGGTGGGAGCATCCACTATCAATGACCAATTCATCCTTTTCTTCAAATTAGGCAGCTAGAGTTCTTTCTACCATTTTATGATTGATAGATTCAATGGGCATTGGATCTTCTTCCTTGATGGCAATAAACACCCAGTCACTTCTAGATTTGTTTCCTATCTCTGATTCATCATCTTTTACTCCTTCATCATCATCATCTTCATGAACATAGTAACATTTCTTTTGAAATCTTGATCTATTAGGATTAGTCCTTGAAAATCTTTTTAGACTCCTTGAAGTAAAATGACCAATCTTGTTGTAGTTGAAACATTTGAAGGGCAATTTTCCTTCATACTTACTAGATCCTCTTGGTAGTCTTTTTGCAATAAAGGCTTCAAGTTGAGCAGCTTCTTCCTCATCTTCTTCCAGATCTTTTCTTTCTTTTTCATACCATGATAGTTTCTTTGAGGAGTTCTTTCCTGGATCATACCTTTGTTTGGCTTTTACAGAGGCACTAGCTTTGAATGTAGATTCAGTCTTGAGGGGTGCATCTCCAAACTCAGCCAATTCAAATGCAGCTAATTTTCCAACCAATTGATCTCTTGTGATATTTGATAAAGATCTGAATTCTTCAATAGCAGCAACCTTGTGTTTGTAAGCATGAGGTAGGGATCTCAAAACTTTGGCAACAATCTCATCTTCATCCAAGGTTCCACCAGCACACCTAATGCCACAAACAAGCTCATTTACTTTTAGCATAAATGTAGTGATATTTTCATCTTCACTCATCTTTAGGTTTTTGAATTTTCCTTTCAGACTTTGTAGCTTTGCACATTTAACATATTTGTATCCTTCATGCAGAAGTTCTAGTTTTGACCAAATCTCATATGCAGTTTTTAAATCCATAACACTTGTCAGCTCTGAATCAGATAAGGAACTTAGTAAGGCTTCTTTAGCTCGAAGATTATCTTCAGCATCTTTGATTTCATCTACAGTTGTTGGACCATTCTTTGGAGGAACATACTTCTTTGGAGTTATGGCCCAATATTGCATTCCCATACATTGCAAGTGACATTCCATGCAGCTTTTCCAAAGAGTGTAATTAGTTCCATCAAACCTCAAGCTATCCTTCTTATAGGAAGACATCTTGGATCTCCTCAAGCGATTAAGATCTTTTAGAGGAACTTATCTCTAATACCAATTATTGGTTTAGGATAGACAACTAAGAGGGAGGGTGAATCAATTGTCACTAAAACTTTCTTTTCTTTAAACACTTAAATCCTTCTTATATTTCTATAGCATAATAATGATTTAATCATGGAAGCACAATTTAATATCTCAAGAGTAGAAACACATTAATACATATGACACTAAGATTTTAATGTGGAAAACCTAGTTAAGGGAAAAACCATGGGGTGACTAACCTAAGATTGTATTCTCTATTAAAAGAATAAGAAGAACAAAATGGCACTTGCCAATTAGGGCTCACTGCCTGAGCACACTGCTCACAAGAGGCCCACTACCTACAGGAGAAACACTGTTTATAGAATAATAAATATTACATACTTAAACTAGAGATTACCATCTTCACTGTGCTTGAGTCAGTTCCATTTAAGCTCAACACTTCTACTCTACTTTTCTCTCTTCTCCTCTCTACCACTTTCTCATCTCCACAAGGATACTTTGAAATGACTTTGCAATTCTTATTTATACATGGCATCAACTTTGGAATGATCATCAAAGTCAGCACAACATATTCTATTACAGAGCAATTACAAAAATACAACTTGATTTGTTACAAGACTTCATACGTATCACCATACTGTCAACCACACATATATGGGACTTCAATCTTCTTTGAGGAACATGCCATGCTTTGCAGAACATCTTCAAGATCATTCACAAGATGTGTAAAACATCTGGTCAGCCAAGATTAGGAAGAACACCATCACCTGAGAGTAAATCTTCAATTACGAGATAAATCTTTAATGCAGACCACCAACATGAACTAGACACAATCTAGAGACCCCCACAAGCTTTCCTGAATCACCAAAAACATCCACACCACTTCTTCTTACTAAAATCATTTGCATCTTCATTTGGAACCTCAAGAACATAGTCTGTCATCACTGCCACATTAGAATAAATTCTTGCAAACCTCCAGACCACAAACCAATTGAGTTGTCAATTCACATTGGCTTCCTAAACATTCCACCAAATCCACAGAACAAGAGATTGGATTTCCAGATCTCACTAGACCTATTTGTGTCACTCTGTCACCTCTAAATAGCTACCAGCACTAGTTTTACTCATATGGCCATAGCTTCTCCAAATCTTCATGCAGACCTCTCAATTCTTTACTAGATCATCTTTAGAGACATATCTACAAACCCTTTGATGCTCATTCTCTGATCTTCATCTCTCTAGGATCTTCACTTCATAGAGTTTCACTATCTTCACTATTCTTCTCTTCTTCTGATAGGACTAATTTTCTCAATATCCTCAGCACACAGCTCATCCAATCCTTGATATCAATACAATAGAAGTATGTTGACACCAATGACAACACTAGTTAGGCCTATACTTGCAACAAATAATGACTATCAGATGTCATTACACCAAGGAGAAGGAGCTCAACAAGTACTGATAAATCAGGAAATGAATGACAACCCAAAGGATATAAGGAACAAAGATGAACTGTAATAGAATCTACTCAAATTACAGGAGGAGCTTGAATTAGTTAAACTAAGAGAAGTTGAGACTTTGTTGAAGCAAGAAATTCAATAGAGAAAAGGCAGAACAAAAATAGCTTCTCCAAAATATGTACCTCCACATAGACGAGGAAGGCATATTCCAAAAAATATACAACAAAACATGCACCAAAATATGGGTGGGTCTTCTAATCAACAACCATAATCCACTAGTCATGTTCATCAGTACACTCCCCCAAGAAACCCTAGACCACCCTTCACACATAGTACTTCTCAACATATAATCCATCCATACCCACCTCTTGGTCAACAATATCCTAGGCCTTGTAATCACCATGTAAACCCCCATATAAACCCACAAAACCACATACTTACCATCAACCTCCATATGGTTATCATTATTATCCCAACCCACCACCAATGAACATGCCTCCACAAAACCTCACGAACATATGCAGGCAATTTGATTTAATAGGATATAAATTATATCCATACCCCCTAATAGTAGTTGGAGGTATATGGTCCCCAAGTTTACTGGGAATAACGTAGTATCAGTTGAGGACCACATCAGAAATTTTAATGCCTTTGTGCAAGATATCAGTGTGGAGCATGAAGATGGTAGGATGAGGTTATTTATGATGTATTTAACTGAGGATGTGTGGGACAAGTTTAACAGCTTACCATATGCCTTAGTCAATTCCCTAACAGATTTCCATCATCAATTTAAGGAGCAATATGGTAATCAATATGCCCCTGAGTTTTCCTTACATGAGCTAGTAAGTCTTTAGAAGCATTAAAATGAATCAATGTATGACTTCAATTTAAGATTCTCCAAACTACATAACAAAGTACCACATGGATCTAAGTTGACTGACCTAGCTACTTTGAGTATTTACCTGAAAGCGTTTTATCCTAAAACAAGATATGAGTACAAAAATCATTGCCCCAGGAGCTTAGCTAAAGCACATAAAGTAGCATTGACTATTAAAAATAATAGAAAAGCTGCAGGGATGATTGGAAAAAGAGATAGTCTCAAAGTTCTTCAAAATCCTACAATCACCAAAATAAGCAGGAGAATCAATACATAAATGAAAGACCTAGGCTACACGACATGCCATATAATGCCAATTAGAAAGATGGAAGACCTATAGAACAAGGTAGAAGACAAAATTATGGTAAAGATACTCCTGACCCTCTAAAAATAAATGGGGCACATATGGTAGAAGATAACCCATGGTGCTTGGTATGTAATTTTCCCCATTAACCTGAATATTGCATAGTGGCCAAATCAGTACAACAAGAGGAAGTGTCTTATGACTATGAGAGAGATAGTCACACCATAAATATCTCGAGAGCTACACCCTATCAGATAGATGGAGAGTACTCTTTAGCAGAAGAAGATGGGTATGAGTATGATGTAGGAAATCAAAAGTACAATGTCAATATGGGAAGACAAGAAGTATTTTTAGATCAGGAGGATAGCTACAGAAGAAATAATCCTAACAAATCATCATACAGTCAATGGAGAAAGCCTACTAAAGAAGAAAAGAAAGCTCTTACAATGGCTGTGGTGACACAAGCTAAGAATACTTATAATTTAAGAAATAGAACAGTCAATGTGGATCAAGGAACACCTGGAAGTGTCTTTATAAAAGATCAAAGTTATAAAAGTAACATGAAACCCACACAAAAAGAATCAGGAAAGACTGAACAAAATAAAACAAAGGACAAAATGCTAGCTGAAGAAAGGGACATATGAAAATAGAAAAGAATGATCAAATAGTAAGTCCCTCATTTGATATTGCTCAAGCAATATCTCAGGTAAAAATATCAGTACCACTCCTTGAGATGATGAAGATAGACAAATACAAAAATATAGTGGTCAAAATAATTTCAGATATACCCAATCAAGAACAACAGAAATTTGAAAATAAAATAAACAATGTCCAACAAGAAACCACCAAAATGCTTGAGGTATACTTGGGTGATACTCTAAGAAAGAATCCCTCACGAGTAGATCCTTTCTACACTACCTTGTTGATAAAAAATTTACTGGTAAGGAATTGCATGATTGACTCGGGTGCAGCAATGAATATTATGCCAATAGCAGTAATGAAGGAACTGGGAATGTGGGTTGACACTACATTTGGGAGGTGTTATGCAATGGACAATAGGTCCATTCCAGTTGTAGGGATTATGAAGGATGTGGAAATAAAACTAGTTGCTTACCCTGAAGCAACATATAATGTTGATATCACTGTGGTTGATATTCCACCATACTACAGAATGTTACTATCTAGACAATGGGCTGCAATGGCAGGACACAATGTTCAGATAGATTTATCATATGTCACAATACCAATAGGAGGCAAAGAAGTTAAACTTTATAGGGAGCCAAGCTATGAGAATATCATAGAACACACAGATCAAAACCAAATAAATTTATTCTGTGATATAGACTTGGTTACCTTCAAAATTGAAAAGGGTTAGCCAGAATTACAAAACACTGATCCAGTGCATACAGAAGCTCAAAGAAATGAAGGTGAAGTATGGAAGATGTATTTTGATGGTGCATGTATCAAACTAGGAAATAGGTTAGGAGTACTATTTATCTCACCAATGGGTAAAACATTCAAGTACTCGTTCTTGTTAACATTTGAACGCACTAACAATGTGGTAGAATATGAGTCCCTACTCATTGGTCTGAACATTGCAATAAAGCATAAGATATGAAACCTGGCTGTATATGGGGACTTTGAGTTAGTTACTTCCCAAGTTAGAGGGAAGTATTCATCTAAAAACAAAAGGTTAAAATAATACAGAATACTGTTTGGGATGATGAGTTATTTGATTCTTTCTCAATCAATTGGATAGATAGGTCAAAAAACATAATGGCTGATTTCCTAGCAAACATTGTATTGAAAAGGGATGATATCACATTAGTAGGCATCATTGAAGTGGAACTCAAAACTAGACCTACTATTCCAGATAACATCTGTAATTGGCAAGTTTTTAGTGATGACACTGATCTAATCAAATTCTTACATTGTGTTGATCATTATGAAAATGAAGAAATTGATTTCAATGCATTTGTGGAGGAACATGATGGAAAAGAAACCCTTTTTGGTTAGGAGGTAGTTCATCTAGGAACAAATAAAATACCTAAGGGACTCATAGAGTTGGAGAAAGTATTTGATGGACATGACTAGTTTAAAAAATAAACATACCCATAATACAGAATGATCTTGAAGAAATAAATCTAGGAACACAAACGACTTTGAAGAATGTGTACATTGGGAAAAAACTAAATCCCAAAATCAGGAGCATGCTTGTCAACTTGCTTAGAAAATATAGACAAGTATTTGCATGGTCCTATGATGACTTGAAAGCATATTGAGAAGATCTTTTTCAACATGAGATACCATTGAAGCCAGATGCCAAACCATTTAGGAAAAAGTAGAGACCTATCAATCCTACACTAGCCCCTAAAATGATTGAGGAACTAACAAAATTAAGGGATGGAGCTTTTATCAAACATATTAGGCACTCTTCTTGGGTCTCTAACTTGGTGCCTGTCAGCAAGAAGAATGGTGATATTAGATTGTGTGTGGATTTTAGAAATTTAAATAAATCCTCACTTAAGGATAACTACCCCCTTCCTAACATGGAAGCAGTACTGCAAAAGGTTACAGGATGTGAACTATTGTCAATGATGGATGGTTTCTCAGGATATAATTAGGTGAAGGTCAAGCAAATAGAACAATATAAAACTACCTTCACCACACCATGGGGAACATATGTTTATGTAAGAATGCCATTTAGGCTCACAAACATTGAGGCAACATTCCAGAGGGCTATGGATGTAGCCTTTGCAGGACTAATTAATGAAATCATTATGGTCTGTCAAGATGACTTGAATGAATATTCCAAGAATGATGAGGATCATTGTACACACTTGGAAAGAATCTTTGTCAGAGCCTTGGAATATGGAATCTTATTAAATCCTAAGAAGTGTCAGTTCACAGTCATAGAGGGCAAGTTGCTTGGCCACATAATTTCAAAAGATGGAGTGAGAATAGATCCTAAAAGGGTAAAAGCCATTGACCAAATCCCAATCCCTAAAACTTTGAAGGCTATACAATCCTTCTTTGGTTAGATCAACTTTGTCAGGAGATTCATACCAAATTTTGCAGAGATAGTTAATCCTGTATCAAAAATGTTGAAAAAGAATGCAAAAATAAAATGGACAGCTGAAGCCTTAGAAGCATTTTTCACTATCAAGAAAGCAATCAAAGAGGCCCCAGTTTTGAACTCTCTTTATTTTAATAAATCATTTCAAATTTTCTCATTTGCATCCTTTCACACAGTTGCAACAATTATGCTCTAGAAAAATGATGAGGGATATGAGCAACCCATTTTGTTCTTTAGTAAATCCCTCCAATGTGCATAATTAAACTATGACATCATAGAGAAACAAGCTTATGCATTGGTGAAAGCTGTCAAAGCATTCAGACCATACTTGGTTGGGGCAAAAATAATAGCCTATGTACCAAATGCCATAGTCAAGAATGTGTTTGTGCAAAATGAGGTGACAGGAAAAAGATGCAGATGGATTAACTAGATTCAGGAGTTTGACGTAGAAATCCAAATTACAAAACTTATGAGAGGACAAGGGCTAGCAAAATTAATGACCGAAACAAACTTGGAAGCTGCCCAAGTGTGCAGTATGAATGATGAAAATAATATGGTCACAAGTATTGAAAAAACTCTATGGTATACTGATATTGTATACTATCTGCAACATTTAAAATGTCTTGAGGGATTTGATGACAATAAAAAGAGAACACTTAAGCTCCATGCCTCAAAATATGTGCTCATAGAGGGTGACCTTTATTGGAAAATAAGGATGGCATTCTATTATTATGCCTAGATGAAGATCAAGCAAGACATGATTTGAAAGAGATGCATGAAGGAGTGTGTGGCGAGAATTTCTCAGAAAAAACCACTGCACATAAAATATTAAGGGCAGGCTATTATTGGCCTAAAGTGTTCAATGATGCTTATGATTATACTAGGAAATGTGAGGCATGTCAAAGGTTCTCTAGAAAATTGAAATATCAAGGAGCACTACCCTTAAGACCTATGCAAATTGATGCTCCATTTCACCAATGGGGAATTGATTTTATAGGAGAAATTGTAGAAAAATCTAGTTGGGGCCACAAGTGGATATTGGTGGCCATAGACTACTTTACAAAGTGGGTAGAAGCTGTACCTACAAAACAGGCAACTAATAGGGTTGTGACAAATTTTCTAATTGAAAATATTGTCACTAGATTTGGGGTACTAGTAAGGATTATAAATGACAATGGAATGTGCTTTAGATCAGATGAGTTTAAGGCATTTTGTGAATCTTATGGTATAACAATTTCATATTCCTCACCATATCATCCATAGGCTAATGGGTAGGCTGAATCTAGCAATAAAAGTATTTTGAAAATCATAAAAAGGATGTTAGACAACAATAAAAGGGCTTGGGATTCCAAGTTGAAACTGGTATTGTGGGCCGACCGAATCACAGTGAAAAAGGCTACTGGAAAATCACCCTTTAAACTTGTGTATTGGACTCAATCTATGCTCCCTATGCACAAATCTGTTGCCAATGTATAAATCTATCCTACAAGAAAATGGGGAAGTCCTTGAGCCAATAAAAGAAAGAATGGAGCAATTGATAGAGTTGGATAAAATTAGAGATCAATCACAACAACAAAATAAAAAGTTGCAGTTACAGGCAAAATACCTTTTTGACAAGAAAACCAAACAAAGAAAATTTAAGGAAAATGACATGGTCCTCATGTGGAATGCTAGAGCACAAGAAAAGGGTAAACATGGCAAGTTTGAGGCATTGTGGGTAGGACCCTTTGTTATCACTGGCAAGGGAGGAGAAGATTCATATTATTTACAAAACATGTCAGGAGAAAATTAGGAATTGCCAGTGCATGGATAGTTCCTGAACCATTTCTTTTCTTAAATTTCTATGCACAGTAGTTAGGGAAAAGTAAAAGAATTGCCAGTGCATGGACAATTCTTGAAAAAAAACCTTTCTACAAACATATTTTCCATGCACAGTAGCATAGGGTTTCATTCCATTCCCATCCATTCACATCTACTTCCAAAATATCATCAAATTATCCCTTCCAATAAATAAAATAATTGGTCTGCTCTCCTAGAAATCTAAATTCTTGTCATACTCTCAAAAGAGGATACATCCCCAGAAAGAGCCATTGTTGGAGCTGAAAATTTCACATTTTCATTTGCTAAAGAATTCACTAATGTCTCTTAGTTCTAAGACTAACCACCAAAATTTGTGTGACAAGATCCATATCAGAGTCTGCACATAGAAGACCTCATGAACATACCTAGCTCTGTGACCATAGCTCAATTCTGATACTAGTTCATCCATATCGAAAAGACCTTGAATAACTCACCCTGAATGGCAAAATACATTTTGGAAGTATAAAATGATGATCGGTGAGAGGTGGTTGATGTCTGAACAATTAAAATTGCATATGTTAAAAAATTTAGGGAGACATTTTGTATGTATCACCGATGCATACTCATCGGCATGGGTAGAACAATCGAAGTGAAATCCTAAAGTCACACTGAACCTTTGAGTCACACCGATCAATGACTTATCGATAGGAAGGCAAGCAATCTCTCCCTGATGCATAATGTTAAGACTATCGGTGTGACATATATAGTTGGAGTGAAATCTTTAAGCTTTTTCGATCATAAAGGTCACCCCAACATAAGGAACAAAGGGCTTTTTTCAGCAAGACTCTCACCGATATGAGCGATGGAGATAAGACCATCAGGAAGACATGACTTGTCGGGAGACCATATTTTCTTAGCAATAAAGATTGTTATGCCAATAAAGGCAAAGTAATCCTTGTCTATCTGAGAAATACTCACTAATGCCAAGGTGAAATTTTGACCAACCTGATCAAATGTCATCGAGATGAAAACTATAATATCTTCCCTAAATGTTGATACAAAGTTCATAACTCTATGAAAGTTCAAAAGACTATTTCAGGGAGACACCAATGTACCCTTGGCGACCAAATAGAAACATATGAAAGAAAATGGTGCCAAGACAATATGAAGATCAGCAAAAGAATGGAATGGTCTCACCGATATGACAAAAAGAGCATTTCCCTAATATTTTCAAATTTGTGAAATCCTTGCATTCAATTCAGGTGGCAGCCATTAATGGCTGATTGAAAAATTAAATGTATAAACCAGTCTAAATCCAATTAAAATTAATACAAGGGTTGCAGGTAGAGAAGAAGGAGCCCATTAGGAGATAGGAAAAATTGTGCAGATCATGTATAGGTAAGTCCTTGAACTCTCTCTGGTATAGTCAAGTTCTAATAGTCACCAAAAATGGAAGGCTCCTCTAAGATGAAGAAAAGGCAACACATTGAGAAGGGCCAAGACAAGGGTAAGAAATAGAAAATTGACACAGAAAAAGGAGAGAAAACACCAGAGAGGAAATTAAACTAAGACCTTACGGACCAATTACCTTGCTTTGGGCCCAAGGCTAGAAGAACTGCACAATTAAGGGTGAATGTAGAAAAGCTTGAAGGTAAGTTCAAACAAGTTGGAAATGTATGGACTCCTATATGAGGAGATGAATTACTCATGTTCCATTATCACAGAAAACATAGGATGGAGCCTATCTGCAACCCTTGGCAATTCAATTTAGGGAAATTGATAGTCCTAGATATTTTTGTCAATATTGACCTTTTGAAATTACTCGCATATCATTATGACCCCAACCAAAAGGCCATATGTGACCTACAAGGAAAGCCCTTGTTTCATGTATCTAAAAATGCAATATGTGAAGTTTTTGACTTAAATGACACATACAAGACCCCAATTGTGCATGAAGCCCCAGAAAAAGAATATTTCGAATTGGATACCACATATAACGGCTGGAGACTACCATTAAATAGGCCATGGAATGAGGGGAGTTTGGTGCCATTTGAAGAAGAGGATGAACCACCGTTTCATGTAGAATTGTTCAAACCTTACCTGAGATACACATATTACTCGGTGGGACAGGTGTTAGGGACTGAAGTTATAGAGTTTATGTCTATAGTGCCTATGGTTATCTCTACGGATATCCAATGCCATTAAGCTAGGACATTTGATTATGCTACTTTTGTTTTTAAGGAAATAGACTCAGGTCTGAAGGCCCTAAAAAATAGTTCCCCCATAGTTAGCTTCAGACACTATTCTATTCTCATGCATATGGTTTTGTATTTTGGACAAGAATTGAATTTATGGCTAGAGTAGTTGAAGAATTCACAAATTGATAAAAATGGTCAAACTCTGCCCCTAGAATTATGGACCTCTATTTGGGACAGTAGGTTTAGAAATTCCAGTTATATTTATTTTGAAGAATTCTTTGTGAAAACCCTATACAGATGTTACGGCTAACCATGCAGTTATACATTGTTAGAAGAAATTAAAAGGTTTCTGAAACCCAAGGATTTTGGTGGGCCACCTACTATGAAATACAATTGGGGGGATTGGTATAGTTTTTGTGATTCTAAAATGATTAGAGTATATGGGTTTGAGGATACCCCTTTTCTATTGCCAAAAACTGTACCAGACAAGGTGGGATATTTGGAAATAGTCAGACAACTTGACTACTCAAATTTGATGAATCTCAATGCATATGATAAACAATCCTTTATGCTGAGCACCTTATGTTTTGGTGACTTCACTGTGTTGTCTAAAGAGGTTATGATCTCATTCTTGATACATCATCTCATTTTAATCTTGGGAAAGGAATACAGAGAAATTTTTTTGACCCGAAAGGCTTTATTGAATATTCTAGAAAGAAGAAAAAACTAGGAGGATATGCTCATATACCATTCCCTCATGATGATGTGATTAGAAATTTAGAAGAAGCAGAGGCTGAAATAGCCATTTGTAGGTATAATCAAGAAATAAGGGAAAGGAGAAGAAAAATACAAGAAATTGAAGTGTTGTCCTCTAAGAGTGAAGGGTCTATGGTTGCTAAAATCCATGACCTATCTGATACAATTTCAAAGTGTAGAATTGAACCATATGAGCTCCTAGAAAGAGAATTCAAAATTGAAGAAACAGGGGATAATGATGTAGACAGGTTGCATATAACTCTTTTATTTCAGATGACCAATTTATTCATACCCTTGAGTTTAGATCTTTTTTGTACAGACACAAGGGGAAGGCTATTAGAGTATCAGCCCTAGATTTTACACCAGATAACCAGACACAATTGATAAATGCTTTAAAAGAAGAAGTTGAAAAAGAGATAGAAGATATGACTCCTGAGAAAGGAAGAGAGCTGCTCAGAGAGTCTGGTGTAATGATCTTCCTAGTTGATTTGAAATTAGCACTTGTTTTTGATAGTTTTTTGCACAGTAATGACACAAAACACAAGCTTGGTTCTAAAGGGATTGTTGAAGTGTATACAAGAACACAATACAATCTAGATGAGAATTCTCTCATGATATGGGTTCTGTACCCACCAAATAAAAAGCTTGCAATCATTGACACTAAAAAAGCTTTTAGCCATGTTATGACATTGAGAGCTGGAGAAACTGATCCAGTTGTCACGACAGAACTTGGAGTAAACATAGCAAAGCTAAATAAGGCTTAGATTTAGCTATTGATAAAGGAAAGGGATACATACAAAATGAGTTGGGAAAGGTTGAAAAAGGAAAATGACTTTTTAAAGGATGCAGTTCCTCTCAAAATGATTACACAGGAAGAAAGCCACAAGAAGCCCAATCACCTTCAAAAGATTAGATGGTATAGGTCAGAATAGGTACACTCACTACAGTCCTATAGAACAAGCATGATTATATGATGAAATGGATGTGTAAATTATGGGATATTTTCTCTGAGAATCAAAAGGTCATTCAAGAACATGAGAGACTACATAATAGGATATGAGATAAGTTACAGGAGATATAGGATAAACATGCCTCTGGTAGTACAAGCACATCTAATGCTGACAGTCTTATTAAGGATTACTAGAATTATCATGATAGGCTCCAGGATGAAGTAAAAGAATGCATGGAGACTTCGTAGATAGGTGTACCTATGCTACTCAAGAATGACACAAATTTGAAGAGCAAGGATGAATGGATCAAAGAGTGTCAGCGGATATTGAAGGAAGCCCTAGAAATTTTAAAACAAGAAGATTCAACATCTAAGGGGGCTTGCTCACATTTGGAGAAGATGGTCTCGATAGAGGTGGATGTTAAGGATGCCATTGAATATGCTGAGGCACACCTGAGACAGAAATATTTGGATCATCTTGGTCAAATCTACTTTTGGCTTAGTAGGGCTTAATTGTATTTGTTTATTTTCTTAATATTGTGAATTCTCAAAAGACACTATGAAGAGGCATGATCTCTTCATTAATATTGATATAAAAGTCAAAACTTATGATAGTCTTAGGATCATCGGTTAGAAGTAGATCTCTCTCTAATTAGAAGAAGACTGCATATATTATAAGAAGAAGATATATATTATCAGTTTTGTTTCAATTGAAGAAATCTCTATTACACATGTTTATTTATTAAAAATATAATGGAGCAGAATACTTATATATGGTGATTTATTCCTGGTGTTCAATAGTTGTGTTAAGTTTTCATGATTATATGTTATTGTGCTATCTCCAGAGTGGTTCTGTTGAATTATTTAGATTTACATTTGTCAGGGAACATTTGCTATCACTGTGTTAAGTTTTTTGATTGGTTTCTAGTTGACCTAAATTAAAGTTCCTTTCTGATAATTGACTTTAATTGGTTCTTGTTGAAGATTAAATCCTTTTGAAGAAGTTATTTTTATCTATTTCCATCAACTCAAGAATTAAATTCCTTCATGATTTCACAGTAATTCAAGGGAATATCATTGGGATTATATAAGAAGAGCACTGTCACATACAAACCTGTACATTTACACAAGGTGTAAATATCCAAAGTGCCCAACTATTAGAGTTAAGCTAGGAGATAAGGTTACCAATTACAAACATCTATTTCCATTCACTGACTCATATAGCCCAATAGGTTTAGGAACTAATCTTGCTCATTTCATTAGTTGTACGTATTCAATAGTTTTTTCCTTGATATTGCTTATACACTTTATACCAAATTAGGATCATACCATTTTTAATCACTGTTCAAATATTAGAAGTAAAAGTAGGCAGCAAACTCTCATCTATTCCATACCCTTTTCTACTGTGGATAGATCCATCAACTCAAACATATCCATTTAATCTACTTTAGCTATTAAGGTTCACTGGCGTAGGTCTAGCAGAACCTAAAGTGTAGGGAGTCATCAACCCTACAGGTTAACTCCATTTTGTTAGTTCAAAAATGTTGCAAATCTAGGCATAGAGCCTGGCATCATCTTAGGATTTGTAACATGCATTTTTGAGACCTAACAGGGATCAGGGAAATAAGGGGGAAGGAAAATAGTTTTGTATAAGTAAGATGTCATTAAAACCTCCAAAGGCTCAAAAAGGAATGTGTGAGTGGAGAAGCGGGGGTTAGGGAATTGAGATGCTAGGTGAATGGGAAGATAAAAGTTGATGGTCCAGGGAAGGCAGAGCAATGGGGAAACATGCAATGGGATATCAAGATAATTGTTGATAGCTTTTGAAAGAAGGATGATTATAGGGAGAACCTTGAAGGTGTGGAAGAGGGAAAAATAATGGGGGTGGTGCAAGTCAGGAAAATAGGATACCTATATCAAAAGTTATCATTTCTAGAAGATGACCAATTTTTGGAGGGAGTTGCAAATTTCAAAATTTTGGCTAGAGGCTACCAAAAGGGTTATTATGACCATTTTTGGGAACCCTTAGCAGTAGTAGAGATAAGGGTGAAAGTGTAGAGTCAGGAAAATGTGGGAAAACAAAAACCCTAGGTGATTTGGAGTTACAGAAGGTAGAAGGTTCTAGAGTCTAGTGATAGGAAGTTGTAATGTGTTACGACCTATGGAGGATTCATCCTCTGATTGGATTTTAGCTTCTGTAATGTAATATGTTGTCCAAATCAATAATAGAAAATTCTATTTTCTGTGCATAATTTGTGTTAGTGTGTGTTCTGTAATGAAATCCCCTCATCAAGTGGTATTAGAGAAAGGGTTATTGAGTGTGTAGATAGATCACCAACCATGAGGTAGTTTGCACTAGGACATGGGGCTGTGGGTTTGCTAGAGAGATCAAGATGCCTTGATGAAGAAACCGTGGTGGGAGAAATGCTTTGATGGAAGAGGGTTTTAGAGCTCTACAAAGGCAAATAGATGTATTGCAAGAGGAGCTACAAAGAAGGTTTGAGCCAAGAATGAGAGAAGAAAGTGAAGATGAAGCTAAAGAAGAGCTATCTGAGGAAGAACAAGAAGCTGCAGGAGATCCTACCTAGGTTAGGTTTTTGAGGGCCATTTCAAAGATTAGAAAGAAACCAAGGATTGAAGTCTCTACCTATTATGGAAATCTAAACCCAGAAGAGCTTATTGATTGGATCAATGATATGGTAGAATATTTCAAGTATGAAGATGTGGAAGATCCAGAATGGGTCAAGTTTGCAAAAATAATGTTGAAGGGCCATGCCAGTATTTGGTGTAAGGAGGTCCAGTTAGAGAGAAATAGAAGAGGAAAATGAAAGATTACCAAATGGGATCAGATGGTAGACAAACTAAAGAAAAAGTTCATTCTTCTGGACTATGAGTTAGAGTTGTTAAAGAAGCTGCAAGGATTGAAGAAAGATAACAAGTCTTTTAAGCAGTATACATAAGATTTTTATCAGAGGCCAAAAAGGAGAAGGTGGCCCATTACATTAATGTGTTGAGGCCAAATATTCAAGAGGAGTTGAGCCTAGTCAGAATGACCACCATAGAAGATGTGTACCAATTTTCCCTAAAGGTGGAAGAGAAGTTGAATAAAAGATTTGAAAGCAAGCAAAGGGGAAGAGGTCAAGGTGGAAGGACTAGTGGAAGATCCTATGGAGTCCAAAATGAAGATCCAAAGAAAAGTGAACAAGCTGGCACCAGTCAAAATCAGAGAGGAGATAATGCCTACTACCCTCCTGAACAAAATAATGGCGAGCAAAGAGGAAAAGGAAGAGCCAAACCTGGGCAAGGACTAGGAAGAGGACATTTCAGAGGAACCTATTTCCAATGTGGAGAAGAAGGACATTGAGCATACGAGTGTTTACAACATCAATGAAGGACAAACAGAAGACCTGAAGGTAATGCACGAGTTGCACATGTAGATGAAGATGCACAATCTGAGCATTCTAAAGATGTTGAAAGGAGAGAAACCCTAGTTGTCAGAAGAACCTTGTTGAATGAGGAGAAAGAACCAAATCAAGGGAAGAGTTTATTCCACACAAGGTGTGAATGTGAAGGTAAGTGTTGTGATATTATTATTGATAGTGAAAGTACTGAAAATCTTGTTTTAGAGGAGATGGTTAACAAGTTGAAGTTGACAAGAAGAAGACATCCACATCCATATTGAATTGCATGGTTGCATAAGGACCATAGAGCTTTGGTCAATAAGCAGTTTTTAGTCAAATTCGAGATTGGAAATTACCATGACAAGGTGTTGTGTGACATTATAATGATGGATGCATGCCATATGCTATTAGCAAGGCCATGGTAGCATGATAGGTGTGTCGTCCATGATGGCGATGCAAATACCTATTCTATAACAAAGGATGGAGTTTATCATAAGTTGAAACCCTTAAAGGAGGTGGAAGAAAATGTATGTAGTACTGCCAGAATTTGCTTGGTGGATGGTAAATTTTTTTTGGAGGGTATGAAGCATGAGTGTCATTGCTTTGCATTGATTCCTAAGATCAACCATGAGAAATGTGAAGATGTACCAGTATAAGTCTTAGATTTGTTAAAAGAATTTTAGGATATTGTTTATGATAATGTACTAGAAGGTTTACCATTAGTGAGGAAGAGAAGTCACCAAATGGATTTGATACTAGGAGCTAGTTTGTAGAATAAGATAGCCCACAAAATGAAAATAGGGCATTCTCAAAGGAACTTAGCTTTGATACCAATTGTTGAACACATAGTGATGCTGAGAGGGGGGTTGAATTAGCATATATTAGAATTTGAATACTTATTTTGAAGATTAGGTTCATTTACTTAGAGAATAGAAAGTAAAACATGAAACACATTCATAAACACAATGACACCATGTTTTTTACGTAGAAAATAAAAAACTAGGAAAAACCACAGTGAGTGTTAACTCACAATATAATGCTCACTGCTATATGAAAGTTTACAACATTGTTTTAGGGCTATAACCTAAGGAAGCTACAACTCCCTGCTGACTCTATTTCAGGGACACAACCCAAAGAGGCAACTACTCCCTGAAATAATCTCACTGCTACAAGAAATTATAATGATAAACAAAACTATGAAATATTATGAAAAGGCATCTAGCTCATGTTGAAATTGCAGTCCTCTTTTTTGCACAATTACTTTGTCATACTGATTCTACACACTTCATATTTCTCATTCTACTCTATCATATTTACACACTCCTCTACTCTTCACAAATTAATTTGATCTTTTATAAATACCCCCCACAACACTTCAAAACATTGACTATGTTAGCATCATAAGAATCTTTAGATGAAACATGTAATTATTCAAGGGTTAGCTTCAACTCATTTTGTGGGATGCATGTATTGGTCTACAAGTTTGAAGTGAATTCACTAGTATATCGGTCTCTTATTGGTATCAATCCTCTTAGAGTTGCTTTTACTGTAATCTTGGATTGCAGGTACTTGCTTATTTATCTATCTTGTCTATGGTCACATGTTTTTTTGGCAGAAAGATCCAAGTTTCTATAACCATTTCGACAAATCCATAAACTCATTGATTGTTCCTGTTGGTATATTCTTTGAACCTGTCAATTGCATTTATTGAAAGTTTCATAAGCCTCTTTACAATTATCACCAGTTTCTCACATAGATTAGTGTATCCTTCTACAATTATAATTCTTACTAAATTGTCTAAATTTGTACATTGAGTAATAGACCATGTTTCTTGGAGGTAATCATCAAAATCCATAAAGCTTCCTTTATACCATCAATATGTGCATACACTGTAATCTTTGCACACCATGAGATGACTTTACAATGATGTATATTGTCAAACCATTCATGTGCCTTGCACATGCTTCCTTTTATCACATACATATCTGTTAGGGTCGTTGCAATAGCATTTCCATCTTCTAATTTATTCATTTTGGTGCTATAAGACTTATGATGATAGCTTTATAACCTTTCGTTTTGGTGTGCCTTTTTACAATTGCATAGTGGGGTTTTGTCAACGTGCCCTATCTTGTTTCCTCTTTTAGCATACATTCATTGCAGGGAACTTGCACTTCCATCTGTTAAATCCCCTCTTAATGTGCATTGATGGTTATCCCTTCTATATCGCTAGCAATCTGTGCTAAGCATAGAATAGTATCTCTATTTAAAAATATGGAAATAGTTTTCATCTCTCACAAGAATATCTATTGCGTTAATTTGAGAATTTATATATAAATTTAGAACTCTTGATAAAGATTCATAGATCTCCTTTGAAGACTCTATAGATAATATCCAATTCTTAGTATGAATTATTCTCTATTACATTTTAGGGTGATGACGACTGGGGCCAACACAACTGCCCAAATAGGCTTCTTTTGGTTAATATAGAAACTTACATTGAATTAGATAGATAAACAATTATATAAAAAACATGTAGATATCTCTATTTTAAAGTCACCGAAATCTAATTATTCTTTGTTATTATTATCATATTCTTACGGAGTTGTGAATAATAGTTTTGTATAAGTATAAATAGTTACCAAGATTAATGTGTTAAAAAATTTGCTGCCCTCGACTCTAATTTGGGTGGTATGGTAGTTAATACCCTATCATCTTACGTTACGTAAAAGACTAATAATCATTTAGATCTTTAATATTAAAAAGGCTGAGAAAGCCTTATATTGGTGGCACCATGTGTATTTGTCTTAAGAGTTCTGATTCCATTTAATTCAATGATTTTGGTTAATATAAAGTTTGTAACATCGAAGGATTATTCATTATTTCTTCCTGATATGTATTCAATTGTTATGTATAATGAATGCAATGTTATTACTAAATGCAATGTTATATAATTCCTTTAGGGTATGCAATGTTATCATTAATTTTGGTTTGAATCCCTATTTATAGGATCTTGGGTCTAGCTCTTGTCACTAACATTGGCTGTAGATCTACAATATGCATTCCCTCTTGTTGTGGTTTCCTTATTTGGTGTTAGTCACTTTTTAAGATTCTACGATATATTTTATTACTAAGGACTATTCTGTTGGAAATATATGCACTTTTGAGTTCCACTATTTATTCTAAAATCAAGCACTTTTCCTTCTAGTATTCTATGATCCTATAGTGTTCATGAATGGATACCTTTATGCATGAACAAGTTGATCCAAAATAAATTGTTAGTACCAATTGTTCACATGTTAACTCTTAATTTGTGAAAAGTAATAATGTTATATGTCAACCAGTCAACTAAGACCAATGGTGGTTATAATCTTAATTGTTATTAGTTGTTTGTTCATTTAATATTTCGATATTGGAATCAACAAACTAGTCTGTTGGTCAAAGATTATGTGTAGTTTGAGTTAATAGAAGAAGCAAGACTTGTTGAGTTACGGAGATTAATTATGCAAGTTCTTAGGGTGAAAGGTTTTTTGGTTGGAAATGTAGGTAGTATCAAGCTAGAATCTTATAAGGAACCTTTAGACATGAATAATCTTAGATAATGTTAATGGGTTAGATTTTATAAAGTGGGTTAAATCCTTAATGCTCAAATTGGCTTTCTCGTTCACTATTTACCATTACAAGTGCAAGTTAACTAGAAATTAGTATAATGGTTCTATGAATATTATTTAAAACTTATTAATTTGGAATAATATTACAATTGGTAGTTCAATCATATAGTATTTTGAGAATGTAGACATTACAAGCTTGCATTTATGTAGTTATATTTTGATATTTATTCATTGGATATTTCTAAGAGTTGGCCTTTGAGTATTTGATAAAACTAGTCTTTTGGAATTAAGCTCTATCCTTTTCAAAAAAGATTCTGAATTGTTAGGCAAATAATTGATGGTTGATATCACCAAGTTTATTGTATTTAGATTTTGTATGTAAACTCAACCCTTGTTTGAAAAATGTGTTTTACATTCTTTGGAAAATAGATCTAATTATGACATTATGTTTTCATCAAAGCATAGTTCTATAGGAGGTAAATTGTATATAAGTTGAAATGCTAAGTGTAAGATAAATCTTCTCCTAGTTTGTTTGTGAAACCTTATGTGAATGACATGAGGTAGTTAGACCTTATTATTCTGCCTCCTCCTAGTTAGAAAGTGATTGGATTTTTATTTCTATTGAATACTATGAAGTTGTCTATTGAGAATTGTTTTCTATGAATGAATAAACATCTTTATTGCATCATTTGGATGTTGTATGATTGCAAGTTCTTGTCTCAAACTATGAAATCTCTTTGCTAAGCATACATAGGTAAGGCCATCATTAATGAGCCCTTGAGACATTAGGTCGGCCCTTAGGGCCTTAGGCATGTCATTTTATGAAATTAATATTGTTTAGACCATGCAAAACTAATGATTTTCTCCAGTGTGCAGATTCAAATATGATAACTGTGCAGGTTACCAAAATTGATAAAGTATTCTTCACTTTGTGAAAGGATGGTCTTAAGGTAATTATTGCAAATGTGTATATTTGTATATGAAGCATTTGTATCTTATAATTTATTAACAATGAAATTTGTATGTTAATTATTTAATATATGTAAATTTTTCTCCTATATTCATATTATATTTTCCTTATTTCTTAATAAATAGTGTATTTTCTTGAGTGGGAACCAGGTTGCAACACTTGGGATCTTTGGGGTAAAAGTATTAGTAATGTAAACCCATTTTTTGGGTTTCATTATGGTAAGTAGAGGTAAATTTTGATTGATTAATGATACGGAATGAATGTCTAGTAAATGAAATTCAACTTATATATAAATATGTTCATAGATGTTGTAGAGTTTTAAAATCTACATTTTGCTATGTTTTGCTTCTAAGCATTTTGGTCAATATGCGACCTTGAATCAATTAAGTATCAGAATTTTATCAAGTTATGCCCATGCGTATGACACATGTCACCATTGTGGAATTTTGAAGATGCATAGTGATGAAGGAATTCAGAGATAGCACGGAGTTGCCATGTGGTGTCTACGGAACAAGCCAGGAGTCATCATTCAATTTGCTCGCAATGCTCCATGTATTCTCTGCAGGTTTCTTTTAAGAGTCTTGAGTCTTAGTGGATGGTGCCATGTGTCAAAAAGGTGGAGATTCAAAGGGAAACATCTCGTGGAGGTATCAAAAATGCCCACCAGCTCGCCGTGTGTCCTTTTATGCATATTGTAGAGCTTGCCATGCATTCCTATGTCTGGGCTTCCTTATTAGTCTTTACATGTTTTAGGGTGACTTATGAACATGGTGGGACCCAAGCTTCAAAATTAGTAACAAGCCGCAGATGATGATACGTGTTGGCACGACAGATGTTTGGTTGGGAAGTTCTGGTAAAGTTTTTGAAAATAGTGTGAAGCCACCACATATCTCAGTTTTGACACTTGCAGGGCCTGCCATGTTTTATGAGGAGGTTAAGTCTTTTGAAAAGTTAGAAGCCGCGAGGGATAGCATGTGTCGGTATGGTGCATGTTTAAGGAAGAATTTGAAAAGGGGCTTGGAGGGAGAGTGCTATGACACCACATATATTATTTTGAAGCCAGTGGATGGTGCCACCTGTTCCAATGTTATTTGATGCATCTACTGACCAATAAAGCTGTAGAGAATGGGCGGGAAAATATCTAAAGACTCAGAGTGTTGGTTATAAGGAGAAGAGTTAAAGTAGACATTTAGAATCAAAAGAAAATCTTAAAGGTATGGGCCTTCAACGACATCTCCAGTTAAATGCCAGTTCTATTTTCGCAGGCAGTTGGATGCATAGTTGTCATCTAGGTTTAGAGCTTAATTTTCACATTATAAATAAGACATTTTGTAACAGAAACATATATAGAGAAAATATTCAGGAGAAATATTGGTAATAGAGTATTTTGTGCTGTTGAAAAGGATATATGATTTTACCTTTACAGTTGTTTTCCAAAAATAGAGACACTGTGTATTTTTGCATAATCTTTGCCTTGTATGCTTTGTTCAAAAATAATGAGAAGAGACTTATGTACTGTGTATTCTATGATGTTTTCTAAGTCATTTTGGCAAAATCTTTGAATGTAGCCTTTGAATAAGATCCGTTATATATTTTACTTCTGTTAATCATGCTTGTAGCTCTATAACTTAGCAGAGATTTTTATGATTTAATCATTGTGCTTATTGAGGAATTAAGATATATCTTTGGCGCATCACCTTGGGAGTTAGATTTATAATTGTATCTGCAATCTTGTTTTTTCTACCCTTTCCCAAACCCCATTGAAAAGGAAAAGCTAGCTTCCATAGAATCTAGAGGTCATTTTGAGAGTCATCCCATGTTCTCAGAATTTCCCATGTTGGTGGTGGAACCCATGTAATTTTATACATCAACAGTTTTTGGCATGTTGGTGGGACATTTTGTAGATTCTTCATCAAAATCATATGAGCCAGGGGCCAGGAAGGAGTCAGACCTATGGACCAACAACAAGAACACAGTCAACTGCTAATTTGGGAATCTTATTACCCCCGTTAGTAGCTACTCCAAGAAGAAGTGTAAATTCACTAGCAAGAGTACCTAGAATAGCTATGAAAATACTTACCCTTCCTCCTCTACCATGGAATTTTGCAAATTGGAACAACAAGAGTCCCCTTATCCTTCCAATGCTACCAAATACTTGGGATCCAATTCTTGCCAATGCTTTGAAAGCATTGCCTAAATTTAGTGGGGAAGAGTCCAAGACTCCAAGAGAACACCTCCAAGATGTGTCAGATGTGTGTTCCGTACATGTCATCATAGAACAAAATGTTACTATCAGATTGTTAGTTGCTTCTTTCAAGGGAAATGCTCTAGATTGGTATAGGTCTTTGACCTCAAATTTAATATCTACTTGGGATCAGCTCGGAGATGCTTTCTTTGCAATATTTAGTGAAAAGGGTGATAGATCATCCCTATTACAACAATTGATCACCATAAAGAGAGCGCTTCAAGAAGCCATAACAGATTTCAACACTAGATTTGAAAAGACCTAGAATAGAATCCCTACCACAGCTAGGCCATCAGCAGGTATGGCAATCATATTTTATCTTAAGGCTTTTAATTCTGATATCTTAGTAATGATTTAGTCCCTAGGAGGTCAGGCCCTACTAGTAGCATATGAATTAGCTGTAAGAGCTGAGAATAGCCTAATAGATACTAGAAAATTACCTCTGAGGCCTCCCATGCCTACGTTCCTAGAGATTTCTATTCCCCTACCACAAGAAGCTCCTAATCCTCCATCTATCCTTGTGTCCATGTGCACTTTTTTGACACCTCAACAACCCACTACATCAACACTTTCTGCCCCTCCATCTGAAATGGATGATGTCAAGAATATTCTTAGGACCTTTTCAAATAAAATTATTAATCTCAAAAGGAAACAATCTTCTTATCCAAAACCTCCTTACTAGGGATTCCAAGGTAATGGGCCTCCATACCAGCCAAGCCAATACTAAGGGGCTCAAAGATCAAATAATCCTCAACCTTTGAACCAGTTAGTTATAGTACCCACACCATTACAAGTTATCCTAGCTAACCCAGGTAGAGAAATGGTCCTTGGACAAAATAACCTAGCAGAAGATGCCAATGCTTGGTGTTTCCCTTGCAATAATACCCATATGCCCAAAGATTGTCCTAGAGGCAATTTGTAGTAGAAGATAGTAGAGCAAAGAAGAATGGAAAGTCAAGATGTTGTGTCTAATGCTCCTCCATATTAGTCACCTGGTGTTCAAAATGTAGTGATGGTGGCTCAAATGCAAGGAATGTCCATTGAACAAGAAGAAGAAATTGCCCCAGAGCATGCTTTGTTCTCATGGATTGAAGAAGAAGACTCAGTTTTCATAAATGAAGCATCTACCTCCAAGAAGCCATTGGTATAGTCTAATTATTTGACCAGTTCAAAGAGAAGGATGGTTGACTAGCTTGAGGCCATCAATAATGAAGCAGTTGGAGTCCCTTCATTCCAAAATCAATATACCCCCATTTCAAGACAGGAGGCACCTCTGGCATCTCAGAATCAAGGAGTCTCCAATCAAATGATGGAAAGATCAAAATACCCCTACTATCCTAAGACACATATGCTTAGGCCCATGAATGTGGTGGAATAGTTAAAGAAAACCACTGCACATGTGTCAATATGGGATATGCTGGCTATCCCTAAGCAGACGATGTTATTACAGGAAGCATTGCAGACTCAGGCAGATCCCAAAGCTGTTGATACAAAAGGAGGAGGTATGAACACATGAAAGACTCAAAATAAAGAAGCTCCACCTTAGCAGACTGCCATTCTAATAAGCACCACACTAGTGGTAAGTAAGCCTAAGCCAAACCCATTTTATTTAACCCTAATAGTGGGGAAGAAACTATTACATAACTCAATGATAGACTTAGGAGCTAGTGCCATAGTCATGCCTAAGCAAGTAGCTGATGCTTTAAAAATAGAGTATAAGCCACTAGCTAAAGGAGTTATGCAATTAGATGGAAAGTCCATCCAAACCATATGGATCATCAAACAACTCCCATTACAGCTATACACTTGTCTAAATATAATTGTCTTGCAAGATGTTGTAATAATTGATATTCCCCCAGTCTTCAGACTATGCCTATCTAGATATTTCACTGCTAAAATAGGAGGGTATATGTCACTTGATTGGTCACATTTAATCTTGAGAACTAAATATGGAACAAAGATGAAGGTCCTGTCTGAGCCCCTATCTAAATAACATATCACTGAGGAACCATCTCCAAGAATTGAAACATCTCATGCTATGATAAATAGAGAATACAGAGCTTTTATTGAAGATATAGGGGAATGGACTGAATATGATCAAAAGGAAGAAGAGAACAATTAGCTGATGTCCATGATGCAGAGTGACCCATATGGTAATTATGATTCTACTGGTTTGGGGACTTATGTGATCTTTGAAGAAGGTCAAGAAATACCAAATATAATGAGTCAAGAGAAAGCTGAAAATGAAGATTCAAATAAAGACTCTGAGAGCTAGACCTTAAAATTTGATGGAGCCAAGAGCAAGAATGGCATAGGAGTAGGTATCTATCTTACCTCTCCAAAGGGAGAAAAGATTCTCAGAGCCATACGCTTCTAGTTCACTTCCACAAATAATGATGCTAAGTATGAATCTTTGGTACATAGTCTTATTCTAGCCAAGAAAAAAAGGAATAAAAAACCTAAGAGTCATAGGTGATTCAGAGCTGGTTGTGAAACAAATCAGATAGAAAGTTGTGGCAAAAATGTGAGAATGAGGTCTTATCACCACAAAATATGGGACTTGATCAATGGTTTTGATGCAAGTTTAATATAGAAGTTGTACCTAGAGCTCTAAATACTGAGGCAGATAGGATGACACAAGTTGGCTCTCAGTTTGACCAAACAAGTGATTTCTTATCAATAATGAAGTAGTGAAAGTCATTATTAGACCCACAATCCCTGACAATGTTCAAAACTGGCAAGTTTTTGACAACGACCTTCAAGTACTTCTCTTTTTGCAGCAATCTGAAGAATTTGCTGATCAGTTACAACCTAAGATTGAGGAAGCATCTAAAATCTAATAAGCTTCCAAGGGGGTTAATAACATTGGAGAACCTATTTGATCTAGATGATGCAAACTTAGATAAGAGGAAGTTCATAGCAAGCAAAGAAGATTATTCTGAAATTCAGGTTAGTGAAGGAAGGAAGCTGAAAGTAGGTAATGATACTACTTAGGAGGAAAGAGATAAGTTGATTTCCTTATGCAATAAATATGATAGGGTGATTGCATGGACCTATGATGACCTCCATGGTTATAATAGGGAGATTATCCAACATACCATAGAACTTGCTGAAGGATCAAAGCCTATCCACTAGAAATAGAGATCAATGAATCCTAGGATAGAACCTTTAATGGTGGATGAGTTACAAAAGCTTCTTGAGTCTAAAATTATTTTCCCAATCAAGCATTCAAGCTAGGTATCAAATTTAGTGCCAGTAAGAAAAAAGAATGGAGATATTAGGCTCTGTGTGGACTTCAAAGACTTGAATAAAGCTTCTTTAAAGGATCATTATCCTCTGCCATCTATGGAGCAAATCTTAAAAATAGTGGTTGGGTTAGAAAGATTTTCTCTACTTGACGGTTTTTTAGGATATAATCAAATTTGGCTGGCGAATGAGGACTAGCACAAAACAACGTTCACAACCAAATGGGGAACCTTTGGTCTCTCAAATGCTAGTGCCACTTTTCAGCACGCTATGGATATTGAAAGGAAGCAAGGTACGCAGACTACGCTTCCTACACTGATCTGATGAGGAAAGACTTATGCAAATTTGTTTTACAGTTACAGATTAAGATGCACATTAACAAAAAATGATAACAATTTCCAAATGCAAACACAAAACTCACAACACAAGATATACATGGGGAAAACCCTTTCAGGTAAAAAACCCCACACTCCAAAGCCGCCCAATATATTATTGAAAAATCATGAAGATTACAATATACTTGTAGAGAAAGATTTTATAGGAGTGTACCTAACCAAAGATCCAGGAGGTCATTCGACATCTATAAGATTCTACATACAACCTCCATCTCAAGTTCCTGATATATAGGAGATACAATACAACACACGACCAATGGTAATTACAAAACCATGAGTTTAAACCACCCAAAAGTGGCACACAAATTATCTCCCAATCAAAAATGCCTCGTGATGTGCCAAACGACACACCACCATGTGTAACTCTCCCCTTTACAGCTCTATTATGTTTCCAACATGTTTTTACATTTCCCAAAACAGAAGGTCCAACTTTTGGAGGCCATAACTTTTGATCCAGGTGTCTGATTGATGAACCGTTTTATGCGTCAGAGAGCTCGTAAAGTACTCTATTACCCTGTAACGCTCTTCTTTGGTTATAAATTTTTTTGGGCCATTTAGAGAAGTTTTAATACCTGAAAATTGAGTTTGGAACTTTTTCAGTAGTTTCAAAAAACAAAAACTTTAATATCTTGCGATCCAGATATGATCTTGAGATGTAACTCACCCGAGATGTTCACTTAGTTCTTCCACACCTTCTAGAAACAATTTGAGGTCAATCCAAGCTCAAATGAAGAACTTACTAAAAATAGTAAGTCTCGCTATTTCTCACTCTCTTGGAAACTTTTGGAAACTTTGAAAGTTCCAGACCACTATCCAAGATAATGGGTATCCAAAAAGACCAAAATTGGGAAGAACAGTAAGATTTCAAAGTTGCAAGGTTGAGACACCTTTCCTAAAATTCTCGCACTTTTCAAACACCTTGCAAGAGCAAAGGGAGTATTAACACCATGATTTAATTACTAGGGGTCGTGAGGCCCATAGACTCTAAACACCATCTAAACTTTCTATGCTCACATGTTTTGTCAAGGAATCTGCAACATTCATCACAGTTTTAACTTTTTCCATGTTTAGCTTCCCATCCTCCACCATGTCATGAACAAAATGATACTGGACATCAATATACTTAGTCCTTGCATGGAAAGTAGGATTCTTTGCCAAACATATGGCACTCTAACTGTCACAACAAATAGTAATTTTCTCTGTATCAAACCCAGCATTAGAACACAATCTTTTAAGCCAAATGACTTCTTTACAAGCATGAGTTGCTGCCATGTACTTAGCTTTAATAGTCGACAAAGTGACCACAGGTTGCCTCTTACTCATCCAACTAATAGCACCACCAAACATAGTGAACACATAAGCACTACTGGATCTCTTGCTGTCAATGTCATCTACCCAATATGAATCCACAAATCCATGATTACAAAGTGAATGCTGAGGTCCTGTAGGATAACCATGATAACATAAGGAATACTTAGAAGTACCCCAAAAATATTTGAACACTCTCTTTACTGCATCCCAATGTACCTATCTAGGATTACCCATAAATCGACTAAGGACTCCCACTGCTTGGGCAATGTCTAGTCTTGTGCAAACCATCACATACATCAAATTGCCAACCACACTAGCATAAGGAACTCTGCTCATATCCTCTATCTCAGAAGGAGACTTTGGACAATCTTCAACAGATAACTTTGTCCCCATTGTAACAGGAATAGTCAAAGATCTGCAATCCATCATGTTGAATCTCTCCGACATAGTCTTAATATACTTACTCTGGCCTAACCAAAGTTTTCTATTTGTTCTGTCTCTTCTGATTTCCATTCCCAGAATGTATCGAGCTGCCCCTAGATTTTTCATCTCAAATTGTGCTGACAACCGTTACTTCAAACTAGAAATCACACTTTTACCATTCCCAATGAGTAACATATCATCAACATACAATGCAATAATGAGAATGTGATCATTGTCAACCTTGTAGTAAACATAATGATCTGATTTCTATCTCTGAAATCCAATACTCAACACAAAGGCATCAAACTTCTGGTACCACATCCTAGGAGACTGTTTCAAACCATACAAAGACTTTTTCAACTTGCAAATTATATTTTCTTTACCTTTCACAAAATAGTGCTCTGACTGTGACATATAGATTTCCTCCTCCAAGTCACCATGAAGGAATGTTGTTTTCACATACATCTGTTCCACTTCTAGATCCTACGCTATTGCAAGAGATAACATGAACTGAATAGATGTCAACTTTGCAATGGGAGAGAAAATCTCACTATAGTCAATTCCCTCCACTTGAGAATACCCCTTCGCAACCAGTCTAGGCTTATATTTCTCAGCACTACCATCTACACCAAATTTCTTTTTGAACACCCATTTGCATCCAATAGGTTTTCATCCTTTAGGCAAAGGCACCAAGTCCCAAGTATTATTCTTTTCCAAAAAAGCCATCTCCTCTTCCATGGCCTCCTTCCAGGAACTTGCATCTTTCATACCCATAGCCTCTTTCACAGTTCTAGGCTCATCAGTGTTAGAAATCAAAGCAAAATTACAATTGGAATCATGCAATGAATAACCAAACCTATTAGGTTGCTTCCTTATCCCTGTGGACCTCATAAAAGGTTGAGGTTGAGGTTCTTCATCTTCCCCTAAAATTTTAGAGCTACTAGAGCTCTCCTCATTATCAAGTCCAGTAGATGTATTTGGTTCAACTTTCTTAGGGGTGGAAGGAAGCTGAACCACATCATCTTTCTTCTCTTCTTTCTCTGGCTACAAGATGACTGAAGAAGGATTGAGCTCTCTGAAGATCACACTTCTACTATACAGAACTCTCTCAGCTGCTGGATCCCAAAGCTTGTACCCTTTCACACCAATGCCATAACCGATAAAGATACACTTTACAACCTTGTTCTCCAACTTAGACCTCTTCTCCTTAGGCACATGTGCATATGCCTCACAACTAAATACTCGAATGTGTCTTAATGAAGGCTTTTTACCAGACCATGCCTCCATAGGTATCTTATCAATGAGCAGTGATGTAGGAGAGTTGTTAACCAGGTAACAAGTGGTAGCAACAGCTTCAGCCCAGAACTTTCTTTCAAGACCGTCTCCACTTAGCATACTCCTTGCCCTCTCCATCAATGTTCTATTCATCCTCTCTGCAACTCCATTCTACTGAGGGGTATACAGAGTTGTCTTGTGCCTCTCAATCCCCTGTTCTTTACAGAACTTGTCTAAATCTACTAAACAGTACTCACCACCATTATTAGTCCTCAAACACTTAATCTTTCTATCCTTCTGATTCTCTACAAGAGCTTTGAACTCTTTGAATCTATTAAAGACTTCAGATTTACTTCTAAGAAAATACGACCATGTCCTTCTACTATAATTGTCAATAAATAAAACAAAGTAAATAGATTTTGAAATCAAAGGAACATTAACAAGACCAAACACATCAAAATGAATCAAGTCCAACACCTCAGAAGATTTGTAAGAACTGGAATAAAACTGAACACGGTTTTGTTTTCCATAAATGCAATGTTCACAAAAATCAAACTCAAGGTTACAATCATTCATACCCTCAATAAGATTCTTATTCTTCAGGGTCCTTAAACCCTTTTCATCAATGTGAGCAAGCCTTTGGTGCCATAACATTATCTTCTTAGCTGGAAGTTTCATCTCCATAGAATGAGCACCCTTGGGTACCCAGAAAGCATTACCATTGGAAGATGATGCAACAATCTTCTTCACTGCTGGTTCCAATGGTGAGGATGAAGACTTTGAATCTCTCTTCTTCGAAATAGAGGCAATATTGCACTATACTGCACATGTGTCAAGCTAAAACAGAGTGCCAATCTGAACACCCTTAGCCAACACCATAGATCCTCTAGTCATCTTGCATCCTCCATTTGAGAAAACAACCTGCACACCCACATCATTCAATTTACTTACAGAAAGAAGGTTTCGTGTCAAACTAGGGATATGCAAAACACCATTGATTCCCTTTACTCGTCCATCAAGGAATCGAATCAAGACTCTTCCATGGCCGATAATATCCATGTGAGAATCATCACCCAAGTACACTTTCCACCATCATATTCTTCATACTTTGAAAACTAGTCTTGATGTGAGGTCATGTGAAAAGATGCACCAAAGTCAATAAGCCACACATCCTTAGATGCATGCATTGCCAAGGCAGTGACAAAAGCTTCTCCTTCATCTTGAGAGGACTTGTCAGAATCCAAATCATTGTTCTTCTTCTTTTTCTTTTTCTCTTCCTTGTACTCCTTGCGGAAGTGACTAGGTTTGCCATAGTTCCAACACAAGGCCTTGGACTTTTCAGGAGACTTAGATCTTCCATGGGATTTGGATCTTCCTTTTTCTTCCTTCTTCTTATCCTTTTCTTTCCCTTCTCTTTAGATCTATTATGAACTGCAAGAGCCTCCTTAGCCGATTCAAAAGTCTTTCTCTGCATCTCTTCAGACAATAGTGAATAAACCACATCTTCCATCTTGAAGGTGGAAGTGGTACTCCCAATGGCCATAACAAGGTGCTCCCACAAATCTGGTAAGGAACATAGTAATGTCATACATCGATCCTCCTCCTCCATCTTCACACCAACAGAAGTCAACTGGGCAACAAACATATTGAATGTATTTAGGTGATCAGTGACAGATCCTCCATCTTCCATCTTCAGAGAATATAATTTCTTTCATAGGAATAACTTGTTCACCAGGGATTTAGCCTAATAAACATCTCCAAGCTTCTTCCAAAGATCCTTTGTAGTCTTCTCTTCATGGATATTTAGGAGCACTGAATCAGCCAAATAGAGCCTTATCAAACCCTTAGCTTTTCAATCTTTGAGATCCCAATGTTCTTGAGACATTGCCACTGGTTTTGTACCAGATATGGCTTCCCATAAATTGTTATATACAAGCATGTCCTCCATTTTGAGTTTCCACAACTCGAAATTAGTACCATTAAACTTCTCTATCTCAAACCTCCCAGATGTGCTCACCATGTCTTACCTGCAACAAAGATTTCAAAATCCTCTACATAAACTCCCACTCAAATGAAGATCAGCTAAAAAAACCCTGTATCCAACAACTAGAACCAAAGGTGATCAGGGTCTGATACCAACTGGAAGGAAGCAAGGTACGTGGAATACGCTTCCTACACTAATCTAATGGGGAAAGACTTATGCAAATTTCTTTTACATTTACAAATTAAGATGCACATTAACAGAAAATGATAACAATTTCCAAGTGCAAACACAAAACTCACAACACAAGATATGCGTGGGGAAAACCCTTTCAGGTAAAAAACCCCACACTCCAAAGCCACCCAATATATTATTCAAAAATCATGAAGATTACATTATACTTGCAAAGAAATATTTTACAAGAGCATACCTAACTAGAGATCCAGGAGGTCATTCGACATCTATAAGATTCTACATACAATCTCCATCTCAAGTACCTGATATATAGGAGATACAATACAACACACCACCAACAGTAATTACAAAACCATGAGATGAAACCACCCAAAAGTGACACCCAAATTATCTCCCAATAAAAAATGCCTCATGATGTGCCAAACCACACACCACCATGTTTAACTCTCCCCGTTACAGCTTTATTATGTGTCCAACACGTTTTTATATTTCCCAAAACAAAAGGTCCAACTTCCAGAGGCCATAACTTTTGATCTGGGTGTCCAATTGACGAACCATTTTATGCGTTGGAAAGCTCGTGAAGTGCTCTATCACCTTGTAACCTAATTTTCTGATTATGACAATTTTTGGGCCATTTAGAGAAGTTTTAATACCCAAAAATTGAGTTTAGAACTTTTTCGGCAGTTTCAAAAAAATAAAAACTTCAATATCTCGCAATCCAGATATGATCTTGAGATGAAACTCACCCGAGATGTTCATTTAGCTATTCCACACCTTTTGAAAAAAAATTGACGTCAATTTGAGCTCAAACAAATAACTTACTAAAAACAGTAAGTCTTGCTATTTCTCGCTCTCTTGGAAACTTTTGGAAACTTTGAAAGTTCCAGACCACTATCCAAGATAATGGGTATCCAAAAAGACCAAAATTGGGAAGAATAATAAGATGTTGAAGTTGCAAGGTTGAGACACCTTTCCTAACAGATATAGCATTTAAGGGACTTATAAATAAGATCATTCTGATTTATTTAGATGATCTCACCATATTTACAAAAAATGCCAAAGAACACTTTGAGCATTTAGAAGCTATTTTTTCAGAGGTGCCAAGAGTTTGGGATTTCTTTAAATCCTTAGAAGTGTGTTTTTGTTGTACCCCGAGGGAGACTTCTAGGACATATTATTTCAAAAGATGGAATCTCTATTAATCCAGAGAGAGTCAAAGCCATACTAAACTTATCCTTACCAGTCAATAAAAAGCGAGTCCAATCCTTCTTAGGAAAGATCAATTTTGTCAGTAGATTCATATATGATTTTGTAGGGTTAATCAACCCCATTACTCTAATGTTGAAGAAGGATTTAACCTTTAAGTGGACAACTGAAGGGAGGCAGGCTTTTGAAGAAATCAAGAAAGCTATCTCAACTGCCCCAGTACTGCAAAATCCTGATTTCTCCAAACACTTCATAATATATGTATATGGAGGCAAAAACAACATCGTAGCCATCCTAACTCAGAGAGATGATAAAGAAGGAGAACATCTAGTGGCATTCTTTTCTAGAACATTGAGAGAGTATGAATCCAGGTATAATTTTGTTGAAAAGCAAGCTTATGCCATAGTTAAAGCACTTAAGAAATTTAGACACTTGGTAACAGGGAATAAAATATTGATACTAGTAGCTCATTCAAGTGTGAGAGAATACAAAATGGAGGGTGAAATTACAGAAAAAAGAGCTAACTAGATAACCAAAATATTCAAGTATGATGTAGAATTTAGGCCTACTAAATTAGTTAGAGGAAGAGGGCTCTGCCAATATATTGTTCAAGACATAGAAGCATCAATGTTGAAAGAAACAGAGGAAGAAACAATGTTAAAACTTCAGGAGCCTGATCAAGACTCTTGGGTATCTAATAGGATACAGTTTATAAGAATCAGTATTTTCCCTAAGATGCTTTCTCCTGACAAAAGAAGATACTATCGGAAATAAAGAATTAATTTTGTCTTGATTGATCACATGCCTTTTAGAAAGCATTTTGATGAAATGTTACTAAGATGTGTTGAAAATGATGAAGCTCAAGATACTACATGAGTTACATTATGGAAAATCAGGAGGACACTTTTCAGCAAGGACTACTTCTATCAAATTTACACAAGCTGGGTATTATTAGCCTATATTATTCTGAGATTGCCATCAAATGGTTAAGGAATGTCAAGCCTGTCAATTTTATGTTGGGAGAAGGAGAAATGCAACTTTGCCTTTGAATCCTATAGTTATAGAAGAGCCTTTTGCATAGTGGGTATTAGATTTCATAGGTATGATTAATCCAATCTCTAGTTCAGGACACAAGTGGATCCTCATCACCACTAACTATTTTACCAGATGGAGTGAAGCCGTCCCACTTAAAGAGGCCACCAAGAATGTTATTCTAGATTTTATGGAAGATATAACCACTCATTTTGGCCCTCCCCACTCCATTATATCTGATAAAAACAAAGGCATTCTAGGCTCAAAATTATCTGAAGTTTTCTTCAAAGAATGGTATATACTTAAAGACTTCATCCATTTATTATCCACAGGGAAATGGTTTAGCATAGTCAACCAATAAGAACCTAATTAGACTTATAAAAAGGATGGGAACTGATCACCAAAGGGAGTGGCATAAGCATCTCAAAATAGCATTATGGGCTAATAGAATCACACGAAAGCAAGCAATGAAGATATCTCCTTACAAATTAGTCTATGGCAAGAGTGCGGTTATGCCATTAACTATGGAAATTCCTGCTCTACAGATGGTTAAATGAATGGAAATTGAAGAGAATGGTCTGATGTAGGTAAGACTTGCAAAGTTATTGGAAATTCAAGAGAAGAGAGAATCAACACATGAATCCCTCATGAACTATCAGTAGATTGGAAATTCAAGAGAAGAGAGAATCAACACATGAATCCCTCATGAACTATCAGTAGATTGTAAAGAGTTGGTTTGACCAAAAGACTTCTGAAACACATTTTGAGATTGGATCTTTGGTTTTGAAATGGGATGAGAGGGCTTCTAAACTAGGACATCATAGAAAGTTTGATTCGTTATGGATTGGTCCTTTTAGAATCCGTGCCTACAAGCAGCATAACGTATATGAACTAAAGACTATGGAGGGAGAATCTAAAGAGATTCCCATCAATGGGATCTTTTTGAAACATTTCACATAGTTTAAAATTCCCTCATGTACCATAGCTAGTGATTTTATGTTTGTTTCCTTCTTTGTTTCCTTTTCTACTTTCCTAAAAGTGTTCTTGTAATACGCATCCTCAGCACATTGGTCTCTATGCCTCGTATTTCTCCTTCCTCTAAGCTATTAAAGTACATGTACTTCAAGGGTGATAGCTAATCATTATTAAAAGATCATCGTCATTAATGAGAAGTGTCACGAAATCTTGTTAGATTTAAAATAAATACTAACTGTCACCTTGGTGCGTATCTTGAGTCATTCATCACCATTACCCATTTAATGCCACATGAATTCTTCTAACAAGGTTGAGAGTTAAAATGCCTTTTTTCCATTTCATTTGCCATTTCATTACTTCTGAAGTCTTTCTAAAATTCCTTCTGTCTATTCTCTTTAAGCCTTTAGTGTGAATCCCAGTCATAGTAAAGATTCAAGTTTAGGTTTCTAGAGTCTGGGGTCCAATGTAGAAGATTGTAGAACAAGGAATCATGGAGGAAGAGCAACCCACCAAAGGGGTTGAACGGGAGGGTCTCATAGATTTATCAAAGAAGTTGAAGAAGAGTAAATTGTATGCATCAGCCAAAGGGCAGCCAAGAATCAATTGGCCTAGGACCAGGCCCTTAGGAAAGAGGAACACAGTTGACCCTTCATAAGTGGGGGACTACGCAAATGGAATTTTTGACCCTTGTGTTGCCAGGAATCCAAAAAACTTGAGGGAAGGAGTACACCAGAGATTTCTTCTATGAGCAAAGAAGGGAGAGTTAGAGACTTTTGGTATGAGAATTTGGACTTCCCAATTGGCCCAATTCATGGTCCCTGCTATTCATCTTTATCTCAAGTTAATTTGGTTGTGTGCAAACTTTATTGACCCTAGAACCTCAACAATTGAGAAGGATAACCTTATGCTCCAAATTACTCCTAAGGCAATTTGGGATATGCTACACCTATATTATGACTGTGAGGCTCATTTTTATGATATACTCAGAATGCAGAACACATGGCAAGGCATCCGCTCAAAGGTTGGTTTTCTAAATGCAGAGATGCACTTGGATGAAGATAATACTCATTTGCCTCCATTCCCTCTAACCTGACTCCGGTTCACCACAGATGTACATGATGCTTGTTCTATGTTGGCCTTCATTTTTAGACTAGATGATGATGCAAATGTACATGACTGGTAGTTGGCATCTATTTTTAGACTCAAGACCATGGATAAAACCATGCAATACAAATTTGATTTCATGGAGTATATTTCACAGGCCTTGGTTCAACAACTCACCAATTTCATGTCCATGCAAACTTTCAGGTACTCAGCATATCTCTTCCATCTAATTTTATATCAGAAACCCTAATTTTTTCAACAATATTTTTAGCTAGATATATATGACCCAGAGGTAGATAGTGGGAGAGCAACTCATGTGTCTTCATGGACTCCTATTCTTTTAGAAACCTTAGACCCATACGAGTTTGCAGAGTATTGTATAGCACCCATCTTTGAGCAATTGTATACTAAGGGTATTGAGCATAGAATGATAGATAGGACAAGGAGCTTTTTGACAAGTTCCAAAGTTCCTTGTCATTATTTCTTTAGGGCTCATTTTTCCATAATAAGGCTTCATGACGGTCATGCTTCCAAAGGTCTTAACTCCTAGGGTTGTGGTCTTGGAGGTTGCCCGCCAGCTATCCATAATTGACAATAATTTTGGAAACAAGTAGAGGAAAAAGAAATTTTATGATACCCCTTAGACTCAATTAGGAATCACAATTTAAATAAGAGAGAAATAGAGTATCTCTTACTAAATAAGCTTGCAAGTTATAGGTTTGTAATGATACAAGATCAATGGAATTATGATCCAGACAAGTTCCTGGCCTTTTGGATTTAGAAAAATGATGTTCGCACGGTTTTACTTCATGAGAGTTGGCTATTTTGGGAGCAACGTAGGTCTCCAAAAATGGATACTCTAAATGTCTATGTGGAACTGATGGATGTACATGTTGAAGCTCCTAAGCCATGGGAGACTTTTTACACTGTTATTCAAGATTATGACCCGAAGAAGCGCATGACTCATGGCTTGAGGCAAACTTTGAAGAATAAAGATTGGTTAGCTAAAAAAATAGCAACCTATTGTAAATATAGGTAGGAAATTTAGAGTCTACCAGAACTTTAGGGAAAGTTGCAAAAGATGAGGAGTGGGAAAGATTATGAGATAAATATCATATGACTCCTGTTTCCAGCCCTGACACAAGTAATTTACCGAGACATGAAAAAGAGATAGATGAAAGGGAAGAAACTATTGAACAAATTCCAATAACCACTTGGCCACCATCTCTTAGTGTTCTTGCACAGAAGAAGGTTACACAACCACCATCTCATGAGACCCAAATAGCTTTGGCATCAGGGGTCTTGGAGCAGCCACTTCAAAACAATCACCCATTTCAGTACAAGAAGCAATGTAGGAAGAAGATCCTAAAGACATAGTTAAGAAGCCTCTCAAGAAGAGGCAGAAGCTAAAGAAATATGCAGTGGATGAAGAGGAAGATATTATGGAGGGTTTAGAACAACAAACCCTTGCAATGAATGTGTCACTATAGGTAAGTATCTCTCCCCCCTTTTCTCTTTCTTAGTCTTGTTCTTCTTTAGGGGTGGCAACCCAAATCCCTCATATTTCCACATCTCCTGCCACCTTTGCTATGCCTTCACAATCTATTTCCTCTCTTGCCAGCCCATCAATCTTATCAATATCATAGGATTTTGGCTTACCTATGGTTTCCCCAACCATGCCAAGAAGAACCTTTTTCCAACCAGCCCCTAGCCAACAAATTGCCACTATACCCTATGGTCTTCTGCAAGGTTATCCCTTTGTTGGAGGATTAATAGCTTCTCCCCCTTCTTTTCAAAGTCAAGCAGAAGCAACTAGGAAAGCAAGGGAATATAGAAGAGAAAAGAAGAGGATGAAAGAGGGAAAAATCCTTGTTACCCTACATATGGAAACCTTCTTTGATCCAAGTCACTAGTCTCTCACCATTACTCATATTAGCCCCAATGTGGTGAAGCCTTTAGAGGAGATGAGGCTAGAAGATTATACCATGAATGCAGTGGCTATGGATTTGACCTAGTTTAGGCCTTAGGACAAGGTGGAGATGATGAATGAGACTTCTACAGCTATGACAATAGACTATTTGAAGGTGACAAAGAAGTTACAAAAGGTAGATTTAGACCTCACTAAAACAAAATCCACCATCAATTGCCTTATTGCTGAGTTAAAGGCAAAGGACTTGGAGATTGATAATTTGAATAAAGATATCTAGTCTACTGTATCGCTATAGGTGTACCAAGCATCTCAAGTGAATGTTACAGCCTGGCAGACTGAATTGACACAAATGAAGGCTACTACCAGTGCAATTCAACAAGAAAAGATTCTTGCAGAGAAGAAAGCCTAAGATAAGGTCCAAGAGGTATTGCATTTGCAGCAAAGTCTAAAGAAAGAGCAAGACCAGAGAAATACGTATCAAGCGCAATATATGGCTGAGTAGGAGAAGCTCAAACAATTGACCATTGAATTGCATCAGGGGCCTCAAAGCACTGGGGTCTTGGCAATGGTTAAAGAAATTTATGTATCTTCATGGCAGAGGATCTCAGATGAGGTCACACAATTGAAGCCTATTCTTAGTTTTCTCTTGAATGCCCAGTGGTTGTGTAAAAAATTTGAGTCTTCAGTAGAAGCTACCTTGTCATATGTTTCTCTGAGAGTTTTAGACTCTCAACTTTTATTATAGAAATTGTATGATGCCTCAGATGAATCCTTGCTAGTAGCAGGGATAGCAGACATAATTAATGCAGTAGAAAGGGTCAATGAAGTGTTGAGCTGTAATGAAGCTTCAATAACATGTAGAAACCTACTAAATGTTGTGAAAAAAGGTGTCAAAGAGATGAAGGAACATATAGAAATGCTGGTGCTAATGGGACTCCCATCCCCATTCCCTGATAATAGCACAATTTTAATGACAAATGAAATAAAGATACTAATTCTTTCAAAACAAGATGACCATACTATTTTCTAGAGTCTGAGTGATTCGTTGAGTGTTTAAGAGGTGGAGTCAGTATTGTTGCCAATGGCTCGGTTAGAATTCTAGTTGCATACAGTGATATAGATCCTGCAAACCATCTCTCATAAGGATATCATTGGCTTGGATTTAGCATTCCAAGCATTGTAGAAGAGAATGAGTTTATCTGATTCTGAGTGGTCTGGGTACTAGGCCACTTTGCAAAAGCTCTAAATCATTATTTTAATGTGGTGTGATTTTGGTTTTTTGTGTATCTTTTTGCATTTTTTTGGGTTCTCTCTATGCACACACAGAGTCCCAAGTAAGTTTCCATGAACTATAGAGTTTTAAACTCTACATTTTGCTATGTTTTGCTTCCAAGCTATTTGGTCAATATACAACCTTGAGTCAATTAAGTATCATTATTTTGTTAAGTTATGCCCATGTGTATGAAACATGTCACCATGATGGAATTTTGAAGGTGCATAGTGATGAAGGAATTTAGAGATAACATGGAGTTGCCATGTGGCATCTACGAAACAAGCTAGGTGTCATCTTTCAGTTCGGCCGCAACACTTCATGTATTCTCTGCAAGTTTCTTGTAAGAGTCTTGAGTCTTAGAGGATGGTGCCATGTGTCAAAATGGTGGAGATTAAAAGGGAAACTTTTTGTGGAGGTATCAAAAAAGCCCACCAGCTCACTGCTTGTCCTTTTATGCATATGGCAGAGCTTGCCACACGTTCCTATGTCTAGGCTTCCTTATTAGTCTTTACACATTTTAGGGTGACTTATGAATGTGGTGGGTCCCAAGCTTCAAAATTAGTAACAAGCCACAGATGATGATACGTGTCGACATGGTGGATGTTTGGAGGGGAGGTTCTGGTAAAGTTTTTGAAAATAGTGCAAAGTTGCCATGTATCTTAGTGTTGACAGTTGTGAGGCCCACCATGTTTTATGAGGAGGTTAAGTCTTTTGAAAAGTTAGAAGCCACGAGGGATACCACATGTCAGTATGGCATGTGTTTAAGGAAGCATTTAAAAAGGGGCTTGGAGGGAGAGCGCCATGACACCACGTATATTGTTTTGAAGCTAGCGAATGGTGCCACTTGTTCCAATGGTATTTGATGTGTCTACTGACCAATAAGGATGCAGAGAATGGGAAGGAAAATATCTAAAGACTCAGAGTGTCAATTATAAGGAGAAGAATCAAAGTAGGCGTTTAGAATCAAAAGAAAATCTTAAAGGCATGAGCCTTCAATGGCATCTCTAGTTAAATGCCAGTTCTGTTTTCATAGGTGGTTGGATGCATAGCTGTCATCTAGGCTTAGAGCTTTATTTTCGTACTATAAATAAGAAGTTTTGTAACAGAAACATATATAGAGAAAATATTCAGGAGAAATATTGGTAATAGAGTATTTTGTGCTGTTGAAAAGGATATATCATTTTACCTTTATAGTTGTTTTAAAAAATAGAGACATTATGTATCTGTGCATAATCTTTGCCTTGTATACTTTGTTCAAAATTAATGAGAAGAGACTTCAGTTCCGTGTATTCTGTGATGTTTTCTAAGTCATTTTGGAAAAATCTTTAAATGCAGTCTTTGAATAAGACTAGTTATATATTTTGCTTTTGTTAATCATGCTTGTAGCTCTTTAAATCAACAGAGATTTTTATGATTTAATCATTGTGCTTATTGAGGAATTAAGATATTTCTTTGGCACATTGCCTTGGGAGTTAGTTTTATAATTGTATTTGTAATCTTGTTTTTTCTACTCTTTCCCAAACCCCATTTAAAAGGAAGAGCCAGCTTCCATAAAATATTGAGGTCATTCTGAAAGTCATCCCATGTTCTCAGAATTTCCCATGTTGGTGGTAGACCCTATGCAATTTTATACATCAACAGATGTATTGTTGGAATTGTAAGTTTCTGTAATATTAATTAATGCTTTCTATCAAGCATGTATATTTATAAGTGCCTTAACCTACGATGATATTGACAAACTTGAGTGTTTGGTGTTGGTGTTGTCACTAGATTGTATGGGAGTTGGATGGATGGTTAATTGCTTGAGATTTGGGAGCTACTAGTGTGTGGGAGTTGTTGTGGTTGATTTGTATGATCTATGGTTTCTCTGTGTCAGCTATGATTGCTCTATGTGAGATGTGGTTGCTCTGTGTGTGTTATGATTTCTTTGTGTGAGCTATGATTGCTCTGTGTGAGGTATGGTTACTTTGTGTGAGCTATGATTGCTCTCCGTGAGCTATGATTACTTTGTGTGAGCTATGTTTCTCTGTGTGAGCTATGGTTGCTCTATGTGAGCTATGATTGCTCTGTGTGAGCTATGATTGCTCTATGTGAGCTATGATTGCTCTGTGTGAGCTATGGTTTCTCTATGTGATCTATGATTGGTCTGTGTGGGCTATGGTTTCTCTATGTGAGCTATGGTTGCTATGTGTGAGCTACTATTGTATGGGAGCTACTATTGTGGAAAAAGGGAGTTTTCTAAACTTTGATTATTCAAAAATATTGAATTCTCATAATTCTATAAGTTTCTTGATTAATTACATTTGTGGTATATGTTGGAGCTCCAGGTGGTTGTATAGGGGAGTAGATGGCCTGGGGAATGTATATCATGAAATTGTGTAAGATTTATTCTATGGCACTATAGTTCTATTTGGAATTAATTATCCTAATTCCATTGAGAGTTTACATGATGTATAGAATTGATATCCATGATGATTAATGTTAAGAGTTGTTATAAAAGAATATGTTATAATGAATTTGATTGTCAGTAATATATTGGTGATATAAATATGCTTCCAGGATAAGTTATCATGATATTACTAAACTCTAATGGAAAGAATGGTATTTTCTGATTATTGTGATTTTCTTGGGAAAGTTTTATGGGCTGAGCTGAGCTATGATAGCTAAGGTAAGAAAAATAATTTATATTTCTATCTTATGTTTTAAATGATTGTGGCAATTGAAATCTTGAAAGAAATCTATTTGTTATTGTTTAATTAATCAAGTTAGAATGATGAATTCTTACATGAGTTTTATTTTGTTATCTGGAAATTGGTGCTGAGATGGAAAATATTTTCTAGGAGTTGATGATTTCTAAAATGATATTGTTTTGGGAGTTGCTTATATTTGGGAGATTATTGTTTATGGTGTTTTGGGAGATTATTGTTGTTTATGGTGATTTGGGGGATTATTATTATTTATGGTGTTTTGGGAAAAAATATTATAAAATGAAAATTTGGGACATAATTTGTTTTTGGGAGTTTGATGCTTATGGGAGCAAATGATTTATTGTGAAAGAAAATGAGTTAAATTTGTGAATTACATTATTGAAAATGATATTGTAAGCTATATAACATCATGAATATCAATAAACTAGTTTCTATTATATTGTTCGAGGGTGGATTCTATTGGTCGAATCCTATGGTTGGGTGGTTGAGCAAATCTGGATTGTTACTAATTTTATGGTTGCAGATAATGTGAACTAATCTAAGTTGATATAATTTTGTATATACAATTTATAGACTAAATCTGTTGATGTGATAAGAAGATTACTATTGAAGAGTAAATTTGGATGATGACAAAAGAATATCTAGTCGACTTAGTAAATTATTTGATGAAAACTAACTTTTGTTGGAAGTATGAAGTTAGGAAATATGAATTTATCTTGATGACTTCCAAGAGGAAGTCCATTCCTAGGGGAAGAATGTAATGCCTAAACATTTTCTAATAATTTCTCTTGTATTTAATAAATTCAATTACGAAGAAGGTGATATAAGAATCTAGAAATAGAATATTTGTTTATTCATAAAATTATGTTTGTTCTAATCTATTTTTAAGAAAATAAGATATGTAGAGTCTCTCTCTCTCTATGGGAAGGTAAAGACTCATCTGATCAGTTTTAAAAGGTCAAGAAATCTTTGAAGAGGTATTCTTTTTAGGGAAAATGAGGGGAGAGGATACCAGAAGGATGGATGAAGAAGACATCGGTAAGGTAGAAGCTCTAGAAGTTTGAATTGAATTCACCAGTATATTGGTCACTTATTGGTATCAATCCTATGAGATTTGATTTTGTTGTAATATTGGATTGCATGTACTTGCTTATTTATCTATCTTGTCTATGGTCACATGTTTTTTTTGGTAGAAAGATTCAGGTTTCTATAACTATTTAAATTAATCTATAAACTCGTTGATTGTTCCTGTCGGTATATTCTTTGAACTTGCCAATTGTATTTGCTTGAAAGTTTCATAAGCCTCTTTACAATTATCATTATTTTCTCACATATCTTAGAGTATCCTTCTACAATTATCATTCTTCCTAAATAGTCTAAATTTGTACATTGAGTAATGGACCACAATTCTTGAGGCAATCATCAACAACCATAAGATTCATTTAGACTATCAATATGTGCATACCCTGTAATCTTTGCATACCATGAGATGAATTTACTATGATGTATATTGTCAACCATTCATGTGCCTTGTGCATGCTTCCTTTTGTTTCATACATGACTGCTAGGGCCATTGCAATAGCATGTCCATCTGCTAATTCATTCATTTTGGCGCTATAAGACTTATGATGACAACTTTAGAACCTTTCATTTTGGTGTGCCTTTTTACAATTGTGTAGTGGGGTTTTGTCAGCATGCATACTGTTACAAGTATGGCCCTAAACGATGTTGTCATTAATGTCAACATACTCTTGTTGCATTGATGTCAAGAATTGGATGAGTTATGTGCTGAGGATATTGAGAAAATTAGCCCCATCAGAAATAGACAAGAACAGTCAAGACAATGAAGTTCTCTGAAGAAAAGATCCCATACAGTTGAAGATTAGAGTATGCACATCAAAGGGTTTATAGATATGTGTCTAAAGGTTCTCCAGTCAAGATTTTAGAGGTTCACATGAAGATTTGAAGAAGTTATGGCCATATGAGTAAAACTTGTTCTGGCAGCTGTTCAGTGGTGACATAGTGGCACAAATAGGTCCGGTGAGATCCGAAAATGCAATATCATGCTCTGCAGATCTGGTGACATGTTTGGGGAGCTAATTTAAATTACAACTTAGTTGGCTTGTGGTTTGGAGGTTTGCAAGTGATCCTTCCAGTGTGACAGTAATGACCAGCTGTGTTCTTGAGGTTCTAGATGAAGATGCAAATGATTTTAGTAAGCAAAAGTGGTGCAGATGTTCTTGGCGATTCAAGAAATCTTGTGGAGGTCTCTAGTTTGTGTCTAGTTCATTTTGTTGGTCCGCATTGAAGATTGAGCTTGTAATTGGAGATTTACCTTTGGTAATGGTGTTCTTCCTAGTCTTGGCTGACCAGATGATTTGCACATATTGTGGATAATCTTGAAGATGTTTTGTGAAGCATGGCATGTTCCTTGAAGAAGATTGAAGTTCAAGCAATGCGTGGTTAACAATATAGTAATGCGTAAGAAGTTTTTGTAACAAGTCAAGTTGTCTTTTTGTGAATGCTTGGTAATAAAATAAGTGTATGTTGTGCTGACTTTATTGATCATTCCAAAGTCGATGTCATGTATAAATAAGAGTTGCAAAGTCATATCAAGAGGTATCTTGTGTGGTCATGGTAAGAAGGTGGTAAGAGAGAGGAGTGAAAAGTAGAGAAGAGGTATTGAGCTTTAATGGAACTGACTCAAGCATAGTGAAGATGCTAACTTCCAGTTCAAGTTTGTAATATTTATTCTCTTCTATAGATAGTGTGTCTCCTATAGGCAGTGGGCCTCTTGTGAGTAGTGTGCTCAGGTAGTGAGCCCTAATTGGCAGGTGCCATTTTATTCTTCATATTCTTTTAATAGAGAACATAATCTTGGGTTAGTCACCTTGTGGTTTTTCCCTTAACTAGGTTTTCCACATTAAAATTTTGGTGTTATTTGTGTTAAGTTTGTTTTTTCTCTTGAATTATTGCATTATGCTTTCATGATTGAATCTTTGATATGTTGTTGAAATACAAGAAGTTTTTAAGTGAATAAGGAACAAACTTTTTGAGACAACTGATTCACCCCCCCTCTCAGTTGTCTGTTTTAAAATCAATAATTGGTATCAGAGCTAGGTTTCTCTAGAAGAAGCTTAACCACTTGAGGAGATCTAGGATGTCATCCTACAAGGATAGTCCAAGGTTTGATGGAACAAACTACACTCTTTGGAAAATCTGCATGGAATGTCACTTGCAATCCATGGGAGAGTAGTATTGGAACATGACTACAATTGAGTATATTCCTCCAAAGAATGGTCTGACAACTCTAGATGAAATTAGAAATACTGAAAATAATAGATTCAAGCTAAAGAAGCCCTACTAAGTGTCTTGTCTGATATAGAAGTGACAAATGTTATGGGATTGAAAACTGCTTATGAAATTTGGACAAAGCTGGAGATTCTACATGAAGGAGACAAATATATTAAATGTGCAAAGTTACAAAGTCTAAAAGGAAAGTTTGAAAGCCTGAAGATGAGTGAAGATGAAAATATCACTACATTTATGCCAAGGGTAAATGAGCTTGTCTATGGCATTAGATGTGCTGGTGGAACATTGGATGAAGATGAGATTGTTGCCAAAGTTCTCAGATCCTTACCTCCTGCTTACAAACACAAGGTTGTTGCTATTGAGGAATTCAGATCATTATCAAACATTAGTAGGGATCAATTAGTTTGAAAGTTAGCTGCATTTGAATTGGCTGAGTTTGGAGATGCACCTTCCAAGACTGAATCTGCATTCAAAGCTAGTGTGTCTACAAAAGGCAAACAAAGATATGATCCAAGAGAAAATTCCTCAAAGAAATCAACATGGTATGATAAAGAAAGAAATGATCTAGAAGAAGATGAGTTAGAAGCTTCACAACTTGAAGCCCTTATTGCCAAAAGATTGCCAAGAGGATCCAGTAAGTATAAAGGAAAATTGCCTTTCAAATCTTTTAATTGCAACAAGATTGGTCATTTTTCCTCAAGGTGTCTGGAAAGATTTTGAAGGCCTAACCCTAATAGATCAAGATTTCAAAAGAAGTGTTACTATGTTCAAGAAGATGATGATGGAGTAATAGATGATGAATCTGAGATAGGAACCAAATCTGGAAGTGATTGGGTGTTTATTGCCATCAAGGAAGAAGATCCAATGCCTATTTGAATCCACCAATCATAAGATAGAAAGGGGTCTAGCTACTTAGGTTGAAGAAAAGGATGAATTGGTTATTGACAGTGGATGCTCTCACCATATGACTGTCGATAAGAATAAGTTCATAAACCTAGAAAGATATGACTTGGTGGAGTTGTAAAATTTGGAGATAATTCTGCTGGCAGAATTAAAGGCAGAGGAACCATTTCTTTTGATGGAAAGAACAAAATCGGTGATGTTATATATGTTGAAGGTTCAAAGTATAATCTTTTCAGTGTTGGGTAGTTGGTAGACAAAGGTTATGATCTCTGGTTCAAAAATGGAAAATGCAAGATCTTTGAAAGCTCCAGAACTGAGATTGCATCTGGTACTCAGACAAAAGGTAACATCTTTCACTTGGTTGGTACTGGAAAAAGTTACTTATTTGTTCAAATTGATCAAAGTTGGTTGTGGCATAGGAGAATGTGTCATGTAATTTTGATAATATCATTAAGATAAGCAACACCCAGGCTATAAGAGATCTTCCAAGATTGGTGAAACCTACTAATAGCTTGTTCAAGGAATGTCAGTTAGGTAAGCAGAATAGAGTCTCATTCAAAAGTAAGGAACATTCTTCAACTGGATTGTTGGACTTGGCACACACTGATCTATGTGGTCCGGCAAGAATTAGGAGTCTACAAGAAGATAGATATTTCATGTTGTTGATTGATGACCACTCCCAGATGATGTGGGTGACTTTCTTGAAAGAGAAATCTGAAGCACTTGAGAAGTTCAAAATATTCAAGGCTATGGTAGAAAATGAAACTGGCATAAACATAAAATTCTTCAGATCTCACAAAGGTGGAGAATTCACATCCGGAGAGTTCATTGAATTCTATGAGAAACATGGGATAAAAAGATAGTTATCCACTCCAAGGACTTCATAGCAGAATGGAGTAGTGAAGAGAAAGAACCAGACCATCCAGGAAGCTTCTAGGACCATGATGATGGAAGAAAATGTTCCTTAGATCTATTGGAGAGAAGCTGTGAGCACTACTGTTTATACTCTTAACCGGGTACAAATCAGAGGCAAGACTGGTAAGACTCCTTATGAACTTTGGTTTGGCATCACTCCTACTGTGAAGTATTTTAGAGTCTTTGGTAGCAAATGCTATATCAAAAGAGATGAAGAACTTGGCAAGTTTGATGCTAGAAGTGATGAAGGAATATTCTTGGGTTATTCTACTCAAAGCAAATCTTAACGATGTTATAAAAAGAGATTAAGAAAGATTGCGGAAAGCACAAATGTGAAAGTTGATGAAGGTATGAAAAATCCCTCAAGGTATTGTGAGTATGAAGCTGATGATCAAAATGATATCTTAGACCAAGAAGAACAAGTCCAAACTCCATTCCAAATTTAGATTGATCTGAAAAATACAAAAACACAAGAAGAAGAGACAAGCCTGAATGAACCTATCCAAGAATTAGAAGTGCAAGTGATTCCCAAAACTCCTAGGTATGTAAGAATGAATCATTCTAAAGACCATATCATAGGAGATAGAAGTAAAGGTATTCAAACAAGAAGAAATATTGCTCAAGACTCAGTGAAGTATTATCTGATTTCAAAAGTTGAACCAAAAATAGTAAGTGAAGCATGCAATGATGAAAGTTGGGTTAAAGAAATGAAGGAGGAATTGATGCAGATTAAAAAGAATCACACTTGGGATCTTGTTCCTAGACCTAAGGACAAAAATGTGATTGGGATTAAGTGGGTCTTCTAGAACAAACTAAATGAAGATGGTGAGGTAATAAGAAACAAAGCTAGATTGGTCTATAAATGTTATTTTCAAGTAGGAGTTGACTTTGAAGAGACTTTTGCTCTGGTGACAAGGATTGAAGCAGTTAGACTATTTCTTGCCTTTGTTGCCTTCAAAGATTTCAAGGTATATCAGATGGATGTCAAGTCTGCTTTCCTAAATGGTGATTTAGAAGAAGAAGTATACATTGAGCAACCAGATGGATTTCAACTGTCTGATAATGGGGATATGTTCTGCAAATTAAAGAAGGCATTGTATGGACTCAAACAAGCCCCAAGAGCCTGGTATGAAAGGTTAGACAAACATCTTCTGAAAATTGGTTTCAACAAAGGTACTGCTGACAGTAATCTATATTTTAAGATTGATCATGAAAATATCTTGATTGTTGAAGTATTTGTTGATGATATTATTTTTGGAGGGAAGGATAGTATGTGCAAAATGTTTGCAAATCAAATGAAAAGTGAATTTGATATGTCTGTGTTTGGTGAAATGAATTTCTTCTTGTGTCTGCAAATCACTCAAACAAAGAAAGGAATCTTCATATCTCAGACCAAATATGTGAAAAAATTATTAAAAAAATTTGGGATGGAGGATTGAAAGGAAATGAATACTCTCATGACTACTGGATGTAAGTTGAGTAAAGATGTTGAATCTCCTAAAGCTGACTAGAAAACATATAGGTCTATGATTGGAGGATTGCTCTACCTCACTCAAACTAGACCTGACATTATGAATGTTGTTGGTCTTGCTGCCAGATTTCAAGTTGATCCTAGAAAATCTCATGTCATAGTAATCAAGAGAATTCTCAGATATTTAAAGGGAATAGTTGAATATGGATTGTGGTATCCCAAGGATCATGATTTCTCTCTTCATGCTTAACTAATGCTGAATGGGTAGGTGATGTGGATGACCGGAAGAGTACCAGTGGTGGTGCATTCTTTTTATGGAAAAGATTGGTTTCTTGGCTAAGCAAGAAACAAGAGGTAATATCTCTGTCTACTACAAAAGCAGAGTATATTGTAGCAGTGACCAGTTGCACTCAAGTATTGTGGATGAAGCAAATGTTAAGAGACATCAGAGTGGATTATGAAGAACCTATCACAATCTTCTGTGATAACTCAAGTGCAATAAACATATCAAAAAATCCAGTGTTACATTTAAAGACAAAACATATATCCATCAAGTTCCACTTTTTAAGAGCGTAGGTGAACAAGAATGAAGTTAGATTGGAGTTTGTGCCCTCAAAGGATCATATTGCAGACATTTTTACCAAACCTCTACCTAAGGACACTTTTGAGTATCTCAGGGAGAAGTTAGGGGTTATTACCCTTCCAGTTCTAAATTAAGGTGCACTGATGTGCATTTGTCTGGTGGATTTCATAGTCATATGTTATGATCCGGATTGATGCTAGAAGACTTCTACTCAGGGGGAGCAATCAGTATGATTTTGAAGCATGAGAAGTGGTTACAAGTATGTTCCCTTTGCCATTGATGTCAAAGGGGGAGAGAATTAATGTGAAAAACAAAAAGTGGTTGATAATCAAAGAGGGAGCAGTAGAGGAAGAGAAGACATGTGAATGATTGCTGGTGATAGGGGGAACTATGTCAGTTAGTAAAGAGAAGTTCTTGTCTTGATGGTTAAAATAGTTTTTCACATCATATGTTGCCATCAATGACAAAGGGGGAGATTGCTGAAAGTATGGCCCTAAATGGTGTTGTCATTGATGTCAACATACTCCTGTTGCATTGATGTCAAGAATTGGATGAGTTATGTGCTAATGATATTGAGAAAATTAGCCCCATCAGAAATAGAGAAGAACAGTGAAGACAGTGAAGTTCTATGAAGCAAAGATCCCAGACAGTTGAAGATCAAAGCATGTGCATCAAAGGGTTTGTAGATATGTGTCTAAAGGTTCTCTAGTCAAGATTTTAGAGGTCTGCATGAATATTTGAAGAAGTTATCACCATATGAGTAAAACTTGTTCTGGCAGCTATTCAGTGGTGACAGAATGGCACAAATAGGTCTGGTGAGATCTAGAAATGCAATATCATGCTTTGCGGATTTGGTGACATGTTTGGGAAGCTAATTTGAATTAAAAACTAGATTGGCTCGTGGTTTGGAGGTCTGCAAGTGATCCTTCTAGTGGGATAGTGATGACTGGCTGTGTTCTTGAGGTTCCAGATGAAGATGTAAATGATTTTAGTAAGCAGAAGTGGTACAGATGTTCTTGGTGATTCAAGCAAGCTTGTGGAGGTCTCTAATTCATGTTGTTGGTCAGAATTGAAGATTGAGCTTGTAATTGAAGATTTACCTTTGGGTAATGGTGTTCTTCTGAGTCTTGGCTGACCAGATGAATTGCACATGTTGTGGATAATCTTGAAGATGTTTTGCGAAGCATGGTGTGTTCCTCGAAGAAGATTGAAGTTTCAACTATGCATGGCTGACAGTATAGTAATGCGCAAGAAATTTTTGTAACAAGTCAAGTTGTATTTATGTAAATGCTCTGTAATAAAATGAGTGTATGTTGTGCCGACTTTGTTGATCATTCCAAAGTCGATGTCATGTATAAATAAGAGTTGCAAAGTTGTTTCAAGAGATGTCCTGTGTGGTCATGATGAGAAGGTCGTAAGGGAGAGGAGCAAAAAATAGAGCAGAGGTGTTGAGCTTTAATGAAACTGACTCAAGCATAGTGAAGATGCTAACTTCCAGTTCAAGTTTGTAATATTTATTCTCTTCTGTAGACAGTGTGTCTCCTATAGGTAGTGGGCCTCTTGTGAGCAGTGTGCTCAAGTAGTGAGCCCTAATTGGCAAGTGCCATTTTATTCTTCATATTCTTTTAACAGAGAATATAATCTTGAGTTAGTCACCCCATTGTTTTTCCCTTAACTAGATTTTCCATGTTAAAATTTTGGTGTTATTTGTGTTAAGTTTGCTTCTGCTCTTGAATTATTGTAGTATCCTTTCATGATTGAATATTTGATATGCTGTTGAAATACAAGAAGGTCTTAAGTGAATAAGGAATAGAATTTTTGTGACAACTGATTCACCCACATACATGCATTGCAGGGAACTTGCACATACATCTATTAAATCCCCTCTTAATATGCATTGATGGTTATCCCTTCTATATCACTGGCAATCTATGCTGAGCATAGAATTGGTTCTCTATTTAAAATTATGGAAATAGTTTTCATCTCTCAAAAGAATATCTATTGCACTAATTTGAGTATTTATATATAAATTTAGAACTCTTGATAAAGAGTCATAGATCTCCTTTGAAGACTCTACAGATAATATCCAATTCTTAGTATGAATTATTCTCTATTTCATTTTAGGGTGATGATGACTGGGGCCAACATGACCGCCTAGAGAGGATTCTTTTGGTTAATATAGAAGATTGCATTGAATTTAATAGATAAACATTTATATAAAAAAACATGTAGATATATTTGTTTTAACGTCATTGAGATCTAATAATTCTCTGTTATTATTATCAGATTCTTGTGGAGCTATGAATAATAGTTTTGTATAAGTATAAATAGTTACCAAGATTAATGTGTTAAAAAGTTTTCTTCCCTCGACTCCAATGTGGGCGATATGGTAGTTAATACCCTATCATCTTACATTACATAAAAGACTAGTAATCATTTAGATCTTTAATATTAAAAAGGCTGAGAAAGCCATATATCGGTGGCACCATATGTATATTGTCTTAAGAGTTTTGATTCCATTTAATTCAATGATTTCAGGTAATATAAAGTTTGTAACATTGAAGTATTATTCATCATTTCTTACTAGTATGTATTCAACTGTTATGTATAATGAATGCAATGTTATTGTTGAACACAATGTTATAAAATTCCTTTAGGGTATGCAATGTTGTTATCATTAATTTCATTTCGAATCCTTTTTTATATGATCTTGGTTCTGGCTCTTATCACTAACATTGGTTACAGATCTACAATATACATTCCCTCTTATTGTTGTTGGCAAGAGACACTGTGTGGCTTCATAAGTGTTGTCATTGATGGCAACAAAGTCTATCCCACACATCCACAGTACATAGTATGCCTATACTATAAGTCAGTTTGAAGATTGTTTTGGTTTGGTGAACAAGAACATAGTATGTAACAAGGTCCAACAATCAGGTCTAGATCTCTTAGATGGTGTAACTCAGTAAGTTGAGGAATTGGACATGTCAGGAGGGGTATCATGACTATTGTATTCTAGATATTTAGCCTCCAGTGATCAAGCATGAAAAAGATATGAGCATCTGAGTGTTGGGTTCTAGTTAGGTAGAGTAGACAGAGGAAGAACTGACCGATAGAGTATCAGACTTCAATCCAGATGAGTAAAAGGCATTAATCAAGCAATTTGTGGGATTATACATTGTTGACTGACATGATTAATGACTTCTATGCCTATGTTTTTGATACACATCACAAATCAAGCATGGATTCAATCGATAGATCAGTAACTTGTAAATATCGTGAGTGTTCTTGTTACCGACTAGAAAGTTGATGAAATCCTTGATGTAGATATATATACTAGATGGATTCCAGTATGTAGGTGTGTGTGGTGAACAAGTGATGAAATAGAGTGCGAAGAAAAGCAGGGATAAGTGTGAAATCAACAATTCAAATCCAGTATGTAATAGAGAAACAACATTAAAATAAAGGAAGAATGAAGTGCATCAGATCAGTGTATTGTGCCTAACCAGAACTAAACTCTAGCATTTGTGGATGCTTCTCATTAGTTCAAACACCTGATTACCTTCTATAAGTTTTGTAGATAGTGAATCTCTTGTAGGAAGTGTACCGCTTGTGAGTAGTGTGCTCGGGCAGTGTGCCCTAATTAATAAGTGACATTTTGTACTCCTTTATTCTTTTAACAGAGAATACAATCTTGGGTTAGTCACCTCGTGGTTTTTCCCTTAATAGGGTTTCCATGTAACAATCCTTGTGTCATGTGTGTTGATTTTGTTTCTGTTCTTATGATTACATATGCTTTCATGTTTTGATGCAACTCTGATTATTAAGATAACAAAAAGAAAAGAAAGTAAAGAAAATTTTGAGATAAATGATTCACCCCTCCTCTCAGTTATCTGCCTTGTTTCCAACAATTGGTATCAGAGCTAAGTTCCTCTAAACAAAGCCTAACAGCTTGAGGAAGATCTGGGAATCTCAATGGATATATATGGTATGAAGGAACAACTGTAGTTTGCCCTAGATGATCTTCAACAATCCCACTTTAAAGTCAATAACTTGGCAGAAAGATTAGTAACAAGCTAATGATTTCATAAATGAACTAAAAGAAAAACTTAGTATCTTTGTGAAAAAGAGAAAGGAACCACTTCAAAAACTAGCCAATTAGAGTGAAGTCAATGATACTAATGAAGATTTGGATATGAAAAATAAGCTATGTGAGAAGCTGTCAAAAGAAGTCATTATGGTAAGGCATGAAATGGAATAAGGGGTTATGAGATTCACCCAAGAAATTGAAGAAAAAAGGAAAATTGAAGATAATCTAAAACAATCCCTCCAGGAGAAAATAGAGGACTGCCACAAAATGGATGGAATAATTAGGCATCTTGAATTAGATCTTGAAAAAGCTAGAGACAATGAAGAACAACTTGAGAATTAGATAGACACTCTTAAACAAGATCTTCAAACAACAAATGAATACAAAGAGAAATTCAAGATAAGCTCAGCTCAACTTGAAGTTCTTCTTGAAAGCCAAAAGAGGGTAGGTGATAGCGTGGCTTGGGATATGAGAAAGGTGAAAGCTTTGGATCTGGTTAGAAGAACTTTGGATCAGGAAATCAAAGAAATAGGCCTAGAAGACCTCAAGAGAGGCAACCAAATGCTCAAAGATATCCATCCTTCAATGGATACTGCTTCAATTGCAACAATTTCAGACATAAAGTAAATTAGTGCAGGAGAAGAATGAATCAGACTAATCCATCCTTCTCTGGACAATGTTTCAACTGCAAAAGGTATGGTCACAAATCTCATGAATGCAGAAATATGCAAATAAACAATTCATTTAATGGTAGATGCTTTGCATGTAATAGAATGGGACATATGGCTAATCAATGCAGATCAATAGGATATCAATCAAATAAGCAAAGAAATGTTGTATGTTACAATTGCAATAGATCCGGTCATATTGCCAAATTTTGTAGAAGTAAAAATCAGGATAGAAAAGATCCAGTGCAACATAATCAAAAACAAGATAAGGGTAAAGCTAAAGTGAATGTAGATGAAGTTCAAAAGGAGATGAGTAAGCTTTGGGTGAAGAAGAGTACAAAAAATATTGGGGATGGATTCGCACCAGAATCCGGTGTTGATATTCCTTCTAGAAACTAAACAGGTGAGCCCTAGCTCAGGGGTGTCACAGAGAAAAAAAATTCCCCTAGCCAGTCAACTAGTGCCTAGATTCGGTACATTGAATGTTGAGGATTAAAAGGGTCTCAGAAAAACCTTCAAATAATCTCCAGTCAAAATGTGAAAGATCTGCATGGAGTTTTGTAAGACTTATAACTACTCAAGTTAATCTGGTTCTGATAGCTATCTTGTAAAGCAAGATTTTCATAGAAAGATCTAGTATGATTCAGAATTGAAATACTTTGATCTGTGGACCCATGGCATGATTGAAGAAAAGAAGATACTTGCCAATCCTCACTGACAATGATTCTAAGTTCAACATAGTGATTCAAGAAGATCTCTCTTAAAATAGGGCAAATAGACAACTTAAGTTGTGCATTTATTACAAAAGGAAATTAGGGTTTGCACAATGATAAAAGGGTTCTTTCACTCATTTTTTGCACACTTACATTTGTGAATAAGAAAAGAAGAGCTCTGCAACAAAGTTTCTATAATTCACTCAATTGGAAAATCAAATTCAACCAGCGACTTGTTCTGGCTCCCATTTCAAGCCCTAAATTGTGAAAAGGTACTTCCATTCTAAAAATCTCTCTCTGAATCTCTTGCAAAATGTCTACTCCAATGGTTGTCAAGATCACTGATAGGCTGTGTCCTAAATTTAAGAAACACCCATATAAATCTCTAGAAGTTGATCCTTTAGGCACATTTTCTAGCATTCCGCATGGGGTATTGCATTTAGAAGATGTTAGGGTCTATATCCATGCCAACATTGAGGAATTTAGAGACTCAAAATTCATGGACATCTATCACAAATAGCTAATAGATGAGAGTTTTGAACTCAAACTTGAATTCAAGGCCCTCCAAGATAAACACTTCAGACATTGCATACACTTTCCATTTTTGCAGAAGATGATTGGGTCTGGTATGTCCTAAGCAGGATGCATGATAATTTCATGTGGTTAATGAGGCACTTCAAAATAACTAAAGATGTGATTAGGGTAGTGATTGGACTGCACTCATCCAGTGGGTTACCTGCACTTAAATTTGTCAAGAACCAGACAGTAACTGAAGCCACCAAATCTAAATTTGACAAAAGAGCAATGACCATAGATGACATCATAGATCTGGATGTCAAGTTTGCCTCAATGATAATCAGGTACAAGATCTATCATTCCAGCAGGGAGAATTCTATGTCTGGGAGAATAATCTATGCAACATATCAGATGTTGAGGGAAGATGCAGATTATGACCTGTGTGAACTTCTCCTAAATCAACTGTTAGAAAACCTGTAGAAGATCAAAAAGGATAAGAAGAATTCCTTTAAATATGGTTGTCTAATACTGTGTCTATTCTTCTATTATATGAATGAGCTACCCAAATCTAGTGGTTGGTTTGGAAAAACAATAAACCGGTTGCAATCTAGATTAGAGATTATATGTATGGACTTGGTGATGATAAAGCTTAGAATACAGCTCTCTGGGGTTACTTTAAGAACTTCCAAAGCATGATGCAAGCCAGAGAGAGAATACCTCAATCCATAGTTGAGAAATACAAGGACACAGTGTGCTTCATGGTTGACACTGATCAATGCCTAATGGAGGTAGTTGAGCCCAGAATTGTGTGGATAATGCCTATGGGATACGAGGTCGATGAAAAAATCTTGGAGCTACATATTCAACACTTGTTGAGCTAGCCTAAGGACCCTGAGGCAGAAAGGTTTGGAACCTTTCAAGAGCTAAGTGTGAAAATACATGTTGAGCTAAGACAACTAGAAATAAAGAGGAAAGTAAAAAGGGAAGTTGAAGAAATTGCCAAAAGATTTGGCCTATCAAAGGAAGTTGTGGATGCAAATAGAGAGAAGATGGAGAAGGCTAAAAAAGAGAATCAAGAAGAAAAGAAAGGAGACAATCTGGTACAAGCCTCCTCCCAGACTAGATCTTCCACTGCCACTCCTAAAAGCTCTACACCTGCCACTCCTAAAAGCTCAAAGGCTTTCAAACTAGAAGTGAAGACATCTAGAAAAGGAGAAAAGAGGACAAAGACCAAAGCCACAAGGTCATATACAAGCCTTAAAGATTATGAAGAAACAGAATCTAATGAGGAAATCAAGAAAATGAAGAAGAAGAAAACTTCCATAAAATTCTCTGCTAGTAAAAATAAGGAAGAAAAAGTAGAGGAATTTGTTAAAAAGCCCACTATTTCCATTGATGACATCATCAAGGCAGTTACTATGGATGGAAACCTATAGCCAGCAATAGAGTTCTATGATGATTACAGTGATACTGACAAGAGAATTTTGGAAGAAGCTACTGTTAGGTACCTGAACATTTACAATAAAGTTTTGATTGAAATTATATCCTTAATTCCTAAGAGTCTAGAAGAAGTACTTGAACTGAGAAAAGAGAATGCAAAGGAAAAAGACTTAGAGATTCGGGAACAGATAGCAATTCAACTTTATCCTTCTATCACTCCAAAATAAATGAACATGATCTTTAAGGACTGTAAGGATGAATTCTGGAGTATAGAAAGAATGAATAAACTTATGCTTGGAGAAACTAACCAAGTAGCAAAAGAAACAAAAGACATCCTCTGAAATTCTTTCAAAAGATTCAATCTTCCTATTGTAGAGGAAATAGATGAAGAACCTTCTACCATGGATGTTGAAGGATTAAATGTAACCAATGAAGAATCTTCTGACAAAGATGTAGAAGGATCAAAAGAGTTAGATGAAGAGAAGTCTAAGGATTTGGATTCCTCTGTTCCGGAAGAGGAAGTTCATGAAGCAATAAACACCAGTGACATCTCTCCTTCAGATCCCACTATAGATATTCCATACTTTGAAGACGAAGGAGAAGATAGAAGAGAAGAAAAAGTGATTCAAGAAGAAGAGGTTAAGGGAAAAGAAGAAGAATAGACAGAAAAGACCAATGATGACTATTCTAATATCCCAAAAGAAAAGAAGACTCAATCACCAACAAGAGACATTACAGAAGTAGTAAAGAACTTCTTAAACAAAGAAATGATGGAGATAGATGAACCTGAGCTATTTCAAGGGCCACTAAATTTTGACTCTCTCTCTCCGGTTCAGACAATGAAAATAGTATCTTTTGCTCAAGCCAAAGCAAAAGAAAAACTCCTGAAATATCACATGGAAGACTATGAACTATTGGAGATTGCATCTGGGATGCTTGAAAAGATCATGCCATCCTTCCAAAAGGATCCTTCAGCCTCACCATTCAGTAACTTGAAATCTTTGGTAAATTCTGTTAGCACTCATTTTAAATCTCTAGAGAAATTAGCAGAAGCAAAGGTCTAAAGGAGTTTCAAGGAAAAAGATTCACTAAAGTACATGGACTTATTGCAAATGAGAGGAGGACCCTAGACATTGGAATAAAGAGCCTTGAAAATGCTCTTAAAGATGGTGGGGACATATATAAATTTTGTCTATCTTGGCCCAAAGTGATAGAGGACATTGAAAAGAAAGTGAAAGAATAAGAAGGTAAATTGTCAAGTTTATCTCAGAATTTTGATCCCCTTACTACCTCTTTAATAAATCAAGAATTCCAGGCCATTGTCATCAAATGAAATAAAGAGGCTGGACAAAGAAAAGAAGAATATAATAAACAGAGTGAGTGAAATCAGAGGGATAATTATCCCTAAGTTAGAGGCAATGCATGAAGCCTTGACAGATGCTCAGACCACAGCTTGGACCAGTGATCCAGTAGATTTAAGAAGGGCAGAAGCATATGCATTCTTGTTGAGTGGTCACATCTCCATTTTGGACAAGATGAAGCAAAGTTGGGCCACAAAGTTCGTACAGTTGAAGGCCACTTTTGCAGATATACTTAAGTATATATATATATATATATATATATATATATATATATATATATATATATATATATATTATGCGGCCATGTATAGGACAATTTTTGTAAAATTTTGGTATGCGGATTCTACCCTTTGCCATTGATGTCAAAGGGGGAGTGAGGAGTAGTCAAAAATGTAGAATCCAGCTAAGGGGGAGCTCTGGTAAAATAGTGCAAAAGACAGAGCATCAGCCAAGGGGGAGTTTACTGCGACACAGCGATTTTTCACTAAGTGTTGCCATTAATGCCAAAGGGGGAGACTGTTGGCAAGAGACACTGTGTGGCTTCATAAGTGTCGTCATTGATGGCAAAAAAGTCTATCCCACACATCCGCAGTACATAGTATGCCTATACTGAAAGTTAGTTTGAAGATTGTTTTGGTCCAGTGAACAAGAACATAGTATGTAACAAGGTCCTACAATCAGGTCGGATCTCTCAGATGGTGTAACTCAGTAAGTTGCAGACTTGGACAAGTCAAGAGGGTATCATGACTACTATATTCTAGATATTTAGCCTCTGGTGATAAAGCATGAAAAAGATATGAGCATCTGAGTGTTGGGTTCTAGTCAGGCAGAGCAGACAGAGGAAGAACTAACCGATAGAGTATCAGACTTCAATCCGGATGAGTAAAAGGTGTTGATCAAGCAATTTGTGGGATTATACATTGTTGGCCAACATGATTACTGACTTCTATGCCTATGTTTTTGATATGCATCAAAAATCAAGCATGGATTCAGCTGACAGATCAGTAACTTGTAAATATCTTGATTGTTCCTGTTGCCAACTAGAAAGTTGATGAAATCCTTGATGCGGATATATATACCAGATGGATTCCAGTATGTAGGTGTGTGTGGTGAACAAGTGATGAAATAGAGTGTGAAGAAAAGCAGGGATAAGTGTGAAAGCAACAATTCAAATCCGGTATGTAACAGAGCAAAAACATTAAAACAGAGGAAGAATGAAGTGCATCAGATCAGTGTATTGTGCCTAACTGGAACTGAACTCTAGCATTTGTGGATGCTTCTCATCAGTTCAAACACTTGATTACCTTTTGTAAGTTTTGTAGATAGTGAGTGTCTTGTAGGTAGTGTGCCTCTTGTGAGTAGTGTGCCCTAATTGGCAAGTGCCATTTTGTACTCCTTTATTCTTTTAATAGAGAATACAATCTTGGGTTAGACACCTTGTGGTTTTTCCCTTAATAGGGTTTCCACGTAAAAATCCTTGTGTCATGTGTGTTGATTTTATTTTTGTTCTTATGATTACATATGCTTTCATGTTTTGATGAAACTTTGATTATTAAGATAACAAAAGAAAAGAAAGTAAAGGAAATTTTGAGATAACTGATTCACCCCCCCTCTCAATTATCTACCTTGTTTCCAATAGTTGTGGTTTCCTTATTTGGTATTAGTCACTTTTTAAGCTTCTACGATATATTTTCTTACTAAAGATTGTTCTATTGGAAATATATGTACTTTTGAGTTCCACTGTTTATTCTAAAATCAAGCACTTTTCCTTCTAGTATTCTATGATCCTATAGTGTTCATGAATGGATACCTTTATGCATGAACGAGTTGATCCAAAATAAATTGTTAGTACCAATTTTTCACATGTTAACTCTCAATTTGTGAAAAGTAATCATGTTATATGTCAACTAGTCAACTAAGACTAATGGTGGTTATAATCTTAATTGTTATTAGTTATTTATTCATTTAATATTTTGATATTGGAACCAACAAGTTGGTCTATTGGTCAAATATTATTTGTAGATTGAATTAATAGAAGACGCAAGACTTGTCGAGTTAGGGAGATTAATTATTCAAGTTCTTAGGGTGAAAGGTTTTCTGGTTGGAAATGTTGTAGGTAGTATGAAGCTAGAATCATATAAGGAACCTTTAGACATGAATAATCTTAGATAATGTTAATGGTTTAGATTTTATAAAGTGGGTTAGATTCTTAATTCTCAAATTGGCTTTCTCATTCACTATTTACCATTACAAGTGCAAGTTAATTGGAAATTAGTATAATGGTTCTATGAATATTATTTAAAACTTATTAATTTGGAATAATATTACAATTGGTAGTTCAATAGTATTTTGAGAAAATAGGCATTACAAGCTTGCATTTACGTAGTTATATTTTGATATTCTTTCATTGGATATTTCTAAGAGTTGGCTTTTGAGTATTTGATAAAACTAGTCTTTAGGAATTAAGCTCTATGTTTTTCAAAAAAGATTTTGAATTGTTAGGCAAATGGTTGATGGTTGATATCACTAAGTTTATTGTATTTAGATTTTGTATGTAAACTCAACCCTTGTTTAAAAAATGTGTTTTGCATTCTTTGGAAAATAGATCTAATTATTGACATTATATTTTCATCAAAGCATAGATCTATAGGAGGTAAATTGTCTATAAGTTGAAATGCTAAGCGTAAGCTAAATCTTCTCCTAGTTTGTTTGTGAAACCTTATCTGAATGATATGAGGTAGTTAGACCTTATTATTTTGCCTCCTCCTAGTTAGAAAGTGAATTGGATTTTTATTTCTATTGAATACTATAAAGTTGTCTATTAAGAATTATTTTCTATGAATGAATAAATATCTTTATTGCATCATTTGGATGTTCGATGATTGCAAGTTTTGGTCTCAAACTATGAAGTCTCTGTGCTACGTGTACATAGGCAAGGCCATCATTGATGAGCCCCTGAGACATTAGGTCAGCCCTTAAGGCCTTAGGCATGTCATTTTATGAAATTGATATTGTTTAGACTATGCAAAGCTAATGATTTCCTCTAGTGTGTAGATTTAGATATGATAACTGTGGAGGTTACTAGAATTGACAAAGTATTCTTCACTTTGTGAAAGGATGATCTTAATGCAATTATTGCAAATCTATATATTTGTATATGAAACATTTGTATCTTGTAATTTATTAACAATGAAATTTGTATTTTTTTTAAAAACAAAAGTGGAAAAGCCACTAAACTATTTTATTATAGATAAATAAAAGTTTACAAATTCCTAGTTCAATGAGCATACTAGCAGGAAAGAACCAGGAGAAGAAAACCTCTAGTTATAGCTCTGAGACGATTACAATGTTCATTACAAAAAACCAGTAAGTTCCTATCATTGGAACCATTACAAGAAGACCCCGAGCATAAAAATGAAACTAGACTATACATAACATAGGGTCTACTAAAGAAAGGCAAGATGAACATCATGCAATAGGCTCAAAATAGAACCCTTAAGACATTACAAAATTTCCAACCTTAGGACCAACTATGCAATAGATGATATCAAAGCAGAAAACTCAAAACCCATAGAAAAGATTACGGGTCTAGATTTAAAATTTCTAGCATGTCGCCAAGATCTCTGTCTACATTCTCCATCAGTTCACTAGGTTGGGCTTCTCTGAGCGTCGACCCTAATTAGTCCAAGCATTGGCGTCTCCCATTTTTGGATGGGGAGATGGAGTCTACTATTTCTATGAATCAAACCCATCCTGCAAACACAGAGAAGACACACTACAGAAGAAGAGGGAATGATAGAAAAGAGTCAGAAAGCTATGAAAACAAGGTTGAGAGAAATGAATTTAACCCCAGAAGCCACAAAAGGAGTAAATTCTATGAAATAATCAAATTGATTTCATTTCATTCTTCCGCACTCCCTGCGTAATGTGTAGCAGCCAGTCAAACCAAGGTGAGGCTAATTCACATGAGCTAGCCATCAAAGGAGAACAAGAAATAATGATGAAAAGGAATGAGTCTATCAGCCACCAAATATAGCAACTCCCAAATAAATACAAAAGTTAGCAAAAATAAACTACTTCTTAAGATAGAGACTTTGAAAGCCCATGCAAAAGATCTTCCCAACACCAATCCCACCTTCCGACATAAAATTGATGACTATCTTAGTCTACAAAACATCTCCTGTAGATGAGATTTAGTCCTTATTTAAAATTCCAACACATTCTTTCAATTGACATAAAGAAATGTTATCCCAGCTCATCTCTTCAATAGATTGAGAACAGGCAAAATTAGCTAAAAAATCAGCTAATTGATTACCCTCCTGAGAAGAATGGATGATCTGATAGGATTCCAAAGTATCAATAAGAACCAATGCCTCTTGTAGGATGTATTGTAATTTCCAATTTAAAAAGGATCTCTTTTTTAAAGCATTAACAATAATCAATGAGTCTCCTTCAATAATGACCCTTTTAAACCCTATCCAAATAGAGAGTTTCATTCCTGCTACTAATGCCAAAGCCTTAGCTTCATTGTTTAAGTGACAACCTAAATTTAAAGATAATGCCTTCATAATGGAACCTTTATGGTCCCTAATAATACATCTTGCTCCAGATGTACCCGGATTACCTTTACTAGCACCATCAAAATTCGTTTTCACCAAATTTTTAGGAGGTTTCCAACATACTAAATTTCTATCCAATTTCTTCTTATTCACAAAACAACCTGAACTAGGCAGCTGTAAAAAATTTCAAGATTTTAACATCAAAGCATCCCATGAAGAAAAGGTCAGAGAGCCCGAACCTTTACAAATTAAATCAGCTTGGATTACCTCTACCACTAACTTTTCAAATTTCAAAATTACTTGATCAACTAAACATTTCTATTTTCAAAAATTTTTATTGTTCCTTTCAAGCCATATTGTCCAGATCAGAAGACTAGGAGACACAACCCACAAGTTAGCAAAAGTGGAATCCTTATATAGTAAAGGCCAAGCTTGGAAAACTTGAATGAGAGAATTTTGAAGAGGTCCAGTCCAACCCAAAGAATCACATAACCAACACCAAGCCTGAAAAGAAAAAGAACAAATTAGTAATAAGTGATTAGCATCTTCTTCCACTTCTAAACAAAGAGGGCAAAGGAAGGATTGAGCAATTCCAAATTTGACTAATCTATCACTTGTTAATATTCTACCCTTCAAAGCTAACCATGTGAAGGCACCTGCTTTCAGAAGACAAGAAGAGTTCCAACATAATTTATGGGGCCAGTTAAGATCCTGTGCATTATTTTTGCTAATGATACTCTGATAGCCTTGTTCAACTATATATTTACGAGTTTTTGAAGGCAACCAGATTAACTCATCCTTTTTCCTAGAAATGAAATTCTCTATTTCTCATAATCTATTGTAATAAGGACTTTTGATCCTCAGGAATGGGAATCTCTGAGAATGATTTCCACTTAATCTCCAAAGAATTGTGAATAGAGTTTAAATCCAAATAATCCCTTACCCTGACACCCCATAAATTTGAAAGAACTAAACTTGCTTCCTGCAGACCTTCTATTTGAGACAAAGAGGAATAAGAATTCCAAGAATCTTCCCAAAATTTTGCTGAATTGCCATCATGAATAACCCAATACAAATAAGGTGCAATGACATCTCTGCAATTAATAAAAAATTCCCAAATTTTTGATCCTTGAACTAGATTTTGAATAGTAAAGATTCTAGAAGGATCTATGGAATCTAAGTATTTAGATTGCAAAATTTTACACCATTTAGAATCATATTTTTCATACATGTGCCACGCTAGTTTTGCCCCTAAAGCCATATTCGGATCCTCAACATTACGAATTCTAGTGCCCCCAAGATATTTTTGACAACAAAGATTGTCCCAAGAAATCAAGGGAATTCTTTTCCCTTCCTCAACTGGACCATTCCACAAATTTTTTTAAGAATACTACAAATCTTAGAGATAATGCCTTTTGGGACCTTAAGCACATAAAACATATAAATAGGAATTGCTGATAATATTGACTTAATCATTGTAATTTTGCCATAAAAGGTTAATCATTTCCCTTTCCACAATGTAATTTTGCCCTTGAGACATTCATAGAGTTTTTTCCAGAAATTATTTTTCACATTGCCTACAAAGAGAGGAAAACCCAAGTAAATCAAAGGAAAAGAATCCACTTTGAAACCCAATATCTTTGAAATCCTCCTCTGAACCATTTGACTAGTGTTAAAGAAAAAAATCTTAGACTTTTTTTGATTAACTTTCTGATCTGAAACCGTGCAATATAAAGAAATTACTTTCTTCATTGCTTTAGCTTCCTGCAAAGAGGACTGTCCAAAAAAGAGGGTATCATCTACGAATAAAGCATGAGTGATAGGAAAAGAAACCCTGGGAATAATTACTCCTCTCCATACACCATTCGAATTATAGTGATGAATCACTCTACTTAAACCTTCTGCTACTATTATGAATAAAAATGGTGATAGAGGATCACCCTATCTAATACCTTGGGAAGACTTAAAAAATTAAGAATGAGAACCATTAATCAATATTGAAAAACTAGCCCCTGAAATACAATATAAGATCCACTTACACCATCTATAGGAAAAGCCAAATTTCCTTAACATTTTTATGAGGAAGTCCCAAGACACTCGATCGTAAGCCTTCAACATATCCAATTTCACCATCATTGCTGAAAGACTAAGAGAATGAATAAAATATAAAACTTCATGAGAAACTATTGCCCCTTCAACTTTTTTTTTCTAGGGACAAAACCCCCCTATTCCTCTGAAATAATCTTTGGCAAAAAAGTTACTAGTCTTAAAGAAATAGCTTTTGTAATTATCTTGTAGAAGGTATTGCACAATGAAATCAATCTAAAGTCTACAAAAGAAGGAGCTGCTACCTTGGGAATAAGAGCAATTAAATTAGAGTTGAACTCCTTCAAGACTGTACAATTTCTTCTTGCTTCCTCCAAAGCCAACCAGATCTCTCTCCCCATGAAATCCCAAAATTTTTGATAAAACAAAGGGGTGAAACCATCTAGACTTGGAGCCTTATCCAGATCTAGAGAAAAAACTACTGATTTAACCTCCTCAAATGTAAATTCTTTCATTAGTTCCTTATTATCTTCTTGATTGATTATTGAAGGAATATACTAAACCTTAGGTATGGTAGATGAATAGTCTGAAGAATCATCTTTAGTCAAAAGTTTTTTGAAAAACTGAACACCTTGTTGAATTAAAGACTCCTCTTCTAAAATCTGCCCAAAAAAATTCTTAATAGATCTAATCAGATTTTTATGTTTTCTAATCATATTGGATAAATGAAAAAACTTTGTATTCTTATCCTCCTCCCTAATCCAGGTTTCCCTGGACTTTTGATGCCAATATAACTCTTCTCTAGCCAAAACTTCCTCTAGATCAACCTGTAAGGATCTCACAGCCTCAAAAGAAGATTGATTCATCCCATGCCAAATAATAAATTCATTTTCCTGATCTAATTTGCTTAATAAATCAGGCTTCTGATGAAAAATATTTCCAAAAACCTCTCTATTCTAAACTTGAATTTTTCCCTGAATAAATTTAAGTTTTACATTAAGTTGAAATAGTCTTGATCAACCACATAAGGAGCATTTTTCCACCAAGTTTCTAGATGAGATAAAAAGGAGCTATCTCTAATCCACATAGCCTCGAACTTAAAGGAAGATCTCTTCTTTCCTTGTCCCCTCATCTTACTAAGATCTAATGCAATTGGAAAATGATCTGAGCCCGTGAATGATAGAATTTTAGTAGCAGGGATTTCACAATCTAAACACCAATCCATAGAGAATAAGAACCTATCTAACCATTCAACAATGAATAAATTTTTTTCCTTCTGTTTGTCCACATAAAACTGCCATTTAATGGCAGGCTATCCAGCAGAGCATTATCAACGATGAAATCTAAAAAATCATCCATGAATTTTTGAGGTGGAATAATGCCCCCTTCTTTTCACTTAAGGAAGAAATTGCATTAAAATCCCCACCTAATAGAACTTTCTCTTCTCTCAATTGTTGAAGTAAGGAAGTAATAAGGTCCCATAATGCTTTTTTGTCACAGGTAGAGGTGGGACCATAAATATTGAAAAGCCAAAAAGAAAGCTCACCAGCTAAAACTTTAGCAAGGGTGAAATTATTAGTAGAACAGATAAGTTCAACATTACACACCTTACTGTTCCACTGAATTGCAAGCCCCCCTGAAGCACCAACTACCATTGAAGAAATGAACTGCCAACTTTTCCATTTAGAAAAAATACCCTCTGCTTGTTCTGAAGAAAATTTTGTTTCTTGAAACATAACCACATCAAATTTCAAGGAATCAATTTGGCACTTAATTAAGTGCCTTTTTTTAGGGGCATTAATGCCCCTAACATTCCATGAAAGAATCCTCATTGCCCTCAAGGAGAGCTACACACTCTCCCCAATCTTAAACAAGTGTCTAAAGTGGACTGAATTCTTGCTTTTATTTCCTCCTGAATTTTTTCAGATTTAGGAGGTCTTCCAACTTTTTTAACTGGGGAAAGAACCTCAATCACAAGCTCCTCCTTACCTTCTTGACTTGGGGACTGAGAAATTGAATAGGTTTTTGAATAGTCAAAAGACCCTGAATCAAAATCCTTTTCTGTCACTGCATTCAAAGACAATTGATACAAATTTTCATTTCCTTCTTGAATATTCATACTATTTATAACATCATCTATTTTTTCCAACATAATCTCATATACAATTTGATCTATAAGATCAGAGCTAGCCCTTAAAATAGCTTCAACCACCATTTTCTTAGCTTCCTTTATTGGGAAATGTTTTGAAAGTTATAAGGCTTCCACTTCATCTGGAACCAAACCCTCCTTAACTTCTGATACCACTGATCCAGATCAGATGTCATTTTCTCTTCCCAAATCCTTTACAAGATTTAAAATAGGAGAATCAAGAGTCTCAATGATGGCTGGATTTGATGGAAAAGAAAACTTTAAATTTTCACTGTTAAAAAATGCTTGGTCATCCTCCTCTGACCTCTGAGAGAAAAAACATCATCTGCAATGTTCATCTCCATATTCTTCCCAATATTTAGAATCCCATTCCCTTCTACTGTCACATAATCCTCTTTTTTTGAAATCTGTTCCTCACCATAAACCTTGGTCTGAAAGGGAATGTTCTCCAACGAGTCTTGGCCCCCATTTTCACCTTCCAATAAAAGATTACCATTCTCTAGAGATTTAATATGATCTTCTTTATTTAGAGTCGATTCATGCTCTGATAATCTCAGTAGGGTTAAGATTGCATCATCCTTTTCTAGCTCCTCACATTCCAACGAACCTTCCAAATTATCAAAATCTAGAATGGATTGAGGATCTTCAAAGCACAACTTCTGATTCCAATTACTCTTCAAAGTTTTCAATAACACACCAGATGGAAGAGGGAACTGAGTATTCATGACAACTTACATTCTAACTAGGAGACTAGGGTTATTAAATGTTAATAGATCATGATTTAAGAAGAACCCAATCTTTGCTGCAATCAATTTAGCAACCCTTAAATCCCTGTATTCCAATGGAAGATTCCAAAGACTAACCTAGAAAAGAAAAAAAACCCTTTTTCTACAGAAACATCAAAATTTGGGACTCATTCCTGGATAAAGATACCTCTCCCACTAAAAAACCAAGATCTAATTTTTAGAATATCATCTCTAGCACACTTTGAAGAGAAGATAGCAACAAAAAACTAGAATCTTTATCTAACAAAAAACCTTCTGACAACCCTACCAATGCTTCTTAACCCATAGATCTAGAGCCATTAAATCTAGTTTTAAGTTCTAGATCTTACCTATCACAGCCTTCTGATTGAGATATTGAACATGCGGAAGGAAAAGTTCATCTGGAATGCAAATCTCAATATCCTTAAAAACCCTAGACTAATCCTCCTTTGAACCATTCTTCACATTCTAGATCTGTTTTAGATTTGATTCAACCCTATTTATTTGATGAAAAGTGGCTCCAAACCTTTTATTTCGAAAACCCTCTCGACCCTGAACTGGATCTTTCCAAAAAAGTTTGATTTGAGAGTCTTCCTTCAATCGTGAATATGAAGGAATTCTAAACCTTTTGATTCTATCTCGAAAGCCCTCTCGTCTGTGAAATGGTTGCCTTTGGAAACTCCAAACTAGATATCGTAAAGAAGTATTTCTTTTTGCATGGAATCTTTGAAAACCTTGATTAAACCCATTGTTTTTCACCTGATCTGCCTACTTGAAGACTTTTTCCTGTGCCCTAATAAAATCTACAAACATATCCTCCTAAGACCGTAGTGGTCGATTTCAAAAAGCTTCATAACCTCGCGGTCTCTCTTAGCCGAGTGACATTTTTAGTTAATCAATGAAATTTGTATGTTAATTATTTAATATATGTAAATTTTTCTCTTGTATTCATATTATACTTTCATTATTTCTTAATAATTAGTGTATTTTCTTGAGTGGGAATTACATCACCACCATCCTTCTCCTTACCATCCCTAAACATTTCTAGTCCTATCATTCTTTCTTCCATTCTTTCTCCTCCTTGCATTCCTCCTCTAGTCCTATCATTCTTTTTTCCATTCTTCCTCCTCCTTGCATTCCTCCTTCCCTATGTTTTGTAGCATTTGTAAACCTATCCTAGGTGTAGGTGCCTAGTTTTGTAGTCAATCCTTTGATGTTAATTAATAATTCCCTGACTCAACCATTCCAGGATACTCGAGATGATCCTAAGCCATCCTGCCCACAAGTACCACTACTAGAGGGAATTGGAAAGGTCTGTGCAAAAATGAACATCACCGTTGAGGGAGAGGTTACCATTGGAGATGCACAAGTAAATCCTTTGATAGATATGAGGATAGTAGAAATAGTAAACATTGATGATAGTCCTACAAAGGACAACATAGATGACACTGTGCTAGATCATGTTGCATAAGACACTATGGAATAGATACAACAAATGGGGAAAACTAATTCTCCTCCTAAAGAAGATGCCGAGACTTCTAGGAGTGATGATGGTGCCAATAAAGGGCTAGATTTAGGTGAAGCAATTGTTTCAGATTCTTTGAATAAAGGAGGTAGTCAAATTGGCTCTCCTATTCATTCATCAATAGCTCCTTTGTTGCAACATAGATTTAAAAATAAGCCTCCTCAAATTGATGTAGTAGAGTTGAAGTTAGATAACTTCTTGGTGAGGCTAGAGAAACCAAAGAAGTAAAGAAAAGAAAAGGTGCAATCTAGAGTATATAAAGATGCTTCTGGTTCTAGAGTGGTAGAGGTTGCAGTACCACCAGCATAAGTGAATAAGGAATATGTTCAAGCAGAGGATTATACTATGTATACAATATCTCAGCCCAGGTTCTGGTGTTTAAGAAGTAGAAGAATTCAAGGATTTAGTGTCCAACATTCTTAATAGACTCAATAAGGATGAGCTGACAAAGCAACAACTTAAACAATAAAATGAAGAATGGAAGGCTTGCATTAGGTACATGATCAAACCTATGCATTCAGAGGATGGTACAACAATTGCTCCTTCTATTATCCTTAAAGAGGAGTTAGAAGATTTTGATAACATAAGAGAAATAACCTTGGTGATAGAGGAATGGGTTAGAGGCATATTGGTTGTGAAGTCATATAAGAAATCACTGAGGTACATAAAGAATTTTATGCTCTCAAGTCAAAATGGGAAGAAGTATCCAAGAACTATAATAACTATGATGATTATTATTTTCACATTCATCCAAGGATACTAGCTATGAGCAAGCTATTAGAGGATGTTCGATCGTTGAGGAGAACATTTTGCCTATGGATAAATTGCAGATGCTTGATACTTGGTTAGAAATATTGAAACTCAAGAGAGAAATTTTTGGCAAAGCAAAAACAAAAGCAGAATTAGATAAGGCCCAACTTTTGGAGGCTATATATAGTTTCAACGATCTTCGAAGAGCCTGTACTAAATTATATGTTGATGATAAAGCTCCCACAGATATCAAAGAATGTAAAAATTGAAATAGTAATACATGGAGACTCCTCACCATTTGTTACCATAGACTTTGATAGGGTGAGTGACCTAAGAGTCCAGTTCAAAGAATTCATAAAAAGTACAAGGGCTAAATCAATGATGTATCATACGTTATGTAGATCAGTGGATACTATAAAGTTCATAACATATTTTTTCAAAGTCCCGACACTTACAGAAACAAATCTAGCATTGGAGGCACTCATGGCCTATAGAAAGAAGGAGGTAGAGAAAATTAAGGTGGTCATTAATGATGGTGATAAGCAAAAGGCTAAGTTAGGAACAACATAAGTCAAGTTCCAAGTCTATCTTAGCCACCACCTCTTCTAGAAAAAATGCCATATGTCTCTTTTTGTTGATTTATTCATTGTAAAAGAGAATTGTCTTTATAGAAAACTCAAAAAGTGACTATTTTATCTTATTATAATAGGTTGTAAAGTTGTAATTTCATCTTTTTCATATAAGACAAATTCCAATCTAGGAATGTAACTGTCTATCATCTAGCATTAAATGTTCTCAAATCTAGGCCCTTGGTGATGAGTTAATCTCCACCATTCATTGAAAAATGTGATATGCTTGCCCATCTATAAAAAGGTAGTCATTTTCTCTCATTGTGAGGTTGGAAACATGAATTGTTAAGACTCTACAAAAATTATGATTTAATGCAAAGAATGATTATAGGTGTTGATGCATATTGTGTTATTGTGTTTATTAATTTTGGATTTTATGGTTCATTTCCATTCTTGTTTAGATAAAATACAATTGTAGTGGTGAGTGAATTCTTAGATATTTGATGAATACTCTAGTTCATACCATTCATTTCTAGCTCATTGTAAGTAACTTTACATGGTTAGTCTAAAGCCACTAAATGAATTTAGTTTGATTGCATAAAACTAATTAATATGTGCTAGTAATTGGGTGTTTAATGAATGTATGCGATTTGAAAATCTTAAATACCATTGAAGATTGCACCATTTCTGTAGCATTGTGGTTATACTTGGTTAAACAGAAATTGGTTTTATTTAGGGTGTTTGTCTATTTGCAATATTCATGCTCTTTGTGATCTATCCTTAGGGTTTATTTATCATCTCTTTACCCTTCAATCCTTTTGACATTGTTTATCTACTAGTAGATTTTAGACTTTATAGTCTACTATATCTCAGGGTTTCAAAATACTAGCTACTATCATATATTACAAAACCTACATTGCATGTAAGTCCCCTTGATGGGAACAATGAAATACATATCCACTGAGTTATCCTACAAGTTGAGACCTGACATTAGAAACCTTGGGGCATAATGAAATGCACAAGACAATTGAGGGGGGGGTGAATTAGTTGTCACCAAAACTTAACTTCTTTAAAACATCAACACATTAATCCCTTAATCACTATTATTATGATTTAATCATGAAAGCATGAAATTAGAAACTTAAGCACATTCACACATTCAACACACGAGGCACCATATTTTTATGTAGAAAACTTTATAAGGGAAAAACCATAGTGAGTGTTAGCTTACAATATAATATGTAATAATAATACCAAAAATTAGAGGCTCACTACCCAGAATGCTCACTACAAAAGATAGGGTTCACTACCAAAAGATAAGGCTCACTGCCAAGAGGGGATCACTACCGGTGGGTAGCTCACTACCAAAGTTGGTGAACTGATATAGTAGCATCTACTCCATGCCAAGATTCAATTCCATTAAAATGCACTGATTCTTCTTCTTTTCTACCTTCTTGACTCACACTTTGTTATATTCACATTTTCTCTCATTGATACATTTTTCATGACATTATTACTTGTATTTATACAATTCATCAACCTTGGAATGTACATCAAGGTTGGCATTACAATCATCAACTATTGGAACAATCTTCAAGGTCATCATTACAAACATACATTAGAATAGGTTTGGACCTAAACAAGTGTGCGAAGGAAAATAATGAATGCAGATCATATCACACTTTAGCTAGGACTCAAATGTAATCTCCCACTTAGAAACATGATTCCACAATCTCCAAAGTATAACCGCAAGTAGTGAAAACTATAAGGAAAGAAAAGTGTGGAATATGCCTTCCTAATGTTAATCTTGAGGAGAGAGAAGCAACTAAACCTCTTAAAACTTTGCAATTACAGTTCTTTTAAGATGCACAAACAAGAATAACAGAATAGACAATAAAAAATGAACACTAGATTTTATGTGGGAAAACCCTCTTGAGAAAAAACCCACACACCAAAGCAGAGATCACTTGTACTATAGTAAAATGATAATTACATACAAGTTATAGAGCTATGCTCTTTTAGGTGTCGATTCAAAGAATTAAAACAACATCATTACATTCACCCTGATCTTCAACCAACCACCCTTCAACTCACGATCAATGTATCTGTTACAATGTAATACAGTACATTATCGTATTCAATACTACATCACATTACATTATAGACTTCTCTATATATTTATCTTCCCCTTCAGGTTGGCTTAACCTACATTTCCATAGTATTGCCTTGTCGACCAATAAGAAGATAGATCACAAGTCATTACATGGTTATTAGGAAATTCAACTATTGCCTTTAGGTTGAAACTGTCAAGCCAACAAACATGTTGAGTCACAAAAAAAAAAGTGCAATCAACTAATAGCTCCATGCCACATCACCGTCAAAGAATGGTTTGATTGTACTTAGCTAATCTCTGCTCCCCCTTAGGGTCTATCTAGGACCCACCACAAAAGGCACAGGCCATCGGGCACTGTTGGATCAATTATATTTGTGATATGCATTGCCATGTCCAAAGTTGATAGTTAACACCATCCCCCACTCTACTATAGTCTAGAGTCAACCACCGTTGTGGGGTGGCAGTATGACCTGCACACTCACAAGCCTCACCAATCACCGTTGCAGGGTGGTAGGGTAACTCCTACTCTATTGCCGACACCATCAATGGACCACTATGGGGTTTCAGGTTAGGATTCCTCCCACACTGCCGTAAGTCTCTTTCTGAATAGTTGCAGGGTAGCGGTAAACATTGCACTACTGCATGCTTAGATGAAGATCAATGCAGGACTGCGGTAACACTGCACTACCGCAAGATGATCTACAGACTCCCATGGGATGGTAGTAAACACCGCTAGCTGACACTTGTCTAGGTTGCACCTTGTGGTACTGTAGTAAATCCATGAATGTAACACTTGGAAGTCTGAGTTTGATATCAACTAAGTTAGGGTTTTATTAGTGAGTTTGAGACACACATTCTCAACATTCTCCCACTTGACAAAGAACTTACAAAACCCCTTCCAATGCTTGAAGTCACTATAAATCATAGGCCCCAAGGCCTATCAAACTGAAACACCATCTAAACTTATTTGTGCTCACTGGTTTTGTTAATGCATCAACAACATTTTCTAGAATATCCACCTTTTCCATATTAACCTTTCCATCCTCCACCATATCATGAAAAAATAATACTGCACATCAATATGTTTCATCCTAGCATGGAAAGTTGGAATTTTTGCCAAACAAATAGCACTCTAACTATCACAGTAGATAGTAATCTGCCATGCATTAAACCCAATATTAGAACACAACCTTCTAATCCAAATGGCTTCCTTGTAGGCATGTGTTTCTACCATGTACTCCACCTCAGTAGTAGATAAAGTGACTATAGCCTATCACTTGCTCATCCAACTAACTGCACCACCAAACAATGTGAATACATATCCACTAGTGGATCTCCTACTGTCAATGTCCCCTGCCCAATTGGAATCTACAAATCCATGAATACTAATAGATCTATGTGATCTAGCAAAGTCACCATGATAGCACAAGGTGTACTCAACAGTACCCTTTGAATATCTAAAAAACCTTTTCATAGCATCCCAATTTTGGTCTTCTTGGATTAGCCATAAATCAACTAAGTACTCCCACTACCTGGGCAATGTCTGGCTTGGTATAGACCATTGCATACTTTGAACTACCAACTACACTTACATAAGGCATCCAGCAAAGTCACCATGATAGCACAAGGTGTACTCAACAGTACCCTTTGAATATCTAAAAAACCTTTTCATAGCATCCCAATGTGGTCTTCTTGGATTAGCCATGAATCAACTAAGTACTCCCACTACTTGGGCAATGTCTGGCTTGGTATAGACCATTGCATACTTTAAACTATCAACTGCACTTACATAAGGCATCCTAGTCATGTCCTTCATCTTAGTAGGAGATTTTAGACAATCTTCAATAGAAAGTTTCATTCCCTGAAACATTCGAACAACTAACTGGTTACAATATATCATATTAAATCTCTCAAGGATAGTATTATCATACTTGCTTTGGTTGAGCCAAAGTTTTCTATTTACCCTATCCCTTCAGATTTCCATCCCCAAAATATAACTTGCTACTCCTAAATCTTTCATTTCAAACTATGCTGACATCTGAGATTTTAAATCAGAAATCATACCCTTACTATTCCCAATGAATAACATGTCATCCACATATAGGGAAATAATAAGAAGTCAACCATTTTTAGTCTTGAAATACACATAATGATCAAACTTTGATCTCACAAATCCCAAAGATAACACATAACTGTCAAACTTTTGGTACCACATTCTAGGAGACTGCTTCAAACCATACATAGATTTCTTTAATTAGCAAATTAGGTTTTCCTTACCTTTTTCAATGAAGTGCTTTGGTTGGGACATGTAAATCTCTTCCTCCAAATCACCATGAAGAAACATTGTCTTCACATCCATCTGCTCAATTTCTAACTCATACGCTGCTACAAGTGACAAAAGAAATCTGATAGATGTTAGCTTAGCTACAGGAGAAAATATTTCTCCATAATCAATCCTCTCCACCTAGGAATATCCTTTTGCAAGCAACCTTACTTTATGCTTCTCAACACTACCATCAAGTCCAATCTTCTTTTTAAACACCCATTTACATCCAATAGGATTTTGACCTTCAGGCAAAGGTACCAGATGCCACATTTCATTTTTCTTCAATCACGCCATTTCTTCATTCATGGATTCCAACAAGAAATATAAATCAGACATACCAATAGCCTCTCTAACAGCCCCAGGCTCATCAGTGTTAGCAATCAAAGCATAGGGACAGCTAGAATCTAAGATAGAATATCCAAACCTTTTAGGTTGCCACTTCTCATGTGTAGACCTCCTCATAGGCAGAGGTGGAGGTTCTTCTTCTTGATTAAAATTTTCAGAGCTGCTTGAGCTCTCCTCATTAATAGGTCCACTAGGAGTACATAGTTCATCCTTATCTGGAGCAAGAGGGATTTTGACTACCTCCTTCTTTTCTATTTCTTTCACCTCTGGCTGTAGATCAATAGTAGAAGGTTTTAGCTCACAAAAGATCACACTTCTGCTATACGACACCTTCTTAGTAACTAGATTCCAAAGTTTGTACCCTTTCACACCAATCCCATAACTGATAAAGATACATTTTACAGCCTTATTTTCTAGTTTAAATATTTTTTCACTAGGTACATATGCATATGCCTCACATTCAAATACTCTAACATGTCTGAAAGAGAGATTCTTACCAGATCATGCTTCCATATGTGTCTTTTCCATGAGCGCCAAAGTGGGAGATTGATTAATTAAATAAGATTTTGTAGCCATAGCCTCAGCCCAAAACTTCTGCTCCAAACTAGCACTACTCAGTATACTTCTCACCCTTTCCATCAACATTCTATTCATCCTTTCTACAACTCCATTTTTTTGTGGAGTGTAAGGAGTCATCCTATGTCTTTTAATTCTATTATCCTTGCAAAACTTATCAAAGTATGCAGAGAAAAACTCACCGCCATTAGCCTTAAACACTTAAATTTTCTACCAGTCTAATTTTCAACCAAGGTTTTGAATTCCTTGAATCTTCTAAAAACTTCAGTTTTAATTCTAAGAAAATAAACAAATGTCCTTCTTGAATAGTCATCTATGAACAAAACAGAATACATAGATTTTGATAATGAAGGAACATTAACTGGACCAAATACATCAGCATGAATATAATCTAGAATTCTATAAGATTTATGAGGACTAGAATAAAATGAAACAAGGTGTTGCTTTCCATATATGCAATGTTCACAAAAATCAAACTCAAGATTACAATCATCAAGCCCTTCAACTAGACTTTTATTTTTCAAGGCTTTTAAGCCTTTTTCAGCAATGTGGCCAAGTCTTTGATGCCACAACATTATCTTCTCTATTAGGAGCTTCATCTCTAAAGAATTAGCACCCACAGGAGCAACGTCCTCCTTCTCAACATGATCATATTTACTTGACTTTGTAGAAGCACTATTACATTGAATTGCATGTGCATGTAGATTATACAAATTGCCAATTTGTACACCCTTATCCAGCACCATAGAGCCTCTAGTCATTCTACAAACACCATTCAAGAAAGAGACTTGTACACCAGCATCATTTAGCTTACTTATAGAAAGTAAATTTCAAGCCAAACCTGGTATATGCATCACACCATCGATTCCCTTCACTCTTCCATCAGGAAACTGAATTCTAACTCTTCAATGGATAACAATTTCTAAGTATGAATCATCACCCAAATACACCTTTCCACCTTTGTATTCTTTATACTTTGAAAACCAATCTCTGTGAAGGTCATGTGAAAAGATGCACCTGAGTCAATTAGACAAACATCATATAATGCCTGGGTTGCCAAGGTTGAAATGAAGGCATCTACATCACTCTGAGAAGATTCATTATCAGAAGAAATGTTCTTCTTTTTCTTCTTCTTCTACTTCTTGTTGAAGACTTATGATACTTCTATCATTACTCACACCATATCATTGAAATTGGGAGTCAAACCTTTTCATCAAAGACAAAGACCAATTAATCCCCTCTTAGAGCCTTTGATTTTCTAGGAAATGAGGAAGTGGTTATCAACAAGGATCAATTTTCTAGTATGACATTCCACTTGTGTATCAAATTTGGTGTCAGTTTGTAAGAAGGATGGTGAGATCAATTTATGTGTCGATTTTAGGAATTTGAACATAGCTTCGAAAAAGGATAATTATACTTTGCCATCTCTCAATGAAGTATTATAGATTGTTAATGGTTCTTAGATGATGTCATTCTTGGATGGTTATTCTAGATATAACCAGGTAATGGTTGAATATGTTGATAGATTGAAAGCAACATTCAGCTCCAAATGGGGAATATATGCATATTAGAGGATGCCATTCAACCTGATTAATTTAGGTGCAACATTTCAATGTGCCATGGACATAGCTAATAAGGGACTAGTTGGTAAAAGCATCATCATTTATATGAATGACCTGACCATATTCTCAAAGAAAATAGGTAACCACATCTATGATTTGAGAAAGGTATTGTGGTGCTACAGAGACTATGTTATTTTTCTTAATCACAAGAAGTGCATCTTTGGAGTGACTAAAGGAAAGTTACTAGGGCATGTCTTTCTGAGGAAGGTATATCAATAGACCCTAAATAGTTCAAGCCATTCTCAAGTTTCAGCCATGTACCAACAAGAAGGAATTAAAGTCTTATTTTGGAAAGATCAACTTTGTGTAAAAATTCATAACCATCTTTGCTAAGATTGTTAGACCATTAAATTCTATGTTGAAGCCATATGTTAAGATTGAATGGACACCTAAGGAAAAAAGAGCCTTTTCATAAATCTAACAAGTGATTACCAATGCTCCTATGTTGGTTAGCCCAGAGTATACTTTACCATTTTTCATCTACTCTTTTGCTTCAGAACACATGTGTGTAGTCATGCTAACTTTGAAAAAGGGCCCTACTGATGAGAATCCCATTTCTTTTATGAAAACCCCCATTAAAGGATGCTGAACTTCAATACCTGGATGTAGAAAAACAAGCTTATGCATTAGTGAAGGCAATTAAGAAGTTTCATCACTATATTTTGAGAAGTGATAGCTATAGTTCCTAATGCTACTATTAAGACCTTGCTAATGCAAAATGAGTTAGGAGAATGAAGAGGGAAGTGGGTCATGACATTGCAAGAATTTGATTTATAAATACAACCTATGAAGTTGGTAAGGGGGTAGGCCCTCACTAAAATAATGGAAGAGACTGACGAAGGATTAGTGCATCAATAGTATGTGTTAGAGGACCTATCTCAAGATGATTGGTACAGTGACATTTTATTCTATTTGCTTAACCAACAATGTCCCCCTCACCTGAATCTAGTCTATAGAAGGGCTTTAGGGTTAAGAAGTAGTAGTTTCATGGTAAAGGGGTTAGTTTTGTACAAGAGGAACCATGAAGGAATCTATTTGAGATGCCTTGATAAAACATAAGTAGCACAAGTTTTGGCTAGTTTTCATGAGAGATTTGGAATAGGCCATGGTTCTAGTCAATCAACTATGAACAAGATTCTTTGAAATCGATATTATTGGCCTACAAACTTCAAGGATGCCCTTCACATGTTTAGACTTGTCATGTTTGTCAGACTGTTACTTCTAGGGAAATAAATGCAACCATGCCTTTACAACTAGTTGTGGAGATACATCCTTTTCCACAATGGGGGCTCAACTTTATCGATATGATCAATCCTCCTTCCTCTGCAGTCCACAGGTATATTCTAATTGCTACTAATTATTGCACTGGATGGTTAGAAGCTCAAGCATGTAATTAATGCACAATAGAGTTAGTGGTTATATTTATTGAAAAACACATTATTATAAGGCTCGGTTGCCCTTTTTCTCTTGTTTGTGATAATGGTCCTACATTTTCATCTTTATTCTTTTCAATTTGGGCATTTGATTATGGTATTGTGTTGAAGTTTTCATCTAATTATTACCCCCAAGGGAATGGTGTTACTGAGTCCACAAAAATATTTTGCTTGATGTTATTGTTGTCATGAAGTATTGCACCCTAAATGCTAAGCCTTTACAAGCTTGGCAATCCTGTGCAACATGGGAACATTCTCAAACTAAGGGTTTGTCTATTTCGAGAATGAACCTCTGGAAGAGCTGGCTACCCTTAAAGGCAAAAAAGAAAGAACTGATGAAAAAGCATAAGATTTCCCTCCTATAATACAAAATCAGCCCCAAAGTATCAAGAAGAGTCAACTGTAGTCAAATGCACTCCAAAATATCCATCTCACGAGTAAAATAGAAAAGCCCTAAAAAGGGGGTCATAACTACTCCAATATGAGATAATTTAGCTCCAAACTCCCTCTCTCAAGCTATTTGACCAAAGAGAACTCCAACAATAGCTTAGTTTGACTTGAAGTCAAAGATAGAAACTCAAAACTCCGAATGCATGTGTAACACTTCCGTTCCACTCCTCTTTTTGGATGATTTTGGGAAAAGAATTAACTATTTAAACAAATATTAAAGACAATTAGTTATGATTTACTTTAATAAGTGTTGTGTGATTGTTTATTCCTACATTTACATGACAAATATTAAGGTAATTTGTATAATATCACCTTTAGTATTTGTTTTTATACTTATTTTTGCTTTAACTTTATGCAAAAATTACAAGGGACAAAAAATCATCCTTATGACTCCCGTGGACTCACCTCTCACTAGGTATTTGGCAAGGGCTAAATATTAATATTCATGCAACCTTATGAAATAAAAATGAAAATAAAACCCATTTTGGGTCGGCCAAAGTTAGGGTTTTCTTGAGATTTTCAAAGGAAGTGATTAACCCTACTCATGACTCATTTTGCATTCATTTTTTCACCATTCTTTTTCTTGATATTGCACCACCACCATGGAGTCTGGCTAGGGTTTGAATCTTCTATTCTTCTGGTAAGCCATTCTTGTCAACACTAGGAATGAAAATACTGAGATTTTTGTTTTATCTATTGAAAACATAAGATTTTCTTTACTTTTATGGAAGGAAGTGATGAAGAAATCCTTTATTCTCTATGTTTCTTGGTCTTGGTGCTCTTCTTTGAGTATGGAAAACTCTTTTCTATGCATATGACCATTATTTTGATGGGTATGACCTTTACTACCTACTAGGGTTTGAAAGAATTCAACCCTCTATTCATGGCTTCCTTAGCATTCACTACTCTGTCTTTTGATTTTTTTGTTACTACTGTGTACTCTCCATGCTCATTTGAAAAAACCCTATAATGTTAGATAGCAAATGGAGAGATTCTATGGATTTGATGTAGATGTAGCAGGCTCTGCTATAAAAAGTCTAATAAACAAAAAGGACAATAAGCATTGGTATCATGTGTAGGCCATGATGCAAATTGCCCAATCGATAATACTATCAATTGTTCCATGAATAAAAATCATTGACCATCTTGTGTTGGTACACTTTGTGTGTACTCTCATTTCTAGAATGATTATAACCTTAATACCTGCTACCATAATGACTATCCCAAACACTTGAAAAGTGTGACTTGTTGTTTTCTTTAGAAGATGATAATGACCATTGTCATTACATTTTTGCTATCTCTATTCTTCATTGAATTCCTCTTGTATATTTCAAAATGATCTTTAGTCCCTACTCTTTCTAAACTCAAGGTCAGTCTCACCAAGGTTGTATTCATGGAGATCACTTCCTTTTGCTAAAGGATTGTAACTCTTTTAAGATGACTATCCTTTCTTCATTCATATGATAGTCTCTTTTATTATCCTTGTGACTGTCCTCCATTTGAAAATACTACCACTTAATGGTATGAAACTTTGCAATGTATATCTCACCAAAGGATGCTGCTCACTTTTCTAAATGGCTGCTCAAATACTTGATTCTTTCTTAAATTGTGATCTTGAAATGGTTGCCATGCTTATTGGCCACTATGTAAGCTAGGGCTATCTCCACTTGGTAGTAATATGTGCACATATAAGACCAATCAAAGCATATTTTTTAAAGGTTCCCTACCCACTATGCACATCCTTGTCATGATCATGGTGATTTTAGCATATGCAAAGTCATACATAGTCCTTTATGACTATCACTAATTAACTATCTTTTAGTCTTTGACTTGGCTGTGTTCTTTTACAAGGTATGGCTGTCACCTGATGTAGCTTAAGGACAACACCACTAGGCCTGGTAAACATCAACTTTATGGCTCCATGGTGACTACAAAACTAGTGAGAAATCATTGCTGTAAAGCATTCAAAAACATAACCATTGCCCTTAAACATTCAAAATCAAGATCATGGTTTGCTCCTATGAATCATTTGGTGATTGCCTTCTATCTCTACACTATCATGCTTACATTCATAAAGAACCTAAGGGCTTATCCTCTACACTACCTTCTTGAACACAACCACATGCTCAATCCTCATAATAGCCATTGTCTTGTGCCTTTGTCAAACTGAGGTTGAAAGGTCCTTCTTGGAGAAGAGATGAAAAATAAAGATCATGCACAATACTTAGTGTGGAGAGAAAGCTTAGGTATGCTTGTAGCTCCTCTTGTTGATTATTGATGGAGGACAGTCATAAAGCTCTGGTTTTTGGTATATTAAGACTAACGTATGCTTTACTATTGCCCATGTTAATATCTTCACCATGCTTCTTTGCTTGAGCACCTTCCTTCCTTTTTGTAGCAAAATCCTTGATCTCATTAAAAGGATTGTATTCTTGGAATCTTTAAAATGATCCTTCACCCTTTGCTACCTTACTAACAATATTGTCTTCTCTCATAGATCATGGTACCAAAGGCTTACCTATCATTCATCACCAACACTCAAAATATTGTGCTCATAGATTGTTCATAGGGGCAAGGTTGTAATAGTTTGAGTCTCCACACTTCAAGCCTTCTTATCTTTGTGGACTATTACTATGTGTTTTGCTCCAATGTTGTCCTTCGCAAAACTTGACTTGTGCAAGAACAAGAACTCTCTTCTTTAAAACACTATCATAATATATTGTCATGACTCTCATAAGGTCTGCCACCTATGATCTTCTTGCAATTTCCCTATACTTAGCGCAATAGTATTTAAGAATCCCAACTCCAAGATGAAAAAATATGAATGGTCAGGACTGTCATCATTATGCAGTCATAAAAGCCAACATAAGTAAAGTGGAATGACAACATGAAACTATCCAAGACTATATGCATCATAGTTATTTTGTATCATCAAAGTATATGTCTGCATGCACATATGATTTTGCACTAGTATAGTATACTTCTCACTATGTATCATGATTATGATGCATTTGGACTGTCCTTTTGCTTTTAAGTTTTCAGACATGACTATTCAGTGCCATTAGAGTTGTGTTTAGATGTACTTCTACTATGCATGGTATGAAGATCTATCACCATCCTCCACTTGACCTCTGCCCTTAAATGACTATCCTTTTGCCTACCTGGGAAGTGGCTTGTGCTTGAGATGATAGTCATACTGTCATACCAAATGTCACTATGATGCCATTGGACTGTCCTTTTCCTTTTAAGTTTTCAGACATGACTAGTCATTGCCATTAGAGTTGTGATTGGATGTACTTCTACTATGCATGGTACAAAGATTTATCACCATCCTCCACTTGACCTCTACCCTTAAATGACTATCCTCTAGCCTACTTGGGAATTGGCTTGTGCTTGACATGATAGTCATACTGTCATACCAAATGTCACTATCCTTTATATTGAAAACTATCCATGATCAAATCTAAGGTAATTGCCCCCTAACACTTTGATCGATGTATGTTATGACTATCTTCTTTTGTATTTTAGTGCAATAAAATTCTATGAGATCATGTTCTTTGCATTTAATTGATCTACCCTTTAATCATGATGACTATACTCTTACATGATGGCTATTGACTGCTCCTGGATTCCTTGACAACATTATGGTAGTTGTGACAAGTTACATGATATTAATGAATGATCTTGATATACCCGAATCTGCATAATGAAGAAACATGTTAGTTAAAACATTGAGGCTGAAGCCCCACTTTTGATGGTTTGATCAGATTTTCTCCTTCTTGCTTCATTCCTCTATATCTAATGTTCAGTTTATCTATTCTATTTTGCTGATTAGTTGTAGAATGGAAAGTACACTTTGAATTGTGGTATATAGAAGTAGAGATAGTGCCCCAAGCTCTAACATCATTTTTGTCTCTCCCTTAGTAGGTCTTCTCTCGGAGCTATTAATAGGGCAGCTAGGTATGCTGATGCAAACTCAGACAATGTGATTCATCATTCACTCAGACAATGATGGGTCCCATCCTTGTTTTTATATGCTTTCCTTTCTTGCCTTGTACTTGTTATTGTACATTTTATCAGATGAAGTTACTCCCACAGCTTGTGTGGGATTATGTACACACATTTTCTTTTGAATATAATAGTTGTTTTATCTCATGCAATGACTCATGGATAATTTCTCTTTGTAAATCAATTGCATAGCACAACTAAACATTATTGCATGGAATATGTATTTATAATCATGGAAACTTAACAAAGTTATATTTACCTTTTTGCAATGCATAAAACTACCATGAATGGACTACAATGAACACATTTAAAACATGATATACAAAGAACTACTTAGCTTCAAGTCCACCTGTTGTCCTTTGAATACCTCATGCCTTGCTAGTGCACTTTTCTTTTCATTTTATTTGAATCAAGTAACAGATCTAATTGAGCTATTAAATGATCTTGGTAACATGATTTACCAACTAGTCCTCCATCAAGGCAATAGATATTGATTGGATGTCTTATGCACTTAAATTTTTTGTTACCCCTTCCTTTGAACTCACTTGATTTCTGAAACCATTAAAAAACAACTGCTACAACCCAGCCTAATTGGGCTACCAAACATAATTTAGTGACATTTTTGGTAACCTCTACGCTAGTTTCTCCTACTAAAACTCTCAAGGCTAGTTGCCTAGTATGTCCATTAGGTAATAGAGTCTTCCTTAGCCCTTGCAACTTAGAAAAATCTCTTGAAAACTCAACCGCTAGAAATAGAACATCAACAAAAAACAAAACTAAAACAAAACAATGTTGGCTTCAAACATGACAAACTAGTTGTGCATCAACACTTCTTTGAAAGAACAAAACTAAAATGAAATTACTATACATCTAGCACTTATTTAACTAAAAAACTATTTTACTATGATACAACTGTAACCTTTTGCTTCTCAAGAATAGTGTTTGAGGTGAATTCCATTAACTAGGATGGGTAACACCTATCCTTCCATAGTGGCCAACTAAAAACCATTTTTCTTTTTGCATTCAGTGATCATAAATGGGCATGTCAACATCGCATCAAATTTGTTGTGCTTACCTAGCCTGTTCTTTAGCTCATCCAACTTAAGAACTATGTCTCCTTTGAAAACTCTAAAAGTTGCCCTCTTGTCAAATGTTCTTTTCATTTGCATCTGGTACATTTCCAATTGTCATGCTATTTGCTTCCTTATTTCTTCCAACTCTACTAGTGCAGCCAACCGTACCTCTATAGGACCATCTTCCATGAACTCAAATTATTTCATATGACTTAGGGATGATAGCTCAGATGAGATAGGTAGTTTAGCATCTCTACCATAAACTAGAACAAAAGGAGATTGACCTATTGACCTTTTAGGAGTCACTCTATTAGTCTGTAAGGATGATTTCAACTTTGAATGTTAGGTTCTTTGGTTATCTTCTAATATCCGTTTGATGATCCTGATGATATTTTTATTAGTGGATTCAACCTGCCCATTCCCTCGAGGATAGTAATCTGATAAAGTGCTTAGGTAAATGCCATGTTTGATGGCCAAGTCAATTATTTTTAGGCCAACAAAAGCCAATGCATTATCTAAAATGATTGCATCTGGTACATTAAAACCTAGCTACTAAGTCTTCATAGAAGTTCAAAACAACACTCTCATTAGCTTCTTCCAAAGCTACTACCTCTGTCCACTTAGTAAAATAATCTATGGCTGTTAGTATCCACTTGTGACTAGAATGTGAGGGTGGATTAATCGCACCAATGAAGTCACGGCCCCACTTGGTGAAGGGATGATCAACTATAATGGGTTGGAGTGGCATGGCTACCAATCTCTCTTTACTTGCAAATATTGTACATTTAACACAATTTTTTACCAAAGTATGCACATCTTTGAAAAGAGATTGCTAGTAATATCCAACCTTCATGATCGTTAGGGCTGTTGTACAGGTTGCAAAGTGACCACTAGCTGGTCCATCATGAAACTCATGCAATATTTTATCAATCTAATCTGTTTTAATGCATCTTAAGAGCACTCCATTATAGTCCTTTCTGAACAAAATATCATTAACAATAACATGAGGAATGGCTTGCATCCTATAATACCTTCTTTTTGCTACATTTAGCTTTGCTGGGCACTCTCCAGTCTACGAATAATGCATCATATCTCATGTCTAGCTAGTGTTGCTAGCTGGAACAATAGGTACAATAGTAGTATTAGCCATTAAAACTACTTCCTCTGGTAGTTTTGCCTTTTTTTACTATTTCGGCTAGCTGTTCACATAGTCCTTTACCCTAGATCAACTTGGTAACCTTAATGTCAACATCATATTCCATCACTCTAGTGATCCAACCAGCTCTTTTATTTACCAGATCTTTGCTCAACAAAAATCTTTCACACTTGGATGGGAAACCATTGGCTGAATCTTGTTATTAGATAACATGTGCCTAAATTTTTTGAGGCTTCTTATGACAACATGCACATGCTTTTCAACAAATGTGTACCTTTGTTCATATCCTTCTAATCCTTGGCTAAAAAAGGCTATTGATTGCTCCTGGCCTTCCTTATTTTGTCGAGTCAGCATAGTAGAGATAGTGTCAACTCCTCCATAGGTATAAAAAATAAAATCTTTTGAGAAGTCTGGGTTTATTAATGTTGGAGCTGCTACTATAGCTACTTTGATGTCTTCAAAACTATCCTTTCCTTCTTTAGTCCAGCTGAAACCAATGTTATTTTTTAACATGGCTGTTAGGGGCTTTAATAAACTTGCAATATTCAGAATAAACCATCTAACAAAATTTTATTCTACCCAAGAAACTTTGTAGCCCTTTTTATGGGCTGGTAGGGTTAAGGATAAAATAACACTTACTCATTCTAGATCAATTTTTATCCCATGTTTGGAAACAATGTGACCCAATAGCTTACCCTCATGAACAAAAAATATGCACTTTTTGGGGTTCATTGAGACTCCTTATTCTCTGCATCTTTCAAAAACTTGTCTATGATGGGAAAAATGATCTTTGGCATCCTTAGAAAAGTAGTAATTTCATTTAGATACACCAAAATAAATTTATTCATTATGCCTTGAAATGCCATATCCATGGCTCTATGAAAGGTTGCTCCAGTATTTGAAAACCCATATGGCATCTTTTGATAAGCCATAGTATCCCATTTGGTTGTGAATGTTGTCTTGTACTGGTCTTCCTCCTTAACCAAAATTTAAGGTTATACCTTAAAAAGTCATCCAACAAAGAAAACCTTTCAGCACCTGAAACTACTTGCAAAATTTGCTCCATTTAGGGCAGCGGGTAGTGATCTTTCAATGATTCTCTATTTAGGTCCCTGAAATCAACACACAACCTAATCTCACCATTTTTCATCCTAACAAGAATTAGATTAGACACCCATGAAGTGTGTTTTATTAGGAAAAGGATGTTGCTTTGAATCAACTTGTTTAATTCTATTTTCATCATAACTTCTAGCTTAGGGTTAAGAGGGCTTTGCTTTTATCTCATGGGTTTTGGCCCTGATTCTAACTCTATAGTGTACTGAGCTAGCTCGGGTTAAAATCTTTGAGGTCTTTGTACTCCCATGCAAAAATGTCATCAAATTCTTGGCATAATAACACAAAAGCATGCTTATCTTTAGCTATACATCTCTTTCCTAACTTGAGTAGTTTGGACTTGAAAATTTCAACTGATTCATAGTAATCCTCTTTGATAAGTATGCTGACTTTCTCCTTCCTTATCTGGTCATCTAAATTAAAAATTGATTCTAAAGTAACTAGGCCTTTTGGAAGCTTATTTGTCTTCAATTGAACAATCTAGTCTTCAAATTACTACTGCAATTTCTATTGGTTACCAGCTAAAAACTTAGCTTCCTCTATGAGAAAATTTGCTATCTGGTCATCACTTTCAAAAACTTGCCAATGTATGTTATTATTAGGCATTGATGGCCTCACAACCTGATGAGGAGCACATAGTGGAAACGCAGAATGGGTCCCACTTTTCTCATAGACGGCAAACGTTCTGATCGGTATGACAACAAGGATCGATATGACTTTCTCAAGTCATACTGTTGATCTACCTTGCACCGATAGCTCAATTGAATTTATCTTTGGCGAGATACAACATGATTCACACCGAGTCGATCAATTCTTCTTCATCAGTGAGACTTCTTCTATCGGTGAAGTCTTCTATCCTTCAACCGATGCCTCGATGATGGTTAAGTCCCCCTCGTCTGAACTGTGATGGCTTCAACGCCGGTTAGATGTGACTGTGTCGGTATGGCTTACCTCTATCGGTGGAACTTTAAACTTGTCTCTCGATTCCGTAACTCTTCCCGATGAGTGGCTCTACGTTTCTTGCCTATCAGCAAGATAATTACCATCGGTCATGTTAGAATTTGCTTCGCTGATACGCGAATGACTTTTGTCTTCGGTGAGACTCTTCTCGTTGGTGAACACTTACAAACTCTGGCTGATGCACCAATGGACCAACTACTCTTTGGCGTGACTTGTTGTGAGTCCTAGTGACTCGCCGATGCATAGTTTACTTTCTCCCTCTTCAACTGAACCCTAGCACATGGAGATGCTAGGTCAACCTACTGTGTAAAAAACACTCTGTTTAGATCCTTTGCACCATCGGACATAAAAACAAAACAAGAAACAAAACAAATACTTGTACAATGAAGCCATTCCACTAATTTCAATAGAAATTGTACTAGTGGAATGCTTCATGTCAACATACTGCAACAATGGAAAGCATAGAAAGAACTACACTTCAAACAGAAATCTACAGTTACACAATTTATAGTTACAGGGAATGGAAGTCAAATTGACGGAACAAAATAGTTTTATTTCTCCTTAGAACAATAGACAATCACACTCCACACACTTCTCCTTCTTCTTCTTCGATGGTTCCTTCCTTTGGTTGTTATCAACTCAACCTGCTAGCAGTTGGAAAACCAACTAATGCAAGCAGTTGGAAAACCAACTGATGCAAACAGTTGGGAGACCAACTGATCTAAAACGGCTTCAAACTGTCCTACTGCTCTGTTTTGGCACTATGTGATTACAATATGACAAAAGTGTGTTTTAAGTCACTTTGGACTTACAAAATGGGTTCTAGGTCCTTAAAGACCCAGAGACAAACTGAAATAAAAATGCATTGGTCAAATAGACCTTATTACAAAAGAAAATAGGATTTGCTAGGTGTTCCTGCACCATACTTCCTGGGTGAAAGTTGTCTCAAGTCCTCTTAGAGACTAACTGTTGTAAATCAGCACCCTACTTTTTTATGTCTTCTTCTAGCATCCATGTGGCTTATGAGTTTGGAAGTCCTTGCCATTTGACTAAGTGCTCAAAATAGGTCTAATTTCTTGTCTTCTTGGTTGTCTTGCTATCCAAGATGCACTCCATCTTAAGTGGTTCCTTAGGTGGTAAATGCTGTACCCACTTTGCATTGTCATGGACAGAATCTACTGTACCTTCTCCTGTATCAAGACTCCTATATAATGTTAGATCAGCAACATTGAATATAGGGGAAATAGCAATATCATCAGGGAGTTCAATTTTGTAAGCATTAGGACCATATTTCTCCAGAATCTTACAAGGTCCAATTTTTCTCATCATCAACTTGCTGTGGTTTCCCTTGGGTAGTCTATTCTTGTTGAGATAAACCATGACCATATCTCCTATTTGGTACTGCACACCCCTTCTCCTTTGATCCACTCTAGCCTTGATCTTCTAACTATTCTTGTGTAGAGTATCTCTGACTTGTTGATGGATCTCTTTCATAGCCTCTGCAAATGTATCAGCATGTTCACTCCTTTTTTCCAAACCTTGAACATCTCTCAATTCAAAAACTCCTTGAGGATGACTACCATAGACAATTTCAAAGGGACTTAGACTTGTACTTCTGTTTGTAGAATCATTATAGGCATATTTTGCTTGTGGGAGTACTGCATCTCAACTACTGCCATGTTCTCTTGTCAAACATCTCAACAGATTGCCTAATGACCTATTCACAACCTTAGTTTGGTCATTAGTTTGAGGATGATAGGTTGAACTAAAGGACAAATTTGTACCCAATCTTTTCCACAAGGTTCTCCAAAAATGTCCCACAAATTTGCTCTCTGTCAGATACAATACTCAAAGGCAATCCATGAATCTTGACAATTTCTTTAAAGAACAAGCCTGCAATGTAACTAGCATCATTGGTGGTTTTACAAGGAATAAAGTGAGCCATCTTCCTGAACTTGTCTAGCACAACAAACACACTGTCATAACCTATCCTTGTCTTTGGTAATCCCATCACAAAATCCATACTCAAACTTTCCCAAGGTCTGTTTGGTATGGGCAAAGGTTGGTACAGTCCTGCATTGGTTGAGACCACCTTTGCTCTCTGGCAAATCATACAACTCTCAACAAACCTTCTGATATCAGATTGCATCCTTGGCCAAAATTAAAACCTTCTTACTAGATCTAAGGTCTTATTCACCCCAAAATGTCCACCCAGTCCTCCAATATGTTTTTCCTTCACAATATTATCCCTCACTAAACACTTAGGGATACATAACTAACATCCTTTGAACAAAAGGCCATCCTGTAATGTATAATAAAAAATTTAGTATGGAAAGTATTGGCAAACTCATTGCATACCCTATAAATTTCCTTGAAATCTTGGTCCTCTGCATACAATCCTTTGAGTGCCTCAACACCCATGCTTTGTAGCTGCACTTCTTGCATTGTCAACACCCTCCTACTTAGAGTATTAGCAACCTTATTGGTTATCCCCTTCTTCTGTTTGATGATGAAGGTGTATGCTTGAAGACTCTCCACCCACTTCATGTGTCTATGACTGAGCTTTTCCTATCCATTCAAAAAACTGAGAGCATGAGTGTCAGTGTACATAATGAATTCTTTGGGAAGCAAATAGTGCCTCCACTTTTTTAGAGCTTGCACCAAGGCATACAATTCTAAATCATAAGATGAGTACTTCCTCTTAGCTTTATTCAATTTGTCACTAAAAAAGGCTATTGGTCTGCCTTCTTGGCTCAACACCGCCCCTATGGCCAGCCCACTTACATCACATTCAATGGTAAAAACCTTATTAAAATCAGGAAGTACTAAGATAGGATACTTGGCAACTTTTTGCTTTAGACTTTCAAAACTCTAGTTTGCCTCTTTTGTCCACAAAAACTTCACCTTACCTCCACCCTTGATGGTTTCTAACATAGGTGCACAAATATCACTGTAGTTCCTAATAAATTTTCTATAAAATGTGGCCAAACCATGAAAACTTTTGACCTCTCCTGCTATTCTAGGTGTAGGCCAATTCAAAATAGCTTCTACCTTGGAAGGATCCATTTTCAAATCACCCTTAGAGATGACAAAGCCTAGGTAAACCAATTCTTGTTTCATGAAGTCACACTTCTCCAAATTTATTAGTAACTTATGATCTTGTAGCCTCTTCAAGACTATCTCCAAATGTTTCAAGTGTTCTTTCTTGCTCTTACTAAACACCAAGATATCATCAAGGTAGACTACCACAAATTTCCCTATGAACTCTTGTAACACCTCATTTATCAACCTCATAAAGGTGCTCGGGGCATTTGAAAGACCAAAAGGCATCACAAGCCACTCATACAACCCTTCATTGGTTTTGAATGTTGTCTTCCACTCATCCCCCTCTCTTATTCTTATCTAGTGATACCCACTCTTTAAGTCTATATTGGAGAAATAAGTGGCCCCTCCAAAATAATCTATTAGATCTTCTATTCTAGGAATAGGAAACCTATACCTGATGGTTATCCTATTGGTGGCCCTAGAATCAGTGCAAAGCCTCCATTTCCCATCCTTCTTTGGGGCTAAAATAGTAGGTATTGTACACGGGATAAGGCTCTTTCTTATTAGTCCTTTGCTTAGGAGTTCTTGAACTTGATTTGCTATCTCTTCATTCTACTGAGGGGTCATTTTAAATGCTGCCTTATTAGGGAGTACTGCTCTGAGTATGGGATCTATTTGATGGCTAATGTCTCTAACAGGTGGTAGGGAATCAAGTATATCTTTTGCAATCACTCCTTTGTAACTCTCAAGCAAATCTCTGACCTCCTTAGGCCCTACTTCTCTCACATTCTCCTTCTTCTCCCCCTTAGGCTTCACAATCAAAGCAAAACCTACTCCACCACTTTCCTTTAGTGTATCCATGAATTCTTTTTCTACTACCAGTATCACGCTAGATCCTACAGATTGTGGATCCCCTTCTACCAATGACTGTATTCTATAAGTTACACCATCCTTTTGGAATGAGTAAGCATTCTTTTCCCCATCATGATGAGCCATTCTATCAAACTGCCATGGTCTACCCAGTAGAAGATGGCAAGCATCCATTGGAAGGATGTCACACAAAATCCTATCTCTATACCCCCCAATACTAAATTCTACCCATGCTTGTTCATTGATGACTATATACTGTCCCTTGTTTAACCAACTGACCCTATATGGACAGCTATGGGGTATCTTTTCTAATTTCAATTTATCTACTGCTTCCAAAGATATAATATTGTCAGTAGAACCAGAGTCAATAATAACTTTACAAACCTTACCTTGGATCTTGCAGTTGACTCTAAACAAAGCTCTTCTTTGTGACAATTTAATCTACATTGGTTCTTTGAGCAGCGTCCTCTTGATCATCAGATTTTCTCCCATCTATGATGTTAGATTCACTTCAGGAGATGTCACACTCCTTGCATCTTCTTGAATCAAAGTGGTTCTCTTCTCACCGCCATGAGAAGTTGAGGCCTTCTTTGGACACTTGTATGTTGGGTGCCCTATCTGATTGCAATTATAACATCTCATATTGGAGAACTTGGATCCTCTACTTGATCCATTTGTCCCACCTCTTCCATTAGGCCTTCTTCCTTAGTAGCCTCCTCTGCTACCTGAGTCTCTAACTTGCTCTTCTTGGATAGACTCACCACTAGGCCTCTGGTTAGGACTTCTTCCTCCAAAACTGCCTCTGCCTCTAAAATTTCTGCCACCTCTTCCTCTACCTTGCTGCTCACCTTGCCTCTTCAGCTTCTCTTTGTTGATAACTGAGAGGGGGGGGGTGAATCAGTTATCCTAATTATTTCCCTTATTAAACTTTCCTTTTAATTGAAGCAGCATAAAATCAAGCACAAAACATAAACCATGAAATAAGAAACACATGACACAGTATTTTTGACGTGGAAACCCTGTTAAGGGAGAAAACCACGGGGTGATTAACCCAAGAATTATTCTCTGTTAGAAGAATAGGAAATTACAAAAATGGCACTTGCCAATTAGGGCTCACTGCCCGAGCACACTGCTCACAAGAGGCTCACTGCCTACAAGAAGACACACTGTCTTACAAAGTGATTAGAATCACAGTCTTGAACTGATTGGAAGCATCTGCATATGCTGGAGTTCAGTTCCGGTTAGGTTCAGTATACTGATCTGCTGCACTTCATCTTTCCTCTGTTCTTTAGTCTGCTGTCCTTTCACATACCGGATCTTTCTTGTTACTTCTGCTCTACTCTGGACTTGTTCGCATATCTTCACATTCCTTCACACCTTTTACCACTAAATCCATCCTCTATATATATCCGCACAAGTACTTTCATCATCTTTCTAGTCGGCATCCGGAACAGTCTAGTTTCTTACAAACTTAGTTCTGTCGGCTGAATCCTTGCTCACCAAGCAATGCGGATCAAGCATATACTTGTAGATATCATCAATTATGTCGGCCAAACATGATTCATGCCTCCGCAACCTTTATCATCATCTGTAACACATCCGGAAAGTAGTTTGATACTCAGTCAGTCAGTTCTTCCTCTGTTTTCACTGTCTCTCAGGAATCCGGTACTCAACTATTCATATCTTTTTCCTTGTCCATCTCCGGAGGCTAAATCCTTGGAATATACTACTCAAGATAGTCCTCTTGACTTCCCCAGATCCGCACTGCACCAAGACACTTCCTCTGAGAGATCCGGACCAATCTGTCGGACCTTGCCACATGCTCTGTTCTTGTTCACCGGACCACCACAATCTTCAATCTGACTTCCGGTAGAGACATATCATGACTTGCGGATATGTGGGATGACCTTTGTTGCCATCAATGACAACAACCATGAATCCATATAGTGTCTCTTGCCAACAATCTCCCCCTTTGGCATTGATGGCAACACTTAGTGAAAAATGACTAAGTGTTTACACTATGCTCCCCCTTTGCTGATGCTCTGTCTTTATATACAATTTCCGGAACTCCCCCTGAGTTGGATTCCTCATTTTTCACTGCTCCTCACTCCCCCTTTGACATCAATGGCAAAGGGTAGGGTCCGCATACCAAAATTTTCAAAAATTTTCTATATATAGCCGCATATTTACATACTCACATATACTGCAGAATGTCTGCAAAGGATGTCTGCAGTTGAACCATTTCAGTAGCCCAACTAAGCTTCATTCTGTCCAGGATTGAAATGTGACCACTCAGCAAAAATGCAAAAGCTTCTGCCCGCCTGAGATCTGTCGGATCTTTTGTATGGGCGGTGGTCTGGGCATCACTGATGGCCTCATGCATCGTTTCCAACTTAGGGACTATAATCCTTCTAAGTTCTCCCATCCGGTTGGTAATGTTCTTCCTCTCCTTCTCAAGATTCTTTATTTCATTCAAGACTGCAATAGTCTGACATTCTTGATTTATTATAGAGGAAGAGAGAGGATCAAAACTTTGAGATAAGCTTTGAAGCTTGTCCTGCTCTTCTTTTATTTTCTTGTCAATTGCTGTTGTTGCCTTTGACCAAGATATACAAAATTTGTAGATGTCACCGCCATCCTTAAGAGCATTTTCTAAGCTCTTTATTCCAATGCTTACAATCTTCCTATCCTTAGAGATTAATTCTAATATTTCAGAAAATCTCTTATCCAAAAATTCCTTCCGGACCTTGTCTTCAGCTGATTTTTCTAGAGAATTAAAATGTGTATCAATACTGCTGACTAAGGTTTTTAGATTACCGGAAGTGGAGGCAGTCGGATCTATTTGGATTGATGGCATGATCTTTACAAGTACTCCGGAAGCAGCCTCTATCAACTCACAGTCCTCCATATGAGACTTTAGAAGCTTTTCATTTGCCTTGGCATTTGCAAATGAAGCTATCTTCATTGTTTGTACCGGAGAGAGAGAGTCAAAATCAAATGGACCTTTTAGAAGCTCCGGTTCATCAATCTCTAGAGTTTCTTTGCTCAAAAATTGTTGAACAGTTTGTGCAGTGTCTCTTGCCGGAGACAGATGTTTCTTTTCTTCTGCAGTCTTAGAACTGTCAACCTCTTTGTCTGTCACCACTGCTTCCTTCTCCTGCAATTGCTCTTCTTCTTTGGATCCGGAGACTGTAGGGGAAACCGGAGGAGAGATGCTTGCTTGTTCATGGGTCACTTCTTCTGGAGCAGAGGGTCCCAAGTCCTCACTTGTCTGTTCAGGGCTCACTTCTTCCGGAACAGAAGATTCCAAGTCAGCAGCTGTTTCTGCACCTAAGTCCTCTACAACAGGAAGATTGAACCTTTTGAAGGCCTTCCGGAGGATCTCTTCTGTCTCTTGTGCCACTTTGTCAGTCTCACCAAGCATGAGCTGATTCATCCTGGCTTTACTTCTGAACTCATCTCTGCAGTCCTTGAAGATCATGTTCATTGTCTTGGGATCAATTTGAGGATATAGCTGAATAGCTATCTGCTCCCGGATCTCAAGATCTTTGGCATGCGCATTATTCTTTCTTACTTCCATTTCCTTCTCTAGGCTTTTAGGAATGAGAGATATGATCTCAATGAAAGCCTTATTGTATGTGTTCAGATATTTAACTGTGGCTTCCTGCAGAGTCTTTTGGTCTGCCTCACTGAAGTCATCATAGGATTCAGTCATTGGTTGAAGGTTTCCATCCACCGTGACCGACTTGATTATGCTCTCTAGTGACAGAGTGGGCTTTTCAACAGTTACCTCTGCCATTTCCTCCTTGTCTTGGCCTGTGGAGGGCTTACCGGATCCTTTCTTTTTCTGTTTCTTTACTTCTCTTACTCCTTCATCTGATTCTGTCTCCTCTTCATCCTTTTGGCTTTCATAAGCCCTTGATGCTTTTGTCTTGGATCTTTTACCGGATGCCTGGACTTCCGGTTTTGAGCTTTTGGTTGTGGAAGGTGCAGATCTCTTTGATGATCTGGTCCGGGTGGGGGTTTCAACCGGAGCACTTTCTTTGCTTTTCTCTTCTTCCTCAGCCTTTCTCCTCTTTTCCCGGCTGGCATCAAGTGCCTCTTTTGAGATGCCTAGGCCTTGAGCAATGTGCTCTACTTCTTTTCTCACTTTTCTTTTAATCTCAGGTTCCCTGAGTTCTACATGTAATTTCACGCTCAGCTCCTCAAAGGTTCCAAACCTTTCTGCCTTAGGATCTTTGGGCTGACTTAGCATGTGTTGAACATGCAGCTCTACTATCTGTTCATCAACTTCATACCCCATGGGCATGATCCAGACAGTCCTTGGCTCCACTGCCTCCATTAGGCACTGATCAGTGTCAACCATAAAACATACTGAGTCCTTGTATTTCTCAATGAGTGACTGGGGAATTCTCTCTCTTGCTTGCATCATGCTCTGAAAGTTTTTGAAGTATCCCCATAGAGCTGTATTTCTCGCTTTTGCATCCCCAAGTCCATGCAAATAGTCTCTTATCTGGACTGCAACAGGTTTGTCATTCTGCCATACCCATCCACTTGTTCCGGGTAGCTCATTCATGAAGTAAAAGAAGAGACATACAATGAGAGTACCATACTTAAAGGAGTTCTTCTTGTCTTTCTTGATTTTCTGTACATTTTCCATCAATTGGCTTAGTAGTAGTTCACAAAGATCATAATCTGCATTCTTTCTTAGCATTTCATATGCTGTGTATATTGCAGTTCCGGATACAGAATTCTCCCTGCTGGAGTGATAGATCTTGTATCCTATGATCATTGATGCATATTTGATATCCGGATCCGAAATATCTTCAATGGTCATTGCTCTCTTATCATATTTTGATCCGGTGGCCTCAGTTACAACGTTGTTCTTGACAGATTTGAGGATAGGTACCCCCCCGGAAGAGTATAGACCAGTTACTGCTCTAATTGCTTCTTTTGTGATCTTGCAGGGTCTATCTAGCCAAAGGAAGTTGTCATGCATCCTGCTCAGTACATACCGGACCCATTCATCTTCTTCAAAGCTAGGGAAATGAATGAATTGCTCAAATTGTTTCTTCTGGATACCCTTATACTCTGGTTTGAGCTCAAAAGCATTGTCTATCAGTTGCTTGTGATAGAGGTCTCTTAATTTGAATTCCCCAAATTCCTCAATGTTTGCGTGTATGTAAACCCTAATATCTTCAGTATGTAAGACTCCGTGGGGAACACTAGAGAAGGCTCCTAGTGGATCTACCTCCAACGATTTGTAGGGATGTTTCTTGAATGAGGGGCGAGGTCTATCAGAGATCTTAACTATGTTTGGAGTAGCCATTCTTCAAAGATTTGCAGTGAGGCAATGAAAAACGAAGAATACCTTATGCGCCTTCGGTTTGCACGGAGTGGTTGGATTGATTTCTTTATGCAATAGCTTCGGCAGGAGATCCTTGGTGTGCTTGATGAACCTTGTTGCAGAGCTCCACTATTCGCTTCTTCTCAAGTGTAGAATGAGCAGATAACTTTTGAGAAATCCCTTATATTGCTCCGCAAACCCTAATATCTGTCTGCAATAAATGCTTCACCTGCATTATTCCGGTTTACCATGTCTGGACAGCTTGGAGTATCCCGGATTAGTCCTGATCACTGAATATCATCCGAATCTTTAAATCATGAATAAATCTAGGTAACATATTACAAGAACATCCCAAACACTCTGTCCAATCCGCAAGACAAGATCGTGCACTTCCGGATCTCTCCGGACCTTTTTGTAATCCTTTATCATACCGGAGCACCTCCCTGAACAGGTCTAACTTAATCGAACACAGCTTCTTCATAACTCCATGCGGACCTCTGAAAACTTGACTGAAGCATCTCAGGACTTATATCTACAAACCCTTTAATCCGCATCTTGTGCCACATCCGGCACAACTTGTTTGGCTGGGGGAACAGAATCTTCTTTGAGTCTCCCCCTGAGCCTGAGCTCACTTTTTAATTTCCGGAAGAAATATCAGCACCAGAATCTGGTGCGGATCCAACCTCTACATTCTCTGAGCTTTTCTTCACCCAAATCTTGCTCATCTGATTCCTAACTTCATCCGCATTCATCTTTTGTTTACCCTTGTCTTGATTCTGATTATACACCGGACCTCTTTTGTCCTGATTCTTGTTTCTGCAGATTTTAGCATTATGACCGGACCTATTGCAGATTTGACAAATAACATTTCTTTGCATATTTAACTGATATCCCCTTGATCTGCATTGATTAGCCATATGACCTACTCTATTGCATGTAAAGCATCTACCTTTGAATGATTTGTTTACTTGCATAATTCTGCATTCATGGGATTTGTGTCCATACCTTTTGCAGTTGAAGCACTGTCCGGAGAAGGATGAATTAATCTGATTCATTCTCATTCTGCACTGATTAGCTTTGTGACCAAAATGGTTGCAGCTGTGGCAGTATCCATTGAAGGATGGATATTTTTGAGCATTTGGCTGTCTTACCGGAGGTCTTCTAGGCCTGCTCCTTGGATTTTCTGATCCAAGATTCTTCTGACCGGATCCGGAGCTTTCTCCTTTCTCATATCCCAAGCCATACTTGTCATCTGTCCTCTTTTGACTTCCAAGAAGAACTTCAAGTTGAGCAGAACTTATCTTGAATTTCTCTTTATATTCATTTGCTGTTTGAAGGTCTCTTTTGAGAGAGGCAATTTGATCCTCAAGTTTTCCTTCATTATCTTTGGAATCTTCAAGATCAGATTCAAGGTGTCTGATAATCCTGTCCATCTGGTGGCACTCTTCTGATTTTTCTTTAAGAGATTGTCTTAGATTGTCTTCAGCCTTTCTTTTTTCTTCAATCTCTTGAGTAAACTTTATAGTTCCTGATTCCATTTCATGTCTTAACATAATGACTTCTTTTGATAACTTTTCACATAACTTGGTTTGCTCAGTCAATTCCTCACTTGTATTGCTTTCTTCACTTTGTCTTGCCAACTGTTGAAGCAGCTCCTTTCTCTTTTTCATAGAGAGACTTAATTTGTCTTTTAATTCTCTCATGAATTCATCAGCCTGTTTGAGTCTTTCCTTTAATTCACTGACTTCAGAATTTGACTGTTCAAGATCCTCAAGGGCAGTCTTGAGTTGCTCCCTTAAACCATATGCATCCATTTGAAATCCCAGATCTTCCTCAAGCTGTTAGGCTCTATTAGGAGGAACTTGGCTCTGATACCAATTGTTGATAACTGAGAGGGGGGGGGTGAATCAGTTATCCTAATTATTTCCCTTATTAAACTTTCCTTTTAATTGAAGCAGCATAAAATCAAGCACAAAACATAAACCATGAAATAAGAAACACATGACACAGTATTTTTGACGTGGAAACCCTGTTAAGGGAGAAAACCACGGGGTGATTAACCCAAGAATTATTCTCTGTTAGAAGAATAGGAAATTACAAAAATGGCACTTGCCAATTAGGGCTCACTGCCCGAGCACACTGCTCACAAGAGGCTCACTGCCTACAAGAAGACACACTGTCTTACAAAGTGATTAGAATCACAGTCTTGAACTGATTGGAAGCATCTGCATATGCTGGAGTTCAGTTCCGGTTAGGTTCAGTATACTGATCTGCTGCACTTCATCTTTCCTCTGTTCTTTAGTCTGCTGTCCTTTCACATACCGGATCTTTCTTGTTACTTCTGCTCTACTCTGGACTTGTTCGCATATCTTCACATTCCTTCACACCTTTTACCACTAAATCCATCCTCTATATATATCCGCACAAGTACTTTCATCATCTTTCTAGTCGGCATCCGGAACAGTCTAGTTTCTTACAAACTTAGTTCTGTCGGCTGAATCCTTGCTCACCAAGCAATGCGGATCAAGCATATACTTGTAGATATCATCAATTATGTCGGCCAAACATGATTCATGCCTCCGCAACCTTTATCATCATCTGTAACACATCCGGAAAGTAGTTTGATACTCAGTCAGTCAGTTCTTCCTCTGTTTTCACTGTCTCTCAGGAATCCGGTACTCAACTATTCATATCTTTTTCCTTGTCCATCTCCGGAGGCTAAATCCTTGGAATATACTACTCAAGATAGTCCTCTTGACTTCCCCAGATCCGCACTGCACCAAGACACTTCCTCTGAGAGATCCGGACCAATCTGTCGGACCTTGCCACATGCTCTGTTCTTGTTCACCGGACCACCACAATCTTCAATCTGACTTCCGGTAGAGACATATCATGACTTGCGGATATGTGGGATGACCTTTGTTGCCATCAATGACAACAACCATGAATCCATATAGTGTCTCTTGCCAACACTCTTCAGCTCTTAATTCTACTTGAAAGCATTTTTCCATGGTTTCAGGGGTCAATAAACTTATATCATCTTGAATATTGAACCTTAGACCATTTAGATACTTGGCCACCTTAGCTTTTTCCTCCTCCATGTACCCATAGCGAAGAGTGTATTTGTGAAACTCCTCAGTGTAAGTAGCTACATCCATATCTTTTTTCTTGAGGTTCTACATTTTCTTGTAAATCTACACCTCGTAGTCAGATGGAAGGAATTGTGACTTGATCTTCTCCAGCATTCTACTCCATGAAGAGATCATACTCTTCCCATTCTTTACCATTTCTCCTTAAGTGTAATTCCACCACGTAAGGGTAGCACCTTTGAGTTTAGTTTTTGCAAACTTAACTCTCTTATTTTCAGGAACTTCCTTGTATTCGAAGTAGTTGTTCAGAGCCTCAATCCATTCCATGACTTTGTCAGCATTCATCTTTCAGCTAAACATGGGGATATCTATCCAAGCCTCCAAAGAGTCTTTGCCAATATCCTTAATGGCTTCTAGGAAATGCTTTTGATCAGCTGGTATCTCTGCCTCTTGTTGTTCCTCTTCTTCTTCCTTTTTCTCTTCCTCTTCATTTGAACCTTCCTCTATCCTTTTTCCTATCTTCAGTGCCTTCAATTATTCTTGGAGTGCTTCCCTGACTCTAGTTTTGATCTTCTCTTCCATCTCCTTAAATTTCTTGACCACTTTGGTGGTCATCGCCTTTGGAGGCATATTGCTAGCCTCTCCTTTGCTCTCCTCTGCTGACATATACCAGATCAACAATAGAACCTTTTGAGGCTCTGATACCAATATGATGAGGAGTGTGCAGTGGAAACGCAGAACACGTCCCACTTTTCTCACAGATGGCAAACCTTCTGATCAGTTTGACAACAAGGATCGGTATGACTTTCTCAAGTCTTACCATTGATCTACCTTACAACGATAGCTCAATTGAATTTATCTTCAGTGAGATACAATAGGACTCACACTAAGTCAATCAATTCTTCTTCATCAGTGAGACTTCTTCTATGAGCGAAGTCTTCTATCCTTCAACCGATGCCCCGATGACGGTTAAGTCCCGCTCATCTTAACCATGATGGCTTCAATGCCGGTTAGATGTGACTATGTCAGTATGACTCACCTCTATGTTAGAACTTTGAACTTTTCTCTCGATGCCACAACTCTTCCTGATGAGTTGCTCTACGTTTCTTGCCTATCAGCAAGATAATTACCATCGGCCATGTTAGAATTTTCTTCATCGATATATTGATGACTTTTGTCTTCGGTGAGACTCTTCTCATCGGTGAGCACTTTCAAACTTTGGTCGATGCACCGATGGACTAACTACTCTTCGGCATGACTTGTGAGTCCCAGCGACTCGCTGATGTACAGTTTACTTTCTCCCTCTTTAACTGAACCCTAGCACATGGAGATGCTAGGTCAATCTACTATGTAAAAAACACTCTGTCTAGATCCTTTGCACTGTCAGACACAAAAACAAAATAAGAAACAAAACAAATACTTGTACAACGAAGCCATTCCACTAATTTTGACAGAAATCATACCAGTGGAATGCTTCACATTGACATACTGCAACAATAGAAAGCATAGAAAGAACTACACTTCGAATAGAAATCTATAGTTACATAATTTATAGTTACAGGGAATGGAAGTCAAATTGATAGAATAGAATAGTTTTATTTCTCCTTAGAACAATACACAATCACACTCCACACACTTCTCCTTCTTCTTCTTTGACACTTCCTTCCTCTAGTTGTTATCAACTCAACCTGCCAGCAGTTGGAAAACCAACCAATGCAAACAGTTGGGAGACCAACTGATCTAAAATGGCTTCAAACTATCCTACTGCCCTGTTTTGGCACTATGTGATTACAATATGAGAAAAGTGTGTTTTAAGTCACTTTGGACTTACAAAATGGGTTCTAGGTCTTGAAAGACCTAGAGACAAACTGAAATAAAAATGCATTGGTCAAATAGACCCTATTACAAAAGAAAACTGAATTTTCTAGGTGCTCCTGCACCACAACCACCTTCACATACTGTTGTTGCTCAATATTTCTAATTTTTTTGGGTATATCAAACTTAGCCCCCATGGTTGCAAGCTTCTCAGCCTATTTATTTTGGCTTCTAAGCATGGATAGTAGATTAAAAGCATCAAAATCTTCAATCAAATTCCATACTTTGTGCTTATATAACTTAAGCGAGTCATTTTTGATGACATTCAAGTTCCTTACCTGATTTGCAATAAGTTGATTGTCACCATACACCTTCAAACACTTAATATTCTTCCTTTTGACCCATTCTAAGCCATAAATGAGTGCCTCATATTCTATTGTGTTATTTGAACATCTAAATGTAAATCTAAAAGCTACATAATGCTTCTCATTTTTAGGTGAAATAAGCATACCTCCACCTCCTGCACATACTTTGTTCTTAGCACCATCAAAATACAACTGCCACAGGTCATTGGCCACATGTTCAGATGGTTGTTCATGCTATTGTTCACCTTTCATAAGGTTAGGAAAAACTTGATTCTATTCATGAATCATATAGATCCCTAATCCAACTACTTCCATTTTCTTATAAGGGTCATCTTCATGGTTTTGAGATGCCCATTCATCTAAAAATAGGTCTGCAATGCTCTTGATTGGGATATGATTCTCATGAATAGCAGGTTGATCTTCCTCATGGTAGATGAGGTTAGCATTAGCAACACTAGGGACATAGGGTTCCATGTGATCTTTTGCAAGGGGTTCAGATTTTACGATTACCCTTGTACCATACCTAGTCCTAAGACACATATGAGTCCTATCAGCTAACAAATAACTTCCTAACTTTGTTGTGAAATCCTTGGAAAGGCATAAGGCAAAGTATGAGGGTAGGTCTATTACATATATGTCTTGAGGAATTGCAAAATTTAGGCAAGCATGTAATGTGAGGTCTAAATTTCTTATGTCTCTAATGGTGTTAATGGATGAACCATCTAACTGTGTTACGATTTTAGATATTGGTTTGTAAGTCAGTCTCAACTTATCCACTATCTGTTTTGGCATGAGTGAAGTACTAGTGCCTGAATCTATCATACAATTGTGCACAAAGTGGTTACCAATTATAGAGGACACATAAAATGGCGTTGTTTTGACCTCATGTGCTTGCTATTCTCTTTGAGATGGTGGGTCATTTGCAAGCACAACTTTATTTTGGTTTGTAGACTGATTTTGAGTTGGCTCATTGGTTAAGGAAACATTGGATAATACCTTCTATAACAAATCTTTTTGACCTGGAAGAGATAATGACTCCCACATAGACATGGTAACATTCACTTTCTTCATATAATCAATGATATTAAAAGAAAATGAACAAACCTTTGGATGTCCTTTTGAAATAGTAGGATCAACTTGCTATTGTACTTGTTGTGGCTACCCTCTAGGCTAGTTTTGGCTTGGAATAGGCTGCCTTCTTGGTAAGACATGATTATTTGACTGTTGTGATGGACCAATAGCACCTTGTTGGCTTGATTGGGCCAGATATTGGCTTCTTCCAGCCTACTATCCAATATCTATAGCTCTCTTTTTTGCTCTCGTGTTAGCTACTATGGACTGGGTAGATTGATTTTTCCCTTGTCTATGATTAACCTTGCAAAACTCTTCACCCTACCAATTCATGAATGCTGCATCAGATTGCTATTATTTAGGATTATAAGCTTGCTATTTTGAAACTTCATGCATGGTACTTTGTTGGATAGCAGCATTATTCTGTACCATCAAGGCCTGATTAATCATGTTGTTTGAGTAGGTTGATTGGTTGTATGGTTGGTTACATGGGTAACACCAATCATACTTTTGTGCCATATTATTTTGCACTGGTACTAACTCTCTAGATGAGCTAGCAGCATGCTAGTTGTAAGGCTGATAAGGCCTTGTATTGAAGTTCCTTCTTTGGCCTTGGTTTTCAGGTTGATAAGAAGGTCTATTCTATTGTTACCTTGTTGGTTTTGCTAGCTATTTTGCTACTGATTCTGGTAAGGGGCCTGATAGGGTCTATATATTTGATTTGACTACTTTTTTATACTTATCAACTCCTTGCCAATAGTTTGCAACAACTCTACTTGACCTTTTAACAACTTTGTTTGCTTTTGTAATAACTTTGTTTATCTTTTTGCCTCCTGAGATGGGGTTGGGACAATATTTGTTTGGGCTAAAACTTGATAATTAAGTGCTAGTATAACAGGTACAGGAGCAAGAGGTGGGATTTGTAATGGGATTGATGGTTATATTTCTAGAAAAATAGGCATTGACAGCCTTGGAGCTATTTTACTAGCCTGAATTATGTTGTTTTCAGCTCTTATGGTGATTGCATAAGGACTTGGCAATGTTGTACCAACCATTGATTGCACCATTACCGCTATATCACTATTTAAAGCTCTAAGAAAATAAAGAAATGCATGTTCCTCAGTAGGCCTTACCACTGCTAGTATTCAATCCCAAGTCCATTGAAAATAGAAGTTGAAATCAACCATATGCTCCTGTGGAGCTCTCTTTATTGTGATGAGTTGTTCAACCAACAACAAATTGTCAGACTTGTCCTAAAATTATTTATTCAATGCATCCCCTAATAGATCCCATGATGTAATTGAGCCTACTGCTAATCCCCTAAACCATTGAAGTGCCTCACCCTTTAGAGATGTATCCAACAATCTCACTACAACATTCTCTTGCATTATGTGATGGACTGAACACAACATAGCCACATCTTTTATATGCTCAATTGGAGTAGTTTGGTCCTCTCCTATGAAAAATGGTAAGCCTGTCAAGGCTGCCACCAGAATGTCATCATGTGTTGTAAGCAACAATGGGATGCCAATATTGAATTGTATAAAAGGATATCTTCTTGCCATTGGTGGAGCTTGAGGTACCTGTGGAGTTTGAGGAGTTTGGGAACTCTGTGGAGTCTGTATTTGCAAATTTATCACCAAATTTCTCTGATCAAATGCTGCAGTCCTGAGACTTGGAGGAGTAGATTGAGTTCTCCCCATTGGACTAGGTGTTCTTACTACTGTTTTGCCTCTTCTCCTTTGAGGTGATAGCTATAGATACTCAAACAGAGTTGAAATTCCTCTCATTTGGACTTTTCTCATGTGCTAAATTCACTGGATCTGTAAAAAAATCAAAATTTTGAGTCACCAATTATGATTTTTTTACCTCTAAAAGAATGAAAACCTTGTTATGCATACCAAACAACAAAGAAAAATTGTGTTAAAGTGGCCTGGAACTTTGTTCAGGGTCCCACTGGTCATGCCAAAAATTATTGTCATGAAGAATTGCGCCCTGAATGCCAGGCCTTTACAAGCATGGAAATCTTGTGAAACATAGAAACATTCTTAGACTGTGGGTCTATCTATTTTGAGAATAAACCTTAGGAAGAGCTGGTTACCTTTAAATGCCCTTTAGATCTATAAATTGGAGGAAACAGATAGAAGAAAACTTGAATAAACTAAAAAAATGAACGAAAAATTTATCTAAAGGGGGTGATGCACCAAATATTTTGACTTTAATCTAGAATATAAATCACAAAAATTCTCCAATACACCTATTCTTACAATTCAAACTGATCAAATTCATCACATAAGTAATTCACAAAAAGGCATGAGAAAATCTTGCACAAGCTGTGACCTATAATAAGCTGAGACTTGTATACTTGCATCCAAAAGATGAGATAGAATTTAGAAGTTTTGAAGCAAAACATAGAAAATTCCTATCAAATCACCCATAAAACAATAAGGCACCTGAAATTGGATAGAAGAACCCCTAATTGCATTATAAAATGGAAGGAATCTCTACAAAATAACAATAAAGTGCTAGAAACATAAACTGCTATTGCTGAAAACTGTAAAAATTGATTGAGTTACAAGACAATCTCCCTCTCTGCAATTTGCAAAGGCTAAAAAGAAAGAACTAGGGAAAAAACATAAGCTTTCCCTCCTATAATACAAAATTAGCCCCAAAGTATCAAGAAGAGTCAATTGCAGTCAACTGCACTACAAAATATCCATCTCATGAGCAAAACAAAAAAGCCCTAAAAAAGGGTATCATAACTACTCCAATTTGAGCTAATTTAGATCCAAACTCCCCCTCTCAAGCTGTTTGACCAAAGAGAACTCCAAAAATAGCCAATTTGACTTGAAGTCAAAGATAGAAACTCAAAACTTTAAATGCATATGTAACACTTCAGTTCCACTCCTCCTTCTGTTTTTGCATGATTTTGGGAAAAGAATAAACTATTTGAACAAATATTAAAGATAATTAGTTATGATTTACTTTAATAAGTGTTACGTGATCGTTTATTCCCACATTCACATGACAATTATTAAGGTAATTTGTATAATATCACCTTTAATATTTGTTTTTATACTTATTTTTCTTTAACTTCATGAAAAAATTATAAGGGACAATAAATCATCCTCATGACTCCTATGGACTCACCTCTCACTAGGTATTTGGCAAGGGCTAAGTATTAATATTCATGCAACCTTATGAAATAAAAATGAAAATAAAACCCATTTGGGGTCAGCCAAAGTTAGGGTTTTCTTGAGATTTTCAAAGGAAGTGATTAACCCTACTCAAGCCTCATTTTGCATTCCTTTTTCATGATTCATTTTCTTGTTGCTGCACCACCACCAAGGATTCTGGCTAGGGTTTGAATCTTCTATTATTCTAGTAATCCACTCTCACCAACATAGGGATTGAAAATGCTAAGATTTTTTCTTTATCTGTTGAAAACGTAAGATTTTCTTTACTTTTTTGGAAGTGATGAAGAAATCCTTTATTCTCTATGTTTCTTGGTTCTGGTGCTCTTCTTGGAGTATGGAAATCTCTTTTCTATGCATATGGCCATTATTTTGCTGGGTATAACCTTCACTGTCTACTGGGGATTGAAAGAATTCAACCCACTATTCATGGCTTCCTTAGCATTCACTACTTTGTCTTTTGATTTTTTTGTTACTACTGTGTACTCTCCATGCTCATTTGAAAAAAACCTAAATGTTAGAAAATGTAGCTATTCTATGAATTTGATGTAGATGTAGCAGGATCTGTCATAAAAAATCTAAGAAATAGAAAGGACAATAAGCATTGGTATCATGTGTAGGCCATGATGCAAACTACCCAATCGACAATATTATCAGCTGTTCCATGAATAAAACCACTAACCATCTTGTGTTGGTACACTTTGTGTGTACTATCATTTCTAGAATGATTATAACCTTAATATCTGCTACCATAATGACTATCCCAAACACTTGAAAAGTGTCACTTGTTGTTTTCTTTAGAAGCTAACTGTGACCACTGTCATTACATTTTCTGCTGCCTCTATTCTTCATTGAATTCCTCTTGTATTTTTCAAAATGATCTTTAGTCCCTGCTCTTTCCAAACTCAAGGTCAGTCTCACCAAGGTTGTATTCATGGATGACTTCCTTTTGCTAAAGGATTGTAACTCTTTTAAGATGACTATCCTTTTTTTAGTCATATGACAGTCCCTTTTATTATCCCTATGACTATCCTCCATTTGAAAACACTACCACTTAATGGTTTGAAACTTTGCAATGTATATATTACCAAAGGATGCTTCTCTCTTTGCCAAATGGTTTCTAAAATACTTGATTCTTTCTTAAAATTCTGATCTTGAAATGGTTGCCATGCTTATTGGTCACTCTATAAGCTAGGACTGTCTACACTTGGTATCAATCTATGCACATATATGACTGATCAAAGCCCATTCTTTACAGGGCCCCTACCCTCTATGTATGACATGACTATGTCATTGACACCCTAACTATGATATTTCATGCCATCCCTACCATGCTCATGGTGATTTTAGCATATGCAAAGTCATACATAGTCCTTTATGACTGCCACTGATTTACTATCTTTTAGTCTTTGACTTAACTGTGTTCTTTTACAAGGTATGGATATCACCTGATGTAGCTTAAGCACAACATTGCCAGGCCTGGTAACCATCAACTTTATGGCTCCATGGTGACTACAAAACTAGTGAGAAATCATTTCTCTAAAGCATTCAAAATCAAGATCACTACTTGCTGCCATGAATCATTTGGTGATTGCCTTCTATCTCTGCACTATCATGCTTGCATTCATAAAGAACCTAAGGGCTTATTCTCTACTTCCTTCTTGAACACAACAACATGCTCAAACCTCATGATAGCCAATATCTTGTGCCTCTATCAAATTGAGGTTGAAAGGTCCTTTTTGGAGAAGAGATGCAAAACAAAGATCATGCAAAATACTTAGTGTAGGGATAAAGCTTAGGTATTCTCATAGCTCCTCTTGCTGATTGTTGATGGAGGATAGTCATAAAGCTCTATTTTTTTGTATATTAAGACTGCCCTGTGCTTGAATGTTGCCCATGTTAATATCTTCACCATGCTTCTTTGTTTGAGCACCTTCATTCCTTGCTATAGAAAAATCCTTGATCTCATTGAAACGTTTGTATTCTTGGAATCTTTAAAATGATCCTTCACCCTTTGCTACCTTACTAACAATATTGTCTTCTCTCAGAGATCATGGCACCAAAGGCTTACCTATCATTCATTACCAATAGTCAAAAGACTATACTCATAGATTGTTCACAGGGGCAAGGTTGTAACAATTTGAGTCTCCACACTTCAAGCCTTCTTATCCTTCTGCACTATTAATATGTGTTTTACTCCAATGATGTCCTTTGCAAAACTTGACTTGTGCAAGAACACCAACTCTCTACTTTAAAATACTATCATAAAATATTTTCATGACTGTCATAAGGTATGCCACTTATGATCTTCTTGCAAATTTTTTATACTTAGTGCAATAATATTTAAGAATCCCGACTCCAAAATGAAAAAAATATGAATGGTTAGGACTGCCATCATTATGCAGTCATAAAAGCCAACATACGTAAAGTGGAATGACAACATGAAACTATCTAGGACTATATGCATCTTAGTTATTTTGTATCATCAAGGTCTATGGCTGCATGCACATATGAATGTGCACTAGCATTGTGTACTTCTCACTATGTATCATAATTATGATGTGTTTGGACTATCAATTTGCTTTTAAGTTTTTAGACATGACTGTTCATTACCATTAGACTTGTGATGGATGTACTTCTACTATGCATGGTACTAAGATTTATCACCATCCTCCACTTGACCTCTACACTTAAATGACTATCCACTAGCCTACTTGGGAATTAGCTTGTGCTTGACATGATAGCCATACTATCATACCAAATGTCACTATCATTTATATTGCAAACTATCCATATTCAAATATGAGGTAACTATCCCCTAACACTTTGATCCATGTATGTTATGAGTGTCTCCTTTTGTATTTTAGTGCAAACAAATTCCATGAGATCATGTTCTTTGCATTTAATTGATCTACCCTTTAATCATGATGTTTGTACTCTTGCATGATGGCTACTGACTACTCCTGGATACCTTGACAACATCATGGCAGTTGTGACAATTGATAGGATATTAATGAATGAGCTTGATATACTTGAATCTGCACAATGAAGAAACATGTGAGTTAAAACATTGAGGCTGAAGCCTCTCTTTTGATGGTTTGATCAGATTTTCTCCTTGCTTCATTCCTCTGTATTTGATGTTCAGTTTATTTGTTGTATTTTTCTAATTAGTTGTAGAATGGCAAGTACACTTTGAATTGTGGTATATAGAAGCAGAGATAGTACATCAAGCTCTAACATCATATTTCTCTCTCCCTTTGTAGATCTTCTCTTAGAGCTGTTAATAGGGCAGTTGGGTATGTTGATGTAGACTCAAACAATGTGATTCATCATTCACTTAGGAAATGATGAGTCCCATCCTAGTTTTTATATGCTTTCCTTTCTTACCTTGTACTTTTTATTGTAGATCTTATCAGATGCAGTTAATCCCACGGCTTGTGTAGGATTATGTACACATATTTTCTTTTAAATATAACAGTTATTTTATCTCATGCAATGACTCATGTGTAATTTCTGTTTGTAAATCAATTGCATAGCATAACTGAACATTATTGCATTAAATATGTATTTATAATCATGGAAACATAACAAAGTTATATGTACCTTTTTGCAATGCATAAAACTACCATGAATGGACTGTAATGAACACATTTGAAACATGATCTACAAAGAACTATTTAGATTCAAGTCCACCTATTGTCCTTTGAATACCTCCTACCTTCTTGGGGCACTTTTTTTCATTTATCTGGATCAAGTAATAACTCTAATTGAGCTGTTAAATGACCTTCGTAACATGATTTACCGACTAGTCCTCCATCAAGGTAGTAGATATTGATTGGATACCTTATGCACTTAAATTTTTTGTTACCCCTTCATTTGAACTCACTTGCTTCCTAAAAGCATTAGAAAACAATTTCTATAGCCCAACCTAATTGGGCTGCCAAGTAAAATTTGGTAACAGTCATAAAAATTTTGCTTGATAAGAACCCCAGGGAGTGACATACCTATCTTAGTTTTGCTTTATGCGTAGACATGATAAGAAACAAGGTTGCTTTAGGTACCTCACCCTATCATTTGATCTATGGATTAGAGCCTGTGTTCCCCATACACCCAAGGATACTTGTTTTACAATTCATGCAGCATTATCTAGAGTCTAATGATAAGACTTCTATGCACCTGACCCAACTATTGCATTTAGAAGAAGAACAAGATGTTGCAAATTTAAAATTTTCCTAAACATCAAAGCATTATGGAATGATGGTTTGATAGGAGAGCCATAGTAAAAGACTTTCATATCTCAGATTTGGTGATGTACTAGGATAAAGCTCATGAAAAGAAAGGAGAAAATGGAAAATTAGATAAACTTTGGTTAGGGCCCTATCAAATAGATGAAATTTTGGGAGATAGTACTTATCATTTGAAAACTCTTACTGGTGAAGATCTCCCACTGCCTATCAATGGGTGGTTTTTGAAGCACTATTTCTAGGCTTAGAAGGTGCCCGTGCCTTCTATTTTGTGTACATAGTTGTCTTTTTTTTTTCTTTTGCTTTTGGTTAGTTTAGTTTTTTTTTGGTTTGGTTAGGGTAGTGATTGTTTAGTGTTAGTTGTTGCTTGTTTTATTTCTTCTTTTCTATTCTCTTTCTGGTTTTTCTAGGGTATTCCATTTTCTGAATAAGGTAGTAGTTGTAATGTACTCTAGAAGGTCCTCTTTGGGTCAATGGTTGAAGATTTCTTTGGGAAACCTTGGTTGTGATCTTAGGGCCTCACTGTGGGTTCCATTGTTAAGAATGGATGGCATGGTGCTTGCCTTTGGGAAAGGAGTTGCTAGTTTGGTTCAACTTGAAGTGTTTAGAGATCTCATACATTTTCACACCTTAAATGATCTTGAAGTTTCTGAGAGAGTCTTGGTGATCTTGGGTTAATTGAAAAATCTTAAACTCTCACCTTTGCTGCCACTATGATTCCCAGCCTAGCAAAGTTGAACTCATATATGTGCATGTGATATTTATCATGTGTTATAAAGGTATGTGATATTTTCTAATACTCATAGCAAAAGATGAGTTAATTGAATCATTAAATAAGCAATTTATCAAAAGGTGGTACTTCATAGCACTCACATAATATCACTCAATTAGTTGGAGGATTCAAGCATATCTACCAAGGCTATAGATTCTTGGCTGATAGTAGAGCAATGTTTGAGCGGAATCATAAAGACAACCTCATCGAGGCTATAGATGCTTGACTAGCAGTGAGGCAATGTACAGGTAGTTCATAAGGTGAGTATCATTTACATAGCTTAATGAAAGTAAATTATGGAAATCTTAGTCACTAAGGGATGGGAATGAATGCATTTGCACACACTTGGATTTTCCAAATGTGGATGGTTGTGCTAAGTTTCTGATATCTGATTATTTGGTCTTGTTGTCATGTTAATTTGGTTTGATGTGTGGGAAACACAGAGATTTTGGGTTCATAACTATCATTTGTCTTAGAAATTCTCTAGAACATTTCCCCAATAGAGTCACCATTTGTTGTGCCTTGCACACATGCCCCATTTTGCCAAATGGATACCCCCTTTGTTGTTTTGGCTAAGTCTCAATTCTTGTCCTCCTTGCTAATTGATAAATCATGTTTTACTTGATGTTGGTTGAAATGCTTTGAAATTTTAGCATTTTGGCATGTTTGAAGCTATTTGATGCCTTTTGTGATTGATTTGGGGGAGTCTTAGTTGATTTTGTGCTTAAGAAACAAGCCTTTGTAGCCTTTTACACTAAAAATAAGACTCACTAAACTTTGTGCTAAAACTTCATGTCACTAGATAAACACTAAAAACTTAGTATTAGGACATATTTGGTAACCTTGGAAAGTTTTGCTAATATCACACTTAGTATTTCCTAAGGGTAAAGCGGTCTTTTTCTATATCACTAGACATTGCACTAAACATCACTTGTACAGGATATATTTTGTGAGGTAGACTTCACCTGCATATCCAATCATGAGCATTTTTCTTGCTTTCACACCTTGGGTGCCTAACACTCTATCCATGGACACTAGCATTTATGGTGTTTGTTAGAACCCTTAAAAGGCCAGATTTCACCTTCACTCCTCACTTGCATTCAAAATTTCACAACACCAGAGCTCTTGTGATCTAGGTAATTTCAAAGTGATTCCTTGCATGATCTGAAGCTTCCTCGTGATGATTTAAGAGGGTCTATGGTGCTGGATTGTAAGTCTATTGAGCATTTCAAGCATAATTCTATGTGCCAGGTCAACCCCCCTTTTACATTTTCCTTGCAATTCATTTTTGAAATCACTATTTAAGTTATGATTGCTTACAATTACTGAATCCTTTGATTTGTTCATTTCTTGTATCTCACAATTGTGAAATAATGTGAGCAACCCTAGTCTATTTTTCTTTCATTTTCACTTTGATTGATTTGAATTAGATAGGGTTTGATTGTTTAAATTGATAGGGAATGTGTGAGATAGGGTGGTTCTTTGAGTGATTGTTGAATGTAGTGCTTTTTGGTAGTGAGAATTGGAGTTTGATTGGGGAAATAGTTTTAGGATTAGGGCATGATTTTCCTTGTAGCTTAGGTTTTTGAACCCCCTTTAGAAACATGCCCTAGGTGAGAGATTTGTTTTTGTGGGACTTTTAACCTTTAATGAATATATCCATTGAGGCCTAGAAACTTCATCGGTCCTGTGAGATAACTATCTTCCATTTTAGACTTAGGAATTTTCACTTAGGGTAGTTTGTAATAAAATCACTTGGTACCAAATATATCTAGTTAGCCCTCTTTTTCTACATCCTTTGGTTAGCCTTGACCTCCCTACTTCTACCTTAGAAATTGTCCAGAGGGGATTTGCACTAATTGTGTATGGCATCAAACATGTCCAGTGACATTCTAATTTCTCACTTATCCAAAGAAGTGTCTTTTACTTGTTCCCTTAGGTTAGAGAACTTAGGGCCACTTTGCATCGATTTCTCAAGACACCAGATATATCCTATGATCCCCATTTTCTCTGCCATCTGGTGAACTTTGTTTTTACTATAAACTCAATTTTACACACATACACTAGGCTTTAGCACTAAAGATGCAATTGACACGACATGTCCGGTGAGGGGTGATTTCTCTACATGTCCTATGAGGGACCTAAAACCTGCTTATTTGGTGATCCCTGAAACCTCTGCTTTGTCCAGTCAGGGCCAAGAGGCCCACTGTTGAACCAAAATGATTGATCAAACTAAGTTTTCACTTTACACTAGACATTTTGCATCATGTTTTTTGTTCTTAGGTTTCATCTATCATGTCTAATGTAAAATTGAGGAACTTTTGACACTACATGTCAATATCCTGTGACAAGGTAAAAGCCCTCTTTTTGCTAAAATCACTTGAGTAGAATGCCTAGATAGGGTCTAATGATTAGAAATAGTTAGAAATATTGTATTATGCCTTTTTCATGATCTAAGACATAGGTTTAGGCACATGAACTATTTTATAGTAAGGTATTTACTAGGGTTTTGTACTATAGGATAAATGTCTACTAGCACTGTCAATTTGAAGTACAAATTCAAAGGAATCCCTCCAGTTTCTAAGATCACATCAGCTTGGATCAACATAGGGGATACAAATCTAGTTCACATTAACATAGATGATTTTAGATTGAGAATATATGGTAACAATCCTACTAACTGTGCCAAAAGGATCAAGAACAATGGGATAGCTCAAGCTGTAGCTATCCTTACCTTGATGCAATGCCCAGAGCTAATCATTGCATGTGGAGAGATATCATGCCCCCATAAGGTTAGTAGTGGCCCCTAGTAGATGAGTAATAACAAATTTCACAATGGAAACCTTAGCAAAAGCTTTTGATAATTCACCATTTCCTGTGATGACTATCACTACAAGGGCCTAAACTTAAGACTTGTATGATCAAGGTCCAAAATCCTACAAAAGAGTCATCAATAACTCTTGGATGAAGAAGAAAAGGGTAGCCATGTCCAACCTCCCACATGTTCTTTATAGGAGTGATTTCAAGGAAGAGGTTGGTGACTTAGTCACCTTGTTAAGCAGAATCATGGCGCTTCCCTCTGCTTCAACCTTTGAACCATGGATGTTTAGATATAGTGAGGAATTCTTAAAGGAGACCAGAAGATACATTGGGTACAACTTCTTAGTGACAATGTTCTTGAATCCTTCCTTGTCCTGAGCCAAGATAATAATTTCCATTGGACCTCCTATGTTGTGTATATGTTGGCAAGAAATTTTGTATACCATGGACTCTCTCAACTTGGGGCTATAGGAAATGCAAATGGACAACTCAAGGTTTATGAGTGCTGTCCTCAGCTAGAGTTATCACAATCATTGATCTATTACTAGAGAGTTAATGATGCATTCACAATGCACATTACAAGAATGTTACAAGGAGACATGTCTACGAGAATCTCCCTTGAAACTTCTAATGTTGTTCAAAATTATGGTAGATGGTATATTCAGTTTTCAAGGTTCACTTACCTTAGGATACAAGGATTCAAGGGCATCCCTTAAAAACTACCTAAATATCCCACATAAAAGGTAGTGCTACTAGAATTAACCAAATAGTTATGTACTTTCCATGGAATGTTCAAACATTTACACATGGTATTAATCAACTTTACTATTATTTTGGGCTACGGTCTCTTTTCCTGTGTCACAATTGGATTAGCTAAGCACTCTAATGTTGAACTCCAGTAGCTAAATCTAAATTTCTACAAGGGAAGAAAACACTTTGACTCCTTTGGGACATTAAAAAAATATGTTAGAAAAAAGCTCTTTCAGAAAGAGCATTTGAAGGATTCTTCTACTAACTATCCTGATAAACATGAGGTAATGAGGAGAAAATGCTTAAGGCTATCACTTGAGTACATCATTTAGTTCTAGATTTCTCAAGTCCCTGACCAATTGACTAATGATAGGGTTGTGGTCCAAGAGGCCAAATGGAGAAGAATATTTAGACAACCCATTCCACCACTGAATTGGGTTGAGGTAGAAAAAAGCTCCTTAGATGAATTGATGAAGCATAAGATACAATAGAGCATGATAAGGATTTAGGTGGCTCAATTGGCACCAACAGGAGTGGCTCTGACATAAACACAACAAATAGAGGAAAGGGAAAGTGATAATGAGAAAGATGAACCAATTGAGGTAGAGGAAGAGCCAGAGTAGGCAGCATCAGGGGTTGTTGAGGTGGATAGTGAATTCATAGAAGATGATATACCAGTTGCTTATAGAAAGGGCAAAGGAAAAGTTACCAAAGAAGCCAAGAAGAAATAGATGAAAGAAAGCACATCTCTGACATAGACTAGAACTTCAAAGAGGAAGGCCATGCAAAGTGGAGAAGGATCTAAGGCTCAAAAGAAAAAGGAAATTAAGAAGACACCTTCACTCCATAGAGCCTAATCTGACTCCACAACTATACTACCTCCACCTATGTCAACTGATTCCAACTTTGGTGTCTAGTGTACCTTCTCATCTAGTTTCCTCCTCCTCTCATGCAATTCCTAGTACACCATCTCCTATCTCTTCCAATGTTCATGTTTCTCCTTCCCCTCCTATTATCTCCTTAGATGCACCCTCCCTTTCTCCTCCATCTTTTCCTCTTTTTCCATCCACCAAACTTCCATTTTCCTCACCTCCTCCTATTTCCTTCCCCATTTCCTTTTCCTTTTCCTCCATCTCATCCACTCTATCCATTGTTTCCTTTCCTCCTATTTCCACTATCCTTTCACAACCATCCTTCTCCTTACCATCCGTAAACCTTTCCACTCCTATCATTGTTTCTTCCAATCTTCCTCCTCCCCCCATTCCTCCTTCCCTAGGATTTGTAGCATGTGAAAACCTATACCAAGTGTAGTTGCCCAATTCTGTAGTCAATTCTTTGATGTCAATTAATAATTCCATGACTTGGCCATTTGGGGATGTTCAAGATGATCCTAAGCCCTCCTCCCCACAAGTACCATTACTAGAGGGAATTGAAAAGGTCTATGTAGAAATGAACATCACTGTTGAAGGAGAGGTTACCATTGAAGATGCACCAGACAATCCTCTGATAGACATGAGCACAATAGAGATAGTAAATATTGATGATACTCCTACAAAGGAAAACACATATGACACTGTGCTAGATAATGTTGCACAATACACTACAGAACAGATACAACAATTGGGGAAAACTAATTCTCCTTGTAAAGTAGATGTAGGGACTTCTAGCAGTGATGATGGTGCCAATAAAGGGACAAATTCAAGTGATGCAATTGTTTTAGATTCTTTGAATAAAGGAGGTATTTAGATTGAATCTCCCATTCATTCATCAACAAATCGTTCTTAGCTGCAACAAAGATTTCAAAACAAGAATCCTCAAATTGAAGTAGTAGAGTTGAATCCAGAAAACTTCTTGATGAGGTTGGAGAAACCAAAGAAGAAAAGAAAAGAAAAGGTGCAATATAGAATATATAAAGAAGATTTTGGTTCTAGAGTGGTAGAGGTTGCAGTAGCACCAACATAAGTGAATAAGGAAGACGTTCAATTAGAATATTATACTATGTCTACAATAAATCTCTGCCCAACTTCTAGGGTTCAATAAGTAGAAGAATTCAAGATTTAGTGTCCAACATTATGAACAAACTCAATAAGGATGAGCTAACAAAGAAACAACTTAAATAAAAAAATGAGGAATTGAATGCTTGCATTAGCTACATGATCAAACCTATGAATTTAGAGGATGGTACAACAATTGCTCCTTCTATTCTCTCTAAAGAGGAGTTAGAAGATTTTGACAATATAAGAGTATCAACCTTGGTGATAGAGGAATGAGTCAGAGGCATATTGGCTGATGGTTGTGAAGTCATAGAAGAAATTGTTGAGGTACATAAAGATTTTTATGCTGTCAAGTCAGAATGGGAAGAAGTTTTTGACGACTATAATAACTATGATTATTATTATTCTCACATTCATCCAAGGATACTAGCTATGAGCAAGCTATTAGAGGATGTTCTCGTTGAGGAGAAAATTTTGCCTAAGGATAAATTGCACATGCCTAATAATTAGTTAGAAATACTAAAACTTAGGAGAGAAATTTTTGACAAAGCAAGAAGAGAGGTAGAAGCAACTAAGGCCCAACTTTTGGAGGCCATATATAGTTTTGACAATCTTCTAAGAGCCTCTACTAAATTATATATTGATGATATAGCTCCCATAGATATTAAAGAATGTAAAAAGCATCTTGCAATAGCAATATAGGGAGACTCCTCACTATTTTGTACCACAGACTTGGACAATGTGAGCGACCTAAGAGCCCAATTCAAAGAATTCAAAAAAGGAAGAAGGGATAAATCAGTGATGTATCATAAGCTATCTAGATTGGTGGATACTATAAAGTTTAGAATAGATTTTGTCGAAGACTTGATGCCTATAGAAATAAATCTAGCACTAGAGGCATAGATGGCCTATAGAAAGGAGGCAGAGAAAAATGAGGTGGCCATTGATGATGGTGATAAACAAAAGACCAACTCAACAATGACATAAGTGAAGTGCCAAGTCCAACTCAACCACCACCTCTTCTAGAAAATGTGTCATATGTCTCTTTTTGTTGATTTATTCATTGTAAAAGAGTTTTTCATTATAGATAACTCAAAAAGTGACTATTTTTATAATATGCTATAAAGTTCTAATTTTGTCTTTCTCATATAAGACAATATCAAATCCAGGAATGTAACTGTCTACCATCCAACATTAAATGTTGTCAAATTTGGGCTCTTGGTGATAAGTTAATCTCCACCATTCATTCAAAAACTTGATATGCCTGCCCATCTATTGAAGGAAGTCATTTCCTCCATTGTAAGGTTAACAAGATCAATTGTTGAGACTCTTCCAAAATTTAGATTTAATACGAAGCATGATTACAGGTGTTGCTGCATATTGTATTATTGTGTTTATCAATTTTTGAATCCATGGTTCATTTCAATTCTTGTTTAGATAAAGTACGGTACAATTGTAGTGATGAATGAATGCTTAGATATTAGATGAATACTCTTTTTCATACCATTTGACAAGGGTCATTGTACCTCATCATTTAATCATATTTCAATTGCCAAATCTAGGGCTGTGTCCTTGGCTATCTGCAATTAGGAATCTTATAGTTGCCAGTTTTATCTAACTCTAATGACCTTTACTGATTTAAAAAAACTAATATTACTAATCTATCTGCTATGAAATGAATTCCAAGAATATTGAAAACAAAACTGAACAATGAATTGCTTAAAGTAAATCTATATTATTCCTTTCAACTAAAACATGCATTTATCTATGAAAATAGTAACTATCTTCTTAAATAGAATCTGAAATAGCAAAACAATAGTACTAGCCTTCTACCTTGGTGGTGAGAGTGGGCCCTTGCTCCACACCCTTAGGGTTGAAGACCAAAGTAAAGAATCAACACAAGAAAATAATATCACAACTCAATTTAGTCTAATTCCATTAGCTTTATATTTAGAAAATGTTTATGTCAAAATAAGATTATAGAAATAAGAAATTAATCACTGTCCTCCTTTGTTGCTACTTCTGTAAGTTTATATCTAAATCAGTGATGAGATATCACTTACCTTAACTACTAGTTCATCTATGAGATAACATCAATCTCTTTATTCTACTAACTGTCTAACTACAGAATAAATATCCATGCAATTAAAATAGATTGAGTGGAATAGAGGTCCACACTAAATCTGAGTCTTAGTTCTAAATACACTTGGGCGGCGAGGCCCTAAAATATAGGTATTTAAATTAGTTTATCAATAACTCGTACAAAATCAAAAAGAGATAAAACTTCCAATAGTTAACTATGGTCTGCCCTCAATTACTCAGGTGATGATTTGAGTAACATCAGGAGCATCTTGATCACTACTGGAAGTGTTTGACTAATCGCTGTGCTAGAAATCTGCACTATTCAAAAGAGGTGCTAGAGATGTATGTTTCTGTCTGTAGCTTCAGAGATATGATTGTGACCTTTTTGTTCAACTTTGGAGATGCTCATGACTTCAGTCCAGCTCTGGAGATGATTCATCTCCTTATCCCAAAATCTCTCCAATCAAATTGGAACATTGGAGACTAGTCGTGGCATTTTGATGTCAGCTTTAGAGATCATTAGGACTACCTCCAGAGATGCACAAATTGTCTACCTAAACACCTGGAGCTGTTGATTCAAAAAGAGAAGATTTTTGTATATTTCCATCAATTCAATGCACATTAGTCCTTCAATCAGAAATCATGATTCTAAGTAATTCATCTCTTATTAATCATCATTAGAACAATCTTGTTAGCCTATTTTGGTGTAGCCATTAGGATAATGGAATAAGAAGGGAGAAAAAGAGGGGTAAAAAGGTGTATTTAATGGGTGCTACCTGGCACTCGTCATCCCCCCGTACTTAAGGATTAGCAGGTCCTCATGCTTCTCACAATCTGGATTTATTCTGGTGGAATATCTTATCAGTCAAGTTGTAGTCCTATGCATAAGTAGTCCAAGTGGTGCGGTTTGTATTACCATTTCCCCTATACAGATCAACCTACTTCATCCACTCTTGCAATTTATCATCTTCCATTTGTTCAACCTAGATAGGTAGTGGTTCAATGATGAGAGGAGGTCTAAAACAACCACCTATCCACTCCTGTTGGTATTTATCCATCATTTTGTATACTAAACTAGCCTTCCTCACAAATGGTCTCAAGTTAGAGGGAATCACTACTTCTCTCATTTTCTACTCTAAAGTTAAGATGTTCCACCTTTTCTTTTCCACCACAAGAACTTGATTAAATGAACTGTTCATGAAAAGACCAAAATCAATGGAACATTCTTGCAGATGCTTTAGATACAATGGCAAAATCCTGGTCTTACTTTCTGGGTGGTAGACATATGCCTGAAATTGGACCTTAAAAGCATGGGGGTTTGGACATTCTTTTCTGATGAAAAGACTTGTTTCTATATCCTTCTTGAGATAAGCCATCATTCTCTCATTCAAAATCTAATGATTTCTCATCAATGACATAAATGCCTTAAGTTGACATTCCCCTACAAAATAGTTGATAATGAAGGTCATATCATCTACACAGAAACCATGCAGATAAAAATCACATAGAAATTTTTTGTCTTCATCAGAACTTCTCATGTATGCTTCCATGAACCCTCCCCTATTTTAGTGTTCTTAGTAAGATCAGATAGAACCAAAGATAATTTTCTCTGTAGAACTCTCTTTTATAAGAACAGAGCATAACTTCCACTTGGGGGCTTGCAAGATAGGATTTTAGATGAAATGGAAGCTACCTAAATGACTTTTTCTTCCAGGGTTTCTACTCTTTTTGACATGGTAGTAACTGCCCTCTGTAATTGTAGCATGGGCTTAGAAGCCTCATATTCTCTACATCTCCTTTCCCAATGGAATAAGGCTTTGGGAATATCTATTGGAATTGGGCCCACATATGGATCTGTTTGTACTTCCTATTCCATGGTTACCCCTGGGCCAATTAACTCATGAATATATTCTTCTCGATCATCTATTTTATTGTTGGTCCATGTTAATTGTTTGTCTTGACTCTGTACTTTCTCAACTAGTGCTGCAATTATTGTGAGACTATTGTCTTTGGCCTTGATAAGATCAGAAATATTTTGTACTGTACATCTGGCTCCTTTTCCCTAATGCTTTGGGCTGCCTCTGTCTCCTTGTCCTTGATGCTCTGGGTTATCTTTGTTTCATGGTCTCTCAATTCTACATCTTTCTCTTGAATTATTTATTTATTCTGGACTCTACTTTCATCCCTTCAATCACCTATTTTTGAGCCATTTCTTTTTCTTTCATGACCCTCTTGAGGTCAGTAATAATCTAATTTTTCCCCCATAATAATCTTTTCAAATTATTAATCTCTTCTAACATCTGCTGCTCTTTTGAAATTTCAATATCCTCTTGATTAGAGGGGTGAGAATAAGTCCCTATTTCTTCTTTTGTTTGTTGTACATCAGGGTTTTCCATAGCTATTAGCCCTTCACTGCTAGCTACATTCATTTGTTCTGCTTCAACTTCCTCTATAGCCTCTCTATCCTGAGTTTCTTCTTGAGTCTTCTCTTCAACTGCTGGTACTGATGAAGGCCCAACTTTTTCCTCAGAAGTTTTGAAACCCAAAAGAACTTCAGCTAGGAGAGCAGTATCTTTTTCAGCTTGGGTAAGCTACTTTTCCTTTTGCTTCTTCGTAGACCAGGTGGAGTAGGTGCCTATGGAGCAGGTATATCATCCTCATAATAAGAGGAAATAGTAAAAGTTTGTTTTTGTTCTGTCTCTAGAATAGGAGAATGTTGTGAAGTTGCACTATGAGAACCTAGATGAATAGATGGTTTTGGGGAAACTTCTCTTTGTTTCTTCCTTCTCACTAGAGGAATTTCATTTGAGTCATGAGATGCCTCTTCAGCCCAGTAGTGTATGCTAGAGTCAGTTTTATTTGGAATTCTTTTTGTCTTCTGACCTAGCCTTTCCCCTATTGGTTCTATTGGAATAGACTCTTTAGTGAAATTCATCTTCCTCTTGGCTAAGTGAGTCATATATGGAGTTTGTTCAAGAGTAGGTTCTCTAACTTCCTTCCCTTTTCTCTTTCTATCAGAAACAAGGGTAGTAGATGAAGTTGTCTCCAGTGAGGGATTTAGACCTTTACCTTTCTCAATAGCTGGAGAGGAAGTTGAAGGTTCTACCTCCTCTTCTTGCTGGGTCAAGGAAGCCTCACCTTCTTCTTCTGCCCTCTTAGGCTCTCTATCTTGGGGTTTGTTATCTCAAAATGTCTACCATAATGCTTCCCCATCAACTTGAGATAGAAAGTGATGTTTTACTATCAGAAAAATGAGGCCAAGGTGTTTCATAGGATCTTTCCTTTGTTGGTACTTTTCTACAGTTGCTCTAATGGCAGAGTATAGAAAGTTTGGAATGTTTATGCTAAATTCTGGGTGAGCATTTCCATGCCTCAGAAAAATCAACATTTTCATCATTGGTCCTAGAACTAAAGAAAATTGGCCATCACATGTAAAGTATTTCATCAATCATAATGCTACAAACTGCCATGGGTTTGGAAGTGAAGACCTAACAATTCCTTTAACCTCATTCTTGCTTAAATGCAATTGTATTGCAGGTTCACCTTCTATAGAGAAAATTTGAATTAAATCAACATATAGGGTTTTCAGATGGTAAAACCTCTCACCTTGTTCTGGAAATCCAGAGATATGATTGATGGTGGTAGTAGAGAGATTGACTTGAACCCTCTAACAGTTGTTTATCTCTCAGATTTTGTAGGAAGTCAAAAATAATATCCTCTTGAAAACCTTCAAATTTCTCCAAGAACTCCAACCACCCTACATTCCTAAGAAAATCTACCATAGCATCATCCTATAAAAGACTTGTTATATTTTCTGGCTTTGATTTATTTTTAATCTCCATCTCCCAGTCCTATTCGACCCTATGTAGGTAAAATTCTATCTACTTCTCTCTATGGTCTATCTTTCCTCTTTTAACTCCATAGGTTCCAGAGGATTGTGCTAACAGACTTGGATTTTTAGAGAATTTTGTAACCTTGAATGAGGGTTGTTATGTCAATTTGTTTCACTGCTTGAATTATGGGCAAGGAGATTGAAATTGGTTAGCATGATTTTGTAGTTATAATTATTGTAGAGTGACGGGACACTTTGTAGACATGGCAACATTGTAGCAAAGATGGTGGCATGCATGAATTTAGAAGGGAAATAATGGCAAGAGGACGTGTCATAATGATGGAATCCAAAAATAAAATTGACAAGACAATTACTAATTAATGCTTAATTGAAGAGAAGTACCTGAATCAATCTTAATGATGATGCCCTGATGTACTTGGCTGAAATGCTATAGCTTTGATGAGACTCGATGTGACATGGCACCTGAACAGCTTCTGCGTGGCTTTGAAATGGTGTCAACATCCTTGTTTATCACATATCCTACAATTATTCCCACTGAGTGGTTTGAGAATGCCATGTTTCCAGGTGATGTCAGCGCAGTCATTTATGAGTACCTATGCATATGAGAGTAATGACTTTTCCCAAAATGCGTGCTAACTTCATCTTTGTCCTTGTCATAAAGTGGAGGATGAGTCATGCTAACCTCATTAATGATATCTCTAGTTTATTTCTTGGAGAGGTGGGTCACCTCCCAATTTATTATATTCAAGAATGGCTCTTTATTAGTGGAGCGCCGGAGGTGCTCCTAGTTCATGAGCACTGGAGGTACTCCTAGTTGTGAGTGTCAGAGGTGTGGTTTAGTGAATCTTTGGCACCTGATTACCTCTGTATCTTGATTATTCCTATCTAGAAAGAAGAAGGGAATCGCCATTTGCTAGTTTTCAATCCTCTTGGTCAAGAGAGATAGCCATTTACTGGTTTTCCATCCTTCTCTTTTTTTTCTCTTTTCAAGAAGGCCGCCATTTGCTGGTTTTCAACTTTTTTTTTTTCCAGTCCAAATCTGTGACAAAGGATATGTCCCCTGTTACCAAACTCAAATCTTTGATGAACTCTTCCTTAGTTGATGGCCTTTTATAGAGTCAAATTCGATGGCCATTTTAGGAATGTCTCTGTGCTTCCATCAATGGGTTCTAGCAAAACTATCTTGTTCTAAAAAATTTCCTTTATCTGATAAGGACTCATCCAATGAGTTTGTAGCTTTGCCTTGAACTCCTTGAGCTTAGAATCATATAGAAGAACCCAATCACCTTGCTGAAATGTCTTCCTTTTGGTGTGTTGGTCATGCCATTGCTTCTTTTGATACTGAACCAGTTTTGTTTGTTGAATGGCTTTTGTCTGGATTTCATCTAACTCATTGAGATAAAGAATTATGTTGTTTTGGGCTATAGACAATGGTAGACCAATATCTAATGTAGTTTTAAGTGTTTGGAGCTCAAATTCTATAGACAAAATAGGCTTCTTTCCATAAACTAATTCATATGGTAAAAATTTTGTTGTGGACTTCCAAGTGGTGTTGTAAGCCCAAACTGCTTCAAGTAATTTATTAGCCTAGTCCTTTCTATTCATGGCCACTATCCTTGTCAGAATATTCTCCAGTTATCTATTAGTCACCTCTACTTGCCCATTGTCTTAGGGATGATAAGTTGAAGATTTCTTGTGCTTAACTTGATATAAATCTATGAATGCCTTGATCACCTGTGAAGTAAACTGAGGTCCTCTGTCTGAAACTATGGATCTTGGGGCTCCAAACCTCAAGAAAATTATGGTATAAAGGAAATAAGTAACTTTCTCTTCTCTTGCAAATTGCAATGCCTGAACTTTAGCCCATTTAGTCACATAGTCTGTGCATATTAGAATGTAATCTTTGCCAGATGATGGTGGAGAAATTGGTCCCACAAATTCTAGACCCCACTATTCAAATGGCTCCATCATTACTTGAGGATGCAGTAACATCTCTTGGGTGAAAGTTGGTTGTCCCATCCTTTAGCACTGATCACACTACTACACATACTTCTTGGTATCCTTATGAATAGATGGCTAGTAGTAACTAGCTCCCAGGATCTTGTGGATGGTTTTGTGTGAAGAATAATGCCCACTAGATGGTTCATCATGAGATGCCCTCAAGACATCAAAAATTTCATCAGCTTTTAGACACCTGCGTAAAATGAAATCAGGACCACATTTAAATAGTAGACCATTCAACCATTTGTAAGATAATCTTTCCTTAATTAAGCATTTCATTTATTTTAAGGTAAAATGGGATGGATACAAGCCTGTAGCTAAGAGATTAGCTATGTCTCCAAACCAAGGTGCAGTAGAGGAGATAACAAAAAGATGTTCATCTGGAAACCTATCCTCCACTGGCTGGTTCTCTCCACCTGTATGTAATCTTGATAGAAAGTCAGTAACCAAATTAAATTTACCTGGATTATCAACTATGGTAATGTTAAATTCCTGCAATAGCAATAACCACCTAATTATCCTTGCACCCACTATTTGCTTATTCATTAAGTATTTGATGGCTGCATGATCAATATGTACAAATATTTTTGTACCCAGTGATATAATGCCTGAATTTTTTATAGCATAGATGACTACCAAGAATTCTTTTTCAGTTGTGTAATTTCTTTCTGCAGAGGTAAGGTTTTTACTAATGTAATAGATGTCATGCATACTTTCTTCTTCCTCCTTCTATCCTAAGACTGCTCCAATGTACTCATTTGAAGCATTAGTTTGTATGTGAAATGGTAGAGTCTAATTGGGTCCTCTTAAAAAAAGTGTGACAATAAGCTTCTCCTTGAGGGTTTCAAATGCTGATTGATAGTCCTCTATCCATAAGAATTCTGTGTCTTTGTTAAGCAGGGTTAACAGAGGATCAACTATTCTACTAAAATTTTCTATACATCTCCTATAGTATCTTGCATGACCTAGAAAACTTCTAACATCTATCTAATTTTTGGGTGAAGGTAATTGTTTGATCACTTCTATTTTGTTTTGGTCCACTTTGATCCCATTTGCTGAAATGTGGTGTCCCAATACAATTCCTTCCTCTACCACCATGAAGCATTTTTCATGGCTCAGGGATAATTGATTCTTTTCACAACATTTTAGTACTTTCTCTAGGTTTATGAGAGCTTCTTCAAAGTTGTCCCCATACATAGTAAATTCATCCATATAAACTTCCATGTACTCATTAGCTAATTCATAAAAAAATGGCTAAAACAAGCCTATGACATGTAGCTGGAGCATTACATAGTCCAAATGGAAGAAATTTGTAGGCAAATGTTCCCTAAGAACAGGTGAAAGTGGTTTTATCCTGATCTTCAGGTGCTAATTAGATTTGGTTATACCCACTGAACCCATCTAGGAAAGCAAAATACTTCCTTCCTGTAAGGTTGTCCAGCACCTGGTCAATGAATGGTAAAGGAAAGTAGCCTTTTTTTGTAGCTTTGTTTAGCTCTCTATAGTCAATACACACTCTTTATTTCCCATTCTTTTTAGTCACTATGACTAAGGGTGAGACCCATTGACTATCTGAGATTGGATATATAAACTCTGCTTGCAACAATTTTTCTATTTTAGTCTTAATAATGTTTTTTAAAGCAGGATTCAGTCTTCTCTAGGGTTGTCTAATAGGCTTGACATATTTAGTGTCTATATGATGGGTACAGATCTCAAGAGGGATGCCCTTCATATCTTGGTATTCCCAAGCAAAAGCTACTGAATGGGAAATTAGGAGTTGGATAAGTTTTTCTTCCTAATTTTTAGCTAACTGGGTGTTGATATTCAGTGTTTTCCTTGGTAAAATCATGACTTGTTTTGTGATTTGATCCATGGATGTAGTCAATCTATATACTAGAGTCATGGTATTGAGGGGGCAAGAATGTGGAAGCAACATGTGGAATGTGGCTAAGTCTCTATAAAAGGTCTCTCCACAAGGAATGATATTTTCTAGGGTACAATGAGCATAAGTGAGAAGTTCTCTCCTAGAATCTTGGGCTAGCTCCATTATATCCTCATTAATTAGAATGTGGGTGATGTCTTTTATTGTATCATACTATATTTATTCTTCCAACTCACCCAAATATTCCTTGATATTAACCATAGCTACTAAGGCACTATTTTCCATGTTATCTGGTTCATCTACCCATACTCTCCCTGTATAATATATTGATGGTTTAGTTGGATGATACAAAGATATTTTCTTCAAATCTATCCCATTAGAAATGACCATATCCCTAGTTCGACAATCAATAGATGCTACTACTGTAGCCAGCCATGATCTTCCTAATATCAATGGATAACCATTTCTCTGGTTTCTTGGTTCTAATATTAGGAAGTCTACTAGGAATTCCCATGATTCTATCACAACTAAAACATTAGTAATCACCCCTTTTGAAATAGCTATTGACTGGTCAACATGTTGAAGGATTGTAGATGTGAATTGGATACCTATTAGGGCTAATTTGTCCATTGTATGAACTGTCATTACATTTATTGTTGCTCCCAAATCAACCAAAACATTTAAAATTTCTAACCTTGAGATGTAAACAGTTATGACAGGAATTCTAGGGTCTCCATATTTTGGGAGAAGCATTTCTACCATTAGTAGATCTACTACTTTTCCTTCCACCTATATGGTAGAAGGGAAGTTTTTCTTCCTACCCTGAGTTTTAACACAATGTGGTTTGATGAATTGGTTCAGTTCTAGCACATCTTTGATTGCTTGGAGGAGTGGAATTTTAATGTTTAGTTGTCTAATTTCTTGTAAAAGTTCTGATTCTAGGGTAGGTTGGACTTGTTTTTGTAAGATCTTTTTCTAAGGGACATGCTACTTAAGCCGCTTTGGGTATGGTCCTAGTTTTTCCATCTATGGAGCATCTCTGAAGTTCTTATTAGAAATGTTTCCAGGGGTGCTCTCCAGAGTCATTCTTTTAGGAGGAACTCCGAAGTTATCCAAGGATGATTCTTTTAGCACTATTTGTATAGTAATCTCCTCTAGAAGCTGAGTGGATGGATTTTCAAGTTTCTCATCATTGGTTACTTCAACTATACTTAGAGAAGATGGTCTTGGAAGTTCTTTCTTAGAACACACCTGGAGGTTATTAGAATATATAGCTTTAATACCAGCCATGTTTTCTTGTTCTGTCATGTAAACAACTGCTCCCTACTTATTATGTGGGTTTGGTATAGGTTGAGATGGTAAGGGTGGTTGGCTAACTGGTTTGTTTTGTGACTGACCTTGTGTGTTGGGGGGTCCAGTTAGCAATGCTTGTTGTTGAGGTTGGAAACATCTAGGTTGTCCCTGGTACTATTGATTATACCCCTATTGAGGACCGTAATGAGGTTGCATGTTTTGTGGTCCAAACTATTGTGGCCATTGTTGATTCCCCCAAGGTTGATTTTTCCAATGTTAGTTTTGCCATTGTTGATTTGGCCAATCCTGTTGTCCCCAAGGAGGATTATTCTGAGGCCCATGCCAAGTTGGATTCCATTGATTATTTCCCCAATTAGAAGGACCCCTATAAGAAGGCTGGTTTGGATACTAATTATAAGGAAAATTTCCATCTTGTTTTTGTCCTACATATTTCAACTCCTCCTCTATAATGGCATTCTTTTTACTTAGCCTTTTAAAGGCTAGAAGTTGACTGCATTGACTGGTAGGATGTTCCCTGTCACAGATCTGATAGATCTCTATTTTATCTAAAGGACATTCTCTCAACATATGTTTGTTTCTACACCTAGGACAATAGATGGAGAGTGGTTCAGTTGTTCTATCTTTATTAGTTGTTCTAGTTTTTGCCTGAATCCCATCTAATGTGGTATTCAGTTGGACTAGAATATCTATTTTTAGATTTACAATCTCCTCCATTAACTGTCCTATTTCATTCTTCCTTTTGAAGGTTTTGGACGTTCTCACTCCATCTTGGGTTCTGGAATAGTTCCTACAGAGTTCTTCTATAGAAGGTATATTCATTTTGTTGATATTCCCTTTTCCCATTAGATCCAGTGCTTGTTTTGATTCTTTGTCTAATCCTTTTACAAATAAGGTTCTGGCCAAGGAGCGATTTACTAGGTTTCCATACCTTCTCAAAGCAAAGTTGAACCTATCCACATAGCCCTCTAAGGTTTCTTCCTCTCCTTGTTTAATTTTGAACAATTCCTCATTTTTATTACAGACTCTACAGTAATCTTGGTATTTCCCTAAAAATTCTATTTCCATCTGTTCCCAAGAATGTATGGAGTTTTGGGGCAATCCCATGAACCATCTCATTGCAGAATCCTTTAGGGTTGAGGGAAATAGTTTGAGCTTTTGATTATTTGATCCATTATCATAAGTTTGGCATAGCACTTTGAATTACAAAAATTGATCTAGATCCTCAAAAGCAAGGCCCCTAAAATTTGGCAAGTGTGCTGGTGAAATATTTTTCATAGGGGCATTGTCTCTAGTAGCTAGAATAATGGGATATGAGAAGGTTATTGGAGCCTGATTTTACTCCTCTTCATGGTTATCATGATTATCTTCCATGTCTGATATTGATTCTTCTCCTTGAGATTCAGTGTAAGGTTCTGACGGATTAGTTTCTGAGGAATTATTTTCTGTCGAAAGATCTGCCTGAAATTTCTGTTGCAGTTCTTGGATATAGTCAGTGAGTGGAAGATTTGGAGGATTTAAGGTATTATTGAATTGAGGTGCAACTTCCAAGGTCGGTTCGAGGTCTCTTTCTTAAACAAGATCTTGTGCCACCCCACTGCTTTCTCCTATAGTTTTTTGATGGGGTGTCTATTTTATGTATCTTCCTTTTGAATCTCTAGCTCTAACCATACAGATCTATCCTAACTATTTAGCTAAGTTTTCCTAATTAACACAATATCCCTAGCAATGGCACCAAAAATGACAAGGGTCATTGTACCTCATCATTTAATCATATTTCAAGTGTCAAATCCAGGGTTGTGTCCTTGGCTATCTACAATTATGAATCCTATAGTTGCTAGTTTTATCTAACTCTAATGACCCTTATTGATTTAAAGAAACTCATATTACTAATCTATCTGATATGAAATAAATTCCAAGAATATTGAAAATAAAATTGAATAGTGAATTGCTTAAAGTAAATCTATATTATTCCTTTCAACTGAAACATGCATTTATCTATGAAAATAGTAACTATCATCTTAAATAGAATCTAAAATAGCAAAATAATAGTACTAGCCTTCTACCTTGGTGGTGAGAGTGGGCCCTTGCTCCACACCCTTAGGGCTGAAGACCAAAGTAAAGAATCAGCACACAAAAATAATATCACAACTCAATTCAGTCCAATTCCATCAGTTTTGTATTCAAAAAATGTTTATGTCCAAAATATGATTACACAAAGCAAAAATTAATCGTTGTCCTCCTCTGCTGTTACTTCTATAGGTTTATATCTAAATCAGTGATGAGATATCACTTACCTTAACTACTAGTTCATCTATGAGATAACAACAATCTCTTTATTCTACTAACTGTCTAACTACATAATAAATATCTATGCAATTAAAATAGATTGAGTGGAACAAAAGTCCACACTAAATCTAAGTCTTAGTTCTAAATACACTTGGGCTGCGAGACCCTGAAATATAGGTATTTAAATCAGTTTATAAATAACTCATGCAAAATAAAAAAGAGATAAAACTTCCAGTAGTTAACTATGGTCTGCCCTCAATTACTTAGGTGATGATTTGAGTAACATTAGGAGCATCTCGATCACTACTAGAAGTGTTTGATTAACAGCTGTGTTACAAATCTGCACTGTTCAAAAGAGGCACCAGAGATGTATGTTTCTGTCTATAGCTCTAGAGATATGATTGTGACCTTCTTGTTCAGCTCCAGAGATGCTTATGACTTCAATCCAGCTCTGGAGATGATTCACCTCCTTATCACAAAATCTCTCCAATTAAATTGGAACATTGGAGACCAGTCATGTCTTTCTGATGTCATCTTTGGAGATCATTAGGACTACCTCTGGAGATGCACAAAATTGTCTACCCGAACACCTGCACCTGTTGATTCAAAAATAGAAGATTTTTGCATATTTCCATCAATTCAATGTACATTAGTCCTTCAATCAGAAATCATGATGATAAGTAATTCATCTCTTATTAATCATCACTAGAACAATCTTGTTAGCCTATTTTGGTGCAGCCATCAGGAAAATGGAATAAGAAGGGAGCAAAAGAGGGGTAAAAAGGTGTATTTCATGGGTGCTACCTGGCACTCATCACCATTCGTTTCTTTCTGATTGCAAGTAACTTTGCATAGTTAGTCTGAACCCACTCAGTGGATTTAGTTTGACTACATAACACTACTTAAGTTGTGCTAGTAATTGGGTATTTAATGAATGTATGTGATTTGAAAATCTTAAATACCATTAAATATTGTACCATTTAGGTAGCATTGTGGTTATAACCTGGTTAAACAAAAATTGGTTTTATTTAGTTTGTTTACTATCCACATCATTCAAGCTATTTGTGATCTATCCTTAGGGTTTATTTATAATCTCTTTACGCTTCAATCCTTTTGCATTTTCTTTATATAAGTTGGTAGACTTAGGGTTTTTAAGCAACATTACTTTGCTTATCTGCTGGTATAGATTTTAGACTTTATAGTCTACATTATCTTAGGGTTTCAAAATACTTGCTTGGAATAATGAAATACATGTCCACTTCATTATCCTGCAAGTCAGGACCTAACATTAGAAATCCTGGGGTAGTCCTATTTTGTATTTTTGGGATAGGATTCCTTTAAAGAGAGGTGAAGTACCTTGTATTTCACCTGTGTTGTTGTGTGCAAAAACACCCATCAACACATGCTTCCTATGTATACAAAGATTGTAAAGGGGCCTCATATTAGATTTCTTCAATGCATTTAATTGCCCCTTAAATGCTCATAGGTTTCAGGCACCTATTGGAATTACAGATAGAGCAAAGGAGGCTTTTATAGTGATTTAATTTCTATGTCACCATGCATCAGATTTAGCCCTAGGTCCCCCATGTGTGCTAGGCACTCACATTTTTGCTCTTCCTTTCCCACTTCTAGCCCCTAAAGAGCGACATGATTCATATTCTAAGTCGTTGTTTGGGTTATGGTGTTTTGTTTTTTTTGCTCTTTTTGGTTAGTTTTTTCTTTAGCTCGTGATGTGTGAAGATGTTTTGAAATTACCTTCAACTAGATGATACATTCCTGGCTTGCAATTTAATTATGTTATATCAATATAGCATGGTTGTTTTATCATCTTAAAAAATAATAGGCACCATGAAGAACCAACACAAAAAACTAATTGATATTAAACAAAGGTGGAATCAACATTCTCTTTAGGGATAATGGCCATAAATGGTGTAGGAGTGACAATGGTAGGTACACGTGGGGGACCCACAACATGATTTGGTGCATGAAAATGTAAGAAGTGAATAGTATTATAGACCTCCATGATCCTATCCACCATTCATACAAGGAGCTAGAACCTCTATGTATTGAGGGAGAAATTGATAGGGTTGATGCAACCATTCCTAAGACTATGTTGCAATGCATGGAAAAAATATGAGATCTAGGAGGATGTATACAACATTTCCATGGAGAAAATACCACCCACTAAAGCCACCTTAGATTGAATGTCATATCCATTCAACATTACCTTCCATCTATCTAGATTAAATAGGTAGTCATAGATCATGCCAAAAGCTATAGCTTGGACATAGTATGCATCCTGTACAATGTGCATGATGTTGGAGAGAAGAGTGGAGGCTACTTCAAAACATTTGAGGTTTAAAGATCTTGATGTGATTCCTAATGCAAGAGAAGTGTAATCCCTGATGTTGCATAGTTGTTTTGTTCTATTCAAGCCTTAGTATGCTAGCTATACCATACCCTCATTACCAATGTTGTCTATGTGTTATTTGATCTTCTTTTATTTGTGCATCAAGTATAATAAAAGATACAAATGTTCTTTTTATACAGATTCAAAAAACACATGCCTCAATTATCATGTTTTATCTCACACTTTCAAAGTAGTAGATGGGGAGGGGACTTGAAGTGAAGAGAATCGAACCAGCCCCATAATGAACCAAGGTATATTGACTAGAATTTTGTAGCTATTTTTTTTCTCATATGATTTTTTTACCAGAATAATGGGATAATTGGTATTAAAATCTAGATTCATTTAGTATTTGTGGTACAATTTTTTTTTTCTTCAATCATGTGTAAAAACATTGTGCTTAACCAACACCCACATTGAATTTTTTACCTTTGCATTATGCAATTCTTACATAGTTGAACCTGCCTCATTAAAACAAAAAAAAAAAACCATTATACAACATCAATCCTAGTTGTAGCCCTACTATTTGATGTTTAAAAATAAGTCACTACTTACACCAAAATATTTAACCATAAACCTTTCCTTGTAAACAAGCTTTCTTCTTACCTATCTCAGTTGTAAAACTTAACCAAGTTTTATGCCTTGTCAACTATTCATTTTATATCCTTCTTGCTCATTATTTTATTTTGAAGTGATATAATTTTATTTTAAAGTAAATTATATTCTCCAGTTGAAATACCTTACTAAGGCTTTGTACAATGAAATATTACTTAGGTTATTGCCTCATTTCTAAACCATAGATGATTTTAGGGAATTATGAACAAATATTTTATAGATGTCATTAATTTTAACTATTTAAACAAGTAGATGCAAATTCACAAGTCCTACATAGTAAAATTCATTGCATCAAATAAACTTGAAATTGGTGAATAATATATCTATGGCAGCTTTACCTTTGTTGGGGCAGAGATATAAAAAATAAAACAAGAATTAGAGAGGCGTATGCTAGACAATTTACTTCAACAAAAAATTTAAACTTTATTGATTTTCCTTATTCTATTGTTTACAATCCGCCTCTATATGTAGAAGATTTTAATCATGCAATAGATTAGAAAATTGGCCCTTTAATCATGCAAATCATTAGTACTATTTTGTTCATGCATATCATGCAAAATTATTTAAGATCTAACTCTAAAAAAATTTACACGCAAAAATATTTTATCTTCCTCTAAAATAAATTAAACTAACTTGTATGTTTTATTTTGGGAGAAATTAATCCACATTCTAACGCTCTTCATTAATTTATACCACTAACTACTTCAGCATTTACAATGCCCAAGTTTTGTCTTAGATGCTCAAAATCCTCCTTTGCTAATGCCTTTGTGAATATATCGGCTGACTGATCTTCAAATATGTGAAACTCCAAATGGATTTCTCCATTGTTCACTAACTGTCTGATGAAATGAAATCTTGTATCAATGTGCTTGATCCTCTTGTGAAAAAAATGATTTTTTGACAACATAATTGTTGATTTTTTGTCACAAAAGATTGGTGTTGACTCCTCTTGTGCATGCAATAAATCTATCAATACTCTCCTCATTCAAATTGCTTGACATGTTTCTGATGTGGCTGCTACATACTCTACTTCTCCTAATGAAAGTGTCACTATGGGTTTCTTCTTTGATGCCCATTAGACCACACCTTCTACAAAATGAAAGATATATCTAGAAGTACTCTCCCTGTCATCAATGCTACCTACAAAATCACTATCATTATAACTAATCAAGACAAAATCATTATTTGTGGAATATATTTAATTCTCTATTATTTATTCATGTCACATATCTCAATATCCTCTTTTTAACATGCCAATGTGAGTCTTTTGGTGACTCCATGAATCTTGAGATTAAACTAACCCCCATACATAATATCTAGTCTTGTAGCTGTAACATACAACAAACTTCCAATTAATCTTTTGAATGTTGTAGAATCAACATTAGGCCTTTTATCTTCTTTTCTAATTTTAGTCCCTGTAGCAACTAGAGTAGATGTTAGATTACAGTTCAACATCTTAAACCTCCATAACACATCCTTTTCATATTTAGTTTGACAAATAAAAGTTCCATTATCTAATTGTACAACTTTAATGCCCAAAATATACTTCATTAATCCTAAATTTGAAACTCAGTTATCTCTAAGGAGGAGTTAGAAGATTTTGACAACATAAGAACAACAACCTTGGTGACAGAGGAATGGGTTAGAGGCATGTTGGCTGGTGGCTGTGAAGTCATAGAAGAAATCACTAAGGTACATAAATAACTTTGTGCTCTCAATTCAGAATGGGAAGAAGTATCCAAGGACTATAATAACTATGATGATTATTATTCTCACATTCGTCGAAGGATACTAGCTATGAGCAAGCTGTCAGAGGATATTCTCATTGAGGAGAACATTTTGCCTAAAGATAAGTTGCACATGCCTAATACTTGGTTAGAAATGTTGAAACTATGGAGAGAATTTTTTGACAAAGGAAGAATAGAGGTAGAAGCAAATAGGCCCAACTTTTGGAGGCTATATATAGTTTCAATGATCTTGTAAGAGCCTCTACTAAATTATATCTTTATGATATAGCTCCCATAAATATTAAAGAATGTAAAAAGCATCTTGCAATAGTAATACAAGGAGACTCCTCACCATTTTGTACCACATACTTAGATAGGGTGAGTGACCTAAGAGCCCAATTCAAAGAATTCAGAAAAAGAAGTGATAAATCAATGATGTATCATAAGTTATCTAGATCAGTGGATACTATAAAGTCAAAATAGATTTTGTCAAAGACCCGATGCCTGTAGAAATAAATCCAACACTAGAGGCATTGATGACCTAAAGAAAGGAGGTAGAGAAAAATAATGTGGCCATTAGTGATAAGCAAAAGATAGACTCAGCAATGACATAAGTCAAATGCCAAATCTAGCTTAGCCACCACCTCTTCCAAAAAATGTGGCATATGTCTCTTTTTGTTGATTTATTCATTGTAAAAGAGTTTTGTCTTTATAGATAAATCAAAAAGTAACTATTTTGTCTTATTATAATATGTTGTAAAGTTGTAATTTTATATTTTTCATATAAGACAAAGTCAAATCTAGGATTCATGTAATTGTTTATTGTCCAACGTTAAATGTTCTCAAATCTGGGCCTTAGGTGATGAGTTAATCTCCACCATTCATTCAAAAACTTGTTATGCCTGCCCATCTATAAAAAGGCAGTCATTTTCTCTCATTGTAACGTTGGAAACATGAATTTTTGAGACTTTACCAAAATTTTGATTTAATACAAAGCATGATTATAGGTGTTGATGGATATTGTGTTATTGTGTTTATCAATTTTGGATTCCATGGTTCATTTCCATTCTTGTTTAGATAAAATATGGTACAATTGTAGTGGTGAATAAATGGTTAGATATCTAATGAATACTCTTGTTCATACCATTCATTTCATGCTAATTGTAAGTATCTTTTCATGGTTAGTCTTGACCCACTAAATGATTTCAATTCGATTGCATAACACTAACTAAGTTGCACTAGTAATTAGGTGTTTAATGAATGTATGTGATTTGAAAATTTTAAATACCATTAGAGATTGCACCATTTTTGTATCATTGTGGTTATAACTTGGTTAAATATAAATTGGTCTTATTTAGGGTATTTGTCTATATCCATCATTTAAGCTATCTATGATATATCCTTAGGGTTTATTTATCATCTCTTTACCCTTCAATCCTTTCACATTTTCTATATATAATTTTGTATACTTAGGGTTCTAAAGAAACATTACAGTGCTTATCTACTGGTATAGATTTCATACTTTACAATTTTGGGATAGGAATCATTTCAAGAGAGGTGAAGTACCTAGTATTTCACTTGCATTGTTGTGTGCAAAAACACCCATCAACACATGCTTCCTATGTATACATAGTATTATAAAGGGGCCTTAGATTGGGTTGCTTCAATATATTTAAGTGTCACTTAAATGCTCATAGCTTTCAGGTACCTATTGGGCTTGCTGATAGAGCAAAGGAGGATTTCATAGCAATTTAGTTCTACATCACCATGCCATGGATTTAGCCCTAGGTCCCCCACGTGCATCAGACACTCACATTTTTTCTCTTCCCTTCCCACTTCTACCCCCTGAAGAGCATCATGATTCAAATTCTGAGTTGTTATTTAGGTTATGGTGTTTTGTTCTTTTGTTCTTTTTGGTTAGTTTTTGCTTTATCTCATGTTGTGCAAGGATGTTTTTAAATTACCTTCAACTAGATGATACATTCCTAGTTTGCTATGTAATTAGGTTATATCAATATAGTATGGGTTCTTTAATAATCTTTAAAAAAAAAGGTGCCATGAAGAAGTAACACAAAAAACTAATAACTGACATTAAACAGAGGTGGAATCAACATTCTCTTTAGGGATAATGGCCATAAATGGTGTAGGAGCAACAATGGCAGGTACATGCATTGAGGACCTATGACCTAATTTAGTGCATGAATACATAAGAAGTGAATAGTATAATAGACCTCCATGATCCTATCCACTTTTCATACACGGAGCTAGAACCTATGTGTATTAAGGACAAAATTGATAGGGTTGACACAACCATTACTAAGACCATGTTGCATGGCATGGAAAATATAGGAGATCTGGGAGGATGTGTGCAATTGCTCCATGGATAAAATACCACCCACTAGAGCCATCTCAAATTGAAGGTGATATTCATTCAACATTACCTTCCATCTATCTAGATTAAAGAGGTGGTCATAGATCAAGACAAAACCTATAGCTTGGACATAGTTTGCATCTTGTACAATATGCATGATGTTAGAGAGAAGAGTGGAGGCTACTTCAGAACATTTTAGGTTTAAAGATGTTGATGCAATTCCTAATGCAAGTGAAGTGTAATCCCTGATGTTGCATAGTTGTTCTGTTATGTTCAAGCTTCAGTTTCCTAGATATACCACACCCTCATTTAAAATGTTGTCTACATGTTGTCTAATCTTCTTTTATTTGTGCATCAAATATAAGAAAAGATACAAATTTTCTATTTATATAGATTCAAAAAAAATAGGCATCAATTATCATGTTTTATCTTGCACTGTCAAAGTAGTAGATAGGGAGGGGACTTGAAGTGAAGAGAATTGAACCAGGCCCACAATGAACCAAGGTATAGTCACCAGAATTTTGTAGCTATTTTTTTCTCATATGGTTTTGGTACAAGACAAATGGGATAATTGGGATTAAATTCTAGATTCACTTAGCATTTTCGGTCTAGTATGCTTTTTCTTCAATCATGTGTAAAAAATGTTGTGCTTAACCAACATCCACTTTGATTTTTTTGCCTTTGCATTATGTAATTCTTACATAGTTAAACCTGCCTCATTAAAACCAACAAAATAAGCCATTATACAAAATCAATCCTAGTTATATCCTACTATTCCATGTTTAAAAATAAGTCACTACTTACACCAAAAGCTCTAACCATAAAGCTTTCCCTGTAAACAAGCATTCTTTTTGCCTATCTTGGTCGTAAAACTTAACCAACTTTTATGCCTTGTCAACTATTCATTTTATATCCCTCACATTTATTCTTTTATTTTGAAGTAATATAATTTTATTTTAAAATAAATTATATTCTCTAGTTGAAGCACCTTACTAAGTCTTTGCACAATGAAATCTTGCTTGGGTTATTGCCTCATTTCTAAATCATTGATGATTTTATGGAATTATGAACAAATTATTTTATAGATGTCATTAATTTTAACTATTTAAACAAGTAGATGCAAATTGACATGTCCTACATAGCAAAGTACATTGTATCAAATAAACTTCAAATTGGTGAATAATATATCTATGGTAGCTTCACCTTTTCTAGGGTAGAGACATAGAAACAAACAAGAAATAGAGAGGCATACAACAAACAATTTTCTTTAGCAAAAATTTAAAACTTTATTGATTTCCCTTATGCTATTGTTTATAATGGTAGGTACATGCATTGGGGAACCATGACATGATTTAGTGCATGAATACGTAAGAAGTGAATAGTATAATAGACCTCCATGATCCTATCCACCTTTCATACATGGAGCTAGAACCTATGTGTATTGAGGGCGAAATTGACAGGGTTGATGCAACCATTCCTAAGACCATGTTGCATAGCATGGAAAATGTAGGAGATCTGGGAGAATGTGTGCAATTGATCCATGGAGAAAATACCACCCACTAGAGCCATCTCAGATTGAAGGTGATATCCATTCAACATTACCTTCCATCTATCTAGATTAAAGAGGTGGTCATAGATCAAGATAAAACCTATAGCTTGGACATAGTCTACATCTTGTACAATATGCATGATGTTGGAGAGAAGAGTGAAGGTGACTTTAGAACATTTTAGGTTTAAAGATGTTGATGCAATTCCTAATGCAAGAGTAGTGTAATCCTTGATGTTACATAGTTACTCTATTATGTTCAAGCTTCAGTTTCCTAGATATACCACACCCTCATTTAAAATGTTGTCTACATGTTGTCTAATCTTCTTTTATTTGTGCATCAAATATAAGAAAAGATACAAATGTTCTATTTATATAGATTCAAAAAACATAGGCCTCAATTATCATGTTTTATCTCGCACTGTCAAAGTAGTAGATGGGGAGGGGACTTGAAGTGAAGAGAATCGAACTGGCCCCACAATGAGCCAAGGTATAGTCACCAGAATTTTGTAGCTATTTTTTTCTCATATGGTTTTTGTACAAGACAAATGGGATAATTGGGATCAAATTCTAGATTCACTTAGTATTTTTGGTACAGTGTGGTTTTTCTTCAATCATGTGTAAAAAATGTTGTGCTTAACCAACATCCACTTTGATTTTTTTGCCTTTGCATTATGCAATTCTTACATAGTTAAACCCGCCTCATTAAAACCAACAAAATAAACCATTATACAAAATCAATCCTAGTTGTATCCCTACTATTTGATGTTTAAAAATAAGTCACTACTTACACCAAAATATGTAACCATAAAGCTTTCCCTGTAAACAAGCTTTCTTCTTGCCTATCTCAGTCGTAAAACTTAACCAACTTTTATGCCTTGTCAACTATTCATTTTATATCCCTCATGTTTATTCTTTTATTTTGAAGTAATATAATTTTATTTTAAAATAACTTATATTCTCTATTTGAAACACCTTACTAAGTCTTTGCACAATGAAATCTTGCTTGGGTTATTGCCTCATTTCTAAACCATGGATGATTTTAGGGAATTATGAACAAATTATTTTATAGATGCAATTAATTTTAACTATTTAATCAAGTAGATGCAAATTGACATGTCCTTCATAGTAAAATTCATTGTATCAAATAAACCTAAAATTAGTGAATACTATATCTATGGCAGCTTCACCTTTGCTGGGGTAGAGACATAAAAAATAAAACAAGAAATAGAGAGGCATACAACAAACAATTTTCTTCAAAAAAAATTTAAAACTTTATTGATTTCCCTTATGCTATTGTTTACAATCTGTCTCTATATGTAGAAGATTTTAATCATGCAATAAATTAGAAAATTGGACCTTTAATCGTGCAAGTTTTTAGTACTATATTGTTCATGCAAATCATGCAAAATTATTTAAGCTCTAATTCTAAAAATAATTTACATGAAAGAATATTTTATCTTCCTTTAAATATAAAACTAAACTAACTTGTATGTTTTATTTTTGAAGAAAGTAATCAGCATTCTAACATTCCCCCTTAATTTATACCACTAACTACTTCAGCATTTATAATGCCCAAATTTTGTCTTAGATGCTCAAAATTCTCCTTTGCTAATACCTTTGTGTTCATATATTGGCCAACTGATCTTGAGATACACAAAACTCCAAATGGATTTCTTCATTGTTCACTAAATCTTTGATGAAATGAAATCTTGTGTCAATGTGCTTGCTCCTCTTGTGAAAAAACATGATTTTTTGACAACACAATTGTTGGTTTCTTTTCACAAAAGATTGGTGTTAACTCCTCTTGTGCTTGCAATAAATTTGTCAATACTTTCCTCATCCAAATCACTCGATGTGCTACTAATGTGGCTGCTACATACTCTACTTCAACTAATGAAAGTGTCACTATGGGTTTCTTATTTGATGCCCATAAGACCACACCTCCAAAATGAAAGATATATCTAGACGTACTCTATCTGTCATCAATGCTAGCTACAAAATCATTATTTGTGGAATATATTTAATTCTATATTTGGTGTTCATGTCACATATCTCAATATCCTCTTTCCAAATTGCCAATGTGAGTCTTTTTGTGACTCCATGAATCTTGAGATTAAACTAACCCCATACATAATATCTAGTCTTGTAGATGTAAGATACATCAAACTTCCAATTAATCTTTTGAATGTTGTAGAATCAACATTATGCCTTTTATCTTCTTTGCTAATTTTTTCCCTGTAGTAATTGGAGTAGGTGTTGGATTACAGTTTAACATATTAAACATCCTTAACACATCCTTTTCATATTTAGTTTGACAAATAAAAGTTCCATTATCTGATTGTACAAATTCAATGCCCAAAAGATACTTCATTAATCCTGAATCTGTCATCTCAAATTCTTTCTTCATTGCTAATTTAAATGTTTCTATAGACAAATTCCTAATGAAAATCAAATCATCATACAAACACACAATCAAAATCCAACCTTCTTTGTTGATTTTTGTGTATAATATTGGCTCACTACCGCTTCTTCTAAATCCATTGTTTGTCATGTATGAATCAATCTTACTATACCATGATCTTGGTGCTTGCCTGAGACTACAAAGAGCCTTCTTCAATCTATAGTCTTTGTCTTCATGTCCATGCACTTCATAACCTGGTGGATATTTCAAATAAACTTCTTCATCTAGAGAACCATTCAAGAAATCTGATTTGACATCAATTTGATATACTTTCCAATTATTTTGAGCATCTATTGCTAAAACTATTCTAATAGTATCAAGTCTAGCAACTAGAGAAAATGTTTCATTATAACCAATTCCATGTTGTTGTGTAAAAACTTTTGCTACTAACCTTGCCTTGTGCTTTTCAATCTTACCTTCTACATTAAATTTGGTCTTATAAACCCATTTGACTCCTATAAAATCCTTACCTTCAAGCAGGTCAATTAGCTCCCATGTTTTATTTCTCTCAATAGAATCCATTTCTTCATCCATAGCTTTTATCTAATGTTTCTCCTTAACTGCTTCTTTGAAATACACAAGATCATGAGAGAATAAAGCAAAATTTGAACACAAATCTAAATTTTCTTCTCCTTGATCATAAATCTCCTTCAATCTTCTTATTTTCTTGCCTTTATACTTTGACCTTAAGGAGGAAAGTGTAAGATTTGACTCATCACTTGTGAATTGGGAGTAGGATGACATGCATGACTAGATGATTCAGTTTGTGCTAAATTTCTTGGTGTTCTTATTGGAGTGCTTGTTTTTTATTGGGGAGTTGATTGATCAACCTTACAAATTTTTTTCTTTAGATTCTTCATTTTGGGGAATTGGTGCTCTAATTGTGATTGTTCTATCAATGATTCCATCTCATTCTTCTCCTTCTTTAAATTCCACATCTCTGCTAATAATAACTTTCTTTGAAATGGGGTTATACAACTTATAAGCTTTTGATTATTCACTATACCCAATAAATATGCATTTCTCACCTCTATCATCAAGTTTTCTTCTCACTTCAGATGGTATAAGAGAATATACGATACAACAAAAAATTATGAAATGATATACACTACGTCTCTTTCCACTCCAAGCATCTTATGGAATTTAGTCCTTGAAACTGTTTGTTGGGTTTCCATTTAGAATATATACTGCACATGCTGCTGCTTATGCCCAATATTCATTTGACAAATGTTTGGCCTTCAACATGCTTCTAGCTCTCCATGATTGTTCTATTCTTCCTTTCTGCTATACCATTTTATTTTGGTGTGGACCTTGTGTTAGGTGTCAGAAACATAGGTTGCAAACCTTAAGACGATGCTAGGCTCTATGGTCAAGTTTACAATGTTTTTGGCCAATGAAATGGAGAAATCCTATGTGGTTTTGGACTCCCTACACTTTAGGTTCTACTAGACCTACGTGGGTATACCTTTAGTAATTAAGCAGATTATGGATTATGTATGTTTTGATTGTAGTGATCTATCTCCTAGTGGCATATGAGTGTGAAAATAGATAGAAGTGTGATAGGTAAGTCAAAAAATATTATGTTTTCAAATTGAATGTGATCAGTGCCTATTCTTATTGGGCTAATTGGATCAAGATTTGTGTAATATGTGGATTTATCTACTTGGGTTAACTCTAACTACTTGGCACTTTTAAATGTTTATACCTTGTATAAACATGCAAGACTATTGGTTATTAGACTCTTCTTATAGATCCCATTGATATCTTTCCAAGTTACTATGATTGGCTAAAAGGATTTTAATTCTAGTTTGAAGGAAACCAACTAAGATGACTTATTTAAAGGGTTTTAACAATAGGTAGAGACCAATAAACATAAATCACATAGAAAGACTTAAATCAACTTCTCATAGAAACCAATCAAGCATATCACATAGAGACAATAAATGTGCCTTGATAAATAGAAATGATTTAATAACTAGAAAAGATTGTTAGGGTTAGCCGGCAAAAGATATCAATTAAATGCAAATAAATATTATACAGAGGAATGAAAAACACATAGAAATAATAACAACAAGAGACAAGTTTTAACATGGTTCACCCAAACTTGGGCTACATCCACCAACAAAGAGTCCAATATTATTATCCAGTAAATCAAAATCGATTACAACCAGCAATCCCTACAACTCAATACCGTTGCAAATGCTACAATACATCAATAGAAACCCTAACCCTTAGACACTTTTATCAAGCCTTATTTTAGTTACAAAAATAGGACTTTTATGTCAGCTAATAGAAAAATAACTCCCGACGCCTTTATAAAATAATAAAAAATTGTGTGAGGTTTTAGAGGCACTGCCCTTGAGCCCTTGCGAGGGCATTGCCCCTCAACCCTGCCTTGTATTGCGATAGGGAAAGTGCCAGGGGCACTACCCTAGACCCCGTAAGGGGTGCTACCCCTTGACCCTGTCTTGGGGGCACTACCCCCAAACCCTTGCAAGGGGCGTCGCCCTTGACCCCATAAGAATTTGGGGGGAAACTGCACCAATAAAAGTGGGGTAATTTTAACCTTCGAGTCTACTTAGGCTCCATATAACAACAAAGACCAATATGGAGACAATCAAATAACTCATAAGAATGAATATCAACAATTTAATTGAACACCAAAGATAGATCCACTGATTAAACCTTCTTCCCCATTAGATTATTTCAAAAAATTATAAAAGTTTTGTATTCTATTTTGCAAGTATGTCTGAAAATATAATGATAACAATGTATGTATGATTGTTATCTAATGATGATCATTAGCTAGTCTTGGTTTCCCTTATATGTATGGGAAGAGAACAAGATTCAGGCTGAAACAAGATGACTTTTATGAATTTACACCTCTTTAGATAACTAATGTTTGTTATGAAACATGATTAAGAAATAGACAAAGAGATTAAATTGGGCATCTGCAATGGTCATGATCTAAATCTGTTAATCACCATAGAGAACCCGTGACTGTAGGCCTGGCAAGGTTCTCCTCTCCAATGATACAATATCTGATGTTCTTTCTTTGCCTATTATTTAGATACAATATGTATTTCTCCATCATGCTTTAATATACAAAATTCTTGAATTAGCATTGGCAAAAGTTTCACTTCAAGTTTATCGTGAGGGTTAGAGGATTCTCCAGATTTTATAGCTTCTTTAGCTTCTTTCTTAACCATTGTCTTCCATTTTTAATCAGCTATGGATGTAGACATGGTTGGTACAATGCCTCCTAACCCTTTATGCTTCTCTAGAGATGAACAAGTTAATCTTGTCAATATGATCTATATACTCTTGAGTTGCATAAGTATCTGTAGTTGAGATTATTTCTTCTTACAAATTCAAGGGTAAAAATCCTTTCTAAATGCTCATGTCTATTCTTCATCACTATGGACTCATCATTGACCATGTTTAGAGATATAGGTAATAACTAAGCAAGTTCATCCTTCCAAATGTCTTGTTTTCTCAGATTGCCCTCATCATCAAAGAAACTAGGAAAAGCTAGATCCAAAGGTTGATCAAAATCACCAAGGTCTTGGGCTAGCACATAGTTGAATTTCTCATGCATGTTGATTAGCTCATCATAATTCTTGAAAAATTGTGTATCAACATCCCCTTTGGCCATCAACTCCTCCTTTTCTAACATCCTAAGATGTAACCTTTTATGTTCTTGATAGGCAACATGTGTCCCATGATTTACTTCCCACACCTTATCAGCATTTGCAATCATTTTCTGAAATCTATTCTTGATTAATTTTGAGACCATCTTATATTTGACAGTTTTTATTTCTGTCTCTAACTAGTCATTCCTCTTATGAAGTTTTTCAAATTTTAATTTCTAGTAGGTAGTGTCATCTCTAGCCTCTACTAACATCTTATCTTCTTCTAACCATAGTGAATAATTGCTTGATGAGGATGTCAGTTTGTCTTTATAGCTAGCAACCTCTTGTCTTAGTCTCTCATTCTCTATCATATACATCTTATTATTCTTCACCAATATTTCAATTTGGGCTTTTGTAAATCTAGCAACATTAACATTTAAATTAGCAGTCTCCATAGGATCTATGTCCTCAACTCGCTATATCAAGAGGTGACCAAATGCTTTATTTGGATCATTAATAATTAGATGTCTCTTATTAGGTGAGTACAAGGCCCACATCAGTAATGTTGCCTTATCATGATCATATCCCAACCCTATGTTAATCTTAACCACTCCTTCAATACTTAATTACACTTTTTTGTCCTAGTTTATTCTAAAACTACCAAAAACAATGGCTGAGGTCCTATCCCACTTAGAAACTAGCATGACTCCTACTTTTTTAAGAAATGCTCTCCCCTTTTCTAGAGTTATAGTCTCCATCTACTTGTCTATCTCTACCTAAAACTCTTTCAAGGCTTCTGCTTCTAGGTCAAGGGTGAGATTCTTTATTCTTTCCCTAATTTGTTCTCCTTTGTATTCATACAAGAAATCTTTAAACTCAGGGATTTTGATAAAATCATTATTAGAAGTGAAATTCTTACTTGCACTATGCCTAATGTCATTAGAGAGTTCATCAGAAGCTTCTATCATGACAACTTCCCTCTCTATAGGGCATTCATATTTCTCAACTATTGGCTGAGATACCTGTATATCCTCATCTTCACTTTCAACTTATTCTTGCTCAATGTCAAAGAGAAATTGGTGTCTGGTGTAGGCTGAGGGGATAGATGGCTGAGAGGAGCTTCATATTCAGCTTGTGTATATCTAATGTTCCAGTTTGTTCTTTCAAAAACCCAAGGGGGAACATCTTTGGTCAATTTTTCTGTGTGTGCAACTAATGTGTTTATTCTCTCAATAGGATCATCAATCTCAATCAAAGCTCCTTTATATGTGGGATTTTTGGCTATCGTCCAGGCCTATGCTAGCATTATTCTATGATAGAGATTTCTTTTTTGAACTGCACAATTCTCATCAACATTTCTAATCAAGTCATCATCCACATATAGCACATGATGAAAGCCTTTTAATTTTTTACTAACTTTGACACTGTTTATGAAATGCTCTAGATCAAAATTCTCTCTTGCATTTCCTCTAGGGATTTTTTAATGTTCTAACATTTTATCAATTGATACATATCCTTTCTCTAAAACAACTATGAAATCTCCAAAACACAAAGTACCAGGCATCAAGGACTACTTATTGTAACTTTTAAGATGCATAAAGTTAGAGTAAGCTAATTGCCTCACAATTTGTAAATAGGCAATTCTATCAGGACAAGTTTTTGGTAGCAAGAATGGTTCTCCCTCATACGCAAAGACTAATATTTGTGCAATCACTGTAAGCATACCAATAACCCTAGTTGTGATTGATTTTTCAACTTTCATCCTTATCTTTTGGCTTCAGAAATTTTTGTACTTCTAATGATAAGTTGTATTCACATTTATGGCCCAACAACTTATACAAAGGCTTAACGAAATACTCTTCAAAATATAGATAATGAGACCTTTCACATATGCTATCCTAGATAGTTGTCCACATTTGTATATGTTTGAAGTTTTCATCCCTATCCAAGTCTCTTACTCTCAAATATTCATCCCACATACACATATTTTGTCCCTCATACAAAACAAGATGTACAAACAAAGAGTAATGCATGAATTTACCACCTCCTTTCTTTACAACAACTAAATCATTGTGAAGATCATTAGCAAGGTATTCAACATAATCTAGAGGTTGTGCATCTTAGCTTTGCACATCTATAGTTAGGACCATTGGTGCAACTTCCATAAATAGAGGGGCATCTAAGCCAAGCACTTCACAAACAAAATATTAGGTGTATCTAAAATAATCCTAAAAAAAATCTACAGAATAGGGGGATCCTCAACCGCTGAGAATACTATGAGCCTGTTCCCTTCATCTCAGGGCCTGTGTAGGGGTAGCCTCCATCTCTTATAGTTATGGCTCAGATTGTAATATTCATTTAACAAGTCGCTGATTCTGAGTTTCATATCAAAGCTAGTGTCTAATTGAAACACCATGGATATATAGTTTTTGGTGACAGGGATGAAACTAAACCCATCTTTTAACTTAATCATATGGGTTTGTGGATTGTAATTTCTGACCAAAGCTTTTAACAAATCCACATTGATGAACACATTTGGCACTACCAGTTTTTCTACGTTCAGTCTTCATGGGTTGGAGACAAAGTTGTACCTATGCATTTTCCTATAGTGATACATAAATAGATCATACCCCCTTAATGGGGTCCATGTGTCCCCTATTTGTCTATTTATGTCCTCTAATTTCTTGGCATGGGAGTTTAATTGGACATTTCTTCTAGACCTCTGTCCTAAACCTGGGCATTGATCTATTAAATCCTAGTTTAAATATCTACTAGTTTTTGCCTCTTACCCTTACATTTTTCGATCACATTTTCCATCATGTATACTTTTGTATAAGAAAGAACCCTACGTTTGTGATTGTAATTCGAACCAGTTTATGTAATCTACAAATTTTAAGCCAAGCTCAGAGTATTTACTTGGATAACTTCTCTAGTTTTGGGATTACTATTCTTTGCCATGTCCTGCCTTCGTTCTTCATGATTACCTAATTGTTTCAATCTTCTCAAGATTTGTTTCAATATATTCAGCTCTAGTTCATTAATGGTGTCTCATGGCATCTTTCATGTCATTGAAGGGATATTTAGTTTTTTGAATACGGGTCATTTGAGCTCTGCCAAAGATGTCTTGTGACTATTCCATCGAGATGACGAATTTTGTGATCCTATCGACATTTCTTTCTGTCCCCGATGTGTTTTATTGGTGATTCTTTTAATTCCTTCAGGATCTTGAAGTGACCTCAAATGACCTCATACCAATATCACAACATTTCTTTGAAACCCTTTTGTAAAAAATCTCTTTGATATCTACTTGTCTCTTCGATGTGTTCATAAATCTTGTTTGATCGAAGGGACCAATGTTTAGGCTTCCCTAATATGGATCCATCCCTTTAATGTCTATTTATTAAGAGGACCTTTTGGCTTTTTAGAAGGACTATGAATCACTTCACTCCAAAATTCTAGAGTCATCTCTAAATGCTTTTAATCTCTTTGTTTTCCTTTGTTTATAATGTTATCGCTTTATTGGCAGGACACATTCAATTGTCATGCTGATGTACCTCTATCTCTTTGATGATCTTTAGTGCTTTAGTGATATTGAAGAGACCCTTAAATTATTCACTCTGATATTTCATAGTCTCTTCAATCCTTTAAGTGTATAGTTCTGGATTTTCAGTCCCCTCGATCTCTCATTGTTAGCCTGATATGTCGATGAGTTATATCACAAAACATTTATGTCCCTCAATTATTTATTCCTCAGATTATCAAAGAGACTCCAAGACACTTCTCTTCGATACATAGCGGTGTCTTCGACATAACTCTAACTAGATATTGAAGGGGCTCTAAAATGAGTTCCCCCGATATGGTACCTTCTCACAAATAATGTTTGTATCATCGTTTCGAAGGGGTGCTGGGATGAGTCTCACTGATGTAGAAGTATCTCTCTGATATAATTTTTTATATTTAGGGTGAGGGTAACAAAACATGAATTTATTAGGGTTATAACTTATGGATCAAATAAATGGGTTATTCGGGGGAAATTTTAAAATGGCATTTTAAGTGATGATATTGTGGAAGGGAATGGATTTTTTTAAAAAAATTAGGTTAAATATTTGTCCAAATAGTGGCTCTGATTAGGGATGAATGACTATGAGGTCATTGCAAGAATCTAGAAGTATACTTTGGGATGCAGACTAATGGTGGGGGTGGTGGAAAAAGGAAAAGAAAAAAATCCTAATCCACCGTGCATGGAAAATTATAGTTTCAAGAGAAGTATTTCAGGAATTGTCCATACACTAGAAATTCTTGTTCTTCACCAATTAGATTTTGTAGGAAGTATGAGTCCTCACCATATTTACCAGTAATGATAAATGGGCCTAACCATAATGCTTCAAATTTCCCATGCTTCCCTTTATCCTGGCCTCTAGCATTCCACATAAGGACCATGTCATCCACTTTAAATTCTATGTCCTCTGCCCTTTTGTCAAATAGATACTTCATTTGTAATTGCATTTTTTCATTTTACTGCTAAAGTTGGATCTTGATTTCATCTAATTCAGCCAATTGTTCTATCCTCTCTTCCATAGACTCAAGGACATCTATATCTTCTTGAAGGATAAACTTATAGATTGGTAAAAGGTTATGTATTGGGAGCCAATCTTGGGATCCATACACTAGTTCAAATGGAGACTTTCCAGTGGCTTTCCTTACATTAACCCTATCTTCCCATAGAGCCATTTTCAATTTGGAATCCCATGCTTTCTTATTGTTGTCCAACATCCTCTTGATTATTTTTATAATACTTTTGTTGCTTGATTCTGCCTGTCCATTGGCTTGGGGATGGTATGGTGAAGCACATGAAACTATTATTCCATAGGAATCATAAAATGTCTTAAATTCTTCTTATCTGAAGCAAAAACTATTATTTGTGATGAATATTACAGGGACCCCAAATCTAGTAATAATGTTCTCTATTGGGAAATTAATCACTACTCTGCTAGTGGTTTGCCTTGTTAGAATTGCTTCTATCCATTTTTTAAAAATAATCAGTAGCCAACAAGATCCATCTGTGTCCACCACTAGATTTGTCTATAATTTCCCCTATAAAGTCAATTCCCCATTAGTGAAAAGTGCTTGAACTTGCACTGATCTCAAGGGTAGTGCTCCTTGATAATTCAATTTGTCAAAATTTTTTTGACATGCTTCACACTTTCTTACATATCTATGGGCATCATTGAAAACTTTAGGCCAATAATAGCCCACTCTTAGTATCTTATGGGTAGTGGTTTTTGTTGAGAAGTGTCTTCCACATAGACCTTTATGCATTTCTTGAACATCCACTTTGCTTGTGTTTCATCTAAGCACAATAATAACATACTGTCCCTATTTTTCCAATATATATCCCCATCCATGAACATATATTTTGAAGCATGCAGTTTTAAAGTTCTTCTTTGATTGTCATTTAACCCCTCAGAATGCTTCATGTGTTTGAGATAATATATCACATCGGTGTACCGGGGTGTGTGTTCTATGCTTGCAATCATGTTACATTCCTTCTTTACATTGCATATTTGTGAAGCCTCCAAGTTAGATTCAGCCATTAACTTAGCTAACCCTTGCCCCCTCACTAGTTTGGTAATTTGAATGTCAACATTAAACTCCTGAATATGATTTATGCACCTAGATCTTCATCTTGTGACCTCAGTTTGAACAAACACATCCTTAACTGTGGCATTAGGTACATAAGCAATCACTTTTACCCCTACCAAGTAAGGCTTGAATGCCTTGACCACTTTTACCAAGGCATAAGCTTTCTTTTTAGTTTTATCATACTCTATTTTTTCCCCTTGATGTGATTTATTGAGTAATGAGATGGGTTGTTCATATTCTTCATTATTCTTTTGTAACATTATAGCTGCCACTATGTGAAAGGATGCAAAAGAAAATATCTGAAATGGTTTGTCAAATTCTAGAGATTTTAGTACAGGTGCTTCCTTAATTGCTCTCTTAATTGATACAAATGCATCAATATCTTCTTCTATCCAATCAACTTTTGAACCTTTCTTTAACGTCTTTGAGATTGGCTTGACAATGTCTGAAAAGTTTGATATGAATCTCTTGACAATGTTAATTTGTCCAAAGAAGGATTTGATGGATTTTACAATCTTTGGAATGTGAATTTTATCAATAGCCTCTACTCATTCAGGATCAATCCTTACTCTATCCTTTGAGACTATATGTCCTAATAATTTGCCCTCTGTTACAACAAAATGGCATTTCTTTGGGTTTAAGGATATGCCATATTCTAATACCCTGATAAAGATTTTTTCTTGGTGTGCATAGTGGTCTTTGACCTTTTTGGTATATGTTGTCAGATCATCTTGATAGACCAACATTATAGTATTGATCAGGTCAACATAAGCTACATCCATATCCCTTTGAAAAGTTGCTCTAGCATTTGTGAGGCCAAGAGGCATTCTCACATAAACACATGTACCCCAAGTTGTTGTGAAAGCAGTTTTATGCTATTCTGACTCCTTAAACTTCACTTCATACCTTAAAAATCCATCCATCATAGACAACAATTCACATCCTGTCACTCTTTGTAGCATTGCTTCCATGTTTGGAAGTGGGTAATCATCTTTGAGTGATGAAATGTTCAAATTTTTTAAATCCACACATAACCTTATATCTCCATTTTTCTTTCTTATTGGTACTAAATTTGAGACCTAAGAAGTTTTGATAACTGAGAGGGGGGGTGAACCAGTTATCCTAATTATTTCTACTTTCTGAACTTTCTTAATAATCAATGCAATATTAATTCAAATAAGAAAACATAACCATGAAATGAAGATACACATGACACAATATTTTTGACGTGGAAACCCTGTTAAGGGAGAAAACCACGGGGTGATTAACCCAAGATTGTATTCTCTGTTAGAAGAATGGAAATACAAAATGGCACTTGCCAAATAGGGCTCATTTCCCTAGCACACTGCTCACAAGAGGCACATTGCCTACAAGAGACTCATTTTCTACAAAAAGAGTGTTATACAATACTTGAACTGATTGGGAGCATCTACATATGCTGGAGTTCAGTTCCAGTTAGGCTTAGTATACTGATCTGCTACACTTCATCTTTCATCTTCTTTTATGCTGCTTTCCTTTCACATACCGGACCTTCCTTACTACTTTCGCTCTGCTCTTCTTCTTTTATTCGCACATCACCAACAACAACGACACTTCTCACAACTAAATCCATCTTGTATATATAACCGCATAAGTGATTTCATCACCTTTCAAGTCAGCATCCGGAATAGTCAATCTTTTCATAAACTCTGATCTGTCGGCTGAATCCTTGCATATCAAGTAATGCGGATCAAACATATGCTTGTAGAAATCATCAATCACGTCAGCCAAACATAACTTATGCCTTAAGAACCTTTTCCATCATCAGCAACACATTCGGAATAATGTCTGATGTTCTGCCAGTCAGTTCTTCCTCTGTTCATACTGTCACTTGGGAACCTGACACTCAAGCATTCATATCTCTTTATCCTTTCCACATCGGAGGCTCAAACCTTGGAATCTATTAGTCAAGATACTCCTCTTGACTTCCCCAAATCTGTACTTCACCAAGATACTTCCTCTGAGAGATCTGGACCTATTTGTCAGACCTCACCACATGCTCTATTCTTGTTTACTGGACCACAACATTCTTCACTCTGACTTCCGGTAGAGACATACCATGTCTTGCGGATGTGTGGGTTGAACTTTGTTTCCATCAATGACAACAATCATGAGTCCATATAGTGTCTCTTGCCAACAATCTCCCCCTTTGGCATTGATGGCAACACTTAGTGAAAAATGGCTAAGTGTTTACGCTATGCTCCCCCTTGGCTGATGCTCTGTTATTATATACATTTTCTGGAGCTCCCCCTTAGTTGGATTCCTCATTTTTCACTGCTCCTCACTCCCCCTTTGACATCAATGGCAAAGGGTAGGGTCCGCACATCAAAATTTTCAAAAATTTAACTATACTTAGCCAAATATAACATACTCACATAAACTGAAGAATATCTGCAAAAGTTGTTTTCAATTGAATGAATTCTGTAGCCCAACTTTGCTTCATTCTGTCCAAAATTGATATATGGCCACTCAACAGGAAGGCAAATGCATATGCCCTTTTTAGATCTGTTGGATCATTGGTCTGGGCTGTGATTTGAGCTTCTTTGATGGCCTCGTGCATGGCCTCTAATTTAGGGACAATTATCCTTCTGAGCTCACTCAACCTACTGATTCTATTTTTCTTCTCTTTTTCAAGCTTCTTAATTTCATTCAAAACTACAACCGTTTGATATTCTTGATTTATAATTGATATAGTAAGTGGATCAAAATTTTGAGAAAGTTTTATTAGTTTATCCTCCTATTCTTTCATTTTCTTCTCAATCTCCACTATTGCTTTAGACCAGGAAATACAAAATTTGTATACTTCTTCCCATCTTTAAGAGCATTTTCTAAGCTCTTTATCCCAATATTCATATTTCTCCTATCATTAATGATCAACCCTTGTACCTCTGAGAATCTCTTATCCAAAAACTCCTTCCGGACCTTTTCTTCAGCTAAGTTCTCTAGAGAATCAAAATGTGTACTAACACTGCTAACTAGAGTTTTGAGATTACCAGAAGAGGAGGTTGTGGGATCCTTCTAAAAAGATGGCATGATCTTTTGTAAAACTCTAGATGCTACCTCTATAAGCTCACAGTATTCCATGTGAGATTTCAGTAGTTTCTCTTTGGCCTTCGCATTTGCAAATGAAGCTATCTTCATTGTTTGCACCAGAGATAGAGAGTCAAAGTCTAGTGGCCCTTTTAATAGATCCAGTTCATCAATCTCCATAGTTGCTTTTGTCAAAAAGTCCTTGATTGATTCTGCAGTGTCTCTTGCCAGAGACAGTTTTTTCTTTTCTTCTGTAGTCACAGAACTATCTTTTGGTGCTTTCTCCCCTTCCACAACCTTTGCACTGATATCTTCTTTTCCCTTCACCTTTGCTTTCTCCTTTACTCTTTCTTCTCCTTTAGATCCGGAGTCAGCAGGGGAAACCGGAGGAGTGATGTTAGTTTGTTCATGGGCCACCTCTTCCTTTTCCAGAGCAAAGGATTCTAAGTCCTTATCTTTTTCTGTACCGGTGTCCATTACTTCTTCTGCTATTTTTTCAGTGAACTCTTCTGCAATATTTGTGGCCGAGGGGTCAACACCCAAGTCCTCTGTGATAAGAAGATTGAATGTTTTGAAGGTTTTCTAGAGAATCTCTTCTGTGTCCTTGGCTACCTTGTCAGTCTCACCAAGCATGAGCTGATTCATCCTTGCTTTGCTCTTGAACTCATCCTTGCAATCTTTGAATACAATATTCATTGTCTTGGGATCAATTGAAGGATATAGCTGAATAGCTATCTATTCCTAGATCTCAAGGTCTTTTACCATGGCATTAGTCTTTCTTATTTCTAACTCCTTTTCTAGGCTCTTGGGAATAAGGGATATAATTTCAATAAAAGCCTTATTATATATGTTCAGATACTTAACTGTAGCTTCTTGCAAGATCTTTTGGTTAGCCTCATTATAATCATCATAGAATTTAGCCATTGGTTGAAGGTTTCCATCCACAGTGACTGATTTGATTACACTTTCTAAAGATAGGGTGGGTTTTTCAACAAATTCCTCTGCCATTTCTTCCTTGTCTTGACCTGTGGAAGGTTTACTGGATCCTTTCTTCTTCTGCTTCTTTATTTCCTTTATCCCCTCATCAAATTTAGTCTCTTCTTCATCCTTTTGACTCGCATAAGACCTTGTGGCCTTAGTCTTAGTTCTTATCTCTATTTTACCAGATGATCTTGCTTCTGGTTTAGATGCCCTTGAGCTTTTGGCAATGGCATGTGCAGATCTCTTTGATGATCTAGTCTGGGTGGAGGTTTCTACCAGAGCATTTTCCTTGCTTTCCTTTTCTACCTCTTTCTTTTCTTCCTCAGCCCTTTGCCTCTTTTCCCTGTTGGCATCAAGTGCCTCCTTTGAGATGCCTAAGCCTTTGGTAATTTCTTCAACTTCTTTTCTTACTTTCCTCTTCATTTCTGGTTGTTTGAGTTCCTCATGAACTTTTACACTTAGCTCTTCAAAGGTTCCAAACCTTTCTGCCTTTGGATCCTTTGGCTGACTTAGCATGTGTTGAACATGCAGCTCCACAATTTGTTCATCAACTTCATACCCCATAGGCATGATCCACATAGTTCTTGGTTCTACTACCTCCATTAGGCACTAATCAGTGTCTACCATGAAGCACACTGTATCCTTGTATTTCTCAACTACTGATTTGGGGATTCTTTCTCTGGTTTGCATTGTATTTTGAAAGTGCTTGAAGTAACCCCACAAAGTTGTATTCCTTGCCTTGGCATCCCCAAGTTCATGCAAGTAATCTTTGATTTGAATTGCTACCAGTTTGTCATTTTGCCATACCCATCCATTTGATCTGGGCAGCTCATTCATGAAGTAGAAAAATAGACATAGTATTAGTCCACCATATTTAAAGGAATTCTTTTTGTCCTTTTTGATCTTCTATATGTTTTCCATTAACTGGCTCAAAAGAAGTTCACAGAGATCATATTCTGCATTCTTTCTCAGCATCTCATAGGCAGTATATACTACAATTCTGGATACAGAATTCTCCCTACTGGAGTGATATATCTTGTAACCTATTATCATAGATGCACACTTGATATCCGGGTCAGTAATATCTTCAATGGTCATTGCCCTCTTATCAAATTTTGATCTAGTGGCCTCAGTTACAATGTTGTTTTTGATAGATTTGAGGACAGGTATTCCTCTGGAGGAGTGTAAACTAGTTACTGCCTTAATTGCTTCCTTGGTGATTTTGCAAGGCCTGTTAAGCCATAGAAAGTTGTCATGTACCCTACTCAACACATACCAGACCCATTCATTTTCTTCAAAGCAGGGGAAATGAATGAACTGATCAAAATGTTTCTCCTGGATGCCCTTATATTCTGGTTTAAGCTCAAAAGCATCATCTATCAATTGTTTGTGATAGATGCCTCTAAGTTTGAATTCCCCAAACTCTTCAATATTTGCATGTATGTAAACCCTAATGTCTTCTGTGTACAAAATGCCATGCAGAACACTAGAGAATGCTCCTAGGGGATCTACCTCCAATGATTTGTATGGATGTTTCTTAAATTTAGGGCGGGGCCTATCAAAGATTTTTAAAATATTTGGAGTACCCATCATTCAAGGATTTAGAGAGAGATATTTGATAGCAAAGAATACCTTTTGCACCTTTTAGTTTCATGGATTTGGCCGGATCGAGTTTTGGATGAATTGACTTCTGTAAATGATCTTTGATGCACTTGAGGAATTTTGTTGTAGAGCTTCACTTTTCATTTCTTCTCAAATGCAGAATGAACAAGTGATTAATGAGAAAACCCATATATTGCTCCGCAAACCCTAATGTCAGGTTGCAATAAATGCTCGACCTAAGTTATTCCGATTTGCCTTATTTAGATGACTTGAAGAATCAGATCAATCTTAATCTTTAAACATCATGCAGATCTTCCAAATCTTAATCATAGTTTGTTTGGATGTTTCCCTTATGAACCCTTTAATCCGCAGCTCTTCTTGTGCCAGTTCCAGCACCAATTGACTGGCTGGGGGAACAAGGTTTTCTTTGTGTCTCCCCCTGAGCTAGAGCTCACTTTTTAATTTCTGGAAGGAATATCAGCACCAGAGTCTGGTGCAGATCCATCCTCTACATTCTCTGTACTTTTCTTCACCCAAATATTGTTCATCTCACTTTTAACTTCATTCACATTCACTTTTTGTTTACCCTTATCTTGATTCTGAATATGATATACCATACCTCTTTTGTCCTGATTCTTGCTTCTACAGAATTTTGCAATATGACTGGATCTATTGCAAATTTGGCAAACAACATTTCTTTGCATATTTGATTGATATCCTCTTGATCTGCATTGATTAGCCATATGACCTATTCTATTGCATGCAAATCATCTACCATTGAATGATTTGTTTATTTGCATATTTTTGTATTCATGAGATTTGTGACCATACCTTTTGCAGTTGAAACACTGTCTGGAGAAGGATGAATTAGTCTGATTCATTCTCTTTCTACACTAATTAGCTTTATGACCAAAGTTATTGCAGTTGTGGCAGTATCCATTGAAGGATGGATATCTTTGAGCATTAGGTTGTCTTACCGGAGGTCTTCTATACCTGTTCCTTAGATTTTCTGATCCAAAATTCTTCTGATCAGATCTGGAGCTTTCTCCTTTCTCATATCCCAAACCACACTTGTCATCTACCCTCTTTTGACTTCCAAGAAGAACTTCAAGTTGAGCATAACTTATCTTGAATTTCTCTTTATATTCATTTGTTGTTTGAAGATCCCTTTTGAGAGAGAGAATTTGATCCTCAAGTTTTTCTTCATTATCTTTAGCATCTTCAAGATCAGATTCAAGATGTCTGATAATTCTATCCATTTGGTGGCAATCTTCTAATTTCTCTTTGAGAGATTGTCTTAGATTATCTTCAGTTTTTCTTTTCTCTTCAACTTCTTGGGTAAACTTCATAACTCCTGATTCCATTTCATTTCTTACCATAATGATTTCTTTTGATAACTTTTCACATAACTTGGTTTTCTCATTCAGCTCTTCATTTGCATCATTTGCTTCACCTTGACTTGCCAATTGCTAAAGCAGCTCCTTTCTATTTTTCATAGAGAGGCTTAATTTGTCTTTTAGTTCTCTCATGAAATCATCAGCCTATTTGAGTCTTTCCTTTAATTCATTAACTTCAGAGTTTGACTGTTCAAGATCATCAAGGGCAGTCTTGAGTTGCTGTCTTAAAACATATGCATCCATTTCAATTCCTAGATCTTCCTCAAGCTGTTAGACTTTGTTCGGAGGAACTAAGCTCTGATACCAATTATTGATAACTGAGAGGGGGGGTGAATCAGTTATCCTAATTATTTATGCTTTCTAAACTTTCTTAATAATCAATGCAGTATTAATTCAAATAAGAAAACATAACCATGAAATGAAGATACATATGACAATATTTTGACGTGGAAACCCTGTTAAGGGAGAAAACCACGGGGTGATTAACCCAAGATTGTATTCTCTATTAGAAGAATGGAAATACAAAATGACACTTGCCAAATAGGGCTCACTACCCAAGCACACTGCTCACAAGAGGCACACTGCCTACAAGAGACTCACTATCTACAGAAAGAGTGTTATACAATACTTGAACTAATTGGGAGCATCTACATATGCTAGAGTTTATTTCTAGTTAGGCTCAATACACTGATCTGCTGCACTTCATCTTTCCTCTTCTTTTATGCTACTTTCCTTTCACATACCGGACTTTCCTTACTACTTTCGCTCTGCTCTTCTGCTTTTATTCGCACATCACCAACAACAACAACACTTCTCACAACTAAATCCATCTTGTATATATATCCGCAAGAGTGATTTCATCACCTTTCAAGTCAACATCCGGAATAGTCAATCTTTTTATAAACTCTAATCTGTCGGCTTAATCCTTGCATACCAAGTAATGCGGATCAAGCATATGCTTGTAGAAGTCATCAATCACGTCGGCCAAACATAACTTATGCCTTAAGAACCTTTTCCATCATCAACAACACATCCAGAATAATGTTTGATGTTCTGCCAGTCAGTTCTTCCTCTGTTCATACTGTCACTTGGGAACCCGATAGTCAAGCATTCATATCTCTTTATCCTTTCCACACCAGAGGCTCAAACCTTGGAATCTATTAGTCAAGATACTCCTCTTGACTTCCCCAAATCTACACTTCACCAAGATACTTCCTCTGAGAGATCCAAACTTGTCTGTCAGACCTTGCGACATGCTCTGTTCTTTTTTACTGGACCACAACATTCTTCACTCTGACTTCCGGTAGAGACATACCATGTCCTGTAGATCTGTGGGTTGAACTTTGTTGCCATCAATGACAACAATCATGAGTCCATATAGTGTCTCTTGCCAACAAGAAGAGTGTTTGTTTGGCTTGATTATTCCACCATCTCTGAGTTTCATGAGCTCCTCTCGCATCTTAGGTGCTAATGTGGGATTTATTGGTCTTTGTTTTTGTCTAAATGGTTTAGCGTCAGGTTTTAATGGTATTTCATGCTAGAATAGGTCTTCTCTATATGCTTTTAGATCATCATAGGACCAAGAAAACATATGTTTATATCTCCTAAATAGGGCTATAAGAATTTCTCTGACTTTAGGTCAGATCTTTTTTTCAATGTATACCTTTTTAGGAGCCACCTCTATTCCAAGGTTGATTTCCTCAACATCCATAAGATTAACTGGTACATGCTTGAGATTAAATCTATCATGTCCATCAAATACTCTTTCTAGGGCTACAAGGCCTTTTGGTATTTTATTTGTTTTGAGATGTACAACATCATGCCCAAAAAGGATTTCCTTACCATCTACTTCTTCCACAAATGCATTGAAATCTATTTCTTGAGATTCATATTAGTCTACACAATGAAGAAACTTAATCAGGTCATCATCATCATTGAATACTTTCCAATTATATATATTATCAGGGACTATAGGCTTGGTCTTGTATTCCACCTTTGTTATTCTTGATAATGTGATATCATCTCTTTTTAGGCCTACATTTTCTAGGAAATCTACCATTATGTTTTTAGATCTTTCCACCCAGTCTATAGAGAATGCATCAAAAAGTTCAATGGTGTCCCAAACAACATTTCTATATTGTTTTAACCTCTTATTCTTTGATGAATATTTTTCCTTGACTTGTGAGACAATTACTTCAGAGTTTCCATACACTGCCAACAATTTGATTCCATACCTTATGGCAATGTACAAACCTAATAGCAACGCTTCGTACTTAGCAATATTATTAGTGCATTCAAAGGTTAACAAAAATGAATATTTGAATGTTTTTCCCTTTGGTGAGATGAATACCACTCCTACTCTATTCCCCCCCTTTGCTGCATGCACCATCAAAATGCATTTACCATACACCATGTTCATCTAGTTGAGCCTCTCTATTGATTGGTTCTATATTTTGCAATTCAAGTTGTGATTTTTCAATTTTGAAGCTTCCAAGATCCACATCACAAAACCAATTCATTAGGTTTGGATCAAGATGCTCTATAATATTTTCATATCTTGGATCTCTACACAACCTGACTTCCTTTCCATTGACTAGTATTGTTGCATATGACAAGTTGAATTAGACATTTCCCCCTACTACGCCAGTCCACTGTCTAGATAACAACATACCATAGTATGTTGGAGTATCTACTACAATTATGTCAGTTCTGTAAGTGGCTTTAGGACATGAGGCTAATTTTAATTCTATATCCCTCATGACTCCAACAACTAGGATGGACCTATTATCAATCGCATAGCATTTACCATATGTTGTGTCCACCTGCAAGCCTAATTCTTTCATAACAGCTATTGGCATGATGTTTATTGCTGCTCTCGACTCAATCATGTAATTTCTTACCAGTTTGTTGTTAATCAATAGTGTAATATAGAATGGGTCCACTTGAGAGGTATTCTTTGTCAAGGTATCACCAAGGTAAATTTAAGGCATTTTCATAATCTCTTGTCCAATATTATTTATTCTAGTTTATGATCTTTCTTCTTTCTTGTTCTAATTTTACTACTTGTTAGGTATATTGGAAATCAATTTGGGAGCACTGTCCTTGTATTCATCTATTTTCACCATCTCCAGTAATGGTACTAACATATTTATTTGAGAAAATACTTGTGTTATGTCAAACAAGGGAGTGGTAACTAATTGCTCTATTTTTTCTACCTTATTGGAGCCCTTTTCCTTAGATTTTTGCCTACCATTGTCCTTTGTGTTATTTTTTTCAAACTTTGTTGTTCCTTGGGTATATCTTTCTAAGTTTCTCCTTTCTTTTGGTTATCCATGACACCCTTCTTATGATCTATCTCTTTGATGAACAAGCCTCTAGGTGTTCCCTGATCTACATTTATGATTATGTTCCTCAGATTGTAATTACTTTTAGCCTAAGACATAACAATTATTATAAGAGCCCTTTTCTCTTCCTTAGTTGGTTTCCTTAACTAGAACTATGGGATTGTATTGGGTACATAAGTGGTTTGTTCATTGTGATCTTCCTGATAAGAAAAGATTTCTTGTTGACCCATGTTAACATTGTATCTTTGACTACTCACATCATATTCAAACCCATTTTCTTCAAAGGATGAGTATTCTTCATCAATTTGGTAAGGTTTTATAGTATGATCATCCTTGTCCAAATCATAAGATATTTCATTCTCTTGTAAAGATTATGCTACTACACAATATTCAGATGAATGTGGTAAGTTTCATGCTAAACACCATGGACTATTCTCTACCACATGTGTCTCATGTTTCTTGAAGGGATCAGGGGTGTCCCTACTATAATTTTTCTTTTGTTTCTATTCACAGGTTTACCATCCTTCCAGATAGTGTTGTAGGGCATATCATGTAACCTAGGCTTCTCATTCCTATAGTAGTTTGCTTGCCTGTTTTGATGATTATTAGAATTTTGTGGGATCCTGATATTTTCTCTTTTACCAAGTTTACTAGCAGTTCTTCTATTATTCTCAATGTTCATAGCAGCCTTCTGAGCTTCTGCAAGTGTATTAGGAGCCCTATTTTAGAGTTCATACCTAGTTTTCAGATTGAAAGCCTTTAAGTACAAAGCCAGGGCCATACCATCCAAGGGGTTTTAACTTAGGTGATATTTTATGGTATATTTTTGAAAACTTCTAGTTGAAATCCACCATTGATTCATTATGGTACTTTTGTATGCATGTTAGTTCATGTACAAAATTTTTTGGGTCATAGTGATTTCCATATTGTTCTTTAAACTAATCTATAAAGTCTTCAAAAGAATTGATGGACGCATCAGGCAAATTCTTATACCAATCCCTAGCATCTTCTATTAGGGACAATATGAATAAATTCATTAGGACATCTTCATATCGCACATCATATCTATCCATAACTATCTCAAAATTTCTTATATGTTCATCTACTAAAATAGTGTTATTTCCAAAAAATTTTGGGAGTGCATTTCTCAAATAATTGTCAATTGGATCCGGTCAGATTTGATATCCAGATAAGTCTAGTTTCTTGTATCTATTTATAATCAAGGGTCCTTGTAGATTTTTATTAGACTGGTATTGTTGATGTTGGTGGGGTACATTCTATTGTAGATTATGGTGTGGGTTTACATTACTATGGACATTTTATTGGCGAGGTGGGGCATATTGCTGACCAGGAGGAGGGTAAGTGTTATCCATGGATTGGGAAGTTGTACGAACATTATTTGTGCATAACTAGTGTTACTAGGATTGTGTGGTGCTTTTGAAGCATTCAGACCACCTACATTCTTGTGTGACCCCTGTGAATTAATAGTATGAGTATACTAGCTTTTCTTGTGGGGTGGTATATATTTTGAGCTACTTGTTGTACTTCTAGACTTTATCTGTTATAACTCTTATTTTATTCTTTCTTCATCTTCTCTTAGTTTGGCTAACTTGAGCTCTTCCTATAATTTGTGCAGGTTTTATTGTACATCATCAGCATTCTATGTGTCTTTTGATGGACTACTATGAGTCTCTGTGGATGCCATTTGATCCATAGAGCCATATTGAACTTCTCCACCTTGTTAAAGTGCATTTTTATAATCATATTCTGCTTGGGCTTGTATCCTTTCTCATTCAAGCTGTGCTTCAAATTCAAGCTGCTTTTGAGGGTTGGGTCTATATTGATCTAGAATGTCACCAAATTTGTTTTGTTCAGACTAAGTAGGATTACTTCTTGATTGGAATCCTTCCTCAAATTTTGATTCATTGAAAGGAGTAAAACTGTTATGTGTTAGTAAAGGCTATTCTGATGTATTTTCCTGAGTACTTTGGCTATTAGTTTGAATGCGTTCTGACTGATTTGATATTCCCCCACTTTTCTTAGAAGGGTCCTTTGAAGGTGGGGATGCTTGCTTATCATTCAACTTTTTATCATTTTTTTTGGATCTCTCGTCATCCATGCTGCAAGAGACTAAGATCTTGTTTTACAGTCACCACATCTGTTGGAGAGGAATGATGTTATCTCTTGGGTTTTCTCCACAAACAAAGTTATAATCCTTTAATTTTCTGACTCTTTGACTGGTTAGGCTAAAATTGAATATTCTAGAGTTATCCCTAGTAGAGTTGACAATTTTGTTAGGTGTCAAAAATGTAGGTTACAAAGCCTAAGAGGATGCCAAGCTCTACGGTCAGGTTGGAAATGTTTTTGGCCATTGAAATGGAGCAACCCTATATGGTTTTAGACTCCCTACTCTTTAGGTTATGCTAAACCTAGGTAGGTATACCTTTAGTAATTAAATAGATAATGGATTACGTATGTTTTGATTGTATTGATGTATCTCCTAGTGGCATATGAGTGTAAAAATAGATAGAAGAGTGATAGGTATGTCTAAAAAGATTATGTTTTCAAATTGAATGTGATCAGTGCCTATTTTTATTGGGCTAATGGGGTCAAGATTTGTGTAATATGTGAATTTATCTACATAGCTTAACTCTAACTACTTGGAACTTTTGAATGTTTATACCTTGAATAAATTGGCAAGACTATTGGTTATTAGACTCTTCTTATAGATCCCATTAATATCTTTCCAAGTTACTATGATTGTCTGAAAGGAATTTAATTATAGTTTGAAGGAAACCAACTAAGATGCCTTATTTAAGGGTTTTAATTCTAGGCAGAGACCAATAAAAAGAAATCACTTAGAAGGACTTAAATCAACTTCTCACAGAAATCAATCAAGCATAAGTGAGGCCGATTATTTTCACTTCCCTATTTTGATTGTTTTACATTATAGTTGGTGACATTATCAAACATTTAGAGACTATTATTTTTATTATGCAGATTTAGACTATATCTCTTGATTTTTGGTTTGGCATTGATTAGACATGTGGCAATTTGATTAGATCATATTTAGATGTTATGACAATGTTAGACATATGAGACATATTTGATGATGATTATTGATGTGATTACAAGTTCATTATGTGGATTTATTATTTGATGATGATTATGAGATATTAGATAGAAAATGTAGTTTTAATCTTAATGATGATGTGAATGATTAATGTTGTATGCATTGACATGACTTTAATTTCTGTTGCTTTAGCTATGATCATCCATGATATGATTGACACTTGATCTAGCTTGCTTAGGTTATATCCCTAGGCCATAGGAAATCAAAGGTAATCTTCACACATTTGTAATTCCCTATAAAGCCAATCCATTCCCAAGAGGGATGAGGATCATGTTTGATTTATTGATTTGGCCTAGTTCACCCTTTTTAAATTGATTTATATCATGTGTTGTATATTTATATTTGATTTACAACATTTGGTATTATTTCTATTGTTGGGCCATCTAAAAGTGATTTTATACCTCACTAGGTGTTTATTAGGGTCCCAGACTTACCCTAGGTGGTAACCCTTGGGTCTAGGGTCCATTTGGACTTACTAAACCCTAAGGTAACTCTTATCTAGTCACTCTAAACTGGGGTTTAGTTAAAGTGACGAATTTTTAAATGGCTAAGGGTGGGAGATGAGTCATCCTTTGGGAAAGACCCATCTCCCTCCCCAAAGTTTGGGGATCCCTTCACCAAGAAGACTTGGGAGGTCTTCAAGACCCCCAAGTGTGTGGGATCACCCTCCAAAACTCTCACACACGTGTGAGAGCATCTTGGAGGGAGATGGCTCTCTTGGAGGATAAAAAGATGCCATGTGGCATCCCTTATCCTCATGGAGTCTTGAAGGGAGTTGCCACCTCTCCACTTGGTATCTCACACATGTGTGAGAGTACAAGTGGATAAGGTGAGGGTTTGAATGGATTTGAGGGTGACACTTGTCAACCTCATAGTCCTTCTCCCTTGCATGTGGCATGGGATGAGGAAGGAGAAGGTGACAAGTGCCACCTTCTCATTCCTCAAGGCCAAATTCGAAGGCCTATATTATCTCCTCTTGGAGAGGAGTGTGGGGTTCTTGCTTTTGGCAATTTCTTTCTATTTTGGAGGTTTTGGGAGTGTTGGAGAAATTCTTGGAGGCTTGGAGATTTTGGAGAAGTGTGGGCTCTTCTTCAAAGTTGCTTCCATTTTAGGGCTTTTGAAGGCAAGCTCCATGGCATTAGCCATTTCCCTATGTATTTTTCTCATTTAGTGTTTGTGTTTGTGAAATTATGTTGGTTGTTATTTTCTCTTTTATGTGGGTTGGGTGTTTGTGAGAGCATCTCCATTTGGAGAAAAGGCTCAACATGTATGGGGTGGGGGAGAGTGAACCTCCTTGAGGTCACCTCTCGGTGTAGTCTATTTTAGCCTTGAGGGCTTTTCCATGGTGTTGAGAGTATTTTGATGGCAAGAGTGCCATGATAGTTTTGAGATTTATGGAGACATGTATTATTTGGTTTTGGCTTCAGGCCTTGAGACTTGGTGATTTTGAGTTCTTGGAGTGACCTCTTGAGTTGAGGGGTCCGCTCCCCTACCCCCTACAAACTCATTTTCATGTGTTTAGTTTTGTGAAATCCTTGGGGCAATTTTTGTGTGTTTGAAAAATTCCATTTGTTGTGGTGTGTGTGTGTAAAACCGTGTGATTCCTACCTCCCTTGCTTGGGGGTGACCTAGTAGTGGGTCCATGGTAGGGAGGAGGGCTCTCCTTTGTGGCTTGGTTCCCCATTTTTTGGTGTTGTATTATTGCAGGTTTTGTTGAATAAATGAAGCTTTGGAGAAGCCCATTTTTTTTACCTTGTTTGCATTATTTTTGATGGTTGTTGTGAGCCATGGCCTTGGAGGCCATAACGGTTGGAGTTGTAAAGTTTGTATTCCATATTGTATTTGGTGTTATAAGGAAAATTAATGTGAGTACTCTTTATTGTTTATCCAAAATTTGTTTATTATTTTATGCTGTTGTGTTCATGTATTTATGGAAAAATGCGAAAGAAAATGTACATTTGTTGTTATGTTTGTAATGAAAATACATGCTTCTTAACTTGTTGTTTGTGCCTATGTGTTTGAAAGAAGTGACTTTGTATGTACTGTCATTTTATATTTAGAAAGATAGAAATTAGAATGCTGTTATAGACCCTTTGAAATGGGCTTAGATATAAAGGAAGTTGTTGTACAAATCATATTTTATGCTCATAGAAAAATGCCAAAATGGGATTGTGTAATTTCTATTATAACAAAATAGCAGTAGTATTATGGTCCATGTTATATTACTGTCAAAATAAAGGTAGAAATAGTAAAATTGTTTTACATGTTTTTGCAAAGGAAAGTGTATATACAAAACTGGTTATGGTTATTTTTCAAATCTGGTCATATCGATTTATTATAGGAATGTGAAAATGTATATATGCATGGTACATATATATATACATATGTATATATATATGTATATATATATACATATATATATATATATGTATATATATACATATGTATATATATACATATGTATATATATACATATATATGTATATATACGTATATACATATGTATATATGTATATACATGTATATACACACACACACACATATATATATATATACATATATACATACATATATATTTATATATATACATATATACCTATATACATATATAGGTATATATATATATATCTATCTATATATATATATATCTGTGTGTGTGTGTCGAGTGGGTGTGGTGGTTAAGACCACTTGGTCCTTATTGTGGAGACCAAGGTTCAAATCCCCCCAAAGACATCTTGGCTTCTAAATGGTTATGGCTCTATGTAGGTGACACTTGGCACTCCGAGGTCCTTAAGTGGAGTGTTCTCGAATTCTGGTGTACTCTAGTCTCCGCAGCTCAATAGGTTGTGGTAGCAATGGTGTACAATGACGAATCCACCGGTAGTGATCCGCGCCACAAGTGGCATGATGGCAGACTTAGTAGGGCCGCATCGCTAGATGTATATATATGTATATACATGTATACACACACACACACATATATATATATACATACATATATATGTATATATATACATATATACCTATATACATATATAGGTATATATATATATATCTATATATATATCTGTGTGTGTGTGTCAAGTGGGTGTGGTCTAGTGGTTAAGACCACTTGGTCCTTATTGTGGAGACCAAGGTTCAAATCCCCCCAAAGACATCTTGGCTTCTAAATGGTTATGGCTCTATGTAGGTGACACTTGGCACTCTGAGGTCCTTAAGTGGAGTGTGCTCAAATTCTGGTGTACTCTAGTCTCTGCAGCTCAATAGGTTGTGGTAGCAATGGTGTACAATGACGAATCCACCAGTAGCGATCCGCGCCACAAGCGGCATGATGGCAGACTTAGCAGGGCCGCATCGCTGGTGATTTGCGCTGCAGTGGTGGTGGCAGTTCTATGAGGCAGAGGTCCCCCTTGTGACCTCAGCTAGAATGGGCCAGCCTAAAAATCCCTCACTTACAAATCAATATATATATATAGATATATACAATATACATACATATAATTTTCTGTTGTATATTTAACCAAGTCTCCTTAATGTTACTATTTATAACTGTGTGTGTGTGTGTACACACACACATATAAATACATATATATTTTAAATCCCACTGTTCAACAAACTATATGGCACTTTTTATATAAACCAAATATTATTTATTTTTCCTAAAAAAAGAGACTAAGAAATGCATGGGTTGCATTAGGTCTTTTTTTTTTAAGTTAAACAAAGAAAAAAAGCTAATGTAGTGAGCGGAAGCCATGGCCGTTGCCCACTATCTTGTATTGCATCTAAGTGGGGTGTGGGTGGAGGCACGGCCTCCTCCCCACACCCCTTCCCCTCTTTAGACCCCACGTCGGTGCCCCTAAAACCCCCTTTCATCCACTAAATCTCTAGCGGTGGTGGTAGCTTGGGCCGTCGGCCCTTCTCCTCAGTGTGGCCCATCGCCAGTCCTTAGCCGAATCTATAGTTTTTACATTGCTTTAACAGTTTTAGAATATATATATATGTATCATTTATTATATATATATATATATATATATATATATATATATGAATATGTATTTAACTCTTTGTTGTATATCAAAGGAAAAAAATACACTTCTAGATTTAAAAGAAAAAGATAGTATATATATATACTCAAAATGCATATATTCTGTGTATACCTCTGTGGAGTTAACATTCTTGGCGGCCTCCTCCACAAACCTTCAACTTGCAAACAAAAATGAAAGATCAAAGGAGACAAACCAACAGGAGAAAATAAAACAATAGAGAAGAAAAGATGAAACGAGAAAACAAAGGAAATGATAAAATATGATTAGGGCTTCTAGTGTAGAAAACAATAAAATATTGGAATTAGGGTTGAGTAAAGAATGTGAGGATATTAAATTTGTTAATTTATTTAATTATTTTAAATATTCCATGTGCATGGGAATTCTTGTTTCCCTCTATTTTGTTTTTCATGTCCTTTTGAATTATTTGACTTTCTTTGTTCATTTTAATTGTCTAAATATTATTTTGGGGTTGGATTTTAAAATTTATTTTATGGGGATGGGATGTTTTTATTTTAATGGGGTGCCTTATCCCTTGGTAAGTAATTTATTTTGGCATTCACTTCAATTATTTGTCCGTTTAAAATTTAATGTGTTGGAAAAGCTCTTTATTTAATTTAATTTTGATTTTAATTGATTTTATCTCAGAGAAGATATTTTAATCTATCCTCCTTTTTAAATTATTTTAACTTGGGTTAATTAATAAATGTAATTGACAAAATTATATTTATTAATGGACTTAAGTATTGTGTTTTATTTTGGTCGTTTATTTTAATTCAAATTTTATAAAATTGTTGAGTGGTCAAATATATTTGACCTTGGAAATTTATTTAACTTTCCTTATGATTAATTATTTTAATTTTTGCATTACTCTCTTCTTGGAGATTTTCTTTTAAAAATTTTTATTTCAATTATTGAAAACACATTATGCTGTCGAATTTTTCCTAGATTTTAGAGTTTCATTTTTATGGCATTTTTGTGACATCATTTAATCACTCCATTTCATCATGCGACCATCATGTCATTGGATTCATATTTTTATTTGATTTCATTTATGCATTAGAGTTAGGGTTTGATTTCGATTCGGTCAAAATCACCTCTTTCACCTAGGAAGCTTAGGGTTTGAATTAAAACTATTCTAACCCTAGAAGCGGCTATCATAATGCTGCATAACCCCCTAGTCGGCTATCATCACGTAGGGGTTTGCGTAGGTAGACACACTTCCTCGATTATCAATTGACATGTTTATGCCTTATGCGTATTGCCACCAAGCATGCTAACACATGCGAGGGTGTTTCTAGGGATACGCAGAAAAGTTTTTGATATTTCGTGTCATGACCACATGACAAATGTGGACATGACATGTGTGTTGTGTGTCATGACTACATGGGAATTATGGGCATGAAATTTGGTATTAGAGCCCAAGTTTAAAAACTGGACTTATTTGGGCACATTATTAATTCTGTGATTTTGATTAATTTGTAAATACCTTACTCTTGTAGGATGCCTCCCTGGCGAGTTAGGCGAGTGCACTCTCACAGCACAACATCCATAGAGATATGAGAGGAGCATGAGTCTTTAGCAGAGGGTCAGAGACCCCCAGCACCACTAGTACAGCAGGCACCGCAGGCCTTACCAGTGCCTAATATTGGACCATAGATTTTACAGGCCTTATAGGTTGTGTTGGAGAGATTACCACTAGCAATAATAGAACTATACACTGAGCCCTGCATTAATCCGCAAGAGGAGCCACGTGTTGAGCCCCACATCGAGCCGCGAGTGGCACCACACGTAGAGCTCTTTGTAGAGATTCCAGACACTACTGTAGAGGAGGTTGGTTCAGATTTTAGATGTCATAGCAGGAGCCCTCCACATCAGGCGAGGTGAGATGAGGTAGTGAGAGTATAATAGTACTATCATGGGCCTTATGATTATGGTAGAGATGAGCCTATAAGAGGCCACATAGATTGAGGAGACCCTATCAGGGACTTATTGAGGCTTAATCCACCTACTTTCACCGGGACTACAGAGGGTGCTGAGGCTGAGGCTTGGCTTATTAGTTTCAACAGATTCTTTGTGTTGCGCCCTTACAAGGGAAATATGAAAACATGTGTGGTAGTCCACTTGTTGCGAGATGCAATAGCTACTTGGTGGAACACTAAGGAGTGCAAGCACCACTTGTCATTAGATACACTCTCATGGGAGACTTTCATTAAGCACTTTAATGCATGATACTTATTAGACCACTACAGACAGTGTCGCATAGATGAGTTTCATGACCTTTAGCAGAAAGGGCTTACTGTTGCTCAGTATGAGGGTAGATTCACCAAGTTGTGTCGATATGCAGAGTATCTCCATGATGAGAAACTCTTGGTTCATAAGTTTATCAGAGGGTTGAACCATAGCATAACAGGAACTGTACACATGGCAGACCCCCAGACATTGAGTGATGCTGTCAAGGAGGCATACATAGCTGAGGAGATATAGGGACGAGGGCAGGGTTCACACCCTTAGTTTCAAGATTGTGGGCAGAAGCTGTAATAGTAGAGTTACTGTAGGCCACCATCACCACCTCAGAGAGGAGGGTTTAATTCTACGCCATTACCTCCTAGGCCTCCATAGCAGTAGCAGCAGCAGAAATCTAGGCCATAGCAGAGGGCACACAGGGGCCATAATTGAGGTTGGCAGTAGTAGGGTCCACATAGGGATCAGAGATAGTAGGGACCACCTACAGGACCTGTGAGATCACAATAGTCTTACAGGGGTTCACAGGGATCCACGGGTCGATCTGGACAACAACAGTCAAGTAGGACTCAGTCTGGACAGGTATAGGCTCGGGGCCCATGTTATGTTTGTGGTGGAGCAGGACATCTAGCTAGGGAGTGCCCACAGGGCTTTACAGCAAGGGGACAGACTCATGCAAGAGGTTCAGAGCAGACGGTTGGAGATGTGGGTGGATCCCACCGTATGTTCGCAGTGGTTGATAACCACCAGGCTGATTTTTAGGCATCAGTTATTGAGACCTTAGGTATGATTGGGAGTGTTCCTATTTCTATTCTTTTTTACTCTAGTGCTACTTGCTCTTTCATATCTCCATCGTTAGTGAAGTGTTGTAGGCAAGTGGCCTCTAGGTAGGGTGATACGTGGGAGGTTCAGTTGGCCACTAGGGCCAAGATGGCAGTAGATACCTTAGTCCATGACTATGATATATCCTTGGGGATCTTTACTACTTTATGTGACCTTAGGGTTATGCCTTTAGGTTCCTATGGTGTGGTTTTGGGTATGGACTAGCTTGCGGCTCATCGAGCTAAGCTAGATTGTTGCTGAAAGGTGATTAGCTATTTAGATGATCATAGTACGTCAGTTGAGATAGTGGGCATGCAGAAGCCCACAGTAGTTCATATGATATCTGCTTAGTAGCTTAAGCTCTGCATGGGGAAGGTATGCCAGATGTTCTCCATCATAGTTAGTGATAGATCAGAGGACAAGCCTAATGCATCATTAGATGACCACCCCATCTTGAGAGAGTTTGCTGATGTGTTTCCAATAGAGTTATCGAGGATGCCACCTTGCCGTGAGGTAGACTTTCATATTGATCTAGTACCAGGTGTTGAGCCAGTGTCTCGTGCACCCTACATGATGACCACTCATGAGCTCATATAGCTCAAGTTGTAGCTTGAGGACTTACTCAAGAAGGGGCACATCTGACCGAGCATTTAACCTTGGGGTACTCCAATCATCTTCGCGAAGAAGAAGGATGGGTCTCTTCATTTATGCATGGATTATAGGTAGTTGAATAAGGTGATGGTGAAGAACCATTATCCTCTACCCAGGATTGACAATCTTTCGATCAGATGCAGGGAGCCAGGGTGTTCTCGAAGATTGACCTGAAGTTTGATTATCATCAATTGTGTATCGAAGAGGTGGACATCCATAAGACCACCTTCTAGACTCGATATGGCCACTATGAGTTCACTATGGTCCCCTTCAGTTTAACGAATGCCCCTACAGTGTTCATGAGCCTCATAAACGAGGTGTTCCGTATCTACTTGGATCAGTTCGTGATTATTTTCCTCGATGACATTTTGATTTACTCGTGGACTGAGGAGGAGCATGAGGAGCACCTACGTCAGGTTTTATAGTGTTTGAGGGAGCATAATCTTTATGGGAACCTGGCGAAGTGTACATTTTTCAAGATAGAGGTATAGTATTTGGGGCACATCCTATCTGGAGATGGAATCTCTGTAGATCCATTGAAGATCAAGGCTATCAGAGATTGGCCAGCACCCACTAGTGTGACAGAGGTTAGGAGTTTTATGGGGTTAGCTAGTTACTACCATAGATTTATTGAGGGTTTCTCTTAGATAGCACACCCCATCACTTCCCTTCAGTGGAAAGGGAAGAGTTTTACTTGGACTGAGTAGTGTGAGAGGGCCTTTGGGGTCCTCAAGGAGTGTCTTATCAGTGCTCCCATTTTGGCGGTTCCTGACCCAACAATAGATTTTATGGTTTGTACGGATGCATCACTTGAGGGTTTGGGAGCTGTACTTATGCAGGGTGTTAGAGTGATCACATATGAGTCACGAAAGCTCAAGACCCATGAGATAAACTACCCCACTCACGATTTGGAGCTCACAGCAGTGGTCCATGCTCTAGTTTGTTGGAGACATTTCTTATTGGGTCATCGCTTTGAGCTTCATTCAAATCATCACAGCCTTCAGTACATATTTACATAGCCAAATCTGAACACCCAACAGCAGTGTTGGATGGAGTTTCTTTGCAAGTATGACTTTGATGTCCACTACATTGAAGGAAAGGAAACGTGGTTGCTAACACATTGAGTCAGAGGTGCCATGAGATCTTGACCTTGACTTTGAGTGTGGACTTGAGAGGACACATTATTCAACATCTACCTGAGGATGAGTGGTTTCTTGAGGTGCAACAGAAGATCTAGTCACAAAGGGCCCTAGTGGGCAAGTTTGTAGGATAATCACTTGAGACAGATGGGTTACTTCGTCATCGACAATGCATCTATGTACCCCGTGTAGGTGACCTATGTACTGTAGTGTTATCAGAGGCTCATAGAGCACCATATGTAGCACATCCAAGGGTGAAGAAGATGCATGCTGATCTACGACAATTGTACCATTGGATGGGATATTGCAGAGTTTGTTGTTTGATGCCTTGAGTTCCAGAGGGTCAAGGCCGAGCATCAGCATCCAGTGGGTTTTTAATACCCTCATGAGATACCTAAGTGGAAATGGAACACCATTTCCATGGATTTCATTGTTGGTCTTCTTATGTCTTCACGTCGCCATGATGCCATCATGGTGACAGTTGACAAGTTGACCAAGGTGGCTCATTTTTCACCTATACGCATGACGTACAATGCACCAGTAGTGGCAAGAGTATTCTTGGATGATATTGTGAGATTACATGGGGTACCTCACTATATTTTTGATAGGGATTCAGTGTTCACTTCAGCCTTTTAGAGAGCTTTGCAACAGGCGTTGGGCACATAACTCAACTTTAGCTTCGGTTATCACCATGAGATAGATGGATAGACAGAGTGGGTGAATTAGGTGTTGGGGGACATGCTCTATATGTATGTTATGGACCATCAGTCTAGATGGGAGGAGTATCTGTATCTAGTTGAGTTTGCCTACAATAATGGGCATCACAGCTCATTGGGTATGCCTCCTTTTCAGGCTTTATACGGTAGACCTTGTAGGACACCATTGTGTTGGGATCAAATAGAGGACAGAGTTGCCATTGTTCCAGAGTTGGTTCAGGATATGGAGTAGTATGTCACATTGATTAGGCAGAGATTTTAGGAGGCACATGATAGACATAAGAAGTATGCCAATGCTAAGAGACTAGATCAGAGCTTCTCAGTAGGTGACAAAGTATTCCTTAGAGTGCGGCCACACAAGAGTTCAATCCATTATGGAAAGAGCTCTAAGCTTGAACCATGGTTTGTAGGACCTTTTGAGATTTTGAGCAGATAGGGCATGTAGCCTACCATCTAGCATTGCCACCTAGCCTGTCGCGCATCCACGATGTTTTTCATGTTTCTATATTGAGGTGATATATATTTGATTTATCTCATGTATTGGATTGGAGTGCTCTACAGGTAGAGACAGACGGGTAGTTGGCTTTGGAGCCAATTTGCATACTAGCTTGTCAGACACTGGGCCTTTGAGGTTGAGATCTGGACTAGGTTAGGGTCCAGTGGGATTGTTATGATGAAGTCACAATGACTTGGGAGGATGTAGCTAGTTTGAGGGCACTCTATCCTCAACTTTTTGATGACTTCTAGGAGGAAGTTTAGTCTTAGGGGGGAGGATGTGAGGCCAATTATTTTCACTTCCCTATTTTGATCATTTTACATTATAGTTGGTTACATTATCAGACATTTAGAGACTATTATTTTTATTATGCAGATTTAGACTATATCTCCTGATTTTTGGTTTGGCATTTATTAGACATGTTGCGATTTGATTAGATTATATTTTGATGTTATGATGATATTAGACATATGAGACATATTTGATGATGATTATTGATGTGATTACAAGTTCATTATGTGGATTTATTATTTGATGATGAGTATGAGACATTAGATAGAAAATGCAATTTTAATCTTAATTATGATGTGAATGATTAATGTTGTATACATTGATATGACTTTAATTTCTGTTTCTTCGACTATGATTATCCATGATGTGATTGATGCTTGATCTAGCTTGCACAGGTTATATTCCTAGGCTAGAAAATCAGAGGTACTCTTCACACATTTGTAATTCCCTGTAAAGCTGATCCATTCCCAAGAGGAATGAGGATCACATTTGATCAGATGATGTTTTAGTACATGTTTGATTTATTAATTTGGCCTAGTTCACCTTTTTTAAATTGATTTATATCATGTGTTATATATTTATATTTGATTTACACCATTTGGTATTATTTCTACTCTTGGACCATCTAAAAGTGATTTTATACCTCACTAGGTGTTTATTAGGGTCCGAGACTTACCCTAGGTGGTAACTCTTGGGTCTAGGGTCCATTTGGACTTACTAAACCCTAGGGTAACTCTTATCTACTCACTCTAAACTGGGGTTTAGTTAAAGTGACGAATTTTGAAATGGCTAAGGGTGGGAGATGAGTCATGCTTTGGGAAAGACCCATCTCCCTTCCCCAAGTTTGGGGATCCCTTCACCAAGAAGACTTGGGAGGTCTTCAAGACCCCCAAGTATGTGGGATCACCCTCCAAGATTCTCAAACACGTGTGAGAGCATCTTGGAGGTGTTGATGGTGTTTTTAGCACGCAACAACGTAGGTGTGATTGCTGGTTTCACACCTCTCTTGAAAAGTATCTTACGCTAGGTAAGACTACTCCAAGGATAATACAGCTAGGTCTTAGCTTTCTTAGAATTTCTCAATGGTTATGTTCTAGCTGTACCTACAAGGGGTCTTACATGCAGTCTGCAAATCTTCAAGGCTGAGACAACAAATACACATAAACCCTACTATGATTTTCAGCTGATATACAAAGTGAGATGCTACTGAAACTTTGTACTCTAACAACTAAACAGTGATTTTAAAGAAAATGCAAAAGATTAAGGGTTTAGAAGGAATCCTAAGTGACATTCACAATGCAAGGGTTATCTTTAGTAGACAAATATTCCAGACTTCAAACCAGTTTTCTGAGTTACCAAACCGAAATGGGTGTTACAGTGCTGCAGAAAACGGTGCTATCTTCAATGGAAGTCGAAAGATTTTCAGACCACATTCATTCGTTAAATACCCAATAAATGGCGCAACTTAACTTATAAAATGAAGTTGAACTTCAGCACAGATAATAAGCCTAGGCTAACTTTACACAGTTATTTACTATCAGTAAACAACTAAAAGTATGGACTTGGAACATTCATCAAATACTGCAATAAACCATTAACATTATAAAAGCACAACTAATCTAAGTATGGGAGAGCAAGAAGCAAACCATGAAGACCACAATGAATCAAAACAAGATGCAAATTCTCAGAAATACTGCAGAAACTTGCTTTGTATTTAATTCAAATGGCACAGAGTCAACAATTTGGCATCAAAATCTCTCTCACCACAAGTGGAAATGGCAGCCCTTTATATAGAAAGCAGCATACCCTAGCTCTTCAAATGAACGGTGGAGATTAACTCAACACCGACGGTCCAGATTACATGGCATTTAATAAGATACATCAGTTTGTTACATTTTCGGATTTGCCTTTGTCTTCTAGGAAAAAGACAAAATATAGGTTGCAAATACATTGAATTTGGACAAAATAGATACCCATTTGGTTATACGTGATGAAAAGTCAATTTTCAAGGCCTAATAAAGCCAAAATAGAGTCACATGACACTTGAAAACTTGAGCTGATGTGGATCCATAGGATTCCAAGTGCTGACTGGATCAAAAAGGAGTATTCAGAACTTTATTAGTGAAGATATATCCAATTGGATGCTTTCTGGACTGATTCTTGATGACTGGCCTACTAGGACAACTGTATGCATGTCTTGGTGATCCGATCCAAGGTTATTTGAGTGGCATTTTGGGGAAATATCAAAAATATAATTTTTGGTATTTTCTACATCATAGTAAATTGCATTTTCGGAGGCCTTCAGAGTGGAATGGGGGCTCAACCTATCGGCAGCCTGGCATTAAGCCTAAGTAGCCGGGCAGTTCAAACTAGACAACCGGTTTATCTTTCCAACGAGTCCAAGAAGTTTAAATTCTAATAAAATAGCTAGGAGTTATGACCCTCGGACTGGATCACTAGGACATTGGACTGGATCTACAAGAACAATAGTGATTTGGCATGATCTTCTATGTCTTTTAGCTCCTGAGACTCCTCTTTATCATCTTGGACATTATACTAACTTCCTTTTGCATGTGCAGCAACAATTTGGTTGATAGAATGTCGATTCTGCATCTCTGGATCAGTACTGCATATCTGTGTGTACATCCTTCCAAGACGGCTCTAGTTGGCTCCTTTGTGCTCTCCAAGACCTACAATTCACAATACAAAGCATCAATTTCATCTTAATAAGTCATTTTTCATCAATTTGGACCAAAACATGTCCATTTGCAGTCACGAATCAGTCAAAAACAACTCATTGTCAATGTCACCTTCTTGTAAACAACCTCTTAAATCTAGTGATTTTTGCATGATTTTCTGCATTTTTCATCATTTTTGAGTACCCATTTGGCCAATATATTGATCTAGGAAGTTTTTGCAGTCATTAGGATCCATTTGCAGACTTTAATTTCATGTTTTTCTAGCATTTTCTACAAAAAGCGGGATTTTTGGGGTTGTCCGACCTTAGCGCGGATTTTGGGGTTGTCCGACCTTAGCGCGGATTTTGGGGTTGTCCGACCTTAGCGCGGATTTTGGGTCCGTCCGACCTTAGCGCGGATTTTGGGGTTGTCCGACCTTAGCGCGGATTTTGGGTCCATCCGACTAAAATGATGTTTCATGAGATCAGTCGGTGAAGGCAGTTTTTAGCGTAGGTCCGTCAGGTGCATTTTTAGCGCTTTTCTTCAAAATTGTCTCGGCGGGGATTTTTGGTCCGACTGACTTAGCGGTGGCTTGGAGGGAGGTCGGTCGGAGGCAAATTTAGTGCAAAGGTCAGTTGGAGGCTGTTTTAGCGCTTTTTGCAGTAGGAGGTGTTTTTAGCGCCAGATTTTGAATTGGTCAGGGTGAAAGTATATTTAAAAATATATTTAAGTATAAGTTTAGATATGGAATTTCTTATACTTTAAATATTTTTAAATATACTTTCAGGATGTTTGAGATAGGTTCCAGATCCATAGGATTTCATATGTAGATTCTAGAATTTTGAGGTTCTACCAGATTTCAGACTTAGCCATTTTTCAAGATTTTCAGGATATCAGACTTAGCCAAATCAGGGCTTCAGGAACATGTATCAGGGTGAAAGCTTATGGACCCCTTGGTGAAATCTAATGGAATTTGACATGATTTTGCAACTATAAGATCTGGAAACTATGAATTTCAACATGAAACATCCTGCAGAAGCACTTTCAAGGGCAACATCCCGTGACATAGGTTTTTAGAGTAAAGTACAGTAACACCCAATCCCAATGCAGAAGGCAACAAATGGCTATTTTTTAAGCACAAGACCACTCAAGACACTTCTAAATCAATCATGAAAACATCAAATGACTCCACACATGTGAAATACCCAAATCTGCAACAAGTCATGCATTCTAAGCACAAATTCACCTTCTCATCACCATAAGCAAGAGAGGCCCAGACTCCAAGCCAAAGCAAAAGAGGGGGTCTCCATTTGGCAAAATGGGGCGTGTGTGTAAGGCACAACAGGAGGGAGATGGCTCTTGAGGGCTTTTCCATGGTTTTGAGAGTATTTTGATTGCAAGAGTGTCATGATAGTTTTGAGATTTGTGGAGACATGTATTATTTGGTTTTGGCTTAAGGCCTTGAGACGTGGTGATTTTGAGTTCTTGGAGTGATCTCTTGACTTGAGGGTTCCACTCCCCTACCCCCTTCAAACTTATTTTCATGAGTTTAGTTTTGTGCAATCCTTGGGGCAATTTTTGTGTGTTTGGAAAATTCCATTTGTTGTGGTGTGTGTGTGTGTGTGTAAAGCCTTGTGATTCTTACCTCCCTTGCTTGGGAGCGATCTAGTAGTGGGTCTATGGTAGGGAGGAGGACATTCCTTTGTGGCTTGGTTCCCCATTTTTTGGTGTTGTATTATTGCAGGTTTTGTTGAAGAAATGAAGCTTTGGAGAAGCCCATTTTTTTACCTTGTTTGCATTATTTTTGATGGATGTTGTGAGCCATGGCCTTGGAGGCCATAATGGTTGGAGTTGTAAAGTTTGTACTCCATATTATATTTGGTGTTATAAGGAAAATTAATATGAGTACTCTTTATGGTTTATCCAAAATTTGTTTATTATTTTATGCTATTGTGTTCATGTGTTTATGGAAAAATGCCAAAGAAAATGTACATTTGTTGTTATGTTTGCAATGAAAATACATGCTTCTTAACTTCTTGTTTATGCCTATGTGTTTGACAGAAGTGACTTTGTATATACTGTCATTTTATATTTAGAAAGATAGAAATTAGAATGCTGATATAGACCCTTTGAAATAGGCTTAGCTATAAAGGAAGTTGCTATACAAATCATATTTTATGCTCATAGAAAAATGCCAAAATGGGATTGTGTAATTTCTGTTATAACAAAATAGTAGTAGTATTATGCTCCATGTTATATTACTGTCAAAATAAAGGCAAAAATAGTAAAATTCTTTTATATGTTTTTGCAAAGGAAAGTGTATATACAAAACTGGTTATGGTTATGTTTCACATCTAGTCATATTGATTTATTATAGGAATGTGAATATATCTATATATATATATTTTAAATCCCACTATTCAACAAACTATATGGCACTTTTTATATAAACCAAATATTATTTATTGTTCCTAAAAAAGAGAGACTAAGAAATGCACGGGCTGTGTTAGGTTTTTTTTAAAGTTAAACAAAGAAAAAAAACTAATGCAATGAGCGGTGGTTGCCCTGTATTGCATCTAAGTGTGGTGTGGGTGGAGGCATGACCTTGTCCCCACACCCCTTCCCCTCTTTAGATCCCACACTGATACCCCCAAAACCCCCTTTCATCCCCTAAATCTCCAGTGGTGGCGGTAGCTTGGGCCATCAACCCTTCTCCTCAATGTGGCCCGTCGCCAGTCCTTAGCAGAATCTACAGTTTTTACATTGCTTTAACATTTTTAGAAAAAAAAAATATATATGTATCATTTATTATATATATATATATAAATGAATATGTATATAACTCTTTGTTGTATATCAAAGGAAAAAAATACACTTCCAGATTTAAAAGAAAAAAATAGTATATATACATTTATATATACATATATATACACAAATTTATATATATATACACTCAAAATGCATATATTCTATGTATACCTCTGTGGGGTTGACATTCTTGGTGACCTCCTCCACAAACCTTCAACCTGCAAACAAAAATGGAGGATCAAAGGAGACAAACTAAGAGGAGAAAATAAAACAATAGAGAAGAAAAGATGAAATGAGAAAACAAAGGAAAAGATAGGGTTGCCATAAGGAAATGATAAACTATGATTAGAGCTTCTAGTGTAGAAAACAATAATATATTGGAATTAGGGTCAAGTGGAGAATGTGAAGATATTAGATTTGTTAATTTATTAAATTCTTTTAATTATTCCATGTGCACAGGAATTCTTGTTTCCCTCTATTTTGCTTTTCAAGTCCTTTTGAATTATTTGACTTTCTTTATGCTTCATTTTAGTTGTCTAAATATTATTTTGGGGTTGGATTTTAAAATTTATTTTTTGGGGATGGGATGTTTTTATTTTAATGGGGTGCCTTATCCCTTGGTAAGTTATTTATTTTGGCATTCACTTTAATTATTTGTCCGTTTAAAATTTAATGTGTTGGGAAAGCTCTTTATTTAATTTAATTTTGATTTTAATTGATTTTATCCTAGAGAAGATATTTTAATCTATCCTCCTTTTTAAATTATTTTAACTTGGGTTAATTAATAAATGTAATTGACGAAATTATATTTATTAATGGACTTAAGTGAGTTTTATTTTGGTTGTTTATTTTAATTCAAATTTTATAAAATTGTTGAGTGGTCAATTTTTTTTTTTTTTTTTTTTTAAATGCACCTGGTAAACTTTTTAACGTGACCGGTGACGCTGGTGCGACACGCCCTCCGGCTCCACGCGAATACTTTTTGCCCGGAGCAATGAACCGGTGAGGCCACAACTGGGGGACCTCATCCCCTAGGAAGAACACTTCAAACCCGCGAGCTCATTGGCCCAGCGAAGGCGTAAAGCCTTGCGAGCTCGTTGGCCCAGCGGGGGTTTGAACTCTGGTGGCCGCCACTACATCCTGAGCGACTTAACCACCGAACCATGCCATCATCGGCGTTGAGTGGTCAAATTTATTTGACCTTGGAAATTTATTTAATTTTCCTTATGATTAATTATTTTAATTTTTGCATTATTTTCTTCTTGGTGATTTTCTTTTTATAAATTTTATTTCAATTATTGAAAATGTGTTATGTTGTCGCTTTTTTCCTAGATTTTAGAGTTTCATTTTTATGGCATTTTTGTGACATCATTTAATCACTCCATTTCATCATGCGACCATCATGCCATTGGATTCATATTTTTATTTGATTTCATTTATGCATTAGAGTTAGGGTTTGATTTTGATTCAGTCGAAATCACCTCTTTTACCTAGGAAGCTTAGGTTTTGAATTAAAATTGTTCTAACCCTAGAAGCAATGTACATTGCGCCGCATAGCCCCTTAGTCGACTATCATCATACAGGGGTTTGTGTAGGTAGACACACTTCCCTAATTATTGATTGACATGTTTACTCCTTATGCATATTTCCACCGAGCACGCTGACACATGCGAGGGGGTTTCTAGGGACATGTGGAATAGTTTTTGATATTTCATGTCATGACCACATGACAAATGTGGACATGACACGTGTGTTGCATGTCATGACTACATGGGAAATGTGGGCATGACAACATATCACACAAAGACATTAAATGTGCCTTGATAAATCAAAATGATTTAAATAACTGCAAAAGGCCAATATGGAGATATTCAAATAACTCATAAGAATTAATATCAACAAATTAATTAAACACCAAAGATAGATCCACTGATTAAACCTTCTTTCCCATTAGATTCTTTTAAAAATTTATAGAAGTTTCTGTATTCTATTCTGCAAGTATGACTGAAAATATAATGATAATAATTATGTATGTATGATTGTTATCTGATGATGATCCTAAATTGGCCTTGGTTTCCCTTATGTGTACAGGAAGAAAACAAGCTTAAGGCAAATCAAGATGACTTTTCTTAATTTACACCTCTTCAGATAACTAATGTTTTTTATGAAACATGATTAAGAAATAGACAAAGAGATTAAACTAGGCATCTACATTAGTCATGAGTTGAATCCATTAATCACCATAGAGAATGCATGACCATAGTCCTGACAAGGTTCTCCTCTCTAATGATGCAATATCTGATGTTCATGCTTTGCCTGTTGTTCAGATACAATATGTATTTCTCCTTCATGCTTTAATATACAAAATTCTTGAATTAGCATTGGCAAAAATTTCACTTAATGTTTATCACATGAGGGTCAAAGGATTCTCTAGATTTTCTAGCTTCTTTATCTTCTTTCTTAACCATTGTCTTCCATTTTTAATTAAATATAGATGTAGACATGGTTGGTACAATGCCTCTCGATCCTTTATGCTACTCCGGAGATGAACAAGTTAATATTGGTAATATGATCAATATACTCTTGAGTTGCATAAGTATATGTAGTTGAGATTATTTCTTTCATAATAAATTCAATGGTAAAAATCCTTTCTAACTACTCATGTGTGTTCTTCATCACTATGGACTCATCATTGACATTGTTTAGAGCTATAGGTAATAACTGAGCAAGTTCATCCTTCCAAATGTCTTGTTTTCTTAGATTTCCCTCATCATCAAAGAAACTAGGAAAAGCCAGATCCAAAGGTTGATCAAAGTTACCAAGGTCTTGGGTTAGCACAGAGTTGAATTATTCATGCATGTTGATCATCTCATCATAATTCTTGAAAACATGTGTATCAACATCCCCTTTGGCCATCAACTCTTCCTTCTTTTCTAACATCTTGAGATGCAACCTTTTATGTTATTGATAGGCAAAATGTGTCCCATGATATATCACCCACACCTTATCAACATTTGCAATCATTTTCTCAAATATGTTCTTGATTAATTATGAGATGATCTTATATTTGGTAGTTTTTATTTCTGTCTCTAACTGGTCATTCCTCTTCTAATGTTTTTCAAAATTTATTTTCCAAGAGGCAGTGTTAGCTCTTGCCTCCACTAACCTCTTATCTACTTCTAACCATAGTGAATAATTGCTTGATGAGGATGGCAGTTTGTCTTTATATCTAGCAACCTCCTATCTTAGTCTCTCATTCTTTTCCATGTACATCTTATTATTCTTCACCAATCTTTCAATTTGGGCCATTGTAAATATAGCAACATTAATATTTAAATCAACATTTTCCATAGAATCTATGTCCTCAACTCACTATATCAAGAGGTGATCAAATTATTTATTTGGATCATTAATAATCAAAGGTCTCTTATTAGGTGGGTACAAGGCCTACATCAGTAATGTTTCCTTATTAGGATCATATCTTAACCTTGTGTTAATCTTATCCACTCCTTCAATACTTAATTGCACTTTCTTGTCCTATTTTCTTCTAAAACTGTCAAAAACAATGGTTGAGGTCATGTCCCACCCAGAAACTAGCATGACTCCTACTTCGTCAAGCAGTGCTCTCCTCTTTTCTAGAGTTATAGTCTCCATATCCTTATCTATCTCTGTGTGCAACTCTTTCAAGGATTCTGCTTCTAGGTCAGGGGTGAGAATCTTTATTCTTTCCCTAGTTTGTTTTCCTTTGTATTCATACAAGAAAGCTTTAAACTTAGGGGTTTTGATAAAATCAATATCAAAAGTGAAATTCTTACTTGCATTGTGCCTAATGTCATTAGAGAGTTCATCAGAAGCTTCAATCATGATAGCTTCCCTCTCTACAGGGGGTTCATATTTCTCAATCATTGGCTGAGATACCTGTACATCCTCATCCTCACTTTCAACTTCTTCTTGCTTAGTGTCAAAAGAGAAATTGATGTCTGGTGTAGGATGATGGGATAGATGGCTGAGAGGAGCTTCATATTTAGCTTATGTAAATTTGATATTCCTATTTCTTCTTTTAAAAACCCAAGGGGGAACATCTTTGGTCAATTCTACTGCATGTGCAACTAATGTGTCTATTCTCTCAATAGGCTCATCAATCTCGATAAAATCTCCTTAATATGTGGGATTTTTGGCTATCCTCCAAGCCTCTACCAACATTATTCTACAGTAGAGATTTCTTTTTTCAGCTACACAATTCTCATCAACATTTCTGATCTATTCATCATCCACATATAGCACATGATGACACCCTTTTAATATTTTACTAACTTTGACACTATTTATGAAATGCTCTAGATCAAAATTCTGTCTTGAATTTCCTCTTGGCATTCTGTAATGTTCTAATTTTTCATCAATTGATACATATCCTTTTTCTAAAATAACTATGAAATCTCCAAAAAACATAGTACCAGGCATCAAGGATTACTTATTGTAACTTTTTAGATGCATAAAGTTAGAGTAAGCTAATTGCCTCACAATTTCTAAATAGGCAATTCTATCAGAACAAGTTTTTGGTAGCAAGAATGGTGCTCCCTCATACCCAAAGACTCTAATCTTTGTGCAGTCATTGTAAGGATACCAATCACCCTAGTTGTGATTGATTTTTCCACTTTCATCCTTGTCTTTTGGCCTCAGAAATTTATGGACTTCTATTGTCAAGTTGTATTCACATTGATGGCCCGACAACTTATACAAAGGCTTCATGAAATACTCTTCAAAATATAGATAATGGGATCTCTCAGATTTGCTATCTCAGATAGCTATCCGCATATGTATAGGTTTAATGTTTTCATCCCTATCCAAGTCTCTTACTCTTTAACATTCATCCCACATACACATATTCTATTAGTCATACAAAACAAGGTGCATGAACAAAGAGTAATGCATGAATTTACCACCTCCACTATTTACATCAACCAAATCATTATGAAGATAATTATCAAGGTATTCAACATTATCTAGAGGTCATGCATCTTGGCTTTGCACACCTATAGTTAGGACCATTGGTGCAACTTCCATAAACAGAGGGGCATCTAAGCCAAGAACTTGGCAAACAAAATAATAGGTGTATCTAAAAGACTCCTCAAACAAATCTATAGAATCGGGGGATCCTCAACCCTTGAAAATACTCTAAGCCTATTCCCTCCATCTCAGGGCCTATGCAGGGGTAGCTTCCATCTCTTATAACTATTGCTTAGATTGTAATATTCATTTAAAAGGTCTGATTTTGAATTTCATATCAAAGCTAGTGTCGAACTGAAACACCATGGATATATAGTTTTTAGTGATAGAGATGAAACCAAACCCATCTTTTAACTCAATCATATGGGTTTGGTGATTGTATTTTCTAGCCAAATCTTTTAATAACTTCACATTGATGAACACATTTAGCACTACCAGTTTTCCCAGGTTCAGTCTCCATGGGTTGGAGAGAGGTTTGTGCCTACGCATTTTCCTATAGTGATATAGAAACATATCATACCTCCTTATTGGGGTCTATGTGTCCCCTATTTGTCTATTTATGTCCCCCAATTTCTCAGCTTGGGGGTTTAATTGGGCATTTCTTCTAGACCTCTGTCCTCAACCTAGGCATTGATCTATTAAATCATGGTTTAAATGCCTTTCTTCTAGTTTCTGCCTCTTACACTTAGGGTTTTTGGTCATATTTTCCATGATGTAAGCTTTTGTATAAGAAAGAACCATACTTTTGTGATCGTAATTAGAACCAATTTATGTATTCTTCAAATTTTAAGCCGAGCTTAGAGTACTTACTTGGATATCTTCTCTAGTTCTTGGATTACTATTCTTTGCCACACCCTAACTTTGTTCTTTGTGATTTCTTAGTTGTTTCAACCTTCTCAAGATTTGTTTCAATATACTCAGCCCTTTTCTCACAGTAGCTTTCATGTCATCGAAGGGACATTTAAACTTTTGAATAAGGGTCATTTGATCGCCGCAAAAGATGTCTTGTCACTATTCCATTGGGATGACCAATTTTGTGATCCCATCAACATTTCTTTATGTCCCCAATGTCTTTCATTGGTGATTCTTTTAATTCCTTCAGTATTTTGGAGTGACCTCAAATGACCTCATAACGATATCGCAACATTTCTTCGAAACCCTTCTATGAAAAGTCTCTTTGATATCTTGTTGTCTCTTTGATGCGTTCATAAATCTTGCTTTATCAAAGTGACCAATGTTTGGGCTTCCTTGATATGGATCCATCCCTTCGATGTCTATTTATTAAGAGGACCTTTCATCTTTTTGACAGGATCAAGAATCACTTCACTTCGATATCCCAGAGTCATCTTGAAATGCTTTTAATCTCTTTATTTTCCTTTGTTTATAATGTTATCACTTTATCGGTGGGACACATTCAATTTTCATGCTTATGTACCTCTATCTCTTCAATGAGCTTTAATGCTTTAGTGATATTGAAAAGACCCTTAAGTTATTCACTCTGATATTTCATACTCTCTTCGATCGTTTAAATGTATAGGTTTGGCTTTTCAGTCCCCTCGATCTCTCAATGCTAGCATGATATGCTGATGAGTTATATCACAAAACATTTATGTCCCTCAATTATTTATTCCCCATATTATCATAGAGACTCCAAGACAATTCTCTTCAATACATAGTGGTGTCTTCGACACAAATCTAATTCCAAATATCGAATTGACTCCAAAATGAGTTCCCTCGATATGGCACCTTCTCACTGATAATGTTTGTATCACCTTTTCAAAGGGACGCTGGGATGAGCCTCACTGACACAGAAGTATGTCTTTGATATATTTTTTATATTTAGGGTGAGTGTGACAAAACATGAATTTATTAGGGTTATGACTTATGGATTAGATAAATGGGTTATTCGGGAAAAGTTCAAAATGGCATTTTAGGTGATGACATTATGGAGGGGAATGGATTTTTTAAAAAATATTTGGGTTAAATTTTTGTCCCAACACCTTGTAGTAAATTTCGTTTCAATGCCATGATATCGGCAAAAATCTAGAAACCCATTAGATATATATTCACCTCCTCTATTTGATCTAAGTACCTTGATGTAATGGCCACCTTACTTTTCCACCATAGCTTTGATTTTTTTGATTTTTCCAAAGGCATCAGACTTCTCCTTGAGAAAATATATCCAAGTCTTCCTTCTAAAATCATCAACGAAGGTTAGAAAATAAGTACTATCTCCAAGTGATGGAGTTTGCATTGGTCCACATAGCTCATTATGTACTAGCTCCAATAATACCCTTACTCTATATGAAACTCCTACTAGAAAACTCTCTCTATGTTGTTTTGCCAAAATGCAACTTTCACAGGAACTACTTGGTTGTTCTATTGATGGAAAATCCTTTACCATATTTTTCTTCTATAACAAAATCAAACCTTCAAATTGTAAATTTCCATACCTCAAATGCTATAGCCATGATTGGTCTAAATACATAGTATTGAAATTGATTTCCTCTTCTCTTTGGATGCATTGAATTTTAAGGGGGAACATCCAATTCTTTGTCATCTCCACTCTTGAAATCAACCTATCATTTGGAAATCTAGTATTGTGCAAACATTATCCATGAAAGATACTCTATAACCTTTCTATACTAACTATCCAACACTCATAAGGTTATGCTTTAATTCAAGTACAAAATAATCATTAGGAATAAATCTTCTTTCACCATTTTTTCCAAAACATTTATTACTCCTTTACCCATTACAACCACTTTATTATCATTTACCAATTTCACTTCTAATTATATGGAATCATCAAGACTAGCAAACAATTGTTTATTCCTTGTCATATGATTACTACATCCACTTTCTAAAAACCAAATATCTCTAGAATTTTATTGAGCAACATGACATGATGAATAAAATTATAGAATAGATTTAGATTCATTTGTGTAATTAGAATTCTACTTGTCCACATCTCCTTGTTTCTTTCTACATTCACTTTCATAATGTCCATATGTTTTGCAATAATAACATTGAATGTTAGATTTGTCAAACTTTTGTGGATGATGCTAGAAGTGATTGTTTTTCATTTTTTGAGAAAAAGGTGGTGAACCACCTAGAGATATATTAAATATAATATAAACTTAATACATAGATAACCCCATTATATGGAGATTGAGGCAAAAAAATTTCATATCAGTCCACACACATGCCTATCATGGCCTATACAGAATAAAACCCCCAAACCCAAAAACCTACGCTGCATCCAAAAAAAAAAAGCACACAAGATTTTGAAACATTACTCTAAAAAACACCCAACATCCCTAGAGGTGGTCATCAATGGAGGAGGAAAGAAGGCCCTGTTAATCCCAGACCCTTGACTCCTCCTCACCTACTCACTTGCTATCTTTAGCACCTAACAACTCCATGCAACTCCTTGCAGTCACGACATGTACTATGCCAATATTAGGATGCATGTTCTCTACCTCACTCACTGAGTCTTCCAAATTGACAATTTCCTTTGGGAGATGTGGTGCCCAATTAGGGGCATGCATATACAGAAATAGAATAGATGTAAACACATCCCAACACATAGTAGCCATGTGCTTAATAAATTTATGACTATGCCCATGCAAGGCCTTGTCCAATCCCCCCATGCATCCACATGTCATCCGTTTTTGCATTTCTTTGTACATGCATTCGACTATCGTGGAAGTTCTTAATGTGGTGATTGGAAAAAGACCTATGACTATTGCATCACCATTTGTCTAATTGTATCCTCTCAGGTCTTGTTTCTACCTTTCCAGATAGTACAGGTAGTCAAAGACTAGTCTCATAGAAATTACATGGACATCGTGTCTATCCTGCACTATATCCATGATGTTTGAGAGTAGGGTTGACACTATATCTGACCAACACACTGTTCTATCTTTTGTTCCTTGATGTAAGGTCCACCCTTGTTTGACTGGTGCGTATCCTATAATTCACCTAGTTCTAGATTAAAATGATAAAATGATTGATTAATATATAATATGGTTGCTGGATAGATATAGGTAGTGATTGGTTATACATCCTCAATAATATATTTAAAGCTGCTTCGGCTATGATTACATTATTGAATTTGATTCTTTGATTTGAGTGTGTAGAATAAACATATGCAGGTGTTGGCCAGTGGGTGGATGTGGAGGAGGAGACATGGAATCACTTTGCCATTTGACTATTCCACCTTACCTAGCCAATGGTCGAGTTATCTACCTTTCTTCTTGCAGTATGTTGGTCACCTAAACCTTCCTTTTCAGTTGTGAGTCAAGGGATGTACCGGTGTCCACCCTATCGTATCTAATTTGAATTGTTATGATTCTAGATCCATATGTAAGTATAGAGCCATGTTGTACATGAACCCCTGTCTTGTGTTTAACTCATAACGTGATGTGTTCCCTACGTAAGTTTAACAATTTAGTCATCTTTTCTTCTTGGGTGTTATTCTATGCATGTAAAGGATCAATTACTAATATCCTTTGTGCTTTTTGTGTGGGGGTTAAATTTGCTTAACGACCTTGGGTGGTATGACGCTTACATTTGATTGTTATGTTATAGCTCTTCATGATGTTTGCAAGTTAAGGATAGGTTGAGTTTTGAAAAAATAGTAGATTTGCTTAATCTAGAGTTAATATAACTCCATCGTGATTTATGTGTTGTTAGTAATTCTATAGACGCTCTAAGTATAGCACTTCATTTATAGTTACCCCATTCTAGTCTCACAATTCTCTTATAATAGTTGTCTTATTCAATGATGCATTTATAATACCATGACATATTTTTGTATGAGAAAACTATTTAAAATGCTATGACACATTTTAGTATGCGAAAACATCATACTCTTTTGTTAGGACAAATGTCTATTATTCTTCAAACATCAATATCATAGTATTTCCTACCGTAATATGGTCCTACTAGCCTTTTCTATAAGGAATGGTCTTAGATTCGGGTGTGATAGTTGAGTTCCAACCTCCTAGTTTACTCTTACCCCAAGATGGTTTGTCAACTTTAATAATGATAATTATTATTTCCCTTCTCTTAGTATACCTCTACCCTAGAGAAGGTTATAATAATGCAAGAATAACTTTAGTTTACAATCGTGGAACTATACCCACATAATAATATTGACACTAAAAAAGATACATAGATACTCATAAATAATTGTTAACTTGGGCATAGGCAACTTATAGGATAGATACATTGCAGTATTGGGTTCCTTATAGCCATTGATGTTAAATGCAATACTAATGACATATCAATGTCAACAAGAATTTCCATACCCATACAATAAAGTAATATTACAAAACATACTAATTAGTGTAAACCCCTATACCATGGGGTCAATTTGTCTTTACTAAGAGGGAAAGGGAACTACTAAGTGTTAGGGTTAGCCAATAGAAGATATCAATTAAATGCAAATAAAGATTAAATAGAGGAATGAAAATACACAGAAACAATAACAATGAGAGACAAGTTTTAACGTGGTTCACCCAAACTCAGGCTACATCCACAAATAGAGAGTCCAATATTATTATCCAGTAAATCAAACTGATTACTACCAGCAATACTTGCAACTCAATACCACTATAAATGCTACAATACAATGTCAATGGAAACTCTAACCCTTAGCCATTTTTATCATGACTTTTGTCAGTTACAAAATAGGGTTTTTTTATGTTGGCCAATGAAAAAATAACTCCCAATGTCTTTATAAAATAATAGGCAATTTTTTCTTCGGGGGCACTGCCCTCGAGCCCCCAGACCCCCACCGTGGGTTTCGCCCCCCGGTCCCCACTGGGGGGATAAGCCCCCCAGGCCCTGCAAGAGGGGCTTTTCCCCCCTGTACTTCCCCATTAAATAATTTGGGGGGAAACCGTACTGATAAAAGTGGGGAAAATTTAACTTCCGAGTCTGATTAGCCTCCATATAACAACACTAAGAGGTTCATAATGATGCTTGGTATTAATATTCTACTTAATTCAACCCACAGATTAACCAAATTAAGTTAAAGCCTACCAATGCTGGAACTCATATAGTAACTTTAGTGTATGGATTTGCACTTTCAACTATATGCTTACGGCAACCTACATATGACTATTCTAAGGGATATATGTATTTAACTCTTGGGAAAGCCCAACTCATTAACATAATTAGTACTTTTAGACATAGGTATTTATATATGAGCATCACTATTATATATAAATTGTGATAGTTCATCAAAATCTCTCTTTTCTTAGGATGTGGGAAATGAAGTTGTTTTGGTTTTGGTTTGGGGAGATTAGGAGATACGCGGGAAGAAGACTAAGTTTACCTAGGTGTAGAAAGCAAGAAAATGGGGCCTACTCTACATGTTTAGGAACTTTCTTGGAGATTGTTTACAACTGGTATGGGTCATGGCATCTAAGCTCCTGCCATGACTACCACTTAGAGTACAACCCTTAGTATTTAGTTTTGGGGGGGAACACTATTGAATCATCAGCAGGGGGATTGTGATGGAATGGGGGGGTGGCTCAAGCTTCAAGAGGGAGAGATATCTCTCTTTGAGTGGGGAGGAGATCACTGGTTGGGGGAGTTGGTTATATGAGAGGGGGCGGAGCTATTGAAGAGGGTTGGTATCCGATCTAACTGCGGGATAGCAAGACAGCACTACAAGCTTAGTCTAGAGAAACACTACATTGGCGGTAGAAGTCCAGAATGTTAGGGAAGGGTGTCAGTACAAAGCTGGCAGTCATTGGGGATTTAAGTAGAGGATACCTTGAACTCCTTGAAGGGGGCACTTTCTGCTATCCCCAAACAGTCACTCACTCTCCCAGAGTCTCTAGTGGCTTCTTTGTTACAGCTATCAAAGGTTTTATTTTGTCAAAACTCCTCTATAGTTGTAAATTGGTGTTTATCTGTTAGCTTGATTTATTATTTCCTTTCGATGAAGCTAGTCCTTCTTGATTTTAGAGGAAAGCATAGATATTAGATGCACCATATGAACCATAATTAGTAGAAAGTCTTAAGTTGTAGTAGCCATGGAAATGGTGTGGCAGATTTGGGTACATGCAGCGTAGGCTTTTTCTTTTGTGCTTTTAAAACCCCTATTTGTTTTTTAAGATAGAGCTTTGTGTGAGGGGGCCCTTGCCTGTGAAAGGCATGGCCTTTATAGGAAGGCATGGTGCCCTTACCATAGTCATGGCTTATAGAGGGCTGACCTTTTTTTTTTTAATTTTAAAAGGTGCCTCCTTCTTTTCGAATGTTTTATCCCAACTATTTTTACAACCCTATGACATCTCTGTTTCCATGGTCCCCCTTAGTTCTCTTCAACTTAGGATCAATATTGCAATTGTGGATCGAATTTTAAAGCACTAGAAAACACCATGTTGCTATCCCTTTTCTTATTTTTTTACAAATATCTTGGATAGTTAACATGGCAGATAGTTACATTTATTGTCACTATTAAATAAATTTTGTTAGTATATTCTTACCTTCACCAACAATCGTGTGGGACAATGGCTCTTTTTGACAAAAATAGTTGTTCATAATCAGTTTAAGGTTCTAATCATTAAATGTGTTTAGTCTCTAAAAATATTCTTTTAAAAGTATGAGCTCATTTTTTAATGGTTGTAAGTTTTTTTTAAAGAGGGGTTTTATAAATAAATATAAGTTTTCTTTTTTTGTTTAAAGCTCTATTATCTTTATGTCCTTTTTGTTATTGGGAAATGAAATGTCTCTTGTGGAGATATATAACTCCACCACCTTATGGATGAGAGTGTGTGGGTTCCTGATCTCATATCGTCTCCTCTCGACCTTTTTAGGCAAAGCAAAACCTTGACAGATTGACCCTTAATTCTTAGGGTTGGGTACCTAGTCCTTGTTGTAGTACTGGCCAATGGTTACAACCCCCCCATGCATTATTTATCATCTTGAATATTCTAAGAATGTTCCTATGACAAAACAATGTCATACCTGGTAATTATTGTACTATCCCCTTGTGTTGTAAATAATAGTGTAAAAGACATTAGTAAGGGAAGTGCACATTGGCTTGGGTGATCTTTTCTTTCTCTTGACATCTTTGGCACAAAATGGATAGTGGCCTTTAAAGGAATACGTTATGCTTGAAAATTAGACTTCCTTGATGCTCATGTTGTTATATGTGTTCCTTCTCCTTCTTGATTGGGTCATGAGCAACCTTATGATGGTTTATGCTTGGAGTATGTTATGTGTGTGTTTCAAGTGGGTGTTCCTTGAGTTCTTCAAGTGGTATCATCTCCCTTAGTGAGGTGTTGTGTGGGTGTGATCCTTATGTTTAACTTTATGTGAATGGTTTTGGTACCCTTCTTGAACCTTGATGGGTGGGGATTGGTCATGTTTGAAGTGGTTTTGTGATCTCCTCTCTCCATAGCTTGGGGGTTGCCTAGGACACAATGGACATCCATTGCGCTCAACAATGGAAATATTGTTGGGAGGTGAGTAACACCACCCATTGGCCACATTCTTGCGTTCTATTGAAGACTTGGTGACATCCCTATCCTGTGCCGTTTAGATGTACTCTTGTGGCTCACTATGCCATTAGGCACATTGATTGTATTTATTTTATCATCATATTTTAGCTTTACCCTTGCTCTATATAAAGGAGGCCAATTATTGGTTGTCTTTAGTTATGTTTAAAATTGTTTATGTTGAATGACGGGTTACTCGTACTTTTCATTTAAAGTTTTCATGCTATGTTTTAGAGATGGGATTCTAATATTATGTCTATAGGATCTTCACAACACATGTATGTTAGCCTGATTAAATTTTTATCTCATCTACTTTTGATTGAATTATCAGTGATGTTAGGTTCACCTTTTTTGTCAAGGAAATCAATTTATTGTTATATCTTTTATTATGTTGGAATGAATTAATTAGATTTTGGATCCTCTTAACCTCATTTGGTTGCCAAGTCATAACTTAGTAATGGATGTAAAACATTGCCTTATTATCCTCTTTTACTCTATTATGATAGAATGAAATAGATCATATTACAATCACTTATGAATGTAATATCCTATTTTTAAGTTAAATGGATGTTTGGATTAATTCGTCTTGTATGGTTTCTGTTATCGTCACTTAATGTAATTATCCCATGGTTTGGTTTACCTGACAAGGTGTCTTGGATGTTTCATCCACGCCTTGTCTTCCTTACCCGCCTTGTGCAATGGGGATTTAGGGTCAAGGGACAAATTTTTGGTGGTTCATGTCATGACCACATACGCATTGTGGGCATGACATGGGTTTTCTCGTGTTGTGGCCACTCGGTAAAAGTGGGCATGACACTTGAATCCATTTATGTCCACACATATTCCTGATGGAAAACTGCACCATAGTATAGTTAGTATTGAACACTTGGTCAAAATCTGTTATCTTTATGCACCCTTTGATCTCAAGCTCCCATGACATAGCTGGGAATAGCAGGCACCTATTAATGTTTTCATTCTCCATCTTTGTACCTACAGATTAATAAGCCAAATAATTGACTCATTTAATTATCAATATTTGCATGCTCTGATAAACTTTTAAAAACATATTGGCATATAAATACATATTATTATAATTATATTTGTCTTGAAAATTGATTATGCTTATGTTTTGATTCCATTATGCTTTGATGAAATATCTTTAATTTTGATACTTGAATGACATTTTCTATGTGCATATCTCATAATTTGTGGTATAAGTTGTGGATGATAAATAAGGATTGCAGTAGTTGAACTTCAACTAAACTCCAGATAGCTCTGGAGGCCAATACTTCCTAAGCATCATCCTCCCCTGAGTTGATGAATTCTAGCAAATGCTCCTGGAGATCCTCTAAAACCTACAACATGTCCAAACCAGCACCTCAATCCTTGCCACAGCTCTTGATCACACCGCCATGTCACTGAACTTAGTGACCTAGATAACTAATGGAAGACATCAGTTCCATCTATCGTTGCCACTAGGTGCCCCACTGTTTTAGGGAACTCATGGATTTTTCCATGCTAATCACCTTATTCAGATTGTGGATCTGGAGTTCCTTGCAACTGATTGTGTAGTTAAGCAAGTAGTGTAGTTGGCTGTTCTAGTTCTAGTTCATAGGAATTAGTTGGTAACTAGATTTTTCTTTCAATAAGCATGCAACTGGCTATTCTAGTTCACTACGGTTAGACTCATAATTAGTATCTCTTTCCAATAAGGCTTGATTGTATAAGTATAAGAGTCATTGTACCTTTTTAAGTTAGTTCCTATTTTTCATCAATTAGTTGTTCATCGCAATTTGTTTTTAGCAAAAGGAAAACTTCTGATTTTAGGCATGCACATTCTTTCAATGAGAATAAAATGCAAATGAAGGGAGATTTCTTTTGAAAGAAGTTGTTAAGCAAAGAGGATCATCTCCAGTTGGGAAAGTAGGGCCCACTTCCCCATCTTGGAGGAGATCTCTCAGTATTCTGTTTGTTTTATTTTTGTTCCTATTGATTTCCTTACAGCGAATTGTTATGTGTTGTTTCCTATTATTTTTTCTCACCTGCAGGTTTATTCTTCAAAAATAGAAAATCATAAAAATTAGATTTGTTATCTCTTTAAGCACTATAAAGTTTAGAGTATTGCATGCCTAAGAAGTAACAATAGATTTCATTTCTTTTCATCTTTCATTTCTACAATTGTGTTCATTTCAAGCAACTAGATTAAACCTCCATTTCAGCATGTGTATTTTTTCAGCAATGTTAGAGTAGTTTCATTCCAAGAAAGAGTGTTTATTTTCAAGAAAATTAAGGTAGTTTGTTTTATGAGAAAGAAGATTAAAAATACAACTATGCAAGGGTCCCTAAACCAATCCTTGTTCCTCAATCATTCCATTCCAAAACCCCCCAACAAATAGTCTTATCGCAAATCGCTCCAGACACCTCCAGATTGATAAAGAGTAAATGATGATGTATTAACAAATCCTACTCTAACCTCATCATTTTTGGCACTATTGTTGGGGATAATCTACAAATCATTATAGGTTTAAGGTGTCAATAAGACTTTTGATCCATTAGTTTATGAGAAGACCTAGGGATGCCTTAGGTCAATTCATTAGACATCCTATAGCAGATATACCTCTAGAGTCTAATTTGGAAGAATCTCCAGGTCATCTGATCAATCAAGGATTACTAGTACTATCAAGGTCTTCCAACTCATCTGCCACATCCTCAACCTTGGGTGATCAAGAAGATCCAACTATTAACATAACTTTCTCTTGTCTAATAGCCATCGTTCCAAAGTTGAATGAGCCTCCTATGAAAAACATATCACCTGCATTTTTACCTTCCTTTAGGGGAAACATGTCAGAAGATCTAGACCAATTCCTATTCAAGTTCAAAGTTCTCTGTCAAACTTATGACTACACTACTAATAACCAGAAGCTAAAACTTTTCCCTTCCATTCTTAAGGATTCAGCTTTAAGATGGTTCATGGGCTTGGTAGCAAACTCTATCATCACATGGGATGATATGGAAATAGTTTTTCTTGATAAATATTAGGATTACTATAGAATCAGGGATTAGAAAGATGATCCTTTCTACATGAAACAAATGGAGGAGAACTTAGAAGACTATGTGGATAGATTCTTATTTATCCATATGAGGTGTGGAAACAACCTAGATAAGTGATGCAGAGGTGTCAGGTCTCCAATGGTAATCTAACAAGATCAAAAGATTCAAATAACTTGTGGCTTCAACCAATAAGGCTTCTCTAGTCTTCTCCTTGCCTTAAACTCCACCAAAGGGCTCAAATTTGGATTCCAACTTCTCAGATGAATTCTTGTACCTTCTAGGGTCTCAACCTACCCCAACCAACAAGATTCAATAGGTTTCATGCACCTTTCTGACCGGTTCTTGACAACTCCCCTTAACCAGGGCTAATCCTTGTAGCCCTATTCAGCGACTAATTTACACTTTTATCCAAACTTTCCCAAAGAAATCCAAAAAATAATGACTGATCTGAGTACCCTCTATTGAGTTCTATAACATACTTCAAAATGATATACTATTGTTTTGGACGAAATATGACTGTCCTAACAACCCGACTGTCTTCCTGCAGGGCCTAATCCGCCCACTTTACAAAGGAACCCTATTAAATACTTATTCCCCTCACTCCAAACCTAAAAAAAGTCTTAGGAAAGGATTAAAAACAAAGTATTTTCAAGGTTTCAACCAGTGGTTTACTCATTTGCATGTTTAAATACAAAACCCCCCTTTCTAAGCCTCAAAACCTAGGGCTTGCTAGATCTCCCACTTCCATTCACTTCCAGACCTCATTCAAAGGTCTAACACCATGTCCTTGACCATATTAACCCTCAGAAAACATAAAACCACCACCTTATTAAGGCCGATCTCCTGCTGCTACAACTGAGCCACCATTTCAATGCTCTTTCCACATGCAATCTCTGACTTTCAACGGTGATCACCTACCCATTTGCACTCCTCCTACTTTGTCAAGTTAGAAATCATATTATAAATATAATCAAGGACCTATTCCATGAGTATCAGGCTCCTACATCCATGGGAAGGTCCTATGAGGCATTGAAACCTCTCAAAATGCACAGGACAGCCTGATGTTCTTTGTAACAGTCAATACAAACAGCAATGAAACTACCTACAAGAACCTCCTCAGAGCATCAAATGAAGTCTAATATTGTTAACTGAGGTCCTAACACATTTACCAACACTAAATAATCAAAAAGACCAATAGAAACAAGAAGGAGATACAAGATAAAACTGAATTTTATTGTTATTTGCAGCCTGCTGTACAACCCAGTCTTCTAATATGACTCCACCGTACCACCAAATGCCTTTTATAGGCTTACATGATGTCTCCCTAACTTCTCCAACCAATTCCCAAAGGTTGGAGATGGTTAAACTTCCAAAACCACTCATTCTTGATTTTCCCACCAAATGCATTATTCAAAAATTTGAATATTAAACTTTGTTTTATGTGACTTTTACTCTACCAAATTATCATGGTTCATTATGGTTGATCTTATTAGGATCATTATTCCTTATTCCTAGCCTTAGACACTTCTAATTGACTCTTATTTGACTCTAGAGGCACTATTGGCCCACTTACATTATTTTTTGGTCCTAGGGTCCTTACCAGGACCCTTAGGACATTTGATTATTACATCATTTTGCCCATTACAATATGCCATAATTGGTTCTAGGATGTTCCATTTGATTTGATTTGATCCATGGGCTTCTCCTTTGATCATTTGTGTCTTCTTACTCCGGAGTGTTCTCTTAGGTGCTCCTGCACCAATAAGGAACTAAGTAAGTCCATCTTTCTAAGAGGGATTGATGATGATAGTAGAGAGGCACTAAATCTGATGGGTAAGGGAGACAATTAATAAGCAAACTTTTGAAGAAATTATAAAAGTTTGTAGAAACTATTCTTGTACAAGAGCTGGCAAGAGAATTTTAAAAAGGGGTAGTAACAGTGATGTTACGAAAGTAATGGAAGAACTGGCAAATCTTAAAACTGACATCCTACTTCATTTGAATACCACTTTGGATGGAATGCAAGCTAGTAAGAAGAATATTGAACCCTTAGCTATTTATTGCTCTCGTTGTAGAGAAAAACATCCACTTAGGGAATGCCCTTTGAATAGAACTGAGTTGTGTAAAATCTGTGAGAAAAATCATCCTACCAACGAATGTGGCCTGCTTCCTAAGATTAAAAAAAGACTGAAAAAGGTTCCAACAGATGAGGAAGAGCTAAATTTTATTGGTTAGAAACAACCTACTCATGGATTTAATCAGTTTCAAAACCAATATGCTCCAAGAGAAAACTCTTATAATGGACCCTGGGGAATGCACATGCCAATGCAGATGCCAATGCAAATGCTAATGCAATGGGGTTCATGGCCTCAACAAGATTGCATAAATCAATCTTGGGCTAATCCACAATGGTCAAACCAACAATAGTTTCAACCACAATGGGCTCCTCAATACAACCAAGGGATGAGGAGATTTGAAAACCAACCTCAGGCCTTACTTCCAGGACCTTCACAGCCTGCGAATGTAAATCCCAATGAGAAAGTAAACCAACCATTAGTGCCCACACAACCAGTTCCAAACCCCAAGAACAATAGGCCACATCAACAGGTGTACAATACTGATCCAAATATAGAAAACTTGAATGTGGTAGAGATCAATGATATCCAAATCTGATCTAGAAATGTGCTTGTAACTATACCTATTGAGGAAGTCATTGAAGAAGAAGTGAATCCTAAAGATGATACACAACAATCCAATAAGAAGGCTAAAGAAAAAGAAATAGAAGAGATTCTAAAGGAGACCTCTGTTCCATTCCCAGAAAGATTGAAATAGGCTCCTCTACAATCTAAGGAAAATCAGCCCTCACATGATGACTCCCAATTAATTAGGGAACTTAGAAAAATGTACATTGAAGTTCCTTTGTTATAGGCGATAAAAGAAATTCCTAAGATAAATGAAACCATTAAGAGTTTGTGTCTAAAACTTGTAGGCAAAAAAAAAATTGCCCAACACTATCCAAGTGGAAGGAAAACTTGTGGATGTCCTATCAGGCAAGTTAATCCCTCAAAAGTATGGGGATCCTGGGAGCCTGGTCATTACGATAGACATAAAAGGGGTATCTATTTCAAATATTTTAATAGATTTGGGTGCTGCCATCAATGTAATGACATTGGAAGCTATAGAATCTTTGGCTTTAAAACATGTTCAACCAACCTCAACTGCATTACAACTTGCAGACCTATCTATTACCAAACTGGAAGGAATTTTGGAGGACATTATAGTCACTATTGACACTTGGGATTATTCGGTTGATTTCCTTATCCTCCAAATAAGAAAGAAATGATCAGTCTACCTACTAATCTTGGGAAGACCTTGGATGGCTACATCAGTAGCACTTACTAACTGTAGATCTAGAAGTATGACCATTTCAAATGGAAAAAGACTTAAAGAACTTTCTATCTATCCTCTGGCCAAACCATTTCTACAATATAAAAACAAACCATGGATAGATGACTTGATGGATTCTGATAAAGAGGATGCCTCTTCATTGGCAATGGTAATAATAGTAAAAATTTTTGAAGAATGTAATGAGGAACATAAGGAGATGGAACTAAATAGTGAACTCTCCTTATATAGTGCTACTTAGGAAGAGGTCTCCGAATGGATCTCGAGAGACTTGAAAGGATCCTTCAAAGCTTTTAATTGGCCATACTCTAAAAAGATTGCCTCCCATGTAAGTTACTAACAAGCAAAAACTCTCCACCAGGTCATACCTCACCTTTGTCCTTTAAACACATTGTTAAGTCCATATAGAGAAGTTTTTTCTGTCCATATTGGCACAAAACATATCCTAGTTCAAGCCAATAAAGAGATTCGGTTGGCAAAATTGTTACAGAACCACACCCAGGTTTTTGCATGGGAATACAAAGACATGAAAGGAATCCATCCCAATGTTTGTACACACCATATTTATGCCAAGGATGTCTGACTTGTTAGGAAACCACAACAAAGAATCAACTCAGCTTTAAAAGACATAGTGAAGTAAGAAATTGAGAAACTATTGTAGGTAGGATTCATTTATCCCATCTTTGACAGTCAATGGGTATCGCCATTAGTAATAGTGCCCAAAAAGAATGGAAAATGGTGAGTTTGCATAGATTAGAGGGAGCTAAACAAAGCTACAACCTGGATGGAAGTCACTATTTCTCCTTCTTGGATGGTTTTAGTGGCTACAACTAGCTCCAGGTAGCTTCGAAAGATTAGGATAAGATAACCTTCACCTGTCCATGGGGGACATTTACCTATAGAGTCTTATCGTTTGGTTTATGTAATGCGCCAACCACTTTTTAACATTCTATTTTGGCAATATTTGTTGATCTAGAAAATACATGTGTAGAAGTCTATATGGATGACTTTACGGTGCATGGTAAAACCTTTGATGAAGCCTTGAATAGTTTAAATAAGTTACTTGAAAGATGCAAAGATCACCAGCTATTTTTAAACCATGAAAAATGCTTCCTCATGATGACTGAGGGAATTTTACTTGGTCACCACATCTCATAGGAGGGATTAAAAGTGGACCCCAAAAGATAAAAATCATAGTACAAATTCCTCCTCCTGAAACTCAAACTAAGGTAAGGAGATTTCTAGGACATGCTAGCTATTACAGAAGGTTCATTGAAAATTTTAGTCAAAAAGCTGACCCTATGTTTTCTGTGCTAGAAAAAGATTCTGAATATAAATGGACACAAGAATGCCAACAGTCATTTGAGACCATCAAAAGTGCACTCATGACCGCTCTAGTAATAAAAGGATCAAACTAGGGAGAATCGTTTCACATCCACACAGATGCTTCCAATCAGGCCATTGGGGTAGTATTAGGACAATTGAGTGAGTCTAGAGGTATGCATGCAATATATTACATTAGCAAAAACTTGAACCCAGCCGAGAAAAATTACACCACAACTAAAAAATAATTTTTGGCAGTAGTTTACGCTATCAACAAATTTCACCACTACATCGTAGGCTATAAAATCTTCATACACACTAATCATGCAGCCCTAATATATCTGATGAACAAGGCTATAGTAGGAGGTAGAATTATCAGATGGCTATTATTATTGCAAGAATTTGACATAACCATTGTTGATAAACTAGGCAAAGATAATGTTGTTGCTGACTTTTTGTCTAGATTGAATGTGTAGGGAAATAATGAACTAGTGGATGATACATTTCCTGATGAACATTTGTTCGCTATCTCTATACAATCTCCATGGTTTGCTAATCTGGCTAATTATCTGGTTTCAGGAAAATGCCCACAACACTTCAACTTGAAAGAAATTAGACGTCTAGTTCGGGAGAGCTCCAGATACAAGTGGGTAAATGGTTTTCTATTTAAAAATTATCCTAATCATGTATTATGTCAGTGTGTGTAGGAAATAGAGGTGTATGACATAATCTGTACATGTCATGATGAACCTTTTGGAGGACACTTTTCAGCCATCAAAACTGGACACAAAATCCTGGGAGCTGGATATTTTTGGCCAACAATGACCAAAGATATTCACCAATATGTCAAGCAATGTGATCAATGTCAACTAATGGGATGTCCAACCTTCACCACAGAGATGCCACTCCATCCCCAAGTGGCTTTAGAGCCATTTAAAAAATGGGGGATAGATTTTGTCAGACCAATTGACCCACCATCTAGAGGAAATCACTACATACTAGTCTGCATAGACTATACCACCAAATGGGTTAAAGCAAAAGTGCTACCAGCAGCAAAGGAGGAAGTTGCAAATTTCCTATACAAACATATCTTGTAGCGGTATGGAGCACCCAGAACTCTTGTCTCTGATTAGGGACCACAATTTATGCCTCCCATGATCAAATCATTCCTAGAAAGATATCAGATCAGTCACAAGAAATCTTCTCCATATCATCTGCAGAGCAATGGTCAGGTTGAAGTAACAAACAAAGAATTGGAGAATATTCTCACCAAAACCATCTCAAGTAAGAGGATAGATTGGGTTGATAGAATGAAAGAAGTTGTTTGGGCTTATAATACTACCTGGAGATCAACAACTAACTTCACTCCATATGAGTTAGTTTATGGGAAGCACCCAGTGCTACCCATCAAATATGAGGTAGAGACATTAAGGACAACACTTGAAGTTGGCATTGATTGGACCAAGGCACAACAACATACTATGGTTAAATAGGCTGGATGAGATGAGAATGGAGGCACTTCAACATATGGAGTTAATCCAACAACAAAGTAAAGAATGGCACGACAAGCACATCATCAACAAGCACTTCAAGCAAGGAGATTGGGCCTTGTTGTATGATTCTAAATACTAGGATCTAAAAGGAAAACTACATACTAGATGGTTGGAGCCCTATGAAATTCAAGAAGCCTTTAGCAATGGAGCTATCTAGTTAGTTCCAATTGATGGAGATTGCAGAGTTTTTCTAGTCAACGGACATAGATTGAAGCTATATCATAAACTAGCCTCTAAAAAAGAATTCTTTGCCGAAATTTAGTCTCGGATAGAACATTTCTCTGTGGAAGATCTTTCTTCCATGGGAATCATGCTCTAAATGATGATTCTTGAATGAATAAAGCAGTTGAGGTTGAAAACCAGAAATGGCAGCCTCTCTTGTCAGAAAACATAAATAAAAAACTTGGGCTAATGTTGAAAACTAGTAATGGTGGCTTTGCCTAGAGGAAAGACTAAAAACCAGCAATGGCAATCTTTTCTTCGAAATTCCTTTCCTTTTCAATAAAAATCTTTTGCATATTCTATAGATCTTTTTGCAATATAATGAGATCTAGATGGCTCTAGAGAGATCCAAATGGCTCCAGAAAGCTCCAGACGGCTCCAGATGAAGACCAAGCGGGTACCGCCTTCTCAAATACCCTTAGGCACAAGACCAATGTGTGGCAGAAATTAATCCATAAAAAGTTGAAGTGAAATAGTCAAGGTCATGGGTACTTTATGTAGGTATACTCTCTTCTCAAAACTTATATAATTATTTTAATGTGTATAACTATGCCATGTGTTTCAAAAAGTAACATCAAGCAACTTCAACTTTAGGTGCACAAAGATAGAATCATGGCAATGATTGTGGGCTGACATGTGGCAACAGGGTACTTGATAGCAGATCTTGCGTATTCCCTAAGGAGATCGTAGTACTTGGTCATTAAGATGGGTGAGTTTTAAATTATTGCCAAAATTGGAATAAAAGCCTAATTTGTAAAATCATAATAACAGTAATGATGACCAATTAAGGGGGAAGTACATTTGAATTGACATAAAGCCATAGTGGAATGCCATTAGCTCCAGAAATACATAGAAGGTAGTTAAAATGGTGGCTTTGAAGAAAAATTTCGCACGCGCCACCCTACAGAAACACTCCAGAGTATCCACCATGAGTACCAAATGGATAGCCAGAACAAGTGCCAACATGCATGCAATTATTTCTTCCAATGAATTTGTAGTTGGCAACTCATACTTCAATAGCTTCCTTCTTCACTGAGCCAAAATAAAGAAAGTTTTCAATAAACCAAATTTGCAATGTAAACCCCTTGCTCAAAATTAAATTTCTTCAAACTAGAGTAGCAGACAAAGAGATAATCACCAGACATGGGGCACAAAAGGAAGGAAGAACTAGAAAACACAATCATTGATGATGCCAGTGCTCAAATTTTCCAACAGGTGGGGTGGCTCGAGTTCTTGCAGAAGTTTGAGGGTTTCGAGGTGGAATTAGTCCAAGAATTTGTCAAAAATTTCCATAGGACATTCACAACTGTAAAAGGGGTAAGGATTCCAATCAATTCTACTATCATTAGTCAAATTTCTGGAATAGTTGCAGTAGGAGTTGATTTGTTTCCCACTAAACCCTCATATGAGGAGTTAATTCAAAACTTCCATGTCGCTCCGGAGCCCTTGCCTTGATACATTGTTAGCAAAGGTGCCACAAAAGACATAGACAGGAACAGTCTTTTGGATCCATGGAAGACTGTAGTCCTATGGGTTATGAAGTTATTTACCTATGATGGCCGGTATGGAACTATACTCACCCTGGAATGAGATTGATTACACACCTAAGGCATGGTGCCAATAATCTGCAATTTCTAATAAACATCCCTGCCTTTTTGTACATTACATTGATAAACATGTTGACAAAGCATAAAATTAGAGAGGGTCAGGTTATCCATGCAGGGTTAATCCATTTGATTATTAAACACCATTTCATGCAATAGGAAGATGGGCAAAGAAAATGGGAAGACTTTTTGGCTTTGACACCAAGGAAGAAAAGAACAAAGCACTCTTCTACTATGTCTATATCTGGCAAGGCCATCACCATGTCTTCATATCCTTCTAAAGTCCACTTCAAAAGGCTTCACAAAGGTGCAGAGCATCAATACCAATAGGGTGAAGCACATCCTTTGGACCTGCACAAATAAGACACTCTTGTACCTTTATTATTTCTTCAGATGAGGAAGATATTGAACCAGTCCCCATTGCTCCGGCAAGTTAGCAAGGCAGTCTGCAAAGAACACAAGAAGTAGCTAAGGAGAGTGGCAGAGATGATATTCCACCAAAGGTACAATAAATAATTAAGGAAGGTGGTGGTAGTGGCATTCCAACGGTAGTTGGTGAGCATGATGCTCTAGAGGCACTAGAGAATGAACCATTCCAACATGGCCATAGGTAGGGCAAATAGGTCATGATAGAGCTCTAGCTCTAAGGATACCATGACACAGGATACCCGGCATGCCCTTGCCATTTCAAAGATTGAATTTGAGCTAAAGCAATGTAAGGCATAGATGGCAGCCTTGTCCCAACAAATAAAAGTTAAAGATGAGGAGCTAGAGGTAGAAAGGGGGAAGGCCACTAGGGAAAAAGAAGAAAAGCAGAAAGAAATTATTTCTTTGAAAAAGAAGGTGGATAGTCAAGTAGGCATGATTGCCCAAAATGACAAGCAAATCGCCAGACTAAAACATAATGGAGCCTAGCAAACCCCTGCTACCATGTCCTTAAATGTTTATCCACAAAATTTGTAGTTAATTGGAGAAAATAGGCAAATCAGGGGTGAAATTGTAAAGCTCTAGAGAGAGATGGAGACCTTGAGGTAGGAGAAAACAAAGGTAGAGCAAAATTTGGCTCTTGCCTATGAAACAGGGGAAACCCTATTGGCACAAAGAGCACCCTCAAGTGTGTATGCTCTTTTTCTAAGAGAACAATTTTTGAGATGGAAACTGTTACACATTAGTTGCAATTTGCCTTTTGATTTTGAGAATGAAAAAGAATTTGTTGAATGTTACCTTCAAAACCTGCCAGACCAGAGCAACCTTCTCTATGAGTTTTTCCAACATGGCCACATTTTAGGCCATATCGATACTTCTATGCTAAATCTTTCTATAGGGGAACTCCAAATCCGGAGCTATCTATCCCTATTGAGAAACAACAGATTATGGGAAGACAGAATGGAGGAGTATGAGACTGCTGCTGGGACAATTGGCCTGCTAATGAGGCATGAATTCCCAAAGACTACATGGTTCAGAAACACTTTCAGAGCACATGTTTATATGTAGGGTATCATAGGCCAATATATACAAAATCTGAATTCTTGTATTGTTGATTTCTTTGTTGTTGCAGATTACCTTCCCAATGCCGTTGTGTCAAGCTACAGAGCATAGTTTGAGACACTTCCCAATGTACTAAAAAGAAGGGAACTAGTTTGCCTTGCAAACATACAATGGATGACCACAAAAGTCAGAAGGCTCATTCCAATTATTCAACAAAAGCAACAAAACTGGATAGGAATGAGGTTTAGACCCCCACTGTTACTCATGCTAGCACCCAAGTTCATCCATCCTCAAGGTGAGCCAATGTCACAGGAAAAATGCAGAAAATGGCACAACAAGATTCAAGAGAATGATGGGTTCCATCCCAAGGGAAGACAACTATTCCAATATAGTGATGACGACTATAATTGCAACACAATAATGGAGGGGAAAAATACACTTGATGGGGCAGTGCAGTAGAGGCCATGAGGGCATGGTAGAAGCTAAGTGGGGAGGAGATGATGAGCCAAATAATTGACTCATTTAATTATCAATATTTTCATGCTCTAATAAGCTTTTAAAAACATATTGGCATATAACTACATATTATTATAATTATATTTGTCTTGAGAATTGATTATGCTTATGTTTTGTTTCCATTACACTTTGATGAAATCTCTTTAATTTTGATACTTGAATGACATTTTCTATGTGCATATCTCATAATTTGTGGTATAAGTTGTGGATGTTAAATAACGATTGCAACAGTTAAACTGATTGTGTAGTTAAGAAAATAATACAATTGGCTATTCTAGTTCCAGTTCATAGGAATTAGTTGGTAACTAGATTTTCCTTTCAATAAGCATGCAACTAGCTATTCCAGTTCGCTGCAATTAGACTTGCAATTAGTATCTCTTTCCAATAAGGCTCGATTATATAAGTAGAAGAGCCATCGCACCTTTTTAAGTTAGTTCCTATTTTTCATCAATTAGTTGTTCATCACAGTTTGTTTTTAGCAGAAGGAAAACTTCTGAGTTTAGGCATGTACGTTCTTTGAATGAGAATAAAATGTAAATGAAGGGAGATTTCCTTTGAAGGAAGTTGTTAAGCAAAGAGGATCGTCTCCAGTTGGGAAAGTAGGGCCCACTTCCCCATATTAGAGGATATCTCTCAGTATTCTATTTGTGTTATTTCTGTCCCTATTAATTTCCTTGCAGCAAATTGTTATATGTGTTGTTTCCTGTTATTTGTTCTCACCTGCAGGTTTATTCCTCAAAAATATAAAATCATAAAAAATAGATTTGTTATCTCTTTAAGCACTGTAATGTTCAGAGTATTGCATGCCTAAGAAGTAACAATAGATTTGATTTCTTTTTATCTTTCATTTCTACAAGTGTGTTCATTTCAAGCAACTAGATTAAACCTTCATTTCAGCAATGTTAGAGTAGTTTCATTCCAAGCAAGAGTGTTTCTTTTCAAGTAAATTAAGGTAGTTTATTTTATGAGAAAGAAGGTTAAAACTGCAACTATGCAAGGATCCCTAAACCGATCCTTGGTCCTCAATCGTTCCATTCCAAAACCCCCCCAACAAATAGTCTTATCGCAGATCACTCTAGAAACCTCTGGATTAATAAAGAGTAAATGATGATGTATTAACAAAGCCTACTCTGACCTCATCATAGATGAAAGCACACCAATTAAAGAAAGAAAATGCGAGGTTCTATAGACTTTAAAACTTTGGCTACTTTTGATTAGCCACTTTTGTGGCTATTGTCATGTTTAGACTAGAGAGTAATTAATCCCACTACCCCCACAGTCAATCTATCTTCTTAATGACGATGACACTCATCAATGGCGATTGCTGGTTGTTATCAATACAGGCCACATCTTGGTTGTCTTTATTTGTGAGGCCATTTCAAAATATCTATATCAATATCCTTTCTACTTTCATACGTTGTCTTTTCTTGTGTGGAAGGAGGGAATAAAGTCTACCATGATTTGAAAAATTAAGTTCAAGTGCTTGTAGGGCTAGCGCCACATTGATCATCTGAGAGGGAGTTATGGAGGATCTTGAGTTGACATAAAAATGACTTCTTCTTTGATTTGGACTATTGTGCGCAGTTGGAATAAGATTTATTCTCTACCCATTGGCTTTAATTGGGACAATCTCCATAGAGCACTTTTGTCTCATCTTCCTTAATTCCCAATGACCTCATTTTCCCTTTCATATCTAGGCATTTGTCACAACCTATCTTGTAGGATTTGACTGATATCTACTAGCATTAGTTGCTTTACTTGTCCATCCTTGCTGACGTGAGCTAGCCCCTCCTTCTAGGTTTTTGATATGGCATGTCCATTCCACATGGGTTGGTGATAGTATCATTCTGTCATAGATTCTTGCATATAAAAATTAAGGTCTTCTTACCATATCTTCCAAAATTCACCCTACTTCTAAACCACACTTTTTGTTCAAGCTTGCTCATTCAATTTTAATTTGGATTTAAATCACTTATTAAATACTACTACCCATGACCTTAACACTAATGTATTTCAGGGCCTGCACTTCCTTCAATCCATCTTTGTCCCTGCAGTCCTAGGAAAGCATAAGCAAAGTAAAGCTTGTGGAAACCTTAAAGCATGAACTTAGTTTTATCATGTTATTGAGACTTAAATCCAATGTTGATCATCATAATTTCTACTTCTCTACACCTAGAGAAGCATTTCTATCATCTCTTATTTCATTCCTCGGCTAAGAGGGTATCACTCCTTGTGAAGGATTAAAGACTACTTCATCTTGTGCTTGATCAATGGCTCTATTTTCCAAAGCATCTTCCACTTTATTTCCTCCTCTATAATAGTGGGATATTTGATATCTTCCTAGCATATCTATTAACTCCCATACTTGTCTAAGAATGTAATCCATCCTCCAATTCTCCAATTTTCTAGATTTAATTGCCCTAATAATATTTAAAGAGTCCCCCTCTATCCATATAGTTTTGAAGTTATGGTCTAGGGCCAAATGGAGCCCATGAAGAAACACCCATCTTGGAAGTGATTGTTACCACATCCTATGTTATTATAGTTTTGATTATAGTTTTCACCTTTATCCAGATTGTTCCTTCCATCTCTACCTCTACCTCTTCCTTTAAAGTTTGACCTTCCTCCTCCTCTACCAGATGATACTTGAGACTTGAAAGCATTCTCAAGAGAAGTATTATTATTTCTACTCATTCTAGATTCATGTGTTATCAAATATCCCATTAATTCATCTATCGATAATTGTGCCAAATCCTTGGATTCCTCAATTGCTACAACTATTGCATCGAATTTACTAGGTAAACCCTTGAGAGTTTTTCTATAATATTCTAATTTGTTAATTCTTCTCCATTAGATCTAATTTGATACACAATATTCATGACTTGACTCATAAGATGATATACTGATTCTAAATAATTCATTTGAAAATTTTTAAAATTTCTCCTAAGAGATTATAGTTTAGCTACTTTCACCTTTGTATTTCCTTAATATGTTGTCTCCCAAATTTTTCATGTCATCTTGGATCTCATTGTAGCTACAACTCTAGGAAAGATGGACTCATTCATTACTTGTTGGATTAGAAATAGAGTTTTTGCATCCTTTTTCTTGGTATATCTAAGATAATCTTTTTATTCTTGTGATTATGCTTGATAGGAAGCCTCATCCTATGGTTCTACAAATCCATTTTCTACCAAATCTCAAACATCTTGTGAGAAAAATAATGTTCTTATTTAATTACCCATAAATCATTATTCTTACCATTGAAAATAGGAATTTGAGGTTGATTGATGTTGTTTCTTGTTTCCATGATATGATATAATCAACTACATCAATCCAAAATCTTCACTCCTTGGTGGCTTCAATTCCTTTTATCTAACAACTTCTCCTCTTGGTCTTCCATAGCTGCAATTACTTCTTCAATTAAATATGGCACTTAACCTACAAACACTCTCACTGTGGCTCTAAAACCACATTGATGTGGCAGAGACAGAAAAAATATAACAAGAAACAAAGAGGTGCACACTAAACAATTTACTTCAGCAAAAAATTAAAACTTTATCAATTTCCCTTATGCTATGGATTATAATCTGCCTCTATATGTAGAGGATTTCAATCATGCAATAAATTAGAAAATTGGACCTTTACTCATGCAAATCATGCAAAATTATTTAAGCTCTAACTCTAAAAGTAGTTTACATGCAAAACTATTTTATCTTCCTCTAAACTAAACCTAAACTAGCTTGTATGTTTTATTTTGGGAGAAATTACTCCATGTTCTAACAACCTTGAAGCTAATATTCTTGGAAGTAAAATATTTAGCCATGGTAGTACAGAAGCACTATGATAAGTAGATAGATGTTTCCTAGTTGATTAAGGTCATGGGCTTTTAGTTCTTGAACAAGTCAATATCTCTAATCGATGGAATGGTGGACAATGGGACACTGAATTGACTAGAGAAAATGGTGGTCTTTTTCTAGTAGAAGTGGGTAGGTAGGATGACAATTTTATGATAATGAGAAGTTTTTAGGGAGTAAAGCTCCCACATATAAACCTATCAACTAATAAAGTATTCTTTTTTTACAAAGGATCATTGACAAAGATTGTAGAAAACTTGAATCATGGAATAGATAGTAAGCACATGAATTGCAATGGAATCAACCAGTTTGTATTAGCCAATACAATGAGTATCCATAAGAGTGTCTAGGTACCTGAACTCCATGAAAAGAGGATAGGACTCCTCTGTCATGGATTTGTAGTGAGTAACCTCCCACAAACGTAGCATGAGGTGTCAATGCAAGTTGACACCTCTCAAAACAACTCTAAATAATTTGACATGTTCAAATGAACATCCTCTAATGCACCAAAATAGGCTTAACTAGTAATGTATATGCCTAGATGATTTAGGTATACACTAACACCTCCCCATTAAGCATAGCTTAGATGAGTATCAAGAAAAATAGGTCCCGGCTATAAAACTTGGTGATGTACCCATGTATAATGCAAAAGAAAAATGAGTCCCAACCATGAAGCCTGATAAGGTACTCAAGTTCAATGCAAACTCTCATAAACTAGAGAAAGATAGAAAACCCAATGGGAAAAAACTATCCTCCAAAAATATAGAAGAAAGAAAGGCTAGAAAGCCCCCCTACCCCCCCCCCCCCAAAGACGATGCTAATGTCGATGCTGATGTAGAGATGAAGAACTCCTCGAGCATGAAATTTGTAGTGTGTAGGGAATTTGGTCCAAAAAATATACGATATCCTAAAAAAAAGGATGTGCATTAATGGCACATACAAATGAGAAGAGAATCTAAAAGATTCATTGTTGTGATTGTTACAACCCTCCATTACACTTTATATATAAGTGTACGTACAATTTTCCTAATTTCCCTTTATGTGTTACACACATTCAATTATATGACACTTTATGAGTGCATTTACCAACATATATACTTTTGGAGTTCAACAACCCGTTATACAAAACCAATTGAGCTAAGATGAGAAGTAACACTTGGCTCTGAAGTTGCAAGTGTAGTGTCCTCTTCACCTGATGTAAAGTGTGAAAAAATGAAGCTATAGTCGAAGTGACAAATCTTCGCTACTGTGATAATGTTTTGACTTTGTGATTCTTGAATTAGGGTTGTAGTGGCTATGAATTCAACTATTTTATTTAAATAGGTGAGTTGATACATAGATAGATGATTCATTAATAATTCAGGTATGAAAATCACATTGTCTATAATCTATTACCTAATTTTACAATTCCCTTACCACAAACATTATAATAGATATCATCTATCAGTATTTTGAAGGTGTTGTATGGATTGATTGCCACAAACACCTCTTTGTAAGGTGACATGTGATCAATTGAACATGAACTAAGATCCATTAGTTGACTTCTAATTTTGAAAGTGTCATGGAATTATCTTTTTACCCTCTAGAAGATGTGTTCCCTAATTTTGGAAATTGAATCCCTAATTGAACTTTACGTAAATTAGCACTTTATAAATTGAGTGCGTGTTTACTCTTTTCTTAATCCCCCCCCTGAAAGTGACACTTTATAAAGTTAGCACCTTGTGAAGAATGAACAGACAAGACACCTCTTGATTGTGTGTTTTCCCTCCCAAATTTGGCACTTTACATGAGTGCTTTGTAGGTCACCCAAAAATCACATGAACAAGCACTTTATTATATCAATGCAATTTTACGTTTGTTGGATCCATGACAAAAAACATTCACTTTTACAAAAGGAAACACTCAATTTTGAGTTAATTTGCAAAAGTTATTTGAGTTGCAAGATTGTGCAATTACAAAAAAATTCCTTCTTTAGCAAAAAAGATTCATATTTTTAGAAAATCAATTTGCATGAAATTGTGGGAGAGAAAAAAAAATTAAAGGAGATATTTGCGCCCCCTTGGGCTATGCACGACCAGGGGCTAAAATCCCATGTGACCAAGGGCTACAAATTTCAATTGGTTCCCCCCCCCTTGCTGACATCATCCCCCTAGTTTCATACATCGGCAATTTTCACCTTTTCTTGGATGACTAGTGGCACTTTTATGACTGTAATTTTGACAACCATCACAAATAACCCAAGGGCACTACTGTGTACACACACCATGAGGGCATTGCCATAGCAAGCACATGAATTGGAATGGAATCAACCAATTTGTATTAGCCAATACGGCAAGTATAAATAAGAGTGTGTAGGTACTCGAACTCCATGAAAAGAGGATAGGACTCCTCTATCATGGAGTTGTGGTGAGTAACCTCTCACAAACGTAGCGTGAGGTGTCGATGCAAGTCGACACCTCTCAAAACAACTCTAACTACTTTGACACATTCAAATGAACATGTGCCAATACGCCTAAGTAGGCTTAACTAGTAATATATATGCCTAGATGATTTAGGTATACACTAACATTTGTTATATGTCTTGAGATACTAGAACATTTTTTATAGGTTTATGTCTCATCAATTAAAAATATGTATCAACCAAAAGATCTTTCAAAACAACCAAGGTTACATAGGAGAAAGCATTATCAATCACATGGTTAAAAGAAAACCCAAATTAATTATAATTACATATTTAGACATATAAATTTGTAATTGTGTTGTGGGGTAAAAGTTGACTGTTTTTAACTATTTAGTTTTGAGATTGAGAGGTGTCATTTTGTTAAGTTGTTCAAAATGTCTAATCTTTTCTTTAGATTTAATGTCCATTTTGCTAAAGTTATTTAAGTTGTCTCATCTCTTTTATTAGATTCAATGTTAATGATAAATGGGTATCTATTACAACCTAATCTGTTATATTGCTAAACCATGACACTTGACAATGATTGATTTCTAATACTCTTTATAAGTTAAACATTCTCACTAATAAAGTGACTATCACTTGACAATATAATTAAATCTTAACTACAATTCCGTTCTCTTTTTCTAATATTTTAAATTAGAAACTTAAATGAATCTCGTACAAGTTTTAAAATTACTAGAAAAAGTACGTTGAATTTAACTATAACTTTTCATTTTCACTCTTATAGCTGCCTGGACAGAGGCAAAACCGAATATGTTACAAGAGTCCAACAAAACAATAGAATTTTTCTTGTTGTAATCCTTGCAAGAATGTAACTAGATCTATATTTTTCAGTCTGAACATAAAATGTATCGCGGTTAGTGTTATCTTTCTGATATTTTCAGGCTAGAAAATTAAGTTTCATTGTATTTATTTATTTATTTTTAATGAAAGTCATATGTTCTCACATTACTTTCTTCAAATTTAGTTTCACATTTACACAACCAAATTTCAAAAAGTTCTATTATTTTAATTCTTAACATATATAAAAATATGTCAACATATATTGCACATAGCACTGATACCAAGAGATATTGCGTATATTTAAAAAAAATCTACTGTTTTAATTCTTAATGTTTATAAAAATATGCCAACGTCTATTGCACATAGCATGATACCAAGAGATATGAGCGACAAATTGTGTAACCTTATATTTAATTTTCATAATCATGTTCTTCAATTGTAAACAATAGCTATACATTCTGCAACAAGCAAATGTTATGTTTTAAATGTTTTAAAAGTTTCAGTGTCCTGTTGTCTCTCTTAATCAAAAAAACATTTTAAAAAAAATTCAATAAATTCTTTCTTTACCTTGACCATTGTGAAGAACATTTAGTTTTAACAATTTATTTTAATCATCTTTATATCAATAACTCCAATTGTAATTATACTTATTGCAGATTATTATTTTATTAGATAAACTTTGGCGTTGGCTTTACCTTATCTGATGTAACCATTGTTTCCCAAATAATTACTATCATCCCAGAGTATTACTCCTTCAAAGGGGCAGTCAGATTAATATAGAAAAACTAATTAGCAGCAACAAAATTGAGCCATTTATAAATTCAAGACAAGAAAAAGATAGTTTTATATTAAGAAAAGTGATAGTTATATACTATGTGATTGAGAATTTGCATGTGTGCTTATTTAGATGATCTATGACCAATTATTGACATTTCTTTTTCAGATGCTCAACAGTCGCCACAATAACCATAGCCTGTGCCACAAAGACCAATTTGGCAACACTTATATTCCCCAATACAGTCTTCTTCAGTTTCGCACGTACTATTTATCTCGCATGCATTGTCTGCTGCAACCATCATCCCTAAACTAAACATTATCATCACCATAAACACTACTTAACATTTTTTCGCAATAATCATTGCTCTTGCCATATTTCCTGTAGAAACAGCCCTGTGAAGAAGATGAAGAGTTTGTATAGGTATTGTGGCAATAAATAACTGCAGCTTGCCATTGTGATAACCGCGCCATTTTATTTGAAGGGCAACGGACAAGTGCCGTCTAATTTGAGGAGGATTCCATTGCAAGAGGGCGAAACAAATTATGTCATAATAAGTGGAAATGTCCGTTGTAATTGTAGCGCTATTTTATTTTAAGAATAACAAGACAATTGCCATCTGTCTAACGAATATTCTTATAAAAGACGGCTGCCGAATTATGTAGTAAGGTCATATAGTTTCGTTGTTTTTAACCCCACCAGTTTATCCGATGATTATTGTTTCTGTCAAATGGTTTTTTATTTTTTCTTAAACTGAAATGATTTAGGAAGAGTCTATCAAATGGTTTTTTATTTATTCTTAAATTGAAAAGGATTTACTCTTAAACACATAAGCATTATTTAAGGACACTTTGTGTGAGGCTGTTATAAATGTTCTTCCAATGGAGCCATCTGCCTATACATTACTTTTTAATAGGTCAATCTCACTCTACTTAAACATCATCCACTTCAATGGTCAAATTGTAATTTTACACCTCATCCACAATAAAAAGTGGTAAATATTTGTCTTTTTTTTTTTTTGCCAAAATTGACCTTTGAGTATTGAAGTGGATGATGTTTAAGAATATCGCCTTCAAAACAATATATATTTAGAATGAACCTTTGCTTTAACCTTGGACTACACTTATACTTAATCAAATCTCCTTATGCTTTTTAATGTTAATCGTTAACTTTACAAATATCTTTCTTCCTTCACATATAAGTAACTTAAAAAAATGCCATTTATTGGTTTTTTCCATCTTTATTTCCACACATTTTTCTTTTAAAAAGATCTTACATTATCCGTCCTTCCCTAGACGACCTCACTAGTTTGGAAAAGGATATATATTTTGAAGTTGAGGAGGTTTTTAATCTAAGATTGTAGAGGAATAAATTATTATAAAAATAATTTAGGTTAATTAAATATGAATTAATTTAGATTAATTATAATTTAGATATACAATGATTATAATTATATAAAATTTAAATGTGATATAGTAAGATTATTTAGCTTTGAAATTGATGATGGAAGAATGATGCTCATGATACCCTGAGTTGATTTGTTACATTTAGAAAATTAATGCCCCTAGTATAATTAAAGTCTTAGAATTTGTAACATCTAAAATAACCATGTAGTCCATATCTAAGCATTTTGGGTTCAATCCCAACTGCCACAAATTTGATTTTCCATGCAGATCTAATTTATGTTCCACAAGAATGATCTATTAGAATGTGCAACTTAAGAATTGCTTGCCTTTGTGTCTCTAGTATTTGAATCTGTCAAGGTGGAGCTTAGAGAAATTGTTTGGGACTTTGGCAACTCAATACATGAATAGGTTCTACTAGGCCAAATTACTTAGTGGACTGGAATAATAGCAAGTGATAGTGAAGATAGCATACACATACATGCATTTGCACCCTATATGATGATAATGTAGATCTAATCCTTTATTTCCCCATAGAAATCAATATGTGGCCTCATTGTTCTCCCATATGAAATTATGTTTGCAATGAATATCTTTAAATAGCATGAATTAAAAACATGTCACATAAATGCTTGCTAACTCAGATCATAATGACTTGTTGAAAGGAGCAAGAATGTTGGAATTTAAATTTAAACATTTAAATTATAGATCTATTCTTGTGTGTGCCTTGGGATTGAACTAGGTCAATCTTGCATTACTAAACAAATGAACTAGGAGAATAAAGTGACAATCTCAAGGTAAGGAGAAAATATATGGAAACTATATTTTCACAAACTCTAGAGGGTAGACTCAAATTCTAAACCCAATTATGTAAAACTATGACAAATGAGATAAAACTCATGGTCAAGTAGTGGATAGTTAAGGACCAACTCACAAGATAGGATACCTATTCTTCTTCTTCAAGCTTCTCTTGACCAAGGAAGGTAATCCTTGAGATTACAAGAAAGTTAAAAAGAAATACATTAACATACTTAGGATTTAATAAACCATACCTTGTGTGCATATAAAGATCCTAATAACCTATCACTAGATCTCCATTTCTTTTAAGAAAATATCACATATATTATGTCTACAACAAAATGTGAGAAATTTATATCCCCATGATATATGTGGTTCAATAACATACTTCATACATGAATGTAAGTGTTAGCAACAACACATAACCCTCTAGTATTTTCTCTAACATTGGATTTTATATGATGTTGCAAAGTTCATAAACAATAGGTTATGCAAAGTACCATTCTAGCTGATATGCTTCATAAAGTGGGTATCCATTCCAATAAACCATAGTGGAAGGACTGGAAGTGGTATCTAGGAACCCCTTTCAGAAACTATAAGCCTTGACTTGGATATTGATGGCTTTTTCCTAATTTTCTAATGATTGATGCCCTCAATCAGTGAGGGCTTCTTTAGTCATCGATAGCAGCTTGGTGAAAATGATTCTTGGCTATGTGGTGTACAATTATTAAACCCAAGCTTGCCAACTTTGCTTGGTGTATTCATTTCCAAGGCTTGCCTGTGGGAGCTCAGCTATTTCACTTAGCGGTTTAGGACCCTTGCTGCCCTTTCTGTGGGTAGGCTGAATGTTTCCAGCATCTCTTTTAGTACTGTGCTAGAGCACAACAACTATAGAATTAGATCCACAACTTCTTTCAATTATTTTAGCCAAAGCCTTTTTCTTGGCATATGGCTCTGTTGGGGGGCTCTCCCAGGATTCCAACAAAGTATACCTAGATTTGGCACACTTTTAGGGTGGAAATCCTCTTCAATTTATGGAAAGATAGAAATTCATGTATCTTTTCTCACACCAAGATGGATACTATTGTTTCTTTATATTCTAAAGCTATTATTTGTTCTAATGTTCTTATGCATCTATTCAAGTGCAAGTTAACAAAGTTGCGCTTGAAGTTTCTCACCTTTAGAGCCACTGGACCATTGGGGCAATGCCCCTGGCACTGTGGCTTGTGTGCCCCACTCTCCCACTTCTTCTAGGGGCCAGTTGCCTTCATGGGGCAAGAGGAGAAGTGGCTCTACTAGGGACTCTCGCCCCCACTCTCATTCTCTCTCTCGTCATAGCTCTCACCTCACTGACAATGATCATCCTCTCCCCCTTCACAGCCTACCCTGAGTTGGCCTTCTGGCGGAGCTCTGGGGGGAGGAAGTGGAGATTGATGGTGGCCTTCTGGTGGTTCCATTCTTGGTGGCGGTTCTGGTTGGCCCATGGGTGATTCTAAATGGGTCCCGCATTTGGATTTGGCAATTTCACCTCGGTGTGAAAATAATGATGCAGAAAAAGAAAAGGATGATGATGGTTGGGCTCCTCTTGATGTCATCTTGGACCTCGCTATTACATGAGGCAACCCAGATGATAAGGATCCTCCATTTGTGAGCATTGCTCTAGCAACTTAATGGTTTTTCTTTATCTATTTATGTTATGTTTTTCTAAGTTCTAGGTTGCAGCCATGACATTATGACTTTCTAGGGTCTGCCCATGTGAATTGGGGGTGTGCTTTTTTACCACCCATCTTTTTTGTGAATATGTACTCTATTTTCTTATTGATATAGTTGTTGACTATTCATAAAAAAAAATGGTTTTAGTGATATTTGGAAAGTAGGCCACATTTTAGCCTTAGGGGCCCTCCTTAAGGTTCTTATGTTTTCGATGCTTCATCTAGTAGGGCCTGAGATTTCTAGTGTTTTGGTTTTTCTCATATGTTTGTTAGTTTTTGGTATTCATGGGAGCTTTTGCTGAAGGAATCTCTCTCCAACGACCTCTTGTTGTAGAATGAAACGGATTTGTACTCTTCCTGCCTATCACTCTACGGTCATATCATTTTGGCCCATTTTTTGTGAAGCTCCTCAATGTAGGAGTGTTTTTAGGCAATAGCTTTAGGTGCAAGTGGGATATAATTTGAATTCAAATCCTCGCATTAAATGCTATTAACACCTGAGGTTCCCTTAATGGCTATGGCATGGGCTTAATTGTGTCCTTCTCTGATGCATTAATGGGCACACCCCTGATGGATTTGGTGATGCATTAATGATCCTTTTTGGGTTAAATCATTTTGACCCCCCTCTACTAATCTAGCCTGTAAATGACTATTGACAGATCATTTTTGGGGGTGTGATAGGCACCAATAGTTATGTTTAGCTGGCCTAACTTGTATGACCTTTGGGTTGAGGCCTTTACCTCCCTCCTATCTTGTAATCTATTTTTTAATATAATTCATTGTCTAGGTGGTTTACCACCTTTAAAAAAAAGGTATGAATAGTTTGTTTTCTTTCTATTTTAAATTCTATGTGGTGGAGGAAATTACCGCAAGACACCTTGATCCTATTTGGGGGACAAAATCAAGATTTAAATCCCAAGTAAACATAGATGTGTAAACCATGTGCTTATTTGCATAATATGATGGGTGGTCCTAGCTGGCAAATACTAGTACGCATCTAGCTAGCATATATCTCCAAGCATGGAGAGGTAAACAAGCATTAATGACGAACTTGTGAAACATTAAAGAAGAGTTCATGTCAGATGAAACCAATAGGCAGTTGACACAATTTCCAATCTCTAGGATGATTTATCATGTCAATTCTCTTAAGAGCCATTTGCACAAAAGAAATCAAATCCTTGGTTGGGTGGCAGGCCAAATAGTCATTCTTATTTATTGGGGAAGATCACAACAGATTTCCATCTCTCTCGACATACAATGAAGGATTACTTGTAAATGAAGAAGTGACAAAGTGGAAGGAAGCCATAAATAGTCATACGAGCCAAATTAGGAAAGGATCTAAATCCTTTAGAACAATTTGCAGGGAACCTTAATGAGGGATGCCACTCCAAGGAGGATAGGACAACATCACGGAGTGAAGGAATAATCTAAGGGAGAGGGCTGGATTATGGGCATAGGACCTATGGTGGGTATAGTATGTGATAGCCTGGTGCCCACTTTTGGGCAATAAAAATGCTAGCTAAAATTCCAAATGTGCTTTTTAATATGATAGGACATGTTCTTATAAAATTCAAAATATGTCCTATCATAGGTAGACTATTTTTTTACCACCTTCTCAATATTAGGTGAATGCAACTTGATATTTATTTGCCACCATCCCAATATTAAGTGAATGCCAGTGGACAAACTTATTTCCACAATATAAATAATCTTTGCCACCTTCCTAATAAAAGGTTATTTCAAATAGTATTTTTTAATCTAAAATATATGTCTTATTGCATTAAAAGTGAGTTGACATGTACAAAAGTCATTGTCAACTGACCAAAATGTAAATATATATTTTAACAAAATACATTAAAACATGTTCCATTTCTCATCTTTTTTGTAAAAACTACTAGTTCCACCATGTCCATAATCACCAATCTTTTTTTTTGAATTTACCTGCAAAAATGAAGAAAACACAAACTCTCAGGATCACTATGCATTGCAATTTTTCAATAAAACATGTAATTATTATACTATTATTTCCTAATAAACATAAATTTAAAATAATAAAAAATAAAATATTAAAACTGGTTAGAAATACAATTTTTTTAATCACTTCAAATTCTTCCTCTGCATTGAACCAACTCAATGAGCATTAAACGAACTCAATGAGTATTGAACCAACTCAGTGATTAGTAAACAACATGCAATTCTAACCATTACAATTAAAAGAATCATACAAATTGAAACAACAAATTCATACATGTAAGAGTGAGTGTAATTGAAGACACATTTTAGCGATTTTTTGGTGGTTTTTGAAAAACACACCGTAAACATTGATAAACGTGCTTAAAAAATGCCAGGAAAAAATAGAGGGGTGCCATCTTGACTGGCAACAATGAAACAATCAATGATCAAGGTTATGTGTGCAATGAAACAAGAAATGCATGGTATACTATCATATCCCCAATTCTACCTTTTATAAACACTTGAGTGATCATGTTAAACCCTTCCTCAAACAACACAATGATACAAATATATATAAAATTCAAACAATGGTATGATACAGATAAAGCTTAAAACATCAATATGAAATAACTTGAAAGTGCAGTATGATATAGATAAATCTTAAAACAACAATATGAAATATCTTGAAAGCCCAGTATGATATAGATAAATCTTAAAACAACAATATGAAATAATTTGAAAGAGCAATATGATATAGGAAAGTGTTTGAAATATTTTTATCATATTGTTGTTTCAAGTTATGTAAATGTTTCATAATGTTGTTTTAGAAATGGTTACCATATATTTTACAATAATTGAAGAACAAACAAAGCATACATCTATATATCAAATTATCCGTCTATCTATATATCTAAATTAGCTATATCTATCTATATTTTTTGAGCTTTTACATTCATACTGTTATAGGAAAGGGTTTGAAATATTACTATCATACTATTGTTTCAAGTTATGTTGAGTCAGATATATAGATAGATATAGTTGAGAGGTTTTCATATAGTTGAGTCATATATATATATATATATATATATATAGTTTAGAGGTTTTCATATAGTTGAGTTTTATATATATATATATATATATATATATATATATATATATATATATATATATATATATATATATATATATATATATATATATATATATATATATATATATATCTTACTCAACTATATGAAAACCTCTCAACTATATCTATCTATATATCTGACTCAACATCTATATATCTATCTATATATTTGACTATATCTATATATCAAATTATCCATCTATCTATATATCTAACTTAGCTATATCTATCTATATTTTTTGAGCTTTTACATTCATACTCTTACAGGAAAGGGTTTGAAATATTACTATCATACTATTGTTTCAAGTTATGTAAATGTTTCATAATGCTGTTTTAGATATGGTTACCATACATGTTACAGTAATTGAAGAACAAACAAAGCATACATCTAATTAAGTTGAATATAAATGAAGAAAGGTATAGTAAACTTATGTATCTATCTATCTCTGCAATATATATAGATTGAAAGGAGTCCTATGTTAATAGAAATGATCCCTTCTTTTGTAATAAGAGTGAGAGTAATTGAAGAAAAAAGTAACCATGCATCTAATTGAGTTGATTGCAAATGATCAAGGGTGTGTGTGCAATGAAACAAAAAAAAATGGTATACTATCACATCCCTAATTCTAGCTCTTACAGTTAAAAGAATGATACAAACTTAAATAGAAAATTAATAATATAAAAGTGATTGTAATTGAAGAAGAAACTAACCATGCATCTTATTTAGTTGTTGGCAGATGATCAAGGGTGTGTGTGCAATGAAACAAAAAATGCATGTTATACTATCATATCCCCAATTCTAACTCTTACAAAAAAAAGAATGATACAAACTGAAACAATAAATTCATACATGTAAGAGTGAGAGTAATTGAAGAACCAACTGATATAGCATTATGATACTCATGTATAATTGTTCTCATGATTGGAGTTTTCATGAAGCTAAATCAAGACTAAGTGAATGGTGTGCATGCCGAGGTGGTAGACACTAAGACCCATGGTGGTAGAATGTTGGGAAGTTAATATGCATTAACTAGTAGAAACAGACCCAGTGCTAGCATGGCACCAACCCATGAAGATAATACACATGTCCAATATCAGTCGATGACACATTTTACTACTCAAAAACTCAAATGTCAAGAGATAGATATACATTGCAAAGATAGATAAATGCATAAGTTTAATAAAAATGAACAAGGCTATAGGAAACATATGTATCTATGTATCTCTGTAATATATATATATTCTTATGCATTCATGTATGATTTCGTTACTTTCAAATGCCTTGTCCATTTACATTTAAATGAATCAAAATTGTTGTGTCATAGCTCATGTTTATTCTATCACATTCTAAACCTCCGAGACAACCCCAACCAAATATCGACCACTCTCCCTTAAAGCTAACTATGTTATGTTTATATACCTTCAAATTGCAGTATGGTACAAATATTTCCAACCCTTTCCAATACAACATTACGATATATATATTTGTAATGCTGTATTGGAAAGGATTAGAAATATTTGTACCATACTATAGTTTGAAGGTATATAAACATAACACAGTTAGCTTTAAGGGAGAGGGGTCGATATTTGGTTGGGGTTGTCTCAAAGGTATAGAATGTGAGAACATAAACATGGGCTATGAAACAACAATTTTGATTCATTTAAATTTAAATGGACAAGGCATTTGAAAGTAATGAAATCATATATGAATGCATAAGAAATACTAAAGGTAGGTTTGAGTCTTACTGTAAAAGCTGAAGGATGAGACTACATCATTTTGGAGGAGATCATTGTCAATTAGTTGTATCAAGCAAAAAAATAAGATATTTGAATTTGTGAATAAATAGCTTGCACCGCATAATTGAGCATTGCTTGTATAAATAAATAGGTTGATAGAATTTTAATTGGTAGCAAGTGAAGAATTTTGAATTATGTCTATACATATGTATATACATATGCATATGCATATATACAATATGCACATGCATATGCATAATGCATTATTATTGATGCAGGGGCATCTTGTCTCTCACAATTTTAGTTTTATTTTGTTTTTAACATTTTGGTTTGTTGGTGAATAAAGTAGGTTTTCTTCCTTCCTACATTTTTGGTGTAGGCTCCTATTGCTCATGTCATCTTTTGTCCTAGGAAGTGTTACTTGGCTTTCTTTATCCTCTTATCGACCACTTCTTATCTTTTCAATTATGTTTTTAGAGGGAAATCGTCGCTTTCTATTTTTCTCTAGTTTTTATTGATTAAAGACTCAAAATAGTGGAGGACCTAGCTGGCAAGGCAAATTGAGGATTTGTTCTAAATTTTTCTTCCTTCTTTATGAGTGGCCAGAATTAGAAACATCATTTAATCTTCTTTTTAAATCTTTGTAACTGATGGTAGTCATGCTGCATTTGTGGTGGTCTGTATTTTCTCTCTCTGGTGACTCCATTTCTTTATGGTGATGACAATGGTTTATGGTCCTTCCTCTGTAGAACGCATTCTCCATGATGATGGTTGTGGGCATCATGGGTCTTTCTTGGCACGTACATAAATCATTCATTGCTGATGCTACATTCTTATGGACGGCTCCTTTCATTATGTCGAGGGTTGAGAAAAGAGACAGAACAATAGCAAGAAGATTACTTGGTTGAAGGTCGATGGTCTTAGAGAGAGGCTGATCATTGGAGAAATAGGAGGAGGCTAGTTTGAAGGAAAAACATAATGATATTTTGTGTAGGCCGATAGTTTGAAAATAAAAAAAGATTAGGTTTTGGCATATTTTGTTTATTCTGAATTCTGCATAATAGAGGCCGATTGTTGTCTAATTTCTGGCTTTGTATTGGGAAGTAATATGAAATAATAAATTGTATCTCATTTCCATTATAATTTCCTATTGATTCCATATTCTTTCTCCTTTCATTTTCCTACCTTGAACTTTGTGTTGATTTCTAAGTAGATTTTGTGAAGTGATTGGCAAGGCTGTGCCATCAGTTTGGTATTAGAGCTAGGTTGGGTTGAGACTAGTCATTCAAGGTGGTCAATATTCCTCTGAGAAGCATGGGCATGGATAGAGGCCAAGGTAGAGGCCGAAGGGACCATGGTGACCCTAATTTGATGCAGACTTTGATTGAGAGGATGGATGCTCTTGAGAGAGCACAGAGGAGAGGAAACCCTAATATTGAAGATTTAAGTGATGAGGAAGAAGAACCATAGAGAGAAGAAAATGAGGAAAGATAGGCAGACCCAGGAGATGAATTTGGTGAAAGGCTGATAAGGTCAGTCATGAATTTGGGATTTGAACTCAAGATCGATGTGCCTACTTATGTTGGAAACCTTAATGGTGAAGAACTAATTGACTGGATAAATGATTTGGATAAATATTTTGAGTATGAAGGGGTAGAAAAAGAGAAAAGAGTAAAATTTGCTTGTACGGGATTGAGAGGTCATGCCACTATGTGGTGGGACTTTGTCCAAACTGAAAGATGAAAGATAAATAAGGAAAAGATTAACTCATGGGATAGGATGGTGGCCAAGTTGAAGGTTAAATTTTTGCCTAGTGACTATCAGGCTAATCTCTTTAAGAGATTACAAAATTTGAAGCAAAAAGAGATGTCTATGAAAGATTACACAAAAGAGTTTTACAAGCTTATAATCAGATCTGGGCATGTTGAAGAAGATGTGGAGAAGATAGCCCATTATGTGAATGGTCTAAGATATAGTCTACAAGATGAGATGAGTCTTTTGTCTCCTAGAAGCTTGGAAGAGGCTTACCAACTTGCCTTAAAGGCATAGGAGAAGCTACAAAGAAAGCAAAGTTAGCAAGAGAAGAAGAGAGGAAGGGGACAACAATTTGATAGAGAACAACAACATCATCAAAATGAAGAGGTTGGAAGTTCAAGTGGAATAGTCAACAATGAGAGAGGTGGTTTTCAAAATAGAGGAGAAAGATCTTATGGAAGAGGTGGCTCACAAGGTAGAGGAAGAGGATTTGTTAGAAAATGTTACAAGTGCAATCAATATGGACACACGAGTTGGGACTGTACTAAATCATCACAAGTAGGACACTCAAAATTTGAAAGAAGCAGTCAAGTTGTTCAGGCTAATCAAGAAAGTGTGGGATCTCCAGTACATCACAAGGATGGAGCAGAATCAGGAGAATCCTTGATGCTTAAGAGAACATTGTTAAAGCCACAGAAGGAAAGTCAAGAACCAATTCAAAGGAGAATACTATTCAGAACAAAGTGTAAGTCACATGGTAAATGTTGTAAGCTCATTATAGATAGTGGTAGTACTAACAATATTGTTTCCATTGAAATGGTAGAGAAGCTAAATCTTAAAAGGATCAAACACCCAACTCCATATAAGGTGATGAGAGCCATTTATGTCCCATTTTATGCCATATTTTAGCATATTTTATACGCCTTTATACCCATTCCCACATTCCATTTTCATTCCATATCATTACCATTTCACCATTTAATGTTGCATATGATTATATATATAAGTGGTATTTAATATAGTTTTGAAATTAAATTATGAAAATTAATTATTGATTGTCTTTATTAATATGCATTGTTATTGAATCCTTGAAGTATATAGCCTGCAATATGCAATCATCCTATCATGTTCTATATAGACCTTCATGTCACTTTCTAGTCAGGAATTGTTGTGTATTACTTTGGGACTAGCAAGTTATTCATGTAATCATTTCAAAGGATGATGTCAGCTTCCAAAGTGGCATTAGTTACCTCTTCAATATTGACTATGTATGGCATCTAGATAAGCACAAGAACTTGTGAGATTATTAATAAATAAATCTAAGTGAAGATGCATTTTCTCAGTTGTTACATGCCACGTCAGTACATAGTATGATCTATCCAATTTTTCCAGCCACGTCACATGGTATTTTCAATAGCTAATTAAGGCAAAGATTAGGCGATAAAGATACATTTGTTTGCAGTTGAGGAGGAAACCAAACATCTTCTATTTTTAGTGTTTTTTATAACAAGACAGTATTTAATTCGTAGGCCGCAAAGAATAGAGTAGTCTATTATCAACCAAACTTCCACATGTTCCATTCTTGGTGGTTGAAACAAACTAGGAAAGGAAACCTATGATGGAGTTGCTGATTTGATGGGTAAAATCATTGTGGAACTGTTGATTCATTGAGGAACTCATGGTGGAGAAAACAATAGCGAAATGCATTCTATCTATGCCCACTGTTATAACAGATCAATTTTTGATTTGTGGCCAGTTCTCAAATATTTTAGTTTGTTGAAAAAATCTACTTAATTTAATATTACTTTAGTTATTTACTGCTATAAATTGGGCATATATAAGAAGCGTAGGGCAGAAACAAAGAAAAAATGATGTATCATTTTTATAAATAAATAAAATTCTTCTCATGATCAAAACTGTGTAAGAGAAACACTATTTCTTTCATCATTTGGAAAACTAAGGAGTCAAGGCCCACTGCTCAAAATGCTAGTGATTTCTACAATTTATTGTTTTAGTAATGAGTGCTTGATTCTTTTCCCATAGCATAATGTTTCATTTTGAATTAGTGGTTGAGTGTGATTATCATTGCGTTATTACTGTTCCAATCTGATTAAGCATTGTTACTATTAAGTGAGATGGTTAAATAATTTATTAATATTTTGTTGAGTTCTCAGTCATTTAACTGAAATAATGTAGACTATGAAACTGCAATCTGGAATTTACACATAGGGATTTGTTATTTTTACTGCGTAGATTGCTAACAATTTCTGTCACATTTCTGCCAAAAAGATAGAATAGGGAAGTCAAATTAGATTTGCATTTAGGAAACTCTTGTGTGTTCTAGTTGCATTTTATCCCCACTTAACTTATTATTTTCCTCCCTTAGGTATACTGCCACAACACCTTTCACAAGATTACGATCCCTGAATTGACACTTAGACCAAAACAAATCTAATTACTAAACATTATATCATTTTTATTCTTTGCCCTAGTTTTGGCCTATCATAAGGTAACTTGGTTACAAAAAGGCCATCAAATATTGGTTAGTGAGCAGGCCTATGTTGATTTTCAGATTGGTAGTTATAAGGATTATGTTTTGTGTATTATAATGCCCATGGATGTGTGCCATGTTTTGCTTGGAAGACTGTGGCAATTTGACAAAAATTAAGTCCATGATGGAAAGGAGAATACATATACCATTATGAAGGATGGAGAGAAGCATACTTTGCTGCCCATAAAGGAGAGAGAAGAGGACAACATCAATAACAGTCAGGTAATGATGGTAAATGGTAAAGAATTTTTGAAAGATTTGAAGAATGAGGAAATTGGTTTTGCTTTGGTTCCTAAACCAAAATGTGTAATGAATTCTACAAAGCTGGATGATTTTCCTATTGAGATACAAGATATGTTGAATGAGAATATGGATATTGTTGCCAATGATTTGCCTAATGAATTGCCTCCTATTAGAAGCATAAGTCATCATATGGATTTAATTCCGAGTGCTAGCCTTCCTAATAAAGTTGTATACAGATCAACACCTATGGAGAGTGAAGAGATAAGGAAGCAAGTTGGGGAACTTTTGGAGAAAGGTTTGATAAGGGAAAGTCTAAGCCCATGTGCTGTTCCTGCAGTGTTGGTGCCAAAGAAAGGGGGAGAGTGGCGTATGTGTATTGGTTCAAGGGCAATAAATAAAATCACAATAAGATATAGATTCCCCATACCTAGGATTGAAGATTTAATGGATTGTTTGAGTGGGTCAATGTATTTTTCTAAGATAGATTTGAAAATTGGTTATCATCAAATAAGAACCAAACTAGGGGATGAGTGGAAAACTATTTTTAAGACTAGTGATGGGTTGTATGAATGACTGGTTATGCCTTTTGGGTTATCTAATGCTCCCAGTACTTTTATGAGGTTAATGAATGAGGTTTTGAAACCATTTATTGGTAAATTTGTGGTTGTGTATTTGGATGACATTTTGGTGTTTAGTAGGGTAAAAGAGGAGCATCTTGAGCATTTGAGGTAGGTTATGAAGAGACTACATGAAGATAAGTTGCAGATTAATTTGAAGAAGTGTGTGTTTTTGTAGACTGAACTTGTTTAGTTAGGCTTTGTGGTGTCAAAGGATGGATTGAAGATGGATAAGGAGAAGGTTTAGGCTATACTTGATTGGCCATCACCAAGGAGTATTATGGAAGTAAGAAGTTTTCATGGTCTTTCTAGTTTCTACAGAAAGTTTATAAGAAATTTTAGTCATGTTGTAGCACCTATATTGGAGACTATTAAAGGAAGCAAAATACCATTTGTGTGGACTAAAGAGGTTGAAGAAAATTTTAGATTTCTGAGAAAAAAAGGTGAGTGAACAACCCATACTTGCTTTGCCAGATTTTGATAAAGTGTTTCAAGTAGAATGTGATGCTTCAATCCCTCAAGAAATGGAGAGATTATCTTTTTCCCAAGGAATTCATTGTGTACACTGATAATCATGCTTTGCAATTTATTAATAGCCAGCACAAATTGAATCAGAGGCATACTAAATGGGTTGAGTATATTCAGAGTTTTAATTTTGTTTTGAAGCATAAAAGTGGTCAAATGAATAAGGTTGCTGATGCTTTAAGTAGAAAGAATTTGTTGTTATGTGAGATAAGGACTAACAGTGTGGCATTTGAAAGTTTGAAAGAGTTGTATGTAGAAGATACAGATTTTGGAGAAGCATTTGCAGCTTGCAATGATCCTGTTTATAGGAATAAAGAGCCATGAAATGATTATATGATACAAGAGGGTTTATTGTTTAATGAAAAATAAGTTGTGTATTCCTCATGGCTCCTCGAGAGATAATTTGTTGAAGGAAAAACATAGTGGCAGTCTTGCTGGTCACTTTGGACATGATAAGACTTTTTAGCAGTTGAGCACTCATTATTATTGGCCAAGGATGAAGGTAGATGTGAGAAGATATGTGGAAAGGTGCAGAATTTGTCAACATGCTAAAGGAAGAAGTCAAAATCTTGGACTATATTAGCCATTGCCAGTTCCAACTAGGCCTTGGGATTTTGTGAGTATGGACTTTGTTTTGGGTTTACCTCATACTCAAAGGGGTAATGATTCAATGTTTGTTGTAGTTGATAGATTTTTAAAAATGGTGCATTTTATACCATGTAGGAAGACTAGTGATGTAACTAACATTGCAAATTTGTTCTTTAAAGAAGTTGTAAGGCTACATGGTATACCAAGGAGTATTATTTCTGATAGGGATACAAAATTTGTGGGTCATTTCTAAAGGACTCTATGGAAGACGTTGGGCACAAATCTAAATTTTAGCTCTGCATATCATCCCCAAATGGATGGACAGACCGAGGTTGTCAATAGAAGCCTTGGAAATTTGTTGAGATGTCTTGTTGGTAAGTCAACTGGTAGTTGGGAACTTATGTTAGCACAAGATGAATTTGCTTCTAATGATTCCCTAAACAAAAGCATAGGTTTCAGCCATTTTTATGTGGTTTATGGTATGCATCCAAGAGGTGTGTTTGAGCTTTGTGATCTTGCTAGAATGGAGAAAAGAAGTGTAGATGGGGAAGAGTTTGCTCAAGTCATTCATGACATTCAAGAGAAGGTGATGAATAACATTGAAGATAGCAATCTTCAGTACAAAAGGTATGCTAATTTGAAGAAAGAGAGCTATAGTTCCAAGTTGGAGATCTTGTATTGGTACATCTCTAAAGGGAGAGATTTCCTACAAGGACATACAATGATGCAGAGGCATCCACACTATAACCTTCGCATACAGCATGGATGTCTGCAGCCCATCATCATCATCATATTCATCCTCATCATCATCATATTTGACTTCACTGTTAGCATCATCATCATATTGCATCTGCCGACCGATATCCTCCTGCAGACAAGCCTTCGCACTTTCGCCTGTCAACAGCATCACCTTATGCGTTTATCGACAACATCATCATATTCGGCAGCATCATCATGTTTGACCAGCGCGAACATCCTTCTGACGTCCACTGTTCACTTCAGCGACAACCTCCACCTTCATTACCTTCAACATCATGATATTCGACACCACCTTCGTCAGCAGGATATCAAATATCCGGTTGCTCCAAATATCCTGATGATGACCACTTCAGCACCTTCCCTTCGATGCTCCGATAGCCGACGACACAAGCTTCAGCATCATGATATTCAACATCATGATAATCAACAGGATAACGAACATCTGGTTCCTTCCATTTATCCTGATGATGACAAACCTTAACTCCTCGCACCGTTCACTCGATGCTGACGTCACCCGATATCCTGATGACGTAGATCCTGATGACGATGACGTCACCCGCAGCTGCTCAATATCCTGCTGCTCTAAAATATCCTGATGACGTATATCATGATGATGATGACGTCATATCCTGCTGTTGGCCAAACTTAGTTTTTCTTCAGCCCGCGATCAACCCGATCTTCAACCTGTTGCCGATACGCTCCTCCTCGGCCCTCCTGATGATGATCACCCCGACGCACTTACACTTCATGCACTCGAAAGCATCATGTTCATCTTCACTTATCCGGATGACGATACTCAATGCGACTGCAGGATATTTGCAGAAATATCCTGATGATGCCGTCTTCACGAACTTCCAACCTTAGGCGGATTTTCACTGTTCTGATCCGCCGAACCTCCTGGGATGACTCGATCCACTTCCAGGGTGATCTTTACACTTTGTCAGCTCGACCTAGCACATGAGGATGCTAGGCTTCTCAACACCTCTCGACCGCGATCCTGCACTCCTGCATGCGAACAAACAGAAAACACAAACTACCTCCTAACCTATTGTACATAACCATTCCACCGATCAGACGAATCAATCGGTGGAATGGATCAGCATGTCCATAGAACCACCAGATCTGCAAATCGATTAAACTATGGAATCCAACCAGAGAAAGAACACAAACAGGATCTGTTTATTGATTTCAAAATGCAATACAATATGATGTTTCTCACATAGCACACTCCAACTCCTCTGCTCAATGCAATACTATGATCGATCGATGATCTGCAATCAACCGATCCGCCTGTTTTAAATAGATTTGCTTTCGAGTACTACCGACCCGACTCCAAGCGGCTGGGAACTCTCCAGGCGGCTGGGAGATCCAACCGGACCCTACAGCATGACAGCTGTTCTAACCAACTAACTAAAAATAGCAAAAGCATGGTCAGCATGATCTTATCATGATCAGCATGACCTTATTACATGCGTTTGGTCTTAACAGACCTTCTTGGAAACATAAACAAGACCTAAAACAACTAACTGCCTTATCAAGACCAGCTGTTAGGTAGGTGCCTCTGCACCATACTCCCCAACAGAAAAGAACTCATGTCCCATGAGTTTAGTATGTGGAAGTCCTCCACCTTTACATTTTGCCTTAGCAATATGCTGAACTGTTCCAGCCTTGTCTGCTGCTGTCTCTAGGCTGCTCCAAGTCTTCTGAACTGTAACCTACTTTCTGGCAAGTAAATCCTCATGCCTGTTGATGTAGGCCTTTCTTAGGTTGTCTCTGTGTTTGACCAGAACCTCTGTCTGAACTACCTCGTGAACTTCTGAAATGTTCAATTCTAGCTTCCTGTCAACTGTTATAGGACAAGCAATAGTCCCAACTATGACAACATCCTTGTCATTCTTCTGAACTGGTTGCTGTGTGCAAACCTGTTTGTGCACCTGCTGCTGACCTCTGTCAGTCACAACTGAAACTGTCTTCAGCTTGTTGTCTGTAACAACTCCTTTCCCTGCAGTGTCCTGAACTGCCTTTATGCCTGCTCCTCTAGGCATCTGCACATACTCCTTCTTTCCCATTAAAATGACTTGGGCTGCCTTCTGTACTGCAGCTTTTGCCTGCAATGGCATCAACTTAATAATCTTCCCATCCTTCTTGATGGTGTAGGTATTAGCATACCCATCATACAGTACCCTTCTGTCAAATTGCCATGGTCTACCCAACAGTAGGTGACAACATTCCATGGGCAAAATATCACACAAAATTCTATCATGATATGCTCCAATCTGAAAATCCACATATGCCTATTCAGAGACAAAAAGTGATTGACTATCACTCACCCAAGATGCCTTGTAAGGGTGTGGATGTGGAATCCTTTCCAAATTCAGTTTATTCACCATTTCCTGAGATACCATGTTGTCTGTTGAACCAGTATCAATGACAACCTTACATACCTTACCTTTGCTCTTGCATGAGGTCCTGAAAAGAGCTCTTCTTTGCATCAGATCCTTTGATGCCTGCAAACTAATTCTCCTGAGCATCAATGATTCTCCACTCTCTGGGTATGCATGATTATCAGGCTCCTTATCCTTGTGATAAGTGTTTGAACTCTGTGCACTTTGCTCTACTGTCTCTTCTTGTACAAGTTGTACTCTCTTGTCACTAGTTCTATCATTTCTGGATGATGAACCTTTGTTTTCTGGACATTTGAAGGATGGATGACCAAACTCTCCACAGGTGTAACATTTTCCTGAAAATGTAGTAGAACCTCTACCACCTCCAAATCTTCCTCTATTACCTTTCCATCCACCCCTGAAATCAGACTGTCCCTGTCCTTTACCAGTGTCTTCCTGACCCTCATTGGTTTGCTTTTGTGTAGGGGCTGCTCCTCTTCCCCTATGGTTTCCTCTTCCTCTCATGGACTTATCATGCCCTCTATTCATCTTTTCTTCAATCCTGATTGCCATTTGATAACAATCCTCCACATTCTTAGGGTTAGCTAAAACTAACTCATCCTATATGTTAAATCTCAAACCAGCCAAGTACCTAGCCACCTTTTCTACCTCATTCTCATGATGACCAGATCTCATACTCAACTTATAAAACTCTTCTGTATATGCCTTGACATCCCTTTCTTTCTGCTTTAAAAATTGCAGCTTCTTAAACATCTGGATTTCATAATCCCTTGGCAAGAATTTACCTTTGATCCTTGCTACCATCTTATCCCATGAAGTGATCTTTGACTTCCCTTGTTTCCTTCTCTCAGACTGTACATAATCCCACCATACCAAAGCATGACCTCCTAACTTGGTCTTTGCAATCTTTACCTTCTGATCCTCAGCAACATCTTCACATTCAAAGTGATTATCCAGTGCAGCAATCCAATCCAGCAACTCATCTTCATTCAAGCTTCCAGTATACTTGGTAACATCAACCTTTACCTTAGGTTTTTCACTCTGTACTGCCTTTAACAGTTTTACAAATTTCTGGTCTTCAGCATCCAGATCTTCAGCTACCTCTTCATACTCTTCAACAGTATCTTCATCTTCTTCAGACTCACTGTCTGCCACTTCCCTCTTTTTGTTCTTTTCCAGGGCTGTAAGCCTGGCTTGAAGTGCTTCAGCAAGCTCCTTCATCTTCCTCATCTCTCTGGCATGTTTCTCCTTCATCTCCTGCAATTCCCTTGCAGTCCCACTACCTTTAGGAGGCATTTTGTCAACCTCTCAATCAACACACAACACATAATAAACTCTACCTCTACCCTTTCGGTGACAGAATCAACACACAACAGCCCAGACCTTTTGCTGAGCTCTGATACCACTATGATGCAGAGGCATCCACACTATAACCTTCGCATACAGCATGGATGTCTGCAGCCCATCATCATCATCATATTCATCCTCATCATCATCATATTTGACTTCACTGTCAGCATCATCATCATATTGCATCTACCGACCGATATCCTCCTGCAGACAAGCCTTCGCACTTTCGCCTGTCAACAGCATCACCTTATGCGTTTATCGACAACATCATCATATTCGGCAGCATCATCATGTTCGACCAGCGCGAACATCCTCCTGACGTCCACTGTTCACTTCAGCGACAACCTCCACCTTCATTACCTTCAACATCATGATATTCGACACCACCTTCGTCAGCAGGATATCAAATATCCGGTTGCTCCAAATATCCTGATGACGACCACTTCAGCACCTTCCCTTCAATGCTCCGATAGCCGACGACACAAGCTTCAACATCATGATATTCAACATCATGATAATCAACAGGATAACGAACATCCGGTTCCTTCCATTTATCCTGATGATGACAAACCTTAACTCCTCGCACCGTTCACTCGATGCTGACGTCACCCGATATCCTGATGACGTAGATCCTGATGACGATGACGTCACCCGCAGCTGCTCAATATCCTGCTGCTCTGAAATATCCTGATGACGTATATCATGATGATGATGACGTCATATCCTGCTGTTGGCCAAACTTAGTTTTTCTTCGGCCCGCGATCAACCCGATCTTCAACCTGTTGCCGATACGCTCCTCCTCGGCCCTCCTGATGATGATCACCCCGACGCACTTACACTTCATGCACTCAAAAGCATCATGTTCATCTTCACTTATCCGGATGACGATACTCAATGCGACTGCAGGATATTTGCAGAAATATCCTGATGATGCCGTCTTCACGAACTTCCAACCTTAGGCGGATTTTCACTGTTCTGATCCGCCGAACCTCCTGGGATGACTCGATCCACTTCCAGGGTGATCTTCACACTTTGTCAGCTCGACCTAGCACATGAGGATGCTAGGCTTCTCAACACCTCTCGACCGCGATCCTGCACTCCTGCATGCGAACAAACAGAAAACACAAACTACCTCCTAACCTACTGTACATAACCATTCCACCGATCAGACGAATCAACCGGTGGAATGGATCAGCATGTCCATAGAACCACCAGATCTGCAAATCGATTAAACTATGGAATCCAACCAGAGAAAGAACACAAACATGATCTGTTTATTGATTTCAAAATGCAATACAATATGATGTTTCTCACACAGCACACTCCAACTCCTCTGCTCAATGCAATACTATGATCGATCGATGATCTACAATCAACCGATCCGCCTGCTTAAATAGATTTGCCTTCGAGTACTACCGACCTGACTCCAAGCGGCTGGGAACTCTCCAGGCGGCTGGGAGATCCAACCGGACCCTACAGCATGACAGCTGTTCTAACCAACTAACTAAAAATAGCAAAAGCATGGTCAGCATGATCTTATCACGATCAGCATGACCTTATTACATGCGTTTGGTCTTAACAGACCTTCTTGGAAACATAAACAAGACCTAAAACAACTAACTGCCTTATCAAGACCAGCTGTTAGGTAGGTGCCTCTGCACCATACAATAAACTTCAGATGAAAAAGATTGGTCCTTGCAAAATACTAAGGAAATTTTAAACCAATTCTTATGAGATATCACTACCTAAAGAGTTAAATATATCTCCCATTTTAAATGTTGCAGATTTATATCCATACAAAGGAGATTCAAAGGTAGATGAAGTTGAAGTAGCTGATTCATCTCATGAACAAAAAATTGGGATAGCCATTGTTCCACAACAAATAGAATGCATTCTAGATCAACAAGTGCTGAAGAAGACCCATAAGAGAATATTTTAAGTATCTTGTCACGTGGTGCAACCATCCCATTGAAGATGCATTATGGCTTACTGAGGAAGAGATCATTAAGATGGGTCCTTCAGTTATAGACCTCATGAGCCAGAGCTCATGATTTCTTTCTGCCTAGGAGTTTGATGCAGGGGCATCTTGTCTCTCACAATTTTAGTTTTATTTTATTTTTAACATTTTGGTTTATTGGTGAATAAAGCAGGTTTTCTTCCTTCCTGCATTTTTGGTGTAGGCCCATGTCGTTCTTGTCACCTTTTGTGCCAGGATAGTTTTGCTTTTCTTTATTTATCCTCTTATCGACCGTTTCTTATCTTTTAAATTTTTCTTTTAGAGGGAGATCACGGCTTGCTATTTTTCTCCCATTTTTATTGACTAAAGCCTCAAAATAGTGGAGGACCCAGCTAGCAAGGCAAATTGAGGATTTGTTCTAAAGTTTCCTTCCTTCTTATGGGTGGCCAAAATTAAAAACAACATTTAATCTTCTTTTCAAATCTTTGTAGCTGATGGTAGTCATGTTGCATTTGTGGTGGTCTATATTTTCTCTCTGGCGACTCCATTTCTTTATAGTGGCAGCAGTGGTTTATGGTCCTTCCTCTGTAGAATGCATTCTCCATGATGCTAGTTGTGGACATTGTGGGTCTTTTCGTGGTACATACAGAAAGCATTCATTGTTGATGCTACATTCTTATGGACAATTCCTTTCATTATGTTGACGGCTGAGAAAAGAGACAGAATGATAGAAAGAAGATTGCTTGGATGAAGGCCGACGGTCTGAGAGAGAGGATGATCATTGGAGAAATAAGAGGAGGCTAGTTTGAAGGTAAAATAGAATGATATTTTGTGTGGGTCGATAGTTTGAAAAAAAAAGATTGGGTTTTGGTATATTTTGTTTATTCTGAATTCTGCATAATAGAGGTTGATTGTTGGTCAATTTCTGGCTTTGTATTGGATAGTAATATGAAATAATAAATTGTATCTCATTTCTATTATAATTTCCTGTTGATTCCATATTCTTTCTCCTATCATTTTCCTACCTTGAACTTTGTGTTGATTTCTGAGTAGAGTTTGTGAAGTGACTGGCAAGGCTGTGCCATCAATTATGCATAATGCATATGCATATCATATATACATAATGTATTAAGCATATGCATATGCATTATGATATTAATATGCATTTATGCATATATATATATATATATAATGCATATGCATATGCATAATTCAAAATTATGTATATTCAAAATTATCCACTTGCTACCAATCACAAATTCTATAATGCAATATGCATATGCATATGCTACCTAAAAATATGCATAATGCATTTACATATTCATATGTTGCATATGCATTATGATAGGCATATGCATATACATGTGTATACATATATATACATGTGAGAGCAATTGAAGAACAAAGTAACCATGCATCTAATTGAGTTGATTACAAATGATCAAGGGTGTGTGTGCAATGAACAAAAAATGCATGGTATACTATCACATCCCCAATTCTAACTCATACAATTAAAAGAATGATACAAAATGAAACAAAAAATTCATACACGTAAGAGTGATTATAATTGAAGAACAAACTAACCATGCATCTTATTGAGTTGTTTGCAAATGATCAAGGGTGTGTGTGCACTGAAACAAAAAATGCATGTTATACTATCACATCCCCAATTCTAACTCTTACAAATCAAAGAATGATACAAACTGAAACAACAAATTCATACATGTATGAGCGAGTCTAATTAAAGACCATACTAACCATGCATTTAATTGAGTTGATTGCAAAAGATCAAGGGTGTGTGTGGAATGAAACAGAAAATGCATGTTATTCTATCACATCCCCAATTCTAACTCTTACAAATCAAAGAATGATACAAACTGAAACAACTAATTTAGACATCTATGATACATCATGATTTTTAAGAAGAACTCAAAACAACCAACTGATACAACATTATGATACTCATATATAACTTCAAGTAGAATTATGATACTCATATATAACTTAAAACAACATTATGATTCTGCAAGTTGCATACTTATATTGACAATATTGGAACATTATCATACAGTCCATAGTTGAGGGTTCCATGGACCTATCTTTTGGTAGAATGTATGTATGTATGTATGATTGGTTTCCATACATACATATATACATCATAGTAAAATAATGTATGTATGTTACATATGAATGCCATATGTATGGGTACGTGTATGACCTACATACATATGAACTGCCATATGTATGTATGTATGTATAGTATACACACATACATACATATTATGGTTTATATATATGTATGTATCAATAATATGTATGTATGTGTGTATACTATACATACATACATGCATATGGCAGTTCATACAAATGTATGTATGTGTATATGAACTCCCATATGTATGTATGTATGTATGCATGCATGCATGCATGCATGTATGTATGTATGCATGCATGCATGCATGTATGTATGTATAGTAGACACACTTGCATGCATACATACATACATATTAAATTATGTATGTACATGTGTGTATATGATACATACATAATATTATAATGTTTATTAATATATTTGTAGATTAGATAATGCAAAATGAGGGAAAACACCAAATCAAATGCAATAAAACAAGAGATTATACCTCACATACACAACCTAATCCCATCAAGGGAAAGAAGGAACCTTTGCACCCAAAAGAAGCTCCCAAGACTAAGATGATCCCTAGACTTTAGATCCAAATGTGAAATGCTCTTCAATTGTGCAACTCACTATTAACTCAAAGGTGATTTTGGCATGGTAACTTTGCATGAAAATGGATGATGAAAATGACTTGTGAGAGGTTGTATTTATAGACTTTTTTGGAGGGATTGTGATCCAAGGGGGAGATTGAATGGAGAGATCAATGGTGGAGGATGAAAGTGATGTGGAGGGCCTAGATTTGATCTTGGAAGATGGAGGGCTAGGATTAAAAGTAAATCTTTTATTCATTTTTGGGAAAGGGGTGAATAAATGAGGTTGGGTGAGATGGATTATTTGTGAATTAAAAATTCACATGGGGAAGGGTTAAAATGAATTAAAAATTCATTTGGGGGAAGAGTGGACATTTATGAATTATGACATGTGTAAGAGGAGTAAATGTGATGTGTGATTTATTTGAATTTAAATTTGGGAATGTGGAGAGGAAGTGCTAATGAGTGGTTTGAGTCACTTAATTAGGTGATTATCCTAATTAATGTGGCTGGAATAAATTAGTAGATGGATTAGAGGGGGGATAAGATTAATTAACTAGTGATTTAGTTAATTAATCCTAAGGCTAGGATGAGGTAGGCTAGAGTAGGCAATTAAATAATAGCTATTTAATTGTCTAGGATAGGGGTAGGCTAATTAGTAGGCTGGATTAATTAGTTAACATGGTTTTAACTAATTAATTGGATTTAGGAAAAATGGGGGAATTGATTAATAAATTTTGCATATTTATTAAATCAATTGGCTAAGGTTTGGGACTATTGAATTAATAAAATTAATTCAATTTTGGGGATAAAATGGTGTGGATTTAGAAAATGAAAGGGGTGATTAATTAAATAAAATTTAATTAATTGGTTGGAAAGGGAATTGGTAAGTTTAGGGATGTCGGGAGTCAGTTTGGTGGTCAAGACATTTTTAGGTGTCTACATTTGCCCCTCTTTGACATGGCGTCAGGACCTAGGAGGGAAGTGGCGTTAGGTCGAAGAAAAATATGCCCCTGCTGCTGGGAAAGAATGAGATGGATAGGGGATGCCCCCTTGAGAGGTTAGCGGGAATATGAAAATTTTGCAGGTAAGCTCTCGAAAGGATGCGACAGAAGTGACAGTGGGAGAGGTGATGGAAAAAGAAGATGGTGGAAGGAAAAACAGAGGAAAAAGGTTGAGATCTGCACCCTGGAGGGAAAGGAAGGGGTGGAGGGATGACATGGCCCACTATATTAGGAAAAGTGGGCCCCAAAGAGTGCCACATTGGCACACTTTGACCTTCTAGAAGAAAAGACAAAGGAGAGATGGCTGAGCGCAACCCACAGTTCCCGCGACTTCATCACATCTCAGAGCGATTCGAGAGGTCGGGCGGTCACCCGAGGCTGGACCCCAGGTAGGGCCTAACCTGAACTTTGTGACTTTTTATTTTACGCACATGTTTTTTTATATGTTGTGGATGTATGATATTTTTTCAAATGATGTGTGTGATTTGGTGGATGCAATTATGTTTTTGTGATATATGCATGGTGTTGTGATTTTATGGACTATATATGATGTAACTAAATATGCGGATTAACAAACATTTATTATGGATGAAAATGTATGGGATTATGTTGGTGATGTTGTAATGTAACTAAATGTTTATGAGATGTTGATATGTATGGAATGCAATGTGATGATGCTATTTTTAATATGCACCTATGATATGATGTGTAATGATATGCAGCTGAAATGAATCTACTTGTGTTTTATGCAAACTTAAATGGATTTAAAATGAACCTAAAATGAGATGCAAACGGATTAAAATGAACCTAACATGAGATGCAATCGGATTAAAATGAACCTAAAATGAGGATGCAAATGGATTAAAATGAATCTACAATGAGATGCAAATGGATTAAAATGAACCTAAAATGTGATGCAAACGGATTAAAATGAACCTAACATGAGATGCAATCGGATTAAAATGAACCTAAAATGAGATGCAAATGGATTAAAATAAATCTACAATGAGATGTAAATGGATTAAAATGAACCTAAAAGGATATGCAACTGAAATGGATGAAAAATGAACCTAAAATGATATGCAAATTGGTGGTGACATGTAGTTAAGTGATATGTGCTAAATGTAAGTATCGGTGATAGGTGGTATGCAAACTAGGTGATAGGTGAGGTAGCCTAGTCCTGATACACATGATGTTCCTTGTGTTGACCCTGAATGGTGAGACTGTGGGAGAACATGTTAGGTGTTGGGGATGATAGGGGTGAGAGCAGCTAGGGGATGGCGGGTGGGGGGATTGGAGGATGGTTAGGTCATAAGATACCACGTCATTGAGGGGGGGGGGGTTTGGTTTGGTTCAAGATGTGTTAAGTGGAGATAGGTTGGGATGATTGGGGTTAATGCGGGAGTTAGATTGGTGGGGGGGTTGGAAAGTGTCGATCAAATCTAGCCGATATGGGGATAGGTGACTGAGTGATTAGGATGATGATGTTGAGCTAGTATCAGTAGTTGCACAAATTAATTGAGAGCATTTCTTAGTTTAATGTAGCAATGTAGGATACAGTTCACAAAGGTATGAAATGACCTAGGTGATGATATATATCTGATGATTGCATGGACTAGACCCACAAACAATAGGTTGGTTTCATGCCTGCCCAATGTACTATAATCTTGTCTAGTAGAGGAAGGGGACTCATAGCAGTGAGTGTGAATAATGCATATAAGGTGTTGATACCTGTATATGTAAAATAGGACACATCATGCTAGAACCGACCTGGACTTCAAGATATGAATACTATTCTTGGAGTAATGAAACCAACCCTCAAGCATAGCATACCGAAACAATGACTATGTCCTACTCCAAGGGCTATCCGCTACGTACCATGATATAATGAGATCAAGGTAGCTTTGGGAGATTACTTGGAGTGAGACAAAAAGATAAAAATCAATAAGCAAAAAGACCAACGAAAGATACAAATAGCCTTTGTGTGCTCTTGCCAAGAGACATGATGATAGAATGATAGATTTTTGTCCATTGTGGGAAAGACGTATCCTAGGATGCAGATCTGTTTTTGATTGGAGAGTTTGTGGAAGATGGGCAAAAGAACATTCAGGCCAAATGGAAGATTATAGTTGGTATATTGCTTGATGATTTTTGCGCAAGGGACCATGTTTCAATGGTATGCGTAGCCTGCGTATCGTTTCATAGATCTAGAAAGCTCAGTGAGTGGGAACCATCCCAATGGGTGGGATGGGTGCATCTTAGATACCTGAGTACTGGAAACATCCTTCGTATTCTAGACTGCCTACATACCCTGTGTCCACAGGATCAAGGTACTTTTAAGATGCGGGTGAAATGAATATGTAGTTCTGGCAAGACTTGATGATGTGGGAATGGTTGGCGATGTGATGTGATGAGGGTTGAGGCATGTTTAGATGATTATGGTGGGATGCGAGATTGATGCATGGGGTGATTATTTTTGGATTTTCTAATTTTATGATGTTTTTGGATTTTCTGATTTTATGATGTTTTTGGATTTTCTGATTTTATGAACTATACAAAGGAGAGCTTACAAGGATCCTTGTTCCCTGGATGGGGTTGTGGGTGGGTGAGGTAGTGCGGGATGGGCGAACAAACTTGATGTTTCTGTGAGGACCACCCTTTTTACTTCTGTTGTTATGACTATTTACATTACTATTATTGTTACTTTCTATATTTGTGGGATAGCAGTTCCCGGAATTGTCAAACTATTAAACTTTATTATGATTTCGGAAAAACTAATTGGGTGATGTTTGGATAAGTTTACATTTCAGAAAAGTTAATTAGGTGATGTTGGAAAATTGTAATATGATTTCATTTATGTTAATTGGAACTATGTCATGATAATGCATGTTTATAAGTTGCTTCGGCTATGATGATTATATGTGGATACTGATCTTGTAATTTAGTGTGCAGGATTTACTAATCGAACCACAGATTTCAGAGATCATTCCACACCTTGTTATTGTTATCCCCTGTTAATCCAATCTGGTTCCATGAGGAACCAAGATCTTTCTATGTTTGATGTGATGTTGTAATGTGGTCTTTCGTATGGTCGAGTGGGTTTGGTTACCTTGTTGTAACAATATTTTATGATTTGTGTTGTAAAAAGTTTGAATTTAAATTCTTTATTTTATTTAAATCTTTGAGGCCTTTTCATGTGCTTTACCTTAACCATGGGTGTCCTGGATGGGTTAAAGTTGACCCTGGGTTATACCCCATGGGTCCAAGGACCCATTTGGCATGGGTAACCCTTGAGTAACCTCCATCTAGTCATCTTAACTTCCCCCTGAAGTTAAGTGACGAAAATTGGGGTATGGGGGGGGACATGATGGGATTGTACCAACACCCAACCCATCCCTCTTCAATCCCCAAGGTTAGAGACGACTACAAACCCATCCATTATTGAAGGATTGACTTGAAGTCACCTTCTCCATTAGTGAGATTCCCCCATGTGTAGTGGGGCCATCCATGTGAAGGAGGGAAGAAGAGGCATGGGTCACCTATCTTTTACTCCATTAACTCCTTTTATTTCTTCCATGCGTAAGAGAAATGACATGAGGAGAGGGATAAGGAGTACTCTAGGGATGGGTGAGTGACATAAGCCACTAGGACAGAATAGTGGTTTTGGGGGAGAGTGAGGAGGTGACAAGTGTCACCTCCCCATTCCTCTAAAAAAAAAGAAATTGGGTTATTTGTTTCCAATTTTGGGATGAGAGGGAGTTAGTTGAATTTTGGGGAGAGTTTAATTATTATTGTCAGAGAATAGGAAAGTTAGCTTAGAGGAGAGAAAAGAGAGAGAGGAGTTGTTGGCTAAGGTTGGAAGAGAACTCAGTGGAGCTCTGCATCAGTTTCATTCCAGGAGGGCTTTGTAAGGTTGGTTTGGTCTTTACCTTTCTTTCATATATCTGAATGTGTATGTAAAGTGTGTGAAAGATGATTATTTGTTTGTGTTTTAGATGTGTTTTCTATGGGGTTTGTTGTCGGGTTGTTTGACAGAGCTTCTCCCACTTGGGAGAAATGCTCATCAAGTTTGGGGTAGGGGAGGAGAGATCCTCCTCGGGTGCATACCTGTTTCCATCTTTTGGGATGTTGAAAGCCTTGAGGGCATGTATCTGTGACTGTATCTTTGACTTGAGAGTCAAATACAGATTTCTTAAAAGAATTTGTGATCAAACTTGGTTTGAGGCCAAGGGAAATTGTGTTGGTTAAATTATCTGTAAGGGTGACACTCTGGAGTCGAGTGTGTCCACTCTCCTACCCCTTATGAAACTCACTGTAGTTGAGTTTCCGTGTTGTGTAATTTACCACGGGTGTTTGTGTGCTTTGGGTTTCTTGTTGTCCCTGTTGTGAAGTGGAGTGCTTGAGTTACCCAGGTGTGAGTATGGTCTCCCTAGCTCGGGGGTGACCCTCTTGCGGGTCTACGGAAGGGAGGAGAGCTATATGAGTGGTGTTTTCTTCTTTGTTTGTCTTTGATACGCAGGTTTCCTCTTGGAGCTTATGCTTGGATTTGGAGAAATTATATTTATGAAGAAACAGTTTATTCTTCTTTGTCATGAGAATTAGATCATGTTCTTTTCATAAGAGTGTAAAAGAGAGTACCTCTCTTGATATTGTTGTAATTTATTGTCACCCTGGGAGTGAAGGAAATATCCTCCCTGATCTTGTATTGGGTGTGGCTGTTATTTGGTTTTTTACATAACTTCCTTGTATATTGGTTGGGAGAAGGAAGTCCTTATCCTTTATCTTGTTAAAGGTAGTGAAAGAGTTAATCTTCTTGTATTGTATGTGATGTAATTATTTACCTTAAATTTCAAATGAAAGTTTGAAGTGAGTTTGCATTGGAAAGTAAACCTTACTGTATTAAACCTGATTTTGTTTATGTACTTAAAAGGATAAATATGCTTAACTAGTTGAAAAGACAGATTTAAAGTTCAATGTCACAACGGATAATACAGTTTTTAAATGATTAAGTTTCTTCTTCCTTAAAAATCTTTACTAGTTTGAGGTAGTCATTTTTGTATTTATTTCTGTTTGTCCAAAGAGTTGAAATGGAAATTTACTTATTGCAGAATTAAACTGAGTGAAATCTACTTCCATTGTCATTGGTTTAGTAGCTAAATTTTTATATTAAAAAGCTTAGGATGGAAGAAATTGTAATTATGAAATATTGTAAAGTTAAGAATTTTGCATATATTTGGTAACATTATCCTTTCATTTTATCTTTATTGAGAAAGTTTTGTTCTCTGTAAAAAAAAAAAAAAAAAGATATATTCTTTATTAAAGTTCTTAATTGTTCATTTTAAAAAGGACTTGGGAAACTGAATAAATTGCAGTATTTGTGAAATTTGAGTTTTATATATATATATATATATATATATATATATATATATATATATATATATATATATTTGCTTTGTTTATATCAAAATACCATGAAATTAAATGTTTGTATAGACTAAATTGTATAAAGTCATCTCTGTTTTTTTTTAAACAGAGAGAAAGATATAAAAAAAAAATTAAAAATAAATAATACATGGCGCGGTGGGGATGAAACCCCACCGCAGCCTTTGTAATAATGGAGGGTGTGGGGAGGGGGCAGAGCCCCCATCCACACCCCACTACGTGGGATGTGGGTGGGGGCTCCGCCCCCTCCCCACACCCCTGCTTGTTTAAAACACGGGCCATTCTCCCTCCCGCGACACCCACACCCCCGCTACCCCGAAACCCTGGCCGCCACTGTCTGCGGCCACAGCGCCGCTGCAACCCCGCTCACCCGCCACTGTCTGCGGCCACAGCGCCGCCACCTCCTCCATAGCTACGACCTTCCACCTCTGCCTCCCCTATTTTCGTCCGCTGCTGATGCGGCCACCACCGCCCCATCTCCTCCGCTGGCACCGCCATTCGACCCTGCTCAAGATCATTCACAGTTTAAAAAAAATAAAAGAAATGTTAGGGCTTTTAGCCCTAACATATAAGTTGGTCTATTTAAATGAAAAGTTTGAAACATTTAGTGGTTATACCACTAGCTGTTGTGAAATGAAATAAATTATAGTTTTATATATATATAGACATATAAATAGATACTATATATGTCTATTTATATAGCAATATATAATGAATTAGTTCATATATATATAAGGAAGGGATTTCATGGAATTTGCTAAACAAATTTAAAGGAACATTTTCGTAATTTACATATATATATATATATATATATATATATATATATATATATATATATATATATATATATATATATATATATATATATATATATATATATATATATATATATATATATATATATATATATATATGGGAGTAGTTATATGGGCCATTTTATTGGGCCCTCGTTTAAAATCCTGACAGAATTTTACACATTAAGACACAAAAAAATAAAACAAAGAATAATCACAGTAAGGTTTTATTAAGTGTTGAACAAAACAACCAAAGAATTTATGTTATATTTCCATGATAAGGGTTTTATAAAGTGGAGAGCCTCTTACATATATTAACAATGGTATATGATTTACAATAAAAGTATTAGTATTAATTATTAGTAATAATAACAACAATAATTTTAAATAGGAGAAATATAATTGAGTATATGTATGTTTATATATATATACGATCTTATATATATATACATATAAATATATCGTTACATATTTATAATTTTTTTTAATGAATACGACTTTCAGAGAGGCCGTTTTCTCTTAACGTTAATAAGAGAAAATAAAATTATAAGTTAACGAGAGTAGAAAGGGATATACTGTATTACTCCGGAAAGAGTTTCTCGGAAGTTTCTACTACCAACATAATTCCATAACCGGGAAAATGAAGAGGAAAATTACACGTCACCTTGCTTAAAAGATTACTGGAAATAAACTTAAGAAGCCATCACAGACATTCCATGTGAGGCCATTTTAATCTCAACTGTAGTAAACGTCCACATAAGTAAACCTGTAAGAGAGTCAGAAGAAGAAAAAGTAACATTGGAAAACAAAGAGGAGAAAATGCGCAGCATTTCCCACATGGGATAAGAGAACTAAGTTGATGGACCCTCCTGCCAAAATTTGCTTAGGAACAAGTTTAATTAATACAAACGAAGAGGAGATACTTAGATCGGAGAAGACTAGGAGACCGAGTCCAGCGAAGTAGTAAACCAGCCTATGTGACCTGGATCATCTAGAAGTTAGGTTTAATGTCAACAATAGATACAGTGATAACCCTGATTGATGTCCAATATGAAGAAAGGACCGGATAAACATAAAGAAAGCATAGAAAATGAAAGAGAGAGAGACCGAAATATAAACAAACTAAATTATCAGAGAAATAGTTAAGGTAAGCATGATAAAAATACAATCAAAATTAAGACCCAGAGAAAAGGGAAGAGAGAGCAAACGAACCACCTTGTTGAGAATGCTAAGTCGAAGGAGGAGTATGTTTCAGGAAGCAAGAGAGGAGACAGACAACCGTGCCTTGCTGAAAAATGATTAAATAGGGAGATCACGAGTCGGTTTAGTCAGAACAAGGTGTCGTGGGAAGTTGTTAATCTATCAGTGAACCACGTGCGTAAAATAGTGTTGAGTAATTCCGACTTACGCCATAAGGCGTTATGCTGTCAAAATTTTGCCGAGATTTAGATTTAGGAACCCTGATATTTTAAACCCAGTAGTGACGTTAACGGCGTCGTAGAGACCCCCTTGTTAGTCTACTTGCATCTGGTTGCACGCAATTGTACTTGTACCCCACCGACAACTGTAGTGTTTTCGCCTTGAACGAACACCACCGAGCTTGCTTACGCATGTGAGGGGGTTTTTAGGGAAGCGCAAGAAAAATTTTGATATTTCGTGTCATGACCACATGACGGATGTGGCTATGACACGTGTGATGTGTGTTGTGACCACATGGAAAATGTGGGCATGACAGTTTCAGAATTTCAAGCCATGGGATGTGTGGGTATGGAGTATTATGATGGAAAGAGGACTTATTAGATGGTAGAACCGGCCATTACGCATGGCGCCTGAAACAGGTTTTCACCATGGTACTTATCCAAGGTGTCACCGAGGTGATTTTCACCATTGGAAGTTTTTATTGCACTCTGATTTTTTCTTGATTTTTTTATTTTTTTGGTGTTTTTATTTTTTGTTTTTTTTTTTTTTGATTTTTTGACTTGTGGTATCAGATGGGTTATGCATAGAATCGCTTGAGATGCAAGATGTTCATTGGCTCATCTAAAGGCTACCCCTCGGTTGTTGCAAGCTGATAAGCTCCTGACCCATAGTCAGCGGTGACGACATAAGGTCCTAGCCAATTAGGTTCAAATTTTCCTTGCTTCGGACGCTCTTGCAGGTTCTTTTGATTTTCCATTAGGACCAGGTCACGTACCTCAAACTTTCTGGTCTTGATCTTTTTGTTGTAGCTTCTTCTAAGGCAGTTTTGGTATGCCTGTAAGTGATTTAATGCATTCAGGCATTTGTCATCCAATAGTTCAAGTTGATGCAACCTTGCGACGCGATAGTCTTCATCAGAGATAATATTTTGCAATGATACTCAGAGGGACGGGAGCTCGACCTCTATAGGTAAAATGGCTTCTGATCCAAATACTAGTGAGTATGGAGTGGCTCCAGTAGGAGTACAGATGCTGATGTGGTAAGCCCATAGGGTGGGGTTAAGTTGGAGGTGCTAGTCGTGGCCAGCTTCATTGACTGTCTTCTTTAAGATGTGGAGGATGGTTTTGTTAGAAGCCTCTACTTGACCGTTTCCTTGGGGCTAATATGGCGTGGAGAATCGGTGTTTGATGTCAAACTTTTCACACAAAGTGCAAATTTCTTGGTTTTTGAATGGCTTCTCATTATCAGTGACGATGGAATGGGGGATACTGTAGCGGCAGATGATGTAGTGGAGAATGAACTTGGAGATTTGGATGCCTGTGGTGAAGGTGAGTGGTATTGCTTCCACCCACTTTCTGAAGTATTCGGTAGCAGTTATTATGAATTTATGGCCGTTGGAAGATGGAGGATGGATTTTCCCTACGAGGTCGAGTCCCCACTGTGAGAAAGGCCATGGTGTTGTGATTGGTTGCAGCTCCTGTGCTGGGGCGTGGATGAGATCACCGTGCTGTTGACATGGGAGGCATTTTCTAATAAACTGATGTGCATCCTTGTCCATAGTGGGCCAATAATAGCCAGTCCTCAGGATCTTCTTAGAAAGAGCTGGTCCACTTGAATGTGCCCCACAAATACCTATGTGCACCTCTTCCAAAGCTGCCTCAGCTTCCCTAGAGTCTAAACATTGTAAAAGCATACCATCAAGACTCCTTTTGTAGAGGGTGTCACCTACAAGGATGAAATGGGAGGCTCGGCGGATGAAGGATTTTTTCTATGATGGGGATAGGTTGTTGGGGAGGATGTTATCGTGAAGGTAGAGGTAAGTTTCCTGATACCAAGGGGATAGGGGACCAACGATTTCGCACACTAGTTCAGATTGGGGAACGTCATATGCTGGGATGGGGAGTTCTTCGATCAGGAATTCACATTTCTTGCTACCTTGCTTCATGTCAACCAGAGATCCGATGGTGGCCATGGCATCTGCCGCTTTGTTGTTTAACCTTGGGATCTGCTCAAAGTGGATGTCACCAAAATAATCTTTAAAGTCATCGACCATCTTCTTATAGGGAAGAAGCTTATCGTCCTTGGTTTTATATTCATTATTGACTTGCCTGATGACTAGTTGAGAGTCGCCATACACAGTTAGTTTGTCTATTTTCCATTGGATGGCCATTCGGAGACCTGTGATGAGGGCCTCATATTCTGCTACATTATTGGTGCATGGAAATGTGATTTTGAATGATTTAGGGATCATGTCACCTTGAGGGGTAACAAACAGGACGCCTGCCCCTGAGCCTCTGTGAGTGTAGGATCCATCAAAATACATCTTCCATGTATCTATGGCTGGTGTGATTGTCAAGATGGCCTCGTCTGGAAATTCTGCTATTGTAGGATGCTCTGCCTGAATAGGTGCCTCAGCCAGCTGATCTGCTATGACTTGTCCTTTGATTGCCTTCCTCTCTGTGTATTGTATGTCAAATTCGGTGAGAATCATGACCCATTTTTCCATCCTTCCTGTGAGAGCTGCTCTGTTTAGCAAATATTTGAGTGGGTTGATCTTAGCAATGAGCTTGGTCTTGTGATTGAGCATATAATGTCTTAACTTTTGTGATGTGAAGACGAGGGCCAGGCATGCTCGTTCAATTTGTGTGTAGTTAAGCTCATAGCAAATCAAGGTGCGACTGATGTAGTAGATGGCTCTTTCCTTCCCCTGTTCATCATGTTGTGCTAACAAAGCCCCAATTGCTGTGTCGGTTGCAGAAATATACAAGAGGAGGGGCTCTCCTTGTCTTGGTGGAGATAGAATAGGGGGATTAGCCAGATATGCTTTTAGCTGGTCAAAGGCATCCTGACACTGAGTAGTCCAGGTGAAAGCTGTATCTTTTCTGAGGAGATGCTGGAATGGTTGGCATTTGTCAGCAAGTTGAGCAATGAATCGGTGAATAGACTATAGTTTACCTTGCAGGCTTCTCAATTGTTTCAAGGTTTTAGGAGGTGGCATTTCAGTAATAGCCTTGACTTTTGCCGGGTCCACCTCGATTCCTCGTCTGGAGACTATGTATCCCAATAATTTGCCTGAAGTGATGCCAAAGACACACTTTTTTGGATTTAGATGAACATTATATTGCTCTAACCTATCAAAGATCTTGGCTAGCACGTCTAAGTGTTCTTCTCAGGTCTTTGATTTGCCAAGTAAGTCATCAACGTAGTCCTCCATGATGTGGTGAAAGAGGTCATGGAAGATGACAGTCATTGCTCGTTGATAAGTAGCTCCTGCATTCTTTAGGCCGAATGGCATTACTACCCAACAATATGTCCCCCATGGGCATATAAAGGATGTTTTGTGCTGATCTTCTTCGGCAATTTTGATTTGATTGTATCCTCAAAAGCCATCCATGAGAGATAGCATCTCATGCCCTGTGGTAAGATCCACGATCATATCAATGTTGGGAAGCGGGAAGTCATCTTTCGGGCAGGCCTTGTTGAGGTCTCTGAAGTTAGTGCAATAGCGGATTCTGCCATTTGGTTTAGCAACAGGTACTAGATTCAAGACCCATTCAGGATAATCAATTGGACGTATGAACCCCACATCTAGTAACTTTTTAAGCTCTGCTTTGACAAGAAGGGCCACCTGAGGATTCATCTTTTGGAGCTTCTGTTTGACTGGTTTAGCATCAGGACGTACTGTAAGATGATGTACAACCAAGGCAGGATCTAGCCCTGGCATGTCTGTGTAGGTCCATGCAAAGTTGCGATTTCTGCGTGTGAAGAATGCCAAGAAGTCTTCCTGTTCGAACAGGCTGAGAGATTCTGCTCTATATGTTATTTTCGACTCTTCCTCTATCCCTAGCTTCATTTCCTATGCCGGTTCAATCAAGATGGGTGATCTGTCAGGATATACTTTATCTATTTCAGGGAGGCCCATGCTTCCATCTCCTAGCACCTCATGGAGGTTTTCACTAGGAGATACGTCCTTTATTTTTACTTTTTTAGGATCTGACACTGCCATGGAACGGTTTTCACCATCAGATCCATTTTTTGTTTTTGTATTTTTGTGACTAGAAGCAGGGGTTGTCTCCCCAAAATAGGCAGCCAGATTAAGTTCCATGATGTATCCAACTCTGTGATCTCCCAAGGGGAAGTTGTCTCTTACTCCCATCATTTCAGCAATGGCTTCATCATTAGGTGCGATATCCAAAATAGGAGGTCCTCGTTGGTCCCAGTCGATGAGGTCAGGGTATACTAATGGTAGGTCATTGGATGATGAGGCGAGAGTAGTGACAGAGTAGATGGTGCAAATGGAGGAGGCGAAGAACTCGGCAAAGTCGCTAAAGGAGTCTTGCAGGTCCGTTTCATTAATATTGTCGACATCTAGAGAAACTGGAGCAAACTTGGCTAAGATACATTCACCGGTATTAAGGATGCGTTATGGTTGGCCATACCCTAACCCTTGAGTATAGGGGTTCCTTGTTGCTTGCAGTGGTTCCACAATGCCCTGTTCATGAAGGCCAATGCCACCTTGTCCTTTGTAACCCATGCTTTTGACTATCTCAGAACCTTTGCCGTAACTGTTTGCTGAGATGGTGGGGATGTCTTGTTCTGTTTCCTCATCCTTGTAAAGCCAAGATGAAATATCTTCAAGTATGTCCTGATCCAGAAGATGTTTTTTCTCAAAGATGGGTGAGGGCTTGCATTTGATGATGACTGTGTTAGCTGCCTCTGTGTTCAGAGTGCCAAATGTCTTAGGAGTGGGTAATAAGCCCATGCAAAAGGTGCCGTGAAGGTTGTATTCCCCACAGCCTTGGTCGCTGATCTTGATCTTGACCTCAGGTGGTGAAGGTGCTTGCGATGAAGTGGTGGCGATGTTGGTGGGGTCCATGTATGAAGTGGAAGCTATTGGAGTGATTTGGGTGGTGGCTTTATTGTATGGATAGAAGGTTTGGTTGTGTCCTTCCAGAAAACTACAGTATTGGAAGGGACGGGGATCGGCATAAATAGTGACTTCGGTGCCGTTGTGGGGGAATTTGAGACATTGATGGAAAGTGGAGGGGACAGCCTGCATGGCATGGATCCATGGGTGGCCGAGAAGAATGTTATAGGGAAGGTCAAGATCAAGAACCTGACATTTAGTTTCAAGGATTTTCTATCCTACTTGAATAGGGAGCTTTATGGTACCCTCGGATAGCCTCTCGGTGTCATGATATCCTTTGATTGTTATGCACTCGCTAGCATCCACAACCACATCTGAGTACCCCAAGTGTTTTAGCTATTTTAGAGTGCATATATTTAGGCCAGAACCACCATCTATTAGGACCCTTTTAATGGTGTGTTTGTGAATGCGGACCTCGATATGTAGTGCATCATTATGTAGGTGTTCGGAAGGAGGGAGATCTTTTTCAGAGAACGTGATATGGTGTGGTGTAGCAATATGGCCGACCATGGCTTGAAATCTATTAACATCCAAGTTTGCGGGGACTTGTGTTTCCAAAAGGGCCTTGTCGAGAATGTCCTTGTGGCAGGGTGATGTGCGAAGCAGCTCAAGGATGGATATTTGCGCGGGTGTCTTTCCTAGATGGTCTAGGAGGTTGTATCGAATGGTGGCTGATGGACGGGCATTTGGAAGAGGGGGGAGGGGATCAGATGTGGATGGGGGTGTTGGTTCAGTGGGAGGGATAGTGCGGATTGAGACACGGCCTCGACGGGTTGTGACGGCACAATCGGGTGCTTGTGCCTGAATGGTGATGGTGTTGATAGAGTGGGATGAGGGTTCGATGCGGCTGACAATGGAGTCGTAGTGTGTGGGTGGTGGAGTGACATTGTATGCTTGATTGGAAGATGAAGCTTTGTTATGGTTGGACAAGGGATCCTTGTAAGCTCCAAGATTGGTGTTTGGTGATGGCTGTGTACTGTGCTCAAGGTTGACAAGATTTTGATCTATTAGGTCTTGGATACAATGTTTTAATTGCATGCAGTCCGCTGTTTTATGACCTGCCACGCGGTGGTATTTGCAATAATCATTTTCATTATACCATGCTGCCTTGAGGTCATTGTCTTGGCGTGGTCTGACAGGCAGGAGTGTGATTTCTCCTTGCTTGAGGCATCTATCGAGGATGTCCTCAATAGGTTCTTCTAACGGCGTGAAATTTTAGCGAGGTTTGCGGGGTTTATTTGGTCCTCTTTGGTTATTGGTGTTTGTTGCATACATATGTGCCGGTGTGTGATTTTGGATGTGTTGGATGGCCTTTACATCGGTGACGTCGTCGTTCAGATTATTCTTGTTCTTCCCCCAATAACGTGATTTATCATTAGATTGCGTGTTGGTATTGTTGTTGGTATTGGGGGTGTTATGATTGGGTTTGTGGTTGTTGTTATTATTGTTGTTGTTGGACTTGGGATCGTAAAGTTTGATGGAACCCTTGGCAATGAGGGCTCGTTCCACAGTAGTGCCTTTGTCAATGACCTCTTCAAAGGTAGATGCGCAAAGAATCTGTAAGTGAAATCCTAGTTCCTGATTGAGATTGGCCATGAACATGGTGACAAGTTGTTTTTCAGGAATAGGCCATGGGAGCTTGCTTGCTAGGCCCCTCCACCTTTGTAGGAAAGAAGCGAAAGCTTCGCCGTTCTTTTGTTTGGTGTTACAAAGGTCAGTCATAGACATCTCATGTTCAAAGTTGTAGGAGAAGTGGTTGACAAACTTCTCCGCAAGCTCCGGAAATGTTCGAATTCCAGGTGGAAGATGGGCAAACCATTGAGCGGCTTGGCCGCCAAGACTTCTTGGGAAGAGTCTCATAAGATATGTGTCATTGTGAGAGACTTTGAGGCAAGCAATGTAGAATTCCCTTAGGTGGTCCCTAGGGTCTCCCTTTCCCTTGTATTTGTCAAATTTTGGCATTTCAAAGTTTTTAGGGAAAGGGGGCATGTATAAATGGCGCCAAAACAGAGGATGGCGCTGAAACGAGCTAGTGATGGTGCTACTGCGAGGGTATAATAGTGCTACACCTGTAGAAACATGTCTTTGCACACAAAAACTCACACATCAAGTTAGATTCAGACCTTGTGGGTCCCACCGGGCGTGCCAAATGTCTCAACCACCAAACTGACTCCCGACATCCCTAAACTTACCAATTCCCTTTCCAACCAATTAATTAAATTTTTATTTAATTAATCACCCCTTTCATTTTCTAAATCCACACCATTTTATCCCCAAAATTGAATTAATTTTATTAATTCAATAGTCCAAACCTTAGCCAATTGATTTAATAAATATGCAAAATTTATTAAATCAATTCCCCCATTTTCCCTAAATCCAATTAATTAGTTAAAACCATGTTAACTAATTAATCCAGCCTACTAATTAGCCTACCCCTATCCTAGACAATTAAATAGCTATTATTTAATTGCCTACTCTAGCCTACCTCATCCTAGCCTTAGGATTATTAACTAAATCACTAGTTAATTAATCTTATCCCCCCTCTAATCCATCTACTAATTTATTCCAGCCACATTAATTAGGATAATCACCTAATTAAGTGACTCAAACCCTCATTAGCACTTCTCTCCACATTCCCCAAATTTAAAATTCAAATAAATCACATATCACATTTACTCCTCTTACACATGTCATAACTCATAAATGTCCACTCTTCCCCAAATGAATTTTTAATTCATTTTACCTTTCCCCATGTGAATTTTTAATTCACAAATAATCCATCTCACCCAACCTCATTTATTCACCCCTTTCCCAAAAATGAATAAAAGATTTACTTTTATTCCTAGCCCTCCATCTTCCAAGATCAAATCTAGGCCCTCCACATCACTTTCATCCTCCACCATTGATCTCTCCATTCAATCTCCACCCTTGGATCAAAATCCCTACAAAAAAGTCTATAAATACAACCTCTCACAAGTCATTTTCATCATCCATTTTCATGCAAAGTTACCATGCCAAAATCACCTTTGAGTTAATAGTGAGTTGCACAATTGAAGAGCATTTCACATTTAGATCTAAAGTCTAGGGATCATCTTAGTCTTGAGCTTCTTTTGGGTGCAAAGGTTCCTTCTTTCCCTTGATGGGATTAGGTTGTGTATGTGAGGTATAATCTCTTGTTTTATTGCATTTGATTTGGTGTTTTCCCTCATTTTGCATTATCTAATCTACAAAATGTGATCAGTGAGATTTGAATGAAGATCATAAACTAATCTAATGCATAAATAAAATGATTATACCTTCATTGAAACCTCACGAATCCATGCGGGAAGGAGATGCACCCAAGAGCTCCTCAAGATTATTCCCATGATCAATGTGACTAATGTGGATTGCTCAAAGCTTTTCAACACAAATGTAGATGAGAGACAAGTGGATGGATAGATTAGATGGGATTAAGGCAAGATTTTGACATTATGATAGTGGGATGAAGGAGATTATGTAGTGATTTTGGCAGAGGTTTTGTGCATGAAGGAGTCTCTCTAAAATGGCTTGGAGAGGGTTTCATTTATAGAGTTCTTGAAAGGAGGATGGAGGGTGAGGATTTGAAGATGAGATCAAGGGCTAGGAATCAATGAGAGTTAGGGTTAGGATTGGGTTCATAGCCTTGTGACAAGTGTCACAAGGAGAGTGGATGAGGGAGATCAATGGTTGAAACTTGGTCAATGGGATTGGAGGGCTCTCATTAAAAGTGAATTTTAAATTCACATGGGGAAAGGTGTGGAGGATAAAAATGAATAAAAGATTCATTTTGGGAAGAGGGAACATGACAAGTGAATTTTTAATTCACTTTTATGTGGAGATGTGAAGATGGTACTCTTACATGTGTAAGAGAGTGATAAATGAGGGTTAAGGGGGATTTGACCCTTTGAATAAAGATTGATTTTTATTTAAAAGATGCATGGAAGAAGGGGATAAGCAAGGTTAATTGAGTGTTTAGCTTAATTAACCTAGGTCTAGGGGATAGGTAGGCTAAGGTAGGGTAGGGTAGGTCAATTAGTAGGCTAGATTAATTAGATAAGCATGATGTATCTAACTAATGAGGATTAGGGAAAAGGAGAATTTAACTAAATAAATATTGTGAATATTTATTTAATCAAATGAGGATATAGTTGTGAGGTAAAAGTGATAAATTAAATGAATTAATTTATCACAAGGAATGGGTAAATGGTCAAGGTAGACAATGAGGGATAAATTAATTAAATAAAATGAATTTATTTAATTAATAGGAGGAATAATGAGGGTGTAGAGATATGGAAAATTAGTTTGCGAAGCAAGCCAATTTTAGGTGTCTACATTTGCCCCTCTTTGAGATGGTGTTGCGGCTAAGTAACATCATTTCAAAGAAGTTAAAACATAGCGTTAGATTGGATAGAAAAAAGATTTTCGCTTAGAAGAATAGGGTAAGGTTTGGGGATAATTGGTAAGGATGATGCCCCCTCGAGAGGATAGGCGGGTTGTAAGAACACGGTTGTGCTCTCAAAATGGATGGAGGAGATTGGTCGAAGTGGTTGGAGGATAAGGGGTGAGATGAAAGGATGATGATGTTGGGAGATTGATTGGTGGATGATCATTGTGTTGAAAAATGATTTAGAGCAATCCTAGGTTTGATATAGCAAAGTGGATATGTTCACCAAGGTATAGAAGACCAAAGTGATGATGTTTATCCAACATTTGCATGGACTAGACACGCAAACAAAGGGATGATCCCATGCATGCCCAAGATAGTACAACCTTGTCCTGACGAGGGAAGGGGACTCATAGCATAAGTCCTTAGTACACAAAAGGTATGATGAACCTTAGATGCATAAGGGGATCAATATGCTAGAACCGACCCTATGATCAACAAGATATGAATACTAGCTTGGAGTAATGAAAACAACCCACAAGCATAGCATACAAAAGCAAGACTACGCCCCATTCTAGATGTTTTCGCCACATACCATGATATAGTGAGATCAAGGTAGCTTTGATGTGATCTTCGAATAGGACAAAAGATAAAAATCAAAAACAACAAGACCAACAAACCAAAACAAATAGCCATTGTCTCTCTTGCCAAGATGGATGATGATTTTATAGATTCTGCCTATTGTAGGAAAGATATATCCTAAGGTAGGAACCGATGGATGATTAGATCATGCTTAGTTGATGTTGTAAGATTGGATCAAGATATGATGGTGACAAGTTGTGGTTGATGCTGATTTGATAGTTGATGATTTTGATTAAGGGACGATGCTTCAATAAGTGATGTGATGCTTGGATCTAGTGTAATCTCATTGAGGATAGATGGGTGCATCTTAGGTACCTGAGTACTGGAAACTTCCTTCGTATTCCAGACTACCTACATACCCTGTATCCACGGGATCAAGGCACATTAAGAGGCGGGTGATGATGATATGTAGTTCTGATTTGTGATGATGATGTGAGATGATGATAGATGTGATGAATGATTGAATGATGTGTTGGATGATGAGATGTTGATGGAGCAATGTTGATTTCATGATGGATATTTTTGGGATTTTATGGATTTTTTTGATTTTTTTGGATTTTCTAATTGTGGAAAAGGAATGGTTTATTATGAGATGGTTGCATTGGCTTTCATGTGGATGACCTTTATGCTAGATAGCAATGATAAGGGAGCACCAAGTCTAGAGGTGAGGGTGATGGGGTTGGATAAGGGGGTTGGCGATGAAAGGATGATGGATAATTGATTCGTGGTAGATGAATGGACAAGCGATAGGGATGCATGTTAGATGGATGGAAGATAGGGATGAGGATTTTCTCCAAGGGCTAGGTTGCAAGGAATCATATGCCCCAATGCTTAGGATTTTGCATGATGGGTTCATGTTTGAATGGATGGACTTTGCAATAGATGGATGGAAGATATACCTACAAAGGGAGTATGCCAAGAGGTGTCCAAAGCATGTTGTTGAGACATCAACCCCTTGTCTTCATCAAGATCTAAGGAGGAGGATATAGTGGATAGAATGGATGGGGAATGATAGGGTAAATAGGGGATGGTAGATAGGAATATGATAAGATAAATAGGGGATAGTGGATAGGATATGCAAAAGGATGTTATGGATTTGGATGATTAGATGGTTTTGGCCCCAAGTGTAGGGATACAAAATGGATGGAGAAGGGATTACGCATGACGCCCACAAGGGGTTTTTATCAAGGTACTTGCCCAAGGCGCCACAAGGAGTGGTTTTCACCATTGGATGGATTTTTCTCTTTACTATTTTCTTGATTTTTTTTTGATGGGATGGGGACTCTAGCGTCTGTTTCCATAGCAAGGAGAAGATGGTACCATGTTGGATATCATTATGGATGATGATTGCATGGATTGTTGGTAGATAGGAGAAGATGGAATGGATGGTGGATAATGGATTATGATGTGGATTATGTGGATAATGATGTGGACTATGTGGATTATGATGTGGATTATGCAAAAGCATGGACCATAGGAATGTGATGGGGAAGATATGTAGGATAGTGAATGAAAGATGGAGAGATGGGGGTATGTGGGAATGTTAAGTGGTGGAGGGGAACCAAGGCCAACGGTCACACACACCGTGATGTATTTGGAAGCTTGTATTTTGGATGTGGAGTTGGGAGTAATAGGGATCGGGATGGGGGATTTGTGGATGGTCGATTTGGGGTTTTAGGTACCCAAATGGACTTAGGAATTATGGGATTTTTAGATGGAGATCGGGATGTTTGGGATTTTGGGGTAGATTGGGATGTGGATGCCTCATTTGTTTTGATTGATCTTTGCTTAGGGACCCACACCATTTTTGCTTTTGCTTTTTCTTGTGATGGTGTGGGCTTTGATAGCCTTTGGGATTTTTGATTTTGATTGGAAGGGATAATATCTTTAGGCTTTTGTGCTTTATGAGTTGAGGCATTCAAATTATTACTTTTGAATCCCATGGATTTGGGGGAAGCTTCATGTTTGAAAGATGTGTGCTTTTGTTGGTCTTGATTGGGAATTTTAGGGGATTGATGGGTGGAGGGGTTAAAAGTGGATTTTTGGATAAATGGATGAGGGGATTTGATGATGGGGATATTAGGAGTTGGTAGGAGTGGAGGTAAAGTGGATTTGATAGGGATATTTGGAGTTGGAAGTAGTGGTGGTAATTTTGATGGACGGAGATGGATGGTCACATGCTTTTGCAAATGATAGGATGATGGAGGAGGGATAGTGACATATGTTTTGGGGGTGCGATGAGATGCACCATGTTTGGGATTGGATGAATGGATTTTGGAAGGCGGGTGGATGGTATCAACATGTTTAGATTGTTTGTCTTGGGATGTATAGCCAAGACCATGCGAAGATGGATGGAATGTGGTGTGGATGGGCTCCAAGATGCCTTGCTCATGAAGGCCTAAGCCTTTGCCTTGATAGTTCATATGTTGGAGTATGCGACATGCAATGGGATGTTTGTTGCTTCGGAAACAAGACGCGAGTTCATTATTTGTTGGAGATAGATAGGGGGTGGATGGAAGTTGTTCACATCCTACAAGGGGTTTACCACGGATGAAGGTACTTTTTCCAAGTGGATAAGGGGATGGATTTTGGATGGGATTGGTAGATGGATGTGAAGGATTCATGGGAGATGGTGAAGGGGTGGTAAAAGATGGTGTGAGATCAATAAGTTGATCAATGGATGGTAGGGGATCGTGGATGGGATTAGATGGGATGGTTAGATCTTGATTAGGAGAAGGGGTTGATGTTTCAACATGCTTCGGATTTGATTCTTGACATGACTCATGTGTTTGGATAGAAGTGGGAGTGACCTGGATAGATGTGATAGGTTCTTGGATGGATGCAATAGGTGTTTGACTTATGTGTTCTTGAACATGGCTGCATGATGGTTCTTGAGTTATGATAGGAGATTGTTCAAGATATTGGGTGGATGTAAGATTGCATGAGGGTATTTGATTCCTTGCCAATAGCCAATGGATGGCATCCTTCATGAGTGAATGGGTTGAGGAACAATATAATGGATGGATAGTAAGGGTGGATGGTGTAGGATTAGGATTGGGATTGGATAGGGGGGGATGGGATTAGGTTGTGATGGTTCGTGGATGGGTTCAAGGATAGGTATTGGACTAGATGATGGATTAGATGGAGGATGGGCTTTAGGAGATGGGGGATTTGGTTGTTGATATGAGGTTTGGATTTCGGATATAAGGTGTGCGAGATTGGTGTTCCCTTGATTAAAGTTAGCATGACAAAGGTTGGGAGATGAATAAGGTGGAGGTAATGGTTGAGTGGATAAGTATGATGGCATGGATGTGTAAGGGGATGGTGAATGATATGAGGGTAAAGGTTGATATGAGGTTGATGGTGTGGATATGTAGGATGTTGAAGGTTGATATGAGGATGATGGAGGTTGATATGATGGAAGTTGATATGATGAAGGGTGATGGGAGGTTGATGGTGTGGATATGTAAGATGTAGGTTGGTATGAAGGTTGAAAGAATGACGATTGATATGATGTGGATGGGGATGATGTGTAAGATGTTTGTTGATATGATGAAGGTTGGATAGGGGATTGGGATTCTCCAATGATGAGGTGTGCTAAGGCCATATCTTTAATTGCATTTTTGAATTGTTCCTTAACATTAGGATCCATGTTCTCATAGACTTTTCTACGTCTTTGTAATTGTTGTATTGTTTCATAAAGATCCATTTTGTTGGAGAGAGTATGAGATGATGGGGATGATGGATGATTGTGATGGTGGGATCAAAATTTCAAGTCCTTAAGATGATTTGTTTTGATTTGATTTGATTTGATGAATGGTTCTCTATGCTTAAGATAGACTAATGATCTTAAGCAAGAGGGTTGATTGGGTTGGTTTGATTAGGTGATCGATTAAGGTCTTGATTTTTGATTGGGTTGATTTGGAGAGGATGATTTGGATGATGATGTGGATAAGATAGGTGGGTAGGATGATTGGGATAGATGGGTGATTGGATTAAGATGAAGTGGATAAGAATGATTAGGATGATGAAGATAGATTATGACTAGAGAAGAAGTGGATTAGAATTTGATCAAGCTCAAATAAAGGGATTGGATAAGCTCAACTTGTGGGGTTTGATAAATGGGGGGATGGTTTAGCGGTGTTGGGATGAAAACTCAACTCGACGTGAGGGGGGGTGCGGGGGGACGGACGTAACCCCCCACTGCAGAGGTTCGGGGGCACAGCCTCCCGACCAGAATTTTTTTGAAAATGGGCTTATAAAATTGATGTTTTTGATGGGAAAATTTGATTTTTTGACATGGATGAAGAAGGTGCTAAAATAGGTGGAAAATGGTGCTAAAATAGAGAGGAAATGGTGCTAAAGGATGTGAATGGTTGGATTGATGGATGAATTTGATTTTTCTTGGCAAGTAGACAAATGATCAAGCATGAAGACACAATGGTTAAAGGTTTGATTTATGAAAAATGTGACAATCAAGCATGTACAACCTTAAGGATTTGGGCCACTAAAACAAAGGTTTGTAGTGGGGGAACATCCGGGGGATCGGCACCTTACGAGCATCCGATAAACCACTTAAGGTTTTGACTAGCTCTACTAGGAGTTTAATATACCTCGAGGGTACTACTTCCTTTCAAGCTAGCACCGAATGGTAAGCGCTCATACCGATTAGACTTGGCTTTCACCTTATCCTCAATTTACATATAGCGGACCGGATGAAAGTACTGCTTGGGGTCGCCAATGAGTTCTCCGAATGGATGTGTCTCAAGGGCAGGCCCACATCCTAAAAAAGATAGAATAGAACCATTTCTCTTCACCCAAGATCCTTTTGAAGGCAAGGGGAGAGGATACTTTGAGTCTACCCTATGGGATAACACCAACGTGCAAGTGCACAAGACACAGCAAACAAGAGCTAATGTTCGTTTTAAGCCCAAATTGAAAATGTGCCTAAAGTTGTTTGTTGCAAGCAATGATTAATTTTAGTTGCACCAAAATCAAATGTTCTTTACACTAAGGCACTCAAAGATTCTTTTTAGGTGCACCAAAATGAAATGTTTGATTGGTAGATAACATGCAAGGGTTCATTTTAAGTTGCAAATGAAATGTTTTAAACAAAGATGAAAGAGCCCTGCAAAAAGACTTGTTAGTATCCTCAAGATGATATTGGTGACCTGCAAGCAAACTGTCAGTCCCTACACAAAACCTAAAAAAATAGTCTCAGAAAATAGCGCTGATACAGAGGTAAGATAGCACTAATATAGACGATAGCGCTAATTCAGACAATAGCACCAATACAGACACTAAATAGCGCCAATATAGACAATAGCGCCAATACAGAGGTAAGATAGCACCAATCAAGACAATAGCACCAATACAGACAATAAATAGCGCCAATACAAACAATAGTGCCAATCCAACAATAGCACCAATCCAGACAATAGCACCAATACAGAGGTAGGATAGCGCTAAACTATGTTTTTGCCTTAGTTTACAGTCTGCAATGAGAAAGATAGCATTGAACTGGGTGACGATAGCGCCAAAAGCGTGTCTAAACTCGTTCATCCTGCAAAAAGAAAAATATTTTTTCTTCTAGAGAAAATTCAGCATAATCTTCCCTTGTTTAATCAACATTCCTACAAAAATTGAGAGCATTTTGACACAAAAAAAGTAGAAAAATGCTTTAAAAGAGACATGTGAGTGGAAGTTAGGAAAAAAAAAATTCTCCGTAGAAATGGCGCCAAAATAGAGGATGGTGCTGAAACGAGCTAGTGATGGCGCCACTTTGAGGGTATAATAGCGCTACACCTGTAGAAACATGTCTTTGCACACAAAAACTCACACATCAAGTTAGATTCGGACCTTGTGGGTCCCACCGGGTGTGCCAAATGTGATCAATGAGATTTGAATGAAGATAATAAACTAATCTAATGCATAAACAAAATGATTATACCTTCATTGAAACCTCACGAATCCATGTGGGAAGGAGATGCACCCAAGAGCTCCTCAAGATTGTTCCCATGATCAATGTGACTAATGTGGATTGCTCAAAGCTTTTCAACACAAATGTAGATGAGAGACAAGTGGATGGATAGATTAGATGGGATTAAGGCAAGATTTTGACATTATGATAGTGGGATGAAGGAGATTATGGAGTGATTTTGGCAGAGGTTTTGTGCATGAAGGAGTCTCTAAAATGGCTTGGAGAGGGTTTCATTTATAGAGTTCTTGAAAGGAGGATGGAGGGTGAGGATTTGAAGATGAGATCAAGGGCTAGGAATCAATGAGAGTTAGGGTTAGGATTGGGTTCATAGCCTTGTGACAAGTGTCACAAGGAGAGTGGATGAGGGAGATCAATGGTTGAAACTTGGTCAATGGGATTGGAGGGCTCTCATTAAAAGTGAATTTTAAATTCACATGGGGAAAGGTGTGGAGGATAAAAATGAATAAAAGATTCATTTTGGGAAGAGGGGACATGACAAGTGAATTTTTAATTCACTTTTATGTGGAGATGTGAAGATGGTACTCTTACATGTGTAAGAGAGTGATAAATGAGGGTTAAGGGGGATTTGACCCTTTGAATAAAAGATCGATTTTTATTTAAAAGGTGCATGGAAGAAGGGGATAAGCAAGGTTAATTGAGTGTTTACCTTAATTAACCTAGGTCTAGGGGATAGGTAGGCTAAGGTAGGGTAGGGTAGGGTAGGTCAATTAGTAGGCTAGATTAATTAGATAAGCATGATGTGTCTAACTAATGACGATTAGGGAAAAGGAGAATTTAACTAAATAAATATTGTGAATATTTATTTAATCAAATGAGGATATACTTGTGAGGTAAAAGTGATAAATTAAATGAATTAATTTATCACAAGGAATGGGTAAATGGTCAAGGTAGACAATGAGGGATAAATTAATTAAATAAAATGAATTATTTAATTAATAGGAGGAATAATGAGGGTGTAGAGATATGGAAAATTAGTTTGCGAAGCAAGCCAATTTTAGGTGTCTACATTTGCCCCTCTTTGAGATGGTGTTGCAGCTAAGTAACATCATTTCAAAGAAGTTAAAACATAGTGTTAGATTGGATAGAAAAAAGATTTTGGCTTAGAAGAATAGGGTAAGGTTTGGGGATAATTGGTAAGGATGATGCCCCCTCGAGAGGATAGGCGGGTTGTAAGAACAGGGTTGTGCTCTCGAAATGGCTGGAGGAGATTGGTCGAAGTGGTTGGAGGATAAGGGGCGAGATGAAAGGATGATGATGTTGGGAGATTGATTGGTGGATGATCATTGTGTTGAAAAATGATTTAGAGCAATCCTAGGTTTGATATAGCAAAGTGGATATGTTCACCAAGGTATAGAAGACCAAAGTGATGATGTTTATCCAACATTTGCATGGACTAGACACGCAAACAAAGGGATGATCCCATGCATGCCCAAGATAGTACAACCTTGTCCTGACGAGGGAAGGGGACTCATAGCATAATTCCTTAGTACACAAAAGGTATGATGAACCTTAGATGCATAAGGGGATCAATATGCTAGAACCGACCCTATGATCAACAAGATATGAATACTAGCTTGGAGTAATGAAAACAACCCACAAGCACAGCATACAAAAGCAAGACTATGCCCCATTCTAGATGTTTTCGCCACATACCATGATATAGTGAGATCAAGGTAGCTTTGATGTGAACTTCGAATAGGACAAAAGATAAAAATAAAAAACAAAAAGACCAATGAACCAAAACAAATAGCCATTGTCTCTCTTGCCAAGATGGATGATGATTTGATAGATTCTGCCTATTGTAGGAAAGATATATCCTAAGGCAGGAATCGATGGATGATTAGATCATGCTTAGTTGATGTTGTAAGATTGGCTCAAGATATGATGGTGACAAGTTGTGGTTGATGCTGATTTGATAGTTGATGATTTTGATTAAGGAATGATGCTTCGATAAGTGATGCGATGCTTGGATCTAGTGTAAGCTCATTGAGGATAGATGGGTGCATCTTAGGTACCTGAGTACTGGAAACTTCCTTTGTATTTCAGACTGCCTACATACCCTATATCCACGGGATCAAGGCATGTTAAGATGCGGGTGATGATGATATGTAGTTCTGATTTGTGATGATGATGTGAGATGATGATAGATGTGATGAATGATTGAATGATGTGTTGGATGATGAGATGTTGATGGAGCAATGTTGATTTCATGATGGATATTTTTGGGATTTTTTTGATTTTTTTGGATTTTCTAATTGTGGAAAAGGAATGGTTTATTATGAGATGGTTGCATTGGCTTTCATGTGGATGACCTTTATGCTAGATAGCAATGACAAGGGAACACCAAGTCTAGAGGTGAGGGTGATGTTGGATAGGGGGGTTGGCGATGAAAGGATGATGGATAATTGATTCGTGGTAGATGAATGGACAAGCAATAGGGATGCATGTTAGATGGATGGAAGATAGGGATGAGGATTTTCTCCAAGGGTTAGGTTGCAAGGAATCATATGCCCCAATGCTTAAGATTTTGCATGATGGGTTCATGTTTGAATGGATGGAATTCGCAATAGATGGATGGAAGATATACTTACAAAGGGAGTATGCCAAGAGGTGTCCAAAGCATGTTGTTGAAACATCAACCCCTTGTCTTCATCAAGATCTAAGGAGGACGATATAGTGGATAGAATGGATGGGGAATGATAGGGTAAATAGGGGATGGTAGATAGGAATATGATAAGATAAATAGGGGATAGTGGATAGGATATGCAAAATGATGTTATGGATTTGGATGATTAGATGGTTTTGCCCCCAAGTGTAGAGATACAAAATGGATGGAGAAGGGATTACGCATGATGCCCACAAGGGGTTTTCATCAAGGTACTTTCCCAAGGCGCCACAAGGAGTGGTTTTCACCATTGGATGAATTTTTCTCTTTACTATTTTCTTGATTTTTTTTTTTTTTGATGGGATGGGGACTCTAGCGTCTATTTCCATAGCAAGGAGAAGATGGTACCATGTTGGATAGCATTATGGATGATGATTGCATGGATTGTTGGTAGATAGGAGAAGATGGAATGGATGGTGGATAATGGATTATGATGTGGATTATGTGGATAATGATGTGGACTATGCGGATTATGATGTGGATTATGCAAAAGCATGGACCATAGGAATGTGATGGGGAAGATATGTAGGATAGTGAATGAAAGATGGAGAGATGGGGGTATGTGGGAATGTTAAGTGGTGGAGGGGAACCAAGGCCAACGGTCACACACACCGTGATGTATTTGGAAGCTTGTATTTTGGATGTGGAGTTGGGAGTAATAGGGATCGGGATGGGGGATTTGTGGATGGTCGATTTGGGGTTTTAGGTACCCAAATGGACTTAGGAATTATGGGACTTTTAGATGGAGATCGGGATGTTTGGGATTTTGGGGTAGATTGGGATGTGGATGCCTCATTTGTTTTGATTGATCTTTGCTTAGGGACCCACACCATTTTTGCTTTTGCTTTTTCTTGTGATGGTGTGGGCTTTGATAGCCTTTGGGATTTTTGATTTTGATTGGAAGGGATAATATCTTTAGGATTTTGTGCTTTATGAGTTGAGGCATTCAAATTATTACTTTTGAATCCCATGGATTTGGGGGAAGCTTCATGTTTGAAAGATGTGTGCTTTTGTTGGTCTTGATTGGGAATTTTAGGGGATTGATGGGTGGAGGGGTTAAAAGTGGATTTTTGGATAAATGGATGAGGGGATTTGATGATGGGGATATTAGGAGTTGGTAGGAGTGGAGGTAAAGTGGATTTGATAGGGATATTTGGAGTTGGAAGTAGTGGTGGTAATTTTGATGGACGGAGATGGATGGTCACATGCTTTTGCAAATGATAGGATGATGGAGGAGGGATAGCGACATATGTTTTGGGGGTGTGATGAGATGCACCGTGTTTGGGATTGGATGAATGGATTTTGGAAGGCAGGTGGATGGTATCAACATGTTTGGATTGTTTGTCTTGGGATGTATAGCCAAGACCATGCGAAGATGGATGGAATGTGGTGTGGATGGGCTCCAAGATTGCAAGAAAATATGCCAAAAAATCTTGCAATGTGTAGTTACTGCCTATGTGAGATTGGAACACAACCTCACCTGCATAACTAGAAGCTAAATGGATTTCTTATGACAAATATGGTGTTAGTAAACACAGAAAGTTTGAGAAATGTATCACCAGTATTTTCCCATGGCCTCACCACCATCAGTGTCCATCTGAACCAGGACTGGTCCTGAATGTAATAGCTCCAAATGCAAATTGTTCTCATGAATGGAGTATTTGAGAAGCTAAAGCAAGACTAAGTGAATGGTGTGCATGCCGAGGTCGTAGGCATTAAGACCATCGGTGATAGAATGCTGGGCAGTTAATGTGCATTAACTTGTAGTAAAATGAACCAGTACTGGCTCATTTGGCTCTAAATAAAAAAAAAAATAACAAAAAAAGATTCTTGTCACTTTTCTCTAGGAAGAGATCTAATAACAAATGTAAAGAACCTCAATAGAAAAATAGAAATAACTAGATAATAGAATAGAGATATCACAACTAAATAATAGAAATACTCAAATGTATTAAAAAAATAGATCAAACTTTTCATACAATTCTCCTTATTTGAAGGAAGTCACTCCATAGTGCCACAATATATCTCAATATAAGATCCAAACACATACAATATTCTTGAATGCACATATGAGTCTCTTACCTTTATTATATGCTACTCAACATCCTACCATTACCACTTACCCACACATGTGGGATAATTAATTTTATTTTAATTAAGTAGAGGTATGACTTACAAAGCATATGTACCCCAATTCCTTATTTATTACTACCTAATACAGTATATATTATACCCCTAGGCACATTGTAGACTAAATTGGTCTACATAGTATAATGTGGTTTCAATCACATCCTTTCCATTTCCCTTTGATTTGATTTTCCTTAATATTTTGGTGTGATTTGTGGTGTTTATTTTTCAATTGCATTTGTGGGACCTTGTGTGTTCCTTTTTCCTCCCTTCTAGGTGTAGATGTGTATTTTATTGGTCTCTTGATGCTTAATTTTTTATCCTCATATTTATCATTCTCATTGCCATATCTTTCATCATCTCTTGGAGGGATAACCTAAGCATTACCCTATCTCATAACTTTACCATGTAGTCACTTGGGGGCATACAATGATTGTTCCCTTGTGATCTTATTTTCTAGGGGCATGACCTAGATATTCCTCTTCTTCACACTTTCCTCTTCTCTTCTCATCAAATTCCTTGGTGTTTCTCTATATCCCTTTCCCATTAACCATTTATTTTAAAATGATTGGCTCTCTTTCCTTTGCATCTTCTTTAACTCATTGCTTTAAAGGAGGGCATGCATCTTATATCACTCACTCGTAGTCTTCATATTTTTAATTTTTGACTCTTGAACTTTGACCTTGATGGTGACAAGACTTCTCATTGATATGGGCCTAGCTTAGCCTTTTATATGATTCGGTGGTTTCCTTATAACCATTGACAACATCATTGGTATCATGTTTCCAATTGGGTAGCAACCTATAGCTAGGGTGATAACTACCAAATAGCTAATGGTGGAGACTTCAAAGCCATTATTTTCAATTTCTAGTTGGGTGACAATCTACAACTAGGGTGGAAATTGCCAAATAGCTAAGGTTGGCAACATCAAAGCCATTAGTTCCATTGGTTCCTTTGTCACCATTAGCATATTTTTGTAGGACTAGCCTAGAGTCTTCTATGGCTAGCTACCTTACAACCCTTATAATAATTAACCCAATCCTAGTACTTAGTTTCTAGTTACCCATTATCTTTAGCCAGAACCCCTCTCCCATTTCTAATGTAGGTCACTATCATTGATGAGGAGCACCTAGTGAAAGTGAACAACTGATCAAAATTGACTTCTGGAACCCTCAGTGAGAGTCCTTCTAGTCTCAGCGATTTGCCCTTTGTCTTTTGTTATCAGCAAGACTTACTCCATCAGCCACTTCAGTAACTATCTAGGTGATACACCGATGACTCTTCCTTCTTTGTTTTCAGTATAACATAATGTTATTGGTGGAACCCTCATCCTTGTCTAGCTGATACAGCGATGAGACCAACTCTTGATGTCAGGGAGACTTAATACCATTGGTGTACTAAACCTTCCATTGGCCAATACGCTGATACCATTGTCTTCAGTGAGACTCTACACTATTGGTGAAATTTGGAACTATTTTGCCAAACACCAAGTCTATTTGATACCTCCTATTGGCGAGGCTTGACTTCTTTACACCCTGATTTGACTAAGACAAATTACTATTTGCTGTCATGGTTTCAGTAAGACATACACCTATCGGTTGAGCCAAATATTATCAACTCGATACTCTGATAACATTGTCACCTTGAGTCCATTTGACTTCGGTGGAACACCACAGTTTCGATGGGACTCAGTCGTTGGTTCTAGTGATACGTCAATGCCACTATCAGTAAGAAAATCACTGTCGACCAGAACACCAAAACTCACTTCGATGGTCTTAGTCTTACCGACAATGACCTCTGTGTCTCTCCGACTCTGCGGTTCATCTACTCCTTCAACTGAATCCTAGCACATGAAGATTCTAGGTCAACCTACTGTGCAAAAACACTTTGTCTAGATCCTCCGCACTGTCAGACACAAAAACAAAATAAGAAACAAAACAAATACTTGTATAATGAAGCCATTCCACTGATTTCGACAGAAATTGTACTAGTGGAATGCTTCACATCGACATGCTGCAACAATGGAATGCACATAAAGAACTACACTTTGAAGAGAAATCTACAGTTACACAATATACAGTTACAAAGAATAGAAATTAGATTGACAGAACAAAACAATTTTATTCATGCAATTCAACAACAATGCACACTCACATTCACCACCTTCTCCGATCCCTATTTGGTTCGTTCCTCTGAGTTTATTAACTCGCCCTGCTAGTAGTTGGAAAACCAACCAATGCAAATAGTTGGGAGACCAACTAATCCAAAATGGCCTCAAACTATCCTACTGCCCTATTCTAACATTTGAACTAATTGCAAATGACTCCAGTGGTTTATGTCTTGTTTAAGACTTGTTTATGACTTGACAATGTACTCAAGACTTTAACATGCCTTCCTAGCATTTTGACATGCCTTTACAAGGCTTACAACATGAATACAATGACTATCCTAAATGCCTTAACAAAGGCTTACAAACATGATTACCTCCCTAACAATTTGATAGATATTTGGATATAGTCCTTATTCCTTACAATCATGAATGGTCTTCTAGGACCTTATTACATCAAAACATGACATCAAAACAAAACATGAAGTTGAATGCCTCATGGAGGCCACCTTGTGTTAGGTGCTCCTGCACCATACACCCCACCTAGAAAAGAACTCATGCCACATGAGTTGATTCTTTGTCTTGCTCCACTTTTATGCTTTGCTTCCTCATGTCTTCTACATGATCTTTGGGCTACAACTTTCTTCCATGGAATCAAAAACTCATGCCTAGCATTGTAGGCTCTACTCACACCTTGCCATGAGTGAATGCTTGTAACCAAACCTATATGTTGTTTGCCATTCTTCCTTTTTGTCATCTCTGCCTAAACACTTGCATTCAAAATCTTGGTTGATGCTTCTTGTACTACTGCTATGGTAGAATATGTTTTCCTTTCAACTCTTGTTGGCTCTAGAGGACAAACAATGGTCCCTACTATGATAGCATCTCCTTCTTTCCAACCACCCTGTGGCTTCTTAAAGACTTGCTCTTTGACCTTCTTCTGATCCATCTTAGACATCACCATTTGATCTCCATCATTCAAAACTAAAACCACCTTCAAACTTTGGTCTTTGACAACCCCACTCCTTGAGGTATCCTCAACTTTCCTTGTCTCTTCTTCATTGATTTTCACAAACTCTTTCTTACCCACCAAGATGACCTTGGCTGCCTTCCTTGCTTCGGCATCCCCTTGTAATGGTGTCATAAAAAAGTCCTCCCATCCTTCTTGATGGTGTATGTGTTAGCATATCCATCATATAATGCTTCCCTATCAAATTTCCATGGCCTACCTAAAAGTAGGTGACAACATTCCATGGGCAAAATGTCACATAAAACCCTATCCTTATATTCTCCAATCTGAAAATCAACATATGCTTGTTCATCTACCAAAAGTGATTGACTATCACTTACCCAAGATGCTTTGTAAGGAGTTTGATGAGGAATCCTTTCTAGGTTCAATTTATCCACCATTTCCCTAGACACCATATTATCAGTTGAACTACAATCTGTTCCTACCTTTGCTTTGGCAATTAGTCCTGAAAAGTGCTCTCCTTTGTGACAGTTTAGTCTGCACTAGTTCTTTGAGCAGCATCCTCTTGTTCATCAGATTTTCTCCCACCTCTGATGTCAAATTCACTTCAGGCAATATCACACTCCCTGCATCCTCTTGAGTCAATGTGGTTCTTCTCTCATTACCATGAGAAGTTGAGGCCTTCTCTAGACACTTATAAGCTAGATGCCCTGTCTAATTACAGTTATAACATCTCATATTGGAGAACTTGGATCCTCTACCTGATCCATTTGTCTCACCCATTAGGCCTTCTTCCTAGTAGCCTCCTCTACTAGTTGAGGCCCCAACTTTTTCTTCTTGGATAGACTCACCATTAGGCCTCTGGTTAGGACTTCTTCCTCCAAAACTACCTCTGCCTCTAAAATTTTTGTCACCTCTTTCTCTACTTTGCTGCTCACCTTTCCTCTTCAGCTTCTCTTTCACTCTTAATGCTACTTGAAAGCATTTTTCCATGGTTTTAGGGGTTAATAAACTTATCTCATCTTGAATATTAAACCTCAAACCATTTAGATACCTTGCCACCTTAGCTTTTTCATCCTCCATGTACCCACAATGAAGAGTGTATTTGTGAAACTCCTTGGTGTAAGTAGCTACATCCATATCTTTTTGCTTGAGGTTCTACATTTTCCTGTAAATCTGCACCTCGTAGTTAGATGGAAGGAATTGGGATTTGATCTTCTCCAGTATTCTGCTCCATGAAGAGATCATACTCTTCCCATTCTTTACCCTTTCTCCTTGGGTGTAATTCCACCATGTAAGGGCAACACCTTTGAGTTTAGTTTTTACAAACTTAAATCTCTTACTTTCAGGTACTTCTTTGTACTCGAAGTAGTTGTTTAGAGCCTCAATCCATTCCATGACTTCATCAACATTCATCTTTCCACTAAACATGGGAATCTCTATCTGCGCCTCCAAAGAATCCTTGCCAATTTCCTTGATGGCTTCAAGGAAATGCGTTTGATCAGACGGTACCTCTACCACTTATTGTTCTTGTTCTTCTTCTTCTTTCTCTTCCTCTTCATCTGAACCTTCCTCTATCCTTTTTCCTATCTTCAGTGCCTTCAATTCTTCTTGGAGTGCTTCCTTGACTCCAGTTTTGATCTTTTCTTCCATTTCCTTAAATTTCTTGACCACTTCGGTAGTCATCCCCTTTGGAGGCATATTGCTAGCCTGTCCTTCACTCTCCTCTGCTGACATATACTAGATCAACAACAAAACCTTTTTTGGCTTTGATACCAATATGATAAGGAGCATGCAGTGAAAGCATACAACTGATCAAAATTGACTTCTAGAACCCTTGGTGAGAGTCCTTTTGTCTCAGAGATCTGCCCTTCATCTTTTGTTATTGGCAAGACTCACTCCATCAGCCACTTCAGTAGCTGTCTAGGCGATACACTGACGACTCTTCCTTCCTTGTTTTCAGTAAAACTTAATGTTATCAGTGGAACCCTCATCCTTGTTTGGTGGATATAGTGATGAGACCAACTCTTGATGTCAGTGAGACTTAATACCATCGGTGAACTAAACCTTCCATTGGCTGATACACTGATACCATTGTCTTCGGTGAGACTATTTTGCTGAACACCAATTCTGTCTGATACCTCCTATCGATGAGGCTTGACTTCTTTACACCCTAATGTGACTAAGACAAATTAGCATTTACCGTCATGGTTTTGGCAAGACATACACCTATTGGTGGAGCCAAATATTATCAACCCGATACTCTGATAACATTGTCACCTTGACTCCGTTTGACTTCGGTGGAAAACCATAGTTTCGGTGGGACTCAGCCGTTGGTTCTAGTGATACGTCGATGCCACTATCGGCAAGAAAATCATTGTCAACCAAAACCCCAAAACTCACTCCGATGGTCCCGATCTTACCGATGATGACCTCTGTGTCTCTTCGACTCTGTGGTTCATCTACTCCTTCAACTGAATCCTAGCACATGAAGATTCTAGGTCAACCTACTATGCAAAAACACTCTGTTTGGATCCTCTATACCATCAGACACAAAAATAAAACAAGAAACAAAATAAATACTTGTACAACGAAGCCATTCCATTGATTTTGACAGAAATCGTACCAGTGGAATGCTTCACATCGACATGTTGCAACAATGTAATGCATAGAAAGAACTACACTTTGAACAAAAATCTACAGTTACACAATATATAGTTACAGAGAACATAAATTAGATTGACATAACAGAACAATTTTATTCCTTCTCAGAATACCTCAAACATGCAGTTCAACAACAATGCACACTCACATTCACCACCTTCTCCAATCACTATGTGGTTCATTCCTCTGAGTTTATCAACTCACCCTGCTAGTAGTTGGAAAACCAACCGATGCAAACATTTGGGAGACCAACCAATCCAAAATGGCCTGAAATTGTCCTACTACCCTGTTTTAACATTTGAACTAATTACAAATGACTCTGGTGGTTTATGTCTTGTTTAGGACTTGTTTATGACTTGACAATGTCCTCAAGACTTTTACATGCCTTCCTAGCATTTTGACATGCCTTTACAAGGCTTACAACATGAATACATATGGCTGTCCTAAATGCCTTAACAAAGGCTTACAAACATGATTACCTCCCTAATAATTTGATAGATATTTGGACATAGTCCTTATTCCTTACAATCATGAATGGTCTTCTAGGACCTTATTACATCAAATAAAACATGAAGTTGAATGCCTCATAGAGGCCACCTTGTGTTAGGTGCTCCTGCACCAGTCATGCTTTCTCTTATCAATTCCTTTTGTGGAGTGGATCTTCATAGATCTCTCCCCAGAACAAAAGGGTTGAAAATTTTGTGATATTTTCAACTATACCATTAGCAAGTTATGGCATAATAGACATATTAGATTCACATTGCATTTAGTAGTTGCATTTCCCATGTCTTTTCATGTGTATGTGTTTTCTCTATGTATTTCCATTAATGAGAGAAGTGTTTCCATTGTATGTGTTAGATGTTTGATGTTGTTGGAATACAATAATAATTCTTTGTATGGATGTATTTGTAGGGAAAAGTACATGCACAACTATGAAGATCCAAGAACCAAATTAAAAAATAATCTCTCTCCTAAGGTAATGTATCCTCAAATTCAGATGTTGTCAAAGGAGATAGGTAATAATGTTAATAATACATTTAAAGGAAGTGAAATGCACTATACTTGATATAATAACCACTAATATGCACAAAAGCATGTATGAATTGGTGAGTAAGAAATGTTTTCGTATGATGTACTAACTACTCAAGGTTTTAGCCTTCATGCTTGGGGTAGGAACTACTATTGGATATCAGGATTTTATCCACTCTCTCTTTTCTTCAATTTTATGAGATTTAGTTCAAATTTAGAGTGCATACACAAAGCTAGTAGACTCTTTTTGTTTAGTTATATTATTGTTGGTTGGAAACAACTAATTACTACTAATATGATCAATTCTAGCTGCTCTTCTATTTCTGTTGTCCTATTAACTACTACTTTTTAAAAAAAAGAGGGTAGAGGGATCCCTCAGACCATTATATTGATAAAATATTGCAACCATATTTACAATAAAAAATAGTTAAATCCCAACAGAAGGCTTTAAATAAGAAACTGTATAGCAAAAAAGCTGGACAAGACACGACATTGGCATATCAAAAGGAGCATGCATGCTCCATAAAAAAGAAACCAAAAAAAATAAAATAAACTCCACACAAACCCATAAATTCATTCACCCATAACACCACCATCCACTTCCTCAGGGATCTGGACAAACTAGGTCGCTCACAGCCATCCTTAGGTCTGACACATCATCTTGTGTAGGTTCATCTTGCAGGTCCAAATCCTCCTCTGCTTCAAATGGCTCTCTTTAAAGATAGGGAGCATAGTCAGCAGCGTGCATCTAAATAAACTCGATGGAAATAAAAACCTTCCCACATCTCCTCCTCAGCGTGTTGGAGACATGGTGACTGTGGCCTTTAAGAGCTTTGTCTAACACATTAATGCACCCAGATTCTAACCCTTGATGCATGTCCCTATGAAAATTCTATTGCAACTACTGATTATTAATTTCATATCTTATATAGATTATTTGACTACTGAAAATTAATTCACAACAAATATTAAAAAATAATACAACTGCAACTTCACAAATAATCATGGAGATAAAAAAATAAAATATGCAAACTGAACACAATAGTTTTGGACAAATTGTCCCTAGAAAAACCCCGAAGGGAAAACCAGTTAGCACATAAGAATTTTATTCAACTGTAGAAAATCAAGAGATACAAAATTGCTTGCCTCTTACTGGTAGAGCTCCGGCAATTTTCCTTCCCTCAATTGCTCTTGCTAAAATTGCTCTAGCAATATTTTATTATCCAGAAATATTTTCCTTCTCTAGAAATAATTTTCTTCTCTGGGAATTCCATTGCTACTCTCCAACGCTATCACTGCACCCTTGCTCTCACTGCAAATCAATTTATTTGCTATCACTGCAAATGTTTTTCAGATCCATGTTCTCCAAATGTCCATTGATCCTCTTTTATAATCCTCTCATTGAAAACCAATGGCCATGATTTAATCTCAATCAATGGCTAGGATTAATTAGACTCTAACAAACCCTAATGTCTAGAAGTCTCTTGAGAAATAAATTTTCTAGGTATGGAGATAATTATTCTAGTTATGTTTCTAGCCTCGTAATCACCACCCGAGACTAGAACACTTGTCTGAGCTACATTAAAATTAACACTCCCTCTTAGCGAGGAAGGTGTTCTACATAACACCCAACTTATCTTTGAGGAAGATGAATTTCATCCTCCCTAATGCCTTTGTCAAAATATCTTCTACCCGCTGATCTATAGGTATATACTGTAGCTGAACAATCCTCCACTATACACAATCCTTGATGAAATGATACCTAATGTCTATATGCTTAGACTTATCATGAAACATTGGATTCTTAGATAATCTAATGCAACTCTGATTATCACAGTGTATCACTGTAGTCTCAACCCTCTGACCAAACAAGGCTACTAGCAACTTTCAAAGCCATATAGCCTCACACATTGCCATGCTAGCTGCTATGTATTCTACTTCTGCAGAACTCAGAGCCATGGACTTTTGCTTCCTGTTGTACCAAGAGACAACTCCTGATCCCAAACTAAAGCAGCACCCTAAAGTGCTTTTCCTGTCCACTATACTACCTGCCCAATCTGCATCAGTATAGCCTATCAACTTGACACCATCACCTCAAGCATATCTGATCCCATACTTGATTGTACCATGCAAATACCACAACACATGCTTTGCCGCTGTCCAATGCACTCTCTTTGGCTCAACCATGAACTGACTAAGAGAGTTTACTGCAAAGGATATATCTGGCCTAGTGTTGAGAAAACACATGAGAGATCTAATCAACTACCTATATAAGGTGGGGTCTACATCCTTTTCCTTGGATGAGTCTACCTTATTCCAATTTGTGATCATATGTGTAGACATGGCTCTGCAATCTTGCATCTCAAACCTCTTCAAGATTTCAATGCAATATTTCCCTTCTCCAAGGAAAATCTCTACATCTGTCTGCCACACTTCCATGCCTAGAAAGTAGTGCATAAGCTCCAAATCCTTCATCTCGAACTCTACTGCAAGGTCCCTCTTGCACTCCTCTATGAGCCCCAATGAACCTGTTAAAAACAAGTCATCCACATATAGAACAAGAATGAGAACTTCACCCCCAACCACCAAGTAGTAGAGGTTAGCATCCGCCTCACTCTTCACAAAGCCTATTCCCTGCAAGTATCTATCAATGCACTCATATCATGTCCTGAGAGCCTGCTTGAGTCCATACAAAGTTCTCTTCAATTTACACACACGGGTTTCACTGCTGTGTGCTACAAAGCCCTCTAGTTGTTCTATGTATACCTCCTCTACAAATTCACCATTAAGAAATGCCGTCTTGACATCCATTTGATGGATCTGCCATCCCATATGTGCTGCAAGTGAGATTACAGATTTTATAGAAGTATACCTAGCCACTGGAGCGAATGTCTTATCATAGTCTATTCCCTCCTTCTGAGAGAACCCCTTGGCCATGAACCTTGCCTTGTATTTCTTGATGCTACCATATGCACCATGCTTAATCCTATAGATCCAGTGTGATCCAACCACTTCCCTATCTGTCGATATAGGCATAACCTCCCACACATCATTCTGCACTATTGAGGTATTTTCCTCAACCATCGCATCTTGCCACACCTGTTGTTGTACAGCCTCCTGAAAGCTGGAAGGATTGCTATCTACCAATTGATTAACCAATGCCACATAGTCATTATACCTGGTTGGTTGTTTCCACTGTCTACTACTCGTCCTAGGAGCTCCCACAAACTCCTAAGTATCCCTATGTGTTTGTTGAATCTCACGGTTCCTCTTGTCAACTATAGAGGATGAAATATCAAACTCCATATCTTCTTGATGCATCTCTTGGATTTTCTGTATCTGTTGCTCCATACTCTGTGAACTCTCAACACTTGAGCCTGTGCCTGTACTAGTAACTCTACTCGTGCTTCACTGCCCCTATTCTAGTTGAACAATCCTTGGAGCTTCTGTTGGCTACTCATCTGATCATCTATTGGCAAATCTATGGACCTCCTATATGCCTTGTCTTCCATGAATTTGACATCACGCCTAACTATAATCCTCCTTGTCCCTGGAATAAATATCCAATATGCCTTTGAGGTCTCACTGTACCCCACAAAGTACCCTCTCTTTGCAGTCTAATCTAACTTGGAACTTGTAGGCCCTGGAATGTGACAAAATGCCAAATTCCTAAATATCCTGAAGTGACTAACATCTAGCTTCTTCCCTGAGAATGCCTCCTCTGGTGTCATCTTGCCCAATACCTTATGTAGAACCCTGTTCTGTATGTATACTACTGTATTACATGCTTCTACCGATAAGTAACGTGGTATATCTTGGTCATACAACATATCCCTTGCTGCCTTTGATATAGAACAATTCTTCCTTTTAACAACCCCATTCTGCTGTGGGTTGTAAGGAACAGTCCACTCTCTCTTGATTCCTTCCTTGGTATAGAACTCCTGGTACTCTTTCCCTTTGTACTCACCTCCATTGTCTGACCGAAGAACCTTTACCTTCCTTCCTGTCAAATTCTCCACAAGAGCTTTGAACTCCTGGAGGTGATTGAAGACCTCATCCTTGGTCTTCAAGAAGTATATCCAGGTCTTCTTAGAGAAATCATCAATAAAAGTAACAAAGTACTTGTATCCTCTGAGAGATTTTGTTGACATTGGTCCACATATATTTGAATGTACTAGATCAAGAACCCCCTTGGATCTGGTGTCACTCCTTGGAAAAGTTGCTTTCACAAATTTTCCCAACACACATCCCTTACATACATCATCATGCTCTGTGCTCACCTCTGGAACACCTATCACTGTCTCATAAAGCAATTTAAGTGCTCCATGATGTATATGGCCCATCCTCCTATGGCATAGCTCTCCTTGATCTCTAGGATTACTACTGCTCACTAGTGCCTTAGGAGTATCAAATTGCAACCTATAAAGTCAGCCGCTCCTAACTCCAATAGCTATGGGTGATTTCCAATCCTTATACTTGATTAAAACATGTGCCCCTCTAAAGAGTACATTGTAGCCTTTATCTTGAAGGACAAATACGAAAATTAGATTCATGCCCAAGCCTGGTACATGCAACACATCATGAATGGAAATAGGCTTGCCATTCTCCCTCTGAAATAGAATAGTCCCTCTCTCAATTGGATTACACTTGGACTTGTTCCTCATTTGAATCTAGAATCTGATGTCCTCCTCCTTGTAGCTAGAGAAGTACTCCCTAACTCCTGTCATATGAAATGACACCCCACTGTCTATATACCAAACACCCTATAAGGTTGAGCTAGTTAGGCAAGCTATGAGTGCAAACTCATCATCCATTCTACTAGAAAGTTCATCTACACTTGTTGAAGCTACCGTCTACTTCTTGCTTTTTTTTTCATTTTTCTTCCTTTGTGGGCAATCGTTGACATAGTGGCCGAACTTGTGATAGCCATAGCATTTGATCTTAGACATGTCCTTCTTCTTCTTCTCACTTTTTGGATTGATCCTTTGCCAGACCCCTTCTTCGCTTTCCTTTTCTTGCTAGGGCAACGTTTTCCTGTTCCACCTTATTTTTTTGACAATTATTACTGGTTCCACTGACAAGACTTACGCTAAGCTCCTCTTGAGTGAAGTCACTCCATAGTCGATCCCAACTCGGTAAGGTGTCTCATCCATTAATAGCTTGAACAAAGACATCCCACTGCTTAGTAAACCCATTCATGGCTATTCGTACTAGCTCATCATCATTTGGTTTGTCTCCAACAGCTGCCAACTCATTCTTGACAAGTCTAAGTCTGGCGAGGTAACTTGTGACGTCTTCTCCCCATGTATTCCTCAACTTTTCTTTGAGAATCAACTTTTGGTTAGTGGTAGCATTCTAGTACAGATTTAGAATGGCATCCCACATCATCTTTGCTGTATCTAACTCTATAATATGCGGAACAATATGATCCTTAATGCCATCAAGAATCAACCTCCTCGCCTTGGCATCTTCCTTCTTATATGCTAAGAGCTGTGTTTCATCTATAGGTACAGGTACAATAGTGGTCACATATTCCTTGATACCATTATCTTTCAACAATAAAGAAATTATGGCTTTCCAGACACCAAAATTTGAGGCTCCATCCAATCTGTCCTGATCTCTTAAACCTGCTGAGGCTATCTTAAAAGAAAATAATAATTTTGAAGAGGTCAAACTAGGTTTTATAAACCCTAGATTTTATTTATTATTTTTTCTTTCTCCCTGTGCCTTTTCTGCCCTCAGATTTGCTCAGATACCATGTGAAAATTCTATTGCAGCTACTGATTATTAATTTCCTATCTTATATAGATTATTTGACTGTTGAAAATTAATTCACAACAAATATTAAAAACAATACAGCCGCAACTTCTCAAATAATCACAGAGATAGAAAATAAAATATGCAAACTGAACACAATAGTTTTGGACAAATTGTGCCTAGAAAAACCCTGAAGGGAAAACCAGTCAGCACATAAGAATTTTATTCAACTGTAGAAAATCAAGAGATACAAAATTGCTTGCCTCTTGCTGGCAGAGCTTTGGCAATTTTCCTTCCCTTAATTGCTCCTGCTGAAATTGCTCCGGCAATATTTTATTATCTAGAAATATTTTCCTTCTTTTGTAATAATTTTCTTCTTCAGCAATTCCACTACTGCTCTCCAACGCTATCACTATGCCCTTGCTCTCACTGTAAATCAATTCATTTGCTACCACTACAAATGTTTTTCAGATCCGTGTTCTCCAAATGTCCATTGATTCTCTTTTATAATCCTCTCATTGAAAACCAATGGCCATGATTTAATCTCAATCAATGGCTAGGATTAATTAGACTCTAAAAAACCCTGATGTCTAGAAGTCTCTTGAGAAATCAATTTTCTAGGTATGGAGATAATTATTCCAATTATGTTTCTAGCCTCGTAATCACCACCCCACCTCTCTGAGCTACATTAAAATTAACAGGCCCTATAGATACACTCATAAGCTTGGATGGAATGGAGCTAGTACTATGGGAATAAACCTCCAACCATGGCGTCCCCTTCCAAAATGTCATAATTTTGAACCGCAGCATGCCATCATTTAACGTTATATAAACATTTGTAGATAAAGGTGGTACTGGTAGCTATGGCATGGACAAAACTACCATCGAGCATGATGTCCATAATGTTGGATAGAAAAGTAGCCATGACATTCAAACATCTAAGCTGATGCTCCCTTGCACCATTAAGCCATTTCTGGCCACATGTTTCTCACAGCAAGCTGAGCCAAAGTATAATCCATCTAAAAAATCTGTAACAGATCCAGAATATTAACGCATCCTTTAATAATTGGCTCCCATGGGAGAGGAAGAAAGGGAAGTCAGGTGTTGCGAGACAATTCATTCGCCATGCATAACTAACTGCTGACACACTAACATAAAGGAATGTATTAGCGGCTTTAGCAGGGAATAAGAAAAATGGACGATTTGCAGGCAGATAAATAGGTAAGATGATTGATGCCATCTCATGTCATCACCCTCGGTAGAACTCCAAAGAACTCGTACAAAAAACAAATGAGGAAGGATGCAGTGTATTTTGTATCTAGAACCATTTGAATTGTCATTACCAACTTTGAAAAGTAATCAAATCATGCATTTACACCTCAATCTCATCCACTACAAATGAGCTCAAAAATAATAAATACATGTAGGGAGTAGGCTCCCATTGGATGATGTGTCATCCAAATAAAAACTCATTAGGAGCCTTGCTAGATTTCCCATAAAGGCTAAAGCCACCAAATTACATCATGGGTCCTGTCAAGCTTCCAGCAGCACATCCATAATTGTCTAAAAATTAGAGCTGAAGTACTTCGCAATCTTTTGAGAATTGCTCACCTAAAAGAAAATAAATATTCCTTAAATGAGATCATACTCTTGAATTGATCATCTAGAAAGGTGAGGTAACCGTTAGCCCTTCAATATCACCATGTCATCCACGTGGCCCATTTTATTAGTACTCAAGAGCCCTTAAAATTTAGAAACAATAAGCTGACTTAGCAACCACCATAAGCCTTAGTAGAAAGAATTTGTACATCTTGATCTAGATAGAAACTTAGCTGCTAGGGGGAGTCCCTTGCATATGCTTAAACACCCATTCATCTGAGGATTGTTTTCCAACCAATCAATCACCTGATTAGCTTCCCTATAGAAATGAGAAATCTAAAAGATGTCAAAGAATTGGATCAGATCTCTCGCTTGAGATAGGATGTATTCCACTCTCCATGACACTTAATGGCTCGACTTAATAGAATTTATTATAAATAGAGAATCCCCTTCAATCCACAAATCTTTAACACCTACCGAGATAGCCAATTGGAGCCCATGCACTAATGCTCAAGCTTCTGCACTATTGTTCAAGCCAGGTGGTATCTTATTCGCTTTAGCTGTGAGAAGCTTGTCATCATAGGTTCTAAGGATGCAACCTGTCCCAAGATACCAAGTTATCTCTACTCTCCCCAACAAAATTTAATTTAACCATTCATCCGTTTGGAGGTTACCAATGCAATTGTGACCTATCCACCTTGTCCATAGAGGATTTCAAAAAGTTCTTGTAGATACTGGCTCCAAAAATTTCCAAGCCTTGATAATCAAGCTATCACACAAGGTCCATACCATGTTGAGATTAAAGGATCTTTTAATTTTTGTCATTTTCGCTTCCAAGATGGCCTTATCTAAATCTTCATAGACTTTTGTCAAAGGAGAAATGACCTTTCTAAAAATCTTGAAATTTCTTTCGCCCCATAACTGCCAAATAATCATAGCTGGGGTAATGTCCGACATGCAAACAAAGGTTGCATCTGAATTCAATTTAGGCCAGCTCTTGAAAAAGGAGAGAAGAGTTTGAGGTAAGGCTGTAGACCAATTGAACTTTCTAAGGATCCACAACCAACATTCTCTCCTAAAAGGACATTAGAGAAGTAGATTATTAGCACTCTGTGGCTAGCTTTTGAATGCAATCTCATGTCAATATTCGTCCATGCAATGCTAGCCAAGAAAAAGCTCCAGCCCTAGGAAGAATAACATCATTCCAACATAAAAGAGAGGGCCTCACTATTAAACTTCTATAACCATGCTATGCCGAATACTAACTAGAGGGGCTTTCCAACCACACAAGCTCATCCTCTTTGGAGGATGGTAAAACCACCTTTCCTTTCAAAATATTCTGCAAAATTAATTTATGCCCAGAGTGAAGCTTCAAATACTCTTTAGCTTCCCTTATATCCTCCCTAGAGGATTACTTAGGCCATCCATTCCACAAATTTGTCCAAAAATTAGACTTATCTCCCTTATTTATTTTCCACGAAAGATTGGGCAAGATTACACCTTTGCATTTTATAATAAATTGCCACATGGATGAGCCCTTAGGGGGGGTCAAGCATAGTGAAATTTCTTTCTCTGTCAAGATTATCCAAATATTTATTTTGCAATAACCTAGCCCATTTATAATTAGCCTTACTATACATTCCCCATGCTAATTTTTCTCTAAGAGCTAAATTATGAATTTCTAGATAAATAATTCCAGCTCCACCCAATGATTTTGGCTTACAAATTTTATTGCTTGCTAACAAATGAATTTTCTTCTTTCCCATAGACCCTTGATAATGGAATTGTTTGCAGATATTTTCCATATCTAAGAGGATAGACTTAGGAGGCTAGAGGGTTGATAACAAATAGACTGGGATTGCTGTTAAGACTGCTTTGATGAGCATAATTCTTCCCGCCAACTTCAACCACTTGCCTCTCTAGGTACCAATCTTATTCCTTAGTTTGGCCACAACTTCTTTCCACAACTCTCTTTTATTTCTGCCATTGAACAAAGGGATTCCAAGATAGACACTAGGGAGTTCATCTACTTTAAATTTGAAAAGCTCGCAAACTTCTAGTTGAAATGCTTGATCTAAATTAAATAGGAATATCTTAGATTTATGGGGGTTGATAAGCTTCCCAGAAGCTGAGCAATATCTATCTAATGTCTCCTTAATGGAGTGGGATTCTTTTATCTTGGCTTGACCAAACAAGATCATATAATCACTAAAGAGGGCATGTGTAATAGACTCATTCATGTTTCTAATATTAATGCCAATCTAGTCTCTCTTTAGATTCGCTTCCCTGATTGCCCAAGTTAACACCTCTGGCATTAATATAAAAAGATAAGGGGATAAAGGATCCCTTTTCTTAAGACCCCTTGTGGATTCAAAAGGGATGGTGGCTCTACCATCTAATAGAGCATAAAATATAACTCTTGAAATACATGCCCATTTCCTTTTTCTCCAATATTTAGGAAAACCCAATTTCTCTAATATAAGCATAAGAAAGGCCCAGTTAATTCTGTCATAAGCTTTTGCCATATCTAACTTGACTACCATACTCGAGATTTTATATTATTTAATCATATGCAATATCTCATGAGTGATGATTGTATCTTTTGTTGTCTCCTTGCTCGACACAAATCCTCCTTATTCATTTGAGATAATTTCAAGAAGAATAGAAGAGAATATGATAGCTATTGTTTTGGAAATCACTTTATAGATAAATTTACAAAGAGAAATGGGCCTAAATTCATCAAAAGACACAAGGGAATTATTCTTGGGGATCAACTAAATGTTTTTATTCTTCTATACCTTGAGGACATGTTACAAAATTTCCTGGATTCCTCTACCACAAGTAGAATGTCATTGCCTACAATATCCCATGTATGCTGGAAAAAACATCCTGACTAACAATCAGGGCCTAGAGCTTTTTCGCCTTGGAGGGAGAAAACCACGGATCACACTTCTTCCAAATTGAATTCTTTAATGAGCTCTTTGTTATGACGATCAGTTATCCTCTTCAGAATATGAATCTCCACCTGCTTCAACTGTTGGGAACTGGTTGGTTGGGATAACAATGATTCATAAAATTATTTATCCTAAATTTTAATCTCTATCAGATCAATGGTCATACTACCATCTATCCTTCTAATAGAGTGGATGGCATTGAAATCTTGCATTATCTTTGTCAAAATATGGAAAAAGGCAGAGTTTCTATCCCATTCCTCCAACCATGTCTCCCGAGACTTCTATCTCCAATAAATTTCTTCCCTCGATAAGATTTCTTCATGCTGCTTCCTCAAAGCTTTCTCCCTGTCAAATCTTTTTGCATTCATACCAAAAGAGATTATTGACTCATCATTATCACTGATTTCTTGCAATAACCAATTCTTCTCCTTAAAGATGTTCTTAAAATGATTGATATTCTAGTCTCTGATCTTCCTCATGACATATTTAAGTTTCATCTCCAACTGAAACATTCTCAACCCTTTAATAAAAGGTGATTCTTGCCACCATTTTCTAACCAGTGGAATAAATTTGGGATCCCTTAACCACATCTTCTAGAATCAAAATGGGCTAGCATTGGAGAAAACATCCTTGCCAATGTTAAGACATATAGGGAAGTGATCAGAACATACTACAAAGAGAATATCTAAGTGACAATTCAAATTATTCTAAATGCAATGAGCATAAATAAAAAATCTGTCCAACCATTCTACTATTCTAGCAAAATCCTTCCTTCTATTTGTCCATGTGAATCTGCTGTTCTTGGGCTTGCAATCAATCAAACTATTGTTAAAATGACATTTTTAAAATCCTCTTGAGATCTAGAAGGATGCAAAGTTCCCCTTGACTTCTCATCTTCCTCTAGAACTGCATTGAAGTCCCCTCCAAGTAGAACACATTCTTTTCTTAACATACTTAACAAATTGCTAAGATGATTCCAAAGGGCTGCTTTTTTAGCAAATCCCATCGGTCCATAGATGCAAAGGTCTTTTGATTCCATCATATTAGGGAATTTACCTAGAATCCCTAGTAGCTACCATTTCCATAAAGGGAATGTGATTTCTCCATAAAATCGCCAAGCTGCCTGAGGCACCCACAACTGTTGAAGTTACAAAATTCCACCCTTTTCATTGACTTAAAAACTAAGAACTCTTATCTTGAGATAATTTGGTTTCTTGTAATAGAACAATATCCACTTTAGCCTCATCAATTTGAAGTTTGATGAGGCATCTTTTGTTAGGGGCATTAATGCCCCTAACATTCCATGTAAGAACTCTCATTGCTCCCGAGGTGAGCTTTCCACTCCCCTCTTTCTCAACACCTTATAAATTGTGGTTTGCTTTCTTGAAGCTATCTCCACTTGTATCTTCTTTTTCTTATGTCTGGAACTTTTTCATGTAGAAAACGGTATGGTGATGTCCACATTCCTTCCCATAGGACTATGAGAGATACCTAAGTTATTTAGTTCTTGTTCCACACTACTTTCCAGAAGCACGCTAGCCACCTTGTTCAAGGTTTTCTGCAGTAGAACTTGAAGCTCCTCCTCTTCCTTCTCATTGTCATCCTTCTCTCCCAAGAAAGAATTATCAAACCCATTATCGTCCTTCCCTCACAAAAGAGGATTCTTAGCCATACAAAGATAAGACAGACCCTTTGCTCCCAGCATGACTGGATCTTTCTCACCCGTTGCTTTACTAGATCATCATTCTAGGATGTTGTTGTTTCGGGTATACCCTTTCACCGCTATCAAAGAATAAAATGCTACTCCACTAAGGACTTCCTTCTCCACTACATTCTCTCTATTTTGGAGTGAAAAAACCACCTGGATGTTGACTGCTTCTTCATCGAACGGCTTATCGACTTCACAGTCTTTCTCCTTTGAAATTCTTGAAACATCTTGTGTTTTATCTTCTAGATATACCTCAAAAATCACAGGACCAATGATGGGATCACTTACCAAAGGGGGAGGAGTGAAGGGGTGAGGAGTTGGTTCTTCATTCTAAAACTCCATTTGTGACTAAGAGTGGATTTTCAGGACTTGATTTGTTCTCGAGGGAACAACACCCATATTGTCCTCTATATTCTTAGTGCCCAAGAGATGATTCATTCAGAGAAAATCATCTGGCTCCATACCTTCTTCAAAGAAAATTTCTTGAGTCCAAGTGCCTGTGGTAGTGTCCAACATTATACATTTGGGCAAAAGCTCCTTCATCTCAATGAGGATGCAGAGTCTGATGGTAGAAGACCAAAGAGGATCTGAACAGATCTCAAGATCCTAGAATATGCCCAGAGCATTTCTGATCATTGTCAAAGATTCAGGGTCCCTATATTCCATTGGTAGATATGGGAGCTAGATCCAAAATGGTAGGATTGGGATATGTTCTTTTCCAATATTGAAGTTTGGTCTCCATTCCTGACATAAAACAACTATTTTTGGAACTTCCATAACTTTTTTCCTAGAACTATATCCCTATCAACCTTGTCAAAAAAGGAAAAGGAGAAAAAACCATTGCCCAACACTCCAAACTCTAACTGGCCATTCCAATGGATACCATGCTATAAACTCATCAACATAGAAGTGAGGGGATAGAACCTCACCAATCAATGTGGTCTCCTATAAAAGAGAAGCTCTTTTCTTTAAGCTTTCATTATTAAGAGATACCCGCACTTCCTGTGAATCCTCCTTCCTTATAACCTTTTTGTAAGTGGGTTTGGCAGCCAAAATTTTCTTCTGTATTGGCCTTGACCCATTATAAGGAGGCTTGTCTAGACGTGACTGATGGAATCTTTGTTTGCCTTTCCCATCTCTTCTAAGGAGTCTCCAACTTCTTTGCCTGAAATAAGACCTCCACTTGGATGATTGGGACCTTTGTTGTCGTGCCAAGGCCCTGTCCTTGCCTTGGAAAGTTTTGAATGCCTCTTGCTGAAATTCCAACGGTTTTCTATCACGAGGTCGTCTTCTCCCAACAAACCTTGTATTGCTAGCGTTATCAAACTACCTTCTATCTTTTTCACTCTTTCTAGAACTTTGAAACTCGTCAAGGAATCTAACTTTCTTCCTAGTAGCTTTGTTCAGCTGCAGAGTCTTCAGGCCATACCCAGAAAAACCTTGCCTTTTCTCCACAACCTCCCTGAAAGTTCGATTCGCAGAGTGATACCTACAAGAACCAGAGTCATATGCGCCCAAGTACTCCATTGATATTCACCTGTACTCACCAGGCTTGCTGCTGTTAACTTGCTACTTAACATGAATGTGAAATTATTTGATCAGAATTACTGATTTGGTTTGAGATTGATGGTACAACAATACGAAGATATTACAGATATAACCTTGCAAATAAAAAATAATAATAATACATATAAAATTGAACCTTTCCTGAAAAACATAGAACGTGATATGTGGCTTTTATTTCGGGGTTAACTCTAGACTTAAGCCGATTTTTGGAATTTGTATTAAAGCCTTGATGTGATGTGGTGTATGAGCTTGCGGGCAACGAATGCACTTGAGCTCTATATTTTCAGACCAAATAATCGAAAAGGCATGGTTGCAGTTGGAGATTTAGAAACGTTAATTTGATTGTTAATTCACCTAAATATATTTGTAAAATATTTTAAATGGAACTTTTTATTCTTAAATATTATTCAGTTCAACAGTTTAAGATTAATTTTGGTCAATAAAAATAGAACAAATATTTATATTTTTTTATGCAAATGAGGTATAAAATTATTATTAACTATTGAAAATTTTTTAAAAAATGGCCGATGGCATTTAGCTTCTATGAATGAAGTGAAAAACCAAATTTGAAGGGATTAAGAGAAAACAAATCCATACTCTATGGGATATCGTATGCCTTTTGCATGGACGGGCCCATTTAAATTTTGTGATTCAAGTGTTAAACTTGGATCTCTGTATAGAAATGTTATGTTTTGTCATGTATCGGAGCTTCATGTTTTGTCTTGGTAACTAGTTTATATGTCTTGAGATCATGTTTTAAATCAATTGATTTCATATTTCTTCTCAAGCTTCATGTATTTTAGCAAATGTTTAGGTTACCCAGCCTTGTTTTGTAAAGATAAGCCAGAGCAGCGAATGTTTAGGTCACCCAGCCTTGTTTTGTAAAGATAAGCCCAAGGATTTTAAGTGGTGAATGCCATGATACAGATTCCATTTAAAAAAAACCTCTATGTGATTGTAATTGAACTCCGATAGCTTTGGAGTTAATGTGTGTGTCTAGTGTGGCTCAAGGTGCTTAGAGGGTTGATAATGGCTATATGCAAACATGAGAAAAATATGTTTTACCTAGCAATCCACAAGTACCTAAGTCATATAGTGATGAATATGAATCAAACATGGAGGACTGGAGACCATGCCAATTGTAGAAAGGATATTTAGAAGTCAAGTTTAGGCACGGGTGATGTCCCAAAATCATACACAATTTTACTTCTAATGCTTGAGTTTGGTGGTTGTAGGTCTTTGTGGGTTGACATTGATGATTTTGTTCCTAATTTTGTTAGGGTTGTGATTCAGTTAAGAACATTCTTGCATATAATTGATGATCTGATTTGGTCATGAATTTAATGTAAGCAGAGCAACATCTTGGCAACATAGATGTTGGACATGAGTGTTTGGGTGGTTGCATAAAGCTTTATATGTGTTTTTCCAATCTTTTCGGTTGTGGGTTAGCCATGGAACCAAGTCCTATTATACACATTTTTGTGTACCAAATTGATCAATCAAATTGTAAGACATCAATTGTTGCAATTTAGATTCTTATTTTCTCATGCTTCCATGTTTTGCTTGTTTAGAGAATGTGTCAAATATAGAAATTCTTCATAATTACAAGTGTCTCCTTAGCTATCAAAATATTTTTAAGGAATAGATATGTTGTATGTCTTCCCAAGAATACATTTGTTTTTATTTTTTTAACAGAGAAAGGTGACGAGGCACCCGTAGAAATCTATTAATTATAAAGTAGAGAATACAAAAGTCTAAAGGCATCAAGCCTAGATGAAACCAGAGAGTTTGTACAATGCATAATCCATAACATAGGAAGAAATAAAATGGAAATTTCACAAAAAAAGGTTCTAGACCAACCAGATATAGAAAATGAGGAAACTAAACAGTAGAAACCATGATGCCAACAAACCAGAGCACTGAGCGAGAGAAACTTGCACCGCATCCTTCATCGACATTTAGGAAGATACCGCTGGACCAAACACTAAGCCCCCAACCCAAAAAATGATGACTAGAAATACTGGCATGAACTACATGAGCCACCCCCAAAGAAAAATCCTACAAAAAACCACTTGACATCCCCTCATCAAGCTGCGACACTAGCAGAAGGTAAGTTCTGCACGTCCAAATCCACTACCGCTATAGGTTGGGTCTCCTCCTCTGGATCCTCTAACACATATCTAGGTATACCTGGCACCAAGTTAGGAGCATGCAGCCTAAGGAATCTGATTGCAGTGAAGACGTCTTTAATTTGCTGACCTTTCTTCTTAGAAATTAGAAAACTGTAGGAGCCTAGTTCATTGTCTATTTCATAACTACTCAAGGACTTTAGGCTAGATTGTAATGCTTTGTAGATAGCTCACTGGGAGATAGAAGAGCACAGAGTATTAAGGTTAAAAGCCCACCAATTAGCGTCTCCCCTTGCTCCATGTTGTAAGCCACCACCGTTGTTTCCCATCTATTGATTGTGTATATGTTGTTATAGAAGAGACCAGAATCTAGGGCATGCATATATTCACCATCCAAGACCAAGTCCATTATGTTCGAGAGGAGCTGCGACACGATGCCAGAGTAGTTAAGGATGCCGCCCTCATATCTCCTAATCCATGCATGCCTAACTATCTTCTGCATTGCAAACTACGTAAGGGTGCAGTCCCAATCTAGAAGTGTCATTTTCCCCTTATTTCGGGTTCCCATTCAAAGGCTGGAAAAAAGAGCCTTTGGTTCAGTTGCGTGTCTACCATGAGAGTCTGAAAGAAAATAAGATAGGAAAACTAAAACACTAAAGAAAGATAACACGCCACTAGCAAAGAATTTGGCAAAAATGACTTATGCTTGCAACATCGTCCTTTATCAAAGTAAATAACATGGATGTTTGTGATCCCAATCCCATCTTGGAAGTGACTCGACTGACATCATGAAATCATTAAAATGCAATGGGAAGATCTAAAGGCATGAGTAATAAAGAGCCCTACAAACAAAGGTGGAGATGTGTCAGGGAAATAATTATACAACCATAAGTATAAAGTATCCCACCATCATTCTTGAAAAATGGCCGCCAAAAGAGGTAATAATTGTAGGTCACTTCGATAGGTGGGAGAGCATTTGAATGAGAGGGGTCCAGATCCCAAAGCTAACAACCCAGCCAATGAAGCGACGTATACTGGCTAATCATCTTAAAGACTGACAAATGCCAATGAATGGATTCTAAAACACTCATGTCAGATGATTGTCCTATTAAACACTCAACCAATGGAGAACATGAGGGTCTGCAAAAGAGGCTACCAAGGGAGGATTGACCGACAAAAGAGAGACACCTATGTCATGCAAGATTTAATTAGAGAGGGACAATCCTCCCTTGGTAGCCTCTCTTTTGTCTGCTTTATTTGCTAAGAAGTCTACCACAAGCAAGCAAAGAAGGAATCCATGAATTGAATTGGCTAATTCTTAAACATTAGATTCAGGGACTTCGATATAGGGATAGCCCAATTTAATTTCCTTAAGAGCCAAAGCCAACATTCTTTGCTGAATGGACATAAAAGTAGAAGATGATCCACTGACTCTTCTTCTCTCCCATAAAAGACACAAGGAAAATTAGAATCAAGCCCCAACCTTTTAATCCTCTCTCCTGTCAAGATTCTATTTTGAAGCGTGCACCAAGCAAGGCTCCTTCCTTAGGCAATAAGACATTACTCCAACATAGTTTTGTCAGCTAATGTATATCAACCTTGTCCATTATTGATCTATAGCCATCTTTGACTGAGTAAGAACCCAATTTCAGCCCCATCCAGATCAGTTCATCCTCTTTATTAGAAAAGATCACCACTCTTTTCCTTAGGAATTGACTAAGAATTGCTTTCTATTCCATAGGGAAGTTACATTCCTAAGTACTCTTCCATACCAAAGAGACTGAGTTACGAGTCCTCATAATTTGCTAGTAATCTTTCACTTTATAACCCCAATTTGTTTTAAGAAAAACTCTAGCTTCTGTGAGGTTTGTCCTTACTGAGAGATTGGGCTCTCCCCCTAGGAATCATTCTAGAAGTCTACCTTTTCCCTATTATGAATAATCTAGGAAAATTTTGGTTGTAGGATATCTTTGCTTTTAATTATGAAATGCTATATTGTTGAACCCCTAGGAGGATTTTTAGCTGTGAAAATTCTCTCATTCGCCTATGAGTCTAGATACTTTGTCTTCATTAGCCATGCCCATTTTGAATTGGGATTTTTGTACATATTCCATGCTAGCTTGGCCCCTAGAACTTGATTTTGTATGCCCAGATTAAAAATTCCTACCCCTCCTTCATCTTTGGATTTACACACTTTATCCCATGCCAAAAGATGAATCTTCTTCTCTTGAAAAGTACCTTGCCACAAGAATTGCTTACAAGTCCTATCTATCTTTGAGTTAATTCCTTTGGGAATTTAGAAAATAGACATCATATAGATTGGAACCACAGCTAGCACCGCTTTAATCATCATAATTCTGCCTACGACAGAGCCTACAGCCTTTCCAATTTGCTAATTTTGAGTTCAGGTTACCCAAAAATTTATTCCAGAGATTATTCTTGTATCTTCTATTAAAGAGGGGAAGACTCAAAGTAAATCTATGGAAGGATTTGTAAAACTATCTCAAAGTAAATTTGAGCAACTCTTTTTGTCCAACATGGATTTATCTACTTTTGTGTTACCAGAAATGTGATAATAAGGCTTAGTTTCGTATTTCAATAGGCAAAATTCCGTTTCTAAGCCTATCACGACATTTCCGCCCATTGTAAACATTGTCAAATGTGGCAATGTTTATTGACCCTACATTCTTTGTATTTTGTATTTTCCCATTAAAAACTTCCGTTAAACTCCATTTTACTTGGAAAAAAGCCGTTTCTAATCCTATTGCAACATTTCTGCCCATTGTAAACATTGCCAAATGTTTATTGACCCAACATTCTTTGCATTTTGTATTTTCCCATTAAAAACTTTTGTTAAACCCCATTTTCCTTCGAAAAATGTATATTTATATGAACAAACAAAAATTTACCTTTTTGTAGGTATTCATTTTACATAGTTTTTATTTGAAGAAACTTTTAAAAAATTTGTTGTGTTTTTTAAATTATTTTTCCCCTCCCTTTTTGTAAATGATATTTGGTAAGTTATTTTCATTTTAATTTTTATGTTTGATATAAATTATAATTGAAGCTATATTCTATAATTTTCATTTTTTATTTTTGTTTTTTAATTACTTTTTTGTTAGAGTCACTCTAGTTTTTAGCCTAGTTTGAGCCCAAAGATTTTACAGTGATCTTTTCACATGGTGCCGAGACTGCTACTAGCGGCCTCAGTCCCCAAGGCATTATCACCTAATGTTAGTGTAGGAATATTAACACTATTACTTATTATTTAATTAAGTATTTATGTGTATATTCCCCACATGGTTTTATGCAACCTTAGGTGGTTAGATGTCTACTTGGAGAGTCCAATACAACTCTCCAAGCCACTTGTCGACACTCTTTTGCCACCACTCCTTGAGTATCTGAGTCAACTCCTGAAGTGACTCAAATTCTCAACACTATATGTACACCTCTTGTTCATTGTTAATCTATTGCAATTATTAATTGCTTTCACTCTAATTCATAATCAACTATTACTTAGTAGATCATGGCTTCTAATATGGTATCAAAGCTGAACTAAGATGCCGTTGGTTTGTCTTGGAGGCATGAATTCTAGTCATTCATAGTTTCTATTTCTAACTCTTGTTTGAGGGTTTGTTCTCTATTTGCTCGTGTGGAAGGCATAGGGGCTGCTACCCCTACCATTGGAAGTGCCCGAGGAGGCCAATCTAGTCCTGTGGTCTTAGAACTATGAAAACCCTACTGGAAGACATTTCTAGCTATGCCTCATCACAAACCTACATTTTGCAGTCAAAAGCAAAGCTTTTGTAGCATTGGTAGTGGGAGTGTAGTGTGATGATACAAAAAACTTCACAAGGCCCATAGCCTCAAGAAGATAGTAGCTTCAAATGCTGCACAATAGGAGGGGAACACCACACTAAGAAAAGAAACAACAGCCCATGAAGGAGAAAGTGCAAGCAACTGATGCTCTGTTTCACCCTTTTCACCTACAATGGGGTTTGAGTTATTTTTTTGTGTGTAGAGTGCAAAGAGCGTGAGTTTTATGCCAGAGATTGACCTTGAAGCTATTAAAAAGCCTATGTAGGTCAACTTCTTCCTAATAGAGGCTTGTTTTTCTTTCTAAAGGTGTCCATCTCTATTCATATAGAGCAAGGGAGACTAAATCTATGGAGTCTTTACACGCAGGAGGACAAGTAAAAAGAAGTCGCAGGCTTTTCTTATGGCTTGTGGCTTGCACAAATAGGCATGTGGCCTCTATTGGCTAGCAGGCCCATGACCTCTATTTGCTCACAAACTTTGTCACTAATCACACTCGACCTCCTGTGAGGCATTCAACACCTCTACAAGCATGGAGGCCGATTCTATCCCCCATTTTTTTCTTCATTTTGACAATTTTGTGCCCTAATTTGCCCTTCAATTTGGGCATCCATTTTGCCCTAACTTGGGCCTTGTATTTTTAGGTCTAATATTTTTTTTTTTTTTAAAGCATTTACAATTATGCTTTTATAGTGTTAAATATATGCATTTTTTGTCTATAGGCACTAAGAAATATAAAATATGAAATATGGGGGTAATTTAAGCTAGGGGAGGAAAATCACTTTCACAAAATTATTTTGGAGAAATTTAAGGTTCCTTTGAACTTTGTAAAGTGTATTTTTTGGTTCCAAAATTGGATAGTCCATGTATATGCACTAAATTATAAAGTGCCACAAAGTAGGGGGAACAAAGTAAGGGGGGTATCATCGAGTTAATTTCTCTATTTTCTCTTTCTGTGCTTCTAAGTTTGCAATTACAACTCATCTACATAGTTTTATATGTGTGATCGACTTCAACAAAAATCTTTATTCCCATTATGACCTTGAAAACACCCAAGTGAAGGTCATTGAACAAAAGAAGTCACCTCATAAGTATAACTCTAAATACTATAGAGGATTACGTCACCTAAATTAACTTAATGAGGTTGCAACTAAAAGAAGGTGGATCAAATGATCCTTGGTTGAGGAACAAGTGGATTGAATGATCCTTCATTGAGAAGTAGGTGGATCGAATGATCCTTCAAACATTTTTTGAGAGCCTATGGTAAATGATCCATAATCTTGCAACAGATTCACATCGGTTCATATCTCACATTGAGAGCCTATGGTTAATGAACCTGCAAATCTTGCATCGGATTAATCTCAAATTTGGTTAATGTTCCTGAATACTCATGATACTAGCTTCTATGGAGTCATCAATCACAGTTCAACATCAACATCGGTAGACAAGTAGCTTCTAGATTCATGCATCTTTTCTCTCTTTTTGGAGGATAGTTTTTTCCCTCTAGGCTTTCTATCTTACTCTATTTTTTGAGAGATTTCTTTGTAAATGGGTACCTCACCAGGCTAGTAGGCTCTGAGACCCATTTCTATTTAGTGTACATGGGTACCTCAACAGGACTTGTATCCAGGACCCATCTCTTTTGTGCCCACCTAAGCTATGTTTAAGGGGGTTGTTATTGTAGGAATATTAATTAATTAAGTAATTATGTGTATATTCCCCACATGGCTTTAAGCCACCTTAGGTGGTTAGGTGTCTACTTGGAGAGTCCAATACAAGTCTCCAAGCCACTTGTCAACACTCTTTTGCCACCACTCCTTGAGTGTTTGAGTCGACTCCTGAAGTGACTCAAACTCTGAACACTATATGTACACCTCTTGTTCATTGTTAATTTATTGCAATTGTTAATTGCTTTCACTCCAATTCATAATTAGCTATTTCTTAGTAGATCATGGCTTCTAATACCTAATTCAAACCTGTGATCTCACTAGCCTAGTGAAGGCCCATAGCCTATGAGAATGACAACCAAGTGAATACACATAACTTGTGAGCACATCAGTTTAGCAAGGGCACAAGGCATGCGAGCTCTTTGGCTAGCACCTTGGTGGCTACCAAAACAATCTTGTGGCTTGACCACTGAACTGTGCCCTTATCAACTTGTTATTTAATAATGAATTCAGAGAATTGTTTTAAATTTAAATATTTTGTTTTATTTTTATTATACAAATTATTTACATGCATTTTTATTTGTGGAATAAAATTTTATAATAAATTTAATTTTTTGAAAAAGTATATGTATATAAGATTTGTTTCTTATACACAACCTTTACATATCTTATTTCTTGTCACATTGTCTTTGTCGTTGGAATTTCCATTTATCATTTCTTGTAACATAGATCTACTTCAGTTATGGATTGTTTAAAGTATGCATTATCATGAATGGTTTTGGTATGTATGTATATATTTATCATATTGTAGATGAAAAAATAGATCAAAGGAAATAGAAGATAAATGACAAACAACCCAATACCTTCACCTTCAAACCAATCCTTCCACACTCAATAGAACAGAGTAGATGCACCCAAATCTACTAGCTTTGTTCTCTATAATAGATGATGGATAGGATGAGATGTTGATTGCTCAAATCTGTAGCATAACACTAGTATGAGGATGATGGATGAGAGGATCTAGAATGATTTAGACATCATGATGTTGTATGAATATATGTCTCTCAAATGGCTTGGGTGAGACTTGATTTATAGGAGATAAGGGATAGTAATGGATGGCTAGGATTAGAATAGCGATGGATGGCTAGGATTAAGTGACACATAGAGTTGTAGCCATGTGACAAGTGTCTCATGAGGGTTGAATGAGAGGAATAAAGTCAAGAGGCTTCCTTGTAATAAGAATTTGTAGAAGCTTCTAGTCATGTGAGGATAGAGACTAATGTGGAATTAATTAACTAAATCTGTAATTTATTTAATTAATTTGGAGGAGGGAGGAAAAGTGGGAATTAATTAAATAAATATAATTTATTTAATTAGTTAGCTAGAGGGATTAAAATGGGATTGAAATGGGATTATTTAAATAAATATGATTTATTTAACTAATTAAGTGATGAAATGGGGTATATAATGGTCCTAGGACAAAATGTCTCATAATGTATCCCAAGTGATATACTGACAAGGTGATGTCACAAGACATGTGTCAATTTTAGGTGTTTACTTTTTACCCCTCTTTGAGATGGTGTTGCGACTAAGAGAATTAACATCATTTCAAAGAAGATAAGGTATGGATGAAAGGGAAAAGGATGCCCTAGCCACTTGAAAGAGTGACAAGGAGGAATGGATAAAGGGATATGTTGATAATATAAGGATAAGATAATGACGTAAGAATAGGATGATGCCCCCTTGAGAGGATAGGCGGGTTAGAAGTGTTTAGGGTAAAATTTGGATATAGGCTTTTTGATGGTTTATGTCTATCCTCCTTTCACCACTAACATTCAAGGACCTTGGGTCGAGTAGGAATCTACTATCAGGCCCATGATCACTCATAATGTAGGGAAAATTGGATTTGTGTGATTTGATTGCTTGATTATGTCTAATTATTCTCAAAACCCTAATTATGTAGATACGGAAGCAAACAAATAAATTACTGAAAATGCTGCTATAGGAGGTAAAATAATAGATGAATGTGTACCAGTTTTTGAAGTTCAGGAAGCAGAATAATCTGGGACTAATGAGCAGGTGCCCTAGTCTAGTGCCCTAATTTTTGTCAGGATTTGGGAACTTTATCTACAACCTGTTCTTGTTGTCTTAGATATTTCTTTGTTGTGGGATCTAGATGACGAATGAGGAGGCACCCAAGTCTAGGTCCCTATTCTTGGCTCTGATCTGCAATTCTGACACTCTTCAACCCTTCTCTACAACTCCACTTTTCCTGCTTCTTCAACCTATAACCTGCAATCACAAAAAAATGGGGAGAGGTTTGTGGTGTTTAGAGGCTTGCCTCAATCAAGCCCTGGAGAGACATTCAAGTCTTCCAAACACCGTTATCAGAGAGAGTGCATGTCCTTGTGGGATAGAGGAAAAATCCAAATGATAAATGATAAAAAGCACAATTGATATCACCATTTAGTGAAGATCTCATGGAAGGAAGAAGCTCTTCATGCCATGAGGAGATGGATGCTCAAATCTACAAATACAAACACATAAACCACACAAAATTTGCTCTTCCACACAATGAATGCCTTGAATCACCTTTAGAATGCATAAAGATCACAATAACCATCTAGTTTACAAATGAATGCCTAAATATGCTTATATATGCAAATACAAACAGTCCCGCCAAGAATTTCGTAATTCAAACTTACCATGTCAACATAGGAACCAAATAACAGTGACAAACCGACACTTAAAATTTGGGCTTGACCCAAAATAGGGTACGACTAGGGTGTGGGCGCCCAATTCCTCCCTCCCTATTTTGGGTAGGGTCTATCTCAAAGGATCCCCCTAGGTCCCATAGATCATGAAACTTTAGGGGTTTTCTCATTGGGATGCTAAAATATGATGCAAGATGTCCTAAATGTAGATCAAAGACTCGAGAGCTAAACCTTTAGAGGAAAAAGCCCCCAAGGGGACATTTTCTGATGTTACATTTAGCCCCCACTTTAATGTATGTATAAATGCAAGGTGAATACATGCATTAAAGTAAGGTTAACAAACATGCCAAGCACATAGAAAACATGCCAATCATAGATAAGACAATAACAGGCACACAAAACATGGAGAGGACAATTATAGTCATGCAAAACACATAGAAGACAACATTGAATGTAGAGAAGATAGTAAATGCATAGAAGACATGAATGATTTCTTTTCTTTTTCTTTTTCTCATATATATATGAAATGCAGATGTAAATACAAGGAAAGTAAACACACACCCATAATGCAAGAGGGATTCATTGCCACCAGTCTTTAAGACTACATATGGGGTAACAAACATGCCAAACAAATCAAGTATGCCATACAAAACAAGCATGCCAAACACACACACTTTAAATACATAGAGAAAACACGACAGACAAGCGATGGAGTGTTCTTATTTCTAGGTTCATCACCATCTCATGCGCATTACAGGCACACATTGATGATTGGGCTTCACCACAATAATCACCAAAGACACACTTAAAGGTTGAGTTAGTCACATAACCACTCCCCACCTTCATAGAGGACTTTTAGAAAATGACAAGATGTGCACTCTCTTCGAGAAATACGACATACCCACCTCCATAGAGGGCTTAAGATAATTGATGATTGATTAATTGCAAACAAAACTTAGAGTGCAAGAGGGACTCTTCGCCACAAGTCTTTAAGACTACACCTGAGGACAAGCACATTACTAACATCTACAATAGACATCTTACCTTATATATGCCCCCACCTTAAGGTGGTTGATATTAGGTATCGATATCAATCACGTTAAGGTAGGAAGAAAACACACAAGTGAACATAGACTCTCACAAAGCCCATGCCCCTCAGAGGTGACATGTACTTTACGATCACCAAATGTTCCCACAAACACATCCCTACAAGAAACATGTTAGTGTCCACATGACCATGACAAACAACAATGCATATGAAATCTAAGGAATGCAAGATTCAAGATAGACAAAGTGCACTGAGCAACAATATTGTTATGCTTTGTAAGTGAGATAAGACACCATCAAGATCACAATGCAGAATGTACGAAGTGCTTTGACTAGCTAAGCATCAGATAATACATTACAACCCCATCATCATATTAGGAACTAAGTCCAATTTTTGATTTCTCACTAAAGGGACGCTAGGTCCGCATCAGTATAAATGTGTTTTCATCATTCACCCACTAGATAGAAACACTAGACCAAGGTAAACAATGAAATAAGAGAGGAGAAACAAGTGTCTTAGGGATAGTCATGCAGAAGGGTGCCCCCAATTCACCAAGCTCAGTGCTATGTCTATAAGACACAACACACAACAATGAAAACGAAGAGAGGCAATATAGAAGAATGATGATACAAATAGAAGAAGGGTCACAACAGGGGCAGTCTCCTAGTATCCTAGACCTTACAAGAGAATCAACGGTCATCCCAGGAGGCCTAAACAACACATAACACATCACGGGGGAAACACATCACAAGAGATAAAGGATTAGAAATACTTACCTTTTTAAGGATCATTGTATCAAATTGTTGTGCTTGCGAACCTCTTGGAGAGGTACTCGATCATGTTTAGTGCAAAGATTGAGTGGTTATTATGAAAGTCGTGTTTATTAACATATGATACTTGTTACTCAAATTCTTGTGTAAATGAGATTTTTTGTTGCTTATGAGGAGGAGAACCACTATTATTTCTAACTACTGACAGTCGTCTTAGTCTTTTTTGATTTTTAGCAAGTTTTAGTTGTTGATGTCATCTACTACAGTAATAAGAATCATCTTGTATCATCTCACTCATTTGTATTGGTTGTTTCATTTGTTGTTGTGATGTATTTTGTTTATCTCCCAATCCCTATAAAGATTATGGAGGAGGAACCTCAGCATAAATTCCTTTTCCACATGGATGAGGTGGGTTTTCTAACTTTTCCTTATCCACTTCAATTAAACCTATGATGTTATCATATTCCAAGTAATCATTAGATCGGCTACTTCTACTAAACCTTGTTCCAAAGTATTGTTATTAGTATGCTTTGGGAAAGGATTAGTGAAGATTTGTAAATTTTGATTCGACAGAGCAACTGATTTATTTCCATTATCATTCACACCTGATACCTGTATGACATTCGAATCAATGAGGTCTTGTATTTCATGTTTAAGACACATACATCATTTAGTATCATGTCCTTGTGTCTAATGAAAATGACAAAAGGCATTGGCATCAAAATAAGGTCCTTGTGCTTTACTAGGATCTAAAGGCTTGATTAGGGGAAGCTTCAGAAGATTGTTGCTCACAACTTGATTCATGATAGATTGATAAGACTTAGATATTAGATTAAACTTTCTTGGTTGATACGATGCCTTCTTTGGATTAGTGATAGACACGTTAGAAAATTTATTTGTATTCGGTCCATTAATCCTAATGAAACTCCTACTATTATTCCCCTTAAATTTGTTTGCGATGATCCATCCATGGCTTGACTAACCTAAGTCGATGAGTTTTGATTTTCATACTGACTAGATGAAAGTTGATAATCATGAAGGGCAGTGCATAAATGTTGAAAGGAGTTATACTTCATCAAGAGGATCTTATCGCAAATGTTAGGTTGTAGATTTGTAATAAACACCTTATGAACATCCTCATCTTTCATCTGATATTGAATTTGTGCATATAAAGCTTGATACCGACTAATAAACTCAGTTAACTTCTCTTTCGAACCTTTCTTGCAATGAACTAAATCAATCAAAGAGATTTGAGGTCTAATGTTTGCTTGAAAATGTTGTAAAAATTGATCAACTAATTGTGAAAAGGAATGTATTGAATTTGTAGGTAAAGAACAAAGCCATTCTAGAGTAGTATCTTTGAGCGATCGCGGGAAATGTTTTGCTAACAAGTCCTCTTAAAAGTAGAAATCACTACACATAGCCGTGAACGCTGCCACATGAGTATTAAGATCACCTTTTACACCATATTTTTCAAAGCGAGGAGTCTCAAACCTCTCGAGCATAAGAGTTCTTAAAATTGCATAGGATAGAGGATTATGGGCATGATAGGTTGGTATATTAGGTTGTGAAGAATTTGTCAAATTTGTTACCTTTTGTTGTAAAGTAGTCATGCCCTACAAAAGTTGGTTTAGGATGACATCATTGGGAGATATAGTTTACTACAAGGAATTGGAACCAAAGTGAGGAGCTGTTTGGGCTTGAGATGTGATAGGCGGAGGCTGTGAATAGGTTAATGGTGGTTGGACATAATGATAGGTGGAAGGTGGTTGAGAGAAATTATTCATAGAAACGCTCAACTTAGAAACCAAATTCTGATAATCAAATCCCATGGATTTGTAATTAGTGCCATTATATACTCCAATACTAGTGGTAGCATTAATACAAGTGTTCACATTAGTTGTTAAGATTGTTGATGTAAAGGTAGATATTCCCGTAGTCGGTATAGGTGTCGTTACTTGTGTATGCAACGGTGATGACATATTGTTAATAAATTTTGCACATTCAGTCATCGACATGACATTAGTTTGCACAATGTGTGTTAAACCTCAAATAACATTAACAATGTCTTTTCCTTTTATCAACTTTCTTACATGGTGAATCACAGGTACAACTTCTTCAGGTATCCTCTCAATTTGCACATATTCTTGGAATTTAGCTAGGTCTTTATCAAGTTTATTTACTTGCTTTGTAGGTACATGCCCTACCACCTCAATAGTGTCCTCAACATCATGAAATAATTGATCTTCCATAGTGGTTGTATGAGGTACAATATCTTGCAAAATTTGTGTTTCTCCTTTTGTAAAGAAAGTATTCAATGGATTGTCAGAGGTAGGGATGTCATTTTCTTCGAAAGCACTAGATCCCATCAATCTTCTACTTCTTCTTAAAGGGATATTATTTTTAGGGAAGTGGGTCATAAGGCTTATACAAAAGCATACAACACTCAATCCACAAGCTAATAGAACGAACCCTAAGAGAAGGATATATTTAAGATCCAAAAGTGCTTGATTTTTCTATGTTTTTTAATGTAAATAAATTAAAGAAAAGGTGTTGTAAAGATTTTGATTAGGGGAAGAAAATAATATATCTATTTCCAGTCGAATAAAGTAATTAAATCTTTCACAACACACTTTTGATGCAAATCTAGGATGACGGTAAATCAAAACCTAGTGAAAATGCCCTAAAATATGCAATTTGTCACAATTTTTTCAATTCCAAGACCCATTCAAAGGGGTGTTGTAAGGAATTTTAGGAGGTGAAAAAAATAATAGCAATAATATTAGTCACCTTAAGCCATAAAACTTGTCACAATATGCATGGAGTGGAAATCTAGGTCAAATCCTAGGGCAAAAATAGTAAAAAATGTGTAATTTTCACCAAATTTTCAATACAAGAGCCCAATAAAAAGGTGTTGTGAAGATTTTTAGGAGGGGTAGTAGATAATAACCCTGATAACAGCTAATTAGTACAAAAATATTCTTCACAACATGGTTATGGTGCAAATCTAGAAAGTTGTTAAGGCCAAATCTAGTGAAAATCAAGGTTTTTCAAGCCCTACGTATGAGATCTTACTGCAAAATGCTATATGAATGTCTTGAAATATGAATTATGATGAAAATTAATTCTACTCAGATCTGAAAATGATTTTCCCATCCTACAATGCAAAATGCAAGTGCAAATTCAATGAAAAATCAATGAAAAATGCTAGTTTTTGTTGAAATTTTCTATGTAAAAATACAAATTTTTGAGATCTAAATACAAATTTACACTAAAATAAAACACTACAGCCAAATTAAAATTTGAATGAGTGTCTAAAATCAATAGAAAAATCTGAAACAAGGTTTTACCTACAAACCCTAGTTTTTGAAATTACTAGGTTATATGAAAAATTCAAAATTTTCAACAAAACCCTAGCAATTTTATAATGAAAATGCAATGCAAGTGATTGAATTTTTGTAATTTTCTACAATTTAGCTCAAATTTAATGCAAAAATCAGAAATTTAATGAAATTCAAATTAATTGATGAAAATTATATGAAAATACAAAGCCTAGAATACAATTTTTTTCAAAATTTTCTAATTTTTTAATTTTTTGTAATTTTTCCAATGCAATAAGATGAATGATGATATGAATAAATAAAATGACTATAAATCTAAAGAAAAACACTCAGCAAGGTTCCAAAAATTTTAACAACATGAGTTCACCAAAATGTTTAGGGTAAAATTTGGATAGAGAGTTTTTGATGGTTTATGTCCATCCTCCTTTCGCTGCTAACCATTCAAGGACCTTGGGTCAAGTAAGAATCTACTATCAGGCCCTTGATCACTCAGAATGTTGAGAAAAATAGATTTGTGTGATTTGATTGCTTGATTATGTCCAGTTATACTCAAAACCATAATTATGCAAATACGCAATGAAATAGACAAATTACTGAAAATGCTACTACAGAAGGATATAAAATAATAGACGAATGTGTACCAGTTTTCAAAGTATAGGAAGAAAAATAGTCTGGGACTAATGAGCGGGGACCCTAGTCCAATGCCCTAATTTTTATCAGGATCTGGGAACTTTATCTGCAACCTATTCCTATTGTCTCAGAGTTTTCTCTGTTGTAGGATCTAGAGGACTAATGAGTGGGTGCCTGAGTCCAGGTCCCTATTTTTAGCTCTGATCTGCAAATCTGACACTTTGTAACCCTTCTCTACAACTCCACTTTTCCTTCTTCTTCAACCTATAACCTGCAATCATGGTAAAATGGGGAGGGGGTTGTGGCATTAAAGGCTTGCTTCAGTCAAGCCCTAGAGAGACATTCAAGTATTCCAAACACCATTGTGAGAGAGAGAGTGCGTGTCCTTGTGGGATAGAGGTAAAATCCAAATGATAAATGATAAAAGGCACAATTGATATCACCTTGTAGTGAAGATTTCATGGAAGGGAGAAGCTCTTCATGCCATGAGGAGATGGATGCTCAAATCTGTAAATACCAACACATAAACCACACAAAATTTGCTCTTCCACATAATGAATGCCTTGAATCACCTTTAGAATGCATAAAGATCACAATAACCATCTAGTTTACAAATGAATGCCTAAACATGCTTATATATGCAACTGCAAACATTCCCACCAAGAATTTCGTAATTCAAACTTATCGTGTCAGCCTAGGAACGAAGTAATTGTCATAAACTGACACTTAAAATTTGGGCCTAACCCAAAATAGGGCAGGACTAGGGCACAGGCCCCCAAGTCCTCCATCTTTTTTTTTGGGTAGGGTTTATCTCAAGGGATCTCCTTAGGTCCCATTCACCATGAAGCTTTATGGGTTTTCTCATCGGGATGCCAAAATATGATGCAAGATGTCCTAAATGTAGATCAAAGATCCAGGAGCTAAACCTTAAGACGGAAAAGCCCCCAAGGGGACATTTTCTAACATTACAAGAAGAACATGGGTAGGATCTCAAAATGAATGAAATTATAAATGATAGATAAGGAGATGGAGGATGCAAGATAAGGGATGGATGAAAGAAATGAATGATACATTATGTTGCATGAAGTGAGCAACCATATAGTTTGATACAACACTAGCATTATCCACCAAGGTATAAGGACCAAGGTGATGATGTGTCTTATGCACCCAGTGCAATACAACCTTGTCTAGATGTATGAGGAAGAAAAATTTGAGCATTAAAGTCCTAATGCATAAAAGGTATGATATGACCTTAGATGCAAAGGATAATGCAAAAAGTTATTCCAAAATACACAAGATATGAATATTAGATGGAAAGATATAAATTTGATACAAATGCAAGATAAAATGATACCACACAGAAGCAAGCAAGCATACACAAATAATTAAAAAAAAACAAGGTATTCCCCCTGTCAAACTATAAACCAGTGATTGATTGATTGATTAAGATAGTGTTGTCATTGCAAGGAATGATATATGCTTAGATCAACACAAGGATGTGGGAACGATATATCCCATATGATAATTGATTGATAATTATGGTACTAGTGTTGTTGGCCATGCAAATCAACATCAGGATTTGATTGATAAGAAAAGTGTTGACATTGTTGGGAATGATATATCCCATTTGATAATTAAGTGATGATTTCTAATTGATTGATTGGTTGATTGATGATTTATTGATGTGATAATGATGATACTAGTGTTTTTGACCATGGGAATCAACACTACTAAGATTTGATTAATAAGGATAGTGTTGACATTGTGGGGAATGATATATCCCTAGATCAACACAAGGATGTGGGAAAAATATATCGGGCATTGATGATTGATTGATTGATTTGATTGGTTGATCTATTTGATTGGTTGATTTGATTTGTTTACAACAAGATTAGGATCATGAGCATGGATGTGATTGGATAATTTGGCTAGAATGATTAACTTGATTGGTATGTATTAAGGATGACTTGCATTTGGATTTTATTGCTTGGATTTTTGAATATTTGATCTTTTTTGTATTTTTGGGAATATTTAATTTTTTGTGTTTTTTTGAAATGTTTTAGGATGTCATTGGATTACAATTTAGATAGCCTAAATGCTATATAACAATGACAAGGGAAAACCAAGTCTAGGTGCAAGGATGAAGGTGGGATTGGATGGATAGATAATATGATGGGCGATGGGATAGAGGACTCATGATAAATGAATGGATAAAAGGTTAGATAATAATGGATGGGATGGAGGACTCTTGATAGATGGATGGATACAAGGATAGGTGATAATGGATGGATAAAAGGATGGGTGATAATGGATGGGATGGAGAAAAGGATAGAGAATAGTGCATGGTGTTGGTTCCCAAAATAAATACAACCCAAAACTCTAAAACATTCCTAAAACACCCAAGCCAGGGATTGTCATCAATGTGAAAGGAAAAGGTTTATCAACAAGTAAAGGGGAATTTTGGCCAACTACAGGAGTGGGTAGACTCATGTACGCTTTGAGCTCAGTTTAGACTTTGGAGTGATATTCCAAGGGGTATACTTGAATAGGTATTGAGTTCAAACCAGATAAACAACTAAAAATATTAGACAACTAAACCCAACTCATCATCTTGACTCCAGATATAGTCACTAAGTCAAGAATGACTGGTTGTCACATAACCCCTATATAGCTGATTCAACTATACGAATTTACATGCATAGGAAAGATGGTTTTTTACATTGAACCACAGATAAATAATTTTTTTTATTTTAAAAGAGTGTTCAATCCCTCTCCAATATGGACCAATTCCTACTCTATTGAGAAATTGAGTCATAACCAATAAAGAGGGAAGAAAGGACAAAACCAACATCAACAGAAAATTGAAATGTATTCACATACACTTCCCAGATTGTTTTTTATACATTGGACATACTTAATGATCCAGAACCAAACTACAATGACCCATTTACAATGAAGAAATGACCCAACACAAAGCATGCATGGATTTAAATGCTATCACACATTATCAAATCTCTATTACGATCACACTAGCAAATGTGGTGAGAGAAAACATACAACTACAATTATACATTCCCCTAAATCATTACAAATAGCCATGGAGACATACAAATGCATAGAATATGCTTTACAATTCCATTCCTACACTACACTAAAAACACAATCCTCCATTCACTACCCAGACTGGCTTGATTTGAGTCCCTAAAACTATTTTGAGGCACTACAGACTAGACAATTGGCCCAAAAACTAACCCTTAAACATCTAAAAAACATGTATATATAGCATTACAATTCAACTCATTGCACCAATATCTAGCACTACACTCTATCAATGAGTATGCACCATGTTACATTAAACTCAACTTCTAATATGTCAGAATATTTGCATGTTGGGGAAGCAAAACCCATGCTCTGTCATTTATGCAAACAATTAGAAAAATATTTCTTGCACTTCAATTGTAGTTTGAACAATAAAGAGGGAAGGTTCTTATCCTTCCCCGCCACCTACAACATTGACTTTTCTAATCTGTCCTCTTATGCATTGAAGAATTTCAGTGCAACAGTCAACTTCACAACACTATTCTGTAGGCTCATTAAATTCTAAGTACAAATCATTTTATGTATCCCTACAATCATGGCATGCATTCAGGGAATTATCTACTTCAGGTATTGACAATATTTCCAATGTGTTGGCATTCTTTTCTATTTTGAAGTATCTAATTAATGATTGTACCTTTCTGCACTTTCCCAATTTATCAACCAATCTTTCTTCATTTTTTCTATATTTTTTGCTTGCCACCTTTCTTGACCATCAAAAACATTATTTTGGCTTATCTGCCAATTTGCATTTTCTGGAACTTGGCCTGTGTTGCTTGGTTCTCCACTTTTCTCTTGTCTTTTCATTTAGTCAGAAAAAGTCACTTTCTTTGAACTTTTCTTCTTGGTCTCATTTTCACTCTTATTGACAACATTTACTTTCACTGAACTATGAGCTATTTTTCCTTTATCGATAAAAATGTACTTTTTAGAATCTTTCTTTGTCGCTCCCTTTATCTCTTTGTTATCGACAAAAGTGAAGAATTATGAACTTTGACCATATTCCTTACCTTTTCACCTTTATTGACAAATCTCCAATTTTTTCAAACTAAGGGAATGGTGCCTCCTTTATCAATGAAAAGCCCTTTTTCCGAACTAAGCTTTATCTCCCTCTATCGGTAAAGAAGCCCATTGATGAACTCCCAAATTTTGAATTGCTTCATTGCCTTAGCAATTTTTCTTCATTATTGGTGAACTGGACATATTTTGAACCAAGCAAGTTGCTACTCTTCATCAGCAAGTTTGAACTTTTATGAACATATTTTGAACCAAGCAAGTATTGTTTATGGAGCACTTCTTACATTGTCAACTCCTTTGCCTTTGTCGGCAAATTTGTCTTTGGGAGAACTCCTTATTGGTGAACCATAAGGTTTTTGAATTGTCTTTCACTAATTTATCTTTCTTTGACCATGTTTGCTTTATCAGTAAAAAAGAACTATGCTGAACTATCCTGTTGCTTGCCCTTTCATTGGCAAAATCTACATTCTTTGAACTTTTGTTTTCTTCTTCAATCTACCTATATCTTACATTATCAGCCAAATGAGCTATCAACAAACTACCATAAATCTGAACCAAAGTAACTTTACCAAAGCAAATCTTGTCATGCCTTTGCTTTATCAGTAAAGTTCTCCATCGGTGAACTTTTGAGTCCACAAACTTGAAAGATCACCGATAAAGGGCTTTAAAACATACCTTTTGCCGATGAAGAGTGTGCCTCCCTTTTGTATTGTTGATGAATACAAATATTGGAGAATTGACAAGAAAAGTAACTCATAAACAAGTTCAAAAGTTAGAACTTTTGCTGACTTGTTGATAATGAGCCAATATGAGGATTTTTGACTAGGGCAAAAACATGGAAACCAAACATTAAACCAACATAACTTTTTCACATTAAAGAATTTTCAAGTGGTTCAAAAGGTACAGTTGCTCAAAATTAGATTCTCTATCCAATGGTGACCTTGACTAAGTAATTTTCACATGATTTTTGGATTTTTGGGGGCAAAATGGACACAGTGGGAATAATTTTTTTGTAGATGCCAACACTAGCTCTATTTGGGGACGTGTGCCAAGCAGTGTCACAAGAAGGATTCAGAATATCTCTAGGTAGACCAAAAGAAAAAATGATAAGGGGAAACAAATAAAACACAAACCACAAAACATATATACAAGAGAACATACAGTCAAAGATTGTATCAAAATTTTGTGACCCTGCAGGCCAACCTTGTAGAAAATTGATGCAACCACTTGCCTCTATCATGGACAAGTTGAATGAAGGAGCTGATCTCCCTCAAACCAAATTTGTATTTTCACCCAACTGTAAGAACTAAAAACTATTCCCAGCATGTGTAAATCTACAACATATTCTTGTGGAGCCAAGGTTAGCTTCATTAATGAAATCATTACTGCATGGAAACCATAAAAGATAGGTACTTGACCTATTCACATCCATATCATGCTTGTTCCCATCAGCTAGGGGTGAGAAGATAATATTTAGGTCAGCAACAAAAGAAATAAATGAAGGCAAACTTCCATTATCATGTGCCATACTATCATACTTTCTAACCTCCTCATGCATATTGAGGGAAAAAAATATCTCCAACTCACATGGCAAAGAAACTGTGCCTGAGTGCATTGCTGATCCACAAGTGAAGAGATTTTATCTTGTAGAGAAAACTAAAAAGATTCCAACTTAGTCATATCCTCAAGTTCGGTTGCAACATGTTTGAACTTAGGAATAAACATGCCTCATTTCTCATTCAGATCAATGTCCCACACAAAGGACTCTACCTCTACTGCAGCACCGACACATTCAAAAGATAACAAGTCTTCCACATCAAAATGAAAGCATTTATATTGACTAGTAACTCCATCAAGCTCTTGAATAAAATCTTCATATGTGTTTCTACAGAGTTCACATTTTGAATCATAAGCATGAATCAGGCTACAACTCAAAACATCGGCACATAAATCAATATCATAAGACACTTAAAATGAAGAACCATGTTCTTCCAATTGTCTCTCTATTTAACTTTCACTTGGGCAACTTACTGTGTCATATTCACTACTGCAAACATATTGATGACACACTTCTTCTTCCACATTTATTTTTGTTTTATTTCCTTGTGGCTGAGATGAAGTACATTCTGCATGAGGAGGATAACATGCCTTGGACCAAAGAAATAGGTTTTCATATGCATCCACATGATCATCATCTTCAAAATCCAAGGCAAGCTCATCACATTGAAACTCTATGGCCACACCAACAACTATCTTTGATCGGTTATTATCATGTGCCACCACCTCCACATATACCTCATGAATACAAAAACTAACTTCTTCATCACACATAGGAACAAAGGAGGGAAATACATCAAACAAGAAACAAGGTCCTTGCTCACTATCTATTTCACTTGTACATAATCATCTTTACTAACTAATTCTACTTGTTCACTTATGCATACAACATCCTCATTGTTCATTGGGACATATACCTCAATGTTAAGATAGAATTCAACACTATTTTCATCATTTCCGCTTTCACTTGATGAACTATCTAGCCGGAGGTCAGTGCAAAGACTTTTTTCATTATCTACATTGCTATCATATGATGCACCATCTTCCAGTTCTACCCTTCTAACTACACAATCATCATTATTTGATGTTGGATTCATCTGATTTCTTGTACACACACTAATTTTATTTGTATCAACATGTTTATTACCAGAAACACATGCATTGGTGGTTAACAAACCCTTTATGTAGTCATCCTTTATTTTCTCCATGGAGTCTAAGGACAAATATGCCTACTACATACTTGTTATTTTGAAATATTCCCACACATAACTCAATCTAGTTTCATATGCTTCAGAAAACATATCAATGCAAGTGGGAATGTTAGGTCTAAAATCATTTGGAATATGGGAAAGAGAAATAGCAAACCTATGACCAAAATCCTTGCTTGACTCTCCCTCTTTTCTTCTAGTTTGTTGCAGCTTTATGACAAGATCAGTAGGGTCAAGACCCTTATCAAATTCCTCTTCAAATTCTACCACAAGTTCATTCAATGAGGCAAAGGACTACCCTGGAAAACTTTGGATCCATTCTCTTTCCTTTCCATGTAAGGACCTAACAAAGAACCTCATCCACATGTCTTCATCCTCAAACTGATGTTCATCCATGAATTCCAAAAATACATCAACATGTGTGTCCCCTTCCCAAATATTATACCCATCAAACTTGGGCAACTGTTTGTAGACCTTGATTGGCATACTCATTCTCTTGTAATCAACCCATGAGAGATCTACTTGATCATATATAGGATCCAACGAAGGAGCAGGGGATTGGTCAAACTAATTTTTAGGGACAACAAGAAATGCATCAGACTACATCCTATACTCTAGCAGCGTGATCTAAATTTCTATTTCTTCTTATTGTTGCAATAATGACTCCAATAGTTTTTTGGTTTTATCAATTTCATACTGCTAAACTGCTAAGTTATTATGATTTTGCATGGGTACATATAGGTTCTAATTTGTATAACATGTAGAGCCATGACTGGAATATGTACTTTTAGGATGGCCATGGGAATCAATTCCAATATAGTTTCTAGGTTCTGATACATATGAAAACTCAGATGACAAATCATCCCTAGGGTATCTAGGTTCATACCAACTGGCTATGACTAAAACATCCTATAATATTGGGTAGGAATTGAGATATACAAATTTGTTCCTTCAATATCATAGGAACAACAAACTTCAAAAGTTAAGAATAAAACCATGTAGCATTATTTTCATTAGCTATTGCACTTTGAGATGGAGCATTCGAATCACCAATAGCAACCAGGGTACATTAGTAAAAAAACTTTAGTTCTTTGACAACATAGTCACCACCTTTTTGAAAGAGGAATTCCTTGAAGTGTGACTAATCTGCAAGGCCTAAACTTGATTCTGGATTCAGCTTTGACTAGTAAAGTCTTCAATTTCTTGGAACCCTCACATTCATCTTTAGAAATGGTGCTAAAATGTTGGCATAAGTTGATGGGTTGCCAACTTACACACAACAAAAAATTTCACAACTACAAAAAATTGACTATTACAGGGGGACTTCAAACTAATCAATCTTCTAATTTTTCCCTGACAGTGGTGCGAAAATATTGGTGTAAGTTGACGGGTTGCCAACTTACACATAATAAAAAATTACACCACTACAAACATACTATTACAGAGGTTTGAAAAATAATCCAACTGCCTAAAACCCAACAATGGATAATGTAATCTTATCCCTAGCAATGGTGCCATAATGTTGGTGTAAGTTGATAGGCTACCAACTTACACATGTCAACAAATTGTGCTCGGCAACAACTGTAAACTTCTTCAGTGACTATGTTGCAAAGGTCTTCAAAATTTTAACAAATATATACTGATGAGACCATAAAGTGTCTCATCTTTAGTCAAATAAAAGCATATATTTTCTCTTCATTAAACAGTTTTTGAAGTGCACTTGAGTATGGGTTTGAAGATTTATAGCTAAATATCAAATAAATTTGTCTAAATCCAATGATCAATGCCATGCATGAGTTTATCTTGATATTACATGTTCACTTTGAGATTAGCATTTATTTTATCAATAAACTGAAGAGAAAGTCTATTTTATGTTAAGTTGCAGAGTTTCAGAATTACATAGCTCTAGAGATGGACAGAGCTCCAAAGATGCACAGAGCTCTAGAGATGCATAGAGCACCAGAGATGCATAGAGCACCGGAGATAGACAAAGCTCTAGAGATGCACAGAGCGCTGGAGATGGATAGAGCTCCGGAGATGCACAGAGCACCGGAGATGGACAGAGCTCCAGAGATGGATAGAGCTCTAAAGATGCATAGAGCACCAAAGATGGATAGAGTACCAGAGATGGACAGAGCTCTAGAGATGTACAGAGCGCCGGAGATGCACAGAGCACCAGAGATGCAGAAGTAAAAAATGCAGTTTGAGTAAAACTGCAATATCTCACTCATTTCTTAACAAAAATTAGAATTTCAAAATGATCCAAAAAGCTTAAATAGAGAGGAACAAATATATGAAGGTTTTTTTTGAAGAGATTCATTAAAATGAATAAATTGTTAATGATATAAGTTGACTGTTACAGTACGCGAAGATGCAGAATAGAAAAGTCAAGAAAACTAATTTCAATAAAACTATGATATATCTCTTGTTTCTTAACAAAATTTAGAAATTTAAAATGATCTGGAAAGATGAAAGTTAGGGGAACAAAACCCAGAAATCATTTGAGGAGATCTCATAAATTAAATGAGTGGTTTATGACAGAAGTTGACTATTCCACAAGCTCTGAAGATGTTCCAGAAATACTTTATGAAGTTGCTGCGAATTCTTCCAATCTACCAACACACACTCCAAGATTTTATGAAGGATAGATTGACTATAATTACTCCTAAATTAATAGATCTAATTATGAGTAATTATTCCATGCAAAGAATACACACTTAGTGTCATTGCATGTCTTTCTAAAAGACTGCATGTTTTGCCTTGTAATTAGCAATTGTATAATCAATTAACTAAATGAATAAGTTTAGTTAACTAGATAAATAAGTTTAGTTAGCTGCATGAATAAGTTCTCTACTCTAGAGAGACTCTCAATTAGAATTTAATAACCATAGTTATATATAAAGAATTATGGCGTAGAATAGAAAAGAGAGGAAAGTTGTAAAAGAATTAATTGAAGGAAAGAAGAACTCTATTTTTTTACAGTAGCATGTAATTTAGATTTTGAAGGTTTTTGATTAAAGAAGTTGTTCTACCTATTTGCTAATTGCTGGAATTGATTAGTCTCTCCAGAGGAAGGAGCAAGGGCCCACTCCAACTGAAGGGCAGAGACTGCATTTCTTAGTTGTTTAGTTGCTTTGCTGTCATGTAATTCCTTTATTCAGAATTCCTTTAGCTATTCTTTTATTCCAGAATTGGATCAGTTGTTTAAGTTATTGTTTTCCTTAGATTAAATTATCTTTTCTAGCAGATTTAAACCTAGTTTGTTTCATACAATTGTTGTCAAATCCCTTCTGTAGAAAAGACTGCCATGCAAGTTATTCCTTCTCCCTTTTGCATATAGCCATGGACACCGTCTTGGATTGATATTTATTAAAATTAAATGATGAGGACTGCAACGACCCTCGTCATTTTTGGCGTCGTTGCAGGAGATAGGTGTCATTAGGGAGTTACTATTGATCTGGTGACAGTAGGTCAAAAAGAGGGGAAAATTGGTTTGGTAGTCTTTTTAGATTTATTGTTTTGAAGTCTAGGTAGATAAAAGAAGTTCCTCAAAAGAGATCTATATGCCAAAAACCTCCCCAAACAATAGATCCAAATCATAAGGTTCCTGCATGCAAAGAAGGTGAAAAATCTTGTTGTTCTGTAATTTCAACTCTTGTGCAGCCTCTTCAACTGGATGACCATGACTCCAATGTCCAGCAAGGAAAAATGCATTTTAGAAGGAGACATTGATGCCCTATTGCTTGCAATAGGTAACGAGTATAATGAAGAAATCTTGTCTCCACTGGAGGAGCTTGTATGGCAGAGTATTATTTGGATGCCTTCAAAGTCCAAGGAGGGCTGCTCGATCAGATATTTGAAGAACAACAGGGAGCTGCCTCTAATCATGCATGTAGCAGAATATGAGGAAGGGTTTCAAGATCTCTCCAATCAGCCCATGAACATCAAGGAGTTGTCTCTAATCATGCATGCATCAGAATGTAAGGAAGGGTTGCAGGATCTCTCTAATCAGTCCATGCATGTACTAGAGTCAGAAATTATGGAGGAGGCTATTATTTCAGAGGAAGGTGAAGCATCAAAGTTCAAATTTTCAGTCATCTTCTTCTCATGGTTTTCCTTTTCTTTTAGAAAGTTAAATGCATGGATCCATAACTTGAGAAAAGGAAGTTATTTTCCCCAACCAGTTAATGGTTCTATGTAACCTATCTCTACATCACTAAGTAGAATAGGTTAGGGTAGGTTTCTTTTCTACAAATAAGTGCTTTGCACATGCTTTTTCTATACAATTTGCTGCTTCCAAGAACTCTTGCAGATATTTTGGCATTTGAAGGAGTTGAAGACCTCTTTGCATGCATCATGCAAAACATGGGCTAAAAGATGGAGAACCAATTAGTGCATGATGGTCACATGGAAGACTAAGATGGATAGAAAGGTATCAGCTCTATAGATCAATAGAACAATAGCTCTAGAGATCAACATAGTATTAGCTCTGGAGATCAGCAAAGTATTAGCTCCAGAGATGAATAACAAACACCAACTCTAGGGATCAACATGGTATCAAATTTGCAGATGCACAATAGGGTATGAGTTCCAGAGATTATCAGAATGGTAAATCCAAAGATCATTAGAATAGCTGCTCTAGAGAACACCAAAATAGCAACTATAAGGCATCTCTGGAGCAACTGCAATAAAAACAAAGAGGTTACCTCAAAAAGATGATTATGAAGTGCAGGAGGACCTGCAACCTCTTAAGTGTGGGGGAGATGATGAGACCATAAAGTGTCTCATCTTTAGTCAAATAAAAGCATATATTTTCTCTTCATTAAATCAGTTTTTGAAATGCACTTGAGTATGGGTTTGAAGATTTGTAGCTAAATATCAAATAAACTTGTCTAAATGCAATGATCCATGCATGAGTTTATCTTGATATTACTTGTTCACTTTGAGATCAGCATTTATTTTATCAATAAAGTGAAGAGAAAGTCCATTTTATGTTACGTTGTAGAGTTTCAGAATTACAGAGCTCCAGAGATGGACATAGCTCCAAAGATGCATACAGCTCCAGAGATGCATAGAGCACTGGAGATGGACAAAGCTCTAGAGATGTACAGAGCTCCGGAGATGCACAGAGCACCAGAGATGGACAGAGCTCCGGAGATGGATAGAGCTCCGGAGATGTACAGAGTGCCAGAGATGGATAGAGCTCCAGAGATGGACAGAGCTCTGAAGATGCATAGAGCACCAAAGATGGATAGAGTGCTAGAGATGGACAGAGCTCTGGAGATGTACAGAGTGCCGGAGATGCACAGAGCGCCGGAGATGCAGAAGTAAAAAATGTAGTTTCAGTAAAACTGCAATATCTCACTCATTTCTTAACGAAAATCAAAATTTCAAAATGATCTAGAAATATTAAAGAGAGAGGAACAAATCTATGAAGGCATTTTGAAGAGATTCATTAAAATAAATAAATGTTTAATGATATAAGTTGACTATTATAGGACGTGAAGACGCAAAACAGAAAAGTCAAGAAAACTAGTTTTAGTAAAACTATGATATCTCTCTCATTTCTTAATGAAATTTAGAAATTCAAAATGATCTGGAAAGCTGAAAGTTAGGGGAACAAAACCCAGAAATAATTTGAGGAGATATAATAAATGAAATGAGTATTTTGTGATAGAAGTTGACTATTCCATAAGCTCCAAAGATGTTTCAGAAATACTTTATGAAGTTGCTGCGAATTCTTCCAATCTACCAACACACACTCTGAGATTTTATGAAGGATAGATTGACTATAATTACTACTAAATTAATGGATCTAATTATGAGTACTTATTCCATGCAAAGAATACACACTTAGTGTCATTGCATGTCTTTCTAAAATTATTTATCTAGTTAACTAAGTTAACTAAATGAATAAGCTTAGTTAACTAGATAAATAAGTTTAGTTAGCTGCATGAATAAGTTCCCTACTCTAGAGAGACTCTCAATTAGAATTTAATAACCATAGTTATATATAAAGAACTATGGCGTAGAATAGAAAAGAGAGGAAAGTTGTAAAAGAATTAATTGAAGGAAAGAAGAACTCTATTTTTTTACAGCAGCATGTAATTTAGATTTTGAAGGTTTTTGATTAAAGAATTTGTTCTACCTATTTGCTGATTTCTACAATTGATTAGTCTCTCCAGAGGAAGGAGCAAGGGTCCACTCCAACCGAAGGGTAGAGACTACATTTCTTAGTTATTTAGTTGCTTTGCTGTCATGCAACTCCTTTATTTAGAATTCCTTTAGCTATTCTTTTATTCTAGAATTGGATTACTTGTTTAAGTTATTGCTTTCCTTAGATTAAATTATCTTTTCCAATAGATTTAAACCTAGTTTGTTTCATGCAATTGTTGTCAAATCCCTTATATAGAAAATACTGCCATGCAAGTTATTCCTTCTCCCTTTTGCATACAGCCATGGACACTGCCTTGGATTGATATCTATTAAAATTAAATGATGAGGACTGCAACGACCCTCATCATATACTCCTCGGTAATAGTGCCAAAATGTTGGCATAAGTTGATAGGCTCCCTACTTCTTCAGTGACTATGTTGCAAAGGTCTTCAAAATTTTAACAAAGATATACTCCTTGGCATTGGTGCCAAAAATGTTGGTGTAAGTTGACAGGCTGCCAACTTACACACAACAACAAATTGCACCCAATAATAGCTGATGTAATCTTATCCTCAGGAATGACACCAAAATGTTGGTTCCAAAAATAATTGTAACCCAAAACTCTAAAACATTCCTAAAACAACTAGGCTAGGGATTGTCGTCAAGGTAAAAGAAAGAGGTTTATCAACAAGTAAAGGGGAATTTCAGCCAACTACATGAGTGGGTAGACTCCTCTGCACTTTGAGCTCAATTTAGACTCTGGAGTGATATTCCAAGGGGTATACCTGAATAGGTATTGAGTTCAAACTAGTGAAAAACTAAAAATATCGAACAATCAAACCCAACTCATCATCTTGACTCCAAATACTATCACTAAGTCAAGAATGATTCATTGTCACATAATCCCTATATAGCTGATTCAACTGTACAAATTTACATGCACATGAAAGATGGATTTTACCCTAAACAACAGGTGAATAATTTGTTTGATTTTAAAAGAGTGTTCAATCCCTCTTCAATATGGACTAGTGCCTACTCTATTGGGCAACTCAATCATAAAAATAAAGATGGAAGAAAGGAAAGAACCAACATCAATAGAAAATTGAAATGCATTCATATACATTTCCTAGATTGTATTTTATACACTGGACATACTTAATGATCCAGAACCAAACTACAATGACCCATTTACAATAAAGAAATGACCCAATGCAAAGCATGCATGGATTTAAATACTGTCACACATTATCAAATCTGTATTACAATCACACCAGTAAATGTGATCATAGAAAACATACAATTGCGATTATAGATTCTCCTAAATCATTACAAATGGCCATGGAGACATACAAATGCATAAAATATGTTTTACAATTCCATTCGTACGTTGCATTGAAAACACAATCCTCCATTCACCACCTAGACTGGCTTGATTTGAAGCCCTAAAACTATCCTGAGGCACTCTAGACTTGACAATTGGCTCAAAGACCAACCCCTAAAACATCTAAAACATGTATATATATCATTACAATTCAACTCATTGCACCAATTTCTAGAGCTATACTGAGTCAATGAGTACGCACCATGCTGCATTAAACTCAACTTCCAATCTATTAGAAGATTTGCATGTTGGGGAAGCAAAACCCATGTTTTATCATTTATGTAAATAATTAGAAAAAGATTGCTTGCACTCCAATTATACTTTGAGCAATAAAGAGAGAAGATTCTTATCCTCCCTACCACCTGTAACATTGACTTTTCTAATATATCCTCTTATGCTTTGAAGAATTTTACTGCACCACTCACCTGCACAACACTGTTCTGTAGGCTCATTAAATTCTAGATACAAATTAGTTTATGCATCCCTCCAATCATGGCATGCATTTAGGGAATTATCTACTTTAGTTATTGACAACATTTCCAATGTGTTGTCCTTCTTTTCTATTTTGAAGCATCTAATTATTAATTGTACATTTCTACACTTGGGAAATTTATCATCCAATCTTTCTTCATTTTTTTCACATTTTTTGCTTGCCACCTTTCTTGACCATCCAAAACATCATTTTACCTTATTGACAAATTTGCATTTTCTAGAACTTGGCCTATGTTTCTTGGTTCTCCTCTTTTCTCTTTTCTTTTCATTTAGTCAGCAAAAGTCACTTTCTTTGACCTTTTCTTATTGGTCTACTTTTCACTCTTATTGGAAACATTTACTTTTGCTGAACTATGAGCTATTTTGCCTTATTTGGCAAAAATGAACTTTTCAGAACTTTTCTTAATTGCTCCCTATAAGATCTTTGTTATTGGTAAAAGTGAAGAATTTTGAACTTTGACCACATTCCTTAACTTTTCACCTTTATCGACGAATCTCCATTTTTTTGAACTAAGGGAATGGTGCCTCCTTTATCGGTGAAAGCCCTTTTGCTGAACTAAGCTTGCATCTCCCTCTATCGATAAAGAATCTCATTGGTGAGCTGCAGAAATTTTGAATTGCTTCATTGCCTTAGCCATTTTTATTCATTACCGGTGAACTGGACACATTTTGAACCAACCACCTTGCCACCCTTCATCAACAAATTTGAACTTTTATGAACTTTGCTTTGTTCTCTTCTTTATCGGCAAAAGTATTTTTTGTTGAACACTTCTTACATTGTTAACTCCTTTGCCTTTGTTGGTGAATTTGTCATCAAGAGAACTCCTTATCAGTGAACCATAAGGTTTTTGAACTTTGCCTTTCTCTAATTTATCTTTCTTTGCCCATGTTTGCTTTATCAACAAAAATGAACTATGTCGAACTATCTTGTTGCTTGCCCCTTTGCTAGCAAAATCTACATTCTTTGAACTTTTGTGTTCTTCTTCATTTTTCCTATAGATCTTACTATGTTAGACAAATGAGATATCATAAAAATACTAGAAATCTGAACCAAAGTAACTTTGCCAAAGCAAATCTTCTCATGCCTTTGCTTTATCGGTAAAATTCTCCATCAGAGAACTTTCAAGTTCATGAACTCAAAAGATCATCGATAAAGGGCTTTAAAACATACCTTTTGCCAATGAAGAGTGTGTCTCCCTTTTGTATTGTTAGTTAATACAAATATCAGTGAATCAAAAAGAAAAGGAACTCGAAAACAAGCTCAAAAGTTAGAACTTTTGCCAACTTGCCAATAATGAGCCAAATATGAGGATTTTTTACCAAGGTAAAAATATGGAAACCAAACATTGAGCTAGCATAACTTTTTCATATTAAAGACTTTTTAAGTGGTTCAAAAGGAAATGATGCTCATAATTGTATTCTCTATCCAATGGTGATCTTGGCTAAGCAATTTTCATATGACTTTTGGATTTTTTGGGGGAAAATGGACACAATGGGAATATTTTTTTTGTAGGTGCCAACCGATGATATGGATGTATGCATTATAAGGGAGGTAGGATGTGATCTCCAAAGACTATGTCACATAGAAATAACATGCTCCATTCTAGGTAGTATGTTTAGTATTTTATATGAAAAAACTTAGGATGAGAGGATGATGATAGGATTGGTTGGAAAGGATGAGGTATATCAAGAGATATCCAAAGAATTCTTCAATATTTTTCCCCTATGTCTTTTTCAAGATCAAAAGGAGGAAGGGAGGATGAATCGATTCAATGGAATAGGTATGTGGGTATAATGGTGATCTAGACAATACCTAGTGCTAAGCATGTGGTATTGTACTACAATAAAATAAACAAAGAAGAGTTGAGTTTCTGCAAATAGGCAAACTCGCTGAGAGTTCTGAATTGCCTCTTAAAAACTAATTTTTATTCATTTCCATTTGAAATATGTAGGCTTACATATCATATGAAGGGTCACATTACCCTTGGAATACAAAAAGATCTACTAGAAGGTGAAACTAATTACAAAAATTCAAAAAAACTTAAAAAAACTAGGAAATTTTTTATCTTCCCCTTGGCAGGGTCATAACTCATAACTATTTTATCAGAATTTAAACTTCTTGGACTCATTGGAAAGATAAACTAATTATCTAGTTTTAGTTGCTTGGTATGAAGTCTCAAGCCCTAATTATACTTTGAATGCCTCTGAAAATGCAATTTACTAAGATGTAGAAAATACTAAAAATTATATTTTTGATATTTTCCCAAAAATACCACTTAAATGACCCTGTACTGGATCAAATGGATAAGGATAGTAGGATAAGATGGGAATGATAGGATGAGATAGATAGGAAGGAGATGGTAGGTTAGATGAGACAACGTGCACCCAAGTGTAAGACACATGGATAATCAACCTACACATGACGCCTATTCCCAGGTTTTCATCATGGTACTTATCCAAGGTGCCACCAAGGTGGTTTTCATCATTAGACGAAGGGATTTCTCTTTACTATTTTGATTTTTTTTAATTTATGGGATATTTGGATGGACTAGATGGATATGGACAAGAAGGATTTGGAAGAGGATAGGGACTCAAGCATCTAGTTCCATGAAGGTGATATTCCCATTAGAGATGGATGCCATCACACATGGACCATAGTAAATGTTATCATGCTCATAGATGTTGGTAGATGTGGGAAGATGGAATGGATGGAGATGGAGTAGGTAGGTAATGGATTATGATGTGGACTATGGATGGAAGGATAATGGATTATGACGTGGATTATGGATGGAAGGATAATGGATTATGAAAGGTTTATGGAAGGATGGATGGTAGGATTATTCAAAAGCATGGATCATAGGCATAGAACGGGTGAAATATGTAGGATAATGGATGAAATATGGGGAGATGGAGGTTTGAGGAAATGTTGTGGATTGGAAAGGAACCAAGACTAATGGTTGCATACACTATGATAAACATTGAAGCTTTTGATTTGGAGGAGGTGTCGGAAGTAATGGAGATGTTTTCTTAGGGGACATGGTCGATTTAGTGATTTTGGGACCCACATAGATTAGGATTTTTATGATTTTTGCATTAGCTGTGGGATGAAGGAATTTGAGATTTTTGGATGGAGTGAGGATTTTTGGGATATAGATGCTTCATTTGACATGATTTCTTTTTTCTTAGGGACCCAAACTATTTTATTTTTGGATTTTTCATGTAGAGTTATGGGCTTATATAGCCTTTTGGAGGGATTTTTCTTTAATTCTTTGCATTTATGCTCTAAGACATAAGGATCTTTAGGATTTTTTCCTTTATAAGTAGAGGTATCCAAATTTATATATTTGAACCCCATGGACTTGATGGAAGATTCATGTTTGGTCAACATGTGCATTGATTGGTCATGATTTGAAATTTGAGGGGATTTATGGATAAATGGATGAGGGGATTTAAGGATGGAGATATTAGGTGTTGGGAGAAGTGGAGATAAAGTGGATAGAGGGATATTAGGAGTTCGAAGTAGTAGAGGTAAAGTGGATGGTGGAAAGTGTATGGTCACATGCTTTTGATATTTGTAGGATAATGGAGGAGGAATGGAAACATATGTTTTCGGGGTATGATGTGGGTTGTGATGGAAAGGGGTGGATTTAAGAGGCATGAAGGAAGTACCAACATCTTTAGGTTGTTTTCCTTGGGGTATATAGCCAAGGCCATGTGATCGTGGAGGGAATTTGACATGGATGGGCTCCAAAATACCTTGTTCATGAAGGCCTAAGCCTTTACCTTAATAATTCATTTTTTAGAGTATGTGATGGACAATGGGACTGTGAGTGTTTTGGACACTAGACATGAACTCATTATTTGATGGGGAGGGAAAGGTAGTGGATAGTGGTTGTTTCTTTCCTAGGGAATAACATTGATGGATGAAGGTAGTAAGACCAAGGGGATGTGATGATGGATTTTCAATATGGTCAATATTGGATGACAAAGAGTCAATAGGATCTTGATTACATTATGCTCATTAAAATCCAATATATTTGTTTGATCATCTATGTATACTTGGGAGCTAAGTGTCTCATCAAGGGAAATGGGTGTTTGTAGATCATGGATAGGGCTATATGACAGATGAATAGGAGTAGGTTGGATATCTTTCTTATGGATAGTTATGACATTATAGATAGGTAGAGTGATAATATCTTGATCATGGAATGCATAAAGTTTGGCTAAGAGGATCATCATGGTTTTCTTGATCACACATAGGATCTTGATCATAAATGGGAGCTTGATCATAAATAGGATTAAGTGTGCTATGGATGGGATCAATTTTCTCATGGATAGGGTCTTTATCATAGATAATATATTGATCATAAAAAATACACAGGTTATGGATGGGTTGAACTTGGAGATGCTTTGATCTTGATTTGGATAAAGGGTTGATGTTTCCAAATGCTTTAGATTATACTCTTGACATAGCCCTTTATTTTCTTGAATGGAAGTGGGATTGGGAGACTCTTGGATAGGATTGAAAGGATCTTGATGGTCAACAACATGAGAGTAAAATGGATCTTGACTTGGACTCATGGTGGGAGACTCTTCAATAGGCTTGATGAGTTGTAGAATACATGATGTATATGGAGGACTAAACATGTCATTTGAAGGCTCTTGGATAGGCTTAATGAGAGGTGTTTGATGACATGGAGATAGTTGATTCCTTGCTAATAGCCATTGGATCACATCCTTCTTAAGTGTATGTGTGGATAGATAATAATGGTGGATGGTGTTGTAAGCTTAGGATTAGGATTTGGTGGAGGGATAATAGAGGTGGAAGGTGTCGTAGGCTTAGAATTAGGGTTTGGATTGGATGGAGGGATAATGGGATTGGATGGATTGGGATTTGGACTAGATGGAGGGATAATTGGATTACATGGATTGGAATTTGGACTAGATGGAGGGATAATGGGAATAGATGGATTAGGAATTGGACTAGATGGAGGGATAATGGGATTGGGCGGATTGGGATTTGGACTAGATGGATGGCTAATGGGATTAGATGGATTAGCACTTGGACTAGATGCAGGGATAATAGGATTGGATGGATTTAGATCTGGACTAGATGGAAGGATAATGGGATTAGATGGATTGGAATTTGGACTAGATGGAGGGATAATGGGAATAGATGGATTAGGACTTGGACTAGATGGAGGGATAATGGGACTAGATGGACTGGGATTTGAATTTTCTATAATTGTAGCTTTCATCTCAGGGTGAGTTGTAGGTGACTTGGAGGAAAAGGCTAAGGTGGATGGATCCATAAATGAGGCAGATGGTTGGAAGATGTCATTGATTGGGCAATAATGAGCTTTACAATATGGTCTTTCCAATAAATGACAATATTCAAAAGGATGTGGGTCAGCATAAATGGTAACCTCTTGGTCATTATATGGAAATTTGATGCATTGGTGATAGGTGGAAGGAACAACCCTCACGGCATGAATCCATAGGCACCCTAGGAGGATATTATATGGGACATCAAGGTTTAGGACTTAACAAGTGATTTCCATTAGGTTTGGACCTAATTCGATAGGCAACTTAATGATACCTCCAGACCTCCTTTCAGCTTCATCATAAGCCTTAACAATGATAAAATGTTTTTTTCAAAAACTGTAGTAGAGTATCCCAATTATTTAACCAACGTTAAAGTACACAAGTTTATCCTTGATCTAGAATATATTAGGACCCTTTTGACTTTATGTTTATGGATTACAACTTCTAGGTGAAGGGGTTCATTATGGGATGAATCATTGTTGAGCATTGTACTTTTCAATGAAGACCAAATGGTGAGTGGATGTAAGATGTCCAACCATGGCTTGAAATTGTTCCAAATTAATGTCATTGGGGACACATGACTCAAGTAGAGCTTTATCCAATATTCAGCTAATGACTTGTTTCTTTTTATATAACCTCTTAACTTCATCATATATTCTTTGGGTGCCATAAGGATCATCCTGTTGGTTCTTATTTTCTATTGGTGGGATGGATTTATACATATGTTTAAGTATTTGTATTTTAGCTTGTTCCTCAAAATATGCATCATGATCTACAAGGTGCTCATCGTTATTGGAGCTAGAAGGATAGCCTCCTAGACTTGAGATTTTGGGTTTTGGATTTGTCCTAGGCTTGTTAATGATCAGAACCATTTTGACAAGTGATGGATTAGATGGAGCTTAAAAATGGGATTATGATTAGAAATGATGAAGAATGGATTGTAATAAATATTATGTGGATGAAGTTAGATTAAGACAATGATGTAGGATGATATGGGATTATGTGTGGATAATAGGTGGAAGATATGATTAGACTAGAACTGGGATGATGATTTCAAGTGATTAGGATATTATTAGGATATGAGGAGGATGAAATTGATTGGATTGTGGATGAAGTGAGATTGATTAGATTATGATGAAGGCTTAGAATGATTAGGGATGAGGTGGATAAAAGGGGTGATTAGGATGACTAGGATGGAGTGATTGGATGCTTAAGATGATGAGGATGGATAAGGAAGATGACTTGGATGAAGTGGAATGATGGGATTGGATGAGTGAGTAGGATGATGATGATGTAAGGATAGAATGATGATGTAAGGATATGATGATGGGATGATACCTGCTTCAGAGAATAGGTGGGGGAGAAGGACATGGGTAGGCTCTCAAAATGGATTGGGGTGGAAAATGATTATGATGATGTGGATATGGCAATTAGGAGGATTAGGGATAATGAGATGGATAGTATGGATCATTAAGATAACTAGGATGGATAAAGGATGATTAGGGTTTGGATTATGATGAAGGTCACTTGGCTTAGTATGGAAGTGATGACAAGGATAATTAAGATGATGTGGAATGATTTTATGTTGATAGCTTGACTTGGGAATTTGAAAACAAAATATGTCACATGTACATGCATAGATCACACACACAAGACACAATGGCAATTTTGAATTTTCAAAATTGATTGTTGAATTTATGAAGACACTTGAAGACACATCAACAAGCCTAATAGTATTCAAATGGGTATGTCTAATAGGTCTTAATCTAGGATGCACAAGTTTTCGAAGGATGTCCCCAATATACACAAGGTATGAGGGGCCCAATTCCATGAAATGAAAGTGAAATTCTCCCACACAGCCAAAAGAAAGGGGTAATCCACACTTCACCTTCACTTCCCCAAGGTATAAAGTTCTTCAAGGCTTGGACAAGATTCTATCTTCCAAGACGTGTGTCTTTCAATTCACTCCTCACTTTGTATACTCTATCAGAACACTATAGTTGAGGTTGTACCTTAGATTAGTGTGTCTCAAAAGAGGTGACAAAAGCAAATCAAGTGGTGTTTTTGATCTCCAAGATCACCTTATGGTGTGAGGAGAGAGCATACACACACACACTTGAATCACACTCACAATATTAATTGACCCTTAGAAATTGAAATGTGTGTGTGAAGATGAATGGATTAAAGGATGTTTTTGATTCCCAAGATCAAACTAGGTGCAAGGGAAGAGCATACACACTTGAATCACACTCAAATCCATGAAACAAAGCAAGCACAAATTTATTTTATATCCAAGGCCAAATGTGATCATGAAGACACATGTTCATTTTATAATGATGCACACAAGTGTATTGTTGGGACATGCAAAAAAGTTATTCCCAAATATGCCTTATTTTCCCCCAAAAATCCAAAACCCTAATTTTATGCCTTTATCATTGAAAACCCCTTGTTGAAATCTGATCAGAGATAGTTTTTAGTGGTCTTTACTCTCAAAAAATAGCTAAGTTTTGGTCCCTTAAGTCTTTCCCCTTTTCCCTTAGAAAAATTTTCAATTTCTACCTTTGGTCAGAAATTGTCAAAAGTCTGAACTAGCAAACTAGTTTGGAAGTTCACATGTTTGTCAATTTTCCAACAAGGTGACGGTAAGGTAGAAACAAGTAATGACAGGCTATGGCAAGTGATGAAGGACAAGGTAAAGGTCTTCATCAACATTGTGTTTTGGTTCGAAAACCTGATGGTTTGCCGATAGAAGGTTTAGATGACGAAGAAATCATCGAAAAAGAAGGCAAAGGCAAGAGATATGGCAAGTTAGGAAGGTTTGGCATGGTCCATGTTTGCTGATAAGATAGATAAAAGGTGCAGCAAGTGTAAACATGACTAAGTAAATAAAGGCATTTTCAGAGAGTCGATGAAGTCCCAAACTTTCCAAAAGTTTTAGTTTTTCATATTTTTCTGATAAGGTGATAAGATAGAGCTAAAAGGAGAAAAAAGAAAAGGTAGGCCAAGTTCAAAAAAGTGCAAAATGGCTGACAAAGAGGAAAAGTGGTGAAGCTAAAGAAAGTTTGAGAATGTTGACTTTTGCCAATAAAAGGCAACAAGGCCCTTGGTTTAGCAAACAACATTTTTGTAGATAATGTAAAAGAATGAAGAAATGGTGCTAAGGGGATTCATTTGAAAAAGGAGTAAGTTTGTTAATAGAAGGGAAAAATGACTAGGCAAGAGTTATTAGCAAACCGGGAGAAAGACAAACTAAATAAATAGTTCACAAATTTGGAGATTTGTTGATAAGGTGATAAAGGAGTGCCTTTTCCATGGTTTGGAAAAGGCAAAGTTTAAGAATTTGAAACATTTGAAATGTTGTATCAGGTATCACTTTCTACAAATCAGACTAAACATTTCAAAACAAGATATGAAATGTTGTATTGAAATAATCTATTCTTATATAATAGACTTATTTCAAACATTTCATATATTGTTTTGAGATAGTTAGAAATACCTATCAAATATCATTGATATTGTTTCTATAATATTTTGGCAAAAATATACTTTCTATCTTTCTCAGCCTAAATTTTTCACTTTCAACTTTGAATATATAATAAGAATATATACATTTGTTAGTGTCCACTTTGTGCCAATATGGTGGTATGATTTGTAGATACAAACTTTATCATGATCAACATGTATATAATTGTGATTCTTTAAGAAAAGAATTCACAAATTTACCCAATTTAATGTGGTGTCTAGTGATGCTCAAATTATGTTTATGTCTATATTGTGTTGCAAATCTATACATAGACATGCATTGTGTGTTTTCTTTCTCTATTATTTAGCAAGTGTAATTATTTTACAATCACTCTTATAGCCATGTCTGAGACAATTCAAACTTATTTTCTCATTTATTGTAGAGGGATGAATAGATTCTCGTTGTACTAGACACAACCATGACTAATACTGTGAAATATTAATGGACAAATGTGTTCTTATAGAAAAGCTTTCTTCAATTGATAAGTTGATTTTTGACTTTGATAGAAAAATTCTTTCCACAATAAGTAGGGTTGAGCTTGTGTAAAAGAGATCAATTGCAATGATTTATACTTTCCCTTGATAAAATGTATTATGCTATGTTGTTGGCACCAAGAAACACCAATAGAGGTTGCAAAATACTATAGTTCGCTCAATGCTTTGGAATTCAATGGATCTATGAATATAACCTTAATGGATTTCATGAACATGGTTTGAATTGTATTGATTTTATAAAACAAAACATAAGAAAATAAAATTAAGATTAAAAGCAAATCTAAATAACAAAAGAACTCTTAAGTATATAAAGAAATGCTTTTAAATAAGAATAAAGTAAACCATGGGAATAAAATAAAATAATTCATAGATAGTTGTAAAGTAAAATAAAAATAGTTTAAGTAAATAAAATAAGAAAAAATATTGAAATGAAAACAAAATCTTACATGGTTTCAAAGTAAAATAAAATAATTCAATATAAATTATATAACTGTATTAAATTGTTTAAAATTTAATATAATTAATTCTATATATCTCTATGAGGTCCATCTAAAATGATGGGTGGATGACAATTGGTTGAGAAGCAAAGTGGCATATGCCTATGTGCGCCTTAAGATCAAGTTCCATACAAGTCATGTTTAATTGTGTGGATAGTGTCATAGAGCCTTGAGATCCAATTACTAAAAAAATAACTCTTCCAATAAAAATAAAATAAAATAATTCTTAAATACCTATAAAATAAAATAAAATAAATCTTAAGTAAATAAGGATAGCTTTTTAAATATAAATTTCATAAGTGTTAAATAGCTCTTCCAATGTCTCCCAATTTGCAACTATTTAGCATGCTATAGAAATATAATGCTTAGTTGTACCTCCCTCACCATGAATGCTTCATCACCAAATAACACACCATGTGTGCATGGTGAGACCAGTTTAATTTCAATCACTAGCCATTGGAATATTAAGAGGGGTTGATATCTAAGAGATTGCATGATCCCTAAGGCATTAAGAGGGGAAAATTGTCTAGCCTATCGCTAGCTCTACAATCAATGAGAAAATAAGTCTGAATTGTCTCAGATATGGCTATAAGAGTGATTGTAAAATAATTACACTTGCTAAATAATAGAGAAAACAAACACACAATGCCTATCTACATATAGATTTGCAACAGCATATAGACATAAACATATTTTGAGCATCACTAGACACCACATTAAATTAGATAAATTTGTGATTTCTTTGCTTAAAGAATCACAATTATATACATGTTGATCACGATAAGGTTTGTATCTACAAATCATACCACCATATTGGCACAAAGTGCACACTAACAAATGTATATATTCTTATTATATATTCAAAGTTGGAAATGAACAATTCAGGTTGAGAAAGATAGAAAGTATATTGTTGCCAAAATATTATAGAAATAATATCAATACTTGATATATATTTCTAACTATCTCAAAACAAGATATGAAATGTTTGAAATAAGTCTATTATATAAGAATAGATTATTTCAATACAACATTTCATATCTTGTTTTGAAATGTTTGGTACAATTTGTAGAAAGTGATACCAGATAGCTATCCAAACAGTTTGAAAATTTGAAAAATCACTGATAAGGTGATAAAGATAAGAAGAAGGCAAATGGTTCAACAAAAGCTAAATTTGTTGATAGGGTAAATGGGTGAAAGCAGAAGAATGAGGTGCTATGATCTCATGGTTCTAGAAAGTGATATTTTGTCGATAAAGGGCAAGTAAGACAAGTTTGTAAAAGTCTAGTTTTTATGACTAAGGAATGAAATAAGAAGAAAAGGAGGGGATAAAGTGATTAAAGAGGTGATAATGGGATCTGTTTATGAAAATGTAGGTTTTCCAAGAAGGAAAAATAATGCTTTGGATAAAGGGAAATGGAGACATTTTCAAGAGTAGGAAGTGGTCGATGAAGGTCACCCAACATATAGATGTTGCAATTATGTACTAATTGGTGTTGTCATTGGTGTCCACTGTGTCTTCTGATGAGGTTGTTGTTATTTGATTAAGTTGTCTTGCTAAAAGTGATTTGGTTGCTTTGTAGAGGTGTTGAAGATGTTGAGGATATGCTTCTTTTGTTGGGTTTCCAAGTGCTTTTGAGAAAATTTGATTAATATTGGAAACAATGTGTTGAAGAAGTCTTCTGGCTTACAGAGTGTTGTTTGAGTTTTTGCTCCGTATTTATTTTGTGTTGGAGATCTGAGTGTGTGCTTTGGATATGTTGTTTAGAAGTGTTTGAAGATGCTATATCTAGAATTTGGTGCTTCGGATCATTGTGCAGTAAAATTTGTGTTCACCAGTTTGAGAACAGTGTTTGAAAGTGTTTGCAGTGTGTCTGCAAGAAAGTATTTTGCTTTCCATTTCTCTACAGAATTGTTTTAGGTGTTGTGGTTCTAGATGTGTGATTATAGAGTCTATATCTTCCTCACCTTAAGTGGTTCATGGTTAAGTGCTCCGCAGTATATTTTGGGTATGTGTAGGATCATCGCATGCCAAACAGTGGCAATAGAAAAAAATCACATTTTTAATTAGCCAAATTCATGACTTAGCGAAGTTTGACTTTCATAGGTTTTGAAATGGATATCTATTTTGTTTTGGATACCAAACCAAAATGGATATCCATTTTGGTTCAGTCCAAAATGGATATCTGTTTTGGTTCCGTCCAAAATGGATATCCGCTTTGTGCAACATAGTAGTTTGTTTATTTGTTACTTAGTGATTTTTGTTCTACATTGATGTCATTCAACAATGTTAGATTTTGTGAGATTTTTGTTCTACATCCCATAATGAAGATCTCATATTAGTAATCAAAGCATGAAATCTCATGATATAATCTTGAATTGGTTCATGTTCTTGTTGCTTATGTTGCATGAATTATGTGATAGATGTCTTAGGCTCAATATTGTAATGAATATGCTTGACAAAAGTAGTATCCAACTCCCCAAAAGAATTGATAGAAGCATAAGGTAGAGAACAAAATAATCTAAAATCATGACCACTTAAGATTTTTGGAAATAATTTGGTAAGTAATTGGTCCTCATGAAAATAAGAAAATCATGTAGTAGTGAAAGTCCTTAGATTTAGAATTGGATCACCTTTACCATTACACTTTGTTAAAAAAGGTGCCACCAATCCACTTGGTGAAGAATAAGTTAAAATTTTATATGCCAAAGGATTATGAAATATTTTACTAGTATCATTTTGTAGATTAGATCTTTGCACATAAGCATCAATATACCATTCTTGATGGTCAATCCTAGTAATGAGGTAGTTTATATAAGGTGAAGTATCATTATCAATATGTAGCATATTCATGTGTGTTTGCATATTGTCATGTGTAATAGTGGTGGAGGACATTTGAAAGATGCATCATCAACTAATGGCACATTATCCTCACATATACCAAGTAAAAATTGTAAAAGATCTACAATTTTGTCATCCTTGGGTATGCCTAAATCATATGTTTGTTCAATAGAAGATGTAGAAGAATGTACTCCATGATCACTTAAGGATACATACAAAAAGCATAAAAGTATCCAAAGAAGGGTCTCCATTTAAAAGTTGTATATCATCATGATGCATACAAAAATCAATGGAATCCACTAAGGAAAGGCCAATAGAGTGTATGTGGTACAAAGAATCATAAACTTCATTGTGGGAAGATAAAAAATTCATCATGTTCATCAAAATACATATCAACAATAAGCCATGAGCCACAAGATAGCTAAGATGTAGTAGTAACCTCATGTGAAGGCAGAACATGTGTATCAATTTATCATTAGGATCCTCAAGGAAAGATGAAGCAAGATCGACACAAGCAGGAAAATGTTGGAGTATAAGACCACTGAGAGGGGGTGGTGAATCAGTGGTCTAATGATCAATCAAACTTTTTCACTTTTAATCACTTGACTGATAATGCAGAGAAAATCAAGACACTTCAAACATTGAGACATTGCATGTTCATTGTGTCACCATAACAGGTATAATTAAACATGACATCATAAGCAAAGATTATCTAATAAAAAAAATATGGCACAAGACCAAGAAAAGAGATGACACCAATTTTTGAGTAGAAAACCCTAGAAGGGTAAAAAACCACTATAAAGATAAATTTTATTAGGCTTCACTAGCCAACCCTCACTAAGATACATTACATGCCTTATTGACAAATCATGATGTCGCACTGACAAAAATAACCTCATTGGAAAAATTCAGCCTCACTGGAAAAATACCTCATTGGCAAAAGGTCAATCTATGTCTCACTGACATGAGCTTACATCATTTTTTTAATCTCAGAAGGAATAAGAATCAGAGGGTATCTCTCTTTCAATATATTCAATTATTCTATGTTTGCAACACAATGAATTTTATCTCTGCATCTTTATTACACAAATCTCTGCATATTCAAGTGAAAACAATTGTAACTCTTTATATTCTATCGATAGACTCTCACTTTGTTTATATCCACACAACGACACCCATATTGTCAAAACAAGACCATCATTAACTATAATTTCATTCTTCTTCTCAATATATCATAGTACATTCTCTCAAAAAGAACTAACACCCATACTAACCGTGTAGGAGAAACAAAGCTTCATGAATATAGAGCATTTGCTGAAACATACTTTCATTGCAATTTACCTCACCACACATGGTATCTACATGATCTCATTGTTTGCCATGATATTTTTCATCTAAAAACTAGGCCATACTAGAAATACACTCAAATACCCTTTTTATTCCATCAAAGCCTTCCTATAGTTACAAAACTGTATAACTGAAAGCCTAGCCTGATGACCTTCAACTTCCTATCAACTTCAAGTCCTGAAAAGTAACCATTCATTGATTTGAAATGAGAGCCCTTGGATCAGTAAGAAACTATTACAAAGCAGTTGGAAACCACCTTTATGAAACTACCTGTCAAATTCAAATAAGGAAGGTATTCATTGGAGTTTGAAATTAAAGTAAATGTGAGCCTTCGATGTGGAGTTTGGCACCTTCAAATAGATGAAGATTTTATCATACCCACTTAAACTTAAAACATAACCTGTGCACCTGATATTACATAACTAGTGGGGTCAGTCACTCAATGTTGAGGATAGACTTAAGTTGTGACTTAAGTAATAGGTAACCCACAGTTACAAGCCAATCATCAAACAAAAGAAAAGTGCATATGGGCTATTTTGTGCCTTTGAAAAAACAACAAATGCTTTAAGGTTTTATTTCCTTAAACCCTAACTTAAATACACAACCTGAAAGGAAGATTCTCTTGCTTATCAAACATACTAAGAAATAACAAACTTGTATTATGAACCCATGCAAAGAATGGACACTACCAATTCATGTCAGTACTGACATAAACACTTTACCCTGAAGCAACTCCTTCAACAATCAATACAAGTATGATAAGATGATAACCATGTCTTGAAACACTACAATGCTTTACACTACATCAATATTACTCTGCATCTCTGTCATAAAGAGGCCAACACCATAAACTACAACTTTGATCATTGTGTGCCTCTTGAACTTTGCCAATAACAATCTCATCATATCAAGTCATTAAGAACCACCACAACAAGAACAAGGAGCACTTGAACAACCTTATCATCAATGCTATCACAACTCACATCCTGTGGTAGAGTCATCATCATATCACCTTTGAAATCAATGAAAAAACTATCACTCAACATAAAATCCATAAGTGAACAAGGAAATCTATCATGAGATGCATAAAGGATATGTTCACTAGGTATACCATCATCACATGAAGGATCATCATCATCACAAGGCATAACAATGTCATGAAGGATTAAGCAAAGTGTAGCTTCACCATATAAAGTATCATTCATAATTTTATCGCTAGAGGGTAAGGGTATATATCATGTGTATCCTTCTCAAACCATGTATCATGAATTAAATCATATATGAAGTAAATAGTGCTCAAAGATAAATTATCACTATGCTCGAGCACATTACAAGCTTTATCCATAGGAGAAATAGAAACAACATGAGGTTTGTCAATAAGTTAAATGGGGGTATATACAAGGGAAGGAAGGGAAATAACTAAGTGAACGGAGGAAGAAGCACACACATGGTGGCACAAGACCTTCATTGACAATATAAGGCCATGCATGTGATAAAAGGACATGAGTGAATCAAGGATAGTGGGATCAAATATCACAAAGTGTATAAAAATATCAAATTATGTAATAATGACTTGAATAGAGGCTAAAAATAATGGAATATGACAATCCGTGATAAAAAATGTATCAATGAAGCATAAACAAGGGTGATTGGGTATGAATCAAGAAGAGATGATATACTAAAGGTCCAAACCCTAATAAAGATAAATTAATGACACACAAATAAAGAATGGATTCAAATCCTAGAAATAAAACTATTATAAAATAATGTAAGTATTAATATAAAATCACAAAAATACCAAGCACTTATCTGCGAGAATAAATTAGCAAATGAAATCCTAAAGGAAAAAAGGAAGGGTGGGTATTATGGGTGAAACATTAGAACACAATGGATTACAAAAACCTAAAGGAAGACATATTTATGAAGCATGTTACAAGCAAAAAGGGAATCCAAATGATAAACCCTAATGAGATCTAGAAATAAGATTATGTAATTTAAAAAATCAAATTTGAAAACCTTATCAAGGAAGGAATAATAAATCTTGTGTTGTGTAGGAACATCAAGTTCACCAAAAATGTAAAGGAATAAAATCCTTTTTACATAAATCTATGGTAATTAATTAAATGCAATCATTTAAACATGAATTAACATAGATATATAGATTAATCAAAGTTGGGACAAATAATTGGAATAAATACAAAACTTAAAGGTGAGGGATATCAGTACTTTGATCTAGAATTGATTATAGAAGAATGATGTTGAGAATGTGCTAAATTGATTTGCCACCTCTAGAAAATAAATGACATCAATCCAATGATTGTCTTGGAATTTAAATAGTAATAGAAAAATGATGGAGGTTGATCCCAAGTGTTACAAGTATGATATCAATTATTGACTCAAATATCATCTGATATGTACTAAGTGAAATGATTCGTTAGAATTTACTCTAAAACTACTTTCTTTTGCCTTGTTAATAGTTCAATTTGTCAGTTGGTGGTGTTTAGAGAAGCATTTAGGAGTTTGTTGACTTGATAGGTGAATGGGTTCAACTAGGTCAAACCCTTTGTGGAGAAAGATTAATGATGTTGAGCTAGATATTAAAGGTAACATACATAGACATGCATATGGCCTATATGATGATGTAGATTAGATTATTTCTTGTTTTTTACAAATCAAAGCATCCTCTGATGATTTTCTCTTTGATGTCCTCTTCTTGTATGAATAATTCATCTATGGAGAGTTCCTGAGTTTATATGGTTCAACTATTGAACAATAATAAAATGTAATGTGGTAGGATGTGGTGAGTTTTAGATGTTACGATATAGCAGGGAGATATGTCTACATGTGGTGATGCCATGGAAATTTAACCATGAGTCATTTCAAGAAGTACTCACAATTACATATTTAATTGTCTTGGTAGAAGCATAAATAATAATGCTTGTGGACTTGTAGCAGACTTGAAGTTCATGTGGAACAATCTAGAGGAGCCTTGGTTATGTTAAGAGAATGTTCTACAATACTACAAGTTGAAAGAATTGGTTAGATGCTTGTATGTGTTACCACAAGCTTATGGTTGGTAGTGGTGGTTATACAAGAATACATGAATACATTGACTATAGTTAGTAATTTAAATTATTGATATTTAATGTGTAATGTAACATATAGTCATCTATAATGGTTATCCACATGGAGGGATCATGTTTGGTGATATATGTGATATATTGATTTTATGATATGGTCAACATATAGCTTTGTGACTCTTGGTATACCATTGGTTCATTGGATAGTTAGACAATTGGTATTCTATGATGATGCATATAGCTATCTACTCATGTGAATGGAGAATGGTTGGATTATGATTAGTTAGGTGTTGGATGTGAGAAACATAGAAGAAAAGTATGCTATAAGCATGTAGATATCAACTCTATCAAAAGAATTCTTCTATTAAATCAATAGATTCTAAATAATATAATGGTTTAACTATCTTTTACTACTCGGTTTTCTCACATAAGGGTTTCTAACATAAAATGTAGTGTCCATATTGTTTCTTTTGGTTTTATATACTATCACATCAACTTTCTTAAATGTTACTAGATAGATAATGCATTTGTATCATTGTCTTTGATCATATTATTTAAGTTACTCCTCTATCATAGTATAATGAAAAGAATAATGAAAAGACAACAAACTAAAAAATAATTTAGTATATTTAAGTTACTCCTCTATCATATTAGTTAATCTAAGCAAACAAACTAAAAAACAACGAAAAGAATTGGGTAAAGAAAAATGGATATCCATTTTGAGCAACCTAAAATGGATATCTATTTTGCAAAATGGATATCCATTTTACAAAACATAGAAAATGTGAAAAGAGGTTGCATTTTGCAAACCCATGGCTTGTAAAACATAGACCTCTCACAAAACTGATATCAGAGCTCAAGAATGGATATCCGATCCAAAGAGGTTAGTAAATTTATATATTTTTTGTTTATTTTGTATATTCAAGCAAGTTTTTTTATTTTTTTTATGCTAAATAGGTATGTTTTATATTTTAAATAGGTAAAATGGATGAACAAAATGAAAAACCAAACCATCCACCACCAAACCCCCCTTCAACAATCGAAAAGAAAATCCAAAGAAACATTGATCAAATAAGTAGGAGTTTAGAAATGTATCACCACCACCCTCGATTGTCTATAATGACATTGAATTTAGAGGGAATTATTAGTCATGTTTGAACCCTATCAATCCAACATGAATCATTTAGGCAATGGTAAGAAACCAAGAAGGTAGAATATGCTGACAGTTTATCATATGATCAAGTGAAAGAGTTAGACATTATGAAAGGTATGTTATCCCAACATTTTCTCAATCCTAAAACTGGCTTGCATGTCAATATTTGTAAGCCCAAGTATTCAATAAAATGGTGTACACATGAGGGCATTAGTCAGAATTTTTGGGATCGTTGGTGGATGGTTTTTGATAAACCACCCAACAACAATTTAGATGTACCTTTGTATTTCCTTCATAAACTCTATGTAAAGTTCATCATGGACCACCATGTTAATTATTTTGATTTTAGAGAGTTTCAAGGAGTAGGTAAGGGAATGACTCAAGATAGACCTGGGGTAATGAGACAAGTACAAGGTCCCTATATTTCCCCTCCCATTATCCCTTCTCCACCCCCAATTCAACACCCAAACATTGTTGCAAATGTAACATAGCAGGGCCATAGTGCAATACACTCTTTGACTAAGCACTTGATTATATTAAAATCTTAGTTTGCACAACCACATGATGTTGATGATGATATTGGGTCACCTAATTTTACTAGACCCTCCTCATCCACACATGTTTGTGTGCCCCATCATTGCATTTTTTGCAATCAGCTCTACTTAGGTCCTATTTTTGAGAGTAGTGAGCCACCTTTGAACACTTCAAAGTATGATGTCCATTCACAAGATGAGGCAGTGGGGTCTAGAATTGAAGTTGAGGGGTCAAGGACAAGAGTAGAAGCACAAGCGTTAGTGGATCATAGAGAAGGAGAATAGCATGGCCAATCTTTTATGTACTTAAAATTTAAAGTTAAATTTCATGGTGTATTCCATATGAATAATATAAACAAATTTATTAGTACTAATGTATCTAAGGGAGATAATAGTTGATCATAGAGGAAGAGTTGACAAAAGCTTATCATGGAACTCTGTCTACCATCCAATTTGGCTTTGATTTGTCGGTATAATTTTCTCTACACATCAACTTTTTTTGTATGCATTTATTTCTTTGTGAGTAATTATATATTAATTTATATCTTGATGTTAGTTTAATTTTATAGTCAATCCAAAATGTGAATGATGTGGAATCTTTGCCAATGGTCTTCACTTGAACTCTTGATCGACCCAAGGGACTATCATTCACATAACAACTTTTTGAATGCCAACAAAGGGTGGAAGTAATTTGATTGAATTGTACTTTAATTGATAATTTAGAAAACTTAAATATTTGATTATATTCATTTAGATAAATAATAATTTAAAAATTAATATGATTATTTGTATACATAGAGTTTTAGATTCTTGTCATTTTTCATATAGGAGATATTAGTTGGTTCATCCATGATGAGTCCTTCTCAATCAATGCATGATGCCACGATGGTGGTATGTGCTTGTTTTCTAGTAGATAACTTTTTGTGTAGTGCACTCTAGATTGTTTAACATACCTAACCCTTCTTAATGTATGCATTTCCTTTTTTGATTAATAATTATATATTAATTTATTTCAATATTACGTTACTTTTATAGTCTCTTGAGAATATCAGTGATGTGTCATCTTTGCCATCATGCTTTAGTAGGACACCTGATAATGTTAAGAGAAAATCATTTGCATAATGATTTTCTAAACAACAAGAAAGAGTCAAGGTAATTGAATTAAATTTTTCTAAATAATTGATAGTTTATAGCGGTCTTATAGTTGATAAGATTCTATTTACTAACTCTAACTTATTTTTGTTTAACATTGAAGAGATTGATCAAATTTGTGGTTTGACTTGTTAATGTAGTCAACTTTGCCTCCATCAACTACTAGACATCATGGTATGAAGAGGACACTTTTTGAGGATCCATCACAGATTGAGGATCCATCATAGATTGAGGATTAACCAAAGACATAGGGTCAAGTGGACCTTTAGTAGTTGATGTAGCTATTTGGCATGTAGATTGTCTATAGATTTTAAGACATGGCATATGCCACATTTTGTAAAAAATGTTTTGAGTTGGCATATTTGCCAAATTTTTGTATATGTCTACCATTATGGACTAGATTTTAATATATATACACCTTGATATACAATATAATTTAAATTCCTTATGTGCATGTATTCCTACTTTGAAACTTAAAAGTTTGATGTATAATCAGTTTACAATGGTTGAGTTATGATAAATAACATATTATAGATTGATTTCTTGTTATATATGATTGTTTTTCTTGGTAGAAAGATGATATATGTTGTTTCATACCTCAAGACATAACTTGATCTTAGTTGCCACATGATTGTAGTTTTAGTTATATGTAGGATTTTCATGAAGTGACAAATTTGAATGGTTCACACATGTGCTAAGGTATAGAATCCTTTTATCTCCTCCATATGTAGTTGTAGCTCTTCATTTTTCAAGTAGAAACATCAAAAAGTAGTTTTAGATAACTAATTTTACCATCAAAATTTCATTTCTAGCCTCCTTTCTTCATGTTTTCTCCATTTTCAGTCTTATTCAAGACATCGGCAATCTAGAACAACAATTTGGTACATCATGGAAGGATGCAACAATCATATTTAAGGCTGTAATTATTGTACATGATTATAAAGTTCATTTTCATTTAGCTCCAAAACCTCGACTCCTTCATCTTTGACCATTTCTAGATATGATTATGTAGGTACAATAGTGATATAGGTCTGAAAATAAATTTGTTTCATGGCTGGTATAGCAAATTAAGAGTTTAAAATCATTCATTCCTTCAATTATGCAAATTAGGATAAAACTCTTTATGACTATCCTATAAGTACACTTGGTTGATTTTGGAGAATATTCTATAGATTTCAACAATTGGAGATTTGTTTTGAAGCCTCTAGTTTCTAGGGATGTGATCTACCCTTTGCAAGAAAACAATAGTAAAAACATAGTCTTGTAGATGTTAGTTAAGAACACAATACAAATTTTAAACAACATAGTAAAAAGAAAGAGGGATTAGATTAAATAAAGAGCCAAAAACTCATTGTATTGAAGAACTTTCATATTTTGCTCTTTATATATTTCTCTCCCTCTATTCCTTTCTTCTTGACTCCAAATTCTATGATATATTATATGTTAGAATAATTTTTGTGTCATTGACCCATGTGTATTTTAACTTTTTAGCCATCCCAAGAGGGTCTCCATGAGTAGTGTTACACTAACAACAAACTTCTTCATGCATTTGTAATAGCTTCACATATTTTGATGATTTTTTTATATTGGTTGATTAGCATGGTCTTAGATGCATTTGGATGCTCCTAGAGGTCCTAGTTGACTTGTATGCTTTGGATGCACTTGTTTGTTTCCACATATCTCATTTGATTCAATTTGATGGTTTTCTTGTGTGTCCATTGGTTAAGGTAAATGACATGCTTTTAATTGTGGAGTATTGGTTGGTTCATAATGCATTTGGTTTTTCATGAGGCTCTTGGTTACATGGGTATGATGGGCTTAAGTTATTATTTTTTTAGGTCTTTCTTGTGTATGGTTTGTATTCCCATAGTTATGTCTTGAGATTTTGGACTTATGAGTTTGCATGTTATCATTATAAGATATGCATGTGTGGTTAGTACATGATGAGGTGTGCTTTTGTGATATTATCCATATACCTTTGTTCTAATCTTATGACAAAATTTTGAGGGTAAATTTGGTTTGATTTGTGATGTCATTGTGTGGATTTTGTAGTCATTAAGTTGTTTCAAGGTAATTTTTTTGTCAAGCATGGCTAAATGAACTATATCAAGTAAACAAAGTTAAAATCATGAAGGTCATAACACAATACAATCCTCAAGTTGTTAGGAGATCAAATAGGGTTTATAAGTTTCATTAGGATTTGTATAAATCATATAATGGATTTATAAGGTTTTCAAACACCAAAATGGATGATTTATATGAGTTTTGGGACTATCACAGTCCAAGTACAACTTGTTGTCCTCATGGATTGTTATTAGAGTTTTCAATGTTTTTACTTAATAAATCCGCAATCCTTTGTCATGGAACATCAAGAGGACGAATATAGACACACTTATGACAAGTGGATTTCATGAAATTCATAAGGGGCCACTAAACCAATTCTAGGATTGTTCTAATAAAACAAGAGAGGATTGCCAAATACATAGTGGTTGTCCCAACACTTATATGACTGTCATAACAGTCAATAAACACCACTTGTCCTCATGATCAATCAAAGATATCATTAATAACATGAAGATAATATAATTTATAGTTCAAAAAAAGAAGGAGGAGGTGATATAAAGTTCCAAATGCAAAGGAATGATTGTTTGTTAAAAAGATACACATGGCTGTCCAAAACTGCCATTTATGACTATCTTAAAACAACATCATGTATATGGTCATAAAAGACATCAAAATTTGATTATAAACTTGTCATTGGATAAGGAGTTGAAGGATAAAGTTTCTAAGTATCCTATATGAAAAATCCAATCATCATTTCACCTAAAACAATCAAAAATCAATCTCAAACTGCTCATGAATAGTCATGTACAATTGGAACATCCATGACCATATTTTGAGTTTGAACTACATGCTTATGAAAACTTGATGAAGATGAATAATGGGGTCAAAAGGGAAGATGGAATGGTGGAGGTAAATTATATAAACTAGATAAGTGACACAAACTTGTGAAGTTAGGACATTGCAACAAATTTGACAAGAGACAAGAATTATAACAACCTACTGCCTTAAAACCTAGTCAAGAAATTTTTTGTTTTTGATACCATTCCTGAAAATACTTTTACAAGCATTCCCCAAAACCTCTTAAAATTACATGTCTCCCCTTATGAAAACTAGGGTCTTTGCCAGTACATTGTTCCCTAAGAGCGAAAACCTTGCCAAGTGCCATATTTTTTGTTCTACTCATCATGGGGCCTAATAGGCTACACCAACGCGTCAAGGTGGGTGGGTAAATGCTAGGGGAGGTCTTGTTCCATATAAAAAGCGTCCCAGTCATTATGGGCAACAGGCTACTAATAAAGTCCCTTAAGATCCCTAAGACCAAAAAACTGTCAAACTTTGATGGAACAATTCTTAGAATTTGTGGTAGGTGGAAATGTTCCCTTTAGACCTACAAGTGCACATGGAGTCTATCCATAATAACCTCTCTCCATTTTGGTCAACTCTAGTCCATTTGATCATGTTGAAATCAAACACATTGTTGCAAAATGCTTTAGTTTCATGTATTGGAAAGGTGCTAGGAGTGACATTTTGTATTCCATAGCTCATGGAGCTGAATGAACTATGCTAATACATCGAGGTGGGTAGGTAAATTATAAGGGAGGTCTCATTTCATTCACCAAGCATCCTAGTTGTTTTGGGCAATAGGCTAACGACAAAGTCCCTTAAGATCCCAAAGACAAAAAAACTGCCAAACTTTGATAGTGTAGTTCTCATAATTTATGTTAGATGGGAACATTTTGTTTAGACCTACAGGTGCATGTGGGGTCTATCCTCAATAATCTCCCTCATTTTTGGTTAACTCCAGTCTGTTTGACCATGTCAAAATTAAATGCATTCTTGCAAAATGCTTCAGTTTCATGCAGTGGAAAGGTACTCGGAGTGACATTTTGCATTCCATAGCTCATGAGGCCAAATGGATTGCATCAACATATTAGGGTGGGTAGTTAATTTCCAGGGGAGGTCTCGTTTCATGCGCCAAGCATCCCAGTCATTCCAGGCAATAGGCTATTGACAAAGGCCCTTAAGATCCCTAAGACAAAAAAAACTACCAAACTTTGATGGAGCAGTTCTTAGAATTTGTGGCAGTTGGGAATGTTTCATTTGGACCTATTGGAGCATGTGGCATTTGTCCACAATAACCTCTCTTGGTTTTGGTAAACTCTAGTCTGTTTGACCATGGAAAAATCAAATGCATTCTTGCAAAATGCTTTAGTTTCATGCAGCACAATGTTGTCAGGTGCCATATTTTTTGTTCTACTCATTGTGGGGCTGAACTGACTATGCCAACACATTGGGGTGGGCAGGTAAATGTTAGGGGAGGTTTCATTTCATTTGCCAAGGGTCCCAGTCATTCTAGGTTGTAAGCTACCGACAAAGTCACTTTACCGGTAGCTTGTAGGTTAGAACGACTAGTGTACTTAGCACACAAAACAAGATCTTCCCTAATATTTACCCACCTACCCTAATGCATTGGCATAGTTAGTTTGGCCTAATGATGAGTATATCAAAAAATAAGACACCTAGCAAGGTTGTGTTGCATGAAACTAAAGCATTTTGCAAGAATGCATTTGATTTCAACATGGTCAAAGGGATTGGAGTTGACCAAAACTAAGAGAGGTTATTTTGGATAGATGGCACATGCCCCTATAAGTCCAAAGAGAACTTTTCCAGATACCACAAATTCTAAAAACTGCTCCGTCAAAGTTTGGTAGTTTTTTCGTCTTGGGGATCTTAAGGGCCTTTGTCAGTAGGTTGTTGCCCAGAATGACTAGGATACTTAGCATATGAAATGAGACCTCCCCTAGCATTTACCCTCCCACACTAATGTGTTGGCAATGTCCATTTGGTCTCACGAGCTATGGAGTGCAAAATGTCACTCCTAGCACCTTTCCACTGCATGAAATTGAAGCATTTTGCAAGAAAGCATTTGATTTTGACATGGTCAAACAAACTAGAGTTGAGAGAAATTGAGAGAGGTTAGTTTAGATAGATCCCATATTCACCTTTAGGTCTAAACAAAATGTTCCCAACTGCATTGAATTCTGAAAACTGCTTCGTCAAAGTTTGGTAGTTTTTTCGTCTTATGGATCTTAAGGGACTTTGCCAATAGCCTATTGCTTGAAATGTCTGGGACTCTTGGTACATTAAAAAAGACCTCCCCTAGAATTTACCCACTTAACCCAACATGTTGGCACAGTCTGTTTGGCCCCACTAGCTATGGAATGAAAAATGTCACTCCTAGCACCTTTCCATTGCATGAAACTAAAACATTTTGCAAGAATGTGTTTGATTTTGACATGGAAAAACATAATGGAGTTTGCCAAAATTGATAGAGGTTATTGTGGATGGACCCCACATGCACCTGTAGGTCCAAACGAAATGTTCTTAGCTGCCACAAATTTTGAGGATTGTACCGTCAAAGTTTGGTAGTTTTTCATCTTGGGGATCTTAAGGGACTTTTCCAGTAGCCTATTTCTTGGAATGACTGGGATGCTTGACGCCTGAAATGAGACCTCCCCTAGCATTTACCCTCCCACCCCGATGCATTGGAGAAGTCCATTCAACTCCACAATGAGCAGAACAAAAAATAAGGCACCTGGCAAGGTTTTTGCTCTTAGGGAACAATGTACCAGCAAATACCCTAGTTTTCATAAGGGGAGACATGTGATCTTAACAGGTTTTGGGGAGTGTTTGTAGAAGGCTTTTTAGGAATGGTATCAAAAACAAAAATTTTCTTGACTAGGTTTTAAGGCAACATGCTGCTATAATTCTTGTCTCTTTCCAAATTTGTTATAATGTAATAACTTCACAATCTTATGTCTCTTATCTAGTTTATATAATTTACCTCCACCATTCCATCTTCCCTTTTGACCCCATTCTTCATCTTCATCAAGTTTTCATAAGCATGTAGTTCAAACTCAAAATACGGTCATGGCTGTCCCAATTGTACATGATTGTTCATGAGCAGTTTGATATTGAGTTTTGATTGTTTTAGGTGAAATGATGATTAGATTTTTCATATAGGATACTTAGAAACTTTATCCTTCAACTCCTTATCCAATGACAAGTTGTTTGATGTCTTTTATGACCATATACATGATGTTATTTTAGGACAGTCATAAAGTGCAGTTTTGGACAGCCATGTGTATCTTTTCAACAAACAATCATTCCTTTGCATTTTGACCTTTATACCACCTCCTCCTTCAAGTTTTGATCCTATAAATTAGATTATCTTCATGTTATTAATGGTATCTTTGATTGATCATGAGGACAATTGGTGTTTATGGACTGTTATGATAGTCATATAAGTGTTGGGACAACCACTATGTATTTGGCATTCATCTCTTGTTTTATTAGAACAATCCTATAATTGGTTTGGTAGCCTATTATGAATTCCATGAAATCCACTTGTCGTAAGTCTGTCTATATTCATTCTCTTGATGTTCCATGACAAAGGATCATGAATTATTAAGTAAAACATTAAAAACTCTAGTAACATCAGTGAGGACAACAAGTTGTACATGGACTGTGATAGTCCCAAAACTCATATAAATCATCCATTTTGGTGTTTGACAACCTTATAAATCAATTAGATCATTTATATAAATCCTATTGAAACTTATAAACCCTCTTTGCATAATAATTTCATGAATGTAAGACCTCATAACACTGTTGTTTGACTAAGACAACAATAGGCAATGTTGGAACCCTTGTATGAAATGTGGTCTTTTCATAATTGTATGGATTGTTCTATTCACTTCTAGATGATATTTTCACTTAATTATTATTTCATGACCTTGATAACTCTATTATACATGTCACTTTGATATAATCCCCTTGTACATGATGATAACTTCATGACTATCTTGTATGATTGTTTTGTACATTTTAATAGCCCAATGTAGGTTTGAGCATGAGGCTGCTCTAGTCTTTGATCTCCTAACAAATTGAGGATTGTATGGTTTTGTGCTCTTCATGATTTTAACTTCATTTACTTGATATAGTTCATTTTTCCATGCTTGACAAAAAATTACCTTGAAACAACTTAATGACTACAAAATATTCATGACATCCAATCACTACATATATAACCATCAAATAATTGATTTGAAGAGATATACTAGTTTATTGTTAACATATTCATGACATCCAATCACTACATATATAACCATCAAATGATTGATTTGAAGAGATATACTAGTTATTATTAAAATATTCATGACAGCCAATCACTACATATATAACCATCAAATTTAGCATTAAACATAATGAAAAAATAAATCTTTAAGAGTGTACTACTAAAATCACATGAAATGGTTATCAATTATTAGCACCAAATGTGAAGAAACACTAGGAGGATATGTAAGATGGAAAAACTATTATATTGTTTAACCACTGATCTCAATCCCTTGGAGAAACACTAAGAGGATAAGTAATATAAATATAAAATATAAAAAATATCTTCACAATGGAAGCTAAATGCTTTAACCACTAATCTCAATCCCTTGGATACAATAGATTTATAGTCGAAAACACTTACATTTATAAGTTAAAAATTTGTTAAAGAAAGTAAACACCATCAAGTACAACTAGCTTTTTTTATAATAAGTTTGATGAAAGATGTATTATTATGTCACCTTAGGAATTATATCAAATGTCTACAAAATGAAAGCTAAATGCCTTAACTAGAATCTACAATTTCTCTTTTCTCCAAAGCACCTGCATTTGTATATTAAAATTTGTCAAGCAAAAAAACTTAAAAAACCTACATTTATAACTATATGACAAAACAAATCAAAGAGATGTTGTCTGATGGAATGCAATGATTGCAAGATATGCACAAAATAGATTTGTTTCTTTAGAAAATTTTAAGAAAATCAGTTATAGGACTATTATACTAGGACTATTATACTAGTCCATATGAACATGGTCATGGTGATGAATTGGACTATTATACTAGTCCATATGAACATAGTTGTTGTTTGATGGAATGCAATGATTGCAAGAGATGTTTTTTGAAGGAATGTAATGATTGCAAGATATGCACAAAATGGATTTATTGATAAGGATTTATAAACTTTCAAGAAAATGCAATTGGTGGGTGTAAAGCCAAATTCCACAACCTTTTCCAACATCATCCCATCCCATGCTAAATGATTATTCAAGGGAGACTCCTTAAAATGATTATCAATTATGGTGTCAATAGGGGGAATGGAGTCTATGAATGTAGGTGTGGGAATGTGAGCTATGAAATTGGGATTGTATTAGATGAATAACAGAAAGTAGGGGCATCTGTCTAGTGATCGAAGGAGCCACGTGACCAAATGATGTTTGGGGAAGGGCTTGTCTTAGGAAAGTAATGATTTGGGTGAGGGTCTAGGGTTTGGTGGAGAAGAATTTATGGAAAGTTTGGAGGTCATTAAAATTGACATGAATAGAAGAAGTACAAGACATGCCTCAGGATAAATGGTAGGCAAAAAATAGGATAACTAGGACTATGATGATGAAGATGGAAAGAAAAGTCAACAGCAATAGTATGATATAGAGATAGGATTCGAAAAAAAAAGTACTACAACTAGCAAGAGGAAAGTGAGGACACAATGCAAAGTTAACATGACATGAACTCCCTTTGAAAGCTAAGCATGGACTATAAGAAGATTGAACTAGTTGGATTTTTTAAGCTCACCAAATGAAAGAACATTAAAGGTTAATGTTAATTAGGTAAGGTTATTTTTGAGTGTGGTTGTTTGTGCAACAATGTGTAAATTAATGTTACCTAAGGATAAATCTTACTATACTAACATTTTAATAACCATGAGAGCCAGGACTAACAATTATCTACTAAAAACTTGATAAAAAATACAACTTGGACACAATAAAACTTGACAAACAATACAACTCTCACTCTCTATCTCTTGCCTCTCTCCCCCTATCACTCCTATATCTCCCTATCTCTAAACCCTAAACCCTAACCCCTAAATCCTAAACCCTAAACTTGAAGAATACTAAACTCATAAACCCTAAATAATGCCCCTAAACCCTAACCCCTAACCCCAAGTAATCACCCTCTCCCTCTCTGTGACTTATCTACCTCCTAGTTAAATCCTTTTCGTAGCTTTCCTAGTTTTCCTTTTCCTTTCCAATTTCCCTAGGAGAGAGAGAGAGAGAAAGAGAGTCCTAGTTTTCTTATTTTCATTTCCTTCATCAATAAGGGAGAATGAGAGATAGAGTGGAGAGATAGGGAGATAGAGGAATGATAGGGGAGAGAGAGGCAATAGATAGAGAGATAGCTAGATATATAGAGAGAGAGGAGACAGATGGTGGTGCAGGGCACCTAGAAGCAGTCTGACACCTCAAGCAATTTTGATGCATTTTGATAAGCTATGTTTTGTTTTGTTTGTATGTGTTGTAATAAGGCTTTAGCCATGTTTGTATGGTCCCTTTTGTGTGGTCAAGATGATTGAGGTGATCCTATAAACCTCAATCATTCTTAGTCCACTTGGACCCTTGTTGAGGCAATTAGGCCTAGTAGGTCTAATGAAGTTTCTTTGACTCTTTTTGGTTGTTTTGGTGTTTTTTAATGGTCTAGGGAGTATGATGGTAGTTTGATCCCCTTGGACAAGCTAAATCCATCGACCATCTTGGTGTAAATGCAAAAATGCCATATTGTCCAATGTTGCCAATAGTGTCAATGACACATTGGCTGGTTGCAACTCATTTTAGACAGTTGAAACTACTTTGGGAGGTTGTCTACCAACTTGGATTAGTTGATATGATGGAAATCTTACTCCAGTATGGAGGAGGTGTGACTGTACGGAGTTTTGGGCATAGAAATCAAGAAACTAGACTATTTTTCCCTATTTTTCTTCTATTGTACGGCCTGTACGGATTGGCCAGGTGAGAAAATGTAATTTTCCTGAAACTAGATTGAGTTAGGTTTCAAATGCAACTAGTTTGAGGGTTTGAAGTGGTCAGAGTCAAAAGTTATTTATTTTTCTTTCAAAACTGGTCTAGAAACCCTATTTTCTAGGGTTTGCCACGTAAATCTGGCCCTAGAATGCATTCCCGCTCGTGAAAATTCATGGAAACTGGTGAAATGTAGGCTAGGGATGTGTATTCTAGGATTCCAAAAGCATTTTTCTGGGAAAGACCATCTTCTATTTTTTTGGTGATGCCCTAGGTCAAGTATTACCATGTATTTGGCTTGTTTTATGCTATTTGCTATTGTAAGTGACAGAATCTAGACAAGGTGAATGAAAGAATGGTGGTTTTGTCTTGTATAGACATGGTAGAAGCATTCCAAATTCCTGCCCCTAACCTATGGACCCAATCTAACCCCTTTGCTTTGTAACCTAGACCTAAAATGATCAATTAGGACTAGAGACCTAGTAGGAGTTTTGAGTTACAGGAATAGAGTTGGGATTGGAGATTTGGAGGTTTGTTAGAGTCCCATAGAGGGTATTCAAAATCACCATTTGTTTGCCTAGTCGTTTGGGATTTTGTCATATGGTGTGAAGAAAACTAGTTTAGGAGGGCTAGTAGCCTCACTAGGCCTAGTCAAGGTTGGAGAGTTTTGGAAAGTTGGGAACCAAACCAACTATTGGAAAGGTGTTCGCAGACCTTCCTTATGGTGTAGAAATAGTCTCAAAGGTTAGACAAAAGCCTAGACAACAAATCCATAATTTGCACTTAGTGAGTGACTTAGCTTGGTTGAAGACTAGGTGAGTGGGTGAGTGGGTAGTAAACTATTGTGTTGTTGCTTCCCTTGTGCCACCTCTGCATCAGGTGGTATCAGAGCCATCAAAGAGATGGGAGATAGAGAAGAAGAGGAGGAAGTTCCTACAAGGGTGACTAATGCCGAGTTGGTAAAGATAGTGAGAGAGCAAGCAGCCAAGAACAAAAGGATGGAGGCTGAGATAGAAAAGTTGAAGAAGGATAAAGACAAGAAGAAGAAGCTAGAGGTCATCTTAGATTCAGATGAAGAGGATCAAGATGAAGAAGAAGGAGTGCCTATGGAAGAGCCACAAGGAGGCATGTCAGAGAGATAATTCCTTGATGTACTTGGAAAGTTGAGTAGGAAGAACACTAAGGCAGACTTACCTATGTTTCCTGGTAAGATGAATCCAGAGGAGTGCCTTGATTGGATTGAGGCAATGGAGAACTATTTTGAATGTGAAGAAGTGGCAAAAAATTAGAAAGTGAGGATTGCCAAGTCAAGGATGAAAGGACGAGCCTTAAGTTGGTGGAACTTCATTCAAAATGAGAGGATAGAGGATGATAGAAACCCTATCTCTACATGGAGGAAGATGGTACTTGAAATCAAGAAGCAATTTGTCCCTGAGGATTATGAGGTCAACTTGAACAAGAAGTTGTACAACTTGAGACAAAAGGACATGGATGTGAGCACCTCCACAAAGGAGTTTCACAAGATGACATTGAAAGCCAAGATGCCTAAGAATGAGAAACAGAAGCATGTAAGGTATCTCAATGGCCTCAAGTTCTCCATTCAAGATGAATTAACTCTCTTTAACCCGAAGACAGTCCATAAGTGCTTTCAAATGGCACTGAGGATTGAGGATAAGTAGAGAAGAAAAGGGGATTTTAACAGTAGCAATAGAGGTAGACGAAATCAGAACTTTAGTGGCAGGGGCAGATTCCAAAACAGAGAAAATTCTCCAAGACCCCAGGGTGGCAGATTTCAAGAAGGCAGTCAAGGGGCTGTTGACAGAGACAATGCTGATAAGGGTCAGTTTAGGGGTAGAGGAAATGGTAGAGGAATAAGTGGTGGTAGAGGTCCCAATGTGTTTACTGGAAGGTGTTTCTCTTGCAATTAGATTAGACATTAGTCCTTTAGGTGCCTAGAGAAGATGGGAAACACTGCTGCAAATCAGAAAGATAGAAGGGTGCAACTCCTTCAAGAAGAGGACTGTCAAAGTACCACATCATACCAAACAACCTCTTCCAAGTCTATAGTACCTGAGAGTGGAGAATGCATCATGTTTAATAGATCCCTCATCATGCCAGCCACCAAGGAACAACCCTAAAGGAACAACTTGTTCAGAACCACTTGCAAGGTGAAGGGAAAAGTTTGCAAGGTAATAGTTGATTAAGGTTCTTCTAAAAATTTGGCTTCTAATGAAATGGTGACTAAGTTAGGATTGGAAAGAATGCCTCATCCTAACCCCTATATAGTCTTTTGGCTAACCAAGGAACAACAAATTGTGGTAAAAGAGCAATGTTGGGTTGAATTCAAGATAGGTGAATATCATCATAGGATTCTTTGTGAGATAGTAGATATGGATGCATGCCACCTTCTTCTTGGAAGGCCTTGGCAACATGACACAAGTGCCCAACATGATGGTAAGCAAAATGTGATTCATTTGTCCAAGAATGGTGAAAATTTCACAATGACTCCTTTAATTGATGATTGCAAAGAGAAGATCATTTCTAGTTCAGTTATGTTGGTAGGTGAAAAAGAGTTTTTGGCTAACCTCAAGGAAGAGAAAGTGCCATGTTTTGCAGTAGTCATCAAGCCCAAAGATGTGAATCCCAAGAAGGTCAAAGTGCAGCAACCTCTTAGGAGGATTGGACCAAAGGAAGTGGAAGAACTATTGGAAAGGTTTCATGATGTGAAATCCGATGAAGGCAAGGATGCAATTCCACCAAAGAGGGAGATTAGTCATTGCATTGGTCTCATCCCTGGATCCACCCTACCAAACCAAGCATCCTACAAGTTGACCCCAGAGCAAAATGCTGAAGTGGAAAGACAAATCCAAGACTTGTTGGATAGAGGGCTTATCAAGAGGAGTATTAGCCCATGTGTAGTACTTGCAGTACTTGCACCCAAGAAGAAAGGAACATCGAGACTATGCACTGATTCTAGGGCCATCAACAAGATCACTATCAGGTATAGATTTCCAATGCCTAGAATAGAAGATCTAATGGATTTCTTGGGTAGGGCTAAGTATTTTACCAAGATAGATCTAAAGAGTGGTTATCACCAAATTAGGATAAGGAAGGGGGATGAGTGGAAAACCACCTTCAAAACCAATGAAGGACTATTTGAATGGGTTGTCATGCCTTTTGTCTTGTCAAATGCACCAAGCACCTTCATGAGATTGATGAATGAGGTGCTAAAACCTTTCCTTAACAAGTTTATTGTTGTGTATTTGGATGATATATTGGTTTTTAGTGACATTATGGAAGATCACATAAGGCATATCCATCAAGTGTTTAGGAGGCTTCAAGAGGAGAAGTTGAGAATCAATCTTGACAAATGTGTCTTCCTACAAGAGGAGTTGATATTCTTGGGGTTTGTCATCTCTAAGGGAAGCCTAAAAATGGATCCAAGTAAGGTTGAAGCCATTCTTAATTGGCCAACACCTACAACAGCCTCTGAGGTAAGGAGTTTCCATGCTTTGTGTAGCTTTTATAGAAAGTTCATTAGAGGGTTTAGTGGTATTTGTGCTCCACTTGTAGACACCATAAAAAGGGGGCAAGAAATGTGTGTTTGTATGGACAAATGAGGCCAACCAAGCCTTTGAACTGTTAAAGAAAAAAATATCAGAAAAACTGGTCCTTGTTCTTCCTGATTTTGACAAGGTCTTTGTGGTAGAGTGTGATGCAAGTAAGAGGGCTATAGGGGGAGTCCTAAGTCAAGATGGGAGGCCTATAGCCTTCTTTAGTGAGAAGTTAAATGAGGCAAAACAAAACTACTCCACCTATGATCTAGAGTTATATGCCATGGTTCAGTCATTGAGGAAATGGAGACACTACTTATTGCCAAAGGAATTTATAGTTTTTACTGATAACCATGCATTGAGCTTCTTGATCAGGCAGCAAAAGTTAAACCACAGACATGTCAAGTGGATGGAGTACATCCAAGCATACACTTTCTCCATAAAACACAAGAAAGGTGTGGCCAATAAGGTAGCCGATGCCTTAAGTAGGAGAAATCTTGTTGTGCAAACTATTCAGTTGGAAAGTACAGGTATTCATGCCATCAAAGATCAGAAGTTCAAAGAAAGAAATAAGGAGGTCAATGAAAAATTAAGGCTAGAAAATGAATCTATGAATGGTCTAAAAGTGCAATTTGAAGAGAAGGCAAGGATTGAGGAATATATGAACCTAATGGTGAAAGGAAAATCTAGAGAATGTATAAGGCTTGAACAACAAGTTGTGAATCTAAAATTAGATCTAGAGAAGGCAAAGAATTATGAAGAAAAATTCAAGATAAGTTCTGCAAGGCTTGATGAGATGATTACAGGTCATAAAAGGACAAATGATAAAGAGGGTTTAGGATTTGGAAAAAGAAAAATTTGAAAATCAATTCAGACTTCAAATCGAAGGAATAATGGCAAGTAGATTTGAAATTAAAAGAATAAATCTAGAAGACCTCCGATTAGACAACCAAATTCTCAAAGGTACCCATCTTTCAATGGTTTCTGTCATTCATGTAATAAGTATGGACATAAATCAATAGAATGTAGAAGTAGAAGCAATCAAAATGTTGCATACTTCTCTGGTCAATGTTTCACATGCAATTAAGTTGGTCATAGAGCTGTTGTATGTAGAAGTAATGTGGGTCAGAACACTATTAGGTGTTTTGCATGCAATAAAATGGGACATAAAGAAAATGAGTGTAGGAATCAAAGGATGAATGGCTATTACAATGGTAGAATGACTCAATTCTTCAGTGACTATTATTATACATGTAATAGATTTGGGCACAAAGATAACTAATGTAGATTCAGAATGAATGAAAGGAATACTGGTCAGAGGAATGTTATGTGCTACAATTGCAATAAGCCTAGACACATTTCAAAGTTTTGTAGAAGCAAAAGCATTAAGATGGATAATCTGTGGAGAAGAACAAGCCAATACGAAAAGTTAATCTGGTAGAGACTAAGAAGGAGATGAGTAGGATTGTGATAAAGAAGGAAGTAACAGAGGTTAATGGTAAACCTATACCGACACCCTGTGCAGATATTTCCTCTAAAAATTGAGATGAGAGCTTTGGCTCAACGGGAGTCTAATTGAAAATCTTTTCTCCCCTACCAAAGGAATGGTACTGATGTCTCAGCATGAAGGGTTAAGGTCAAGAATTAGCAAAAAAGGTTTAAGTCCAGACAGAGACTATGATTGCAAAGGATAAAGGTAGAGTTGTGTAGATTAGCTTGGTTGGTAATGAGGATCTTATCTTGCACAAGAAGTTTGTTGTGCAAGATAATTTGATCAAGTAAGAAGACATGTTATGAATTTTGGCCAAGTATCTATCTAGTAAAATCAAGAAATAGTGTTCTGGTAATTTAGTCTACATTGGTCTGCTATTGAAGATATTACTCTTTAGTTCTGGCATATGGTTATTCATCATTTGATACATCTACATTCATATTTTTGTCTGATTTTGATGATTGGCTTGAAACTAATGAGTAATAGAAGTTCAGTTTGACAAAACATAGTTGTTTCCAATATAGAGTAGTATTCATGTTGATTGAAGGTGTTTGGGATCTACAGATGAACTTAGAGATTAATGGATATGAATCAAATGAGTCTCCAAGAAGTGAAGAAGAAAAGGCTAAAGAAAAAGTACATGTAGAAGAACAAGAAGCTCTAGATAGAATCTCTAAAACTCCCAAGTATGTGGAGAAGCATCACTCTAAAGATCAGATCATTAGTGATAAGAGCAAAGGTGTAAATTGACAAGAAGTAAAGCTACAGAAGACTAGGTAAATCTATGTTTAATTTCTAGAGATGAACCTGAAATAGTGGTTGAGGCATGCAAGGATGAGTATTGGATCAAGGCAATGGAAGAAGAACTAATGCAAATTGAGAAGAATAAGACTTGGGAACTTGTTCCAAGACCAAAGAACAAAGATGACAGGAAAAGTACAAGTGGTGGTGCATTCTTTCTTGGATGTAGATTGGTGTCTTGGTTAAGTAAGAAACAAGATTCAATGTCTTTATCTACTACAAAGGTAGGGTATATTGCTGCAGTTTCATGTTGCACACAAGTGTTGTGGATGAGTCAAACCTTGAAGGATATGAAAGTTGTGTATGTTGAGCCAATTTCTATTTTTTGTGATAATACAAGTGCTATTAACATTTCAAAGAATCCAGCAATGCATTCAATGACAAAGCATATTTCAATTAGGCATCACTTTCTGAGAGAGAAGGTTGTAGAGAATGGAGTGAAGCTTGAGTATGTGCCTACAAAGGACCAGGTTGCTAAGATACTTAATAAGGCTCTTCCTAAGGATACAATTAAGTATCTTTGGGAGAAGTTTGGGGTTATTTCCCCTCCTTCCTTGAACTAGGTGCATAAGGAGATGTATCAGTCTAGTGGATTTCAAGATTCATTCTTTTTTGGACTGATGATTGGAGGCTACCTCTCAGGGGAGCAGGTAGAGGTTATGATGATTATTGTAGTTAGGGGGGGTATTCAGAGTAGTGAAAGAAAAAGATGTTGCAAAGTAGTAGTGAACAGTGCAAGTATGTATAGTATCATGAAAAGGGAAAGTTGTGACACCCTTTGCCATTGATGTCAAAGGGGGAGAGAGTTCATGTGAAAAACAAATGGGGAGAAAGAATAATTAGTGATTAGAGAGAGAATAAGATGTGCAAAAGAAAGGAGGAGAGTAAGAAAGAAAAGAAGATTGGCTTAGAATTGTGTTGTGATGGTTTTCCACATCATGTGTTTCCATCACTAACAAAGGGGGAGATTGTTACAAGTATGTGCTAATTGGTGTTCTCATTGATATCAACAAACTTGTGTTGTCATTGGTGTCAACTGTATCTTCTGATGAGGTTGTTGTTGTTTGATTGTCTTGCTAAAAGTGATTTGGTGGCTTTGTAGAAGTACTGAAGATGTTGAGGATATGCTTCTATTGCTGGGTTTCTAAGTGCTTTTGAGAAAATTTGATTAATATTGGAAATAGTGTGTTGGAGAAGTCTTCCGGCCTATAGAGTTCTATTCGAGTATTTTCTCCACATTTCTTCTGTGTTGAAGATTTGAATGTGTAGTTTGGATATGTTGTTTAGAAGTGTTTGAAGATGCCATATCTAGAATTTGGTGCTTCAGATCGCTATGAAGTAAAAGTTGTGTTCACCAGTTTGAGAATAGTGTTTGGCATTGTTTGCAGTGTGTCTAGGAGAAAGTACTTTATTTTGCATTTCTCCACATAATGGTTTCAGTTGTTACAGTTCTGGATGTGTACTTACAAAGTCTATTTATTCCTTTAACTCATGTGGTTCATGGTTTGGTGCTCCGTAAGTACATTTCTTAAGTTGTAGATGATGACAGAGCATGATATACTTGGTTAAGTACTCCGGTGTGAAGTTTCTTCATGTGAAAGATGTTGCAAAGGAAATTGGTTGTTTTCAGGTGCTTGTGGATGTTTCTAGATAATGTTCAAGCTTGGTGTGTTGTCCACATGTCATCTTTTTGTCTTAAGGAAGTGTGCACTCAAAAGTTCATAGTGTTAACACAAGTTTGTCTGACTTGGTTGTTTACACTAATTGCAGTTGTTCTTTGTTGATGGTAAAAGCATGTTGAAGTGTGTAAGAGTGGATTTAGGTCCATGCTAAGGCATGATGTGGTTTTCATTCCTTCCTTTCCTCCGTGGTAATGTTTAGGTCTAGACCTAATTTGAATTTTATGGGTTAAGTTGTATTTTTGACCTTGGAGAATGTTCTCATGATTGATGATGGTATAAATAAGTGTCAAGGAGATGTGGATATAGGTATGTATGAGGGATATGATGTTTATGATGTGAATTTGATTAGGGAAGCAAGAGCTTTTAGTGTTAGGCTACTAAATACAGTGAGCAGAAGGCATCTACTATTTTCAATGTTACTGCGAATGTGTTGTTTGTGTTGTGATGGATATTGAGCTTCATTGGAATTAAACTCCATTCATAGGTTAGATGCAATTATATCAATTCAAAGCATGGTAGTAAGCCATTCTTCTCTTCTCCCTTTCTTTCTTAGTGGGCATTGAGTCCACTTGCAGTGAGCATTCTCTCTTTTGGGTAGTGAGCTCTCTGGCAGTGAGCCTATGTAATCCTGTATTGTTACTACATTATATTGTGAGCTAATCCTCACCGTAGCTTTTCCCTTATAGGGTTTTCCATGTAAAATCTAGTGTTCTCTTGTGTGTGGTGTTTCTATGATTTAGTTTCAGTTATTTTCTTTTCATTCTTAATCATCATAACATTATTAAAGGTTAATGTTGATCTGAATGTCTGTGAGGGTTTGAGGGTTCGTTACAATTGATTACCCCCCCCCTCTCAGTTGTCTTGAGGATTCAATGGTAGAGTGGTATAGTCAAGGTCATATGACAGAAATAGAAAAATAGGACAACATATTGGGAATGTTGTATATGCTTGAAATAGATAATTCCCTGAATGTATGCCATGATTGTAGGGATATACAAACTATTTGTACCCAGATTTTAATGAGCCTATAGAACAGTGCTGTGCAGGTGGTTGGAATGTTCAATAAAATTATTTAATGCACAAAGGATGAATCAGAGAAGTTAATGTTGTAGGTGGCAAGGGAGGACTAGAACCTTCCCTCTTTATTGCTCAAAGTACAAGAAGAGTGCAAGCAATCTTCCTCTGTCATTTTCAAAATTAATTGAGCATGGGTTCTCTCTTCCAGCATACAAATCTTTTGATGAACTAGGAATTGAATTAATGATAGCGTGCGAGTAGTCCTTGATAGGGTATAGTGTTTGGGATAGTGTAATGGATTGAAATTCTATATATGCATGTGTTTGAAATGTAGAAAGGGTTGGTCATTTTTTGGTTAATTTCTTAGTAGGATTGTGAGCTCTAGGAGGCAGACCAAGAAAGGATATTTTGTAGTCTATTGTTTAACATGAAATAATTTTGAAGTGTATGTAACATGATTTACAAATCTTTGTATTAGGTTATTGTTTTTCTCCAATATTGTAGGTGTCTTTCTTAGTAAACCATAGTTGTAGTTATAGTTTTCTTTTACCACACTTAGTGGTATGAATGTAAGCTCTGATTTGATGAATGTGACAATTCTTAATCCATTTCCTAGCTTTGTAAATGGTCATTTCAATATTGCATAGGGAATATATGGTTTAGAATTGGATTGTTAGGTATTCTCAATAATTTGATATTGATTTCTATGCACTTGATTTATCAAGTAGGTAGTTATACACCTATGTGCGGTTGTTTTCCTCTATTTAATGTGAGACTCTATAGCCCATTGGATAGGTACCCATCTAAGTAGCCTTAGATCACCCATCTTCAAAAGAAAAAAATACATCCTATCTTTAGAAGTAGAAGTAGTCTTTGTGCATCCTCATTATGTAGGATTACCATTATCAGCTATATAGGGGTCTTACAACAACCAACTTTTCTTAGTCCAGTTATAGATTTGGGGCTAAGAAAGTGATTTGGGTTTGGTTGTTAATATTTTTAGTTGTTCATCTTGTTTGATTTTAATACCTAATTAGGTATAATACCCCTTGGAATATCCCTCTAGAGTTTAACCTAATCTCAAAGAGCAGAGGAGTTTACCCAATCCTGTTAGTTGGCTAAGATTGCCCAAAACTTCTTGATAAACCTCTTCCTATCACCCTAACGACAATCCTTGACCTAGGTTATTTAGGAATGTTTTAGAGTTTTGTGTTTCTATTATTTTGGGTCCCAACAGAGTGGCATCATTGCTGAGGGGGATTTACTTTGATAGAAATTTGAAGCCTTTGTTAACAACAAATCATTTTAGCTCTTGTTGTTGCACTATTTGAAATATAGTGTTTGTTCAAGTTTTTCTTCCTAGCAGGGGAAGTGACAACTCTGTTTTAATAATCTAGAATTAATTTTAGTTTGAAAAAGTTTTATAATCGATAAAGGAAGAAACTAGGACCAAGATGGATGTGAGGAATCCTCTAGTAATGCTAGAAATAAGAGGAGTAGGTATAGGGTAAGAAGACCCAATGTGGTGCCTACAAAAAATGCCCAAGAGAATATATTTGTCAACCTTAGAAGCCAATACAACTACACTTATGAGGGATTTGCAAATAACATGCTTAGAAGAAATAGAAACATAATAGAAGTGAGTATGATGTAAGAAGAAATGAGAATGTTATTGGTAGAGGCAGTAGAAAAAGATCTCATGATCCATATTTGAGGACACTTGAGAATTCTAGTGAGAATGAAGAAATGCATCACAATACAAGGCATCTTAATTCCCCCACTGGATCATTTGGAGGTCAATAAGACACTATCCTTGTTGCAAGTATGTGCTAACTAGTGTTGTCATTGATGTCAACATGCTTGTGTTATCATTGGTGTCAACTGTGTCTTTTGATATTGCTGATTGTTTCTTGATTGAGTGGTCATGCTAAAGTGATTTGAATACATTGTAAAAGTGCTAATGATATTCGTATAGTGTTGTTGTTTCTAAGTTTCTAAGTTCTTTTGAGAAAATTTGATCTCCAGATGAAACAGTGTGTTGCAGAGTATTCTAGCTTGTAGGATATTGTTTGAGTTTTTGCTTTACATTTCTTCTATGTTGAAGATCAGAGTGTGAGTTTTGGATATATTTTTAGAGAAGTGTTTGAAGATGCTAAATCCAAAATTTGTTGGCCTGGATCATTGTACAATAGAAGTTATGTTCACTAGCTTGAAGGCTATAATTGATAGAGTTTCTAGGTTGTGCAGAGGTGTCTGGGAGTGTTTAGTGGTGAAAATGTAGAAGCAAGATGGAGGATTTTCAAGTCCCACACTTTCTCACACTGAAGCATTAGGGAATCAAGGAATAAGTTTAGGGATAAATTACTGATTTCCAATGTTCCCTTTTCCTATTAATTATGTCTATGAAATTGTTTTGATTATGTTTTTACAAGCTAGTATCTCTCACCAATCATGATACCCTAAATTACCAATAAAAATGTAATAACTTAATTTATGACACACATACGAATAAAAGGATTACAGGAATGTAGAGGAAACAATACAGAGATAGTGTACCTAGAAATAGAGGACCTGATAGACTAGGGCACCAATGCTAGTGCTCTAGAAGTTTTGAAATGTCATGCTTTTTACAACAGTTGTCTTACAATTTCTAGAGGCTTTCAAACTCCAAATAAATCACCCAGTTGGACTAGGGTGTTAATGTCAGTGTCCTAAAATTCTTACAATCTCAAAATCCAAAACTTTGTAATGATTGTGTTTGCAATATCTATCTTCTTATTGCTCCTTTCAGCCAGATCTTGATGAATTTGACCTGTACATGTAAAAGGAGGGAAAAATAGTTGTGGATATATAGGAACTTGCCTTAGTCATGCCCCATTTTTAGTATTCCTACCTCAACAATAGCCAAAGATAAAGATCTATAGATGTGTGTGTTCATCTAACAAATGTGCATGCATAAACATAGAAACCCTAGATGACTCAAGCATCAAGGAAAGATCAACAATTTTCTTCAGTCAATGAATAAACACAACTTCACCTCAAGGAGTTGAAAGCAATGAAGACTTGCATGAACAAGAAGGTGAGGCAGCCATATCCGCGGATGATTCCAAGCTCGATGTTGGAGGCTTCAACCCTTTTCCTAATCATGCAAAAGGTGTACAAACCTTAGTAAGAGTAAGATAGTCTCAAGATCTTGATTCCTAATCTCCATCCATTCTCTCCATGATATCAACTTCAAATAACTTCAAGAGATTTAACAAATCACTGATCTTCAATGGCAATTTTGGTAGAGTTTTGACATACATCTTCCATCAAGATTATGTCTAATAAAATGGTTTTCAAATGTCTTTAAATATCTTACCTTAGAAATTTTAAATTTCAAAATAAGATGTCAACATTGTGGGAAAAATGAAAATTTGAAAATAGAATCCTAAAGTATATAGTGGGAGCTAACATCCTAGAAAAATTCAAAACCCTAGGAAATAGGGTAGGACAAGGGAACTAGCGCCCAAGTCAAAGCCATGATTTCCTGATCAGGTCTCCTTTAAGGGGGTCCCAGAATCCCAAATCCAAACTTTCTTTTTCACTCTCAGTCTTTAGTTATCCTGAAACATGACATTCTTTTAGTTAGACATAGGTCAATAAGGGTTTAGGAAGGTCTGAAATAAACTAGGTTGAAAGGTCACCAAAGAGAGGAGATAAACTATGAGAAATTGTACCATTCCATGCAGGAGGACAATTTCTAACATAATAGGGAGAATGTATTTTGCTCCGCATTTCTCCACAAAGTAGGTTCAGGTGCTGCAGTTTTGGACATATGTTTATAAGGTCCTTAGCTATCTTCATTCTAAATGATTTGTGATTTAATAATCTGGAAAGCAAGTTCTTGTATAGCATAGTTTGATAGTGTTTGTTGTGAGGAGTCTATGATCTGTCTTCAAGTGAGATTTGTTGCAACTGGATTTGTTGGCTCCCAAGTGATTTTATGTGGGTTGTGGATGTCTCTAGAATGTGTTGAAGGCTTGTTCTTGATTTGCAAGCTATGATTGTGTTCTTGGAAGCATGTGCCTAAGTATTCTTGGTGTCTGCATACATTTGGCTGACTTGGGTGCTAACACTCTTTGCAAATGTGTTTTGTGGATTGTTGAAACATGTGAAGATGTATTTGGGTCCAAGCTAAGCCATGAAGTGTTCTATCTTCATTCATTTGATTCGCAAGATTGTTTAGGTCCATACCTAATTTGAATTATGTATGTATACAGACCTTGAAGGTTGTTTCAAATGATATAGAGTGTGTTGCTGACCTTGAAGGTTGTTTCAAATGTTATAGAGTGTGTTACCGACCTTGATGTATGTTCCAAGATTGATATAAATAAATGTAAACAATTCATGTAAAATGCATGAAGATGTGAAGATGAGGATGTGTGTGTTGTGAGACTGTGAAAGGAGATATACTATGCTTCAATAGTACTGAACTCGGGCACGTGGTAGATGCTATTATATCAGTTCAAGGTAGTGAGCCATTTTGGTAGTGAGCCCTATTGGTTGTGGGCCCTATTGATACTGAGCCCTATTTACCATGAGCATTTCTTTGGATACTGATTCCTTGGGCAGTGAGTCTCTTTGTAATTCAGTATTGATACTACTAGATATATTGAGCTAATCCTGACTTTAGTTTTTCCCTTTTAGGGTTTTCCATGTAAAAATCTGGTGTTCTCTTGTGCATGGTGCTAATGTGATTAAATTTTTGTTATCTATTTTCATGTTTAATCTTCATAATAGAATTAGGGCTTAAGTGAATTGAAGTGAATGCTATTATTCTTGTGAAGGTTTAAGGTTTTTGATACAACTGATTTAGCGCCCCTCTCAGTTGTCTTATGCATTCAACAATCCCTAGAATGAGGGTGATCAGTAGCAACAACCTGGTAATGATGAAGAAAGAGAAAGAAGGATCTAAGATGAATTGGGAAGTGCATGCTTTATTTGAGTAGCAGGAAGCTCAACTTTCCCAATAGGGCTTAAATTAGAATGTACATTAGCAACATGCACATCAACATCAATACAATTAGTAGAATAACCATAGACAACAACAACAACAACATCAAATGGGACAACAAGGCATAAATCAGGCCCCTACTCAAAATATCAATATTTAGCCACCACTGAATCAAGCAAATCAGCAGCATGACAACATTCAAAATGTTGGGCATGCATAGTGAAGATAAGAATAGAGGTTTATTGCACAGAGGCAGCCATTGGGAGATGAGAGGTACAAACAACTTTATTTCATTGGTATTCCTAATTTTCCTAATCCCTTTCCAATTAAGATTAGAGGCAAGATTCTAAGATTTCAAGGCAATAATGCTATCATTGGTGAGGAACACTTGATACATTTTATTAATGTCACTGATGAGTATGAGATTGAAGATGAATATGTGATGATGAAGTTGTTTGTGCACTCATTAGAAGAAAATGCAAAACAATGGTACAAGGCTCTCCCTGATAACAACATTGATTCTTGGGAGGAGTTCATGAGAGTGTTTAGGCTACAATATGGGGAGAGGATTGACCCCAAGTTTATCATCCATGAGCTCAAAGGCATCAAGAAGACCATCAATGAGATAGTAAATAAATTCAATAGCCACTTCATTATGACAATGAGAAAGGTGCCTCCTCATATGGGACCTAATGAATCTATGTGTTTGTTTTTATATTGTGGTGCTTTTGACTCAAAATTAGGTTATTGTTTGAGGGACAAGAGCCCATAGACATTAAGAGAGGCTTGTGCTACAATAATAAACATAGAAAGTAATATGAGAGCTTTAGGGAAGCACATCAAAAGGTCTAATGTAAAATTGCCTTGGCTAGATAAGCTTGCTTTCAATAAACCTCTCACTACTAATGACAAATTAGATAAACCCACGGGGGTTGTGAAAGATTTGTCATACAAAGTTGGTAGTAATGATAAAGGTTCACAATCTTAGGGCACTGCAACACATTTTAATGAAGGTCAAAAGTTGCATAACAAACATTATTATTTCCTCTTTGTTGATGTTATCTACCATGGGGAAGGCCTTAGCAACCTCACTTAAGATATACTCAATATCGATGGGGGTAACCTTTTGTTTTCCATACCCTAACCAGTGGAGATATGGATTCCTTGTTGCTTGGATGGGCTCAACAATTCCTTTTTCATGAAGGCCTATTCCACCTTGTTCTTTATAGCCCATATATTTGACAATATTGAGACCTTTTCCATAGATCTCGATTGGGAGAGTAGGAGCTTCTTGATTCTCTTCTTGTTTGTATAGCCAAGAGGATATGTCTTTGAGAACATCTTGTTTGGGGAGGTACTTCTTCTCAAAGGTTGGAGATGGCTTGCATTTGATGACCACTATAGAAACTTCTTCTTTAGGAGTACTAAATACCTTAGGGGATGGTGGTAATAGGCCAACACAAAAGGTTCCGTGTAGGTCATATTCACCACATCCCATGTCACTTATCTTGATCTTGACCTCAAGAGGTGCAGATGTTTGTGATGTGGTTGTGATGTTGGAAGAATCAATGTATGAGGTGGATGATGTATGATTGGGATGTGAAGTGGATTTTTTGGTGGCGTTGTTGTAAGGACAAAAAGTACAGTCATGCCCTTCCAAGAAACTACAATATTGGAAAGGACAAGGGTCGGCATAGATGGTAATTTCCATTCCATTGTGAGTGAATTTTAAGCATTGATGGAAGGTGGATGGGATAACATGTATAGCATGAATCCATGATTGGCCAAGAAGAATATTATATGGGAGGTCAAGATCAAGTACTTGACATTTGGTTTGCAAGATCTTTTCTCCCACTTGAATGGGAAGCTTGATGGTGCCTTCAGACAATATTTCAGTGTCGTTATATCCTTCGATGGTTATACATTCACTAGAATCCACAACCACATTGGAGTATCCCAAATGTTTTAATAATTTTATAGTGCAAATATTTAGGCTGTAGCGACCATCTATTAAGACTCATTTGATGGTATTGTTTGGTGTGCAACTTGATTAGTCTCCGAGTGGGAGATTGATCATGCAAGTACTGTACACTCATAATGTATCCTCATCGGGGTTCAGGGGTGCAAGCCCCAAAATTTTTTTCCTTTTTTTTTCCCATTCAGAGTCAATTGTTAATTTTTGTTAGTCGATAAAAGAAAAATGACATTGTAAAACCCTAATTCTAAAAGCTTCCAAAAAGCTTGATATAAGCAGCTGGGATGTATCTTGTGGGTGTGGAATTTGCAAGATTGTAATATGTTTTGCATTGGATAATAAAATCATTGGATGGCTGAGTTTCTATGGATGTAGCCCATTTTGGGTGAACCACATTAAATTTTTGTGTTGATCTCTTTTGTGTTGTTCCTCATTGTTATATTTGTAGGAATCAAGGGCAACACTGAGAGGGGGGGTGAATCAGTGTTGTGTGAATTTTCAAATCCTTTTTAAACTTTAACTTTCAGAGCTCAAAAAGAAAGATACCATTTGATTTGTAAAATACATATGCACATGACTGTGAATACAGAAAGAGAATAAAAACTTCTTAAGTAAATCAAACATACACAAAGAAGATCAATATGAATCATGACACAAGATATGCACGAGTGGAAAACCCATCAGGGGTAGAAAAAACACTCCAAAACTGCCTCACTGGCTTAAATGAAAAACTTCTTACAAATGTCTCACTGACATATACAAGGTCTCACTGACCACAAGCTTCACTAGCATAGAAAGGTCTCACTGACCACAAGCCACACTGGCATATTGTGCCTCACTGGCAAACCAAATTACCAACAAAAGTAATAAGCAAATCAGAGGGATACTCTGTTTCCATCCAATACAAACATATGTCTGTCAAATACCTATTCTATTCAATCTGACATCCGGATACACTCAACAATCCTTTATTCTGATCCAATCAACACTGCATATCAATCCTGTATCCTAATCCATTCAACAACACTGCATATCAAATCTGTATTCTAATCCATTCAACAACACTTCACAACATTGTATGTTTCATCTCTATCCTTCTTAATTCATGCATCAATGCACCTGGAAAACAAATTTATACAAATTGAATAACCTTTCACCTGCAAAGAAAAATCTTTTTCATATTCCTTGATATTCTTGCATTTTTTTAAATCTGACCTCTTCAATCTTCAAAACCAAAATCCCGTTCATATTCCCTTTTAGAGATGAAAGAAGACCTTTCGACTTCTTTCTCATAAAGAACCTGCAATAAAATCTTTAATCCCTCAACGAACAAAAAACTCTTCTTCTTCTTTGAACTCCAAACAAAATCTTCTTAAAAAAAAATTGTTCATCTTCTATGCAAAATGATTCTTCAAAAAATAAATCAATCTTCAAACACAAATCTTCTAATATTAGATTTCATAACTTTCCTCCTTTTGTTATAAGGGATAATTCTCAAGAAAATTTCCGTTTTAGAAATTAAAAAACTCCTTAAAAACCTTTATTATCTTCTTATTATTCCATTGGAAATAGAAATTTTCTAATAAACCAAAAACATATTCCTCCTTATAAAATCATGCCTTTTTGCCTTTTTTTACAATGTATTTTATGTTTTATAAAAGCTTTTCAAAAGCATAGAGGGATTCCTTTTTATTTTTTATTTTTATAAAACATAAATTTCTTTTAAAGAAATTCGGGCTCCTTCCTTAACATTCGATGACTTTTATTTATGTCTAGTTTCATTTTAGAAACATGCTCCTTTATAAGCTCGAGCTCCCCATTCATATACCATAAAGCATGCTTACCTTTCGATGTCCATGCAATTTTAAATAAAGCCATTAAAAACTTTCACAAAGTCGTGGCTCCCACTAATGCTATTTGTTGCCCCTTTTAAAATATCATCACATGAAGCTTTTGCCTTTAAACCATTTAAAAAACAAACATCGGGCTCTCATGAACTTTTAACTCCACGCGCTCCACCACACATTTAAATTCTTTCTTTCTCGCCGCTCATGGTAAGTGAAGACCGGTATTTCATGTCAAGGGGGCCGGTTGCATATGGTGTAAGAACCCTCCTGCAGGTCATGTTTAGTGAAATGACCTTCTATCACAGGTCAGTGTGAGTTTAGAACATAAAGTATAACTATCATTGCAAGGGCAGAGAAAGATATGAAAATAGGACTTTATAAACTCCTTTATAAACCTTGAGCTTATAAATAAAAATAATATCTTCAATAAAAATTAATTCCAATCTTGTTATGAGCTACAACAAGAACTAAACAACCTTGTTCCTCTGCATGAACAACACTGATAATGAATCTTCTACCATCATGGACCCAAAGAAGCATGGTGAATCACAATGATTTGATTAGGACATGAACACCAAAAAAAACCCAAATGAAATCATTAATATGAACATTGCAAACCTTTGAATACCAACAACTGATATCATCAACCTTGTCAAGAACCAACACATTGCAAACCTTTGAATAGCAACAACTGATATCATCAACCTTGTCAAGAACCTGATGAATAATGAAGACCATGCCTACCAAGAATATGTCATGTTCACTGATAAATCATGACATTGTGAAGAACACATCTCTCCAACTGATTGTATGAACCAAGTAAATCATGAATGAAGATCACACAAGATGATGTCTCATGCTCCTGATGATGCAAGATCAAACCTGTGAAGTATAAAAACATTCTCTTCATTTGCAAGACACATCGGATTTCAAACAGCCAATACATTGTCTCTGCATTAAATCTCTCCCACTTGAAGACATCCTGAAATATGACATGAAGACCAAACACCTTTTTGTCATCAATGACAACCTGTCACCATCAATCTCCCTCTTTGTCATTGATGGCAAAACTTAACTTTCTCCCCCTTTTTGACATCTTATGAAAAAGACAATTATCTCCCCCTTATCATCCTTCATACCAACCAAGAATTGAAATACCACTTAAGACACTGATTATTTTTGCAATTTGCCATCCAAAACTTTTCTTGAGAGCTCTGATCTCTTCCTATGTTTATCTACATATTGAACAACCATAAAAACCTGAGAGCAACAAGACATCAAACATTCATGTAAGGCATATTAAACCAAGCACCAAACCACTGTTACAAGCTGCCCATAGACTGCACTATACCACTTCTAATCACAACACAAATTTGTAGATGAAGATGAAATACTGACATCAATAAGATCCTCTGATTACTTCCTTTAACAAACTCCTGAAACAACACTTTTTAACCTGAAATAACAAATCTTCAAGATTTCCCATGTGATAAAGTTCACAAACAATCACTGCTCAGAAATACCACTTGTGAATACTGACAAGAATAAACAACATAACTCAACTCAACACTAAACCACTTCCTAAAATAGTCCTAAAGCAACATATCACACATGAAGACTCCTTATCACACAATTCTCAACAAAAGATGCCAAGATGACCATTTTTATAAGACCTTTACTTGCCTCTAATACAAGATTCATCATCAATGTCATAAGAAACTCTAGATTATCATAACTTGAAGCTCATACCAGAAACCACCACACAATTTTCACATACTTTTCTGAACCATATTAATGAGGAAGAACATGTCAAATTAATATACCAATGATCACTTCTCAATGAACATTCATTTTGCAACCAAGAATAGAGATCATCCTTCTACACAAGATACCTTTTACAACACACTGTCAAACCTGATATAACCACATCTGCAATCAACAAGAATGAACTCCTTCCTCTTGACTCTATCATTCAATTCAGCCCATCAAGATTGCACAACCTTCACCATCAAGCTCTTCCTGTAACACCACTTTGCAAAACCAAATCCAGGTGAGAGTTCCTTGACAATCATCTTAACAGAAGCATCATGACAACTTAATCATGTAAGTATCAAACAATATACAATAGGATCAATCTCACAACATTATCATACTCTTTGTGCAGAGAGCTTTTGAACACTTTATGATCCACTAAACATGTTACTGATCATGAACACTCAAACTCAAAAACATCAGAAACTTCGTTTCTAACATTTCAGACAAGCATGACAAACAAAACAAGATCAACTGATCTCCTCCTGTAACTTCTTGGGGATAAGAACAACTCCCCCTCACATTATGCTATCTATTATGCAATAGATGAAATGACTTGTGCAAGATGCACAAGCTTAGTATTTGACTTCTCTTGACTATGTTTCTGCTTCCAAATCTTAACAGGCTCTTTCTTCCTCCAAACCTTTTCTGTCTTTTTCTTTTCCCAACCTTTCAAATTAGGTGAAGCTCTCCTGCAACTGTGTGCTTTATGACCAAGAGAGTTGCAATTATAACAAACTATGTCAAAATCATAATCAAATGAATGATAGTACCTTTGAGTACTCATATTAAACTTCCATGAAGGATCATACCTTCTATGCACTTTGCAATTACTTTGTATGTGTCCAACATTATTGCACTTGTAACAAATAATGTCAGTATTCCTTCTGCAAACAATTGCTTTGTGTCCAAATTGATTACAAGTATAACAATAACCATTAAAAGAATAGTTATACCTGTACATGTATGCTTGTTTAACAGGAGCACTTTTTCTGAAATTTCTTCTGCTTTGATTATGTATTTTATTTTCAGTGGTAACATTCAAATCAATCTTCTTTCTGGGAGTCTCTCTAGCTTTTGAACATTCTCCTTCTTCAAAACCAAGTCCAGTAGTGTCTCCATATAATTTTTGTTTACCAAGCATCTTATGTAGCTTGCTTGTGCTTTCTTCAAACTCCTTATACTTCTTAGATAAAGCTTTGAGACCATCATACTCTTTTCTCAGATTGATAATATCACTCTCTAGTTTTAGATTCTCAATCCTTGCAACTTCAAGGTTAGATATTGAGACATCAGCTATCCTCTTAGCTTCTTCAATTTCTGCTTTCAAACTGACAATCAATTTGTTTGATTCACTTGCTTGATTCTTCAAGTCTACAATCAGGTTTCTAGCATCTTCAAGATCTGTAAGAGCTTTGTCTTTTAAAACTCTTTCTTGCTGCAATTGCAACATTAATTTCTTGTTCTCCTTCTTATAATTCTTGAGTTCAGTTAGAGCATATGTGAGCTCTCCTTCCAGATCAATCTCACAGTCTTGTTCATCATAATCCTGATCATAATCATCTTCTGAATTTGATTGGGTTTCAACTTCTTCATGTGATTGCCTTTCATTGCCACTTTCTTGACACACCAGAGTGTCCTCTTCTTTATCATTACCTTATTAAATTCTTTTCAATCTCCTCCACATATCCTGAGTTGTAACACAATCCATAACTTTACAAATAACATCATTAGACAGAGCAGATAATATAGCCTTCTTTGCAATATCATTACATTCAAGAGCTTCTTTGTTATTTGCAGAATTATAATTCTCAACTGACATTAAAACATCATATCCTAAGGAGGATAAATACACTTGCATTCTAACATACCAAACTGAAAAATTTGAACCATCAAACTGTGGAACATCTAAAACCTTTTCTTCTAAAATAATATCAGACTCAACATGGAGAGCATCTTTATCAACATCTGGATTTGATAAGAATGATGTCTTTTGTGTCTTTTGACCAGAATGAATCTTACCATTTCTCATGTTCTTATTTCTCCTGCACTTACCCATTGAACTCCACACACAGGACCTACCCAAGCTGATTAAGCTGCAAGAGGGAAACTAGCTCTGATACCAATTGTAGGAATCAAGGGCAACATTGAGAGGGGGGGTGAATCAGTGTTGTGTGAATTTTCAAATCCTTTTTAAACTTTAACTTTCAGAGCTCAAAAAGAAAGATACCATTTGATTTGTAAAATACATATGCACATGACTGTGAATACAGAAAGAGAATAAAAACTTCTTAAGTAAATCAAACATACACAAAGAAGATCAATATGAATCATGACACAAGATATGCACGAGTGGAAAACCCATCAGGGGTAGAAAAACCACTCCAAAACTGCCTCACTGGCTTAAATGAAAAACTTCTTACAAATGTCTCACTGACATATACAAGGTCTCACTGACCACAAGCTTCACTAGCATAGAAAGGTCTCACTGACCACAAGCCACACTGGCATATTGTGCCTCACTGGCAAACCAAATTACCAACAAAAGTAATAAGCAAATCAGAGGGATACTCTGTTTCCATCCAATACAAACATATGTCTGTCAAATACCTATTCTATTCAATCTGACATCCGGATACACTCAACAATCCTTTATTCTGATCCAATCAACACTGCATATCAATCCTGTATTCTAATCCATTCAACAACACTGCATATCAAATCTGTATTCTAATCCATTCAACAACACTTCACAACATTGTATGTTTCATTTCTATCCTTCTTAATTCATGCATCAATGCACCTGGAAAACAAATTTATACAAATTGAATAACCTTTCACCTGCAAAGAAAAATCTTTTTCATATTCCTTGATATTCTCGCATTTTTTTAAATCTGACCTCTTCAATCTTCAAATCCAAAATCCCGTTCATATTCCCTCTTAGAGATGAAAGAAGACCTTTCGACTTCTTTCTCATAAGGAACTTGCAATAAAATCTTCAATCCCTCAACGAACAAAAAACTCTTCTTCTTCTTTGAACTCCAAACAAAATCTTCTTAAAAAAAAATTGTTCATATTCTGTGCAAAATGATTCTTCAAAAAATAAATCAATCTTCAAACACAAATCTTCTAATATTAGATTTCATAACTTTCCTCCTTTTGTTATAAGGGATAATTCTCAAGAAAATTTCCCTTTTAGAAATAAAAAAACTCCTTAAAAACCTTTATTATCTTCTTATTATTCCATTGGAAATAGAAATTTTCTAATAAAGCAAAAACATGTTCCTCCTTATAAAATCGTGCCTTTTTTCCTTTTTTTACAATGTATTTTATGTTTTATAAAAGCTTCTCAAAAGCATAGAGGGATTCCTTTTTATTTTTTATTTTCATAAAACATAAATTTCTTTTAAAGAAATTCGGGCTCCTTCCTTAACATTCGATGACTTTTATTTATGTCTAGTTTCATTTTAGAAACATGCTCCTTTATAAGCTCGAGCTCCCCATTCGTATACCATAAAGCATGCTTACCTTTCGATGTCCATGCAATTTTAAATAAAGCCATTAAAAACTTTCACAAAGTCGTGGCTCCCACTAATGCTATTTGTTGCCCCTTTTAAAATATCATCACATGAAGCTTTTGCCTTTAAACCATTTAAAAAACAAACATCGGGCTCTCATGAACTTTTAACTCCACGCGCTCCACCACACATTTAAATTCTTTCTTTCCCGCCGCTCATGGTAAGTGAAGACCGGTATTTCATGTCAAGGGGGCCGGTTGCATATGGTGTAAGAACCCTCCTGCAGGTCATGTTTAGTGAAATGACCTTCTATCACAGGTCAGTGTGAGTTTAGAACATAAAGTATAACTATCATTGCAAGGGCAGAGAAAGATATGAAAATAGGACTTTATAAACTCCTTTATAAACCTTGAGCTTATAAATAAAAATAATATCTTCAATAAAAATTAATTCCAATCTTGTTATGAGCTACAACAAGAACTAAACAACCTTGCTCCTCTACATGAACAACACTGATAATGAATCTTCTACCATCATGGACCCAAAGAAGCATGGTGAATCACAATGATTTGATTAGGACATGAACACCAAAAAAAAACCAAATGAAATCATTAATATGGACATTGCAAACCTTTGAATACCAACAACTGATATCATCAACCTTGTCAAGAACCAACACATTGCAAACCTTTGAATACCAACAGCTGATATCATCAACCTTGTCAAGAACCTGATGAATAATGAAGACCATGCCTACCAAGAATATGTCATGTTCACTGATAAATCATGACATTGTGAAGAACACATCTCTCCAACTGATTGTATGAACCAAGTAAATCATGAATGAAGATCACACAAGATGATGTCTCATGCTCCTGATGATGTAAGATCAAACCTGTGAAGTATAAAAACATTCTCTGCATTTGCAAGACACAACGGATTTCAAACAACCAATACATTGTCTCTACATTAAATCTCTCCCACTTGAAGACATCCTGAAATATGACATGAAGACCAAACACCTTTTTGTCATCAATGACAACCTGTCACCATCAATATTTGGGTTATTTAATCTTCATATAATTACTAGTGTTAATTGCTCTGATCTTCCCTAACCCTAACAAGTATGCTTATTGATTAGGACTTCGATGTGTAAGGCTTCATTATGTGCAGCATTAGATGTAGGTAGATCTTTTTCTAAGAATGTGAGGTGGTGAGGTGAGGCAATGTGGCCTACCATGGCTTGGAATTGTTCAACATTCAAATTGGTAGGGACTTGGGTTTTCATTATGGCTTTTTCAAGGACTTCCTTATGGAGGGGAGATGTTCATAGTAATTTGAGTATGGAGATTTGTGTGGGGGTTTTCTGAGGTGATCTAGGAGGTTCTACTTGTGAGCAGATGGTGGATTGGTAGGTGTAGGTGTAGAGGGTTGATCACTAATGGGAGCTCTATGGATGGAAATGTGGCTGCGATGAGTAGTAACAACACAATTTGGTGTTTTAGCCCTAATGGTGATGGTGTTGACATGGTTGGAGTAATCTTCTATTCATCCCACAATGGAGTCAAAAGAAGAGAGAAGTGGCACAACATTCTATGTTTGGTTGGATGATGAGGCTTTACCTTTGTTATGGTTGGGAAGGGGATGCTTGTATGCTCCTAAGTTGGTATTAGGTGATTGTCTTGAAGGTTCATCGATGGTTATATCACCTCTATTAATAAGGTCTTGTATACAATATTTCAACCTCATGCAGCTAGATGTTTTATGCCCTTCAACATGGTGATATTCACAATAGGCATTTTCATCAAACCAAGAGGGTTTAAATTCATTTTCATCTCAAGGTCAAATAGGGGGTAATGTGATTAAGTTCACCTTCACAAGGTTATTCAAGATAGTTTCAATGGGCTCCCCTAAAGGTGTGAATTTCCTCTAGGGTTGTTGTTTTGTCTTAGCAGTCCCCTAGGAACATTGACATTATTATTCATGGATGTACTTGGTGAGATGGGATTTTGTACATTTGGAATAGTCTTCACATCAGTGACACCTTCTTGAAGGTATTCTTGTTCTTCCCCCAAAAGCAAGGTCTGTCATTGGATTGTGCATTGTTGTTCGTATGGGAAGTGTTGGTGTTATTGTTGTTGACTTTGTTATTGCTGTTGGTCTTGTTGTCATTGTTGTAAAGTTTTATAGAGCCTTTAGAAATAAGGGCTCTTCGCTGGTTGTTCCTTTGTCTATAACCTCTTTGGAGGTTGATGCATTTTGGATTTCCAAATGGAACCCCATTTCTTGGTTTAGATTAGTCACAAACATAGTGACTAGTTTTTTTAGGAATTAGCCAAGAGAGTTTGCTTTCTAAGCCTCTCCATCTTTGAAAAAAGGTGGTGAAGGATTCCCCACTCTTTTGTTTTTTGTTGCAAAGGTTAGTCATGAATATTTCATGCTTAAATTTATAGGAGAAATGGTTCATAAATTTCTCTGCAAGTTCATGGAATGTTCTAATACCGGGGGGAAGATGAGAAAACCATTTGGTAGGTTGACCACTAATGCTTCTAGGAAATAGTCTCATCAAATAAGTATCATCATATGACACTTCTAAGAAAGATATGTAAAACTCCCTAAGGTGTTCCCTAGGGTCTCCCTTTCCTTTATATTTATCAAATTTTGGCATTTCAAATTTTTTGGGAAAGGGGGGCATGTGTAATGTTCTATCAAATGGATATGGGAAAATATCCTCGAAAGAATATTGCTTTCTTTTGTTTCCATGTTGCATGTCATCAAACTTTTGGACCAATGATTACACAATGCTATGTAAATCTTGGCTCGGCAGTGGTTGTAGAGTGTAGTTTTGTTGGTTTTGGATTAATTGTTGGAGGAAAGGTAGAATTTGGTTTTGGGGTGGATTTTGATTTTGTGAGATTTGGTTTTGATTTTGATGGGTGAGGTGTTGTTGATAGGTGATGAGTTCTTGTAGAACATGTGGCAGAATCTATTGGTTTTGATTGGGATTTTTTTGTGTAGTTTGAATAGAGGATGTAATAGGTACTTGGGAGATTGGATTTTTTACATACGTGAAATTGGATGAAGGGTTGTTACATGGGTCTTTGTTAGGAATGTTGGATTTGTTGTAAGGTGGTTGTGAGAATAATTGGATCATGAAAGCTATGGTGTTAGCATCAAGTTGGGGCACACTTGTGGAAGTACTTGTGTGCATGGTGTTGTTGGGAATGTTAAGGATGATTTGTAGTGTATATGTAGTGATGGTGGATATTGAAATGGTTGAGACATTAGGTGTAGTTAATGTGGTGACATTTGAAGCTTGGGATGTGTTAGGAATATTATGGGATATGGATGGTTGTGATGATGTGGTAACATTAGGTATGGTGGTACTATTTTTAAGGAAGAATTCAAGATATCTATTGGGATCTGATTTTAGGAATCTATTGAGTATGTCCATGGAACCAGCATCTTGTGTGAAATCTAGGACATCTTGATCCATTTGGTTGGTGTTGGTTGTTTAGGTTGGTGGAAAAGGATTTATCATAGTATTAGCATCAAATGTTGGTAGTTGTTGGACTAGGGGGACATTGCTTTGGTCAGTATGAGGCATCCCTATGCCAACATTGACTTTAAAAGGTTCCATGTCCTTGTTCTTCTTAGCTTGAGACCTTTTCAAGGGCATACAATGGATTTGGGGTGTGGATTTGGTTGGATGGATGAAGGTTGAGACCTTAGAGAATAGTTTTGAAAGTATTGGACCCAAGGATAGGTGATCATGAAAATTTGGTGAAAGGGAATAAAGATTTAGTCTTAAGAGAATAAAATCTCAAAATTCTAAACCTAAGGATGAATAATGATATGGATATAATATGGTTTGGTATAGGTTTTTGATTTAGATAATAAATCTAAAAAGTTGCAAACCTAAGGATGATGAATGATATGGATATGGGGATGGATGAGAAACCTTAGAGGTTAAGACATCAAAGATAAATGGGTGAATTGATTTTCAAAAATTTTGGACCAAAGAGGTGGCATAAATGGATGAAGCAAGATGGTTTTGGGATGTAGGTGAAGAATGATCTTAGGATGAATTTGAAAGGGATGATGATGTGACTAAGGCAATCTTAAGATGGTTTGGATAATAATCAACCAAGAAAGACCTTAGATGATTGGGATAAGTATATTTTAGATGATAATCAACTAAGGAAAACCATAGATGAGTTGGATGTTTGGATGACTAAAGATGTTGGATAAATTTTGATGATGTTTGGAAAGGATGTTTAAATCAAAAGTTAACTTGAATAAATCTAGATCTTTGGATTATAAAAAGGATGTCCATCTTTACTTTAGGTAGACTTATGACCTTAGGCAAAAAGGGGATGATTATTTTACTTGAAGGTAGACTAATGACCAACAAGAAAAGTGGGTTAATAGAGGATGGTAAGATCTAGATTTAATTCTTGCACAAAATTTATTTGAGGTATGGTTTTGAATGTTGATTGATGTTTGGATTTTTTGATTTTAGGTGATTTTGATCTTGGATTAGATGGCTAGAATTTGGATAAGATTGGGTGAATGTTGGATTCAAAATGAATTTTGGAATGGATGGATTAAAGGTCCAAAGGTGAAAATCAAAATCTAGGATTTGGTTGGATTATGTGGAGATGAAAAAGATGGATTATGGTTAGATTTGGTGATTGATTAATGATATGAGATAAAGGGTCCAATGGTCAAAATGATTTTTCTCTAAGGTCAAAATGAAAGTATATGGATGAATTTCGACAAAATGGTTGTGGATGATAGTCAAAGGTTAATTTAGATTTTTACAGATTTTGATAAGGTGACCATAGTTTCTGACTGGGCAAGACTCAAGGATTTTGGGACAATTTACCAGACATGTGTGAGATTCAGTCTCTAGATGGCATTAATTTTTGGTGATAAGGCGTCAAAACAGAGTGAAATGGGGCCAAAAATTAGGAAGATGGCACCAAAATAGTGAATTATGGTGTCAGAGAAAATGACAACATAGGGGAATTTTAAGGCACCAAACAGAGATGTTATAGTGCCAAAATGAGATAGTGTCTTGGATTTTGTCTAGGTATTTGGAAATTTTTTGGTAAAATTTGGATTTTTTGACTCAAACTTTTGGATTTTGAAGGTCAAGTGGTTTATTTGGAAGGCTCAAATATTCAATGGTTTGATTTTTCAAATGATTCAAGTGGTTTCAAATAATGTTAATGAGATTTCTTGGCAAGTAGACAAATAATCAAACAAAAGAACACAATGGCTAGATGTTTGGTAGGAAGTATAAGCATTATGTGTATGTTCAATAGCCCCTCGAGGATAAATTTCCATGGGTCTAGACACAATCAAATACACTTGAAAACAATGCTTCATCTACCTAAGGTTAATGGCCAATGACAACTTCTTCAAGCTCAGAACATGGAATCTCCTTTGACGCAAATGTAGGAACACCTAATGTGGGTGTATACACTTGTCTTTTGAAGAGAGGATAGGTAGGGGCCTCCAGGTTTGGAAGGATGACCCAATCACCCTCTCCCCAGAAAGCTAACAAGTATCTTATGCTAAGCCGAGGATTTCTATCTTATCTTAGGGGAGCCATATGGTGAGTATCTTCAAAGAAATTAATCCTCTTGCATTAAACAAGACACCAAGAAGTCAATAGGGTAGGCTTATAACTTAAGGTGTCTAGTGGAAATTCAAGGACTTGATGCTTATTCATGTGGTAGTGAATCACTTAAGAGACTATCCCAACCACTTACATCAATCCTTTTGCAACAAAAGAATGGGGTTGACGTATCACACACACAAGTGTATGGATATTGGGGAACTGTTGGAATAAGAACAGTTCGCTAAGAAGTCTTCAGCTTTTGCCTAAACCATTTATATAGCGGACTAAGTTGAAAGCACCACTTAGAGTCATCCCTTGGGGTGAGTACCTCTTTTCCCACCAAGGTAGGCTCTCCTAGAAAAGAGACAATAGGATAGAACAATTTCTATTACACCCAAGATCCTTTAAAAGGTGAGGGGAGAGGATACTTTTGTTCAACCTTAGGATCTACCAACAAGAATGTGCAAGTGCACCAAACACAACAAACACTTTTTCTTTTTAAAGCACTAGAAATCAAAGTGTTCCTACTTTAAACTCACAAGTTCATTTTAAAACACCAAACCAAGTGATCCTATGTTGAGAATGCACACACACATAAAAGGAACCCTACAATGAAATGTGTTAGTAGTTTGATTTTTGTCTTTAACTAACATTCTTATCACCTACAAAAACTTGTTAGCTATCTACACAGATCCCCAAAACTAGTCAGCCAGATAGTGCCAAAACAAAAGGAAATGGTGCTAGAGATCAGTAAAATGACATTACAAATATGGTGCTACAGATCAGAAAAATAGCACTATAGAAATAGGAAATGGCGCTAATGTTTTAAAAATCTAAAATCTGACTGATAACTGAAGCTAAAATAAAGATGGCATTATTGGGTAAGTGTAAAAAGTTGGGGGGCCAAAAAGTGGCCAACATTTTTTTTTTAAAAATTAAGACATAACACGAGCATGTTATAACATGCTCATGTTATGGTTTGGTAATGATGAGCCTAAGGCTTGGCAAAATGAAGCCATAACATGCTCGCGTTATAACATGAGTGCATTATAACAAGGGTGCATTATGTTTAATTATATATATATATGTATATATATATGCATATATATATGTATATATATAGAGATATATATATACATACATATATATATACATATATATATATATACATACATATATATATACATATATATATACATACATATATATATACATATATATATACATATATATATATATATAAAGAACATATCTACTAATTCATTTCTTTTATTCTCTCTACACCTGCGGCCTGCAAACCCTAAGGAGTGCGCTCACATTTTTGAAGACCCAATTCGACACCAAAATCTCACCAATTCATCACCAAAAAATGTCACCATGACATTGAGAAAGCCAAAGGACTGAGTTTTATTTATTTTTTTGTTTGAATGTGTTTCTAAATAGGTAGGTTTGAGTCAATTTTTGATGTAAATTTCCTTAATTGTTAGGAAATGTTAATGCACCTCCTCCTCCTCCTCCTCAAAATCCACAAAATCTTAAATCACCTGAACATGAAATACCTACCAAAGAACAACCCAAACAACAAACTCCTCCATCCATTCCTCAACATGCCCTTGGAACACAAGAAAATCTAATCGGGCAAATTGAAAACAATAAAAAAGAAATTGAAGACATAATTGCGAGGTTGAAAGATCCTTCAACTTCAACCTTGCATAGATCCATGCTTGCTCAATCTCTTGAATCTATGTTATCAAATGTAGATTCAATTAGAAAGCAAATATCTAGTTGGTCGAAAAAGAGGAGAGAGTTTAGAGAGTATTATGCAGAGAAGCTATCATATGAAGAAGTAAAAAAGTCACAAATTACAAAATTGGACTTGTGTTCCATTTTCAAAAACTCACGAACAAATCAACCTCCACCCATTACATGCAAGAGGTTCCTTATCCATTGGTACATCAACCAAGTGATAAGGGACAATTTTGGGTAGAGGTGGTGGATGGTTTTTGACCATCCTCCATGCAACAATAATGAGCTCCCGCAATACTTTTTGGGGAAACTCTACTATGAGTTTGTCCTCAATAAAGTGCTAAACTATTTTGATATGCGGGAGTTTTAGGGTAGAGGTGGGGGGTCAACACAAGATAGACCAAGGGCATGTGTTGACTCACAACGTGAGTGAGATGAGTAATTAGCAGACCAGCCCATGAGCATGTGTCTATCCCTTCCATTGTGAAGGAGAGTGTTGAGGTCAAGACACTTCAGAGCATTAGTGCCTTGATCTAGAGCATCATAGAGCATGCCAATCCTACAACACAATATGGGTTGGGAGATAGTACGAGGAGTAGGGTTCCACCCCATACTTGTCAGACTTGCAGGTCAGCCTATGGTTATGACCCCATGGATCGTTAGGATGTAGGTGTGCAGGCTACATCTGCAGCTGAGCAGATGGTGATGATAGATACCCTCCTAAGTGAGACTTTCAGCCTTGATACTCAGGTAAATATTAGCAAGTCCATTGAATTTAATTTATTAAATTTTATTTTTGAATACAAGATTAACTAATTTAGTTTGATGATTTTGATGAAATTTCAGGCTCATAGCATTGATGCAGTTCTCAGCAGTACTCCACCTACATTTTACACTATGGCATCTACTACCAAGGTATGTAACTAGTAAACAATTATAAATATTACATGTGAATAGCATTGTTATATGAATGGTATTCTAATATCTTATTTTGGATGTTGGATAGGTTCATCTTGGAGATTTCACTGTAACACCTAACAGTGGTGGTGTAGTTCAAAGCTTCACTGAGGTAATAAAATAAATAGTTTAACTAATGAATTGTACTTATTAGATTTTTGTATTTTATATTCATATCATTGATTACATTGCATTGCACATCTTTCAAACTCAAAGCATTATTACACATTGCATAACTAATAGCGAGATGTTGATAGATGACAAATTTTCAATTTTAATATAGTTAAATTTGAAAAAATGCCTCAAAGAAATATGCTCTCATGGAATTCCATGAGAAGCAGATGCATAGACAAGGACATCACCATGAGACCACTTTTCTTTGAGGCATCTTTTCAAATAGTTCACTGCCTTGTCTATGCTACCACATTTTCCATACATGTCTACCAAAGCTTGTTGATCCCTTTCACACTATTCTTCAACAAATTCTCTCTAATAATCTCATCCAATTACCACCAATTAGACCCCAATACATGACACCAGAGAGGGGCATCAGCCTATGACATCTTATATAGCATATGATTGACTCGAACATCATCTAGGTTTTAGGTATTAATTATGGGGGCAAAAAGTCACCCCTAACCAAAATCTTCAAGTCTACACTAACCCTTTCCCCTACAAACTTATGTCAATCCTATTGGCTCAATTTCTTCCATCCCTACATCCATAAGAAAGAGCTATAGTATATCACCAAGAGAGCAAAATCTTCATTGTGATTATGTGTATTATTTGTCTAGTTGTATCATAGTAATTCATTGTTGATAGTGAATATCATAGTGTGCTTTATTGTGTGTACTTCAATGTTTAGGTGAACATGTGTGTATGTTAGGAACCATGACTTGCATCACTATTCTAGTTTCATAATTGAATAATGTTGTTTTATTTTTAGATGATGCAGGCTGTAGAGACACCTCCCGAAGTTCATAGGGAAATGGAGCATGGTGTGTCCACTACGATTCATAGCTCCATGCCATTAACGGAGGTATGAGGCAGATTAGTAAATTTCAATTTACATTCATTGTTATAGTTGTTTATTTTTGAAAATCAAATGATTATTGATTTGAAGTTTAATTTCTATCTAGATGGTTTATATATGACATGACATCACCACAACCTAATCCTGCTACTAAGGCAAATGAGGAGGTAGATTATATGGTAGCGGTAAGTGATTATTTTGTTAAATGTTTCATTTTTTATAACATGTAATTTCTATGTATTAATCTCTATACTTTTTATTGTAACAACTATAGATCCATGAAGAACTAAATAGGAGCAGCCCTTGGGTTTGTAGTAGACCACCTTCATACACGTCTCCATCCTCCTGAAGATCAAAGGCTGCTCGTGATCTGCTCTGGGGTCCTTTGTTGTATGCCTATATGGGATTTGTGGATATATATTATGTATTGCATATAGGATACATTGTATGGCTATATGGCTATTTTGTATATATGTTATACTTATATTGATAGATATTGATGTATGCCTATATGGATATTTGGTTAATACAAATCTTTTTTATTGATGGTGTCCATATTTGCATTATAAATCCACATTTCAATGGATATTTGTAGATGGTTATTTCAAATATTTAAAGTCCAATTGTATTACATAGGATGTTTGGTTATCCAATAAGCCAACTATTATTATTCAAGTATCACCTAAACCTCATTTTGGAACTAAAAGATAAAAGTTGTATTTAAAATAAAAATGAATCATCATGTTGAATAGAAAATATTCATATTCTTTATGAGTTGCTTAATTGAAAATATTCGAATGAGTATGCTGATCCATATTCTTTATGAGTTGCTCAATTGAAAATATTCAAATGAGTATGTCGATCCATATTCTTTATGAGTTGCTCAATTGAAAATATTTCTTAATTTCTTGTTATTATACCATATTGGGATGCAAAGAGTATGTTTGTTGTTTTGAATAAGATAGTCAAAATCATATGCTTATGAGCACCTGGTGACCATTGTGGTTATTAAATGTAATTCCTCTTGCATATAAGGTGAGGTTATGAGAGTACATTGTGTCTTACCTAATTTTAGTATGCAACCTAACATTGGAGCTATAGGCTTCCATAAGTCATCAACAATCAAGGCTCAAGGTTGTTTGTCATTGATGTCAAGGTTGATGCCATGATGTTGATAAGGTGATAAAATGATTCAAGGTAGGTGATGGTCATGAGGTGCATGATGTTGTGAATATGTTTTTCATGATAAGGTCTCTTAGTTCATGTTGATGTTGCACAAGACAAACATGGTTCATATGATCCAAGGTTCATGTTCATGGTGGATATGGTTTTGTTCATGCAAGGTTTTGTTGTGAATATGGTTTTCATGATAAGGTCTATCTTTGAAGGTTGATATGATGCAAGGTTCAAGTTCATGGTGGATGTGGTTTTGTTCATGCAATAAGAAGTCAGAGAAGACACAAGCTTTCATAATCATAATTCAATGTCATCATCAAAGAGATTTATATTTATCAAGGGGAGCCATGAGTTTGATTCAAATGTGAAGTTGTTCATGTCTTAGAAACCTAAGCCTATGATAAGTGTCATACTCTAATGTCTTTCTTTTGATGTCCCTGATGTCTCTAAAATGTCTTAGATATTTCTTGATGAAAGTTAGAATGTTTAAGTCTTTCTTATTGATAGTTAAATTTTGCATATTGGGCATTAAACCCTAAAAAGAATCTACTTTTCTTAAGACTTTAAAACCCTCAATTGCCTATTGTGTGTAAAATGCCCTTTTATTTTAATTTAATATTGACTTATAATCACATGTTACTATCACTTAAGTCAACCTACTAAAGGGTCTTTAAGTCATTAGTTCACCAGCCCTTCAACATAACTCAACTGGCCTCTCTAGTAAACCCTCATAAGCTTGAGCACCAAATCATAATCGAAGGTCATATTTAATTTATATGAGGGCAGGAAAAAGGATTGGAAGGTTAGTATTTAAAAGGAATTTGGATTACAAATAGTTATCTCTATGTGGTTGAATTTGATGGGCATGCCTTTATAAAAGGCTAAAAGACAACTTTATGCAGGATATCATGGTATTTGTAGTGTTTGAAGATTGAAGACTAGTTAATGTTTGTAGCTCAGACTGTTTTGGCATGTTTGGGAGTAAATCAGGACCATGCCTATCCTAAACGTACCCATCCACACATGTTGGAACTGTCAGTTTGGCCGCATGAGAAGAATACCAAAAGTTACACCCCTTTGCAACTTTACATTGCCTCCTTTTGATGATTTTTGGGGTAGCAAAAAACCTTTCACCACAAGTAAACACCTTAGAGATATAAAAAATTGAGAGAGGTTATTATAGAGGGGCCCTACATGATCACGTTGCCTTAGATGAAATGTCTCTAAGTGACACAGTTTCTGAGTAAAGGCTCGTCAAAGATTGCTACTTTTTTAAACTTTGGACTCTTTAGGGATATCATCGGTACAACGTAGCTCAGACTATTTTGGCACATTTGGGTGCAAAACAAGAGCATGCCTAGCCTAAACGTACCCATCCAGATGTGTTAGAACTATTAGTTTGGCCACATGAGGAGAAGAACGAAAGTTACACCCCTTTTCAACTTTATAATGCCTCCCTCAAAGATATAAAAACTTGAAAGAGGTTATTGTAAAGGGATGCTACATGATCGCGTTGCCTCAAATGGAATGTCTCTAAGTGACATGGTTTTCAAGTAACATCTCATCAAAGATTGTTGCATTTTTACACTTTAGAATCTTTAGGGATATCATTAGTACAATGTAGCTCAGATTGTTTCGGCATGTTTGGGTGAAAAAAAAGACCATGCCTAGCCTAAATGTACCCATCTGGATGTGTTGGAATAGTCAATTTGGTAGCATCAGGAGCAGCACGAAAGTTAAACCCCTTTGCAACTTTACACTACCTCCTTTTGACGATTTTTGGGGTAGCAGAAAACTTTTCACCATAGGAAAATACCTCAAAGATATAAAAAACTGAGAGAGGTTATGATAGAGGGACCCTACATGATCACGTTGCCTTAGACAGAATGTCTCTAAGTGACACAATTTTCAAGTAACATCTCGTCAAAGATTGCTACCTTTTTGGACTTTGGACTCTTCAAAGATATCATCGGTACAATGTAGCTCATACTATTTTGGCATGTTTGGGTGAAAAAAAGGACCATTCCTAGCCTAAACGTACCCATCCAAATACATTGGAATAGGTTAGTTGGTTGCATCAGGAGTAGGATGAAAGTTACACCCCTTTACAACTTTACACTGCCTCCTGACGATTTTTGGAGCAGCAGAAAACCTTTCACCAGGTGCAAATGCCTCAAATATATAAAAAACTAAGAGAGGTTATTGTAGAGGGACCCTATATGATTGCATTTCCTTAGATGGAATGTCTCTAAGTGACATGGTTTCTAAGTAACATATCGTCAAAGATTTTAACCTTTTTTTACAATTTGGACTCTTCAGGGATATCGTCAGTACAATGTAGCTAGAACTATTTCATCATGTTTGGGTGAAAAATAGGACCATGCCTAGCCTAAACGTACCCATTCAAATGTGTTGGAATGCTTAGTTTGGTTGCATCAGGAGAAGGATGAAAGTTACATCCCTTCGCAACTTTACACTACCTCCTTTTGACAATTTTTGGGGTAGCAAAAAACCTTTCATCATGGGAAAATACCTTAGAGATATAAAAAATTGAGAGAGGTTATTGTAGAGGAACCCTATTTGATCACGTTTCCTTAGATAGAATGTTTCTAAGTGACACAGTTTTGGAGTAACATCTTGTCAAAGATTTCTGCCTTTTTGCACTTTGGACTCTTCAGGGATATCGTTGGTACAATGTAGTTCAGACTGTTTCGACATGTTTAGGTGAAAAATAGGAATGTACCTAACCTAAACATACCCATATGGACACATTGGAATAGTTAGTTTGGTCGCATCAGGAGCAAGATGAAATTTTCACCCCTTTGAAACTTTACACTAACTCCTTTTGACAATTTTTAGGGTAGCAGAAAACCTTTCACCATGGGAAAATGCATCATAGATATAAAAAAATGAGAGGTTATTGTATAGGAACCCTATGTGATCACGTTGTATCAGATGAAATGCTTCTAAGTTACATGGTTTCTAAGCAACATCTTGTCAAAAATTGATGCCTTTCTACACTTTGGACTCTTCAGGGATATCGTCGGTACAATGTAGCTCAAACTGTTTCGGCATGTTTAGGTGAAAAATAAGACCATGCCTAGCTTAAACATATCCATCCAAATGCATTGGAATAGTCAGTTTGGTCACATTAGGAGCAAGACACCAAAATGTCCTGAAATAGCCAAACATTAACACTCTTATGTGGGTACCTTCTAAGCCATCTTCTAGTAACAACCACTAAGCTTGTAGGGTATTCGATGTTTTCTCTATTTGTAACTGGGGCCTCCAATTTCTTTTTGGCCTCAACACAATGACACAAGTGATAATTTGTTCCCTCTTTGTTATCTTCATCTGCAATAACTACATATACATTCCCTACATTGATATGTGTAGCAAATTAGATCAAATTAGTCAACATTACAAAAAACACTACAAAGTAAGATAACATTAGGAATTTCAAAAACTATGCAAATAGATATATTACTTGGTTGAACTAGATCTGATATGTGGTCAAAGTCAACTGATGATTCCATCTATGTTAGTTCTAGTGTTGTCAAGGGTTGATATGTGTCAAGTGGGCTAAGATAACTTAACTGCCATTCGTCAACCCACTCCTTTGACTTGCACTCATCTGAGGATTGAATTGTATAGGAAGAACAAAAGCATGACATCTTTCACATATGGATACTCTATGAACCTATAATTGAGCTTCTGAAAGAGTGCATCTCACTTGATCCTATCAGTGTAGAATAGTCCTCATATGGTACAATGTTAGTATCATCTATCAACCAAAAAAATCTATGAATTGAAGACGTACCTTCATTACCTGGACCTATGGAAGAATTACACCACTCAACGATCGATTTTGCATATGTCAACTTTGCATTGTCTTTATACTTTAACTCTTCTCGTCCTATGGCTCTTTTGATACATGCTCATGCACCATCATGCTCTCCCTTTCCATGCCCAGCCTCACAAAAGTTCTACATATGCTAAACACCTATAAAATTATGCTTCCTACTTAGACAATAGAAACTTTGCAAGTTCTTGAATTGTGACACACAGTTATCTGATCATATGATAGGCTGACTGAATGACGTGCCCCTTCTAGTCAAATCATTGTTGAATACCTAAAAGCAACCTTGTACGAACTCCGTAGAATGCATGTGATCATCACTGATATAGAAATGATACTCCCTTATGATCTTTTTGTCATCCTATGTACTATCATTCGCATGAATGAATGCAATGTGCACAAATATAGAAACCTGTGTGTAGTTGTAATATTGTGATTGCACCTCACGCTATGGCTATAGACTATAGTACTCTGCAAAGTCGACGTCTAAAACAATGCTACCATCAAGAAATGTGTCCTTGCATAACTTAAATTGCAAGTCCAACCATCGAGCTCTATGGGCATGTCTTGCATACTCATACACTATGCTATCACGAAATATAGGCATAAACTGACACACTGGAATCTTCTCAATAACCAATTCACACATCTTTGCTTCTTTACCATCTTTTGTATTGTATGCCACTTTTTTATACTTGCCAAACTCTACTAGTTCATTTCCAACTGCATGCATTCTTTCCATATGTTCACATATTGGCATATGTTGTAAGCTACCACAATGTTGACATGTGCCATCCAAGCATAATTTCTTGTAGAATATTTGACCTTCCTCTCTTTCACATAAAATTCTTGATATGAAGTCTTTTGAAGATGTTGGTGGATCACGTATGCCACAACCCTGCAAAACATTGTTAGTATGTAAATCTAAACATATAGACCAAGAAACATAAAAAATGGTTAGAAAATTCAATATGTAATCTATAACAAGAAGTAGTGCATGTGTGATTTATCTTGACATAGAAAAATTTTAGCATTTTAAAATATCTTTGACAAATTTTAATTTGAGGATACTTCTCTAGAAATTTACAAACTCTGTTTGAGTCATATCCAAAAAATGCTTTGGATGTGGCTCATAGTTCTGACTACCAATTCTCCTTCTTACCACATCCCTTTGATTCAGAGATACCCTTGTGCAATTCTTCCAAAAGTCTTGAATTGGTGATCTCAATGCTTCAATAATTGGTTTATCTTTTCGTGGTAGTCTACCTAAGAATGCCCATAATTCATTAGCATTAGTGTCCTTAATTCTTTGGCATCTTGCAATGGCTCTTGATAAAGTTTTCTTGTTAATTCCCAATGCTTGACTCATCTTTCTAATGAGACAAGCTTTCCTTGTTTGACTACTTATTACAGTCAATGTAATGACATGCTGTGTTGCATTACTATCTTTTGTGCATGAGGTGTTACTCACACTCTCATACACACTTATTAGATTCTTGACAATAGATTTTTCACTTGACGCCTATGATGTTCTCAACCCAAGAATCTTCATGATGGACCTATACTTTATACTTCACATCATTTCCATAAATAGTCGACATCTTGTGGTCTCTTTTAACTTTTCAAAGAACAATCTCCAAATCTTTTGAGCATATCTTCTACAAGTGCATTTTGGAATCTTACCTTCCATTGGATGCAAAATATTCTCATCAATATCAATCAAATACTTTGGCTTTCTATGCAAAATTCTAGGTGTTTTTAAGTTAGGTAAATTCATCTCAACATTAGGAATTTTATCAATATTTAAATGAGATGAGATAGATGGCATACCTTTGATCGAAGATGGAATATATGACATACCTTGAGGTTGAGGTGGGAATGATGGCGTACCTCCTTCATCACATGTGAGTGATGATGTATCTCAACTTGAGATGTGGTAGATAGTGTCCCTACATGTTGACTTGTGGTAGAGGACGTGTCTCCAACAATGGTATTCAAATCTCTCATAGCGCAAATTTTTTACATTTATTTTCTTTGTGCCACTAATACCATATCTCTTTGTGATTGTTGTGGTTCCTCTTCAATTGGCATGTCTTCATTTATCATGTCCAATTTCCTCTTCTCATGAAGTTCCCTCATAGCTGCTACTTTCTTTACATTCTTAGCTTCTATCTCTTCTTATGTTGGTTTAATTCTTGATCATTTCCTTGGCATGACAGAGAATTTATCTGTAGCATGATAGAGAGACTAATATTAATTCCTAAGAAATGAATCCATAAAAATAACTAAAATATATGTCATTCAACCCTTCATAGTAAAGGTACATACAATCATCATGTAGAAGAGTAAATGTCACTCAACCAAAATAGGTACAAAGCACACAAAGCATTATTGCACAATGTTGGTGCAGCCATACAAAGCATTGTGGTACAAAGTTCACTTCATTCCTAGATCAAGATAAGGTCAAAGGAGAGTCACCTATTGAGGCTACAAGTGAAGAGTACATGGGACTTCATGTTGACTACTTGTTGATAACCATCTAGTCATGAAAGGATATCTAATTGAGATCATGGGAGACATCACACTAGGGCATGGTTTGGATTAGTGTAGAGGGTGAAGAAGGGATATCAAGAGATACTTATTAAAGTCAAGGCTCATTAATATGGAAATGCCAAACTCAAGTAGATAATCATGTGCATTTTAGAGGCAAAATATTCCAGGCTGAAAACTCATGTTTTTAGGAAATTAAGTTGCATAAGGTTAGGGTTTGTAGAGAAAATATTTGGAAGGTGTTTGTAATACTTGAAAAGGTTGAGGTATACCCGATTTGATATGTTTGGTGTCTTGGTTTGAAGATTGGAAGCCTGGAAATCAAAAAACCTATAGTGAACTATTTGCACAAGCCTAATTAGGCCTCTTGTCAAGTGGGACAGTCAATTATGGAATGATGAAGGTACTATGACATGATGAATTATATGATTCATGAAGACAATGATGGAGATCCATGGAGAAAACTAAGGAGGACAAGATAAGACACCAAATTTGTGAAGTTGTCAATGGCAACAAATTTACCACCTAGTTGTCCTTAACTAATCCATGATTGCAAATGGATGTATTTTGGCTTGTATTGACTAAAAGTGACTTATTTATGATGAATATAATGCTCAAAATTGTTAAATGTTAAATTCCTAAAATTCAATCACAATTAACATTGCAACACTACAATCTATAATTCTTAAATCACATGTCTTCTTTTGGTCAAAAGTGATGCTTTCAAGTAGGGTTTTGATGAAAGAGCATTGTTAAAGTGTGGATGATAGTTTAGGAAGGATAGGGAGACATATTATTATGTGTTGGAAGCATTGGTAAGGTGAAATAGAGCCTAAGGTATTGAGTTCCAATAAACCCACCTTGAGCATGCCTAGAATGGCCTAAATGAGGGTTTAATGATTTGGTGAATAAGGAGATGATCTAGAGGATAATTTTTTTTATTTTGGCTATTTGAGACTTGGTTGAGATCAATAAGTTTAAATTTGGAATTGAGAAGGTGTTTTGTTGGTACTAGGGCTACTAGGATTTAGGTGGCTTGTGAAGGAATAGACAACAATTGAAGAGTGTAGACTTGAGTAAGGGTTTAGAATGGTTATGTCTAAGTTCCTGAGGAGTAAGATGACCTCTAGGAACCTTGTTAGGTTTTGAAGTATTGAAGACCCTCTTTGTGCCTTTGTATAGGGAGATTGCTTGAGAGGAAAGCTTATGAAATTTGAAGAAACTATTGGTATGAGCCCATTGTTGTGAAATATGCCTCCTTTGGAATGATTTGAACCCTACCTCTGCATCACATACCTAGGACTATCATAAAAATCATTAGACTAATCTCTGTAATTTAGGGTATTGAATGGTATATAGTCAATCAAGGTAACCACCATCATGTGCTAACAAAAGATAATTAGGAAATTTTGAAATATTGTTGTGTCATGTGCATACTTGTATGATCTTGGCACCTATTCATTTGTAATTTAACTTGTTAATATGACAAGATAATAGTGGGATTGTATTTTTATTATGTTGTAAGGATTTATTCTTGTATAGTTTGACATCATGGTATGTTAAGGTCTATTTATTACACATAATTATTAAAGAGCCCAAGTGTAGAAAATATACATGGCATCATGTGAGATTTTAGGTTGCTTTCTTGATTGGGAATGTGTCTATTTTAATTAATGTTGACCTTTGAAATATCTTTTATTATGCATACCATAAACTAATTTAAAACATAGTCTATTATATAAAAACAAGATATGTATACATAGTCTTTTATTATGCATACTGGATACAAGTGATATAAACATGTACAATAAAGCATGACAAAGTAATTCAAATAGAATTAAGGAAAATGTAAAGAACATGCATGTAAAGACTTGACATACCTAAAAAATGGAGATTTAAATGGAGAGAGTACCCAATTATGTAGTGTTTTTTTCTTCTTGCATCAAACTCCTCAACAATTTGAGTTTTTCGCCACTTGCTTCCTTTTCAATGTTAAATTGATTAACACTCAAATATAATTAGTAACAACAATACTATTAACCAATCTATAATGTTAAATTCCTAAAATTCAATCACAATTAACATTGCAACACTACAAAAATTAAAACTTGAATAGATATATATCAAATCTGATGTGAAAACTATGTTATTTCCTCCTCCTCAAGTTGGAAAAGTAGAAAAGGTGGTAGAAAGATCATGCAAAGGTGGTAGAATGTGTAAAATGTGCATGTGAACTTCCCAACAACATGAAAACACTTTTCATTTTTTAGAACACGTGCATAATAAACATGAAAATAGAGCATGGGCTTGGATCACAGGGGTCCATGCCTTTTTACCATTTCTATAGCCAAAAAAAATGTCCTCACATTATAACGCACTCACATTTTGTCCTACTATAGATTGATCCATAAATATTTGTGCCTATCTCACCTTTGATAGTACCTTTGCAATATCTCACCTCTAGGTCCATTAGCTCATGTTATATCTCTCACCTCTCTACATCTCACTTATCTCTCCCCCTCACCTCTCTACCTCTCCCCTCTCTATGTCTCTTAGTCGCTCCTTGTCTACCTCTCCATCCATCCTTAGCCATCTAGGTCTCACTTAACCCTAAACTCTAAAGCCTCAACCCTCAACCGTTAAACCTTAAATCCTAAACCCTATCCCTAAACCCTCAACACTTTACCTTAAACCCTATTCCCTCAACCATAAACCCTAATCCCTCAACCCTAAACCCTATCGCTAATCCCTATACCCTCAACACTCTACTTTAACCCTAATCCCTCAACCGTCAACCCTATCCCTAAACTCTCAACCCTTAAACCTCAACCCTCAACTGTCAACGCTAAACCCTAATCCCTCAACCTTTAACCCTAATCCCTCAACCCTAAACCCTATTCCTAAACCCTCAACACTATACCTTAAACCCTAATCCCTAAACCCTAAACCCTAAAGCCTATCCCTAAACCCTAATCCCTTAACCCTCAACCCTAATCCCTCAACTCTAATCCTCTAAATCCTAAACACTAATCCCTCGATACTATACCTTAAAACCTAATCTGTTATCCCTAAACCCTCCAACCATATCCCTAATTCCTATAACCTCGACACTCTACTTTAACCCTAATCCCTCGACCCTCAACCCTATCCCTAAACCCTCAACCATCAATGTCAAACCCTAATCCCTCAACCCTTAACCCTAATCCCTCAATCCTAAACCCTATCCCTAACCCTGAACACTATACCTTAAACCCTAATCCCTCAGCCCTCAAACCTAAACCCTATCCCTAAAACCTAATCCCTCAACCCTCAACCCTAATCCCTTAAACCCTAAACCCTAATCACTCGATACTATACCTTAAATCCTAATCCCTTATCCATAAACCCTCCAACCCTATCCCTAATCCCTATACCCTCGACACTCTACTTTAACCCTAAACCCTCGACCCTCAAGCCTATCCCTAAAACCTCAACCCTCAACCCTCAACGTCAAACTCTAATCCCTCAACCCTTAACCCTAATCCCTCAACCCTTAACCCTAATCCCTCAACCCTCAACGCTATACCCTAAACCCTAATCCCTTAACCCTAAACCCTATCCCTAAACCCTATTCCTAAAGCCTCTCTCATTTTATTATATCTTTCTCCTTACCTCTGTATCTCTCACCTTTGTTTCCCCTCACCTCTCTACCTATTCGTAAACCCTAAACCATATCCATGAACCCTCTACCCTTGACATTATACGTTAAACCATAATCCCTTAATCTTCAGCTCTAAAGCCTCAACGCTCAATCCTTAAACCTTCAACCCTAAACCCTATCCCTAATGCCTCTACCCTAAACTCTATCCCTATTCCTAAACCCTCAACCCTCAACACTATACCTTAAACCCTAATCCCTTATCCCTAAACCCTAATCCCTTAACCCTCATCCCTAAACCCTCAACCCTCAATCCTTAAACCTTCAACCCTAAACCCTAGCTCTAATCCTTCTACCCTCAACACTATACTTTAACATTAATCCATCAACCCTCGACCCTATCCCTAAACCTTGAACCCTTGAACCTCAACCCTCAAGCCTCAATGTCAAACACTAATCCCTCAACCCTAAACCCTATCCCTAAACCCTCAACCCTCAAAACTATACCTTAAACCCTAATCCCTATCCCTCAACCCTTAACCCTTAAAACTTAAACCCGAAAACCTATCCCTACACCCTTAACACTCCACACTATATATTAAGCCTTAAACCCTAAACCCTCATCCCTGACCCTCAATCAGTAAACCTTCAACCCTAAACCCTATCCCTAATCCATATATCTCAACACTCTACTTTAACCCTAATCTCTCGACCCTCAACCCTATCCCTAAACCCTCAACCCTCAAACCTCCACCCTCAACCCTTAACATCAAACCCTAATCCCTCAACCCTTAACTCTAGTCCCTCAACCCTAAACCCTATCCCTAAACCCTCAACACTATACCTTAAACCCTAATCCCTTAATCCTAAACTCTAAACCCTATCCCTAAACCCTAATCCCTCAATCCTCAACCCTAATCCCTCAACCTTCAAGCCTAATCCCTCATCCCTAAACCCTAAATGCTATCCCTATTCCTAAACCCTTAATAGGCTCGATACTATACCTTAAACCATAATCCCTTATTCCTAAACCCTCTAACCCTATCCCTAATCCCTATACCCTCAACACTATACTTTAACCCTAATCCCTCGACCCCTAACCCTATCCCTAGACCCTCAACCCTTGAACCTCAACCCTCAACCCTCAATGCCAAACCCTAATCCCTCAACCCTTAACCCTAATCCCTCAACCCTAAACCCTATCCCTAAACTCTCAACACTATACTCTAAACCCTAATCCCTCAACCCTAAGGCCTCTCTCATTTTATTTTATCTTTCCCCTCACCTCTCTACCTATTCGTAAACCCTAAACCCTATCCATGAACCCTCTACCCTTGACACTATATGTTAAACCATAATCCCTTAACCCTCAGCCCTAAAGCTCAACCCTAAACCCTATCCCTAATGCCTCTACCCTAAACTCTATCCCTATTCCTAAACCCTCAACCCTCGACACTATACCTTAAACCCTAATCTCTTATCCGAAAACCCAAAACCCTATCCCTCAACCCTTAACCCTTAAAACTTAATCCCTAAAACCTATCCCTAAACCCCTAATGCTCAACACTATATCTTAAACCCCAATCCCTTAACCCTCAGCCCTAAAGCCTCAACCTTCAATTGTTAAAGCTTCAAGCCTAAACCCTATCCCTAATCCCTCTAACCTCGACACTCTACTTTAACCCTAATCCCTTGACCATCAACCCTATCCCTAAACCAAATCTACTTTAGATTTAATATTCTACTATTTTATACTCTACTATTAAAGCCTAGCATTCACACAAATGCAAATTTTCATATTACAGAAGACTACATTATATTAGAATATTAGAGATCCCTCAAAAAAATGTAATAACAAAACTATTTTTCCTTATGTTAGCTTACAATTAAACCCATTCTTTTTGACACACTTCTCTTAATAAAGTAAGAGGAATAAGAATACAAGGTAGAGAATTTGATCTTACTAGTATGCATGGTCGATTTACATGCCGTGACTTCATTTTCATTGAATAAAAAGGTTTATCTAATTTGAAAGGTAGGGCAAAGTTCACTATCATGTGCTTTTCTAGATGATAGGGTCCACAATGTCCAGGGTTCTTCAAAGAAAGGAATGTAATAGAATGAAGTTTTTGTTATACCAATCCTCCTAGTAAAGATACAATTCAAATGCCTGCTTTGAAAGTTGAAATAAAATAAATTAGACTTACAATTTTGATTTTCTTCCATTTCTTCAACAACATCATTATTTTCTTCATCATAAACCAATTCAATCAGCAACTTGTTGCCCGTTGGTTGACTTGAACTGTATCCTCTATTAGAAGGGCATTTTTTATGTGTATCAATGTTGGTATTCATAAGCTAAAGAGCATAGATATTTTTCGCACACCCTATTATTTGAAATATATTAACCTTAAAATATGACTTGGATATGTACTTGAACACAATGAAATCTCCAATCTCTAGCCCATAATGATTCACAAAATTTTACCAACCTTGCCTAAATTTTAGTTTATTTATGGTACCCCCTAATTGTACATCTCACTTCTGCCCACTTGGACCTTGCAACACCGTATGTTTATCTATGTTGTCTATAAACTATAAAACAAATGCGGGAGGAATACACTTCCATAAACACATTACACAATTAGATTTTACAAGTTCTTAACAGTGTATAGGAAAGAAAAGAATGAAAAATAATGTATAGAGTTACCAATTTTTGTGTAAAGTCTCCAAGCATAATTTTAAAGGAGGCATACCATTAAACCAATTCATTCAACAACTTGCTGCCCATTGGTTGACTTGAATTGCATACTCTATTAGAAGAAGGACATCTTTTATCTGTATCAATGTTGGTATTCATAAGCTGAAGAGCATTGATATTTTTCACACACCCTATTCTTTGAAATATCTTAACCTTAAAATATGACTTGGATATGTACTTGAACACAATAAAATATCTAATCTCCATCCCATGATGATTCACAAAATTTTCTCAATGCTACCTAAATTCCAGATTATTTATGGTACCCCCTAATTGCACATCCTATTCCTACCCACCTGGGCCTTGCAACACCATATGTTTGTCTATGTTGTCTATAAACTATGAAACAAATGCAAGAGGAATGTGCTGCCATAAACACATTACACAATTAGATTTTACAAGTTCTTAACATTGTATAGGAAATAAAAGAATGAAAAATAATGTATAGAGTTACCATTTTTTGTGTAAAGTCTCCAAGCATAACTTTGAAGAAGGAGGCATGCCCATTAAACCAATTCATTCAACAACTTGTTGCCCATTGGTTGACTTGAACTGCATACTCTGTTAGAAGAAGGGCATCTTTTATATGTATCAATGTTGGTATTCATAAGATAAAGAGCATTGATTTTTTTCAAACACCCTATTTTTGAAATATCTTAACCTTAAAATATGACTTGGATATGTACTTGAACACGGCAAAATCTACAATCTCTAGCCCATGATGATTCATAATATTTTCCCAACCCTGCCTAAATTCTTGTATATTTATGGTACCCCTTAATTGTACATCCATAAACTCTAAACATAAATCCCTTAACCCTAAACCCTAAACCCTAATCCCTAAACCCTAAACCCTAATCCCTAATTATAATTTATGGTACCCTAATCCCTAAACCCTAAACACTAATCCCTTAACCCTAAACCATAAACCCTATCCCTAAATCGCAACCTTCAACACTTAAACCTTAAATCCTAAATCCTAACCCTAATGACTCCACCCTAAACGCTGTCCCTATTCCTAAACCCTCAACCCTCGACACTATACCTTAAACCTTAATCCATATCCCTCAACCCTTAACCCTTAAAACTTGAACCCTAAAACCTATCACTACACCCTCGACACTTGACACTATATCTTAAACCCTACTCCCTTAACCATCATCCCTAAAGCCTCAACCCTAAATTCTTACACCTTCAACCCTAAACCCTATCACTAATCCCTCTACCCTTGACACTCTATTCTAACCCTAATCCCTTGACCATCAACCCTATCCCTAAACCATCAACCCTCAACCCTCAATCTTTAACTCTCAACATTAAACCCTAATATGTGAACCCTAAACCCAAATTGCTCAACCATAAACCCTATCCCTAAACCCTCAACCCTCAACACCATACCTTAAACCCTAATCCCTATCCCTCAACCCTTAACCCTTTAAACTTAAACCTATCCCTACACCCTCAACACTTGACACTATATCTTAAGCCTTAAACCTTTAAACCTAAACCTTATCTCTAAGCCCTCTACCCTTGACACTCTAACCCTAATCCCTTGACCATCAACACTATCCCTAAACCCTCAACCCTCAACCCTCAACTCTCAACATTAAACCCTAGTCCATCAACCCTAAACACTGATCCCTCAACCCTCAACCCTATCCCTAAACCCTAAACCCTCAATACTATACCTTAAACCCTAATCCATCAACCCTAAAACCTAATCCCTTTGCCCTCAACCCTAAACCCTATCACTATACCCTCAACCCTTGACACTATACCTTAAACCCTAATCCCTCAACACTCAACCCTAATCCCTCAACCCTCAACTCTAATCCCTCATCCCTAAATGTTAAATGTTATCCCTATTCCTAAACCCTCAACCCTCAACACTATACCTTAAACCCTAATCCCTTATCCCTAAACCTAAACCCTATCCCTCAACCCTCCACCCTTAAAACTTAAACCCTAAAGCCTATCCATAAACCCTCAATGCTCAACACTATATCTTAAACTCCAATCCCTTAACCCTCAGCCCTAAAGCCTCAACCCTTAATCGTTAAACCTTCAACCCTTAACCCTATCCATAATCCCTCTAGCCTCGACACTCTAACCCTAATCCCTTGACCATCAACCCTATCCCTAAATCCTCAACCCTCAACTCTGAACATTAAATTCTAATCTGTCAACCCTAAACCCTAATCCTTCAACCCTAAATCCTATTCCTAAACCCTTAGCCCTCAACATTGTTCCTTAAACCCTAATCCATCAACCTTAAACCCTAATCCCTCAACTCTAAACCCTATCCCTAAACCCTCAACCCTCAACACTATTCCTTAAACCCTAATCCCTCAACCCTAAACCCTAAACCCTATCGCTAAACACTTAACCCTTAGCACTATACCTTAAACCTTAAGCTGTCAACCCTCAACCCTAATCCCTCATCCCTTCACCCTAAATGCTATTCCTATTCCTAAACCCTCAACCCAAGACACTATACCTTAAACCCTAATCACTTACCCCTAAACCTTAAACCCTATCCCTTAACCCTTAAACATTAAACCTTAAACCCTAAAACCTATCCCTAAACCCTCAACATATACTTAAGCCCTAATCCCTCAATCATCAACCCTATACCTTAAACCCTGAAGCCTATACCCACAAAGCCTCATCCCTAGACCATATAACCTCACCTTTATATCCTAAACCTTGAATATTAGGCCTCAACCCTATATTTAAATTAAACCTAAACCATACATGCTCTCAACCCAAGTCACCCTATGCCTTATATACCCTCAATCCATATCGTAAACCCTAAACCCAATATCTTAAACCCTATTCCCCATGCCTTACACACTTAATATTATACAATCAATAACATGAATATTAACCCTAACCCTCAACTGTCTAATCTCTACCCTCTTCCCTCTACCTATTACTTAAGCCTTAATCCCTCAACCCTCAACCCTCAAAACTATATAGGCCCAGGCCCTTATATACCCTAAACCAAAAACACTTACATACATACATACATACATGCATGCATACAAACATACATACATACATACAAAGATGCATACATACATGTACATACATACAAGCATGCATACATGTACATACATACATACCTACAAGAATACATATATACATCCATGAAACATACTTATGAAACTTGAACATAAGTCATTCAAAGGAAGACATAACGTGAGCATGTTATAACATGCTCGTCTTATGTTAAACTGGCAAAACACTGACAAACATGCAAAAAATGAAAAAAAGCACAATATAACATGAGCACATTATAATGCACTAGCATTATATTGTGCTTTGGGAATCCCAAGTCTATGGCTTGGGATTTGCTTTGGATTTCCAATCGAAAGGCTTGGAGTGCCTTCTCAAAATCCACATACATGTTTTTGCAAATTCTATAAGATTTCACATAGTTTTGTTCATGCTAACCCTCAAATTTGCACGTGTTTCAAGGTTGAACAAATCAAACATGGGTAATGTTAGGCTTTCTCTTAGCTATTTAATGATGTAATTTTTTTCACATTTTGACAATGTTAAGCCTTTCATCTTTAATTTCTTTTGTTTGTGTGTCCGTTTTTGGGCAAAAACCAATGTTTGGCCTTTTTTTCATTGTAAATTAACCATTCATTGAAATTTCAAAAAAATTACATATTTAGAAACTAGACTCCATTCTACACATATAAAAAAAAATGATTTTCAATTAGTTTTCAAAATTTATAGGGGTAGCACAACCAAAATTCTATTTTTTAGGGTGTGTCCACTTTGAAAATTAGTAAAAAATCAAATATTCATAAAAAAAAATTTCAAAAAAATCGGGCATAAACTACATGCTGTTAGCTAATTTTTCACTAAAGTGATTTTAAAAATACAAAAAAAAGGTTAACCTTTTGAGGGAGCCACAAAGCATGCTATGCTATGTTTTTTTGATAGAAACACCACCAATTTTTGTGGCTCACTCTTTTGAACCCCTTAATCTATATGATTTTTTTAAAAAAATTGTATTTTAGAAAGTAGACTTGGAGCACTATGAACATTGTTTTTGTTGCATCTCCAAATTTTGAGTGTAACTATGCTCAATTTCTCATCCAAGGCTAGCATTTCCTAATTTCAAAAAAAAAAGTGGCCACTTAAGACCCCTTTTGGCCAACCATCTTCTTGCACTTACCCTACAAATAAGGAAGATAGCACCAAAGCACAACATGGCATCAAAATATCTCAAAATGGCATGTTTTTAGGACATGGTGCCAAAAAATGTTTTACCCATTTTACCTTAGTTGCATAGTAAGATGGTGTCGTTCTGTGTTTGGATGATGCCAAAATGGAATAGTCTCCTAAAACCTACTAAAAAACTCATTTGTCTTGAATGTATCAAATCAAACAAGGTTAGAAAACTCCCTTCCCTATCAAGAAACACTTAAAAGACTAGGTTAGAGGTGAAAGACAAGTTACTATAAAGTAAAACATGCTAGGGTTAAACAAAAAACCATTCCATGCATTCCTAGCCAAATTTTAGCATTATAACCCCGTGTACCTATGTCTTTTTGATAAAAAATAGAGGGAAAAAGACACCAAAACTTGCTAAAAACCTCTAAAAACACCTAAATTGTTTTTCTAAGGTTTAAATGTTAGCATACAGTCATCCAAATATGGCACCAAAATAGTGTATTATGGTGCCAAAAATCAAGAAGATGGTGCCAAACCATGGAAATATGGCGTTAAACCGAGAGGTTTTGATGCCAAAATTATGTAAAATTGTTTCCTTGAAAAAATTCAAACTAACAAGGGTTAAATAGGGACCATGGGGTCCCATCAGGCATGCCAAATGAAGACGAGAAATCTCAAAGGTAGATAAAACAACAAAATGCAATAAAACACAATGTTTATACCTTGAGATCTTCCTTCTCCTTGATAAGGTCAAGAGCTTAGTACACACAAGCTCTAGCTTCACCCATGGCTATGTGTTTCAAATGTGAAATGCTCTCAATACAAATGCAAATCAACATAACCTAGCTAAGGATAGAGAGGATGAGAGAAATTTGGGCATAATAACTCTACTAAAAAATTAGATGTCAAAATGGCTTGTGGAGGCTTGTATTTATATGCAAATTGGAGGGGATTCTGATACAACGGTGGAGATTCATTAGTGAGATCAATGGATGAGATTGATTGTGAGATGGAGGACTAGGATTTGATCAACAAATTTAGAGGTTGGAGAATAAAAATGAATCTTTTATTCATTTTGAGGAGGCCTTAGCATTAAATGTGATTAAGATGGATGAGGAAATTTAAAATTAATTACCTTGGGATGAGTTGGAATTAAAAATTCCATTTTATGTGGGGTTGTGCAAGTCATGTGACACATGCACATTTTTGGGGCCTTACATTTATAGGCTAAAAAAGAGGAAGACATTTTTGCACAAAAATGGTAAAGGTGAGTTGGAGTGTTTATGAATATTTTGTAATTTTTAATTTGTGGGTGTGGGAGAAGGTGTTTAATCATGCTTTGACGAAGTTAATCAAGGTGATTAACTTAGTTAATGTGGTTGGAAAACTTTAGTGGATGAGGTAATCAGGGTTTAGGATTAATTAAATAATGATTTATTTAAGTCATTTAGGTCTAGGGGTCATGTAGGCTAGGGTGGCTAATTAAATAATAGGTGTTTAATCAACTGGGTTAGGGGTAGGATAATTAGTAGGCTTGATTAATTAGATAAACATGATTTATGTAATTAATTAGGTTTAGGGAAGTGGAGAATTTAATCAAATAAATGTATGCCATATTTATTTAATTAATTAGAAAATTGTTAGAAGGTGTGACCATTGAATTAATTAAATTAATTCAATTTTAGGGATTAAATGATGAAGAAAAACTAAATGATTAGGTTTTGGGTGAGATAATTAATTAAATAAAAATTAATTAATTAATCAGACGAGAAATTAGTGATATGGGTGATGTCGAAGGGTAGTTAGACAATTAAGACATTTTTAGGTGTCTATAATTAGATCAGAATAAAAGGAGGTGGGATGATAAATTGAAGTATACTCTATGCGATGACAAGATAACCTTCAAAAGATCTATTGGAAGGAGCCCATTTGAGCTAGTGTATGGAGCAAAGGTGAAAATATTGATCAACATGGAGTTACTAGTGTACCAACTACGACATGATATAGAAGAGGACCAGTTTGATGCAATACCTAGAGGATGTTGCATTTGACTGAATTAGAAGAATAGAGGAGAGATGCACATGATAAGATGCTGAATCACAATCATAAAATGAAGCTCTTGTTTGGTAAGAATATTGTATCAAGAGACTTCTAGGTTGGTGACTTGGTACTTCTTTGGGATGCCAAATCTAAAGATAAGGGGAAACATGGTAAATTTGTCCCATTATGGCTTGGGCCATATGAGGTAGCTAAGAAGTTGGAGCTAAATGTTTACTATTTGGTGACTCTAGAAGGAGTGCTTCTGGAGCTTCCCATTCATGGACAACATCTAAAGCATTATTTTTCATAGGTAACATTTCCCCTAATTTTGAATATAGTCACTAGTATTTTGTGCTCTAATGTTTATGACTATATTTTGCCTTGTATATAAGCCTTGCTATAAATATGAGTGTGTTTTTCCCCTTTCATGTTTTTGTGTGTTTTGTGCCTTTTTGGTCTACTAGGAGATCTAAATCCTCTCTATGACACTACTTGTCACACATCCCCAACCAAAGCCACTGTTGGGACCTACAAAAATTTTGTTCTCAAATATGCCTTATTTTGCCCCAAAAATCCAAAATCCCCATTTTACGCCTTTACCATTGAAAACCCCTTGTTGAAATATAATCAGACATATTTTTTAGGGGTCTTTACTCTAAAAAAAAACCTTACTATCAGTCCCTTAAGTCTTTCCCCCTTTTACCTTAGAAATTTTTTCATTTTCTACCTTTGGTTGGCAAATCGGCGAATGTCTTAACTAGTGAACTAGTTCAGAAGTTCTCATGTTTGCCAATTCACCGATAAGGCAACAACAAGGTAGAAGGACATAATGAAAGGCTGCAACAAGTGATGAAGGGCAAGGTAAAGGTCTTCGTTAGTATTGTGTTTTGGTTAAAAAGCCCGATGGATCACCGATAGAAGGTTTGACTAATGAAGAAATCACCAACAAAGAAGGAAAAGACAAGAGATATGGAAAATTAGGAAGTTTTGGTGTGGGCCATGTTTTCTAATAAGGTAGATAAATGGTGCAACAAGTGTGAAAATGGCTAAGGAAAGAAAGGCATTGTCAAAGAGTCGGCAAAGTCTCAAACTTTTGAAAAGTTTGTGTATTTCATATTTTGTCGATAAGGCAATAAGATAGAGCTAAAAGGAGAAAAAAGAAAAGGCGGGCCAACTTTGGAAAAGTACAAAATGGCTGACAAAGAGGAAAAGTGGCAGACTTGAAGAAAGTTTGGGAATGTTGACTTTTGGCAATAAAAGGCAACAAGGCCCTTGGTTCAGTAAATGATATTTTTGCTAATAATGTAAAAGAATGAAGAAATGGCACTAAGGGCCTGGTTCAAAAAGATGCAAATTTATTGATAGAAGGAAAAAGTGACTAAGGAAAGAGTTATCAAAAAACTAGGAGAAAGACAAACTAAAGAAATAATTCACAAATTTGTGTTAGAATCTGAAAAGATTAATAACCCAGAAAACTAGCGCAAACGAATAGATATCTAAACTATGAATGCAAATGATGCAAAATCAAAATAGCAACATAGAGTCAGTCTCCAAGAGAGTAATACAAATGCTAGAAGCAAAATAGCATTAAGAGGATGCAAAAGAAAAAGATACAAAATACAAGCCAGGTAGCATGCTTATATAGACTAGGAAGAGGGAGGAGGTGGCAACACCGACCAATGAGCAGCAACCATCTATCGGACTAAAGATAGCAAAGTATCTTCCCAAGACAGCTAATGGATGCTCACATGTAGGAAGGTGACACCTCACAACCACTCACCTAATAAGACATGCTTTATTAACCTAAGCGAGATTAATAGAAGTGTAGAAAAAACCTAGGTAAATAGGGAAAAATAAATAACCCAACAAGGAAATAAAAACCTACACTAACACCCCCCCATAAGCAAAGCTTAGGTGGATGTAGAAATGGATCCCAACAAATCAAGCCTGATGAGGTACCCATGTACATAAAATTCCCCCCAAAGAGAGAAAAGAGACCCCCCAAAAGTAGAGAGACTCAAGACTTTGAGTGAGAAGAAGAAGCCCCCCAGAAGATGAAGCACCCCGCACCCCTAGCAAAGCTTACAAATGAAGGAACTTGCTCTCAGTGAAGGGTTTGGTGAAGATATCAGCAACCTGCTCGGAAGTCAAACAGTAGCGAAAGTCGATGACATGGCCATGGATGAGCTCCCGAATGTAGTGCATGTGGACCTCTATGTGTTTGGTCCGCTGATGATGGACTAGATTCCGTGAGATTTGAATGGCACTCTGGTTGTCACAAAATATGACGAATGGCCATTTGATCTATATACCAAACTTAGTGAGAAGATTCTAAAGCCAAATGGCCTCAGTGGTGGCATTCATAGCCCCCTGATACTCAGCCTCAGTAGATGATAGAGCAATAGCAAACTGCTTCTTGCTCAACCAGCAAATAGGACATGAACCAAGTGTGAAGTTGTAACTTGAAGTAGACTTGCGATCCTGAGAATCACCCACCCAATCTGAATCTGTGTAGCCCACCAAGTACAGCTCAATACCTGCTACATAGTGAATCCCAAAACTATGAGAACCCTGAATGTAGTGAAGGATCCACTTGGCTACTTTCCAGTGGAACTCATGAGGCTCCTGCATGAATTGAGAGACCATGCCTACAGCATATGAAATGTTGGGTCTCATATGAGTCAGATAAATGAGACTCCCAACAAGCTGTCGGTACAAAGTGCCATCAACAAGTGGAGAAGAACACTGAGCCTCAAGTTTGACTCCAGAAAGAAAGGGAGTCGAAGCAGGCTTATAGTAAGCCATATGAAACCTCGAGAGAAAATCTAGAGCATACTTGGACTATGTGATAGTGATCCTAGAAGAAGACTAAAAGATCTCAATCCTAAGAAAATAATGCAACAAGCCCAAGTCAGTCATCAAAAACCTATCATGAAGGGCAGTTTTGATAGCCCCAATGGTGGATGAAGAACTCCCTGTGATCAGCAAGTCATCAACATACAGAACCAAAAATAGGAGTGAATCATCCTCCTACAAAATGTAGACATTGGGATTAGAATGGCACCAAGTGAACCCAACTGATAGAAGGAATGAGTCCATCTTGGTATACCAGGCCCGAGGAGCCTATTTGAGGCCATAGAGAGACTTCTGAAGATGGCACACAAGTGAAGAATCCTGAATGAAGCCCTATGTCTACTCCATGTAGATCTCCTCATGAAGGTCACCGTGAAGAAAAGCACTCTTCACATCCATCTGGTGTACTTCCCAATGATTAGCTGCAACAATGGTAAGAACAAGTCAGATGGAATTCATTTGGGCAACTGGCGCAAAAGTCTCAAAGTAGTCAATCCCAGGAACCTAGGAGAAGCCTTTGGTGACCAAGTGAGCCTTATGCTTGTCAACTAACCCATTTGCTACAAATTTTTTCTGATAGATCCACTTACATCGAACAAGTTTTCTTCCCTTAGGACGAGGGACAAGATCCCAAGTGTGGTTCTTCACCAAGGAACTATACTTCTCCTACATAGCTATATCCCACTCAGGAATACCAGAAGCATCATGAAAAAACTGTGGATCTGAGGCAGTAGCAATGAAGACATGTGGAGCACCCTGGAACTGTGAATGAGTCCGCCTAGTGTCTGATGGATCCCCAATGCAATCACCTGTAGACTGCAAGGTTTGTCTAGCCCAAAGTGGACCAGAAGATGGAGAATCTGGAGGAGAATCATTAACCTCTAAATGATGACTAGGAGTGGGAGGAGGTGAGTCCTCTGAATCGCTCTCTACATCAGAAGTGGAGGTAGAAGACTGCTTAGGTGAATCTAACTCATCATAAGATCTGTCATGTATCCCAAGTGACTCCAATGTCAAAGTAGAAGGAGTTGGAGAAGTGATAGAAAGTGAGCTCGAAGAGCCCTCCGCAAACTGAACACTCCTCTCAATGAACAACTCATGTGTAGTAGGGTGGAGCAACTGATAACCCTCCACACCATCAGGATAACCTACAAATATGCAAGGTCTGCTCTACAGATCTAAGGCCTTACATTTCTCTACAGGAATGTGACCCCATGCATGAGAACCAAAAAGTTGAAAGTGCTTAACTGATGGTTTACGACTGCTCCAAGCTTCAAAAGGAGTGATTCCCTTCAAGGCTCAGTGAGGAACACAGTTCCGGATATAACAAGCATAGTTAATGGCCTCTACCCAATACTGTGGTGCAAGAGATCTAGAGTGAATCATGTAGTTTGGCATTTCCTTCAAGGACCTATTCTTTCGTTCTACAACATCGTTCTGTTGAGGATTATATGGAACTAAATGCTACAAATCAATCCCCTCTGAAGTGCAAAACCTCTCAAACCGATGGTTGACATACTCGCCACCATTGTTAGTGCGCAAAACTTTGATGGCTTTCCCAGATTGCTTCTCTACAAAAGTTTTGAAGTCCTAAAAATGATCAAATACCTCTGACTTCTATTTCAGAAAGTACACCCAAGTATATCGAGAAAAGTCATCAATGAATGTGAGGACGTATCTAGCCCTGCTGAAATGGACCAGCCAAATCACTGTGAATTAACTACAGTATCTATGAAGCTCTCCATGCCTTACCTTTGTCAAACTTTTCCGTAGGATGCTTACCAAAAATGCAACCTTGGCAAATACCACCTAAAAATTGAACTGAAGGCAACCCTGTAACCATGCTCTGCAGGTTGAGCTGCTGCAAGTACCAGAAGTTAAGATGGCCAAACCGCTCATGCCATAATCTACTCACATCATTAGAACGAGTGAGCAAAATAGTCGAAGGAGGATCAGGAACAAAGTGAGAAAATAGATAGAGCCATGATTGATGATCTACTCTCCCAACTACAACTGTAGAACCACTGTGCAACTCATGAATCTCCACTAAATCAGGAGTGAACTCAACCCGCTTGCCTGAACCTATGTGAGTGATCTGGTATATCCATAGGAGATTAGTTGATAATGAGGGCAAACAAAGAACATCATGGAATGTGCCATCCCCCACATCAACAGACCCTCTTCGACACACCTCAACAAGAGTGTCATCACCCATCAAAATAGAAGGCATAGTACATAGCTCCAAAGATGCAAGTTCTTCCTTAGATGAAGCCATGTGGTGTGAAGCACCTGAATCAAGAACCCAAGTGGATGGTGAAGAAGCAACTGCAACAAGGGCCTTGCCCTTTCCTTTCCCTTTGCTATTTTCTTTTTCCTTATTAGACCCCTCATTAGAACTCTATTTGATAGACTCAGGAACATTGATATTATTCTTCTCAAGAATGTGTGTCAAGTGATCAATTTGTTTCTTTAGACATTTATGTTCATCATGACCGGGACTTTTACAATAGGCACATTAGACCCTTTCTTTCATAGGCTTGTTGCCCTTTGAAGATTGGGTCTCATTAGTTGCTTTTAAAGCAATTGGTATTTGATCCTTCTTCTCCTTGCTATTCTTCTGTTTCATATCCTTACTATTGTTGTTACTACTTTGTCCTTTCTGTTCTTTTGTGCCTTGGTTGGCAGCCAAGGCATGTGACTTAGAGGACTTAAGAGTGCCCATCTAGATTAGCTTGTCCTGTTCCCGAGTGAGACTGACAGAAAAATCATCTAAAGATGACATGGTGAATTGAGTACCAAGTGCACCCTTAGTAGCATAGAAGGTAGAAACAAACACAGAATATTCTAAACTTAGCTTAGAGAGAATACTAAGAATCAATTGTTCATCCTTCTTTTCAATTCCATATTGTTTTAACTACAATCTTAGTGATTTCAGTTTAGTGAAAAAATCCTGGATTGTGTTGAAATTGCCTGGACTTAAACTAATTAGTTCATTTTCCAACATATGACCCCTCATTGAATCTTGTGTGCCAAATAGTTTTTCTAGCTTTGTCCAGATTTCATTTGGTGTATTCAAAGACTCAATGTGAAAGAGCAAATAAGGAGAAATAGACAAACACAATGTTCCATATGCTTCATCACATTTGTTAAACCACTTAGGCTTATCTTCATCTTTAGCAGGTTTTGTTTCAAGTCCCATAGTTATCCTATTTAGTCCAGCTTTCCTTAAGTGAATTTTCATACATGATTTCCACTCAAAGTAATTGTATGGAGTTAGGATGGCCAGATTTGTTTGATCCATGATGAAGAAATGTAGAGAAGAAGTGTTGAAAAGAAGAGAACCCAACTAAGACAACCCCCCCCTTTTCACTTAATCAAAGAACCCCCCCAAAAAAATATGATTTGGCACTTTATATTAGTGCGTTTACAACTGCCACTAGTAAGAAATACTAAGTGGTCTTGATTTCAATGCATTACAAAACCCTCATGAAGAGCATATGCTAAAAATACAACTTTGGCACAATATCCAAAGAAATAAATAGCACCATTACAATCTACTAAAAAAATCATGCACTTTCAAAAAAAGAATCGCCTCGATACGAGGTCGTATGTGAAAGTTATGATCCTCCAAAGTTCCCAAAATAAGAACTGTGTAATGTCACGACTAAGAATCTGCAATTTCCAAAAAATCTTGGCATAAAAATAAAAAAATGTCTACACTAGTGCATAGAGCACGAAAAAATAGCCAAAATCAAAAAACAATTCATGGGAAAAGGTGTCTGTATGAGCAAGAACGGAGCATTTGAAAACTGCCTTCAAAATTGTAACTGCCAATAGAGAGGGGTCCTACTGTAGCTTTCTAAGTGCATCTCTATAAAATATATAGACTACATGCAAAAACAGAAAGATACCCAGATGGTTTTTCTATGCTTTAAACAAAACCCAAAAGGCGTTTTTCTTGCAGATGAACAAAAGATGTTGCTCTAGTGTAAATAGAATGCCTTTAGCTACAAAAAATGACCCTAGCAACCAAAAAATGACATGCAAAGGCTGAATCAAATGCTAGAACTTGCAATATTGATTCAAAAGACCAAATATGCGAGCTGGTTGTCAGATTTGAGCTTGAAACCCTAGTTCTGCAACTATGTATGACGATCTCTGATTTCGGTGAAACGAAAGCCAAATCTGACTTTCTCAAGCCTTCTGGATGTGTTGGAACAACTAGAAATGCTGCCAATATAACCACAAATGCTACAATCACCCAGATTTCATAAAACACATGTGCAACCCCAGAGATTAAAAAAATTTCTGTCAAACTTTTTTGATTCTCAAGATCATCCGAAGATGCAAGAGAAGAGCATACTAGATTTTTTGAAAACCTATAATAAGATTTATTAGCCCCCCCCCGAATCTCTCAAATATGGAAACTAAAATCTACTCTTGCACATAGAATAGCTCTGATACCATGTTAGAATCTGAAAAGATTAATAACCCAGAACACTAGTGCAAACAAATAGATATCTAAACTATGAATGCAAATGATGCGAAATCAAAATAGCAACATAGAGTCAGTCTCCAAGAGAGTAATGCAAATGCTAGAAGAAATATAGCATTAAGAGGATGCAAAAGCAAAAGATACAAAATAAAAGCCAGGTAGCATGCTTATATAGACTAGGAAGAGGGAGGAGGTGGCAACACTGACCAATGAGGAGCAACCATCTATCGGACTAAAGATAACAAAGTATCTTCCCAAGATAGCTAATGGATACTCAAATGTAGGAAGGTGACACCTTGCAACCACTCACCTAATACAACATGCTTTATTAACCTAAGCGAGATTAATAGAAGTGTAGAAAAAATCTAGGAAAATAGGGAAAAATGAATAACCCAACTAGGAAATAAAAACCTATACTAACAATTTGGAGATTCACTGATAAGGTGATAAAGGGGTGTTTTTTCCATGGTTCGAAAAAAACAAAGTTGCCAATAATGAAACAAGGAAAGAGTGAAGGCAAAATTGGTTTTCAAACTTCATTTTTTGTCAATAAAAGACAACAACTTGGCATAGTTTTAAAAAGTTCAAGTTTGTCGATAAAGGCAAAAGAGGTGAGTCATTGCAGTTTTGAATGATGCTAGTTTTTTAGCAAAGAGTTATTAAGGCAGTAGTTCAAGAGAAATGAGGTTTTCCGATAGAAGGGGAGATAAAGCAAGGTACTCAAACTAAGTTTGAGAAATCAAATATTTTCTAATAGGACAAAGGAGAAAGAAAAATTTTGGCTAAGGAAAGAAGGAAAAAATGGTATCAATGGTAAACTAGCAGGAGGCCGAACTATCCAAATAGTTCAAGAATTTGCGAAATCATTGATAAGGTGATAAACATAAGCAGAAGGAAGATGGTTTAGCAAAAATTAAATTTGTTAGTAGGGCAAATGGGTGAAAAGAGAAGAATGAGGTGTTGTTGCATGGTTCTGGAAAGTGATATTTTGTTGATAAAGGGCAAGTAAGACAATTTTGTAAAAGTCTATTTTTTTTACTAAGGAATGAAATAAGAAGAAAAGGAGGTGATATAGTGAGTAAAGAGGCAACAATGAGATCAGTTTGTGAAAACATAGGTTTGTTGATAAGGCAAAATAATGTTATGGATAAAGGGAAATGAAGAAGTTTGCAAGAGTAGCAAGTGGCTGAGGAAGGGTGCCCAACATGTAGAGCAGTATAGTCAAGGTCATATGGCTCAAATAGAAAAATACGACAACATATTGGGAATGTTGTATATGCTTGAAATAGGTAATTCCCTGAATGTGTGCCATGATTGTAGGGATATACAAACTAATTTGTACCCAGATTTTAATGAGCCTTTAGAATAGTGTTGTGCAGGTGGTTGGCATAGTAAAATTCATCAATGCACAAAGGATGAATCAAGGAAGTCAGTACTACAGGTAGCAAGGGAGGATTAGAACCTTCCCTCTTTATTTCTCAAAGTACAGGAAGAGTGCAAGCAATCTTCCTGTCACTTTTAGAATTAATTGAGCATGGGTTTTCTCTTCCAACATGCAAATCTTCTAACAAATTGGGAACTGAATTAATGACAGCATAGGTGTAGTCCTTAATAGGGTACAATGCCTAGGAGAGTGCAATGGATTGAAACACTATATATGCATGTGTTTAAAATATAGAAAGGGTTGGTCATTTTTGGTAATTTCTCAGCAAGATTGTGAGCTTCAAGAGGCAGATCAAGAAAGGATATTTTGCAGTCTGGTGTTTAACATGAAACAATCTTGAAGTGTATGTAATATAATTTACAAATCTTTGTATTAGATTATTGTTTTTATCCAATGTTGTAGGTGCTTTTCTTAGCGAACAATAGTCACAGTTATAGTTTACTTTTCCCACACTTAGTGGTATGAATGTAGGCTTTGATATGATGAATGTGATAGTTCTTAATCCATTTCCAAGCTCTGTAAATGGTCATTTCAGTATTGCATAGGGAAGAATATGGTATAGAATTGGATTGTTAAGTATTCTCAATAATTTTATATTGATTTCCATGCACTTGATTTATCAAGTAGGTAGTTATACACTTTTGTGTAGTTATTTTCCTCTATTTAACATTAGACTTTGCAGCCCATTCGATAGGCACCTGTCTGAGTGGCCTTAGATCACCCATCTTTAGAACAAAACATCACATCCTATCTTTAGAAGTAGAAATAGTCTTTATTCATCCTCATTGTGTAGGATTTCCATTATCAACTATATAGGGGTCTTAAAACAACTAGTCTTTCTTAGTCTAGTGACAAATTTGGGGCTAAGAAAGCAATTTGGGTTTGGTTGTTAATATTTTTAATTGTTCATCTGGTTTGATTTTAAGACCTACTTAGGTATAATACCCCTTGGAATATCTCTCAATATTTTAAGCTGAGATCAAAGAGAAAAGGAGTTTACACACTCCTGTTCGTTGGCCAAGATCACCCAAAACTTGTTGATAAACCTTTTCCTATCACCCCAACGACAGTCCCTAGCCTGGGTGATTTAGGAATGTTTTAGAGTTTTGTGTTATTGTTATTTTTTGTCCTGACATATTCATTATAAACCCAAATCAAAATGTGATTTTACAAACATGTTCTTTGATAAAATTAAAAGACAAATGTTGTATTGTGTGCACGTGGAATACTTTTCTTCAGGTTTGATGTTGATGTAGTGCTTTATGTCTTCCTATAGTCCACCAAAACAAAAAGGAACAAAAACACTTGCAAACCCACTAGTCAGCCTAAAAAGTGAAATCTGGAAATATTTTGATAAATATAGATAATGAAAGTAAATTAGATGTTACTACTAGATTGTACACGAATCTATGTTGTTTTAAAAAAATCATAAAATAGGCTAAGTATTGCAAAAGATATGACAATTTGAAGTTTAGAAAAAAGGGATATGTTTGATAGAATATCCATGATAAATCTAGAAAAAATGATTGATGAAACCCATACCACAACAAAGTTAGGTGAGTTAACTTTCCAATGTGGTTGGTTTCGTGAAAATTTGATCTCGTATGCCCAAGTTATCCAAAAAAGAAAACAATAACCCTTTTAGGGCTCTAGAAGGGCAAGGACAGGCCCTGAGAGCTAATGCTAACTGCTAATGGTTAAGAAAAGTGCGATCACATTAAGTGACTTTAGGTTTTGGCAATTACAGTGGCGGTTTGAGTTTAATTGGGCCCCTGATCACCCATGTGACCAAGGCCCAAATAAAAAGAAAAAAAAATTAACTATGAAGCACCTACTCCTTGGTCATGAATATGACAAAAGGCCACAGAGGTGGGGGCCTGGGGCCGAAGTCGCTAACAGATAAGATTCCAATGGATCAGATGGAAAAGTTGATGGATTGACGGCTATAAACAATGGTTGGGAGTCGAGGGTTTTGAGAGGTGAGGGATGTCGACAAAAATAGTGGAAGTCGACAGAAGTGGTGGTGTAGAGGGTAAAGCGATGGATGGGGGGTTGCAACTGGGATTTGAGGGGAGGTGTCGAGCAATGGTAGAGGTGGTGACTGAGGTTTTGGGAGGAATGGCGGAGGCAGGGATTTGGGGATGTCGATTGAGATGTGGGTAGTGATAGTGTTGAAGTAGTGGTCGTTTGCCATGTAAGAAGTGGTGGAGCCACAGTGGTGGCAACCTAGAAAACTAAGTTAGTGATAGGGGTGTTAGGTGGTGCAGAGGTGGCAGAGGTTAGCAAGATGGGGTTGGAAGTTTGTGGTCGACAGGGAGTGGAGAGGGTTTTGTTACAGTTGGCAGGGACTTTAAATAAAATGAAACTTGTGACATGAAAATAAAAACTATAAAATCAAAACCAACTAGATGATTTGCATAGGGGTAAAAGTAGATCCATATGGTTTAGATCTGTATGGATCTCTACTGTACGACTGCAACAAAAAAATATTCAAAATTTTGATAGTAAGCAAAATTTAGGGTATTTTATGTCAATCTTCACTTGTGAGGCCTCCCAGATGTGATGATGAGGTTATATTTGATGTAGGAGATCACTTGCAAAACTTGATTACCAAAACTTGACAAAAAATATGTTAGATCTCACAAATTCAAGCACATAAACTTACAACAAGTGGGGTTAGACCAGTAGGGCATGCAAAAAATGTATATTGAAAAATGGATCAAAGGAAATAGAATATAAATGACAACCAACCCAATAACTTCACCTTCAAACCAAATCCTCCACACTCGATAGAACAGAGTAGATGCACCTAAATTATCTATTAGCTTTGTTCTCTATGATAGATGATGGATAGAATGAGATGTTGATTGTTCAAATCTGCAACATATTAGTATGAGGATAATGGATGAGTGGATCTAGAATGATTTAGATAGCATGATTTTGTATAAAAATATGTCTCTCAAATGGCTTGGGTGAGGCTTGATCTATAGGAGATGAGGGATAGGAATGGATGGCTAGGATTAAGTGACACATAGAGTTGTAGTCATGTGACAAGTGTCTCATAAGGGTTGAATGGGAGGAAAAAAGTCAAGAGGCTTCCTTGTAATAAGGATTTGTAGAAGCTTCTAATCATGTGAGAATAGAGACAAATGTGGAATTAATTAAATTAATCTTTAATTTATTTAATTAATTTGGATGAGGGAGAAAAAGTGAGAATTAATTAAATAAATATAATTATTTAATTAATTGGCTAGAGGGATTAAAATGGGATTAATTTGAATTAGTAAAATAAATATGATTTATTTAGCTAATTAGGTGATAAATGGGGTATATAATGGTCCTAGGATAAAATGTCTCATAAGGTGTCCCAAGTGATGTATTTACAAGGTGATGTGACAAGACATCTATCAATTTTAGGTGTCTACACATATATTTGTGCTTATGGTCCTCATCTATGTTCTTAGTTTTCAAGGTTAGACTTGCAAAATGTATTTTTACTCAAATCATTTAATTGGTTTAGTTTCAAATTAGATCAAGCCACCAATCTACAACATTTTTTCCTTCCACTAAACCACTCAAAATCTTTAAAAGAACAAATCTTTCTTTTTAGATTGTTTGTAGATTTTAGGTCCTACCATATCTGATGATTAATTAGCATCATTTATGTTAAATCTTGTGTGAGGATATAGTTGGTTAGATATTTAGAAAATCATGTTAGAGTGAATTCTAAGTTTGTGCATGTATGCAAGGTTAAGGAGATTCATGTGTAGGGATACAAAACTAATATTATCATTTGTTGTATGTGCATACTTGTTTTAATGCACTTAATATGAAGTTAAGTGGATCTATGCAAAGCTACCATAGGGCATGGTTATAGTTAAGGCTTGAGTTGAACTTTGTATTTCTCTTTAATTTTTCCATAGCAACCTTAAGGAAACACTCTCTTATGTTTAACTGAGCCCAAAGAAGAAGAGATGCTCTTTTTTATTAGTTAGTCCATAAATATCCATTCTTTGAGGTTGACTCCTAACTTTATCTCTTGGTTAATTTCATTCCCCTTGGTTTGATATTAACTTTACAATATCTACTTCCTTGATCCTAAGATGTTGGTATCCAAAACTTAGTTATATTTTAGAGAAGACTATGGCTCCATCAATTAGGGGAAGGGTTATTAATTTTTAATGGTCACCTTTTTCAACATTTGATAATCAATGCACAATCTTAGAATCTCATCTCTCTTCTTAGTGAACAACATTGAGGCTCTTGATGATGACACACTAGGTTGTATTAGCCCCTTCTCCATTAAAACCCACAAATACATTTTGAGCTCTTATAACTCTATAGTGTTCATTATATAAGGAGACATTGAGAGAGGCTCAACCCCTAGACCTAAATTAATTGAGAAGTCAAATTGACGCTTAGGGGGTATGCCTTGTAATTCTTAAGGAAAGATATCTTAAAATTCTTGAAGAATTAGGTGATCTTCAATATTAGGAATTGGGTCCTCACTACCTTCCTCAAGATCTTTCCCATATAAAGTTTTCTTCCCTTCCTTATCGCTCTCTTCACTTGCATAGCTATAACCATTCTCACCACTAATGGCCATTGGACTCCTTGGAGCACCATCGGTCTTCCTTAATTATCTAAGAATTTAATCATTTTGTTATAGCAGTCCAAATTAGCTTGGTGTTTCCTAAACCAATCCATTCTTAGGATTAAATCATAAGACCCTATATTTGTGACCAATAGCTTAATCTTGATTTTTGTAATGCCTAGGTCAATTTCTACTCCTTTCAAGATAAAATTTATTTATTGTGTCTTACTAGACCCAACTCTACCGCCATCTCCTCTCAACTTAAGTTTTTAGATCCAATATTACATCTTCTTAAAACATTAGGTGAAATAAAGTTATTTTTTGCACCTAAGTATTCTAGAATATAAATGGATTTCTCATGAAAAGTACCTTATAGTTCTATTAGTGAATATTGGTTGTCAACCTAGTGGCTATCCACATCTACATAAATACCAAAATGGTGGCTTCGTGATTTTATCCTAATTCTTTGGACACTCATTTTTGTAATGGTCACCCCTATAAGTCAAACATCCTCCTATTGGGCCATCATTTTTTACTTCTTTATCCTTAGGAAAAGTAGTCTATGCCACCTATTTTGATGTTTTCTATCATTTTCCTTCATTGCTCCTAAGTTCTTCTAATTCATAACTCCTTTTGAAGCTCTAGTTCATTTTATACTTATCACTTGCCTTCTTTTCTAGTATAGTTTTTCTTGAATTCCTTTCTTTAATTGTCAAAGTAAAAAAATCTTTAGGGCTTTTGTTTCTATTCCTACTTACTCTTCTACTTTTCTTCAACAATTAGGGCTACCACTATTGCTTTATTTAGGATCTTAGGTTATGAAATCTTAGTCACATACATGAGATTTTTATTTAAGACCACGATAATCTTGTTCACACGGTTCTCCTCTTCCCTCATGTAATAAAAATGAAGGAGTACACCCATGAACTTAACTTTATACTTCACAACTATCATCCCTCCTTAATGCAGCAAATGGAATTATATCAAATTTTTATCTCGATGGTGGTTGGAATGATATTATTTGTAGAATAGTTTCATGAACTTGTCTTGAGTTAGTTGTCCCAAATCATATTTTCTTAATTCCAACAAATGATCCCACCATAGATATGTTTCCCCTTCTAACTAATAGATGGAAATTCAAGCCTTAGTGTTGAAAGTTAACTCTATTGAACCAAAATACTTATTCATTCCTATCAATAAGGATTTAGATACATCTCTACCACTTGTCCCATAAAATTTTGAGGCTTTCATTTTCTTTAACTCCCTAATCAAAGGGTCTTTATGCACCCTTCATTGTTTCTCTACAAATGAAAGGCTATGGTGGGTACTCTAGAACTATGTTCATAATCATTGTCCTCTTCAGTTCCTAAGCTAGTGTTTTGATTCCTTTCCTACCTATTTTATCTCATTAGCTCTTCAATTTGTTGTTATCGTGAATCTATTTTTCTTGGAGGGCATTCATCTCAACGTATAATTCCTCATGTATCATATAGGTGGTGGAGATTTTTCCAAATATGTGCCTAAGTGGTGTTGTCATTGATGTCAACATATCCTTGTTGCCATTAGTGTCAACTGTACCCTATATTGTTGTCTGTATAGAAGACCAGATTATTGAGGATATTGAGAAAATTAATGATACTCAATGCATGCAGACCATATGGCTGTGTAAAAGATTGCCAAAGGTTGCTCCAGTTAAGAATTGAGAAGTCCACATGAAGATTTGAAGAAGTTATGGCCATCTGAGTAGAATTGGATTTTGCAGTATTCAAAAGAGACAGTGTGATAGTAAGTTGGTCTAAACTGTTCCATAGTGAAATATTATGGTCTGCAGATCTGAAGGCATGTTTGGGAAGTCAGTGTGTATCATCAACTTTAGTGGTTCATGGTTTGGAGGTCCGCAAGCTATCTTTCTTGTTTGACAGCCATGGTAGATGGTGTTCTTGAGGTTCCAGATGAAGATACAAATGATTCTGGTAATTTGGATTAGAATGAATGTTATTGTTGAGTTCAATGTGCTTGTTAAGGTCTCTGGATCATGTGGCTATTGTGTTGGAGTTCCGCATTGAAGTTTAAGCTTGTTGATTGAAGTTTTCTTCTTTGAGGTTGATGTTCTTCCCAGTCTTGGCTGACCGGATGTTCCTGGCATGTTACAGATGATCTAAAGAGCATTTTATGCAGCATGGTATGTTAATAGAGGATGTTTCAAGTCTCAGCTATGTTTGGCTGATAGTGTAAAGATCCACGTTAAGTTTAGCCAACCTTGTTGATCATTCCAAGGTTGATGAAGTGTATATATACTTGTTGAAGAGTTGTGGAAAATCCTCCTTGTATGAAATGAATTAAATCCAAAAAAAGGATCAAAAGTAGAGCAGAGAAGAAGAGGAGCGAAGGGAGTATAGAGTGAAGAGTCAGTGAAGAAGAATTTGAAGATAGGAGCAGAAGTTTTTGTGAGCCTTCAAAGGGACTAATTCAAGCATGAATATAGATTCTATTTTTTAGTTCATTATCTCTGTGTGAATCATAATTTCTCATAGGTAGTGAGCCTCTTCTTGAGCAGTGACCTCTGGGTAGTGCACTCAAAGGCATGTGCCTTCTATTTTCTTAAGTACTTTTAATAGGGTACATATTTTTGTGGGTTAACCCCCACCGTGGTTTTTCCCTTAACTGGGTTTTTCACATCAAAATTCTAGTGTTGTGTGTTCACATTGTTTCTACTTATGAGTTGATCTATGCTTGTTGTTTACATCATTAATTTGGTTAAGAAAGAAGATTTAAAAGTTTAGAAAAGGTTAAAGTTTAGGGACAACTGATTCACCCACCCTCTCAGTTGTTCGGACTAATTCCAACAGGGACATTGCACATCTGTTCGCTCTAAGGATTTCGACAAAACTAGGACTTGATCCCCTCCTTGATGTCCTCTTCATTTTCTAGGTGTTTATCTTAGTTGCAAGAAAATTAATAACCAATTCAACATTTATTTTCAAATCCTTCATCAGCTTGTTTAAAACTTACATATTGTGAAAATTTTAGAATTTAATTCCTCATTTTGAAACATTTCAAGTATCCAAGAATTAAACTAGAGTTTCCATTTTCAACCATGATAAGGAATAATTATGTCCATATTTCTCCATTGATATATGTTCATTACATAGATATGATGATATTTATTTAGTACTAAATCATCATTATAGATAGATTTCTTATACAATAGGAAGTTCCTCTTCATCAAGTTCTTCCTCAAAGGTTTCCACAATTATAGATAGTTTGGTGTGTACACACTCATATTCTATAATTATATCTTTAAAAAAGGTTGGTGAATTTTTCCAAGGAAGTCCCTCTTCCTCAAGTTCTTCCTCAGATGTTTCCATAATTGTAGATAGTTTGGAGTGTACACACTCACATTATGCAATTATATCTTTACAAAGATTTGGTGCATTTCTTGAACTCCCTAATCAAAGGGTCTTTTCCCACCCTACATTATTGCTCTCCAAATGAAAGGCTATGCATGGGTACTTTGGAACTATGTTCATAATCATGGTTCTCTTTAGTTCCTATGCTAGCATTGTGATTCCTTTCCTACTCCTTTTATGCCATTATCTCTTCAATTTGTTGTTCTTGTGAAGCTATTTTTTCATGGAGGGCATTCATCTCAACCTAAAATTCCTTAGGTACCATAGGTGGAGGGGAAATTGTGCATCTGTTGGCTCTAAAGGTTTAAGATAAAATAGGACTTGATCCCCTCCTTGACATGCTCTTCATGTTCTAGGTGTTTATCTTAGTTGTGAGAAGATTATAACCAATTCAACATTTATTCACAAATCCTTCATCAACTTGTTTAAAACTTACATATTACCAAAATTTTAGAATTTAATTCCTCATTTTGAAATATTTCAAGTATCAAAGAATCAAATTAGAGTTCCCATTTTTAACCATGATAAGTGTTGTGTGGTCAAAATATGGACCCAACTTTTTGCTTTGCTTGTGTGTTTTCTTGCTTTAGGAAGTGTGGTAAAATGCTAGCTCCTAATCCAAAGTTAAAATTCAAGTTCAATAAATTACCTAGCAAAGGTCACCATCGAATAGAGAATTGAATTTTGAGAAACTTTGCCTTTAGAACCATGTTGAAATTCCTTGAAATAAAGAAGTTGTGTTTGGTCAAAGTTGTCAGAGAATTGGAGCTTGAAATTTAGGCCTTACTCCTTTTTGAAGTTTAGTAGAGTTTGAAGCCTCAACCTTACTCTTTCTCCTTGTCAAAGAAAGAGGGAAGGCTTGATGAAGAAGGCCTTCTAGAAAAACTTTGATTAAGTCTAAGTAATCAGAGAATTAGAGTTCATACTTTATCCTTGGTTCATTCCAAAATGAAAGACAACAAGAGGAATCCCTGGCAAGCAAAGTCTGAAAGAGTATAATGGAATGAAGAATAAGAGAGCAAAGTTTCTTTCTGATTTCTTTTGAAATAGATGGTGAAAGAGGAGAAGCCTGATGTTTGACTCATATGCCTTGATTCTATGCTTCTATGGTTAGCATATTTTGATGTTGGTCAACCTCTGTGGAATGGTGGAATGACCTTAGATAGTACCATGTGGCATTTAATCTTCCCCTTGGTCGATAAAGGCCAAATCATGCCAAGTGTCATGTTTCCACACTTCCACAAGCCCTCTTGGGGTTCACCACATTTGTTTGGCGAAATGGTGGAATGCATAGGATTGTGCCATGTCAACACACCCTGCCCTTGTAGTACATTTAACTTGGAAACATGCCACATGGCAGCATTCTATGGTTCTATGGGAATGCTTTGCTCTTTGTGGTCTGCCTCTATGGAATGGAGGAAAATGGCCATTTGACCATCAAATTTATAACAGTGAGTTGAAAAGTTATTAATCGAGTAAGAGATAAAGAAAAGAGAAAAGACTTTAGTATTTCAGAGGTTAGGGAGTTAGGCTTTTCACTGATTCTCCAATTGAGTGATGTAAGAGAAGAGATTTACAATATTTTGTAAAGTTTGCAAAGTTGGGATTTCTTGAAATTCACTGACTGAGCAAATAGGAGAGAAAAGTCAAAGTCATGTTGGTTTGAGGATTTCTAATTTTGCCGATAAGAAAAAATGACTTAGTCAGAAAATGATTAAATTGGGAAAATTGTGGTTTTCAGAACTGGTTCAAAAGTTTGGCTTTTAGTCGATTTACCGATATAGAAGTGTTAAATGGCTAAGTTCTAGATTTCAAACTTTTGTCGATAACAAGGAAAGGTTTGTAATTTCACACTCTCATTGATAACAAGGCATGGTTCGTGATTTTAGACTCTCACCAATAGAAAGGCAAAGTTAATAAATTGGAACTTTTTCCGATAAGGAAAGATACAAAGTGAAGTTTGAAACTTTAAATTTTCACTGATAAAGAGCTAAAAGGGGCAAGGTTTGTTCTTTTAAAATTTTGCTAATAAGAGGCAAAGATCAAAATTTCACACTTCTAGCAATGTAAGGCAAAGAGGCTGAGATGGTTAGTTCAAGATTCTTCAAAATTTCTGACAAAGGGTGATGGTTCTAAAGGGATAAGATTTGCCAATAAAGAGACACGAGTTGTGGTTAGGAAAAGCATAATTTCTCTGATAAGGGCATCGAAAGGCAACATTATGAGAACATAAAATCTATGATGTTTATGGACATTTTAAGCTTTGGTTAAAAGGGAAATTTATCCTTTCAATGTTAAATGTCCAGATATTTGGAGTAAATTACATGAAATTTAAGGGGAACTATAAGTGATTCCATGACAATTAACAAGGCATTCACCTCAGTTGTTACGTAACAATTGGTAAGGTCTTGGTAAGCTACAGTTATGAATGAAACCAAGCATTTATTGTCATTTTCACCGGCACATTATGATTTTGTACAGGTAAAGGTTAAATTTTGAAGATTAAGTTAAATCCTCAATATTTGTGTGTTGTTTTAATCCATATAGGGGATTTAAGGATAGTATGTTAAAACATGGATAGTATGCTAAATCATGAATATATGTTTGTTGCATGATATTAGAACTATATGAATCAAATAATTAAATCTTGGAGAAATATTTTTTGTTGCTACAAGGTGAAAGGCTAGATTTTGGAGAGGAGAGCTAGAAATTGGATGAAATTGCTGTGAAATAAGGGATGCGTGAATAAGAATTGAGAAAAAAGGAGGTAGAGAAGCTAACTAACTATATACTCAAGGATGCTAAGTCAAAGATATTAGTAAATATATTGTTTCCTAGGTAGAAGGATGCTGAGTGAAAGAAGTTGGGTATATTATTTTTCCAACTATATTCCACATAATGATTGCCAACTATCAATCATGTGCCACAAATGTTGACCATTGATTATTATGAGTGATTCTTGATCATTGGATCCAATGTAACTATTTTTTGGAATTTATTTTCTAAAAGGACTGTGACTATTCTATTGTAAGGAAGATTGAATTGTTAAAGCTAAGGGAGACTAAACTGTTCCAATTCTGAGCACTAAGTTTGTGATTTTTTGTAACTTTGTGAATTCTCTCTCAAGGTTCTTTCTTAGAATCATTGTAAATGTATATGTTCTTTGCGTACTTAATGAAAGTGAAGTTGTAGATTACTTCTTGATCATAAATTCTATGTAATCTTCTGGTTGATTTCTAGATATGTAATTGTGAATTGTTGCATCCTCTTGGAGTGCATTCATGTAATTACATATGGTTATCAATTATCCTTTGAAGATTTGTGCTAATCATACGTAGCTTTGGAACATCCTGGTGAAGTATGGTTTAGTTTTCTTCTTTTCATTAAAATATCTGAATATGGATGTGGATCATTGACTGAAAGTTAGTAATTTTAGGATTTACATTTCTTGAACATCTTTTAATTTTAATTTCATAAATAGTCATAAATAATTACAAATAATGGCAAATCATAAGAAAATATTATAAGTATATGTTGAATTAATACAAATAATGACAAATCTAGAGCATATTATAGTGAGAATTACATACATAACAAATATTATGCAAATAATGGAAAATATTAGTTAAATACATGCTTGTAGGAACAATCTTTGAGAAAATTTAAGGTGTAAAAGAAAAGATTAGTTTAGATAGAGACAATATTAGAAAAACTAATTAGAATTGGAAATATGTTTGTAATTAGTCCAAATCAAAGACCAATTCAAGTGAATTCATCAAAGTTAGGTCAAATTCATATAATATTGTGCAAAGCTTGACTAAATGTTGTAAGATTTAACATAATTGTTGAAGATATATGCAGAAAATATATATTCTAGATAGGAAATTGGTAAATATTGACTAATATTTGTAGAAATCATCAAAGCATTTAAGGCCCCAAACATGGAAAACAACAGGACACATCGACATTGAGTAGTATTTAGATGGTCAAGACCTGAATCACCGAGACTTGGAATCATGAATTCACCTTAAATTCATTGTATCTTTCAAGATAATAAAGGTTTGTTTGTGAACTTTTATTCTTTTTTATGTGACTAATAATGACATCAACAAATTTGGTGCAAGAAGGAGGGCCTGTGACTGAAGGCTAGATATTTTTGCAAAGATTACATCAATATTCAATCATTTAAGGTAAGTGACTACAAATATGCTTTGCTAGAGAGAATTTGACTGTATCTTTGCAAATGTCAAGTCAAAAAATTTCAAAGTGTGGCCTGAATTTTAGAGTTGGCTTACCGGTGTGGTACTAGATCAAGATCTAGTGGACCTTTACAAGAATTTTCTGCTGTATGGCCAAGATCACACTCTATCAGCACACAAATTAAACCTATTGATCTTGTAGTACTATTATCTATTGATCCTATGCTACCAACAACTCCTATACAAGAACATATGGCATTCTTCAATGTTGAATTACCTCTGCACTTTGCTACATACAATGATCTACTAAAAAATCCAAATAAATTGTGTCCTAAATATCATTCATATTAGGATGCAGAAGATCAGCTATGAACTTTCAAGGAAGCTTGCTTCATAGCAAGGATACAACATGAAGATGTTGTATGCAACTCCTTCCATACACATTAGGGGATGAAGCATACAATTGGTATGTATGTTTGCCTCAATGCTCCATTAATTCTTGGTTACTGATGGAAAGCACATTAAAAGCCAAATATAGAATCTCAATTGATGTAGCCACTGTGTATCATCATTTTGTTGAGATTAAGTGAGGTGAAGGTGAATTCATCTCTAATTTCAATGATCATTTCTAAAAGGCGTATTCTAAGATAATAACTCCATATTTCATTGTTGATGATGTAGCATTCTTAGTTTATTACTCAGATCTTGATCCTTTGACAACAATGTTTGTGCAAAGGGAAAATCCTGCTATTGATACCTTATCAGGTGCATATATAGAGGCAGTTAAGGTGAACATAGAAATGAAGCAAGTTAGACATAGTCCTCTACCTAGCATAAGACCTCTTTCTTTTCCTAACCAAGGGTATCATATCAATGGAGGTGCAATAAATCACATTCTAATGGAAAAATATTTGAAAGTACAACCGCTTAATGTAATTCTACCCCAAGTGGCCAGATGATTCAGTACCCAAGATATGCTCCTATTAATGCTAGATTGAATGGTAATGGTAACTCTTTCTTTCTTCCTAGCCAAGATGTCATAGTGGCTAAAGTACAAGAAGAGAAAGAAGATATAAAGGAAATAATTGCTCATTTAAAAAGATTAACTACTGAGGTGACACAACTGAGAAATTAGAATTCCTACTCTCACCTACCAATAATCATATTCAATAGAACAAAGGATATAACAATGATAGAGGATATAACAATGATAGAGGGTATAGTAATTATAGAAGTTAAAACAATAATGCCCCTAGACCTCCAAGAGTCTGGAAGACTAGGCTGAATAATGAAACTTTACCATCACCTCTAGATAATTATGCACCCCTGAGTCTAAGCAAACAATTAGAGTCAACCTGGTGGAAGCTTCCCTGAATAATTGGTGTAGAATTTATAATACAAGTGCACATGCAAAGTTGGATTATCCACAATTTAAGGTTACTACCATTTTTTTAGGCAGAGGTTCAAAATACTAAAGGGGGAGTAAATTTCCCTAAAGGGAATGAACTTGTTCCTTTGGGATATGAGTCAACAATGGTTTTAGATAGCTCCTTGAGCCACAAAGGACATGTGAATGTGGTACATGAGAATTACACTCTTGGATGTGAAGAAACAACTTTAGTGTTGGATGATTACACTTAAATCCTTTTGAAAAGGATAATGATCCTAAACAAGAGGTGGATGAAGTTCATGCATTTTAGTATTTCCACATAGGGCATAATTACAACTTGAGAAACAATAGTAGTAGACTGCCTAGACTGTTATCTAGTTCCATACCACTGAACAACTTCAACACTCCTCTAGATGTGAATTCAAGCAATAATCTAGCACCCCCTAGAGTAAATCAGCATCATTTTGCATCATCATCCATACTAGCCAAAGGTATGAGTGAGCTTTCTGATTCTGATAAATTTAGTCACATATTTGGTTGAAGAAATAAAAAAGATCAAAATCAATTTATCACTGTATGAGTTATAAAAAACCCTAGTAATTAAGAGGGATTTCCTTAGATGCTTAGATGACCATAGTGAAAGAAAATATCCCCATTAATATCCTAGATAGAGACCCTACATAGAAGGATATTCCTATTAGGCCTAAGGATAAAGGTCAAATACACACTGCAGATACCACCTAAGTGGCATTAGATAGAGAGAAAACTAAGTCTCCTCCTTTTCTTCTCACTTTAAGGATATTTAGAAAGAATTTACATAATTGCCTAGTAGATTCCAGAGTGTCCATTAATGTCATACCTTTGTTAGTATGTCAAGTTTTAGGTCTATCACCTGCCAAATTCTTAAAGAAGGTTACTTAGTTAGACAAATCTAAAGTCAATGTCATAGTTGAGTTAACCCATATTCATATGTAGTTATCCTCTGACCTTAGGGTCCAACATTTTATTGACATCCTAAGTAGATACTAGTCTTAAACTCTGAATGTATACATGGCCATTGATTTCTCCCATATGTGGCTACCTTGGAGAGGTATTCCTAATCAAATCAAGATTAAATCAAAGCCAAGGATGAAGCATATGATCATTGAGTATCACCAAAATAATGAAGTATTGTACATAGCAGTGGAACAAGGCATATACAAACTTGAACTTCTAGATGTTACTATGGAAGAAGTTCTGATGAACAATTATATGTAGGGAAATAGTGAAGTAAGTTTAGTCACACTTGGGATGGATTTCCTAGTAGAGTCTAATTATGAAGTCTTAGATGAGGATAGAGGAAGCAGTTTGACTAAATTTGAAACTTATTTGTCCAAGGAGGTGCAAAGGCATATGTTTCTAGGGATACCATTCATGCAAATACTATTGGAAGGTTGGTGCAGATTGCATAGGGTGCCACATTCTAAGACTACATGTGTGTTGTGCCTAGAGCTGGTTGATAGAGAAAAGCATTTGTATTCAGATGGAAAATTGAGTATGCCAAATAAAATCATTGAAGAGATAAAGCCTCATGTTGAGGATGTAGGCCATGTAGTGATAGATTGAATATGTGAAATATAGGGGTTGCATTAGAAGAGTTTCACTTTTCTCCAATAGAGAAGATATCCATACACCAAGAACCATCCAAATTGAAATGGGTTGAAGAAGGAAGCGCTAGAAGGGTTAAAAAGAAGAAAGGTCCTGATAAGAATCTGGTTGATGATAGACCCTGGATGCTGAAATTTAATGGGTCTAAATCTAAACAGGGTGTTGGAGTTCGGGTCGATTTGGTTAATTCCCAAGGGAAATTCTATCTAGTTGCATATAGATTGCAATTTCATTGCACTAATAATATTGTTGAGTATGAAGCATCGATACATGGCTTACTTTTCACATTAGAAAAAGGAGTCAAGATATTACATGTGTTTAGAGATTCTAAACTAGTGATTAAACATGTAAGGAAATAGTATGCTTGCAATTATAATAGATTGTCTAGTTATAGGCATTGGGTATGGGATCTTATTGAGGGATTTAATACCTTTAATTTCACTCATGTCCCACAGAAACAAAACTAGTAGACAAATGCGTTAGTCACATTTGTTAGCACACTATAGCCGTTGACTTTGTCAAGACTTAAGAAATTTTTAGTTGAGTTAGTGTCATTTCCATCAGTGTCAGATAATGTGACACATTTTCATGTCTTCAGTGATGATTAGCATATCCTATTTTCATTGCTAACATAGATGTGTTTGAAGCTCAGGTAATAGATGAACATAATCTTGAAGATCAGATATGGGATGAAGAAGGCATTATAAATTTGGAGGATGATAACATTTTGAAAGGGATGATAGAACTAGAAAGGGCATTTGATTTAGACAACATGACCAAGCAGAAGGATTTGCCTAAGGCAGATGGAGGTAATATGAAACCATAAATATAGGCCAAGGGTTAGAGGTAAAGAATATCCTAGTTGGAAAGGTATGTACTCCAACTGAATGAGAGAGGATCATTTAGGATTTAATAGATTATGTCCATGTTATAGCCTAGACCTATGACGAGCTCAAGAAATATGATATCTCTATCATCACTCATACTATCCCATTGAAACCTGATGCCAAGCCCTTCTGATAGAAATAGAGGCCAATGAATGCTCTGCTAGAACCTCTGATATTTGAAGAGGTTAAGAAGATACTAGCCACTAAAATTTATTCACAATTAGACATTCCACATGGGTAGCAAACTTAGTACCAGTAAGAAAGAAAAATGGAGATATATGCTTGTGTGTAGACTTTAGGAACTTGAATAGAGCATTAGAAAAAGATAATTATCCACTTTCATCACTTTATGAGGTGTTTCAAATGGTTAATGGAGCACAAATGATGTCTTTCTTAGATGCAGCTTTAGGTTAAAATCAAGTTATGGTTGATAAGATTGATAGAGTAAAGACTGCATTCACCACAAAGTGGGGAATATTTGCTTACAGGTGTATGCCATTTGGCCGGATTAACGCTGGAGAAACATTCCAATGAGCCATGGATATTACTTTTAGAGGTCTAGTAGCTCACTGTATTATTATTTATATGGATGATTTGACAATATTCTCAAAGCTAAGAGGATATCATATTGAGGATTTGTGAAAAGTACTCCAAAAATGTAAACAGTATGGCATATCTTTAAATCCTAAGAAATGCATCTTTGGAGTTACTATAGGAAAGTTACTAGGACATGTAAGATTAGAAAATGGAATAACCATAGACCTTGACAAGGTGGACTCCATCATGAAGTTACAACTACCAGCAAGCAAGGAAGAGTTAAAATCATATTTTGGTAAGATAAATTTCATCAAGAAATTTATAAAAGGATTTGATGAGATAGTGAGACCTCTGAATGTCATGTTAAAGAAGGATGTCAAAATTGAATGGACATCATAATCTAAGGCAGCTTTTGAAGACATCAAGAAGGCAATAGTTGACACCCCTATGTTAATTAGCCCTAACTATACTAAGGATTTCTACATATATTCCTTTGCATCTGGAAACACTTGCACTGTTGTTTTGAAAAGAAGGAATGAGATTAAGGAGGAAAATCCTATAACATTTATGACCAACCCATTTAGGGATGCTGAGCTAAGATATCTAGACATAGAAAGGAAAGCCCTTGCTTTAGTTAGAGCTACCAAGAAATTTAGACATTACATCCTAAGAAGTAAGGTAATCATTGTAGTACTTGATTCAATGGTCAAAATGTTGCTTATGCAAAGTGAACCTAGAGAGAAAACAACCACATGGATCACAATTCTACAAGAATATGATATGGAGATCACTCCTATGAGATTGGTCAGAGGACTAGCTCTTAGCCAAATGAATGTTGAAACTAACCCTAATTTAATCAGTCAACAATACACAGTGGATTCAAACCACCAAGGTGACTAGTATATAGATATTAGACACATCCTAATCATAGGAAGATGTCCAGCAAACATGAAATCATCCCAGAGACAAGCTTTGAAGATTAAATCTCAGAACTATATGATAAAAGGAGGCATTTTATTCAAGAAGAATCATGAATGGATATACCTCAGATGCCTAAATAGCTAGGAAGCTAGCAGAGTCCTTCGAGACCTACATGATAAGTTTAGGACATCTCATGGATCCCACTTAGCTACAACTCATAAGATCTTTAGAGATGGGTACTATTGGCCCATGATTTTTAAGGACACTATGAAGCATATCAAGCATTGTCATATTTTCCAAGTAGCAGCCAATAGAGAAAGATATGTAGCACAACCTTTATAGCCAATGATGGAGATGCGTCCCTTTGCACAATGGGGAATGAAATTCATCAGAGCAATTATTCTGCCATCATCAACTGGACATATGTATGTGTTAACTGTTATTGATTATTGCACCTGGTGGACTGAGGCAATGAGCAACAAAACATGTACATTTAAATATGTAATCAAGTTCTTAGAGAACACTATCATCACTAGGTTCAAAGTTCCTTTCACACTGTTACGTGATAATGGCCCTACCTTTTCCTCTTTGAAATTCTCAAATTGGGCTTTTGAATATGGAATTACACTAAAATTCTCATCTAATTACTATCCCCAGAAAAATAGATTAGCTGAGCCTACTAATAAGAATTTGTTGGATATCATTAAAAAGTTAGTAGAGAAAAATCCTAGAGAGTGGAACACTTTATTGAATTATGCATTATGGGTAGATAGCCTACTAGAGTGAAGCCTGCTTTAGGTAACTCTCCCTACCAATTGGTTTATGGAGTTGATTTGATTCTAATAGTAAATTTAAAGATTCCTACCTTGCAATTCACTTAGGAGTACCTTGGTTTAGAGGACAAAATGGAAGTCCACTTGTTACAAATATTTCATCTAGAAGAGAAAAAGGATCAAGCAATTGATCATTTCTTTAAACATCAGGCTATTGTCAAGTGTTGGTTTGACATGAGGGCCAGAATTAAAGCATTTAGAATATCTAATCTTGTCTTATCCTAGGATAAAGCCCATGAATAGAAGGGAGACCATAGGAAATTTGACAAATTATGGATAGGTCCGTTTCAAATAGAAAAAATACTTGGAGATAGTACTTATAGGCTATAAACTTTGATTGAAGAGGATGTTCTACTTCTTATCAATGGACAATTCCTAAAACATTATTTCTAGGCCTAATTCAAGTAAAATTTGAAACTTGTATATATGTATAGTTGCTTGCATAGTAGTTTTATTTCTTTGTGTTTTTCCTTGTTTGTTGAGTCCTTATTTTGGTTATTATGATATGGAGCACCTTTTCACTTTAGAAAGCTTCAAAATTTCTAAAATTTAAGAAAGAACCTTAAATCTTTGCATAGGTTGTAACCCTTACAGTTTTGGTTATCCTGATTTATTCTATGAAATCATATTCATCAATCAAAACAAAGGTCATCCAAAGAATCATTAAATCAACACATCTAATGTTTTTAGGACTGGTTGAAAGTGTTAGCATCTACATTAAGTGAAAAATCTAAAGGTTTGCCTTTGCTACCCCTATAATTCCTAGTCTGGCAATAGAACCTACTACTATGCAAACAATGAGTTGAAATGATATATTTTATACAAACTTGTTGAAAATCAACAGAAAGAGAATTTATGTTCTCAAGGTCATCTAGATAACCCTACCGGGGCTATGGATACCTGACTACCAGTGGGGCTCTATTTAGGGGAATTATAGGTGATAACCTTGTCAAGGCTATCGATGCTTGACTGCTAGCAAGGCTCTATCCAGGATTGGATTAAAAGGTTAAATCCAACTATGTAGCTTAATGTTAATTACTACTTTTCAAACTTATCTAGTAGGAAGGAAATTAATCAAAGCACACACTTGCATTCCTTCTCATAATCTGGTTTCATTGATGAACATGATCTCTTTTGAACTGATCTAAATTTTCATGAATAATTAAGGTTAGAATTTTATCTCTAGATTTCCCTTTCCTTCCTAAATTGATTTGAAATTTGGTTGTTTTCTTTGGTGGCAAGTTGTTGTGTGGTCTCATAACACACCCCATTTTACCTTAGAAAAACAAGGACCCAACTTTTTTCTTTGCTTGTGTGTTTTCTCACTTTGGGCTATGTGGTAAAATGTTAGGTCCTGATCTAGGGTTAAAAGTCAAGTTTAGTAAATTACCTAGCAAAGGTCACCATTGGATAGAGAATTGAATTTTGAGCAACTTTGCCTTTAGAACCATGTTGAAATTCGTTGAAATAAAGAAGTTGTGCTTGGTCAAAGTTGTCAAAGAATCAGAGTTTAGAGTTTAGGCCTTACTCCTTTTTGAAGTTTAGTAGAGTTTAGAGCCTCAACCTTACTCTCTCTCTTTTTATTGAAGAAAGTGGGAAGGCCTGATAGCAAAACTTTGATTAAGTCTAAATAATTGTAGAATTGGAATTCAACTTTCTCCTTAGTTCATTCCAAAATGAAAGACAAAAGGAGGAATCCTCGGTGAATGAAGTTTGAAAGAGTATAATGGATCAGAGAATCATAGAGTGAAGTTTCTCTCTAATTTCTTCCAAAATAGAGGGCGAAAGAGGAGAAGCCTGAGGTCTGACTCATATGCCTTCATTCTGCACTTCCATAGTCAGCATATTTTAATGTTGGTCAACATCTACGCAATGGCAGAATGACCTCAGAGGCATTTAATCTTCCCCTTGTTTGATAAAGGCCAAATCATGCAAAGTGTCATATTTATTTGCTTCTACCTCCCCTCTTAGGGTTCACCACATCCATTTGGTGGAATGACAGAATGCATAGGATTGTGCCATGTCAACACATCGTACCCCTTGTAGTACATATGACTAGGAAACATGCCACATGGCAGAATTCCATGGTTATGTGGTAATGATTTGCTCTTTGTGGTTTACCTCTGGAGAATGGTAGAAAATGACCATTTGTCCATAAAATTTATAACGGTGAGTTGTAAAGTTATTAATTAGGTAAGTGATAAAGAAAAGAGAAAACACTTCAGCAATTTAGAGGTTAGGGAGTTAGGCTCTTTGCTAATTCTCCAATTGAGCAATATAAGAGAAGAGACTTAGAGTATTTCATAAAGTTTGTAAAGTTTAGATTTTTTGAAATTCGTCGACTATGTGATTATGAGAGAAGTCAAATTCATGTTGGTTTGAGGATTTCTAATATTATCGATAAGCAAAAATGGCTTAGTTAGAAAATGATTAAATCAGGAAAATTGTGGTTTTCTGAACTGGTTCAAAAGTTCATCTTTTAGCCAATTTGCCAATACAAAAGTGTTAAATGGCTAAATTCTAGATTTTGAACTTTTGTCGATAACAAGGCAAGGTTCATGTATTCATACTCTTGATGATAAGAAGGCAAGGTTTGTGATTTCACACTCATCAATAGAAAGACAAAGTTCATAAATTGGAACTTTTTTCTAACAAGGAAAGATACAAGGTGAAGTTTGAAACTGTAAATTTCTACCGATAAAGAGCTAAAAGGGGAAAAGTTAATTCTTTTAAACTATTGTCGATAAGAGGCAAGGTTAAGAATTTCACACTTTTTCTGATAAGAGGCTGAGATGGTTAGTTCAAGATTCTTCAAAACTGCCAACAAAGGGTGATGGTGGTAAAGGGATAAGATGTGCTGATAAAGAGACATGGAACTATGGTTAAGAAAAGCATAATTTCTTCGATAAGGGCATCGAAAGGCAAGATTATGAAAATGTAAAATCTATGATGTTTATGGACATTTTAAGCTTTGGTTAAAAGGGAAATTCATCCTTTCAATTTTAAATGTCAAGATATTTGGAGTAAATTGTAGGAAAATTTAAGTAGAACTATAAGTGATTCCATGTTAATTAAAAGGGCATTCACCTCATTTGTTGCATAACAATTGGTAAGGTCTTGGTAAGCTACAGGTATGAATGAAATTGATCTTTTCTTCTCATTCTCATAGGCACATTATGATTTTGCATAGAAAAAGGTTAAATGTTAAATATTAAGTTAAATCCTCAATATTTGTACATTGTTTTAATCCATATAGGGGATTTAAGGATAGTATGTTAAAACATGGATACTATGCTAAATCATGAATATATGTTTGTTGTAGGACATTAGAACTATATGAATCAAAGAATTTAATCTTGGAGAAGATGTTGAACACCTAGAATACTGAGAGGGGGTTGAATCAATATTCTATTAAACCATTTTCTCATTAAACCATTAATCCATTTACCACATTAAATAATAATTAATCAAATTAAGCATAGAAAGCACAACCATAAACCATAACACATGAACACCAAGATTTTTATGTGGAAAACCCAAAAAGGGAAAAACCATGATGAGTGTTCGCTCACAATATATTTTGTAGTATCAATACCAAATTACAAAGAGGCTCAGTACTTGAGGGCTCACATCCCTAATGACTCACTATCCATTAAGATGCTCACTGCATACAAGCTCACTACCATAAGGGCTCATTGCCAAAAGATGATCAAAATGGATCTAGATCACTACCAAGAATGAACTGTTATAATTGCATCTACAAATGCATGGGGTATAGGTCCAATGAAGCTAAAAATACTATCTCAAAACTCTTCATCCTGATATACTTTGTGACACTGTTCTACTCTTCATAAAACTTCTTACACACTTGTCACATTGATCAGATCACAAAACTCCATACATGTCACACACACTTCCTCATCTTTGCATCACTCTCTTCAAACACCAAAGTGAATCTCATATATATATATATGCAACACTTACAAACTTCAAACTAGGTCGGCCTGCTAGGATGAAACGTGTAGTTATACAATGTGTAGCTTGTTGGCCTAATGCATTCACCAAAATACCTTTTGAACCAAAACAACACTTGAAACAAATTCTCATATGTTGGCTCCAACTATAGAATCACATAGAACATGATTCTAATCAACAGATTCTTCTACACAAAGATTATAGTATCACTTCATCCTCATACATAGACTAGCATAGGTTCAGTCCAATTATCAGATCACAAGTTTCAATGCACACCACAAGACTCCTTCAAATTCACAACTAAGATTCTTTAGTCATCCTAGAACATAACTTCAAAACTACAGAACAAAATATTAACATGTGGCAAAATGCAGAGTATTAGAAGCTAGACTTTGTCCAAGTCAAACACTATAAATGCATGTTGTGATACATAAGTCCTCACAACTATCTTACTGGTGGAATTCAACCTTTGAAAATTTGGATTTAGAGACTTGACATGTGTGTTTACAACAATTCAAAACTGAAGGTGAAAATATCCAATACCAGAGAGATGTGGACCAAACCAAATAGGTGTTCTACTTTGTTTAATATTGTACTCTTGTTGGCAAGAGACACTATATGGATTCATGATTGTTGTCATTGATGGAAACAAAGTTCATCCCACACATTTGCAGGACATGGTGTGTCTCTACCGGAAGTTAGAGTGAAGAATGTTGTGGTCTGGTAAACAAGAACAGAGCATGTGGCAAGGTCCAACAAATAGGTCTGGATCTCTCAGAGGAAGTATCTTGGTGAAGTACGGATTTGGGGAAGTAAAAAGGACTACCTTGAGTGGTTTATTCCAAGGATTTAGCCTTCGGTGATAGATGAGGAAAAAGATATGAATAGTTGAGTACTAGATTCCTGTGTGACAGTGTGAATAGAGGAAGAACTGACTGACAGAACATCAGACTACTTTATGGATGTATTACTGATTGTGGTAAAGGTTATGAAGTCATGAAACATGTTTGGCCGACATGATTAATGACTTATACAAGCATATACTTGATCTGCATTACTTGATGTGCAAGGATTCAGCCGACTGATCAGAATTAGTGAAAAGATTGACTATTCTGGGTGCCTACTAGAAAGGTGATGAAATTACTTGTGCGGATATATATACATGATGGATTCAGTTGTGAGAGTTGTTGTTGTAGTTAGTTATGTGCGAATAAAAGTAGAATAGCAGAACATAAGTATTAAGGAAGATCCGGTATGTGAAAGGAAAGTAGCAAAAGAGAAGAGGAAAGATGAAGTGCAGCAGATCAGTATACTGAGCCTAACCGGAACTCAACTCCAACATTTGTGGATGCTCCTAATCAGTTCAAGTATTGTATAACACTCTTTTGTAGATAGTGTGTCTCTTTGTAGGTAGTGTGCCTCCTTGTGAGCAGTGTGCTCGGGCAGTGAGCCCTAATTGGCAAGTGCCATTTTGTATTTCCTTATTCTTCTAATAGAGAATAATCTTTGGGTTAATCACCCCGTGGTTTTCTCCCTTAACAGGGTTTCCATGTCAAAAGTATTGTGTCATGTGTATCTCTATTTTCATGGTTATGTTTGCTTATTTGATTTAATACTACATTGATTAATAAGAAAGTTCAAAAAGAAGAAATAATTAGGATAACTGATTCGCCCCCCCTCTCAGTTATCAACAATTGGTATCAGAGCTAAGTTCCTCCTAACAGAGTCTAATAGCTTGAGGAAGATCTGGGAATCCAAATGGATGCCTATGGTTTAAAAGAGCAACTCAAGACTGCTCTTGAGGATCTTGAACAGTCAAACTCTGAAGTCAATGAATTAAAGGAAAGACTCAAACAGGCTGATGATTTCATGAGAGAACTTAAAGACAAATTAAGTCTCTCTATGAAAAAGAGAAAGGAACTACTTCAGCAATTGGCAAAACAAAGTGAAGCAAGTAATGCAAATGAAGAGCTGATTAAGAAAACCAAGTTATGTAAAAAATTATCAAAAGAAGTCATTATGGTAAGACATGAAATGGAATCAGGAGTTATAAAATTTACCCAAGAGATTGAAGAGAAAAGAAAAATTGAAGACAATCTAAGACAATCTCTCAAGGAGAAATCAGAAGATTGCCACCAGATGGATAGAATTATCAGACATCTTGAATTTGATCTTGAAGATGCTACAGATAATGAAGAAAAACTTGAGGATCAAATTGTCTCTCTCAAAAGGGATCTTCAAATAGAAAATGAATATAAAGTGAAATTCAAGATAAGTTCTGCTCAACTTGAAGTTCTTCTTGGAAGTCAAAAGAGGATAGATGACAAGTATGGCTTGGGATATGAGAAAGGAGAAAGCTCCGGATCTGGTCAAAAGAATTTTGAATCAGAAAATCCAAGGAACATGCCTAGAAGACCTCCAGTAAGACAGCCTAATGCTCAAAGATATCCATCCTTCAATGGATATTGCCACAGATGCAATCACTCTGGTCATAAAGCTAATCAGTATAGAAAGAGAGTGAATCAGACTAATTCATCCTTCTTCAGACAGTGTTTTAATTGCAAAAGGTATGGTCACAAGTCTCATGAATGCAGAAATATGCAAATGAACAAATCATTCAATGGTAGATGCTTTACATGCAATAGAATAGGTCACATTGCTAATTAATGCAGATCAAGTGGATATCAGTCAAATATGCAAAGAAATGTTGTTTGCCAAATCTGCAATAGGTCCGGTCATAGTGCAAAAGTTTGTAGAAGCAAGAATTAGGACAAAAGAGGTCTAGTATATCATAATCAGAATCAAGACAAGGGTAAACAAAAGATGAATGCGGATGAAGTTAAAAGTGAGATGATCAAAATTTGGGTGAAGAAAAGCAATGAGAATGTAGAGGTTGGATCCACACCAGACTTTGGTGCTAATATTCCTTCCAAAAATTAAAAAGTGAGCTCTAGCTCAGGGGGAGATACAAAGAAAACCTTGTTCCCCCAGCCAGTCAATTGGTGCCGGAACTAGCACAAGAAGAGTTGTGGATTAAAGGATTCATAAGGAATACATTCAAACTAACTGTGGTTAAGATTTTGCAGATCCGCAAGTTGTTTAAAGTTCAGGATTGATCCGGTTCTTCAAGTCATCCAAATAAGGCAAATCAAAATAATGTAGGTTGAGCATTTATTGCGATCTGATATTAGGGTTTGTGGAGCAATATAAGGGTTTTCTCATTAATCACTTGTTCATTCTGCACTCAAGAAGAAACAAAAAGTGGAGCTCTGCAACAAAATTCCTCAAGTTCATCAAAGATCATTTGTAGAAGTCATCACATCCAGAATTCAATCCAACCAACTCCATGTAACCAAAGGCACATAAGGTATTTTTTGTTTTCAATATCTCACTGCAAATCTTTTTGAAAATGGCTACTCCGAACATAGTAAAGATCTCTGATAGACCTCGCTCCACATTCAAGAAACATCCATACAAATCCTTGGAGGTAGATCCCCTAGGAGCCTTCTCTAGTGTTCTGCAAGGCGTGTTGCACATCGAAGATATTAGGGTTTACATACATGCAAGTATTGAAGAATTTGGGGAATTCAAACTAAGAGATATCTATCACAATCAACTGCTAGATGATTCATCTGAGCTTAAACCAGAATATAAAGGCATCCAAGAGAAACATTTTGATCAATTCATTCATTTTCCCTACTTTGAAGAAGATGAATGGGTCCGGTACGTGTTGAGTAGGATGCATGATAACTTCCTATGGCTGAACAGACCTTGCAAGATCACAAAGGAGGCAATTAGGGAAGTAACTGGTTTATACTCCTCCGGAGGGATACCTGTCCTCAAATCTGTTAAAAACAACATTGTAACTGAGGCCACTGGATCAAAGTTTGATAAGAGGGCAATGACTATTGAAGACATTACTGACTTGGACATCAAATTCGCATCTATGATAATAGGTTACAAGATATATCATTCCAGTAGGGAGAACTCAGTATCCGGAACTACAATATATACAGCCTATGAGATGCTAAGGAAAAATGCAGAATATGATCTCTGTGAACTTCTTTTGAGCCAATTAATGGAAAACATACAAAAGATCAAAAAGGATAAGAAAAACTCTTTCAAATATGGTGCACTAATCTTATGCTTATTTTTCTACTTCATGAATGAGTTGCCCGGATCAAATGGATGGGTATGGGAGAATGACAAACTGGTAGCAGTATAGATCAGAGACTATTTGCATGGGCTTGGGGATGCTAAAGCAAGAAATTCAGCCCTGTGGGGATATTTCAAAAACTTCTAGAGCATGTTGCAAGCAAGAGAAAGAATTCCCCAATCTCTTGTTGAAAAATACAAAGATACAGTATGATTTATGGTAGATACTGATCAGTGCCTAATGGAGGCAGTAGAACCAAGGACTGTCTAGATCATGTCCATGGGGTATGAAGTTGATGAATAAATCCTAGAACTGCATGTTCAACACATGCTAAATCAGCCAAAGGATCCAAAAGTAGAAAGGTTTGGAACCTTTGAGGAGCTGAGTATAAAGGTTCATGTGGAACTGAGGCAACCAGAAATGAAGAGGAAAGTTAGAAAAGAAGTTGAAGAAATTGCAAAAGGCCTAGGCATCTCAAAGGAGGCACTTGATGCCAACAGGGAAAAGAGGCAAAAGGCTGAGGCAGAAAAGAAAGAAGTAGAAAAGGAAAGCAAGAAAGGTGCTCCGGTAGAAACCTCAACCCGGACCAGATCATCAAAGAGATCTGCACCTGTCACAACCAAAGGCTCAAAAGCATCAAAACCAAAAGTCTAGGCATATGACAAAGGAGAGAAAAGGTCAAAGACAAAAGCCACAAGGGCTTATACAAGTCAAAGAGATGAAGAGGAAACTAAATCTGATGAAGAAGTCAATAAAATGAAGAAAAAGAAGAAAACATCCGGTCAACCCTCTACCGGACAGAAGGAAGAAGAAAAGGTAGAGGAATATGTTGAAAAACCCACTCTTAACATTGACGACATAATCAAATCAGTCACAGTGGACAGAAATCTTCAACCAATGGTTGAGTTTTATGATGATTATGGTGAAGCAGATCAGAAGATATTGCAAGATGCCACAGTCAGGTATCTAAATATCTACAACAAAGAATTTATTGAAATTATATCTCTGATCCCTAAAATCTTGGAGAAGGAACTAGAATCAAGAAAGAACACTGCCCAAGCTAAAGATCTTGAGATCTGGGAACAAATAGCTATTCAACTATATCCTTCAATTGATCCCAAGACAATGAACATGGTATTCAAAGACTGCAAGGATGAATCAGCTCATGCTTGGTGAGACTAACAAGCTAGCCAAGGATAAAGAAGAGATCCTCCGGAAGGCCTTCAAAAGATTTAATCTTCCTATTGTAGAGGACTTGGGTACTGATCCTTCAACCACAAGTGTTGCAGAAGAAACTTCTGAGAAAATGACAGAAGAGGTGGGCCCTGAATAGACTAACATTTATCCTCTGGTTTCCCCTACAGTCTCTGGATCCAAAGAAGAAGAAAAATTATAGGAGAAAGAAGCAGAGGTGAAGGAAAAAGGTGACAGTGCAAAGGTTGCAGAGGGACAGAAGACTTCAGTAGAGAAAACCACAACTGCTAGTGGTGGAAATGTAGAAGGAGAGATAACTCCAAAGGACAGCTCCAAGGTTGCAGAAGAGAAGAAACATCTATCTCTGGCAAGAGACACTACTCAAACTGTCCAAGAATTCCTGAGCAAAGAAATAATGGAGATTGATGAACTGGAGCTTCTACAAGGTCCATTCAATTTTGATTCTCTTTCTCCAGTACAGACAATGAAGATAGCTTCATTTGCAAATGCAAAGGCTAATGAAACACTCCTAAAGTCTCATATGAAAGACTGTGAGTTGATAGAAGTTGCATTTGGAGTACTAGAAAAGATCATACCATCTTTTCAGAAGGATCCCATAGCCTCCTCTTCCGGTAATCTCAAAACCTTAGTCAGCAGTGTTAGTACACATTTTGATTATCTAGAAAAATTGGCTAAAGAAAAGGTCTGGAAGGAGTTTTTGGATAAGAGATTCTCAGAGGTACAAGGATTAATCACTAATGATAGGAGAAATATGAGTATTGGAATAAAGAGCTTAGAAAATGCTCTTAAGGATGGCGGTGAAATGTATAAATTTTGTGTATCATGGTCCAAAGTAACCTTGGACATTGAGAAGAAAATAAAAGAACAGGGGGATAAACTATCAAACCTATCAAAGAATTTTGATCCTCTCTCCTCTATAACAAATCAAGAATGTCAGACTATCATAGTCTTGAGTGAAATCAAGAAGTTGGAGAAGGAAAGAAAAAATAGGATAAGCGGGTTGAGTAAGCTCAGGGGGTTAATTGTCCCCAAACTAGAGGCCATGCATGAGGCCATAAAAGAAGCCCAAATTATAGCCCAGACCACTGATCCGGCAGATCTAAAAAGGGCAGATGCATTTGCATTCCTGTTGAGTGGACATATCTCAATTTTGGATAGGATGAAGCAGAGTTGGGTGACAGAAGTTGTATAGTTGAAGAACACTTTTGCAAACATATGTAAGTACAACTTGTATATATATATATATTTATGCGGCCAAGTATAGTTAAATTTTTGAAAATTTTGGTATGCAGACCCTACCCTTTGCCATTGATGTCAAAGGGAAAGTGAGGAGTAGTGAAAAATGAGGAATCCAACTAAGGGGGAGCTTCGAAAAATGTATATAAAGACAGAGCATCAGCCAAGGGGGAGCATAGTGTAAACACTTAGTCATTTTTCACTAAGTGTTGCCATCAATGCCAAAGGGGGAGATTGTTGGCAAGAGACACTATATGGATTCATGATTGTTGTCATTGATGGCAGCAAAGTTCATCCCACACATCCACAGGACATGGTGTGTCTCTACCAGAAGTTAGAGTGAAGAATGTTGTGGTCTGGTAAACAAGAACAAAGCATGTGGCAAGGTCTGACAGACAGGTCTGGATCTCTCAGAGGAAGTATCTTGGTGAAGTGCAGATTTGGGGAAGTAAAGAGGATTACCTTGAGTAGTATATTCCAAGGATTTAACCTCCGGTGATAGATAAGGAAAAATATATGAATAGTTGAGTACTGGATTCTTGAGTGACAGTGTGAACAGAGGAAGAACTGACTGACAGAACATCAGACTACTTTTCGGATGTATTACTGATTGTGGTAAAGGTTATGAAGGCATGAAACATGTTTGGCCAACATGATTAATGACTTATACAAGCATATACTTGATCCACATTACTTGATGTGCAACGATTCAACCGACTGATCAGAATTAGTGAAAAGATTGACTATTCCGGGTGTCGACTAGAAAGGTGATGAAATTACTTGTGCGGATATATATACACGATGGATTCAATTGTGAGAGTTGTTGTTGTGATTAGTTATGTGCGAATAAAAGTAGAATAGTAGAACATAAGTAGTAAGGAAGATTCAGTATGTGAAAGAAAAGAAGCAAAAGAGAAGAGGAAAGATGAAGTGCAGTAGATCAGTATACTGAGCCTAACCAGAACTAAACTCCAGCATTTGTGGATGCTCCTAATCAGTTCAAGTATTGTATAACACTCTTTTGTAGATAGTGTGCCTCCTTGTGAGCAGTGTGCTCGGGCAGTGAGCCCTAATTGGCAAGTGCCATTTGTATTTCCTTATTCTTCTAATAGAGAATAATCTTTGGGTTACCCCATGGTTTTCTCCCTTAACAGGGTTTCCACGTCAAAAATATTGTGTCATGTGTATCTCTATTTTCATGGTTATGTTTGCTTATTTGATTTAATGCTGCATTGATTAATAAGAAAGTTTAAAAAGAAGAAATAATTAGGATAACTGATTCACCCCCCTCTCAGTTATCAACAACTCTGTCATGCTAAACTTGTCCAACTTGAAATTCTACTTCTGGAGCTCATTAAAAGATAAAACTATGGACTTAGAAGCACATAAGTCTCATCAACATTATACCAGAACTACAAGACCTAATCTTCAAACATAAACCAATATCGACCATAACATTGTAGCTCTATAGTCCTCTCTATACTCTGCCAACACTTAGCCAAAATACCTAAGTCTTCTTTCCGAACTAGAATTCTCTATACACATGATTTTATGAAGATTACTATAACCTCACAACCCTTCTAAATCCTTGTTGCTTGTTGCTATCAATGAGAATACCAATCAAACATCATACTTAGTCAATCTAAGTCATACCAACAGTATCTTCATCAATGATGTTTGCCAAGTTGCCAATAGATGTGTTTGCTGCTGCAAGGTGAAAGGATGGATTTTGGGGAGGAGAGCTAAACTAGATGAAATTGCTGCAAAACAAGGAATGCGTGAATAAGAACTGAGGAAAAGGAGGAGGCAGAGAAGCTAACTAACTATACTCAAGGATGTTGAGTCAAATATACCAGTAAATATGTTGTTTTCTAGTTGGAAGGATGTTGAGTCAAAGATGCTAGGAATACTCTTTTCCCAAATGTTATCAACTGGCAATCACGTGCCACAAATCCTAATCAGTGATTATAATGAGTGATTCTTGATTGTTGGATCAAATGTAACTATTTTTTGGACTTTGTTCTATAAAAGGACCGTGACTATTCTATTATAAGGGAGATTGAATTGTTTTGATTCCGAGCACTAAGTTTGTGATTTATGCAACTTTGTGAATTCTCTCTTAAGGTTCTCTCTTAAGATCATTGTAAATGTATATGTTCTTTACATACTTAATGAAAGTGAAGCTATAGATTACTTCCTGATTATAAATCCTGCATAATCTTCTAGTTGATTTCTAGATATATGATTGTGAATTGTTGCGTCATCTTGGAGTGCATTCAAGTAATTGCATATTGTTATCAATTATCCTGTGAAGATTTGTGTTGATTATACATAGCTATGGAACATCCTGGTAAAGTATAGTTTAGTTTGCTTCTTTTCATTACTGTATAAGAATATGTATGTGGATCATTGACCAAAACTTAGTAATTTTAGGATTTACATTTCTTGAACATCTTTTGATTTTCATTTCATAAATAGTCATAAATAATTACAAATCAAGGCAAATCATAAGAAAATATTATAAGTATATGTTGAATTGATACAAATAATGACAAATCTAGAGCATATTATAGCAAGAATTGTAAATCATAGAAAATATCATGCAAATAATGGAAAATATTAGTTAAATCCATGCTTCTAGGCACAATCTTTGAGCAAATTTAAGGTTCAAAAACAAAGATTAGTTCAGACAAAGAAAATATTAGCAAAAGTAATTAAAATTGTAAATATCTTTGTAATTAGTCCAAATCAAGGGCAGATTTAGTTGAATTCATTGAAGTTAGGACAAATTCATATAAATTTATGCAAATATTGACTGAATATTGTAATATTTAACATAATTGTTGAAGATGTATGCAAAAATCATGTATTTTTGATAGGGAATTGGTAAATATTGACTGATATTTGTAGAAATCATCAAAGCATTTAAGGCCCCAGACATGGAAAATAGCAGGACACATCAACCTTGAGTAACATTCAGATGGTCAAGACTTGACTCATGGAGACTTGGGATCATGAACTCACCTTGAATTCATCGTATCTTTCAAGATAATAAAGTTTTTTTTGTGAACTTTTATTCTTGTTTATGTGACTAATAACCGCATCAACAATTAGGCATAATTATGTCCAAAATTTTCCATTGAAAGATATTAATTACATAGATGTGATGATATTTATTTAGTACTATATGATCCTTATAGATATATTTCTTATCCAATAGAAAGTTCCTCTTCTCAAGTTCCTCATCCTCAAAGGTTTCCACAATTGTAGATGGTTTGGGGTGTACACACTTATACTCTGTAATTATATCTTTAAAAAGATTTGGTGCATTTTTCCCACAACCAAAAGGAAAATCTATTTTTCCTGATGGCTTAGGCTTGTTTATAGAGGGTGGGTTCTACTTTAATGGTTTTGCACTTTTAGATAGCCCAACCACTTCCTTACCCTTTTGAAGTTTTAGATGTTTAAAATTATTATTGAGAAGGTTTTTGTATTTGATATTGTCTTAGGTTTTGCCTTCAATAGTGTCATAACAAGTTCTACATAAGTCACTGGAGTCTTAGGTTGGGAATTTTGTTTTCTTGAGGTTTTTATCTTCCCCTTTTTTTTAACCCATGGCTACATAACCAAAAGGAAACAGTTCAACACATGCAGAAAATGTGAGCTCCATGGTCCTAGAGTTAGAAACTAGGCTTTGATACCAATGTAATAACCCCGTTGGCTCCCCCAAATTTTTTTCTTAACCAAATCTTTATAATAGGAATAAAGAAAATGTAATAGAATTTTATAATATCAATAAGGGAAACCCAATAATCCATTTATGTTTATCAAACAACCTACAATATGAGATATTATCAATTTTAGTGTAAATCAATTATTCTCTAGTTAAAACCACACACCTACTTTACATTATAATAGGAAGAAAACTAATTAAACATACTTTTCTATCTTAGCCATAATTCTACCCTCCTATTTATCCATAGAAGCATCTTTCCAATTTAATTAGTAGAAATTATATCCTAAAGTACACATGAAATTCTATAGAAGCATTTAGGAAGTGTATAATAATAAATAATATTTACCAATGTGGTACCTTTATTGAGCAAGTTGCAAGGTGGTGGTTATTTTAAACATAGCTTTAGTCATGGTTTTGCATCTAGGGTGCATTTTGAACCCAAACATATTGATAAGAATTTGTTATCCACCCCACCGGGTGGAATCTGGGATCCATAGAGAGAGATGCTCCATGCTAATGCCTTAAAGAATTGGGAAAATACTAACCCATCATAATTATCTCTCTAATAGGATTTTGATCACTAGATTAGCACATTTAGACTAGTGACCACAAAACATAAGGTATAGCTAATGACATGTACCTAAAACAACTTAGTCTCCTATTTAATTTCAGTCATCACTAATATGAATTTTTCCACTATTCACAAAATCTACTAAATAGTAAATAATGGCATCCTTCACCTACATACCACTAGCTCTAGAAAATGCATGCTACGGTTGAAAGTCATCCACACTTGATAAGTTCTTGGAATTATTCATATGTATAAATTGGTGATAGCCTGCTATCTCTAGATACAATCGAATTACACTACATGCAGAGCATGCTCCCTAACTATTATCAAGCTAGAGTATCTATAAGCTTATCTTTGATGCAGATCATAAGATTTCCAATATAAATGATCACCATGAAAAGAGTAGAACAACTATGTTATAGGAATATTGCATTACTCATATCTATGCCCTTGTAGAGCCTTACTCCAACCATCATGTGTTTCCATAGAGGTTTGAATCTATATCTAACTTGGTTCTATAAGTGGACTAAGTCATCTGAGAGCTAAATAAACAAGACCAACCATATATTTTACTTGCCCCAAGTCCTATCCTATGCCTACCAAGTATAGTTCAATATTAGGAATTTGATTGAATTTCAATCATAAGCAAACACCAACACTGGTATTACATAAACTTATAGGGGAATCCATCCTAAAATGATTTTCCATCTTTTAACTTGACATGAGAAAATATAAATATATATATGTCTTCATATTATTCTTTACTGCCTGCTATATAATAAATGAGATAGTGTTGTAGTAAATGCTAAATAACAAATTTTAGCGCTATAATTGGTCAACTTCTACATTCTCTGTCTTATCCTTGGATTTCAACTTGGGGGATATTCAAATTACCCAAGAAGTAAACTTCTCTATACAAGTATTTGCATATCTAAGACCACCTTATAGTCCTTATGCAAACCTATAAGATAAGAACAACTCAAAATTATTTTCATATAAATTTTAGCATCCAACACCATTAAGTTATAGGCAACAACTTTACTTAGAAATGAAGTCTACCCAATTGAGGCATAGAGGTAAAATAAGTTCTAATACGTGGTATAAGGAGATCTATAAGTAATTCAAGTCTTATTCACCTAATTCTAGCTACAAGGAATATTAATCTTACTTGAAGTCATTTTAAATAGGGTTTGTGTAATATCTTAATATAATAATATTTAGCCCCTATTACAACATAATCTTCCTCCCAACACACAAGGATAACCCAAATGAAATCTATTTTATGTGCAATCATTAGCAAAATAAATTACTAAGACCATGATCTTTCCTAACCCATAATATTGTGTAACTACACAAAGGTTTAGGTTTGATTGTTCCAACATATGTTGCAAGGATTTTCAGTTCTCATTTGAAATCATTCAAATTGAGGTATTAAAAAAGAAACTATATTAAGAGTAATTCCAATATGTTTAACAAGGTTGTGGTGATGAGCATCAGCAAAAATAATTGCCAAGATGAGGTGAAGAGTGTCACTCTTCTCATTCAAACCCCCAATTTAGAACTTAAATGGTTAAGATGATAGTTTGTATTTCCTAGAATTTCTAAAGCCTCTACTACCAGCCAACTTGAACATATCTTGTCATCAATGCATTCCATGAGGCTACATTTTAAAGAGACATTTTATGAAACAACTCACTTTCCCTATCAAGGCATACCTAACTGTTGTAGGAGTTTATTATGGACTTGCATCCATTACCTACACTCAAATTTTCTTCCTCAACTAGTTTTGGATGAGACTAGAATGTTGGTTAGGGTCTTAGGGAATGTTATGAACCATAAAATGTATAAATATAACACTTAAAACTTTTATTGCAATCATAAAATCCAAAACCTACATATTTATGAAAGGAACAACAAGTAAAGGAGATAAACCTATCCTTAGGAATGAGGATTTACTCCAACTGGCTAGAAAATGATGTAGTGCTATCCACACTTAGCCAAATGATCCCCAAATTCAAGCTTTTCTCTCCACATGCTTTCTTCTGCTCCCCAAAATTTAAAAAAAAACTACTCAAACATTTGCCCTACAACTCACCTCCTTATTCTCCTTTCCCTATCCTCCCTTCATTCATTTTTCATATATTCAACCTACTATTCTCAAGGCATGCTTAGGGACTAAATTTATTGCAAGGTATGGGCACCTAGTTTTGGTCATTCATGAAGGTCAACCAGACATTAAATGCTAGCCACCCTCCTCAAGATTTTGTTAGTCTTAGATTGGCCCTTCAAAAAACTTTCATGCCCCTCCTCCTTCTTCTCCATTGTTTCTTCCATTATCTTCCTCTTTCTATTGTTTTCCTTGGGTTTGGCTTTATGATAATTTTCTTTCTTTCCTATTTGGTTTGATTCTTCTCTTTTTGGAATTGATTTATTTATTTGTATTATACTTAACACTCATATCTTTTAGGAAAGAACATTGATAAAAATAATAACAATAATAATAATAATTCCTTTGGTAATATTTATAATTTCTTCCCTATCATTGTTTATAATTGATTTCCTTTATTCTTATTATTTATAATTTATATTCATATATACACATTTAATACATCTAATATTAACTATTACTCTAAGTAAATCAGAAACCATTAGCTTAATCCTTTGTTGGTACTATGGAATAGACACATTTGAATGAAATGCCCTCAAAAAGAAATATGGAATGATGCATGTATTGTCTATCATGTGGACTCAACCAGGACCTATAGATTCAACAATCAATGGAAGAGAGAAACTATGTGTTGGACGAACATTCCAAATTCTACTTCAAATGAGTCTTAGCTTAAACCAATATCTCTTTAGAACTTTGGCATTACATTCATTTATTTTTATAGATTTGCATAAACCACTTCATCATGCACCCTATCACCTACAAATCACACATTATTTCTTGCACCAATTACAAGTGGTTTGTCTAGGTTAGTAAAAAACATAATCAAATATATATAGAAAATAATGAGAAACATAACTAAATTTCCATTCCATATTCAGTAGAAACCATTAAAATTTCATACACTTAATCATATACATACACGAACACAAAAATACACACAAATATGTATAGAGTTAAATATCAAGTTTCATGTTCCCACCCTAGTCCAAATTACATTAGGACTATGAGGTGTTAGAGTAGGTTCTTATGGGGATGTGACAAATGGATAAGATTTTAAAATGTATTTGATGTTAGATCTATAGAAAAATGTCTCTCACTCAATGAACTACCTAGAATTCTATGTTGGCTCCCCTCCTTTATTAAAGGAAAAGTTTACGGATCTAGGATGAAGTTGTGGTTAGTTTGGATTCATCCCTATAAATAATGATGTTTTGTTCTACAACTTGTCTTGATGTATAGCCATCTACTCTAATTTTCCTGAATAATTTGGGACTTTGTGTTATTTTGAAATATCTTAAGTGTTATTAGTTGGTCACAAAGGGGTAAGTTATTCCAAATTAATTCCCATAAGATGAACAAGATCAAATCTAGTAAGCAAGCATGTAGGTATGATTATTTGTTACTCCTTTTATTACATCAAGTAGGAATGTGTTTCTATTAGTTGCTTCAATGCTCTAGGATAAAAGAGAGGACATGTGTGTACTTGATGACTAGAATGAATTCATTAAATATCTTTAAATACTAGCACATAGCACCAAAATGTGCCAAAACACATGTTTAGTCAGCTCAAAGTAGAAAAGTTAAGGGGGCCAATATACCAAATTTCACTTTTAAATTTTAAATTGAAAAAACATAAGTTCACAACTATCGGGTCATCACCTTGACCATAAACTTGTCCCAAAATGGGATAAAGGTCAAATCTAGGTGCGAAAAACTAAATGGAAGTAGGTGCATCAATAGGTGTTATAAATAGGCAAGAAAAGACTGTGAATAAGAGTGTATATGTAAATGGATAGGCTAGAGATAAATGTATAGGAATATGTGCATGTTTAAAAGGATATAAAACTAGGGGAATGAGTCTAACTTTCTAGAAGTTTGTGTCATTTATCACTAATCACTATGCACATGTATTGAGACATATACTCACAATAACCACAAAATTAAATGGGAAAATGCATGGATATCCACATCTCACCATTATAATTTTTGGATTCTAAATATAGTATATGTTTTTTTACCCAACTTTAAAGTAATAAAATAGCATATAAATTTTCAAATACAAATTTTATACTAAAGGATATAATAAAATAAAATGGTATTTAAAATTCTATACATTTATACAAAAGAATATAAACTTTGAATAAGTTTACATCATATTTTAGTTATATTATATATTTATGATTTTAATATATAATTAATTTTTTTTACTTCACCTCTCTAGATGTATTATGTCTTTAATAAATATATATTGTATGTTAAAGAAATTGACAATGAACATTTTGCATGAAAACCACAATACTTGAATTAAGGATCTAATAAACAATTCATTTGATATTGATTAAAACATTAGAAATTTTAAGATTTCTCATTAAACCATTAACATATATATAAATCATTTCAAGGAATGTTAGATATTTTAAAATTTTGTTGAATCTATGTTGTTAATCTTTACACATATGACTATAATTCATCCATAACAAATTTTATAAACCAAAATATATTTCAATTAAAATATATTTTAAAATAAGATAATAGTTATTCAATGAATAATTGTAGAAAAAATAATGAACAAGATAAACAAAAAAATTTCATATAAAACTCCACTTTTTAACTAGATATACATAATTATTCCTTAACCATAATTTACCTTTAACATTAAATTATACTATTATTTAAAAAATATAAAAATAAAAATAAAGTCACCCCTTATAGATGCTTACACATACTATACACAACACCCCATAACCCACACCTTCCCTATCTCCCCCTTCCAATCCCCACCTTTAAAGATATTGATACACTGTATTTTATTTTCCAAATATGAAAGCTAAATAATTAATTTAAATATATATACAAACGTTCATCACTTTAGTGAAAAGTGATATTACTATTTTATTATCTCCTCGTTTTTGGTGTATAACATAGGAAGTTGCACTCTTTTGTAAATCATTCAAATTCTACGGAGTCATTTCACCTGGAGAGACATATTCAATTCTCTTCACATGAAGATCCATAAGCCACCACTGACGAAGAGCATGATGGTTTTGGAATAAATGCCTAGTTGCCACATACACCTTAGCAGAGGGAACAATATGCCAAGGGGTTCTCTTTTTTCCCAGATCAAAAGAGAACAGGTACTTCATACTTCCATAAAGCAAATGACGTTTTTGCCTATATATATCCTTTAACACTTGAAAATAATGAATGTAAGTTTGACAAATGGGATCCTTTTCATTCACATACATGTTGGGTATCCAATCACTAACCGCAAGGAACTCACTATACAACTCAAACAATTTATTCTCATCTCGCAACCCCATAGTCAATGCTGAAAGATCTCCACTCTTTTCAACAACTTTCAACTGTGGAAGTGTAGGAGAAATAAATGGAGGATTGAAAAGATGTGCTTCAACTTTATGACGTTCTTCCCTCTCTAACTTTCTTGTTGCTCCCAATGCAATGGCAGCTCCCAACGAATGCCCTGCAAGCCAAATGTTTTGGGATCCATTCTTAAGAAGGCTCGTTCTCAGGTATTCTGAGCCCTTTTTGACCCTGGATATGGAGTCATAGTGTCCAACGGCTACCTTCAAATCTAGGACCAAGTCTTCTAAAATATTCCTGGGTCGAAGAAGCGTACCTCTGAAAGCAACTACTTCAGCGGGAGGCCCACCTGGACCTGCTTTCAGTCTTCCATGCCACTGGAAAACTGCCCCAAATATAGATCCATCATGGTCATCACGAATATATTCTTTGACATCAAATTGAAATAAGCAACACAATTGCTTAGCCTGGTTTATGTTGGTTTCAGATAGGTATACAACATTCACTAGGCTTGCAGCAATGCATCTCCTGTGCACGGGATCTCCCCTGCCATCATCCCATTGCAAAAAGGTTATTTTTTAGATTTATCCCTTTTAATATAAATGAAGTCTAAAACATATAAATGAAGTCTAAAACTATAGAGAATATAATAATTAAAAGGAAATCTTTAATAATATTTGAGAAACTTATAACTTGCTGGTCTTATCCAGAAAATAATTACAGACAAAAATGATTCCAAGTCATATTCTTTCCTTGCAAAAGATATCGAGAAAGAGACGTATCTTATCTCTTTGTATAGCGGAACATTTAAATAGCTTTAAGTCTTATCAATTAAAAAGTTCTCAGTAAAACAGCCAAGCATACGGGAAAGGCTTATTACTTAATTTTGTTAAAACCCAAATTAATTATTATGAGAATGCTTTATCAAATAAAGCATTTACTTTTTTTTTCGACTTTATGGTATTCCGTGTACAATTATGTTGGCTTAATATTGTGTTTAATGTTAATGATTTCTTTAGGTTTAATATTAATGATTGAAAAGTATTTATTTTATTAAAATGGTTTGTTTTAAAAATTGAGTGGTAATTAAAGGATTGTAGTTTAATTGATTGAACACAATTAGTTAGATGATAGGTAGTATGTTCTTTAATTATATAAGTTTCAAATTTCTTGGAGGTACAGTAATAAAGAATGAAATTGAGTTTGTGCCTTATGAATTTGATTTTAAGTTAAAATGATTTAAGATTATTAACTTCTCAACAAAATAAATTAATAATCCATCTACCATTTAACAATAAGATCAGATTTTAATCTAACACTTCACTTGTTTTTTTCTAATTTAAAAATCATAAATATAAATAAATACTCCAGTTATCTGGTTTTAAAATAAGGTGAAAAATAAGTTAAACTTCTCATTTGTACTCTCATAGTCTCCTCAATGAATGCACACATAACATATTTCATTATGACTTTCTTTAAATTTACTTTCACTTATACACAACCAAATTTAATAAAATTCTATTGTTTTAATTCTTATGGATATAAAAATATATCAATGTAAATTGATAACTAAGAGATATGAGACACATTTTTAACATTGTAATTATTTTTTTTTACATTTGTCTTTGAATTAGAAATAATGGTTATACACTACTGAAATAATAAATGTTATGTTTAGATTTTATAAATATGAAATTCTTACAATGTATAAAGAGAAGAGTTTAAGTTATTTATGAGTTATAATTATTATTTGGGTTATAGGGATCTAGGTTTTCACATAAACAATGTACAACTTTATTAAAAACATTTTATTCTTTTTATATTCAGATTAAAATAATAAAATTTATGAAGGTGCAGAAATAAAATTTCAATAAAAAGAAATTTGAATAAGTTATTTTTTTGAACCTACAACATTATTTATTGTATTGATTCAACAAATGTTGGACCTAAGTTTATGTAAACTGAATGTTTCAACCAAAATTTAAACCTAACTGTATCCATGACAAAAAGGCTGTGGAGGACAATAAGTCATAAAAATTCCCAAAATAAGGTAGAATTAATTTAAACATAAAATAACAGTAATAAAAATAATCAAAATATAAAATTGGTTGCACAGTAATAGCCAAGGATATGATGAATCATGAAGTGTGATCCCAAATATTAAGAATAAAAACTTTCACACAGTTAAATACTAAAACACTTATTTACAAAATTGTAAGTAGTCATAATACACAACTCAATAATATAACGGAGAAATCATAAAAACATATGACCACTATTCAAAACCAAAGAGCAAAATCAAATTGCAGAGAAGCTGAATTTCCAGAAAAGAAAAAAATGTTACCAGATGGGATTTGCAAGGTGAGCAAGCTCTGTTACATCGATGCCATCCTTACTTGCCATTGAACTTGGGATGCTCACAAAGTTGAGACCAATTGCGTTATCTACTTCCTTTCGACGTGTGATTTAAATAGACACAGAAATCATAGATTCCTTCCTTCATCTCAACAGAGAAATAATAGCTAACATTCCTTCGTCAATTGCAAGAACCTGCATACACATTACACATTATGTTGTTGGTATTACGTCACCCTATATTCTAAGTTTTAAAACACTATCTATAATGGAATGAAATCTTTTTCTTTTTCCTAATCGAATCAAACCTCCTTTAACTTTTCCTTTTTATGGCAGTATTGTGCTTTTCTATTGTTCTTCCTTCGAGTATTAGTTAAAAAATTATGTTGTTTGTTTCTCGAATATTGGTTATAAAATTTCAGCGTAAAATGAAGAAGCTGCATCCATATTACGTTGTTGGTATTACGTCACCCTATATTCTATGCTTTAAAACAATATCTATAATGGAATGAAATCTTTTCTTTCCTTTTTATACTGAGTCAAATCTCCTTACTGTTTACGGAAGTAGTGTGCTTTTACATTGTTCTTCCTTCGAATATTAGTTAAAATATAATGTTTGTTGTTATTTTTCCTCCCATTTTTTATTCTTTCGGCCTCCTTCAAACTTTTCTTAGATGACCTCTTGGTTTGAAAATGTGATCTAGTGTAATTTTAAGAGGAAAAAAATAATAAATATTTGAGGTCACATTTATACTTTAGATTTAGAGTTATGAGAATTTTTAATTTAAAATATTTCATAAAAATTATAAATGTTATTTTATGTAAAACTTATTTTTAATATTTATATAGAAGGAGAATTCTTAAACATCATCCACTTCAATAGTGAAAGGTCTATTTTGGTCAATAAAATGACACATATTTACCACTTTTTGTTGTGGATAGGGTGTAAATTTGCTATTGACTGTTTCACCATTGAAATGGATGATATTTAAATAGAATGAGTTAAATAAGATCTTTTTGGAACTATGAGTGTATATTCACATTATATTGTTTATAGTGACATTTTTTGTTTTTTTGCTATCTATAAGAAGTGATGAATGTTTTATGAAGATGTCATTATTTTAAGAGAATTCTACATGATCATTTTCATTCCTTTTCTATTACTTTAATCAAAGAAGTTATGTATTTTTGGTTAAAATTTTCATAGACCTACTATGAGTCAAACTTAGGACCATCTATTTACGATTGGGGCACTCTACCACTAAACTACCTATCCATCTACGATTCAGGTGTGGCTCATTTTCTGACATCCCCTTGAGCCACATTACAGGTGTGACTCATTTTCCAACACCCTTGTTGAGCCACATTGCAAGTGTTCGATGCTCCTACCTTAGCCTAGCTCTACTACCATGACAAACCTTTTCTTAGACCAACAAGGATTCAAACTTAGGACCACCCCTTTACTATTGGGGTTCTCTACCACTAAGTTAACAACCCACTAGGTGACCAATCTATATATGGGTTAGGTATCACTTATTTTCTATTTTTTCTCTCTAAAAGTTGTAGAACTCAAAAACAACGCTTTATTAAAATTTTCAAACTTAATTTATAGGTGATTAGGTTAATTAGTTTTGTCTTCACATCAATCATGAACATGGGAGGAGTTTAGTACACCCTACATAGATGGTGATGAAGATGTATTCTTATATGAAATGGAAATATTGTTCTTTTGTGTTGATTTTAGTAGGATACACCAATGTTGGACTACCAAATATATAGTGTCACTCCATTTATATTGACCATGAGAACCTTTTAAATAATTTGGACCCTAGAGATCAAGCTAAAGAACACATCACTCAAATCTTCACTTTCTCTCCATTTTTTATTTATATGTTTAAGTATATTATAGTTATTTTTATGGGAATGATTATTAGTTATTCCTTCTTTGTATAAATTGCAAATAATGGAGTGAAAATCTCTCTCTCCCCCTCCCACCTCCCACCCTCCCTCCTCCCTCAAATTACAAATTTTTAATGTAATCCTATATCATATATTTAATTTATATGTTCTTATTGTAATAATGTTAAAAGACTCTACTATTGTGTTATAAGTTATCTTTAAGAATGAACACATTAAGGAAATTGCTTAACTAACATGACTATCTACCTTTTTTTTTTACATATTTAATAGTTGATTCTTAAAGTATGTCAAATGTAGCATAGTAGCATGTTTATGCATTTATTCATTAATTCCTACAAAGAGAGAAATAAAGACTTAGACTAAGTGACTTGATAACCATAGATTAGTTGTTTTAACATGACATGTTTTCATGCTAGGTGTAAAGTTCAAAGGATAGTGTTTATGGCTTCTTTTACAAAGTTAGAAAGAGATTCATCAAAATTGCTCAAAATTTACTAGTAGGGAAGGTCATTGAAATTGGGGATTTGGAGATTGTGTCTAGAGAGTTGATGACATCTTTGTAGAGATGAACACTCCCATCATCTTTTCCAATGAATTTGTAGACTAAGTTGTGTTTAGTGGAAAAGAGTGATCTAGTCTAAGGATCTAAACTAGGTTAAACCCTCTTCTACAAATATTAGGACATAAATCAAGCTTGGCTTCTACCCAAGAAGGAGAGTCAAACTATAGGGGTTCTACCCTTTTGTTGTATATAGACGAGTCAACCAAATTCAAACAAGATCAAGCAAGCAAGATGACAAAGATCATACTATAACTAACTATCAGAAGTAGATCCCAAAAAATCAAAGTATAGTAGAGATTAGAGAGTAATTCAGAACCTAGATCTAAGAGTAGAAATTCCAAATACCAAGATGCTTGGGCATCCAAGACCAAAATTAGGGTTATATAAACTTCTAAGTTTATTTAGACATGTACCTGCCTGCCTTGTCTTCTTCCTCAAAATTATCTTTAGAAACCTATTTCTCCAACCTACAAAAAAGAAAAGTGGAAAAGGTTGTGTTGTGTATAAGGGCTTGCCTTAATCAAACTGTCTATTGGTGTTTCCACCTCCACTACAATGATGATTAGATCCAAGAGTGCATGCCCTAGGAGGGAAGATGCTATATGTGTAATAATATGATAGAAATATGAATGGAAATGATGATGATTACCACAAGATGTAAAGCCCTAGTTGATGAAGATAACTCAAGATCATACACCAATAAGAAGAGAAATGAAGAAGGTTTGAAACTTCCTTCAAGACCTGCAAACAAACTTCAATAGCATCCACAAGTAGATAACACTTCTAAGCATGAAGAATACTTTGTCATAGAACACAATATGAGAGCAAACATGCAATCATCCATCTAGTCTAGTGTATAAAATGAATTACAAAACCCCTTTATATATGCATTCCTAGTCACTTATGAAAATTAAAACACAATGAGGTCAACAAATACAAACTAGGGAGGTGTTCTAAGCCAACACCACAAGAGAGGGGCTAAAGATCCTAGTTGGAACCAGCATGCTTGGGTACCCTGGGCCTTTAGCCACACAAACTATGTGGAGTGTCAAATGTCATGGGCTTAGTCTAGTCTTAATTTGATTATGTCAGGTTTATTCATCGAGATTATGATTTTATCATTTTATGCTCAAAAATTGTTAAAATAGGTCTTGATTAACAAATGTAACATTTTGGGTCCAATCAAGTGCTAAAGTAAGTGTACAATGCTAGTAAATGTAAAATTCTAGTGTACACATTTTACTCTATAAAATTTAGCCCCCACTTTAGCATGAGTATGCATAGTTTACGTTTGAACTCACACTAAAGTATGGATCTCAAACATAAAAAAAAAGAAGCCCAAAGAATTATTCCAAGTTGTGGACTATGGGTAGTCCCCAAACTTAGGATTATAAGGTTGCAAACACATAAGAAAAAAGATGTCAAATACAAGACATTGCAATATAACTCACACATACATGGAGTACTAAAAGAATTCAAAGGAATACACATGGAAGACACAAAATACAACTAGGTAATACATGCCATACACAATTCATACATGGTAGACGTGAAGCATACACATAAGATACAAAGCATATGCATAAGACATAAAGAATACATAGATAAGGAACATGAAAACGTGATGAAGACACATAAGACACATGAAATCATTTGAGGCAAATGTAAGTTCAAACATGATGCATCAAATAATATAATAAATAAACAAGAAAACAACCATAAGAACACACACATAGGTACAAACACACAAGGCTCATGACTCTGATGCTAGCTTGCTCTATCTCTAGGGGTCATGTAGGAAGAAGTGCCATTATGGATCACACACTAGTAATGACCACTGAATTAGTAGATGACCATGACAAGTCACATGAAGCACATAGGCTAGCCAACTTCATTGAATTAGGTGGCTCATAGACCAAAAGGAAACATCACACACTAGTGAGGACCACTAAATCACTAGGTGAGTTCCATACCATTTACAAGTATGTAACCAAAAAGAGAGCATAGCACGATGTATGCCACCACCGTAAAGTGATTGCTAACTCCTATGAAGGAGCAATTACTTTAAGGTAGAACAAATCACAAAATAGGCATGAGAGATTTCCAAAAATAGAGGCCCATAAGATTTGTGTTCCCAAAACTACATCACACCAAGGGGTTGCCCCCACAAAAGGTAAATTGAGGTGATGCTATAGGCATGATACACAATGGCTTGTGTAGTCGTCATATGATGCCAAGCATAGCAACAAGGTGCCACATAAATCAAAACATAAAAGAAGCAATAAGTTATACTAAGTAATAACATAAAGGGATCTACCTAACTGGCATTAATATATGAATGGTTGTATAAATAGGAGAATTCTCAAGACTATAGCTATATATAAATGGAAATGTCATCATCCACCAGCTAGTGGAACTATAGAGACAAAGGAAGAAGTATCACATGAAATAAAAAATAAACATCCCATGGGTCAACAAAGGAGAATGCCGAAACATCCTATGAATTTCATCATCCCCAAAGGACACCAAAACAATACAAATTATGATATATATAGAAGAATGATGATACAAGTAGAGAGAATGTCACAATGGATTTCAGTCCCTTTGTATCCTTGCACCTACAAGGGTGTCAAGGGTCAACCAAAGAGAGCTTAACAACAACAAAAATAGAAACAACATAAACAAAGTATCAATCAACACACCACGGGTGAAAACAATCACATGCACTCATAAATCTTCCTCCTCCCAATCTTTCTCATCATCCATTTGGAAAGGTGGACAAGATGTAAGAGGAACTATACCACATGAGGTATAAGGAACAAGAGCCATACTTGTATTATCTTTAGATTTGGAAGCACAATGTAGTACGATAGGTTATATAGTTACTTTTGAAGCTTTGTCTTTCTTTGTAGGAGACAAGATAGTAGTAGATGTCTCTTTCACATTCGTTAGTGATAAGCACTTGTAAGGAGGGAGATTCTTATCTCTCGTGGTAAGGCAACCCATAGCACGACAAGGCTTCTTTCTTTATCTTGAAATCTTATTTTTCTTAGCCTTATTCATGATGTTTGTTAAAGGAATCATAGTATCGTCCAACATGGGTTCCCTTTCTTCCTTTGCTTCAAGAACATTAGAAGAAACAAGAGGAATGACTAAAGGATGGGAGACTACAGGGGAAGGGTTCCTCAATGTGGTTTTCTCTTCCTTCTCTTCTTGTGAAACAAGAGGAAGTATATGAACATCCTCAAATGGTTGAGAAACCTCAAGAAATAACACACACATAACCGATTGAATTCCACAAGTCTGTATGGAGGCAGGTGGAAGAAAAGTAACATTGTGATTGTGGGGAAGTTTTTTTTTGTGCTTGGAGGTAGCCTCATTGTCCTTGAACGGATGGTGGAGGGGGAACCTTAGAATATTTACCAAATTCTCAGGGACAGAGAAGAACCTTCAATTTAGGATTAACTTCATTCACCACTTGTGGGATAGGAGTAACTACTATCATAGCCTTAGAAGATTGAAGAGGTTTAGGGACATTACAAGGAGGAATATTATTAAGAGATAAATCTTCTATTTTATTTTCCTTAAACTTTTGATATGATAAGAAGAATAATTCCTCTCTAACGTGAGTGAACCCAACCAGGGTTGTGGCCAGAAGTAGTCAAGTGTAAAGTGTCCATTGCGAGAAATAGGCCTATACTAAATTTGATGTACAATGTAGACACGTCCCTCAAATGGAAACTCTAATCACTTGTGAAACTTAGAGGGGACTACCTTCATGGAGTGGAGCCATGGGTAGCCTAACTTCACATGAAATAAGTCTAATGTAGGAATGATAACAAAAATAACATACAAGGCTCTTGGTCCAACCTTAACTTCAAGAGTTAAGGCACCAAGAGTTGGAAGGATAGATCCATCATGTGCTCTAATAGCCATCTCTGATACATCTTATGTATCTCAATGTAAACCATGCATGTAGAGAAACTCTTCAATTACTACATTTACCATGCATATCTGATCTATCATGGCACCCCGAATAGGTTTATCATTGGTTCAAATAGTAATGTAAAGAGGCCCATCAAGAGCTTCAATAGTGGCATCATGTGGAGTGAAAGATATAGTAGGTTTTGATTCTACTCTCTCTTTGTGAGGGAGAGCATTCACCATGCTAATATCAACAATATTATATTCATGATGAGGTAAAGGATCAGTATATATTTGAATATTTTGATTAGGAGAAACCATCGATTCATTCCCTTTGTCATTGACACCAACAACCTGGATGACATTAGAGTGGATGAGGTCTTGAACTTCATGTTTAAGATGTATACATCCTTTAGTTTCGTGGCCAAAAGAGTGGTGAAATTGACAAAAGGCATTCACATCAAAGGAATATGATTGCATCTTACTTGGATCGAGAGGTCTAACGAGTGGAAGCTTGATGAGAATTCTTTACACAAGTTGTGTCTTGATAGGATAGAGAGATTTTGATAATGGTGTGAAGTTTCTTGTCTTTGGTTTCAACTTATACATGGTGGGAGCAAGAGATGATGTTTCCACCACATGTTTTCTTATGTTACTTGCTGAAATTTCATTTATCTTGATGAAGTTTTTGTTTTGTCTTTTGAAGGAATGATTGTTAGAGGCTTCAGATTGACCAACTAGAGATGATGAGAGATTATGCTCATACTAACTAACAGAGAGTTGATAATCATGAAGATCTATGCAAATATGAGTGAAAGAATCATACCACATCAACAATATCTTATCATAGATGTGTAGTTGTAAGTTTCCTATAAAGATTCTTTGTACATAAGCATTCAGAATAGAATATTGAACTTGTGAGAAAAGGGCTAGATAATGACACATAAAATCTATTGTTTTTTCTTTTTTTCCTTGTTTGCAATGAACCAAGTCTATCAAAGGGACTTGAGGTCCAATATTTGCTTGAAAATGTTTGAGGAACTTATTGACTAATTGTGGAAAAAAAGTTATAGAGTTAGAGGTAGAGAGAAAAACCAATCCAAGGATGTGTCCTTAAGTGACATAGGAAAGAATTTTTACAAGATTGCATCCTCAAAGAAGAAATTACTACACATAGTGGTAAATGATGTCACATGGTTGTTTGGGTCTCCCTTCCCATTATATTTCTTAAAGTGAGGGGTCTCAAACTTCTTGGGCATTGGAGTTCTTAGGATAGAATAGGACAAAGGGATACATATATAATGTGTTTTCATATTAGGTTTAGGTGGACTATTGCTCATGATAGCTAATTATTGTTGGATGGAGGTCATATATTTCAACAATTGGTTAATGACAAGATCATACGATGAATTGGGTAGAGATTGGAATGAATTGGAGGACTAGGTGATGGTGTATGAGTAGCCTTTTGGAATATGGTAGGGGGTTTAGATGTAGGTGGAGTAACACTAGGAGTGAAATTTATGTACCTATATGGAATGGTACTAGAATGGTGAACAATATTCTTAGTAGACAACCCAACACATGTGGTAGCACTATTACTTGGCTATGTAGTAGTGTTGAGAATAGTAAAACCATAAGTAGGAATAGGGAGTGTTGGTATGGGGGCCAACACTTGAGTCCCTATTTGATTAGAAGAAGTGACATTGGTGATGATTTCAGCTAGATGTAGTTAGAATGTTGTTATGCACTATATGAGAAATGCCACGCAAGACTTCTAATCATTCTTGACCTTTGAGAAAAAAGACTTCGTAGACTCTTAACAATAGGATGGGCTCCTCAGCTATGTGTTCTAAGATTACAAATTGCTAGAAATTAGGCAACTAAGTGTCTAATCTTTTAATTTGAGCTTTAGGAATATGAGCCACAAGGTCATCAATATTGATGGATTCATGGAAGTTTGATGCTTGAGAAAGGTGCAAAGCAGGGATATCAAGAAGAAGTGTTTGACCTTCTTGTGTGCTAAGACTAGGAACTTGGGGTTCTGATGTATTGGTATCATCATTATGTAAATCATTATAACCCATGATTCAAAGACTTCTTAATAAAAGAATGTTAGAATCTGGGCACCAGGTCACAAAGTTCATAGAGTGTCTACAAGAATTAGTAATGCATAGGACACACCAATATGAGAAAAGAATGATGAGGTAAAAGAAGGATTTGAATTTTTATTTAAGAGAAGAATTTACTTTTTCCAAATGTAAATAAACATGATGCACATAATATATCCTCAATCAAATTAACCTCTACGCAAATCCACTTAAATATCAACAATGCCAATGCTTAAATCAAACCCAAATTTCATTTTTTTTTTCAAAATGCAACAACTCAAAACTCTTCCTATTTTCAATTTTCAGTGCAAGCTAACAATTGTAATATTTTAGAATAATTTAAATTCAAATTTAAAATTCAAATGAAATCAATGAAATCTAAAATTAAAATATCACTCATAAACCCTAGATTGCAACATTAACTAGGTTTTCTCAAAATACAACCTTTTTGACAATTTCTAGCGATGTAAAAGAATTCAAACACAAAATGAAACACTATGAGATGATTAACTACTATTATACCAATCTGATTTGATGCAAAAATCAGAAATTGAATTCATGCTATGATGATCTATCATTATGAGATGCAAACAAAGTGACAAATATGCTTTTTTCCATGTATAGAATGAAGTTTTTCTTTTCCAAATTTCAAATGCAGGGATTCAAGAATATTTTAACCAGAAAGAATGACAAGGTACAACAAATTAAAATGTTATAAAAAAGATAGAAATGCAACAAGATCTGAAACAACTCACAAATCTATAAAAACCTAGGTTCAAAACTAGCTAGATTTTCTAGAAATGCAAGGTTTTTAGAAACCCTAATTTTGAAACTATGCAAAATTTAACTATGTATGTATGAAAAATGATTAATGAACTCAATACTAATCAGATCTAGGGTGTTAAATTGACTCATATCTAATAGAAGAAGGACAAAACTATGAGACAAGTCGGGTTCACCAAAATATTTAGTGGAAAAGACTAATCTAGCCTAAGGAGCCAAACTAGGTCAAACCTCAAGTCTACAATCATTAGGACACAAACTGAGCTTGGATTCTACCCAAGAAGGAGAGACAAACTATATGTGATCTACCTTTTTTTTGTATACATATGAGTCAACCAAATTAAACCAAGATCAAGAAAGAAAGCTAGAGTGAATTACCAAATCCTAGATGATAAAGATCAGACTATAACTAACTGTTGGAAGTAGATCCCAAAACACAAAAAGTACAGTAGAGATCAAAGAGTAATTTAGAATCTGAATCTAGGAGTAGTAATGCCAAAGCCCAAGATGCTTGGGCACCCTAGACCCAAATTAGGGTTATACAAAACTTTTGAGTTTCACTAGACCTGTACCTGCTTGCTTGGTCTTCTTCACAAAAATTATCTTCAAAATTCTATTTCTCTGACCTGCACACAAGAAAAGAGGAAAAGCTTGTACTATGTATAAGGGCTTACCTCAGTCAGACCCTGTATTCGTGTTTCCATTTCCACTATAGTGATAATTAGATCTAAGAGTGTGTGCCCTAGGAGGGCATAGGCCAAATCTGTAATAATATGATAGAAATATAAATGGAAGTGATGAAGATTACCACAAGAGGTAAATACCTAGTTGATGATGATAACTCAAGATCATACACCAACAATGAGAGTGATGAAGAAGGCTTGAAACTTCCTTCAACACCTGCAAACAAACTTCAATAGCATCCATAAGTAGATAACACTTCTACGCATGAAGAACACTTTGTCATAGAACACAATATGAGATCAAACTTGCAATTATCCATCTAGTCTAGTGTGTAAAATGAATTATCAAACCCCTTTATACATGCATTCCCACTCACTTATGACAAATAAAACACAATGATGCTGACAAATACAAACTAGGGAGGTTTTCTAAGTCAACACCACAAGAGAGGGGCTAAAGATCCCAACTAGGACCAGGGTGCTCAAGCACCTTGAGCCTTTATCCCCACAAACTTTGGAGAGTGTCAAATATCATAGGCTTAGTCCAGTCCTAAGTTGATTCCATCAGTTTTCTTCATCGGGATTGAGATTTAATCAGTTTACATTCAAAAAGATGTTAAAATAGGTCCTGATTAACAAAGGTAACATTTTAGGTCCAACCAAGTGCTAAACTAAGTGTAAAATTCTAGTGTACACATTTTACTCTATAAAAGGTAGTATCATGACCAATAATGGAATTAGGTAGTATCACCAATAATCACATTTAGGTAGTATAGTGTGATGAAATCAAATATGTTATATCATGCCATTTTTATTTTGGATTTTGGGGTGGACTCTAAAATCCATCTACTTAGAAAAACATTTTGTTGGTTGACCATGGAGGAGTCACCCTTTGGCAACTAATTAAAATTTGTACAATTTATTAGTTTATAAATATAAGAGTAACGACCTTCTTCCCTCATATCAATTAAATAATTAAATAGATATAAAAAGATACTTATATTTAAAAATAAAATAATATATTAAATGAATGTTAAAGTTGATATATAAAAGTGGATATAGTTCTATTATAGGAACAAAAATTATCCTAGGAACAAGGTGATGCAACATTTCTAAAGTGGTCTAACTAGGTGTTAGCAATTACGGTAGCTAAAGGTGAATCTTGTGGACTAGTGGTATTATAAACGAAATAATCTTCAAAAGTTGAGGTGATTTCTATAGGAGGAAACTAGATGTTGATCAAATCTATTAACACTACAACAAATTTAGAAACTTGGATTCTCAATGTATATGGCCCAACAAGATCAATCCAAAAACGTAAACTATGGAAGGTCGTTGGATTTCTATTAACCTCCCTTAAGGAAGTGAGAGTAATTCTAGGGGGAAACTTTAATGCTATTGCTAATAAGGAGTAAAAAATAGGGCTTGTTATTCCCCCTTCCAAATAAATGGAAAAATTTAAGGAATTCTTATTCCTTAATAATTTGTTTGATTGCATCCCCAAGAATGGAAAGTTCACTTGGAAAAACAAAAGGAAAGACTTCAATCATGTAGCAAAGAGATTGGACAAATTTATTATTACTGATAAATGGATTTTTAAAACACGAAGCTTCCTCAACACCATTCTCCCATTATCAGGCTCAAACCACTTTCCCATATGTCTAATGATTCATGAGGACTGTGCTAAAAAAAAGTTCCTTCAAATTTGAAGCAATGTGGATTAGAGATCCAAATTTCTTCCCACTTCTATAGAGCTAGTGGGAATTCTCCCCCTTCATCAAAGTTTCAAGAATTCTTTAATTGGATTAAGACCTAAAATAAATCCAATCTTAGGTCAAGACATGGAACCACAATCACTTCAAATATATCTTTAAGGAGGAGAAAATTGAATTATATTTGTCAGAAATGGCCTCACATATAATCAAATTTGGTATGAACACTCATAATTATGCCATAGAAAAGAATCTTAAAAAGGAGTTGTAAGAAACTCTACTAAAAACGAAGTGTATTGGTACCAAAAGTCAAGAGAAAGATGGTTGAAAGAAGGTGACAAAAATACAACATTCTTTTACATTTCAACCAAAATTTGAAGGGCATCCAAATTAATTCATAAAATTTTAGCCACTAATGGTTCATAGATGAAAAATCACAAAGAGATACAGAAGGAAGACATTTGTTGAACATACAATGATGCTAAGAGGGTGGCAAGGGGGTGAATCAACATATATTTAAACTTAACTACTTTATTTATAGATCAAATTCATTTTCTTATAGAATAGAAAGTAAAACATGAAACACATTCATAAACACAATGACACCAAGACCTTTATGTGGAAAACCCAAAACTGGGAAAAACCACAGTGAGTGTTAACTCACAATATAATGCTCACTGCTATAAAAAGGTTTATAACATTGTTTGGGCTACAACCCAAGGAAGCTAAAGCTTCCTGTTGACTTTGTTTTAGGGATACAACCCAAGAAAACTACTACTCTATGTAGAAAGCTCACTACTACAAAGAATTATAATGATAAACAAAACATTGAATTGCTATCAAGAAAGCATCTGACTTATATTGATATTGCAGTCCTCTTTTCTACACAATTACTCCATCATACTAATTCTGCATACTTCATACTTTTTATTCTACTCTTTTACATTATCCTTCACTTCTCTATTTCACCAATGACTTTGATCTCCTATAAATACCCTCCACAACACTTCAAAATATTGATCAAGTCATCACCATAAAAGTCTTTAGATGAAACATGTAAGTCTTCAAAGGTCAGCTTCAATACATACAATATGCTAAGGAAATTTGTTGTGGACCTCAAGACTTCATGAAAGGATTCAAGGAACATCACTTCACATCTTCCAAAGTCAAAACAATTGATTAGGATCCACCACATATAACATAAACTAGTCTATCGGCCCAAGCTGTACAAACACTGTTAACTGTTTATCTTCATACCACTGGGGAGAAGCCAAAAACATCATGATGACCAAGAATTCAACATTATACCACCTCAAAATCATACAACCACCTTTCTACTAAAGTAGTTGATCAATCTATTAGTGATAAATTTAAGAAATTCCCCCTAAAAAAAGATATAAAATCTTTGCGAATCTTTCATTTTTTGGAAAAACATATTAATTTCTATTGGCAAATCTTTCCTTTCTTTTGAAAAAAATATTAATTTTATTGGAATTTTTTTTAAATCACTAGAAATTTGTAGAAAATGTTGGTGAATCTTGATGAAAAATAGGCAAATGCATTTATTACCATGGTGAATACTTCCTTAAAAAAAAACAAATTCTTATGGAAAAGTAAGTGCCCAAGGGTGGCAATGATTGACTAGTTTAAGGTGTAGTGCACGTGTCTATAATTCCTTAATATTTTAAATAAAAAATTGAATATTTTAAACTAGTCCTAAATTATTTTTCACCACCCTTGATTTTATTTATAATCTAACAGTTTGGGTTGTATTCCATGGGATGAAATGTACCTATGAAGCTTCAATGCCCATGGGGCTTGAAATTGCATTTAGGTCATTGATCTCAATGGAGATCAATGGAGTAAATACAACTTTGTGCCCCATGGGCATTAGAGCTTTGTGGGTACAATTTGGCTTGTAGAATTTAACCCTAGTCATTAGAATATAAATTGAGATCAACGACCCAAATACAATTCTGGTCTCGATGGGCATTGGAGCTCTCTGGATACATTTTAATCCATGGAATATAACACCAATCGTTAGATTATAAATAAAATCAATGGTGGTGATTAAAAATTGATGATATGGCCCTAAAGTAACCAATAATTATATAATATTATTGGCAAATTAATTTCATTTTCTACTATAACTTTTAAAATTTAGGCGAATCTAATCTAATCACGTATCAAATATTGTGGCAAATCTTTGAGTTTAAAATTTCAATAAAATAAATGTTCTAGTGATTTAGCTAGGACTAAATTAAAATTTTGTAAAAATGTGGTGATTCATGTTGTATTACATCTTGTATTATTAGCCAAATTTTGAATCCCCAGTTTCAACTATTAGCCAATTGGGGAATATTAGTCACTAAAAACATCACTGCAATCTATATACATTTGGAAGACAAGAGATATGATGAACTAGTGGAAACAAAGTATTCTAGACTAACTGTGATACTCCACTATTTAGGATATGGCATTACAGTACATAAAAATCCACGAAACCTTTAGAGATGAACTTAAACATCATTACATGCATACTCCTAGATCTACACATCCTCATCTAAAATTTTTAGAGAAAAAGGAAAAAGCTAGACTAAGGTAGACTCGAGTCTAGGTATCAAGAATATACAACTCTTCACTAATTGACTTACATATCTTGAGTGGTACAGGAAACAAGAGATATTTGCATGTGGTTCAAACCTGAGGCATATTGGAGCATGTAGAACCTCCACACAATCTTTTATGCCTGATCTGTATGTATTTCATCTTTTGCAAATACTCAAACATGTGTTATGAGGCTTCTGGAATAGTTTGTATTACCTCTATTACTTGAATGCTAACCTTGTAGACCATGAGACCACTTGAAGCTTCAATATAATGTACCTTATACATCTGTAAGATTGTCCTCAAAACTGCATGACCAAAAATTTTCTTCTGGAGGAATACAAAGTTTTCAATAGGTCTCCACCATTGCTTTACCCTGTCTAAGTAGTAACTGGTATTATGTCATTTATAAATTTTTCTGTTAAAGGTGTGGTGACTTAAAATATTGAATATATCATGTTAATATCAAGATGAACTTATCTTCTAAAACACAAGACTAAATCTTTCTCTATGGAGAAATGTGGACCAAAACATTGTGACTCTATCTTAGGATATGCACTATGAATGCCTTAGTCAAATTTGTGCTACTTATTACAAAGTGTGGTACTCCAAGCTGATGATATATAAATGTAGGAATATAGAAAACATGTTAGGACATATGTGTTTATCTCCACACCATGCTTATACACAAGACTGATCATCGCATCATACTTAGACAATTTTCTCTTCTTCTGGACTGGTTTCATTCCATCTACTAAGTCTTCCAGACTAACTTGCCTTAGACATGCTGACCCATTAACTTTAACTAAGTCAAACCATCTCTCCCAAATCTTCCATTGTCCACAACTTCATCTTCTTCTATACACAACCTCTATGCAAGTTTTTCCTTATATTACCATATACTATGTTGACATCAATAACAACACATATTTGTTTGGAAAAGTGTCTCAACCTTGCAACTTTGAAAGGTTACTATTCTTCCCAATTTTAGTCTTTTTGAATACCCTTTATCTTGGAGAATTGTCTAGAACTTTCAAAGTTTCCAAAGGGCTAAAAATAGTGAGACTTACTATTTTTAGTAACTCTACATTTGACCTTGGATTGACTAAATTTTTTTCCCAAAAGGTGTGGAACTACTATGTAAACATCTCAGGTGAGATTTGACTCAAGATCATATCTAGATTGCGTGTTATTAAAGTTTCTATTTTAGAAACTATTAAAAAAAGTCTCAAACTTAGTTATAAGGCACTTAGAGGTCCCTAAACATCATGAAATTCATCATAACTGATTAAGTAGGATACAAAATGATAGATCTCTTCATGATATTTTTGATGCATTAAATGGTTCGCCAATCAGACACCTGGATCAAAAGTAATTATGGCCTTCAGAAGTTGGACCTCATATATTTGAGAAATGTAAAAACACATTCGACACTTAAAAGAGTTGTAAATGGGAGAGTTACATGTGTTGGTGTGTGTTTTGGCACATCAAAAGACATCTTTGATTGGAGATAATTTGGGTGCCACTTTCAGGTGGTGTTGGCTCATGGTTTTGTAATTACTATTGATGGTTTACTATATTGTATCTCCTATATATAAGGAGCTTGAGATAGGGGTTGTGTGTAAGAGTCTTATAGATGTCGAGTTATCTCTTGGATCTCTGGTTGGTTATACTCCTATGAAAGCTTGGTCTGCAAGTATATTGTAATCTTCTTGATTCCTGAATAATATATTGGGCAGCTTTGGAGTGGGGTTTTTACCTGAAAAGGTTTTCCCCACGTATATCTTGTGTTGTGAGTTTTGCATTTGAATGTTGTTATTATCTTTTTGTTAATGTGCATCTTAATCTATAGCTATAAAAGTTAAAATTTGCATAAATCTTTCGTTAATAGATCAGTGTAGAAAACATTTTTTGCATAACTTGCTTCCTTTTAGTTGGTATCAAAGCCTGATCACCTTTGGTTCTAGTTGTTGGGTAGAGGGTGTTTTGAGCTGATCTTCATTTGAGTGGGAGCTTGTATAGAGGATTTTGAAATATTTGTTGCAAGGAAGATATGGCGAGCACATATGGGAGGTTTGAGATAGAGAAGTTTAATGATAGTAATTTCAAGTTGTGGAAACTCAAAATGGAGGACATGCTTGTAGATCAAGATTTATGGGGTGCCATATCTTGTACAAAACCAATGGAAATGTCTCAAGTAGACTGGGATCTCAAAGATCAAAAGGCTAAGGGTTTAATAAGACTCTGTTTGGATGATTTAGTACTCATGAATATCCATGAAGAGAAAACTGCAAAAGATCTTTGGAAGAAACTTGGAGATGTTTATCAGGTTAAATCCCTAGTGAATAAGTTATTCTTGTGAAAAAAATTGTATTATCTAAGAATGGAAGATGGAGGATTTGTCACTGATCACCCAAACACATTCAATATGCTTGTTTCCCAGTTGACATCTATTGGTGTGAAGATGGAGGAGGAGGATCGATGTATGACATTATGGTGTTCCTTACTAGTTTCGTGGACCACCTATTTATAGCCATTGGGAGTACCACAACCACCTTCAAGATGGATGAAGTGGTTTCTTCATTGTTTTCTGAAGAGATGTGAAGAAAGTCTTCCGAATTAGCTAAAGAGGCTCCTATAGGTCATGGTAGATCTAAAGAGAAGAGAAAGAAAAAGGATAAGAAGAAGGAAGAAAAAAGAAGATCCAAATCCCATGGGAGATCTAAGCCTCCAAAAAAGTCCAAGGATCTATGTTGGAACTGTGGTAAACTTGGTAACTTCTGCAAGGAGTGCAAGGAGAAGAAAAAGAAAAAGAATAAGAACTATGATTTAGATTCTAACAAGTCCTCTTAGGATGAAGGAGAAGAATTTATCACTGCCTTGGCAACACATGCATTTGAGGATGTGTGGCTTATTGACTTTGGTGCATCTTTTCACATGACCTCACATCAGGGTTGATTTTCAAAGTATGAAGAATATGATGACCTGGAAAGGTGTGCTTGGGTGATGATTCTCACCTAAAGATTGTTGGCCATGGAAGAGTCTTGATTTGTTTCCTTGAAGGATGAGTGAAGGCAATCAATGGTGTTTTGCATATTCCTAGTTTGGCATGGAACCTTCTTTCTGTAAGTACATTGAATGATGTGGCTATACAGGTTGTTTTCTCAAATGAAGGATGCAAGATGACTAGAGGATCAATGGTGTTGGCTAACGGTGTTTAGATTAGCAGTCTGTTTCAACTTGATGCATGTGTGGTTCAGAGTAATAGTGCCTCTATTTTGAAGAAGAGATCTTCAGAGTCTTCATTCTCACCATTGGAACTAGAGAAACAAAGAGGACTATTGCATCTACTTTTGATGGTCGTGCTTTTTCAGTACCTAAGAATGCTCATTCTATGGAGATGAAACTTCCAGTTAAGAAGACAATGTTATGGCACCAAAGGCTTGGTCACATTGGTGAAAAGGGTTTGAGGACCCTAAAAATTAAAATCTTATTGAGGGTATGAATGACTATAATCTTGAGTTTGATTACTGCGAGCATTACATTTATGGAAAAAAAAATGTGTTCAATTTTATTCTAGTTCTCATAAATCTTCTAAGGTGTTGGACTTGATTCATTCTGATGTGTTTGGTCCTGTCAATGTTCCTTCAATTTCAAAATTTGTTTACTTTGTTTCATTCATTGATGATTATAGTAGGACATGGGTGTATTTCCTTAGAAGAAAATATGAAGTCTTTAGTAGTTTCAAAGAGTTGAAAGCTCTTGTAGAGAATTAAAAGGATAGAAAGATTAAGTGTTTGAGGTCTGATAATGGTGGTGAGTTTTGTTTAGAAGATTTCGAACAGAGGATCCAGAGGCACAAGAAAACTCTATATACCCCTTAGTAGAATGGAGTTGTAGAGAGGATGAATAGAATGTTGATGGAGAGGGTAAGGAGTATGCTAAGGAGTATACATAAAAGTTATGGGTTGAAGCTATTGCTACAACTTGTTACTTGGTCAACAGGTCTCCTACATTAATACTCATTGATAAGACACATATCTAGGTGTGGTCTGGTAAAAATCTTTCATTGAGACATATTTGAGTATTTGGGTGTGAGGCATATGTGCATGTGCCTAAAGAGAAGAGGTCTAAATTGGAGAACAAGGTGTTGAAGTGTTATTTCATCAGTTATGGCATTGGTGTGAAAGGGTACAAACTTTTGGGATCTAGTGGCTAAGAGAGTTATGTATAGAAGAAGTGTGATCTTCAGAGAGCTTAATCCTTCTTCTGTTGTCTTGCAGCCAAAGAAAGAAGAGAAGAAAGAGAATATGGTTCATTTTCCTTCCACCCCTGAGAATGTTGAACCAAAAACATCTATTGGAACTGATAATGAGGATATCTCTAGTAGCTTTGAAAGTTGAGAAGAAGATGAAGAACCTCAACCTCAATCTTTGAGGAGGTCCACGTAGATAAGGTGGCAACCTGATAAGTTTGGTTATTCATTGTATGATTCTAGTTGTATTTTTTTCTTTGATTTCTAACACTGATGAGCCTAGAACTATGAAAGAGGCTATGGTTATGAAAGATGTAGGTTCCTGGAAGGAAGCCATTGTAGAGGAGATGGATTCTTTGGAAAAGAATAATACTTAGGACTTGGTGCCTTTTCCTGAAGGATAGAAACTTGTTAGATGCAAATGGGTGTTCAAAAACAAATTTGGTGTAGATGGTAGTGTTGAGAAATACAAGGCTAGATTGGTTGTAAAGGGGTATTCTTAGGTGGAGGGAATTGACTATGGTGAGATTTTCTCTCTCATTGCAAATATGACATCTATTCAGTTTTTGTTATCTCTTGCGGCAATATATGATCTAGAAGTGGAATAGATGGATGTGAAGACAACATTCCTTCATGGTAAGTTGGAAGAGGAAATCTATATGTTAAAGCTAGAGAACTACATGGTGAAAGGTAAGGAAAACCTGGTTTGCAAGTTGAAAAAGTCTTTGTATGGTATGAAATAGTCTCCTAGGATGTAGTACCAAAAGTTTGATACCTTTGTGTTGAGTATTAGATTTCTAAGATCAAAATCATATCATTATGTTTATTACAAGTTTGACAATGATCACATTCTTATTATTGCATTGTATGTCACTGATATGATACTCATTGGGAATGGTAAAAGCTTGATTTATGATTTGAAGTCTCAATTGTCAGCACAGTTTGAGATGAAAAATTCAGGGGTAACTTAGTACATTCTAGGTATGTAGATTAGAAGAGACAGAGGGGTGATCCCACAATATTGGGTTATAGTTTTTGGCCAAACATTACATTGAAATAAACATTTTGAACTAAATCTTCACTTTCAGACACCTATAGCTACTAAATCATGAGGAATTTGAAGATGATGCAAACTAATGATTTGTAACATTTTGTCTATAGATTCTAAATATATATATTTTAAAAATTTTGGAATCAAATTGCATTTCTTTTTCCATCTCCTTCGATAACTAGTTTTTAATAGTAAACGTCATTTTTATAGAGTGATGTGTATTATGTAAAACATAACTTTTTTTTTCTATCAATGATAAAATTCTATATTTTTCAAATTTAGATTTGTAACTACAATATCTAGAGGATGTGTTTGGTTTCATAAATTTTTATTGAATATTTTTTTTAATTAATTTTTGAAGTCAAACCAATTACAATTTAGACATAGGTGTACTATAAAGAGCATATTTTTTTTTGTATGTATCAAAATTCAAGTTTTTTCTTTTTTGTTGGAATAAGGACATCAATACCTTGAGTACATGTAGTTTTTAGAATTTTTTTTCTATATTTTTCTATTTTTCCATATATATGAAACAAAGACCTTGATGTTCATTCAAAAACCTACATTCACAAGAAATAAAAAATGAATATAATAATCAAATTAAATATATTTAAAATTATACTTTTTGGAAAGCTTATAATAAGGAAGTACATACTTATAGAACATAAATTTTAAATGAATTCATTTGATCCCCCAAAAGGTAAATCAAAATTGGTTTTTTATTAGCATTTTAATAGGTGTAGAGGAGACTCCATTATAGGTATGGTTTAAAGCTAGCTGGGTTCTATCCAAGGGGGTTTGATCTAAGGGGGTTTGATCAAACCCTCTTCAATTAAAATCCTTTAAATGGAACCTTTCAAGGCTTAAATCATTATATTTTTTAAAAATATTTGATTTCAACAAAAATCAGGATGTCCCAGAAAGTGTAACCCATTATTGTGGTAGAACCTAGAGAAAACAAAAAACTTTGGTTAGGCTAGAATAAACCTATGTTAACACTTTGTTAGAGAGATTTAGCATCATGGTGGATTACAGACCTTTGACTATTCTTGTTACAATGGGGACAAAGTTATCTATTACAGATTGTCCAAAGTATCCTTTTGAGATGGAGGATATGAGAAGAGTTCATTATGCTAGTATGGTTGGCAGTTTGATGTATGCAATGGTCTATACTAGATCAAACATTGCCCAAGTAGTGGGAGTCCTTAGTCAATTTATTGCTAATCCTAGACAAGCACATTGGGATAAAATGAAGAGAGTGTTCAAATATTTATAGAGTACTTTTAAGTATTCCTTATGTTATCATGGTTATCCTATAGGACCTCGGCATTTACTTTATATTTATGGATTTGTAGATTCAGACTAGGCATGTGACATTGACAGTAGGAGATCCACCAGTGCTTATGTGTTCACTATGTTTAGTGGTGCTATTAGTTGGATGAGTAAGTGGCAACATGTGGTCTCTGTGTCCACTATTGAGGCTGAGTACATGGCAGCAACTCATGCTTGTAAAGAAGCCATTTGGCTTAAAAGATTGTGTTCTAATGTTCGGTTTGATGTAGGGAAGGTTACTATTTGTTGTGACAGTCAAAGTGCCATATGTTTGGTGAAGAATCCTACTTTCCACATGAGGACTAAGCATATTGATGTCTAGTACCATTTTGTTCATGACATGGTAGAGGATGGAAAAGTATTTACTTGGAGAAAGTTGACTCTTTGACGAATGCTATAGATTCCTTGACAAAACCTATGAGCACAAAGAAGTTTAGATGGTGTTCGCAATCTATGGGCCTCTCAGCCCCTAGCAATTAAATCATGATGTTGATACTCCCTTTTCTCTTGCAAGGTGTTTGACAAGTGGGAGAATGTTAGGAAAAGTGTCTCAACCTTGCAACTTTGAAAGGTTACTATTATTCCTAGTTTTGGTCTCTTTGAATACCCTTTATCTTGGAGAATGGTATAGAACTTTCAAATCTTCCAAAAGGGCTAAAAATGGTGGAACTTATTATTTTTAGTAACTCTACATTTGACCTTGATTGATTCAAAATTTTTCCCAAAATGTGCGGTATTGCTATGTGTTTAGGGTAAAATTTGATTTGTTTAATGTTTAGTATCTTAGATGTTCGAATCTTCCTTTCACTCTATACATTCAAGGATCTAGGGTCGAGTGGTAATTCACTATCATACCCTAGATCATTGTGAGATGTAGGGAATCTTGGATTAGGGAATTTATTTATCAATTTCTGTTCTATTATGCTTAATTGATCATTAAAACCCTAATTATGCAAATACAACAATAAACTGATGAATAATGGAAAAAGATCTTGCAGATGAAAGTAAAATATCAAATCACAGTGTACCTATTTTCAGGGTTTTGAGGTGGAACATTCAAGGACACTAGAGCAGGCACCGAAATCCAAGGTGCCAGTTTCTTTGTAGGGTCCTAACCTCCTTGCGACACTGATCAACACTGTAACTTCTATTTCTAGAAATTCAGATGCAGAGGACACTAGATCGAGCACCCAAGTCCTAAAAATGCTCTAGTGTCCTGCTTCTCTTCAGATCTAGAATCATTGATGTCTACTAATTCTCCCTACAACTTCACTTTTCCTGAATGCGACACTTGTAACCTACAATCACAAGACTTTGGGAGGGGGTTGTGGTATTTAGAGGCTTGCCTCACTCAATCCCCAGAGGACACTTAAGTCTTCAAACATCGTTATCAAATAGAGAGTGTGTACCTTTGTGAGGTAGAGGTAAAAACCAAAGAAAATGATGATGAAAACACAGTATAATGTCACCTTGTAGTGAAGCTCTTGTGGGAGGAAGATGCAGTTCTTTCCATGAGGAAATTGATGCTCAAATATGCAAATACAAACACATAAACCACACAAGTCTACTCTTGCAACATAATGAAATCCTTGAATCACATTGAGAACATAATAGCTTGCTATTAATCATCTAGTTTACAAATAAATGCCTAAATATGCATTTATATGCGACTACAAGCACTCCCACCAAGATTTTTGTAATTCAAACTTACCGTGTCAGCAAAAGACCCAAATAACAGTCATAAACTGACACCCAAAAATTGGGTCTACCCCAAAAAAGGATAGGACTAGGTCGCAGGCGTGGGTGCTCAAGTCCTCCCCCCTATTTTGGGCAGGGTATAGCTCAAGGGGTCCTCCTAAGTCCCATTTGTCATGTTACCTAGGGCTCATTCCTTTGTGATGCCAAATTATGAAGTAAGATGTCCTAAATGCATGCAAAAGACCCAGGAGCTAAACCTTATGAGGGAAAATCCCCCAAGTGGACATTTTCTAATGTTACATTACGTAAACATCTCGAGTAATTTTTGACTTAAGATCATATATGGATTGCGAGATATTAGAGTTTTTATTTTTTGAAACTGTAGAAAAAAGTTTCAAACTCAATTTTGAGGCACTTAGAGGCCCCTAAATGCCCAAAAATTTGTCATAACCAATGAAATGGGTTATAGCATAATCTAGATCTCTTCACAAATTTTTTGATGGGTTAAATAGTTCATCAATCAGACACCCAAATCAAAAGTTATGGCCTCTAGAAGTTGGACCTCTTTAGGCTTGCAACTGTGACATTTGTCCACGAAGATTTTCAACTTATGCCCTGGTTTCTCCATCCTTGTCCTTTGACAAGTTGTATATTTCAACCAACTTGGATATCTATGACTCAATGGAGTTAATCTAAGCTTTGATGTTCTTTGTGGAACTTGGCCATTTTAGGTAGAGCATATACAACGTTGTGGCTTCATCAATTTAATCCTTAAACATCTTTATATTTTCTTGTAGTTTATTTTGTGCATTGGCACATTTATCAGATATCTTAGCCAACCTTTTGGTATTTACCTTTCTTACTACCTCTTGCTCTACTTTCTACTCAGCATAGGAAGAATGGTCTTTTGAAGAATCCATTAATAGCTTGAATTTTTGTTCAGGAGATAGAGAGATATCAATGGTTACCTTTTGTAACCCTTATTGCGTCACCTTCATAGCATCCTCAACTAAACTAGTCTTCTTTAAGCTTTCTTGTAGAAATTCTTTTCTTGCTGAAGCATGCAATATATTACCAAGTTGTAGTTTGTGAAGGGTGAAATATTTGCCAAGTCAACTTGCCCTTGAAGGGTGGGAATTTGCAAGAGTTGTGGTGTAACCACTCATTGAAATTGCATTTACAAATTTAATAGGTTTTTGAAGGAGTCCGACCATGAAGAACCTTGACCTAAGTCTTCCACTCTTTCATCTTCCTTCATTTCTAATTCATCCTTATCCTTTTCATCTTAGTCTTTCTCATTTATTTTATCCTGATCATATTTATCTTGTTTCTCCTCACTCTTCCCCAGAGTTTTCTCTCCTTGTTCCTTCTCAAGGTTATCTTCTTTCCTTTGTTCATCCTTCCATGTATCTTCTAGAGGATGATTGTTATGTTCTACACCTACATGTGTGTTCTTCAGAGGGGTCATATTCATTTCACCTTGATCTCCTGAGTCTTTTGTTTCTGTCTCTTCTAGAAGAGGTGTGCCTACATTACTTTGATCTTTATCACTTTGTGCTTCAGTATTCTCTGGAGGAGCAGCCTCCTCATTTTTTTGATTATTTTTCATAGTCTCATCACTATCAGTTGCATTTCCATCAAATGTAGACAGATCTATATCTTGAATGGGCACATCAAGTATATGAGTTATTTTATTATTCTTTAGCTCTTCAAGAATTTTTATAGTTTTCTCTAAAGTTTCCTTCTCCAGTCTTTCAATTTCCTCCTTGTCATTTCCCATAAGGATGTTTATCCTTCCTTTTGTTCTAAATTCTTGTGCTTGTTTTTGAGAGACCTTAATTTTATCTTCATCAGAGATGGAAGGATCAAATTTTTCAACATCTTGTTTCCTCATCTCAACCTCTTTAGCCATGGCTTTACTCCTCTTATCTGTAAGTATGTCTATAAGACTTGTAGGAAGTTGATTAATGATCTCAATTAGGGATATACTAAAGCTCATCATGTACATAACTATGGACTTCTCAAATGTGGCTTTTTCAACAGGTGGTATTTCATCATAGAGATCTATAAATCCTTTCAATTCATCTTTCTTTGTAATTGCATTTATAGTAGTCTCAAGCTGTAGTAGCACATGTTTAGATATTTCTAGAGGATCCTTCTTTGATTTATTTATCTTTTATTTTCCTTTAGATGTTCCTTCCTCCTCTCCTTGTCTTTTTCTTTTCTTCAATATAATTTCTTTATTCTCTTCCTCTTCATCCTTTTCATCACCCTCAAAATTGACCAAATTCAATTTTCCTCTTTTTGCTTGTGCCTTAGGTCTATGCTTCTTTGTCTCTACATTCTTTGTTTGTGCCATCACTTCAGTGGTAGTTCTTTTCTTGCTAGGAAGTGTAGGAGAAGGTCCATAGGATTTTTAAGAGGTAGTAGCAATAGGGACAAAACTACTTGTCCTTCTAGGAGTTTATGAGGTGTAGGTGGTTGGGGTTTTTTCTACTAAACCCTCACAAGTATTAAGCATCTCTTCCAAATCAAACATCATCTTCCCTACTTTAGATTTCACCTTTTCTTCTACCACTTTCTTGATTGCCTTATTGTCATAGGTTCCAAATCTTTAAGCAGAAGGATCATTTGTCTTGTTGAGAAACATAGATCAATATATCCAATCAAATCAAATTCAAACACTTCATATGGGAGAGTGGTTATCAAAAAGGTCCTTGGCTCAACAGCCTCCATATAATAGTTATCATTCTCCACCATGTATGTAATGTCATTCTTATATTTGTTTACAAATTTTGGTGAGATTCTCTCCCTAATCTATATATTCTTTTGAAAAGTCTTGAAAAATCCCTAGAATAGTGTATTATAGTTCTCATGATCAGGAAAGCTAAGCATATAATTCTTAATTTGATGGGCAACCAAAGTATCTATTTTCCAAACCATACACTTCATACCAAGCAACTCTTATAAGAAATAAAACATAAGACATATAATCAAAGAACCATATCAGAATTTGTATCTTGATTCTTTAGTTCTTTTTAGATTATCCAGTAATTGTTACTACAGGGGCTCACATAGGACATAATCTTTTCCTTCTTTGACCATTTGATAAGTTGTATATATTGTTGTTGCGATGGCAGACTTTTCCCTATTGGTGTGGTAAATCTTATATGCAATGTTCATTGTTGCATATGGACCCCCAAATCCTCAATATCATTTATTGTCAATCTCCTTTTATCAAACTTTGCTCTGGTTGGCTTCATCACTTCTTGATTCTTAACTAATTTCAAAGATGACATTGGTCTGGAGGAGCATAATCTAATTATAGCTTTGATAGCATACTTGATGATCAAATATGATCAATCTAGATAGAAAAAGTCTCCATGGATTCAAATTAGTTCAATTTTAATCTACTCTTCATCATACCAAAAGTTTGGAAAACCCTTTGCAGATATCAAGATTCTTTACAACAATATTGGTATACTCTAGTTTTAGTCAAAAGTCATCTCCTAACAGGTTATCATTCTTGAATTGTTCTAGTTTTAGATGATCATATTCATCTATTTGTGAATGAATATAGATCTAGACATCTTCAGTGTTTAAAATATTTGTAGGAACATGTGAGAATGAACCATTTTATCTATTTCGGTAGATTTGAAAGAGTGTTTCTTGAATTTTGGGCTTGGCCTCTCAACAACATCTAATACGATTGGTTTCATCATCATTATACCTAAATAGAAACTAGGGTTTAAACCAACGAAGTTGAGAAATGCCTAAAGGTGCGATGAATAGGGTTTGCTCAAGTGCTCTACTAAGAATCTTCTAACCTTCTTTTGCTCTTCCACACACTTAGCTTTGATCAAATGAGATAAAAAATGACCAAACATTGCCTATATAGTCTTCTTACCAGTCAAATTTGCCCCACATTAATTGCATTCTCAGTTTTAACCTAATTTTCTCTTTTCATATAAAGAACCCTATGAACCATCAGGAATCCTCCACAAGTAGACCAATTGCTCCAAAATTTTAACCAAACCTCTTTATATCATCATCTGAACATGTTCAAACCATTTTAGCTAGAATGTTGAGGAATTCAACATCTTATTCTTTCAGGGGTTTTGAGGAAAATTATAGTCGTAATTCCCCCTGGATTAGTACCTTAACCTTTTAGTTACCAATGGATCCATCTACACTAGGCAAAGGTCTGGAAACTTCACATTCTTCCTTCTTCTTCCATACTTTGCTCATTTCCTTCCTTTGCTGAACAATATCAATCTTCTTCTAAGTAGCAGACCTTATATTCTTTGCAGAATGTCCTATCTTATTACACTTATGACAAGTGAAATTTGATTGCTAAGAATCACCATTTGTCTTCACTTTAGACCTGCATCATCTACCTTGTGGCCAATGAAAGGGCCAAGTATTATCCATATTCCTCAACATTTTACTTTTGCACTCATTTGCCTTATAACCTATCTTATTGTAGGCATAACACCTTATTGAGTTATGATTTGTCTTACTTCTAAATTTAGTAACTTTATGACTTATCTTATTGCAAGTATAAGACCTTCCAACATTTCAATTCATCTTACTTCTACAATCAATAACTCTATGGCCAAATTTATTGTAAGTATAACAATTACCATTGAAACGTTGAGGATACCTGATTGGAGCAGTTTGTTTAGGTGTAGGCTTTCTAATATTCTTCTTCCTATTCTTCCTTTGTCTCCAGATAGCAGTGAATTCATCTTCTTCTATATCTCTGGGGGTATTCTTATTAGGATCTTTAGTGTAGGCATCTTCCTTCTTTGTTTTAGATTTTCCTTCTGATTGGAAGTTATTAATGCAAGAGGGATCTCATACCCTCTACCAAATACATAAATCTTCCACAGAAGCTCCCAATATCAAATACACATGCACAATGTCAATATTCACACAAATATAATTACACTTTCATGTGGGCTTGCTCAATCTCATTTTTAATACTCAACTTCATGAAGATTGCAAACAACTACATTCATATGCCAATTCATAAACAACTAAATGCAAATATAATGGTATCACTAATTTCACTAAAAGGAATCAACTATCTTACATTCAGATTTACAAACAAGCCTTCAATGGCTTTCTCAGCTTCAAAGAGAAATTCTCTATATTATATCCTTCCTTCTTGTATTTTTCTAGACACTTCCCTCTACTGGTGCTCACAATTACATTAACTTTTTCTATTGAACTCCTGCCAATATCTTTTCTTTTGGACAACAAACCTAGATTCCTCTTCTATTATATTTTTGTGTTATGGGTAGCCAACTAATATCATTCCCTATTTACTGTATTTTATTTCTCCATGGGCAGTGACTCCATTCTTTTTTCTTCTTTTTATTCCTACTCCTCCTCCCACAATCTATCATGAGAGTGCTGAAAAAAAATCCCTTTTGGATCTGCCAGTAGCAATCCTTTCTTTTCCTTCAAATTTCATTTTATCTTTTCTTCATACACCCCCCACACAGTAGATGGTGTTTCATCTTTTCATATCTACTTTTTCATTTTGATTTGATCTGGCAGCTCTTAAGGGAAAATTCCCTTTTGTATTCCTTGTGGTGTTTTTCCACATAAATACCACTCTCTATTTTTATTTTTAAAAATCCACCAAACAATAAAGAAAATTGGGCATTGAAATCTGCCTATAATTCTTGGTAATATATAAATAAAAAGTATATTAATGTTTTGATGCCACTAGAGCTGCCTCAAATGAGGTGTGAATATCCCTACACATAAATTAATTCTAATTATATGCAACCTCTTGACTTGGTGAATAAAATATGGTTCAAATTAGGACAATTTTACACCATTTCGGGCCCAAATCATAAATTTCTAAATTCATTTACAAAGGTGATTTCCTTCAAACTCTTTATGAAATGGAAAGATAAAATGTAAAGGAAGAAACCCAAAAAATTTATTTCCATGATCTTCATATTATCTTACCCAAATAAGTCAATCAAATTGGTGCTTTCGATGTGTAGAACCGGGTGTCGACATGCAAAAAAATTTAGGCTACTCCATTTTGCATGAAAATCGATGAGTAGGATTGGAAAGACATGCCAGGGTCCCCCACAAAAGGATTTTTCTCCAACCTTCACATATTTTGAAATTTTAAACTTTCTGTAAATTGCCAGCCTTGATCAGAGAATTTTAAATTCTCCTAAATGGTGAAAGATATGACCCAAGATTCCTTTTGTACATTTTTATAAATGCCTTCAAGAATACACCTATTAGAGGATTCATCATGAAACTTCACCAATCTTCCAGAATAATTGTTTTCATGGAGACTTCCATTTGTTCATCGACACCTAAGTGTGGTAAAACTAAAACTTGCACTTTTGACATGCCACACATTTGAAAAGATATGAGATGCCAAAATAAATCTAAAAGACACCAAAACTGAAAACCAAACCTCTAAATTGTTTTTGGTTGATGTTAATCGCCAGCCTACCTAGATGCTCTTGCATCAGACACATTGGGTAGGAATTTTGTGAGCATACATTCACAAATGTGGAGTTGAATGGTAGAACTATTCTTCCAGATTGCAAGCAATATGTAGTGAACTCCATTGCTAAAATGTATGCACTAAAAATGATTTCTTTTTCCTCTTTTTCCAACATCTTACCAGAACAAGATTCACACTCCTCCAAAAAAATTGTACTCTCTTCCTCCTTACTCTTGTAGATTTGCATCCACCATGCACCATCCTCCTCCTCCAATAATTCTCTCTATTCCTATCTTCCTTCATAGGATCTAACCCACCATCACTAACCAACCACCTCCACCAAACAAACTCACTACTCTTCTCCTCTTTCGTGGACTTTGTCCCACCAAAATCTGACCACCTCCACCAAATTCTATCATCATACACATCACAATCTATATCATATGCATACAAATATTCCCCTACATCTTCATGGATATCATAAAATTGTAATTGCTCTTCTCCATACTCATCATCTTTCAACATGAGAAAGGAATGAAAAACAATATCATCACAAAATGCAAACAAGTTTACCTTTTTGTTCACTACTGCAATGTTTCCTTTGTCCTCATTAGTTGCAACCTTCATCTCATCCTTTGCTATGAGATTTTCATTTACCCCATCTATTCCCATCATTATTCCCATGTCATCAACTATTATATCATGTTTACCAACTGTAGAATCTTCAACAACTTCTTCACAATAACATGCTGCATACAAATTTGAATATTCATTTGTTTTCTTCCCATCCTTTTGCAACTCCTTATCCACCTCAAGAAAAAACAAATCCCAATCAAATTCCTCTTCATACTTGATTCAAAAAAATCATGAGTTATCTCTCTAATTTTAGCTGCCCCATTCATCTCCTTCAAGTGTTCGCAGCTCAAACTAAATAATTCTTCCATCTTTTCTCTTCCTTCTTCAAACAAATTATGCTCCTCTTCCATAATCAAATCTACAACATCGTCATGAAAATGGAAAGCTTCCATGCATCAAATTTTTTCCCCTTGTCTTTTATCCTATACTAGATTCATCATTTGAAACAAATCACACTTAAAATTATCAAATTGTACCTTATTTCTTTTCACTGTCCCAATTTCTTTTCCTTCATTATCTGCTACATCATTTATCTCTTCATGGTCTCCTATCCAATCTCCTTCAAACTTCTAGTTTATTCTCTTCATCTCTTCTTTTCATAGGAGATCATTCTCTTCTTCATCTTCTTATTTATCAAACTTGGGGCCTTCCAACTTTGTTATTTGTGCTTCTACATCTACTACAACTTTCCTCTCCTCAATTGCAAGTTGGTGTCCTTCCACTTCTATCTTTGTATCCTCCAAAGGATCTATTGTTTCTATTGTTACATCAATTTCATCATCTTGTTTTATGTCTTTCAAAAGACATACCTCTGATGCAATTTCCAATGCTTTAACTCTTTTCATTTCTTCAAGGATTATCTCTTCACTACATTGCTGTCCCACATATTTTATACCATTCCATGGGCCCTTTTCTATTGCAATTTCACATTCCACACCGTTTCTACATTCAAATAGGCATGCTACAGCTAGATGTTCTTTCTTTTTCCACTCTTTTCCTTAATTGATTCTTCTCTTTTTTTATTTTATTTCATTTTGGAATGTATGGGCTGCTCCCATATGTTCTTATGCCCATACCCTTCTACCAAAGGGCTACAACTCTTCTTCTTCTCCTTTGCAGCCTTGATTGCATTCTTCTCTCTTTCCTCTCGATTCTTTTGTACAAGGATCTCCTCTTCTTTATTCCTCATATCCGCTGCCATTTCTTCTCTCTTCTTTTCATCCTTCTCTTTTATTCCATCTTCATGACATGTCTTCATCGCAATCTCATCCCTTTTACTTCCATCATGTTGCCTAGCTTCTATTTGGTCACATTTTTCCAACAACCTATCTATCCTCTCAATCGTTTTAGTCATTTCTCTAAGGAATCCCTTCCTTTTCTACCTTCTCCATCCATCCCATATGATTGGCTTCCACACATGTATCCTCATCCTACTCATTGCTGCAATCTTTTACATCACCCTACAACTAAATTCTCACCACTATCCTCTACCCAGTAAGATGCTGGAAGATGCACCTCTCCATGACCTCTTCTACCCACTTCCCCTTAGTGGAAGAAGTTTGTACACCTTCTACAAAGGTTCATCTCTATTGGAGGATAGCCAAAATGATTCTCATAGAATCAACTCTCTCTCGTGGCCTCACCACTGCACTCTTCACCACTCTTCACTCCTCTTCACCCATAGGTCCTGGTGCATACTCTACACTCTCAAGATCTTGTTGCTTTGATACCATTTAATGCAAGGGGGATTTCATACCCTCTGCCAAATACACAAATCTTCCACACAAATTCCCAATATCAAATTCACACACATAATGTCAAGATTCACACAAATGTATTTACACTTTCATGTGGCCTTCCTTAGTCTCATTTTTAATACTCAACTTCATGAAGATTTCAAACAAATACATTCATATGCCAATTCATAAACAACTAAATGTAAATATAATTGTATCAGTGATTTTATTGAAAGGAATCAACTATCTTACATTTAGAATTATAAATGAACCTTCAATGACTTTTTGAGCTTCAGAGAGAAATTCTCTATATTCTATCCTTCCTTATTGTATTTCATAAGACACTTCCCTCTACTAATGATCATAATTGCATTAACTTTCTTCTATTGAGCTCCTTTCAATATATTTTCATTTGGACAACAAACTTGGATTCCTTGTCTATTATATTTTTCTGTTAAGGGCAACCAACTTATATCATTCCCTATTTACTATATTTTATTCCTCCTTGGGCAGCAACTCCATTCTCTTTTACTCTTATTATTCCTACTCCTCCCATAATCTGTCATGAGAGTACCGAAAACAAAATTCCCTTTTGGATCTACTAGCAACGACCCTTTCTTTTCCTTCAAAATTTGTTTTATCCATTCTTCATACACCCCCAACACACCAGATGGCATTCCCTCTTCTTATATCTGCCTTCTCTTTTTGTTTTGATCTGGCATCTCGAGGGAAAATGCCCTTTTGTCTTCCTTGTGGTGTTTTTCCACATAGATACCACTCTCTATTTTTATTTTAAAAAATCCACCAAATAATATAGAAAATTGGGCGTTGAAATCTACCTTTAGTTCTTGGTAATATATGAATAAAAATTATATTAATGTTTTGATGCTACTAGAGATGCCTCAAATGAGGTGTGAATACCCCTACACATAATTCTAATTATATGCAACCTCTCCACTTGGTGAAGAAAATATGGTGCGAATTATGACAATTTTACACCATTTTGGGCCCAAATAATAAATTTTTAAATTGATTTGCAAAGGTGATTTCCTCCAAAATATTTATACAATGGAATGATAAAACATAAAGGATTAAACCCAAAAACTTTATTTCCATGATCTCCAAATTATCTTACCCAAATAAATTGATCAAATTCATGCTTTTGGATGCACAAAACCGAGTGTTGACAAGGGAAAAAAATTCAAACTACTCCGTTTCACATGAAAATTGGTGAGTAGGATTGGAAAGATGTTCTAAGGTCCCCAAAAAAAGGATTTTTCTCTAGCCTTTATAGATTTTGAAATTTTAAACTTTCTATAAATTGCCACCCTTGATCAAAGAATTTTAAATTCTCCTAAACGGTGAAAGATATGATCCTGATTCCTTTTTTACAATTTTCTAAATTCATTCAAGAATATTCTTGTCAGAGGATTCATCATGAAAATTAACTAATCTTCTAGAATAATTGTTTTTGTGGAGACTGCCCTTTGTCCATCAACACCTAAGTGCGACAAAATTGAAACTTGCACTTTTGACATGCCTTACATTCCAAAAGCCATGATATGATAAAAGCAAGATAAAACACACCAAAAATGAAAACCAAACCTCTAAATTGTTTTTGGTTGATGCTAATCACCACTCCACTCAGATGCTCCTGCATCAGTAACATCATTTAAGTTTACAGAAGCACTGATCATATGACTTTTCTCCTTTTCAAAAGCAATGCCTTTTGAGAGTTAATTATGTCATCAAGAATTTTAGATCCTCTTTTTTGTTTTAGTCCCTTGTCAATCTATTCATTTGTGTTTTCCATTTCTTTCCTCAAAGTGACAACTTCTTCCTCAAGTTTTGAACATTCAGTTGTTTTTTCATTGAACTTGGTATTAAAGCAATCTTCAATCCTTTTGCATTCTTCAATTTTTAATTTCCAATCAAAGATCACATATTTAGTCTTCTTGAGGTTAATTTCACATACTTTTCTTCATCTATTTAAGATTTTAGTTTGCTAATTTCTTCTTTTAACTTTCCACTTGTGTCTTTAATTTGTCAATTTTCTCTTCTACCTTTTCAAGCATGACCTCATATTTCATATTTAGTTCTCTTGATTCATCCAAATCATTAAGGGTAGACTATACCTCTCATTCAAGATTTACCTCATATATATTTAAATCCTAGCCTTTAGGTTCCATTGCTTCTAGATCTAGTTCTAGAACAAATACATCATTATCCATAGCTTTAGATTCCATGTGTTCAAGTGTAGGATCTACCTCAGCAATTAGAATTCTCAAAGGTATATGTTTTAGGGATGAAACCCAAGGAAGATACTACTCCTTGTATAAATCTCACTACTACAAATAATTATAATGATAAACAAAACTTTTAACTGCTATGAAGAAAGCATCTGACTTATGTTGATATTATAGTCCTCTTTTCTGCATAATTACTCCATCATACTGATTCTGCACACTTCATACTTTTCATTTTTCTCTTTTACATTCACATTCACTTCTCTCTTTCACCAATGAATTTGATCTCCTATAAATACCCTCTGCACACTTCAAAAAATTTATCAGGTTGTCACCATAAAAATCTTTAGATGAAACGTGTAACTCTTCAAAGGTCAGCTTCAATACATACAATATGTTAAGGAAATTTTTTGTGGACCTCAAGACTTCATGAAAGGATTGGAGGAACATCAGTTCACATCTTCCAAAGTAAAAACAATTGATTAGGATCCACTGCATATAACATAAACTAGTCTATCGGCCCAAGTTATACAAACATTGGTAACTATTTATCTTCATACCACTGGGGAGAAGCCAAAAACATCATGAAGACCAAGAATTCAACATTGTACCATGTCAACATCATCCAACCACCATTCTACTAAAGTATTAGATCAATCTATACATCCTCAACACAAGAGATATGATGAACAAGTGGAAATATAGTATTCCTGACTAACTGCGATACTCCATTATTTAGGATATGGCATTATAGTACATCAAAAACCATGAAACCTTTATAGGTGAACTTAAACATCATGACATGCATAATCCTAGATCCACACATCCTCATATAGCATTTCTAGAGAAAAAACAAATACTAGACTAATGTATATTGAAGTCCATGGAACAAGGATATACAACTCTTCATTAACTGACTCACATATCTTGAGTGGTACCAGAAACAAGAGATATTTGCATGTGGTTCAAAAATAAGGCATATTGGAGCATGTAGAACCTCCACACAATCTTTCATGGCTGATTTATATGTATTTCATCTTCCACAAATACTCAAATATGTGTTATGAGGCTTTTGGAACTATCTGTATTACCTCTATTATTTGAATTCTATCCTTGTGGATCACCAAACCACTTGAAGCTTCAATATAGCATACCTTATACACCCCTAAGCTTGTCCTTAAAACCAATTGACCAAACAATTTCTTCTGGAGGAATGCAGAGCATTCTAATAGGTCTCCACCATTGCTTTTCCCTGTCTAAGTAGTAACTAGTATTTTGTCACTTGTAACTTTTTTTGCTAAAGGTATCATGACTTGAAATATTGAATATATCATGTTAATATTAGGAAGAACTTGTTTTCTTAATTACAAGACTAAATCTTTCTCTCTAGAGAAATGGTGACCAAAACATTGTGACTTTGCCTTAGGATATGGACTGTGAATACCTTAGTCAAATTTCTGCTACTTATTACTTAGTGAGGTACTCCAAGCTGATGAGATATACATGTAGGAATATAGAAAACATATTAGCATGTAAGTGTTTACCTCTACATCATGCTCAGACACAAGACTGATCACTACATCATATTTAGACAATTTTGTCTTCTTTCGGATAGGTTTCATTCCATCTACTAAGTCTTCCAAACTGACTTGCCTTAGAGATGCTAACCACTTGATTTTAACTAAGTCAAACTATCTCTCTCAAATCTTCCACTGTCCATCAAATTCTCCTTCTTCTATACACAACCTCTATACAAGTTTGTCCTTATATTGCCATATACTATGTTGACATCAATGACAACACATATTTCCAACACCATTAACTTCTTCAAAGGAATTGAAGCTTGCAAAGATTCCCCTTCATCCTCTAACACTACCATAGTTTTGCAAAACATCCCAAAATTGGTTTCAAACAAGAAAAAAAGCATCTTATGAAGGAATTCACTGAAGAAGAGATTAAACCAACTATTTTTTAATGCATAGAGATAAATTCATAGGTCCAAATGACTTCATAGGTATGTTTTTAAAAAATGTTTATATTTTGTTGGTCAGGATATGGTTCTTGCAGTGGAAGAAGCTAGGAAACATAAATAGATTTTTAAAGAGTTAAATGCCTCATTCATATCTACAGTTCTTAAAACCAAAAGTCCTTCTTACCTCAAATATTTTAGACTAGTTTCTCTATGAAATACCATCTATAACATAACTTCTGAAGCAATAGCCATAAGATTTTGTCCATAAAACCATCATTAATCTAAAAAAAATGAGGAGGTTTTTTTCCTAGGCATGAAACTTCAAAAGAATCAATAGTATCTCATAAAGTCCTACATTCCATTTATTCTCACAAAATTTTAGCTATGGTTATCAAATTGGACGTGATGAAAGCATATGGAAAAGTCAACTAGTACTTTATTCTACAAATTTTCCTATGATTTGTTTTTTCAAAAGGCTAGTGTAAATGGATCCAATCTTGCATCTCTAGCATTAGATTTTTATATTAGTGAATTGAATCCCAACTAGTTCCTTCAGCTCCACACAAGGTTTAAGACAAGAAGATTCACTATCTCCCTATCTTTTCATACTCATGGTAGAAGCACTAAGTGGATCCATCCAAGCATAAAATTAAAAAAACATTGGAAAGGCATCCATAGCACACCATTATAGGAATCAATCATGCACACATTATTTATAGATGACAAAATTCTTTTTGGAAAGGTAACATTAGCTAAAGATATAACAATTTGAGAAGTAATTTCTTCCTATTGTGACTTGTCAGGATAGTCCATCAATGTATCTAAGTCAAAAATGTATTTCTTCTATACTCCTACATCAGTTTAAAAGTGGATAACAAAAATAGTTGGTTTCAAAATAGAATCACTTCAAAGAAAATATTTGGGTATCCCCCTTTTTCTTAGAGCAAATAAGAATGAAGTACGTGGCACATCAACAATTCGATAAAAAAAAAGATATCATAATGGAAATGGAAGTCGTTAATAATGGATAAAAAAGTAATAATAGTTAAATAAATCTTTGCTACCATCCCAACCTATATGATGTTGATTCTCAAAATCCCAAAAGGAGTTCTCTCATAATTGGAAAAAATAGTGAGGCAATTCCTCTAGAAGTGAAGTTCAAATAAGAACTGAATAACACTCCTTTCCTAAGAAAAATATGCAAGCCCAAAACCATAGGGGGAGAAAGTGTTCTAAATATGGAAATTAAAAATCTAGAACTTAGTAATGAGAGAAAATTATGTTATATTTTATGCCATTTTTTAGCCTATTCCATACGCCTTCATACCCATTCCCACATTCCATTTTCGTTCCGTATCATACCATTTTACCATTTTATGTTGCATATGACTTAATATATATAACTAATATTTAATTTAGTTTTTAAATAAAATATGTGAATAATTAATATTGAATTGTATTTACTAATGTTTCTTTCATTATGTCAAGAAAATATATATTGTAGATCTTCCAGTCACCTTCTGTGCAGGAACCATCATATCACTTGGCTTTTTCTTCCATTATTACCACATGGACTCTTGCCACATCAGCTCAGTACATTCTTTCTTTCATGCACACACATTTACCAAGGCATCAAACTTGTCTTAAATAGTTGCACACATTACCATTCAATTGGATATTTTGGCATTGACTGCTACCTCATTTTTTGGCACTAATAGATGATGCCTGCTACATGTCTTCTGTGATCTCTCATCTATTTACATGCCACTTTAGTAGATGGTACAATCTGTCAATCATTATAGCCATGTTACATGAGATTTTTTTGAGCTAGTTGAGGACAATAATCTGCAATACATATGGCTTATTATTAGTTTACAAAAAACTAAAAATCTGTCCTTTCCTATTTCTTAGTTGTTGTTGTAACAAAGTTGTTTTTAATATATGACCAACATGCAAGGTTTTATGTAAACCATTCATCTCCAATTTGTTGGTTGTAGGCCCAAATAAACTATCTATTATTTTGTGTATCTATTATAGATTGGATTTGTATATATATCAGCTCCAATGTAAACTTGGTGGCATCATTTTTTTCTGATAATAAAACTAGCATTACTTCTGATCAAAACAATTTAGAAAATCTTTTGTTCCATCCACTCTATGAACCAAGAGCAAGGGCCCACTCCTTGGGGAAGCTCGGTGATACTTTTTTTGTATTTTATTGCTTCAATAATGTGTATATACTTTTGTCATGTTTTAGATTGCATTGTGTTTCCTCTTTTAGTTATTATTTAGATTAAGTTATTTATGTATTAATCACAAGTATGATATGATGTTTACTATTTGAATTTTAATCACAAACTGTGTGAATAATCATTAAATCATCTATCAAATATTTTATCAAATTGTGATTTGAATGTTTTGAGACTATTGATTTATATTAAATATAAACTATTATTGTACTTGTCACATAAACTGCTACTGTTGTTCCTGTCATAGATTGCTCTAGTTTCAGTTGCAGAAATAGTATAAAGGAATTTCACTCAAGTAGTTTCCATGATTTTTAGTTGCATTTTCATTCCCGCTCATCTTACTACCTATAACCCTTGTGCAGATAGCCACGACACCTTTCATAAGCTTACGATCCCCAGATTGACACTTAGACCAAATTGAGTTTTATTATTAAACTTTAAATCTTTCTTATTTTTTACCTCGGCTTTGGCCTATCACTTGGTGCCAAAAAAGCCTAGAATTTATACACTAAATCTAACAAAAAATGGGCAAGGATATTACAGGCTAAAAATTTTGATTGTTCTAACAATGAAAGAATATTCATAGTGGCTAATCCACCAATGGGGTCAAAAAATTTGAACTTCCTCATATAGGGAAGAGAAATCATCCTTCCACAATTGACTTGGATCATCCATAATGGAGAGAAAATACTATTTTAGGAGGATTCCTAGAATGGGCATCAACCTTTAGCCTACAGGAATGAGTTACATGAGGTTATGGTCTATCTAAAACAAACTTGGGGGAATAGAATAAACAAATATCAATAATGACTAGACAAAGAATACATATCAAAGGTGTAATGGGACAAATTTGAATATTGTAACTTCCCAAAGAATCAAAAAGATCTAATGACTAAGATCCTCTAACAAAGAGTTACCATTTTCCCACAATGTGAAGATTGGATAGATTTGGTAGCTCCAAAATTAGGTCAATACTCATTCAATCAAGGATATAGACTTCTTTTATAATCCAATTGGAAGGATTGGTCATACAAATTGTGTAGGAGTGTTCCTTGCGTCCTAGAATTAGGACCTTTCACATGGTGGGCCATCGATAATAAAATCCTAACACCTACACAAGGCTAGGTAAACTAGGTATTTCTTCCATATTCAAGTGTGTATTATGTGGAGAGGAAGAAGAAGAAGTTGATCGCCTTCTTTTGAACTACCTAGTGAACAACTTATGTTGGAAATGGCTATGTAGAAAATTGTACTAGAAAGGTACACTCCCAAATTATTTATACCAACACTTCATTAGTTGGCCAACTCTCCACTTTGACTCAACTTTTGCATGTATATGGGAGGTGTAGAGCTAAAACTCTACATTTTGTTTCAGTTATATTGCCTCAGTAGATTTCAGTGGCTATATATTTGTGGCTATGTGTTTCTCGTGCACAGATCGCGCCATGTGTCCTTTCCTTATGGAGCAACAGTATTAAGTGGGTCTTGCCATGTGTTTCCTTTCCTTTTAGTTGATCCAGCAGAGTGTGCCAGGTAGTAGTAGAAAACTTCCTTTTCTTAAGTTTCGTGCTCCCCATGAAGTTTGCCACATGTTGATACTAGAGCTAGTTTCTTTAAATGTCATTTGCTAGAAAGTGTTACCGTGTGTTATTTTGAGCTTTAAGCAGATGTTGCCCCATGGATTCTATTGTTAAGGCTTGTTAGTACCGACATATATATGGTGGGCCACAATTTTAAAGATAGTTTATTGTTCACTGCGGAGAGTACCACGTGGCAGAAACGGAGGAGGGGACTAATTTTTTTTTCAATGCTCTTAGATAAAGACATGTTATAATTTTTAGTTGCATCAGATTGTGACAAGTGTCAATCTATGTGGGTTTCCTTAGAGGCTTTTTTACAAGTTATTGTTTTGCCAGATTCTTTCTTGTGGAAGGTGCCATGTGTCCCAATTTTAGTTCTCTGTGCGGATAGTAAAGCGGCATATACAGTGGGTCCCATATGATTATCTCTCAGTCTTTAAATCAAGTGGAGAGTGCCAAATGTCATACCAATGAGTTGCTCGGGTATAAAGATAAAGTTTTAAGTCTTAAGCGGAGAGACATGTATTAGTTCAAAGATCCAGTGGATGGTGACAAGTGGCACTTTTCTGTCTATTTCATTTTGAAGGTAAAGGAGTTTTCGGTTAAGTGGACAATGCCATGTGTTACTTTTTAAAGTTTTAGAGCCTATGGGTATCGCCATGTGTCCTAACAGAAATATAGTTAGAGTGCCACATATTTTGTTCCTCAGCCAATAAGCATGTGGGAAAAAATAGTTGCAGATTCAAAAGATCTCATTGGTCATAGGCTCCTAGTTAGCTTCAGTTCTATTTTACTATTGAAGATTTGGGTTGTTGCAGGTGATCTTGAGCCAATTTTTTGGATATATATATGTAGGGATTGTAATAGATAATATATAGAGAATTCAATCAAGAAGATATCAAGAATGAGATAGAAAATTCAGAGATTTTTCTTTGACTAGACTGTGTCATTTGCCTTCATTTTGTTATTTTTGATAAGAAGGTTGATATATTTGTGCATATCACTGTGCCTCTTATATTTGCTAGAATATTAATAAAAAACTCCATTCTATGCCTTGCTAATATTATTTGTATCTTTGCATAAATTGTCTATGTTTAGCCTTTGATCTTGGTTCTTCATAATCTGTCTATATTGATCATGCAATGTTTTCTCTTTGATATAGTTGAATCTTAAAGATTGGTTCACTGTGCTGATTAAGGAAATACATTTCATTCAGGTGCATCACCATAGTCTAGATTTTGTTTATTGTATTTGTAATCCTATTTCTTCCCTTTCCCTTTTACTCAAAACTCCATTAAAATAGGAAGAGCCAAGTTATTTAAAATCTAGAGGTGTTTTAAGTAGCAAGTCCCATATTCTTGAAACTTCTCATGTTGGTGTTGGAACCTACGCAATTTTACACATCAACATTTTTTGGCATGCCCGGTGGTTTCTTGAAGTTCTTATCAAAATCTTATGAGCCAGAGAGTGACAAGGAGTCAGAGCTATGGACCTACAACAAGAGCTTAGTGTACTTCTAATCTTGGGATTCTATTGCCACCATTAGTTACTACTCCATGAAGAAGAGCAAATCAAGTTGCAACAACATCAGGTGTAAGTATGAGAGCACCTGTAGCCCCAAGGAACTATGCAAATTGGAACACTAATAGTCCTCTCATTCTTCCAGTACCACTAGCTACTTGGGATCCAATACCAGCTAATGCTTTAAAGACTTTACCTAAATTTAGTGGAGAAGATTCTAAGACATCAGGGGAGCATCTTCAAGATGTGTCAGATGTGTGTGTGTAGTACATGTCATACTATACATTTAATGTAGCAATCATATTGTTAGCACCTTCTTTGAAAGGGAAGGCTCTGGAATGGTATAGATCTTTGATCCCAAATACAATATCTACTTGGGATCAGCTTGGTGATGCTTTCTTTTCAAGATTTAGTGAGAAAGGTGACAAATCTTACCTACTACAATAATTAATCACCATAAAGAGGGCACCACAAGAAGTTATCACTGATTTCAACACTAGGTTTCAAAAGACCTGGGACAAAATTCTTGCTATAGTGAGGTCACCATCAGGTATGGCTATTGTGTTCTACCTCAAAGCTTTCAATTCTAATATATCAGTAATGATTTAGTCCCTGGGAGGTCAGACTGTACTAGAAGCATATGAATTAGCTGTTAAGGCTGCAAATAACCTGATAGATGTTGAAAAATTACCTCCAAAGCCTCCTATGCCATGTTCTCAGAAATTTCCATACCCTTGCCACAACAAGCCCCTAATCTTACAACTACACCTGTGTCTATGTATACATTCCCAACATCCTAGTAGCTTACTGTAGCAACACCCTCTACTCAACCATCTGAAATGGATGATGTCAAGAATATCCTCCAGACCTTTTCAAATGAAATAATCAATCTTAAAAAGAAACAAAATTCCTATCCAAAGCCTTCTTATAAAGGTTTCCAAGGGAATAGACCCCCATATCAATCAAATCAATATCAAGGTCATTAAAGGCCAAATACTCCTCAACCTTCAAACCAATTGGTCATAGTTCCCACACCTCTACAGGTTGTCCCTCATAATCCCAATAGAGAAATAGTCCCAGGACAAAATAATTTAGCAGAAGATACCAATGCCTAGGGTTTTCCTTGCAACAATGCCCATATACCTAGGGATTGTCCCAGAGGCAATTTGCAGCAAAAAATAAAAAACACAGAGAAGGGTAGAAGGACAAGTCATGATGTCTAATGTTCCTCCATATCATTCACTTGGTATCTAGAATGTAGTAATGGTGGCTCATATGCAAGGGATATCTATCCAGCAAGAAGAGGAAATTGCCCCTGAACATGCTTTATTTTCATGGATTGAAGATTAAGATTCAGTGTTCTTGAATGAAGCATCCACTTCCAAGAAACCCTTGGTGCAGTTTGATTATTATACCAGATCAAAGAGAAGAATGATGGAGTAGCTCAAAGCCACAAATAATGAAACTGCTGGACTTGTTCCTTTTCAGAATCATTATAGTCTAGTTTCTAGGCAAGAAGTGCCTTAGCTAGTTTAGAATCAAGCAGTCTCTAGTCAGATGCTAGAAAGAACAAGATATCCTTACTACCCAAAGACATAGACACTAGGACCTATGAATATGGTAGAATAGTTAAAAATAACTCCAACACATGTATTAAAATGGGATATACTAGCTATTCATAAGCAAAAGACAATGTTACAAGAAACACTACAGAGCCAGGTGGGCCCTAGATATGCCAGTTTTAAGGAAGGAGGTGTTGATAAAGGAAAGGCTCAACATAAAGACACTACACAATTACATACAACAACTCTATTGAATACTACACCAAAGCTAGCTAAATCTAAGTCAGGTCCATTTTATTTGACTTTAATACTGGGGAAGAAATTACTGCACAACTCAATGATAGATTTTGTAGCTAGTACTACAGTCATGCTAAAACAAATAGTAGATGCTTTAAAGATAAAATATGAGCCACTTACTAGAGGGGTCATGCAATTAGATGGCAAGTCTATCCAAACTATAAGAAAGATTAAACAACTCCTATTGCAGCTATATACCTACCCCAATATAACTGTAAAATAGGATGTAGTAGTCATAGACATTCCCCCTATCTTTGGTTTATGCCTATCTAGAGATTTCACAGCCAAGATAGGACAATACATGTCACTAGATTGGTCACATCTAATTTTGAGAATCGAGTATGGAACAAAGATGAAAGTGTTGTTTGAACCTTTGTCCAAAGATCATATCACTGATGAACTAGCCCCAAGGATAGAAGTATCCCATGCCAAGATGAATAAGGAAGAGAGAATCTTTATAGAAGAATTAGGTGACTAGACTGAACATGACCAACAAGAAGGGGAAAATAGTCAATTGATGACCATGATGCAAAGTGATCCTTATAGAAACTATGACTCTACTGGTTTAGGAACTTATGTTATTTTTGAAGAAGGCTAAGAAATACCAAATGTTATGAGGAAAGAAGTATCTAAGAAAGAAGAATCTGATAGAAATTCAGAAATCTAGACCTTAAATTTTCATGGGGCTAGGAGTAAAAATGGTGCTGGAGCGGGTATATGTCTCACTGGCCTAGATGGTGAGATAATCCTTAGATCCATTCACTTTCAATTTTCTTGCACTAATAATGATGTTGAGTATGAATCTTTGGTGCATGGTCTTATGTTGGGCAAGAAGAGAGGAATCAAGAATTTGGTAATTAAAGGAGACTCAGAGCTAGTGGTGAAACAAATCAAAGAGAAAGACATGGCCAGGAACATAAGAATGAGATCTTATCATCATAGAATTTGGGATCTAATAGATGGTTTTGATTCTTTCAATATTGAAATTATCCCCAGAACCCAAAACATTGAAGCTGACAGAATGGCACAAATTGGTTCTCAATTTGACATAGCAAGTGACCTACTTGTAAATAGTGAGTCAGTAAGGTTATAGTAAGACTGGCAATTCAAGACAATGACCAGAATTGGTAGGTTTTTGATAATGATCTTCAAGTGCTCTTGTTTCTACAACAATCAGGAGAGTTTGCTGATCAATTACAGCCCAAGATTGAAGAAGCTTATGGTGATCAAATTATTCAACTAAAGTCAAATAAGCTCCCCAAAGGATTGACCACTCTAGAGAATCTATTTGACCTTGAAAATGTAATCTTAGATAAAAGAAAGTTTAAGGCAAGTAATGATGATTATTCTAAAATTTAGGTTAGTGAAGGAAGAAAGCTAAAGATATGTAATGCTACTACCCAAGAGGAAAAGGATAAGCTAATTGCTTTGTGTAACAAGTATGATAGGGTGATCACTTAGACCTATGAAGATCTTCATGGCTATAGTAGAGACATCATTCAACATACCATAGAGCTTGCTGAAGGATAAAAACCAGTCTGACAGAAGCAAAGACCAGTGAATCCTAGAATTGAGCCACTAATGGGAGATGAACTACAAAAGCTTCTAGAATCAAAGATCATTTTTCCAATTAAACATTCAACCTGGGTGTCTAAACTAGTACCTGTAAGGAAAAAGAATGGGGATATAAGACTCTATGTAGACTTCAAAGACCTGAATAAAGCATCATTGAAGGATCGCTACCCCCCACCTTCTATGGAACAAATTTTGCAAACTATGGCTAGCTCAGAGAGGTGTTCTTTGCTTGATGGTTTCTCATGATATAATTAGATTTGGTTGGCAGATGAAGACCAACATAAAACAACATTCACTACAAAGTGGGGGAGATTTGCATATGCTAAGATGCCTTTTGGTCTTTCAAATGCTGGGGCTACTTTTCAGCATGCCATGGATGTAAAATTTGGGGAACTTATAAATAAGATTATTTTGATTTATCTAGATGATCTAACCATTTTACCAAGGATGCCAAAGATCATTTTGATCACCTAGAAGTTGTTTTCCATAAGTGTCAGGAATTTGGGATTTCCTTAAATCCTAAGAAATGTATCTTTTCTGTGCTTCAGGGGAAACTTTTGGGACACATAGTTTCAAAAGATGGTATTTCCATTGATCCAGAGCAAGTCACAGCTATAATGAATTTATCTTTTCCAGTTAACAAGAAGGCAGTACAGTCCTTTTTAGGGAAGATTAATTTTGTCAGCCACTTTATATCTAATTTTGTAGGGCTAGTTAGGTCCATTACTCTGTTGCTAAAGAAAGATTTGGTTTTGAAATGGACAACATAAGGGAGACATGCTTTTGAAGAAATTAAGAAATCTATTTCAATTGCACCAGTACTAAGAAACCTAGATTTCTCTAAGCCTTTTATAATGTATGTGTATGGAGGAGAATTTAGTGTTGCATCTATTCTAACTCAGAAAGATGACCAAGAAGAAGGGGAACATCCAATAGAATTCTTCTCTAGAACACTAAGAGAGTATGAATCAAGGTATAATTTTGTTGAAAAGAAAGCTTATGCCAGGGTAAAAGCCCTTAAGAAATTTAGGCACTTAGTAACAGGGAATAAGATTCTAATACTAGTAGCCCACCCTAGTGTAAGTGAATACATCATGGAGGGTGAGATCATTAAAAAAAGGGCCAATTAGATAACTAAGATTTTAGAGTATGATGTGGAAGTAAGGCCTACCAAATTGGTTAGTGGCAAAGGACTATGTCAATATATGTCTCAAGATATAGAAGAATCAATGCCTAAAGAAACAGAAATTGAAAAGGTGTTGAGACTCCAAGAGATTGACCAAGACTCTTGGGTGAGACAAAATACAGTTCATGAGAACTGGTGTGTTCCCAAATGAACTCTCCCCTGATAAGAAAAGGTACTATAAGTAGCAAGGAGTTCATTTTGTATTAATTGATCATGTTTTATTTAGAAAAATATTGATGGAATACTTTTAAGATGTGTAGAGAGAGATGAGGCCCAAAAGGTCTTACATGAATTTTATCATGGAACCTTAGGGGGACATTTTTCAGCAAAGACTACTACAATTTAAGTGACATAAGCTGGTTATTTCTGGCATATAATGTTTACAGATTGCTCTAAAATGGTCAAATAATGTCAAGCTTGCTAGTTCTATACTGGGAAGAGAAGAAATGCACCATTGCCTCTAAGTCTCATAATAGTGGATGAACCCTTCATTCAATGGGGTCTATATTTTATTGTCATGATCAATCCAATATTAAGTATGGGATACACATAGATTATTACTGCAATAGATTGCTCTACAAGATGGAGTGAAGCAGTACCACTCAAGGAAGCTACTGAAAAGGTGATCCTCGAATTCTTAGAAGGGATAACTACTCGGTTTGGTCCTACTCACACTATCATATCAGATAATGCTAAAGCATTTTGAGGGATTAGATTATCTAAGTTTGCCTTCAAGAATGGAATATATCTGAAAACTTCTTCTAGTTACTACCCAAAAGCTAATGGATTGGTAGAGTCTACAAATAAGAACCTAATTAGACTCATAAAAAGAATGGGATTTGATCATCAAAGAGAGTGGCACAAGTCACTTAACATAGCACTATGGGCTGATAGGATCACCCAAAAGCAAGTGACTAAAATGTCTCCCTATGAGTTAGTCTATGGAAAAAATGTAGTAATGCCACTAAGTATAGAGATACCTACCTTACATTTGTTGAAACAGTTGGAAATTGAGGAAAATGGTTCATTAATAGTCATACTTGATGAATTGCTAGAGGTACAAGAGAAGAGAGAAAAGGCACATGAATTAGTTTTGAAGCATCAACAGATGGTTAAAAACTGGTTGACAAGAAATCTTCAAATCTAAATTTTGAAGTTGGGTCTCTAGTGTTAAAATGGGATGAGAGAGCTGCCAACCTGAGCCAACACAGTAAGTTTGAATCACTGTGGACAGGACCTTTTAAGATCTGTTCATGTAAGCAGCAAAATGCATTTGAGTTAGAGAATATAGATGGAGAACCCGAGGAGATTCTGGTAAATTGGATCTTCTTAAAACATTTTACCTAAGTCTGAGACTCACTATGTATCATAGTTAGTTTCTTTTAAATTCATTTCCTGCTTTTGTCTTGCTTTCCCACTTTTTCCCTTTTTAATAATTGTTCCAAGAACATTTGTCAGCAGCATAGAGGTTCATTTTTCATTAAAAGTTGCATTTATTGAGGTTGTTCGGTAGTTCCTTGATTTCAAGAAAGTACCTATCTTTTTAGATCACCACTCTTCGTACAAGTTTGACACTCTATCCAATATCGATTTCAAAAGATAAACTAATCGTCTCTTGGCATTAATGCCATTAATACGATGGGATGTGTCATTTATTTTTTCATGATGCCCCACTAAGATAAGTTTTAGTCCCTTAAATAGTTGCATTTGCTATTTTTCATTCTACATTCCTAATTACTATTGTGTCCAAGCTTTGTGTCCCGCAAGCATTCCCAGCTAAGTGTAATTTCTTTTGCAATTTTCTTATCTTCTGTGTTAAGAGCTCCTAGATTTTTACAATAGATATAGAAATGTCAGAGACACAATCTCCATAGGAGGGGTTAGGAATTTTTGAAGAATCTGATAAGTTGATGAACAACAAATCCTATGCTTCTACACCTACATAGCCAAGAAAAAACTATCCGAGGACAAGGGTCCTAGAAACAGGGGTGAGCATAGACCCAACTTAGGTAAAGGATTATATTGATGGCATCTTCGATACACACATGCAAAAGAATACCAAGAGTCTTCGAGAGGGAGCCCATCAGAGATGCCTCACTCGTGCAACAAAGGGACAATGGGAAACCTTTATGATGAGGATGTGGATATCCCAATTAGCACAATTTTTAGTTCCTAATGTCCACCTGTGTCCTGAGTTGACCAAATTATGTGTAGAATTGTTTCACCTATCATCCAATTCTATTCAGTGCAGCCCATTCATTGGTCAAATTACTCCTAAGGCAATTAGGTATATGCTAGCTTTGCAATATGATAGAACAACCACATTTCCTAATATCACTAAATTACAGGGCACATGGGCAAATGTCAATAATAAGGTGAAGTTTCTAAATGCTAAAATGCATCTGGGTGAAGATGATACCTAGTTACCTACATTGCCTACTGGTCATGCTCAATTCAACACTGACATCCAAGAAGCCCTTGCTATGCTAGCCTTCATCTTTGGGTAGAATGAAGATTCTACGATACATGATTGGTAGATTCCAGTCATTTTTAGATTGAAGACCATGGATAAGTCCCAGGAGTATCAGCTGGATTTTTTAGAACAAATCACAACAGCTATGATAGACCAACTCACAAATTTTTAGATAAAACATGTTTTCAAGTATTCTGCATATCTATTCCATTTGATGTTGTTTCAAAATTTTGGTGTCTTCGAGCAATACATGTCTCTAAATATGTATGACCCAGAGTCTTCTAGTAATAGAACCATACTGGTGTCTACATGGACCCATGTGATATTCCATACCTTAGATCCTTATGAATTTTTTTAATGTTTTGTTGCTCCTGCATTTAGTCATTTAAGCCCAGAGCTCGTAGAAAATAGGATGACACAGAGTCTAAGGGGTTTTCTAACAAATTATCCAATCCCTTGTGATTATTAATTTGGGGCTCACACAACTATAATTAGAGTCCATGGTTTTAGTGGGGAACCTATTTTATTGCCAAAGGTCTTGACCCCTAGGGTCACATTTTTGGAAGTAGCTCATCAAGTGTTTGTTATAGACAATGATTTTGGACACAAGAAGAAGAAAAATAAGATGTATGATGTTCCTTGGACAAAGGGGAAAGTAACAATTAAAGTTAGAGGTACTAAGAATCCCCTGTTAAGGAAGTTAGCCACCTATGGTTTCTTGATTGTGGAAGATAAATGGAGTTATGATCCAGATAGTTTTCTAGCTTCTTGGATTATCAACAACAAAGTTTCTACTAAAGTCATTCATGAGGGATGCCCTTTCTAGGAGGATAGAAGATCCCGAAGGGAAGATGACCCTACATTTTATGTGGAATTAAGTGACCTACCATATGAGGGGCCCAGGTCCTGAAAAATATTCTATGTGAAAGAGAGGGAAGTTGACCCCAAGGTGAAAGGAAAACATTAAAAAATAAAGACTGGAGTATAGAGAAGATTGAGGCTTACTAGAAATATAGGCAAGAAATCTTTGAATTTACTGACACATTTGGAAATGTTGAAACTGATGAAACATGGGAGTCAATTTGGGATGAATGGCATCGATCTCCAGTCTCAACCCCTCATACTAGCAATATTATGAAGAATTCTCAAGAGGCAGAGGAAGAAACAAAGGATGTACAAGAAATTTAGGAATTGGGGCAAGCTTCATCAGCAAAACCAAGAGCTCCATGGCCACCATCTCTTAGTACCCTTGAGAAACAAAAGGAAATTGTGTCATCATCATCTCTCAGGACCCATATAGCTTCAACATCTGGGGGTCTTGGAGCGACACCTTTGAAACAAGCAATAACTGATGTTGAAGAAGAAGACCCAGAGGAGACATCAAGTAGGCCTTGAAAGATAAGAAGATAATCTTACTAGAGAAAGAAATAGAGGAAGGAGAGTCTTTGCCCTAACAACAACAAGTGTTTGTCATTTCAACTGTGGCTTGGGTAAGCACTTCCTCCCTCTTCTGTCCTATCTCTATTTCTTCTTATTTAGGAGTGGCATCCCAAAATCCCTAAGTTTCCACATCTCCTGCCACTTTATCTATGCCTTCACAAACCTTTGTTCCAATTGCTAGTGCACTGGCCATGTCTTCACAGGCCATAACTTTACCATTGTTTTATCCTTCCATGCCCAAGAGGGAATTGCCTCAATTCCCTCGCCAACAGATAACTGCTATTCCTTATGGCTTGCCAGAAGGTTAGCCATTTGCTGAGGATATATTACATCCCCTCATGCTTTCCAAGCCTAGGCAGACACATCAAGAAAGGCTAGAGAAACTCGGATGGACAAAAAGAGGAAGAAAGAGAATAAAAGCCCTGATGTGGCTCATATGAAGTCACTATTTGATCCCATTCAACAGTCTTTGACTGTCACACATCTATCTCACAATGTGGTCAAACCAAATGAACAAATGCAACCACAAGATTATGCAATGAATGCAGTGGCTATGGACATGTCCCTTTTCAGGCCACAAGACTGGGTGGAGTTAATGAATGAAACTACTACATTAGTTGCCACTGACTACCTTAAAGTGTTCAAAATGCTCTAAAAAGTTGAACCTGAGTTGGCACAGGAAAAGGTTAACAACAGTAATTTGACTTGGGAGATATAGTCCAGGGTCAATGAAATTGATAATTTGAATAAAGAGTTGCAGTCAACTATTTCTATACAAATTCATCAGACAACACAGACTCAAGTTGCAGCCTTAAAGATAGAGTTGACACACGAAAAAGCTGTTGTTGCCACATTAAGACAAAAGAAAGCCATAGAAGGAAAAATATATTAGGACAAGTTGTTGGAGGCAACACAATTGCAATAGACATTAGGTCAGTGCAAGAAGTTGGGTCCACTTTTTGGCCAAAAAGTGGAAGTGTTTTCCCTAATTTTTAGAATTTGTCACATTTGACCTAAACATTTGAGGCACTTAAAGATTGAATCTTTAAAAAAAGTTAGTAATATGAAATGTAGTACTTGGAGTCTAGTTTCTAAATATGCAATTTATTTTAATATCCAGATGACACAAAATGATTTTCAATAGGCATTTCTAAAAACCATTGTTTAAAATTCACTTTTTTTTACCATACCATGCATGCATACAACCATTTGACCTAAATAAAAGTATTTTTCTAAATCCTTTTGGGGAAAGATACATAGTATAGTGAAGTTTAATGAGGATATTTTATTATTATTTTTTTCCAAATATTTTTTTTATTAATTTTTTACTGGCCCTAATTGTTGTTTTTGAAAACCCTCATGTATGACCAACATAATTTGAGCAAAACTAATCATAAAATGAATTTTTTTTTCATCGTGTAAATGATGATGTGTAGATTGATGACATATAATTTTTTTTCCAAAAAAATTTAAAATTTAAAAGTTATTAAAAAAATTCAAACACCTGGCTTTCTTCAGAAACTGCTGAGTGTGGACAAAGTCTTTGGGGATGGGGAGTGGGTTGGCAAGCTCCAAAATATGGTTAGGGAGCTCAGTTTTCTGTAACCTCAGTTCACTATGACTCCTATGTTAGTCTGTCTAGTAGTCCAAGTGGTATGAGTGTTAGTTTATCTGTTTGTGTAAAATCCTTGATGGTATAGTAAGCCATAATGACATTTTGGTAAAATATGCCCCTGTGAGGCCTTTTTTGGCTTAAGCTAAAAATTCAATTTTTGAGGGTCTACAGGGAAATATCTTATAGACACCTGCTTGTTATTTTATGCTTCTAATCAATAGAAATCTATCTTTACGAATCAAAAAAAAATACAAACCCCTATCATTTCAAGTTTTTGGACCAATTTTCTTATAAATTAAATAATAAATAGAAAAAAAAGTCCAATAAAAAAAATACATATTTGAAAACTAGACACTGTCATCTATAATGGGTTTTAATTTTGTAAAAAAATTGAGAAAAAATGTCGTTAGCCATATAGGTAAAGTCAGTCTTTCCTCTTGTTCTATACTTAGACAAATGCTTGTAGGTCCAAGGCTCAAGGTTGTCTACCCATACCTTTCCCAAGCCTAAAACAAAACCAAAAGCGTGGGTATGAAATTCAAAATTTTTGAAACGGGTACCCATTTTAAAATAGGTACCTATTCAAAAAAACAATAGAAAACAAAACAGGTACCCATTCTAAAAAACAATAAAAAAACAAAACGGGTACCCATTTCTAAAAATTATAAAAAACAAAATAGGCACCCATTTTAAAATGGGTACCCATTCTATAAAACAAAATGGGTACCCATTTTAAAATGGGTACACATTCTAGGCTCAGATGCCCATTCCTAAATGAGTACCCATTTTCTTTAAAATAGGTACTCGTTCCTCTCGATACTTTTTTTTGCACGACACTTCCCCTATATGTGACCCAGCTTCTTGGTTTTACTCTATTGTTGAAAGAGCGTAATCTAAACAGTGCATCTCAAGCATAGTACATGGCTGAGAAAAAGAAGACAAAACAACTAACAATTGAGTTGGCAAACAGACCACAGAATGCAGGAGTTCTGAATTTGTTCAAAGAATTATGTGTCTGTGTGGAAGAGAATCTCTGAAGAGATTATATAGCTCAATCCATATCTTACCTTCTTATTGAATGCCCATTAATTGTGTGAGAAGGTGGAATCTTCTGTGTAGGCAACATTGTCAATTGTTTCATTAAGAGTTTCTAATTCTAAGCTACTATTGCAGAAACTATATGATACAATTAATGAAACACCATTTGTAGCTAATATTAATGACAAAATGGTTGCTCCTAAGAAGGTGACTAAAGTTTTGAGCTGCAACTCTATTGCAATGAATTGTAAAGAACTCCTGGATATAATCAAGGAAGGAGTCAGGAATATGAAGAAACATATTGAAGATCTGGTGCAGTTAGGTCTGCCTTCACCTTTCCCTGATGACAACATAGTATTGATGATTGATGAGATAAAGGTACTGCTATTGACAAAACAAAATGATCAGACTATTTTTCAGGGTTTGAGTGATTCATCAAGTGTGGGAGAGGTCGAAGCTATGTTGGTGCCAATGGCTCAGCTGGAGTTTCAATTAAGCGATGTAGTCCACATTTTACAATCTTTTTCTCATAAAGATATTATCAATTTAGATTTTGCTTTTCAAGATTTGTAGAGCAGGCAAGGGCTGTTAGATTCAGAATGGTCTATGTACCATACTGTATTGCAGAATTTATGATTGAAGTTTTCATTAACTGTGGTAGTGCCTTTTTGTTTCTCTGTTTGGAGTTCCTTCTAAGCAGGCTCAGAAGTCTTAGTGGTCACCAAGAACTATAGAGCTAAAACTCTACATTTTATTTCAGCTATATTGCCTCAGTATATTTCAGTGGCTATATATTTCTATCTATGTGTTTCTCATGCATAGATCGTACCATGTGTTCTTTCCTTATGGAGGAACAATATTAAGCAGGTCTTGCCATGTTTCGTTTCCTTTCAGTTGATGCAGCGGAGTGCACCACATAGAAGTAGAAGACTTCATTTTCTTAAGTTTCATGCTCCCCATGGAGTTTGCCATGTGTTGATACCAGAGCCAGTTTCTTTAAATGTCGTTTGCTAGCGGGTGTTGCCTTGTGTCATTATGAGCTTTCAACAGATGCTGCCACATGGATTCTTTTGTTAAGGCTTGTTAGTATAGGCATATGTATGGTGGGTCATAGTTTTAAAGACAATTTACTACTTGCTACTAAGAGCACCACGTGGCAAAAGCGGAGGAGGGAACTTCTTTTATTTTAATGCTCCTGGATAAAGACACATTATGATTTTCAATTGCATCAGAGTCCGACAAGTGTCAATCTCCGTGGGTTTCCTCGGAGGCTTTTTTACAACTTATTATTTTGCTAGATGGTGTCGTGTGTCTAGTTTTGTTTCTTGTGGAAGGTGCCATTTGTCCCAATTTTAGTTCTCTATGCAGATAGTAAAGTGGCATATACAGTGGGTCCCATATATTGATGTCTCAGTCTTTAAATCAAGCGGAGAGTGCTAAATGTCATAGCGATGATTTGTTCAAGTATAAAGATAAAGTTTTAAGTGTTAAGTGGAGAGAGACACATATCAATTCAAAGATCTAGTAGATGGCAACAAGTGGCACTTTTTTGTCTGTTTCATTTTCAAGGTAATGTAGTTTTTAGTTAAGCGGACAATACCATGTGTTACTTTTTGAAGTTTTAGAGCCCACGAGTATCACCATGTGTCCTAACAAAAATATAGTTAGAGTGCCACATATTTTGTTCCTTAGCCAATGAGCACATGGGAAAAAATAGTTGCATATTTAGAAGATCTTATCAGTCAGAGACTCCCAGTTAGCTTCAGTTATGTTTTTCCATTGAAGATTTGGGTTGTTGCAGGCGATCTTGAGCCAAGTTTATGGCTATATATATGTAAGGATTGTAATAGATAGTATATAGAAAATTCAATCAAGAAGATATTGAGAATTAGATAGAAAATTCAAAGATTTTGCTTTGACCAGACTGTGTCATTTGTGTTAATTTTGTTATTTCTGATAAGAAGGTTGGTATATCTGTGCATATCATTGTGCCTCTTATATTTGTTGGAATATTAATGAAAGAAACTATGTTTTGTGCCTTACTAATATTGTCTGTGTCTTTGCATAAATTGTCTGTGTTTATCCTTTGATCTTATTTGTTCATAATCTGTCTATATTGATCATGCAACATTTTCTCTTTGATATATTTGAATCTTAAAGACTGGTTCACTATGTTGATTAAGGAAATGTATTTCATTCAGGCACATTGCCATAGTCTAGATTTTTCTTATTGTATTGTAATCCTATTTCTTCCCTTTCCCCTTTACTCAAAACCCCATTAAAATTGGAAGAGCCAGCTTCTTTGAAATCTAGAGGTTGTTTCAAGTAGAAAGTCCCATATTCTTGAAACTTCCCATGTTGGTGTTGGAACCAGCACAATTTTACACATCAACAGGAGGTAAGTCCTTTAATTATACGGCACATTTGGCTGGAACATAATTCAACAATTTTTAGAAAATCCCCTTCATTTGCATCTAACGTGATATATAAGATGGAAAGAATAATCTTTGAAGTAGTCATGTCAAATATTTCTAAAGTTTCAAATCTAAACATCAAATTCATAAATTGGGACAATGAAATGCTAAAATAGTGGTCCTACCTACATCCTCCTCCCTCTAATGGTTCGATTAGGAATGGAAATAGAAAGGTTGATAGAGGTAAAATAAAATGGCTTCCCCATGATCCTTCATTTGTTAAATTAAACTTTGACAAAGCCTCTCAAGGAAACCTTGGCCTCTTACATGTAGGGTGTATTATAAGAGATGTTTATTATTAAATATCATCCACTTAAATAGTCAAAGGTCAATTTTGGCCAATGAAAATTGGACAAATATTTACCACTTTTTGTTGTGAATGAGGTGTAAAATTACTATTGATTGTTTGACTATTGAAGTGGATGATATTTAAGTAGAGTGATAAGAGACAATCTAGGTAATTTACTAGTAGCAAAGGGAATGAAACTTCCGTGGGACTCAAATAATAAATCTCAAGTCCATGCACTGTTACAAGGCCTAGAAATGGCCAAGGAATGGCTACATAGGAATATATAGATACGAGGACTCTATGCTAATATTTAATGCCTTAGAAATAGAAAAGTACATAATTAGAAGCTCAATTATATCTTCCAATCCATATGGAACACTCTAGATAGATTTAAAGAATATCAATGCACACATTACTATCATGAGGTGAATAGATTTGTGGATCTCTTAGTGAATATGGAAATAGATCAATATGAATCAAGTAGGAGATTTGTTTTAGTACTAACATTCAAATCTCCTCCCTTCACCATCCAATTCAATTAGAAAAACTTTAAGCCCCACACCAATTTGACTAAAGATTTTGAAGTGTTTACAGAGGGTCTCTGCTTAGTACCCCATGGAAAGATAATATGTAAAGTGTAGTTTGTCAACAACCAGACTATATGGCAAGCGTACTAGAGATATGCATTGGTATCCAACATGGATGTCCATATCATCCATATTGCATCATTATTTGACAAAACCTCCAATTGCACCACTTTCTAAATGTTATTAGGATGTAGGGCATGGAGCAGAGGTGACCAGAAGCTAGCACATACATTATGTGTAGACTGGGGCCAACCTATGATGCTAGAAGACACATCCATAGATGTAATAGATACAAGATATACATATATAGGATAAGATAAGTAGGGTAAGATAGTATGTGGTGTGATAGGAGATAGTATGATGATATAGAAGAGACATAGAAGTCTGATCAAGCATGTATATAGATGGGTGAGGCAAAGATTTAGACCTGCTAGATAATGAATGTATGATTGATTGCTTCTTATATATATATATATATATATATATATATATATATATATATATATATATATATAGAGAGAGAGAGAGAGAGAGAGAGAGAGAGATTTGCCAGTACCATAGAATTCTTTGTTGTCTTATGGTTATGATCTGTATGTGATACTCTACCTATATTCTTATTTGTGTTTTACTATTAATCTTTAACTACTTGACTAGGGTATAAACTGACTACAAATTCTTGGCTGAGGACTAGATCTCCGAACAGGTATCCCTCCCCATTTCTTGCCAACATTTGCTTCCTTTATTGGGACCCTGGAAGAAGGTAGTTAAAGATTGAAGGGGAAAAACATTTGAAGAAGTAGCATGGAGGACTAGAAAGAAGGGAAGACTAGGTTGGTAGAGAAATATTTCAATTTGCAGAGAAAGTTGTCTCCTTACATTCCTACCTCTATGAGAGGAGGGAGGACACTTAAAGGGATGGCAAGTGGAAAGGTAGTAGGATCCACAAGGATCTCTCAAATGATGTGACTCTTCAAACAAGGATACCATTGGATAGGAAAGGACTAATGGAACACAAAATCTAGAAAACCCATGGAGAAAGGAGAGAAGCAGAAGAAAAGGGAGATTGATAAAGATGTTAGAACCAGAATGGAGATAAGTAGGGAAGAAAGAATGAAGCAAACTCATGAATGATAGGAAGTTACCCCAAAAGGATGGAAAGGGTGTTGGAGTATAGGACCACTGAGGGGGGGTGAATTTGTGGTCTATAAACTTTTAAAATCTTTTGCACATTTTAACTTACAAGATAGAGAATGAGAGATACTTCAATGATCTATCAAACACATATGCACAAGTATGATGATGGATAGTATGATCAATGATGAATAGTATGAACATGACAAAAAAATTAGGGCACACATACATAGATACAATTAATCATGAACCACAACACATGTTTTGATGAGTGGAAAACCATCATTGGGATAAAAAACCACTCGGAAAAATTGCCTCAATGGCTTAATAAAATCTCACTGGCTACTTTTTGTGCCTCATTGGCAAATACAACTACCTCACTAGCAAAATTTTATCTCACTAATAATCAGGTATGACTCACTGACATATTAGAGTACCTCACTAGCATATACGCTATCTCACTGACATAAAGGCATACATCACAAATTTGAATGAAAATAAAGAGATACAAAGGGTACTCTGTTTCACTGTCTTGCATCAATATCTACAAGTATTTTTGTTATCATCATCAAACATCTACTCTCTCAAAATATTATCATTTATACAAACATTATACTCCTTGCATACATATAAGTTCTTTGATACCATGACACAATACACAAACTCGTAAATACAAGAATTGATCAAACTTGAAACAATTCCACTTTACATACAACCATTTACTCAGCCATGTATGTAAGAATAAACTCTTTTACCTATGCAACAATCATTTGATTACTTTTTCTACAATGTCCTCATCTCTGCATCACAAATATACCTCTGTCTTCATCCTGAATTATGCTATATTTCTTCTCATCAGACCTTCTTCTAACCATTAAGATTGTCCTTCAGATTTAACCCCTTTAAACATTTTCATTTCTCCACTATTCTGTACAAACTACACATTAGCATGTAGGTATGTCTCTATGGCATCTAACTGACCAAGTCTCACACCTTCATCTATCACAGAAACCAAGAAATCAATTATGCTAGCCCTTATATTTCATTTTTATAACTGTTTGTTGGGTGGTTACAACCTCTGACCATCAAGTTTAACCTTTCTGAATGTTCGTTGTAATTTGAAACAACTTTGAATCTGCTTTGTTGATCATTAGTTTGCACACTTAAGAGTTTAAATATCATGTGTTGATTACTATTTTGCCTCCTGCAGAGTAGGTACTAACCAGAGGATCTGATTACCAAGAAGATGGGGATGGTGGGATTTATGACTTAAAGACCCTTTAGAATGTCACTTTAAGTGATGATAACCTAGGATATTAGGTCAAATTAAAAATAGAACATTAAGTATAAATAACAATGGTGGTTTAGTCTTAAAGGGTTTTAGACGGTTTAGGGTTTAGGAATAAGTTTATGATTTAAGAACTTAGATACAAACCCTAACTTCAAACAAGGACCATAAAAATTTCTTACATAGGCTCTATTAAAGAGAACAGGATAATTATAGAGATATCCAATCTAAGAAAAGGGTTTTAGGTTAAATAGAAATTAGGAAAACATAATGATAAACACTAATAACATGTAATTTTAAAAACCACAGTTTTATGGTAGAAGATAGATAAGTGCATTTCAGACTTAGAAATTATTAAAAACAACATATGGACATCTAAATCACTCTTCCACAAGAATGTCCTTATCTTTTGAAGCATAACAAAACACATATTAAACCCATTTTACTTGAAGCATTGCATAGACACACATCGAACTAGTGACACACATTGAACTAGTTGAAATCTCTTGAAGGTGAAGACAACTCAACTCTAACTCAACTCCAACTCAACTTCCAACTCAACCTGATGACCCCATGAGAATGATCCTTTGAAATCAATGAAAAATTCTACAAAGGGAACAAGAGATGAGAAAATATTTGATAACAAAATTTGTGGAAGGAAAGGAAGAACAATTCATTGAGCACACCATGGAGGGTGCTACCAAAAGGGAAGAAGAAGACAAGCACATCATGGAGGATGCTATTGAGCATGCTAATGTGGGTGCTACCATAGAAATGAGACTAGAAGGAGAACAAATAGAGTGTGTCATGAAGGATGCTACTAATTATGCCAATGTGGGTGCTACCAGAGAGGAAAGTAGAAGGGAAAGGGAAGAAAGAGGTAAATTCGGGTTTATGCTGCAAACTACCAGAAATCCTTAATCAACACTAGAAATTTTGAATTTAGGTGAGGAATACATAGAGGGGCTAATTTTTTGAAGCATAAAGGAGATAAGAGGAGGATGAGAAGATGTGGTAAACATTGAGAGGTGTTCTAAAGGTTTTAGAAGGTTATTTCAATTATCACTAGATGTTGACATAATGTCATTCACAAATAGAAGAGTATCCCATAATTTGAAGAGACACTATGAAGAGACACAACCCTTAGACCATGATTCACCCTAAGTGCCATATAAACTAAAGATAATTTTAGTTGAGAAGGAAAATATTCAAGAAAACAAGAAAATAGACAAATTAAAAGAGATCTAGAGCAATTTCATAGATGTTTTAGGAGAAGAGTACTTTAATATCCAACTACAAAAAGATATGTTCACAAGAGAATCTACTACACATGACAGGAACCACAACACATGTTTTGATGAGTGGAAAACCCTCATTGGGATAAAAAACCACTCGGGAAAATTGCCTCAATGGCTTAATAAAATCTCACTGGCTACTTTTTGTGCCTCATTGGCAAATACAACTACCTCACTCACAAAAGTTTGTCTCACTAATAATCAGGTATGACTCACTGGCATATTAGAGTACCTCACTAGCATATAGGCTATCGCACTGACATAAAGGCATACATCACAAATTTGAATGAAAATAAAGAGATACAAAGGGATACTCTATTTCACTGTCTTGCATCAATATCTACAAGTATTTTTGTTATCATCATCAAACATCTACTCTCTCTAAATATTATCATTTATACAAACATTATCCTCCTTGCATACATATAAGTTCTTTGATACCATGACACAATACACAAACTTGTAACTACAAGAATTGATCAAACTTGAAACAATTCCACTTTACATAAAACCATTTACTCAACCATGTATGGAAGAATAAACTCTTTTACCAATGCACAAATAATTTGATTACTTTTTCTACAATGTCCTTATCTCTGCATCACAAATATACCTCTATCTTCATCCTGAATTATGCTATATTTCTTCTCATCAAACCTTCTTGTAACCATTAAGACTGTCCTTCAGATTTAACCCCTTTAAACATTTTCATTTCTCCACTATTTTGTACAAACTACACATTAGCATGTAGGTATTTCTCTATAGCATCTAACTAACCAAGTCTCACACCTTCATCTATCATAGACACCAAGAAATCAATTATGCTAGCCCTTATATTTCATTTTTATAACTATTCGTTGGGTCATTGCAACCTCTAACCGTCAAGTTTAACCTTTCTGAATGTTCGTTGTAATTTGAAACAACTTTGAATCTGCTTTGTTGATCATTAGTTTGCACACTTAAGACTTTAAATACCATGTGTTAATTACTATTTTGCCTCCTACAGAGTAGGTACTAACCAGAGGATCTGATTACCAAGAAGATGAGGATGGTGGGATTTATGACTTCAAGACCCTTTAGAACGTCATTGTAAGTGATGATAACCTAGGATATTAGGTCAAATTAAAAATAGAACATTAAGTATAAATAACAATGGTGGTTTAGTCTTGAAGGGTTTTAGAAGGTTTAGGGTTTAGGTATAAGTTTATGATTTGAGAACTTAGATACAAACCCTAACTTCAAACAAGGACCATAAAAATTTCTTACATAGGCTCTGTTAAAAAGAAGAGGATAATTATAGAGATATCCAATCTAAGAAAAGGGTTTTAGGTTAAATAGAAATTAGGAAAACATAATGATAAACCCTAATGACATGTAATTTCACAAACCCGAGTTTTATGGTAGAAGATAGATAAGTGCATTTTAGACTTAGAAAGTATTAAAAACAATATAAGGACATCTAAAGCACTCTTCCACAAGAATGTCCTTATCTTTTGAAGCATAACAACACACAGATTAAAACATTTCTACTTCAAGCATTACATAGACACACATCGAACTAGTGACACACATTGAACTAGTTGAAATCTCTTGAAGGTGAAGACAACTCAACTCTAACTCAACTCCAACTCAACTTCCAACTCAACCTGATGACCCCATGAGAATGATCCTTTGAAATCAATGAAAAATTCTACAAAGGGCACTAGAGATGAGAAAATATTTGATAACAAAATTTGTGGAAGGAAAGGCAGAACAATTCATTGAGCACACCATGGAGGGTGCTACCAAAAGGGAAGAAGAAGACAAGCACATCATGGAGGATGCTATTGAGCATGCCAATGTGGATGCTACCATAGAAATGAGACTAGAAGGAGAACAAATAGAGTGTGTCATGAAGGATCCTACTGAGTATGCCAATGTGGGTGCTACCAGAGAGGAAAGCAGAAGGGAAAGGGAAGAAAGAGGTAAATTAGGGTTTATGCTGCAAACTACCAGAAAACCTAAATCAACACTAGAAATTTTTAATTTAGGTGAGGAATACATAGAGGGGCTAATTTTTTGAAGCATAAAGGAGATAAGAGGAGGATGAGAAGATATGGTAAACATTGAGAGGAGTTCTGAAGGTTTTAGAAGGTTATTTCAATTATCACTAGATGTTGACATAATGTCATTCACAAATAGAAGAGTATCCCATAATTTGAAGAGACACTATGAAGAGACACAACCCTTAGACCATGATTCACCCTAAGTGCCATATAAACTAAAGATAATTTTAGTTGAGAAGGAAAATATTCAAGAAAACAAGAAAATAGACAAATTATAAGAGATCTAGAGCAATTTCATAGATGTTTTAGGAGAAGAGTACTTTAATATCCAACTACAAAAAGATATGTTGGTAATAGAATCTGCTACACAAGATAGGAACCATAACACATGTTTTGATGAGTGGAAAACCCTCATTGGGATAAAAAACCACTCGGGAAAATTGCCTCAATGGCTTAATAAAATCTCACTGGCTACTTTTTGTGCCTCATTGGCAAATACAACTACCTCACTAGAAAAATTTTGTCTCACTAATAATTAGGTATGACTCACTGACATATTAGAGTACCTCACTAGCATATAGGCTATCTCACTGACATAAAGGCATACATCGCAAATTTGAATGAAAATAAAGAGATACAAAGGGATACTCTATTTCACTGTCTTGCATCAATATCTACAAGTATTTTTGTTATCATCATCAAACATCTACTCTATAAAAATATTATCATTTATACAAACATTATCCTCCTTGCATACATATAAGTTCTTTGATACCATGACACAATACACAAACTCGTAAATACAAGAATTGATCAAACTTGAAACAATTCCACTTTACATACAACCATTTACTCAACCATGTATGTAAGAATAAAATCTTTTACCTATGCAACAATCATTTGATTACTTTTTCTATAATGTCCTTATCTCTGCATCACAAATATACCTCTATCTTCATCCTGAATTATGCTATATTTCTTCTCATCAGACCTTCTTGTAACCATTAATATTGTCCTTTAGATTTAACCCCTTTAAACATTTTCATTTCTCCACTATTCTATACAAACTACACATTAGCATGTAGGTATGTCTCTATAGCATCTAACTAACCAAGTCTCACACCTTCATCTATCACAGACACCAAGAAATCAATTATGCTAGCCCTTATATTTCAGTTTTATAACTGTTTGTTGGGTCGTTGCAACCTCTGACCATCAAGTTTAACCTTTCTGAATGTTCATTGTAATTTGAAACAACTTTGAATCTGCTTTGTTGATCATTATTTTGTGCACTTAAGACTTTAAATATCATGTGTTGATTGCTATTTTGCCTCCTGCAGAGTAGGTACTAACCAGAGGATCTGATTACCAAGAAGATGGGGATGGTGGGATTTATGACTTAAAGACCCTTTAGAACGTCACTTTAAGTGATTATAACCTAGGATATTAAATCAAATTAAAAATAGAACATTAAGTATAAATAACAATGGTGGTTTAGTCTTAAAGGGTTTTAGAAGGTTTAGGGTTTAGGAATAAGTTTATGATTTAAAAACTTAGATACAAACCCTAACTTCAAACAAGGACCATAAAAATTTCTTACATAGGCTCTATTAAAGAGAACAGGATAATTATAGAGATATCCAATCTAAGAAAAGGGTTTTAGGTTAAATAGAAATTAGGAAAACATAATGATAAACACTAATAACATGTAATTTTAAAAACCACAGTTTTATGGTAGAAGATAGATAAGTGCATTTCAGACTTAGAAATTATTAAAAACAACATATGGACATCTAAATCACTCTTCCACAAGAATGTCCTTATCTTTTGAAGCATAACAAAACACATATTAAACCCATTTTACTTGAAGCATTGCATAGACACACATCGAACTAGTGACACACATTGAACTAGTTGAAATCTCTTGAAGGTGAAGACAACTCAACTCTAACTCAACTCCAACTCAACTTCCAACTCAACCTGATGACCCCATGAGAATGATCCTTTGAAATCAATGAAAAATTCTACAAAGGGTACAAGAGATGAGAAAATATTTGATAACAAAATTTGTGGAAGGAAAGGAAGAACAATTCATTGAGCACACCATGGAGGGTGCTGCCAAAAGGGAAGAAGAAGACAAGCACATCGTGGAGGATGCTATTGAGCATGCCAATGTGGGTGCTACCATAGAAATGAGACTAGAAGGAGAACAAATAGAGTGTGTCATGAAGGATGCTACTGAGTATGCCAATGTGGGTGCTACCAGAGAGGAAAGCAAAAGGGAAAGGGAAGAAAGAGGTAAATTAGGGTTTATGCTGCAAACTACCAGAAATCCTAAATCAACACTAGAAATTTTTAACTTAGGTGAGGAATACATAGAGGTGCTAATTTTTTGAAGCATGAAGGAGATAAGAGGAGGATGAGAAGATGTGGTAAACATTAAGAGGAGTTCTGAAGGTTTTAGAAGGTTATTTCAATTATCACTAGATGTTGACATAATGTCATTCACAAATAGAAGAGTATCCCATAATTTGAAGAGACACAACCCTTAGACCATAATTCACCCTAAGTGCCATATAAACTAAAGATAATTTTGGTTGAGAAGGAAAATATTCAAGAAAACAAGAAAATAGACAAATTACAAGAGATCTAGAGCAATTTCATAGATGTCTTAAGAGAAGAGTACTTTAATATCCAACTACAAAAAGATATGTTGGAAAGAGAATCTACTACACATGACAGGTGTTGTCATTGATGGCAGCTAAGTCCATCTTAAATATCTGCATTACATAATTTGTTCATATCGGAAGTCAGAGTGAAGATTTGTCCAAGTCCGGGTAGTTAGAAACATAACATGTGACAGGGTCCAGTATCTAGGTCTAAATCTCTTAAGTGGTAAATCACAGTATGTTGTGGATTTGAGAGAGTAATAAGGATTTTTAGGACTATCTAAATCTAGGAATGTAGCCTCTAATGATGAAGGATTCAGAAGTTATAAGCATATGAGTATTGTGTTCTAGTTAGTCAGTACAATCAGAAGAAGAACAGGCCAACCTAGTAATTGATCCTGGTTCGGATGAAGAAAAGTTGTTGGGTAACCAATTTATGATAACTAGTGGTATTGGTCAACATGATTAATGATTTGAGAATACAATTCTTTGGTCCGCATTGTTGTTCATGTATGGATTTAGCTGATAGGGCAGAGTTCTTAATAAATGTTCCAAGTTTTCTTTTAGCTGACTACAGTTGATTAAATCTCTTGATGTGGATATATATAGCCAATGAATTTGAATGTTTTAAAGTGTGTTTGTGGTGAGATGATGGAGTAAGTGTGAACAGGTAGAAAAAAGTGTGAAGGTGAAGATCTAAAGTTGGGTTATGGCCAAAGAGTGAAACAAGGCAGAGTAAAGATGAAGTGTGTAAGATTGGTATTCTGAGCTTAAGTAAAACTAAATTTTTGCATTGGTAGATGCTATTCATTAGGTCAAAAATTTTGTAATCTTCTTGTAATCATTTCTATAGGCAGTGGGCCTCTTGGAGTAGTGAGCTCTGGGCAGTACGCCCTGAAGGCATACGCCTTCCCCATTTGTAATACTTTTAACAGAGTATAATTCTTGTGGGTTAACCCCCACCATGGTTTTTCCCTTAACCGAGTTTCCACATAAAAATCTTGCTGTTATGTGTGTTGATCATGTTTCTCCTCATATGTTGTTGATTTATTCTTTCATGGTTATATCATTAATTTATTAATAAGTGACAAAGAAGATAACTTGTTGCAAGTATTAGAGTTTTGAAGACAACTGATTCACCCCCCTCTCATTTGTCTACCCTAATTTTAATGATTGGTATCAAAGCAAGGTTCCTTGGAAGAAGCTTAATAGCTAGAGAAAGATCTGGGAAGAAGTTTCAATGGGTTCACTTAGAGAACAAATTTAGTTGGCATTAGAAGATCTTGATCAATCCAAAGTAGAAGTAAATGAACTAAAAGAGAAAATTAAAGATGCTAATGATTGCATTGAGATGTTAAAAGATAAACTAAAGAAATGTATGGAAAAGAGGAAGGAGCTACTTCAGAAGCTAGCTAATTTTACTGAAGAAAATGGAATGAATGAGGCTATGGAAGAAAAGACAAAGGAGTGTGAAAAGATGACAAAAGAAGTTTTTGTTCTAAAACATGAGATAGAATCTAGGGTGATGAGCTAACCAAAGAAATTCAGAAAAAGGAAGAAGACTGAAGAAAACTTGAATCAAACTGTGAAGGAAAGAATAGAAGAATGTTGTAGAATGGATAGAGAAATTGGTCATTTAAAATTTGATCTACAAGAATGCAAATATAATGAGGAGAAACTTGAAAGGCAAATTATCATTCTTAGACATGACCTAGAATTTGCAAATGAATACAAGGAGAAGTTCAAAATAAGCTCAGCTAAACTTGAAGTGTTGCTTGAGAGTCAGAAGAAGGCTGATGATAAGCATGGTCTTGGGTATGAGAAAGGTGAAAGCTCTGGATCTGGAGAAAGAATTTATCAATCAAGGAATGGGAGAAACGGACCTAGAAGACCTCCAGCAAGACAACCTAATGCTTAAAGGTATCCATCTTTCAATGGCAATTGTTTCAATTACAATAAATTTGGTCATAGATCTACTCAATGTAGAAGTAGAGTGAATCAAAGTGGTCCATCCTTCTTCGGTCAATGCTTTAATTACAAAAGGTATGTGTTACAAGTATGGGCCTAACCGGTGTTGTCAATGATGTCAAAATACTCTTGTTGCATTGATGTCAAGGATTGGATGAGCTGTGTACTGAGGATATTGAGAAAATTAGTCCTATTAGAAACATAGAAGAATAGTAAAGACAATGAAGCTCTATGAAGTGAAGACCCTAGCTAGATGAAGATCAAAGAATGCACATCAAAGGGTTTGTATATATGTGTCTAAAGATGATCTGGTCAAGATTTGGGAGGTCCGTATGAAGATTTGGAGAAGTTATGGCCATATAAGTAAAACTGGTTCTAACAGCTATTCAAAGGTAACAAAGTGACACAACTAGGTCCGGTGAGATCCAGAAATACAATATCTTATTTTACAGATTTGGTGGCATGTTTAGGAAGCCAATGTGAATTCACAACTCAATTGGTTCATGGTCTAGAGGTCCACAAGCAATTATTCTAATGTGACAATGATGATAGACTATGTTCTTGAGATTTCAGATGAAGATGCAAATGATTTTAGTAAGCAAAAGTAGTGAGCATGTTCTTGGTGATTCAGGAAAGCTTGTGGGGGTCTTTAGATTGTGTCCAATTTGTGTTGGTAGTCTGCATTGAAGATTGAGCTCGTAATTGAAGATTTACCTTTGGGTGATGATGTTCTTCCTAATTTTGGAAGACTAGATGTTCTACACATGTTGTGGATGATCTTGAAGATGTTTTAGGAAGCATGGCATGTTCCTCGAAGAAGATTGAATTCCCAGATATGCGTGGCCGATAGGGTAGTGACATGCATGGATTTTTGTAATAAGTCAAGTTGTATTTGTGTAATTGCTCTGTAATAAAATAAAGTATGTGTTGTGCTAACTTTGATGATCATTCCAAAGTCGATGTCTTGTATAAATAAGATTTGTGAAGTCATTTTAGAGTATCCTTGGTCGTGATGAGAAAGATATAGAGAGGAGAGGAGCGAAAAGCAGAGTAGAAGTGTTGAGCTTAAATGAAATGGTTTCAAGCATGGTGAAGATGCTAATCTCCAGTTAAAGTATGTAATATTTATATTATTCTGTAGATAATGTGTCTCCTATAGGTAGTGGGCCTCTTGTTAGCAGTGTGCTTGGGTAGTGAGCCCTAATTGGCAAGTGCCATTTTTGTTCTTCTTATTCTTTTAACAGAGAATACAATCTTGGGTTAGTCACCTCGTGGTTTTTCCCTTAACCAAGTTTTCCATGTTAAAATCTTAGCGTCATATGTGTTGAATGTGTTTTTTCTCTTGAGTTATTGTATTGTGCTTCCATGATTAAATCATTATTATGCTGTAAAAATATAAGAAGGATTTAAGTGTTTAAAGAACAAAAATTTTGGTGACAACTGATTCACCCCCCCTCTCAATTGTCTATCCTAAAACAAACAATTGGTATTAGAGCTAAGTACCTCTAAAAGAGATTAAGTGCTTGAGGAGATCCAAGATGTTTTCCTACAAGAAGGATAGTCTGAGGTTTGATGGAACAAACTACACTCTTTGGAAAAGCTGCATGGAATGTCACTTACAATGTATGGGAATTCAATATTGCAACATGACTATAAAGAAGTATATTCCTCCAAAGAATGGTGAGCAACTACAGATGAAATCAGAGATGCTAAAGATAATCTTTGAGTTAAAGAATCCATACTAAGTGCCTTATCTGATTTAGAGCTAACAAATGTTATGGATTTAAAAACTGCATATGAAATTTGGTCTAAGCTGGTACTTCTGCATGAAGGAGACAAATATGTTAAATGTGCCAAGCTACAAAGTCTGAAAGGAAAATTTGAAAACTTGAAGATGAGAATATCACTACATTTATGCCAAAAGTAAATGAGCTTGTTTTTGGCATTAGATGTGCTAGTGGAACCCTATATGAAGATGAGATTGTTGCCAAAGTTCTTAGATCCTTACCTCCTGCTTACAAACATAAGGTTGTTGCTATTGAGGAATTTAAATCTTTATCAAATATCACAAGGGATCAATTGGTTGGGAAATTAGCTACATCTGAATTGGTTGAGTTTGGAGATGTAGCTCCCAAGATAGAATCTACATTCAAAGCTAGTGCCTTTGTAAAAGGCAAACAAAGGTATGATCTAGGAGAAAATTCCTCAAAGAAATTATCATGGTATGAAAAAGAAAGAAAAGATTTGGAAGAAGATCAGGCAAAAGCTGCTCAACTTGAAGCCCTTATTGCTAAAAGATTGCTAAGAGGATCTAGTGAGTGTGAAGGAAAATTGACCTTCAAATGTTTCAACTACAACAAGATTGGTCATTTTGCCTTAAGGTGTCCAAAAAGATTTTCAAGGGCAAATCCTAACAGATCAAGATTCAAAAAGAAATGTTACTATGTCCAAGAAGATGATGATAATGAAGGAGTAACAAATGATGAATCTGAGATAGGAAACAAGTCTAGAAGTGACTGGGTGTTTATTGCCATCAAGGAAGAAGATCCAATGCCCATTAAATTTGTCAATCATAAAATGGTAGAAAGAGCTTTGGCTGCTAAAGTTGAAGAACAGGATGAATGGGTCATTGATAGTGGATTCTCCCACCATATGACTGGTGATAAGAATAAGTTCATAAATCTAGAAAGATATGAAGGAGGACTTGTAAAATTTGGTGATAATTTTGCTAGCAGAATCAGAGGTAGAGGAACTATTTCTTTTGATGGAAAGAACAAAATCAGTGATGTACTATATGTTGAAGGTCTGAAGCATAATCTTCTCAGTGTTGGGTAGTTGGTGGACAAAGGCCATGATCTTTGATTAAAAAATGGAAACTGTAAAATCTTTGAAAGATTTGGAACTAAGATTACATTTGATACTCAAACAAAAGGTAACATCTTCCAAATAGTTGGTAATGGAAAAATTTATTTATTTGTTCAAATTGATCAGAGTTGGTTGTGGCATAGAAGAATGTGTCATGTAATTTTTGATAATATCATCAAGATAAGAAACACTCAGGTTGTAAGAGATCTTTCAAGACTGGTGAAACCTATTAATAGTTTGTGCAAAGAATGTCAGTTGGGTAAGCAGAGCAGAGTCACATTCAAAAGTAAGGAACAATCTTCTACTGGATTGTTGGACTTAGCACACACTGATCTATGTGGACCAACAAGAATCAGGAGTATGCAAGGTGATAGATATTTCATGTTATTGATTGATGACCACTCCCAAATGATTTGGGTGACCTTCCCGAAAGAAAAATTTGAAGCTCTTGAGAAGTTTAAAATATTCAAGGCTATGGTAGAAAATGAAACTGGGTTAAACATAAAATGTCTTAGGTCTAATAGAGGTGGTGAATTCACATCCGGAGAGTTCATAAAATTTTGTGAGAAACATGGGATAAAGAGACAATTATCTACTCCAAGGACTCCACAATAGAATGGAGTAGTGGAGAGAAAGAACTAGACCATCCAAGAAGCAACTAGAACCATGATGATGGAAGTATATGTCCCTTAGATCTATTGGAGAGAAGCTATAAGCATTGCTATCTATACTCTTAATCGAGTACAAATAAGAAACAATACTAGTAAATCTCCATATGAACTCTGGTTTGGTATCACTCCTACTGTGAAGTATTTCAGAGTCTTTGGTAGTAAATGTTACATTAAAAGAGATGAAGACCTTGGAAAATTTTATGCTAGAAGTGATGAAGGAATATTCTTGGGTTATTCTACTCAAAGCAAAGCATACTGGTGTTATAACAAGAGATTGAGAAAGATTGTAGAAAGTACAAATGTGAAGGTTGATGAAGGCATTGAAAATCCCTTTAAGGTTTTATGAGCATGAAGCAAATGATCAGAATGATGTTTTGGTCCAAGAAGATCAAGCCCCATCTATAGTTTAGATTCAAATTGATCTGGAGAATCCTAAAATATAGGAAGAAGAGATAAGTTTGAATGAACCTGTCCAAGAAATAGAAGTGCATGAAATTCCCAAAACTCTCAGGTATGTAAGACTAAATCATTTTGAAGACCAGATCATAGGAGATATAAGCAAAGGTGTTCAAAAAAGAAGAAAGATTGCTCAAGATTCAAAGAAGTATTGTCTGATTTCAAAGATTGAACCAAAAATAGTAAGTGAAGCATGCAATGATGAAAGTTGGGCTAAAGCAATGGAGGAAGAGTTGATGCATATTGAGAAAAATCACACTTGGGATCTTATTCGGAGACCTAAAAACAAAAATGTGATTGGGACTAAGTGGGTCTTCCGGAATAAACTTCAAGATGGTGAAGTAGTTAGAAACAAAGCCAGATTGGTCTATAAGGGTTATTCTCAAGTAGAAGGAACTTTGGAGAAACTTTTTCTCTGATGGCAAGAATTGAAGCAGTCAGATTATTTCTTGCTTTTGCTACCTTCAAGGATTTCAAAGTATATCAGATGGATGTCAAGTTTGCCTTCCTGAATGGTGATTTGGAAGAAGAAGTATACATTGAGCAACCAGATGGATTTCAATTGTCTAATCATGGTGATATGGTCTACAAGTTGAAGAATGCATTGTATGGACTAAAACAAACCCCAAGGGCCTAGTATGAAAGATTAGATAAACATCTTTTGAAGATTGGTTTCAACAAAAGTACTATTGATAGTAACTTGTACTTCAAGATTGATCATAAAAATATCTGGATTGTTGAAGTATTTGTTGATGATATCATTTTTAGAGGAAGAGATAGTATGTGCAAGACTTTTACAAATCAAATGAAAAGTGAATTTGAGATGTCTATGTTTGGGGAAATGAATTTCTTCTTGGGTCTGCAAATCACTTAAACAAAGAAAGGAATCTTCCTATCACATACCAAATATGTGAAAGAATTGTTGAAGAAATTTGGGATGGAAGATTCAAAGCCAATGAATACTCCCATGGCAACTAGATGTAAAATAAGCAAAGATGATGAATCTCCTAAGGTTGATCAGAAAAAGTATAGGTCAATGATTGGAGGACTACTGTATCTTAGTCAAACTAGACCTGACATTATGAATGATGTTGGTCTTGTTGCCAGATTCCAAGCTAATCTTAGAGAATCTCATGTCATGGGAATCAAGATAATTCTCATATATCTAAAGGGAATAGTTGACTATGGTTTATGGTATCCTAGGGATCATGATTTCTCTCTTCATGCATATACAAATGCTAATTGGGCAAGAGATGTGGATGACCAGAAGAGTACTAGTGGTGGTGCATTCTTTTTGGGGAAAAGATTAGTTTCTTGACTGAGCAAGAAACAAGAGGCAATATCTTTGTCCACTATAGAAGCAGAGTATATTGCATCAATAGGTAGTTGCACTCAAGTATTGTTGATGAAGCAAATGCCAAGAGACATCGAAGTGGAGTATAAGGAACCTATAACAAACTTATGTGATAACTCAAGTGTAATAAATATATCAAAAATCATAGTTTTGCATTCAAAGACAAAACATATATCCATCAAGTTTCACTTTTTGAGAGAATAGGTGAATAAGAATGAAGTTAGATTAGAGTTTGTGCCCTTAAAGGATCAGATTGAAGACATTTTTACTAAACCTCTACCTAAGGACTCTTTTGAGTATCTCAGGGGGAAGTTACGGGTTATTACCCCTCTGATTCTTAATTAAGGTGCACTGATGTGCATCAGTCTGGTGGATCTCAAGTCATATCTTGTGGTCTAGATTGATGATAGGAAGCTGCTACTCTGGGGGAGTAGTTTGTATTATTCTGAAGTATTGATGCAAGTATGCGCCCTTTGCCATTGATGTCAAAGAGGGAGAGAAGACATTTGAAAAACAAAAGTGGTTATTGATCAAAGGGGGAGTAGTAAAGAAACATAAGACATATGAATGATTGTTGTTGATAAGGAGAGATATGTCAGTTAGTGAGGAAAAGTTCTTGTCTTGATGGTTAAAACAATTTTTCACATCATATGTTGTCATCAATGAAAAAGGGAGAGATTGTTGTAAGTATGGGTCTAACTGGTTTTGTCATTGATGTCAACATACAACTATTGCATTGATGTCATGGATTGGATGATCTATATGCTAAGGATATTAAGAAAATTAGTCCTATTAGAAATAGAGAAGTAGTAAAGACAGTGAAGCTCTATGAAGTGAAGACCCCAGCTAGATGAAGATCAGAGAATACACATCAAAAGGTTTGTAGATATGTGTCTAAAGATGATCCAGTCAAGATTTGAGAGGTTCGCATGAAGATTTGGAGAAGTTATGGCCATATGAGTAAAATTGGTTCTAGCAGCTATTCAGAGGTAACAGAGTGACACAAATAGGTCTGGTGAGATCCAGAAATGCAATATCTTGTTATGTGGATTTGGTGGTATGTTTAGGAAGCCAATGTGAATTGACAACTCAATTGGTTCGTGGTCTGGAGGTCTGCAAGCAATTATTCTAATGTGACAGTGATGATAGATTATGTTCTTTAGGTTTTGGATGAAGATGCAAATGATTTTAGTAAGAAAAAGTAGTGAGGATGTTCTTGGTGATTCAGGCAATCTTGTGGCGGTCTCTAGATTGTGTCCAGTTTGTGTTGGCAATCCACATTGAAGATTGAGCTCATAATTGAAGAATTACCTTCAGGCGATGGTGTTCTTCGTAATTTTGGCCAACCGAATGTTGTACACATGTTGTGGATGATCTTGAAAATGTTTTAGGAAGCATGGCATGTTCCTCAAAGAAGATTGAAGTCCCAAATATGGGTGGCCAACAGGGTAGTGACGTGCATGAAGTTTTTGTAATAAGTCAAGTTGTATTTGTGTAATTGTTGTGTAATAAAAAAGTATGTGCTGTGCCAACTTTGATGATCATTCCAAAGTCAATGTCTTCTATAAATAAGATTTGTGAAGTCATTTCAAAGTATCCTTGGTTATGATGAGAAAGATATAGAGAGGAGAGGAGTGAAAAGCAGAGCAAAAGTGTTGAGCTTAAATGGAACTATTTCAAGCATGGTGAAGATGCTAATCTCTAGTTCAAGTATGTAATATTTATATTATTCTGTAGATAGTGTGTCTCTTATAGGTAGTGGGCATCTTGTGAGTCGTGTGCTTAGTTAGTGAGCTCTAATTGGCAAGTGCCATTTTTGTTCTTCTTATTGTTTTAAGAGAGAATACAATCTTGGGTTAGTCACCGCATGCTTTTTCCCTTAATCAGGTTTTCCACATTAAAATCTTGGTGTCATATGTGTTGAATGCATTTCTGCTCTTGAGTTATTGCATTGTGCTTCCATGATCAAATCATTATTATGTTGTAGAAATATAAGAAGGATTTAAGTGTTTAAAGAACAGAAATTTTGGTGACAACTGATTCACCCCCCTCTCAGTTGTCTGTCCTAAAACCAACAGTATGGTCATAAATCTAGTGATTGCAAAAGTATGATGATGGACTACTCTAAGAATAGAAGAAATGTCAATTCTTTCAAAGGATATTGTTTTGCATGCATTGCATTTGGATGCATGGCTAATTAGTGTAGATCAAGAAGAAATCAAGTAAATAAGCAAAGAAATGTTGTATGCTCTAATTGCAATAGATCTAGTCATATTGCAAGACTCTACAGAATCAAGAATAATGAAAGAAGAGGTCTGGTAAATAGAAAACTAGATGAGCAGAGACAAGACAAAGGCAAGGGCAAAGTTGATGAGATCTAAAATGAAATGAACAAGATATGGGTGAAGAAAAGTGTAAGAAATAATGGTAATGGGTCCGCACTGGAATCCAGTGCTGAGAATTCCTCGGGAAACTAAAATGAGAATTATGGGTCAAGGGGAGTTGCATTAAAAATCAAATTCCCCTAGCTAGTAAGTGGGTGCCAAAATCTGGCATGATGAGAGAAGATAATTTGTGTTATTGCAGATCAATTGAAAGGATTTCTGGAAGAAAAGAAGTGGATATGATGATTTGCAGAGTATTTCATGAGAAACTATATCAATAAACAAAGTAACTAGATGAAGTTAGGGAAACACATTTATTACAATGGAGAATTAGGTTTTGCAGAGCATAAAAGGTCATCCATTCATCATTTGGATCACTTTGCATTCGAAGAAAGCAAGCATAAGAGCACCTAAGATAAGATTTCAAGGATTTGAAGTACGATATGTGAATTCATCAACTAACCCTAATTACATGAAATGTATTTTTCTGTGAAGCTTTGAGCTTGTAATCTTTGCAATGGCTACACCTTTGATTGTTAATATCACTGAAAGGCCCCGACCCAAATTTAAGAAGCATCCACACAAATACGTAGAAGTCTACCCATTAGGTGCATTTTCAAGTGTTCAGTATGGTGTATTACATGTTGAAGATATTAAGGTCTATATTCATGTGAGCATAGATGAATTTGGGGACTCAAATTTTGTAGATTTGTTCAATAATCACCGAAGGGATGAAATTCATGGTCTTAAACCTAAATATAAGGCACTGTATGATAAACATTTCATTCAGATTGTAGGGTTTCCATCCTTTTGTTACACCCCATGTCTTTCTATCTACTTACTATTTACCTTTTTTGGTTAATTTGTTTAGAAAGTGAGTGATTATGGATTTCTATAGTTGTATATGTGTTTTTTATCCTTTTACTATAGATTTGATTTCTTGTGAAAATTGAAGTATTTATGAATCTTGCATCTATGTGTGTTGTCTATTTTGAATGCAATATGATGAGAAAAAGAATAATGCAATGTCTTGTATTAAATGTGGTTGTTGTTAATTAATGATTTTGTTTTGATAAGTTAACTACTCTTGTGATAATCTAAGTGGATGCAAGAACAGGTTCTCCCCCAAGAAAAGGAGGGGAGGTATCACTTAGGAGAACGACTTGGTCTGGTAAATGTAAAAGAAAAGCCTAAACTGAGTAGCACACACTCACATCCTATTTGATTTAGGTTGAGTCGAGTCAGTGTGGGTAGTGGTAAGTGAGCTGAGTTATGTATCTTGAGTCTTGATTGGATGTTTGAACCTAGCTCTAATACCACGTGTAACATGCCACTTGTTCTACCAACTAAGATTTACCAATTTTAACTTGAAAATAAATAAAGTTGTGAATTCATAACAGGAATAATAAAATTTTTCCTTCTGAACATTTGATATAATGCACATTTGAAACATATTTCAAACTTCTATTGCATAACCAAAGTATAATTTCTCAACAAAAATAATTTGAATATTCAACTTTTACAACCTTTTTCATAAATTACATAAAAGCTTCAAGAGCTTAACTGATAAATAGAATCACATGTTTGTATACTTGTCTGTCTTCAATACTCCCGGCTACCAATTGCATGAGAGGAAGCATCACTCAGGTGATTTACCTCCAACCACAGACTATCTATGGTCCCCCGCACATTTACCAAACAGGTAAATGGCCCTACCCTTCAACAAAGGGATTGGTATAGCATCCTCAAAGTTAAGCCTAATTTCGAGCAGGTGTTGTGTCCTACATTAACTAGTACTATCATACTATGGCTACAACCATCAAAATATGACATCTCTACTTAGTAATGCAAACCTAGAACATAGTGAAGCTAGATAGTGTAAACGTTGGCTATTTACACCACTTTGGCCAAAGTTTTCTTTGTCTCATATTCACCCACCCTTCTATCTCATCTGGGAAAGACGATAATCTCTATATTAGGTTATCTACCTCTTCCATGGATCACATATCCCAAGGTTAACCTATTACATGCTTTACTAGGATACATATATTGAAGTAATACCACTTGAATCCTATTCGCACTATCTTTCCCCTTGTACAATTTCCCTATTTAAATACCAATCAATGATTGATTCATGAAACTATCTAGTCAAAAACCAAACCATAGGCACTATCTCATATTCACAATACAAGTTTACTATCTAGAAAAATATATATATCCATATATACATAAACTATTATACAATCAAAAGACATTAACAACAATAATTCAATAATCACTTAAGAATAATATATCATATAATATTTTGAAAACATGAAAATCATAACGAAGAAGAAATATTTCCCATGCCTTAGAATCTAGCTCCAAATGGATCAGATACTCTTCTACTAACGACCTTTGAACACTCTATATCACTCTTCCAATTAAAACCACTTAACAAAACAACAAATTTTCAACACAAATGCAAAACTCAAATTTGAAAAAGAAAAACTCTTGATTAGAAAATGGTGTAATTGAAAATGAGCGAGAGTACCCCCTTTTATACCGCAACCAATTGAAAGATGTTGATATAATATCGACATAATGTTGGCATGCTTTAACCAACTCAACAATGTTTTTAGGCAGTTGGTTAAAGCATGCCGACATTATGTCAACATTATATCAACATTTAGGCAGTTGGTTAAAGCATGCCGACATTATGTCAACATTATATCAACATCTTTCAATTGGTTGCAGTATAAAAGAGGGTACTCTCCCTCATTTTCAATTACACCATTTTCTAATCAAGAGCTTTTCTTTTTCAAATTTGAGTTTTTCATTTGTGTTGAAAATTTGTCGTTTTATTAAGTGGTTTTAATTGGAAGAGCGATATAGAGTGTTGGAAGGTCGTTAGTAGAAGAGTATCTGATCCATTTGGAGCTAGATTCTCAAGCATGGGAATTATTTCTCCTTCGTTATGATTTTCATGTTTACAAAATATTATATGATATATTATTCTTAAGTGATTATTGAATTATTGTTGTTAATGTCTTTTGATTGTATAATAGTTTATGTATATATGGATATATATATTTTTCTAGATAGTAAACTTGTATTGTGAATATGAGATAGTGTCTATGGTTTGGTTTTTGACTAGATAGTGTCATGAATCAATCATTGATTGGTATTTAAATAGGAAAATTGTACAAGGGGAAAGATAGTGTGAATAGGATTCAAGTGGTATTATTTCGATATATGTATCCTAGTAAAGCATGTAATAGGTTAACCTTGGGATATGTGATCCATGGAAGAGGTAGATAACCTAGTATAGAGATTATCATCTTTCCCAGATGAGATAGAAGGGTGGGTGAATATGAGACAAAGAAAACTTTGGCCAAAGTGGTGTAAATAGCCAACATTTACACTATCTAGCTTCACTGTGTTCTAGGTTTGCATTACTAAGTAGAGATGTCATAGTTTGATGGTTGTAGCCATAGTATGATAGTACTAGTTAATGTAGGACACAACACCTACTCGAAATTAGGATTAACTTTGAGGATGCTATACCAATCCCTTTGTTGAAGGGTAGGGCCATTTACCTGTTTGGTAAATGTGCGGGGGACTGCAGATAGTCCGTGGTTGGAGGTAAATCACCTGAGTGATGCTTCCTCTCATGCAGTTGGTGGTTGGGAGTATTGAAGACAGATAAGTATACAAACATGTGATTCTATTTATCAGTTAAGCTCTTGAAGCTTTTATGTAATTTATGAAAAAGGTTGTAAAAGTTGAATATTCAAATTATTTTTGTTGAGAAATTGTACTTTGGTTATGCAATAGAAGTTTGAAATATGTTTCAAATGTGCATTATATCAAATGTTTAGAGGAAAAATTTTATTATTCCTGTTATGAATTCATGACTTTATTTATTTTCAATTTATAATTGGTAAATCTTAGTTGGTAGAACAAGTGGCATGTAACACCTTTGATGAAGATGAGTGGGTCCAGTATGTGCTAAGTTGAATGCATGATGAATTTATATCACTAATGAAACCCTTCAATGTCACCAAGGATGCCATCAAGTCCGTGACAGGGTTAAACTCATCCAGTGGACTGCCAATGTTCAAAGTAGTGAAGAATCAAATAGTAACTAATGCTATTGGTTCAAGGTTTCACAAAAGGGCAATGATAATCAATGACATTATTGATCCAAATGTTAAGTTTTCTTCAATGGTAATTGTTTACAAAATTTATCACTCTAGCAGGGAGAACTTTGTCTCCATAACGACCATATATGTTGCATACAAAATGTTAAGAGAGAATGTTGATTACGACTTGTGTGAGTTGTTACAGAACCAGATGATGGAAAATTTGAGTAAGGTAAAGAAGGATAAGAAGAACACCTTCAAATATGGTACACTAATCTTATGTTTGTTCTTCTATTTCATGAACGAGTTACCCATCAAGAAAAGCATGTGTTGGACAGATGATAAACCTATTGCTATACAGATAAGAAAGCACTTGAACAACATTGGTGACTCTAAAGCATAGAAAACTGTAATTTGGGGTTACTTCAAGAATTTTCAGAGCATGGTGCATTCTAGGGAAAGAATCCCTAAATTGGTTGTTGAGAAATACAAGAATGAAATCTATTTTATGGTGGACACTGATTAGTGCTTAATGGAAGTAGTAGAAACGAAAACTATTTGGATCATGCCCATGGGGTATGAGGTAGATGAAAAAATCTTGGATATGTATGCTCAACATCTCTTGAGCAAACCCAAGGATAATTCTATTCAAGGATTTGGGACTTATGAGGAGCTAAGTATGAAATTGCATGTTGAGCTTAGAAAACCTAAAATCAAGAGAAATGCTCAAAAGCAAGTAGAAATGTATGCTGAAAGTATTCTCATATCTAAGGAAGCTATGAAGTAGAAAAGAGAAAGGATAGAAAAATATGAGAAGGAGATGCAGGATAAGAAATAAGCAAGTGCTCTAGAAGTCTCCACCAGCTAGCCTAGAAAAATAAGAAGCTCTGTTGCTACCTCTGCTCACACAAAACATGTCAGAACAAAAATATTGGAAGACAAAGATGGTAAAAGAATGAAGACTAAAGCATCCAGAACATATGTGAGTACTAAAGATGATGAGGAAATAGAATCAGATGAAGCAGTAAAGGAAATAAAGACAAAGAAAGAAGAAGCTTCAAAGGATACAAAACAAAAGCCTTCCGTAAGTATGAAGGTAAGTAAAAGATAAAAGATTGAAACTCAAGCTAGAAAATCCACTTTGTCTGTAGAAGAAATTGTGAATGTTGTGAAAATTCATGGGAATCTAAAACCCATAGTAAAATACTATGACACTTTTGATGATGCAAACAAGAGAATTCTAGAGGATGCCACTGTAAAATACTTGAATAAATTCAATAGAGCTCTTGTGGAAATTTTATCTGAAATTCCTAAGAGTCTGAGTAACATATTGGAAATGAGGAAAGAGGTTGCTAAAGCTAAAGATTTGGAGTTGAGGCAACATGTGTTATCTAGCTTATGTTTGGTAATCTCCAACAAAGAAGCAGATACATTTTTTAAAGAGGTCAAGAATGATTTCAAAAGAAAAACAAGGATGAACAAGCTGATGATTGGAGATATTGATGAAGTTGTTAAAGAAACAAAACAAATTTTGAAGAAAGCATTAGACATAAACAAGTTCTATGTGGTTACAAAAGAACCGATGGATACTGAGTATGCATCAATTCTAAATGATGAAGAGAAGCAAAGAGATGAGCAACAAACTAAGATAGATGACTCCTCTATTCTGAAAGAGGAAGCAATAGAAAAAGAAGATGAAAAGATGACAAATAAAACTGATGATGTAGGAGGTATTCAAACTCCTCCAGATCAATCCGACAAAGAAGATACAAAGATGAATGTTGAAACAGATGAAGATAATTCATTGAAAAATAAAGAGTATGAAATAGGAGAAGCTAAGGACAAAGAAGCAGAAAAAGCCAAGGACAAAAATGAAAAGGAAGAAGAGATTGCAAAGGTTGATGAAGAGCCCAAGCAGAACAATCTAGTTAACAGTACCAGTAAGGATCAAATATCAACATCTTGGACGAGAGACACTGTAGAAGCCATGAAGGAAATTTTGGGAAGAGATAGACAAATTGAAGAAGATCAGAAAATAATACAAGGTCCAATAAATTTTGATACCTTATCTTTGGTGCAAAAGGTAAAATTGGCCTTCATTGTTCAAGCCAAACCTAGAGAAGATATTTTGAAGTTTCACATGGAAGACAGTGAGCTACTTAGTCTTGCATCTAGGATTCTAGAGAAAATCATGCCAACATTCTAGAAGGATTCATCTGCATCTCCCTTCAGCTAGTTGAAAAGTCTAATAAAATTGTTAAGTTCTCATTTTGAATCTCTTCAAAATTCTGTAGAGGTCAAGGTTCAAAATGAATTCAATGATAAAAGATTTGATGCTTTGAAAGGGATTATAGAATTGTGTTGGATACCAGTGTTAAGAAGATACAAAATGCTCTTATAGAAGGAGGGAATGTATATAAATTTTGTTTATCTTATCCTAAAGCTATAGAGGACATTGAAATAAAAATAAAGAAGTCTCAGAAGAAATTGTCAAGTGTATCCCAATCTTTTGATCCTCTAACAGTATCAGTGATGAGCCAAAAATGTCAGTCAATCAACCTTATTCAAGAGATAAAGAAATTGATGAAGGAAAAGGACAACATTGAGACAAGAATGTGTGAGCTCTGGGGAATGATTTCCCCTAACTTGGAAGCAATGTTCAATACCATGACATAAGCCCAAACTACTGCTAAATCAAGTGATACTACTAACTTGCAAAAATCAGAGTCTCAAGAATTCATATTCAGTGGTCACATCTTAGTTTTGAATATTATGAAGAAGAGTTGGGACAATGAGTTGACACTGTTCAAGAATATCTTTGGTGATGTGTTCAAACTTATGTAAATAAGTCATAAGGTTGTTTGTATATATTCCTATATACATAAATTTTTTGGTGAATTTTGGTATGCGGATTTTGTCAAGTTTGATGCTCAATTACAAATATTGGAACTACTAGACAACAAGGAAATATTCACTCTTGGCTATAAATCTATATTGCATAAACACTCCATTTTGAAGGAATGTGAGATTATGGAATTGTTACATCCTAAAAGTTTAGCCTTTTCCATTGATGTCAAAGGGCGAGTGAAGAGCAATGAAAAATGAGGAATCCAACAAAGCGGGAGCATTGGAGAATAGTGAAAAGCATAAGTGTACAAATTAAGGGGGCATTGTTCTGACACTTAGTCATTTTTTACAAAAGCATAAGTGTACAAAGTAAGGGGGCATTGTTCCGACACTTAGTCATTTTTTACTAAGTGTTGCCATCAATGCCAAAGGAGGAGATTGTTGGCAAGAGACACTACTACACATGATAGGTGTTGTCATTAATTGCAACTAAGTCCATCTTACATATCTCCATGTTACATAATTTGTTCATATCAGAAGTCAAAGTCAAGATTTGTCCAAGTTTGGGTAGTTAGAAATAGAGCATGTGATAGGGTCTAGTATCTGGGTCCAGATCTCTCTGATGGTAGATCACAGTATGCTATGGATCTAAGGAAGTAATAAGAATTGTTAGGACTATCTAAATCCAGGAGTGTAGCCTCCGATGATGCAAGATTCAAAAGTTATAAGCATCGGTATTAGGTTCTAGTTAGTTAGTACAATCAGAAGAACGGGCTGACCTAGTAATTGATCTTGGTCAAAATGAAGAAAAGTTGTTGGGTAAGCAATTTATGATAACCAGTGGTATTGGCCAACATGATTGATGATTTTAAAATACAAGTTTTTGGTCCGCATTGTTGTTTGTCTATGGATTTAGCCGGCAAAGCAAAGTTCTTAATAAATGTTCCAAGTTTTCTTGAAGCTGACTATAGTTGATTAAATCTCTTGATGCAGAGATATATAGCCAATGCATTCTAACATTTGGAAGTGTCTGTGTGGTGAGATGATGGAGTAAGTGTGAAAAAAGTAGACAAAAGTGTTAAGGTGAAGATCTAATTTTGTGTTATGGCCAAAGATTGAAATAGGGAGAGTAAAGATGAAGTGTGTAAGATCAGTATTCTGAGCTTAACCAGAACTTAATTTTTGCATTGGTAGATGTTATTCATCAATTCAAACATTCTATAATGTTCTTGTAATCATTTCTGTAGGAAGTGAGCCTCTTGGAGCATTGATCTTTTGGCAGTGCACCCTGAAGGCATGTGCCTTCTCGATTTGTAATATTTTTAACAGAGTATAATTTCTTGTGGATTAACCCCCACCGTGGTTTTTCCCTTAACCCGGTTTCCATGAAAAAATCCTGGTGTTATGTGTGTTGATCATGTTTCTACTCATGTGTTGTTGATTTATGCTTTCATGTTTATATCATTAATTTGTTAATAAGTGACAAAGAAGATAAATTGCTACAAGTATTAGAGTTTTGAAGACAACTGATTCACCCCCTCCCTCTTAGTTATCTGCCATAATTTCAACAAGATAAAGGAAGAGAAAGAATAATTTGAGTTGATAGAAGACAACCTAACCAGAAGAGTAGACTAGAGGAAACCTACCACAAAGTACTGGAGAGGTTGAGAAGACTAATCATGGATACTCCTATCAAGTTACTAGTATTTGAGAAGGACACTAATGAAGCAATAGAGTACATTTTTATTTTGGAGACTATTTGGAGTTGGAATGGGGTAAAAAGAGATTAAATGAAGCTATTTGACTTCATATGCACCTTATGAAATGAAGCATTAAACTGGTATAGATAGACATGCCCAAACAGTGAAAGGAATGGGATGAAATCAATAAACTATTCTTGTAGAATTTTGGAGTTCTAGATATTCCTATAGAAGGGGTTAGTAAGATGATAGATTTGATGCAACTAGATAAAGAAGCAATAAAGGACTTTGATAAAAGGTTCACGGAGACAACTAGGAAGTTGGAGGAACCATTGACTGGGAAGCAAAAGATATAATGGTTCATTTCTAGAATAAGTCATGAAATAAGATCAGCCCTGGATGGAAGAACATTTGAAACATATGCAGAAGCACTGACACTAGCCTATCAGATAGAATCTCAATCCTGGCACAGACAAGACAAAATGAAGGAAAACCTAGAACTGGAGAAATTGGAATTAAAGCAATTAAAGCTAAGATAGAAGATTTTGGCCAAGTAGGAAGAGAATACATAGAAGCAAAGACCTAATATTTGGTGCTCATACTATACAAGGGAAGGTCACTTGAGAAATGATTGCCCTAGAATTAAAGGTGAAATGCAAGCTACCACAATAAAGGTAGGCATCAAAGAAATAACAAAAAGAATAAATTCAATATATTATGGATTGTGAGCCATGAAACACTTGATTGCCCTTCACAAAAATTTAGGAGGAAAAGAGAATTTGCTGATGAAGAAGATGAAATATAGTATAGTGGAAACAACTTAGTGAAGAGCAACAACATGACATATGCGAACAACATAGCAGAAAGAAACTCATATGGTCAAGGCTACAAGCAACCCAGTTGGAAAAACTAGAAGAATGTCAATGCAATACAAAATTCAAACTCTAGCAGTCCATCCTATGGAAATAGCTACATTAATAATGATAGAAATCAGTTTGGAGGCTATAGAGGAGACTGAAGCCATGGAAGAATTCAAAGGAGAGATGATGCAACATGTTTCAAATGTGGAAAGCTAGGACACTTTTCTAATGAATTTTGGGGTGAAAGAAAAACATAGTGTTCATTCTGTAGCAGTACAGAGCATGATCTACTTTCTTATGATAGAAAATAATAGTACTTCTGAAATGAAACACCACAATCTAAGAGTTATGAGTTATAGAACATGAATACTCAAAAAGGGGCTAGGATCATAAGAAGGGAACCTAAGGGCCAAGGAGAAAGAACTTGCCAGAAGAATAGTAGAGAGGAAATAGACACATGTCTTCAACTAAGTCTATAGAAGAAGAAGAGTATTACCAAAGAAGCAAGTCAAAACATACTAGAAAAGATAGAAGAAGAATGAATGAGAAAGTTGTAGTATTGACAAGATAAGGAACAAATACTAGAAGATGTTATATACCATTGAGACAAAAGAGGAAGATAGTGAGGAGGAAGAAGAATTTGTTCCTACTAAGAAACAACATGAGGACTTGTTGTGAAGGAAGATAAAAAAAAATAATAAGGAACAAGAAAAGGATAAACAATACAATCAATTTTTCACTAAAGAAGAAGTAGAAGCTCTCAAGAAGTTAACCCAATTGACACAACAACATAGACTCATTAAGAAACTGAAGCAATTTTCTAAACTCTAGAATAAGAAGCAAGATCAAAAGAGCCAACTTCAAAGGATGGGAAAAATAAATAGAGAATGGCAGAGAAAGCCACTTATGGTGGATGTTCATATCAATCACATAAAAGTTTGGAATGTCACGATAGATCTGGAAGCAGATGTTAACATGCTGACAAAGAAGATTTGGGAATAGTTAGGAAGACCTAAATTGACAGAGACAACTTACAACATAACCATGGTAGATGGATCTAATATGTACACAATGGGAACATGGAATCAAGTGGAAGTTAACATGATGGGAGTCAAACAAGTCTTAGACTTTATTGTGGTAGCTATGAAGGATCAAGGAGAAGCTTTCAATACATGAGAACAAAATTCTTAATATTTCTATGGGATCATCAATGGAAGAAGCATGCATAGAACACAACAATTAGATAGAAGACAATGAGAAGGATTCAAAGAATATCTACACAATTTCAAGGTTGGAAGTAGAAGAAACAACATAAGAGCCTAAATCTAAGGGAAAATTGGAGATAGAGGATGATCACTACAATACAAATAGTGAGGAAGTTCTAGAGGCCTAGTTGAGAGAAGAACCAAAATAGAAAACACAAAAAATGGTTGGTTTCCAGAGGATATTTTAATCAGGGTTGGAGAGGAAGACACACCACAATCCTCTGCACTTCATTAAAAATCACCACAAGTCACTTGCAACACATTTACGAAGGACAGGAAGGCTATATCTTAGAAATTTCACCAAATGAAGCAAAGGAAGAAAAGAAATTGATATACCAAGATGAATGAGTTCCTAGACATACAACTAGGACAATCACAGGAAAAGGGGAAGAAGAAAATGGAAATGACACAAAGAAAACAATGTGAGGAGGTTCTTTTATACACCAAACCACTAGATCATCAATCTGTGAAAGAAAGTAATTGATTTTGGAGAGATTTTGCCATTGTCTCTGTTACTAATTTTTTGTTCACACTTAAAATTAGTTGGACCTAAGTGTAATTGTATAGAAGGAATAATAGAAAACTTCAAAGTTATGCATTTCTTGGATGGTTGATGCCTTGACAAAGTAGAAAAGAAGATCAAGTTGTCAGGATAACCCATCAGTCCAATCAAGATTGATAAGTTATCATGACAAAAGAATTGATTATCAATGAATCAAACATTCAAGGAGATACAGTTGTTCTACAAAGTTTTATCTTTCAAGAGTTATAAGTTAAATTGATTATTCAGTCAATCAGTTTTGAATAAAATAAAGAAAAATATTGTACTTACTTCATGTCATGTTTTGAACATATATCCAAGTATCTGTTACTTTATCTCATGCATTGATTGAAAAAGAAATACATATACATCATATGCATCAGAGAAACTAACTGATCAAGTTTAAAACAAGTGTTCAAATGTGTCCCACACAAGCCGTGGGAGTAACTAGACTGAGCAATTGTGGACATGCAAGCTATGTATCTGTTTGATAAAAGAAAAGAGAAAAGAACATATGATAAATCTAAACATCCATCATTGTCTGATGATGGAGGTTGCTGTTGAAGCTGGACTTCAAGTCTTCAACTTTTAGTCTTCACTCCAAGCCACCATCCAGTTGAAACTTGCAAAATTTTGGGGACAGTTCTATTAGTACTCTGGATGTTTATAGTTATCACATCCTTTTATCAAACAGAGGCATCTACTTATCATATCATGCATTCAAATAGGAGATCAGATAAGATATATGACACAAATCAAGAAGAAATCATGAAGGTGATCAATCAATGCTATCAAGTACTTTTTATGCTAACTTGTTTGTTCAATGTACAGGTATAGGACAGATTTTGTTGCTGATTTGAAGATAAATAAACATGCGGATTAAATGTGGCTCCCACAAGGGTTTGAGCCTAGCATGTTTGTTTTCATTTTTGAAGAGAGTATTAGAAAAGATAGGATGCATCATTCTGAGCTATATCATGCATCATCTAATCAACTTGTAAAAAGGATATGTCATCATGGAATTATTACAGTTGATTAGATCAAATCAGATTAACATGACTGAATACAAAAAATTAGATTATAGACATCCAGGCTACATGAGCCATCTAAGGTACATTATCATTATGAATGCATGTATTTATTTCATCACAACTAATAAAGAGCAACTGAGAAAGTGCATTCATAATCTAAGAATATGATACAAGTTTTAGATCAACGTGCTTGATAAAGAGAAGAGAAACAAAATAGAGCTTCTAACATGCAAGAGCCAGTGTATCATTTGAGGAAGTTGTAGAATATATCATGTAAAGGTATCATTTCATTGTGACAAAAGGGTAAGAAGTAAATGATATGATACAGGTACTTAGAGTGTGCAATCATCCTAGAAGAAGGATATGAACTTTTCAAAAGGTTGTCACCAATGCCTCAAAAACTTCAAACCATAAAGATACATGAAGATAAAACAAAATAGTTCAACTGGAGCAGATGGGTCTTAGTTTTCAAGGATGAAACAACTAGGCCAAGAATCTCATATGATTCAGGCATTAAGGAGAACCTATAAATGAAGATAAATGCTATAGTCTTTTTGTTTACCACTTATGTTTTTGACTTGCAAAAACCAATAATTACATTATCCAAAAGAGATGCCGTGGTCAAGACCTTGGTCTTGAAAGTCCCTAGTCATCATAACATGGAGTGGCTGACAGTATGCTTTAATGCTTAATTTTTATTAAGTCAAGAGGGCTGATGAGATGTGAGGGAAAGGCTTCAAGCCTTATAAACCTTTTGAAGATTCCTTGGTGGTCAGCTATTGCATAGACAATGATACACATGCTTAGTTCCTTGTCCTTATTCAAAAAACATCGTAAGGTAAGAATACCTCCTAATTATGCATAGTGGCTAATAGAAAGAGGGTGTGTTTTCAGACAAAGATGTATGAGACTTAGATGGAGTTTTCCAAGGTAAGTGATTATGCATGGTGGTATAAGGGTTATATTATTTCCCCCCTAGTGCATGTGGAGCAATAACGTATTTTGTTCATGCTTAAGTGTTTCTTTTAGTACATGTGGAGTGATGAGGAAATATTTAACTCGATGTATATTGTAATCATGCAAAATAGGGTTATTTTTTCTCACATGGAGGTATAATGAGTTTTCTTTTTTTCCTAAGTCCTATTTTTTCTCATATCATGCAAATTAGGCAAATGTAATTGGAGTGATATTTTTCTTCTAATAATGCATGATTTTACAAAGTCATTAATTGTAAATAAATAATAAAGTAATAATTTCAAAATTACTTTATTATTTTCCACAAGTTGTAAAATAAAAAATAGAACAAATTGTAACCAATAATAAAGTAATTATTCTATTACTTTATTATTTACTCACAATCAATTTTGCTCATGCAAAATCATGTAAATTGATTAGTTGAGTTAACTAGGCCACCTAGGAGGTTTTGGATGATTTCTAGGAGTATTTTTAGGGTCTTTGGTCAATTTTTTGGTCAAAAATATAGAGAGGCCCAAATTGAAGCTATTTTTGCTCAATTTGTGGCAGTTTTAGACCCTAATTTTGAATATTTTTGAGGTTGCTTGGGAATGACTATTTTTAAAGGCAGTTATTTGTAAGTCCATATTTTTTGCATGCCTCTTGGAGAGAGCAGACCTATATATTGTAAAGTAAAAGTTTGTTTTTGCTAGTTCTTGATTCTCATTCTGATTTAAATAGATTGGAGAATTCTTGTAGCTCACTTTTACAATTTTATTGAGAGATCAACATGTTACAAGTTACAAGTTATCTTTTGTCTTATTTGAAAAGCTTTTCTTTGTTTATTTCAGATCAGTTGAATTACCTTTACTTTTTGTGCTGAATGTTGAAGTGATTTGATGAAATTTTGTTGTGTTTTATTATTAAACCTTCAAAATTATTGTGTCACCTTCTTGTTTGCAGCATTAAAGCATATATTCATCATAGGTCTTAGGTTGTGCTAACCAGAAATAGTCTTTTTATGCTGTGAAAAAAAACATTTCCTTCATAAATACCTATTTTCAAACCTTCCTTAGAACCACTTTTGTGGTATTTATGCCAAGTCTAGATTGTGTAAAAGTCAAATTCCTGGGTAAATATCATGGATCAGATTGCATTATTTTTATCCATATCAGGTACATCACCTTTTTACCCTTTAGCATTCATTTAGTTTTTTTCTTCCCTTTTCCCAAGAAGTAAAACACATATGTCTCAATAGAATATTTGAAGGGAACCAGCCCATAATTTGGAGGTCTAATCTCATCATAGGGAACCCACAACCTTAGATTAGTCCCATGTTACATGAAATTGCAGTGCTTTATGTAGTGCCCCTCCGTTTTCACTTTGGTTGTGTCAGGTAGGTTTGACATTTGGTTATTTAGTTTGGATTGTTCATTTGATGCTATTGGTTAATCATGGCATTAAAATAATATTAGTAATCATTAAAACATTTTTTTTAAATAGAAATGCCTTTATGCAAATTTAGTTTATGGAAAATATATATTGTAATAGTAAAGTCCCTATAATGATTTATAATTGAATTGTTTAGTTAGAATAGAATATATAAAATATTTATTTAAAATATATTATTAATATGTATTATTTAAATAATATTATTAATCTGATATAATTAAATATTTTATAAATATAAATATTTAAATATTATAAATATATGAAATATATAAATTAACTAGATATATTATAAATATAAATACTTTAATATAATATTTATATGAATAATTAATAAGATATATTATTATATATAAAATAAATATTACAAATATTAATGAAGAGTCTTATCCATTAAAACTTGAAAGTAAAATAATTTAGAATAAGGCAAAGTAACACATAAAGATAATAGTCTACTAAGACAAAAATATTATCCCAGGATATATGCTTGTGAATAGAACAAGATAAAAGAGCTCCCAGTACTTAATAACAAATGTATTTATTTTTACTATATGAATAGTATACTTTAATATATATTTATAATATACTTTAAATAATGTACTATATAATATAATATATAGTATATTATATAAATAATATGCTATATATATAATTCAAATTAATCACTCCTTAATATGTAAGGAAGGAGTATATTTATAAGTGCAGCAATCATATTAATAAATAATATATTATAAATATATCTAATAATATAAATACGAATATTCTTATAATTATCTTACATTATAGTATAAATACAAATAATATAATATAAATCATATATCATTTATTATGATATAAATGATATAGTATAAATAATATAAAATATATCATATATCATTTATTATAATATAAATGATATAATGTAAATATAAATAAAATAAATAAACATCTTTTAACCTATCCTCTTATGATAACGGAGTTAGGTATGATTAGAACTAGTTTTACCACAAAAGGGAATTAATATAAAGTAATAAAAATAATAAGAGACATACCTCTTCGAACATATCCCTTGAAAGGGAAATAAATAAAGGTTGCGAGATAGAAGGAAATGATAGGAATAAAGAAGTAATAAAAAGAAATAAATAAATAGCTATGAAGTCAATAAAGGCAATAAAAAAAAGCAACATTAGAATTCATCAAAGATGCAGCAAGAAGATATCACAAGGAAGACACAGGGGCAGCTAAGCTAAGGTAAGTCTGCAACTATCACAGGTACGTTGTTCATTAAGTAATTAAATATATAGTATAATATATGTTAGTAATATTTCAGTATATATTGTATAAGGTAAATAATGAATTTAGAAAGGAATGAAATTAAATAAATAAAGATATGTCAATAGGTAAATAGCATTTTATGATTATGAATGAGAAATATAATGCTAGAATAATATAATTATGGCAGAAATAAATGAATTATGATTAGTAGTGAAATAAGGTATTGGTTAATTGTCTCATGCTTGAAAGTAAATATGAATGATATAAACTATATGACAATAATGTGAATCTAAGGCAATGAAACCATTTATATGTCAAAAATAAGCATAAAATGAATTATCAATGAAGCCTAGTATGAGGCTATAAATAAGAATAAATTGAGGTTCCATGAAAGAACAAGAATATAGAAGTAAATGAATTATGATTAGAAGTAAAATTAAGCATTACTTAGAAGTAAAATTAAGTATTAGTTAATTGTCTCATGAGTTAAAGTAAATAGGAATGATATAAATTTTGTAGAAGAATAATATAAATATAAATAAATGAATAATAATTGGAATATATTACCATCAATGATGTATATACATTCTCTGTATAAGTATGCATATAGAATAGGTATAAGAATATGAGAATAAATAGCAGTGTAGAAATAAGGTAAATCTCCATACATATATGAATGGAATATGGATATAGATGTGAATATTCTTAAATTGAATACAATGAAATAAATGTTGTAATTCAATGAATGTGATAGCTAAAATCCTTAGACAATTAAGTGTATGAACAAATGATAACTTGGAAACATTATATAAGGACATGAATATACAACTTTAATATGGATGAATAATGATTATATGGTTAATATGATGAAATGAAATGAAAATGGAATACTAATGTTCTCTTTTGGTAAGTTGAAATTGTTTTGCAAGGGTGCGAAAATTTTTTCTTGCTAGAAGGGGACATTACATTTGGTATCAGAGCGAAGTTTCAGCACTGGGACCTCTAGATTAATGTTGTCACCCATGTCTAACTAAAGTAGTACTTTTTATGCAAGTGGTAGAAAACTCTTGAGTAGGATACTATGCTTGATCTATACACCTAGATTGATGTATTGGATAGATGATCATGAGATTGAGATTTAGCATCGTGTGATACGTAGAAAAGTAGAGTGGAAGGAAGCTAGAATAGGGAAGTCGATAATAGGTAATGTTATGAGTTTGCAAATAGGAATCATATTGGTAGTAATGGAATTGTGTATATAAAAGTAATCTTCCCATGTAAAAGTGTGAAACCAGTAACTGTGCATTGGTTGAGTGTTGTGAATACCCTGTACTTGCTTTGTGTGCCTTTGAGCTGGTGATACTGGGTACCCATCCATGGGGAAATGTGTATTTTAGGTGTGGAATCAACCATACCATTATGTGTGTTTGTATGTTTGTTACCCGATTGAGGGCCAACCTTTGCGTGGTAGAAAATATATATAAAAGAGTAGCCAAAAGTTAGATTCATAGATTCTCTTCTTTTGGTTCACTAGTCCCTCAATCTATGAAGGGGTAGTAGCAGCCACAAAGTTCCTTGGGTGGAGTGTATAGCGTATGCTTATGACGACGCAGAGCGGTCCCTCGCTCAACCGAACCTAAGGAAACGTACTCACTACTTTCCCTTATGATGGATCAGGGTACTTGATGTTGGCAAGAGACACTATATGGATTCATGGTTGTTGTCATTGATGGCAACAAAGGTCATCCCACATATCCACAAGTCATGGTGTGTCTCCACCATAAGTCAGAATGAAGATTGCTGTGGTCTAGGGAACAAGAATAGAGCATGTGGCAAGGTCCGACAGATTGGTCCGGATCTCTCAGAGGAAGTATCTTGGTGTAGTACAGATTTGGGGAAGTCAAGAGGACTACCTTGAGTGGTATATTCCAAGGATTTAGCCTCCGGTGATGGACAAGGAAAAAGATATGAATAGTTGAGAACCGGATTCCTGAGTGACAGTGAGAACAGAGGAAGAACTGACTGACAGAACATCAAACTATTTTTTGGATGTGTTACTGTTGATGGTAAAGGTTGTGAAGGCATGAATCATGTTTGGCCGACATGATTAATGATATCTACAAGTATATGCTTGATCCGCATTAATTGATGAGCAAGATAGAACAGAGTTTGTGAGAAAATAGACTGTTTCGGATGCCGACTAGGAAGGTAATGAAATTACTTGTGCGGATATATATGCATGATGGATTTAGTTGTGAGAGTAGTTGTTGCGATGATGATATATCTGAATAAGTGTAGAGCAGAGCAGAAGTAGTAGGAAAGATCCGGTATGTGAAAGGAAAGTAGAATAAAGAGAAGAGGAATGATGAAGTGCAGCAGATCAGTGTACTGAGGCTAACCGAAACTGAACTCTAGCATATGTGGATGCTTCCAATCAGTTTAAGTATTGTATAACATTCTTTTGTAGACAATGTGTCTCCTTGTAGGCAGTGTGCCTCTTTGTGAGCAGTGTGCTCGGGCAGTGAGCCCTAATTGGCAAGTGCCATTTTGTAATTCCTTATTCTTCTAACAGAGAATAATCTTTGGGTTAATCACCCCGTGGTTTTCTCCCTTAACAGGGTTTCCATGTCAAAAATACTGTGTCATGTGTTTCTCATTTCATGGTAATGTTTGTTTGTTTGATTCAATGCTGCTTTGATTAATAAGAAAGTTCAAAGAAAGAAATAATTAGGATAACTGATTCACCCCCCCCTCTCAGTTATCAACAATTGGTATTAGAGCTAAGTTCTTCCTAATAGAGCCTAACAGCTTGAGGAAGATCTGGGAGTTTAAATGGATGCATATGGTTTAAGGGAGCAACTCAAGACTACCCTTGAGGATCTTGAACAGTCAAACTCTGAAGTCAATGAATTAAAGGAAAGACTCAAACAGGCTGATGAATTCATGAGAGAACTAAAGGACAAATTAAGTCTCTCTATGAAAAAGAGAAAGGAGCTGCTCCAACAATTGGTAAGACAAAGTGAAGAAAGTAATACAAATGAAGAATTGACTGAGAAAACCAAGTTATGTGAAAAGTTATCAAAAGAAGTCATTATGGTAAGACATGAAATGGAATCAGGAGTTATAAAGTTTACTCAAGAGATTGAAGAGAAAAGAAAAATTGAAGACAATCTAAGACAATCTCTTAAAGAGAAATTAGAAGATTGCCACCGGATGGATAGGATTATCAGACATCTTGAATCTGATCTTGAAGATGCCAAAGATAATGAAGAAAAACTTGGGGATCAAATTGTCTCTCTCAAAAGAGATCTTCAAATAGAAAATGAATATAAAGAGAAATTCAAGATAAGTTCTGCTCAACTTGAAGTTCTTCTTGGAAGTCAAAAGAGGGTAGATGACAAGTATGGTTTGGGATATGAGAAAGGAGAAAGCTCTGGATTCGGTCAAAAGAATTTTAGATCAGAAAATCCAAGGAATAGGCCTAGAAGACCTCCGGTAAGATAGCCCAATGCTCAAAGATATCCATCCTTCAATTGATACTGCCACAGCTACAATCACTTTGGTCACAAAGCTAATCAGTGCAGAAAGAGAATGAATCAGACTAATTCATCCTTCTCCGGATAGTGCTTTAACTGCAAAAGGTATGGACACAAGTCTCATGAATGCAAAAATATGTAAATAAACAAATCATTCAATGGTAGATGCTTTGCATGCAATAGAGTAGGTCATATGGCTAATCAATGCAGATCAAGAGGTTATTAGTCAAATATGCAAGGAAATGTTATTTGCCAAATCTGTAATAGGTCTGGTCATAATGCAAAAGTCTGCAGAAGCAAGAATCAGGACAAAAGAGGTCCGGTGTATAATCAGAATCAAGACAAGGGTAAACAAAAGATGAATGCGGATGAAGTTAGGAATCAGATGAACAAAATTTGGGTGAAGAAAAGTTTAGAGAATGTAGAGGTTGGATCTGCACCAGACTCTGGTGCTGATATTCCTTCTGAAAATTAAAAGGTGAGCTTTGGCTCAGGGGGAGACTCAAAGAAAATCTTGTTCCCCTAGCCAATCAAGGGGTGCCGGATGTGGCACAAGATGAGGAGTAAAGGGTTTGTAGATATAAGTCTTGAGATGATCCAAATAAGATTTCAGAGGTCCACATGAAGATGTGAAGAAGTTGTGATTGATCAAGTAAGACCTGTTCCTGGAGATGCTCCAGAATGATAGAGGATTACAAAAAGGTCTGGAGAGATCTGGAAGCGCATTGTCTTATTCTGCGGATTGGACAGAGTGTTTGGGATGTCCTTGTGATGTGTCATCTTGATTTTTTCATGGTTGGAAGATCCGCATGATGTTCATAGATCAGGACTGATCCGGTTCTTCAAGTTATCCGAATAAGGAAAACAGGAATAATGTAGGTTGAGCATTTATTGCCATCAGATATTAGGGTTCGTGGAGCAATATAAGGGATTTCTCATAAATCACTTGCTCATTCTGCACTCAAGAAGAAGCGAAAAGTGGAGCTCTGGAACAAGATTCATCAAGTTCACCAAAGATCTCTTGCAGAAGTCATTACATACAGAAATCAATCCAATCACTTCGTGTAACCAAAGGTGCATAAGGTATTTTCTGTTTTCGATATCTTACTACAAATCTTTTGAGAAATGGCTACTCTGAATATAGTAAAGATCTCAGATAGGCCCTGACTTGAATTTAAGAAACACCCATACAAGTAATTGGAGGTAGATCCCTTAGGAGCATTCTCTAGTGTTCCTCATGGCGTTTTACACACAGAAGACATTAGGGTTTACATACATGCAAGTATTGAGGAATTCGGGGAATTCAAATTGAGAGATTTCTATCACAAACAACTGATAGACAATGCTTTTGAGCTTAAACCAGAGTATAAGGGTATCCAGAAGAAACAGTTTGATCAATTCATTCATTTCCCCTGCTTTGAAGAAGATGAATGGGTCCGGTATGTATTGAGTAGGATGCATGACAACTTCCTATGGTTGGATAGACCCTGCAAGATCACAAAAGAGGCAATTAGGGTAGTGACTGGTCTATACTCTTCCAGAGGGATACCTATCCTCAAATCCATCAAAAATAACATTGTAACTGAGGCCACCAGATCAAAATTTGATAAGAGGGAAATGACCATTGAAGATATCTCTGACCCGGATATCAAGTTTGCATCCATGATAATAGGATACAAGATTTATCACTCTAGTAGGGAGAATTCTGTATTCAAAACTACAGTATATACTGCCTATGAGATGCTAAGGAAGAATGCAGATTATGACCTCTGTGAACTTCTTTTAAGTCAATTAATGGAAAATATACAAAAGATCAAAAAGGACAAAAAGAATTCTTTCAGGTATGGTACAATTATATTATGTCTATTTTTCTATTTCATGAATGAGCTACCCGGATCAAGTGGATGGGTATGGTAGAATGACAAACCTGTAGCAGTCCAGATCAGAGATTACTTACATGGACTTGGGGATGCCAAAGCAAGAAATACAACTCTGTGGGGATACTTCAAAAACTTCCAGAGTATGATGCAAGCAAGAGAAAGAATTCCCCAGTCTCTTGTTGAAAAATACAAAGACTCAGTCTGCTTTATGGTTGATACTAATCAGTGCCTAATAGAGGCAGTTGAGCCAAGGACAGTCTGAATCATGCCCATGGGGTATGAGGTTGATGAACAGATTGTGGAACTGCATGTTCAACACATGCTTAGTCAACCCAAAGATCCAAAAGTAGAAAAGGTTTGGAACGTTTGAGGAGCTGAGTGTGAAGATCCATGTGGAACTCAGAGAACCTGAGATAAAAAAGAAAGTAAGAAAAGAAGTTGAACATATTGCCCAAGGCCTAGGCATCCCAAAGGAGGCACTTGATGCCAACTGAGAAAAGAGGAGAAAGGCTGAGGAAGAAAAGAAAGAGGTAGAAAAGAAAAGCAAGAAAAGTGCTCCGGTGGAAACCTCAACCCGGACCAGATCATCAAAAGGATCTACACCTGTCAGAACCAAAAGCTCAAAAATATCTAAACTGAAAGGTCAGACATCCAGTAAAGGAGAGAAAAGGTCTAAAATAAAAGCCACAAGGGCTTATACAAGTTAGAAAGATGAAGATGAAACGGAATCAGATGAGGGGGTAAAAGAAATAAAGAAGCAAAAGAAGAAAGGATCCGGTAAACCCTCCACAGGCCAAGACAAGGAAGAAATGGCAGAGGAATTTGTTGAAAAGCCCACCCTGTCTCTAGAGAGTGTAATCAAGTCAGTCACTGTGGATGGAAACCTTCATCCAATGACCAAATTCTATGATGACTACAATGAGGCTGACCAAAAGATCCTGCAGGAAGCCACAATCAAGTATCTAAACATATACAATAAGGCTTTCATTGAGATTATATCTCTAATTCCTAAAAGCCTAGAAAAGGAATTAGAAATAAGAAAGAACAATGCCCAGGCAAAAGATCTTGAGATCCGAGAGCAGATAGCTATTCAGCTATATCCTCAAATTGATCCCAAGACAATGAACATAATATTCAAAGACTGCAAAGATGAGTTCAGGAGTAAAGCAAGGATGAATCAACTCATGCTTGGTGAGACTAACAAGGTGGCCATAGATACAGAAGAGATCCTCTGGAAGGCCTTCAAAAGGTTTAATCTTCCTGTTGTAGAGGACTTGGGTACTGATCCCTCATCCACAAGTGCTGCAGAAGAAACTTCTGAGAAAGCAACAGAAGAGATGGGCCCTGAACAAACCAACATTTCTCCTTTGGTTTCCCCTACAGTCTCCAGATCCAAAGAAGAAGAGAAACTACAGGAGAAAGAAGCAGCGGTAAAAGAAAAAGAAGTTGACATTACCAAGGGTGCAGAGAAAGAGAAGACTCCACCAAAGAAAACCACAACTGATAGTGGTAAGAATCTGGAGAAAGAGAAAATTCCAAAGGACAGCTCCAAGACTGCAGAAGAGAAGAAACATCTGTCTCCGGCAAGAGGCACAAATTGTCCAAAATATTTTGAGTAAAGAAGCAATAGAGATTGATGAACCAGAGCTTCTACAAGGTCCATTCAACTTCGATTCCCTCTCTCCGATGCAGACAATGAAGATAGCTTCATTTGTAAATGCTAAGGCAAATGAAAAACTCCTAAAGTCTCATATGGAAGACTGTGAGTTGATAGAGGCTGCTTTCGGAGTGCTTGAAAAGATTATGCCATCCATTCAGAAAGATCCCATAGCCTCCTCTTCTGGTAATCTCAAAACCTTAGTCAGTAGTGTTGGTACACATTTTGATTCCCTAGAAAAATCAGCTGAAGAAAAGGTCCGGAAGGAGTTTTTTGATAAGAGATTTTTAGAAGTACTAGGTTTAATCTCTAATGATAGGAGAAATATGAGTATTGGAATTAAGTGCTTAGAAAATGCTCTTAAGGATGGCGGTGACATTTACAAATTTTGTATCTCCTGGTCAAAAGCAACAGTAGAAATTGAGAAGAAAATAAAAGAGGAACAGGACAAACTACTAAGTTTGTCTCAAAGTTTTGATCCTCTCTCTTCCTCCATAGTCAATCAAGAATGCCAAACTATTGCAATCACAAATGCAATAAAGAACTTTGAAAAGGAAAGGAAGAATATAATTAACCGGATGGGAGAACTTAGAAGGATTATTATCCCTAAGTTAGAAACCATGCATGAGGCCATAAGTGATGTCAAGACTACCGCCCAAACCAATGATCCGCCAGATCTTAAGAGGGCAGAAGCTTTTGCATTATTGTTGAGTGGTCACATTTCAATTTTGGATAGAATGAAGCAAAGTTGGGCTACAGAACTCATCCAATTGAAGACATCCTTTGCAGACATTCTTCAGTTTTTGTGAATATGTAATATACAGCCAAGTATAGTAAGATTTTTGAAAATTTTTGTGTGCGGACCCTACCCTTTGCCATTGATGTCAAAGGAGGAGTGAGAAATAGTGAAAAATGAGGAATCCAACTAAGGGGGAGTTCTGAAAATTGTATATAAAGATAGAGTATCAGCCAAGGGGGAGCATAGTGTAAACACTTAGTCATTTTTCACTAAGTGTTGCCATCAATGCCAAAGGGGGAGATTGTTGGCAAGAGACACTATATGGATTCATGGTTGTTGTCATTAATGGCAACAAAGGTCATCCCACATATCCGTAAGTCATGGTGTGTCTCCACTGGAAGTCAGAATGAAGATTGTTGTGGTCCGGGGAACAAGAACAGAGCATGTGGCAAGGTCCGATAGATTGGTCCAGATCTCTCAGAGAAAGTATCTTGGTGCAGTGCGGATTTGCAGAAGTCAAGAGGACTACCTTGAGTGGTATATTCCAAGGATTTAGCCTCCGGTGATGGACAAGGAAAAATATATGAATAGTTGAGTACCAGATTCCTGAGTGACAGTGAGAACAGAGGAAGAACTGACTGACAGAACATCAGACTATTTTCTAGATGTGTTACTATTGATGGTAAAGGTTGTGAAGGCATGAATCATGTTTGGCAGACATGATTAATGATATCTACAAGTATATGCTTGATCTGCATTACTTGATGAGCAAGGATTCAGCCGACAGAACAGAGTTTGTGAGAAAATAGACTGTTCCGGATGCCGACTAGAAAGGTGATGAAATTACTTGTGCGGATATATATGCATGATGGATTTAGTTGTGAGAGTAGTTGTTGTGATGATGATATATGTGAATAAGTGTAGAGTAGAGCAAAAGTAGTAGGAAAGATCTGGTATGTGAAAGGAAAGCAGAATAAAGAGAAGAGGAATGATGAAGTGCAGCAGATCAGTGTACTGAGCCTAACCAGAACTGAACTCCAGCATATGTGGATGCTTCCAACGAGTTCAAGTATTGTATAACATTCTTTTGTAGACAGTGTGTCTCCTTGTAGGCAGTGTGCCTCTTTTGTGAGCAGTGTGCTCAGGCAGTGAGCCCTAATTAGCAAGTGCCATTTTGTAATTCCTTATTCTTCTACCAGAGAATAATCTTTGGGTTAATCACCCCGTGGTTTTCTCCCTTAATAGGGTTTCCACATCAAAAATACTATGTCATGTGTTTCTCATTTCATGGTAATGTTTGTTTGTTTGATTCAATGCTGCTTTGATTAATAAGAAAGTTCAAATAAAGAAATAATTAGGATAACTGATTCACCCCCCCTCTCAGTTATCAACACTTGATTCATATGTGTTAGCCTAATCCCCATAGTTTCTGAGCATCTGGATGGTATTTCTTGGAGGATCATTTACCTTGTCTTCATGAAAGGTATGATATGCCACATGAGTTGTCAGTTGGGGGCCAGGATCTAGGACTTGCAAGGATAACCCAACTGGAACTATGCGATGACATGAGTCATCATTTGGGGGCCAGGGTCTAGGACCTGCATGGATAACCCAAGTGAGACCATGTGCGCCATGTATATTTGAGGTCCATCATGTGGAGGGAGATTTGTTACCCATGTTGAGACAGATTCTGTATCTGTACATGTTCTGACATGATGCAATAGGTACGATGCCACACCCCACTGATGTTCCGACACAGTGTTGGTGATGATGCCGTGTTGCTGATGGTAGCAAGCTGGGCTCGAGGACACGATGCCACGTGCATAGCCACGTGAACGTGCACTATGAGATTGTGTCATAGCCTACTTGTGTGATGAGAATAATGGGGCCTCGCACACTTGTAGAGGGATACCCATGTTTGCTTTCGACAGTGTTGGGTCGGTTAGCATATGGGTAGGTCTTAGCCATGTATACCTCTGGCTACGATGAGTACCTACATGTGCCTTTTCCACGAGGTATCGCTATGCAGGGTGTGTTCTGCGCGTGCCTACTTCCGCGAAGGCACAGACACACTGCCATGCAGCATACGACCAGTACGTGCCTTCTTCGGCTGGCGTATGACCATGTCGCACTGAGATGCGATGCGGGATGTGGTCGAGGTGCACGTTCCATGCGGGCAGCCAAGGAGTGTGTGGACCACTTGGTTAGTCCATGCCGCGTGACGACACGATGTAGGGTGTAGCCGAGGAGTACACCTTGAGCCATGTGGATGGCATGCTCACTCCGCACCACATGAGGGCTACTGCTATAGCCTGACGTTTTTCCCTCCTTCCTTGTTTGGTGGCTAGTATCTAGTCACGCAGTGTTGTACAGTGCAATTTTGAAGATTGTGGACTTTCTTTATGGTTGTTGATGATTTTCTATTGTTTGTGAAGGCTGACACTTTGTTTATATTTAATTGTGATGGTTTAGCCACACCTTGTGATCTTATTTGCGTGTAGCCATCGTGGTTACATTTGATTTAGTGTTGAAATTGCACGCATTTCCTTCTTTATTGTTGAGATTGAATTTTTATTTGATCTTTCTTTATGACATTGGTGGCTATTTACTAGTTTTTCCTTATTGTTTTTGATGTCGGCCATGTGTCGTATTGTGATTCCTCTCCAAGGACGTATGAGGCGTACTTGATGAGTGTATATGAGGAAGTAGACGCAGGGAACCTTGAGGATGGGGGTATGTGAGGCTATTACACAGCTACAACCACTACCCACCTATGTGTGATGACTATCTCTTGGAGGCTAACTACCTTATACAACAAGAGATAGGTCATTGTGGTCTTGTTTGGATGGTCTCACCATGTGTGTGTGGCCTAACACCATCAAGCCACTACGTGTGAGGTATAGATTATGTGAGATGGATTTTGGCTCTTGGCTCATGGATTATGTATCATGGATTAGTATGTTGCTTTCCAGTGTCGAGATGAACCCTTGTGTAGCCTTGTGATGTGAATCCCGGTAATGTTAATTTGTGTGTATGTGAAGAATATATGGTAAATCATGAAAATGGATTTATGAAATGATAAAGTGTGTTTCCATGCTTCAAAGGGTGAAAGAAATTCATGACCTTGTTGAAGATGCTATGAGATTTAGTGAAAAAGGTGTGTTTTAGGTGTATGAATATGTTGATATTTTGTGAAAATGTAGCATTCTGACCTATGGTTTGCTTAACACCAGATTGGTAGAGAAATTACAATGGTGGTGTATTTGAAATAGAATGCTTCATATGTTTATGATATGATAATTTTTACAAGTTAGGAATAAAAAGGTGCAATGTTTTCCTTGTTCTGAAGAAACTGGTTGGGTGTCGATGCTAACTTGTAAGGATTGGGAGTGGTTTATGCATTATGAAACCACTTTTGAAATTGCAAGCTTTGATTGTGTAGATTATTTTTGAAATGGAGTATATAAGTTTGTATTTTAGTGTGTATTATTGTATGAAATGAATCAGCTTTAATGTTGTTACTAACTTGTAATGTTTCCACCTTAGCTGCGACTTCCAGGAGTAAGTCGAGTTTTAGAGGGGGGAGGATGTAGTGCCCCTCCGTTTTCACTTTGGTTGTGTCAGGTAGGTTTGACATTTGGTTATTTGGTTTGGATTGTTCATTTGATGCTATTGGTTAATCATGGCATTAAAATAATATTAGTAGTCATTAAAACATTTTTTTTAAATAGAAATGTCTTTATGCAAATTTAGTTTATGGAAAATATATATTGTAACAGTAGTCGAGTCCCTATAATGATTTATAATTGAATTGTTTAGTTAAAATAGAATATATAATATATTTATTTAAAATATATTATTAATATGTATTATTTAAATAATATTATTAATCTGATATAATTAAATATTTTATAAATATAAATATTTAAATATTATAAATATATGAAATATATAAATTAACTAGATATATTATAAATATAAATACTTTAATATAATATTTATATGAATAATTAATAAGATATATTATTATATATAAACTAAATATTACAAATATTAATGAAGAGTCTTATCCATTAAAATTTGAAAGTAAAATAATTTAGAATAAGGCAAAGTAACATATAAAGATAATAGTCTACTAAGACAAAAATATTATCCCAGGATATATGCTTGTGAATAAAACAAGATAAAAGAGCTCCCAGTACTTAATAACAAATGTATTTATTTTTACTATATAAATAATATACTTTAATATATATTTATAATATACTTTAAATAATGTACTATATAATATAATATATAGTATATTATATAAATAATATGCTATATATAATATAATATAATATATATATATATATATAATTTAAATTAATCACTCCTTAATATGTAAGGAAGGAGGATATTTATAAGTGCAGCAATCATATTAATAAATAATATATTATAAATATATCTAATAATATAAATACGAATATTATTATAATTATCTTACATTATAGTATAAATACAAATAATATAATATAAATCATATATCATTTATTATGATATAAATGATATAGTATAAATAATATAAAATATATCATATATCATTTATTATAATATAAATGATATAATGTAAATATAAATAAAATAAATAAACATCTTTTAACCTATCCTCTTATGATAACGGAGTTAGGTATGATTAGAACTAGTTTTACCACAAAAGGGAATTAATATAAAGTAATAAAAATAATAAGAGACATACCTCTTGAAAGGGAAATAAATAATGGTTGCGAGATAGAAGGAAATGATAGGAATAAAGAAGTAATAAAAAGAAATAAATAAATAGCTATGAAGTCAATAAAGGCAATAAAAAAAAGCAACATTAGAATTCATCAAAGATGCAGCAAGAAGATATCACAAGGAAGACACGGGGGCAGCTAAGGTAAGTTTGCAACTATCACAGGTACACTGTTCATTAAGTAATTAAATATATAGTATAATATATGTTAGTAATATTTCAGTATATATTGTATAAGGTAAATAATGAATTTAGAAAGGAATGAAATTAAATAAATAAAGATATGTCAATAGGTAAATAGCATTTCACGATTATGAATGAGAAATATAATGCTAGAATAATATAATTATGGCAGAAATAAATGAATTATGATTAGTAGTGAAATAAGGTATTGGTTAATTGTCTCATGCTTGAAAGTAAATATGAATGATATAAACTATATGATAATAATGTGAATCTAAGGCAATTAAACCATTTATATGTCAAAAATAAGCATAAAATGAATTATCAATGAAGCCTAGTATGAGGCTATAAATAAGAATAAATTGAGGTTCGATGAAAGAACAAGAATATAGAAGTAAATGAATTATGATTAGAAGTAAAATTAAGTATTACTTAGAAGTAAAATTAAGTATTAGTTAATTGTCTCATGAGTGAAAGTAAATAGGAATGATATAAATTTTGTAGAAGAATAATATAAATATAAATAAATGAATAATAATTGGAATATATTACCATCAATGATGTATATACATTCTCTGTATAAGTATGCATATAGAATAGGTATAAGAATATAAGAATAAATAGGAGTGTAGAAATACGGTAAATCTCCATACATATATGAATGGAATATGGATATAGATGTGAACATTCTTAAATTGAATACAATGAAATGAATGTTGTAATTCAATGAATGTGATAGCTAAAATCCTTAGATAATTAAGTGTATGAACAAATGATAAGTTGGAAACATTATATAAGGACATGAATATACAACTTGAATATGGATGAATAATGATTATATGGTTAATATGATGAAATGAAATGAAAATGGAATACTAATGTTCTCTTTTGGTAAGTTGAAATTGTTTTGCAAGGGTGCGAAAATTTTGGCTTGCTAGAAGGGGACATTACACTTTATCTAGCCTTGCATACAGGTGCAATTCCTAGTGATAATAGTTTTTGGCACACCTAGTGGGAGGTTTAACTGATTTTCAATTGAAAAAGACTTTTTTTTTGTTGTTTTGGTATGAGCAATAGAATTTTAGCCTTCTAGAGGTTCATTATCAATACCTGGCGACTCTAATACTTTGGTTTTTTAGATCACACCTTGCAACCTATGAAAAAATACCAAATAAGGTCAAGTAAAAATTCTAAGAAGAAGCATAATCAATTATCTCCACCAAAGAGGAGAATAAAAGTAGATAAAAATTCCAATACAATTATAGATTTGCCTAGTACACATCCTGAGTTTGTTTCACATCATAATCCATTATTTGTAGGTACATCATCAGAAATTTTTAGTTCTCCACCAGCGAGCCCAAGAGAATAGATTCTTATTTTTTAAGAGGAACCTCTTCTTCTTGAGTTTACAGAGGAAGAAATTGTGTTACAAGAAATTTTCTAAGTAGTTTCATTTCAAACACCAACTCAAGTTCTACCCACTCCAATGTCTTTACTAGGAGGAGGAGAAGGAGTATTACTACCTCCTGGTGGAGGAGATGGTGGAGGAGGTGGAAGAAATCCATGACCAGCTTGAAATCAGGCTTTTGTGTCATTTAATGGAGGCAACCCTTTGAATCTGAATCAACATGATGACATACTGATGGCTACATTGAAAAGTTTACCAAGTTTTATAGGAGAAGATGGGACTACACCTATTGAACATATCAAAGATGTGGCTTCTTTATGTGATGTTCACCACATCACTGAACAAAACATTGCAATCAGGTTGCTGATAGCATCACTAAAAGGTAAAGCTCTTCAATGGTTTAGAGGCTTAAGAGTCAATTCAATTAGATCTTAAGATGAATTAGGTGCTGCTTTGAATAGGCAATTTTAGAACAAATCTAATCATTTATCATTAGTTGAACAAATGACTACTATTAAGAGGGCTCCACAAGAGCAAATGATAGATTTTAATTTTAGATTTCAGAAAATATAGAATAGAATCCCTAAAATAGTGAAACCATTACTAGAGCATACTTTTTTGTATTATTTAAGGGCATTAAATTTTGATATTATTGTTATGATAGAATCCATCGAAGGGGTAACTTTTCCAGTTGCTTTTGATATTGCAATAAGAGTAGAAAATAGTTTAATACAAGCTGGTAAGATAGCACCTAGGCCCTCAATGCTAATTTTTCCAGATATACAACATTTAATACCAATTTTAGCCAAATACATTTCAGCAATAGCATCTTTTGGTTATTCAGCAAATACACAAAGTAGTACAGATCCCATTCATTCTGAATTTAGAGAGCTAAAAGAAAACCAACAAAGCATAGAAAAAATATTGTAGGCTATGAGCAAGGACTTATGAGTCTAAAAATTCAAACAAATCAGAATAATAGACCTTACCAAACAACCCTTTTACCAAGTAAATAGACCTGGTTATCAGGCAGATTATCAAGGTCAAAGAAGAAATTACAACAATAGGCCAAATCAACAGTACAATCCAAATGTTGTCAATACATCAAAAGAAATAGTGCCTATACAGAACAACATGGTTCAAGACTATGCATGGTGCTATTCCCATAATCAGCCTCATAATTAGGCCACTTGCCCAAATGGAATAGTAAATCAAGCTTTAATGGTATAGAATAACTATGCTGCTACTGAAAATTTGGAAATTGATGTAAACAACCAGCTAGACATTTAGACTCAATATGTTAATCCTGATGTAGCTTTAATGAATTGGTAGGCTAATGAATTTTGTGGTGTAAATCAATTGTGAGGTCAAAAGCAATCTTTTACTAATATTGCAGAAAACACAAGATCGAAAAAGAGATTTGTTGACTTGCAACAATAGTCTAGAAATATAAATCAACAAGGTAAAACTGGTACACAACAAGTTGGAAATGTACGACAGCCAACTGATAAAGGGAAAAATATAGTTTCTATAGCTCAGAATCAATAGAATCAAGCCTCTACATCAAAAGATTTGCACATTTTGTCAAGACAACCAACTACAAAAAATAAACAACCAGAAAAAGACCAACGAGAGGTTGCTTTCCCAAAAGTACAACAAAAGGTTAGTGGCCTTGTTTTTAATATCTTAGATCATATGACTAAGACAATAGTAAGCATGTCTATTTTAGATGCTTTACACATTCCAAGACAAAATGATTTATTACAAAATGCTTTATCTCAGTTGCCTTTATTAAATGAAGTACAAAAATCACATCAACCTCAAATTATGATTTCAAATGAGACAAAAAAAAAGAATAGAATAGCCTAAACTAGTAGGAAAACCTCCACCATTTTATGTCACTTTGATTGTGGGTGACTATTTAGTACATAATTACATGATAGATTCAGGAGCCAGCATTTTAGTTATGCCAAAATAGCTAGCTGATAAGTTAGGTCTAAAATATCAACCTGTTGTTAGAGGTGTTGTAAAAATGGATGGAATTGAAGTGAGTACAGTTGGAATGTTCAAAAATTTAGGCCTTGCTTTGCATGCTTTTCCAAACTTTATTATATACCAAGACATTTATGTCATTGATCTGCCACCTACCTTTTCCATTTGATTATCTAGAGATTTTACAGCAAGGTTAGGTGGGTATTTATCATCTGATTAGACACATTTATTCTCCAAAACTAGATATGGAACCAAGGTTACAATCAAGTCTGAACCACTAGCAAAAGATCATTTGAAACCTTACACACCCAGTTCTATAAATGCAAATATTCCCATTTTTATCAAGAGGATCTAATTCCTATCCAAGATCCAAACACACCTTTAGAAGGAATTCCAGATTTGGTTCTAGACTAATGGGCAGCAGAAAATCATGAAATAGATCCATTTGATAAAATGGATGAGATAGGCCTTGGTGTGTACATGATTCAAGAAAATAATACAGTTATTCCAAATCTGATTAAAGAGGAAAAACATCAAACTGTATAGTCTGAAAATAATGTTTGGGAACTATATTTTGATGGTTCTAGAAGCAAGGTAGGAATTGGAGGAGTTGTTTTAGTTTCTCCTATAGGTGAGAATTATTATTCATCTTTCATATTTTCTTTCATCTATTCTAACAACTCAGCTGAATATGAGGCTTTAGTTCATGGACTAGAATGTGCAAGAAAAAATAAATTTAGATGTCTAAAAGTTTTTGGAGACAGTGAGTTAGTGGTTAAACAAGTTAGAAACCTTGTTACTACAAAAAATGACTTGTTGAAATTATATAAACATAGAGTTTGGGACACGATAGAAGAGTTTGATGCATTTAATTTGATATTTGTACCTAGAACTGATAACCAACAAGCTAATAAACTAGCTACTATAGGAGCTAAGTTTGATATTCCTACTGAAATGAAGAATATTCACTCTCCTTTATACATCAAAGTTGTTGTTAGACCATCAGTTCTAGATAATAATGTCAGTTGGCAAGTGTTTGATAGTGATGAACATATTGTAAATTTCTTAATGGAAGAAGATGAATTTTCTATAGGTATTTAGTAGAATTTTGTACAACAATATGATGATCAAATACTTCAGTTAAGATCAAATAAGCTACCCAAGGGCTTAGAGACCTTGGAATCCATCTTTAATACTGATGATCAAATAAGAAAAGATAAGGCTAGCTTGTCAATAAAGCAAGAACATTATGAACCTATTGAGATATTTAAAGGAAAGTTGCTCAAGCTGGGAAAGATATGTACAAAACAAGAACAAGAAGTATTCATCTAGCTTTGTCAAGATTTTAGTGAAATTTTTGCATGGGAATATAAAGATCTAAAACGTTTCAACCCTAAGTTAGCTCAACACACAATAGAGCTGGAACCCAAAGCTAAACATGTCAGATAGAAGTAAAGACCATTGAATCCCAAACTAGAAATGCTCATGAAGACATAACTCAATAAACTCATTGAAGGTAATATCATTTTTCCTATTAAACATACTTCATGGGTTTCTAACTTGGTTCCTATCAGAAAGAAAAATGGAGAAATCAGATTATGTGTTGATTTCTATGATTTAAATAGAGCATCTTTAAAGGATCATTAACCTCTACCATCTATGGAATAGATATTGTAGGTTGTTTTTGGATCAGAGAGATTTTATTTATTGGATGGTTATTTAGGTTATAACCAAATTCTTGTAAAAGAGGAAGATCAATACAAGACAACTTTTACCACAAAGTGGCGCACACTAGCATATAGAAAGATGCCATTTGGTTTATCAAATGTAGGTCCAACATTTCAGAGAGCAATGGACATGGCTTTTCAAGGCCTGATTAATAAAATTGTACTTGTATACTTAGATGATGTGACTATTTTTCTAAAAAAGTTGAAGATCATTTTCATCATTTAAGACTAATCTTTGAAATATGTAGAGAATTTGGGGTGTCATTAAACCCAAAGAAGAGTATTTTCTTTGTTCATGAAGCAAAACTATTGGGACACATTGTGTCTAGGATGGAATATCAATTGATCCTGAAAGAATTATTGCAATATTGGCATTACCTCTTCTTTCACATAAGAAAGGCTTACATAGCTTTCTGGGAAGAATTAACTTTGTAAGAAGGTTTATTCCAAACATAGAAGCACTTTTATAACCTCTTATAGAAATGCTGAAGAAGAATATTCCCTTCAGCTGGACCAATGAAGGAAAGTAGAGTTTTGAAGAGATAAAAGAGGCACTTGATGCTGCTCCAACTCTGATAAATCCAAATTTTGATAAAGACTTCATTCTATATGCATTTGGCAATGTGGATACTATATCAGCTATCCTATGTCAGCAAAACAGTGAAGGAATGGAACAACTTGTGGCATTTTTCAGCCAAGTTCTACATGACTATGAGGTAAGATATTCTTTTGTTGAAAAGCATGTATTACCTATTATCAGGAGCTTAAATAAATTCAAACATATGGTTTCAAATAATCGAATTCAATTAATGGTTGCTCACCCAACAATGAAAGAATTTTTGCTCAGTAAAGATTTAAATGATAAGAGAGCAGGGTGGATAACAAAGGTCATCGAATATGACATACAAATTAAGGTAACGAAGCTAGTTCGAGGCAAAGGACTTTGTGAAAAGCTTACAGAAAATCAATGATACAACAAGGAACTTGAAGGAGAGGCTAAGACAATGCTTCAAAACAATGAAACAACTACTATCATAGACCCCCCTACAAGTTGGGTGCATGATATGATTCATTATCTGCATACTAGTGATTGTCCACAAGGCCTGGATAGATCTAAAAGAAGATATTACAGATTACAGGCAATCCCTCATGCTATAATTGATAGAATTCTGTACAAAAGAGATTTTCACAATATTTTATTGAGATGTGTATAGCCAGATCAGACTCAAAGGATTCTAGAAGAATTTCATGATGGACCTATTGGAGGTTATTTTACAACTAGAACAATATCTCTAAAAATTATGAGAGCTGGTTACTATTGGCCTAACATGTTCAAGGATGCTCATGAATGGGTAAAGAAATGTCTAAAATGTTTAGTTTTTACAGGTAAACAAAGGCTGGTAGCAATGTCCTTGCATCCAATTCAAATGAAACAACCATTTGGCAAGTGGGGATTGGACTTAATTGGTCCTATCAACCCACCTTCAAGCCAAGGACACAAGTGGATTTTGACTGCTACTGATTATTTCACTAAGTGGACTGAAGCAGTTGCTTTGAAAGATGCTAATGAAACATTAGTCCTAAATTTTTACCAAGATCTAGTGTCCAAGTTTAGAACTCCTGACTCAATTATTTTAGATAATGCTTTAGCATTTATTGGATTAAGAATATATGATTAGTCTATAAAAACCAACATATTCTTGAATAGTTCATCAAATTATTACCCTCAACATAATGGACAGGGTGAATCAACTAACAAAAATCTGATTAAGATTATAAAAAACATAGTTGATGAAAATAAGAGAACTTCGCATGATAAGTTAAAATTAGCATTGTGGGCTGATAGGATTAGACCTAAAAGATCAATAGGTAATTCACCCTATGTGCTTACATATGGAAAGGAAGCCAAGTTACCAATAATAGTGGAGTTGCCAACACTTAGCTATATAAAAGAGTTAGAGTTACTTGAAGAAAAACTAATGGAAATCAGGCTTGCACAACTGATTGAACTTGAAGAGATCAGAAAAGAGGCCTTGAAAACATTAGAAGTACACCAGTCCCAAATGAAAAGGACTTTTGATAAAAGAGAAATACCAAGAATTTATAAAGAAGGAGATCTAGTTTTCAAGTGGAATGAACTGAAAAGTAGACTAAGACAACATACAAAGTTTGATGCAATGTGGGATTGACCATATATAATCACAGAGTGCAAGCAACATAATGCATTTCAGCTTGCTAAGTTAGATGGTGACATATTACCAATCCTAGTTAATGGGATTCACCTCAAGTTATGCTACTAAGTAAGGTAGCCTTATGTTGGAAATAAGTGCTTTTACATAGTTAGTTTTAGTTTTATTGTTTTATTTCCAAGAAGTGCTTTTGCACATGTAGCTGGTTCTGTTCTAAGAAAATGAGTTTTAGTTTAAGTTTTCAATTAGTTATTTCTACTATTTTTCAATTAGTGTGAGTTACATAATTTCTCTAAATTTAGGGCAGAAATGACTCTATGACCAATGAGAAGGTAAGGCCACTAGTTCTAAACTATTTAGTAGGCAAACACCCCTGAGAGGTCACCAGAAATGTTACTAATATTTTGTTCACAATTAAAATTAGTTGGACCTAAGTGTAATTATTCAAAAGGAATAATAGAAAACTTCAAAGTTATGCATTTCTTGAATGGTTGATGCCTTGACAAAGTAGAAGATAAGATCCAGTTGTCAGGATAACCCATTAGTCCAATTAGGACCGATAAGTTATCATGACAAAAGAATTGATTATCAAAGGATCAAACATTCAAGGAGATACAGTTGTTCTACAAAGTTTGATCTTTTAGGAGTTATAAGTTAAATTGATTATTCAGTCAATCAGTTTTGAATAAAAGAGAGAAAGATATTGTATTACACTATTACTTCATGTAATGTTTTGAACATATGTCCAAGTATCTGTTACTTTATCTCATGCATTGATTGTAAAGGAAATACATATACATCATATGCATCAGAGAAACTAACTGATCATGTTTAAAAGAAGTGTTCCAATGTGTCCCACATAAGCCGTGGGAGTGACTAGACTGAGCAATTGCAGACATGCAAGCTATGTATCTATTTGATAAAAGAAAAGAGAAAAGAACATATGATAAATCTAAACATCCATCATTTCCTGATGATGGAGGTTGTTGTTGAAGCTGGTCTTCAAGTCTTTAGCTTTTAGTCTTCACTCAAAGCCACCATCTAGTTGAAACCTGCAAAATTTTGGGGTCAGCCCCTGTTAGTGCTCTGAACATTTATAGTTATCACATGCTTTTATCAAATAGAGACATCTACTTATCATATCATGCATTCAGATAGGAGATCGGATCAGATATATGACACAAATCAGGAAGAAATCATGAAGGAGATCAATCAATGCTATTAGGTACTTTTTATGCTAACCTGTTTATTCACTGTGTAGGTATAGGACACATTTTGTTGCTGATTTGAAGACAAATAAACACGTGGATTAAATGTGGCTCCCACAAGGGTTTAAGCCTAGCATGTTTCTTTTCACTTTTGAAAAGAGTATCAGAAAAGATAGGATGCATCATTTTGAGCTATATCATGCATCATCTAATCAACTTGCAAAAAGGATATATCATCATGACATTATTACAGTTGATTAGATCAAATCAGATTAACATGACTAATGCAAAAAATTAGATTACAGTCATCCAAGCTATAGGAGCCATCTAAGGTATAGTATCATTATGAATGCATGTATTTCTTTGATCACAGCTAATAAAGAGCAAGACAGAGTGCATTCATAATCTAAGAATATGATACAAGTTTCAGATCAACGCACCTGATTAAGAGAAGAGAAACAAAATAGAGCTTCTAAGAAGTAAGAGTTGGTGAATCATTTGAGCAAGTTGTAGAATATATCATGTAAAGGTATCATTTCATTGTGACAAAAGGGTAAGAAGTAAATGATATGATACATGTACTGAGAGTGTGCAGTCATCTTGAAAGAAGGATATGAACTTTGCAAAATGCTATCACCAATGGCTCAAAAACTTCAAACCATCAAGATACACGAAGATACAGTGAAATAGTTCAACTTGAGCAGATAGGTCTTAGTTTTCAAGGATGAAACAACCAAGCCAAGAATCTTATATGATTCAGCCATTAAAGAGAGCCTATAAATGAAGATGAATTTGACAGTCTAAATATAGTTAGATGTTCAAACAATCAGGCGTCTAGGGATGAAGCACATAATGCATAGCAAATACTAGAACATAATGAATGGTCATCACTGACATGACAGTCAAGTATAAATCCAAGAATAAGAGACAATCATGTCTAGAGAAAGGTAGGAGTCCAAATACAGTATGCACAGTAGAGTATTAAGAATGCCATAGCTAAAGATAGCAATGTGGTTTCCATACACCTCATCAACTGTTTTGATCAAACAAACTCTACCTCATACACCTTGGAGCTACAGTGATACCATGATACAGTCAACAATGCCACAAAGAGAGATACTATGAAGGACAAAGATAGGTTTAGTCACCATCATCATGGACAGTCAGGGGCAGGATCAATAAAATGACTTATACAAGCAAAAAATAGTCAGAATAGATCACAGTTACCATATCCACCTACAGAGGTGCATCGGTGATGAAGGAGGAACAATAGAAAAGAAGAACAAGATTTAAATTAAATTCTATAGTGAGGATGGACAAAGAACATGAAAGTCACAAGGTAAATAGTCCTATTTCTTTTATTGCATTATGCCATCATGATACAGTCATAGTAGTCAATTACCATGGTCAAAGATGAAGAAAGATGCTAGATATATGTGTTACTGTGAGAGCCATGATAAGATAAGCAGTCATTATGCACAAAGAAAGATATAGGTGTATTTAAAGAATGCATAACAACAAAGAAGAGATATGAACATGTTAAGGATGCTTCAGGTATACCATTAAAATACACAAGGATAGCTATAGGTGTAGGAGAAAGATGCATGATACATACGATGCAATAAACATTCAAGTTATGAAATAAGCAAGAGAGATAAGAACATGCAATTTAAGCTACAGGTGCATTTTGAGAACATACAATCTGCTAATGAGAAGATAGCATGATCTTTATGCCATGGTAGGATCTAGATGCAACAAAGACAACACACAGTCAAAGATGATGCCACATGACAAAGGTCCACCATATACAGTTTTCAATTTGAAGAGTACAATTTTATCATATGCAAATAAGTTAAAGAAGCTATGTATACTACAGATGAGCCTCATAGAAATGTAAATGTTTGATACTCATGCAAATGGAAGCAGATGATAACAGCCATCATAAAGAATATCAAGACTTTCTTATACTTAGTAGCTACAGTGGGATAGATAAGGGAAGTGTATCATCATCATCCATGCCAATCTCAAGGAGGAGAAAGTACTCTAAGAAGTAAGGATAAAGTTCCATTTGCTAATACCTCAAATTCTTAAATGCTTTTGACAACAGATGGAAAAAACCATAGTCAAGGTGATGTTATATAGAAAGCAAGATTGCTCATTAAAAATGTATACCCATATCAAGACATCAAACCCTAATGTCATTTTTGCAAACACAACTAAGTAGTTCCAAAGAGAAAGATGATAGTCACGGCCATAACAGTTTGAAGCAGGAAAGTGCAAAATAAGCAAACCCTTGACAAAAGGTTCAACCATTGTTTCTTTATAGTCAAAAGAGAAGGAAATAATAGAAAAGACCATAAATGGTTGTGGCATTGTGAAGGGATGGAAGTGCAAGAAGAGTTGAAACCTAAGCTTCAAAACTCACAAACATGCAACAGTTAAACATTTTTTATGCCTATTTACATAAGGAGCATAGCCATAACAGGTAGAGACTTTGAAAATGGAGAAAAGATGTCAAAACTCCCATCTTTAAAAAACTCAAACCCTTGTTGTTTTTTCATCTACAGACAGGTCAAGGTAAAAAGAAGATATATACAGTCATGGCTAATAGTGATATAGCATTTTTTGCTATAAAATACAATACCCATGTCTACCAATAGACTTGCCATTCTATAAAGAGTAAAACCAAAGACAAATGAAGCTATAGAGATGAAAATGACAAGTTCTTACCCTTTTTTGTTGGCAGGAGGAAAAATCTTTCCATGGCCTCATAGTGGCCTTAAACTTTCAAGAACAGATGAAGACCATCAAGGAAGAAAGATATAGAAATAGAAAGAGGGTGTTAAAGAGTGCACAGTGATGGAGATAGCCATGAACAAAGAAGGAGGCCATGGCCATTAAAAAGAAATAAAGCTCTAGATATTATAAAATTTCTCATATGAAATAGAAAGTAGAGTTGCCTTCTTCCTTATCATCCAAAGTTCCATGGTAACAACAAAGAAGAGCCATTGAAGAGAGAAGACCAAAGCCATGATGGAGAGATTGAAACCCTAGGCCAGCATAATGCAGTTACAGAGCTCTGAAAGAAGGAAGACCAAATGAAGAATGAATAATTTTAGGGTTGTTTCATTACTTTTGTTCGAAGTCTTTTTGTTTACCAAGTGTGTTTTTGACTTGCAAAAACTAATAATTACATTATCCAAAAGAGATGCCATGGTCAAGACCTTGGTCTTGAAAGTCCTTAGTCATCATAACATGGAGTGGCTGACAGTCTGCTTTAATGTTTAATTTTTATTAAGTCAAGAGGGCCAATGTGATGTGATGGAAAGGCTTCAAGCCTTATAAACCTTTTGAAGATTCCTTGGTGGTTAGCTATTGCATAGACAATGATACACATGCTTAGTTCCTTGTCCTTATTCAAAAAACATCATAAGGTAAGGATACCTCCTAATTATGTATAGTGGCTAACAGAAAGAGGGTGTATTATTAGACAAAGATGTATGAGACTAAGATGGAGTTTTCCAAGGTAAGTGATTATGCATGGTGGTATAAGGGTTATATTATTTTCCCCCTAGTGCATGTAGAGTGATAAGGGATTTTGTTCATGCCTAAGTGTTTCTTTTAGTGCATGTGGAGTGATAAGGATATTTTTGCCTTGATGTATACTGTAATCATGCAAAATAGGTATAAGGAGTTTCTTTTTTCTCTTAAGTCCTATTTTTTCTCATATCATGTAAATTAGGCAAATGTAATTGGAGTGATAAGGAGTGATATTTTTCTTATAATCATGCATGATTTTACAAAGTCATTAATTGTAAATAAATAATAAAGTAATATTTTCCAAATTACTTTATTATTTTCCACAAGTTGTAAAATCAAAAATAGAACAAATTGTAACCAATAATAAAGTAATTATTCTATTACTTTATTATTTACTCACAATCAATTTTGCTCATGCAAAATCATTGAAATTGATTAGTTGAGTTGACTAGGCCACCTAGGAGGTTTTGCATGACTTTTTGGTCAAATTTTTTTGTCAAACATATAGAGAGGCCAAAATTGAAGCTATTTTTGCTCAATTTGTGGTAGTTTTAGGCCCTAATTTTGAGGATTTTTTAGGTTGCTTGGGAATGAGTATTTTTAGAGGCAGTTATCTATAAGTCAATATTTTTTGCATGTCTCTTGGAGAGAGCAGACCTATATATTGTAAAGCAAAAGTTTGTTTTTTCTAGTATTGGAGAATTCTTGTACCTCACTTTTACAGTTTTATTGAGATATCGGTAGGTTATAGGTTATCTTTTGTCTTATTTGCAAAGCTTTCCTTTGTTTATTTTAGATCAGTTGAATTACCTTTCCTTTTTGTGCTGAATGTTGAAGTGATTTGATGAAATTTTGTTGTGTTTTATTATTAAACCTTCAAAATTATTGTCTCACCTCCTTGTTTACAGCATTAAAGCATATATTCATCATAGGTTGTAGGTTGTGTTAACTAGAAATAGTCCTTTTATGCTGTGAAAAAACCATTTCCTTCATAAAAACCTATTTTCAAACCTTTCTTAGAATCACTTTTGTGGTATTTATGCCAAGTCTAGATTGTGTAAAAGTCAGATTCCTGGGTAAACATCATGGATCATATTGCATTATTTTTATCTATATCAGGTGCATCACCTTTTTACCCTTTAGCATTCATTTAGTTTCTTTCTTCCCTCTTCCCAAAAAGTAAAAACATACGTCTCAATAGAACATTTGAAGGGAACCAGCCCATAATCTGGTGGTCTAATCTCATCATAGGGCACCCACAACCTGAGATTAGTCCCATGTTACACGGAATTGCAGTGCTTTAACCAGCCTTGCATACGGGTAAAATTCTAAGTGATAACAGTACCATAGTGTATAATAGGCTAACTACTAACAAGGGACAAAACTCAAAACACAAAAAGTAAGGATAGAAAGTAATAAAGGAAAAGAATAAAGGGAAAAGAAGGAAAATATAGGGTAAAAATAATGGGTATTTAGCCCTAGTCAGACATTACAAACCTCACTTTGCATTCAAACTTTGGTAAATTTGGAACTTAGACAAAAAATACAATGCTGAACAAAGTAGTGAAGAGGACAAGATTACAGAGAAGCAGAAAGACACAATGTCTACCCCTGAGATGATTGATATCATACACAAGCCAAGGGCAAAGTTCAAGAAATACCCATGGAAAGCCCTAGAAGTGAACAAATATGGTGCACTCTGATCAGTACCATCACATGTAATGTACACAGACGATGTGAGAAAGTACATTCATAATACCTTGGTTGAGATTGACCACATGAACTATGAGTTAAAGGACAGATTGCTAGGAGACACAAGGTATCCTCCCGAATATGCAAACATACCAGTGAAAGAGACTAGATGTGTGGAAGGATTTTGTTGACTTCATGGATGCACATGAATGGCTGAGAATCATTCTTAGCAGAATCCATGATGAATTTATATATTTGGACAAGCCATAAAGAATTAGGATGGAGGCCATTAGGGCAATGATAGGGTTAAGTGTAGTGGGACCCTTACCAACAATGAAGGCCATCATAACTAATAAAGTGAGGGAATTGTCTAGAGCAATGAAAGATGGAAGAAATATGCATGTGAAGGACATAGCAGATCTTGGGGTTAGATATGCCTCCACGAGCATTACATACAAAGTGTACTACATTAATCAGGATGGTCCAGTCACCACCACTACTATTCACACTACCTATTAGATGGTGAAGGAGGACAATGATTTTGATCTCTATGAAGTAATGCAACAATAACTATTGGAGAATTTGTAGAAGACCAATGATTCCAATTACAACTTCTAGTATGGTACTTTGATTCTTTGCCTCACATTTTATTTCTTCAATGAATTATCAGGGTTTAAGGAGAAATGTTGATAATAAAATATAACAGTAGGGTTAGAAGTCAAAAGGCATATAGCTCAATTTAGGGAAACAAAAGCATATAATGCCACATATTGGGGTTTCTTCATAACCCTACAATAAGAGATGAGGGAAAGAGAAAGAATCCTTTATGGAGTGGTCAAGCAATACATCAATCAGATTACCTTTTTGGTGGACAAGGTTTTTACCTACATGGAATTAGTTGAGCTAAGAATAGCATGGGTACCCCAATTACCCTATGAGATAATTGCAGTAGAAGCTAATGCTTATACACAAAGTCTACTAAACAAAACCAAGGATACAAGTGTGGAGAGATTTTACACCTATTCAAAAGTAATGGATAAGAAACATAAAAAGCATGTGGAGGAACATATGGAAAAACATAGAGATAAGTTACACAAATACTGGGGAGTTTAGGAAAAGTGAACTACCTCAGCCCCAAAACCTTCCAAATCAACTCCACTACCTAGCAAGGAGGTGCCACCAATAAGAAGATCAGAAAGAACAATATCTCAAGCTCTATCATCATCAGCAATATCATCCCAAGGGAGGGCAGCATCAGAAGTATTGTTAGGGATGAAGAAGAGTAAACAAACAAAGGCTCCCCAACAGAAACAACAAGAAAAAAGAAGGAAAACCTAGGAAATTCCATCTAGGTAATTTATTATGAAGAAGAGGGAGAAGATGAAGAATCAAAGATGAAGATAAGGAAATGAGGACAACAGACACTAAAAGAAGCACCAATAGAATAACAAGCAGAGGAACTGGCACATGAGCTTTACAAGATGGATGCACTACTCAATGCTATGGAAAATGCAGGTATGTTAAAAGAAATTGCTAATTTATATGAGGATTCAAATGGGGAAAATAAAGAAATAATAGTCCAAGTGTAATGATCCAATACATGAGGGATAAAGAGAAGACATTAGATGAGTTAATGAAAGGATTTCTAGAGTGTTTGATAGACGTATTGAGGCAAATGAGGAATAAGGCACTCTAATTGGAGGAAGAAATAAGGTAGAATGCCATTGAGAAGCTCAGTGACACATTATCACTAGAGAAGAAGAATGAATTGATACAGCTACAAGTCATGGAGCTGAGAAGAAAATTAAGAGTAGACACACTAATGGGGGAATAAGAAGAAAAAGGAGAAAATTTAAAAAGAAATTGATGAAGTAACAAAAAAGATATATCAATCAATCAAGGAATAAGAACAAGAACATGCACCATCACCTATGCACAATACTGAAATATTGGCAGGAGGAGAAGACATAATAGATGCAAATCAAGAAAAAAAATCACCTGGAAATTTCTTCATAAGGGGTAACTCATCCAGAGAACACAAGGATGGAGGAAAGGAATACACAACATTAACAAATTATTCCACAAACACATTATACAAAGAATAGAGAAGAAGAAACACATGAGAACAAAGAAAAGCAAAGATGGTCAGATCAAGTTGATAATTCATAAACATATTCTTCCTCAATTGAATACATTAAGGAGTTTTTGTAACAACAAAAGAAGATAACACCTATCCTCACTCCATAATTTCTACAGTTGCTTGTGGTACAAGGTCGAGTAAATATTTTTGAAATATCTTCCTTATAGAAACTGTAGTTAGGAGATGTCTTCCACTCCTTCAACAAACACAAAAATTTTGAAACATGTAGAGGGAAGTGAATTGCTTCAGGATGTAGTGAACACATTGGAAAAGGAGATGCTAGAGACACCAAGGGATACTACCTTACCCTTCCGGAGCAATTGAAACAATTGACATAGGGATTCAAGGAATACTCTAGCAAGTTAGAGAAGAAAATCACAAAGCAACTCATCAAGAAAAGGTTAGCAGAGATGATAAATAAATGTGCCAAGGAAGACACTCAGTTGGAGAGACACATAAAGAATATTCAACAAAGCATTGCAGAGGCAAATATTATTTACTAGTTTTGTCTACAATGGCCATAGTCTACCAAAGCAATAAAAGTCCAAATGGATTCTCTAGAACTAAAAATAACAAAGGCAGTAGCCTAGTATGATCCTTTAAATGATAAGGATGGAATGATAAAGGTATAGGTAGAGACACTCCATAATCAACATCAACATCTCCAAGATCAAAGAGACCAAATAAGGAGTCAAATAAAATAGTTAAGGGAAGTGGTCAACCTAAGACTGGCTAATCTGACCAAAAGTTTTGTAGAAACTAAGTAGACTACACAAATAATATAGATACCAACAACTATAGAAGAAGCAGAGGATGCGTATATCAGGATAGAAAGACAAATAATTATGTTATCTAAGGCTGAGAAACAATGGGACACCAGTTTGGTGCAACTGAAGCATATCTAAAAGATCATATTACCTAGAAACAAATTTTGCATGTCTTGAGGACAAGACATTAGTTTTGAAGGGGGGATGATGTTAGTAGGATTTTTTATGGAGCAAAGCTGACTAGAAGTAGGTACATACATTATCTGAAGGCTGAGGCTGACCTATGATGTTAGAAGACACATCTCTAGATGTAATAGATACAAGATATATATATATATATATATATATATATATATATATATATATATATATATATATATATATATATATATATATATATATATATATATATATATATACATGATAAGATAGTATGATGATATAGAAGAGAGATAGAAGTATGATCAAGCATGTATATAGATGGATGAGGAAAAGATTTAGACTACCAGATAATGAATGTATGATTGATTGCTGCCTATGATTATTATATGTATGTGTTACTCTGCATATATTATTCTGTGTTTTTCTATCAATCTATAATTACTTGACTGGGGTATAAACTAACTACAAAGACTTGGTTGAGGACCAAATCTCTAGACCACTATCCCTCCCCATTTCTTTCTAACAATAATCCATGTCAACTTTGACATCTTTGTCATTGATGGTCTCAACAGACTACACATGGCCACTTTAATGCTATGGATAGAAAACATACCACTTTTAAAAGCCTAAATCCAAATAGGAGTAGGCTTTCATTAATGGATTAGATCATCCCAAGGATGTTTGGCTTATGAATCTATCACTTTCTTTCTTAACTACTCATACGACCTCATTTGATGTGGATTTATGAGATGACATGTGGATCGGCTCCAAAATTCAAGATGTAAATCAAAGTAGTTATATCTTGCCTTGTGCTCTTCAATCTAGAATTATTAGCTTTGTGTTAACTTCCCATCCTTCTAGTCCTATTTTAACCCATCCTCCTCTACACTCATTTCACTTGTTCTTCTTTCATTTCCATTTCCTTTGCTTCCCTGCAGCTTTCATGGTGACTTGGGTTAAAAATCTTTGAGTGTATCTCCCACCTCACAAATAAGAGCCTATGAAGTAAGAACCATACAACTTAGGAAATCTATCTGATGTCTTTGATATTGATTTTCCTCATGTCAAATTTTCCATTAGAACAATTACTAATGAATCCATGTTATATGCTTACTTATAGGTGTTGATGTTTTTAAAAGTGGCCTCAATATTTGTTTTCAATATTATGGACCTAGTCCAAGATCTAGAGTTTATTGAAATGGTGGGTTTTCTCTTGTGCATAGTATCTACTTTCATCATAAAGGTTAAAGAATGCTCTAAGTGAATATGATATGCATTTGGGAGAAGCTCTTGTTGGTGGTTTGTTCGTTGTTGAAATGCTTCACTCCTCTCTCATGGCTTCTTGTGTCTTCCATGCAATGTAAAAGGGACTACATAGTGGGTGTTCAAATACCCTAAACAATGCATTGGAAGCGTATCAATTCCAACTCTTGCCTAGGTTGGACACTAAGGTGAAAGAGGTGTAAGGGGTTGTTTGTTTCCTCCAAACCAAGCTCCTCATCCACTGATTTTAGCTCCTCTTGTCACTCTCCAGCTACCTGTAGAAACATGTGATTCCTGCTCTGACTAATGGTTTATCTATAAGTCTCTTTATTTTTTTGGGAAATGTACTTAATCTCATATTGGTGTATGGTTGTCTCTGGCAATCTTTTGTGTAATTTTGTTCAATTCAGGAATTTTTCTACCTATAATTATGTATTCTAAACTCTTTGTTTATTAATACTAATATATGTGATGTTTCACCTTTTTATTTTAAAAAATAGTTAATTTACTATTTGCATAATTATTTTAATTGTTATTTTTCATGAAGATAAAAAAAAAATTATAAATAAAAATGATTGTATCTTTATTAATTATTAAAAGTAAATTTGTTACACTTACAAAAAATATAAAATATATATTTAAACATTATAATAACATTAAAAAATCTAAATCTAATTAATTGATATTATTTATATTAATAAAAAAATTAAATTGAACCTATATAATATGTTGCCTACAATAAATACTAATAAGATGCAGAATTAAAAACATTAAAAACCACCACAAAAGCATGCATGTAAGAAACTATGGGGCATGATTTCTTTGTTCCCATTATATCCTAATGAAGACAAAACCACTCACACACACAACACAAACCACACACATGAAAACAATAAATTGCCTACAAATCTCATGAATTTTATTTCAAATATGCACAATCACAAAATTACATAAGTTTGCAACACTACAATTATGGCCCACAGGAAACGTTTCAAATGCTTCTCATAGTCCATTCCTCTCTATTGCATCACTCTTTTCATTTTCCATTCAATAATTTCAGCCTTTCTTCTCATACTATTTGCACTCTAAAATATAGATTCAAACAAATGAAACTCATGGCAACCCTTATTTGCCTCTATTTTTTGCATTTTGATCTCTCTTCTTTTTGTTGTTCAATACCTCCATATCCTTTATTTCTTTGCTGCAATAAATCTGCCACAAGACTCCTATTTTCCTCTTTCTTCAATGCCCATTTTCCATCCTTTTGGGTGGCCTCCCTCTACTCTAGCTTTAGGCACCCTTTTTTTCCCCAAAATGTGGCATTTCAAATCTAATTTTTAGCCTCAAGAGTGAGGCATTTCATTTGCCCAAAACTAGCACTTCTTTCTTCTTAAATTCTCTCCCAAATCCCACGTTGTATTTTTTATTTGGTCTTCCTCTTTAAAATAGCAAAATAAAAATAATGTGGCATCCTTCTATCTTACCGCATTACTGATTTTCTATCTTATTTTATGGTAAAAGTTCCTTCCAAAATGAGAGTTGAATAGCATATATTTTATTATTAAATGATAATTAAAAATGCTTCCCTCATCTACTATTTTCACTTCTTTCTTTATTTTTTAGCATTGGTTTAAATGATATTCCTATAATTTTTTGTATGCAATCATCTTTTGGGTACAAGATCCATTATTTTGCATAGAGACCAATACAAGAATTACAACAATTTTACACCATTTTGGGGCTAAAATCATTAACTTTTATATTCATTTGCAATGGTGATTGCCTCCAAAATCTTAATGCAACAGAAAAATGAAACATAAAGGAAGAAACCCGTAAAATTTCTTTCCATGAATTCCATATTATCTTACCTGAATAAATTGATCAAATTGATGCTTTGGATATGTAAAACTAGGTGCCAACAGGTGAAAAAAATTCAAACTACTTCATTTTACATGAAAATTGGCAAGCATGCTTGGAATAACATCCCAAGGTCCCCTACATAAGGATTTCTCTCCAACCTTCACAAATTTTGAAATTTTGAACTTTTCGTAAATTGTCAGCCTCTATCAAAGAATTTTAAATTCTCTCAAATGATGAGTGATATGACTCTATTTCTTTTTGCAAATTTTTTGAAATTCCTTCAAGAATATTCCTATCAGATTATTTGTCATGAAACTTAACCAATATTCTAAAACAATTGTTTTTGTGGACACTTCCTTTTATGCATTGACATCGAAAGTGCGGCAAAATTGAAACGTGTACTCTGACATGCCACACACTCCAAAAGCCATAAGGTGCCAAAAAAAAAGCCAAAACATAGAAAAAATAAAAATTAAACCTCAAATTTGTTTTTGGTTGATGTTGATTGTTAGTCCGTCTAGATGTTCTTGCATCAGACACATCGGGTAGGAAAATTTTGTGAGTAGGACACACAAAATGGAGTGGAGTGATAGAATCACTCTTTCAAGCTATAAACAACCTACAACAAACTCCATCTTTGATCTAGGCATAGATAATTTCTTCCGCCTCTTCTAGCACTTAGCTGGGAAAAGTACCATCCTCCTCCACCCATTATATGTTGTCTTCATTTTCCCACCATAATCTATCCTCCTCCACCAAAGGATCTCTCTCCTCTCCTCCTTTTTGGGATCCAACCTACCACAAACCAACCACCTCCACCAAAATCCACCTGCATCATCTTCCACAATCTTTACAAGAAAATATGTAGCATATACAACATACTTTTGTTCTCTATCCATCTCTCTTTCTACCATTTTATCTGAAAATAAATTTACCTCAGCTGCAACATCAATTTTTGCTACGACATCTTTCACATCCTCGTTAGTTGCAACATTTTGTTCTTCTCCCTTCATTGCAATGTTTATCTCCCCAACATCTACTACAACGTATCTCTCACCATCAACTATTGTGATCTTCTCTAGCCATTCATCTTCTATCGCTAAAATTTGTGCCAACAAATTATCATCTTCTCTATGCTCTACTACTGCAACCTCTTTGCATTCCATTTTTGCATCTTCATCCTCTTCATTCTTACTTCCTACCTCTTCATCTTCAACCACTGCTGCACTTGAATCCTCTTGCTTATCCTCATCATACTTGACCAATTTATCACACTGCCATGCTTCTAATCTACTCAATCTCTCATATATACCTACCATAATCTCAAGAGTCTTTTGCTCTTTATACTACTTCCAACCTTCCCATATCACGAGCCTCCTCAAGTTTATCTACATCTCATATGCTACTGCAATCTTTCACATCCCACACTCTACAATTTACAAAACACTTTCCTTCATAGCTTCAAGTTCTCTCACTTCTTATGACTCCTCCTACCTATAACAACCCTCACATGAGCTTCTTCTCCACTACCTTCTCACTCTTCTCTACCCGTAGGTCCTGGAACAAGTTGCTTCACATTTGGTGCTCGACCTATGCACTTAGGAACTCTACCTCTGATACCATTTGATGAAGACAAAACCACTCACACACAAAACACAAAACACAAAACCATACACATGAAAACAAGAAATTGCTTACAAATCTCATAAATTTTATTTCAAATTCACACAATCACAAAATTACATAAGTTTGCAACATTACAATTATGGCCATCTTGGTTTCTCAAATCCATAAGAAACATTTTAAATGCTTCTCATAGTCCACTCCTCTCCACTGCACCACTCTTTTCATTTTCTATTCAATAATTTCAGCCTTTCCTCTCATACTATTTGCACTCTAAAATATAGCTTCGAACAAATAAAACTCATGCTAACCCTTATTTGCCTCTATTTTCTGCATTTTAGTCTCTCTTCTTTTTATTTTCAACACATCCATATCCTTTATTTGTTTGCTGCAACAAATATGCCACAAGACTCATCTTTTTTGTTTTCTTCAATGCCCATTTTCCATCCTTTTAGGCGGCCTCCCTCTACTTTGGCTTCAGGAAGACTTTTTTTTCCCCACAAATTGGTGTTTCAAATTTGGTTTTAAGCCTCAAGACTGAAGCATTTCATTTCCCTAAAGATATCACTTCTTTCTTCTTAAATTCTCTCCCAACTCCCACGTTGCATTTTTTATTTGGTCTTCCTTTTTAAAACAACAACATAGACAAATAATGAGGCATCCTTCTATCTTACTACATTACTGATTTTCTATCTTGTTTTGTAGTAAAAGTTCCTTCCAAAATGAGTGTTGAATACAATATATTTTATTATTAAATGATATTTAAAAATGCCTCCCTCATCTAACGTCTTCCCTTCTTTCTTACTTTTTTTTATCATTGATTTAAATTGTATTGCTCTAATTTTTTGTATGCAATCCTCTATTGGGTACAACATCCATTATTTGGCATAGAGAACAATATGAGAATTACGATAATTTTACACCATTACGGGGCCCAAATCATAAATTTTTAAATTCATTTACAATGGAGATTGCCTCCAAACTCTTAATGCAATGTAAAAATGAAACATAAAGAAAGAAACCTAGAAAATTTCTTTCCATGAAATTCATATTATCTTACCTGAATAAATTGATCAAATTGATGCTTTGGATGTGTAGAACCAAGTGTAGGCAGACGAAAAAAATTCAAACTACTTCATTTCACATGAAAATTGGCCACCATACTTGGAATAACATCCCAGGGTCCCTTGTAGAAGGATTTTACTCCGACCTTCATAGATTTTAAAATTTTAAACTTTCAATAAATTGCAAGCCTCGATAAGGGAATTTTAAATTCTCTCAAACAGTGAGAGATATGACCCTGTTTCCTTTTGTACATTTTTTGAAATGTCTTCAAGAATATGCCTATTAGAGGATTCATCATTTAACTTCACCAATCTTCTAGAATAATTATTTTTGTTGAGGTTGCCTTTGATGTGTTGACATCAAAAGTGAGGTAAAATTGAAACTTGTACTCTAACATGCCACACACTCCAAAAGCTATGAGAAGCCAAAAGAAAGCTAAAACACACCAAAATTGAAAACCAAACGTCAAATTTGTTTTTGGTTGATGCTGATTGCCTGTCCGTCTGGATGCTCCTGTATCATATCCATAAATCAATTTTTATTTTTTAAATTCTCTGCATTATCCTTTACAAGAGTTTTAACTATGTGAGTTCTGAGGGAGAAACCTTTTATTCTTTTATGATATTATGTATAATTGTTCTAATTTTGTATCTCATCAACATTTAATATTAAAAAATAATTATTTCTTTATATTTTTTAACAATAAACATTATTTAAATTAAATATATTGTATGTTTTTTTTGTATTGATCATGTTTAAAATAATATAAAATGTAAATGTAATGGAACATTATTTTTCAAAATATTTCTTTTGCGAAGGTGTCCTATTCAAATAATGTTTAAATGCAAATTTTACATAAAAGAAATGCATGAAATATAAGGGATTGTATAGTGCATTGCTTTATCTTCAATGGAAAAGTAGATACCTATTTTACATAGAGAAATTGGGAATAAGTGTACATGGTATTTCATATATATTATATATTTAAGATTGATTTAATAGGATTGATATATAATGAATAATGAAAAATAATGATTAATATCAATAGATGTGTAAACATATTTCTTAAATTTTAAAGTAATATATTATATCTTGTTTACATATATGTCAAATATATTATAGACAATACTAATAAAAATTTTATATAAAAAATGAGAATCTTTCAACCAAAAATTTAATGTACAATTCATTTGATGTTAATTAAAACATTTATAATTTGAGATTGTTCATTAATCTCTTAACATACATATATCATTTTAAGGAATGGAGGACATTTTTAAAAAAATTGAATCTATGTGCTTAAAATTTATAAAAATGAATAAAAATTATTCACAACAAAATTTTGAAATAAAATCAAGCAAGAGTAGTGATATAATGGATAGAAAAGACATGATTCAAATTGAGTAGTTCAAAGACGATGAAGATGAAGTGGGTGATAAGGACAAGGAAACTATAGAGGATGATGCAGAGATCAAACTGGTAGATTATGAGGGTAGTGTTCTTTTTCTAGATTCTTCAAAAGATGACATTTTTGGTTACTTAGAAGATGAACTTCTATGGAATATATTAGATTCTTTTTCTCATGAGAAGTGGGAATGAGGTTTTTCAACTTTAAGGGTTAAACTTGGCAAGGAAGTTGAGATTAATCTAGGGAAGGACCTTGAGGTTGGGGGTCAACCCACAATAGTGGGTTACACTTTTGTGAATGAAGAAAAATTGAAGGTGCCAAAAAAATTCTAGCACACACTTTCATTTGAAGGTCTCTCCTTCGAATGAAGGGCCTATTGGCTATATCAAGCCTTGCTAGATTAGGGCATTCATTTGAAGATTGCCTTCAAACAAAGGTAATTAGGCACCAAAAATAAAATAAAACAATGCCTTTGTTTGTAGAGGATCTTTGAACAAAAGCATTATTTTATTGTTTTTTTACAAATAGTTTTTAACTCTCAAATGATAATTTTTTGTCATTTGAGAGCGCAGCTATGAAACAAACTTGATGAAGGAAACAGGGCACCCATAGATGAAGGCGATAGGGCACAAATGAAGGTGAAATGGAAGGATGAAGGCAATAGCTAGAAGCTCCAAGACAGGTGAAAGGCCCCACATCAGCATACATAGGTGTGTAAAATTATCATTTCTCGTATATGTTTGTCATTTCAAGGCCCCATATGCTTGCTAAATTTGTCATAGAAAAAATGTTTCATTATAGTGCATAAAATACAAAAAAAATCCATAACCCTAGTTGAAAAATAAGAAAATACAGAAAAATTCCTTGAGATAGTTAAAAACTGTCAAACCCTAGTTTCAAAAGAATACAAAGTTTTAAAAGATGAATTTACTACATTTACTTGGTAAACCTAAGATTGAACAATGCAAAGTTGTGCCATATATTTTACATCAATGTGTTAAGTTTATACATGAAGGAAAAGTTCAATCAAAATTTAAACACCTCATTAGAACCCAATATCATATGCACTAGTCACTTTGTATTCTTTTGAAACTAGGGTTTACCAAACCCTAATTTGACAAACTAGGGTTTGACAAAGCTGTGCCATATATTTTGCATCAGTGTGTTAATTATATACATGAAGGAAAAGTTCAATCAAAATTTAAATAGTTCATTAGAACCCAATATCAGATGCTAGTCACTTTATAGTGGGCACATTTGTTAAGCCACCTTGTTATGTGCCTTATGAGAGAGATGATACAATTCATGATTTATATGATCCACTTTGATGAGTTAAAAAGAAACCAAAACAAAATTAAGAAAGAAGCATTCTATCCAACCAAAGAGGAGCCAAAACAAGAACACATTTAAGAGAATAAAACAAGCATGTCCTAGAGAAAGATCAAAAGGAACCAAGTGTCATTGAGTTTCAACCAAAGCAATAAAAATAGAAAGCAAAAAAAATTGGTGCATTCCATCCAAAAAGTATCATTCTACGACAACCACAAGCAACAAAACAAACATAGATAAGAAGATATTGCACTATTTTATCATGTATTTAAACCTAACATGTGAAGTAGTATCAATCTTAAGAAACACATAATTGAAAAGGCAAGGAAAGAAGAACACAAAGAAAAACAACTTGAGGATAAGTTGGAATATTTTTCATGAAAAAAGAAGATCTAATGGATACATGTGCTAACACAAAAAGAATCAAAGAAAGGATCTAAGTTTGTCAATTTACCATATCATTGATGTCATTATTGCGATTTTAATGTTTTTCCTTTATTTTCTTGATTAGCTCTAGATTGTAGATTATGTCTCTTGCTTACTTTTCCGTTGAATGGGAAAAATCTTTAGCTTCATTGGTACTTATGTTATTTCATATTATCTTTTCCCCTCACTTTAGGAGCATGTTTGGCTTCATTGATCTTTATGCTTACTTTGTGTAGGGAGAAACAGAGGAAGCCATTATGAAGTTGCAGTCTTCAAGGATCAAACCAGGAAACAAACCACCACAAGAGAATGCTTGAGCATGAGTTTGCATAAGGAGAGAGAGAGAGAAAAAGATTGATGGAGAATAAATTGATATATTACAATAAATTTCTCATATTTTACAAATCTGATATATGGCTTATATAGCCTTACATTCTTGTGAATTAACCACCCTAATTGGTTACGGGAATAACTTCCCAGCTATAACTATTTAATAATTATTTGCCTAAGTAAAAATTAAGCAAGGTAAATCTATTTACCCTAAGACCCCCCTTAAGTGCAACTTAGGGAGAATAATTATTATGAGATGCAAGATGCAATATGGGTCCTGGCTACACAACCATGTTAGGTACCCATTTACAAAGCAAAATGCGATGCAATCTCTCACAACCAGAGAAAAGGAGAAAAACCCTACGGGAGAAAACTCCTCTCCAAAAGAGAGGAAAAAAGAAAACAAAATGCATGTATGAAGGACTCAATAAATACCCCCCAATGACTACATACATCATGTGTTTACATTCAATGGTCCTCCCATAGGAAGGAAAGAAGGAGACTACATAGCCCCCCCATAATAAATAATGTCCTACAAAGATGGTAAGTGTATGAAGGCAAAACAAAATCCAATCCTTACAAACCACTTGTCTCCCTTTAGGAAGAAACAAAACCATGTATAAATGCAGGTATGCTTCCCATTCAGGATATGCTTTGAAAGATGGAAGCATGAAAAATGATGATGATGATGATGTTGTCTCTAAAAAATGTTCATGTGTCTCCTTGTCCAGATAGAATGATGATAGTAGGCATGAGTTTTCCACAGTCCATGAATTAATGTAGATAGTGCTTCTGGATTAAACTGTGTATGTTTTTGCTTCAACATTTCGAATCATGCACAATGATCCATCATTAGGAAGAGGAGAAAGTGTGTTTGGATAGCAACAACTGGCCTTATAAAGGGAATGGAGAAGGGGGGGTAAGACAGGACCATAACACGAGGAGAGGGGATGGAAAAATAAAAAACACAACTAATTCATAATTGTGGTATGTGAATCCACATAAGCACAAATATGAACAAATAACAATACTAAGACAAAAATTATAGAGAATATATATGTATGTGAATAGTATAAAATAACAAAAAGTATAAAAAGAAAAGGCAAATATGAATAGTATATGACACAAATACAATACATGTATTAACATAAAAAGACCAAAGAAGAATAGTAAAATATGTATCAAAGTCATATATTCCAAGAAATCAATAATATAAGTTATGAAAATATGATGTATTTAATACAATAATGTGTCAAAGTATAAATACTAAGAATGATATTATTCATATAAAGCCCAATAGGCAAAACCATGATGTATTTTAATATAATAAAATGGATGAAAAGTCCAAGGAATAATAATTAAATTATTGGATATGTGACAATAACAATCATGAATATATGAATATATAATAAATATATCAATATAGTAATAATAATAAAAATGAAATAAAATAAAGTATAATGAATAACATAATAAAAGAATAACATACTAAATATATATAAAGATAAATATAATTGTTGAATAATAGATATAATATTAAAAATAAAAATAATAAAAATGACACACCCAAAGAGATAATAAATATAATATAGGAATATGTATAATAGTAATGTAACCATGTAATACATAATATATAATAGGAATACTCATTAAGAATAATATTATATATATATGGACAGAAAGACAAAACCATAACGTATTATAAAAAATAATAACATATATAATCAACCAATAACATCAAATATATACAAAGACAAATAGACACCCAAGCCAAACCACAAAAACTAAAAGAAACAAAACCACTATAAATAAAAGTATCACCTAATTTGGCACAAATAAACCATAACAAAAAAATGATATACGAGGATATTCAAAATGAAATAAGCAAGGAAGTGAGAAAGTAGGCCAAAAAGGAGGGGGAGGGCAAGTTAGAGAGGAAGTAAGAATGCATACCGAAACTAGGATTCAGGACCTCTAAGTTGGGAGGACAAAGCCGACTATGAGGAACAAGAACCAAAGGGCGGAGAGTAATAGAGCACAAAAGAGACATGAGGGGAGAAGTGGAGGAAGGGGGGAGAGAGGGAAAAATGAGAGAGAAAAGGGGGGATACAAATAGAGGAGACGATGACACGAGGCCAGGAGAATCACAAATGGTTAGAGTGGGATTGGAGGGAGTTTAGTAAAGGCTACCAGGTTGGGCTCAGTTGCCACCCCTCATCACAATTGAGGTTGGATGGGTGACATTTAATGAGGATCGCTTCTTGAAGTTTCCTCTTGTAAAAACAATCTTCTTTCACCAAGACTTGACCATTCTCAAGACAAATATGGTGTTTGGTATTGTAAGAATGCTTATCCAAGGTAGACTTGGTGATGCAATCGTGTCTAATGTCTGCACTATGTTCCTTAATCCTGGTGCTAATGGATCGACCTGTTTCACCGATGTAAGGTGTCCCACAGGAGCAACTATCTTATAGACCCTGGAGTTGATAAGCTTATCTCTAGGATCTTTGATAGAGGGGATAAGGTTTCTAAGAGTGGAGATGGGTTTGAAAGTACAATGGAGGCCCTTCTAGTGCAAGATTCTAGAGATTTTATTAGAGAGGCCCTCTATGTACGGGAGGGTAGCAACCCAGGTATCACTTGGTACATTAGGCTTAGGTTTCGGGTGAACACGACTCTTAGCAAGGTTAAAGGCCCAGTAGATTCACTTAAGGTGATAACCATTAAGCTTGAACACTTGGGATAGGTGGGAGACCTCTTGGTCAATGTGGTCAATATCACAAATGCGATAGGCACGATTAGGTAGTGTCCTAAGGACACCAGCTTTTTGGGAAGGATGGTGGTGAGAAGACACATGGAGGTAAAGGTTAGTGTGTGTAGACTTCCTTTAGACAGTTCAAGCAAGGGAACCGTCCTTTTTCTTCATGATCAGGACATTTAGAAAAGGAAGTTTGTTGTCAAACTCAAGCTCTTTAGTGAATTGAATGCAATCCACCAACTGGTTAAGGTGAGAGTGGAAAAGCTCTAAATTATCAAGGCCATGAGGCCAACAAATGTTGGTGTCATCAATGTAATGTTTCCACCATCTGGGTTTGAGAGGAAAGGTGTGAAGGGCTAACTGCTCAAAATGCTCCATATAAAGGTTGGTGATAACAGGAGATAAGGGGGAACCCATGGCAACTCCTTCAGATTGCTCGTAGACAACATATTCAAACATAAAGATAGTGGATCGTAGGCATAAATCAACCAGAGAAGCAATCTCATTATTAATTTTATCCCTGATGAGTTCCACAGAGTCAACCATGGGGACTTTGGTAAACAAGGACACCACATCAAAGCTAACCAGGATCTCAAGATCTTCCACCTTTTTGTCATGAATGAAATCAACAAAGTGTGTAGAGTCTTTAATGAAGGTATTAGATTTACCTACCAGTGGGGAGATCATCTTGGCAAGGAAGGTGGCTAACTTGTAGGTAGGGGAATGTGTGGTGTCCACAATAGGTCTGAGAGGTATGCCTAGTTTATGGATTTTTGGAGCATTGTAGATATGGGGGGTGAACTCTTTATTAGGAAGAAGGAGCTTCTTGGTAAGGTCATCGAATGAGGAAAGGGAAATGGCCTACTTAACATTTTTGAGGACCTTAGAGATGGGGTTCCGAGGGAGGACTTTGTAGCTTCGATTGTCCAAAAGGTGGTCAAGCATCTTGGTAATGTAGGTTTGTCTATCAAGGATGATGGTGGCATTACCTTTATCGGCTTTGGTAATGACAATATCCTTGTTCCTCATGAGCTTTTTAAAAGCAATAAATTCATCTTTGGGAACATTCCAAAGAGGCCATTTGGCATGTCTTAGTGCCACCGCACAATCCTACCTAATCTCATCAGCTATGGCAATAGGTAGTGGGTGGATGACCTTTTCAATTTCGAGCAAAAAATCAACTTTAGGGATGGACAACGGTGTAACAGCAAAGCCCAAGCCTCTATTAAGAAATTTTATGGCAAGAGGGTTGATGGGACACTTATACAGGTTTACAACCAGCTTGTCCTCCCAATCTTTAATGATATTGGGTGACCTAGCCGTAGTACCAACAAGTATACTACCATCCTTGACACGAATGGTGGAAGAGGGTAAGGAGGACTGAACTAAGTCAAAGGATGGGGAAGGTGATAATGTCGAGATAGGGATGGGGGAGTCTACATGGAGGGGAAAAATCATGGGGGAGAGATCAAGAGAGGTAGATGGGGAGGAAATATTGCCCCCAACAAATGAGGGAGTTTTTAATATGACGGTGTCAGAGGAGAGGTTAGCGTGTTGTGGGGGATGAGGCACGAGGCTCGAGGAGGGTGTGAGAATTGGCAAAAGAGTAGATGGCATGAAGGGAAAGGAAGAAACATTGCAGACAATATATGGAGGAGTCAAATCATCATGAATGTTATGGATGTTGGAAGAAATGGTAAGGAAAGACTCACCTGCAGCCTTTAGAGCAGCAAGAATGGTAGAAGTGGGAGGACACTATAGAAGGAATCCTGCTATCCTGTGTGACTAAACATGGTGAGGACACCAATCTCGTAACCATTGAGGATGAGGAATTGGAAGCCTGCAGCGTGTGACACGTAGAATGCAAATAGAAACCATTAGAAGAGGATGCTCCTTCAATCTATAACATGCGATGAGGGGAGCTTGGAGAAATGTCTAAAACCTTCTGAGCAACCAGAGCAGTGGGAGAAGGAGGAAAGCAGTCGATCACAGCGACTTGTTTCATAGATTATGGAGAACAAAGAGTTAGCGGAGAACCACATGAGGAAACCATATGAATAACCTCAAAACTTGATGAGCATGAAGCTTGTCAAGAGGAGCTAGGAGAGTTCATAGACAAATCCTTGCTTGGAGAGGAACAAGAAGTCTGTAGCATACAGTTGGGAGATGCCTACGAGGTAGGGAGGCAAGGAGCACCTTGAGAGGCTGAAACAGACGGGTCCTCAATAGTTAGACAACCTGAGTTGGATGGGCATTGGTGCAAGGGGGAGGATAGAGGTAGGTCTATGCGCAAAGATGAGGAGTTATCCTTCTTGACAGAATGACATATGAAACCTTGAGGGGAGGTGGGAAGTGAAATTTGAGTGAGATTGGAGGAAACGAGCGGGAGAATGGAGAAAGCATGAAGATTCTTGTGCAACAATCTTCTAAATTTCTTCTTCTGTCTGTCTTCACATCCAGCTTTTAACCCTAGAGCTCTGGCATGTGATTGTGTGTCGAGCCATGACCAGATATCAAAATGTAACGTAGTTGCTAGTTCTAGGTGTAGGTAAAATAACCTAGTTGAGATCTAGTTGATCAAGGCTCTAGTTCCTTGGATTATTGACCTGAGCAAGGACAGACCAGCCTGTTCAAAAATGTGAGAAGTGTGTTGGTTCCGGAGATGATGTGGTATCTGAACAAATGAGGGGACAACACGATTGTCTTTGAATCTCTTTAAAAAGGCAAGGTCTGCTATTCGCTTTGCAAGCTTGATCCTCAGCTTCTCAAGAAGCTTAGCTTTGAAAACCATTTCCCTCCCATGAAGGGTAGTAATAGTAGGCATGAGTTTTCCATAGTCCATGAATTAATGTAGATAGTGCTTCTGGATTAAACTGTGTATGTTTTTGCTTCAACATTTTAGATCATGCACAATGATCCATCATCAGGAAGAGGAGAAAGTGTGTTTGGATAGCAAGAACTGACCTTATAAAGGGAATGGAGGGGGGGTAAGATAGGACCATAACATGAGGAGAGGGGATGGAAAAATAAAAAACACAACTAATTCATAATTTTGGTATGTGAATCCACATAAGCACAAATATGAACAAATAACAATACTAAGACAAAAATTATAGAGAATATATATGTATGTGAATAGTATAAAATAACAAAAAGTATAAAAAGAAAAGGCAAATATGAATAGTATATGACACTAATACAATACATGTATTAACATAAAAAAACCAAAGAAGAATAGTAAAATATGTATCAAAGTCATATATTCCAAGAAATGAATAATATAAGTTATGAAAATATGATGTATTTAATACAATAATGTGTCAAAGTATAAATACTAAGAATGATATTCTTCATATAAAGCCCAATAGGCAAAACCGTGATGCCATGATCCAATCAAGTACATCCTCAATTAAGAAAGAAGGTGACAAACTGGAACATTGTGGAAACTGATATAGAACAAACCCTAAAGACGAAAATGTTGAAATATGTCTTCCAACCAAATCTGAAAGACAATGATGGTCCTACTGATCAGGAACTATGGAAGTCTCAATCAATGACTCTAGATAAGAAGCCAAAGGGTGTGAAGGTGGATCATCTATCTTAGAAGAAGAATCAAGATCCTTTGAAACAACCTCAACAGAAGTGTGAAAAGTCTCCAAAGTATCACAATCATGGGTTATCTTCTCTGAAGAAGGAAGAGGCACACTATGATCATTTCAAAATGGATGAATATTAGGATCTTGATATAATTCCCAAATGTGAGTCCAAATAGCATGAGGACACTCAAAATCAACAATAGATTCCAAAATGTCATCATCAACATGCATAACAATGACTCTCAAGACAAGATGCCTATTGCTTCTGCAATCAAATTTTTGATGAGGAGTGCCAGGTTCGGGAACAAGATTATACAAATATGTCAACAAATGAATCCCTCTAAGATGAGTAATGATGCCATCTCTCCATTTTTCATAGTTCCCTTTCTCTAAGATGATCAAAGAAGAATGAAATGTAGAACCCATATCTAATTAAAAAAATTCTTAAAATCTCAAAGATAGAACCATCACATGAATGTAGAAACTTTCGAATAAAATGTGCAACTAAAAATAAGTCCCCCCACAAATTGTACCTCTCCAAGTGTCAAGATATCTAAGTTACCAAGTAAGTGCCCAAAAAACACAAAACTCAATAGATAGTACCTAGTGTTGAACTAGAAAAAGTGCATGGACTGGATGAAAGAGCTCCTCAGTACCTTTTTGATGCCACAAGAATGACAGTAATTAGAGATTGAGGTACCAAGTTACGAACGTAGGAGTCCAAAAAAGAAGGTTGACTTCAAGCTACAATAGATTCTTATAGACAAAAAAATCATGTGGATTGACCTACACCACTACGAGGTTGGTAGAATCACCTTTCCAATGATATATGGAACTCAAAATTCTGACTCCGAATGCCCAAGATATCCTCCATGGAAAAAATCATTTATATGGAGCCCACTAAATAATAGAGGGGGCCAGATTGAGCCCTAGGGTGGATTGACCCTTGATCATGCACGTGAGTACTTGCTAATAATGGGAAAAAAATAGACTATAAGGCTAAAAATGGAGCACTGTGATTGGGTACAAAATAAAGGAAGCACCATGATTGAGTACAAAATAGGGGGCCCACCAAATGGGCTATAGTTGATATGTTGGTGGGATACCCGCGGTAATCGATATGTCAACATGGACAAATCATCAATCTACAAAAAAGAGATTAGATAGAGTTGATAGATATTAAGCACCAGTCACAAGTTACCTCACCACAAAGCCAAATCACATTGACAAGGCACCACTTCCAAAGTTTCAGCACGTTAGTTATAAAGTCTTTAGAACCTTGTGAGACTTGCTCACAACCAAATCGAGAGGTTTTGGCTATTTCAATAGCCAAATTTCCTTAGCACATTGAAAATGGGACTAAAGTCCCTTATAAACTTTAAAGCAACGCCCAAACAACTCCTGACAGTCCCATCATCATGCTGCACATGGATCTTCAAATTTAAAACCCTAAAAGCAAATATTTATTGCAAACTTTAAAGTCTGATGCAAATATAACTAAGGAATTTGATGCTATTAAAAACCACAATAGGAGTAGCTATGGTGACACTAGGGATATACGCATGACATACTTGCCAATGGCTTTTCCATCTTGACCAAAGTCAAACCTTTGCAATGGGCATACTGTGGCTGGTAGCCAATAATTTCTTTTCTGCAGAATGGTTAATGATGCAATAGTTTTGCTATAGGATATAGGATCTTTTGGTTTGTAGAGGACTGATGCATGAGGAGAGAAGTCTCACAAATTTGAAATGATGACAACACAGTTGGCAAAGAAAAATTAGAAACCATACATATTTATGTCTTCGGAAATAAAAAACTCCAAGCTATAACACGTTTGAGAATAGATAAAGTTAGCACAAAAAAGAATGTATCTTCCCCTACGACTGCAGATGGGCACCAGTTCTGTTGAAACAAGATACTTCACTGCCAAAGGCAAATCAGCCTCCAAGTTCCACTCAGCTCCAAATCTATGATGATGGACAGAAAAATGAAAATTTTGATAAAATTTTAAACGCTAAAAAAATAATAATCCACCATACTACAAAAATGCAGAAATAATGCTCAGGTTGATGCCTCTATAATCTCTTCTTCTAGCAACTTAATTCTCTGCTACGGGCATAAAGCTCCTTGATTCCAGCTCTGATATCATGTAGGGAGAAACACAGGAAGCCATTATGAAGCTGTAGTCTTCAAGGATCAAACCAGGAAACAAACCACCATAGGAGAATGCTTGAGCATGAGTTTGCATAAGGAGAGAGAAAAAGATTGATGGAGAATAAATTGATATATTACAATGAATTGCTCATATTTTACAAATGTGATATATGGCTTATATAGCCTTACATTCCTATGAATTAACCACCCTAATTGGTTACAGGAATAGCTTCCCAACTATAACTATTTAATAATTATTTGCCTAAGTAAAACTTAAGTAGGGTAAAATCTATTTACCCTAACACTTTGTATGATATTTCTAGGTGAATTAGGGAATTTTTAGCTTTTAGAAGTAAGGGAAATAAAAGCAATTAAGTTGAAAAGAAAAAAATAAATCTACCTGGAACATGTCAAGAAAAAAGTCACATATTGCATGATGCATATGTCATGCTAGCTAAAGGTTTAGATTTATTTAATCTATTGAAATAAAGCTTGCCCATTTTATTTTATTTTTTTGTGAAACTAATGCAATCTTTGTTACATTGCATGGGAAATTACAATGCTTTTAGAAGAGATATATTGCTACTATAATTGCACTTTCAAGTTATATGAAAAGAATTTATCAAGCCATCTTTGATTTAATCTAGGTTAATTGTGTTTAATTCCAAGTCCATTTATTTATTAGCCTAGATTATTTATCTAAAGTATTTAAAATATATATTTAAATTTCTTCATGTAACTTTATATTCAACAATAAAATAGAGAACATATGATAAAGGTATCCTTTATCAAATGTAGTATTATGTGCACATGCCTAACATATGCTTTAAGGATAAAAGGTTGACTTTAGTTTAATTCCTTTTAAGGCTATCCTATATATTAGGACCTTAATCATCTGATAGGAAAATTAAAAAGGTAGTCTAGATTACTACAATGTGTATCAAAATTTTGAAATTTGAAATTTATATTTAATATTAATGTCCACTTGTAGTAGGTTAATGGAGGCTGCAAGAAAAATGTATTTTAACAAAAAAATTGAAAGAAAATTCATAATTCAAGTTATGAGCTTTTAAGAATGCAAAATTATGTTGGGTTGTGTCTAGATATATGTTCATACAACTGTACACATCTTTGATCCTCATAATGAATCTTAAGATCATAGTGAGAGTCATGAATTTCTCTAAAGAAGTAGTAAAACCTGTCACATATCTCATAATACATTGGACAAGGCAAGAGTTATCACATGGGTGGACATTACAAAAAAATGAGAAAATGTCCATATTCAAGGATTGATGGAAATGGATTGGGAGGAATGAAGGATGGACAAGAAGTGATGGTATGCAAATTAGATGCTAAAATGGAATGAAAATAAAACTAGTATAACAAGAAACAAAAGCTCAATAGTGCAAAAACACAAAAAATAAATACTTCAATTAATTGATTCAACTATATGGACTAAATACATAGGGCTCCAAAAACTCTTTCAAGAGCTCAAATAAAAGATAACTCACTCTAAAAATGCTCTAGTCCCTAACATCCTAGGCTTAAACTTCTTTAGAAGCTATTACTCAACATTTTCTCTCAATGTGAAAGTTTATTGTTTAAGTTATATAAAAAATGAGATTGGGAGGCTTTTTGATGACTTTTTGGAGGGGATTTGGGATAGAAACATAGTTCTTGACCTATTTGTCCTCATCATATGAGGTTGTTGTGAAAAAAATAAGGCTGATTGGAGTATATGGATGACATCTCTCACCTACATCCAAGGGTGAGGAGAAGTATTGAAGCTCAAATTCCTAGGACAAATGAAGGAGAAAGTTTCCCACCTAAGGGTGGTGATTCCGAATCATGAAAATATTTGGAAAGTGAGATTTTAGGAGCTACAAGGTGTTCATTACACTACATTTAAGACATGTGATCTCATTAAATAATTTTATTAAAAGGATAAAAAGGTGACATGGAAAGAGGGGTGATGAGTCATGAAAAGGGAAAGAGAAAAATACCTAAGATGAGGAGACAAAAGAAAATAAAAAATTATAAATCAAAAGGATGAACACATAGAAGAGAACAAGGTGACATAGGTAAGCTAGGATAAGGCTAAGGGAAGCAAAAAAATGGTTGAAAAGGGGGTTAAAACATACATGTGATCTAATATTCATAAACTTGAGTTTAAAATGCGATGAAAGAAATTACAAAGGATGGGATTTTTTATCTTACATGTTCACATTTTTGAGTGCTTGATTAATTAGAAATTTACATGGAGTAAAATGGTCTTTTCAATGGTCTTTAGAGATATATAATGAACCTATAATCTCCCTAGTACTTTGCTTCTACAATTAAAAGAACTCTAAATGTGTACCTTCTATTCAAATGATTGAATTCACAACATGAAAGTCACTTCTTTAAGCCAACCACTCCTTTAAATGACTCGATGTTGGTCTTTTTATACCCTTTCTGTCCATGTAGCCAGAGGGAAGATGGATGAATGCCCTGGAAGGGCAATGATTGTCAACTGGGCACTAATAATTTCAAAAAGATATCGAGTCTCACCAATAACCTTCTACCCTAATGATTTACAGTATGTTGAATCAACCAAAGTTCAAGACCTACAACAAGCATGTGTATGGATAATCAAGTCCGTACAACTTCATGTTGAGTTTTTGAATCACCACCAAGATGCTCTAGTAGACCCAATTTAAATCCAATCACATGAACTTGTCCACCATTTTTTTGCTTTCATAGAATTATTTCAAAAGCAATATTAATCACTAAACAAAATGATTTTTTAAATTTTAAAAAATGATTAATCATTTAAATTTACATTATGTGTTTTTAAATTTATCTTGGCATGCAACGAATTTGATGGTAAACAACACATTCATTCAAACAAGTACATAGAACACATGTATCTAGATAGATATGATACAAATTATTTACCATGTGGTCCTTTAAGTTATTACACTTCCTTTTCATGTTATCACTTGTTTCAAACATGTATTTTAATTTTTTCAAGTGAACTTGAACATGTGAGCTTGGAAGTTCAATTTAAAAATTAATTTAGATACATACTAGATGTACACATACATTGGAATAAGTAATTTATTTTTGTGCACAATCAAGTCAGGATATCATGGCACATGCACCACCACCTCTTGGACCTTCTATATTTACTCATACAGTTACTGAGATCTAAAGATTGAGAGGTGTTCTTTCTGACCCCAACACAACAAGGGTTTATAGGGACACCTGTCAATCAATTTTATCTATCTTGCAATGCATTAGGCAAAGTCTAGTAGATACCCATGCTTATTCAGGTGATACTCTTACTTCTATTCTTGACCAGATGTGGCAAGAGATGACTAGTGATGTTTCACTTGCTTCTATTCAACTTAGTGTCTTGAAAGAGACCATCAAATCCCAATGTTTTCCATATAATGTTGGTAGGTCTAATGTGAAGGGCTACCAAGTGACTAGGTGTGTAGACCCTCTTATGGCCCCATTGATATATTCATGTTTTCTTGCTGCTCATGGGCGTTATCCCAATAATGACCAAATTCCTTTATATTTTCCACTCCAGTTGTACAAAGAGGTTTGTATGGGCCTCAAGGTCAACTACTTGGATTTGCCAGCATATTTTGGTCAAGGGTAGGGAATGGTTGCTAATAGAGATGCCTATTGTTGAGAAAATTGATAGGCTCTAGCTTCTAGGGCCTTGGTTGGAGAGAGGATGCCTGCTATCTCCCCAACCCTAGCCTCTATTGCTGATCAGGTTGTCATTGCTTCCAAAAGGGAAGTAATCAATAGTGTTAGTGATATTGCAGCTACCACATCTAGGATATCTTCTAATTGTGTGGAAAGATATCTGATGAGTCATCCTAGATGATCCAAGCCATCAGGTCATGCTACTCATCCTTATGGTATCACAAGTGTCCCTTCACCCGTATACATAGATGGTCTTACAGGAGACCATATGCTTTGGACTACAGTGAGTTGTTTGTTTGAGGACTTATTAGAGTCATATGCTTTCATTGCATTAGAGCTTGATATCCCTTTACATGATGTTAGAGGACATGTGAGTAAACCTTGTCATTCACACCTTGGGTCATGATTTAGTTATGCTGCAAGAAATTCTCATCACCCTGGCAGTACCCCACATCTTGATCCACCCACAGATCATTCAGCTACTATAGAGGTAGATACACCTACCCCTCCTTCCAGTGTTGAGCATAAGACATCCTAGCCCTCCCTGTATTTACTTGAGGAGCTGCAGTTACATATGGGATCGTCAGATTATATAGATATACTTCTACATTCAGTCTCTTCGATGCCAACTCGCCTGCATAGTCCAATTCACTCATCATTACTAGATCTAGCAAGGAGGCATTGGATATGATCATTGCAACAGATCCTACACCACTTGATACATAGGCATGTACATGTGTATGTGCACACATGCATGATTTTAAACAACTTAAATTAAATTAAGTTAAATTACTTTGCTAGATAGACTCCTAATGTATATATATATATATATATATATATATATATATATTGTAGGGGTTAGCTCATGTTATACCTAGTCTAGGGACAAACTGTGTACACAAGTGTGATTCAGCTGATGCTAGTAATGTTAGTGGATAGGTGAGTTTTCAATTTTTAAATGATGAACTTACATGTTTGCATATAATTTGTACATGCATGTACATATATATTTAACATTATTCTAATTCAACATAATGTACACTTTTATGTACATGTGTTTTACTATCTCCAAGCCTCGACACATCCATTAGAGCAGGATGCTAACTTAGAGGGTCACTCGACTCACAGTTGACATGATGACCAGGCTACCAATGCTAGCTAGACATATTTCTTTAGATATTTCTCTAGATATTTGTTTTTAAACATTTCTGTCTACATGTTTGTGGACATTTCTACATGTTTGAGGACATTTCTATCTACATATTTTCAGACATTTCTCTAGATCTACATGTTTTCATCTACATTTCTATCTACATGTTTGTGGACATTTCTATCTACATTTTCACATGTTTGATGATAAATATATTTATGGACATGTTTGTAGATATTTACATGTTTGATGATACTTTTATGGACATGATTTATGTCATATGATGATACATAATCTATGGAATTAATTACATGTTTGATTCAATACATTTATGGACATAATTTATATGTTTGATGATATATATATTTATGGACAGATTTATGTTTGATGATACATGTATAAATACACACACACAAACACAATATATATAATAGATTGGAATACATGTAATCACATTGGATAGAAGAATTTAATTAACTCATTGAATAATTTATTGTTTAGTGTCCATCAAGAATAAGCATGCATGATTTTTTAAAATGTGTTAAACTTGCCCCTTGATAAAAAACACACTACATATAAGTAGGTATGTTGTTACCTTTTAGACTAGAGTATGCGGTCAATACACTTTTTGACCATGTGTGTGTGTGTGTGTGATATTTTATTTGAATTTAATTGTCACTTTAAGTTTAAGTCGTCAATTTTTTTTATCATACTATATCACAATATTAATATTCAAGTTGTAAAATAGAAGAACATATTTACCTCAAGGTTTCTTCACATAACCTCTTTGCTAAATATGTTTAATATACTTGTAAGATTTGTATATATAGATATGCTACTCTTGTTGGGGAGAGCTTCCTACATGTCCTACTATGTTCCATTCTAATCCTTAAAAAAATTATCTTATGATGTGCTATAAAATATTTAAACTTTAATTTGTTATGGTGGAAATAACATATCTTGCACTTTTCTCCTTTATTGAAATTAAAATGGAATGTGGAGTATGTGATTTCCATTATTACAATAACATGAAGGTTAAGTATAACATGCTAATTTATCCTAATCAATGCTTCTTAGGCTCAAAGTAGAGATCATAGATGTGATAATAGCATCTTCATGAAACATAAAAAGAACATAAAGGATTCTCAAAATGTGTGGTCATAAGGCTACTATATGTTAAATGTTTCTATTTGGTAAAGATATTAAGATTAAATCTATAATAAATAACATATGTAGAAGAATGTGGTCTTAATAACTTGTTACACTTTATTAAAAGCACAAATAGAGAACACCTAGAGAAGCTACAAAACTAACAAATCTTAGAAGAAAATATTTTTGGTGCAACATGATTATTCAAGTCTAGGGATGCTCCCACATCATTTTAACTTTGTTTCCCATTGGATATGCACCAATGTTCAATGATGAACAATCAAATACTTTTAACAAATCATATTCGTATGTCTTCAAGTAGTAGTGTAGTATAGTCTTAATCTTTGTCAATCTACATAGTTTAGTTTCATAAACATTGTATTTATCAAATATTTTGTGTACCCATGTATCTAAAACATATTCATAGGACTATGAATATTCAATAATTTCAATTATATGTAACCTACAAAATAACTTATTATAAATATCTTGAGAGCTTGTGATTGTTACAATTATATGTTCTTATTTCCCTTTAATTGTCATGTCAATGGCCTTTATGACCACCCTCATTGGCCTTGTAGATCCATAAGTACAAGTAGCTACTAACTTCTATTAATTGGCTGATTACTACATGTAGCCTAATGTTGAGTCTATCCCCTTGTGTCTAGATCAACATACAACCCTGAGTCTAGGTCTTATGTACATTGTCTATGGTTGTAATTTATATAGTTTCAAATTTAGGGCCAACCTAACCCTCCCAACTAACCATTATGCATCAACTTGAAATGCATGAAATGTTTCTTTTTGACCTCAAACTTAATTATATTGAAGGACTTTAACTCTAGTTCATTTGAACACATTTAGCACCTAACACTTAGAGAGCATGTTCAACGAGCATATAACATTAAATCAAATCATTCAAAAATTATCATATCACATGCTTAAATAAGAATCTAGGGAATTCTCTACATGACTTCCTATTGTCTTTCATCTTTGTAATTTCTTTGTTATGAACCACATGTTGAAATTATAATTTGTTCAACGAAAGAACAATTAATTTAAGGCTAAATATATAAGACTATACATAGAGAGAGATCATTTGTTAAGTACCACATGTTGAAATTAAAATTTGTTCAATGAAAGAACTATTAATTTAACTTGCATAAATTTTAAAACAATTAATACATGAACATAGATCTAGATAGTGAATTTAGGTCTTCAAAATAAAAATTGTAAGTTCTTCATCCATATTTTTCATTCCACATCAAGTGGTTCATCTCGCTCTTCAATCACATCTAATATTCTCTAATGATCATCACTATCTAGTATGCACTTATGACGTCCACGTGCATGTGGAAGTAAATGAAGAGATAGGTTGATAGCAATTACTAGGTGGCTATACTGATATACCTTGTTCTCAGGTTGATAATCAATAAAGTGAATTACATGTTAAATAATCTTGATTTGTTTGAGATATGTCCCTTACACTAGAACTGAACCTGTGGGAAACAACATTCCATGGTAAGACATAACATTTTCAAGGTAAATGTAACCTACATAGTTCATGTATAGCATTTTCATTGATCTCGATAAGACATAACATAAATTATAAAATTTAATATAAATTGGATGTTTAAATCACTCAAGGTACTTGACATGTACAGATGTAATAAATGATAAATTATTAAAAATTATATTAAATAAAATGAAACTTGTGGGAAACAACATTCCATCACTTGTTTATGGCTTTATTATCTTTTGCCTCTCTTCTGTGCAACACAATAAATAATAACTAACGTCTTCTATATTTCTAGCCTCTGTTATGATTGCAAAAACATTTCTTGCACCAAATTTGCATGGAAAATTTCTGATTTAAAAAATTTAGAGATACCTTATATAATTTATATATATGTACACATACACTTTTTAATCAATCTTGAAATATGATTTTAATCAATTGAAATCAAATGAATGTCTTCAAATCTTTCATCGTCATCTTCATTGTGTGTGTTGGTTGTTGATTTTTCTGGTAGCTAGGTCAGATCCCTATCAAAGGCCGACCTAATCATAAAATGCTGAATGGCCTATGGGCCTTAGCATTTTAAAAATCTCAGATAACATGAAATAGGTCAGGACCTATTACTTGTAACATGCATTTGATTTTGGTTTGAAGGCTAACTAGGATTATTAGGTGTAAGGTCTCCTATAAATGTAATGAGCCTTGCCAGACAAAAAAGATAGATCATCTCTGCTATGTGCGAACTATCATTCTACAATCTGCCTACGTTATTCTCCAGTATCCATCAGCAAATCTATTTTGTTTGTCAATTTGACCTAGCTCAAGAAGTATCAGTATAACTAGGAGGCATCGGCTAAAGTTTGCAACTCTATGCCAAAGGAAAAGGTCTTGGTGATACATTAGACTTCATATCTATGTATCAGATGAACCTTAGTCTGTTCGGCTGATAGCCTAAGTCTTACTGACGTCTTAAGCTTCCTCGGCATAACAATAGTGCATCGATCAAAGATTATAAAGTTGCTCTGATATTGAAGGTCTCACTGTAGTTGCAAGGGTCATCGACATAGCAATAGCATATCCATCAAAGATCCTAAAGTAGCACTGATAAATCAAGTCTCACTGATCTCATAATGCCATCAGAATAATAAAGGACATCGGTTAGGCCTTGTAAAGTTGCTCTAATAACAAAAGTCCTGCCGAAGTCAAGTTGTCATTGGTGTATCTGCTCAGTCTCCCTAAGACTTCGCTGATATCATTTGTCCTAGTGATAATCATTGATTTTTGTCAGACAAGGAATGAGCCATGTTGATGCTCTCTCTATAATTTACTTCTGCATTTAATATAAATTTGAGATTTTGTCACTGGGTTTTTCACCTTCAAGAGGGAGGTTTTCCCAAGGTAACTCTATGTTATGTGTGAAATTATATCTGTTTCTTTCTTACTGCATTTTGATTTCTAAAATTAACATGGTATCAGAGCCAAGTTTGAATTTGTATAATCAGATTTGCAGTAACCAATTATCTATTTCTGCTCTTATCACTTCTTCAAGATGGTTCTTAGTCTCAGGGTGGAAGATAGATTGGATGGGGCTTCCAATTTCACATCATGGAGAGTCTGCATCATGCTTGTGTTGAATTAAAATGACCTTGCAGACTTTGTGACCAAAGAATCTTTCGAGCCTGAGGAAGAAGAAGAAAAGACCCAATGGAGGAAGAAAGATCTTCAAGCTCAAAAGATCTTAATTGATTTAGTAAAGGACCACATTATTCTCATCATCTCCAAGTTGAAGATCTAGCAAGCAAAATTTTTAGAACCTTGGAGGAGATGTATGAAATCAACAACACTACTTATGTTCTATCTTTGAAGCAGCAACTTCATCACATCAAGATGGCTAAAAGTGAATCTATCATGGCTTACTTCATGAGGATTTCTTATTTGAGGGATCAGCTCTGATCTATTGGAAAGATTGTTGATGAAAATGATTTAACCACGCTAGCCCTCAATAGTCTTCCACCATCTTGGGAATTCTACATTCAAGGAATTAGTGCAAGAGCTGATCTTCCCAAGCTTGATAGATTAAGGGCTGACTGTGTTCAAGAAGTGTCTCAACTGGATGCTAGAGGAGTTATCAAAAACACTCATGAAGATAATCATGTCCTTACTGCCCAGTCTTTCAAGAAGAAAGAAGCCTATTGGAGGAAGAACAATTTCAAGAGTAATAGAGATCAAAGGTCTAACCCACCTCATGATTCAAAGAAAAAGAAAAAGGACCTATCTCACATCAAGTGCTTCAAGTGTGACAAATCTGGTCACTATGCCAGGGACTATGTATCCTAGCCTAAGCAACAAGTAGCAAACTTAAATGAAGTCTCAAATCAGTCTAATACTAAAGACTTCCTTTTCATTTTTGCTCTGTCAAGCAATGTACCCTCAGACAGTGATACTTGGTTGATTGATAGTTGTACATCTAGACACATCACTGGCTATTGAGAGCACCTCTCAAATTTAGTGGAGAAAGATTCTAATCTTCATGTGGTCATTGGTGATGATGCTCTCTATTCTGTGAGAGGCTTTGGCACTACCTCCTTTAATTTAGATTCTGGAATTTCTCTTCACCTCAGTGATATTTTGTTTGTGCCAGGAATAAAAAAAAACCTCATCTCCATATTAGCACTAGAAGATAAAGGTTATTAGATTGCATTTTATGAAGGAAGAGTGCTTGCATGGCCTAAGAAGTCCAGCATCAAATCTGCTTGTGTCATTGGGAACAGGTATGAGAGCCTATATAAGCTTTCAGCACATCCAATTCAAGCTCTCATTCATGAAGCACCTGAATCAAGCAAACTATGGCATAGAAGACTTGGACACCTTCATTTCCAAGCTCTCCCTACACTTGAAAAGATAGTTAAAGGTATACCTAAACTTAGTCATAATAATGATGATTCATGCAAAGGTTGTGCTATGGGTAAAAACACTAAGAGTCCATTTCATCAAAGTGAAAGTAGGTCTAAAGAGAAATTAGCTCTTGTACATTCTGATTTATGTGGACCTATGTCTGTTGCCTCTCCAAGTGGATTCTTTTATTATGTAATCTTCATAGATGACCACTCTAGGAAAACTTAGATTTACTTTCTCAAATCAAAAGAATCTAATGAAGTTCTAAGTAGATTCAAGGAATTTAAAGCTTTAGCTAGAAATCTATTTGGGAAAAGAATTAAAGTTTTAAGGTCTAACAATGGGGGTGAATACACCTCAGGTAGTTTTCATGACTTTTGTGTTGAGGCAGGGATCAAGAGGGAGTTTTGTGTTCCCTACAACCCTCAGCAAAATGGGGTTGCAAAAAGAAAGAACAGTTCCATAGTTGAGGTAGCAAAAGCTATGATCCATGATCAGGATCTGTAGACCTTCCTATGGGCTGAAGCATCTAGGACCTCTGTCTACATTCAAAATAGATGCCCTCACCATGTATTGAAAGATATGACTCTAGAAGAAGAATTTTCAGGGATCAAACCTAACATCAGTCACTTGAGGATCTTTGAGAGTCTAGTATACTTGAGGATCTTTGAGAGTCCAGTATATGTCCATGTACCCAAAGAGAAGAGAACCAAGTTGGAACCTTCTAGCAAAAGAGGCATTCTTCTGGGTTACACTAAAACATCCAAAGCATTCAGAATTTACTTTCCAGGTCAGAAGTTTATTGAGGTTAGTAGAGATGTCACTTTTGAGGAAAATATTGCACTCAAAAGATCTAAAGGCAAGTATAGAGATCGACAATGAAGTTCATGATAACCCTCAAGACATGGATATTGAGCATGATACTGAGGTTCAAAAAGAGTATAAAGAATCTAAAAATCATAATGATCCAAGTGAACCTTTGGATCCTACCAATGGGCCTAGGGACATCACCGTGAGTAAGAAGAGACCTCTCTAGATTCAAGAGGCAGAAAAGTTTGCAGCTCCAAGTGGCACATTCAAAAAAAGTAGAAGACCTCAGAAATTCTTTGACTATGTTACATTGATGTACAACCTCATTGAGACTGAACCTTCCAGCGTTAAAGAGGCCATGAAACAACAAGTATGGAAGAATTCCATGGATGAAGAATATTATTCTATCATGGAGAATGATGTTTGGGATATTGTGCCTAGACCCAAAGGTAAGTCTGTCGTATCTTCCAAATGGTTGTTTAAAATTAAACATGCTGCTGATGAAAGTATTGAGAAATACAAAGCTAGATTTGTGGGTCATGGCTTCTGTCAGAAAGAAGGCATAGATTATGAGGAAACCTTTGCCCTTGTTGCTTGATATACCTCTATCAAGACTATCATTGCTATTGTTGCAGTTAAGGGATGGAAGTTGCATCAGATGGATGTAAAGATAACCTTCCTAAATGGTGTTATTGAAGAAGAGGTATACATTGAGCAATGTGAAGGCTTTGTGGTCCATGAGAAAGAATCTCATGTATGCAGATTGAAGAAAGCACTATACGGTCTTAAGCATGCTCCTCGTGCCTAGTATGAAAGAATTGACAAGTATTTGGTAAGCTTAGGTTTCTATAAGAATGATGTTGATCCTAATCTTTACTTCAAGGTATTCAATGGTAAGATGATGATCTTGGTTTTATATGTTGATGATTTATTTCTAATTGGAGATGATCGTCTCATTCTTAGATGTAAGGAAGAATTGACTTTAGAATTCGAAATGAAAGATCTAGGTCTCATGGATTTCTTTCTAGGGATAGAAGTATGGTAAAGACCTACTGAAATTATTCTAAGTCAAGGAAAATATACTATTGATATTTTGAAGAGATTTGGAATGTTAGATTGTAAACCTATGACTACTCGTATGGAAACTAACTTAAATAAGTTGAGTGAATCTTCAGCTAGGTCTAATCTTGTGGATCCTACTGAATATAGGCAGCTGATTGGATCATTCATGTATCTAGTTAACACTAGACTTGACATTTGCTATGTAGTGAGTGCCCTCAGCCAGTTGATGTGTGAACCAAGGAAAATTCATCTTGTTGCAGCTAAGCATATCTTGAGATATTTGTGTAATACAGTTCGATATGGATTGAAGTACTCTTCCAATGCAATCATTACCTTGGAAGGCTATTCTAATTCTGATTGGGCAGGAAGTGTCACTGATAGAAAGAACACTTTTGGAGTTTGCTTTAGCTTGGGATCTGCTATGATCTCCTAGTGCAGCAGGAAATAGTCTTCAGTAGCATTAAGTACTACTGAAGAAAAATATATTGTAGCTTGTGTAGCATCTCGAGAAGTGGTGTGGTTTCAAAAACTCCTTGTAGGATTGTTTGGACAACCTTGGGAGCCTACCGTTACTCATTGTGATAATCAGAGCTGTGTGAAGCTCTTTGTCAATCCTATGTTTCATGATAGATCTAAGCATGTGGAAATTCAGTATCACTATATCTGGGATATGGTGCAGAGGAATGCTATTTAGCTAAATTACATCAGCATTGATGAGCAAACATCAGATATTCTCACCAAGCCTCTTGCTTGAGTAAAGCTTGAATACTTTCGAGACAAACTTGGAGTAGTAGAGAGTGAAGCCCTAGTTGAGAGGGAGCCTCAGCATCAGTGATCCATTACACTATTTTCTTCCACCCTCTGTAAGTAGGCATGGTGGATTCACCCTCTACGAGTAGGCATGGTGATAGTGCAATCTTCTCTGGGAGAAGTTAGAAGTGGAAGCCTTCTCCCACCCTCTGCAAGTAGGCATGGTGGATATCATGATTCCATGATGTATGTGCCCATCCTCTAGGAGTAGCCATGGTGGTAGTCATTATGTGACTATGTCTTTATGAAGGAATCCTCCCTAGCTAAGAGGGAGTGTTGATTTTTCTAGTAGCTAGGTCGGATCCCTGTCGAAGGCTAACCTAATCATAAAATGTTGAATGGCCTATGGGCCTTAGCATTTTAAGAATCTCAGATAACATGAAATAGGTCAGAACCTATTACCTATAATGTGCATTTGATTTTGGTGCCAAGGCCGACCAAGATTATTACATGTAAGGTCTCCTATAAATGTAATGAGTCTTGCCAAACAAAAATGATAGATCATCTCTTCTATGTGTGAACTATCAAATTACAATCTACCTGCGTTATTCTCTAGTATCCATCAGCAAATCTATTTTGTTTGTCGATTTGACCTAGGTCAAGAAGTATTGGTATAACTAGGAGGCATTGGCTAAAGTTTGCAACTCTATGCCGAAGGAAAAGGTCTTGGCGATACATTAGACTTCATATCCATGTATCAAACGACCCTTACTCCATTTAGCCGATAGCCTAAGTCTTACCGACGCCTTAAAGCTTCCTCGGCATAACAATAGTGCATCGATCAAAGATTATAAAGCTACTCCAATATTGAAGGTCTCACCGTAGCTGCAAGGGTCATCGGCATAGCAATAGCGTATCGATCAAAGATCCTAAAGCAGCGCTAATAAATCAAGTTTCACCAATCTCATAATTCCATCAGAATAATAAAGGACATCAGTCAGGCCTTGTAAAGTTGCTTCGATAACCAAATTCCCACCGAAGTTGAGTTGTCATTGGTGTATCGGCTAAGTCTCCCTAAGACTTCACCGATATCATTTGTCCTAGCGATAATCATTGATTTTTGTCAGACAAGGAATGAGCCATGTTGATGCTCTCTCTGTAATTTACTTCTGCATTTAATATAAATCTGAGATTCTGTTGTTGGGTTTTTCACCTCCAAGTGGGAGTTTTTTCCAAGGTAACTCTATGTTATGTGTGAAATTATATCTGTTTCTTTCTTACTGCATTTTGATTTCTAAATTAACATTGGTAACAACTAGTGGCACATTTTTCCATTCACTGACATATCCATGTTGTTGGTTCTTACAATTCTCACAATCTCCCAACATGCACTAATAAAAAAAATAGGAGTAATCCCTAGTGCGCAATGTCCATGTCTGGCTATGTGTACTCATGAAACAATGCAAAGATCTTGTTTTCTCTACCCTCTTGCATCCATGCATTAATCTTCTATCCACACCTACAAAATTATTATATTGTACATTATGAATATAATATAAATAATTAAATTCAAACTAAAACAAACAAACTCATGTACACATATCATATATAAATATATATTTAAAGTATTAAATTTTCAAACAATACATACCTGATATCTCCCAAAACACTCAATGTGGAATGTATCAGTTTGTTCTTGAAGATGTGCTGACTTCATTTGATGCAATTGGTGTCTTACACCATTCAACAACATCATGTGCATCATTTATACAATCTCCCTCAATCAATTTGATGTTTTCTTAGAGTACGTTTGATGCAAGCTCCTATGCCATCATGTTCACCCTTTCCATGTCCACTCTCAAATAAACTCCAAACATGTGGTATATTGTCATTTCTATGATATCTACATAGTGCATAAAGTGGCCTTGATGATTTGAGTTATGACGCACATCCATCTAACCATACAAAATGCTTTTCAATTTTTACACGCCTACTTGCCAAATATTCAAAAAAACTTCTTAAAGAAATGTTCTAGAAAATGTGTATCATGTTGTTTATCATTACTAATATAAAAATGATATTCTATCTTAATTACTCATGCTTCAAATGTATTGTCAACACCATTCAAATCCAATTGTGCATGTCGATAACACACATGCACCATAATAGTGATCTACTCTGAAAAGTAATATCATGATTGAATCTCTTTTTGATGTACAAAAGAGTTATTTTCTGCAAAGTCGACTGCTAATAAAACGGTTCTAAGTGGGAAAGTATCTCTTAATGTTCGAAACTGTTGTGTTTTCCACTTAGTAAAAAAAGCATGATGTATGTATGGTTGTATCAATTTACAAAATATTTCCATAAATGTTCCAATAGGTATCTCCTCTTCTACATAATCTAACCTTGAGGATTCTTTTCCATTTTTTGTTAGAAACTTTATGTACTTGTAACTCATGTAATTTACCAACTTTGTTGGGTCAACATCTTTGTTTCTCAAAGGCATTTTAGCCAAATTTCCACATGTTTCACAAAGACCTTTTATGCAATTTATTTGACCAGTTATATTATCATCATATGATTTATCACATAAGATGGAATCTATGAATTGACATGCCCATTTAGGAGGTGCATTTACAAAACCATCACTGTCTTCTCTAATCTTTAGAAACACCTAATAATAGAGATCAAATTCAATATGATAATGACAATAAGTTTCAAAAACCTTGTTTGTCTTCACATAATATGGCCTTAACCTATCAATCATTGTTTACCCAATCTTTATATGAGGATTTGAATTACAAAACATCACATACATCTCATGTTGTATTATGTCTAACCAATGTTTTGTATGTAGCTCATGACTATCGGGACCAATTTTGTGTTTGATAAAATCTCTACTATTTGATGAAGCCCAATTATTATCATTCCAAATGGTTTAGATCAAGTTCCTAAAAACATCTTGAATCCTGTCAGATCAAGGAGCTCTACACATAATTGCCCAATTTCTTCTAAGGTACTATCATCTAATAATTTTCTACTTTTCACATATTGTATTAGTGTCTTTCTACTAAAACCAATCTCAGTTGAAATTGAAGACAATTGTCTTTTTTAGAAAAAAATTCACTTAAAATAAATCTCAACATCATTCTTCTTGAAATGATTTATCTGCATATTGAGATTGTTTCCCAATGGAAGCCAAACTAGCTTTAATATTTTCAACAATATCTTTTTCTAGGTGTGAACCTTTCCCCTTTGTTGATTATGATTCTACACCCAACAATTGTAATGGCTCATTTAGCTCATTACTAAGAAGTACAATTGATAACAATTGGGTTCACTCAAGTGTATCAAGATTATTGAAATGAGTAATTATTTCCTTTGCAGTTTTATTCATTGACCTCCTATTAGTACGTCTAGGTTTTCCAATTTAATGTTTCAATTTCTCCATATCCATTTCAAGTAAATGATCTAAATTTCTATAAGAATTTTTTCTCTTCACCTCTTTAGCTAGATTCATATGCTCATCCATGGTCAAAGGATGCGATCTTGACCCCTCTCCAACATCCATTGTTTGCACTTTGGCCTCCTCTGGACTAACATCAACTATGTGTTCTTCAACCTCGTTTGCTCTAGTATCTAAATTTGGGTCAACTTAAGTTTTTGTATGTTGAGCTCCGGTACACACAAAATTCATATATACAAAGGAAAAAATTAGAATATTTAATTTAGATAACAAGCTCTCAAAATGTATCACACATCAAGGAAATGCATATTAAAGAAAAATTATAATTTAGTTCTAAGTCTTGATATATTTTAAAGAGCCTCCATATCGAGTTACTATAAAAATTAATATATGTACATGTAATAACTAATATTTATGACCACACGTGATATATATCCTCATGCACAAGTGACAAATATGAGTACAAGATACATAGGTAGTTATACCATTTAGGATAAGTGTGTAAGCCTGCACAAATATTCAAGTAAGATGTACAATTTGATATATATGAAATCTCCTATAAGGGTGATTACCCTCCATATGGACCATACATATGGTAAGATAGCTCTTAGAGCCTTGATTAATTTAACAAAGCACACAATCCTTTGTTGGAATATATAATCAAAATGAAATAAGAATACTTGTAAAGGAAAGATAGGGCTTATATAAGTAGCAACAAAATTTAGAAAAATAGGCCTAAGATTAAAGTGAAGAGAAACCCCACCATGGATTCAAGGCAGTGAAGTTCACTAAGCTCAGTTTGAATTCAAGGAAAATAAAATGAGATAAAAGAAATAGATCTCTCCAAATTAGTGCAACAAGTACTATCATCTCCATTCAAGATGAGAACAAGAAGAAAATTTTCCTATACAATTTTTCTATAGAACTAACTAATGAAAAGGACGAGACTAGAATTTTAAGGACTAACCTTTGGCTCTAAATGGAGTTCTAGCTTACAAAATAATTAATCTAGTAGCTAACTTAGAGGTTCAACTATAAAATATGGTGACAAAATCTAAGCTACCACAAGCAAAAGGTTCCTTTTGGTAATGTTTAGATTAGAAGCATGCCACAATTCCTAGTTTTACTAACACATAACCCACTTGCTAAAGATAGAGGTGAGAAAAATAGTATAAAAGGAATAAGAGAGAGAAGGTTGGAGAGAGGGAGATGGATATGGAGAGTTAGAGAGGGAGAGAGAGAGAGAGAGAGAGAGAGAGAGAGAGAGAGAGAGAGAGAGAGAGAGAGAGAGAGAGAGAGAGAGAGAGAGAGAGAGAGAGCTATCTCTAGGTAGAGGGGTGGCGATTTTAGCCAAGAATGAGGAATGACTTAAACTAAATGACATCCTAGTTACATGAAATCAATGTGTATATATTTAAGCATAAATAAAGTGACCTAGATTAAATGACATCCTACTACATGATTCATCAATACATGTATGTATTTAAGCATAAATAAAATGGCCTCGATTAAATAGAAAAGAAAAGATACATACCTTGTTTTCATTTATAATATTTTTGGAATCTTTCTTCATTTAATCTTTGTGTAGTTTTTGTGGAATGTTGTCCTGCACTCTTATTTTGTTTTCTATTTTTGTTTCCCATCTTCTTCTTTGTAAAATATGACTTGAAAATTCTTCTCTCAAAGGTTTTCTCCTCCCTTGAAAAATAAAAATGTGAATTTATCTTGTTACATTGATTTCTAAAAATGAAAAAAGACATCCTATTTATATGCAATAGGAAAAAATTAAAACATTAAAAAGAAAATTCGGCTGAACCTTCGAATGAAAGTCATCCATTAAAAAGTTAATTATTTATTTAATGCAGGGGACCTTCATTTGAAGGTGGCCATTATGAGGATGTTGGCACCATGTTTCGACCTTCATTTGAAGTAAACTTGATGCAGAGCCAAACGCCCTAACATGCATTCCCCTTTCTATGTCTACATTTTAATTGCCTATAAGCAAGACTATGCACCATCGGCCAACCAAAATATCTTTCCTCCAATCGCATACCTCTCCCCGACAATTCAACACTTGACCTTGTCTTTGGCAAGACAATACACTGTCGGCCTTTGCTCCACACTTCACTCTGATGTACCTATCATACCGATGGAACCTTCTCACTGTTTCATCAGTAAGACTTAAACCATCAGCAAAACCTTCTTCTCGTCTTTTGATGGACCGATCACCTCAACATTTGTATCTGTCAAGAGATACATTCCCCAATGTACATACATTCACAATATACATTCAACCACACTTGTCGATGGGACTCTTTGTATTGGCGGATGCCTATAGACTCAAGTCGATGCACCAACTCTTCTTGATGACATACATTGTCGGTGTGACCCTTCCCATCGGTGAGCACTTGTATGTGCTCCCGATACATTGATAGAATAGTTTGTATATACTTTTGCTGACCTGCAATCACCAGTTTCCTTCACTGTCACTATTGGTCTCCTCTTTGTATCTAACACAATGTATGTTTCAACATACAACCGGAAGATACATTATCAACATGCTTTACGAAATGTACATTTCACTGTTGACTTCCTTTGTATGTAGGTATATGACTTGCATAATACTTCAATACTCTTTTGGCCAAACTTCCAAGATCGGAAGCTTTCACCTTTCTCTCACCGACACCTTTAGTCCCTCCAATGCATGACTTAACCACTCACAACCAGTCATTCGATGCATGCTCAGGTGTATCACCAGCTATCAGAGGTCGATGAATGTATCTAAACATAATTCCATAATAAAAGATTCTTGCAATGTATCTTTGCCAATTTCCCATGCCGATCATTCAGTGTATCTTCAGCCTACTTGTCAATTCTCCTTTATGACTCCACAACTACATAGAATGTATATCTGACATGCATTTACGATATACACACAAAATGTATACCTGATGAAACAACACAAATCTTTGCCAATCTGAACCTCTGCAAACCCTATGATTACATAGATCTAGTTTCTCCGTCAACTACTCAGATCTTTTACTCCGCCAACTAGTACATGAGGATGCTAGGATCCATCAGCACCATGTACACGAACTTGCAGACACCAAATGAAAAAAAGGAAAACAAAAGAACTATACAGCCATTAGACCAATTTCAAAGAAATCTAACCCGTGGAACAGACTAAGAGTCCATATCGACCACAAAACAACAAATTGATTGCATAGAGGAAAAAAACCTAATGAAATCGAATGATAGAAGGATACACAGAACATAATTTATTTATTATGATTTTCATAAATGTGCGTACAAAGATGCTCTGTTTCACAATTGCAAATCACACTAATCTCATAGATCTTTCTAAACTCAACTACAACTAATTACTACTACTACTTGATTGCATTCGATGATCTCATGTATTTATCTACTTGCCCTCAGTAGTACTAACCCGACTCCAAGCAGCTAGGAGATCTAACAACCTCCAACTGCCTAACCAACCTTTGTGATTACAGCTCGACAAGTGTCCTTGGGACTTACAACATAAACCTAGATACAAACTAAAATCACATGCATTGGTCAGACAGACCTTATTACATAAATGGTCTTATAGGACCTTATTGGAAACAACAAAATGTACATCAAATAGTTGAATGCCTCATGGAGGCCACCTTGTGTTAGGTGCTCCTGCACCATACACCCCAGCTTGAAAAGAAGTCATGCCACATGAGTTAATTCTTTGTCTTGCTCTACCTGTATCCATTGCTGTCTCATATCTTCGCCATGATCCCTGGACTGCAACCTGCTTCCATGGAATCAAAGACTCATGCCTAGCATTGTAGGCTCTACTCCTAGCTTTCCATGAGTGAGTGCTTACAACCAGACCTATCCTTCGCTTGTCATTCTATCTTACTATCATCTCTGTTTGAACACCTGCGTTATAAACCTTGGTTGATGCTTCTTGTCCTACTACTATGGCAGAATATGTTGGCCTTTCAACTCTTGTTGGTTCTAGAGGACAAACAATTGTCCCTACTATGATAACATCCTTGTCTTTCCAATCAACTTGTGGTTGCTTGTAAACCTTCTCTTTGTCCTTCTGCTAATCCTTCTGAGATCCATCATCCAAAACTAAAATTACATTCAAACTTTGATCCTTAGCAATCCCACTCCCTGAGGTATCCTCAACTTACTTTATGTCTTCTTCATTGAGCTTCACAAACTCTTTCTTACCCACCAAAATGATTTTGGTTACCTTCTTTTCTTCAACATCCTCTTGCAATGGTGTCATCACAAAAGTTCTCCCATCCTTTTTGATGGTGTATGTGTTAGCATATCCATCATACAATTCTTTCCTGTCAAATTACCATGGCCTACCCAAAAGTAGGTCACAACATTCCATCAGAAAAATGTCACATAAAACCCTATCCTAATATTCCCTAATCTGAAAATCAACATATGCCTGTTCATATACCAAAAGTGATTGACTATCACTTATCCAAGATGCTTTGTAGGGGGGGTTTGATGTGGAATCATTTCTAGTTTCAACTTATCCACCATTTTCTGAGATACCATATTATCTGTTGAGCCAGAATCTATTATTACCTTACATTTTTTACCTTTTCTTTTGCAATTGGTACTGAAGAGTGCTCTCCTTTGTATCATCTCCTTAGATTTCTTCAAGAGTGTTCTCCTTAGCATCAATGATTCTCCATCTAAAATTGGTGCAACACTCCCCATTGGAGGGGTAACACTTTCACCTACCTCCTCTTCTTGCACATATTGAACCCTCTTGTCATTCTTCCTATCACCTCCTGATGATGAACCTTGCCTTTCTGGACATTTAAATGTTGTGTGATCAATTTCATTACAATGATAATATCTTCCAGTGAAAACATTACAACATCTACCACCTCCAAATTTGCCTCTTGTGCCTTTCCATCCTCCCCTAAAATCAAACTGCTCTTGTCCTTTACTAGTCTCTTCTTAATTCTAATTTACTTGTCTTATTGTAGGGGCTGATCCTCCCCCCCTTATATTGCTGCCTCTTCCCCTCATGGACTTATCCTGTCTCCTTTTCACCTTTTCCTCAATCCTGATTGCCATTTGATAATAGTCTTGTACACTCCTAGGGTTAGCCAAAACTAATTCATCCTGTATGTTCAATCTCAAACCAGCCAAGTATCTAGCAACCTACTCAACCTCATTCTCATGATGACCAGACCTCATACTCAATTTATAAAAAATTTTAGTATATGCCTTCACATCCATTTCCTTTTGTCTTAAAAATTGAAGCTTTTTGAACATTTAAACTTCATAATCCTTGGGTAAAAATTTACCTTTGATTCTTGCTACCATCTTGTCCCATAAAGAAATCTTTGACTTACCTTGCTTTCTCCTCTCTGATTGTATGTAATCCCACCATACCAAGGCATGACCTCCCAATTTGGTCTTTGCAATCTTTACTTTCTGCTCCTCAAGAACTTCCTCACATTCAAAATGATTATCTAATGCAGCAATCCAATCAAGTAACTCTTCCTCTTAAACTTCCATTATACTTTGGAACATCAAGCTTTACCTTAGGTTTGTCATTCCTGACTGCCCTTAACATTTTTGCAAAGATCTGATCTTCAAGATCCAGATCTTCATCTACATCTTCAAATTCTTCACCATCCCCTTCTTTTTCTGATTCACTTTCTTCCACTTCTCTTCTTTTGTTTGTCTCCAAGGCTGCAAGCCTGGCTTGAAGGGCTTCTGCAAGCTCTTTCATCTTCCTCATCTCTTAGCATGTTTTTCCTTCATCTCTTGTAGTTCTCTAGCAGTGCTAGTATTTTTTGGGGGCATCTTGCTAACTTGTTTCTGCAATCTCTCAGTTCTTCCTCAACTCTACTTCCACCTTCTCAATGATAGAACCGAACACACAACTGCCAAGACCTTTTTCTAAGCTCTGATACCACTATGATGTAGAGCCAAATGCCCTTACATGCATTCTCATTTGTATGTCTACGTTTTACTTTCCTATTAGCAAGACTATGCACCATCGGTCAACCAAAATGTCTTTCCTCCAATCGCATACCTCTCCTCGACGGTTCAACACTTGACCTTGTCTTCAGAAAGACAATACACTATTAGCCTTTGCTCCATGCTTCACTCCAATGTACTGATCATACCAATGGAACATTGTCATTGTTTTGTCAATAAGACTTAAACCATCAGCAGAACCTTCTTCTCATCTTCCGATACCCCGATCACCTCAACATTTGTATCTGCCGAGAGATACATTCCCCAGTGTACATACATTCGCAATATACATTCAACCACACTCATCGGTGGGACTCTTTGTATTGGCGGATGCCTATAGACTCAGGTTGATGCACCAACTCTTCCTAATGACATGCATTGTTGGTGTGACCCTTCCCGTTAGCGAGCACTTGTATGTGCTCCCGATACATCGATAGAATAGTTTGTATATACTTTTTCTAACTTGCAATCATCAATTTCCTTCTCTGTTGCTATCGATCTCCTCTTTGTATCTAACACAATGCATGTTTCAACATACAACTAGAAGATACATTACGAACATGCTTTGCAGAATGTACATTTGACCGTTGACTTCCTTTGTATGTTGGTATATGACTTGCATAATATGTCGATACTCTTTCGGCTAGACTTCCAAGATCGGAAGCTTTCACCTTTCTCTTGCTAACGCCTTTAGTCCCTCTGATGTATGACTTAACCACTCACAACCGGTCATTCGATGCATCCTCAAGTGTATCACCAGCTATCAGAGGTCGATGAATGTATCTAAACACAATTCTATAACAAAAGATTCTTGCAATGTATCTTTACCAATTTCTCGCGCCGATCACTCAGTGTATCTTTGGTTTGACTATCAGTTCTCCTTTGTGACTCCACAACTACACAGACTTTTGCAATATACACACAAAATGTATACCCAATGAAACAACACAAATCTTCACCGATCTGAACCTCTGCAAACCTTGCGATTACATAGATCTAGTTTCTTCGTCAACTACTCAGATCTTCTACTCTACCAACCTAGCACATGAGGATGCTAGGATCCATCAACACCATGTACGCAAACCTATAGACACCAAATGAAAAAAATGAAAATAAAATAACTGTATAGCCATTCCACTGATTTTGAAGAAATCTAACCGGTGGAATGGACTAAGAGTCCATATCGACCACAAAATAGCAAATTGATTGCATAGAGGAAAAAAACCTAATGAAATCAAATGACAGAAGGATACACAAAATAGAATTTGTTTATTATGCTTTTCAGAAATTTGCATACACAGATGCTCTGTTTCACAAAGTCAAATCACACTGATCTCACAAATCTTTCTAAACTCAACTACAATTGATTACTACTACTACGGCTTGATTACACTCGATGATCTTGGGTATTTATCTACTTGCCTTTAGTAGTACTAACCCAACTCCAAGTGGCTAGGAGATCTAACAACCTCCAACTACCTAACTAACCTTTGTGATTATAGCTCGACAAGTGTCCTTGGGACTTACAACATAAACCTAGATACAAACTAAAATAACATGCATTGGTCAAATAGACCTTATTACATAAATGGTCTTATAGGACCTTATTGGAAACAACATAATGTACATCAAAATAGTTGAATGCCTCATGGAGGCCACCTTGTGTTAGGTGCTCCTACACCAAAATTGTACTTCAAATGAAGGACATCACCTACCTTCATTAGAAGGGGTCTTTGAATGATGACCCTTACTAGACACCTTCCCTCCTTCCCTTCCCTTTTCTTCTACAAAATTTTGGCTTTTGAAGCCCAGTTGTGTTAGATTTAGGACAGACAACTGAGAGGGGGGGTGAATCAGTTATCTAAAACTTTCTTCCAATTACTCACTTAAATCCTTTTCTTAATTCAATAGCATAATAATAAATCAATCATGGAAACATAATGCAACAATTCAAGAGAAGAAACACATTAACCCATATGGCACCAAGATTTTAAAAGTGGAAAACCTAGTTAAAGGAAAAACTACGGGGTGACTAACCCAATGTTGTATTCTCTGTTAAAAGAATAGGAAGAACAAAATGGCACATAGTAGACATGATATTTCCATAATTGATGATGATCAAGTTGTAAGTTTCTGGAAAAAATAGTGTTGCTTTTTTTTTGTATCAACATTTTGAATCACACTCTATGATCCATCATCACGACAAGAGGAGAATGGAAATGCACATGCTAGTTAGGGCTCATTGGCTGAGCACACTACTCACAAGAGGCCCACTGCCTATAGGAGACACACTGTCTATAGAATAATAAGTATTACATACTTGAACTAAAGAGTAGCATCTTCACCATGCTCGAGTCAGTTCCAGTTAAGCCCAAAACTTCTTCTCTGGCTTTCACTCCTCTATTCTCTACCACACTCTCATCTTCACATGATGCCTTTGAAATGACTTTACAACTCCTTATTTATACAAGACATCAACTTAGGGATAATCATCCAAGTCGGCATACATTATACAACAAATACATAAATACATCATGACTAATTTACAAAAAGACTTCACAAAGATCAACACACTATCGGCCACACAAATCTGAGACTTTAATCTTCTTTTAGGAACAAGCCAATCTTCACAGAACATCTTCAAGATCATCTGCAAGATGTGTAACTCATCCGGTCGGCCTAGCTTGGGAAGAACATCATCATTCGGAAGTGATTCTTCAATTACGAGCTCAATCTTTAATGTGAACCACCAACATGAATTAGACACAATCCAAAGACCTCCACAAGCTTGCCTGAATCACCAAGAACATCCACACTACATATGCTTATTGAAATCATTCTCTCCTTCATTCAGAACCTCAAGAACACAGTTTGCCATCACCGTCATAATGGAATAGATTCTTGTGGACCTCTAGACCACAAATCAATTGAGTTGTCAATTCAAATTGACTTCCTAGACACTCCACCAAATCTGCAGAACAAGATATTTCATTTCCAGATCTCATGGGACCTATCTGTTTCACTCTATCACCTCTAAACATCTGCCAGAACCAGTTTTACTTAAGTGGCCATAACTTCTTCAGATCTTCATGTAGACCTCTGAAATCTTTACTAGATCATCTTAAGACACTTATCTACAAACCCTTTGAAGTTCATCCTCTGATCTTGTTGGGTGAATATTTTGTCGTTAACTCACTAATGGCAAAATGGGTATATCAGCCACAACTATGATGAGACAAAGTCTCTCCTCTCAGCAAGGGGAGTTTCCCTCTACTTGTTGGACTTATTACACACATATTACTTATGAAACTTATGTACACTAAAAACTATATTTGTGGTGGTTCCATTTCATCTCATTCTCTTTTTTCAGAAAAGATGCTTAGACTTCAAGATGATGATAAAGAAATTATAAACTATCACAAAACCATAGAAACACAAAGTTTTCTGCTGCTTCACTTACTAATTGCAAACAGAACTATTTGAAGTTGAATGCAGCCCAAAGTCTTCACTCTTCTTTAAGATGATAAAAGTAGATTGAATATAACAACTTGCAGCACAAAGTCTTCAAACTATTGTATTCTCACAAACATAAACATAATCCTCACAAATGATATGATAACGCAAAGTCTATCACAATGAAATTAAGAATGCTCTTTAATCACTCGAAACAATCTCCACACTTCAATTATTACTAAAGAAGATTATGATAGTAAGACATAAGAACAATGCTATCATAACACAAATAATCCCAAGACAAAGATTGGAATTGAACTTGCTTTCTTGTATTGATAAATATTTGATAATTGATTCTCACAAAGAAGCACAAAGTCTTGATTTGCTTTTCAATTCACCAAACTATTCTTGCAATAGACAAAAGATAATATTTAGAAAAGAGGCCCTCTTTATTTATAGGGAGAGGCCTTGAGAAAATTTAGGAAAAAACCTAACTACTTTGACTTATTCAAAAATAGGAGTCCTTATTGACTTGAAACTTCCTATGTTTTTACATGTAATTACATTTGAAAAAAGTACATTTAAAAGTGTCCAAAATTGTTTCAAAAGTAAATCTAAAGAATGGAAAATAAACTAAGGAAAAATTGCTTCAATTTGTATCGCCATATTTCCTTATGTGAGCATCATACATATTGAAAGCCGCTTGCATCCCAATGCTGTCTAGGCTAACCGTGTTCCTGAAGATCATCTTGGTTCTCACTATGGAATCTCTCACTGTAGTGATTGATTTTGCATGACCAGTTCACTTGGTTTTTAGATTATCCAAAGTTAACTAATTGTCCAAAATATTGTCCACAGAAGTCATTGAAAATGTTTTATCTTCACACTCTTTCTGGAACATATCTTCAAATTCCTAAACCATTTCTTCTACAGAGAGAAATTAGTTGTCTTGTGACACAAGATTACAAGGCAACTCCTCCAATTTATGTAAAAGACTAACATCACTTTGTTCACTGATTTCCTTTGCAGTTTCAAGATCATTGATCAAGTCCTTAAGCACACGGCTCCTGTACATCAATGCCTCTTTTGTTTCCGTATAAGAATCCCTATTAGAGATCGCACCAATTGATATTAGAGTGCTTATTTTCAGTTTCCTCATCTCTACCCATTTATTGTGATTCTTCTCTATGCATTCAATATCTTGAGAAATAGCATCAATGAGATCATCAAGTTCTGCTCTTATTTTTCTCATTTTATCTATCTTCTCAGATACATCTGTGAGAAAAGAGACTCCTTGTGTGCACATCTTATCTAAGTACTCTTCAATTACTTTTCCTTTGAGATGAGTCTTTTCCACTTTTAGAATGATGGGGTCTTCTACAGAAATGACCTCTGGAGTAACTACTTCTCAATTCAAGGTGATTTTCCTTACCACTGTAGTTAACTATTCTACCATTGCCTTGTAGTGATCCTTCATTTCTTTCTCCCTGTCAAATTTTTGAATTAGGATATCCATGGCTGACTGCATATCATTCTTGGCACTTTCATGAGTTATCTTGTCCAATTCAACTTTAGAGATAGAGTAATCATTCATATCAAAATTTTCCATGGTCGCATCCTATGTAGGTTTTGCTATCTCCAAAAATTTGTGTCCCTTGTCCCCAAGCATTCTTGAAAGAATCTTTGGTTTCTTCGGGGCCTTGGGCTTTCCAGGCACTAGATTACTGAAATCAAAGTCATCTAAGGAGATGGCTTTCTTTTTCCTTTTTGGTGTATAAGCTGATAACTAAGGTGGAAGCAGAGAAGTACTCACATTGGGATCCGTTCCCATTGTTGGTGTCCCTAGAACTGTACTTGTACTGGTAGTAGGAGCAATAGGTGGAGTGTTAGTAAAAACTACACCTGTTACATTTACACTAGAAACTTGCTCAGTATTCGTTACAAAATGATAAAAAATAGAGTCATCTCAAATATCAAAAGATGAATAAGACAAATTAGGAATAAACCCTGACGAATGAAGAACATCTTCAAAAGTGTTTTGGGGATTGTCAAAAATTATTTTGGAAGGGAAGGGAGATTCAGAAGAGGGAATATTGATAGGGGAAACAGACACAGGAGCTGCAAGGGGTGTATCGGGCAAAGGAGAAAAGACTCTTGTTTCTTGTTGTACATTCTCTCGTGAGAACAAATCTTCCTCCTCTTGTTGATCTATAGTCCTATCTTCAACCTCCATCTCTTTAGTAGCTGGCTCTTCAGTAGCTAGCTCTTCAGTAGCTAGTTCCTCAGTCGCTGGCTCCTCAGTTTCCATATCTTTCACTTTAGGCTCTTTCTCCACAATCTTTGATTTCTTTGTCACAAACTTGATTCTAGGCTTATGTGTTTTAGAGGACAAGGGAACATCACTCTTATTCTTCATTCTATTTTCCACCTTTTTCCCAGTTTGCTCTTGGGTATCAGCCTCTGATCCTATGAGGAATTCTTTTAGAGTAATTCCTCTATCTGCCATCCAATTATTGGTGTTAGCCAATATAGGCTCAAATCATTTTCTCAAAGAGGTCAACTCTTTTTGAGACCATTGAATAGGAGGGAGAGGAGTGTTAGCAACATGTTCAGTATTATATCTATCATCAATTAACCCTCCATCATCCACTAGATCTATGTATATGATGACTATGCCCCCAATCCGTACTGGATCGCAACATACCAAGATTATAGATAAATCAAGGTAGCCTTGAATAGGTAATGGAAAAGGAACAAAAGATAAACCAAAAAGCAAATTGAATGACTTATAAAGTAAACATACAGCCAACATATTCTCTTGCCAAAGAGGTTGCTCAGGATAGATTGGATAGGAAAGATAACAGCCTTATCGTAGGAACTCTGTGTCCGTTAAAGGGGGCTATCTACCTAAAAAGACAATGTCTCACTGTAGGAAATGCCACATGTCGTAGGAGACGCGTGTGTTGGTCTCGACAATGGAACACTTCGCAGAAGACAAGCTTGTGGATCTAGGGCTTGGTTAAGCGGTACTTAGCTGATGTTGGCAATCGGTATGCAGGACAGTAGATGACTCTGGAAGAAAGCTTCTTTGCTTCAAGGTTGTTAAGGACTTTTGCTTGGAAAGGATGCGCTAGCTTGCTGCTTGAGTTAGTCAAGTCGAGGCGAATGGATTTTGACAAACGGAAGACTAGAAGGATGAAGTGCAAATAGATTGAAACGGGTGGAGAATGATGGATCGTGTGTGCCTGAGTACTGGATACATCCTGCGTATTCCAGACTGCCTACATACCCTGTATCCACGGGATCAAGGCACACTTACGATGGAAAATGAATGTGATAAATATGTAGTTCTGGATGGAGTGATGAACGGGGCCAGGTGAAAGGGGAAGATCTTATGTACCTGAGTACTGGAAACTTCCTTCATATTCCAGACTGCCTACATACCCATATCCATGGGATCAAGGTACCTTAAGATTGAGAAGAGATAATATGTAGTTCTGGGTAGTGTGATGATGTGGGAAGAAGAGCGGAGGAGAGGTGATCTTATGTACCTGAGTACTGGAAACGTCCTTCGTATTCCAGACTGCCTACATACCCATATCCATGGGATCAAGGTACCTTAAGATTGAAAAGATGATATGTAGTTCTGGTGGAGGTGATGATGTAGAACAAGTGTTGAGAAGATAACAGCCTTATCGTAGGAGCAAAGTGTCCGTTAAAGGGTGTTACCTGTGGAAATGAGACAAGATTGAAGTATACGCTATGAACCGCGAACAAGGAACCAATCCTAGACTAAAGCTAAGGAAAGAGTTGCCCCCATTCTGGTAGAGGAAACTGTATGGGTGATGGCCGAAGAAGACACAGAAAGACATGACCTAGGACAAGACAGTGTTAACTGTAGACACAGATCGCGACGTGGGATGATGACGAGGGACATTGACAAATTTCCAAGCTATACTAGATAGGGAGATGGAAATGCAAACAAAGCCAGTCGTTTTATTATGGATGGATGGATGAAGCGTGTTGTTGCAAACTGGACAAGGAGCGGACATGACTTGATAGATGATGGATGCTGACTCTTACGCATAGCGCCTGTTTGCCAAGTTTTCACTATGGTACTTATCCAAGGTGCCTGTTTGCCAAGTTTTCACCAGAGGACGGATTTTTTTGTATTTTTGTTTTTTTGATTTTTTTTGATTTTTTTGACTTTTTTGACTTTTTTGATTTATTTTGATTTTTTTTTTTTGTGGGAATACTCTAAGGATCAGGCATAGAACTTCTTGAGATGGACACTGTTAAGTGGCTCATCTAGAGGAATGCCGTCAGGTGTAGCTAAAGTATAAGCTCCCGAGCCATATGCTGCTGTGACAATGAAAGGACCTAACCAGTTAGGCTCAAACTTGCCCTTCTTCTCTCGATCTACTTGATTTCTCTGATTCTCCTTTAGTACAAGATCACCAACTTGAAACCGTCTTTCTTTGATCTTTTTGTTATAATTACGCCGGAGGCGGTTTTGATAGACATGGAGATGATTAAGTGCGGCAAGACGCCTCTCATCTAGTAGTTCAAGCTCAGCTAATCTGGAAGTGCGATATTCATCTCCGCCGATCAGGTCCTGCATGGATACTCAGAGGGATGGGATCTCGACCTCTATAGGTAGGATGGCTTCAGAGCCAAAGACCAAGGCATATGGTGTGGCACCAGTTGGTGTTCTGATACTAGTGCGGTAGGCCCATAGGGCGGGATTGAGTTGCAAGTGCCAATCACGACCAGCTTCATTGACCGTTTTCTTGAGGATTTTGAGAATGGTTTTATTGGAAGCCTCAGCTTGGCCGTTACTCTGCGGATAGTAGGGAGTTGAAAAGCGATGTTGGATATTGTATTGTATGCATAAGGCATGGACATCTTGGTTCTTGAATGGTCTCCCATTATCAGTGACAATGGCTTGGGGAATACCATACCGGCATATGAGGTAGTTTAGGATAAACTTGGCTATTTGCTTACCGGTGATATAGGTCATAGGAATGGCTTCCACCCACTTCGTGAAATACTCAGTGGCGGTAATGATAAACTTGTGGCCATTTGAGGAGGAAGGGTGAATTTGTCCTACGAGGTCGAGACCCCATTGAGAAAAAGGCCATGGAGTTGTCACAGGTTGTAACTCATGAGCTGGTGTGTGAATCAAATCTCCATGCTGCTGACATTGTAGACACTTCTTAGCAAACTGTGCAGCATCTTGCTCTATTGTAGGCCAATAATAACCTATTCTGAGTATCTTCTTAGCAAGATTAGGACCGAAAGAATGTGCGCCACAGACACCTTCGTGTATGTCTCGTAAGGTAGCTTCAGCTTCTTCCGCGTTAAGATATCGTAAGAGGATACCATCGAGACTCCGGCGATATACTGTATCACCCAGAATGATGTAACGAGAGGATCGACGGATAAAGGTTTTGCGTTGAGTGGATGATAGGTTAGGGGGAAAGGTATTGTTCTTGAGGTATTCATAGATATCTTCGTACCATGGGGAATTGGGACCAACAAGTTTGCAGATGATTTCAGTAACAGGAACATCGACGGCTGGTATCAACAATTGCTCGATCAAGAATTCACACTTCTGTGTATTAGCAGGCATATCAATCAGTGACCCTACAGAAGCCATAGAATCTGCAGCTTTATTATGCTCTCTTGGAATTCGCTGAAATGTGATGGTAGAAAAATGTGGTTTGTAGGCATCCACTAGTTGTTTGTAGGGGACCAACTTTTCATCCTTTATTTGGTATTCATCTGTGACTTGGCGAATGACTAGCTGTGAGTCTCCATATACTTGTAATTCTGTGATATCCCATTGAACTGCTGTATTGAGACCTATAAGGAGTGCTTCATACTTAGCTATTTTGTTGGTGCAAGGGAATGCTAGCCGATATGACTTTGGAATGTAGTCATTCTGAGGTGTAACAAATAAGATGCCAGCTCCTGAGCCATGCTGTGTGTAAGAACCGTCAAAGTACAACTTCCACATTATGGAGTTAGCGAGAGTGAATAGATTCTCGTCAGGAAAGTCTGCTACCATAGGATGTGTATCTTTCATAGGTGCTTCTGCTAGTTGATCCGCGAGGGCTTGTCCTTTAATTGCTTTACGATCTGTGTACTCAATGTCGAACTCACTAAGGATCATAACCCATTTAGCCAGTCTGCCTGTGAGAGCTGCTTTTGCTAATAGATATTTCAAGGGATCAATCTTGGCTATCAGATTTGTGTGTTGGTTCAGCATGTAATGTCGCAACTTTTGGGAGGTGAACACTACTGCTAAACAAGCCCTTTCCATTGGTGAATAATTGAGCTCATATCCCACCAAGGTTCTACTGATATAGTAAATTGCGTGCTCTCTGCCTGAGTCATCATTTTGTGCTAGCAGGGCCCCTAGGGCCGAATTTGTAGTGGAGATGTACAATATCAAGGGTTTGTCCGCAACTGATGGAACCAATACAGGAGGTGTAGCTAGATACTCCTTAAGTTGATCAAACGCTGCTTGACACTTGTTGTCCCATCGAAACGAGACATCCTTTCTGAGCAAGTGTTGAAAGGGTTGACATTTATCTGCTAGCTGTGATATGAAACGCCTGATGGACTGTAACCTTCCTTGGAGGCTCCTTAATGCTTTAAGGTTCTTTGGTGGAGGCATCTCCACTATAGCCTTTACTTTTGCTGGATCTACTTCGATGCCCCTACGAGATACTATGTATCCCAACAGCTTCCCTGATGTGACACCGAAGACACACTTCTTAGGATTAAGTCTTACTTGGTATTTTTCAAGCCTGTCGAAGATCTGTCCTAGGACCTGTATATGTTCTGCTCTAGAAGATTTAGCCAATATATCATCCACATAGTCTTCCATGATGTGATGAAATAGATCGTGGAAGATCACTGTCATTGCTCTCTGATAGGTTGCTCCTGCATTCTTTAGACCAAACGGCATGACACACCAATAATAATTGCCCCAAGGACATGTAAAGGTTGTTTTGTGCTGATCCTCCTCAGCTATTCTAATCTGGTTGTAGCCTGAGAATCCATCCATAAGAGAAAGCATCTCGTGACCTGCTGTCAAGTCCACTATAATGTCAATGTTTGGTAGTGGAAAATCATCTTTGGGACATGCCTTATTGAGATCTCTGAAATCATTACACATGCGGATGCGCCCATTAGGTTTAGACACAGGTACAATGTTTGAGACCCAATCTGAATAGTCGATAGGTCGTATGAACTTTGCGTCTAATAGCTTTTGTACCTCCACCTTCACTAAGAGAGCTATCTGTGGGTGCATTTTTCTCAATTTCTGCTTGACTGGTTTCACCTTGGGATCAACTGTGAGATAATGAACTACCAGCTTAGGTTCTAGCCCTGGCATATCTGCATAGGTCCATGCAAAGTTGATGGTTCGTTGCAAGAAGAAGTTGTTAAGATTTATGTGCTCTGTATCAGATAATGATGCTGCTAGGAATGTTGTCTTTGGATTTTGTTCTGTACCTAGGTTGATCTCTGTAGAATCTTCCACTAGTAGAGCTGATTTCTCTTGGTACTTAGATGGTAAAGGAAGGTCAAATCCTCCATCCTCAGGTGCCACAGTTGGGTTTTCACCTTTGGATACGTCCTTTATTTTTACTATTTTATGATCAGGAGGTGCCACAGTGTGGTTTTCACCTAGAGATCTTTCTTTATTTGCACTTTTGCGACTAGAGGATTTGGCATTCTCACCAAAGTAAGCCATGGGCTCTAGTTCCATTACAAAACCTGCCTTGTGATCGCCAAGAGGGATACCTTCTCGAAGTCCCATGAACTCAGCTAAAGCTTCGTCATTCTGAAATACATCTATAACGGGGGCCCCTTGTTGGTCCCAATCGATAAGTTCAGGGTAGACAAGCGTGACATTCTGGGTGCTGGTGGTGGAAGTTAAGGATACGGAGGATAGTGTAAAAATGGAGGATTCTGCGAATAGATTGGTTATGTGGAGGGAAGAGTCATCGATGATATCCTCTGTAGATGTCGAATCGGCGGGGAACTTGTCAGCTACCTCGTTGAGGATATACTCGATGTCCGAGGCGCGTGGTACCTTCTTACCAAATCCTAATCCTTTCCTGTCTAGCTTCTTTGTTACCACAATGGGCTCCATAGTGCCTTGATTCTGTTTCCCAAGGCCACCTTTGCCTTTATAGCCCATGTTTTTCACTATCCTTAAGCCATTGCCATACTGCTTGACTGGTATCGTGACTGGTTCTTTCTCCTTGTAGAGCCAAGAAGAGATGTCCTCAATAGTTTCCTCTTCCAATAACCGTCCATGTTGGAATTGGGTTAGGAATGGTGGGGGAGGAATATTTGCTTTTTTGGTAACTTTAGCAATGGGTGGTTTGCCGTAAGATTTTGGAGATAAAGGCATCCGCCCTACACAACAAGATTCGGAGATATCATAAGTGCCAAAGCCTATATCCCGAAAGCGAGCTGTGATTTTGGGGAGGGGTGTAGGTTCACTTGTAGAGGCTTGCGTGAGAGTTTCAGGGTCAACATAGAGAGGGGATTCAAGAGCTTTGTCATTTTTAGGCACTTGGTTGCAATTCTTATAGCTTCCTTGCAAGACACGGCAAAATTCAAAAGGATTAGGATCTCCTGGGATGGTGATCTCCATACCATTGTATGGGAACTTGAGGGACTGATGGTACGTGGAGGGAACAGCTTTCATTGCATGGATCCATGGGCGGCCCAAAATAATGTTGTAAGGCAGCTCAATATCAAGGACTTGACACCTGGTTTGAAGCATGACAGGGCCCGGTTGTATAGGCAAGTGAATAACACCTTCTAAACGGCGTTCTGCATCATCATACCCCTTGATTGTAATACTATGCGCAGTGTTGACGTGATCCTCAAAGTATCCCAATTGCTTTAGTAACTTTAAAGAACAGATGTTGAGACCAGCACCACCATCTATGAGGATGCGTTTGATTTTGCGCTTATGGATGAGAACCTCAATATGCAGGGCATCGTTGTGACAGGGATCATGGGAGGGAAGGTCTTTCTCAGAGAAGACCACATTGTAAGGCGAAGCAATATTACCCACTATATCTTGGAAATCTGCGACTGCTATGTTGTTAGGAACGGAGGACTCTTGGAGGGCTTTTTCTAGCACTACTCTATGTGCCGGTGATGACCGTAGAAGGTCCAAAATAGAGATCTGTGCTGGTGTTCTCCCTAGATGTTCGACAAGATTATAATCAGACTGAACCGGAAGCCTAGGTGTAGGTGCACGAATGGTGACATGACCTCGACGAGTAGTGACAGCACAATCTGTAGATTTGCCTTTAATGGTGAGGGTAGACACTCGACTCTCTTCAAAACGACCTACAATGGAATCGAAGGACGTGGAAGCGTGATTGATACCTTTACCTCTATCCTGAGGAGGAGGTGGACCATGATGAGGGAATGGTTCCTTGTACATATCGAGATCCTTGTTCGTGTGTTGCGCTGGTGATTCATTCTCAAAGGTGATTTGATTACCGTCGATGAGGTTTTGGATGAGGTGCTTAAGCTTCATGCAAGATGCAGTTCGATGACCTTTGCTCCTATGGAACTCACAATACTCATTGTCTCTGTAACGTGCAGTTTTGTAGATAGGTTCTCCATAGGAGGAGCATCAGGTAAGGTTATGAGCCTTTTCTGCAAAGCTTGCTATAAGACCGATTCGATGGGCACTCCCAAAGGAGTAAATTGACGTCGTGGAGGGTAATCTTGTTGGGGCCGCTCTTGTTGTCTTTGCTGTTGGTTGGGATAAGGCTGCCTTTGTTGCTGTTGTTGTTGAGGTGGAGCTTGACTTGGTTTGGAGAGTTGCAGTGGTGTTTGCAACGTTTGGACATGCTTAGCCTCGACCACTCCATCATTGACCACGTTTTTGTTCTTGTTCCAATACTTGGGTTTATCGTTCGATTGTTGATGAGAAGAGCTATCTTTCGTCTCTTTAAAGATTTTGACCACACCTTTAGCAATGAGGGCCTTCTCAATGTTGATGCCCTTATATGTGATTTCATCGAAGGTTGTAGCACTAAGGATTTGCAAATGGAAACCTAACTCTTGGTTGAGGTTCTGCACAAAGATGCTAACAAGCTGTTTCTCCGAAATCTTGAAAGGGAATTTACTAGCCATTTGTCTCCATCGTTGGAGGAAAGAAATGAAAGTTTCACCATTTTTCTGTTTATTGTTGCATAGGTCCGTCATGGAAATCTCATGCTCTGCGTTGTAAGAAAAATGGGTGGCAAACTTCTCTGCTAACTCGTTGAAGGACTTAATACCCGTGGGTAAGTGTGAGAACCATTCTATTGCTTGTCCTCCAAGACTGCGAGGAAAAAGACGCATAAGATATGTGTCGTTGTGAGAAACCTCGAAGCAAGCAAGATAGAATTCCCTAAGATGGTCTTTTGGGTCACCTTTTCCTTTGTACTTATCGAATTTGGGAATAGTGAAATTTTGAGGAAAAGGGATCATTGGTAACGACCGATCAAAAGGATAAGGGCACACTTCCTCCAAGGAGAAGGTCTTTTTGGTGTGGCCAAACGTAAGATCAGATAGCTGTTGTTGCACCTCCGCAATCTTTAGTTCCATAGTCGTGGGAGGGGTTGGTAATGTCTCCTGTTGTCCAAAAAGTGGTTGGTGTTGCCCATATGGAAGATTATAATGTGAGCCATGCGTACTGGTATTGTAAGGGTCGTAAGATTGATTGGGATTGTATGGACTGTATGATTGGTTCAGATTGGGTTGGAATTGGGGGTTTTGATTAGGCAGAGGTGGAGGTGGCACTAGGTAAGAATGTTGGCTCTGCGATGGTTGAAGAAACGTATTGGGGGGCGGAAAGCTAAAGTGCGTTTGATTAGGTTGTGAAGGTGGCACATAGCTTTGGGAAACCTGATGTTGGGAATGTTGAGAGTGGCTAGGTAATGTATGAAAGAAGTTGAGCGTGGATGAACGTTGTGGAGGAGGAACATAGGTAGAAGTGTTTTGCGACGGTGGGGGTTGATTGAAGATGAGAGTAGAAGAATGTTGTGGTTGGGGCTGCGTGACTCCAATTGGTTGAGAGACATGCAGGTGTGATGATATAGGAGGTGGCATATGTTGAGACCCTTGTTGCATGGCTACATACGTGTTCCCCAGATTGTAATTGGGTGGGAAACCTACGCGTGATGGGGTAACCAAGATTCCACTTGCGCTTGGGGTGGACACTTTAGGAGGTGGTTGCACATTTGATCGAGCTAAGGTGGCTTGCTTAGCTAACTCTGCTTGACGTTGGAGAGTTTCTTGTTGGTTTTGATAGATCTCCATAGGAGTCAAAAGTGGTGATATGGGCCTCTCCCCTGTTGGATTTTGAAAAAGGGGATTCCTATACTGCGAACCTTGAGTAGGTAAGGGCGTAGTTGCCGTGGACATGGTTTGCACTGCTTGTATGGTTTCTTGGGTCTTGGTGCTCTCCTTGAGAGTGGACACATCAAAATCTGGAGGTAACTTGGCACCTTGCTTTGCAAGCAAGCGAAAGAAATGATCCTGGTTCTCACTAAGGATTTTATCAAAGGCAGCTATAGCTCTAGGATCTTGTATAAATTCATCAAGATCTTGCCCATCTTCTTGAGAGGATTGACCTATTTCAAAGTGTCGCTCTTCTTGAGATGGGGTTTGATCTACGATATAACCTTGTGGGACAAAATCTGGAGGCAAGCCTGTGGTATACTGCAGTGCATTTAGCAAAGGGGTTCTATCCTCATGAGGATTGCTTGGTTTATCTATGTGCGGCATGTTTGGAGAGCTGATTGGTTTTGCCGCGGGTGTATTAGGAGTCACCTTGGGAGTAATGTTGAGACGACCTGATTGCGGTGTGCGAGGGGGTGACTTGTGCTTCTTAGGGACAACTTGCCTAGACTTCATAGTTTGCTGTAGCCTAGTGGTGACCATGGGATTCACTTAGGCACAATGTAATGCTAGGAATCTGTGAGATGCTTTGAAGAAATGGACAAACTCTGATGCACAAAGTACTGGACCAAAGGCGCTATACTGTTTTGACCAGAGGCGCAGGACTGTGCTACCAAAAGCGTGCTACTATGGGCCAGAGGCGACGGACTGAGCTACCAATAGCGAGTTACTGCTATGTCAAAGGTGAGCTACAGTGACCCAAAAGCGAGCTACTGTTATATCGAGGGCGCTGAAGTAGAGTTTTGCCAGAGGCGGGTTACTGCTTGACCAAAGGCGATCTACTGTATTACCAAAGGTGAGCTGCTGTAATACCAGGGGCGCTGAAGTAGTGTCAGATGTTTTTCAAAGGCAAGATTTTTCTGTTTCTGATTGGATTGGTTTGGCAAGAGAAAACACAGCAAACAAGTGGTCAAAAAAGGCACAAGGACTGACACAACAGATAGTGTATGTTCAAGGCTCCAAACAAGCCCAATGTTTCCACAGGTCAAATACAGTTGCAATCAATAACAAGCACTTTTTATCCCTAGAGACAAGGTTTCATTGCAGTAGATCAGCTCACAGCTTAATACTCCGTCGATAAAAATATCATTCCATAAAGGTGTCAGATATTTAGTATCTTTGCGAGAGACGATAGGTAGGGATATCTCACCCTCCCCTTGGAAAGCTCAAGTAGGTCACAAGAGCTTTATGTCCGAGGGAATACTATCTCTTCTCAAGGGAGCCAATGGTGAGTATCTTAAGGGTTTAAATTGATTTCCCTTGCACTGATGATTACCGCAATGTTCGGAGGTAGGTCGGGTAGTCTCTATCTAAATTGGTTCTTAGTGACTTTGAGGGACCAACGCCTTACGAGCAATGCGACAAGCTACTAAAAGTTTTAACCAATCCTACTAAGAGTTTCAAACACTTCGCTCAATGTGAAAATCGTTTCCACAAAGGGCTAGTACACCTCTTTTCAGTTTGGCATCACAAGGTAAGGCTGACGTCGGTTAGGACTTGGCTTTCGCCTTATCCCTTTTATATAGCGGTTCAAAGGAAAACTCCGCTTAGGGTCGTCCCTTTTGGATGAAATGCAATCCAAAAGCAGGCCCTTCTAAAGGAAGTACAAAAAATGTAAAATCAAGCACGTCACACAAAGGTTCAATTGTCCCGTTATAAGAAAAATAAGGTGCAACTAAGCTATGCACACACACGATTGTAGTTGTAAATTGTCCCTTATGAAATGAAGTGTTTGGCATTCATGTCCATTGTCCTTTAGAAAATTGAGGTGTTTGTTCATACATGTCCATTGTCCCTTAAGAAAAGCAGTATGTTCCTAAGACTTAGATTGCAAGAAAAGATTTGTTCAATTATCCTTTTAAGCATGCAATGTGTTTCTAAGACTTAGTGAGATAGATCAAGAGGTCTTCAATGCTCATCCTGCATGAACATGTTAAAAACACCTATTTGCTCTGTATGAGTAATAAGAAGCTGCAACAAGTGATATTAGGTCCACACAAACTCAAAAGTTAGCAAGTGCTTGAAGTCAGAGATTGAGAATAGGCCAATGAGTGGTCTTAAAAAATAGATCTCAGAAAATCTTTGAAAAAATATTACCACTGTGTAGAGGACAGAAAAATACCAACTTTCAAAAAAAACATCACCTGAATCCGAGTCCGTTTGTGAAAGTTATGAAGCTTGAAAAGTCAAAAAACTGTGACGAGACAAAGACAGCAGTGAGAAAATCAATTTTCAGAAAAATCAGAGAATCTTGAGAAAAAACCAATTTCACCATGATGTAGATCACAAAATTCTAGCCTATTTCAAAAAAAAAAGCACTGAAATATGTGTCTGTATGACCAAGATAATGAGGTTTGAAAATCGCCTATTCATTTAAAAAGCTCATTGAAGAGGGGTCTGTCTTAGCCCCCTGTGACTGGCTCCTGGTCACTGATGTGACCTGCTGCTGGGATGAAGGTGCTTTATTTTTTTTCAAAAAATAAAAAGAAAAAAGAAAAAAGATTCTCTTTACTTTGTTTTACTTTTTAAAAGAAATAAAAACTAAAAACACTTCATTTTTTATTTGTTTTATTTGTTTTTTTTTTTTGGTTTTTGTTTTTGCTTTTTTATTTTTGGATTTTTTTTGCTTTTTCTTTTTGATTTTGATTTTTTTTTTTTTTTTGAATTTTTTTTGAAAAAAGAATTTTTTTTTTTTTTTTTTTTTAACCGTACCTCACAGTGATTGTATGGCCTCGGGTTGCGTGCCAGAGGTGAAAAAATTTTACCTTCACCGAAATAGGTCAAATTTTATATTTTTCTTCGTCCCTTGACCCTTCCGAATACAACCGTGACCTCCGTTTTTGTCCAGCAAGCTTCCTTTAAATTTTTTTTTTTTTTCGAATCTCTCCAAAAAAAGAGTTAAAAACCCTGTGAAATCAAACTAAAAATTCCACAAATTTGATATTAAATCAGGACCAATGGGTCCTACCGGGCGTGCCAGAATGTGTATATGGAAAAATGGATTAAATCTAAACTAATAAAAACCAAAAATCCAATAACATAAAGAAAACGAATTTAAATAAAAGCCATGACAAATAATCAATGCAATAAAGACTTTTACCGAAATTTGTGTTGTTTCCTTCGGATTGAATGTGGATTGCTCAATGAAGTTGCGAAACCATAGCTGCAACAAGCAAGTAGTGTGCTCAAGAGATCAATGTCAAAAGATCGTGAAGTTGTGCCAAGATCAATGTTAAAAGATCGTAAAGTGGCTCAAGAAGATCAATGTCAAAAGATCGTAAGGGTTGTGCCAAGATCAATGTTAAAAGATCGTAAAGTGGCTCAAGAAGATCAATGTCAAAAGATCGTAAGAGTGCTCAATCGACGCGCTGTGTATGCTCGAAGCTCTGTTAAGTATGCCTGAGAATACAATCGAAGAGAGAGAGACTCAATGAAGGAGATGAGGGGGGTTTATATAGGTTTCAAGGAAGATCAATCAACGGTCCAGATAATCCAGAAGAATCAACGGAGGAGATAAGCTGAGGAATATGCAACGAATGAGAAGAACACATGTATCTTGCTTTCTTTTGCATGAGAGGAGTTATCAAGAATAGAAGAATGAGTTAACTAAAGAGATAAATCAATTAAAAGAATAAAGCAATCAGTTAAGTGATTTAAAACAAGAAGAAGAGATTTGCATGAGAAAAGAAGATATTTTGCTTTATTAAATATAGAAATATTGAGTTATATTAGAGATAACTCAAATTAGAAGAAAAAGCAATTTAAATAAATAATTGATTTATTTAAATTTAGAGAAGATATTTTGGAAGAAATAATTAAATAATTAGAATTATTTAATTTAGAAAATTTAAAAGCAAATTAAATAAATAAATTTATTTAATTGTTGTGCATGATTTTGGAAGAACAGAAGATTATAAATAAAATATTTGATTTTATTTATTTTTAGAGGATTGAGATAATTTAAATAAATTTGATTTGATTTATTTAAATTTAGAAGAACAATTGATTTAATTAAATAATGTAAATTATTTAATTGTAGATAAGATAGAATTGTGATGAATTAATTAAATAATTGGATATATTTAATTAATGTGGATTTGATTTTTGGAAAGCGAATAATGATCAAATTAAATAATTAAAATTATTTAATAATAGAAGAATAACAAAGGAATTTAATTTAATTAATTAAATAACGAGAATTTATTTAATTAATGTCACAATTTTGTGATTTAGAAGAATTTGGTGAAATTAATTAAATAATTAGATTATTTAATTAACGTGTGAAATGCAGGTGATTAGACAGATGATGAAATGCAAGTGATGCAGCGACTTGGTCATTTTAAGGTGTCTACAAGATCTTCATGAATGTCAGCAAGTCCCAGGAATTCAATTTGTTCAAGAGATAACCTGTTGTAGTCCAATCTCCTAACATCTTCTTGTTTTCTCAAATCTACCCAAACATCTTCAACCATAAGTTCATGAAATTGGGTTTTCCTTTTGATTTTGTCCTTCACACCCCTGTAATAAAACTTCGGTCTCCCCTTGAATTGCTTCATAGTAACAAGCTACATCTTAGTTTCCATGGCCCTTGCCTTTGCAGCAGTCAATACTGAATATCTGCCAATTTCAACTAGGAACCTGAAACTAGGCTTCTTGAGTTCCATTTGTTTATTATGCACGACAATCATTTGTCTGCAGAACTCCATTAAGACCAGTTTGTTTGAGGGGAATCTTTGAAGCATATAGGGATAACCTTGGAAAAAGCCAACCCTTAAGTATGAACAAGAAGGAAATTGCAAGAACATACACTCGAAATCATTTACCACTCTCCAAGCCTCATTTGACACTCTTCTTTGTTCTAGTTGGGGATAAAAAAGACACAGGAATACTGCAAAGAATGCATCATTTACTCTTTTGAAATGATGAATAGAACGCTTCAATGTTAACTGAGAATATTATTGATACACAGGGATTAACCTCCTATCCCCTTCTGATGTTAAACCTAGAAAAATCCTCATAGAGGCTACAATATACACCAGATAGGAGGTCATGTAGAACTTGAAGGTAGTGAACACCTTAGTTAATTGTTTGTACAAAGAGTTACTAATTTGTTCACCCTAGAAAATGGTTTGTTTACCCTGGACTATGACCTTAATGAAAGGATACATCCATTCATGAAACTGTCAAGAGGAGGACAAACCTCTTATCCTGCTGAGGACAGTAATTAGGTCACCAACTTCTTCTACAAAGTCACTTCGAGGGAAATTACGTGGCCACCTTGACAAATTTGACCTTGCAATCTTCAGCCATTTATTGTTGATTACTTTCTTTGCCTTCTCAAGATTTTTGTCATATTCCTTCTATGCTTCAATAAAATCAAGCCTTAACACTTCTGTAGTAGGAGGGCACATAAACACCTTATCAATGAACTCAGGATCCAACTTGATTATCACATTACCACTAGCGTCCACCATAGCTCTAGTATCTTTGTTATAGAATTGAGCACACTGAAGAACAAATTATGTGTTGTGAGTTGCCACTGGGAAAGATGACACCAGATGAATATTACTGTCAATTATCTTCTTCATTGCAGAGCTGGGATTGCTTGACGTGGTTCTTTCTACAAACTCAGCCATGTCCACATGGCCAATCTCTATATCTCTAATGTCATCAACATTAGTAGTGACTGAGGTGATTGGGAAAACACCTTGATATTTGTACTTCATTGCTTTCGATTTCTTTAGGGACAACTCAGTCATCTGAATGCAGCTATCACCAGAAGACTATCGATGAAGAATGAAGATCTATCGAAGAAACTGCAGGAAAAGTCATGATCATGCAATTAGGGAAAATATTGGCAATCTGGGAAAATTACATGTCGATAATCACGACTAGGGAGACGCGCTTGAAAGGGCTAGAGTGCGAGTAGGCCAAAAATCAGAGGAAAGCGGGCTTGGAAAATCAAAACTAAAAATTTCCCAGAGTTAGGAAAATTTGAGAGGGTGTTTGCATGGGCAGCAAAATTTGCCGCCCTTGCATATGAGGGATTTTTTTCTACTTGCATAGGCAGTAAAATTCACCACTACTACATGTTTCAGGAGAATCATGTTATATGTTGGAGTGGCAAAAACTGTCGATGCTGCGTTTGATAGGAAATTACAAGTGTTATACATCAGCGATAGAATTCACCGACAATGCATATTGGTATGAATTGTATTCGAGGTTCAAGTGGCAAATTATGCCGACACCACATAGGATAGAAATTACAAGATTTTCGTGTAAGGGCGACAGATTTCACCGCCCATACACTTCCATTTGAAAGTTTAGGAAAAGACATAAGCAGCGAATATCACCGACTTTGCATATAAGGTAGGGTTGCAAAGTTTTAGTGTAGGAGCAGCGAATTTCGCTGCTCATACACTTGCATTTCGATCACAAGTTTATGGAAAGGTCTTAAGTGGCAATTTTCACCGCCATTGTGGATGTTTCGAATATGAGTTCAGTAGGGTCAGGACAAATCACCGATAACACATGTTATCATAAAAACCTGAGGCACAAACATTGATCAACGATTTTTGCCATTTGGATCTACCAATTTACAATATAGGGCATAAGCAATAAGACCTATTTTAATGACATAGACCATGTATGTTTGAAGAATGAATTTAGAATTAAAAAAAATCAAGCACAGAAACGACAGTAACAAATAGGAATGCAACATCTTTACAAAAAGTTTTGTTTAAAACAAAATTAGACTAATAAAGTCGTTAAACAATTATATTAATGAAAACCCTAGAAAGTGAAAGTAGTTTAAAAATGACTTACTTGTTGAGTTCGAAACCCTAAGCTTAAAGGTGGTGAATCAAAATTTGTTTGAATCCAATGTCGGCGCGATCAAGCAGCTTGAGGAAGGATTTGCTAATCAATCAGAAGACTTAAGAAAATAGAAATAACAAAAGATGACTAAATAACACAAATAAGAAACTTAAAACAAGTCTTTAATGTTTAGCACATGTGGCCATTAATACCACTTGAAGTTCAAGATCTTGAGGATCTTGCTTAGGCAGCGATTTCAGGCGCTCCAACACATGTTTCACAAAGAATGCAAAAGCCGCAAAAACTACCAACCTTGCAAATGTTAAAACCCTTTTTTTAGAAAACATGCAATGGCAGCAAAAATTGCTGCTCAAGCATGTGGAAAAAGAAAAATGATGTAAAAGTGGTAGAAACTACTAACAATACACAAACAAAACAAAAAAACTATAAAAGCGGTGAATTTGACTGACTTTACATGTGAAGACTCAAATTTTACTAACACCTTAAAAATGACAAAAATTGATATTTTGATCGGTTTACGACTTAATCGATTTATGCCAACTTTGAGGAATTGATTCAAGGGAAAGTCACAAACTAGTTTAGGATGTTAAATGACTTCGCACGGGACCAAGAGAATCTTGTCTCGATTTGCTAACTTAGAGTGTAGATCACGAAACGGACAAGTTTGGTGGGGGTTGTCTACAAAAATGACCGTAGCTGATTTTGAGAACAATAGCTAGCTCTAACTGGGGAACTTCCTTCAATCAAACTTTGAAATGATCAAAGGGAGAAGAATCTAATTTCTAAGTGCCTTCATCCATGCCATTGGGCTATAGAGTCAAGCTAAAAAAAGAAAAAGACACAAAAGACTAAACAAAAAACACAAAAATAAAAACACAAAACTATACAAATGTACAAATAAACTTATCTGATACTTCAAGGATTGAAGTGCTTCAGATGTTGCCCGCTGTGAGGTAGCAAGAATGGTGTCCCATCCTAATATTCCAACAAGAATCTATTCTCACCACAGAACTAGTGAATGGTAAACAGACCTCTCCACAAGGAATCAAATTTTCCATGCATTCCATTTGGTTCTCTCCTCTTGTCCCACAACAAGACTTGATCTCCAATTTGAAACTCACATATCCTTGCCTTCTTGTCAAAGAATTTCTTTACCTAACTTTGGTGCTTAGCAATACGATCCACTACCATAGTTTACTGCTCCTCAAGTTCAGTTAGATACATAATCCGTTTATCAATAGAACTATCAAAAGTTCTATCTTCCAATGCCTTTACCAACTTCGGTGCTGGCAACTCCAAGGTAATTGGTATCTTTGCATTCAGACCATACAGGAGCTGAAATGGTAACATGCCTATCACCCTTTCGGGGGTAATCCTGTTTGCCCATAAAGCATCAAACAATGCTTTATGCCAAGTTCTCTGATTCTCATCTACCAGTTTCCTGATAATAGTAACTAGATTCTTATTACTTGATTCTACTTGACCATTCCCTTGCGGATAATAGTATAAAGAATGGGAAAGAATGATCCCATGCTCGTAGCAAAATTCAGTAATCTCATGGGAAGAAAAACAAGTAGCATTATCTGCTACTATCTTGTTTGGAACTCCAAACCTAGAAATAATGTTCTCCTTAAGGAAATTGCATACCACTTCAAAAGTAGCATGTTTGATTGGGATGGCTTCCACCCACTTGGTAAAATAATCTATCGTGGTGAGAACATAGTTGTGTCTTGTACTCGACAGTGGGTTCATAGCACCAATGAAGTTGATGCCCCATTGCTGAAATGGTTAATCAATCACCACCAGCTTGAGAGGTAATGCAGCCAACTTCAATTTCCCAACAAACTGTTGACACAACTCACACCTACGCACCCAATTGTACGCATCTTGGAACAATGTGGGCCAATAGTATCTAGCTCGCAGAATCTTGTGAGCCATTATAGGTGCAGAAAAATGTCCTCCACAAGCCAAATTGTGGAAAGACTCCAAAAGTCTACTTTGTTGGGCTTTATCCATGCAACGGAGAAATACTCCATCAAGGCTTCTTTTGTACAAACCATTGTCCCACAGGACATAGTTAGCAGCTTTCAACTTAATAGTTCTTTTCTCCTTATAAGACAGATGAGCAGGACACTCACCATAGGTAAGAAAATGAGTGATATTCGAATACCAATCATCAGTAGTAGTAACAAAAAGAACAGTTAGTGTATCCTCAACTTCTTCTTCATCCCCTGTCTCTTTTGGCACATTATCAGTGATCAATTAACACAAACCTTTACCACACACAAGCTTGGTAGGCTTGATATCCAGATCAAATTCTTGGATCTTAGCAATCCAATTACCTCTCTTTGTTCCAAACTCCTGTTGAGGTAGGATACACTTGACTGTTGTATCAGGAACCAAAAAAACAGTGTGTGAATTCAAAATATAGAACCTAAAATTCTTCACCGCTTTGACCATGGCATAAGTATGCTTCTCCATATTCAAATACTTCAATTCATGAGCTTTGAGAGGACAACTCATAAATGATATGGGGGATTCCACTCCTTCATTCTGTTGAACTAGAATAGCTGAAAGTGTATGTTCAGAAGTGTAGCTATAAACTATGAAATCTTTGGTATAGTTAGGACAAACAAGGACTGGAGCATGAGCAATAGCCCTCTTGATATCCTCAAATTCTGCTTTGCCTTCCGCAGTCCAACAAAAAGTAGCCTTACCCTTCATCATGTTGACGATGTGACGGGTTTTCTCTGCAAATTTAGGAATGAACCTTTGCAGAAAATTCACCTTTCCAAAGAAAGAATGAACTGCAGTCTTACTAGTAGGCAGAGTAAGACTTTCAATGGATTTGACTCTTTTTGAGTCAATTTTAGTGCCTTCCCAGGATACAATGTGTCTGAGAAGTTTACCTTCTATAACCCTAAAAACTAACTTCTTAGGGTTAAGAGAAATACCATTTTGTTGACATCGTTCCAACACTTGTCATAAATGGTGTGCATGATCATGATGGTTTTTGCAGAAAATAGTCAAGTCATTGATATACACCACAATGAACTTTCCCATCTCATCTTTGAAGGCAAGGTCCATTGCTCTCTGAAATGTGGCTCTAGCATTGATCAGACCAAAAGGCATTTTGCGATATGCAAATGTGCCCCATGGTGTGGTGAAAGTAGTTTTGAACTGATTTGCTTTGTTGACATCCACTTGGTTATACCCTGAAAAACCATCTAGCATAGATAGCATTTTTGAACTAGTTACTGTTTGCAATACTTGATCCATGATGGGCAAGGGGTAGTTATCTTTTAGGGAAGACTGGTTGAGATTCCTGAAATCAACACAGATATGGATTTCGCCATTCTTCTTCCTTATGGGAACTATGTTCACGATCCAGGTGGAATGATGAATTGGAAAAATTATCCTTGCATTTAGCATCTTTTGAATCTCAAAAAGGATCGTACCTGATATCTTGGGGTTGTATTTCCTCTACTTCTACTTGTGAGGCAATGATCCAGCTTTGAGGGGAATTTCATGTTGAATCTCCTTAAGCCTGAAAGATTTCAAAGCATCATAGGAGTATGCCAAAACATCAATGTAATGGCGAAGGAGTGTAATGAATTTGAAATTTTTATCAACAGAGCAACACTTCCCAATGTTGACTATTTTAGGATCTGCCTTCGAACTCAAATTTACCTACTCAAATTCCATAGAGGAACTTGAATCCTATTGTTGCTGCTGCTTGATATACCTATCATGCTTATCAAATAGTTTCTCAAGGGAAACCAAACCTTTTGGAATCTTATTCCCTTTCAATTGAAGAAACTCTTTGCTAGTTTGTGAATCTATCTTGGAAACATATTCCCGTGGTGGAGATTCACTACCTTCAAAGTACATCTCATCAAAGCTATCCATCTTTTCCAAGAAAGCAATGATTTGGTTATCACCATTGAACACCTGCCAATGGTCAGCATTATCAGGTACACTTGGTCAGAAGACCAGCTCAATAGTGTACTTGTTCCCTTTGAAATCTTTATGAGGAACCATGAGAGTGGCAGAAACAACCAATGAATCTACATGATCATTAAACTCTGTTGGCACTGCAGAAATATTGAAAGCATCAAAACCTTCAATGCAATCCATTATATGATTACGATAGTGTCTCAATCTTTCATTTTCAGTTTGGTACAAATTTCTCACTTGACAAACCATTAATTTGGCATCTCCTTGAGCATGAAGAATTTTAACACCCCTAGCATGAGCAGCTTCCAATCCGAGCAACAATGACTCGTATTTGGTAGTGTTGTTGGTGTTTTTGAATTGCAACTTTTATGAGAAAGGTAAGATATCACCTTGAGGAGATATCAAGACCATTCCAGCTCCATAACCGGTAGAGGAACAACTACCATCAAATTCTAAAATCTAGACTTCATTAGAATTTGATTTTGTGGAATTTCTTTGATCAAAAGATTCCTCTTCATCGGTGAGGGAAGAATCTGGGGTTACTATACCTTCACCTAAATTTTCATTTGAAAACTCACCCAATTCTCCATCTGAAATGTCTGAGCTATTACCTAATGTACTCTCATCTGATGAACTAGAAACATCTTTAGTGGACAGGAAATAATTACCCATCCCTGAGGACTCAAACAAAATTTGAGCTTTGGGATTGCCGTTTGGGTAACAATATATTTTGCCTCCTTTGGAAGCAACTTTTGCATGACACCTTTAATAGGTATCTTTGCTTTAGATAGATCCATATTCAACTCCCCACCTACACCCTTGTAGAAATTACACCCAAGCAGAATGTCTTAAGAAGATGGAACATCAGCTACTAGGACTGTCATTTTAATCTGCTTGTTCGAAAAAGCCGCAGAGGCAAATTGGGCATCTTTGATTCGACCCAAAAGTGGAACTTGCTTATTTTCCATAGAGAAACACCTCCCAAAAGTTTTGGTTAGGGTGAGGCCAAGGGTATCTGTTACTTTAGTAGGCATAACATTATCAGAGGCCCCAGAATCTATCACACAATTGCTCAATTTATGACAATTTACTAATAGGGAAACATAGAAAGGTTCAATTTTTCCAGAGGCTTCAAGGGGAGTAGTGACAAGATTATTTTGGGTAGGTTTGCTTTTTGGGGAGTCATGAGCAACTTTTGGAAAATCTTGTTTTGCAGGGACGGTCTTGTTTTTGACATATTTAGCTAATCTATGAAATTGTTTAGGATTAGCTTGTAAATACTCAACTTCAAACATTTGGATCTTAGTCTTCCTAGCATGATCTATTATATCAAATTGTTGAAATGAACTAGAAACGGAGGAAGAAAATCCATCATTCTAATTTTTGGTAGAGATAGTACTGGTCTGAGGGGTAGAAGTAGAAGATACAAAGTTGTTAGAGGCACTTACTTGTTTATTTCCCACTAGGTCTTTTGATTGGAAAGGTAGTGGAGTTCCTTGTTTAGCGATTGAAATTACTGGTTGAGATTCTTCTCTCGCCTTTCCTTTGTCAGCTTGTAGAGTTGACTAATTTTGGGACCTAGTAAAAATAGCATATGCTCCTTCACAGACCTCTCCTCCTTTTTCAACTTCATCTTGGTAATTTAGAAAGCTGATGGTAGGGTCGCCAGCTAATTCCTCATCTCCTTCTATGAAGAGATTAGCATCATTCTCATGATCCAACTCAAGTTGGAAAGAATGTTCATTTTTAGCTTCATAATAGCCAACTACTGAGTTGACTGGCGCTGCTTCAATGGCAAGTTTCCCCTGTGTAGGAGGAAGATGATTGTGTTGTCCTTGATTTCTAGCAGCATTGCCTTGATATGAATTATTGGGAAATGTCCTCCTTGGTATATCCTTATAAGGAGGGGCAGACATACCTTGGGACATTTGTCTTTCTGGAGCTAGCAATTCATTTGCTATTGCACCATGGGGTCCGTGGTGCTTGTGAAAGAATTCTCAGTAGAAGAAGAGCTTTTATTTCTATTAGAATCTCTTTTTATCTTACTTGCAAGGATAAGATCATCTTCAACTTCGATAGCCAATATCTGAGCTGCAGAAAGATCTACAGGGCCAGCACACCTTAACAAAAAACTCACTTCAGGAAGTTGAGTATTAATAAAGAAACACTTAAGATTCTCTGTTGTTGGCTGAGCATTTGCAGGAATCTTATTTCTCAACTTATTGAACTTAGCGATGAAGTCTCCCATAGGTTCATGAGGATCTTTCTTCATTTGTGTAAGTTGAGCCAATAAGGCATGTGCATCTTCTGCAGGTTTGAATCGAGCCTCAAACTTAGTTTTGAGAGTGTTCCAGTTAGTTATAGTATGAGCTTGAAGATGATAAAACCAATCTGCAACAGCACCTTGTAGTGTTTCCGCAAAGAGCCTTACAGCTAAATCTTCATGCTCAACACCTATCACACCACAAGCTATACAAAAAGCTGCAATGTGTTCATCAGGGTGAACTTTCCCATCATCGTAGAACTTGGGGAAATTCTTTCTTGAACTACAAGGTAGTTCATGCAATGGTGGGGTTAAATTTAGAGGACCAAAAGTATTACCCCAAGGGCCTTGGGCTACCATGATGTGTTGATTAAAAGGTGTGATAAGAAACCTTTGAGGAGTATGAATAGACAAAACTCTGCTAGCACTAGAACTAGAAGCTTCACCTGGTATTGGGGACCTGGCGTTAGTAGGAGGAAAACTCCTGGTTCACTGAAGACGAGGTCGTAGAGGCAAAAGACCAAAATTATTTTGCTGCATCAATTCAAATACAGGATCAATAATACTTTGAGCTCTCTTGCTTCTTATATACCGTGAATCTTCCAGAATGTAGTATACTCAACAAAAAATTGTAACAAATGGAAAAGAACTGAAAATGCTTCAACTCGGAGTGTGAGGCTTCAAGTTGAGCATTCCTTCCCTAGCGGAGTCACCAAAAAACTGTTGGGTGAATATTTTGTCGTTAACTCACTAATGGCAAAATGGGTATATCAGCCACAGCTATGATGAGACAAAGTCTCTCCTCTCAGCAAGGGGAGGTTCCCTCTACTTGTTGGACTTATTACACACAAATAACTTATGAAACTTATGTACACTAAAAACTATATTTGTGGTGGTTCAATTTCATCTCATTCTCTTTTTTTAGAATAGATGCTTATACTTCAAGATGATGATAAAGAAATTATAAACTATCACAAAACCATAGAAACATAAAGTTTTTTGCTGATTCACTTACTAATTGCAAATAGAACTATTTGAAGTTGAATGCAGCCCAAAGTCTTCACTCTTCTTCAAGATGATAAAAGTAGATTGAATATAACAACTTGCAACACAAAGTCTTCAAATTATTGTATTCTCACAAACATAAATATAATCCTCAAAAATGATTTGATAACACAAAGTCTATCACAATCAAATCAAGAACGCTCTTTAATCTCTTGAAACAATCTCCACACTTAAATTATTATCAAAGAAGATTATGATAGTAAGACGTAAGAACAATGCTATCATAACACAAATAATCCCAAGACAAAGATTGGAATTAAACTTGCTTTCTTGTATTGATAAATATTTGATAATTGATTTTCACAAAGAAGCACAAAGTCTTGATTTGCTTTTCAATTTGCCAGAGTATTCTTGCAATAGACAAAAGATAATATTTACAAAAGAGGCCCTCTTTATTTATAGGGAGAGGCCTTGAGAAAATTTAGGAAAAAACCTAACTACTTTGACTTATTCAAAAATAGGAGTCCTTATTCACTTGGGACTTCCTATGGTTTTATCTGTCTTCTTAGATACATCTGTGACCAAAGAGACTTCTTGTGTGCGCATTCTGTCTAAGTACTCTTCAAGTACTTTTCCTTTGAGATGAGTCTTTTCTGCTTTCAGAATGATGGGATCTTCTATAGAAACAGCCTCTGGAGTAACTGCTTATGAATTCAAGGTGATTTTCCTTACCACCGCAGTTAGTTGTTCTACCATTGCCTTGCAGTGATCCTTCATTTCTTTCTCCCTGTCAAATTTTTGAATCAGGATATCCATGGATGACTGCATATCATTCTTGGCACTTTCATGAGTTATCTTGCCCAATTCAACTCTAGAGATAGAGTAATCATTCATATCAAAATTTTGCATGGTCACATCTTGTGGAGGTTTTGTTATCAATAGAAATTTGTGTCCCTTGCCCCCAAGCATTCTTGGAAGAATCTTTGGTTTCTTCAAGGCCTTGGGTTTTGCAGGCACCAGCTTACTAAAATCAAAGTCATCTGGGGAGATGGCTTCCTTTTTCCTTTTTGGTGTATAAGTTGATAACCAAGGTGGAAGCAGAGAAGTACTCACATTGGGATCCGTTCCCATTGTTGGTGTCTCCAGAACTATACTTGTATTGGTAGTAGAAACAATAGGCAGAGTGTTAGTAAAAACTGCACCTATTACATTTACACTAGAGACTTGCAAAGTATTCATTACAAAATGATCAAAAATAGAGGCATCTCCAATATCAAAAGAGGAAGAAGACAAACTAGGAATAGAATTTGAAGAACGAAGAACATCTTCAAAAATGTTTTGGGGATTGTCAAAAATTATTTTGGAAGGAGAGGGAGATTCATAAGAGGGAATATTGATAGGGGAAACAGACACAAGAGTTGCAACAGGTGTATCAGGCAAAGGAGAAGAGACTCTCATTTCTTGTTGTACATTCTCTTGCGAGGACAAATCTTCCTCCTCTTATTAATCTATAGTCCTATCTTCAAACTCCATCTCTTCAGTAGCTAGCTCTTCAGTAGCTGGCTCTTTAGTAGCTGGCTCTTCAGTAACTAGCTCCTCAGTAGCTGGCTCCTCAATTTCTATATCTTTCACTTCAGGCGCTTTCTCCACAATCTTTGATTTCTTCATCACAAACTTGATTCTAGGCTTATGCATTTTAGAGGACGAGGGAACATCACTCTTATTCTTTGTTCTATTTTCCACCTTTTTGCTAGTTTGCTCTTGGGTATCAGCCTCTTATCCTGTGAGGAATTCTTTCAAAGTAATTCCTTTATCTGCCAACCAATTATTGGTGTTAGCCAATATAGGCTCAAATCTTTTTCTCAAAGAGGTCAACTCTTTTTGAGACCATTGAATAGGAGGGAGAGGAGTGTTAGCAACATGTTCAGTATTATATCTATCATCAATTAACTCTCCATCATCCACTAGATCTTAAGGAATGTCAGCAAGTCCCATGTATTCAATTTGTTCAAGAGATAACCTACTGTAGTCCAATCTCCTGACATCTTCTTGTGTTCTCAAATCTACCCAAACATCTTCAACCATAGGTTCATGAAATTGGGTTTTCCTTTTGATTTTGTCCTTCACACCCCTATAATCAAACTTCAGTCTCCTCTTGAATTGCTTCATAGTAACAAGCTGCATCTTAGTTTCCATGGCCCTTGCCTTTGCAACAGTCAATACTGAATATCTGTCAATTTCTACTGGGAAACTAAAACTAGGTTTCTTGAATTCCATTTGTTTATTATGCACGACAATCATTTGTCTGCATAACTCCATTAAGACTAGTTTGTCTGAGGGGAATCTTGGAAGCATATAAGGATAACCTTCGAAAAAGCCAACCCTGAAGTATGAAAAAGAAGAAAATTGCAAGAACATACACCCAAAATCATTTACCACTATCCAAGCCTCATTTGACACTCTTCTTTGTTCCAGTTGGGGATCAAAAAGACACAGGAATACTGCAAAGAATGCATCATTTACTCTTCTGAAATGATGAATAGAACCCTTCAATGTTAACTGAGAATAGTATTGATACACAAGGATTATCCTCCTATACCCTTCTGATGTTAAACCTTGAAAAATACTCATAGAGGCTGCAATATACACCACATAGGAGGTCATGTAGAACTTGAAGGTAGTGGACACCTTCGTCAATTGTTCGTGCAAAGCGTTACTAATTTGTTCACCCCAGAAAATGGTTTGTTTACCCTGGAGTATGACCTTAATGAAAGGATACATCCATTCATGAAACTATGAAGAGGAGGACAAATCTCTTATCCTACTGAGGAGAGTAATCAGGTCACCAACTTCTTCTACAAAGTCACTTCAAGGGAAACTACGTGGCCACCTTGACAAATTTGACCTTGCAGTCTTCAGTCATTTATTGTTGATTACTTTCTTTACCTTCTCAAGATTTTTGTCATATTCCTTTTGTGCTTCAACAAAATCAAGCTTTAACACTTCTGTAGCAGGAGGGCACATAAACATTTTATCAATGAACTCAGGATCCAACCTGATTATCACATTACCACTGGCATCCACCACAACTCTAGTATCTCTGTTATAGAATTAAGCACACTGAAGAACAAATTATGTGTTGTGAGTTGCCACTGGGAAAGATGACAGCAGATGAATATTACTGTCAATTATCTTCTTCATTGCAGAGCTGGGATTGCTTGACTTGGTTCTTTCTACAAACTCAGCCATGTCCACATGGCCAATCTCTGTATCTCTAATGTCATCAACATTAGAAGTGATTGAGATGATTGGAAAAACACCTTGATATTTGTACTTCTTCACTTTCAATTTCTTCAGGGACAACTCAGTCATCTGAACGAAGCTATCACCAGAAGACTATCGATGAAGAATGAAGATCCACAAAAGAAACTGCAACAAAAGTCATGATCATGCAATTAGGGAAAATATTGGTAATCTGGGAAAATTGCATGTCGACGATCATGACTAGGGAGACGCACTTGAAAGGGCTATAGTGCGAGCAGGCAAAAAATTAGAGGAAAGCGGACTCAGAAAATCAAAACTAAAAAATTTCCAGAGTTAGGATATTTTGGTAGAGTGTTTGCATGGGCAGAAAAATTTGCCACCCTTGCATATGAGGGATTTTTTGTACTTGCATAGGTAGTAAAATTTGCCGCTACTATATGTTTCAGGAGAATTGTGTTATATGTTGGAGAAGCAAAAACTGCCGACGCTACATTTGGTAGGAAGTTACAAGTGTTATACATCGATGGTAGAATTCACTGAAAATGCATATTGGTATGAATTGTATTCAAGGTTCAAGTGGCAAATTATGCCGACACCGCATAGGATAGAAATTGCAATATTTTCGTGTAAGGGCGGTGGATTTCACCACCCATACACTTCCATTTGAATGTTTAGGAAAACACATAAGCGGTGAATATCGTTGACTTTGCATGTAAGGCAGGGTTGTAAGGTTTTAGTGTAGGAGTGTCAAATTTCACTGCTCATACACTTGCATTTTGATCACAAGTTTATGGAAAGGTATTAAGCAACAATTTTCACCATCATTGCGGATGTTTTGAAGATGAGTTTAGTAGGGTCAGGACAAATCGCCAATAACACATGTTATCATAAAAACCTGGGGCACAAACATTGATCGGCAATTTTTGCCATTTGGATCTACCAGTTTACAATCTAGGGCATAAGCAATAAGACCTATTTGATGACCTAGACCATGTATTTTTGAAGAACGAATTTAGAATTAAAAAAAATCAAGCACAGAAATGACAATAACAAATAGGAACGCAACATTTTTTTTAAAAGTTTTGTTTAAAACAAAATCAGACTAATAAATTCATTAAACAATTATATTAACGAAAACCCTAGAAAGTGAAAGTAGTTTAAAAATGACTTACCTATTGAGTTCGAAACCCTAAGCTTAAAGGCAGTGAATCAAAATTTGTTTGAATCCAATGTCGGCGCGATCAAGTAGCTTGAGGAAGGATTTTCTAATCAATTAGAAGACTTAAGAAAATAGAAATAATAAAAGATGACTAAATAACACAAATAAGAAACTTAAAACAAGTCTTTAATGTTTAGCACACGTGGCCATTAATGCCACTTGAAGTTCAAGATCTTGAGGATCTTGCTTAGGCGGTGATTTCGGGCGCTCCAACATGTCTTTCACAAAGAATGCAAAAGTGGCAAAAACTACCGACCTTGCAAATGTTAAAACCCTTTTTTTAGAAAACATGCAATGGCGGTGAAAATTGCCGCTCAAGCATGTGAAAAAAAATGATGTAAAAGTGGCAAAAACTATCAACAATACACAAAAAAAACAAAAAAACTGTAAAAGCGGTGAATTTGACTAACTGTACATGTGAAGACTCAAATTTTACTAACACCTTAAAAATGACAAAAATTGATATTTGGATTGGTTTACGACTTAATCGATTTGTGCCAACTTCAAGGAATCGATTCAAGGGAAAGTTGTAAACTAGTTTAGGATGTTAAACAACTTCACATGGGACCAAGAGAATCTTGTCTTGATTTGTGAACTTAGAGTGTAGATCACGAAATGAAAAAGTTTCGTGGGGGTTGTCTACAAAAACGAGCGTAGCTAATTTTGAGAACAACAAATCTTCATCTTAACTAGGATCTTTAGCTTCTTGACTACACTATTCTTCTCTATTCCTGATAGGACTAATTTTATCAATATCCTCAGCAATTTTCTCAATATCCTTAGCATACATCTCATCCAATCCTTATCATCAATGCAACAAGAGTATGTTGACATCAATGACAACACTAGTTTGGCCCATACTTGCAACAATCTCCCCCTTTGTCATTGATAGCAACATGTGATGTGAAAAACTATTTTAACCATCAAGACAAGAACTTCTCCTCACTAACACAACTCCCCCTATCAACAACAACCATTAACATGTCTTCTCTTCCTTTACTGCTCCCCCTTTGATTAGCAGCAACATGTTTTTCACATGTCTTCTCTCCCCCTTGGACATCAATAGCAAAGAGCACATACTTGCATCACTTCAGAATTATACTAGCTACTCCCCCTAAGTAGTAGCTTCCCAAACATCAATCTAGACTACAAGATATGACTATGAAATCCACCAAACTGATCCACATTAGTGCACCTTAGTTCATAACCAAAGGGGTAAAAACCCCTAACTTCTCCCTGAAATACTCAAAAGAGTCCTTAGGAAGAGGTTTAGTAAAAATATCTTCAATCTTATCCTTCGAAGGCACAAACTCCAATCTAACTTCATTCTTGTTCACTTTCTCTCTTAAAAAGTGAAACTTGATGGATATATGTTTAGTCTTTGAATGCAACACCAGATTTTTTTATATGTTAATTGTACTTGAATTATCACAGAAGATTGTGATAGGTTCCTCATACTCCACTCTAATGACCCTTAGCATTTACTTCATCCACAAAACTTGAGTGCAACTACCTGCTACTGCAATATATTCTTCTTCTGTAGTGGATAGAGATATTGCCTCATTTCTTGCTTATCCAAGAAACCAATCTCTTCCCCAAAAAGAATGTTCCACCACTAGTACTCTTCCGATCATCCATATCTCCTGCCCAATCCGCATCTGTATATGCATGAAGAGAGAAATTATGATCTCTGGGATACTACAAACCATACACAGCTATCCCTTTTAGATATCTAAAGATCCTCTTGATTTCCATGACATGAGATTCTCTAGGATCAGCTTGGAATCTAGCAACAAGACCAACAACATTCATAATGTCAGGTCTAGTTTGAGTGAGATACAACAATCCTCTAATCATTGACATGTACTTTTTCTGATCATCCTTAGGAGAGTCATCATCTTTGTTAAATTTACATCTGGTTGCCATGGGAGTACTCATTGGTTTTGAGTCTTCCATTCCAAATTTCTTCAATAATTATTTCACATATTTGGTCTAAGAAATGAAGATTCCTTTCTTTGTTTGAATAATTTGTAGACCCAAGAAGAAATTCATTTCCCTAAACATGGACATCTCAAATCTACTTTTCATTTGATTTGCAAAAGTTTTGCACATATTATCTCTTCCTCCAAAAATGATATCATCAATCAAGATATTTTCATGATCAATTTTGAAGTACAAATTACTATCTGCACTACCTTTGTTGAAACCAATCTTCAAAAGATGCTTATCTAGTCTTTCATACAAGGCTCTTTAGGCTTATTTATGTCCATATAGTGCTTTCTTCAACTTGTAGACCATATCACCATGATCAGATAATTGATATCCATTCAGTTGCTTAATGTAAACTTCTTGTTCCAAGTCACCATTTAGGAAGGTAAATTTGACATCCGTCTAATATACTTTGAAGTCCTTGAAAGAAGCAAAGGCAAAAAATAGTCTGACTACTTCAATTCTTGTCACTAAAGCAAAAGTTTCTTCAAAATCAACTCCTACTTAAGAGTAGCCCTTGTAGACCAATCTGGCTTTATTTTTGACTACTTCACCAACTTCATTCAGTTTGTTCTGGAATACCCATTTGGTTCCAATCACATTCTTGTTTCTAGGTCTGGGAACAAGATCCCAAGTGTAATTTTTCTCAATTTGCATCAGCTTTTCCTCCATTGCTTTAGTCCAGCTTTCATCATTGCATGCTTCATTTACTAACTTTGGTTCAATCTTAGAAATCAGACAATATTCTTTTGAGTCTTGAGCAATCTTTCTTCTTATTTGAACAACTTTGTTTTTATCACCTATGATCTGATCTTCAGAGTGATTCAATCTTACATACCTGAGAATTTTGGGACTTTCTTGCACTTCTATCTCTTGAATAGGTTCATTCAAATTCATCTCTTCTTCCTAGTTTACCAGATCAGTCTAAATCTGAATCTTAGAAGGGGCTTGGACTCCTTGGATCATAACATCATTCTGATCATCTTCATCATATTCATAAAACCTTGAGGGTTTTTCAATCCCTTCATCAACCTTCACATTTGTACTTTCTATAATCTTTCTCAATCTCTTGTTATAACATTGGTATGCTTTGCTTTGAGTAGAATAACCTAAGAATAATCCTTCATCACTTCTAGCATCAAATTTGCCTAGATCTTCATCTCTTTTAATGTAACATTTGCTACCAAAGACTCTGAAATAATTCACAGTAGGAGTGATGCCAAACCAGAGTTCATAAGGAGTCTTACCGGTATTGCTTCTGATTTGTACTCGATTAAGAGTATAGATTGTAGTGCTTACAACTTCTCTCCAGTAGATCTGAGGAGCATTTGCTTCCATCATCATGGATCTCGAAGCCTCCTGGATGGTCCGGTTCTTTCTCTCCACTACTCCATTCTGATGTGGAGTCCTTGGAGCAGACAACTGTCTCTTTATCCCATGTTTCTCACAGAATTTTATGAACTCACCAGATGTGAATTCTCCACCTCTAACAGACCTCAGACATTTTATATTCAATCCATTTTCATTCTCTACCATAGCCTTGAATATTTTGAATTTCTTAAGAGCATCTGATTGCTCTTTCAGAAAAGTCACCCACATCATCTAGGATAAGTCATCAATTAATACCATGAAGTATCTATCACCTTGCACACTTCTAATTCTTGTCAGGCCACATAGATTAGTGTGAATTAAGTCCAATAATTTGGTAGAAGACTGTTCCTTACTTTTGAATATGACTCTGCTTTGCTTGCCTAACTGACATTCTTTGCACAAACTATTAGTAGGTTTCACTAGTCTTGGAAGATCCCTCACAGCCTGACTATTTCTTATCTTGATGGTGTTATCAAACTTGACATGACACATTCTTCTATGCCACAACCAACTCTGATCAATTTGAACAAATAAACAACTTTTACTAGTACCAACCAAGTGGAAGATATTACCTTTAGTTTGAGTACCAAATGCAATCTCTATTTTGGAGCTTTCAAAAATCTTGAATTTTCCATTTTTGAATCGGAGATCATAGCCTTTGTCCACCAACTGTCCAACACTAAGAAGATTGTGCTTTAGGCCTTCAACATACAGTACATTATTGGTTTTATTCTTTCCATCAAAAGAAATAGTTCCTCTACCTCTAATTCTGCCAACAGAATTATCACCAAATTGTACCACTCCTTCATACCTTTCCAAATCTATGAACTTATTTTTGTCACATATCATATGGTGGGAGCATCCACTGTCAATGACCCAATCATCCTTTTCTTCAACTTGGGTAGCTAGAGCTCTTTTTACAATTTTATGATTGATAGATTCAGAGGGCATTAGATATTCTTCCTTGATGGCAACAAACACCCAGTCATTTATGGATTTGTTTCCTATCTCTGATTCATCATCTGTTACTCTTTCATCATCATCATCTTCATGACCATAGTAACATTTCTTTTGGAACCTTGATTTGCTAGGGTTTGGCCTTGAAAATCTTTCCGGACACCTTGAGGCAAAATGACCAATCTTATTGTAGTTAAAACATTTAAAAGACAATTTCCTTTCATACTTACCGGATCCTCTTGGCAGTCTTTTTGCAATAAGGGCTTAAAGTTGAGTAGTTTCTACTTTATCTTCTTCCAGATCTTTTCTTGCTTTTTCATACCATGATAGTTTCTTTGAAGAGTTCTCTCTCGGATCAAACTTTTGTTTTCCTTTCATAGAGGCACTAGCTTTAAATCCAGATCCAGTCTTGGTGGGGCATCTCCAAACTTGGTCAATTCAAATGCAGCCAATTTACCAACCAATTGATCTCTTGTGATACCAGAAAAGGATCTGGATTCTTCAATAGCAGCAAGCTTGTATTTGTAAGAGTTAGGAAGGGATCTGAGAACCTTGCCAACAATTTCATCTTCATCCAAGATTCCACCAGCACATCTAATGCCACAAACAAGCTCATTTACTCTTGGAATAAATGTAGTGATATTTTCATCTTCTCTCATCTTTAGATTTTTGAATTTTTCTTTCAGACTCTATAGCTTGGCACATTTGACATACTTGTCTCCTTCATGCAGAAGTTCTAGTTTTTCCCAAATCTCATGAGCAATTTTTAGGTGAATAACATTTGTCATCCTTGAATCAGATAAGGCACTTAGAAGAGCTTCTTTAGTCCATAGATTATTTTCAGCATCTCTAATTTCATCTATGGTACGCAGACCATTCTGAGGAGGATCATACTTCTTTGAGGCCATGAGCCAATACTACATTCCCATACATTGCAAGTGGCATGCCATGCAACTTTTCCAAAGAGTGAAATTGGTTCCATCAAAACTTGGACTATCCTTCTTGTAGGACGACATCCTGGATCTACTCAAGAAGTTAAGCTCTTTGAGGGGAACTTGGCTCTGATACCAATTGTTAGATTTAGGACAGACAACTAAGAGAGGGGGTGAATCAGTTGTCTAAAACTTTCTTCCAATTAATCACTTAAATCCTTTTCTTAATTCAACAACATAATAATAAATCAATCGTGGAACCATAATGCAACAATTCAAGAGAAGAAACACATTAACACATATGACACCAAGATTTTTAACGTGGAAAACCCGGTTAAGGGAAAAACCACGGGGTGACTAACCCATGATTGTATTCTCTATTAAAAGAATAGGAAGAACAAAATGGCACATGCCAATTAGGGCTCACTGCCCAAGCACACTGCTCACAAGAGGCTCACTTCCTATAGGAGACACACTATCTACAGAATAATAAGTATTACATACTTGAACTAAAGAGTAGCATCTTCACCATGCTTGAGTTAGTTCCATTTAAGCCCAAAAATTCTTCTCTACCTTTCGCTCCTCTGCTCTCTACCACACTGTCATCTCCACATGATGCCTTTGAAATGACTTTACAACTCCTTATTTATAGAAGACATCGACTTAGGGATAATCATCCAAGTCAGCATACATTACAAAGCAAATACATAAATACATCATGATTAATTTACATAAAGACTTCACATAGATCAATACACTATCAGCCACATAGATCTGAGACTTCAATCTTCTTTTAGGAACAAGCCAATCTTCACATTACATCTTCAAGATCATCCGTAGGATGTGTAACTTATCTGATCGGCCAGACTTGGGAAGAACATCATCATCTAGAAGTGATTCTTCAATTACAAGATCAATCTTCAATGTGGACCACCAACACAAACTAGACACAATCCAAAGACCTCCACAAGCTTGCCTGAATCACCAAGAACATCCACACTACATGTGCTTACTGAAATCATTCTCTCCTTCATTTGGAACCTCAAGAACACAGTCTATCATCACTGTCATAATGGAATAGATGCTTGCAGACCTCCAGACCATGAACCAATTGAGTTGTCAATTTAAATTGACTTCCTAAACACTCTACCAAATCCGTAGAACGAGATATTTCATTTTCAGATCTCACCGAACCTATCTGTGTCACTCTGTCACCTCTGAACATCTACCAAAACTAATTTTACTTAAGTGGCCATAACTTCTTCAGATCTTCATGCGGACCTCTAAAATCTTTATTGGACCATCCTAAGACATTTATCTACAAACCCGTTGAAGTGCATCCTCTGATCTTCGTCTTAGCTGGGATCTTTACCTTGCTGACTTCACTATTCTTCTCTGTTCCTGATAAGACTAATTTTCTCAATATCCTCAACAATTTTCTCAATATCCTCAGCATACAACTCATCCAAATCTTATCATTAATGCAACAGGAGTATGTTGACATCACTGACAACACCAGTTGGGCCCATACTTGCAACAAGTTGATGGTCCAAATGGAATCATCTTTCCAAACCAAATTGGAGGATTGTAGTACTTGAAGGGAACTTTCCAACAAGTATATTTTTGATATATTTTGATTTTATTATGATTTTATTTTCTTATTTTTACTAAACATAGGTTTTTCACTAAACATCAAGTTCTCTATTCTTCACACGTGGAAAATTAGTAAATTAGTGAAAAATAATTCTGAAAAATATCTATGCCCTAGGTATTGATGTCCTTGTTTCAACAAAAAAAAATTGATACATACATAAATTGTTTATGTTTGAGGAAATATGCCTATGCCTAAATTATAATTGGTTTGACTTCAAAACATATATATATATATATATATATATATATATATATATATATATATATATATATATATATATATATATATATATATATATATATATATATATATATATATATATATATATAATTCATGCCCTAGATATCGATGCTACCAATCTAAATTCAAAAGAATCAGAATTTTCTCCTTTTGTAGAAAAAAGGTTATGTGCGATGGAATACACCACTTAAAAAAATGTTGTTTACTATTAAAAACTAGTTATCAAAGGAGATGCAAAAAAAATTATAATTTATCTCCAAATTTTTTAAAATATATATTTTTAGAATCTACAAACAAAATCTCACAAATAACTAGTTCGTATCATCTTCAAATTCCTAACAGTTTAGCAGCTATAGGTGTCAGAAAGTGAAGATTTAGTTCCAAATGTTGATTTCAATGTCATGTTTGGCCAAAAAGTGTAATCCATTATTGTGGGATGACATTTTTTATAAGATGTTAGGGAGGAGCTTGAAACATGGCTCTATTCTCCATTATTGTCAGGTAGTTTGAACTATTGCTATAGATCATGAGCTTGCCATATGAGTGCAGGAAACAAATATTATTTTGGTGCAGTAGGCACTAGATTTGAATGCTAAAAAATATTGTTGAGGAGAATGATCCTTTAGGTCTAAGTTTTGTTGAGGCTTCCAGATCTATAATATTCCCATTCATGAATGAGGAAAAAGGTTTTTTGCCTTAAGAGAAAAATTTAGGGTAGAAATCCTAGGTTGATAGTTACTTAAAGGTACAAATTTTGGTTGTCAAACTTTGTCTTGTTCATTGGTTCTTGTTGTATATAATAAAGGTCTCCATCAAAGAGTCCTAGACTAGGTGGTTGATAGATCTTCCTCTAGGTCTACTCACACTCATACTTGGATATTTTATAGGTTCCAGTCCCAATACAAACTTTGTTATAAGTTGGGTCTTAAGAAAATGGAAATTTTAGGTCAAAATCTTTGCAATGTGCAAAGGAATTTTTTATTCTCCTTCTCTAATCATGATAAATGTATTCAAATTCTTCTTGATGGCCCCTAGTTTCTAGGTAGAACATGATTATTCTTAAGAAAATGGAAACAAGGGTTTAACTATGAGAAGGAGAATATTAACTTAGTTCTTGATGTAGGGGCATCACACACTGTCAATTTTGGTATTTGAATTTTTGGTATTTGCAAGTTTTTGATTTCTTTAAATTCAATGACATGTGGCCATTTCTATTGGCATCAAGATTTTGGTTCTCATTGCACATGTACAGTTATAGAAGTTATAACGTTCCTTCTCTATTGGTGACCACAGATGGAGTTAGAGTTCTTCCAGTGGGAGTTCGACAGTTAGAAAATTACTAGAAGATGAAGAAAGTGGGTGGAAATTTTGGAGAGATGAATGTGAGGGGCATTAGTAGAAAAGTATAGTAGGGAAGAAGTGACGTAGAAAATCATAGCAAAGGAGAAATGACATAGGAAAGTATAGTAGAGAAGAAATGAAGCTAGGAAGAATCAATAGACCAAAGATGTCCTAAATGGTAGAAGTTGAATAAACAAAACTGAATAAGGAGGAAACTTACTGATCAACAAGGAAATTGATTCTTTTAAGAGTGATATGTCTTTGTAAACCATTTGTAAAGATTAATGACCAGTTATTGTTGCTTTTTATTATTGAATATAAAATTTTTTTATCACTTGCGTGTACTCATTTGAGTGTAATACATGAGATTTTCCCATCTTCCCATTGCCTCTGGTAAAGGTCCAGTCTAATTGATTGAGGAATTTCCTGTAAATTATTATTGATGTTTAATGTAGGCTTCGGTGTATCATTTTCATCTTGTTCTAGCATGCTTCCATCATTGGGTATCAGAGAGTAGGAGTGTGTTAGAGTGTTGTCACCATTTTGGTATCAAAGCCTAAAATATTTGGGAGAGCCAGAAAGATCTAGAAGTGGAAGGCATGTGTGTTGAAAGTTTGATAGGTTAAGAAGAAGGACTTGGGTACCAAAAGACTGGGCAAAGGAAAAGGAGAAAATCCATAGGTGAGGTATCGTGAAGCCAAGAAGAAAGGTAAAAATAAAGCCCCAAGAAGAAAGACAAAATGGAACTGAATGTGAGGAAGCAAAATGCAGAGTTGGATAAAGAAATATTAGAGTTGAGAAGAAATTTAGAGAAGTGTAAGAAGTGTCTTGAAGAAAGAAGCCAAGAATATGGTTGGTATTGGAAAATGAAAAAGAAGTTGAAGTGGCATGTGAGGATAATTGTTAAGAAAAGAAGAGGGTGAAATATGACTTCCTTGAAAGGAGAATATGAAATAGGTTTGAAAAGCAAAGAGTTTCCAAATGAGCAACATGAAAAGGTAGTGGAGTTGCCCAGTGAGCAACATGTATAGGAAGTGGTAAAGGAAGTTCTCATTATGGAGAACAAGAAAGAAAATAAGAAAGAATGAAGCGAGGAAGAAGCGCAAAAAGAAGCACTTGAAGAAGAGACTAATGAAGAGAGAATGAAGGAAGCTTCATATCAAAGGTTAGCAAATGAACAAAATCAGGAAAAGAAGTTACTTGTCATTGACATGAATGTAGTCCAAAAGTATCTTGAAGCTAAACAAAGAGGAAAAGTGAGTATATACCTAATAACAGGAACTAAGATGAAGGTAAAAATAAGAAATCAAGTAGAAAGAAAAGCGGATGTGGAAATGGATAGTATTGAATGAGAGATAGTGTTTTGGAGTCTTGTATTGGAGAAAGAGATTAGAAGGAGAAGATACATGAAGAAAGAGGCAAACAAGCTTAGAGAAACCCAATACAAACATAGAGAGGATGAGGAGCTAGGAATGCAATACAATTAGTAGAAGCAAAAAAAGAAAACCATCATTTGAGATGGGATTCAAATTTCTTCCACTTGGGGAGCCTTATGCAAGGGCATCATACCCTATCAATTTTGGTATTTTGTAGTTTTTTATTCGTTGAAATTCGGCAACATGTGGTCATTTCTATTGGCATCAAGATTTTGTTTCTTGTTGCACACATATAGTTATGGCAGTTATAATGTTCCTTCTCAGTCGGTCACCACAGATGGAGTTGGAGTTCTACAGGAGTTGGATAGCTAGAAAACTTCCAGAAGATGAAGAAAGGGGGTGGACGTTTTGGAGAGATGATGTGAGGGGCATTAGCAGAAAAGTATAATAGAGGAGAAATGATGTAGAAAATCATAGTAGAGGAGAAACAACATAGGAAAGTATAGTAGAGAAGAAACGATGCCAAGAAAAATCAATCAACCAGAGAGATCCTGAATGGTACAAGTTGAAGAAACAAAACTGAATAAGGAGGAAATCGACTGATCAACAAGGATATTGATTCTTTCAGGAGTCATCTATTTCTGGAAACCATTTGCAAACATCAATGACCAATTATTGTTGCTTCTTTTTATTGAATATAAAATTTGTTTCTATCACCTGCATGTAGTCTTTTGAGTGTAATACATGATATTTTCCCATCTTCATGTCACCTCTAGTGAAGGTCTGGTCTAATTGATTGAGGAATTTCCTGTAAATTGTTATTGATGTTTAATGTAGGCTTTGGTGTATCAATTTTGTCTTATTCTAGCAGGCTACCATCATTGGGTATTAGAGAGTAGGACTGTGTTAGAGTGCTTTCATCATTTCTTATCTAGGTTTGGCTTCCAAGGCTATTGTTGGAATATTGGGAAGACAAGATCTTGATGGGTAGAGTGAAATCTATGGACACTTAAAATTGTCCATGCCTAGCAACAACACGTTTTGTCCTAGGTCCTTGCATAATCCCACTTATAAATCCCATTTAATCACCTTTCCAATTAATGAAATAAATCCCCTTTTATTTAATTAATTCCTCTTCACATGTCCCACTAATAATTTAAATTAAATATTAAATCAAATCCCTCATTATGACATTTGTCACATGACTACAACTCTTCTCATGCACAAATAATTTTAATAATTTTATTATCTAAATTAAAAGATTCCCACTCATATCCTATTCTTAGCACCACTTATTGTGCCTCATAAACATCTTTTCTCCAAAATAAATGAAAAATCTCATTTATTCCCACTATTCTCCTAATTTTGGTTACTTGTCATAACCCTTTAATATGTGTCATAAGCACTAAGTTTGGCTTTTAATCCTAGTCATCCACATCACAAAATTGTCTTTTAATCTTAGCCATTCATTGGATCCCCTTTCCCTCTATAAATCAAATTTCATTTGCCAATCCAAGGTCTCTACTCACGCACTCTCACAAATCATATTCATACAATCATACAATCCTAAGCTCTGTTATGTTGCAGCTGTGAGCAACCAACACTCCTTCAACATCCTACATTCTCATGCAAGATCGAGAAGAGCCATGGAGATCAATCAAACCTAGCATGGATTCAGTTTCCTTTGCATTCTTGTTGTCATTTTCATACTAGTTTGTGCTTCATGGTGCATAGTTAGGGTGCAGTTAGTTTTATGTTTTTAACACTAAATCTAATTTTCCCTAACTACATTTTGGTGAACCTGATGTGAACATGTGAAAATCTAATGTTTTTGCTTATGTTTTGGTGACTAAATTTTGCAGGTGACATTGTAGCTCGAATCTGACCCTACCATTGAGTCCAAAAGACCCAAAAACCCTAGGAAGAATATATAATTTGCCCTATTTTGTTCACTGCAAAATTTGGATTTTTTTTTTAAATTTTTTTAGCTAGTCTGTACCGTACATATCCGTATAGTATGGATCGGCCATACTAATCCTGTGTAGTGGGTTTTTATGGTTGCATACTTAAAAATTTTGGGTTTGATATTTGATTTTGTAGGTTGGTGTTTTTTTGAAGATTCTGTATTATTTGTTGCAGGGAAAAGTTTGTGTTTGCAAGTTTTAGGGCAATAGAGAAAAGAGTTCAAATTTGGTGTTAACTTGCTACCTGCTACAAACCCTAACGCTTGTTAAAAACCCTAGGTTGTAGCCATAATCCTTTTAGTCGCTACCACTATTTCTTAAGTCACAACCTCACATGTCTTTGTTGCTAGTGTCGATCAACACTACTTGATAGTAAGAGGTTTGGTTGTCGATCTTCAAAACCCATCACTACCATTCAATCTCCTCTACCTCCCACAAACCTATCTTCACTTGCCTCAAATGTTGTCACCACCACTATAAAAAAAAACTAATATCTACTCTATCACCACCGAACATAACCCCCAGTCATCACTTCAGTGGTCCCGTCGACATCTCCAATACAACCGTCGACTGTTTTAAAAAAACCTTCTACTTGTATCCCATCATAGTTACAGGTGGGAGTTTCGGTGTAAAATTTGATGGTGGGTTTAGGGTTAGTATTAGCCTTTAGGTTAGGCTTAGTGTTAAGATAGCTTAAAGGTTAGTGTTAGTGATAGTTATTAGGTCGATAGGTATTTGTTAGTTGTTAGCTATTGGTATTAGTGTCAGGTTAGTCGTTAGTTCTAGATTATGTTGTTAGTTGTTAGAGATAATTGTTAGGTCTAGGTTAGTTGTTAGCAGTTACGGTTAGCCATTAGGTTAAGATTAAATGTTAGTATTACTATTCTTCTTAAATGTTAATGTTAGTATTTAACTTAAATGTTTGTGTTAGTGTAGTGTTAATTGTTAGGGTTAGCATTAGTATTATTGTTAGTATTACAGGATAAACACTTAACTGCAATATAAACAGTAACCACCAGAGATACAAATCTATCATATGACCACTTTTCATGTTAACTGTTGGTGGTTCAAGCTAACTGTTTGGCTTGACTCGTGTCCTTTAAAACCCTAAAGAAGGCATTTTTTTCTTGTGATCATAACTTATGTATACGGAATTGAAATCACGTACTGAAGGACTCATCAGAAAGATGACAGGGCCAACTACACATTGGAGAAACTTTTATTAGGTGACTATACAATTTTCCTACTTTTTTTCTTGGTCAAAGTCAAACTTGTTTTCAAACTTCAAACGAGCATATCTTGAGAAAAACTTATTAGAGTTCAATGAATTTTTTTTAAAATGCATAGAATTTCATGTACTTTCTGTTTATTCTATCTATTTAGCTGTATCAAGTCTTATTAATTAGATTTTATCAGACTTCATATTTTTCATATCACGCTTTTCTATGCAAGTTTACTTGTTTCTTTCTCAAATTTGTGGCTTTTAGGTGAATCAAAGGAGCTAAAGTAGTGTTTCGATCAGTCCAAATAGCAACTTAGAAAGCAAAGATAATCAAGTGCACATATTCCATATTTCATCTCTAATCATTGCTTGTCAAAACACTTCAATTTGGACTCTTAAAATCAATCCTATTTGCTATCATACATCAAAATCAGGTCTAAAATTAACCATTGTCTTCCATCACATCTTGATGTGGGATCTAAAAAGAACAAGTGCTTGAACTGCTTGACACATATTTCATTTCTAAGGGTCAATTAACACTATGAGTGTGAATTAAGTGATAGCTCACTTGGTTTTCTTTTGTTTACCCTATCTTAGGAGGCCTACTTGGAGACACACTACTCCAAGGGACAACCTCAACCAAAGTTGAATCGAAAGACACCCTCCTTGGAAGTTGAAAATCTTGTCACTCTTGGATAAGCCCCAAAGAACTTTATACCTTTGGGAAGTGAAGGTGAAGGTTGGGTTACCCCTTTCTTCTGGCTATGTGACAGGATTTCACTTTCAATCCATTTCCCTAGTCAACCTTGTGCAACCTAGCTTAAGACCTCATTAGCCATATCCCACCTGACTAATCATTAGGGATTGTTGATGTGTCTTCCACGTGTGATTGCTTAATCATCACAATATTTCATTTCCAAGTTCAAATTTGTTTGTGTCTTGTGTGAGTAAATCATGTGTGTACATATGTAATTCATTGTTTGATCATTGCCAAATCAAGCTATAAACACCAAGCACATAAACAAGTCATTTTAAACTTTCTTTCCACACAAACATCATTGCCATATCCAATCAAATTTCATCCTAACCCAATCATAATCATCCCATTATGCCACATCATCATCTTAATCCTAGTCAACACTTGTCAAAATGGTCATAATCCTAAGCAAGCCTAATCCTAATCCAAAGCCCAAGGTCACACTTCAAGGAGCCCTTCCTCCTAATCATGATGACAATCCAAAACCATATATACTTTGAGGTGACCTAAAATTTGTTTCTAGTGATGATGAGAGCTTTGTAGATCCTAATGATGATGAGGATCTTGTAGATTTTGAGGGATACTTAGAAGAACAAACTGAAATCCAAAAACTTCAAGAGTAAAAGATCATAGCACAAGAACTCCAAGACCTCATTCAAACACTTCACGAGGTGCCCCAGCCCCTAGACCAACATATCATACAAATATTCAAATCCCTTATTCAAATATTTCAATAAAATGAATCACCACAAATACAACTCCTAGTCGAAGTCGAACAACTCATGTAATATCCATCTCAAAATCTTCCACAACATGGGCATGCTAGGACATGTCACTCCTCACACCAAGATCAAGGAACCCTTGGCCATCTTAATGATACTCTTGACAAGGGAGTTACCAAATTAAGTTTGGAATCATATACCAATCCATCTACTAATCCTCTATCATCATCCAAGAGAATGCCCATACCAAAGCCTACTAGTCCTACACCAACATCACCATCAAACTTCCCAAGCTCTAATACATCAACCAACAAATCCTCGAATGATTTTCTTGAAAGATTCTTTGAAAAATCTAAAAGCAAAAGAAAAGCTATGAAGTTATCCAAATCCACCAATCTATTAAATCCCTTTGACCCTCCATCCAACCAAAGTCCAAGCCCTAAGTCTAATTCATCCAATACCCCTCTTGTCCTTCCACCATGGGACCTATCCACTAATAGTCCCAATATACCTAATCATGACCCCTCAACTTTCATCATCCATCCACCTAAAAATGATGTGATCCAAGGACTACTAGTAAGGAATAAACCATCCCCATGTGAAGCACCCATTGATGAGCCTACCAAAGAACCTTTAAATGTCAAGTCCACTTGTTCAACCCCATCATGTGGTCCACAACTCCTTGAGCCAATTAAAGATTTCCCATTATCCTCTCATGTTGTTGACCGAGAACCTATGCAAGAGTCATCCACTTTCATTCAAGCAAACCAAGAGGTATGTCAAGATCACAATCCTAAGCATGTGGCAATTTCAAGCCCTCATCCAAATCGAGATCAAATCATGACCTATATATTTTCTATGATCAAGATATTATTTATGCTCATGACCCTATTCGTGAGAAAATTTATCCCATTTTTAGCACACTTAATCCTATTTTGTCTCCCATTTGTGATCAAGGTTCTATCTATGATCATGAAAACCATGATGATCCCTTTAGCCAAACTTTATTCATTTCATGATAAAGAGATTATCACTTCACCTACCCCTATCCATAATTCCACAACATTTGTTTCCCTTGATGAGACACATGCCTCCCAAGTACACGTTGAAGATCAAACCAATAGCTTGGATCTACATGCACATAATCAAGATCTTATTGATCCTTTCACCTCCACTATCAACTCCATTTCGAATCCACCATCATATCCACTTGGTCTATCCAGCTTTATTCTTGAATGTTCCTCCCTGGGAACATAACAACCTTTATCTGCCACTTCACCTTCTTCACTTAATAAGGAAATTGTGTCTAATGTTCAAACTACACCTAGTCCCATAGTCCACCACATACTCCAAAACATGAACTACCAAGGTAAAGGCTTAGGCCTTCATGAACAAGGTATTTTGGAGCCAATCCATGTCAAAGTTACTCCACACTCATATGGCCTTGGATATACACCCCAAGGTAAACAATCTAAAGATCATGGTAATTCCTCCATTCCTCCTAAGTCCACCACTTTCCATCACAAATCTTATCATACTACCAAGACATATATTGCCATTCCACCTCCATCATCTTACAAATGTCAAAAGCATGTGACCATATGTACCTTCCTCCATCCAATTTACCTCCACTTCTTCCAACTCATAATATCCCTCCATCTACATTACCACCACTTCTCCCAATGCCAAATCCATCCATCTACACATTCCCTCAAATTCCTAATCATGACCAATAAATGCACATATTGTCTAAACATGAAGCTTCCACTCATTCCACCCATCCCATGGGATTCAAAAATAAAAAAAATGGATGCCTCCACACATAAAGAAAAAATCCTAAGTGTCCGAATACCTTAGGACATCAATTCAAAATGTCAAAGAAAAGTACATTCAAAAATCCATCTAAAAGGCTACCCAAGCCCATACCTTCCCAAGCAAAGTCTAAAACTAAAATGGTATGGGTACCTAAGAAAAAAGAAAGCAAGTCAAATGAGGCATCCACCTCTCAAAAATTCCAATCATCCCCTTCCATTCAAAATTCCCACTCCATTCAAAAGTTTAAAATTCCTAAATCCCACAAGCAAAACAAAAATCATAAAAATACTATCTATGTGAGTACCTAAAGCACTTCATCATCCATCCCCTAAGCAAACATCTCCATTTCTTCCTACGCCACCTTCCAATCAAAAGCTTAAATTTTTATCATAGTGTGTGCAACTGTTGGTCATGGTTCCCTTCCATTCCACAAGTCCACATACCTACATCTCCCCATGATTCACCTATTATCCTACATATCTTCCCCATCACTTTCCTATGGTCCATGCTTTTGCATAAGTTTTTCATCCATCCTTGCATAAGTCCTATATAATCCACATCATAATCCCCTATCCATCCATCCATAATCCATATCTTAATCCTCCATCCATCTCTTTCATTTTGTCCCTTACCAACATCTATGAGCATAATGACATTTGACATGGTCCATGCGACGACATCCATATAGTGGGACTATCACCTTTCATGGAACTAGACACTTGAGTCCATCCTATCCTTCTCCTATCCAAAAAAATCCAAAAAAATTTAAAAAATAAAGAGAAATCCTTTCGTCCAATGGTGAAAACTTGGTAAACATATATGCCTTGGATAAGTACCATGATGAAAACCTGGCAAACATGTGGCATGTGTAGGTTGATCTTCTATGGCATTTACACTTGGGGGCACGATGTCTCATCCAACCTATAATTTTCCAACCTATCATTTCCTATCATACCATTTTTTATATCCTATCCTACCATACTTATCCCATTGAATCCATCAATCTTCCCTTCCTCTTTTGATCTTGATAAGGATTAGGCGCAAAATGTTGAAAAAAGCTTTGGATATCTCTTGACATACCTCATCTTATCCAAACCAATCCTATCATAAGCTTATTCATGTGAAATTATATCATCTTATTTTCATAAGATTTGTCATCTCAAATCGTAAATAGAATGGAGCATGTTGTTCCTATGTGATAGAGTCTTTGGAGATCACATCCTTTCCCTCTTATTCATACATCCATTCCATCCACTATCGCTTATCCTATCACCCACACCTTTTAACCATTCATTCAATCCCATCTACCTCATTGTACCTAGACTTGGTTTTCCCTTGTCATTGGTATCTAAGACAAAGGCTATTCAAATAGTCATCCAATGTCATCCCCAAAACAATCCAAAAATCCAAAAAAAATCAAAACATTTCAAAATTCAAAAAAACTACAACATTTCCAAAAATCCAAAAAAAAATCAAAACATTCAAAATCTAAAAAAATCAAAACTTTTCTAAAATCCGAAAAAAAAAACATTTCAAAATCCAAAAAAATTAAAACATTCCAAAAATCCAAAAAAATTACAACATTTCAAAAAATCCAAAAAAAAAAAAAAATTCAAAAATCCAAAAAAAATTACAACATTTCAAAAAATCCAAAAAAAAAAAAAACATTCAAAATCTAAAAAAAATAAAAACATTAAAAAAAAAATCAATATTCTAAAAAATCCAAAAAAAAAAACAAATATTCAACAAAAATCCAAGCAATAAAATCAATCATCAAGTCATTATTCAAACAAAATTTTCCAATTCATTCAAATCCAATCATCATGATTCAAATCATTCCTTCAAAACAAATTAACCAATTCTTCAAATCAATTCAAATCGAATCACTCAAATCAAATCAATCAAATCATTACATCAAATTCCTCCAAACCAAATCACTTCTTCTAATCAATTCAATTTAATCATCCAATCATTCCAAGCAATAAACTTAAATGCAAATCTTCTTTAATCCATACCAATCAAGTCAATTAATCCTGCTAAATTATCTAATCACATCCCTAGTTTTGTTCTAATCTTGCTATCAACCAAATCAATCAATTAATCATCATCGTCATCATCAATGGGATGTATCATCCCCAATCCTAGTGTTGTTCTCAGGATATATCATTCCCATATCAACAACATAATCCTCACATTGTTCTCGAGATAAATCATTCCCACATCAACAACATCAATGAATAAATTGATCAATCAATCATTGGTTTACAGCTTGACAGGGGCAATACCTTGTTTGTTTTTGAATCATTTGTGCATGCTTTCTTGCTTTCTTATGTGTATTATGATTTTTATCTTACATTTGTATCAAATCTGAATAATTCCCAGCTAATATTAATATCTTGTATCTAGACAAGGTTGTATTACACTGGGGCATGAGCCACATCATCACCTTGGTCCTTATACCTTGATGCACAACGTCTAGTGCTATATCAGACATCATGGTTGCTCACTTTCATTGCATTATAACGCATCCTTTCCTTATCCATTTCTTTATCTTTCTTCTTTGACCAACCCCTTTCATTTTGAGAGTCTACCCATCTTTGTCCAACCCGCATATCCTCTCAAGGGAGCATCATCATCCTATCCTCCAATCATTATCCTTTTCCTCTATCCATACCTCATCTTCTTTGAAATGATGTTACCCAACATAAATCTCATCATCTCGAACATAATTTCAAAGAGGGGTAAAATGTAGACACTTAAAACTGTCCATGCCTATGCCTTGCAACAACACATTTTGTCCTAGGCCCTTGCATAATCCCACATATAAATCCCATTTAATCACCTTTCCAATTAATTAAATAAATCCCCTTTATTTAATTAATTCCTCTTCACATGTCCCACAAACAATTTAAATTAAATATTAAATTAAATCACTTATTATGACATGTGTCACATGACTACAACTCTTCTCATGCACAAATAATTTAAACAATTTTATTATTTAAATTTTAAGATTCCCACTCACATCATATTCTTAGCCCCACTTATTGTGCATCATAAGCATCTTTTCCTCCAAAATAAATAAAAATTCCCATTTATTCCCACTATTCTCCTAATTTTGGCTACTTGTCACAACCCTTTAATGTGCGTCATAAGCACTAAGTTTGGCTTTTAATATTGGTCATCCACATCACAAAATTGGCTTTTAATCTTAGCCATTCATTGGATCCCCTTTCCTTCTATAAATCAAATTTCATTTGCCTATCCAAGGTCTCTACTCACATACTCTCACAAATCATTTGCATACAATCATACAATCCTAAGCTCTATTATGTTGCAATTGTGAGCAACCAACACTCCTTCAACATCCTACATTCTCATGCAAGATCAAGAAGAGTCATGGAGATCAATCAAACCTAGCATGGATTTGATTTTCTTTACATTTCTGTTTTCGTTTTCATTCTAGTTTGTCCTTCATGGTGCATAGTTAGGGTGTAGTTAGTTTTCTATTTTTGACACTAAATCTAATTTTCCCTTACTATAAAATCAACTCGACAACTCATAGATTTTGATGTTGTTACTAAATCTACAAGGCATTTTCTATACGCTAGGTTCTGTGTTAATGCTAATGTTGACAAGGAACTTAAATCATAGTCATCCTATAATTAAAGTATAGAAATTGGGTTCAAATAATTGAATATGACAACTTGTTCTTTGTTTGTTAGATATGCCATAAAACTAGCCACATTTTCAAAATTTTCTCGACTAAAAAGTGTGATTAAATGCTATGCAAGAAAAGCCTAGATCAAAAGAATAAGATTGTGAAGTCTATGTTGAATGAGGCTTCTAATTGCTTGCACAATAATGAAAGAAATATTGTAGCTAGTACTAAATAAAGAGAAGCTATGGTTGGGTTGAGTGAGGGGGTGGTAGAATTTTTTTTCAATCACCTAAGTTCCATGTTGGGGAGGTTGTTGCAATAAGTGATAGAAGGTTGTAGTAAAGAATGTACTACAAGTCCTACAATAGATGAAGGTGTTTGTATCCCTATAGATAAGGTCATTCTTCTTGTTAGCAATTCCTTCTACTAGTAAATTTTTTTTAAAAAGATTGGAATCAAATTCTAAAGTTGCTAATTCATAAAGGGAAGTTTCTAATAATTTAGTTCTATATGTGGTGGAATTCTCCCCTTGTTCTTGTGGTCTTTTTGTGGAATCTCTTGTTCCCATCCCTCTGGGCTATTCAACATAAGCTATGCACTCAACTCAAAGCTTTAAGAGAACTATTGACCTAGTGGTGGTTTCAAAGAGAGGGAGACCGAATATGAAGGAAATTCAAATCAGGATAATAATGAAATATTTGGATGATGGATACTAGTGCACTTTTAATCTTAACAACTCCAAGATGTTTGTTAGGGTCTTGTCACAACATCCTAAATTATGTTATCTTCTTGATGTCTCTTGTTTTTAGATGGGTTCCTTTTGCTAAGTACAACTCTTTCTTTAATCATAAAGCTAAGTACCTTTATAAATTACATAGGAACCCTACATCTAACATTAAAAATACTATCCTACAAAATCAATTACTAATTAATGTGAGTTATTCATATTCAATTGATCACATTACTTAATTAAACTAAATTAACTATATTTCCCTTTACAATAATATAATTGGCAATTTCTAGAACACAATTGGCAATTACTAGAAGCGTTTAACGCATAATGCTCTCTTTAATGGTGGGGCTATGAAGGGAATACATCAAATTGACCTCGAATATTTATTAAAGATTTTTTTCGAAGAAAAAACTTAAAAGAAAAAAAAGGAACCTTACTGTAAACATAAACAAGTGGCTTATTTTATAATACATAGGTTTATGCGAGACAAGAAATTTGTAAAAGCTAAAGATTCCAAAAATATTAAGCACAGAATAAAACTGAAGGGATATTTGATTAAGCACAGGTAAAAGTAAAGCTTTAAATCCTGATAGTTCGGCTTTAAATACTCAAATCGTTGAAACATTTCTAATATTCTCACAACAGCTATTCATAAAAGAAGATTCGTTTTACATTAAATGCGATAGGGAAATTAGATCACACCGTCCCTTGCAACAGTTTGCCACTTTTTAATCAGTACAAATTATTAAATATAAAGAGAAGAATTTTCTTCTTCCTTTGTCTGTGGAAGACGTATGGATGCTATTTGACTGTTGACTAAAACAGTGTTCCACTTGTTAAACATGGTCGATTCCTTGTAAGATTTCAACTTTAGGTCCCGAATGCATATTCATTCTAGATAGACATTATGGTTGTCTATTTCTAATATTCTCACAACAGCTATTCATAAAAGAAGATTCGTTTTACATTAAATGCGATAAGGAAATTAGATCACACCGTCCCCTGCAACAGTTTGCCACTTTTTAATCAGTACAAATTATTAAATATAAAGAGAAGAATTTTCTTCTTCCTTTGTCTGTGGAAGACGTATGGATGCTGACTGTTGACTAAAACAGTGTTCCACTTGTTAAACATGGTCGATTCCTTGTAAGATTTCAACTTTAGGTCCCGAATGCATATTCATTCTAGATAGACATTATGATTGTCTATTTAAGTTACATGTCAGAAGGAAGTTTGATGAATGCAATTCATCTCAGCTTTCTGAGCATCCCAAGTGTAATGGCTGATGATGAGCATGACATAGATGTAACAGAGCTTACCCACCTCGCAATTCCAAACTAGTAATATTTTATATATTGTGCAAAATTCATTTTCGTTGGTTATTCTAGTTAAGAAAACACTTTCCAGACCTGTCATTTTTCTTAGTTTAGTGATGTAGAGCTTGAGTCACTTTCTGGTCTTATCTCAAAGAATCGAACCGAAGATGAATATAGTTTAGTACTTTTGATTAAGCTCAAAGCTAACTGCAATGGCTGTTCTTAAATATCATCCACTTCAACAGTCAAAGGTCAATTTTAGCCAATAAAAATAGGACAAATATTTACCATTTTTGTTATGAATGAGGTGTAAAATCCCTATTGGTTGTTTGACCATTGAAGTGGATGATATTTAAGTAGAGTGAGCTGGGATTTGGGTTTGGTGTTATAGCGTTCCATTGTTTAGACTTTTATTTACAGGAATGACTGTGTAATTTATTGTATCTATATCTCTTTCAACTTTTACCTTCTTTATGGAGGAAGATAGCACTAATCAAACATATGAATAGAACTATGTTTAAATTTTGATAGGGAATGTTTAATTCTTTTGATGGGAAAATAAATATTTTGCACTAGATTAAAATGTTCAGTTTATTTTTTCCTTTGTTTGGGAGGAAGCTATCAGGACTTAAATTTGACGGTCGATCCTGCTTGTCAAGCAACTTTTTTATGACAGTTATCAAGTCAAAGCTGCTCTTAAAATACTATGACATACCTTAACATAAGTAAAATTATATTTAATCCAAATATATACATATATCATCACAATTTTATATAAATTTTGATAGGCTATCCAAAATCTCTCCTTTCATATGGTACATCATTTTAAAAATTTGATTGTATTTAATGAAAAAAATGCCTAAATACTACCATAGGGCATCAAATTCAGACCTGGAAGCTAGCGTTACTTACACATATAGATGTAGCTAGATATGAATTCATATAAACAACATTAAATGTTTCTATTATAAGCTGATTTTTTTATATTAATCAAGATAAATTTATTAAATTCCAACTTGGTTTTCTTTATAATGTTGGATTTTTTTACTCAAAAATAATTAATTCACTATAAAATATATTATTGGCTAGGAATGAAGAAGGATGTGGTAGACATAGTTGCTAGATGCCTAGAATGTCAAAGGGTTAAGGCAGAACATGTGCACCAAGCAGGACTTCTTTATCCATATGATGTACCTTTCTATAAATGGCAAGTCATAAGTATGGATTTTGTGCAAGGACTACCAATGACATCTCATAGGCACAATTGCATTTTGGTGGTAGTGGATAAATTCACTAAGGTTGCCCACTTCATACCAAGAAACCTAAAAGATGATGCACCTGCAGTAGCAAAAAGGTTCATAAAGAAAATTTTTAGGTTGCATGGAATTCTTGAGAAAATCATCTCTGATAGAGACGCAAAATTCACTTCTAGATTTTAGACCACAATGTAGGTTGCCTTAGGAACGCAGTTGAATTTCAACACAGCTTATCATCCTGAGACAGATGGACAAATAAAAAGAACCAACCAAATTCTGGAAGACCTCCTTCGTATGTATTGTATGGATCAACAGACTAAATGGGAGGAATATTTGCCATTAGTTGAGTTCGCCTATAACAATTCCTTCCAAGTAGCAATAGGTATGGCACCCTTTGAAGCTCTTTATGAGAGACCTTGTCGAACACCATTAAGTTGGGATAAATTAGAAAATAGGATACTGGTTGGCCCTGAAATGTTGAAAGATATGGACAACCAAGTGCAACTTATTCGACAAAGGTTGAAGGAAGCCTCAGATCGCCAGAAAAGTTATGCAGGTAAGAATAGGACACCCAGAAGATTTCAAGTTGGTGAAAAGGTGTTCCTAAGAGTTCGTCCTCATAAAAGTTCTATCTCTTTTGGAAGGAAGTCAAAGCTAGCCCCTCGCTATGTCAGGCCTTTTGAAGTACTTGAGGAAATCAATCCTGTAGCTTATTGCTTGGCCTTACCTCCGGCACTGAGCTGCATTCATGACGTGTTCCATGTATCCTTGTTAAAAAAGTATAGACTTGACCCTAAGCATATTCTTAATTGGAATGCCCTGCAGGTGGAAGAACCAGGTACAATAACAATAGAGCCATGCAGAATCATCGAGAGGCGCCAGTTCTAGCTCTGCAATAGGATAGTGGACCAATCTAAAGTCCAGTGGGACTAGTACTCACCTAAGAATGCTACATGGGAAGACACAGTGGAAATGCAATAGCTCTATCCACACTTATTTTGAATACACTCTAGTTATTTATAAACTCGACAAACTTCAAATTTTGCTTAAAAATAATGATGTTGAGATGATACAGATAGTTATGCTTAGATAATACTTCTGGTTATCTTTATCTATAATAAACTATTTAACCTACCTTGTTGAAGGATGGAATTTAAAGTAGGAAAGTATATTTATTTCTATATGTTTTGATCTTATTTCTAACATGCATCGGGACAATGCATAAATTTAGTGGAGAAGGATGTCACAACTTAATATTTTTGAAATTTAAAATTATGATATGTGTTGTAAGAATTGTTTTTTTTTGAATTTTTATCTTTTTTTGAATTTTAAATTTTGAGACCCTTTTCTTGTGCTTTAACTTGACCCTGGGAGTCCTAACTAAGTTTAAATTGACCCTGGGTTATAACCCATGGGTCTAGGGACCCTTTTGACTAAGATAACCTTGGGATAACCTCCATATGGTCACTTTAACTTCATAGTGAAGTTAAGTGACGAATTTGGAGGCATGAGAAAAAATAGGATGAGTGGAATCAACACTCAGGCCCATTTCCAAGTCATGGAATAACTCCATGATCCACCAATAATGGAGTGGGTTGTCTTTTTGTTCCTCACTTTTGGTGGGAGTCCCCCATAAAGAGGGTGGTGTGTCATCCACTCCCTCTTTATTTCTATTTTACTTATTTTATTTTATTCTTCCATGTGTTGGAAAAGGACTATGGTGGGGGACCTTATGAGTGGGTTTATTTTTTTTATTCCCACTTGGGATAGTGGAAAAGGAGTTGGTTTATTTTTTATTTCCACTTGGGATAGTGGAAAAGGAGTGGAGTTATTTAAATATTACAATCTTAAAAAAATTCATAAATATTACAATCTTTAATTCATTTTTGTCCTCCACTCCCCCATGAGTTGAATTAAAAATTTAACTTGTCATAATCCACTTTTCCCACAAAAATGAATCTTTAATTCATTTTTGTCCTCACATGTGAATTTAAAATTCACAAATAGTGTGAGCCCTTGATCTCAACTCTTGATCCTCACCTTCCATTCCCTGTTCAGAAAATATATAAATAAGACCCTTCTCTAAGCAATTAAAGAAGACTGGACTTTTGCAGGGGAACTTGATTCTTGCAGGGGGACTTCATTCTTGCATTCTTATCATGCCTAATTTCCTCTAGGAAATCTTCTTCTGGCATCCTCATAATGCCCAATTCCTTCTCTATTCACCTCTTCATAGCCTCATAATGCTGAAATTATTCTAGCCATCCTATATCCTCCATTCATTATCCCTTGCTTGTGATCATAGAGAGATTGTTTTATTTTTGAGATTTGGAGAGGAGGCTGGAAATAAACTCTACATCAGCTTCATCCATTAAAGGGCTTTTTAAGGTTGGATTTCATGGCTTTTCCTTTGTATTTCTATTTGTTGCATGATGGATGTGTAAAAATTATTTATTTGCTTGTGTTGTAAATTTTGTTATTGTGGAGAAATTTTATTGGGATGTTGACAGAGCTTCTTCCACTTGAGAGAAATGCTCATCAAGTGTGGGGTAGGGGAGGAGTGATCCTCCTCGAGTGCATGCCTTGTTTCTTTTGGGATGTTGAAAGCCTTGAGGGCATTTGTGTGACTATGAGAAATTGTGTTATTTGGCTTGAGAATCAAAATATGAACTCCTTAGAATCTTTGTTGGCAAATTGGCTTGAGGCCTTGAGAAGGAAACTGTGTTGAAATTTAATTGAAGGGTGACACTCTAGAGTTGAGTGTGTCCACTCTCCTACCCCTCTTTAAACTCACAGTGGATGAGTTTTGTGTTGTGTAAATATCTATGGGTGTATTTGTGTTTTGGTGTGTTGTGTTTATCTTTTTGTCAAGTGGTGTTGAATCTCATAGGTGTGTGGATGATCTCCCTAGCTCGAGGGTGACCCTCTTGCAGGTCTACGGTAGAGAGGAGAGCAGCTTGTGTGGTGTTTTCTTCCCTTGTGTGTCATGCAGGTTTTCATGGAGCTTAAAGTGGAGTTGAAGAGTTTTTCTGTTTTGAGAAATATTTTATTTTCCTTTACTCTTAAGGGAGCTTGGTCTTTTAATAGCTTCATCCTTGTTGATTTTACAAGAGGGAAACATTCTCTCTCTTTCGTTATATAATTTGGTATTTTAGAGTTGTGAGAAAATCCTCCCTTAATGTGTTGTTAGTTGTGATTTTACAGTTCATTAAGTTTTACCATTTAGAAATGAGAAGAGGAAAAAAAAAATTGTTTTTAATAGGATATTAAAATTGTTTAGTTCCTTATTCTCCTACTTGCAAAGTTGAGAGTTAGTTGACGTCTTAATTAAATTTGTAAAAGTATTATTTCTGTGCAAGCTTAATAGAAATATTAGTTTTAAATTTTGTTATAAGTCAAGTTGTAATTTTGTTACCATGAAAGAAATGAAATTTGGGTTGCAGTATTGCTTTTAAAATTACCGCCACCTTGAGGGTCTCTTCCTAGGATGGGGACCATTTCACTATTCACTATTCACTATTCACTATTCACTTTTCACTATTTACTATTCACTTTCCACTAATCACTATTCATTTTTACTATTCACTATTTACTTTTACTATTCACTTTTCACTATTCATTTGAAAGCAAACTATATGTAGTTTAAAATATTTGACTTGAAATAGAAATTTTAATTGAGGAAAGTGGGATTTATTTATGCATAATGTATAATACGAATTGAATATATGAGTTGCAATTCAAAAATATATTGTTTATACAATTACAATTTAAAAAGAGCATAGATAAGTATATTTTAATTTTAAGGAAGAGTTTCTCGGAAGTTTTAACAATTATCTCAAATTAAATGATAGGAAAATGAAGAGGAAAGTATTATCCCTTCATTTTCAAAGGACACTGAAAATAAACACAAACAAGCCGTCACAGGCATTCCATGAGTGGCCATTTTAAACTCAACTGTTATTATGCAAGTTTTTCCTTTGTCATTAGATAGGTAAACCTTATAAATAAGTGTCCAAACTCAAACATTCACAGTATTCAGTATTTACGGTACCGCTGTGTCACGTTTATGGGTAATGCCATCGCGTTGAACCAAATACCTCACACCTAACATAGCTGCAATAACGATATCTGGGCACCGTCCCTCTAAATCGTCAGGGAGTAATAAGGAACATGTATAAGTTAAATCCATAGGAAGGGAAAATCTCCTCGGATACCTGACTAAAAAAATTAAGAAAAAAAAAAGTGAGACTATCAAAAATTGTTGTAGGATGATCAATGGGAAGACCTCATCGGGGAAATATGCGTGATAGGTAAATTATTCACACTTGAAAACTTAAACGCCAAACACTCCTGGGATGTGTGTTTGCAATACTAGTTTCTTAGGAATTTCGTCTCTGTATCACTTGAGTGAATGGGCAGTTGGCGAAGAACTGTGTACCAACCACAGTTACATAAAACATAGTGCAAGACAGAACTACATGTTCGCATTCGTCATGTAGATCGCATCTGTAGAGGGCCTTGATCCTGTGGATACAGGGTATGTAGGCAGTCTAGACGGTGAAGGATGCCCCTAGTACTCAGGATCCTCAGATATAGGGTACTCTTTAATAATCAACTTCATAATCTTGATCTCTAGTTTAAAGGTTAACTAGGTAACTTAAGAACTCTCCTAGTACTCAGAAGAATCCCTGGGGTGGATTACTTGTACCCGGCGTTGCCATAAACTGAGGTGAGTACAAGTTGATGTTATATGTTCCCTAGTCGACAACCTCAGCACAGTGTCTGGGCAGACTATGGTCCCCAGGAAGTGACTCTTGAATCTATATTGGTTCCGAGGGAGTCAGAAGTCTCTAGCCAGAGCATAATGATTCCTGTCCTATTTAGCCCAGTTGGCTGTTGTGTTTACTTATCCCGTATTAGATAGAGTCTTGGTCCATTTGACCACCAGGCCGTTTTGCCACCTTTTGTTCTACCCCGTTTCGGGTAGCGATAAGGTCCGTTAGACCTAGTTCTGTATGAACCTATTTGACCAAAGGATAGAAGAGCCCGGGATGGCTTAAGAATGTTCCGTTTTGAACATATGGCCCCTTTTGGCCGAAATTAATGTTTCATTTTGAACATATGGCCCGTTTTGGCCAAAGTTTTTTCTGAGTACTCAATGGAAGTCTTGATATATCTCATAAGAACTTGTTAATAAAGTAAAATTTTTGAAAATTCAAGTTTGGATCAAGCGGGTCCTTACATTGTCAATCAAATATTTTTATGAATAGACCAACAACCACATAACATTCAAGCTAATTTCCCTTCTAAACATTTTTATGAATAGATCAAGAACCACTTAACATTCAAGCTAATTTCCTTCTACTAAACTTTTTTTTTTTTTTTAATGAACTTTAATAAGATTTCTTTTCTATTTTAAAAATAAAAAGATATTGTTAACTAGCCACTTTGTACATTGTAAGAGCTCTAAACCCAAAAGAAAAATTCAACAAAAAATCAATACCTAGAAATAATTTGGAAGTTTGTTTGTTACAACAATTTATAAGGATGCTTCTCATTTAAAAATTAGAAAGATAGAAAGTAAATACAAATTTGTATAATATATTGTCTAAAATGATTATTGTTAAATAGCAAACAATTTAATAATAAAAAATTAAAAAATACTAAAAAGTAATTTATAAGAATTCTTCTCCTTTAATAATTACGAAGATATACGAAGATAGAAAATAAATACAAATTTATATATAATATATTGTTAAAATGATTATTTTTAAACATCAAACAATTTTATAATAAAATATTATAAACACTATGAAAAGGAGGACAATAATCTTTAAATATCAAATAATTTAAAGTGTATATAAGAAAAAAAAATTATAAATTAGAATTGTTTCTGTTTTCACCGTATAAGCCTGAGAGTCTAAGCATTTTTAAAATGATAAGTTACATATATTTTATATTTAAAAAAAAAACAACTTACGAATTAAACATATTTGCATTTTAAAAAAAAATTAGGAGTGTGAAGTTGATTGTTAATATTTTTATAAATATAAAAACTAGGCAGCAAGTTTTTTGAGATATGAGTCACACAGATTTACATAAAAATTCTGCCAAAAAATACTCGGCTCACAGAGGATAGTTTAGTAGTAGAGCCCCATCATGAACATGGGGAGTAATTATTCACAAAAATATGTGATTTGTAGGTGTTATTGTTCATAAGTAATTATTTGGTAGATAAGCTTAGTAATCTACAAGATTTCAAATTTATTTATTTGATATCGTGTTCGCATAGCATCTTGTATTAAAAGTTGTATTTTAACGTACAATCCTTAGAGAAGGACCTCCATTAGTAATGTTAAAGAATGATTATATTCTAACATTGCTTTCTCAATAAATACTTTTCATAGATAATTATACAGTTTATTGGAATAATGGCAAGAAAGATCCAGTGCAAAGGAGATGCATTGCTGCAAGTTTAGTGAATGTTGTATTACTTGAAACCAACAAAAACAAGGCTAAGAAATGGTGTGGATTACTTTAATTTGATGTAGTAGTAACTGCTACTGATGATCATGACAAGTCTATATTTGGGGCTATTTTTCAGTGGTGTGGAAGATTGAAAGTAGGTCTACGTGGGCCTCCCTCAGAAGTAGTTGTATTCAGAGTTACAATTCTTTGACCCAAGAATATTTTAGAAGACTTTGTTCTAGATTTGAAGGTAGCCATTGCACACTTGGACTCCATATGTAGGGTTGATAAGGGCTTAAAATACCTACGAGGAAACCTTTAAAGGAATGGATCCCACAACATTTGGATTGTAGGGCATTCACTGGGAGTTGCTATTGCACTGGCTATTGAAAGAAAACTAGGGAGGAAAGAATGCCATAATGTTGAAGCACATCTTTTCAGTCCTCCTTTCTTTTCTCACACTCTTCTGCAATTGAAATTCTTTAAAGATTGGAAAGTTTTTAGTGGCTACATGTAAAGCTTCCCATTCTCTTCACTGTACTCAATTGGATAAATTGTTGAAGTGTATTCAAGACAATCTGAGGCTTTGGCACATAGGGTAGGGTTGAAAGACGAGAACAAATTGCTCGAGTTGTATAGTGAAGGGTTGAAACATGAGAACAAATTACTTGAGCTATATAGTGACTTCCTTGCAGCTAGCAATTGGATCCCCATCATATATGTTAGTGTGAAAATGACCCCATTTGTTGCTCATATATTCATTATTTCAAGGAATGGAAGAGTGTATATGAGAAGAAAAGTCATTTGGTCCCTAAAAGCATGAAGTACTTTTTTTTTTATTATTATAAGTGGTAAAAAAGAAAACACCTTCGCATTTAGTTCCCTCTACTAAAGTAGTTACGGTAGTCAGACATTTATTTCGTAATCACCATGTTATTCGCCAATGGTGGTCTAAGGATCTTTAAATTAAAAGAAATGAATATGCCCCACCAATTGAAGTCACACAATGGAATGCTAATGCCCTTTATAAGAGTGTACCCTCCTATACTATGGGGAAAAGAGAGGAGATGACAATGATGGTGATTCCACTAGTTATTAGAGTGATGAAAATTGTACAATACAATAGCACGTTATTGTGTTTTTTCACACATGTATCTATTTCAATGAAACCGTAGCATGCATATTTGGAGAATAAACTGTAGCATCATCATTATTATTTTTCCTAAATACTCACAATCTAAAAAATATTGGTACACAGTTGAAGGGGAAGTGTGAGAAAGAGACGAAGAGGTGCAATGTGGGTAATAGGGGTTAATTATTTTATCAAAGTTTTATATATATATATGGATGATTTTTTAACATAAAGGAGGGTTATATATATAGATGATTTTTATTTTGAATTATATATATGTATATTTCCAGAAAAGTGATATTAAAGTGAAAGGAGAGTGGGGGTGATAAGGGTGGGATATTTTAGTAAAGTTGTATATATTATTTGTTATTATACATTGGATGATTCTTATTTTTAATTTTTATAGAAGCATATTGTTAAAAAAAATGTGATATTAAAGTGAAAGGAGATTCCACAAATAGGAGTATATAATGTCAAGTTTTTATAAATAGATGAAATTCTAAGAATTCTCTATCATATTTATGCATGATTTTTAAACAAAATATACATCTCTATTTGAAGATTAAACTTATACCTTTAGTGAAATAGTGGTGTATATTTAAAGAATAATCTATGAATTAATTATAGTAATATCATACAAATTTATATGCTAATTTAAAAATTTGCTAATATAATATAACATATACTATTCTTGTTATTCAAATTCAAAAAATAAATTATTCCAAAATATGGAAAAGGGAAGATTAATTTCAGCACAATAAGTATCACAAGGACAAACATGGGGACCTATGAAACATAATAAGAAGATTCATAGCTTGGGTCTAAATGCATGGATGGTAGAAACACATGGCCAAAGGAGGATGGTTGAAAGGAAACAGGTTACCCCAAAGAAGAATAGTTGCAGTTGATAAAGAAGAAAGAGAGATATCTACCTTAAAGGTCTTATTGATAAATTCTTTGCTTGGAGTAATATGGCAAATTAGATTTATTTATTATTTCAACTCCGCTAAAGAGTTCATAATTTATTATTTTTTATATTTTATAATAATTTTGTAAGACTATACATTTCATTTTTAACTTTACCAACAAAACAAAATTCTAGAGAAAAGGAAACAACCATTTAAACTCATACTTTTCTAGAAGAAAATGATTTGAGGGTTTCAGATTACATTGAAAACTCCCCAGGATTAACAAATTTTAATGCCTTCAACATAGTTGTAAGTACATTGTTATTTGTTGGATCCATCTACTCTCTAACAGTTAATTCATCTTGGGCTTCAATATAAGCTTGATCTTCATCCATAACCTATCAAAATCCAATTGCAAATCATATTTTTCCTAGCCATGTCAACATTTTGTTGTTCTTTATGACCCCAAAATTGCATCCATAGAAGTTGGAAGAACTTCCAGAAAATCAATATTTTGTTGGCTTTGATTTATTGAAGAGGATGTCTTGTAGACAATTTTATTTTCTAACACCAATCCAAATAAATTTATTTAGAATTTCCTTTTCAGCTCCACAAAAGACCTTTTCAATCTCATTTCTACTCAAAACATTCTTGTTTGCTAAAACTAAATGTTTTTCAATTATTCTTTTAGGTCCGCCATAATTAAAACATCTCCTTGGTTATTTTGCTTAGGTGCCATTTCATGCTTACATGCCATGCCATTTTATTGACTCATTTAACCCAGCTTGGCACACAAACCCAACTTATTTATTATTCCCTATCTTTCAGAATGGAGTGTAATTTTTTTAAAATTTGGGCTATGTTTAGGGTTAGAATAAGACTTAGGGTTAGGGTTAGCTTTAAAATTAGGATTAGGGTTAAGTTTATAATTAGAGTTAGGATTACAATTAGCAATGTGGTTAAGGTTAGGGTTAGGGTTAGGGTTAGGGTTAGAATTAGGGTTAATGTTATAATCATGTTAGGGTTATAATTAGGATTAGGGTTGGAATTGAAGTTAGGGTTAGAGTTAGAATTAGGGTTACTAAATTAGATTAAGAAGTAGAGTTTCAATTAGTGTTAGGGTTAGGGTTAGGGTTAGGGTTAGAGTTAGGATTAGAATTCGGGTTAGGATTAGAATTAGAGTTACGGTTAGGATTAAAATTAGGGTTAGGCTTAGGGTTTAAATCAATGTTAGAATTAAATTCTAGTTATAATTAGGGTTAGGGTTATGAATAGAATTAGTGGTACAATTAGATAAAATACATAAAACAAAAAGTTAGGGTTATCATTAGAATTAGGGTTAGGGATAAAATTAGGGATAGAAAAAGAAATAGGGTTTGGGATAAAATTATAGTTAGAATTATGATTAGAATTAAGTTTACAATGAGGGGACATATTCATAACAAAATAAATTATTAGGGTTAGAGTTAGATTTTGGGTTAGGGTTACAGATAGAATTATGACTAGGTTCAAAATTAGGGTTAAGAATATAATTAGGGTAGGGGTTAGAAATTTAGGTAGGATTAGAATAAGGGTATATCATAATATTTATAATTTTTAAATATAGGTATATTATATATTTTTCATATAATATAATATATAACTATAATTATTATATCTAATCTATATTATAATATAAATTATATTATATAATTATAATATAAATTATATTATATAATTATAATATTTCTTATGATTATATAATATAGTTAGACTTAGGTTTGCCGTTGTGAATACTACTAGCATACCTATATTTAAAAAATATATCTAAAGTACATCAGAGATATCCTTCTCGAGGCACCTAATGTTAGGATTGGTGCTTAAAAAAAGGCACCTCGGTGTACTTTACATATATTTTTTAAGTATAGGTATGTTAGTTTATTATTCCCTATCTTCCACAATAGAGTGTAATTTTTTTTTGTGTGTTGATTAAAAATTAGTACATTTCTTTAGAGTTAGCTAATTCTCTTCGTAGGTTTTGTATTATATTTTTATTAGTTGTAAAAAATAAATTTATATTTATGAGAAATAATAAAAAATCATTTTCTAAAATTTATGTTTTCATTGGAAATTGTATCTGCAACTCAAAAAATTGAAAATATATTTTTAATGTTTCTTCCATGTCAATTGTGAACCTATGAAAATGAATGACAAAATGGGTAAATGAAACATACTAATCTCCACAATTCATTAGCATAAAATCACTTCTAGACTAAAAGTTAAGAAGACTAAACATGATGAAAACCATGTATCTTAGTTCTCACCAAAGCCTCTTTGATGCACCAAGTGATTTGGTGGATGTGTCCAAGGATGAAGTTGGGGAGAATAGGGATGTTTGAGTGCTCAAAATGGTAGCACAACAATGTGTTAGTGAACAAATTTTGTCACCACTTGTATGATACAAGACTCGCCCAATTTGTAGCAACAAACTACAGTAATAGTTGGACAATTTCATTAAATGTCCTCTGAATATTTTAGAAGGTACAACTCCCTTTGTATGATGAAGTTTTATAGTTTCCTGGTACACTTTTAACCTGAAAGTAGGGAAAGGAGATTTTACACAACTATAAACTCGAAACAAAACCATAATATGTATTGTATTGCAGACAAAAAACTAACTCACAATAATTGAGGTCACCCAACACTCTTTCCAGACACATGAATGGAAAAATACTAATAAACAAAACACAATAACTGAATCACCATATTATGCATCAAATTATGACACTTCAATGAAAATGCAATTATAAAAGAAGTAGGTTATCAATATTTCATAGAGATAGATGTAGATATCATATATATTTTTTTAAAAGGTGATAAGACACCCATACTATATTAATAAAATAAAGTGGAATTACATAGAAAACTAGGAATGTATCATCTAGTTGATAATAATTATAAAAGTCTCTTGCATACAACCAGGGGTGGAGTGAAACTAACCAAAAGGAGAAAAAATTGCAACACCATAAACATATCAACTACTCAAAATTTTAATCATGATGCTCTTAAGGAGGCAGTAGTGGGAAAGGAAGAGCAAAGGAGGGAGTACCTGGTGCATGTTGGAGGCCTGGAGCTAAGTCGGGTGTGATGGCATAGGAAACGAATTACATTGAAAGCCTCCTTTGCCCTATATGCAAGCCCATCTGTTAACTAAAACCTATAGGCACTTAAGGGGTGATTGAATGTGTTGGCACAATCCAATCTAAGGCCCCTTTGTAAGCCCATGTAAACACATGCAGCATGATGCAATGTCTGTAGGAGCCATCTATCAAACACCCCTACTATCAGTGCATCAGCCTCCTGGTATTCATACATTGCCAGTGCTGCCCCCGCTACTTATCTGCATTGAAGAAGGAATCGTGAATTAACCTGCACCCAATTACATAAGAGTATTCCTGGTCTTGGGTTAAATAAAATAGATTAGATATAAAATTGGCAGCGATCTTGGATCCCTTTATATGCCTATCTCCGAGCTGAAATAGATAGTACCTAAGCACATAGTGAATCACAAACTCCACACTATCGCACTCAACTTTGAAAATATGTCTAAGGAAAGATGTGTTCATGACATTCTGGTAAACTAGTTCATCATCCACCTGAGGAAGTAGTACACAGAGGTTTGGAGTCCATTGATCCATTAAGTTCAATAGCAGAGCTAAATGACAGCAAATATCTTCAGCATGTGCAGCCATCTTTGTTGACTTTTATGTAATATCCATTGGGCTCATTAAGTTTGTAACTATCCTTCCTTGACATTCAGGTTCATCATTTAGTTTTATGGTTGAGTTATTGGCATTGTGGTTTTGTGCCATAACTCCCTTGTAAATTTGGAACGCTATATATTGATGCCCTGCCTCTTCATCTCTAAGGCAATTTGGGCTTTTGTATGTTTGTTGTTTTGTGATCAACAAATCACTCTTATTTGTCTATTTTGCCTTCATTTGGTATCAAATCCAAACATCTCTATTTATTGTTTTGTGCAGCATTAAGGTGTAGCAGTAGTGAGACAAAGAAATCCACAAGAGGGTGCTGTTGCAATAGAGTCTACATGTTGTTCTGATGTAGATTTGGATGCATTGGCCGTTACTCTTGTCCATGTGCAGGCGTGGATAGAATACGTGTTTGAAGTGATGGTAGTGTGAAGAAACCAAAGAGGTCAAAATATTTCCATTTACGCCAAAAATATTGCTGAGTGTGAAGGAGGTGAGCAGGTGTGGAAAGAGAAGGTACGATTTTGTTGAAAAGAGAGGTTCTTAAAAAATCTTTGACTTCTCTTACTCTTCATGTGAAAAAGAAAAGGTGACCTTTTAAAATAAAAAGTGGTAATTTTGAAGTTATGCACTTTTCTTTAGATTTTTAAGCCACGTGAAAAGCTACTCCTCTTAAAAGTCTTATTACTTTTTTAAAAAAAGGTGAAAAATAAGGTGAAAATAAAAGTTTGAAGGAAAATTGTATTTTTTAAGTTTTCAAAAGGTATTATGTATTTATGTTTCCTTTTTTATTCTTAAATTATGAGGAAAGTGGTATTTAGAAAGGTTGGTTGTAATGACATGTTTAGACATTTGAATTAAAGGGTTATAAGTTCAAACCTTGGGAAGTGTAAATCTTTTGTAAGGAGATAAATTATTGTTTTGTAATTAAGTGCATTATCAGTTGCAACTGACAAAGACAAAATAATATAAAATCATTTTGGTGTGGCTTCTATTTGAAGGGATAGAGAGAGTATCCATTTGCAGAGATCTCTCTATGTTTTTTTGTGTTGAGCCATTGAGTTATTGTGCACATTACTCTTATGGCAAATATGACAGGAAATGTTATGTCTAACATGCTGATTCCCATATTTGAAGGAGATAATTTTACATATTGGTGTACTAGGATGCAAACCCTACTCAAATCCAAAGATTTGTGGGAAATTTTACAAGTAGGATATGTAGAATTAGATGCAACTGCATTTAATGCATTAAATGATCAACATAAGAGAGAATACAAAGCAAATGTAAAGAAGGATAATGAATCTTTATTTCTGGTTCAAGGTGTAATTAATCAAGCAATTTTTCCTAGGACAAGTGGGGCTAGTAATTCTAAGCAAGCATGGCAAATTCTTAATAATCCCTATCAAAGAGCACAAACTACAAAATTGCAAACTATGAGAAAAAATTTTGAAAATGTAAAAATGGTCAATAGCAAAAGTGTAAATGAATTTCTAACAAAGGTAGAAGGCCTAGTTAGTCAAATGAAAGTTCTAGGAGAAACTATGGATGACAAGCATGTCATTGAGAAAATCTTAAGGAGTTTAGTTCCTAAATTTGATGGTGTGGTTTCTACAATTGAGATGTCCAAAGATCTCACAACTATGCAAATAGATGAACCAAGTGGAATATTGTTAACCACTGAAGAAAGAATGAAAAGTAATGAAGAAGGTCTAGAGCAAGCATTTTCCTCTAAAGCAAGCATAAGAGGTAAAAAAACATGTTTTTCAGGAATCAAAATAAAAATGAATACAAAGGTGAATCTAGCAATTCTAGAGGAAAAGGTAATAGTTTTAGAGGAAGAAGTAGCAACTTCAGAGGAACAAGAAGAGGAAGAGGTAGAAATAATGGGGGAGATAAAAAGAATGTCCAATGCTTTCATTGCAACAGGTTTGGACACTATGCATCAGAATGTTGGAGTAAACAAGGAGAAGCAGAAAGAAGAAAAGCTCACAATACTATTGAAGATAGACAAAATTTGTTTATTTCTTCTTTCAATACAAATGTTAGTAAGAATGATGTATGGTACATTGATTCTGGATGTTCATCACCTATGACATCTAATGAAAATTTGTTTATCAAATTAGATGAAAACCATCATAGTACAGTGGTATTAGGAGATAATCAATCTCATGGAACCAAAGGTAAGGGTACTATTGCAGTTGCAATAGAATATGGTGAGGTAAAACATATCAATGAAACATTGTTGGTTCCAGCTCTCAAAAAGAATTTGTTGTCTGTTGGGCAAATGTTAGAGAAAAATTATCAGGTGACCTTTGATGGAAAATAGTGCATAATAAGAGATAAGTTAAAAAGAAATGCAGTTGCTGCAAGAGCAAAGATGACAGGTGATAGGATGTTTCCTCTCCATTTCACCCAAGGAAACCAAGCATTAAGGTCTAGTGAAATGAATAAAAGTAAAATTTGGCATCAAAGATATGGCCACCTCAGCTTTAGTGGGTTAATTTTACTCAAGAGATTTAAAATGGTTGAGGGTCTACAATTCATTAAAAATAAAAAAGAAGTGTGTGAAGAATGTGTTGTTGGCAAACAACATATAGCTAGTTTTCTAGTTGGTAAATACAATAGAGCTAAGTAGCATCCTGAGATAATCCATAGGGATTTGTGTGGTCCTATGGAAACACCTTCTTTAAATAAATCAAAGTATTTTCTAACCTTCATTGATGATTACTCAAGAAAAACTTGGGTATATTGTTTGGTTTCAAAATCAAAAGTGTTTCACAAGTTTGTAGAATTTAAGAAGTTGGTTGAAAAAGAAAGTGGTAAATACATCAAAGTGATAAGGTCAGATAATGGAGGTGAGTACAAATCAAACCAGTTTCTAGATTTCTATAGAAATCATGGAATCAAGAGAGAGTTCACTACTTATTACACTCCACAACAAAATGGAGTTGCTAAAAGAAAGAATAGAACCATTGTTGAAATGGCAAGGAGTATGATGAAAGAGAAGAATTTAGATAAAATGTTTTGGGTAGAAGCAGTATGCACAACAATTTATCTTCTCAATAGAAGTCCTACAAAAGTAGCTAAGGGAATGACTCCTGAAAAAGCATGGTCTGGGGTAAAGCCAAGTGTTGAACATTTGAGAGTATTCGGGTGTGTTGCTTATGCACACATACCAAAGGAAAAAAGGTCTAAGTTAGATAATAAAGGCCTAAAATGTATTTTTATTGGGTATGGATTAGAAAATAAAGCATATAGATTGTATGATCCAATAGGAAAGAAGCTTGTTATAAGTAGAGATGTGATATTCAATGAAGCAACAGAATATACCAAGGAAAATGAAACCAAGGGAAAAGAGATAATGATTGATGAAGTTGAAGAAGAAGAAGAAGAAAATGAACCTGAGTCTTCTAGTACAAGAACAAGAAAGTATCAAAAATATCAAAGGAGGACAGAAAAGAATCATCCATCAACTCTTATGTTGGATTCAATCTTTGAGAAAATGACAACAAGATCACAAGCAAAAGTGAATTATGCTTTGATGACTCAAATCATGGAAAGTAATGAATAACAAACATTTCAACAAGCTCAAGAAAAATATGTGTGGGTTGAAGCAATGAATAGTGAGATAGAAACAGTTGAAAGGAATGACACATGGGATTTAGTTTAGCTACCTCCTAGAAAAGAAATTGTTGGTACAAGGTGGGTGTATAAAACTAAGTATAAATTTGATGGAAGCATTGATAAGCATAAGGCTAGATTGGTAGCCAAGGGATACACTCAACAGGAAGGTATTGATTACACTGAAACATTTGTACCTAAAGCACGAATGGATACTATCAGATTGGTTTTGGCTTTGGCAGCTCAGTAGAGTTGGATAATTTATCAAATAGATGTAAAGAGTGCTTTTTTGAATGGATATATTGATGAGGAAGTGTATGTTTCTCAACCTAGAGGTTTTGAAATACCTTCTAAAGAACATTATGTTTACAAATTGAAGAAGGCCTTGTATGGTCTTAAGCAGGCACCAAGAGCATGGTATTCAAGAATAGACTCATACCTACAGCAAAAAGGTTTCTTAATAAGTCAATCAGATCTGAATCTTTATATTAGGATCTTAGCTAAGGATATCATTTTCTTAGTTCTCTATGTTGATGATCTTATCTATACTGGGAATGATTCAGATTTATTTGTAGAGTTTAGAGCAACTATGGTTGTTGAATTTGAGATGACAGATTTGGGACAGACGCACTATTTTCTTGGTATAGAAGTATGGCAAAACAAAGGTGAAATATTCATGTCTCAGAAAAATATGTTTTAGATATCCTACATAAATTTTAGATGAATAGTTGCAAACCAGTTGTAACACCCATTAAAGTTGGACTTAAGTTGTCTAACTTGGATGTGTCAGATCGAGTGGACCCCACTATATAGGGCCAGTTGATTGGTAGTTTGATCTACTTAACTACTACTTGACCAGATATCACATATGCAGTGAGCTTGGTATCTAGGTTCATGTTAGAACCTAAGCAAACACATTAGAGTGTAGCTAAGAGGATTCTTAGATATGTCAGAGGGATGTTGAGTTATGGTCTTAGATTTCAGCATCCAGAGGATAGTAAGTTGATGGGCTATACAGATTCAGATTGGGTAGGTTCCATAGATGATCAGAAGTCTACTTTTGGTTATACTTTTAGTCTTGGTTCAGCAGTATTCTCTTGGAAGTCCACGAAACAACCAACTGTGCCACTTTCTACAGCAAAGGAAGAATATAAAGTTGTAACATTTACAGCATGCCAAACAGTGTGGTTGAGAAAACTATTGGAGGATTTGCACCAAATACAGAATGGACCTACCTTGTTGTAATATGACAACAAGAGTACTATATAGATGACTAAGAATCCAGTGTTTCATAGCAGGACCAAACATATTGAGATTCAACATCACTTCATTAGAGAGTTGGTTCAACAGGGATTGATCAAGATTATGTACTACAGTACAGATGATCAGATCGTAGATATCTTCATGAAGGCTCTAGCTCATGAAAAGTTTGAGACACTTAGAGATCTACTCCAAGTTCTTCCCAATGGTCATTATGGGGGAGAATGACATGAAATATCTTCAAATATTTTCAACAAATATCTTTAGCATGTGCAGCCATCTTTGTTGACTTTTATATAATGCCCATTGGGCTCATTAAGTTTGTAGCTATCCTTCCTTGACTTTCAGGTTCATCATTTAGTTTTATGGTTGAGTTATTGGCATTGTGGTTGTGTTCCATAACTCCCTTATAAATTTGGAACTCTATATATTCATGCCCTGCCTCTTCATCTCTAAGGCAATTTAAGCTTTTGTATGTTTATTGTTTTGTGATCAATAGATCACTCTTATTTGTCTATTTTACCGTCACTAAATAGGCACTATGGAATGAGAACCAAAGTCTGTGTCTAAATTGATACCTAAAAAAATTGATTGAGTTGATTATATATAAAACTATAATATATAAGCACAAAATGAGCAACTTCTCATTAATGCAAATGCACTTAAGCATGCACCTGGGAACCAAAGATACACCATGGCACTATTTGTGGAGGCTAGATTGAATGCATCTAACACTCGCTTTGATAGACTTGCAAGATGATATCATCTAGTTTTCAATTTGCATGAGAGATGTTGCCATTTGAAGATCCCCAAGGCATCCTTTAAAACTAGGAGAATGCTGATGTATACTGACTATTGAATCACTAAATTAAGTAGGAGATATGGCCGCCAATAGTCAGCTAACAAGTATCATCTCAAAATACAAGCCATCAACCACTTCGCACCAACATTCCTTAAGATTTGACATCTGTTAATGGATGTTGAGATTACTTGATCCTGGGAGGTATGCCATTAAAGGCAAGATTTACCTCCTTTGACTTTACTTGCCATGTCCAACTAGTAGTCCTTCCCTAATAAATGTTACCTACTCTCCACTTTGCCAATGTTCCTATTATCCATCTGATGTGGTGAGTAAGGGAGAGGGGCCAGTCATGGCCCACAGCCAAATAAGCTATGTTTTTAACTACTTGACCCTCTAATTAAATTTTTAAAAAGAACCAATACATGTAAAATACCAACCAAATAAATTAACACAAATGCACCAATACATGTTCACAAATGTACCAATACATTTGTAAATTAACCAATGAAATTAAGACAAGTGTACAAATGTGATGGTGAGTGGTTACTAGCACATTGGTGCAGATGTATGGGGCGACATGTTGAAATGATCATTTTTTGACCCATGTGCACATAACGCATCCTATAGGGAAATGTATAAGTGCCTAAAAGATGAAAGAATAGCTTTAAGCTCTTCAGTCACATACGAAAAAACCTAAAAAGATTTGTTGAAATTTGATATGTCTAACTATATGTTTGACGTGTGCAAAGTTAAGGTGGGCGGCCACTGGCCCCTCTCCCTTAGTTGGTGATAGCCTCTTACTGGTATTTTATCAAATTGGGTGAGGTGTATAAGAATCTGAAGCTCTACCTATTGTTAGGACCAATTTAACATCTATGCCCAATCCTAAGAAGTTTAATAAAAAAGCTAGTCCTTTCTCAGCTAAGAAACTAGAATTAGATCCATCCTTACTACAACACCTCCATAGATTAAATAATTGAAATTGGATAAACAATGGTCCTTACAAATAGACATTCTTATTGTATGTTGGGGTCACCCATGTCTATAAGATATGTTATAAATTGTAATATCTTCATCATACATGCTTGTTTGTCTTGTACACGAATCTGTTGTCCTCAAATTGAAGCTGAAAGCACTTCAAAACTACCAACTGTTGTAAAAAGTAATAGACCTCAGAAAACCTCTTGACCAGTCCTATCTCAACCTCGTGGAAATAACTCACCCAATTCCACCTCAGAACCCCATGTCCACTTGCCATGAGACCCGAGGCTCATCATTCCAACTAGAAGTGAAGTAATTCTATGCTTACCATCTGGAGATCCAATCCCAATTTGATTTGGAACCTATAATTCAACTCATCCATGTATGAAAGAAACCATTAATAGGAAAAAATTCAGCTCACTTATAAGGCTTCTGAAAAAGATCTTCAGGAGCTCTAGAAAATCAACTAAGTCATGCAAAAACAAAATCCTTCTCTGCACACAAGACACCAGCACCCCAGATCACTGGAAGAACTATCCTCTAAGCCTCCAACAAATCTTTGTCATCACTAATAAAGGCTAGTAAATTAGAAGAAACATGTCCCTGGAGGAGGATTGAAACAAACTTCCTCTTGCATTTGATCAATTACATAGTTGGCCAATAAGTCTACTACCTTGTTACCCTCTCTATAGTAGTGTGAGATTTGGAAGGAGTGGAGCTTCTCAATAAGCTTGCAGACTTGGCGAACAATATACTCTATTTTCTAATTCTCCATCGTTTTGGTCTTAGCTTCCCTTATAATATTTAAAGAAACACCCTCAATCTAAACTATCATAAAACCATGCTCTAGTGTGAGTTGAAGACCATGTACAAGTGCTGAAGCTTCCACCACATAGTTAGACCCATTATTTTAGTAGACTTGGCCACTGGGAGCTTTCTCACATAATCTCTCATTATGCATCTTGTACCTAAAGGCCCCAAATTACCATGGCAAGCTCCATAAAATTTAGCTTGACATATGTTTGTTTTGGTGAGCACCATTTGACACAACTCATGTCTACTTTCTAAGAGGTTCATTGAGATGCTGATCCATATGATTTCTATCTAGATTCTTCCAATTTTTTATCATTAAGTTATCACAGCTCGTCCACATTGATCTTTTACTACTTGTTCTTCTAAGCTTAGCATTTATGAACTTGAGATAGTTACATCCAAATCCTTACAAACCTCTTGGCTTAACTTCATCTTATATTTGAAAATCCTAAAGTTCCTTTCCTTCCATATATTCCATATGATCATCCACAGGCTGACTACCCATAAGCATTCCAAAGTTGATGTTAGATATAAATTAGGCCAACTTTTGAAGAGCTATACCAGGGTTTTCAGAAGCAGTGTAACCCTATTTATCTACTTGAATAGCCAACTCTAGCATTCCCCACTAAACTTACAATGAAGTAGAAGATGGTCAAGGCTCTCCTCAACTTATCCACACAATACACACTTGAAGCTTGCCCCAAAAGACAACTTCTAGATCCTTTCTCCCGTAAGGATTCTCCTTTAAAGAGCTAGCCAGGTAAAAGCACCGGCCTTAGATAGTATAGCATCCGACTAGCATAAATGTGTTGGCCAGTCTGATTTCTCACCTGAAGTTAACAACTTGTAGCCTTGCTTCACCTTATAATTTTCTGACCCATCCCCTGTCCATATCAACTCATCCTCCTTACATGACATGAACACAATTCTTGAGCTAAGGATGTCTCTCAACAAGGTCTTTTACTCATGAGGGAAATTACAATCTTAAAAACTTCTCCAAGCCACTTAGTGTGGGAATCGACTTGTATCTAAGAAATAGTAGTCATGAACCTTCACACCCCAATGTACCTTTATATAGGTTGCAGCTTCTTTTAAGTCCCCTCTAGATGACAATTTAGGCCACCCATTCCACAAATCATCCCAAAAATTTCCTTTTGATCCATTATGGATAATTCAAGAAAGCTTTGGTAAGATGAGTTCTTTTGCTATTTAAGATGAAGTTCCACATTGACGAACTCTATGGTGGATTTATGACTATGAAGATCCCCTTGGGCTCTTTGTTATCCAAGTATTTGGATTGCATAAACTTATCCATTTTGTATGGGGCTTCTTGTGCATGTTCCATGCCAATTTTGCTCCTAAAGATAGGTTCTACAATTCTTGATTGATTATCCCTGTCCCTCAAGATTTTTGTTTGCATACCTTCTCCCATGAAATTAAATGAATGCTTTTCATATTAGTGGAATCCTTCCATAAGAACTTTCTACAAACTTTCACCATCTAAGATACTACGCCTCTAGGCAATTCAAATGTGGACATCATATATGTAGGAATCACTATTAAAAAGACTTTGATCATTGTCAATCTATCTACTAAGGTCAACCACTTCCCTTTCCAAGCGCCTATTTTGTGTACCAAAATTTCAATAACACCTTTCTATAGATCTTTCCTCTTGGGAATTAAGGTGTCACAACCTTGGTAATTCTTTACATTATTAATGTTTGTATTTATTATTTAATTTCCTATGTTGTAAATATTTGTAAATTTAATATTGTCATATTGTGGGATGTGGCACAGTGATGTGTCAATCCTACATGGAATATGACAACTTGTAATTTTGTCCTCACATGAGGAGATAGGCATCCCACTTTGTGGTAGGAACATTTTTCCATGTGTCGGTATCTTCCATGTTGTGTAAGGGAATGTTTGACTAAAACGGTTATGACGGATTCCTATGATGAAACTATTACATGTAAGAGTCAAAAATAGAAGCATGTAAGACAGGTGAAGACATGTGTCATAAACCATCTTTGAAAAAGGCATATTTGGGTGTCCCAAGGTGAACTATGACATGTTGTAAGAGAATATACTATTTATAGCCTGTGTATGATAGATTCTCTTATAGCTGTAAGTTGTAACCGCTATGACAGATTCTATGACGGTTGTAAGTGTCGTAAAAGCATCTGTCATAGCCCATTTTGGAAATAGTTGACTCCTTTGGGATGGGAGCTATGGACAGGTGTCAGGCATATTCTATAACATTGACCAAGTGTTCTTAGGCATGGGTTTTGGTCCATGAAGCCAAGTTAGACGCCCATCCCAAGATAGGTCTAATATTGCCTTGTATATTCTATATAAACAGGTGCTTGGAGAGGGAGTGGTATCATAGGTTTATAGGTATTGTTATGCTACCAAATTGACTCCAAATATGAGTGTCGAAGACCATTGAAGCTTGCATTGCAAGTGTATTGTAAACATTCTTTCAGATTTGTTAATACATTGTGCAAGTTTCTGAGTGTGGGGTTTTTCACCTGATAAGGGTTTTCCCCATTGTAAATCTTTGTCTCTCCTCTTCTGTCTCTCTTTCTGGTTCATGTGTATTGCTACAAATATCTCATTTAGATGTTTTATGTTGTTGTAGTTGTAAGGATTAAATTGAATTTTCATAGTCCTCTCTTCATTAGATTAGTGTAGGAAGCAATTTTCGCACACCTAGCTTCCTTTCAGTTGGTATCAGAGCTTGATCACGTTTGGTCCTAGCTATTGGTTAGGGGTTTTTTGATCTGATCTTAAGTTGAGTGGGAGTCTGTGTAGAGTATTCTGAATTCTATTGTAGCAAGGAGATTGTAAGCACATTTGAAAGATTTAAAGTGGAGAAATTTAATGGCACTAATTTCAAGCTATGGAAGCTCAAGATGGAAGACTTGCTTGTAGACCAAGACCTTTGGGAAAGTATTAATGGAACTAAACCAGCTACAATGTCACAAGATGAGTGGGATCTCAAGGATTGGAAGGCTAAGGGTCTCATAAGACTTAGTCTTGCTGATTCTGTGTTGTTAAATGTCCATGAGGAGACAACCACAACCAAGCTTTGGAAGAAGTTGGGAGATGTGTATCAAGCAAAATCCTTGGTTAATATAATTTTTCCAAGAAAGAAGTTGTATTCTCTTCGAATGGAAGATGGAGGATCCATTGCTGAACATATGAATACTTTTAACATGTTGGTTGCACAATTGACATCTATTGGTGTGAAGATGGAGGAGGAAGATCAGTGTATGGCCCTTTTTTGTTCTTTGCCGGACTCATGGGATCATCTTGTCATGGCTATTGGAAGCACCACATCCACATTCAAAATTGATGAAGTGGTTTCTTCACTGTTATCCAAAGAGATGCAGAGAAAGTCTTCTGATGCATCCAAAGAGGCTCTTGCGATTCGTGGAAGACCTAAGGAGAAAGGTAAAAAGAAGGACAAGAAAGCTGAGAAGGGTAGATCCAAATCTCCTGGAACATCCAAGGATATCTATTGGAACTATGGTAAATCTGGGCATTTCTAAAAGGAATGCAAAGAGGAGAAGAAAATGAAGAAGAAAGCTCCTTATTTAGATTCTGACAAATCACAAGATGATGGTGATGCTTTCATCGCAGTCCTAGCAACCCATGGATCTGATGATGTGTTGCTGATCGATTTTGGTGCATCATTCCACATGACCTTACATCAAGACTGGTTTACCAAGTATGAGGAGTTCGATGGTGGAAAAGTGTATTTGGGTGTACAATGCAATAGTTCTTCTAACTCAAGGAAGAGGACAGAAGTCACTTCATCCCCACCATCTAAACAAGAATTGAAGAAATATGTTGTTTCTAGTCTTGATGGTTGTAATTATGCCTTAGAAGTTAAACATCCTATTGAAGACAATGTTATGTCATAAGAGATATGGCCACATTGGTGAGAAGGATCTGTGTACCCTAAAAAATAAAAACCTCATTGAGTGGTTAGATGATTCTAATCTTGAGTTCAACTTTTGTGAACATTGCATTTATGGGAAACAAAACCATTTTCAGTTTTACTTGAGTTCTCACAAGTCTTTTGGTGTGTTGGACCTTGTTCATTCTGATGTATTTGGTCCTCTTAATGTTCCTTTGTTATCAAAATCTATATATTTTGTATCTTTCATAGATGATTATAGTAGAAGGACACAGATTTATTTTCTTAGAAGCAAATATGAAGTCTATAGTAAGTTTAAGGAGTTTAAGGCCTTCGCTGAAAATTAGACTAGTAAAAAGATTAAGTGTTTGAAAACTGACAACGGCGGTGAGTTCTGTTCTATAGAATTCGATAAATATTGCAAGAAACTTGGGATTGAAAGAAATTTTAAGACAACTCCATACACCCCACAGTAAAATGGAGTGGTAGAGAGGATGAATAGGACACTAATGGAGAAGGCTAGGAGTATGCATAGTGGAGCTAGCCTAAAACAAAAGTTTTGGGCTAACGCTATTGCCACTACTTGCTATCTTGTTAATAGATCTCCTACATCATCTCTTGTTGGAAAGACACCCATGCAGGTGTGGTCTAGTAGAAAGCCTTCAATAAGGCATCTTCATGTTTTTGGTTGTGAGGCATATGCACATGTGCCTAGGGAGAAGTGGTCAAAGTTGGAGAACAAGGCTGTTAAGTGTATCTTCATTGGCTATGGTGTCAGTGTGAAAGGATACAAGCTTTGGGACCATGTGGCTAAAAAAGTGTAGTATAGAAGAAGTGTCATCTTCAGAGAGCTTACACCTTCTTCCACTATTTTACAACCAGAAGAAAAAGTAAAGAAAGAGGATGTTGTTTAGTTTCCTCCTATCCTAAGGAGACCGAACAGAAAGACAATGTTGGACCTAATGATGAGGAGAGCTCTAGCAGCTCTGAAAGCTCAAATGAAGAAGCTAAACCTCAACCTCAGCTCTTGAGGAGGTCTACACAGATAAGAAAGCAACCTGAAAGGTTTGGTTTTACATTGCTTGATTCTAGTTGTGCTTATGCTTTACTCACCAACATCGATGAACCTAGAACTGTATCAGAGGCTTTGGACATGAAAGATGTAGGTTCCTGAAAGGAGAATGGCTTCTTTGGAAAAGAATCAAACTTGGGACTTGGTGCCTTTGCCTCCTGGACGAAAACTCATTGGATGCAAATGGGTGTTCAAGAAGAAATTTGGTGTAGATGGTAGTGTTGAGAAGTATAAGGCTAGATTGGTTACGAAGTGGTATTCACAAGTGGAGGGTATAGATTATGGTGAGATCTTCTCTCCCATTGCAAAGCTGACATCCATTTGATTCATGTTGTCTCTCACAATAGCTTATGACTTGGAGGTAGAACAGATGGATGTGAAGACAACTTTCCTTCATGGTGATTTGGAGGAAGAAATCTACATGTCACCACCAGAGCATTACATGGTGAAAGGTGAAGAAAATTTGGTTTGCAAAAAAAAGAAGTCTTTGTATGGTTTGAAGCAATGCCCTAGGAGATGGTACTTGAAATTTGATGCCTTTGTGTTGTCAATTAGATGTGTGAGATTGAAATCCAATCACTATTTGTACTTTAAGTTTGATGGTGATCATATTCTCATTGTTGCATTGTATGTTGATGATATGTTGCTCATTGGGAAGGGTAAGAATATGATTTCTGATTTCAAATCTCAGTTGTCAGCATAGTTTGAAATGAAATATTTAGGGGCAGCTAGGTACATTCTAGGAATGGAAATTAGAAGAGACAGATCTAACATAAAACTTTGGTTAAGCCAGAGTAAGTATGTGAAGATCATGTTGGATAGGTTTAGCATGGTAGATTGTAGACCATTGTGTGTTCCTATTTCTTTGGGGACAAAGTTATCTTTTGAGGATTGTCCAAAATCTCCTAGTGAGATGGAGGACATGAGTAGAGTACGTTATGCTAGTGTTGATGGTAGTTTGATGTATGCTATGGTCTGCACAAGACCAGACATTGCCTAAGTAGTGGGAGTCAGTCGATTTATGGCTAATCCTAGATGGGTTAATTGGGATGTAGTTAAGCAAGTGTTCAGATATTTGAGGGATACTTTCGAGTATTCCATTTTCTATCATGGTAATGTTTCAGGACCTTCACATTCTGTTGATATTCGTGGATCTGTGGATTTAGATTAGGCAGGTGACATTGACAGCAGGAGATCCACCAGTGCTTATGTGTTTACACTATTTGGTGGTGCTATTAGTTGGATGAGTAAGCGAGAACCTGTTGTTGCTTTGTCTATGACAAAAGCTAAGTATATGGCTACAACTCATGCTTGTAAGGAAGCCATTTGGCTTAAGAGATTGTGTTTAGATATTGGTGTTGATGTAGGTCAAATTATGATTAGTTGTGACAATTAGAGTGTAATTTGCCTTGCAAAGAATCTAACTTTCCATGCTAGAACAAAGTACATTGATGTTCAATTTCACTTCATGCAAGACATGGTTGAGGATGGAAATGTAAATTTGGAGAAGGTAGATACTTTGAAGAATGTTGTAGATGCATTGACAAAGCTAGTGGGCACAAAGAAGTTCAGATGGTGTTCGAAGTCTATGGGTCTCTCGGCTTATAGCAGTTAAATCCTATTTTCCTATTGACTTTTACAAGGTCTTCCCTTGGTAATTCCTTACATTATTAATGTTTGTATTTATTATTTAATTTCCTATATTGTAAATATTCGTAAATTCCATATTGTCATATTGTGGGATGTGGCACGGTGATGTGTCAATCCTACATGGAATATGACAACTTGTAATTCTATCCTCATATGAGGAGATAGGCATCCCACTTTGTGGTAGGAACATTTTGCAATGTGTTGGCATCTTCCATGTTGGGTAAGGGAATGCTTGACCAAAATGGTTATGACAGATTCCTATGACGAAACTATGACATGTAAGAGTCAGAAATAGAAGCATGTAAGACAAGTGAAGACATGTGTCATAAAGCATATTTGAAAAAGGCATATTTGGCCACCCCAAGGTGGACTATGACATGTTGTAAGAAAATATGCTATTTATAGCCTATGTATAACAGATTCTCTTATAGCTGTAAGTTGTAACTACTATGACAGATTCTATGACGGTCGTAAGTGTCGTAAGAGCATCTGTCATAGCACATTTTAGAATAGATAACTCCTTTGGGATGAGAACTATGGACAAGTGTTAGGAACATTCTACAATGTTGACCAAGTGTCCTTAGGCATGGGTTTTGGTCTATGAAGCCAAGTTAGACACCATTCCCAAGATAGGTCCAATATTGCCTTGTATATTCTATATAAATAGGTGCTTGGAGAGGGAGTGGTATCACAGGTTTATAGATATTGTTATGATACTGGAATGACTCCAGATATGAGTGTTAAAGACTATTGAAGCTTGCATTGCAAGTGTATTGTAAACATTCTTTCATATTTGTTAATACATTGGGCAGGTTTTTGAGTGTGGGGTTTTTCACATGATAAGGGTTTTCCCCATCATAAATCTTTGTTTCTCTTCTTCTGTCTCTCTTTCTGGTTCATATGTATTGCTGCAAATATCTCTTTTAGATGTTTTATTTTTCTATAGTTGTAAGGATTAAATTGAATTTGTGTAGTCCTCTCCTCATTAGATTAGTGTAGGAAGCGATTTCTACACACCTAGCTTCCTTTCATTTCCTGTGTCTTCCATTGAACAATGGGATCCCAAGATACATAGTCAGTAATGAATCAACTTTAAAATTGAAAATATTGGATATCTCCTTCCATCTTTCCTCTTATGTAAAAAAGAGATAAATCTTTGACTTCCTCTCATTAACCCTTTCACCTGAGGCTTCACAATAAGAATCAATGACATTTTTGATGGATTGTGATTCCCTCTTAGTGGCTCTTTCAAATAATATAGTGTCATATGCAAATAAATTGTAGACACCTAAAAATGTCTCCTACCATCAAACTGACTCCTGAGATCCCTAATCATGTCAATTCCCCTCCTAAACCAATTAATTAAATTTTATTTAATTAATTATCCCTTCATTACCCTATTTTTCATCATTATATCCCAACAATTGAATTAATTTCATTAATTCAATAGTCCAAACCTTAGCCAATTGATTTAATAAATATGCAATATTTATTAAATCAATTTCCCCCTTTTCACTAAATCTAATTAATTAGTTAAAAATTCTATTAACTAATTAATCCAGCCTACTAATTGACCTATCCCTACCCTAGACAATTAAATAGCTATTATTTAATTGCCTACCCTAGCCTACCTCATCTTAGCCCTAGGATTAATTAAATAAAACCTATGATTAATTAATCCTAACCTCTCATTTGGGTGGACAAACCCTTTTTAACACCCTTCCCCACATCCTCCAAATAAAAAATTGAAATAAATCCACCTAAGTCAATTTTTTATTTTTAAACATCCCCCATCACATTTAATTCTCCTTACAACCTGTTATCTCACCCATACTCATTTATTTCCTCTCTTCCCCAAATGAATTTTTAATTCATTTACATTCCCCCATATGAATCTTTAATTAAAAAATAATCCTTCACCCCCATGCTCATTAAATAACCCATTTTCCTAAAATGAATAAAAGATTCACTTTTATTCCTAGCCCTCCATTTATTCAAGATTGAATCTAGGCCCTCCACATCACTTTTATCCTCCACCATTGATCTCCCAAATCAATCTCCACCCTTGGATCAAAATCCCTTCCAAAAATCTATAAATAGAACATCTCTCCACCCATTCCATAATCCAAGTTTTATGTAAGTTATAATGCCAAAATCTCTCTTGAGCTAGAATAGTGAGTTGCAAATTAGAGTAGAATTTCACATTCAAATCTATTGTCTAGGGATTATCTTTGTCTTAGGAGTTCTTGGGTGCATGCTCCTACTTCCCTTGAGGAGATTGGGTTTGCATGTGAGGTATAACTTTTGTGTTTTATTGCATTTTGTTTAGTATTTCAACCTCAAATGTTTATCTAATCTACATTGGTATGCCCGGTGGGACCCACAAGGTCCAAGTCTAATCCGTTTTGTGAGTTTTTGGTGTGAGAAACGTTCTTTTATAGGTCTGACGCCATCCTACCTATGCAGCGATGCCATCACTCGCTCCTTTTAGTACCATTCTCTGTTTTAGTACTATTCTGCACAACATATTTCCATTTACTCACTCACTCACATCTCTTTCTCTTATGATCTCCTTGCTATTTTTGGGTGTTTAATTACTCTCTATTTTCACAGAGATCTTGAAAAAAGAAGGGCAAGTTATGTCAATTTTTTTTAAAAAGGGACTAAACATGCATTTTGGCTTTTGTTTTTGCCTTGTTTTTCATGTATTCAGGCTAACAATGCTAATGGAACATCTTGCGTGTAGCATAACACTCTATTCTTGTAGGGAGGTCTCTATTTTGCAGGTTAGATGCATTTAGTCCCATATCAACGCTATCTCCCAGATTGGCACTATCCACAGGTGTAACCAGACTCTCTGGCAAATTACACAGTGGTGCATTTGTAGACCCTGTTCAGTGCTATTCCCTACTTTAACGCTTTCTCTATGTTGTATTAGCATTAAGTATTGTATTAGCGCCTTCATTGTAATTTTGTAGCGTGATCTTCAGTTTTAGCGCTTTCAGGTCTCATATTAGCACTATTTCTTTAATTAGCGCCATCTGTATAAGTGTTGGGTTCTCTGTTTCCTGTCCGCAGTAGCGCTATTGGACCTCAGTTTTCGTGCTATTTTGAAAACTAACTTTGCTGGCTGTGCAGGTACTGACAAGTGTTTTTGCAGGTCTTTGCTATCATTTCGGGGATACTAACTAACTTTTGCAGGGTGATTTTATTTCTATTTTAACAAAAAAGACACTTCAATTTGCAACTTAAAATTAACCCTTTGCATGTTAGTTAGGCAAACACTTTGATTTGGTGCAATTAAAATTGAACAAACAAACAATCAAACAAATCTTTTTGTGTGTGTGTGCCCAACATTTAATTTGGTGTTCTAAAATTTATAAATTGTGTGCCAACAACAACAATCCAAACACTTCAATTTGGGCTTTAAAAAAAACTACAAATTGCATCAACTAAAAGTATTTGGTTAAAAAGAACAACAACTTGCATCTTTCATGCATATAATCAAGAAAATCATTTTAAATTGTGTGAAGTGTCTTGTGATCTTTTGCTTGTGGAGTGAAAAAGTGTATGCTCTTCCCTCGCACTATTTTGTTGACCTTGGGAATCAAAATCTTCTCACAAAACTTGCATTAATCACACCTAATTTAATCCAAAGATCTAAAAATGAACCATGTTTAGTGTGATGCAATCATAGAAAATGCGTATACTCTCCCCTCGCATCTTTGTATGAACTTGGGGATCAAAAGTGTTTTTATGATTATATTACTTTTGTAAACCTTAGAGGGCCTGCCACCCCACTTCAAAAGGTGGGAATGACCCAAGCGAAAACAAGCTAAAGCCAAGCTCTTCCAAGCTGCTATATAAATTAATGTGTTTGTGACAAAAAACATAGACAACAAGTGTTGTTTAGTTATATCGATAGCCAACCTCTCCCAAAACCCTCTAAGGCGTAACCCTTGGAGACTAGGAGACTCCATAATGGAGAGTAGCATTGCCGCATGTATAAACACCTGAACGTATGCCCTTACTATGAACCATTGTTTAGCAAGCCAAAATCCTTCTATTCGTTGACGCAGAAGGGAAACCTTTGAAGCGGCCCCGACTCATGCGGTTCTTAGCTGAGGTAGCAGGGACAATCTAAAGGTTAGGTGAGGGACAAGCCTTATAAGAAACCTGAATCTTGGTATGTGTGAGAAGTGTGTGTAATTGTAAGGAGGCGCTGGTGCTACCAAGATCCTAGAGCTACCCGCTTTGAATAGGCACAGCTAGGGGATTCAACAAATACTGTCATATCCTTGCCTTAGGTTGTGAAAAATGCTTGTTCAACAAAATCATACATCATTTCACAAACAAAAAAATCTTGGTTATTATGCGTTCATGTGCTTAATTGTGCGTTAATGTTCTTTAATTATTCTTAAACAACTTGCCAAGAGACATTTAAAACCATTTGACCAAACTTCAAACAAAGAAAATCTAAAGTTGCCATTAAAAATCTATCTTTCTCAGGACCTGACAAACACTGCCTACTTTTAGCACCATCTCTATCTGATTGTGGCACCATTTCACCTGTGAATTGATGCTATTCTTAGATTGAATTGTCTAAAACTAAGACCTATTTAGTTCTGATCTTCACTGTCTACTTTTCCATAACCCATATCCACCTTCCAAAATCTGACAGCAGTCCATCCTTTTTTCCCCTCAAAATCTTCCAAATCATACCTTCATTTTGACCTTAGAGGATCAATCATTATCATTGTTGGACCCTTTTCTATCTCATTTCATATCCACCCATCCTCTTTTTGCATGTCTCCTTGGACCAAAACAAATCATTTCAAAAAATCCAAATCCAAATCAAAACATCCATCAAACAAATCACCAAGGAAAGATTGTCATCCTTTTGAGCCAAAGTTCGATCTAGATCTCATCATTCACATCACATTTTCCTTGAAAAGTCGTTAGTCTACCTTTCAAGAAAAACAAATCACCTCTCTTTGCATAAGGTCATTAGTCTACCCTAAACAAAGAGAAACATCCTTTTGTGCCAACACAAAATCTAGATCTTACCTAAAGCTCAACTTCTTGACCATCAAGTCATTCCCAAAAAAAACCATCATCCTAATCAATCAAACCCAACATCAAAATCAAAACCCCTTTCATCAAATCATCCTCAAAACACACATCGTCACCATCCATCTTTGGTCCAAAAATTTGTGCAAAAAATCAATATCATCCTTTCTTATCATCCTTTGGTTAACACATTTTTGCTTATCACCCTCTCCATCTCATTTACCACATCCATCCAATGCAATTAATCAGATTCTCTAAGGTCTCCATCCCCATCTCACTCCACTTCTAGAAATCAAACCCATACGCGTATGCCCATCACAAGATCACAACACAAAAAGAATCAAGAAATGGTAGAACAATGGAAATTTGACATGCCTAACACCAACAACAACAACATGCCCATCTATCAGACATACAACCCACCTACATACTAGTACATCCCCCCATATGGCCCCAATGAAAATCCCTTTCATTACTTACAACAAATACAACCCCCACCACCAACACAAAATGCCCCCACCATTTCCCAAGATGATCTAGATGTCTTGAGCTTTACACAAGATGCCAATAACATGGACTTACTTGATAAAATCCTAAGGTTGGACCCAAATAGATACCTTGGTCATCTTCTCAAAATCGGTGCTCAACTACCCCCCATCACAACATCATCACAACCATCCACCTCTACAATTGTTCCTACCACATCAAATACCCAAGCCACCACCTCTCAAATGTCAACACCTTCCATATCTACCACCTCCACAAGCTCAACTGCTACCACATCCACAATTCTTAGAAGTACCGCCATCCCTATCGTCTCCCAACCCGTCATCACCTCCACCACCACAAATACCATAAACCCTTCCATCTCACAAATCACCCTAGACATACAAGGAAACATCACGCAGGCAAGTACCTCCATGAGTGTGCCTCCACCCAACCCTCAAACCCTCGCATACCTACAACAACTAGTCTCACAAACATCTCACAATATGTCCAACGCATCCAATGTCCACTTATCCAACATCAATCCATCCAATGTCACATATCCACATAACCCCCTAACCACATCAACACAACATCAAACCAATCCCCAAATACCCCCACACATTCTCCAACAACTCCACACATATCAACAAAATCAAGCACAAATCAATCAAAACACTAACCCGCAGTATCAACACCAAATCACACCTCATCTCCAACACCTCACCAATCAACAAACATACATGCTGCAACCACAACCACCACAGGATCTCACAACCGTCATACAAAGATTGATCCAAAAGGTAGACAACCTACAAACTGGGGGCAAATACAAACACTATTCCTTTGAGGAAATTTGCCCCTACCCATTTGATCACACATTGTACATGCCCCCCTTCCCCAAGAACTTTGAAACACCAATATTTGACAAATACAAGGGGAAGGCAGACCCTAGGGACCACCTTAGAGAGTTTTACATCGCTTGCTTAGAAGTCTCAAATAACAATACATATCTAATGAGACTCTTTCCATAAAGCTTTAGCGGTCAAGCCGCTAAATGGTTCACACATCTTCCACCAGGCATTAGGACTTTCCCTAATCTTGAAGAGAAATTTGTAAACCATTTCTCCTACAACTTCGAACACGAGATGTCTATGACGGACCTTTGCAACACCAAACAAAAGAACAGAGAAGCCTTCGCTTCTTTCCTGCAAAGGTGGAGAGGCTTAGCAACCAAACTCCCATGGCCTATTCCTAAAAAACAACTCGTCACCATGTTTGTGACCAACCTCAATCAGGAACTAGGGTTCCATTTACAAATTCTTTGTACATCTACCTTTGAAGAGGTCATTGACAAAGGTACCACCATCGAATGGGCCCTCATTACCAAAGGCTCCATCAAATTGTATGACTACAAGTCCAACAACAACAACAATAAAACCCATAACAACACCCCCAATACAAACAACAATGCCAACATGCAATCAAATGACAAGTCATGCTATTGGGGGAAGAACAAGAACACTTTGAATGATGGCATCACAGATGTAAAAGCTATCCAACATGTACAGAATCAAACACCTGGGCATACCTATTCCACCAATGTAAATAACCAAAGAGGGAAAACTAAACCACGCAAACCTCAAAGATAATTTACACCCTTAGCATAACCCATCAAGGACGTCCTAAATAGATGTCTCAAGCAAGGTTTGATCACACTCCCACCTGTTAGACCCTGACAAGAGAATGAGCTCAAGGCTGCATGGTATAATGAAAATGACTATTGTGAATACCACCGCATTGAGGGTCATAAAACCACTAACTGCATGCAACTAAAACATTGCATCCAAGACCTCATAGATCAAAATCAAGTCAACCTCGATCAAAGTGCCCAACCGTCACCAAATGCAAACCTCAGAGCTTACAAGGATCCTTTACCTAACCATAATAAAGCATCCTCATCTAACCAAGCTTACAACGTCACTCCACCACCTACATCCTATGACTCTATCATAGGGTGGATACAACCATCATCCCACCATGTTAACACAATCACCATTCGGGAACAAGCACCCAATTGCACTGTCACAACCTGTTGTGGCCATGTATCCATCCGCACAGCCCCTCCCACTAAACAAACACCTGCATCCACTCTGATCCCCTCCCCCTTCATCTAACCACGCGTCCATCACCTACCAATCAGTACAAACTCCTAGAATATCTAGGAAAGACACCTGCACAAATATCCATCCTTGAGCTGTTTCGCACATCACCCCTTCACAAGGACATCCTCAACAAAGCCCTCTTGGAAACACAAGTCCCTGCAAACTTGAATGTAACTCAATTCCAAGCCATGGTTGGACATATTGCTACACCACACCATCTCACATTCTCTAAAAAAGATCTCCCCACTTCTGAACACCTACACAATGATGCCCTACAGATTGAAGTCCACATCCATAAGCACATCATTAAAAGAGTCCTAATAGATGGTGGCTCCAGCCTCAACATATGCACTCTAAAATTGTTAAAACACTTGGGATACTCTGATGTGGTTGTAGACACCAGTGAATGCATCACAATCAAGAGCTATGATGACACCGAACGTCTATCAGAAGGCACCATCAAGCTTCCTATTCAAGTAGGACAGAAGATACTGGAAACAAAATGCCAAGTCCTTGATCTTGACCTCCCCTACAACATTCTTCTTGGATGACCATGGATCCACGCCATGCAAGACGTCCCATCCACATTCCACCAATGCCTCAACTTCCCTCGCAATGGCATGGAAGTCGTTGTCTATGCCAATCCTCACCCCTTCCAATACTGCAGTTTCTTGGAAGGTCACAACCATACCTTCTACCGTTACAACAAAGCTACCACTAAGTCCAACCCAATGGCTTCCACCTCATATATCGACCCCGCAAATATTGCTACCACTTCATCCCAAGCACCTCCACCACCTGAGGTCAAGATCAAACTCACGGACATGGGATGTGGGGAATATGACCTACACGGTACTTTTTGTGTGGGCACATTACCCAATCCTAAAACATTTGGCATCCCAAAGATAGAAGCTGCTAACACCGTTGTTATCAAATGTCAACCATCCCCTGTCTTTGAAAAGAAACATCTCCTGGATCAGGATGTGCTTGAAAATATATCTTCTTGGCTATACAAAGATGAAGAAGATCAACAAGAAGCTCCCACCATACCCACAGAAATCTATGGGAAGGGGTCTGAAATTGTCAAAAGCATGGGTTACAAAGGACAAGGTAGTATAGGCCTTCATGAACAAGGAATCATGGAACCACTGCAAGCAACAAGAAACCCCACACTCAAGGGTTGGGATATGGTCAATAATAATGTATCCTCACTATTGACGAATGTATCCTAGCTAAGGTTTCTACGCTCTCCCTTGAAGTCGACAACATCAATGAAATGAGCCTTCAAGACTCCTTTAGTGACTTCACCGATTTATTTGACTCCTCCATTTGCACCATCTACTCAGTCACCACTATCCCCTCATCATCCAATGACTTACCACTAGTTTACCCTGACCTCATTGATTGGGAGCAACGAGGACCTCATGTCTTCGATATCGCACCAAATGACAAAGCCATTGCTGAAATGATGGGAGTCAGAGACAACTTTCCCTTGGGAGATCATAGGGTAGGATATATCATGGAACTTGATCCGCATGCCTATTTTAGGAAGACAACCCCTGCTTCCAGTCATAAAAACATAAAAATAAAAAATGGATCTGACAGTGAAAACTATTATGCGGCAGTGTTAGATCCCAAAAAAGTCAAAACAAAAGACGTATCTCCTAGTGAAAACCTCCATAAGACACTAGGAGATGGAAGCATGGGCCTTCCCGAGAGAGACAAAGTTTATCTAGATAGATCACCTATCCTAGTCGAGCCAGCCCAAGAGATGAATCTTGGGACAGAAGAAGAACCAAAGATCACTTTCTGAGTGGAGTCTCTTAGTACACAAGAACAGGAAACCTTCTTGGCATTCTTCACACACCAAAATCTCAATTTTGCATGGACCTATGCAGACATGCCAGGGCTAGACCCTACGTTGGTTGTTCATCACCTTACGGTATGCCCTGATGTGAAACCAGTAAAGCAAAAACTCAGAAAAATGAATCCTCAGGTGGCTCTCCTAGTGAAGGTAGAACTAAAGAAGTTACTGGATGTTGGGTTCATTCACCCAATTGATTATCCTGAATGGGTTTCAAACCTCATACCAGTAGCTAAACCAAATGGCCAAATTTGCTGGAGCACCGATTTCAGAGACCTCAACAAGGCCTGCCTGAAAGATGACTTCCCACTACCTAACATTGATATGATCGTAGATCTCACGGCAGGACATGAGATGTTATCCCTTGTGGATGGCTTTTCAGGATATAACCAAATCAAAATCATTGAAGAAGATCAGCATAAGACAACCTTCATCTTCCCATGGGGAACATTCTACTAGGTCATAATGCCATTTGGCCTAAAGAATGCCAGAGCTACATATCAAAGAGCTATGATTGTCATCTTCCATGACCTCTTCCACCATATTATGGAAGACTATGTCGACGATTTGCTAGGAAAATCAAAGACAAGAGAAGAACACCTGGATGTATTGGCCAAGATCTTTAACTGGTTAGAGCAATATAATGTTCACTTAAATCCAAAGAAGTGTTCCTTCGGCATCACCTTAGGCAAATTGTTGGGATATATAGTCTCCAGAAGAGGAATCAAGGTAGATCCCGCAAAGGTCAAGGCCATCAATGAAATGCCTCCACCAAAAACATTTAAATAGCTGAGAAGTCTACAAGGAAAAATCCAATCTATCTGTCAGTTCATTGCCCAACTTACTGATAAATGCCAACCATTCCAGCATCTACTCTGAAAAGATATAGCTTTTGTCTCGAACACTCAGTGTCAGGATGCCTTTGATCAACTAAAAGAATACATGGCTAATCCTCCTGTTCTAACTCCACCAAGGCAAGGAGAACCCCTCTTGTTATACATCTCCGCAACGGAGATAGCCATTGGAGCCTTACTAGCACAACATGACAAACATGGAAAGGAAAGAGCCATCTACTACATCAATCGCACCTTGATCTCATATGAGCTCAACTACACACAAATTGAATGAGCATGTCTAGCCTTGGTCTTTACGTCACAAAAGTTAAGACATTACATGCTTAATCACAAGCCCAAGCTCTTCGCCAAGATTGATCCATTGAAATACTTACTAAACAAAGCTTCTCTTATTGGAAGAATGGCGAAATGGGTCATGATTCTCACTAAATTTGACATTGAATACACATTGAGAGAAAAGCAATCAAAGGACAGGTTATAGCTGATCAACTAGCTGAAGCACTGATTCCTGCAGAGCATCCGACACTAGCAGAATTCCTTGATGAAGCTATCTTGACAATCACACCAGCCACAGACACATGGAAGATGTATTTCGATAGATCATACACATAGAGAGGCTTGAGGGCAGGTGTCTTATTTATCACTCCTCAAGGCGACACCATCCCTAATTCCTTCAAGATCACATTCCCATGTACCAATAACGTGGTAGAATATGATGCCCTCATCACAAGTCTCTGCATGGCAATAAAATGGAAAATTGAGAACCTGATTCTGTATGGAGACTATCAACTAGTCATCCGACAGGTAAATAATGAGTACAAGACCAAAGATGATAAGCTCCTACCCTACAAAAAGATGGTCAATGATTTCAAAGCTTCTAGCAAATCCCAACACTCAATAACAAAGTTGCAGACGCCATGGCCACCATCGGATCTCTAGTTGACATGAAAAAGGACAACAAGAAATGTGTGTTCCTGATAGAAGAACTCCCCATCCCAACATACGATGTTCCTCAATCCGAACTAGTGTGTGAAGTCATTGGTCCCCTATCTCTATGGTATCAAGAAACCTACCTATACCTCCACGATAATATCATCCCACCTAACCTATCCACATCACAGAGAAAATCATTCATCCGTCGAGTCTCTCGTTTCATACTTGTAGGTGACACACTGTACAAAAGGAGTCTTGATGGAATGCTCCTATAATGTTTAGACTCTAGGGAAGCCAAAGTAGCCTTGGAAGAGGTACATGTAGGCATCTGTAGGGTACATTCAAGTGGACCCACTCTTTCTAAAAAGATCCTTAGGACTGGATAATATTGGCCAACAATGGAATGAGATTCCTACAGGTTTATTAAGAAATGTCTACCATGTCAACATCATGGTGATCTCATCCATGTACCAGCACAAGAGTTGCAACTGATCACGACACCATGACCCTTTTCACAATGGGGACTTGACCTTGTAGGGAAAATCCATCCACCCTCATCTAATGGCCATAAGTTCATCATTACCGCTACCAAATACTTCACCAAGTGGGTGGAAGCAATACCACTCACCTTCACCACTGGCATCCAAATCTCTAAGTTTATCCTCCACTACATCAACTGTCACTATGGCATCCCTCACTCCATCATCACCGATAATGGAAAACCATTTAAAAACTAAGAAGTCTGCACTTTGTGCTAAAAATTTGACATCAAACACCATTTCTCCACTCCATATTACCCACAAGGGAACGGTCAAGTAGAGGCTTCTAATAAAACCTACCTCCGCATCCTAGAAAAGATAGTCAATGAAGCTGGTCGTGACTGGCACCTCCAACTTAACCCTACCCTATGGGCTTACCACGTAAGCATTCGCACTCCCACAAGAGCCACCCCATTTTCCTTAGTATTTGAACTTGAAGTTGTTTTACCTATTAAGGTCGAGCTCCCATCTCTACGAGTGTCCTTGCAAAACATAATCTCTAATGAAGAATATAGAGTAGCAAGGTTGCATCAACTAGAACTACTAGATGAGAAACGCCTGAATGCGTTGAACCACTTGCAGGCATATCAAAACTACCTCTGAAGGAGCTATCATAAGAAAATAAAAAAATTGACAATTTGAGGTAGGTGACCTTGTCCTCATGGAGAATCAGAAGAACTTGCAAGAGTGCACTAAGAAAGGTAAGTTTGAACCCAACTGGCTAGGACCGTATGTCATCACAGCTAACTATGGATCAGGAGCATACCAGCTTGAAACACCTGAGGGGTAGCCTCTGGATGAGCCAATGAACATTCTGCATCTAAAGAAATTATACGCATAACCCATCAAGTATCCCAATCAAAAATCAAAAAAATAGAAAAAATCAAAAAACAAAAAAAAACACACAAAAAATCAAGAAAAATCTGAGTGCAATAAAAAACTTCCAATGGTGAAATTCACTTCGGTGACGCCTTGGATAAGTACCATGGTGAAAACTTGTTTTCAGGTGCCATGTGTAGTGGCCGGTTCTACCATCTAATAAATTCTATTTCCATCACCACACTCCATATCACACACAACCCATGGCTTGGAATTCTGAAACATCAAGTCCTATCACCCATTCTGCACCATCTCACCCAAAGCCCAATCCATGGAATGAGTATCCTTGTAAGATTCTGTTTGTACATTTCAAAATCAAAAAATTCAAAAACAATATAAAATCAAAAAACCCAAAAACAATAGAAAATATCTAAAACAATCCAAAACAAAATTCTTTCCACTGCAGATCACCCCTCCCATACATCGATCTCACCACAACTCGCTACCATCAAACATCAATCAGATCATCACATCATACCCATCTTAATCCATTCCCATATCATCAAGTCTTGCCAGAACTACATATTCATTTTGCCCGCATCTTGAAAGTACCTTGATCTTGTGGACATAGGGTATGTAGGTAGTCTGGAATATGAAGGAAGTTTCTAGTACTTAGGTACCTAAGATGCACCCATCCAACCCGTTTGGATGGTCCCCATTCACTGAGCTTTCTGGATTTAATAAATGATACACATGCTACGTATACACTCGAAACATGTCCCCTAAATGCAAAAATCATCAATCAACATACCAACCATAATCATACACATGGCCCGACTGTTCTTTTGCCCACCTTTCAAAAATTCCCCAATCAAACCCAACTGATCTATGTCCTGGGATATATCTTTCCCACAATGGACAAAAAATTGTCATCCTATCAACACGTCTCTTGGCAAGAGTACACAAAGGCTATTTGTATCTTTTTCATGGTCTTTTTGATTATTGATTTTTGTCTTTTTGTCTCTCTAAGTTATCTCCAAAGCTACCTTGATCCCATCATATCATGGTAAGTTGCGGACAACACTTGGAGTAGACATAGTCATTGTTTTTGTATGTTGTGCTTGTGGGTTAGTTTCATTACTCCAGGAATAGTATTCATATTTTTAAGCCTAGGTTGGTTCTAGCATGAGGTGTCATATTTGCATATATAGGCATCAAAACCTTATATGTACTATTCGCACTCATTGTTATGAGTCCCCTTCCTAGACTAGGCAAGATCATACTACATTGGACATGCATGAAATCAACCTATTGTTTGTGGGTCTGGTCCATGCAATCGTAGGATATACATCATCACCTAGGTCATTTCACACCTTTGTAAACTATATCCTACATTGCTATAGTAAACTAAGAAATGCTCTCAATTAATCTTATGCAACTACTGTTACTAGCTCAAGATCATCATCCTAAACAACTATCCCATATCGGCCTAGATTTAATACACATTCCCCCCCCACCCCCAACCTATCCAATCTCCTCACTAATCCAACTCTCCCACTCGACATATCCTAAACCAAACTAAACCCCTCCTCAATGACGTGGTGTCTTATGACCTAACAATCCTCTCGTCTTCCCACCCCCGTCCTCTAGACACTCCCAATCCTATCCATACCCCATCCATTTACCCCTATCCTTTCCCCACCTAGCCTCATCACCCATGGTTGAATAAAGAACATCATGTGTATTAGTACTTGATCATATCACCTATCACCTACTTTGCATCCCATTTATCACCTCGCTTTCATCTTGCATAATTAGTAGGTTCATTTTAAATCATTTCATTTGCATAATCATTTAGGTTCATTTTAAATTCATCTCGCATAATCAGTAGGTTCATTTTAAATCATTTCGTTTGCATAATCATTGAGCTTCAGTTAAATCATTTCATTTGCATAATCATTTAGGTTCATTGAAAATTCATCTTGCATAGTCATTTAGGTTCATTTAAATCATTTCATTTGCATAATCATTTAGGTTCATTTTAAATTCATCTTGCATAGTCATTTAGATTCATTTTAAATCCTTTTGTATTGCATAATCATTTAGATTCATTTTAAATCATTTCATCTTGCATAGTCATTTAGATTCATTTAAATCATTTCATTTGCATAATCATTTAGGTTTTAGGTTCATTCAAATCCTTTTGTATTCCATAATCATTAGAATCATTTTAAATCCTTTAGCATTGCATAGTCATTAGGTTCATTTTAAATCATCTTGCCTATCATTAGGTTCATTTTAGAATCACTTTAAACTGCATATCATATCATTAAACTCATCTTAGAAACAAATTTAAAGTGGCATATCATATCCTTAGGTTCATTATAAAATCATTTAGTTACATTACAACATCACAATCATAATCACTGAAACTGCATTTAACAAATCATCTACTGGCATATACATTTTTCCATACATAACATGTGTTTATTTCAAAAAACATACCTTACATCACATTGTTAGATCCATAATAAATGTTATTAGTCTAAACATTCATTTGCATTATACATCATATAGTCCATAAAATCACAAACACCATGCATATACCACAGTAAATCCATCATAAATGCATCCACAAAATCAAAAAAATAATGGCATAAACATAACACATCCATAGCATATAAATCCATAAAGAGTACTTCATCCATCATATAAGCATCATCATAATAGGGCATCATAAACCATCAAAAAGCATTACATCATATATAATCACTACAAAAAATGTACATCGCTCATAAAAAAATATAGTGTCCTGATACAATGCCTTTAAGGGCTAACATGATATAACCATCACATAGAGGATCCTCTCTCAGAGGGAGTGGGAGACTTTGACCTTGGTCGAGGCTGTGATCTTGTCGGCGGCTGTGGTTGTGGTTGTACCTGCACCTGTCGAGCCTGTTGGGGCACATGCGAGGGAGGAGGCATCGCCTGCTGAACTCTCTACACTGATCTCAGTCTATGTGACCTCGGTGCCCTCGATCCACTGACTTGGCTATAGCTTGGTGCTCGCTACTCTGTTAGCATGGCCACATAGTATAGCCCCCGATAATACTCCATCCACCCCCTGGTCTTTGTCAACTCTCCCTGTACCTAAGACATCTGTACCTAAGCCTGGGATAGTTGTGTCTGCATCAATGTCAAAACTGGGGCTAGTCCAGCCCCTGACGCCTATAGACTACCCACTGTAGTCTCTTCCTACTGAGCCCTGGCGAGTGCTACATCTCGCTCCCCTCTCAATGTGACTATGTCACCCTGAGCCTGTACTAGCTATACCTAGAACACAGCCACCTGCCCATCTGATCCATCCAATAATGCTACTCTAGCCCGCAGCTGCTCCAACACTACCTCGCAGCTCTCCAATGCCTCCTACAGGCTCGCCACCTATGCTCTCAGGGTCTCCATCTCCTCCTCCTCATCCCATGGTCACCGACGAGGTGTGAGCCTCTCAACCTCTACCTCCCCAGCTATCCCTGAAGGGCCTGCCTCTGCATCATGCCCTACAGCCTGCTACTGGCCTACTCGTGGTGGGGATAGATCACCCGTACCCACCCTCAGCTGTCCCCCATGCAGCTGAGGTCCTCTAGGCTGTCGCCCTACTCCAACTTGCACCTGTTGCCCCACCTGCCCCTGTCCTGCTGCCACCACCACCAGTAAATCTATCGGTTGGCCATCCCTACCAACCAATCTCTCCTCTCCATCATCTCCAACCTCCATGAGGTAGTCCTCAACAATATCCTCCCCCTCCCCCATGCCATCATCCCCATATGGGTCATCTCCATCACCATCTGAATCATCCCCCCTAAACCTGTTGCCTCCTCTGCTAGATCCGTCAACTGAGTAGGCTGATGCATCTGCCACCATATATCATATGCAGGTGTAGTACCTACATCTCTAATAGTTCTCCCCCAATCCCACTACACTAGTTGTAAAGCTCCAAAGTCTGCCAGGGCAACCTGTGGCTGTATGGTTGTAGGCCAAAAGGGCACATCTTGACGAGTCCATGCAAATATGGCCATCTGCTAAGGAGTGTCTTGTCTCAAACCAAACTACCACATGACTCGTGAAGGTAGATACATCTTTATCGTACGGTCTCCATGACCCATCAGGTACCACTGCTGAAACGTAAACGGTAAATGAATACCATCATCTGGCCATAGTTCTACACTAATATACGGTCCCTAGGTCATGCTAATCACATCATCCAACATCCTCCTCCAGTACTGCACCTGTCCAGTATACGTGTACTCTACATCTCGATATAAAAATAAAAAGGCCTCAAAAGGCTACCGATAATACCCACATGTCGGCCAGGTAACAGTGATGTGCTCCCAAATCCATACATGAAGGTAACTCCAGCGAACAACGCTCTATCATGGAGATAGGCCACTATACGCATCTCATGGTATAATTGCCCTAGCATCGTCGGTCCCTAGGCATAGACGACCTCATGACTCACCATCCCCTCTATCACCCCTCCCCAACCAACTGGAAAACCCCTGCCTTGCCTATCAGGCATCACAATGCCTCCAATCAACGCACAAATGAATAAGGGAAATGGATCTGCACCCGCAGCCAGTGTCCCCTCATAGTCCATCTCTCTCTCATCTGCTAAGAGAATAATATGATCTGCACCAAACACCCTAACCAATGCACTCTGTCATCTCCTTGTGTCATATCTAACACGCCTGCCTCAGATAGGTAGCTTGAGGATGTGATAAACATCCTCCAGTGTGATGGTAATCTCTCTAGTAGGCAAGAAAAAACTGCACGTCTCCGAGCAGTATTGCTCCACAATTGCTATCATCAGAGCTTGATGAGCTTGTAGAACTGGCATCGAAGCCACTATCAGAAGACCTAACCTAGCCAGTCTAGCCTGCATCGTATCATCAAAACTGTCAAAAAGTGCCATCACAGATGGCACCCGTCGCTCTCGTGAAGCAAGTATAAATCGGTGCGTATCTTGCATCCACAACTTTCTGGTCAGATATTAGCCTATTTTTTTCTAAATCACACCCTTTCTTCTACTGTCTAAAAGCCAAAATGATTGGTGCTAAAATAGGCAAAGTTTTGCACCATTCCAAAAATGGCGCTACTATTTCTTCTCCATAGTGCTATTACAAAGAATAGTGCCACTTCATAACCGCTTTCGTGCTAATTCAAAAGATAGTGCTATTGCGCAGCACCTTTGGTGCCATTTTGAAAAATGGCGTCGAAATACTATTTGGCACTATTCTAATGAATAGTGCCAATTCCCCCAAAAGTGCTAACATAGCGCCACTCCAGTAGATAGCGCCATTCAAGAGAATCGCGCTACTCTAACCCAAGTTTGGTGCTACAACACTCAAACCCTATTCTTCTAAAGAATCGCGCTAATCTGTATGATAGCGCTAAAATCCCCTCTAAATGGTGACAAACCGCCCTAACTCTACCCTAGCGGATAGCGCCAATCTAGAGGATGGCACTAATCTGCCTTACTATTGGTGCTACATGCTCCAATCCAAAATCTCAAACCCCAAAAATGCACGTAAAACGAAAAAATTACAAAGTTAGGGTTAGGCCCTACCTGGGGTCCAATGTCAAGTGCCCAGCCAAACTCTTGGAACCGCTCTAAGATGTGTCGAAGTCTCAGAAACTAGGGGTTACGGTCAGCCGTCTCTCCTTCTCTCCTTCTTCTCTAAAGTCAAAGTGCACAAATGTGGCACTCTTTGGGCCCACTTTTCCTAATATAGTGGGCCATGTCATCCTTCCACCCCCTCTTTTGTCCTCCAGGGTGCAGATCTTAGCCTTTTCCCCCTATTTTTCTTCCTGCCATCTTCATTTTTCATCACCTATCCAACTTTCAGTTCCGTCACATCGTTTCGAGAGCTCACCTGGAAAATATTTATTTTCTCACCAACCTCTTGAGGGGGCATCCCCTATCCATCTTATTCCTTCCCGGCAGCTGAGGCACATTTTCTTCGACCTGACACCACTTCCCTCCTAGGTCCTGATGCCACATCAAAGAGGGGCAAATGTAGACACCTAAAAATGTCTCCTACCATCAAACTGACTCCCGACATCCCTAATCATGTCAATTCCCCTCCTAAACCAATTAATTAAATTTTATTTAATTAATTATCCCTTCATTACCCTTATTTTCATCATTCTATCCCAACAATTAAATTAATTTCATTAATTCAATAGTCCAAAGCTTAGCCAATTGATTTAATAAATATGCAATATTTATTAAATCAATTTCCCCCTTTTCACTAAATCCAATTAATTAGTTAAAAATTATGTTAACTAATTAATCCATCCTACTAATTGACCTATCCCTACCCTAGACAATTAAATAGCTATTATTTAATTGTCTACCCTAGCCTACCTCATCCTAACCCTATGATTAATTAAATAAAACCTATGTTTAATTAATCCTAACCTCTCATTTGGGTGGTCAAACCTTGTTTAACACCCTTCCCCACATCCTCCAAATAAAAAATTGAAATAAATCCACCTAAGTCAATTTTTTATTTTTAAACATCCCCCATCACATTTAATTCTCCTTACAACCCCTTACCTCACCCATACTCATTTATTCCTCTCTTCCCCAAATGAATTTTTAATTCATTTACATTCCCCCAAATGAATTTTTAATTCATTTACATTCTCCCATATTAATCTTTAATTCAAAAATAATCCTTCACCCCCATGCTCATTAAATAACCCCTTTTCCCAAAATGAATAAAAGATTCACTTTTATTCCTAGCCCTCCATTTATTCAAGATTGAATCTAGGCCCTCCACATCACTTTTATCCTCCACCATTGATCTCCCAAATCAATCTCCACCCTTGGATCAAAATCCCTTCCAAAAATCTATAAATAGAACATCTTTCCACCCATTCCATAATCCAAGTTTTATGTAAAGTTATAATGCCAAAATCTCTCTTGAGCTAGAATAGTGAGTTGTAAATTAGAGTAGCATTTCACATTCAAATCTATTGTCTAGCGATTATCTTTGTCTTAGGAGTTCTTGGGTGCATGCTCCTACTTCCCTTGATGAGATTGGGTTTACATGTGAGGTATAACTTTTGTGTTTTATTGCATTTTGTTTAGTATTTCAACCTCAAATGTTTATCTAATCTACATAAAGCATGGGTATAAGCTTCATTTGTATGCTTCAAATTTACACCTTTCCATCGCTTCATTTTTATTGCATATCTAATAGCCCATGTCAACGCCTCTACCATTAAGATAAAGAGCTATGGAGAAAGAGGATCTCCTTGCCTTAAACCTCTGGTTGAAACAAAGGGACTTGTCTCCATGTCGTTAACAAGAACTGAGAAATTGATCCCTGTAACACACATTGTTATCCATTTGATCCACTATTTCGAGAAGCCTATGGAATTCAAAACACCAATCAAGAATTCCATATTAACCCTATCATATGCTTTGTCCATGTTCAATTTTATAACCATACTTGGGTCTTTCCCTTTCTTTATTTAATGAAAGATCTCATGAGTTAAAATTGCACCTTCAGCTATTTCTTTACTAGGTACGAATTCTCCTTGTTCCTCTGATATGATTACTGGTAATATAGAGGCCAATTGGATCACTACCACCTTATAGATTACTTTATATAAGAAGTTTACACAAAGATATCAAGGTCTGAATTCCTCAAAGGATAGTGGTATTTTGACATTAGGAATGAGCATGATATTTGTACACTTGATCTCTTTATGAATGTTCTTGAATTTTCTTGATTCTTTAGCTACTAAAATACATCCCCACCTACAATGTCCCAACACTTTTAAAAGAAAAGGCTAGACCACCCATTCGAACCTGGATCCTTCTCTCATGGCATCGAGAAAACTACAACTCTAACCTCTTCCAGAGTAAACTCCTTCATAAGTTATGCATTTTTCTCATTTGACACTAGCTTAGGTAAACTAACATTGCAAATTCCACCTTGCCACGAAGTAGCTTCGTTACTTAATAGATTTTTGAAGAAATCCATCATTTTCCCCTTAATTTCATCCATGTTGCAAGTATCCACCCCATTATCCTTCTTAATGCTACGAATAGAATTTACGTTACACCAAATTTTGGAAGAGAGGTGAAAAAATGTCATATATCTGTCACCCTCTTTTAACCAGGATTTCCTTGACTTCTGTCACCAATACACTTCCTCCCTCATCAATATTTCCTCTAGTTAATCCCTTAAAGCTTTCTCCTACTTGTATCTATTGAAATACATACCAAACTGAATGATTTCTTGAGTCGTGACACTGAGGTCTCATTGAATTATGTTCTTCTCTATTAATATCTTCTTAAAACTAACTCTATTCCATTCAATCATCTTCCCTTTCACAAACTATAATTTGTTGACTAACTGAAACATCATTGAGCCTCCCACAAATAGAGCTAACTGCCACCAAGCCAATATCCGTGGAATTGAATCTGGATCCCTTAACCACATCTCCTGAAACTTAAAGTAGCACCCATGAACCTTCACGTCCTCTCTAATCTTTAAACTCACCAGGAAGTGATTTGATATAGAGAGGGGAATAATTTCCGTTCTGAAATTGAGATCACCTTGCATGCACTAGGATGAAATAAGAAATCTATCTAACCTTTCCACTATTCTTAGGAAGTCCTTCCGTTGGTTATTCCATGTAGATTTTCCATTCATAGGTCTATAATCTATGAGGTTAATGGAGTCAATGAAATATTTGAAATTCCTCTGCACTCTTGAAGGGATAGATATTCCTCCTGACTTCTCTAAATCATCTAACACCGCATTAAAATAACCTCCTAGGATCACCATCTCATTTTTATGATTCTTCGTAGCCTGTCCAGATGACTCCATAGATATCAGTTTTGAGTAGAACCCATAGGCCCATACACACATAGGATCCATAAATCCTTGAGTTTAAAACTTTCAGAAATTTACTTAAGATCTAGTTTTCTCTACACCCTATAACCTCAAGATTAGGAAGATTCTTCTTCCAAAGGATCATCAATCCTCTTGAGGTTCCACAAGCCGACTGCGAGGTTGATTCCCATTCCTTCCACTTGCCAAATACTAATAACCCTTGGTTTGTCAAGAGTTTTGTTTCCTCCAAAAGAACAATATCCACTCCAACCCCATCAATTTATGATTTGATGAGGTGTATTTTTTAAGGGGCCTTAATTCCCCTAACATTCCACATTAAAACTCTCATTTCTCCCAAGGAGAGAATTTGGGTCTCCCCTCTTCTTTGAGGCTTTGTAAATGGTGATTTGTAGCCCCACTACTATTTCTTTCTAGGTCTTTGATTTCCTCTATCTGGAGCTCTTCATTGAAAAAATAGGAGTACTACTGTTCTCTTTCATCTCCATGACTATTTGTGAAATACCCAAGGTTTTATACTCATCCTCTACCCTGTCCTCCTGAAGAACATCCTATGCAATCTTATCATGAATATTGTTTGTGACTTTTTCCAGTGCCTCCTCTGGAAAGAAGCCTCTAACCCAATATAATATCTATTCATGTCAATCCTTCTCTTTCTCCCACATCCTTCATCTTATCAATATGTCCTTCTAGGTCTACCCGAGGAGCTTCACCTTCATCTTCCTCAAAAGCCTTGTCTTCTTCATCCTTATCCTCCATTGCATTGCCTAACATGCTACTCTCTATTCCCTCAATTTTGTTATTTATCTCTCCTTTGTTCATAACCTTATCCCTCAACAAAGGATCAAAAACCACTTGAAGGTTGATTTGATCATCCAACATGTGGGTTCCATCTAAGGCTACCTCATTCACAAGACTTCCAACCCTTTGTTCTTTTTCCTTCAAACAAACTAGCATCTGCCTTGCCTCTGATTTGTCTAGATCTTTATTTTCCCATGTGTCCTTTCTTCTTCTCTCTAAAATAAGATCCTAAAGGGTAGTCTACTCCATAAAGTCTGCACCTTCATAGAGGATATCCTGAATCTAGGTCCCTTCTAACATATCAATCTAAATATTTTTTGGAAGCTCCTCCTTTGTCTTCATCAAGACATACATTTTGATTATTGATATCCAAGAGTTGTTTCTATTGGTCTCAATTTCTTGACATTCCCCCAAAGTATTTCCTATTTGTTTCAAGATCTCTACATCCTTATACTTGATGGGGAGGTTTGGAATTTGTACCCAAAAAGCGAGGAAAGGATTTTTTTCTTTACTTGTGATAAAGGTTGCTTTCCAAGGTGGGTAGAAGATGGAATTATCCCCAAATTTCCACAAGCTATTCTATAAAATTTTGTCTTTTTCTTCCTAGTTAAAACATTTAAAAGAAAAGAAGCCCTCCCTCAGGTCCTTCATTTCTTCCATGTGACACCAATGCTTGACTAACCACTCCTATATAGATCAATAATCGAGAAGTGGAGAGAAAGGAACTTACTTATTAGTGTCATCTTCCTCAAGGACTATAATATCCTCTTGAACATATCTTTAGATAATTGGAATCATGTCACCAGAGATTTTTTGTGAATAACTTGCAGAAGACTCTATTTAGGTCTATATGACCATTTTTCATTTTATTCAAGAACCCTTAGTAATATTCATCCTCCTTTCCACTATTTAGACATGATCTTACCACTCCTATTTCTACCATGGAAGTTAGGACCTCTTTGGTTATGGTAAAGCCTCCATCTCCTATTCTCATAGCCCTTAAATAATACCTTTTCCTCTAGGTGACCTTGAGATCTTTAAAACTCATCCTCTTGAAATCGTAAGAGAGCATTTATTTTCTAGAAATAGTGCTATGTCTTCGCCAACTTTCATCCTCTTTGAAGCCTTGAGTTTCACATATGAAATTTACCTTCCTCTCAGGCTGGTTGTTTTGTAGAAACACCTTCAAGCTACCAGATCTCAATTCTATCCTAGAAAACCAATGCCTATTTTTTAGTGGATATCCTTCAATTTTAGTCCTTCTGAACCTTCTTCTTCAATGTAAACACTAAAAATCATCTCCTTCGAAGCTTGAAATTAGCCTTCGAGTACTTACAGTGCTCATTTTTTGTAGATTCATGCATCCTTACATGACCATTGATACATCAGTTCCAATTTTTTCCATCTTTGCATCTTGATATCATATATTCAAAGCACCATACATCCAACAGACAAAGAATAAATGGAAATACATAGAGAGACAATAGACCCACTATTAATCTTCCGTTATATTAATGAATAATGTAGAACAAAATACTTAGTTCCGTTCAAAATGGCATTACATATACTGTATAAAATATCCCCCTTTCTTCCTAAGATTAAAACCCAATATAAAATGATCTAGTCATGAAAAAGAAATTTCACCAAAAGATATAGACCCTCTTTTACTCATACATTATATAGTAAAAGAGTGTGAACCGACTTTCCCATATAACTGTCTCATACAACTAACAATTAAAATATAATAAATTTTATTGAAACCAAATGGGACATAGTCTCGAATAATAGTATAAGTCTCAAACATAAACTTAATAAAGCATGAAAAATTTAAAGAAACTCTTAAGAAGACACATCTTTGTCTTCCCAATCCATTGCATTAGGTCTAGTTTGCTCCTCATGGAAAACCTATTCATCTGTGCTACTGTTGTCTATTTGATTCCCTGCTCTCTAAGTGGAACCTAGTTTATCTTGAAGAACTTTGAATTTGTTTAAGATGGAGATAACACCCTTAACATTAGGGATGCTAGTAATAATTGGTCTTATTTTCAATATCTACAACATACTATTGGCTTCCTCATATTTTCTCTTCATTTATAGCACATCTTTCTTGAATCTCATCAAATAGGGAGCAACATTGTTCAACTTTTCTATAGAGTTACTAGTCACATCCTCTTTAGTCTTCAAATCCTCAACTAATAGCTCCTTGAAAGTTTGTTTGATGACAACAACATCAAATAGATTCGACTCAATCTTGTCATAAATATCTACTCCCAAAGAAACACATACACTTTTGAGGTCAAGCAAGTAAAACCTATTGTTCTTAGCTAGGATTTTCAAGTTATTCAAACACTATTTCACCATGCTTAATTTCCATTCTAATTTGACTGATTCATTCTCCTCAAGTTTATCTATACCCTGTTTTGCAATCAAGACACTAGAATTAATTTTGACCATAGTCATTAGCCCATTTTTAGCCACATTCAACATAGCTTCCTCTTTCTTAATCACCTTTAGATCATTCAAAATTTTAGCTTGCTTACTAGATATCTTTGTATACAAAATAATGGTGTGATGAATAAATAGGAAGTCCATCTACAATTAGTTTTTCTACACATTCCTCCACTTCTTTGCCCAGAAATTTGTACTTGTTGATATGATCAATGACCTTGATACTCACACCCTTAGGAATATCTGTAGTAGCATCAATGGGTTGTGATGTGGTATCAATAATAGATTTAATATATAAAGTCAAAATGTTTTCTTAGTCCTCTAGTATTTCATTTTCTTTTTCTCTTTCCTCTAGTCTATTGGCCAAAATCTCTACAGATAGTTTAGCATTCTGTATGTCTCCCTATATAGAAGGTGGTCCCAAATCTACTTTACTAACATGGAAGTCATCTAAAAACACATCCTTCATTTATTTATACACAATGGGTTCAATAATATCCACATATTGGTGTTTTGAAATAGGGTCCACCATAAGCCTTGACATCCTCTTAGATTTGTAGGGAGTAGATTCTAATTTCAGAAGTCTTGCAACTGCATCAAACTCAGGTCAATGGGAGTATCTCCTTTTATTCCCAACCTCACTCTTCAACCAAGATGGGGTAGATATTTCTAAACAATCACTTGAATCAACATGAGAAACATTATCTATCTAAGTAGTATTATCTACTCCTTGTTGCTATTGAGGAGGAGTCTGAAATATTCCATCCTAGGAATTAGGAAGAGGAGTTTTTTTTTTTATTTGGAGGAGGTATGGTATCTTTATCCTCTTCATCTTGAAATACTTTCTTTTGTTTTTCTTTTTCATTAGCCTGGGGGTTTAGGAACGTTTTGGTATTTAGCTTCTTCTTGAGAGGATGGTTACTCTTCTCACCATGGCCTTTCAGATCAGTATTCTTATGAGGCTCATTCCTACTATCACCCCAATCTATAATAGAAGATTATAAATTGGTATCCTAAACAGTGATAGGGGTACTTTGGTTAGAAGTACCTATAGAGACTCATTGCTCTTCCATGATCTTCTCCTTATGAGAAGGAGAACATGGACCATCACCATCCATCTTAGATCTTAGCCATTGTAGGCTTCTATTTAATACATAACAAGATCTAGTCTTAATATCTGTTATTTTATCTATAGTCTAATCAGTTCATTAGGCAAGGGTTTGTCATTCTCAACAAAAAAGGTTGGGTCAATCAAATTAGTGTAATTATCCACTAGGTTAGGGAGATTCCAACCAAGCTGGAAAATTTTCATTTGATCCAAGGTTAACCTTGACCAATTTCTCTTTCTCACTTCAAACTCATCAACACAGTAAGCCAAAAAATCCTCTAAATGAGGTTTGTACTCTCTTAACATAGGGAAATAGAGATTTTCCTCACAACGTCTTTGCTGTCAAAGAAACTCCTGGACCTAAAAGATGGAAAATGAAGCTTAGCAATTAGCATGTAGACATTTTTACAATTATAGGGTTTAGTGCATGTGTAATGAGTTAGCTTCAAAGGAAATAGATATATGTGAATTGTCGAAAGATGCCTATCCTAATATATGTGAATTTTTCAAACTAAATGAAGTAGCTTCCAAACTTCATCACCCAATTGGCTTCTTTAGTTGAAATTCTAACTTTAGGATTTTCATAAATCTTCTTCACCATTAGCATCAAGAAAGCATCATTGACCTTTCTATAAAGTTTTTTGTCATGTTCTTCTTGTAACTAGGGGAAATAATGATAGACTTGTATCTAGGGTAATGGGACCAGCAATGTCTAACCCCAGCCAAACCTATTGAGTTGTGGCTAATAAATAAATCAAATAGGATTACATGTTGAACTTCTGGCCTCTAGACTAGAAATTAACCAATTGGTCATGCAAATGCTCACTAATAATTTTGGATTAGTCTATATACTCCTTCCTAGTACAAATAAAAAGAATAAATTGACACATCCTTGTTGGAAAAATCATTACAGTTGTCTTCACTACCTACCACCCTATGCAATAGTGTGATGATGTCTAAAATATCATCTTTCAACAGGGCCCTGTGTTGGATTTAAGGCATACAACTGAGAGGGGGGGGGGTGAATCAGTTGTATAAAACTTCATCTTCTTTCAAACACTTGATTCTTCATTCTTAGTTAACAGCATATCAATTAATCATCCATGAAAGCATAATACATAAACACAAGAGCAGATAAACATCAACACATTGAACACCAAGATTTTGACGTGGAAAACCCGGTTAAGGGGAAAAACCACGGGCTGATTAACCCAAGGATTATTCTCTGTTAGAAGAATAAGAAAAAGAATGGCACTTGCCAATTAGGGCTCACTGCCCAAGCACACTACTCACAAAGAGGCCCACTGCCTACAAGGAGACACACTGTCTACAAAGTGATAAGAATCACAATCTTGAACTAGAGAATGACATCTCTACTATGTCTGGATCAGTTCCATTTAAGCCCAAAAACCTCTGCTCTGCCTTTCGCACTTCTCTTCGCTATGCCACACTCATCCACACAATCCACACTTCGAAATGAACTCACAAACTATTATTTATACAAGACATCGACTTAGGAACAAACATCTAAGTCGGCAAACAACCATAAGAGTATCCGCAAGATGAATAACACATCTGGTCGGCCACCACAAGAACATTCGCAGGATGAACAACTCATCCGGTCGGCTAAACAGAGCAAGAACTTCATCCAGAAGAATAACTTCAATTCCGGGCTCTACTATCAGTGCGGACCAACAACACAACCTCAACATGATCTAAGAACCTTCACAAGCCTGCGTGAATGACCAGGTACATCCGCACTTTCTTTACTTACTGGAATCTCTTCTCTTCCTTATCCAGAACTTCAAGAACACTGTCTGTCGCCACTGTCATAATGCAAGAGGTACTTCCGGACCTCCAAATCATACACAACTTGAAATGGCACATCACAAGGACATCCCAAAGACTCTTTCCAATCTGCAGATTAGGATTATACAGTTCCGGACCTCACCAGACCTTTTTGTGATCCTCTGTCACCTCTGAATACTTGCCAGAACCGGTTCTACACCGATAGCCATAACTCCTTCAGATCTTCATGCGGACCTCTGAAATCTTAACTGAAGCATCTCAAGACTCATTTCTACAAACCCTTTAATCCGCATCCTTCGGTTCTCAACCTATACAAGACATTTGCCTTCTTCTCATCACGGTTCTTCACTGTTCCTGACTGAGGCTAATTTTCTCAATATCCTCAGCACACAGCTCATCCAATCCTTCTTGTCAATGCAATATGAGTATGTTGACATCAATGACAACACTGGCTCACCTCATACTTGTAACAATCTCCCCCTTTGTCATTGATGGCAACATATGATGTGAAAAACCATCAAGACAAGAACTTCTCCTTTCTGTCACAGCTCCCCCTATCAACAACAACTTTTCACATGTCTTCTCTTCCTTTACTGCTCCCCCTTTGATCATCAACCACTTGTTTTTCACATGTCTTCTCTCCCCCTTTGACATCAATGGCAAAGGGCTCATACTTGTAATTCTCATACATCAGAATCATACCAGCTGCTCCCCCTTAGTTGCAGCTCCCCATCATCAATCCGGATCACAAGATATGACTATGATATCCACCAGACTGATGCACATCAGTGCATCCTAGTTCATCATCGGAGGGGCCATGACCCCTAACTTCTCCCGGAGATATTCAAAAGAGTCCTTGGGAAGAGGTTTAGTAAAGATATCTGCAATCTGATCCTTTGAGGGAACATACTCCAATCTGACTTCTTCCTTGTTCACTTGTTCTCTCAAAAAGTGAAACTTGATAGATATGTGCTTAGTCTTAGAATGCAATACCAGATTCTTAGAAATATTAATTGCACTTGAATTATCACAGAAAATTGTGATAGGCTCCTCATATTCAACTTTAATGTCTCTTAGCATCTGCTTCATCCATAAGATTTGAGTGCAACTACCTGCTGCTACAATGTATTCTGCTTCAGTTGTAGACAGAGATATTGCATCTTGTTTCTTGCTTAGCCAAGAAACCAATCTCTTCCCCAAAAAGAATGCTCCACCACTAGTGCTCTTCCGGTCATCCACATCTCCTGCCCAATCTGCATCTGTGTAAGCATGAAGAGAGAAATCCGGATCTCTAGGGTACCATAGACCATACTCAACTGTTCCTTTCAGGTACCTAAAAATTCTTTTGATTGCCATAACATGAGATTCTCTAGGATCAGCCTGGAATCTTGCCACAAGACCAACAGCCTGCATTATATCTGGTCTAGTCTGAGTGAGATACAACAATCCACCAATCATTGATCTATACTTTGTCTGATCTACCTTTGGGGAGTCATCATCTTTGCTCAACTTACATCCGGTTGCCATGGGAGTGTTCATTGGTTTTCAATCTTCCATACCATATTTCCTTAACAATTCTTTCACATATTTGGTCTGAGAAATGAAGATTCCTTTCTTTGTTTGAGTAATTTGCAGGCCCAAGAAGAAATTCATTTCACCAAGCATAGACATTTCAAACTCACTTTTCATCTGATTTGCAAAAGTTTTGCACATACTATCTCTTCCTCCAAAAATGATATCATCCACAAACACTTCAACAATCAAAATGTTTTCATGAACAATTTTGAAATATAAGTTACTGTCAGCAGTACCTTTGTTGAATCCAATCTGCACAAGATGCTTATCCAACCTTTCATACCATGCTCTTGGGGCTTGCTTTAGTCCATACAATGCTTTCTTCAACTTGCAGACCATATCATCATTATCAGACAATTGAAATCCATCCGGTTGTTCAATGTAAACTTCTTCTTCCAGATCACCATTTAGGAAAGCAGACTTGACATCCATCTAATATACCTTGAAGTCTTTGAAGGTAGCAAATGTAAGAAATAATCTGACTGCTTCAATTCTTGCCACCGGAGCAAAGGTCTCTTCAAAGTCAATTCCTTCTATTTGAGAGTAGCCTTTGCAAACCAATCTAGCTTTGTTTCTGATAACTTCACCAGCTTCATTCAGTTTGTTCCGGAAGACCCATTTGGTTCCAATCACATTCCTGTCTCTAGGTCTGGGAACAAGATCCCAAGTATGATTTTTCTCAATTTGCATTAATTCATCTTTCATTGCTTTAGTCCAGTTTTCATCATTGCAGGCTTCATTTACTGTTTTAGGTTCAATCTTTGAAATCAGACAACATTCATCCTAATTTTGAGCAACATTCCTTCTAGTTTGCACACCTTTGCTTCTGTCACCTATGATCTGATCTTCAGAGTGGTTTAGTCTTACATACCTTGGAATTTTGGGAATATCCTGCACTGTTGCTCCTTGATCAGGTTCATTCTGATCTATTTCTTCTTCCTGATTTACTGGATCAAGTTGATTCTGACTTACCGGAGGGGATTGAGTCCCTTGAACCTGAACACCATCTTGATCATCTTCATCAAACTCATAAAATCTTGAAGGCTTCTCAATTCCTTCATCAACTTTCACATTGGTGCTTTCTATCATCTTCCTCAATCTCTTATTGTAACACCGGTATGCTTTGCTTTGAGTGGAGTAGCCCAAGAAAATTCCTTCATCACTTCTAGCATCAAACTTTCCTAGATCTTCATCTCTTTTAATATAACACTTGCTACCAAATACTCTGAAATATTTCACAGTAGGAGTGATGCCAAACCAGAGTTCATAGGGGGTCTTATCGGTGTTGTTTCTGATTTGAACTGGATTGAGAGTGTAGACTGCAGTGCTGATAGCTTCTTTCCAAAACATTTGAGGAACATTTTCTTCCAACATCATTGTCCTGGCAGCTTCCTGGATGGTCCGGTTCTTTCTTTCAACTACTCCATTCTGCTGTGGAGTCCTAGGAGCAGACAATTGTCTCCTTATACCCTGCTTCTCACAAAAGTCAATGAACTCACCAGATGTAAATTCACCACCTCTATCAGACCTTAGACACTTTAGTTTCAATCCAGTTTGATTCTCTACCATAGCTTTGAAGATTTTGAACTTCTCAAATGCTTCTGATTTTTCTTTTAGAAAGGTAACCCACATCATCCGGGAATGATCATCAATTAACAACATGAAATATCTATCACCTTGCAGACTCTTGATTCTTGTCGGACCACAGAGATCAGTATGTACTAATTCCAACAATCAGGTAGAAGACTGATCTTTGCTTTTGAAAGAGACTCTACTCTGTTTACCTAGCTGACATTCTTTGCACAAACTATTTGTAGGTTTCACCAATTTTGGAAGGTCTCTTACAGCCTGAATATTGCTTATCTTGATGATGTTATCAAAATTCACATGACACATTCTTCTATGCCATAACCAACTCTGATCAACTTGAGCAAATAGACAACTTTTGTTTGAACCAACCAGATGAAAGATATTACCTTTTGTTTGAGCACCGGATGCAATTTCAGTTCCGGAGCTTGTAAAGATTCTGCATTTTCCATTCTTGAACCAGAGATCATAGCCTTTGTCCACTAACTGACCAACACTGAGAAGATTGTGCTTCAATCCTTCAACATATAGTACATTACCTATTTTGCTCTTTCCATCAAAGGAAATAGTTCCCCTACCTCTGATTTTGCCAGTAGAATTGTCACCAAACTTTACCATTCCTCCTTCATACCTTTCCAAATCTAAGAACTTATTCTTGTCACCAGTCATATGGTGAGAACATCCACTATCAATAACCCAATCATCCTTTTCTTCCACTTGAGCAGCCAAAGCTCTTTCCACAACCTTGTGATTGACAGATTCAGAGGATATTGAATCTTCTTCCTTGATGGCAATAAACACCCATTCATTTCCGGATTTGCTTTCTAGTTCTGATTCATCATCTGTTACTCCTTCATTGTCATCTTCTTCATGAACATAATAGCAGTTCTTTATAAACCTTTGTCTGTTAGTATTAGACCTTGCAGATCTTTCCGGACATCTTGAAGCAAAATGACCAATCTTATTGCAGTTGAAACACTTAAAGGGTAGTTTTCCTTCATACTTACCGGATCCTCTTGGCAGTCTCTTTGCAATGAGGGCTTCAAGTTGAGCTGTTTCTGCTTCTTCTTCTTCCATGTCTCTTCTTGCTTGATCATACCATGACATCTTCCTTGATGAGTTTTCTCCCAGATCAAATCTCTGTTTGCCTTTCACATAGGCACTGGCTTTGAAAGCAGATTCAGTCTTGGGAGGATCATCTCCAAACTCAGTCATTTCAAATGCAGCTAGTTTGCCAGCCAGTTGTTCTCTTGTGACAATTGTGTGGGCTCTGAATTCATCAATGGCAGCAACCTTGATTTTGTAGGCAGCAGGAAGGGATCTTAGGATTTTGCAGACAATCTCATTTTCATCTAGAGTTCCACCAGCATTTCTAATTCCACATACCAGCTCATTCACTCTTGGCATAAAGGTAGTGATGTTTTCATCATCTCTCATCTTCAATCTTTCAAATTTCCCTTTCAGACTTTGCAACCTTGCACTTTTGACAAACTCATCTCCTTCATACAGAAGTTCCAGTTTAGTCAGGATCTCATATGCAGTTGGTAGGTCAATAACATTTGAGAGATCTGAATCATTCAATGCGCTTAGTAGGGCTTCCTTGGTCCGCAAATTATTTTCAGCATCTGTGATTTCATTCAGAGTTGTCAGACCACCTTGTGGAGGTACATATGGTTTTGAGACCATAGCCAAGTATGCTTTTCCCATACATTCCAAGTGACACTTCATGCGACCTTTCCAGAGAGTGAAGTTGGTTCCATCAAACTTTGGACTATCCTTCTTGTATGACGACATCCTGGATCTTCTCAAGCGGTTAAGCTCCTTTCAGAGGAACTTGGCTCTGATACCAATTGTTGGATTTAAGGCATACAACTGAGAGGGGGGGTGAATCAGTTGTATAAAACTTCTTCTTCTTTCAAACACTTGATTCTTCGTTGTTAGTTAACAGCATATCAATTAATCATCCATGAAAGCATAATACATAAACACAAGAGCAGATAAACATCAACACATTGAACACCAAGATTTTGATGTGGAAAACCCGGTTAAGGGGAAAAACCACGGGGTGATTAACCCAAGGATTATTCTCTGTTAGAAGAATAAGAAAAAGAATGGCACTTGCCAATTAGGGCTCACTGCCTGAGCACACTGCTCACAAAGAGGCCCACTGCCTACAAGGAGACACACTGTCTACAAAGTGATAAGAATCACAATCTTGAACTGGAGAATGACATCTCTACTATGTCTGGATCAGTTCCATTTAAGCCCAAAAACCTCTGCTCTGCCTTTCGCACTTCTCTTCGCTATGCCACACTCATCCACACAATCCACACTTCGAAATGAACTCACAAACCATTATTTATACAAGACATCGACTTAGGAACAAACATCTAAGTCGACAAACAACCATAAGAGTATCCGCAAGATGAATAACACATCCGGTCGGCCACCACAAGAACATTCGCAGGATGAACAACTCATCCGGTTGGCTAAACAGAGCAAGAACTTCATCCGGAAGAATAACTTCAATTCTGGGCTATACTATTAGTGTGGACCAACAACACAACCTCAACATGATCCAAGAACCTTCACAAGCCTGCCTGAATGTCCAGGTACATCCTCGCTTTCTTTACTTATTGGAATCTCTTCTCTTCCTTATCCGGAACTTCAAGAACACTGTCTGTCGCCACTGTCATAATGCAAGAGGTACTTCTGGACCTCCAAATCATACACAACTTGAGATGGCACATCACAAGGACATCCCAAAGACTCCTTCCAATCTGCAGATTAGGATTATACAGTTCCGGACCTCACCGGACCTTTTTGTGATCCTCTGTCACCTCTGAATACTTGCCAGAACCGGTTCTACACCGACAGCCATAACTCCTTCAGATCTTCATGCGGACCTCTGAAATCTTAACTGAAGCATCTCAAGACTCATATCTACAAACCCTTTAATCCGCATCCTCCGGTTCTCAACCTATACAATACATTTTCCTTCTTCTCATCACGGTTCTTCACTGTTCCTGACTGAGGCTAATTTTCTCAATATCCTCAGCACACAGCTCATCCAATCCTTCTTGTCAATGCAATATGAGTATGTTGACATCAATGACAACACTGGCTCACCTCATACTTGCAACACCCTGACCATGTTTTTGGGGAATTGTGATCCACCCTTTTTCTCCTTCTTGAGCCAAGAAGTGGAAATGGAATCTTTGCACATTTTCTTTCCATCTATTAAGAAATTCCAACTTGTTTCTTGTGACACTTTAGCATATTCCTTAAGCACTAGCAAACCCAATATGTTGTTAATGGTATCAACGTTTATATGCAATATTTTCTTCCCACTACCCATCCTAATGTCTCAGGTTTCAGCATGACAATTCTAAATGCAAGCCATGATCAGGTTGTGCATTTGATTGCTAGGGGAAAACTACTTATGTGTACCAATCCACTTTCTAAGGTATTTTGAGTGATGGGTGTCCTCGGATTGGCATTCATCTTGGCTTAGAACTCTCTGAGGTCAATGTTTCCTAAGTTGGTATCCCTTACCCTTGACCACTGATACTCAATTATAAAAGAAATGCCCAACCCTTGATATTTTTATTTCATCTTGACAAAACCAAGTAACCAATGTGTAAGCACATTGACAACAATGAAGATAAGGGGTTTTAGGTTGAGCAAGAGAGAGCTATGGTCAATGCTTAGAAGAAATGGTGTTTCAAAGGTCATCAATGGTAAGGAACCCACAATGCACACCCCCTACTGCTAGCTAACAGTAAATTTCAACTTGAAAGGAAAATAGGTACTGCACTTACCTAAGATTTGATGCTTACGAGAAGGAAATAGTTAAATGGATTCCCATTTGGCTTCCAATATCATGTTCTTAATAGAAATTGTGAAAAAATGCGTTAAGAGAAGATTTACGTTATAAGGTGAACAAAATTGCAGGGGTAGGGTTATAACATTAAATGTTGCCTCAACTCAATATGCACCAACACTTTATTAGGAATTTCAACTTTACACGACCACCTCCCCTTTACTTTATCGACAAATTTGGCCATCACTAAACTTACTCATTTGAAAACTTTCCATTTTATGAACTAAATCTCAAACTTCCATTTCCACTTAATTGGAAAAAAGTTAACTTCACAAACCTTGTATCTCTCTAATTGTATGTATTTGTTGCTTTATTGACAATTTTAGGTTTTCACAAACGATGCACTCCTCCGATAACCTTGCAAAGCTCAAAGTTTATAATGATAGTAGGCAAATATATTTTCTACCAACATTTGAGAAAATCCATGACTAATCTTTTTCTTTTATAGGAGAAAAAGACTTGACATGAACCAAATACAAGTCATTGGTTTGTCGGGATATCAGCCTATAAAAAAAATGGAAACTCAAGAACTAAAGATAGATGGAGACTCATAGGTTAAGTTCGTGAAAGGTAGGAAAAGATGATAAAAGAAAACTTGATGATGAAGTAACAAGACACCAATATGAGGAGAGGTTATCGATAAAGTTAAGGGTTTGCAAACTCAAATTTTTACTAATAGAGTTCCCAAACTCATAAATTTTCCAACAAAGTTTTCTAACCAGGAAATTTCTCAATAACATAGGAAAGGAAGTCAAGCTTGAGAAAGCACAAGAAAACTAATAAAAAAGGAGATTTATAAAAGAAAGGCCTCAAAACTTTTAAGTTTGAGAACAGAGGAATTTTCTAAAAAAAAGAGGAAAATGACTTAGACTTGGGGACACAATACAAGGAAAAGGAGGAAAGGTCGAGCTAGACCAAATTTTTAAATGTATAGAGACAAAGACCGAAATTGGGGTAATAACTGGCTCTAACTAGTGTTTAGCATGGAAAAGGAGAATGATGACAACTAGAATGCAAACTAGATCAAATCTTTTTCCATATAACACTCAAGGACAAGACCAAGCCAAATCACTACCTATTATAGAGTAAAAAGTGTCTACTTGTCTTTCTACCTCCTTATTTAGCTCCTAGGTCCCCTTGATTTCATTATACATTCAAAATATTTATCTTAACACAAAATTTACCAACACCAAAGCAAAATTGGAATAAGGTCCCCTTCATTTACTTTACGCCAGACCTAAATTGGGTTGATGGACCTAGGTGGTACCACACATGTCCCCCTTTTACGTCAGGGCCAATTTAAGTGTATGTTAGCTTGAGACCTTTCAAAAGGTTTCTCTTTGTTGGCTCTTTTGGTTTGAATTTATGATTATGAGTGGGAAAGCATATATAAGTGTGTTTTTGGATTCATTATCAACTAGGTTGAAAAGAGCATAACTTGAAATCTTGAAGCGAAGCAAACAAGAGCATTCATTGTTATTCGAGAGTAGATTTGTATTATTATTGTGTTGTTATTGTAGATATGGTGCTATCATCTATTCTTCCTTGGGATTTGAAGGATCTTCATCCTTCTAAGTGACCAACACATAGGTGATATCATTGTTTGTTTATCATTATTTGAATCATCATATTATTATTATTATTTTCAACATCTACCCCCATGAGAGCACACACTCTTTATCAATCAATAGTGTTGGGAAGATTGAATTCTATATTGATATTTGTCTAAGGCAAGTCTCTACACACCATAACCCCCAAACCCCTTCTTATTTTCTGGTATGCAGGTTATAGGAGTGAGATCTAGAAAATATAGAGCTATAGGAAGACAATGTGAAGATTAGGGTTTCAGGATCTAAAAGTAGTTTTAGATTTTTCCCTCATCAAGGACTTGGGTGGTACTACCCATGTCCTCCTACCATTTTTTATATTGGATCTAGAATTAGGAAAACATTTACAACATATTTCTAGTTGATAGTCTCGATAGATTCTTCCAGTCAGGACCTAGGTGGTCCCACCCTAATCCTCCAACATCTCTACTTTTGGGAGATAGGTTATATCATCTTCCTGATCACCCCTGTGCAATTAGTTTTTGGATATCTATTATACTTTATTCATTATAAGAAAATAATTATAGAACTAGGGTTTCATGCACTGTTAACCTAGGGTTTGATAAAAAGTCTAAATTAAATTTGATCCATGTATAACATAGCTGACTACAAGATGAGTAGCTAAGTCCTCCATTTGGTAGTGATTTTTCTCGGTCTTATCCTAGAATGTTATATGGAAAAGGGTTTGATCTAGTTTGTGTTCTAGTTGTCATCATTTTCCTTTTTCATACCTAACATTGTGGTGAACTAAAGGAAGATGTTTCAAGTTGGGCTATCATGCTCTATGTACCACCTATTTCATATGAAGATCAAGATAGGGAAGAAGATGATTTGATCAAGGACAAACACTAGCATGATTGAATTTTATTTTAGGTAAGTTTTCTAACTCATTCAACTACCCTTGATGTAGAACCTCTTCGATTTTCTCTCATGGGTGGCCTCCTCTTAAGCATTGTGTTGTGTTCCCCCATGTAGTGTTAACTATTTGTTTAGGTCTCCTTAGATGCCCCTTGATACTCTTGTAAGGTCAAGGATACAAGGAGACCACCTCCATTGTGACATTCCTTCTATTTGTTTATCTATTCTTCTACTCCTCTCTTCTTCCAATTATTGTGTCTGGTGCCTTGGGGGTATAACGTTGTGGAGGTTATATTGGGGGCATCTTACCATGCTATTCCCCTAAGTCACTTTTGTCTCATATCTCATTTTTCATGATTTCATTCTTCTGTTGTACTTGTGGTTCTAGTAGTTGGTAGATTATTACAACAAATATACGCTTCTGATAAGGATCGTGCATTCCTAAATAAGAACAAAAATGGACCCAATCCATATATGAAGATGGGGGTAATTTGTTATTGACGTTTGACTAGTAGAATCACTTTATGTTGTGATGTGATAATGTATCATGTTTTGAACTTGTAACAAAACTTTGTAACACTATAAATATTCTTCTATGAACTTTGGAATGTTATTGTCTCACCTTGTATCTATACTTGCTTATGAGATCGTTGAAGTATAACCTTGGGGCTATACTTGGTTCCAAACTTGTAAGTATAGCCTTGGTTTGTTTGAGTAGCATGTTACCTTATTTCTCTATTAATTTCATGAAATGATTTGGTTGTTATCTTGACTTATAGTTTCTAAGCAAATCTTGTTTTGATTATCATTCATGCACATTGTTGATCAATGGATGTTATCAAATGATATTAATGCATTTCTATTGTGAATTTTAGGAACAATTTGGTGATTTTATGCACATGTCACTTTGGGCCATGGGTTTTGCAAAATCTCTTGTTCCCTTGCCTGTTTTCAACCTTACCTTAAAAGTGATTTCTACTGGCAAGAGGGAGCAACCACTTTAAGATGGGGGGATATATTGTGGTAAATGCTTAAATATCTAAGATATTGTGATAATTTGCATTGTGTATACTCCCTTTTCACTATAAGGCATCTCCACGATGCAGATCGGGTTGTATACTTTGTTTTGTGTGTGGTGTATGCTTTCTTTTCACTGTAAGGCATCTTTGTGATGCAGGTGGGGTTATATACCTTGTGCGCATGTTTTATTTTCACCATAAGACATCTCCACGATGCATGTTGAAATCCCTTCTACAAAAGGTGGGGTTGTTTCTTCCCTTCATTGGTTGCACACCCTTTTGAAAATGTCCTCTCACGGGAGGTGGGATTGGGTCTTGATTCACCCACCCTTAAGTGTGTCTTTGGTGGTTGTGGTAGTGTAGCTCAACTGTCAGGTGTGTCTGGCATGTATTAGTTGGTGCAGTGTAGTGATGAGCTCCCCATCACATGTGTTTGCTATGTATAAGATGTATAGTGGGTCGACGACACACTCTATGGTGGTCATGTATTCTATGTGTATTCCTTGTGTTTTCCATGTGTTTTGAGTGTTTTGTGGAGGCACGTAGTGATGAACTCCCCCCATGCCATGTGTCTTACATGCTTTGTGGAGGCATATAGCGGCTGTGTGTTTATGTGCTTTGATGGTGACGCATAGCGATGAGCTCCCCCTATCACCCTTTAGTATAGTATAATTGTTTAATCATGTCTTCTCTCTGTGTATACCTTGTGTATTGTGTGACTATGTTCATGTCTTCTTTATTTATTATGTGCTTCTTTATTATTTTCTTTGTGTTTTGCATGATCATCAAGTGTTTTCTAATGTTTTCCTAAGCTTGGGGGCTAGAAATGGTCTTCCAAACTTAGGGTGTGTTTTCACTCTAGTTTTTGATGTGCTTGATGTGTTTTCAACCGTACTTTAATGCATGTACTGATTGTGAGATCATACATGCATTAAAGTGGGGGCTAAATGTTATGGAGTAAAAAGTGTCCACTTGTCTTTTTACCTCCTTGTTTATCTCATAGGTCCTCTTGATTGCATTATACATTCAAAAATGTTTATCCCAACACCAAATTGCCCGACACCAAAGGAAAATTGGAATAAGGGCCCCTTCATTTACCTTACCATAGACCCAAATAGAGCTGATGGACCTGAGCAATACCACCCATGTCCCCCCTTTTATGTTAGGTCCAATTTAAGTGCATGTTAGCTTGGACCTTTCAAAAACTTTCTCTTTGTCAGCTCTTTTGGTTTGAATTTACAATTATAAGAAAGAAAGCATATATAAGCGTGTTGTTGGATTCATTACCAACTAGGTTGAAAAGATCATAACTTGAGATCTTGATGTGAAGCAAGCAAGAGCATTCATTGTGATTCTAGAGCATATCTATGTTGTTATTGTAGATAGAGAGCTATGATCTATTCTTCCTTAGGAGTTGAAGGATCTTCATCATTATAATAGAGCATCACATAGGTGATTATCATTGCTTCTTTATCATCATTTGAATTATCATATTATCATTATTGTTCTCACCCTTTGCCCCCACAAGGGCACACACTCTTTATCAATCAACAGTATTGGAATCTTGAATGTTATCCTAAGATTTGATTGAGGCAAGTCCCTAAACACCATAACCCCTAAAACCCTTCTTATCTTCTTGTGTGCAGGTTATAGGAGTGAGATATGGAAAATTCAGAACTATAGGAAGACTATGTGAAGATTAGGGATTTGAGATCTAGAAATAGTTTTGAAGTTTTCCCTCATCAAGGAATTTGGCAGTATTGCACATGTCCTCCTTCCCTTTTTGATATCAGATCTGGCATTAGGACAACATTTACAGCATGATTCCAATTTATAGTTTTGGTAGGTTCTTCAAGTCAGGACATGGCCGGTCGAACCCTGGTCCTCCAACACCTCTTCTTTTGGGAGATAGGTTCTATCATCTTCCTAATCATCCCGGTGTAATTAGTTTCTAGATATATGTTATACTTTCTTTGTTATAAGCAGATCATTATAGAACTAGGGTTTCATGCACTGTTAACCTAGGGTTTAATAAAAATACTAAATTATATATGATCCATCTATAACATACCTAAGTACAAGATCAATAGTTGAGTCCCCCTCCATTTGGTAGTGATTTGGCTCAATCTTGTCCTTGAATGTTATATGGAAAAGGGTTTGATCTAGTTTGTGTTCAAGTTCTCATCATTCTCCTTTTTCATACTTAACACTACCAAATGAAGGTGGACTTAGTTGTTGATCTTGTACTCAGGTATGTTATAGATGGATCAAATTTAATTAAATGTTTTTATCAAACCCTAGGTTGACAATGCATGAAACCCTAGTTCTACAATGATATGCTTATAATGAAATAAGTAAAACAACAACCTAGAAACTAATTGCACAAGGATGATCAGATGAATGATAGAACCTATTTGTTGAAAGTAGAGGTGTCAGAGGACCAAGATGGGACCACCCATGTCTTGACTAGAAGAATCCGTCAGATGTGTGAACTGGAAAGTTGTTGTAGATGATGTCCTTATGCTAGATCTAATCTATGAAAAGGCAAGAGGACATGGGTTATACCACCCAAGTCCTTGATGAGGAAATATTCTAAAACTATCTACGGATCTTGAAACCCTGATATGTACTCTATCTTCCTATGGCTCTATATTTTCTAGATATCACTCTTGTAACCTACACAAATGAAGATAAAAAGGGGTTTGGGGGTTATGGTGTTTAGGCACTTTCCTTAGTCAAATCCCAGGATAGTATTCAAGCTTCCCAACACCAATGATTGATAAAGAGTGCATGCCCTGATGGGGACAAAGGCTGAAAACAATGATAATATGATGATTCAAATGATGAGAAACAAACAATGTTATCACCTATGTGATGAACCCTTAGAATGATGAAGATCCTTCAACTCCTAAGGAACAATAGATGATAGCTCCATGCCTGCAACAACACACAATAACAAAACACAAATATGCTCTAGAATCATAATGAATTCTCTTGCTTACTTCACTTGAAGATCTCAAGTTATGCCCTTTTCCAACCTAGTTACAAATGAACTCAAAAACACACTTATATATGGTTTCCCACTAACAATCGTAAATTCAAACCAACAAAGCCAACCAAGATAAACCTCTAGGAAGGTCCCAGGTTGACACAAACTTTATTTAGTCCTTGCCTAAAAGGAGGGACTTGGGTAGTACCGCCTTAGTCCTTAATCCTTATTTGGGTCCAGGGTAAGCTAAAGTAAGGGGCCCGTATTCCCATTTTACTATGGTTTCAGGCAATTTTGCATCCGTTGAAACATTTTAAATGTATAGTGTAATCACAAAGACCTAGGAGCTAAACAAGGAGGTAAAAAGACAAGAGGACACTTTTTACTCCATAACATTTGGCCCCCTCTTTAATGTGTGTATGCTCTTATGATCAGTACATACATTAAAGTACATTCAAAACACATCTAGCATGTCAGACACTAGAGCCAAAAGCATAGCCTAAGTTTGATGGACTATCATCATCCCCCAAGCTTAGGAAAACATAAGAAAACACTTGACAATCACATAAAACATGAAGAAGATAGTAAAGAAGCACACAATACGCGAAGGATACATGAATGTAGTCACACAATATATGGAGGATACATGAATGCATTCATGCAATACACAAAGTATACATGAAGAGAAGACATGACTAAACAATTATATAACTTTAATAGGTGATGGGGGAGATCATCACTATGCACCACCATAAAAAGCATGCAAATTACACAATGTGGGGGGATCTAATCCCTATGCCCCTCCACAAAACACACAAGATGCACAGTGTGGGGGGATCTCATCACTATGCACATCCAAAAAACATGCAAAACACATGGAATACATGAGAATCGTAGAGTGTGTCATTGACCCACTATATGTCTTATACATAGCAAATATGGGCAATGGGAAGGAGCTCATCACTATGCTCTGTCTTCTAAGACATGCAAAACATAGCTGACAGTGAAGCTACACTATCATGATCATCCCAAAAACATGCTTAAGGGTGAGTAACTCAAGACCCATCCCCTCTTCCCACAAGAAGAACTTTTCAAAAGGGTGTGCAACCACTCAAGGGAATACACAACCTTGCCTTTTGTAGAAGGTCTTTCAAAAATGTATAGCCCCACTTGTATCATGGAGATGCCTTATAGTGAAAAGGGAGCATGTGCACAAAGTATACGACCCCACCTACATCATGGACACACCTTACAGTGAAAAGGAAGCATACACAACATACAAAAGCAAAGATACCAGCCCACTTACATCACAGAGACGTCTTACGGTGAAAAGGAAGTATACACAAACATTTTATCAAAATATCTAAGGTATCCAAGCATTTACCACAATATATGCCCCCACCTTAAAGTGGTTTCTCCTACTTGTTGGTAGTAATCATGTTTAAGGTAAGGTTAAAAACACACAAGGGAACAAAGGCTTTCACAAAGCCCATTCCCTAAAGTGACATGTTCTTACAATCACTGAATTTCTCCTAGCAATCACAATAGAAACATATCAATTTATCATTTGCTAACAACCATTGATCAAAAAAGGCTTTGGTTAGAAAATCTAAGATAAGATAACAACCAAATCATCTCATGAAACTAATACAGAAATAAGGAAACATGTTGCTCAAACAAACCAAGGTTATACTTATGGGTTCAGAACCTAGTATAGTCATGAGGTTGTGCATCAGGTATCTTAGAACTAATTGTAGCTACAAGGTGAGACAAAAACATTCAAAAGTGCATAGAAGTAGATTTAAAGTATTGCAAAGGTTTGTTACAATAGTTTCATAAGATGTTCACATCACAACACAAAGTGATTCTACTAATCAAATGTGAGTAACAAATTACCCCCATCTTCATATATGGACTGGGTCTATTTTATTTTCTTGTTTATGGACATAGGGTCCATATCAGAAGTGTATATTTGTTATCATCATCTATCAACTAGTAGAGCCACAAGTACAACAGAAGAATGAAATCATGAAAAATGAGAGAGGAGACAAAAGTGACTTAGGGTCACAACATGGGAAGATGCCCCCAAAACACCCTCCACAATGGTATTCTCCAAAGGCACCATACACAACAATTGCAATAAGAGAAGTGTAGAATAATTGAGAAACAAATAAAAGAAATGTCACAATGGAGGTGGTCCCCTTGTAGCCTTGACCTTACAAGAGTGTCAAGGGTCATCTAAGGAGACCTAAACAAACATTTAATAGTACACTATATATATAATTAAGAGGATGCCAAAATTTCAAGCATCTAGGTGAGGTGCTCAATTAAGTGTGGTGGAATGGATGAGGAATTCATACTTGTTTGATTTTTAAAATAGTTGTGCGGTCCATGATTCACAAGAATTTGTATGTTTGAAATCTTTTGACACTTGCGAGGAGGTGAATCATTACCTTTTTTGTTTGATTTTTGATGACTTGTGCCTTGCTCTTTTTCTTTCTTTTAATTTCTTATTCTACTTTGCTTGCTGAATGAGCTTTTCAAGATGAAATGGGATACTTTTCATCATTATAGCCTTCTCTTTCTTGTTGTGATTACATGTAGTATGTTCCATTTGCATATCTTGTGCATTTTGATTATCTCCCAATCCTTGAAGGGATAATGGAGGAGGAACCTTAGCATAAATACCTTTTTCTAGATGAGGTGGATCTTTTAATTCAAGACAATATTATATTTCCACCGTATATAGTTATATCATGCCAACTATTTCATCAAATTCAAGAACTTGAACTCTAGGGTCCATTTCATTTTGTTGTTCTACCATGTTAATGTTATGCTCAGAAAAAGAATTAGTGAAGATTTCTAGATTCAAATTCAAATTCAGAGGAGAAACTGACGTACTTCCATTGTCATTCACACCAGTCACCTGTATTATATTAGAATCGATGAGGTCTTAAATTTCATGTTTAAAGTGCATACATCTTTCGGTGTCATGTCCTATCAAGTGGTGATATTGAAAAAAGGAATTAGCATCAAATCAAGGCCATTTCATGTTGGTACTATCTATTGGATGAGTAGGAGGAAGCTTCAAAAGATTGTTGGTTACCCCTTGACTCATTACCAAATCATGAGAATCTGATAATGGAGTGAATTGTGTCTGTTGCTGTCTGAATTTGAATGGGATCCGATTTGAGAGAGCTGCCACATGCAATTAAAAGTTGTTTGACTATTGCTTATTAATCTTGATGAAAATCTTATTATTCTTCTTGAATAATTGTTGAGATGTTCCATCTTTGGATTGACCAACTAGAGTTGATGAGTTATGATTCTCATACTAACTAGCTGAAAGTTGGTAATCAAGGAGAGTTGTGCATAGATGTTGGAAAAAACTATACTTCATCAACAATTTTTTTTCATGTATGTTTGGTTGTAGATTCATAATGAATACTTTTTGAACATCCTCATCTGTAATCAGATATTGTATTTGTACAAAGAGATCTTGATATCAGCTAATGAAATCTATTACTTTCTCTTTCAAACCTTGTTTACAATGGACCAAATCAATAAATGAGACAAGAGGTCCAATGTTTGCTTGAAAATGTTGCAAGAATTGATCAACTAGCTATGACAAGGAATGTATTTAGTTAGGAGGTAAAGAGCAAAACCATTTTAAAGCTATATTTTTGAGAGATTGTGGAAAGAGTTTGGTTAACAATGCCTCATCAAAGAAGAAATAACTATAAATTGTTGCGAATGCTGCCAAATGATTGTTAGGATCACATTTACCACTATACTTTTCAAAGTGGGGAGTCTAAAAATTTTCAGGCATTTGAGCTCTTAAGATTGTGTAAGATAAAGGACTATGAGCATGATATGTTGGTATGTTGGGTTGAGATGAAGCATTGGTCATTTTCGCTATTTTTTGTTGCAAGGATGTCCTACTTTGTAAAATTTGGTTTAGGATTCCATCACTAGATGATGTGGTTTGTGTATTAGAGACAAAGGTATTCAATGGTGCAGTCATGGAAGTGAGAGGTGGTTGAGAATAGTTATTCATGGGTATGGACACACAGGTTAATGTGTTTTGGTAATTGTAATGTACAAATTTGTAACTATTTCCAATATATGTTTCCATGTCAGTGGTAGAATTACTACAAGTTTGTGTTGTGGTAGTGAAAATTGATAAAGTATAAGTGGACACTCCCATAGTTCGCATGGATGCCAATACTTGTGTGATTTTTTGATTTGGTGATGACACATTTTTTATGATATTCATGCAGTTAGCCACTGACATAATGTCGTTATCCACTATATGGGATATTCTACAGAGTATGCCAACACTTTTTTGTCCTTCTTGTAATATTCCTCTTATACTTTCAACAATAGGTACCGCTTCTTGAGATAGATGGTAATTTCCCATACATGAACTTGAAAATTAGCTAGTTCTTCGTCTAGTTTCTTGATTTGATCTTTAGGTAAATTTGTAACTATGTCAATTATGTCTTCAAAGTCATGAAATATTTTCTCTTCTGACATATTATTATTGATATTTTCCAAAGATGTTGATTCACCTTTTGTAAATAGTTGATTAGTGGGTTTTCTGATGTTTATACATCATTTCTATTGAAAGAACTAGAACCCATGAATCTATAACTTCTTCTTACCAAGGTGTTGGTGTTAGGGTGGTGAGTTATACAACTCATACAAAGTTTTATAACACTCAATGCACTAACCAAGAATATGATCAATATGATTATGAATATTAAGGTAGTTATGCTTGTTCAAATACACAATGTGTAATTGCAAAAGTATGATATTTTAAATCAAGGATGTGAAATGATGCAATATTTTCAAATGAATATTAATAAATATGCAATAAATCAATGCATGATCTTCTTTGAATAATCAACAAGATGCAAATGCTCAAAGCTAGGTGTTCACCAAAATGTTTAGTGTGGAAAAGGAGAATGATGACAACCAGAATGCAAAGTATATCAAAACCTTTCCCATATAACATTCAAGCACAAGGCCAGACCAAATCATTGGTACTAAATGAAGGTGGACTCAACTATTGATCTTATACTCGGGTATGTTATCAATGAATTAGATTTAATTTAGCCTTTTTATCAAATGCTAGTTGTACAATGATCTATTTATAATAGAATAAGTACAACAACAACCTAGAAAGTAATTGCATAGGGATGATAGAACTTGTCTCCTTCAAGCAGATGTGTTGGAGGACCAAGGTGGAACTGCCGAAGTCCTAATTGGAAGAATCTGCTAGAGGTGTGAACTGGAAAGTTGTTGTAGATGATGTACTGATGTCATATCTAAACTCAAAAAAGGAAGGACCACATTGGAAGTACTGCCCAACTCCTTGATGAGGGAATATTCCAAAACTATATTTGGATCTTGGAACTCTAATATATACTCTATCTTCCTATAGCTTTGTATTTTCTAGATCTCACTTCTATAACCTATACACAAGAAGATAAGAAGGGGTTTGGGGTTATGGTCTTTAGGGACTTGCCTTAGTCAAATCCAATGATAGCATTCAAGCTTCCCAAAATAATTGATTGATAAAAAGTGCATGCCCTCATGGGGCAGAGGCCAAAAAAATGATAATATGATGATTCAAATGATGAGAAACAAACAATTATATCACCTATGTGATGAACCCTTAGAATGATGAAGGTCCTTCAACTCCTAAGGAAGAATAGATGATAGCTCCATGCCCACAACAACACACAATAAAAAAAATACAAATCTACTCTAGAAACATAATGAATGCTCTTGCTTTCTTCACTTCAAGATCTCAAGTTATGCCTTTTTCCAAGCTAGTTACAAATGAACTCACAAACACACTTATGTATGCTTCCCCGCCCATAATTGTAAATTCCCATTTTACTAGAGTGTTAGGCAATTTTGCATCAAGCTAAACATTTTGAATGTATAATGTAATCATGGGGTCCTAGGAGCTAAACAAGGAGGTAAAAAGACAAGAGGACACCTTTTACTCCATAACAACTAGATACAAAGATTGAAGAGGTTGCTGAGAACACAGAAACTCTGGTTGACAAGTGCTTTATTGATTGGGCCATAGAGTTGTCCCTAAACACACCAAAATTGAAGGGAAAATAAAACAAAACAAGAAAAAATGCCAGCTGTAAAGACTATGGTACAAGATGGAGTGGGAAAATTATCAATTGTAGAGCTTCAAATCTTGCCCATTGTAGGCAAGAGGTAGCTTTGTGCCATCTAAATATGCCAATAAAAAGCCATTATATCCAATGACTTTTCTAATTTTGAAAGGTCCTTTCAAGAGTGAATTAAATTCTCTATGTACTCCTTTAGGCTCCTTCATTTTATCCCAAAGTAATAGAAGGTCTCCAAACACAAATTTCCTCTATTTTTTTTTACTACCAATTTCCTTTTTTGTTGAATAGAACCAGATATTGAGAGGGGGGGTTTGAATTAGTATTCAAACAAATATCAACCCTCCAGAGTAGATTAAAACTTAAACTTTATAGCATTAACAAAAACATAAAAGATCAACACAATGCACAACACCACATAACACTAGATATACATGGAAACCTCCAAAGGGGAAAACCATCATGAGAAAAAGTTGCTAGGAGCTACTATCCTAATCTAGCCTCACAAAAAAATCACAGTTACAACTTTGTTTTAGGGATACAACCCAAGCAAGCTACTACTCCCTGAAGAAAGGTTTTAGGGTCACTCCCAAGGAAGCTACAACTCCCTACAAACTTTGTTTTAGGGCTTCAACACAAAGAAGAAACTACTCCCTGAACTAAGAACAAACTCAAAAAAGAACATGGAAATCCTTCTACTATCTGAAACTGAAAATGAAGCTCACTCCTTATGATGATTGCAATTTTTCCTTTTCACTACTATTTTGATGATTCCTCTTCTGCTTCAAGACAACTTCTACAACTTCTTCAAGTGTCTTCTTTGTAACTTACTAACTCACTACTTTCATCCTTCAAGAAGTTTTTCCTTTGGCTCACAGTCTTCAAAAATTAGTTAGGCACACTCTTCACTTCCCTTTTGTCTCAAAAATATCTTCAAGATGAATCTGGACAGGATATATCACTTATGCTCTTTCTCTTTTAGTCGCACATCATAATGCATTACACATTTACATTCTGCTTCTCACATTCACACTTGCAATGACACCTCAACTAGATCAACTAGGTTTACAATATATACATGACATTACATTGATTACTTTACATGTTGGCCAAAGACAATAAGAATATTATAATTACAAGTCAGCCAAAGATCAAACAACATGAAACGTGTAGAGGGCAAGCCCTAGAATGAACCACACGCAACACCAAGAGGAGAAACACACCTTGCAGATTATAACACATGCTTAACCTAGTTTTAAACATCCTTCAAAGCATCAATCTTCAAAGAATAACATATGTATGCTTCGTTCATTTTAAATAGGTCAGCCTTAAGAAAGAAAGTATGAAGCTTGTAGCATATCAATCATTACAACTTGCAATAGTCATGGATGATTAAACATTACTTGTACTTCTCCCAAATGAGTTGGGATGACCCACACAACATCTCAAAAGACTCTTTAAACTTTGCAAACAAAGAATTTATGGCACACACCTCCAATATACCTCAGTCGGCTAGGTAAAGGCATAACCTAGCAACACGTTCATTTTGAACCACACCCTATTTCAAAGAAAATAAAAAACACCTTGAGGAGAAACAAGAAATATATGTCACAAGATCATCAGGATCATTCTCCATCAACCAATTCACTATTTCATATAGAAACAAGATTGCACAAGCCAATAGATACTGAAACTAGCCACCAAACAGTACAATCCTACACTTTATCACTTACAACTTTCTCTATGGAAGGGAAAATAATATGAAAATTTGATTGTAACACCTTCTCAATACACTGAACTTAACTTTTGTACTGCATGACCATATCTTCAAAGGTATAGGAATACAGATAGAATTTTCCCAAGCAATCTTCAAGGCAACTTCCTAGAACAAAAACCTTCACCAACATTTGGAGACTAGAGCCACATTGTAGTAACACATACATCCTTAAACACAATAGGAGAGAGATTATATTATTGAATGCATCACTGGATTCTTGGAAATATTGATAGCACTAGTATTATCACACAAAATAGGATTAGGCTCATCATTCTGTATATATTGATATCCTTCAATGTTTGCTTCATCCACATTGCTTGTGTATAGCAAGTTGCTACAACAATATACACTGCCTCTATAGTTGATAAAGATAATGAATCTTGTTTCTTACTATACCATGAAACTAATCTTCTTCCTAAAAAGAAAGTACCACCACTTGTACTTCTTCTATCATCAACACAACCAACCCAATCAACGTCAGCATAAGAACTTGATCAAAGTCATTACCTCTTGGATACCATAATCCATAATTTGGAGTACCCTTCAAATATTAGAATATTCTTTTTACTACCTTTTCATGAGTTTGCTTAGGATTATCTTGATATCTGGAAACCAAAAAAGTTGGATGCATAATATCAAGTCTAGAAGGGGTCAAGTACAATAATCCTCCAATCATAGATCTATAAAGAGTCTAATCAACCTTAGGTGACTTGTTAGCCTTGTTCAAGTGACAACTAGTAACCATAGGAGTACTTACTAGTTTAAAATCCTCCATACCAAATTTATTCAACATCTCTCTAATATATTTAGCCTTAGAAATAAAGATGCCATCATCTAGTTGAGCAATTTGAAGCCCAAGGAAGAAAGGCATCTCACCTATCATAGACATCTTAAACTCTTTCTGCATCTCTTCTGCAAACCTCTTATACATATTATCATTTCCACTAAAGATGATGTCATCAACATATACAACAACTATCAAAATCTTGTCTCCTTCTTCCTGAATGTAAAAGATTACTATTTGTAGTACCTTTCTTGAAACCTTGCTAAAGTATGTACTTATTCAACCAAGCATACCAAGCTCTAGGAGCTTACTTGAGTCCATACAAAGCTTTATTGAGTCTACACACCATGTCTAGATCTTATGATAGATGAACACCACCCAATTTCTCAATGTAGACCTCTTCCTCTAAATAACTATTCAAGAAGGATAACTTGACATCCATCTGATAGACCTTGAAGTTCTTGTGAGCAGAAAAGGCAAGACATATCTTGATTGCCTCTATCCTAGCTATTAGAATAAAAGTCTCCTCAAAATCAATACCTTCAACTTGTGAATAACCCTTACACACCAATCTTTCTTGGTTCCTTACAACTCCACCATCTTAATTTAGCTTGTTCCGGAACACCCACTTTGTTCTTATAACATTCTTATTAGTTGGTCTAGGAACTATTTCCCATGTGTGATTCTTCTCTATCAAATTCAATTCTTCTTCCATTGCTTTCAACCATCCATCATCTTTCCTAGAATCAACAAAGGTTATGGTCTCTACCTTTAATAGTAAGCATAAATTCACTTGCTTACTTGCTTTTGAAATCCTTCTCCTAGTCTACACACATTCATTCTTGTGCCCAATGGTCTAATCTATTGAATGATTCCTATAAACATACTTTGTTGGAGTCTTAGGGATCTATTCTAATTCTTGTTCCTTCTCTTCTTTGTCCTCTTCTTCTTCTTCTTCAATGTAGGGATGTATATCAGATCCAAAAACCTCTGGTTCTTGTGATATATGATACAAATCTTCATCTACCTTAACATTTGTGATTTCAATCATTCTTCCCAATCTCTTGTTGTAGTATCTATAGGCCTTTCTTTTGGTTGAGTAACCAAGAAAGATCCCTTCATCACAACTTGAATCAAACTTTGCAAGGTCTTCTTCATCTCACCTATTGTAACATTTGTTGCCAAAGATCCTGAAGTATTTGACATTGGGGGGTCTTCCATACCATAGCTCATAAAGGGTCTTATTGATATTGAACCTTAATTGTACTATTTTAAGTAGGTAGAGAACATTGTGAACTACTTCCTTACAATATATATCATGTTGTTCTACATCTTTCAACATTGCCCTAGCCATCTCTTGCATAGTCCTATTCTTCCTCTCCACTACCCCATTCTTCTGAGGGGTCCTAGGAGTAGATAGATGTCTCCTAATTGTTAGATTCAAGACAGACAACTGAGAGGGGGGTGAATTAGTTGTCCCAAAACTTTCTCTTATTAATAACTGAAATCCTTCTTGTAATTCAACATCATAACAATAAATCAATTATCGAAACATAATGCAACAATTCAAGAGTAGAAACAAATTAACACATATGACACCAAGATTTTAGTGTGGAAAACCTGGTTAAGGGAAAAACCATGGGTGACTAACCCAAGATTGTATTCTCTGTTAAAAGAATAAGAAGAACAAAATGGCACATGCTAATTAGGGCTCACTGCCCAAGCACACTGCTCACAAGAGGCTCACTATCTACATGAGACACACTGTCTATAGAATAATAAATATTACATACTTGAATTGAAGAATAGCATCTTCACCATGCTTGAGTTAGTTCCATTTAAGCTCAATACTTCTGCTTTGCCTTTCTCTCTACTCCTCTCTACCACACTCTCATCTCCACCAAGATACTTTTGAAATGACTTCACAACTCTTATTTATACAAGACGTCAACTTTGGGATAATCATCAAAGTCAACATACTTTACAGAGAAAATACAAAAATACAACTTGACTAATTACAAAAGACTTCATGCAGATCATCACACTATCTACCACATACATCTGGGCCTTCAATCTTCTTTGAGGAATACACCATGCTTTGCAGAACATCTTCAAGATCATCTGCAAGATGTGTAACTCATCCGGTTGGCCAAACTTAGGAAGAACATCATCATTTGGAAGTAATTCTTCAATTGCAAACTCAATCTTCAATGTGGACCACCAACACAAACTGGACACAATCTAGAGACCCCCACAAGCTTACCTGAATCACCAAGAACATCCACACTCCTGCTTACTAAAATCATTCTCTCCTTCATCCAGAACCTCAAGAACATAGTCTGTCATCACTGTCATATTGGAATAGATGCTTGCAGACCTCCAGAACATGAACCAATTGTGTTGTCAATTCACATTAACTTCCTAAACACTCCACCAAATCTGCAGAACAAGATATTGCATTTCTAAATCTCACCAGACCTATTTGTGTCACTCTGCCACCTCTGAACATCTGCCAAAACCAATTTTACTCATATGGCCATAACTTATTTTAATCTTCATGTAGACATCTTAAATCTTTACTGGATCACCTTTGGACACATATATACAAACCCTTTGATGCATAACCTATGATCTTAATCTTAGCTAGGATCTTTACTTCATTGTCTTCAATGTTCTTCTTTGTTCTTGATAGGACTAATTTTATCAATATCCTCAGCATACAACTCATCCAATCCTTGACGTGAATGAAAACACTAGTTAGGCCCATACTTGCAATAATCTCCTTCTTTATCATTGATGGAAACATATGATGTGAAAAACTATTTCAACCATCAAGACGAGAACTTCTCCTCACTGACTGACATAACTCCCCTATCAACAACAACCATTTACATGTCTTCTCTTTCTTTACTGCTCCCCCTTTGATCAACAACCACTTTTTGTTTTTCACATGTCTTCTCTCCCCCTTTGACATCAATCGAAAAGGGAACATACTTGCATCACTCAAAATCATACCAACCACTCCTCCTAAGTAGCAGCTTCCCATCATCAATTTGGAACACAAGATATGACTGTGAGATCCACTGGAATGATGCACATCAGTGCACCTTAATTCAGAACCAGAGGGGTAATAACCCCTAACTTCTCCCTGAGATACTCAAAAGAGTCCTTAGGTAGAGGTTTAGTAAAAATGTTTCTAATCTGATCCTTGGAGGGGATAGACTCCAATCTAACTTTATTCTTGTTCACTTGCTCTCTCAAAAAGTGAAACTTGATGGATATATGTTTTGTCTTTGAATGTAACACCATATTTTTTGATATATTTATTGCATTTGAGTTATCACAGAAGATTGTGATAGGTTCCTCATACTCCACTCTGATGTCTCTTAGCATTTGCTTCATCCACAATACTTGAGTACAACTACCTGCTGATGCAAAATATTTTACTTCTACAGTGGACAGAGATATTGCCTCTTGTTTCTTGCTTAGCCAAGAAACCAATCTTTTCCCTAAAAAGAATGCTCCACCATTGGTACTCTTCCTTTCATCCACATCTCTTGCCCAATTTGCATCTGTATATGCATGAAGTGAGAAATCATGATCTCTAGGATACCATAAACCATACTCAACTATTCCTTTTAGATATCTAAGAATCCTCTTGATTGCCATGGCATGAGATTCTCTAGGATTAGCTTGGAATCTAGAAACATGACCAATAACATTCATAATGTCAGTGATGAGGACCGTACAGTGGAAACTACAAAACAGGTCACTATTTCCTCATAGTCAGCAAGACTTAACAAATGAGCTGCCAATATATCTTGATCGATCAGACAACCACCGATCGAAATAACTTTCTCAAGTCTCTTCATGATCGAACTCACACTGATAGCTCAACTGACTTTATCTTTTGTGAGACTTACTTCTATCGGCCAAGTCTTCCATCCTTCTTGTAGATTAGATATGCAAACAAGGTAAAAATACCAAACAAAATGCAATAAACATAAAGTTATACCTCACATGCAAACCCAATCTCATCAAGGGAGGAAGAAGCCTTTGCACCCAAAACAAGCTCCTAAGACAAGATTATCCCTAGACAATGGATTCTAATGTGAAATGCTATTCAAATTATGCAACTCACTATCCTAGCTCAAGAGTGATTTTTACATTATAACATTGCATAAACTTGGATGATGAAAATGGCTTGGGAGAGGTTCTATTTATAGATTTTTGGAGGGGATTTTGATCCAAGGGTGGAGATTGATTTGAGAGATCAATGGTGGAGGATAAAAGTGATGTGGAGGGCCTAGATTTAATCTTGAATGAATGGAGGGCTAAGAATAAAAGTAAATATTTTATTCATTTTGGGAAAAGGGGTATTAAATGAGGTTGGGTGAGATGGATTATTTTTGAATTAAAGATTCATATGGAGAAATGGAAATGAATTAAAAATTTATTTGGGGAATGTAAATGAATTAAAAATTCATTTGGGGAAGAGGAGACATAAATGAGGTATGGGGGTGTAAAGTGAATTAAATGTGATGTGGGATGTTTTTGAATAAAAAATTGACTTATGTGGATTTAATTCAATTTTTTATTTGGAGGATGTGGCGAAGGGTGTTAAACAAGATTTGACCATCCAAATGAGAGGTTAGGATTAATTAAGCATTAGGTTTTATTTAATTAATCCTAGGACTAAGATGAGGTAGGTTAGGGTAGGCAATTAAATAATAGCTATTTAATTGCCTAGAGTAGGGATAGGTCAATTAGTAGGCTGGATTAATTAGTTAACATGGTTTTAACTAATTAATTGGATTTAGTGGAAAGGGGGAATTTGTTTTAATAAATATTGCATATTTATTAAATCAATTGGCTAAGGTTTGGACTATTGATTTAATGAAATTAATTCAATTTTGGGGATAAAATGATGGAAAATAGTGTAATGAAGGGGTAATTAATTAAATAAAAATGAAATTAATTGGTTAGGAGGGAAATTGGCATGTTTAGGGATGTCGGGAGTTAGTTTGGTGGTTGAGACATTTTTAGGTGTCTACATTTGCCCCTCTTTGACGTGGAGTCAAGACCTAGGAGGGAAGTGGCATCAGGTCGAAGAAAAATATGCTCCAGTTGCTGGGAAGGAATAAGATGGATGGGGGATGCCCCCTTGAGAGGTTGGCGGGAAAATAAAAATTTTCCAGGTGAGCTCTTGAAAGGATGTTGTGGAAGTGAAAGTTGGGTAGGCGACGGAAAAAAGAGGGTGGTAGGAAGAAAAATGAGGAAAAACGGCTAAGATCTGCACCCTGGAGGGAAAAACAGGGGGTGGAAGGATGACATGGCCCACTATATTAGGAAAAGTGGGCCCTAAGAGTGCCACATTGGCATACTTTGACCCTAGAGAAGAAGGAGTGAAAGAGAGATGGCCGAACATAACCCCCAGTTTCTGCGACTTAGACACATCTCAGAGCGATTCCGAGAGTTCAGCCGGTCACCTGATGCTGGACCCCAGGTAGGGCCTAACCCAGACTTTGTAATTTTTTTGTTTTACGCACATTTTTTTGGGGTTTTGGGATTTGGGATTGGAGTGCATGGCACCAACGGCAAGGCAAATTAGCGCCATCCTCTAGATTGGCGCTATTCGCCAGGGTAGGGGTAGGGTGGTTTTGTTGCCATTTAGTAGCTAATTTGGCGCTATCATCTGGATTAGCGTGATTTGTGAGAAGAAGAGAGTTTTAGTACTGTAGCGCCAAACTGAGGGTAGGGTAGCGCTATCCTCTGGAATAGCGCTATCCTATGAAATGGCACGTTTTAGGGGATTGGCGTGATTAATTTTAATGGTGCCAAAAGTTTATTCGATGCCATTTTGTAAAATGGCTCCAAAGGGAATGGGCAGTAGCGCGATCCAGTGGTTTAGTGTAAAAGTGGGTATGCCTTGGCGCTATGCTCTGGAATAGCGTGATGGGGTGGAATTTGTGGTGCCATTCTAGGAGTGGCACATAAAGGTGTCTATTTTAGCGCCAACTATGTTGGCTTTTAGACAATAGAAGAAAGGGGGTGATTTAGAAAAAGACACGTTAATATCTAACCAGAAACTTGTGGATGCAGGATATGCAGCGATTCATTTTGTAGTCACAGGAGCGATGAGTGCCATCCGTGATGGCACTGTTCAATGGTTTTGATGACGCTATGTGGGCACGGCTGGTGAGGTTGGGGCTTCTAACGGTGGCGTCGATGCCAGTTCTGCAAGCTCATAGAGCTCTGATGACAGCTATGGTGGAGCGATACCGCTCTAAGACTTGCAGCTTTTTGTTGCTGACATGAGAGATTACCATCACACTTGAGGATGTTTATCGCATCCTCAAGTTACCTATCTGAGGCCAACATGTTAGATATGACATGAGGAGAGGGCAGAGTGCACTAGTCAGAGTGTTTGGAGCAAATTGCTTGGTTCTCTCAGCGGACGACAGGGAGATGGATTATGAGGGGACACTGGTTGCAGGTGCAGATCCATTTGCCTTATTCCTGTGTATGCTGATTGGAGGTGTGGTGATGCCTGATAGGTGAGGCAAGGGTTTTCTGGTTGGCTGGGGAGGGTGATAGAGGGGATGGTGTGGCATGAGATTGTCTATGCTTGGGGGTCGGTGATGCTAGCGTAGCTATACCATGAGATGCACACAGTCACCTATTTGCATGATAGAGCTTTATCTGCCAGAGTTACTCTGCTACATGTATGGATTTGGGAGCACATCCCTGTTATTCGGCCGATATGTGGGTACTATTGGTAGCCTTTTGTGGCCTTTGCGTTTTTGTATTGGGATGTAGAGTACACGTATACTGGTAGGATGCGTATTGACAGAGGATGCTGGATGACGTGATTAGCGTGGTCTGGCGACCATACATCAGTGTAGAGGAGTGGCCAGATGATGTGATTCATCTTCCATTTACCTTTCATCAGAGATACCTTATGGGTTAAGGAGACAATACCATAGACATGTACCTACCCTCGCGAGTTATGTGGCAGTTTGGTTTGGTACAAGACACCCCTCAGTAGATGGTGATATACACGCGGACCCCGCGAGATGGACCCCACTAGCCTGCAGCCCTACAGCCATAGCTTGCTCTGAATGATTTTGCAGTGATTCGGCCAATACAGTGGGATTGGAGGAGCACCGTGAGGGATGTAGGTACTATGGTTGTGTATGATATATGGTGGCATATGCGTTGGCCCACTCGGTTGACAGATCCAGTAGTGGAGGCAGTAGGGGATGATTCAGATGGGGATAGAGATAACCCTAATGGGGATGGAGATGAGGTTATTGTGGACTACTTTGTGGAGGTGGGAGATGATTGAAAGGAGAGATTGGTTGGGAGGGATGGCCAGTCGATGGATGTGTTGGCAGCAGCGGTAGCAGGATAGGGCCAGGTGGGGCAACAGGTTCCTGCATAGCAGGTTGAGGTTGGAGCAGTACGACAGCCTAGAGGACCTCGGTGGCATGGGGGATAGCTAAGGACAAATGAGGTTGATTTACCTCCACCACAGGTGGGGCAGCGGCAGGTTGGCAGGCATGATGTAGAGGCAGGGACCTCAGGGGTAGCTTTGGAGGCAGAGGCAGAGAGGCTGACACCTCGTTGGCGACAACGGGATGAGGAGGAGGAGATGGAGACCCTGAGAGCATAGGTTGCCAGCTTGCAGGAGGCAGAGGCAGAGAGGCTGACATCCCATCAGCGTTGAAGGGATGAGGAGGAGGAGATGGAGACCTTATGGGCATGGCTAGCCAGCTTGGAGGAGGCATTAGAGCACCGGGAGGCCGAGTTGGTACAGGTGTAGGGAGTGGATGGGCAGGTAGTAGCTTTACAAACACAGTTAGCCCAGGTTCAGGGAGAGCTAGAGGTGTTGACCATAGAGCAGGACGCAGCGCTCCTGAGAGCACAGCAGGCAGAGACTGCATTGAGCAGTCTACAGGCTTCAGGCGGGTGACTTGCCCTGATTTTGGTAGGGATGCAGGCTCAGTTGTCCCAAGCGCAGACATATTCACAACAGGTATAGGGATAGTTGAGATAGGCACAAGGGCAGCTAGCTTATGTACAGGGGGAGTTAGCAGAGGCCAGAGCATAGATGGAGTACTATCGTGGGTTGTATTATGCAGCCGTGCTAGCAGCGCAGCATGCCCCAAGCTACAACTAGGTTAGCAGATCAGGGGCATCGAGACCTCATAGATCAAGATCTATTCAGTCAGTTCAGCAGATGATGCCTCCTCCCTTGCACATGCCCTAGCAAGCTCCACAGGTGCAAGTACAGCCATAGGCAGGATCACAGGCACAGCTAGGATCAGAGTCTCACACTCCTTCAGAGAGAGGATCCTCTATGTGATAGTTCTACCATGTTAGCCCTTAGAGGCATTGTATCAGGACACTATATTTTTTTGATGATGTGAGTGATGTACATTTTTTGCGGTGATTATAGATGATGCAATATTTTTTGGTGGTTTATGATGTCCTATTATGATGATGCCTATATGATGGATGCAAATATATTTTATGGTTTTATATGCTATGGATGTGTTATGTTTATGCAATTATGTGTGTGATTTTTATAGATGCATTAATGATGGATTGATTTGTGATATATGTATGGAAATATGTAGATGCCACTAGATGATTTAAATGTTGTTTCAACGATGATGCTTATGATGTTGTAATGTAACTTAATTGTTTATGAGATGATATATGTATGGAATGTAATGGGATGATAATAATTTTAATTTTAACATGCACCTATGTGATGACAAACATAAATGAGTATGATATGATTTGTAATGATGTGTAACTAAATGATTCTAGAATGAACCTAATTATTATGCAAATTAATCAGATTAGACTGATCGTAAAATGATATGCAATTTTAAATGAATCTAACTGTCATGCCAATTGAATGGATTAAAATGAACCTAAACGATGTGCCAATTAAATGGATTAAAATGAATCTAATGATGTGCAAAGTAAAAGGATTAAACTGAATGTAATGATGTGTAAATTAAATGGATTAAAATGAATCTAAATGATATGCAATTTTAAAATGAATCTAATGATGTGTAATGCAAAAGGATTAAAATGAATCTAATGATGTGCAAATTAAATGGATTAAAATGAATCTAAATGATATGCAATTTTAAAATGAGTCTAATGATGTGTAATGCAAAATGATTAAAATGAATCTAATGATATGTAATTTTAAAATGAGTCTAATGATGTGTAATGCAAGTTAAAGTGAGGTGATATGTGGGATACAAACTAGGTGATAGGTGATATGATCAAGTCCTAATACACATGATGTTCATTGTTTGACCCTGGGTACTAAAGCTGTGTGACAGGGGAGTGGGTGATGAAAGGAAAGGGGTGTGTGGATGGGGTATGGATAGGATTAGGAGCATCTAGAGAATGGGGGTGGGGGACAAGAGGATTGTTTAGGTCATAAGTTGCCAAGTCATTGAGAGGGGGGGTTTGGGTTGGTTGGATAGAGATATGGTAGGGGAATGGGACTAGTGGGGGATTGTTGGATTGGGGGGGAGTGTGAAATCTTGGCCTAGATGGGGATGTTGAATGAGTGATTAGGATTGCTCAAGTAACAGTAGTTGCATAAGAGTAATTGAGAGCATTTCTTAGTTTAATATAGCAATGTCGGAGATAGTTCACGAAGGTATGAAGTGACCTAGGTGATGATGTATATCCCACGATTGCATGGACAAGACTCACTAACAATAGGTTGAGTTCATGCGAGCCCAAGCTAGTATAATTTTGCCTAGCCTAGGAAGGGGACTCATAGCGATGAGTGCGAATAGTACATATAAGATTTTGATGCCTATATATGCAAATGGGGCACCTCATGCTAGAACTGACCCGGGCTTCAAAATATGAATATTACTCTTGGAGTAATGAAAGCAACCCACAAGCACTGCATACAAAAACACTTGACCATGTCTACTCTAGGTGTTGTCTGCGGCATACCATGATATGGTGGGATCAATGTAGCTTTGGAGATAACTTAGAGTGAGACAAAATAAGATAAAAATCAATAATCAAAAAGGCCAAGAAAAAGATACAAATAGCCTTTGTGTACTCTTGCCAAGAGACGTGATGATAGAATAACAGATATTTGTCCATTGTAGGAAAGATATATCCTTGGATGCAGATGTTGGTTTTGATTGGAAAATTTGTGGAAATGGGCAAAAGAACAATCTGGCCATATGTAAGATTATAGTTGGTATGTTGATTGATGATTTTTGTGTTTAGGGGGCATGTTTCAAATGTATACATAGCTTGTGTATCATTTATTAAATCCAGAAAGCTCAGTAAATGGGGACCATCCAAATGGGTTGGATGGGTGCATCTTAGGTACCTGAGTACTAGAAACTTCCTTCGTATTCCAGACTACCTACATACCCTGTGTCCACAGGATCAAGGTACTTTTATGATGCGGGTGAAATGAATATGTAGTTCTGGCATGATTTGATGATGTGGGAATGGTTTGGTGTGGATGTGATGTGATGAGGATTTTGACGGATTGGATTGATTGATATGTGAGGATGGTATTTCACTTGTATTTTTGATGATTTTCTATTGTTTTTGGGTTTTTTGATTTTGTGTTGTTTTTTGATTTTTTTGATTTGGGAACTGTACAAACGGAAGCTTACAAGGATCCTCATTCCATGGATGGGGTTTTGGGTGAGATAGTGCGGAGTGGGCGATAAAACTTGATGTTTTCGAATTCCAAGCCATGGGATGTGTGGGATATGGATTGTTATAACGGAAAGAGGACTTATTAGATGGTAGAACCGGCCAATTACGCATGGCGCCTGATACAGGTTTTCACCATGGTACTTATCCAAATCATCACCGAAGTGATTTTCACCATTGGAAGTTTTTATTGCACTTGGGTTTTTCTTGATTTTTTTATTTTTTGGTGTTTTTTATTTTTTTTAATTTTTTTTATTTTTTGAATTGGGGTAGCAGATGGGTTATGCATAGAATTTCTTAAGATGCAAGATGTTCATTGGCTCATCTAGAGGCTGCCCCTTAGGTGTTGCCAGCTGATATGCTCTTGACCCATAATCCGCTGTGACGACATAAGGTCCTAGCCAATTGGGTTCAAACTTTCCTTTCTTAAGACGCTCTTGCAGGTTCTTTTGATTTTCCATTAGGACAAGTCACCTACCTCAAATTTTTGGGTCCTGATCTTCTTGTTGTAGCTTCTTCGGAGGTGGTTTTGCTATACCTGTAGGTGATTCAATGCATTCAGGTGTTTCTCATCCAGTAGTTCTAGTTGATGCAACCTTGCGACGTGGTAGTCCTCATCAGAGATAATGTTTTGCAAGGATACTCGGAGAGATGGGAACTTGACCTCTATAGGTAAAATGGCTTTAGATCTGAATACTTGTGAGTATGGAGTGTCTCCTGTAGGAGTACGGATGCTTGTGCGGTAAGCCCATACGACGGGGTTGAGTTGGAGGTGCCAATCATGACCAGCTTCATTGACTATCTTTTTTAAGATGTGGAGGATGGTTTTACTAGATGCCTCTGCTTGACCATTTCCTTGAGGGTAATACGGCATGGAGAAATGGTGTTTGATGTCAAACTTGTCACACAAGGTGCGAACTTCTTAGTTCTTAAATGGCCTTCCATTGTCGGTGACGATGGAATGGGGGATACCATATCGACAGATGATATAGTGGAGGATGGGGATGTATTTTCCCTATGAGGTCAGGTCCCCACTGTGAGAAAGGCCATGGCGTTGCAATTGGTTGTAGCTCCTGTGCTGGTACATGGATGAGATCGCCGTGTTGTTGACATGGGAGGCATTTCTTGATAAACCTGTGGGCATCGCGGTCCATGGTTGGCCAGTAATATCCAGTCGTAAGGATCTTTTTAGATAGGGCAGGTCCACTAAAATACACCCCATAGATACCTACATGTACCTCTTCCAAGGCTACCTCAGCTTCCCTAGACTCTAAGTGCCCTCAAGACTCCATTTGTATAGTGTGTCACTGACAAGAATGAAATGGGAGGCTCGACGGATGAATGATTTTCACTGGGAAGTGGATAGGTTAGGGGGAAGGATATTGTCATGAAGGTAATGATATGTTTCCTAATACCATGGGGATAGAGGACCAATGACTTTGCACACTAGTTCAGATTGAGGAGTGTCATATGCTGGGATGGGGAGCTCTTCTATCAAGAATTCATATTTCTTGCTATCCTTTTTCATATCGACCAGAGATCCTATGGTAGCCATGGCATCTACTGCTTTATTGTTGAGCCGTGGGATTTGCTTGAAGTGGATGTCATGGAAGTAGTCCTTGAAATCATCGACCATATTTTTGTAGGGTAGGAGTTTGTCATCTTTGGTCTTGTAGTCATTATTGACTTGCCTAATGACTAGTTGGGAGTCACCATACACAGTTAGCTTTTCAATTTTCCATTGGATGGCCATGCAGAGACCTGTGATGAGAGCCTCATATTTTGCTATGTTGTTGGTGCATGGAAATGTTATTTTGAATGATTTAGGGATCATGTTGCCTTGGGGGCTAACAAACAGGATGCCTGCCCTCGAGCCTATGTGGGTGTATGATCCATCAAAATACATTTTCCATGTGTCTAGAGCTGGTGTGATTGTCAGGATGGCTTCGTCTAGAAACTCTACTATTGTAGGATATTCTACTAGAATAGGTGCTTCGGTGAGCTGATCTGCTATGACTTGTCCTTTAATGGCCTTTCTCTCTGTGTATTCAATGTCAAATTCGGTTAGAATCATGACCCATTTTGCCATTCTTCCAGTGAGAGCCGCTTTGTTTAGCAAATACTTCAGTGGGTCAATCTTAGCAATAAGCTTGGTCTTGTGATTGAGCATATAATATCTTAACTTTTGTGATGTAAAGATGATGGCTAGACATGCTCGTTTAATTTGTGTGTAGTTAAGCTCATATGAGATCAAGGTTCGGTTGATGTAGTAAATGGCTCTTTCCTTCCCATGCTCATCATGTTTTGCTAACAAAGCCCCGATTGCTGTGTCTATCACTGAGATATACAAGAGGGGCTCTCCTTGTCTTGGTGGAGTTAGAATAGGGTGATTAGCTAGATATTCTTTTAGTTGATCGAAGGCACTCTGACACTGATTGGTCCAGGCAAAATCCATATCTTTCTTGAGGAGATGTTGGAATGGTTGACACTTATTAGTGAGTTAGGTGATGAACTGCCGAATGGATTGTAGTTTCTCCTACAGGCTTCTCAGTTGTTTCAATGTTTAGGGAGGTGGCATTTTAGGGATAGCCTTGACCTTTGCAGGATCTACCTCAATTCCTCATCTGGAGACTATGTATCCCAACAATTTTCCTGAGGTGATGCCAAAGACGCACTTCTTTGATTGAGACGAACATTAGTCTTAGCCAACACATCTAGGTGTTCTTCTCTGGTCTTCTATTTTCCTAGCAGGTCATCCACATAATCTTCCATGATGTGGTGAAACAAGTCATGGAAGATGACAGTCATGGCTCTTTGATAGGTAGCTCCTGTATTCTTCAGGCCAAATGGCATTACCACCCAGTAGTAGGTTCCCCATGGGCAGATGAATGCTATTTTGTACTGATCTTCTTCGGCAATTTTGATTTGGTTATACCCTGAAAAGCCGTCCATGAGGGATAACATCTCATGCCCTGCTGTTAGATCTACTATTATGTTGATGTTTGGTAGTGGGAAGTCATCTTTTGGGCAGGCCTTGTTGATGTCTCTGAAGTCAGTGCAGCATTGGATGCAGCCATCTAGTTTAGCTACTGGTACTAGGTTCGAAACCCATTCAGGATAATCAATTGGGTGAATGAACCCAACATCCAATAACTTCTTCAGTTTTGCTTTGACTAGGAGAGCCACCTGAGGATTCATTTTGTGGATTTTTTGCTTTACGGGTTTCACCTCAGGACGTACTGCAAGGTGATGAACAACCAATGTGGAATCTAGCCCTGGCATGTCTGCATAGGTCCATGCAAAATTGTGATTTCTGCATATGAAAAATGCCAAGAAGTCTTCATGTTCGAACATGCTGAGAGATTCTGCTCTATATGTGATTTTCGGCTCTTGTTCTGTTCCAAGGTTCATTTCTTGAGCTGGTTCTACCAAGATGGGTGATCTGTCTGGATATACTTTGTCTATCTCAGGGAGGCCCATGCCTCCATCTCCTAGCGCCTCGTGGAGGTTTTCACTAGGAGATAAGTCTTTTGTTTTGACTTTTGTGAGATCTGACACTACCGCAGAATAGTTTTCACCATCAGATCCATTTTTTATTTTTATGTTTTTATGACTAGAAGCAGGGGTTGTCACCCCAAAATGGGCATTCGAATTGAGTTCCATGATATATCCTGCCTTATGGTCTCCCAAGGGAAAGTTGTCTCTGGCTCCCATCATTTCAGCAATAGCTTCATCATTTGGTGCGACATCGAAGACAGGAGGTCCTCGTTGGTCCTAGTCAATGAGGTCAGGGTAAACCAATGGTATGTCATTGGATGTCGAGGGGATAGTGGTTACTGAGTAGATGGTATAAATGGATGAGTCAAAAAAGTCGGCAAAGTCACTAAAGGAGTCTTGAAGACTTGTTTCGTTAACATTGTCGACGTCTAGAGAGACCATAGCGACCTCGGCTAAGATACATTCGCTGGTATTAAGGATGCATTGTGGTTGACCATACCCTAACCCTTGAGTGTAGGGGTTTCTTGTTGTTTGCAGCGGTTCTATGATTCCCTGTTCATGAAGGCCAATGCCACCTTGTCCTTTGTAACCCATGATTTTGACCATCTCAAAGCCCTTGCCGTAAATTGTTGTTGGGATGGTGGGTATGTCTTGCTTTGTTTCTTCATCCTTGTAAAGCCAGGATGAAATATCCTCGAGTACATCCTGATCGAGAAGGTGCTTTTTCTCAAAGATGGGTGAGGGTTTGCACTTGATGATGACCGTGTTGGCTACCTCTGTGCTCAGGGTGCCAAATGTTTTAGGATTGGGTAATGCGCCCACACAAAAGGTGCCGTGCAGGTTATATTCCCCACATCCTTGGTCGCTGAGTGTGATCTTGACCTCAGGTGGTGGAGGTACTTGGGATGAAGTGGTGGCGATGTTGGCGGGGTCCATATATGAGGTGGAGGCTATAGAATTGGTTGTGATGGTGGCTTTATTGTATGGGCAGAAGGTTTGGTTGTGGTCCTCAAGAAAATTGCAGTATTGGAAGGGATGGGGGTTGGCATAGATAGTGACCTCTATGCTGTTTTGGGGAAATTTGAGGCATTGATGGAAAGTGGATGGGACGGCTTGCATGGCATGAATCCATGGTCCACCGAGAAGAATGTTATAGGGGAGGTCAAGATTCAGAACCTGACATTTTGTTTCAAGGATTTTTTGTCCCACTTGAATAGGGAGATTTATGGTGCCTTCGGATAGCCTCTCGGTGTCATCATATCCTTTGATTGTGATGCACTCGCTAGCATCTACAACCACATCAGAGTACCCCAAGTGTTTTAGCAATTTTAGAGTGCATATATTTAGGCCGGAGCCACAATCTATTAAGACTCTTTTAATGGTGTGTTTGTGAATGCAGACCTCGATGTGTAGTGCATCATTATGTAGGTTTTCAGAAGTAGGGAGATCTTTTTCAGAAAATGTGAGATGGTGTGGGGTGGTGATATGTCCAACCATGGCTTGAAATTGAGTTACATCCAAGTTTGTGGGGACTTGTGTTTCCAAAAGGGCTTTGTTGAGGATGTCCTTGTGGAGGGGTGATGTACGAAGCAGCTCAAGGATGGAGATTTGCATGGGTGTCTTTCCTAGATGTTCTAGGAGGTTATATCGATTAGTGGGTGACAGATGCATGGTTGGATAAGGGGGGAGGCGATCGGATGTGGATGCAAGCATTTGTTCAGTAGGAGGGGCTATGTGGATAGATACACGATCCCGGCAGGTTGTCACAGCACAATCGGGTGCTTGTGCCCGAATGGTGATTGTGTTGACATGGTGGGATGAGGGTTCGATGCGGCCGACATTGGAGTCATAGGATGTGGGTGGTGGGGTGACATTGTATGATTGGTTGGATGAAGAGGATTTATTATGGTTGGGTAAAGGATCCTTGTAAGCTCTAAGGTTAGCATTTGGTGATGGTTGGGCACTTTGATCAAGGCTGACGAGATTTTGGTCTATGAGGTCTTGGATGCAATGTTTTAGTTGCATACAGTCAGTTGTTTTATGGCCCACCACGCAGTGGTATCCGTAGTAATCATTTTCATTATACCATGTTGCTTTGAGCTCATTGTCTTGACATGGTTGAACAGGTGGGAGTGTGACCACTCCTTGTTTGAGACATCTATCGAGGACATCCTTGATGGGTTCTGCTAATGGTGTGAATTGTCTGTGAGGTTTGTGTGGTTTATTTGGCCCTCTTGGGTTATTTACATTTGTTGCATACGTATGGGCAGGTGTTTGGTTTTGGATATGTTGGACGACTTTCACATCCATGACACCATCATTCAGATTGTTCTTGTTCTTCCCCCAATAGCGTGATTTGTCATTGGATTGCGTGTTGGTATTGTTGTTTGTGTTGGGGGTGTTTTTATTGGATTTGTAGTTGTTGTTGTTGTTGTTGTTGTTGGATTTATGGTCGTATAGTTTGATGGAGCCCTTGGCAATGAGGCCCCGTTCGATGGTTGTACCTTTGTCAATGACCTCTTCAAAGGTAGACGCACAAAGAATTTGTAAGTGAAACCCTAGTTCCTGATTGAGATTGGCCACAAACATGGTGACAAGTTGTTTTTCAGGAATAGGCCATGGGAATTTGCTTGCTAAGCCCCTGCACCTTTGTAAGAAAGAAGCGAAAGCTTCTCCGTTCTTTTGTTTGGTGTTGCAGAGGTCAGTCATAGACACCTCATGTTCGAAGTTGTAAGAGAAATGGTTTACAAATTTCTCTGCAAGCTCAGGGAATGTTCAAATCCCAAGTGGAAGATGGGCAAATCATTCAGCGGCTTGACCGCCAAGGCTTCTTGGGAAGAGTCTCATAAGATATGTGTCGTTGTTAGAGACTTCTAGGCAAGCAATGTAGAACTCCCTAAGGTGGTCCCTAGGGTCTCCCTTTCCCTTGTATTTGTCAAATTTTGGCATTTGAAAGTTTTTGGGGAAAGGGGGCATGTACAATGTGCGATCAAATAGGTAGGGGCAGATATCTTCAAAAGAATAGTATTTGCGTTTGCCCCCAGTTTGTAGGTCATCCACCTTTTGGATTAAGCCTTGTAGGACGGTGTTGAGATCCTATGGTTGTTGTGGTTGGAATGTGTAGGGTTGTTGGTTGGTGAGATATTGGAGGTGGGGTGGGATTTGATGTTGGAGATTGGTTTGGCTGAGATGTTGGTATTGCGGGTTGGGGTTTGGATTGATTGGTGCCTGCTGTTGTTGATAGGCATGTAGTTGATGGAGAATGTGTGGTGGTATTTGGGGATTGGGATTATGTAGATATGATGATGTTATGGGATTATGTGGGTACGTGATATTAGATGGATTGATGTTAGGTAGGTGGCTATTGGATTGGTCAGATGTATTGTGAGGTAGATGTGAGAATAGTTGTCATAGGTATGCTATGGTTTGGGGATTGGGTGGAGGCACCATTATGGAGGTACTTGCCTGTGTGGTGTTCCCTTGTACGCTTAGGGTGATTTGTGGGACAGAAGGGTTTGTAGTAGTCGTGGTGGTGGATGTGATAATAGGTTGGGAAATGGTAGGGATGGTGGGATGTGTGGAAATGATAGATGTGGTGGCGGTTGAGCTTGTGGAGGTGGTAGATACGATAGGTGTTGATGTTTGAGAGGTGGTGGGTTGGGTATGCAAGGTAGATGCTTGGGTATTTGATGGGGTAGGAATGATTGTAGAGGTGGACGGTTGTGATGACGTCATGATGGGGGGAAGTTGAGCACCAATCTTGAGGAGACGATCAAGATATCGATTTGGGTCCGACCTTAGGATTTTATCTAATAGGTCCATGTCATCGGCATCTTGCATAAAGCTCAAGACATCTAGATCATCGTGGGACATAGCGGGGATGTTTTGTGTTGGTTGTGGTGGTGGTGGTGGTGGGTTTTGTACTTGTTGTAAGAAGTGAAAAAGATTTTCGTTGGGGCCATATTGGGGGGTGTAGGAGTATGTAGGTGGGTTTGGATTGATGGGTCTCTTGTAGCTATCGGTGTTGGGCATGCTAAATTGCCAACGTTCTGCCATTTCTTGTTTCTTTTTGCTTTGTGATCTCGTGATGGGCATGCACATATATGGAGTTGATCCCTAGAAGTAGAGTGGAATGGGTATGGAGACCTTAGAGAATCTGATCGATTGTGTTGGACCTAAAGATGGATGTGGTAGTGAGATGAAGTAGAAGAGGGGATGCGGTGGGAGATTGATACGTCTTTCTAAGGATTTTATCCTAAGGTTGATATTGATTTTTTTTCTTTTTTGCACAAATTTTGGACCAAGACGAAGGATGATGATGTTTGTTTTGATGAAGAAAAGGGGTTTTGATTTTGATGTTTTGAGGATGACTAGGAATGACTTGATGGTCAACCAGTTGAGCTTTAGACAAGATCTAGATTTTGGAACAAATGGATGATTTTCTTTGTTTGGGGTAGACTAATGACCTTACATAAAGAGGGATGATTTGTTTTTCTTGAAAGGTAGACTAATGACTTCTCAAGGAAAATGTTATGATAATGATGATATCTAGATCTAACTTTGGCTCAAAAGGATGACAAGCTTTGGTTGATGAATTGTTTGATGGGCGGTTTGATTTGGTTTTAAATTGTTTTTGAAATGATTTATTTTGGTCCAAGGAGATATGCAAAAAAAAGGATTGAGGGCAGGAATGGATGGATATAGATTTGGAATGATTATGATGTGGCAAAGGAGTCCAACAAATGGTGGTGATTGATTCTCTAAGGTCAAAGAGAAGGTGTGATTTTGGGAAATTTTGAAGAAAATATGGATTGACTGTTGTCAGATTTTTGGGGAATGAGTGCGGATTATGACAAAGCAGATGGTGGGGATCACACTAGAATAGTTCTTAGTTTTAGGCAAGTCAATATGAAAATAGTGCCAATCCAAGGGTGAAATGGCACCACAATCAGACAGATATGGCGCTAAAACAGGGCAGATAGATTTTGAAGGCAATTTTTGGATTTTCTTTGATGGGAATTTGATCAAATTGTTTACAATGTCTCTTGGCAAGTTGTTTGTGAATAATAAAAGCACATTTAACACACAATTAAGCACATGAATGCACAACAACCAAGATTTTTTGTTTGTGAAATGATGTAAGATTTTGTTTGAACAAGCACTTTTCACAACCTAAGGCGAGAATTTGACAGTATTTGTTGAATCCCCTAGCTACACCTATTCAAAGCGGGTAGCTCCAGGATCTTGGTAGCACTGGCTCCTCCTTACAATTGCACACACTTGTCACACATACCAAGATCTAGGTTTCTTATAAGTCTTGTCCCTCACCAAACCTTTAGATTGTCCCTACTACCTCAGCTAAGAACCACATGAATCGGGGCCGCTTCAAAGGTTTCCCTTCTGCATCAACAAATAGAAGGACTTTGGCTTGCTAAACAATGGTTCATAGCAAGGACATCCATTCAGGTGGTTATATGTGTGGCAGTGCTACTCTTCGTTATGGAGTCTCCTAGCCTCCAAGGGTTGCACCTTGGAGGGTTTTGGAGGAGGTTGGCTGTCGGTATAACACAACAACACCTGTTGCTTGAGACTTTCATCCCAAATGCCTTATTTTATATTGTGGCTTGGAAGAGCTTGGCTTTAGCTTGATGCCGCTTGGGTCATTCCCACCTTTTGAAGCAGGGTGGCAGGCCCTCTAAGGTTTACAAAAGTAATACAATCATGAAAACACTTTTGATCCCCAAGTTCATACAAAGCTGCGAGGGGAGAGCATATGTATCTTCTATGATTGCATCACACTAAACATGGTTCAGTTTTAGATCTTTGGATTAAATGGGGTGTGATTAATACAAGTTTTGTGATAAGCTTTTGATTCCCAAGGTCACCAAAATGGTGTGAGGGAAGAGCATACGCTTTCACACCACAAGCAAAAAGAGCACAAGACACTTCACACAATTAAAAATGATTTTCTTGATTATATGCATGAGAGATGCAAGTTGTTGTTCTTTTTAACCAAATGCTTTCAATTTATGCAAGTTGTGGTTCTTTTTAGAGCCCAAATTGAAGTGTTCGGATTTGTTGGCACAAAAATTGTAGATTTTAGAACACCAAAGTAAATGTTTTGGCACACACACTTCACACAAAAGTTTTCTTGTTCAATTTTAATTGCACCAAATCGAAATGTTTGACTAACTATCATGCAAAGGGTTCATTTTAAGTTGCAAAATCAAAGTGTTTGCTAACTAGAAATCAAACCACCCTGCAAAAATCTTGTTAGTACCCGCAATATGACCTGCAACAAACTTGTCAGTACCTGCATGGACAGAAAAATAAGTTTTCTCAGAATAGCGCTAAAACAGATATACGAAAGCTCCACTACGAGCAGAACAACCCGACTTACAAATATGGTGCTAATTAAACAAATAGTGCTAATTAAGGACTATGAAAGAGACAAACTACAATATAGTGCTACTATGTTACAATAAAAGCATTGATAAAACTTTTAGCGCTAATACATCAGTTGGAAAGCGACAAAATAGATGATAGCACCAAAATAGATATAGGAAAGTGCCACTGTGCGACTTTCCAGAGAGCCTGTTTATCCCACGGATGGCTCTGATCTAGGTGATAGTGCTGATATGGTACTAAACATGTCCAACTTGCAAAAAAATGATTTTTCCTACACAATGCAAAGGGTCAGATAGTAAAATCGAGGTCTTGTTAGCGTTGTTAGTTTGAGTAAATAAAAAACAAGATGATAACAAAGCTAAAGTGCATGTTTAGACCCCTTGTAAAAATTTTGACATAATCCTCCCTTGCAATTTCAATATCTCTGTGTAAACTGAGAAAAAATGAACACCACAAATGGCAGGAAGACCTTAAAACAAATAAATGTGAGTTCAAATGAAAGAAGAGGAATGTGCTACGCAAAAATAGCGCCAAAACAGGAAATGGCACTGAATCTAGCCAGTGATGGCATTGCTGCGAGGGTATGATGGCGTTGCACCTATAAACACACGCACCTTACACCAAAAACTCACAAAACAAGTTAGATTTGGACCTTTTGGGTCCCACCGGGCATGCCAATATAGATTAGATATGCAAACAAGGTAAAAATACCAAACAAAATGCAATAAACATAAAGTTATACCTCACATGCAAACCCAATCCCATCAAGGCAGGAAGAAGCCTTTGCACCCAAAACAAGCTCCTAAGACAAGATTATCCCTAGACAATGGATTCTAATGTGAAATGCTATTCAAATTATGCAACTCACTATCCTAGCTCAAGAGTGATTTTGACATTATAACATTGCATAAACTTGGATGATGAAAATGGCTTGGGAGACGTTCTATTTATAGATTTTTGGAGGGGATTTTGATCCAAGGGTGGAGATTGATTTGAGAGATCAATGGTGGAGGATAAAAGTGATGTGGAGGGCCTAGACTTAATCTTGAATGAATGGAGGGCTAGGAATAAAAGTAAATATTTTATTGATTTTGGGAAAAGGGGTATTAAATGAGGTTGGGTGAGATAGATTAGTTTTGAATTAAAGATTCATATGGAGAAATGGAAATGAATTAAAAATTCATTTGGGGAAGAGGAGACATAAATGATGTATGGGGGTGTAAGGAGAATTAAATGTGATGTGGGATGTTTTTGAATAAAAAATTGACTTATGTGGATTTAATTCAATTTTTTATTTCGAGGATGTGGGGAAGGGTGTTAAACAAGGTTTGACCATCCAAATGAGAGGTTAGGATTAATTAAGCATTAGGTTTTATTTAATTACTAAGATGAGGTAGGTTAGGGTAGGCAATTAAATAATAGCTATTTAATTGCCTAGGGTAGGGATAGGTCAATTAGTAGGCTGGATTAATTAGTTAACATGGTTTTAACTAATTAATTGGATTTAGTGGAAAGGGGGAAATTGTTTTAATAAATATTGCATATTTATTAAATCAATTGGCTAAGGTTTGGACTATTGAATTAATGAAATTAATTCAATTTTGGCGATAAAATGATGGAAAATAGTGTAATGAAGGGGTAATTAATTAAATAAAAATTCAATTAACTGGTTAGGAGGGAAATTGGCATGTTTAGGGATGTCGGGAGTTAGTTTGGTGGTTGAGACATTTTTAGGTTTCTACACTTCTACCAATGCGTCGATGACGGTTAAGTCCCCTTCATCTTAATCATGACGACTTCAACGCTGATTGGATGTGACCTTATTGGTGAGACTCTTCTCGTTAGTGAAACTTTAAACTTGTCTCCTGATGCACCAATGGATTTTATCTTCAGTGAGACTCTCCTTGTCGGTGAACACTTGCAAACTCTAGCTGATGTGCTGATACTATTGTCACCTTGACTCTATTTGACTTCAGCGAAACACCACAGTTTTGGTGGGACTCGACTATTGGTTCTAGCCATACACCGATGCCACTATCAGCAAGAAAATTATTATCAGCCAGAACTCCAAAACTCACTCTACTGATCGAAGTCACACCGATGGCTCACTTGGAACTTCCTTCAGTGAAACAAGACAGAACTCATACCGATAGAAATCTCTCTGTCTCCTCATTTCGGTCAAACAACCTTTGTCAGTCTGATGGCTAATTCACTCCCTGATGGCCCTGGTCTTACCGATGATGACCTCTATGTCTCTCCAACTCTACGGCTCATCTACTCTTTCAACCTAACCCTAGCACATGGAGATGCTAGGCGATTTACTATGCTAGACACTCTGTCAGGATCCTCTGCACTGTCGAACACAAAAACAAAACAAGAAACAAAAACAAATACTTGTACAATGAAGCCATTCCACTGATTTCAACAAAAATCTTACTAGTGGAATGCTTCATGACAACATACCACAACAATGGAAAGCACCGAAAGAATGGAAATCTATAGTTATATAAATTACAGTTACAGGGAATGGAAATCAAATTAACAGAATATAATAGTTTTATTTCTCCTTAGAACACTACACAATCACCCTCATACTTCTTCTCTCTAATTATTATTTTGTTCATTCATTTGGGTTTATCAACTCAACCTGCCAGCAGTTGGAAAACCAACCGATGCAAACAGTTGGGAGACCAACCGATCCAAAACAGCTTCAAACTATCCTACTGCCCTATTTTTGGCATTATGTGATTACATTATGACAAAAGCGCCCTAAGTCACTTGGGACTTACAAAATTGGTTCTAGGTCTTGAAGAACCTAGATACAAACTAAAAAGACATGCATTGGTCAAATAGACCTTATTACAACACAAAACATTATTTGTTAGGTGCTCCTGCACCATACTCCCTAGGTAGAAAAGAACTCATGTCACATGAGTTGGTTCTTTGTTTTGCTCCACCTTTATCCTTTACTGCTCCATGTCCTCTCCATGATCTATGGACTACAACCTTCTTCCGTGATCTCTAGCTAGAACTTGCTTCCATAGAATCAAAAACTCATGCCTAGCATTGTAGGCCCTACTCACACCTCGCCATGAGTGGGTGCTTGCAATCAAACTTGGATGTTGCATGTCATGATTGCTTACTATCATATCTACCTGAACACCTACATTCAAAACCTTGTTTGATGCTTCTTGTATTGCTTCTAGGGTAGAATATGTTTTCCTTTCAACTCTTGTTAGCTCTAGAGGACAAACAATTGTCCCTACTATGATAGCATCTTCTTCTTTCCAACCACCTTGTGGATGCTTGCAGACCTACTCCTTGACCTTCTACTGATCCATCACCATTTGATCTCCATCATTCAAAACTTAAATTAGCTTCAAACTTGGATCTTTGGCAACCCCTCTTCTTGAGGTATCCTCAACTTTCCTTTTCTCTTCTTCATTGATCTTCACAATCTTTTTCTTACCCACCACTGCTTTGCTTTAGCATTCTCCTGTAATTGTGTCATCACAAAAGTCCTCCCATCCTTCATGATGGTGTATGTGTTAGCATATCCATCATATAATGATTGCCTATCAAATTGCCATGGCCTATCTAAAAGTAGGTGACAACATTCCATGGGCAAAATGTCATATAAAACCCTATCCTTATATTCTTCAATCTGAAAATCAACATACGCTTGTTCATCTACCAAAAATGATGACTATCACTTACCCAAGATGCTTTGTAAGGAGTTTGATGAGGAATCCTTTCTAGGTTTAATTTATCCACCATTTCCCTAGACACCATATTATTTGTTGAACTAGAATCTATTACTATCTTGCATACTTTACCTTTTCTTTTGCAATTGATCCTAAAATGTGCTCTCCTTTGTGACGGTTCAGTCTGTACTGGTTCCTTGAGCAACATCCTCTTGATCATTAGATTTTCTCCCATCTCTGATGTCAAATTCACTTTAGGAGATGTCACACTCCCTGCATTCTCTTGAATCAAAGTGGTTCTTCTCTCATTACCATGAGAAGTTGAGGCCTTCTCTAAACACTTGTATGCTAAGTGCCCTATCTGATTACAGTTATAACATCTCATATTGGAGAACTTGGATCCTCTATCTAATCCATTTGTCCCACCTCTTCCATTAGGCTTTCTTCCTCAGTAGCCTCCTCTGCTACTTGAGTCCCCAACTTGCTCTTCTTGGCTAGACTCACCACTAGGCCTCTAGTTAGGACTTCTTCCTCCAAAATTGTCTCTACCTTTGAAATTTCTACCATCTCTTGTGCTACCTTGCTGCTCACCTTTCCTCTTTAGCTTCTCTTCATCTCTTAATGCTACTTGAAAGCATTTTTCCACGGTTTCAGGGGTCAATAAACTTATCTCATCTTGAATATTGAACCTTAGACCATTTAGATACTTGGCCACCTTATCTTTTTCCTCCTCTATGTACCCACAGCAAAGAGTGTATTTGTGAAACTCCTCAGTGTAAGTAGCTATATCCATATCTTTTTGCTTAAGGTTCTACATTTTCCTGTAAATCTGCACCTCGTAGTCAGATGGAAGGAACTGGGACTTGATCTTCTCCAGCATTCTACTCCACAAAGAGATCATACTCTTCCCATTCTTTACCCTTTCTCCTTGGGTGTAATTCCACCATGTAAGGGCAACACCTTTGAGTTTAGTTTTTGCAAACTTCACCCTCTTGTTCTCAAGTACCTCTTTGTATTCAAAGTAATTGTTTAGAGCCTCAATCCATTCCATGACTTTGTCAGCATTCATCTTTCCACTGAACATGGGGATATCTATCCGAGTCTCCAAAGAGTCCTTGCCAATAGCCTTAATGGCTTCTAGGAAATGCTTTTGATCAGCTGGTATCTCTACCTCTTCTTGTTCCTCTTCTTCTTTCTCTTTCTCTTCCTCTTCATCTGAACCTTCCTCTATCCTTTTTCCAATCTTTAGTGCCTTCAATTCTTCTTGGAGTGCTTCCCTGACTCTAGTTTTGATCTTTTCTTCCATTTGCTTAAATTTCTTGACCACTTTGGTGGTCATCCCCTTTGGAGGCATATTCCTAGCCTCTCCTTCACTCTCCTCTACTGACATATACCAAACCAACAACATAACCTTTTATGGCTTTGATACCAATATGATGAGGAGCGCACAACAGAAATTGCAGAATGGGTCCCTATTTCCTCACAATCGACAAGACTTAACAAATGAGCTGCCGATATATCTTGATCAGTCAGACAACTATCGGTTAGAATGACTTTCTTAAGTCTCTCTGTGATCAAACTCACACTGATAGCTCAACTGACTTTATCTTCAGTGAGACTTACTTCTATCGGCCAAGTCTTCCATCCTTCTACTGATGCCCTGATGACGATTAAGTCCCCTTCATCTTAACCGTGATAGCTTCAACGCCAGTTGAACGTGACCTTATTGGTGAGACTCTTCTCATAGGTGAAACTTTAAACTTGTCTCCCAATGCACCGATGGCATTTATCTTTGGTGAGACTCTCCTCATCGGTGAGCACTTGCAAACTCTAGCCGATGCACCGATACTTTTGTCACCTTGACTATGCGACTTCGGTGGCACTCAACTGTTGGTTTTGGGGATATGTCGATGCCACTATCGGTAAGAAAATTACTATCGACTAGAACCCCAAAACTCACTCTGCCGGTCAGAGTCACACCGATGGCTCACTTGGAACTTCCTTTGGCAAAATGAGATAGAACTCACGCAAATAGAAATCTCTCTGTCTCCTCATTTCAGTCAAACAACCATTGTCGGTCTAATGGCCAATTCACTCCACAATGGCCTTGGTGTTATCGATGATGACCTTTGTGTCTCTCAGACTCTATGGCTCATATACTCTTTCAACCTAACCATAGCACATGGAGATGCTAGGAAATCTACTATGCTAGACACTCTGTCTAGATCCTCTGCACCGTTGAACACAGAAACAAAATAAGAAACAAAAACAAATACTTGTACAATGAAGCCATTCCACTGATTTTGACAAAAATCTTACTAGTGGAATGCTTCATGACGACATACTGCAACAATGGAAAGCATAGAAAGAATGGAAATCTACAGTTATACAAATTGCAGTTACAAGGAACAGAAATCAAATTGATGAAACATAATAGTTTTATTTCTCCTTAGAACAATACACAATCACCCTCACACTTCTTCTCTATGATTTTTATTTGGTTAATTCCTCTAGGTTTATCAACTCAACCTACTAGTAGTTGGAAAACCAACTGATGCAAACAGTTGGGAGACCAACCAATCCAAAACGGCTTCAAACTGTCCTACTACCCTATTTTTGGCATTATGTGATTACAATATGAAAAAAGTGCCCTAAGTTACTTGGGACTTACAAATTTGGTTCTAGGTCTTGAAGAACCTAGATACAAACTGAAAAGACATGCATTTGTCAAATAGACCTTATTACAACACAAAACATGATTTGTTAGGTGCAACTACACTAGTCAGGTCTAGTTTGAGTAAGATATAGTAGTCCTCCAATCATTGACCTATACTTTTTATGATCATCCTTAGGACAGTCATCATCTTTTCTCAATTTATATTCAATTGCCATAGGAGTACTCATTGGTTTTGAGTCTTCCATCCTGAATTTCTTCAATAATTCTTTCACATATTTGGTTTGTGAAATGAAGATTCCTTTCTTTGGTTGAATGATTTGTAGACCCAAGAAGAAATTCATTTCCCCAACATGGACATCTCAAATTCACTTTTCATTTGACTTACAAAAGTTTTGTACATACTATCTCTTCCTCCAAAAATGATATCATCAACAAAATACTTCAACAATCAAGATATTTTCATGATCAATTTTGAACTACAAGTTACTGTCAGTAGTACCTTTGTTGAAACCAATCTTTAAAATATGCTTATCCAATCTTTCATACTAGGCTCTTGGGGCTTGTTTGAGTCCATACAGTACTTTCTTCAACTTGCAGACCATATCATCATGATCAGACACTAGAAATCCATCTAGTTGCTCAATGTATACTTCTTCTTCTAAGTCACCATTCAGGAAGGTAGACTTGACATCCATCTGATATCCTTTGACATCGTTGAAGGCAACAAAGGAAAGAAATAATTTGATTGCTTAAATTCTTACCACTGGAGCAAAAGTCTCTTCAAAATCAACTCCTTCTACTTGGGAAAAACCCTTGCAGACCAATCTGGCTTTGTTTCTGACTACTTCACTATCTTCATTCAGTTTATTCTAGAAGACCCATTTGGTTCCAATCACATTCTTGTTTCTAGGTCTAGGAACAAGATACCAAGTGTGATTTTTCTCAATTTACATCAGCTCTTCCTCCATTGCTTTAGTCCAACTTTCATAACTACAAGCTTCACTTACTATCTTTGGTTCAATCTTTGAAATCAAACAATACTTTTCTGAGTCTTGAGCAATCTTTCTTTTTGTTTGAACACCTTTGCTTTTATCACCTATGATCTGATCTTTAGAATAATTTAGTCTTACATACCTGGGAGTTTTGGGAATTTCTTGCACTTCTTTTTCTTGAACAGGTTCATTCAAACTTATCTCTTCTTCTTGATTCTCTAGATTAGTCTGGATCTGAATTTCAGAAAGGGCTTGGACTTCTTGAACCAAAACATCATTCTAATCATCTTCATCATATTCATAAAACCTTGAGGGTTTTTCAATACCTTCATCAACCTTCACATTTGTACTTTCTATAATCTTTCTCAATCTCTTGTTATAACACCGGTATGCTTTGCTTTGAGTGGAATAACCCAAGAATATTCCTTCATCACTTCTAGGATCAAATTTGCCAAGGTCTTCATCTCTTTTAATATAAAATTTGCTGCTAAATACTCTAAAATACTTCACAGTGGGAGTGATGCCAAACTAGAGTTCATAAGGGATCTTACCAGTATTGCTTCTAATTTGTACTCGATTAAGAGTATATACAGTAGTGCTTACAACTTCTCTCTAGTAGATTTGAGGAACATTTTCTTCCATCATCATGGTTCTAGATGCTTCCTGGATGGTTTGGTTCTTTCTCTCCACTACTCCATTCTACTATGGAGTCCTTGGAGTAGACATCTGTCTTTTTATCCCATGTTTCTCATAGAATTCTATGAATTCTCTAGATGTGAATTCTCAACCTCTATTAGACCTGAGACATTTTATGTTTAATCCGGTTTCATTCTCTACCATAGCTTATAATATTTTGAATTTCTCAAGAGCCTTAGATTTCTCTTTTAGAAAAGTCACCCACATCATCTGAGAGTGGTCATCAATTAATAACATGAAGTATCTATCACCTTGCAAACTCCCGATTCTTGTCGGACCACATAGATCAGTATGTACTAAGTCCAACAATCAGATAGAAGACTATTCCTTACTTTTGAATGTGACTTTGCTTTTCTTACCCAACTAACATTCTTTGCACAAACTATTAGTAGGTTTCACCAGTCTTGGAAGATCTCTTATAGCCTGAGTGTTGCTTATCTTGATGATATTATCAAAATTCACATGACACATTTTCCTATGCCACAACCAACTCTGATCAATTTGAACAAATAAACAACTTTTTCTAGTACCAACTAAGTGGAAAATGTTAAATTTTTTTTGAGTACTAGATGCAATCTCTGTTCCAGAACTTTCAAAGATCTTACATTTTCCATTTTTGAATAGGAGATCATATCCTTTGTCCACCAATTGTCCAACACTAAGAAGATTGTGCTTCAGACCTTCAACATATAGTACATTACTAGTTTTGTTCTTTCCATCAAAATAAATGGTTCCTCTACCTCTGATTCTACCAGGAAATTATCACCAAATTTTACAACTCCTCCTTCATATCTTTCCAAATCTATAAACTTATTTTTGTCCCTTGTCATATGGGGGGAGCATCCACTGTCAATGACCCAATCATCCTTTTCTTCAACTTGGGCAGCTAGAGCTCTTTCTATCATTTTATGATTAATAGATTCAGAGGGCATTGGATCTTCTTCCTTGATGACAATAAACACCCAGTCACTTCTAGATTTTTTTCTTGTCTCTGATTCATCATCTGTTACTCCTTCATCATCATCATCTTCATGAACATAGTAACATTTATTTTGGAATCTTGATCTATTTGTATTTGCTCTTGAAAATATTTTTGGACACCTTGACGTAAAGTGACCAATCTTATTGTAGTTGAAACATTTGAAGGACAATTTTTCTTCATACTTACCAAATCCTCTTGGCATTCTTTTTGCAATAAGGGCTTCAAGTTGAGCAGCTTCTACTTCATCTTCTTCTAGATCTTTTCTTGTTTTTTCATACCATGATAGTTTTTTTTAAGAGTTCTCTCCCAGATCAAACTTTTGTTTGCCTTTTACAGAGGCACTAGCTTTGAATGCAGATTCAGTCTTGGGGGGTGCATCTCCAAACTTGGCCAATTCAAATACAACTAATTTTCCAACCAATTGATCTCTTGTGATATTTGAAAAAGATCTAAATTCTTCAATAGTAGCAACCTTGTATTTGTAAGAAGGAGGTAGGTATCTGAGAACTTTGGCAATAGTCTCATCTTCATCCAAGATTCCACCAGGACATCTAATGCCACAAACAAGTTCATTTACTTTTGGCATAAATGTAGTGATATTCTCATCTTCACTCATCTTCAGGTTTTCAAATTTCCTTTTCAGACTCTGTAGCTTGGCACATTTAACATACTTGTCTCCTTCATGCAGAAGTTCCAATTTTTCCCAAATCTCATATATATTTTTTAGATCTATAACATTTGTTAGCTCTGAATTAGATAAGGCACTTAGTACAGCTTTTTTAGCCTAAAGATTATTTTCAGCATCTCTAATTTCATCTACAGTTCTCAGACCATTATGTGGAGGAACATACTTCTTTGAAGCCATGATCCAATATTACATTCCCATACATTGAAAGTGACATTCCATGTGGCTTTTCCAAAGAGTGTAATTGGTTCCATCAAACCTCAGACTATCCTTCTTGTAGGAAGACATCCTAGATCTCCTTAAGTGGTTAAGCTCTTTTAGAGGAACTTAGCTCTGATACCAATTGTTTGATTCAAGACAGACAACTGAGAGGGAGGTGAATCAATTGTCCCAAAACTTTCTCTTATTAATCACTTAAATCCTTTTTGTAATTCAGCAGCATAACAATAATGAATCATGGACACATAATGCAACAATTCAAGAGAAGAAACACATTAACACATATGACACCAAGATTTTAATGTGGAAAACCTATTTAAGGGAAAAACCATGGGGTGGCTAACCAAAGATTATATTCTCTATTAAAATAATAAGAAGAACAAAAATGGCACATGCCAATTAGGGATCACTACCTGAGCACACTACTCACGACAGGCCCATTGCCTACAGGAGACACATTGTCTACACAATAATAAATATTACATACTTGAACTGAAGAATAGCATCTTCACCATGCTTGAGTTAGTTCCATTTAAGCTCAATACTTCTACTCTACCTTTCGCTCTACTCCTCTATACCAGACTCTCATCTCTACCAAGATACTTTTGAAATGACTTCACAACTCTTATGTATACAAGACATCAACTTTGGGATAATTATCAAAGTTAGCATACTTACAAAGCAAATACACAAATACAACTTGACTAATTATAAAAGACTTCATGCAGATCATCACACTGTCAGCCACATAGATCTAGGACTTCAATCTTCTTTGAGGAACATGCAGTGCTTCGTAGAACATCTTCAAGATCATCCATAACATGTGTAACTCATCCGGTTAGCCAAACATAGGAAGAACATTATCATCTAGAAGTAATTCTTCAATTGCAAGCTCAATCTTCAATGCAGACCACCAACACAAACTTGACACAATCCAGAGACATCCACAAGCTTGCCTAAATCACCAAGAACATCACACTCCTCTTGCTTACTAAAATCTTTCTCTCCTTCATCTAGAATCTCAAGAACATAGTCTATCATCACTATCATATTGGAATAGATGCTTGCGGACCTCCAAACCATGAACCAATTGAGTTGTCAATTTGCATTGACTTCCTGAACACTCCACCAAATCTACAGAACAAGATATTGCATTTCTGGATCTCACCGGACCTATTTGTGTCACTCTGTTACCTCTGAACATCTACCAAAATTGATTTTACTCATATGGCCATAACTTCTTGTAATCTTCGTACGGACCTCTCAAATCTTTACTGGATCACCTTTAGACACACATATACAAACACTTTGATGCATAACCTATGATCTTCATCTTAGCTAGGATCTTTACTTCACTATCTTGACTATTCTTCTTTGTTCCTGATAAGACTAATTTTCTCAATATCCTCAGCATACAACTCATCCAATCCTTGACATCAGTGCAACAGGAGTATGTTGACATCAATGACAACACCAGTTAAGCCCAGACTTGCAACACTAATATTATGGTCTTCACAAAAATTTTCAAATTCATTTGAAGTGAACTCACCTCCTCTATCAGATCTTAAGCATTTGATCTTAGCATCCATTTCATTCTCAACTATTGCTTTGAAAATTTTAAACTTATCAAAGGTTTCTAATTTTTCTCTTAAAAAACTAACCCAAGTCATTGTGGAGTAATCATCAATAAGCAATATGAAGTACCTTTCACCCTGTTGATTCTTTGTCCTTGTAGGTCTACATAGATTGGTACAAATCATCTCCAATGGTATTGTAGAAGAATACTCCTTGCTCTTGAAATTTGTCTTTGTCTTCTTTCCCATTTGACATTCCTTGCATAATGTGTTTGCAGGCTTGGTTATCTTAGGTATATCTCCCACTACACGAGTAGAGCTAATCTTCACCATTATATCAAAGTTGATGTGTCCCATCCGCTTGTGCCACAACCAACACTCACCAGATTGAGCCACTAAGCAAGTTCTTCCATTTACCTCCTTTAGATGATAGAATCTTCATATGTCTTAGTACCTTTTGTAACTAGTCTTTCAGACCCTACCTTCTTGATCTCACAACCATTGGAATGAAATATAAGATTGTATCCTTTACTACACATCTGACTAACACTAAGAAGATTGTGCTTTAGTCCTTTGACATAGAGGACATCCTGAATCTTGTTCTTTCCATCAATGGTTATAGCACCCTTTCCACAAATTTGTGCTAACTCATCACCACCACACTTGGAAGCTCCACCATTCCACTTCTTAAGGTTTATAAATGTCACCTTATCACCAATCATGTGGTTAGAGCAACCACTATCAATTACCTAAGAATTTTCTTCTTCTTTTGCATGAAAGGTGGTCCACACGACCATTGATTTTTCATTATCTTTGTCAACCTACAAGGTATCACACTTCTTACATTTTCTAAAATCATCCCTTTTGTCACCAACTTTCAAATCCATGAAAAGTGTTTCATCATTTGAATAATGATGATCCTCATCTTCTGAATAACAATTGTTCTCCATGGAATAAAGACTTCTTTTGGAATTCTCTCTTTTTTTTCTATCCTTTGATTCTTTAAAAGGACATTTAGAGAAAAAAATGACCAATTTTTCCACCATTGAAGCATTTGAAAGATAATGTACCTTTGTATTTTCTAGTGCCCTTCTTCGATTTTCTCATGAAGTTCACTTCTACCTCATCAAGGTCACCAAATTGATAGATTGTTTCATCTTCTGCCTTCTTACTAACTTTGAATGTTGCTTCCTTCTTTGGAGCACCTTTGTCAAATTCTCTCATTTCAAAGGTTGTGAGACTAGAAAAAAATTGATCTACTGTATAGTGATCCAAGTCTTGAGACTCCTCAATAGAAAATACCTTATGACTATAAGATTTAGGGAGAGATCTCATAACCTTCTTCACAATCTTATCTTCTTTCACTATTCCACCAAGACCTCTGATGTCATTAACTACTTCATCTACCTAGATCATATAATTGGCACTATCTTCATCCTTTTTCATCCTTAGGGTCTCAAATTTGCTCTTGAAGGTTTGCATCTTGGCCTGCTTCACTTCAGTATCTCTTTCATAAATGCTGCCAAGTTTTACCCAGATATCCTTAGCAAATTTACAATTCATTACCTTTAAGAGCTCCAAATCAGCTAGCCCACTCATGATAGCATTATTTGCCTTGGCATTGTTATCATACAACTTTATCTTAGTTGAATCTATTTGATCATCAATAGGAGCAATGTAACCATCCTTGATAGACTGTCAAACAACAAGCCCTAGAGAGGATAGATATCCTTCCATCCTTAGCTTCCAAAAGGTGTAATTTGTTCCATCAAACTTAGGTGCCTTGTCAGATCCATCATATGCCATCTCAGACCTTCTTCAAGTGCTTAAGCTCCTTTTGAGGAACTTGGATCTTATACTAATTTTTGAACACACCCGGATAGTGAGAAGGGGATGAATCAGTATTTGAACAAATCTCAACCCTCTAGAGTAGATTAAAACTTAAACTTTACAATAATATCAGAAACATAAAAGATCAACACAATGCACAAAACCACATAACACCAGATATACATCCAAAACCCCAAAGGGGAAAAGTCATGGTGAGAAAAGTTTCTAGGAGCTACTGTCCTAATCCAACCTCACAAAAGAATCATAGTTACGACTTTATTTTATGGATACAACCCAAGAAAACTACTAATCCCTAAAGAAAGGTTTTAGGGTTACTCCCAAGGAAGCTACAATTCCCTGTAGACATTGTTTTAGGGCTTAAACTTAAGAAACCAACTACTCCCTGAATTGAGAACAAACCTATAAAATATTACAGCATGACAATCCTTCTGCTCTCTAAAACTAACAATGAAGCTCACTCCTTATGATGATTGTGATTAGACCTTTTCACTCCTCTTTTGATGATTATTGTTCTTCTTTGATGACTTCTGTAACTTCTTCAAGTGTCTTCTCTATAGATAACTTACTCATTGCTTTAAGCCTTCAAGAAGTTTTGCCTTTGGTTCACTACCTCCAACAATCAGTTAGGCACACTCTTCACTTCCCTTTTGTCTCATAAATATCTTCAAGATGAATTTGTACAAGATCTATCACTTCTACTCTTTCTCTTTTGGTCGCACATCATAATGCATTAGACATTTACATTCTGCTTCTCACATTCACACTTGCAACCAAACCTCACCTAGATCAAATAGGTTTATAATATATACATGACATTACATTGATTACATTATATTCTAGCCAAACACAATAAGAATATTACAATTACAAGTTGGAAAAAGATCAAACAACATGAAACATGTAGAGGGAAAACCCTAGATTGAACTACACGCAACACCAAGATGAGAAACACACCTTGTGGATTCCAATGCATGCTCAACCTGGTTCTAAACATCCTTCTAAAGCTCAATCTTCAAAGAATAACATTTGCACACTTCTTTCATTTGAAATAGGTCGGCCTTAAGCAAGAATGTATGAAGCTTGTAGCATATCAATCATTACAACTTGGTGGTACTCATGGATGATTAAAGATTACTTGTGATTCTCCTAGATGACTCAGGTATGACCGACATAAACTAGAAAAGACCTTGCAGAGAAACAAGAAACATCACATGATCATCAAGATCATTCTCGATCATTCAATTAACTATTTCATATAGCAAAGAGTAGGTGCAAGCCAATAGACACTAAAATTAGCCACCAAACAGTATAGTCCTACACTATCACTTACAACTTTATTTGCATAGGGGCAAATGATATGAAACTTTGAATGTAGCACCTTCTCAACACACTAAACTTAACTTTTGAACCACATGACCATATCTTCAAAGATGGAGGAATTTAGAGTATTTTCCCAAGTAGTCTTGAAGGTAGCTTCCTATAGTAAAAACCTTCACCAACATCTAGAGACTAGAGCCTCCTTGTAGCAACACATACATCCTTAGGAGAAATAGGAGAGAACATACAACATTCTACAGGTAAACAACAACATCTTCTCTACATCAGCATTACTTCTAATCCTCATCGTAAAGCTTCTAATTCCCATCTTAATATATCATCATGGTATCATCTTTACTGATAACAAACATACTCATTACAACTTGAAATTTAATAAGGTATGACATCTAACCATGAACATCAGCAACATTATCATTAGCACACCATCACATAAGCATCAATGACAACCCAAAGTGAGTGTTGACATTAATGACAACCACAACAGTTATAACCTTAGGTAACATATGTGCATCAATTTTCACTATGTTCTAATGATCTACTATCCTATCTACTACCTCTTCTCTCTACTCTTCAATTTTACAAAGGTACATTATCCTCTTTTCCAAAGTATCTTTAAAATATTCATCCTCAATAGCTTTCTATAAATTCAAAGCTAAAAGTTCCAGTGGAATGGGTAAATCACTACGAATTCCATATACAAGCTCAAAAGGGGACATACCAGTTGCTCTCTTTGGAGTAGTTCTATCTGCCCATAATGTATCATAAAATATGTGAAAGTCTAACCCCATGATTGTAATAGAAAAGGCAAATTTTTGAGGAAGAAAATTTTGAAGCATTGTCTGTAACAATCTTTTAGGTACACCAAATATGACTATTATATTTTCTTTCAAGAATTACACAGTATTTCAGAGGTGGTATGTTTGACAAGAATAGCCTTCACCCATTTGGTTAAATAATTCATGGCAGTAAAAATATGTGTATGGTCTGCACTAGAATTTGGGTTAATTGGTCCTATAAAGTCCAAACCCCACTATTGGAAGGGTTAATTGATAACCAACATCCTTAAAGGGAGAGTAGCTAATTGAGGTCTACTTGCAAATCTTATGCGCTCTTCATGTTTAGAAACCCAACTATAGGAATCTTTAAACATACCTAGCTAGTAGAAGCATTGCCTCATGATTTTGAAGGTTGTAGCAGATGCAAAAAAATGACCTCCACATGCTTCATTATGAAAAGATTTTAAAAGTTTTCTTTGCTGCTGTTTTCCCACACATTTTAAAAATATGCCATCAATTCCTCTCTTATATAAAGTATTACCCTAAATTACATATTTAGCAGGCTCCATCTTTAAATTTCTGTTCTCCTTAGTTGAGAGATAGGATGGACACTCTCCATAGGTTAGAAATAAAGAAACATCAAAGAACCATTCATTAGTGACACCTACAAATAAGGTTAGAGGGGTATCATCAACTTTCTCTGACAGATTCTCTACTAGTAACTTACAAAGTCTTTTTCCCCTAATCAGTTTTGTAGGTTGGATAGTGACATCATACTCCTAGACCTTAGTTACCTAAGCTCCCCTCTTACTACAACTTATCACTTGTTAGGTTAGGATAGATTCGACTGCAGAGTCAGAGGCAAAGATAATAGCATGGGAGTGGAGAATGTAGAACCTAAATTGCTTGACCACCTTCACCACTGCATAAGCATGTTTCTCTATCAGGGAATAATTCAACTTGTGTTTCTTCAATGGAGTGCTCATGAATGCTATAGGAGATTCTATACATTATTCAATTCTTTGGAGCAAAATAGTTGATGCGATGTGATTTGATGCATAATAGTAGATGATAAAGTCTTTATCAAAATCTAGATGTATCAAGATTGGTGAATTAGTGATAGCTTCTTTAATTACTTTGAATGTCTCTTTACCCTCATTGTTCCACTTAAATACATGCTTATCTTTCATCATTTCAGTAATGTGCCTAGTCAACTCTGCAAAATTAGGGACAAACCTCCTTAACAAGTTCACTTGGCCAAAGAAAGATCTACTATTTCTTTTGCTTGTAGGAAGACTCAATTTCTGAATAGCTCTAACCCTTTCTAGTTTTATCTTAATTCATTCTTTAAAAACAATATGTCCCAAGACTTTCCCTTCAGTCATAGCAAAAAATGGACTTTATGGTTGAGATATATACCATGATCCCTACATCTTTGCAAAACAACCACTAGATGATCAATATGATCAGCTCTTCCTTTAAAGAAAAATGTTAAATCATGAAGATAGACAATAATGATTTTATTGTTTAAGTCCCCAAAGGATAAGTCCATAGCCCTTTGGAAAGTTGCACTAGCATTTATAAGAATGGAAGACATCCTGTTGTATGCAAATGTTCCTCTAGGAGTAGTGAAGGTAGTTCTGTGTTGATCTTCTGAGGCTACACTTATTTGATTGTATCTGAAAAAGCTATCTAACATAGACATCATCTTTGAGTTGGAAACAATATGTAAAACATGATCCATCACTAGAAAGGGGTATTTATCTTTAAGTGATGCCTGATTCAAGTTCTTGAAATTGACACAAATTCTTATCTCCTCATTCTCCTTCTTAACAAGAACAATGTTAGCTACCCAAGTAGAGTAATGTATGGGATATATAATTTTTTCCTTTAACATTTTATCATTCTCATTGAAAATGTCATCCACAATATTTGGATTATAAGTGTCTTGCTTCTATCTAAAATGTGTAGTACCTGGATTAAGAGGAATATGGTGTTGTAATTTTCCATCCTTCAACTTTTTGAGATTTGTATAGCACCAAGAAAAAACATCTTTATATTTTATTAATAAGGAAATCAGGTGTTCCTTCTCTTGAGTAGTACAACACCTACCAATACACACCAATTTGGACTCTTCATCTATCCCAATGCTGATATGATCATAATCAACATTGGAATTAACATCTATTTGAATCTTTTTCTTGACATACCTATCATGTTTGTCAAAAAGGTCTTCCAAGGACACTGGACCTTTGGGAAGTTTATTCCCTTTTAGCCATATCATCTCTTCATTCAGCTCATCACACTAACTAGTAGTGCCTTCAGTGATGTCGTTGCTTTCAAAAAAACTTCCTTCAAAGAACAGATTAACAAAGGCATCAACTTTTTCTAGAACGGAAATAATTTATTTGTCATTATCAAAAACCTACCAATGATTCATGTTGTCAAGTATGTTGGGCCTATAAAGCACTTCTACTATGTAAGGATTATCCTTAAAATTAATGTGAGGGAGAAGTAAAGATGCTGCAACTACTAAAGAATATGCTCTAGTGTTCTACTCTCTAGGAATGGATTCAATGGAGAAGGCATCAAAATAATCCAAGCTATTCGAGACTCTGTTTCTATAATGTTTTAATCTCCCATTCTTCATAGAAAAATATCTCTTACTTGTTTCACAATAAGCTCAGCATCACCTAGATCTCTTAAATGCTTAATTCCCTTCTCTTTCACCATTTTCAACCCAAAAATTAGTGCTTCATATTCAATGGTGTTATTGGTGTTATCAAATTGTAGCTTAAAGGCAAAAAGGAATTTGTAATCATTAGGAGAAATTAAAACTATACAAGTTTCTGATCCAAATGATGAGAAAATTTCATCAAATTCCAAAGTCAATAACAATTTTGATATGTTGGGTCTAATCACCTAAAGATCCTCATCTTCTAACGTAGAAGAGATCATATAAGTACCTGAGCCTATGCCCACATATAGAATATCCAATCTACGATCTCCAGACTTCAAAATTGAAAACTTTTCTTTAGGCTCTGGATCTAACCAAACTTTATTCCCATCTATATGGATCAAGGCATTTGACCAATTCATCTAGATTTCAACTTCAAGGTCTCTACAGAAACTTCTTAACATCATACCATAAAGTTTGATGGAATGTCAGATTCTAGGATATTCAATTTGATTATCTTTTTAGGGTAAGATGCTAGGGGTACTTGTGCATCTTTGATTTGCCCAATAATAGGAACTTGTGTTGAATCTATCGAATTATATTTTCCATGAGAAGATGTAAGGGATAGACCAAGGGCCTTGGCCACTTTAGTGGCTATAATATTGTTAGAGGCTCCAAAATCTATGACATAGTTGCTTAGCATATATCCAACAATAAAAAGAGAGACATAGAAAGGGTTTGGTTTTGCAAAAGGATTTTTTTGCTTAGACTTTTTAGGACCTGAAGCCTATTCTGTATGGATTTCTTTCCCTTTTTCTATATTCTTGGAAAATTGAGCATTTATATGGGTAAAGGAAGAAGAAGGTTCCTATTTTACATACCTCACCAACCTATCCAACTCAACAGGATTCAGTCCAAGACATTCTACCTATGAGATTTGAATTTTGGTATTTTTACATGGTTCAACTATATCAAACATAGGTAATATGGATTCTTTAGAAGATGGGAGAGAAGGGTACCCTAGTGGTGGAGACCTTGGGAGTGTACTCACATTTGTTTTCTTTGATCCCCTGTAGCATTCCTAGACAATATGACCAATGGAGAAGGATTGTCATTGTTAGACTAGCCTTTATGCTTATCATCCTTTTTGTGACTTTGTTGACCTCTAGTAAAAATAGTATAGTTTGAATTTTCCAACTCAATATACAAATCATTGATTCCATCTGAATCAGACACATATTCTAGAAAATTCATGCTGGCATCACCAACATGTGCTATAGTGTCTTCCTGTATGATAGGTTCCTCAACATGTTCATTCATGGAAAATAAGTGCATAAACATCGTCATCTCAAGGAAAGAACACCCATCATGATCAGTAGTGAGGTGAAAGTTACATACCATATGATTACTTTTACCATTGGATGAAGGACCTTCTATGGCTAGCCTTGCGATGGACTAGTCAACATTGGAGGTTTATTGCTGCTATTTAGCATCCCATAATCTCTCCTAGGAATATCATGGTAAAACGTCTATTGTTGGCCTCTAGGCATCTACCTTAAAAGATTATATCATTGGCTAGGCATTGTACTACAAGATCAATAGAAGTACTTGCCTGACCTTTATTTGTCTTTAAGTCCTTCCTCCATTTTGTGGCTATTAAGAGATTATCTTCAATGGAGATAGCTCTTTCCTAAGCTCCCAATAAATATGTTGCACCTTCCCTTTTTAAACTATAACTAACATCCAGAGGTAATGTATTAATAAAGAAACATTTTAAAATGCCATCACTGGGTCTCATGTTTTGGGCTATCTTATTCACAATTCAGCTGAACTTAGCCACAAATTCCCTTGTGGGCTCATCCATTTCTTTTTTCAAGGAATTTAACTGAGCCAACAAGGTGTGTTCATTCTTAGTAGTTTTGAATCTATTTTCAAATTTCATTCTCATGGTGACCTAATTATTAATGGACCCAGGGGCTAGGTGGTAAAAATCACTTTGTAGAAGAATCAGACAAAGACTCAACAAATAGTCAAATAGAGATGTCTTCATTTTAGAAATCTAGGATGGAGAAAGTAGTGAAAAGGCATTTATATGTTCATCTGGTGTGACTTTACCATCTTCTCTAAACTTAGGAAAGATCTTTTGTGGACCACAAGGTAAATCATGTAGTTGCACACCGAGAGCTAAAGGGAAGATAGAAGCACCTCAAGGAAGGGTGGTGGTTGTTGTTGTAGGTGAGCTATATTTAGCTGCAAATTAACCACCATAGGAAAAATAGTGTCATGCAAGACCAGTGCATGACACAGAATATGAGGTAGGCCGAATAGGAGACGATGCTCCACTAGAGGACATAATTGTCCAGTTTGATGGAAAGGTGGAAAAATCAACAGATTACATTAAATCAAAATAAGAGTCAAGAATACCTTTCTTTTTGTCTCCTCTTGTGTACCTATTTTTTGATGATTATTGTGATGGTTATTCTATGTATCATCTAGAACTACGTGAATTTTAAAGGGTCTATCTCTCCTTTATATGAAAATGATTCTTTTAACAATGAGGTTTTCACATGCCACACCAAATTCCCTAGATTTCCTTCTAAGTTCTTGGCCAAGTTCCTTTTCTATGTCTAGGATTTGATTTAGTTGATGAAATTGTTGGTTTGTTCTCCTATTTTCCCAAGCCAAGATATACAAGTTGGTAATAATCTCTTTATGTTCAACATTGAGCCAATTAATATTAGGTTGGAAGAATGGTCCAAGTCTTCTCTAGAGAACCATAGATATTATATTTCTTTTCTTTTAAGATAAAAGCCTTTAGAAAGAAAGAAATATTGGCTTCTTATGCATACTACAACTCAAGAATATCAAATATTCCTTTAAATCTTCTTTTTAATTTTTACTATATATATTTTTGTGTCTTCTTCCACGGTTGTAACAATAATGTTATAATATTGAACTCAAGCCATATATATCTATATGGTGTGGAAAACCAATAACCTTTAATAGAAAAGATCATACTATTCGATTTCCTAGCATGGTAACAAAAAATCTATTAGTGGACATAGTTTGTCACCTCTTGTATAATGCAAGACTCACCCAATTTGTAGCAACAAACTCCACTAACAGATGGACAATTTCATTAAATTTCCTCTAAAAATTTTAGAAGGTAAAACACCCTTCATATGATGAAGTTTTATAGTTTCTTGGTATGCTTTTAACCTAAAAGTAGTGAAAGGAGATTTTAGACAACACTAAACTTGTAACAAAACCATAATATGTACTATTGCATGAAAGAATCTAACTGACAATAAATGAGGTCACCCAACTCTCTTTCTAGACACATGACTAGAAGAATACTTATAAACAAAACGCAATGCCTAAATCACCATATTCTGCATCAAATTTTGACATACAAAAGAAGACACTTCTATGGAAATGCAATTATAAAAGAAGCAGGTTATCAATATTTCACATAGAGAGATGTAGATATCATATATTCAAAGCACCATACATCCAACATATGAAGAATAAATGGAAATACACATAGATACAATAGACCCACTATCTTCCCATGTATTAATGAATAAAGTAGAACAAAATACTATGTTCCCTTCAAAATGATATTAAATATACTATATAAAATATCCCCCTTTCTTCCTAAGAATAAAATCCAAAATCAAATGATAGAGTCATGAAAAAGAAATTTCACCAAAAGATCCAGACCCTCTTTTACTCATACATTATATAGTAAAAGAGTGGGAACCAACTTTCGCATATAACTGTCTCATACAACTAAAAATTAAAATATAATAAAGTTTCTTGAAACCAAATGAGAGATAGTCTCGAATAATACTAAAGTCTCAAATATAAACTTAATAAAGCATGAAAAGTTTAAAGAAATTCTTAAGAAGACACATCTTTACCTTCTTGAGAGGAACCTCCTGCAACAATATAATGAAAATTGCACGAAATAATAGAAATAGTAGAACACAAAAGGAATTTATTGATCACAAGACACTTAGAGGGGGTAATCTCCTTTGAGCAAGCTCAATACAATAAATTCATGGATGCCTTCATTGGCCTCAACATGTATTATATACTAAGTCTAATCTTAACAACTATTACTCCCCATGAATGTGGAATAATACAATATACTCATGAGACGACTTACAATGCATATGTGTCTAACAACAATATACTAACAAAGTAAATAGAAGGATTAAACAAAGGTTCTTAACATCCCCTCCCTCTTAGAAAATCTTTGTCCTCAAATCTTAAGATGTGGAAATTGTTGCTGAATCTAAAGGAGTGGTTCCCATGTAGCATCCTCCGGTTGCATTCCGTGCCACTGAATTAATACCTCTATGATGGATAGAGAGAGAAGCTGACGAGTTTGCCTGTCAAGGATTACCTCCAGCTCTAAAGTGATGGATCCTTCATTATCTAGTTCTGGTAAAACAATTTGTGCTCTAATGTTGGTGCCAAGAACTTGCTTTAGACAAGAGACATGAAATACTAGATGAACACGGGAAGAAGGAGAATGTTCCAATTTATATGCAACTGACCCGATCTTTTGAAGAGCCTTATATGGTCCATAGAACTTTGGAGCTAGCTTATGATGCCCTTTAAGTTTCAAGGATGACTTCTTGTATGGTTGTAGACGAAGAAAAACCATATCACCTACTTGAAAAGTACACTCAGAACGGTGATGATCGGCTTGTTTTTTCATTCAATTTATTGCCATGTGAAGATTGTCCTACAAAATGTGAAGAATCTAATCTTGGGTTTAGAGAAGAATGTCGACTTCCTGAACTGATGAACTACTAGGGGTGTATGGAAGGAGCACTGATGATGCCTAACTATAGATTACTTCATATGGAGTCATTTTAGATGCAGTGTGGTAGGAGGTATTGTACAACCATTCAGTGAGAGGAAGCCACTTTGCCCACTGATGCTATTGTTATGAGGTAAAGCAATGAAGATAAGTTTCCAAACATTTGTTGATAATTTTAGTCTGACCATATGTGTGTGGGTGATAGCCTGAACTCATCTTCAGTTTGGTGCCAGTGTGTCAAAATAGTTATGTCCAAAAATGATTGGTGAAAGTTGCATCATGATCTGAGACAATGGAAGAAGGGATGCCATGAAGATGAAAGATCTCGTCCATGAAAATTTGTGCAACAGAGGGGGCAGTATAGGGATTGCTGAGGGCACAAAAATGACTATATTTGGAGAGGTGATCAACCACATCCAAGATCACTATCTTCCCTCCATATTTAGGGAGCCCCTTAATGAAATCCATAGAAATATCTAACCAAATCCATGTAGGGATGGGCAAGGGTTTGAGCAATCCAGGAAGGAATTTCATTTCACCCTTGTTACACTAGCAGGTATCACATTTAGCCACCATCTGTTTAATTGCCTTTTTCATTCCCTTCCAAAAGAAGTTACATTGTGCCCGCTCATAAGTTTTGAGGAACCTTGAGTGCCCTGTCGATGGAGAAGCATGGAGTTCATAGAAGACAACTTGTTGAAGATCTGTGCTCTGGGGAAGGACTAGACAACCCTTATATCTCAGAGAAGCACCATCCCAAGGGTAATGCGGTATAGTAGAAGGGTTATTGGCCAACTGCTGGATGATTTGAGATATTGAAGAGTCATTGACATAACCCTGTTAGACAGATTCCAACCAATTAGGAATAGGCATAGAAATAGCTAAAAGAGAAGCTTGGTCATCAAATGTGCAAGAAAGAGCATCCACCACAATATTGTCCTTACCCTTCTTGTAAGTGATGTCATAATCATAACCCATGAGTTTTCTAATGCATTTCTATTGTGCTGGGGAGGGGACCTATTGTTCCAAGAAATATTTCAGACTCTGGTGATTAGTCTTGATGCAAAAATTATTCCCTAGTAGGTATGGCTGCCACTTCTGTATTGCATGAAAAATAGCCATCATTTCCTTCTCATATGTAGAGAGTACTAAATTATTACTAGAAAGGGATTTGCTAGTGAATGTAATGGGATGTTCATCTTGAAGGAGAACAACACCAAGTCCATTTCTGCAAGAATCACTCTAAATAGTGAAGGTCTTGGAAAAATTAGCATAGCTAGAATAGGTGTAGTACACATAGTTTGTTTCAATTTTTCAAATGCACACTCAACAACATGTGTCCATGTAAAAGCATCCTTTTTCAGCATAGTTGTTAATGGAGTTGCAATCTTCCCACAATCCTTGACAAACTTGCGATAGTAGCCAATCAGTCCCAGAAAACTACGGAGGCTCTTGAGTGTCTGAGGATGCGGCCAATTTTTCATGGCTTCTATTTTGGCAGGATCCACTCAAACCCCTTGGGTTGAAACAAGATGCCTGAGATACTCCACGTATTCCTGGCCAAAAACACATTTACACTATTTTGCATAGAGATGATGATTAGAGAGAAGTTGCAGTACAAGATCCAGATGTTGGAGATGCTTAACCCATGTTTTCTATAGATGAGGATATTATCAAAGAAGACCAGAATGAATTTTTGCAAGTAGGGTAGGAATATTTTATTCATCAATGCCTGGAATGCTGAAGGAGCATTAGTGAGGCCAAATGGCATGACCAAAAACTCATAGTGGCCATCATGTGTGCGATAATCCATTTTAAGGATATCATTCTCATGAACCCAAATTTGGTGATACCTAGAACGAAGATCCAACTTGGAGAAAAAATGAGCGCCATGAAGCTCATCAAGAAGCTCATCAACAACAAGAATAAAAAACTTATCCTTGATTGTGATGTGATTAAGTGCTTGGAAGTCAATGCAGAGGTTCCATGACCCATCTTTTTTTCAGAAAAGAAGAACTGGTGAAGAAAAGGAACTGGTACTAGGGCGAATAATAACTTGCTTCAGTAAGTCCTGAACAAGCATCTTAATCTATGCCTTTTGGTGAAATGGGTAGCGGTAGGGCCTGATGTTTGGAGGAATGCTTCTAGGAAGGAGTCAAATATGGTATTCCTCTGGTCATGAAGGTGGTAATCCCACTAGTTCAATAAAGACACATGCATATCTATCCAAAATTCTTTGTAGATCTGAATGATTAGTGGAGATCGTTGATGGTTGCATCTGAATGGAGTGGAGCTAAGAGATGACACCATGTGAATTCTTCTTAAGGAGATTTTCTATGCAATGTGAACTAATGATGCTGAGAGACCCTGGTTGTAAGTTCTCAATGTGTGTTTTTTGCCCATTGTCTAAAAATTGCATCCAAAGTTCAACAAAATCACATAAGATGGGTCCAAGTGTGTGTAACCATTGAGTGTCCAAAACTACATCACATCTGCCTAAGGGCAAGGCAAACATGTCGGAGCGTAGGTTATAATCTCCAATAGAGATACACACATTATGACACTTCCCTTTGCAAGGTAATGTGCCCCCATTGGTAATCATGACTTTAAAGTTAGAGGAAGGATGGACAAAACAATCAGCCTATTTGGTGATACGAGGGTCAATGAAATTATGAATGCTACCAGAATCAATGAGTATTGTAAGAGGGAGCTTCTTGAAGTAAACCTTGACCCACATGGTTTGTGGGGTGGTGACTCCTGGTCAAGCATGGAGAGAGATCTCTAGGTGGTCTTCTTAAGAAGTAGGGTCAATAGGTGGCTACTAAGTTTCAACGTGATCATCTACTATATCTTGAGCATCTTCATAAACTTCAGTTGTAGGTAGAGAATCCACATCCAAGAGATAAAGCTTTTGTTCAACACATCTATGTCCCCAAGTGAATTTCTCGTCATAATTATAACAAATCCTTTTTTCCCTATGTGCCCGCATCTCTGCTTCAGTCAGATGCTTAATAGGAGTTGTTCTAGGAGCTGGCATGATTGGAGGTCTTTGGGAAACCATGTTTCTGAATGGAACAAAATTGGATTTGGAGCACTGTTGAGCTGTGATCTTGTCCTCTGATAGCTTAGCCAACCCTAGGGCCTCCATCATTGTGTTGGTAAGGAACATTTTAACCTCAAATCAGATTGCATCCTTCAGACCACTGACAAAACAACTCTTGAAGAAATCATTAGATAATCCCTCTATGTGATTGGCCAGTTTCTCAAATTTTGTCTGATATCCTCTCACAGTGCCAATTTGGCAAAGTTTAGTGAGTGCTCATGTGAAGTCATCAAAAGCACTAGGGCCAAATCGTTGTAAAATGAGTTTGGAAAAATCTATCCATTTTGGCTCTTCATGAGCCTTGATGTACCAACAGAACCATTGAAGGGCGTCATGTTCCAAATGAAAGGATGCAAGTGCGACTTTGTTGACTTCAAAAGTATTATGAAGACAGAATATTGTTCTGCCTGATATATCTATGCAGTCAGATCATCACAATTGAAGTGAGGAAAATCAAGTTTTAGCCCATAAAAATTGCTGGAACAAGAGAACCAAGTGTCTACAGAAGACTCTAGATGCCATCTATTGTTCATGGATGAATGCTGAAGATTGAGGCAGAGAAGTTTTTCATCTAGATCTTGGAGTTTGGTCTTGAGGGCTGCAAGTTCATCCTCCATGTTTTTTGCACCTATGCGGGTGACAACCATAACTAGGAGATTTTTTTTTTGGGAATGGGTAGAAAAACAAAAACAAAAACCTTTTTAGTAAAGGAAAATTTGGATTTGGGAAAAACTTTGATGGGTAATTGGGGTTTGACTAGGTTTTGGACACTTTCTAAGGGACAGGGAAGTAGAAAATAGGGATTTCAGAAGCGGGCTGAAAGAATGGGAAAATTTGTCCAAGAGGGACAAAGGAGAAGAAATAGGAAATGAACTCTACGGCAAAATTTGAAGGTGATTGGGTGAGAATCGAAGAAGTTATGGAAAACCCTAAAATAGACAAATGTGGGATTTTTGGCTTTGATAAGTGGAATTTAGGATAGGGTTCTCAAGGAAGGAAATATGTAAAATGGAATTTCAGGGGTTCTAGTGATTTTTTAGAGGAAATAGAGCTAAAGCAAGGAAGATATGGAAAAAAAATAGCTCTAGACAGATTCAATCTACAAGTTGGTGACTGTCAATAGATATGGGCCCTAGGTATGTTCAACTTCCTAAAGGTTTAAGGGATTCACTCAACTACCAATGTTGTGTAATGGATTATGTATTGGGGTAGTACCCCTCACTCCTTGGCTCAAGTAAAACTGATAACTGCTTTCCCACAAATGACAACTCTTGGTTTGTCATGGATGGGAACTAGTCAATTAGGTAGGGGCCGTTTCCCTATTCGCTAGCAAGTCCTCTCAATGGGCCAGCTACTTCAAGGTTCCTATGGTACTCCTTACAATGAGTTTTAGGGCTATGCCCAAGCACTTCCCACAGTTAAGCGGATAGGGATTATTCCCCTATCTGAACTTGCAATTGAAATGAACAATATAGACACAAAAAAGAAAGAACTACTACAATAATCATAGTACTTGGAGGCCACTATGGAAAAAAAAATTGTCATAAATTCCACCCAACGAGCCCAAGAAAGCACTCAGATACCAGATGAGAGGAACCTCCTATAACAATATAATGAAAAATGCATGAAATAATAGAAATAATAGAACATAGAAGGAATTTATTGATTGTAGGCTACTTCAAGGGGGCAACCTCCTTTGAGAAAGCTCAATACAATAAATTTGTGGATTCCTTCATTGGTCTCAACATGTACTTATATACTAAGTCTAATCTAAACAACTATTACTCCCCATGCATGTGGGATAATACAATATACTCACGGGACAACTTACAAAGAATATGCATTCAACAACAATATACTAACAAAGTAAAGAGAAGGGTTAAACATGGGTTCCTAACACTTCCCCATCCATTGCATCAGGTCCAGTTCACTCCTCATGGAAAACCTGTTCATATTTCCTAGTTTTCTCTATTTGATTCCCTACTCTCTAAGTAGCATCCAGTTTATCTTGAAGAACTTTGAATTCATTTAAGATAGAGATGATATACTTAGCATTGAGGGTGCTAGTAATCATCAATCTTATTTTCCACATTTGTAGCATACTACTTGCTTCCTCATATTTTCTCTGCATTTCTAACACATCTTTTGTGAATCTCATCAATTAGGCAGCCATACTATTTAACTTTTCCATAGCGTTACCAATTGCATCCTCTTAAAAATTCAAATCATCAACTAATAGGCCCTTGAAAGTTTGTTTGATGATAGAAAAATCTAATAGATTGGACTCGGTCTCATCATAAATATCTACTCCCAAAGAAACACATGCACTCTTGGGGTCAAGCAAGTAAGACCTATTATTCTTAGCAAGGTTTTTCAAGTCATTCAGACATTGTTTCACCATACTCAATTTCCATTCTACTGCATTGAACCATTTGACTAAGTCATTCTCCTTAGGTTTATCTATAACCTACTCCACAATCAAGACACTAGAATCAATCTTGACCATAGTCATTAGCCCATTTCTAGCCACATTCAACATAGCTTCCTCTTTCTCAAACACCTTTAGATCATTCAAAATTTTAGTTTGCTTACGGGATATCTTGGTATACAAAAGAATAGTGTCATGATTAAATAAAGTCCATTTACAGTTAGTTTTTCTACCCATTCCTCGACGGCTTAGTTTGATGATCATTAGCCAAAACACTATGATTGAATGTATGATCCTAAAGAGCTTGATTTTTTAAAGGCACATGCATAGGTTGAACACCATCAATGGGAGAATTTACATAGCCTTTATTATTCATGCATGTAGGTGTACTAGGGATTGTGAAATATTTTCTTGAGATAACACTTGAATACTCCATGCATAGCGAGGATCTTGGCGAACATTTAAATATAAAGAAATTGAGATTGAATTTGGTCACAATGCATGTTGAGCAAGAGTTGAATTTTGTATAGGCAGTTGATTGTAAGAACTTGGAAATGGTAATGGTTCTAAAACATAGCCTTGTAGTCGTAACTACCTCTCGATTGTGATAGCCTTGGTGTATGCCTCATATAGGGTAGTGATTGTGGGGGTTTGATTCCTTATGAACATAGATGTAAGTGGGTTCAATGCACTCAAATATATTTGCATAGAAACACTTATGTTGGCTTATATGGATCTACCAAAAAGTTATGCAATCTATGGACTTGTGTATTAAAAATGCGTATTCACTCCATAAGCTCTCTGCAAAAAGATATAAACCGATGATACGAGACTATGGGGTCACTGGGACATCTAAAATGATTTATGAATGCATTTTCCAAATCAACCCATGAGGTTATTGACCTAACACGTAAGGTGAGATACCATTTATATGTAGATTCATCCAAGGTATAAGGGAACATGCAACAAGCTACATCTTTGTGGAAAATTTGGGCTCAAAAAAGTACATCCTTATATGCAAAAAATATGTTCCTTAGCTATACAAATTCCATTCCATTAAATTTTGGGAAGAACCTATAAGGATTTTTAGTAAATGATGACCAAGATTGGGTTTTTTTTTGCACATATGTTACCTAAAGGTGTGATGTGGTTGTCATTGATGTCAATACTTAGTTTGATTTGTCACTGATGTGGTTGTAATACTCTTGTAAACACTTAGTTTGGGTTGTCTGATATGTTATTGATATTGGATGTGATGTGGTTGCTAAAGTTCATAGTTGGATGTCATACCTTGATTAATGTAGTATCAAGTATGATGATATATTAAGATGGTAAATAGAAGTATCAAGATGACACATTAAGATGGGAATCAGAAGCATCAAAAAGATATATTAAGATGGGAATTAGAAGTATCAAGATGAAACATTAAGATGGGAATTAGAAGCATCAAGAAGATATATTAAGATGAGAACTAGAAGCACTAAGATGTATGTTTCTAAGGATGTATGAGATTTCACAAGGTCTTGGTCTCTGGAAGTTGATAAAGATTTCTGTTGTAGGAAGGTACCTAGGAGATTGCTTGGGAAAATGCTCCGCATTCCTCCAGATTTGTAGATGTGGTCATGCAATATAGAAGCTAAGTCCAGTATGATGTGAAGGTGTTATATCCAAGAGATAAAGTCTGTATATCTTCAGCAATGAAAGTTATGAGTGACAGACTTCTAGTCTATGCTCTAGTAGAGTAAAATAGTGATGAAGACTTGTTGGAATGCTCTGCATTCCTTCAGATGTGAAGATTTGTCAATGTAATTTTTTGAACATGTTTAGGGAGGTTCAATGCATACTTTTGTAAAGTATCAAGTAATTTGGTGATTCACCAGCAATGTTTAATCTTCTATATGTATCACCAAGTTGAAATAACTGATGTACTACAAGCTTCATGTGTTCTTGTTTAAGGGTGACCTATTTCAAATGAGCGTGATCTACAAATGTTATTCTTTGAAGGATGATGTTGTGAAGAATGTTTAAGACTGGGTTAAGCATGTGTTGGGGTCTGCAAGGCATATTTCTTTAGCTAGAGTAGCATGTAGTTTATGTTGAGGCTTGTCCTCTACATGTTTCATGATGTGTGATCTTTGGCTAACTTGTAATGTAATCAATGTAATATCATGTAAATATTTTGAACCTAGTTGATCTACTTGTGCAGTATGATTGCGAAAATGAGAATATGAGTGAGCAAAGAGTAAAATATGAACATGTTATTCATTATGATGTGCGACTAAAGAATAAAGAGTAGAATCAATAAGGGTTGTTGTGATTCATCTTGAAGACATGTTTGTGACAAGAGAGTAGTGAAGAGTGTGCCTAATTGATCCAATCATCAAAAAAGTAGACTTGCAACCATCAAAGGCATGATCTTTAATGTCAATTTTTAGGAAGTCGAAGGACTATCATACTGTAATCTTCTTGAGTTCATTCTTAGTTCCGAAAGTAGTTTCTTCCTTGGGTTGTAGTCCTCAAACAAAGTCTCCAGGGAGTAGTATCTTCCTTAGGAGTGACCCTAAAACAAAGTCAATAGGGAGTAGTAGCTTCCTTGGGTTGTAGCTCTAAAAAAAGTTAAATTTTTATAGTAGTGAGCTTCATATATTGTGAGTTAATCCTCACCATAGTTTTTCCCCCATTTGGGGTTTTCCACATATATCTGGTGTTATGTGTTTATGTGCTTTGTGTTCATCTTTCATGTTTATGTCAATGTTGTAATATTTAAGCTTTAATTTGCTCCAGAGAATTTGAAGTTTGATTGGATATTGATTCACCCCCCTCTCAATATCTTGGTGTGTTCAACAATTGGTATCAGAGCCAAGTTTCTTAGAAGAAGCTTAACCGCTTGAGAAATGTCTAGTATGGATCATAATGGATCTCTCAAGATACCTATGTATGATGGAACAAATTATCCTTTTGGAAGCTAAGGATGGAAAACTATCTATCTTCTCTAGGGTATGGCATTTGGCAATCAGTCAAGAAGGGTTAAATTTCTCTTGCTAGTGATCCTATAGATGAAATTAGGTTGTATGTGAATAATGCCAAGGTAAAGAGTGCTATCATGACTATGATAGCTGATTTAAAACTTGTGAAGATAATGGGTTGCAAATCTACTAAGGATGTCTGGGTATAACTTGAAAGAAGTTATGAAGGAGATAGGAAGGTGAAGAAATCCAAGATGCAAATCTTCAAGAGAAAATTTGAGACCCTAAGGATGTCAGAAGAAGAATACATTTCTAGTTACATGCTCCAAGTGGATGAAATAGTTAATGGCATAAGTGGTCTTTGTGGAGAAGTGATAGAAGATGAGATTGTGAAGAAGGTTATGAGATCTCTTCCTAAATCCTACTATCATAAGGTGTCCTTGTTGGTATGTGGTGACTGATCATGCAAGTACTGTACAAAAAATTTTCCCTCTTTTTTACATGATCGGAGTCAATTGTTAATTTTTGTTAATTGACAAAAGAAAAATGACATTGCAAAACCCTAATTCTAGAAGATTCTGAAAAGCTTGTTATAAGCGGCTGGGATGTATGGTACAACAATGTATTCATGAGATTGTAATATGTTTTGTACTGGATAATAAAATCATTGGACGGCTAAGTTTTTATGGATGTAGCCCATATTGGGTGAACCATGTTAAATTTTTGTGTTGATATCATTTTTGTGTTATTCCTCATTATTATATTTAGGTTATTTAATTTGCATATAATTGTTAGTATTTATTGCTTTGATCTGCCCTAACCCTAACAATTGGTATCAGAGCAGGTTGTGTTTGATTATCGTCTGCAGGAAGGTCTCATGATTGAGTGGGAGTCTCATGGTTAAGTGGGAGCAATGGCAGACGAGGGTAAATTAAAGGTAGATAAATTCAATGGGTAGAACTATCAATTATGGAAGATGTAGATGCAGGATTATCTCTATCAGAAGGATTTATGGAGGCCACTGGAAGGAGTAGCCAAGAAACCAACAGTAATGACTAATGAGGATTGGGAACCATTCATTTGTGATTTGCACCATCTGTGGCATTCAATATAATAGAAGCGAAGACAACAAGTTAACTGATGAAAGCTTTGGTCAAATTGTATGAAAAACCCTCAACCTCTAATAAGGTATTTCTCATGAAGCGTTTGTTTAATCTGAAAATGATTGAAGGTGGATCTATGTCAGATCATTTAAATGAGTTTAATATGATTACTAGTCAGTTAACTTTTGTAAAAGTGAAATTTGATGAAGAGGTAAGGGCTCTCTTGGTTTTATGTTCTTTGCCAGAAAGATGGAATAGCTTGGTAATGGTTGTAAGTAACTCTGTCTCTAGTTCAAATACTTTGAAATTTGATGATATTGTTGGTGTCATCCTTAGTGAGGAAATGCCACAGAAAAGCATAGGTGAGACTTCAACATCTGGTAATTCTTTGATTGTAGAGAATAGGGGAAGAATAAAGGAAAGAGGAAAAATCCCTACAAATCGTCAGAAGTCACAAGGAAAGACAAGGAAAGGCATATCTAAATCTAGAGGAAGAATGGATTGCTAGCATTGTGGCAAGCCATGACACTTGAATAAGGATTGCTGGCCTCGAAAGGGAAAACAAGGAGACAGACTACATGATGATAATAAGGAAGCTAATGTTGTAAGTAATAAATTATAGGATGCTTTAATTATGTGTTTAGATAATGCTAATGATTCCTAGGTAATACATTCAGGGGCTTCATTTCATGCCACACCCCATAGGAAATATTTTGTAGATTATGTTCAAGGTGATTTTGGACATGTATATCTGGGTGATGATGAACCATGTTAGATTGTGGGAAAAGGAAAAATAAAAATCAAGTTACAGAATGGAAATGAATGGTTACTACAAGAGGTAAGACATGTTCCAAATTTGAGAAGGAATTTAATCTCTGCAGGACAATTGGGTAGTGAATGCTGTATAGTTACATTTTTAGACAAAATCTGGAAGGTCGCTAAAGGTCCATTAGTAGTAGCTAAAGGTGAAAAGGTAGGCACATTGTATTTGTGTACTAGTAATACTTATTCTACCTTAGCTGCTACAGAAACAATTGCTACTAATACAATTATAACACTTGCTATAGGGATAGAAATAGAATTGTGGCACCATAGACTTGGGAACATGAGTGAGAAAGGGACGAAGATTTTTTACTCCAGAAAGTTGCTACCAGGTCTAAAGAAGATTGACTTGGAGTTCTGCAGAAATTGTGTTTATGGAAAACAAAAAAGAGTTTAATTTCTCAAAGTTGGGAAAAAGAAGAAGAGTGAGAAATTAGAGCTTGTGCTTTCAAATGTATGGGACTAGCTCAGGTATCTTCTCTTGGAGACTCTTTCTATTATGTTACTTTTATTGATGATGCAACTAGGAAAACATGGGTGTATTTCCTAAAACAAAAATTAGAAGTATTTGAAACTTTTAAAAAGTGGGAGGCTTTGGTTAAGAATGAGATAGGAAAAAAGTTGAAGTGTCTCATATCTGATAATGGAGGCAAGTATTGCAGCAGAGAATTTGAGAATTACTGTATATATAATGGAATGTACTGGCAGAAAATAGTTCTTGGAACCCCACAAGAAAATGGTGTGTCTAAGAGGATGACTAAGACCATTATGGAGTGTGCAAGGATCATGAGATTGCATGTTGGACTACTCTTACACTTTTGGGCAGATGATGTACATACTATTGTTTATTTAATAAATAGGGGACCTTCAAATCCTTTGGATGGTGGCATTCCAAAGGAGGCATGGATGGGCAAAAAGGTAAACTATTCATTTCTGAAAACCTTTGGTTGTGAAGCTTTTGTCCATGTTGATATTGAAAATAGAACCAAGCTTGAGGGTAAGTCTAAAAAATGTACCTTCATTGGATATGGAGTAGATGGGTTTGGTTATCAGTTATGGGATTATGAAAATCATAAAATCATTAGGAGCAGAGATGTTATATTCAATGATAAGGTCATGTATAAGGATCAACTTCCGGTAAAGTAGCATGAACAGGCCAAAAAGGAATATGTGGTGCTGGATGAGATTCTAGAAAATAAAATGCCAGTGGTACCTGATGCTCAACAACAACAAGTTATCCCACAAACTCTTGCAAGTGTTAGATGTTCTCTAAGGATAAGTAGACCTCCTGAAAGATTTTCTCCATCATTATATTCTATATTATTAACTGATTCTGGTGAACCTAAAGGTTATGAAGAAGCAATGCAGGTACATACCAAAAAGTAGTGGGAGCTAGGCATGAAAGATGAAATGGATTCCTTGCTGCAAAATCAGATTTGGGACTTAGTTCAATTACCTGCAAGTAAAAGAGCATTGCCAAATAAATGGGTTTATAGGTTGAAGGAAGAAGATGGAGACAAGAAAAGATATAAGGCCAGACTTGTGGTAAAGGGTTTTGCATAGAAAAAAGGTATAGATTTTGATTAAATATTTTCTCCAGTTGTAAAGATGACTTCTATTAGAACAATTGTAAGTCTTGTGGCTGCTGAAGACTTTCATCTTGAACAACTAGATGTGAAAATAACTTTTCTGCATGGGGATCTGGAAGAGGAAATATACATGCAACAACCATAGGGATATGAGGTCAAGGGTAAGGAGGATTTCGTATACAAGTTAAAGAAGAGTTTGTATGGCCTAAAGCAAGCACCTCGGCAATGGTATTTGAAATTTGATAGTTTTATGGTAGAACAAGGTTACAAAAAATGTCATTCTGATTATTGTGTTTATTTCAAGAAATTGGGTAATGGCAGCTATATTATCCTATTGCTTTATGTTGATGACATGCTTGTTACTAGGTCTAACATGCATCATATTAATGAACTTAAGTAGAAATTAGCAAATTCATTTTCTATGAAGGATTTGGGTGCAACAAAACAAATCCTTGGTATGAGGATCACACGGGATAGGACAAACAAAAAATTATTTCTGCCCCAAAATGACTATGTAGAGAAGGTGTTGAAAAGGTTTAACATGTAGAATGCAAAAGCAGTTAGTACACCTTTTCCTAGTCATTTTAAGTTGACTAAGGAGATGTGTCCAAAGACACAAGAGGAAGACAAAATGTCTAAGATACCATATGCATCAACAATTGGCAGCTTGATGTATGCAATGGTATGCACAAGGCTAGACATTACACATGTAGTGGGAGTTGTGAGAAAGTATATGAGCAATCCAGGAATGGAATATTGGAATGTTGTAAAATGGGTTCTCTAATATTTGAGAGGTACTACTTCAAAGAAACTATGTTTTGGAGGAACAAATTCTGCTGTAAAAGGATATGTTGACTCTGATCTGGCTCGTGATATTGATAGTAGGAGGAGTACTACAGGGTATGTTTTTACTGTAGGAGGTACTACAATTATTTGGATTTCAAGGCTGCAAAAGGTTGTTGCACTTTCAACCACTGAAGCTGAGTATGTTGCTACTACATAAGCTAGGAAGGAGATGATTTGGTTACAACGTTTTCTAGAGGAATTGGGGAAACAACAAGAAGATAGCCCTTTGTACACTGATAGCCAGAGTGCCATTCATCTTGCTAAGAACTCAGCTCTACATTCAAAAACTAAGCATATACAACTCAGATACCACTTCATCCAATCAGTTTTGGAGGATGGGCAGTTGAAGCTAGAGAAAATTCACACAAGTGAAAATCTTGTAGATATGTTCACAAAGGCAGTTACATGGGAGAAACTGATTTCCTCATCAGTTTCTATTGGCATTCATGACTGATAATGGTGTACTTAGGAAACCAACCAGGCCTGTAATCCAGTGGGAATTGCAAGCGCAGCAGTGTCATCTAGGATTAGTCTCCAAGTGGGAGATTGTTTCATGTGGAGCCTGATTAGTATCCAAGTGGGAGATTGTTGGTATGTGGTGACTGATCATGCAAGTACTTTTAATTTTTATTAACCAAAAAAATAAAAATGACATTGCAAAACCCTAATTCTACAAGCTTCCAAAAAGTTTGTTATAAGTAGCTGGGATGTATGGTACAACGATGTATTTGTGAGATTGTAATATGTTTTGTACTAGATAATAAAATCATTGGATGGCTAAGTTTCTGTGGATGTAGCCCATATTGGGTGAACCACGTTAAATTTTTGTGTTGATCTCTTTTTGTGTTATTCCTCATTGTTATATTTGGGTTATTTAATCTGCATATAATTGTTAGTGTTTATTGCTTTGATCTGCCCTAACCCTAATAGTCTTCTATTGAGGAAACTTGGGATTTGGATAAATATATAATAGATCAATTGTTTGGCTCTCTCACAGCCTTTGAAATGAGAGAATTTGACAAAGGTTCTCCAAAGAAGAAAATAAAATTCAAAGCAACTGAGAAGATAGAAGATGAAGCAGTTGATCAAGATGATGACCTTGATGGGGTAGAAGCAAAATTTTTAAGAACATTGAAGAAAGGCACATACAAACACAAAGGTAAGTTACATTTCAAATATTTCAATTGTGGAAATATTGGTCATTTTGCTTCTACATGTCCATTTAAAGAATAAAAAGGTAATAGCAAAAGAGAGAAGTCCAAAAGAAGTTTGTATTCCATGGAAAATAGTTGTTCCTCAGAGATGAGGATCATGTTGATTTAGTAGAAGATGAGGATCATGATGATTCAAATGATGAAACACTTTTCATGGCCTTGAATGTTAGTGACAAAAAGGATGATTTTGGAAAATGTGAAAAGTTTGATACTTTGCAAGATGACCAAAAAAATGATAAATCAATGGTTGTGTAGACTGCCTGTCATGTAAAAGAAGAAGCCAAAGCTTGGGTAATTGACAGTGGTTGCTCTAATCATATGACTAGTGACAAGGAGAAGTTTATCAACCCTAAAAAGTGGAATGGTGGAGTTGGTAAGTTTGGTGGTGATGATTTAGCACAAATCTATGGAAAGGGTACTATAACTTTTGATGGGAAGAACAAGATTGAGGATGTACTTATGTCAAAGGGCTAAAGCATAATAGTATCAGTGTTAGTCAGATGTCCTGGAAATAACACAATCTACCCTTTCATGCCAAAGGTTGTGAAATTAGGAAGGCAGGGTTCAGAAAACTAATTATAGAAGGTATCAAGTCATATGGAGATATCTATCATTTGAAGAAGGTAAATGGAAGAACATGCTTATTTGCTCTATCCAGTGAGTGTTGGTTGTGGCACAAGTGAATGGGACACATTAGTTTTGATAATATAGTAAAGATCAGCTCTATTCATGTAGTGAGAGATATGCCTAAGATAACCAAGCCTACAAAGACATTATGCAAGGAATGTCAAATGGGAAAGCAGACAAAGAAAAATTTCAAGAGCAAGGAGTAATCTTCTTCAATGCCATTAGAGCTTATTCACAATGACCTATGTGGCCCTACAAGAATAAAAAGTCAATGGGGTGAATGGTATTTCATGTTACCTATTGATGATTAATCTAGATTGACTTGGTTACTTTCTTAAGAGAAAAGTCAGATGTCTTTGATAAGTTTAGTGTTTTCAAAGAAATGGATGAGAATGAAATAGATGTTAAGATCAAATGTTTAAGGTCTGATAGAGGAGATGAGTTTACTTCAAATGAATTTGAAACATTTTTTGAAGATCATTGTATTAGGAGACATCTGTTAGCTCCTAGGACCCCTCAATAAAATGGGGTAGTGGAAAGGAAGAATAGGTCTGTGTAAGAGATCCCTAGGGCAATGTTGAAAGATACAGATTTTCCTGACATGTACTAGAAGGAAGTAGTTCACACTATTGTCTATCTGATTAATAGAGTACAACTAAGGGTAAATAGCACTAAGACCTCTTATGAGCTATGGTATGGAAGACCTCCCATTATCAAATATTTCAAGATCTTTGGTAGCAAATGCTATATTAGAAGAGATGAAGAAGACCTAAGAAAGTTTGATTCAAGAAGTGATGAAGGGATCTTTCTTGGTTACTCAACTATAAGTAAGGCTTATAAATGCTACAACAAGAGATTGTGAAATATTATTGAAAGAACAAATGTCAAGGTAGATGAACACTTGTATCAAATATCACAAGAACCAGAGGACTACAAATCTAATATATTTCCATGCATTGAAGAAGAGGAAGAAGAGAAGGAGGAGAAGGAACAAGAACCAAATTAAATCCCTAAGACTCCAACAAATTGTGTTCAGAGGAACCATTCAATAGATCAGATAATTGGAGATAAGAATGAAGGTATGCAAAACAAGAGAAGGTTTACATAGGCAAGTGAGCAAAGGAATTTGTGTTTATTATCAAAGGTAAAGCCCAAAAACCTTGTTGATGCTAGCAAAGATGATGAATGGATGAAGGCAATTGAAGAAGAATCGAATCAAATATAGAAGAATCATACATGAGAATTGGTTCCCAGACTAGAAAATAAGAATGCTATAGGAACAAAGTAGGTGTTCCAGAACAAGCTGAATGAAGATGGTAAAGAGAAACAAAGAAAGGTTGGTGTGTAAAGGTTATTCACATGTTGAAGGCATTGATTGTGAGGAGACTTATGCTCCAATAGCTAGGATGGAGGCAATCAGAATGTTTTTGGCTCTTCCTTTTACAAGATATTCAAAGTTTATTAGATGGATATCAAATCAACATTTTTGAATGGAGATCTAGAGGAAGAGGTCTACATTGAGTAATCTGATGGGTTTCAGTTGTCAGAAGATCTCGACATGGTGTGCAGACTCAAAAAGGCTTTATATGGTCTCAAGTAAGCACATTTAAATCTTGGTATATTAGATTGGATAAGTACTTACTTCAACAAGGATTCAAGAAAGGTACCACAGATAATAATCTTTACATTAAGGAAATGGAAGACATGATTTTGATAGTTGTAGTATATGTTGATGATACCATCTTTGGTGGAGATGATGGTATGTGTAAGTGGTTTGTAGAAGAGATGTAAAAAGAATTTGAGATGTCTATGATTGGTGAGATGTCTTTCTTCCTTAGGCTTCAAATTGCTCAGCTATATGATGATATCTTTATTTTCTTAGGCTAAGTATGTTAAAGAGATGTTGAAGAAGTCTGGTATGGAGGATTCCAAAAAAGTAAGTACTCCTATGGTTATTGGTTTTCACTTGAGAAAAAATGATGAGTCTCTGGAGGTTGACCAGACTCTTTATAGATCTATGATTGGAGGATTGTTGTACTTCACTACTTCTAGACTTGATATTATGCATGCAATATGTGTATTTTCTAGATATCAATCTAATCATAACAAAAAACATGTGAAGGAAGTGAAAAGAATATCCAGATAGTTGAAGGGAACTCTAGATTATGGCTTATGGTATCCTAGAGGCAGTGAGATTGATCTGAGTGCTTACATTGATGTTGATTGAGCTGATTGTGTTGATGATAGAAGAAGTAAAAGTGGTGGTGCTTTATTTTTAGAAAACAAATTGGTCTCTTGATAGAGTAAGAAGCATGACTTAGTGTCCTTATCCACAACAAAAGCTAGGTATATTTCTACAACATCTTTCTTCACCCAAGTGCTTTGGATGAAGTAGACTTTGAAGGATATTAAGGTGATGTATGATGAGACTATCCCTATTTTGTTTTCAATAATACTAGTGATATCAATATTTATAAGAATCCATTCATGCATTCCAGAACTAAGCATATGTCAATCAAGTATCACTTTTTGAGAGAGAAGGTTGTAGATAAAGACGTGAAATTAGAATATGTTGCAATAAAGGATCGTGTTGCAGATATTCTTACAAAGGCTCTTGCAAAGGATACTTTTGAGTATCTCTAGCAGAAGTTAGGGGTAATTTCCCTTCTTTCTTCTAACTAGATGCATGGTTGGTGCATCTATCCAGGGGGTGTAATTCCTGCTATATATTTTTCCTAGACTAATGGCGGCTATCTCTCAGGGCAAGCAAGTAGTGGTTGTTGTTGATAGGGAAAGTTGAAAAAAACAAATGTTACCCTTTTTTCTTGATATCAAAGGGGGGGGGGGGAATGAGCATATCTGTGTTGCCATCAATGCCAAAGGGGGAAATTGTTGCACATATCTTACCTAAGGGCGTGATGTGGTTGTCATTGATGTCAACACTCAGTTTGAGTTTTCACTGATGTTGTAATACTCTTGTCAACACTCAGTTTGAGTTTTCACTGATGTTGTAATACTCTTGTCAACACTCAGTTTGGCCTGTCTGATATGTTGTTGATGTTGAATGTGATGTGGTTGCTGAAATAGTTCATGGTTGGATGTCATGCCTTGGTTAATGTAGTATTGACTATGATGATATATTAAGATGGGAATTAGAAGTATCGAGATGACACATTAAGATGGGAATTAGAAGCATCAAAAAGATATATTCAAATGGGAATTAGAAGTATCAAGATGACACATTAAGATGGTAATTAAAAGCACCAAGAAGATATATTAAGATGGGAACTAGAATCACTAAGATGTATGTTTCTAAGGATGTATGAGCTATCACAAGAAGGTCTTGGTCTCTGAAAGTTGATGAACATTTCTACTACATGAAGTTGCCTAGGAAACTGCTTGGGAAAATACTCCACATTCCTCCGCATTTGTAGGTATGGTCATGCAGTTTAGAAGCTAACTTCAGTGTGATGTGAAGGTGTTATATCTAAGAGATAAAGTCTATGTATCTTCAGTAATGAAAGTTATGAGTGACAGAGCTCCAGTCTATGCTCTAGTAGAGTAAAATGGTGATGAAGACTTGTTGGAATGCTTTACATTCCTTAGGATGTGAATATTTATCAATGCAGTTTTGTGAACATGTTCAGAGAAGTTCAATGCATACTTCTATGAAGTATCAAGTGACTTGGTGATCTGTAAGCAATGTTTAATCTTCTACATGTACTGCCAAGTTGAAATGACTGATGTGCTACAAGATTCATGTGTTCTTGATTAAGGGTGAGCTATTTCAAATGAGCATGATGTGTAGTTGTTGTTCTTTGAAGGATAATGCCGTGAAGAATGTTTAAGGCGAGGTTAAGCATGCGTTTGGGTCTGCAAGGCATGTGTCTTCTCCTGGAGTAGCATGTAGTTCATGTCAAGGCTTGTCCTCTACATGTTTCATGATGTGTGATCTTTACCGACTTGTAATGTAATGAATGCGATATCATGTATGTATTGTGAACCTAGTTGATCTAGGTGAAGTAAGATTGTGAAAATGATAATTTAAGTCAGTAAAGAGTAGAATATGAACATGTTATGCATTATGATGTGCGAATGAAGAAGAAAGAACATAAAAAATAAAGGTTGTCCTGATTTATCATGAAGATATGCTTGTGACATGAGGGAAGTGAAGAGTGTGCCTAATTGATCCAATCGTTAGAAGAATAAGAATTATAATAATTAAAGGTGTGAGCTTCAATGTCATTTTTTAGGTAGTAGAAGGATTGTCATATTGTAATCTTCTTGAGTTCATTCTCAGTTCAGGGAGTAGTTTGTTCCTTGAGTTGTATCCCTAAAATAAAGTCTTCAGGGAGTAGTATCTTCCTTGGGAGTAACCCTAAAACAATGTCAGCAGGGAGTAGTAGCTTCATTGGGTTGTAGCCCTAAAGAAAAGTTGTAATTTGTATAATAGTGAGCTTTATATATTGTGAGTTAATCCTCACTATGGTTTTTCCTCCTTTTGGGGTTTTCCACATATATCTAGTGTTATATTTTGATGTGCATTGTGTTCCTTTCATGTTTATGCTAATGTTGTAATGTTTATGCTTTAATCTTCTATGGAGAATTTGAAGTTTGATTAGATATTGATTCACCCCCTCTCTTAGTATCTTGGTGTGTTCAACATGTTTAGAGGATTGTTCTACCTTAACCATAGTGGTGGATTTGCAACAATAGGTAATGATTATGGTTAAATGAATTCACTAATGTGTAAGCTATGGCATTTAACAATAGGCTTTAATGATTGAAAGCCTAGGTAGACTTTCTAGCAAACTCAACCTAGTGTCCAGGTATGTTGAGAATTCTAGTTTCGGCCCTCCTTCTAGCGCCAGTTAATGTTGACCCACAAAACTACATGGATTCAAAACCTCAGGAGTTGAAATCCAACTCCTCTCTTGCAAGGCGATTAGATAATCTCCCTGTGAGGCCATTCTTTTTACATTGTTTTGGTTATCATGACTTAGACTATTTGAGTATGAAGATGGACTATATACTAGGTTTGGTTTGGATAACTATGGACATTTATGTTATTTTTTTAGACATTATGTTTGATGAGCCTTTGGACATGATTATACTTTATGATTAATATGGTTGGACTATATTTTGATTAAGTTAATCAAATGAATTTTCAGACTTATTTTATGTTAGAAAGAAAGAGATTTGGAAGTAGTGAATATTTTTATGCTAGTGAATTAAATAAATTATTTTAAATTGTAATCATGTGATTTTGATAAAAGTTGATTATTTAAATGATTTTGTTATACATTATGTTGCTTCAGCTATTATTATCATGATAAACTGATATTTGAACTTGAGTGTACAGGTGGGTGGTCAAGATCCCTTAAGTGGAATTTGGAGACTCCATACACCCTAGGTCATCTAGTTAAGCCTAGCCTAACCCAAGGAAGGGGTTAAGGCTAATATGTTATTGTTTGACATTGTTTTAATTTTTGTATAGTTGTGGTAATTTTTGTTATTTTATAAATTTTCATTTATATCATTTATGAGAGTGTTAAATTAATTTAATTGTTTTATTTTATAATAGTATTTTTTTGGATAATTTTATTTTATTATTATTCAAATTTATTTAAATTAATCTTTTGGGGAAAAGTCATATTTATTTTATTTTCATTTATTTATTTGTGGGATAAGTATAAATGTATATTTTTTTTTAATTTTATATTTAATATTTTAAAATTTGGAGAAGATTTATCTCCTTGATTTATTTTTAGAAAAAAGATGAGTTTATGGGAAGAACAAAAAAAAAAGGGGGAAAGCTACTTTCCTTTCTGCTTTCTTTCTTTTTGGAAGTTTTTGGAGTTTTTATTTAGGAGGAATTTTGGAGAGGGTTTACACACCTTCATTTTTATTATTATTTTTTGTCATGTGGAGTTCATTGTTTGGAAGACCGGAGAATTGAGAGAAACAAAGAAATATTGGTGGGAATTGGAAAGAATTTTGCTTGGGATTCACGAGAGGTGATTGAGAATTTGATTCTAGTTTAATTATTTTCTTTGGGCTCTTCCTAACTTGGGGAGTAGAGCTAATTTCCTAAGAATTTTTATTTTTTTTGTATCTGGTAAAAATCTTATGGTTGTGAAAGATAATTTTTATGATTGTTGAGTCTTTGTGCATGTTATTGTATTTTGTTGGGATTGGGTTGTTTATGAGAGTGGCCCTCCATCTGGATGAGAGCCTCCCTCATGTTTGGGGCAGAGAGAGGTGTGGAGCCTCTCTTGGGGAAAGTATTTCTAGTTTATGTATTTAGACAGAGGGTATGAGGTTATCTGTGAAAAAGTATGTCGTTGTTAAATTGGAAGAATGGGTATATGATGTTGTTATTGGATGTGGGAGTATGTATTTATTTGGAGTTATGGATGTGGTGTTGTATGGGAGTTTCTATGTTTGTGGAGTAACAGAGATGGTTTTTATGATGATTATATTTTGGTTTATTTCCCAAGAGGGATGTTATCCCCTTTCTCCCCATTTTTGGATCTCAGAAAAGATCCTTGTATGTGAGTCGACCATGGGCTAATTATTGTGTTTTGAACTTTGATTGTTATGTTTTTGTAAGTTTGGTGTGTGTGTCTCCTGGTTTATGGAGTTCTCCTGCTCGAGGGTGGGATAAGCTGCGGCTATCCCTATGGTAGGGTGGAGAGCAGGACTTGGCCACCTATTTTGGCCTTTGTTTGTGTGCAGGTCAAGGAAAGGCTCTGTTTCAGGATAGTAGTGGGATTAAACCATGGAGGGATTTCAAGAAAGGAATTCTAAGTATATAAAGTTGTTTGTAAATTTTGGCAAGATTGCCTTGGTTACGTTTTCTATTGAAATCCAATTGTTTTGTAAAAGAGTTTGGGAAAACTCATCTTGTTTGGGTTGAAGAAAACCCCTCTTTGTTTAGTGTATATATTTGTGGGTTAGTTTGAAATATTTCTTGTTCAATTAAAATATGTATAAAGTGTTTTCTCTATTGATCATAGCTACATGAGAAAGGGAAAAGGAGTTTTGTTATTTTAGAATTGAAATTCCTTGTATTGTACAATCATAACTTGAATAATAATTTTACTATGGGATATAGTTTGTTTATTCCTCTTGAATCTGTAAATGAACTTGTGAAATGATGTATCTACTGCTTTAAATGCGTATCTTTTGTGTGATTATATTTATGAGATTTCATACATATATATATGCCTTCGTATTAAGTCCCTATTTCCACAACAGAGAGTAACAGTGATTGAAATTGATAGTTACGTGCCAAAAAAAATTAACCACAGTAACAAAAGTAATAGAATGTTATTTAAAATAAATAAATAAATTTAAAATTCTCTATTGATAAATTTTGAAACATTGAATTGAATATAGAATTCTATATAATTTTGTTTTCACACCCGGCTCCCCAATGGGGAGCAGCAGACCTTATGAAGCTATCGCCCCTCCCCTTTAACCACTCTTGCAAACAATTAAAAGAAAACATTAGCACAATTTCATTAACCTTAATATCATTCCCTATATTTTCCATTATCATACGCCGACACTCAGTGTAAATATAAATGCTTATTTTTCATAATCGTTGTCTTCTTTGTATTATTTAATGAATAATGTCTCTATCTTATTTTCGTTGTATGTCATTTGCTGCTTTAAACAATATCTCGATAACTTCATAGTTGTTCTTTTGTTATCCTTCTATATATATAAATAATTTAACTATGTTCGCTACCTTCTTCACTATTAGTTGGCCGCTGTGCCTTCTTTGCAATGCTAGTATATCCACTGTTAAATTCTTAAATATGGATAATAACTATACATATACCTTCTGCTATTTCCTTTCATTGTTCATAGTCATTTATTTAATAGATATATATTCATATGCCCTTTGTTAAACTACCCCTGTCATGTTTCTTTTTTAAATCTGCATACAAAAAAATATAGACTAAAACACAGTGAACAATTCCATATACTGGATATGAGCTTTCATTTTTGTCTATCATTCTCTGTTGATACCTATGGCTGCTATAAGAAATCTTTGTTGAATAGTTATATATATGCAAAATATATTATTTCAGATTGCTAAATCTTTTTCACTGCCAAATTCACTCTCTCAAAACTGCACATATTACACAGAAAATAAATAAATAAATAAATTCAGTTATGAGAAGAAGGAAATCAAGAGTTACGTTTTAATTTATTTCATAAAAGCAATTAAAGTTGTTTTTGTTCTCATATTTTATTTTATAACTATAGCTTGTTGGTTAATACGAGAGTAAATAAAGGATTTTACATAGAAAGAATACTTAAAGGGTTCGTTTTATTTTTAGCATAGGATAAAATTCAATTAGTTATACTTGGAAAAAAATAAAGGGGAAAAGAAAGCATGATAGATTATTAGTAATAAGAGAAAGAAAATAATAATAATAAAAGTTTCTTCCTTAGTTGGAAAAGTGATGCAGGTATAGAAAAAAATAAATTGCTTTATTTCTTTATTTCTTTTTAGAAAGATTTGGTAAGTTTAAATATTGTTTTATTATTTTTAAGTTTTGTAAGATGAAAAAAAAAAAAAACAAGATTTAAAAGTAGAGTAAATCAGTAATATTAAAAAGTTGGTTTTAAATTAGAAAAGAATTTTATTTTACTTATTCATAGAAAAGGAACCTTCCTATTTAATTATAGTATTAAATTAGAGAAGTTATATTCTCAATATTTTGTATTTAGAAAAAGACAATATCCTTTTAGATAGTAAAGAAATATTATTTTTTAAAAATGGTTATGTAAGTATGGAAGAATTATAATTTTAAAATTGCATTATTCTATTCATATTGTAGGAGAAAATATTTTATTGGATATATAGTATAATTAAATTTAGTTAGTTATTGGAATGCTTAAGGGTAAGGTTATTTAGTTAATTTTTTTATGTGAACTCATTATATCAAATGTAGTTTCGTTAAGTAAATTATTTAATTGTTAAAACTTCAATTATTCTAAACCCTAATCTTAATCGTTTAGGTCATTTGCAAACTAGCACCATCATGGCCAAGTTCGAATAGGAGTTTGGACATCAACTCAAAAACTCTAGGTAAACCACTTCTTAAAAAAAAAAATTGTATCTATACAATTAAACCTTTTAAAAAAAAAAAGTTCATCCTGTTTAGCCCACTTGTATGGCAACATATAGGTGGGCTACCTCAGGGCATGACATTTGGTATCAAAGCCAAGTTTCCACACTTTGGGAACTCTGGGGATTGTAACATGTGAAACTAAAATCTTTTTAACTGTTTGGATTATTAGGATGCCACCTAGACGCAGACGAACTCATTTAGGGGCTCAGTCAGAGTCACCTCATCAGGATATACCTGGGGATCAAGGCCCCCAAATTCTGCAAGTGTTATAACAACTAGTGGATGTAGTTCAGACCCGATTACCTCCACCACCACTTGAACATCCATCTCATCCTCATTCTGAGGAGCATGGTTCAGCTCGTAGAGAGTGCAGTAGGAGCCACACTGTGAATAAAGAGGAGCATCGTGAGGAAGGGATGGAGGAGTCAGGATGCCATGTTCCTCCTCATGTCAGTCAACAAGAAAACTTTGGGCCACACGGAGAATAGTTTGACACAAATAAGCAGATTAGAGAATTCCTTCACCTACAACCCCCGTGCTTTTCTGGTACTACCGATGTTCTAGAAGAAGAATCTTGGTTACTAAAACTTGAAGATTGTTTTAAACTCAAATTTTATGGCAGCAATCTCAAGGCGAGGTTGGCCATTCACCTTCTAGGAGGAGCTGCTACCACTTGGTGGTGACAAGAAGAAAGAAAGAGCGGTAACTTAGTTGACACATTGGGTTGGGAGACCTTTGTAGAAAAGTTTAGGAAAAGATATATCTCTGAACATTTTAGACAGAAAAAGATTGATGAATTTCATGACCTACAGCAGAGGGGGCTTATAGTTGCACAATATGAGAATAAATTTCTAGAGTTACTCCCTTATGTTGATTACATTCAGGATGAGAAATTAATGGTTAATAGGTTTGTCAGAGGACTGAATCATGGCATAGCAGGACCTGTACACCTAGTTAAACCTAAGACTATACAGGAAGCTGTAGAAAAGGCTCTTATTGTAGAAGAAATTCTCCCTAGGAACCAGGGAAACCGTGAGCAGTATAGAAACAATGAGCAAGACCATCTTAACAAAAACTTTTCTAGGCCACATGCACCCCAGGGAGGTGGGTATAGGAATAATCAGGGTAATCAGGGGACATAGTCTAGGTCATGGCAGCCTCAACCTCAGTGTAGAGATCAGAGGCCTCAAACTCAGAATGTGGGACCAGCCCGTACTCAGCAGAACTTCAAGGGCAGTCAAGCTAGCTCTAGTAGACCACCCTTCTAGCAGCAGTCTCAGGCTCCCAGTAGGGGTCCTTGCTACACTTGTGGTGGCATGGGTCACATTGCATGAGATTGTCCTCATAATTGCTCCTCCACAGGAGCTTAGCAGCCATCTTTTTTAGAACTGACAGTTGGGGATGTGGGTAAATCCCACAGGGTTTTTACTGCGGTTGATAACCGCCAAGCAGAGCACTAGGCTACAGTAATCAAAACCCAAGGTAAAATTGGTAACATTCTTGTTTCTATACTTTTTGATTCTGGGGCAACAGATTCTTTCATATCCCCTCCTTTAGTGAAGTGATGTGGTTTGGTGGCAACTAGGCAGCAGGATGATTGAGATGTAGAGTTGGCCACAGGAGCCAAGATGTCAGTTAGATATTGGAGCCTTCACTATGGTGGTGGACCTCCGAGTCCTTCCATTGGGATCTTATGATATTGTTCTAGGCATGGATTGGCTTAATGCACATAGTGCCAAGTTGGATTGTCTCGATAGTGAGGGAAATCTAGTTAGTATTTCAGGGGTTCAGAGGCCGGTGTCATTAAGAATTATTTCTGCAAAGCAACTTAAGCGTAGCATGCGCAAAGGTTGCCAAATGTTTGTCATATCTATTAATGACAGATTAGAGGAAAAATTAGATACCACTTTAGATGATCATCTGATCTTACGAGAGTTCACTGACGTGTTTCCCTCAGAGCATATAGGAATGCCACCTAAGCGAGAATGAGACTTTCATATAGATCTTATGCATGGGGTTCAACCTATTTCTAGGGCCCCATATCGTATGACCACACAAGAGCTTCAAGAGCTCAAGGTCCAGTTAGAAGAACTTTTGGAAAAGGGCCACATACGCCCTAGCGTATCACCTTGGGGTGCACCTGTCATCTTCGTTAAGAAGAAGGATGGGTCACTCTGCCTTTGCATTGACTACAGACAACTAAACAAGCTTACAGTTAAGAATCATTATCCTCTTCCTACGATAGACGACTTGTTCGATCAGATTCAAGGAGCCAAGGTGTTTTCCAAGATCGACCTAAAATCAGGTTACCATCAGCTAAGAATTACAAAAGCAGATATACATAAGACAACTTTCCTCACCTGTTATGGCCATTATGAATTCATTTTAGTTCCCTTTGGGCTTACCAATGCCCCAGTAGTATTTATGAGCCTCATGAATGGGGTGTTCCAAACTTTCCTTGACAAGTTCATAGTTATTTTCCTCGATGACATACTGATCTATTCACGCACAGAGGAAGAGCATGAAGAGCACTTGAGAATGGTATTGCAGTGTTTAAGGGATAATCAATTGTATGCAAACCTAGCAAAATGTGACTTCTTTCAAAAGGAGATTCAATACTTAGGTCATATCATATCAAGTGATGGTATTGCAGTGGACCTGACTAAAATCAAGGCTATTTTGGAATGGCCCACTCCAATGAATGTAACTGATGTTAGGAGTTTCATGGGGTTGGCTAGGTACTACAGGAGGTTTGTAGAGGGCTTTTCAAGAATTGCTCATCTGATTACTTCCCTTCAGAAACAGGGAAAGAAGTTTGTTTGGACAGAATAGTGTGAAAGGGCCTTTCAGTTCCTGAAAGAGAAGCTAACTAGTGCTCCCATCCTAGCCATACCAGACCCTACAGCAGATTTTGTAGTATGTACTGACGCTTCTATTGATGGTTTGGGTGATGTCCTTATGCAAGAAGGATGTGTCATAGCATATGAGTCATGCAAATTGAAAGTGCATGAGCTTAATTACCCGACTCACGATTTGGAGTTACCAGCTGTCGTTCATGCTCTGATGAGGAGGCGACATTTTCTTTTAGGCCACCGGTTTGAACTTCACTCAGATCACCGAAGCCTATAGTATATATTTACTCAGCCAAATCTTAATGCAAAGCAACGACGATGGATGGAGTTCCTCTGTGAATATGATTTTGATGTTCAATATATCAAGGGCAAGGAAAATGTTGTAGCAGATGCTTTGAGTAGAAGGGAGCACGAAGTGTCCTCTTTGATCTTGCAGACTGATTTGCGGGGATGCATCTTAGATGTTTTGCCTCAGGATTCATGGTACAATGAGGTTTTTCAGGAGTCTAGATCACATGGGTCCTTAAAGAACAAATTTGAGGGTTACTCCCTAGATTCAGATGGTTTGTTGTGACATTACGGTCATATTTATGTTCCTGCTATGGGGGATCTTAGAGCTTTGGTGTTAGCGGAGGCCCATAGAGCTCCCTATGTAGCTCACCCAGGGGTTAAGAAGATGCACGTAGACCTCCAGAAATTATACTTTTGGGCTAGGATGCGAAAAGATATAGCTGAGTTTGTAGCTAAATGCCTCGAATGTCAGTGGGTTAAGGCTGAGCACCAGCACCCAGTAGGGATGTTATATCCTCACGCAATTCTTGAGTGGAAATGGGACGTAATATCAATGGACTTCATTGTGGGTCTTCCAATGTCATCTCGCAAGCATGATGCAATTATGGTTACTGTGGACAAATTGACTAAGGTAGCACACTTCTCTCCCATGAGATCCTCTTATAATGTAGCCTCTGTAGCAAAAGTTTTCCTTGATGACATTGTTAGATTGCATGGTATTCCTCAAAAAATCATTTCTGATAGAGACCTAGTATTCACTTCATCCTTTTGGAGAGCCCTGCAGTAGGCTCTAGGTAAATAGCTCAATTTTAGCACCGCATACCATCCAGAGACTGATGGTCAGACTGAGAGAGTAAATCAGGTACTCGAGGATATGCTAAGGATGTATGTGATGGACCAGCAGTCCAAATGGGAAGATTACCTTCATTTAGTAGAATTTGCATATAATAACGGCCATCACAGCTCCTTAGGCATGGCCCCTTCCAAGGCCCTTTATGGTAGACCTTGCAAAACACCCTTGAGTTGGGACAAGATAGAAGACAAAGTGGCAATAGGTCCAGATCCAATACAAGAAATGGAAAGACAAGTAACTCAAATTCGTGAACAGTTACAGATAGCTCAAGACAGGCAGAAGCAGTTTGCGGATGCCAAGAGGATAGACAGGGCCTTTGAGGTTGGTGACAAGGTTTTTCTGAGAGTTCGGCCACACAAGAGATCGATTCTCTATGGAAAGGGTTCTAAACTTGCACCCAGATTTGTTGGACCCTTCAAGATTCTTGAGAGGATTGGCCCGATTGCCTATCGTCTAGCGTTGCCACCTAGCCTATCGCGCATACATGATGTTTTTCACGTTTCTGTTCTTAGAAAATATACGTCTGATCTTTCTCATGTTTTGGATTGGGGTGCCCTCCAGGTCATGCAGGACAGGCAAATTCTCTGGAGCCCATTCGAATATTGGATCATCAAACTTTGGTCCTCTGAGGGTGAATGCTGGACCAAGTCAAGGTCCAATGGGACCAGCTAGATGAGGTCACTGCTACTTGGGAGGAGACCGCTCAGATGAGGTCCTTGTACCCTCACCTATTTGAGGGCTTCCAGGAGGAAGCCTAATACAAGAGGGGGAGGATGTGAGGCCATTCTTTTTACATTGTTTTGGTTATCATGACTTAGACTATTTGAGTATGCTAGATGGACTATATACTGGTTTTGGTTTGGATAACTATGGACATTTATGTTATTTTATTAGACATTATGTTTGATGAGCCTTTGGACATGATTATACTTTATGATTAATATGGTTGGACAATATTTTGATTAAGTTAATCAAATGAATTTTTAGACTTATTTTATGTTAGAAAGAAAGAGATTTGGAAGTAGTGAATATTTTTATGCTAGTGAATTAAATAAATTATTTTAAATTGTAATCATGTGATTTTGATAAAAGTTGATTATTTAAATGATTTTGTTATACATTATGTTGCTTCGGCTATTATTATCATGATAAACTGATATTTGAACTTGAGTGTACAGGTGGGTGGTCAAGATCCCTGAAGTGAAATTCAGAGACTCCATACACCCTAGGTCATCCAGTTAAGCCTAGCCTAACCCAAGGAAGGGGTTAAGGCTAATATGTTATTATTTGACGTTGTTTTAATTTTTGTATAGTTGCGGTAATTTTTGTTATTTCATAAATTTTCATTTATATCATTTATGAGAGTGTTAAATTAATTTAATTGTTTTATTTTATAATTGTATTTTTTTGGATAATTTCATTTTATTATTATTCAAATTTATTTAAATTAATCTTTTGGTGAAAAGTCATAATTATTTTATTTTAATTTATTTATTTGTGGGATGAGGATAAATGTATATTTTTTTAAATTTTATATTTAATATTTTAAAATTTGGAGAAGATTTATCTCCTTGATTTATTTTTAGAAAAAGATGAGTTTATGGGAAGAACAAAAAAAAAAGGGGGAAAGTTGCTTTCCTTTCTACTTTCTTTCTTTTTGGATGTTTTTGGAGTTTTTATTTAGGAGGAATTTTGGAGAGGGTTTACACACCTTCATTTTTATTTTTATTTTTTTGTCATGTGGAGTTCATTGTCTGGAAGAGGGGAGAATTGAGAGAAACAAAGAAATATTGGTGGGAATTGGAAAGAATTTGGCTTGGGATTCACGAGAGGTGATTGAGAATTTGATTCTGGTTCAATCTTTTTCTTTGGGCTTGCCCTAACTTGGGGAGCAGAGGTAATTTCCTAAGAATTTTTTTTTTTTGTATCTAGTAAAAATCTTGTGGTTGTGAAAGATAATTTTTATGAGTGTTGAGTCTTTGTGCATGTTATTGTATTTTGTTGGGATTGGGTTGTTTATGGGAGTGGCCCTCCATCTGGATGAGAGCCTCCCTCGCATTTGGGGTAGAGAGAGGCGTGGAGCCTCTCTTGGGGAAAGTATTTCTAGCTTATGTATTTAGACAGAGGGTATGAGGTTATCTGTGAAAAAGTATGTGGTTGTTAAATTGGAAGAATGGGTATATGATGTTGTTATTGGATGTGGGAGTATGTATTTATTTGGAGTTATGGATGTGGTGTTGTATGGCAGTTTTTATGTTTGTGGAGTAACAGAGATGGTATTTATGATGATTATATTTTGGTTTATTTCTCCAAGAGGGATGTTATCCCCTTTCTCCCCCTTTTTGGATCTCAGAAAAGATGCTTGTATGTGAGTCGACCATGGGCTAATTATTGTGTTTTGAACTTTGATTGTTATGCTTTTGTAAGTTTGGTGTGTGTGTCTCTTGGTTTATGGAGTTCTCCTCCTCGGGGGTGGGAAATGCTGCGGCTATCCCTACGGTAGGGTGGAGAGTAGGACTTGGCCACCTATTTTGGCCTTTGTTTGTGTGCAGGTCAAGGAAAGGCTCTGTTTCAGGATAGTAGTGGGATTAAACCATAGAGGGATTTCAAGAAAGGAATTCTAAGTATATAAAGTTGTTTGTAAATTTTGGCAAGATTTCCTTGGTTATGTTTTCTATTGAAATCCAATTGTTTCGTAAAAGATTTTGGGAAAACTCATCTTGTTTGGGTTGAAGAAAACCCCTCTTTGTTCAGTGTATATATTTGTGGGTTAGTCTGAAATATTTATTGTTCAATTAAAATATGTATAAAGTGTTTTCTCTGTTGATCATAACTGCATGAGAAAGGGAAAAGGAGTTTTGTTATTTTAGAATTGAAATTCCTTGTATTGTACAATCATAACTTGAATAATAATTTTACTATGGGATATAGTTTGTTTATTCCTCTTGAATCTGTAAATGAACTTGTGAAATGATGTATCTGCTGCTTTAAATGCATATCTTTTGTGTGATTATATTTATGAGATTTCATACATATATATATGCCTTCATATTAAGTCCCTGTTTCCACAGCAGAGAGTAAAAGTGATTGAAATTGATAGTTACGTGCCAAAAAAAATTAACCACAGTAACAAAAGTAATAGAATGTATTTAAAACAAATAAATAAATTTAAAATTCTCTATTGATAAATTTTGAAACATTGAATTGAATATAGAATTCTATATAATTTTGTTTTCATAGCCGGCTCCCTAATTGGGAGCGGCAGACCTTATGAAGCTATTGCCATTCCCTTTAACCACTCTTGCAAACAATTAAAAGAAAACATTAGCACAATTTCATTAACCTTAATATTATTCCCTGTATTTTCCATTATCAGACACCGACACTCAGTGTATAACTTGCAATATAAATGCTTATTTTTCATAATCGCTGTCTTCTTTGTATTATTTAATGAATAATGTCCTCTGTATTATTTTCGTTGTATATCATTCGCTGCTTTAAACAATATCTCGATAACTTCGTAGTTGTTCTTTTGTTATCCTTCTATATATATAAATAATTTAAGTATGTTCGCTACCTTCTTCACTATTAGTTGGCCGTTGTGCCTTCTTTGCAATGCTAGTATATCCACTGTTAAATTCTTAAATATGGATAATAACTATACATATACCTTTTGCTATTTCCTTTCATTATTCATAGTCATTTATTTAATGGATATATATTCATATGCCCTCTGTTAAACTACCTCTATCATGTTTCTTTTTTGAATCTGCATAAAAAAAATATAAACTAAAACACAATGAACAATTCCATATACTAGATATGAGCTATCATTTTTGTCTATCATTCTCTGCTGATACCTATGGCTACTATAAGAAATCTTTGTTGGATAGTTATATATATGCAAAATATATTATTTCAAATTGCTAAATCTTTTTCACTGCCAAATTCACTCTTTCAAAACTGTACATATTACACAGAAAATAAATAAATAAATAAATTCAGTTATGAGAAGAAGGAAATCAAGAGTTATGTTTTAATTTATTTCATAAAAGCAATTAAAGTTGTTTTTGTTCTCATATTTTATTTTATAAATATAGCTTGTTGGTTAATACGAGAGTAAATAAAGGATTTTACATAGAAAGAATACTTAAAGGGTTCGTTTTATTTTTAGCATAGGATAAAATTCAATTAGTTATACTTGGAAAAAAATAAAGGGGAAAAGAAAGCATGATAGATTATTAGTAATAAGAGAAAGAAAATAATAATAATAAAAGTTTCTTTCTTAGTTGGAAAAGTGATGCAGGTATAGAAAAAAATAAATTGCTTTATTTCTTTATTTCTTTTTAGAAAGATTTGGTAAGTTTACATATTGTTTTATTGTTTTTAAGTTTTGTAAGAGGAAAAAAAAAAAAACAAGATTTAAAAGTAGAGTAAATCAGTAATATTAAAAAGTTGGTTTTAACTTAGAAAAGAATTTTAGTTTACTTATTCATAGAAAAGGAACCTTCCTATTTAATTATAGTATTTAAATTAGAGAAGTTATATTCTCAATATTTTGTATTTAGAAAAAGCCAATATCTTTTTAGATAGTAAAGAAATATTATTTTTAAAAAATGGTTATGTAAGTATGGAAGAATTCTAATTTTAAAATTGCATTAAAATATTTTATTGGATATATAGTATAATTAAATTTAGTTAGATATTGCAATGCTTAAGGGTAAGGTTCTTTAGTTAATTTTTTTATGTGAACTCATTATATCAAATGTAGTTTCTTTAAGTAAATTATTTAATTGTTAAAACTTCAATTATTCTAAACCCTAGTCTTAATCCTTTAGGTCATTTGCAAACTAGCACCATCATGGCCAAGTTTTAACAGGAGTTTGGACATCAACTCAGAAACTCTAGGTAAACCACTTCTTAAAAAAAAAAAAATTGTATTTATACAATTAAACCTTTTTTTAAAAAAAAGTTCACCCTCTTTAGCCCACTTGTATGGCAACATATAGGTGGGCTACCTCAAGGCATGACACTCCCCAAGGCCTCGGCCTAGGTTACCGGATCATGGTGAGAGTGGACGAATCAGTGATCATGGTGAGAGTGGACGAATCAGTGGTTCGGTGTGTTTGTTTAACAAGGGGCCTAGATTTGATTCTTGTCATTATGGTGTTTAGCTTAATTTAATGGATTACAAAATTTAAAAAAACTAAACAACAACATCAATTTATTTATTTATTTATTTATTTATTTATAGACATTAATTAGATTAAAATTATTTAATAACCTAGTTATTAACCTTAATGAGAACTATCAAAACAAGAAAATATAAAATCTACTAAAATTTATTAAAATATTTAAAGTCTCTACCTCTACCACTAATAGAAATTTAAAATTAAAATAAAAGGTTGAGTTTCTGTTTATATTAAACAGTTTCCTTTTGTACACCTTCCCATGCCAATTAAATGATATTTGTCCCCCCTCTTTTAGTCAAATAGCATTTAATTCTATAGTTGGATAAAATATCCACTTCACCATCCATATCCTTGTCCTCACAGGAGCCTTGCTCCATATGCTACATAATGCAAATAAAAAGAAACGAGACATTAAATCGAGGATACAATAGACTTTAGAACATAAATCTCACATTCTAGGTGGGATTTAAACCTATCTCCCTTTCTTAAAAAACCACCTAAAACTAAAATATTAGCTTATATCTACTTAGATTATACCTTAAGACTTAAAGAGAATTTAAAATTCACGCATTTATTTAATTTTATTTTACCTTTTTAATACAACTTTAGTAAATTAAAGTCTATCTAAAATAATAAATTAGTATTATAAGTGTATATATTATATATTTATATGTATAATATTAATATATGTACACTATAATAATATATATCTCTTAAATATCTTATCAATTGAATTAATTATATTTTATATAATTATAAACATAGGTAAAATTTACAAAAGACGAAGGTGGAGATAGATTATGTACATCATCTTCCAAAATTCTAGGGAGACAATGAATGATGTGGAGCACTAGCAGATACAAAATAAGAAGACAGCATGACCTAGAGAGCTCAAGACAAAATGAACCAAATGGCATAGTATAAACTGCAGAGAGCTAAAGTGACCAAAACAACAACACACCAAACACATACATGAAAGCCAAAGAGACAAACACATGACGAGAAACAAAAGCAAAGAAAAACAAACACTAGTCCCTAGTTCCATGATTTCATGATAAAGTAGGGAGATGTTGCGATAGGTGTTCATTGAGGCATATTTCAATTCTTGTCCCTAGGTTGAAGATTGTATACAAAGACCAAAAAAGGAGGAAGACCATGATAGTGTACAGATTGAAATTTTGATATAGAGAAAACCAAGAGGATGAACATATAAATACGGTTGAAAATGACCATGCAATTGTTATGACAGTTTCCTAGCATAGAACTAAATAAGTATACCTTGATGTTGAAAATAAGCAAGGTAGGGAAAAAGCATATGTCAACCATGGTAGTCATAGTCCACATCACTTAATGAATTTCCTCTATATTTTATGCTATGATAGATGTCTATACCTAATTTCAAAGGCATTATTTTGCACAGGTTGGAAATATGCTATAAAATCTAAGCTAGTCAAGTTAGAAACTTGTTAATGAATCCATTATATATGCTTCTACATTTTGAATACATTTGTCATATAGTTTACTTTCCTATTGTAATAATAGAATGTTCATTTAGAGAGTGCTTTCTAGGTTGCTTTTTTCTTCTAGGCATGAGCAAGACAGAAATTTCTACATCTCAGAATCCTCATATCTTCTTTTAGTTAATTTCATGTTTTTCTTTGATAGAATTTTATAGACCTTAACAAATTATGTATATTTGTATGATATGATTGATGTAGTATGAGTATGGCCCAAAATCCAACTTTAAATAATGGTTTAAAGATATTATAGTTAGAATAAGATCGAGGTAAGTTTATTTGAGCTCCTACTTCATTATCAATAGCTAATATTCCTCTTAACAAAACATTTTCATAGTACATTAAGAATTGATCTAAAAATTTTAAAGAATATCTTTAGTATTAGTGTCTATCAATTTACTAAGTGACCCACTATCATTATTAACGATGAAACACATTTAATATTAAAAAATTCTATAAAGTCTTTAGGAAAAATTGTTAGTATTACACATATTTTCCAAAGCCATAATATTTTTTAACCCACGTGTATTTGTTAATGATTAGGATTATAGTTCAAATTCTATGCATCTATGTAACTCTCCCTCTCTATGCTCTTATTTTGCAAGTATGTATTTGATAGCTCAATAATGATAGAAACATATTTGATTTATGGTTTCTTTAATACCATTATAAAAATCAAATATGAAATTTATGATTATAGATGGGGACAAACATGAAAGCAACCATATTTGATAAAAAAACAACCAACTCTTTGAAGAGGTGGCACCAAATACCTAGGAGGAACCTTAAGCAGAATATGGAAAGGCAATAAATTCCATCAAGAAGACAAACCACACCTGAAGGATCTTGTCCACTCCATCTCCTTCACCAGTAAATAAGTGTAGGAGACCAAGAAAAAGACAAAAATTTGGAACAATTTGAATATAAGATTTTAGATGTTGAGATAGATACAACCTTTCCTTTTTACCATTCTTGTTATAATGGTAATAACAATTTGAATGAAAAAATAAATGGAGACACACAAGATGTTGATACAAATGGCTATGAGTTTAGCTTCGATCATTTTCAAAAATACCATGTGATTGATATAGTTTTGGTCATTCCACATATCATTTTGCAACCATTCAGTGGTTCTAATAACTCATCCATTCTTTTCATTTAAGCCATATATAGTAATGAAATGGGTTAGTCATTCATTACAATCTCTTTTTCTTTTGAGATATGAACTTTCTTGAGTAATCCTTCTGACAGATACTTCAAGGATGAAGATTTGGCATGAACAAATGGGTTTCTAACTTGTTTCATATTTCCTCAAGGCTTTGCTAACCTACATGCTTCTTTCACATGCCACAAACAACAATTGCAACTACAATTGTGCTTTACCATTGAATTTTTTTTTAGTGACCACATGCTTCCCTTGACATATTTCTAACTAATTATTTGGTGAAAAGTATTTTTCTATTTTTGTTGCAATCATTTGACCAGACATACTTTGAAGGTTGCTATTTGATTGTCATAAGCCTTAATGGCATTTAATTCTTGATATTTAGGAACCAAAATTGTTTGAAGGCCCAAGCTTTTTTCTTAGTAGTGAGTTTTCTACCTCCTTAAAGGCTACCTTAAAGATTTGGTTTAAAATATAGGGGTTGTACTTCTACGCATGAGGACTACAATGGACCAACTTGATTGTCATGGAAAAATTATTCTTTACAATGCAAAACTTCCTTCACCAAATACACATAATGACAATATGAAACATATTTATGTCTACAATAGGCTCAAAATTGCATGAACTACAACAAAGGATAAAACTATTGTTACACCCTATTTTTGATGTTCTAGTTTACTTTTAACTTTTATGTTAAATACTATTTTGGTACAATATGATGTCATTATGATATTTAATGTTTTGAAGAAATTGTATGCAATGAGATGTATTTGCATGTGAATGAATATATGTTATTTAATTAATATTATGCTTATGTTGTGATTTCTAATGGCTAACTAGATGAATGTTTGTCTAAGTGAAATGTAGGATAAATTCTTGTCCTCTAGGAAGTGAGGGAAAGTATCCCCAGGAGAGGGGAATAGACTTTAGAAAATTGGATAATTCCTTTTGAGTTTCTACACACACACTCGCATATGTCTATCCTTAACCACGTCAAGTCAATTTGAGTTATTATCAGAGTTTCTAGGTTAATTTGAACCTAGTTAACTCGAGTTGTGTAGTGATCTCTTTTCCCTTAATAGAAATTATTAAGTGTTTAATGTTACGTTGTTAGTATTAGTCAATGTGAGAAATGGTTATATATATATGTGTGTGTGTGTGTGTGTGTGTATAAATAATACATATTGGTATATATATGTATTTATATATATGTGTGACATATGTGTGTGTGTGTGTGTGTGTGTGTTGTTGATAACTGAGAGGGGGGGTGAATCAGTTATCTTAATTATTTCAAATTTCTGATCTTCCTTAACAATTAATGCAGCATCAAATTATATTTGAAAACATAACCATGAAATAGAAATAACATCAATACACATGACACAATGATTTTGATGTGGAAAACCCTGTTAAGGGAAAAACCACGGGGTGACTAACACAAGATTGTATTCTCTATTAAAAGAAAAAGATGATACAAAATGGCACTTGCCATTTAGGGCTCATTGCCCGAGCACACTGCTCACAAAAGGCTCACTGCTTATAAGAGACTCACTGTGTACAAGAAAAGAAGGTACCAAGATACTTGAACTAATGAGAAGCATCCACACATGCTAAAGTTTAGTTCTGGTTAAGCCCAATATACTGATCTGCTGCACTTCATTCTTACTCTCCTTAGGTGCTGTTGTCTAGTCACATTCCAGACCTGTATTATTGCTTCCACACCTCTTTATGCTTTTCTTCACACTTAACAATGCACACACACACCGTTGTATCCAAATACATCTGGTATATATATCCACACCAAGGCTTTCATCCACTTTCTAGTCGGCATCCAGAAAACTCAGAATATTTCCAAACTCTAATTTGTTGGATCAAGGAAATGCTTATGGAAGTCATCAATCATGTTGGCCAATCATGAATGATACCTTAAAAAACATGATCACCATCAATAACTCATCCAGATTAAAGTCTGATGCTTTACTGATCAGTTCTTCCTCTGTCTACTCTTGCAAATAGGGACCCAATGTTTAGGTGCTCATATCTCTTCACTCTTTCTTCACCGGAGGTTCAATCCTTGGAATCTAACAGTCAAGGTACTCCTATTGACTTCCCCAAATCTACACTTTACTCAAATACTTCCTCTGAGAGATCTGGACCTGACTGTCAGACCTTGCTGTAAGCTCTGTTCTTGCTTACCAGACCACAACACTTCTTCAATCTGACTTCCAGTAAAGACATACCATGTCATGTGGATGGAATTTGTTTCCATAAATGAAAATACTCATGAATCCACACAGTGTCTCTTGCCAACAATCTTCCCTTTTGGCATCGATGGCAACACTTAGTGAAAAATGACTAAGTGTCACACTACACTCCCCCTTTGCTGATGCTCCATTCTAATGTACACTTTACTGGAGCTCCCCCTTAGCTAGATGCCACATTTTTCACTACTCCTCACTCCCCCTTTGACATCAATGACAAAGGGTAGGGTCCGTACACCAAAATATTCAAGAAAAATAATCTATACATATCTGCATAAGTATATATACAAGTTGTACTTACATATACTTAAGTATGTCTGCAAAAGTCTTGTTCAACTGTACAACTTCTGTCGCCCAACTCTACTTCATCCTATCCAAAATTGAGATGTGACCACTCAATAGGAATGCAAAAGCTTCTCCCTTCTTGAGATCTATCAGATCACCAGTTCGGGCTGTGCCTTGAGCATCAGTTAGGGCTTCATGCATGGCCTCTAACTTAGGGATAATGATCCCTCTAAGTTCACCCATCCAACTTATTATGTTCTTCCTTTCCTTCTCAATTTTCTTTATTGTATTTATGACTGCAATAGTCTGACACTCTTGACTTATTATGGGAGAGGAGAGAGGATCAAAACTTTGAGACAAACTTAGCAGTTTATCCTCTTGCTCTTTTACCTTCTCAATATCTTTGGTCACTGTAGGCTAGGATAGACAAAATTTATATATATCTCTACCTTCTTTAAGAGAATTTTCTAAGATCTTTATCCCAATATCCATAACTCTCCTATCATTTCTTATCATACCCTGTACTTTGGAGAATCTCTTTTCCAAAAACTCCTTCCGAACCTTTTCTTCTATTGACTTCTCTAAGGAATCAAAATATGTATGAACAGAATTTACAAGAGACTTTAGATTACCGGATGTGGAGGCTGAAGGATCCTTTTGGAAGGATGGCATGATCTTCTCCAATACACCAGATGTAGTTTCTATGAGCTTGCAGTCTTCCATGTGAGACTTCAAAAATTTTTCTTTTGCCTTTGCTGAAGTAGAGGATGCTAGCATCATGGTTTGAACCAGGGAAAGGGAGTCAAAATTGAACGGTCCTTGAAGAAGTTCCAATTCATCAAATTCCATCATCTCTTTGGTTAAGAATTCTTCGACTACTTCTGCTATGTCTCTTGTCGGAGACATGGTTTTCTCCCCTTTTGCAGCCTTAGCATTGTTATCTCAAGTTTTCTCTATTTGACCTCTTTCTTTATCTTGTACTTCCTCTCCTTGACTGATTTTCTCCTTTAATCTTCTTCTCCTTTAGCACTGTTCATGGACCTCCTCTTCTAGAGTAGAGGAATCTAAGTCCTTAACTTTCTCTTCACCTATCTCCTTTACCTCTTCTGCTACAGTCTCAGTAGATTCTTCTTTGTCATCCATGGCCGAGGGATCATCACCTAAGTCCTCTATAATAGGGATATTGAATCTTTTGTATGCATTCCAAAGGATGACTTTAGTTTCTCTGAGCATAAGCTGATCCATTCTGCCTTTGATCCAGAACTCATCCTTGAAATCTTTGAATATCATATGCATTTGTTTCAGAGTGATTGAAGGATAGAGCTGAATAGCTATTTGTTCCCAGATTTCTAGATCTTTTGCTTGGGCATTGTTCTTCGTTATTTCAAGTTCCTTCTCTACGTTCTTAGGAATTAGAGATATGATTTCAATAAATGCTTTATCATAGATATTCAGATGCCTGACTGTAGCTTCTTGTAGGATCTTCTAGTCAGCTTCATTATAATCATCATAGAATTCAGTCACTGGTTTTAGGTTCCCATCCACAGTGACTGATTTGACTACATCTTCAATGGACAGAGTGGGCCTTTCAACAAACTCTTCTGCCTCTGCCTCCTTGTCTTCACTAAATACTTTCTTCTTCTTCATTTTCTTGATCTCTTCATCAGATTCTATCTCTTCATCATCGTTCTAACTGATGTAAGACCTTGTTGCCTTTGTCTTTGTTCTCTTTTATCCTTTACTGGATGATTTTGCTTTCGATTTTGATGCCTTTGAGCTCTTAGCAATGGCAAATGCAGAGCTCTTAGAGGATCTTGTCTGGGAGGGGGCTTCTAGTGGAGCACTTTCTTTTTCTGCCTCTTCCTTTTCTTTTTCTACCCTTTCCATCTTTTCTCTATTTGCATCAAGTGCCTCTTTTGAGATGCCATACCTTTTGGCAACATTCTCTACTTCTTTTCTCACTTTTCTCTTCATCTCTAGTTGCCTTAGCTCCACATGAATCTTCACACTCAGCTCTTCAAAGGTTCCAAACCTTTTTACCTTAGCATCCTTGGGTTGACTGAGTATCTGTTGAACATGTAGCTCTACTATTTTCTCATCTACTTCATACCCCATTGCCATGATCCAGACTACCCTTGGCTTCACTGCCTCCATTAGGCACTGATTAGTTTCTACCATAAAGCAAACTGTATCCTTATACTTTTCAACTAGAGATTGGGGGATTTTCTCTCTGGTTTGCATCATATTCTGAAAGTTCTTGAAGTAGCCCCAGAGTGCTGTGTTTTGTGCCTTGGCATCACCAAGTCCATGCAAATAATCCCTTATTTGTATGGCAACTAGTCTATCATTTTGCCATATCCAGCCACTAGATCTGGGTAGCTCATTCATATAATAGAAGAACAAACAGAGTATTAAGCCACCGTATTTGAAGGAGTTCTTCTTGTCCTTCTTTATCTTCTGCAGATTTTCCAAAAGTTGGTTCAGAAGGAGCTCACAGAGATCATAGTTAGTATTCTTTCTTAACATTTCATAAGCAGTATATACAGTAGTTTCAGATACTGAATTCTCCCTACTGGAGTGATATATCTTATAGTCAATTATCATTGATGCAAACTTGATATCTAGATCTGTGATATCCTTAATTGTCATTACTTTTATCAAAATTTGATCCAGTAGCCTCACTTACAATTTCGTTTTTGACAGATTTGAGAGTAGGCATCCCACCGGTTGAGTGTAATCTAGTTACTTCCCTAATGGCATCCTTAGTGGTCTTAAACGGCCTGTTCAACTACATGAAGTTGTCATGCATTCTACTCAAAACATACTAGACCCATTCATCTTCAGCAAAATAGGTGAAATGGATGCACTGATTAAAATGTTTATCCCTGATGACCTTGTATTGGGGTTTGTGATCAAATGAGTCATCTACCAGTTCCTTGTGGTAAATATCCATTAGTTTGGAGTCTCTAAATTCCTCAATGTTTGCATGAATATATGCCCTAACATCTTCAACATGCAAAACCCCATGCAAAATGTTGGAAAATGTGCCTAAGGGATCCACTTCTAAAGATTTGTAGGGATGTTTCTTGAATTTAGGGTGTGGCCTATCAGTAATCTCCACAACATTCAGAGTAGCCATCTTACAAAAGATTTAGAGATAGATTTCAATAACAGAAAATACCTTTTACGCCTTTAGGGTTCACGGAATGAGCTGAAAAGATCGTCGGTTGACTTGAATTCTACAGTTGATCCTTGAGAGAGATGAAGCAAACTTGTTTGCCAAGCTCTTTTTCTCTTCTTCTCAAGTGCAAATGTACAAATGACAAGCAAATGAACCCTTTTATCTCTGAGCAAACCCTAATTTCATATTGCAATAAATGTGCAACTTGAGTTATTTTGGTTGCCTTGTTCTCCTTGTTCTAAAAAAGATCTTTTGTGGATCACTGATATATACTTAGAGGTATTCTTGGTGATTGAAGACAATCTATCTTCCTTTCCCCAAACATTTGATCTATCTGCAGATCAAGATACCTCAAATTTGAATCATACCAGATCTAACTATGAAAATCCTATTCTTACCGGATGACAGTCAAACTAGATCTATCTTGGAAGATTAGACTCTTCAAAACTTCTTGCCGATCTTTCATATCATTACCAAACCTACTTTAGATGTTTCTCTGAGAATCCTTTAATCCGTAACCTTTCATGTGCCAATTTTGGGCACCTAATGACTGGCTGGGGGAAAATGTTTTTCTTTTCTTACTCCCCCTGAACCAAAGCTCATCTATTTAGTTTCTGGAAGGAATATCAGCACCAGATTCTAGTGTGGATCCATCCTCAACATTTTATATACTCCTCTTCACCCAAATCTTGTTCATTTCCCTTTGAATTTCATCCACAATCACCTTTCTTTTTCCTTTGTCTTGGTTTTGGTTATGATGCACCAGACCCTTTTTGTCTTGATTCTTACTTTTACAGAATTTGGCAATATGATCAGATCTATTGCAATTGTAGCAAACAACATTTCTTTGCATATTTGACTAATATCCTCTTGATCTACACTGATTAGCCATATGTCCCATTCTATTGCATGCAAATCATCTACCATTGAATGAATTATTCATTTGCCTATTTCTACACTCAAGAGATTTGTGACCATACCTTTTGCAATTAAAATACTGTCTAGAGAAGGATGAATTAGTCTGATTCATTCTTCTTCTGCACTGATTTGCTTTATGACCAAAGTTATTGCAGTTGTGACAGTATCCATTGAAAGATGGATATCTTTGAGCATTTGGTTGCCTTACCGGAGGTCTTCTAGGCTTGTTTCATGGATTTTCTATTCTGGAATTCTTCTGACAAGATCCAGAGCTTGCACCTTTCTCATACCCCAAGCCTTGCTTGTCATCAATTCTCTTTTGGCTTGCAAGAAGAACTTCAAGTTGAGTAGAGCTTATCTTGAATTTCTCTTTATATTCATTTGTTGTTTGAAGATCCCTTTTAAGATTGTCAATCTGATTCTCAAGTTGTTCTTCATTATCCCTAGCTTCTTCAAGATTAGATTCTAGATGCCTAATTATTCTATCCATTTTGTGGTAGTCTTCAGACTTCTCCTTGAGAGATTGTCTTATATCATCTTTAGTTTTTCTTTTCTCTTCAATTTATTGGGTGAATTTTAGAACTCCTGATTCCATTTCATGTCTTACCATAATGACCTCCTTTGATAACTTTTCACATAACTTGGTTTTCCTTCAAATCTTCATTTGTATCATTTGGTTCACTTTGACTTGCCAATTACTGAAGTAGTTCCTTTCTCTTTTTCATAGAGATACTCAGTTTCTCTTTTAGCTCATTTATAAAATCATCAACATGTTTGAGTCTTTCCTTTAGGTTGTTGACTTTAGAGTGAGATTACTCAAGATCATCTAGGGAAGATTGAAGTTATTTCCTCATACCATACACATCCATTGAGATTCCTAGATCTTCCTAAAGTTGTTAGGCTCTATTAGGAGGAACTTGGTTCTGATACCAATTATTGATAACTAAGAGGGGGTGAATTAGTTATCTTAATTATTTCAACTTTTTGATCTTCCTTAACAATGAATGCAACATCAAATTATATTTGCAAACATAACCATGAAACAGAAATAACATCAATACACATGACACAATGATTTTGATGTGGAAAACCCTGTTAAGGGAAAAACCACAGGATGACTAACCCAAGATTATATTCTCTGTTAAAAGAATAAGATGATATAAAATGGCACTTGTCAATTAGGGCTCACTGCCTGAGCACACTGCTCACAAGAGGATCACTACTTACAAGAGACTCACTGTCTACAAGAAAAGAAGGTAACAAGATACTTGAACTAATGAGAAGCATCCACACATGCTGAAGTTCAGTTCTGGTTAAGCCCAATATACTGATCTGCTGCACTTCATTCTTACTCTCCTTAGGTGCTACTATCCAGTCACATTTTGGACCTGTATTATTGCTTCCATACTTCTTTATGCTTTTATTCACACTTAACAATGTACACACACACCTTCGCATCCAAATACATATCGTACATATATCTGCACCAAGGATTTCATCCATTTTCTAGTCGGCATCCAGAAAACTCAAAATATTTCCAAACTCTAATCTGTTGGCTGAATCCTTGCTTACCAAGTGATGCGTATCAAGGAAATGCTTATGGAAGTCATCAATCATGTTGATCAATCATGAATGATACCTCAAAAAACTTGATCACCATCAATAACTCATCCGGATTAAAGTCTGATGCTCTGCTGGTCAGTTCTTCCTCTGTCTACTCTACCAAACAGGGACCCAATGATTAGGTGCTCATATCTCTTCACTCTTTCTTCACCAGAGGTTCAATCCTTGGAATCTAAAAATCAAGGTACTCCTCTTGACTTCTCCAAATCCACACTTTACTGAGATACTTCCTCTGAGAGATCCAGACCTGACTGTCAGACCTTGCTGCAAGCTCTGTTCTTACTTACTGGACCACAACACTTCTTCAATATGACTTCCGGTAAAGACACACCATGTCCTGCGGATGTGTGGGATGGACTTTGTTGCTATCAATGACAACACTCATGAATCCACACAATGTCTCTTGCCAACATGTGTGTGTGTGTATGTCTATATATATATATATATATATATATATATATATATATATATATATATATATATATCTGTGTGTGTGTTATCCATATATTTATAAACATTCTTTGAGAGTTAAATTTGTAAAAGATTGAGCACTTTATGGGCCTATTGGGCTTCCACTGAAGGCTAAATAAAAGACTACTTGGTAGTATGGAAGCACGACCTTCCAATATTTAAGGTGGAAATTCACACTAATTCAGGAGTGTTTTTAAACTTCTTATGCTAAAAGCCTTGGAAAGAGGTGTTAAGAGACAGGAACCAAACCCCTATTTATGTTGATATGCAAGCCAATTGGGTGTGGTCTTTGATCTGTTATAAAGCCATGAAGTGGTAATTTAAAATGGTTCTTGTTGTTGGTCTTAACTAAGATAGGAGATAACGATGGAAAGGAGTTATTGTTCTTTAGTTTTTGAAGAGAACAATTAGATTTAGAAGCTAGGGACAGTAAAAGAATAAGGAAATCAACTCAAGAGGGAAGAATGTGGAATGATCTTAACATGTCTTTTCTTATTGCTTTACCCATGTTGTGCTTTGCACTTAGCCATGCTCCACATATCACATTTTATGAGGCTTATAGCCCATTATACATCATTATATATCATGAGCTATTGTTTCTACATATACTTAACTGTGGAATATAGTCAGAAGTATTATATCATCTATGATGGAGTACAATTGTTTTTACGTTTCATTATGCTGGCAAAAAGCTATGACTCTTATTAGTCTCTTCAGGGACAATTGTAACCTCTTAGAACATAAAATGTCTTACCTATTGTTGCCCCAAAATTTGAAACTCCAAAATTTAAACTCAAAATTTTCAAAAGTTTTAAATTCTTATGAGTCTTTGTTGTCGGGCATTTTCTGCATTCATGAAACCTTCGCCCCCACTGAATTATGTTCTAGAGTTCAAGAAATAACCAACTTCCTGACTTCTCCTTTGTGTCTAGGAATTTTTGAGTTTTTGAATAGCGCTCTCACAGTTTGAAGATCATAACAGCTCCGATGCCTTGACCTCACCCATTGTAAGGAATATTCAAATTTTGTGAAACTCCTCTTCAAGGTTCAAAGTTAGGAATTTTCTTTGACCTCCGACTAATCAGCATTTCTGTAGTGCCCATTTTCCAAGGTATTTTTATCTCATCAGATTGCTTGTGTAGTATGCGGTGAATGTATTTTTAAAAGTTATGAAACACAAGCTCAATCTTAAGACTCACTTTTGAAGATGCAGAATTAATGATGCATTAATTACTTCTTAAATGACAAGCGTAATGGAGCTCTCCAAGTTGGTAACACAGTATTAACAAGTTTAAAAACCATTATTACTCACTGGCGTAATAAAGTTAAGGTGGCGGTGCTCTCTAAGTTCAATTTTTCTTGCCAGCCAAGTTATTTTTAGAATAGGACTTCTTGTAAACAACAAAATTTGGGATGATGAACCTATGCCTATCCTCCAACTTGACCTACATTGGCCCGAGGATAAATTAATTGAGAGATATAGTTACATGCCACTTGTCTTGCATGTATGAAGATGTTTTGTAGTTAGTGATAATAGTTATGATTCCTCTATATTGTAATCGTTTCTATTTTTAGTTCACTTTCTTGATAATAGTTAATCGAAAAGACCATTTTGAACAGTTATAATTATAGGGAAGTTTTAAAAATTATATAAGGGGAGGGACTTTAGAAAGAAGGGAATCTTTTTCTGGGGGTTGTCTGTGAATAGTGGGAAGAAGAGCAAGTTTATTTTGTATTAATTTCTAGTTATACTTTTCTTAGCTCTATTTATGTATAGAGGCATTACAAAAACTTTGAGTTTTGGTTATGTTAAAGAAATGAAGGATTACTTATAGAAGTTTGTGTCTCCATGTGTCTTCTGTGATTACAATTGTTCTTATGTCAATTCGTAATCTATCTTCAATATTACTTCTTTTATGTTGACATGTGTTAAGGCAGAATATAACTGTACCTCTCAATTAATTTATCCTTTTTTATGAATGTTGGATAAGTGAGTTGTGTATCATTTATCTACATTCATTTCTTTCCATAATCAGTCATACACATCTATTTCATAGTGATGGATAGATGTTAATACACCTTTTTTACTTTCTGGTTAGAAGCACACCCCATATTTTTATTCATTGCATATCTTAAGAGGGAGTTGTACCTCTAAAATTCAGAGGAAAGTTGTCAATCAAATGACAACTTCTCCAACTGTTAGTACTATTTGTTCTTCTTTTTGGGTGTCTTGAGTCATTTTCTACATTTATTTTTGAAGGACAAATCTATCAACTAATAGATTTTTGATGACTCTACTCAGGAATTTGAAAGTGAAGAATAGTACCTTTGTTTTCCTAGATATTTAAAGGTGCCTCCTCGAGGACAGAGGCTGGCGGCTCTATGAAGTGGACATTACTAAGAAGCATTTGGTTCCAGCAAGACTTCTACTAATTCATTTTTTAGTTTTGCATAATGGCTTTGGTTTCTCCTTAGCCGTGGGGAAATCATTTTGGACCTCTCTTTTTGTCTTAGTTTTCACCTCTGCCACAAGGATCACAAACACATATTCCAAACTTTAGTGGAGAAGGCTCTCAAGATGCTGAAAACCATATTCTAGCATTCACAGTTGCGTGTGGTATCCTAGGAGTAAGTGAAGAAAATGTTTTTTTAAGATTGTTTATTGAACCTTTTATTGGGCATGCAGCAGATTGGTTTTGTTGTTTAGAAGAGAAGTGCATAAGCAATTGGGATTCATTGAAGAAGAAGTTTTTAACAAGATATAAGGGTCCTATTGATGAAGCTACCTTGTTGTATCAATTTTTCAACATTCAAAAGAAAGAAGGCAAATCCATTAGAGATTTTATGGATAGATTCAATCAGATGCTCAAGAAGATTCCAGCCCTTCTTCAACCAAGTGAACAATTTTAGCTTTGTATTTTTATTTCCTCTTTGCATCTTGATGTTTAATTTGAGTTGAAACAGAGTAAAGTGAATGATATTAAATTTGCACAACAAGAGGCCGTGAAAATAGAAGATGGTTTGATTTTAAGTGGTCTTTGGAAAGCAAATCAGGTTGTAAATGTTGAGTTTGTATAAAAATCTGTCATGCATAAACAAAGATTTCAGCCTGTGAATGTACAATCTCTTTCTGTTGAATACTGTAATCTCTATGTTTTTTATCCAAAGCATTTAGGTAAAGATAAGATAAACGGTGTAGAAATTAAACCTCATATGGATAGAAGAATGGAAACTTTTTATTTCCATTACGAAGAAGATAATGTTCAACCTGTAGGCCCCCTATATGGCGTAGAAGAAAAATGATCCTCCCCTGGTGCAAATCATGGTGTAGATGATACAGAAAGGGAGTCATTCACTTTTGCCGGTAATGAAGAGCAACTTGAGGCTACATGACATAAAGATGAGGTGTTGATGTTTATTCTTCAAATTGTATGCAAGCTAAATATATGACTTTCAAATTTTAGGAAGAAGATGATAAAGGAGAAATGTTCCAACCAAAGGTAAGTGAAGAATTCATCTTTGAGTCATTGTTCTTCAAAGATGCAATTATGTCTTTTGAAACTGATTCATTAAATGAAGCTTGTGTTGGAAATATTCGCAATGATTTTTCAAAATCTGAGGAGAAAGAGAGTAGTCAAGCTGATGAAGGTGTGCAGTCTCAAAATTTTTTCGAAGCTCTGGATGGTGACTTCCTTTGTGAAGAAGATGTTGTGCTTTCTCCTATATCATGTGTTGAAGAAGAATACCCTGCTACTAAAAATGCAGCCAGTAAACAATTTTTTAATAAAGAGGTTGTTTTAGTTGAGGATGATCTTCAGCCTCATGAAATTATTGTTCACAATATAGATTTCTAGTCTAACTCACTTCTAATTTTGCATAAGGTTGATGACTGGTCCTCTAATGATTTGAATGATTCTCTATCTATTGCCAGAAAGGTTAATTGCATACAGGAACAGGATGAGACATTTATGGCAAGTCAAAATTCAAAATGTTAAGATGGTGTAGTCATTCCTACATACAACCACAAAGAAAATTTTTTATCTCGAGGCTTGTGTGTAAGGTATCCAATTCAAGGATTGGTTTCTCTAGGCTTGTCAAATCAAGTACATCATGAGGTCACAACTGGTGTTTTTCTTGGTAATCGTATGATGGGAGATATTGATGTGAGCTGTCAAATCAGAGGAGTGTACAATGAAGAATGGCTTCTCGGGCATCAAGTCATATCTAGAAATTTTTTATCTAAAGTCATTTTTATCAGTTTGATCATGATGGTCACAACTTTGCAACTGGTTGCTTGTGGGCTTTTTGTGCATCCAACATTATTTCACACAGGAATCTATTTCTCCTAATCAGTTAACAAATTTGTATGACTACTCTAAGTTCATTGGGAGGTAGGATCTTCCTACCACATAGATATTAGGAGTTTTTGTTGTGCTAGTAGTTTAGTTTCCTTTCCTGATTGCCTTGTTTTTAGCTTGTTCTGGCTCCTTTGATCCATGTACTTTTTACTGTATTGCCCAATTGATAAGGCACTGATTCATACTTGTGATTCTAGGTTCCTTACTTTGTCCTTTATAGTCCTCGTCCCTAATTAGAGCCTGTTGTTGCCCTAAAATTTGAAACTCCAAAATTTGAACTCAAAAATTTCAAAAGTTTTAAAGTCTTACGAGTCTTTGTTGTTGGGCGTTTTTCACATTCATGAAACCATCCCCCCCAACTTATGCTCCAAAGTTCAAGAAATAATTGACTTCCTAACTTCTCCATTGTGTTGGGGAATTTTAGAGTTTTTGAATGGCGCTCACATAGTTCGAAGATAATAAAAGCTCTCACGCCCTGACCTCATCCATTGTCAGGAATTTTCAAATTTTGTGAAAATCCTCTTCGAGGTTCAAAGTTCAGAATTTGCTCTGACCCCTAACTAATTAGTATTTTTACAGTGCCTATTTTCCAAGGTATTTTTAGCTCATCAGATTGCTCATGCGATATACGATGAATGTCTTTTCAGAAGTTATGAAACACAAGCTCAATCTTAAGACTTGCTTTTCAAGATGTAGAATTAATGATGCATTAATTACTTCTTAAATTAAAAGTGTAATGGAGCTCACCAAGGTGGTAACACAACATTAACAAGTTTTAAAACCAGCATTACAGAAACTTTGAGTTTTGGTTATGTTGAAGAAATGAAGGATTACTTACAGAACTTTGTGTCTCCAAGTGTCTTCTGTGATTGCAATTGTTCTTATGTCAATTCATAATCTGTCTTCAATATTGCTTCTTTTATGTTGACATGTGTAAAGGTGGAATATAACTATATCTTTGAATTAATTTAACCTTGTTTATGAGGTTGGATAAGTGGGTTGTGTATCGTTTATCTACATTAATTTCTTTCTGTAATCAGTCATGCACATCTATTTCATGGTGATGGGTAGATGTTACTACACCTTTTCTTCTTTCTAGTTAAAAGCATACCCCATATTTTTCTTCCTTGCATATCTTAAGAGGGAGTTGTACCTCTAAAATTTAGAGGAAAGTTGTCAATCCAATGACAACTTCTCCAACTGTTAGTACTGTTTGTTCTTCTTCTTAGAGATCTTGAGTCATTTTCTACATGTATTCTCCAAGGAAAAATCTGTCAACTAACACCTATCAAATGACGGTATGCATGAGAGGCCGACATACTTATTGAACCATTGGGTATCATAAGGCTGGAAAATATATTAATCTTTTTGTATTATAAGGCTGAACTATATTCTGAGGGGCCAATATATATATGAATATAGATTATGTGTTTACAGGTGGTTGAGGAACTATGTGACATCGAAGTAAAATTATTATAAGTTATGTCTGTTTTGTTCTCTGAACTGAGATTTAGATATCATTGTGTTAAAGTTGTAAAAGATTTACTGTCCTTATATCAACCTTATATCATTATATCATTGTTGTATAATCTTGACACTTTTACATTTAAGTAATCTTTCTTGTAATATTATACTTAATTAATGATCTTTCTAGACATTTTGTCAATATTATTATTGCTAGACCAGGAGGGTCCAGTCATTAATGTTTTCCACCATATATAATGAAAATCTTAAAAAATGGATAGTAGCTACTCTCGTGGTTGATAGTAAAGACTTGAAGAAGTGGCAGTAACCAAGGTCCAAGAGGTTACTAGAATGTAACATGGATGTTCAAAGTCAGAGAAACTAACTAGCCAATTAGTATTGGCTTGATAAGTCAACACTATGCAAATAAGATCACTATTAAAAAAAATCAAACCATTTGGTCAAACAAAAGATTGAGTTAACCATAGGTCATTAAAGGTTTCCATGTTGAGTTAGAGGTGGGTGAATGAACAACTCCACTTCTTAAGTGGTTTATTTTATTCAAAAACTTTGGCCAAAGTAAGTGCAAAAGTCTTTGCTTGCACTTACAGTCAGTTCACTCTGCTCTAGACTTGCATAAGCAACTAGTAGTGTCATACATAGTTAGAGGAAGCTATAGTTTTATGACCATGTTGGTTATGTAGGATATAACACTAGAAACTCAAATGGAATTACTATGGGGTCCTTAGTCTATACTCTTCATTGAAGGCCACAAGTCTAGATGGAAAGTGTGGGGGGGACCGCCGGTTTGTGGATGGAGGTAAATTTCTTGGGTGATGCTCTCCCTCTTGCAAACGACATTCTAAGACTTGTGAAATAAAAGACTAATCCATATATGGAAGTACTGACCTTATACTTAATAGTATATTATAAATCTTTTTACTTGATTGTAAATCATATATGAAAATTATTATTTAAAAGATGTATTTCTTTTACAAATTGAAATGAAATGTGATTTCATTATGAAATGTTTTATGTCTCAATTATGCAAAGTGCATATGATGATGATATTAGAAAAAGAAAAATTTTAATTTTCCTACTTTTAAGGAATTGAATTATTTACTTTAGTTGAAAACCAAAGTGTTTACTATGTTGTATGGGTAGATTTGTTACATCTATCCTACCAAATAAAGCATTCTCATAATAATTAATTTGGGTTTTAGAAAAATTATGTAGTCAACAAGCCTTTCTTGTATGTAACATTAGTTGTTTTACTTAAATTTTCTTAATTGATAAGACATAAAGCTATTTAAATGTTTTGCAATAGCAATAGATAAGACATGTGTCTTCCTCAATTACCTTTTTCAAGGAAAGAATATGACTTTACATATGGATATGTTTGCTTGGTATCATTTTTTTCCATAATTATTTTGTAGATAAAACTAGCAAGTTATAAGTTTCTCAAATATTGCTAAAAGATCTCATTTATAAGTATCAACAACTATTATATTCTTGCAATAATTTATTTAAATATTATTTAATTTATTAGTTAAATTGATAATAATTGTACACTTCATTTATATTGAAAGTGATATATCAAAATTGTAATTAATAATAACCTTCTAGCATTGTTTTTGTATGCAATTCCTTTTATGTACAATGGTATAATATAATGGCGTGATGGTAGGGAAGATATACTACACAAGAGATGCATTTATGCAAGCCTAGTAAATGTTGTATACCTACTTGAAACCAACATAAACTAGGCTAAGGAATTGTGTTTCTTACTTCAATTTGATATTGAGGAAACTGTTAGTGATGACCATGACTAATCTATATTTAGGGTTGTTTCCTAGTGGCATGGAAAAATGCAAGCATGTCCAAGGGGGGCTCCCTCTGAATTATTTTCTTTCAAAGGTACACTTCTTTGATCAAGCAATATTTTAGAATACTTGGTCCTAGATTAGTAGGTAGCTATTACACTTTGATTTGGCATCTAGGGTCACGAAGGGCTCAAAATACCTATGAATGAGCATTCTTAAGAATGGATCCCAACACATTTGTCTTACGAACTATTTATTTAAAGCTTCCATTCCATTGGGAGTTATTATAAAGCTCCCTAAGTGTTTGTTTTTACTCTATTTTTTCCTCTTTGGTATTTTTCTATTTTATATGTGTGCTTTATTTTTGCATTTATAGTATTTATATGTTTTCCTTTTTCTGTGTATTAGATCATATGATTCACTAACCCACTTGGTTTATAAGTCCCATTGAATTTAGTCCTATACCTTATAGGATTACATGTTACTATGATTTTGCAAGGCTTGTGGTTCTAATACTATAGTTTTGCAGGTTCTCAATTGGGAGCATCATGCTTTACATTTGAAGCATCTCTACAGCTTCACAATATCCATTTTATAGATAAATTTTATTTTATTATTTCATTACTGTTTGTTAACATGATGAGTATCCTCTACCATTGACCTTGTAAAGTGGAGAAAATATAACATCGTAAATTACATACCCTACAATTTTGCATTATATCTTGCAACCACCTAGATGACTTCCTCATGTGAACTTAACCTAGGCTAGCTCCCAAATATTGTCATTTCTAAAATCTAAATTAGAATATTGTTCATGAACCCCTCCTTTACCTTCATGCTAAATTTGGGGTCATTATCCCTAGATGGCAGTGGTATTTGCAAGTATTTGCATAATGTGTTGTCATCCATTACCATATAGTACCATGATCTTTATGTTATGGTTGCACGTCACCACCCCATTATGATCATGGGCCATCACAATGAAACCTATGGATGCACAAGATATTCTAGGCATGATTTCATTAACCAAATCTAGTGGAATCAATAAAAATAGTGTTGATCTATGATAAACATATGTCTAATTTCCATATCAAACATTACAGTACCTAGTATTTTTGTGGATTAGCATCATTAAATACTCTTTTAATAGCTAAAATTGTTTTATATAATAGACAAATATTGTGTTTTGGTATTTATTTTCTAAATGTAGAATCTTGTGGTTTTTTCTATGATTTCTATTTTATATGCATGTATTCTAATGATTTTATGACAAAGATAGATGATTAGACTTGTTAACTAAGAAGCCTGGATTCCTTTAGAGCTACCAGAGCTCCCCGAAGCCACATTTCAAGAAGAAGGCCATTAGCTCTAGACAACTCCAAAGTATGATTTAGTGCCATAATAGGATCATACTTCCCTTGATTTGATGGTTAGTTAGCAGTCTTCACGCTAACCTCAGTTGCAACATATTGCACATAAGAAATCAAGCAACTCTAAATTATCTAGCTGTCACCTCAGTTCTTTTCATGCCTTGGAACTTTAGTTCAATAGATATTTGGCTAAATAATAGAATCTCCACTTTATCTTAGTTTCCTTTAATTTAGGTTTCACCTTGTATGTCTCCTACCACCAATCTAGGTGCATGTGATGAGATTTCTAGTTTTTAATAAGAGGCTCTTAGTTTAGGAATAAAATGTAGGAAGAGTCCAATTTTGTAGAAATCTAGTTTAGTTTGGAAATAAGGTTCAAATGTATAAAGATATTCTAGAAACATAGATTGAGTTAGTTCCAATTTTCTATTTGGAAATCATTATTTTTCCAAGTGGTATTTATTTCTATTTTGCATTGTCTAAACATGCCCATTTGGGTTTCACTACATGGGAATAAAAGGTAAAATTCTTGTGATTATGTGTTAGGTTAGGAGGATCCCTCCAGGTAGGGAGTTGGGCCCACTCTATTGCATGGTGTGCACCCTTGGTCTCTTTGTGTTGTGCAGTGTAGTGCTTGGGTTCATGACAAGGCTTAACTGCCTCCTATGGATTCATTAACTCTAGCGGTCATACTAGGCATTAATTGGTCGATCTTTTGGTGCATTGACAACTGTCTTGCTAAAAATTGGTATCAAAGCCTAATTCATAGGTTCAAGCCCCTCACTTGCGCTGGGGGGTGATTGTTGCAAGTTGTGTGCCCTTGGTCTCCTTGTGTTGTGCAAACTGCCTCCTGTGGATTCATTAACTCTGGTGATTGTATCAAGCATTAATAGGTTGATCTTTTAGTGAATCAACAATTGTCTTACTAACACACTCCACCTGACAGAGGAGATCTCTTCATATTTATGTTTTATGTGTATTTATTTCTTTGCATTAGAATAGATTATGTTTTTGTTGGGACCCATAAGAATCTAAGAAGTGACTTGGTGGGACCTGGGAATAAACATAATACTAAATTGTTTGCTACTAATAAGAATGAGGGTTTCTCTTCTAGGGTTAGAAGGTTAGGAAGAATTTCTAGTAAGCCTGCTTTGCAGGCTAAATTAATCTATTACTCTGAAAGTGCTTCTGAAGCCTCCACTCAAGGGGATGATTAGTTGAATTCCAAAGACATTGAAATCTAAGAGATCTCTTCTGAGGCTGCTAGTGAGGGTGAAGGGAAACAGATTGATGACTTGGGAGGTGATGATTGTGATCCTATGGACAATACTGGTGAAGAGGAGAGGATGATTATGGAAGAGGTTGGAGAGGAGACTAAGGAGGAGGGATATGACAAGAGAGATGATATTACTATTCTTAGGGGTCAGGTGGAAGATCTGGAGTAGAAGGTTGCTTCTATGAGAGATTTCATCAGTAGCATGCTCTGTCACACTATGACACTCTACGTGACTCTGCTGCAGGAGCAGGGGACTTGTGATAATGGTGAGGAGATGAAGAAATTTAAGAAACTAGATGAAATTATTAAATTTATGGAAAAAGGTTGGGAGAATGTATCTCCTTAGTCTTGTTACTTTTTATAGTTTATGTTGTCTTTCTACTACTACTTACTATCTGCTGGTAATAGGCTGTATTTGCTAATAATGTTGTAGTTGGTTTGGGTGGCTCTTTTTGCTCTTGAGCCTCTGCTATCTCTTTTTGTTATGATGTTGTAAGGGTTCGGCCCCTGGTTTTTGCTGGCTTATATAATCAAAAAAAATATTTTGTTAGTTATTAATCTTGTTTAATTATGTTATACATGTTTATTGAAGCATGAATTGAATGATCCAACTTTGATTTTAGTCCAACAATTCTTTAATTTTGTTCCTTTTTTTTATCTGTAATATAGGTAATTTTGTTCCTTTTATTTACTTCTATACATGTGATTTAAATTAGTAGTAGTATAAATTGTAGTTGCTTTCATTAGTTAATTGTGAGTGTGTATTTATGTTTTGTAGTAGAATAGTTGCTTTCATTTATTTCAATTCTTCTTGAGTGTTTTAATAAGCAATAAACTAGTTTGGGATTCAACATTGTCTTTACATTTAATTAGGATAAGATCACAATCACAACCTTGAAAACCCCAAAGGAAGGCCTTACCATAGATAGATCTAGACACAAACAAATTGATAATAATTAAATGATAGGAAACATGAACGACTATGATGACCCTATCATTTTTAGTGTCATTGCCAGGGAATAATCTACAAAACTTGTAGTTTACGGTGTTGGCATGGTCCATAGAATTGAGACCATAATAGTTTATGAGTAGGCCTAGAGATTCTTTAAGCCACTTCATAAAGAAGTATTTGATTAGGACACTAAGAGAGCCACATTCACCATTGAAATCCAATCTAAAGGAATTGCCAAATCATTTCTTGGATCAAAAATATCGTAGGGCCTCTAAATCTCCAACAATAATGGCATATATTTTAGGTGGGGATGAACCATTCAATAGGACATTTTCATATCATATATCCATAAATCCTAAGAGAAATGAACAACATATGAAAAATATCTCTCCCTCTATTCTACGAGCTTTCAGAGGAAAAGTTTTAGAAGACTCAGACTAATATATATTTGAATTTAAGGTCATATATCAAAATTACAAGTATGGGACTGATAATTAGAAACTAAAACTCTTTCCCACAACTTTAAGAGAATCAGCCTTACATTGATTCATGGGATTAACTATTGATTCTATAGATACTTGGGAGAAAATGGAGACAATTTTTTCTTGATAAATATCAGGATTACTATATAGTTTCAGATAAGAAGGAAGAACCTTTTAGAATGAAGTAGATGGAAGATGAAAATTTAGAAGACTATTTTGACTAGTTCGTGTTTCTTCACAAAAGATGTGGTAGTAGTCTAGATGAGGAACTGAGGAAAACTATCTTCCTAAGAGGAATTGATAAATGATAGAGAAGCCTTAAATTATATGAGGTGAGGAGATGTCAAAAAAGAAGATTTGAGGAAATTGTTGAGTTTAGCAAGAATTATTCTCATACCCAAGATTGGTAATTCAATCAACAAAAGAGGGAATAATAGTGGCAGAGATGTCACTAAGGTAATGGAAGAATTAGATAAACTTATAAGTGATATTCTACTTCACTTCAACACAACTTTAGATGGGATACAAGAAAGCTAGAAAACCACTGAACCCTTTACTATTTACTATCTGTGATGTAGACAAAATAACCCACTAAGAGAATGCCCATTAAATCAGATAGAGATATGTAGAATCTGCAAGAAAAATCATTCCACAAATGAATTTAGTTTGCTTCTAGAAATTAACAATCACTTGAAAAAGATACCATGGGTTGAGGTAGAACTAAACTTCATGGGGAAAAAGAATTCAAACTATGGTTTTGACCAATATGTGGGACAATTAAGACCTAAAGGCCCTTCCAATTAGGAATCAAACTAATGGTTAGGATTTTTGGGTGGCCAACCTCCACAAATGTAAATGTCACCTCAATGGCAACCACCTTGGCCTAAAATTGAGTGGATGAATTAGTCTTGGACTACCCCTAAGTGGCACAATCAAAGTCAACATCAATAGCCATGGGTACCTTAATACAATTAGAGACCAAGACGCTATGGAAACCAGTAACAAGATTTGCTACTTGGATCATCTCAATCAACAACTCAAAACTAGAATGAACAAGTAAATCAGCCACAACTTCTTACTCAACCTATGTCAAATCCCAAACATAATCACCCCTAGAAAAAAGTCTACAATACCAATCCAAAAACAAATTTGAACATGGTGGAAATGAAAAATATTCAATTACGTTCTCAAAACATCCAAGTGAAATATCCTTCTATGGAAGTCCTAAATGAAAACAAAGTTTTACCAAATAATGATAAGGAGGAACAACCTTAGGAAGAGACATCCAATATAGGAAGCCCTGAAGAGATCCTAAAAGCAATACCAATTCCATTTCTTGAGTGACATCCCTAAAATACTCTAGAGAGATCTGAAGATCTTCAAAATGCTCAGTTGCACTCTTAATTGATTAGGGAACTAAAAAAAAATCATCAAAGTCCTTCTATTATGGGCTATAAAAGACATCCCTAAAATCAATCAGATGGTAAAAATATTATGCTTGAAATTTCCTAGAAGAAAGAAAAAGTTGCTTCTCAGAAAAATAATTCCACATAAATATGGGGATGTAGGTAGTCCTATCATTTTATTAGTGATAAATAGGATGTCAATCTCAAATGTGTTAATTTAATTAGGGGTTTCCATGAATGTGATGATCGCAAACACTATAGAAGCATTAGCTTTAACAAATATGATACCTACAACTACAGTCTTGTAGCTTGTTGATTTATCCTTTACTAAACCCAAAGGGGTGTTAGAGGATGTTATCATTACCATAGACACTTGGGATTACTTGGTGGATTTCCTCATCCTCTAAACAAGAAATGAAAAATTAGGATATCCAATCATAGTGTGTAGACCTTGGATGGCCACTGCAACAACCCTCATTGACTATTGATCAGGGTTCATGACCATTTCTAATGAGACCAAATTAAAAAATTTCTCCATATACCCATAGGCTAATCCATCCATGCATTATGAAAACAAATAATGGGTATATGATCTTATAAAATCAAATGAAGAAGACAATTCAACATTAGATATGGTCACAATTATAGAACATCTAGAGCAATACTATGAGTAGGAGGATAAAATTGAACCATCCTTTCATAATTATGTACAACAAGATGTGTTTATATGGCTCCTAAGAAATCCAAGAGACCCATTGAGAGGATTTATTGTCTATTTTTAGATGAAGTAACATCCCAATTAGATTACCAATAGGCAAAAATGTTGCATCAAATCATCCCTCACTATTTCTTGTTAAATATGTTAATCAACCCTTACAGGGAAATTCATTATGTCCACTTAGGTATAAACTAGATCACATGTCTAGGAAAACAAACAACTTTCCATAAATAGTTGGTAAACAAACATGGAAGAAATAAAATTGAAAGAGTTATTGCAAAACCATATGCAATATTTAACTTAAGAATATAAGGATATAAATGGAATTCATCCAAGTGTTTGTACACATTATATCTATATAGATGATTTAGACATGTAAGGAAACCCTAGAGAAGAATTAACCTTGCATTAAGAGAAGTAGCAAAAGAGGAGATAGAGAAATAATTGCAAGTTGGATTTATTTATCCTATCTCTTATAGCCAATGGGTTTCACCATTAGTAATCATGCCAAAGATGAAAATGAAGTGGTGTGTTTGTATCGATTATAGGGAGTTGAAAAAAGAAACTAAGAAAGATTATTTCCCTCTCCTTTTCATTGAGCAAGTACTAGATAACTTAGTTGGTAGTCATTACTTCTCTATTTTACATAAGTTTTGTTTCTACAAATAGATCCATATAGCTCTACACACCCCTAGATTGATAATAATTAAATGATAGGAAACTTAAAAATGACTACAACGATCCTATAAAATAGGTAGGGCCATCAATTACTAAGATAGTGAAAAGGAAACATTTTTTGATAAAAATGCATGTAGGATTTCTGAACCCAAACATGAATGAGTGAATAAAGAAATTCTAAACACTTTCTCCATACTTGCAATACCTTCAAGCTTTGCATTTTCTAGTTTATTTTTGAGTTTTAGGCACATAATAATTATCAAATGTCGTTGTTCCCACATCCCATTTTTCCAATTCAAACTCAAGGAGAGAATAACTTGTGTGAGAGGCTTAAAGGTTGGAGTTTATCTAAGGATTCCTCTGAGTTTCTTGTCTTCATTCCCCAAAATTTCTATCTCTATTATGCATTTTAGAAAGTCGCACACTATATTTTCTCTTTCAAATCTCTTTGTTAATTTTGAGCTTTAATTGAGCTCACTACATCTTTCCATAGATTTCCTTACAAACTACTATAGAAAAATTTGTGGGGAAGCCCTATCTCTCCACTAAGTATCCCCTTGATTCTGATGTTCTTGTAAAACCCCTATCAATTTTCCCAACCATGTTTCCTATTTTTCATCCTTGTCATTTTGTAAACTAGGCCTAGTGTCCTACCTATAGACTAGGGAGGTAATCCTAGAATCACTTTGTTATTGCATCCTAGCTTCTACACAAACTTAGGATAGGTGCACACACTTTTTCCAATATATTTATAATTTGACTACTCATGGAGGTCAAAAGACCAAAGAAGGGGTTTGACCATTCCTAGAAAACTCCTTAGTACTCTTAATCCTCCTTTAAGTCCTTTCAGAAATAGGCCTTATGGAGGAATCAAATGCACAAATGTTTGGTTAAAAAATTATTATCAATATTTCTATAGAATAACTCATTTTATCTTTGCATTTTTATTTATCACCTAGATATTATGCTTGTGTTTCCTTCTATTTTTGTTTTGTAGGATCATTAAGAATCTTCATAGGTTGAACAAAAATTCTCTAAGAAAGCTTAGACTAAATTTTCCAGGAACTACTAACTATACAGTGTCATATGGATGATAGCACATGGAATAGACATCCACATGAAGCACTAGCATCCTATGTCGAGGCTTCCAGGTTCTAGTGATAATTTTTATTCTTTGTTTCATTCCATTTTCTAAGATCTATTTTTAAAAATATTTCATTATTCATGCTATATTTGTAGGATTAAAATTAATCCTAGCAGACATTAATCTAGATTATAAATCAACATTCATGTTAGAGTGAATTAAATTAGAGTAAAGTTCTATTTTCATTATCACAACTTGTTATGCTTAATGGACAATAGAATCTTGTGATAATCTTTTGGTAAATAAACTTTGTGTCAATGTGAGTAGTTCAATCTTTAGTTGCTTCAACTTTATCCTTTTTTGTAAGATAATCAACACCTGTTATAATGAATCTTTCTTTTGATTTCTATGTTGGGGGTTCAATGAGTACACTAAAATCAATTTTCCCATTTCTCAAATGGTAGTTGTGTTAGGATTGGCCACAAAGGAATTTAATCTATTGTGGTCAGTTTCCCTACTCTTTGACATATGTAACATTGTCTTGCATAGTTATTTGCATCCTTGAATAGTATAGGCCACCATAATCCTGCTAGTAAAACTTTTCTTGTAGTTCCTACCCTTAAATTATGTCCTAATAACCCTTCATGTACTTATCTTAGAATTATAGTTATTTCATGTTCTAAAATAGTTATTTCATCTCTGCCTGAGACATGGAGTTCTCCTCCAGTTAAGGTATATGGTAATGACTTCCTTAGAATATTGTGCCTATGATTTTTTGAATAATGCTTTGGAAATTATCTTGTAGATAGTAATTGCACTATTACTTGTGTGAATTATCTTGATACCACATTGATTCTAAATAGATGTGTACTAGGTAATTCTTCCTCTATTTGTATTGGCTCTTCTCTTGTGTAAATTATAGATAGGTAGTCTGGTCCTTGATTTTCATTTCGTAGTTTCACCATGATTTTAAAATCAATTTTTTAGAATAAAAGTATCTATTTGTGGATTCTTACCTATATTATTGGTTTGTTCATCAAATACATAAATAGTTCATGGTTTGTCAAAAGTACAAATGGGCTAGCGAAGAGATAATGTTCAAACTTTTGTATTGCATACATAATAGCCAATGCTTCTATCTCAGTGGTAGTATAGTTTTTATCTTCTTGTGATAATTTATGGATGGCATAGGCAATTATATGATCTTTCTTTCCTCATGGCTACACTAGTAATAATCAAATTGTGTTTCCTAATGCATCCAAATGTATATGGAAAGGGATCTTCCAATCTAGAGGAAAACTATGACTGGCACATCTGCAATATTCCTTTTAAGTGCATGTCAAAGGCCTCTTGACACTACTCTATCCATTGGAAAGTTATCCTTATCTTTCTCTTCAAGATTTATTCTATTGGTCTAGCTATTTTGACATATCCCTTGATGAATTTTTTTTTGATACCTGTATATCAAAAAAATGTCTTTACTTTTGTTACTATCTTTGGAGCTGGTAGACTTAAAATTATAGCTATCTTTAGTAGGTCAACCATCAAACTTTCCCTGAATATTATGTGACCTAAGAGTATTCCAAAACATACTACAAATATACATTTCTTCAAATTTAATGAAATTTGTAGGCTTCTACATCATTCAACATTGGTCCTAGTACTTGAACATGATCTTTAGTTAATCCATACACCACCCAATCATCAAAGTATACTACTTAAAAAATTATGAATAAAGACCTTGAAGAGATTTTATCATTATTATATTAAATATTGTAGGGACATTCTTTAAACCAAATACAACTACAGTATACATAAAGGATACCCATGCAGTTGTAAATGTCATCTTTGATTGGTCTTCTTCCTAGATTTTTGCTTGGTGATATCCTAGAAATCCATCTATAAATGAGTAGATCTCACTTCTTGGTATTGATTCTAGTATTTCTTCTATAAAAGGAGTGGGAAATGTGTCATGGATTTAAACTTTAATCAATTACTTCAAATAAATGCATACACTTATCTCACCATTTTTCTTATGTTGAACCACCATGGGGCTTATCCATTTTGCATCTTTGACTGGTTTGATGATACTTCTAGCTAACATTTTATGTAGTTCTTCCTTCACTCTTTTTTTGACATTAGGGTTTATCTAGTATGGCCTCTTATTTTGTGGTTTTGTCCCTTCCCCTCAATTTTATTTTCATTATTCCTACTTCTTATTTTATCCATTTTTAGTTAATAAATATCCTAGGAAGTGAATCTTCGTATTCTTTTGATACTTTTGTCACTTGCATCACTTGTCTTTCATCCCAGTAATCTCTAATTTTGGCTAACTTGGGCATTTATTTTGAGACTACATTTTCTTTTTCTAATTTTCAATATTTCATTAGAGTACTTATTTTCTAGTGCACTATTAGTGGATATCTCTCTTCCTTCTTCTTCTTAAAGTTCCATAATCTTTCTAAACATGTATTATACCATTTTTAATGGAATTTCAACCTTATCCATCAACTTTCCCAAGTTTCAAATGCTTTTTTTCCTTTGGTGGTATAGCTTGTTGTTCCTTGTGAATGACTATTTCTGCTAGAGATAAAATTATTTGCTTCATCTTTTGGAGTGCATTGCAAATCAGTTTTCCATCACTATTGAATGAAAATGTTTTATGAAAGTCATTTCATACCATCACCTAGATTCTAGCTTCTCCTCCCTCTTCTTGGTCAATATACTACATTTTGGCAATAGGCAATAATGTCCAATAGAAAAGTTGGGTGTATAGTCTTTCATCATATTCTTTCGTATGGGTCCATTCCCTGATGTAATTTTGAATGTGTAGTTTAGGTTCCCTCTTGCTGCAATGATCTAGAGTGAGTTTCTATTCTCCTTCTAGTAAATACCTAATTTTTATATGAACTAAAAATTATTTCCAAGTTAGCAAGTTGGTCTTGTTCATGTACCACCATCTTCCCATGATACATACTAGAGTATCTTGAATGGATTCTAGTCTCAAGTCTTCCTTCCCAAAAATATTTCCCATATTCTCTAGGTATTTTAACAAATCTCCTACCCTAGAATACTGGGGAAGCTTAATATGAGAAATATCATGCATGAGATGTGGTCCAATTGTCTTAAAATTTTAGTATGTTGTTTCTCTTCACCATTTCCTACTTCCTTTGCATTTTCAATGGGTTCCCATTATTTTTGGTAGCTTGAATGTAATTTTTCTCAATTTTCCTTAGGATGTAGATTCTTCTTGTGATTAGTATCTTCCTAGATCTAACTTGGTGCTATAACTATTGCTAGCTAGCATGATTTTTTCATGCAAATCAGGTTCATGCATAATGTCCTTGATTGGTATTCTAAAAGAGTATAGGACCTTTAATTATTCTTATTCACTCTACTCTAGCACTACTTCCTGCATGTATGCATTATTTATATTGGGGTGTAGAGGCATATGCACTACCTTTTTATTGTTAAAAAAATATATTTCTTCTTTACAGGAGTCTATTGTCCCATTATAATTTATAAACCATTCTAGGTTTAGTAAAATGTTGAAGGTATGAAAAGGTTCCTTCATCTCTATTACTTCAACATCTAGTTTCTTTTTGATTCCCATCAAGTTAATTTCTACATATTTCTCCAAGTTTCAATCATACTAATAGAAGTATTGTATGCAAGGGCAATGTTATAAAGTAATCATAGAGTGTTGGCTTCCAAAATTCTTCCCAAACTCTTTTAGGTATTATGTTTACATCTTCTCCAAAGTCAATTGGTACATTCTTGAAATGTTTTTTGTTTACTCCAAGTTCTATTGGAATTTCTTTCCTCTTCCATTTTCATGATCTGTTCTTACCGCACTTTTAATTTAGGGTTTGAAATTTAGATTTGTTGTGTTGTTCTAGTATATGTGTGTGTGGTTCTCAATTAATTTGGTTCAACTTCTAACTTTTCACCATCTATTATCCTCTTCCAAAGTATACTCTCCCTCACATCATGGGTGGCGAAAAGGTTATTCTACATCCAACTCGTATCACTCTAGATAGTAGTTAGTCTATTTGGAAAATAAATCATAGTCACATTTTGATTAAATATCAACTGCATAAAAATCAATTTTCATATCATCAGTACTATATCAAGATAATAAACTATATTTTTTTCTTATTATAGTGCAATACAGAATCAAATAATAAATATTAAATCTACACATTAATATGTTCCAAATAAATAACCAAAAATGGGGTGTGACATTCTTGACCTCCAAAGGAAATCTTAGCGTAGAAATCTTGGGCTAAAATAGTTAAAGATAAGGATTATTATCCTCAAGCTTTATCTTTTTTCTTGGTTCATATTTGGGATAAGGAAGGTCTCCATTTTAGGGTCCCATACGCAGTGACTAGTTGTTAGATCTTCCATTAGGTTTGCCAATACTCTTATGGGGATGTTTCTTAGGTCTAGGGCTAATATACACTTAGTTGGAAGTTAGGCCTTAAGCAAATGAAAACCTAAAAGTCAAGTTGAAATATTTGCAATGTGAAAGTTTTTTTTATTCTCCTTCTCTAATAATGAGGATTATGTTCAAACCCCTCTTGATGGCCCCTAGTTTATGTGTAGAATAGGGTTATTCTTAAGAAAATAGAAACAAGTGTTTTATTCTAAAAAGGAAAACACTAACTTAGTGTCTATCTAGGTTAGGATTCTCAGACTACCATTGGAATATTGGGAAGATGAGTTTTTGATGAGTATATAGAAATCAATTGGACAACTAACATATTTTTAAAAAATTACTAAATCTAGAAGGTATTTGGTTGATGCTAGATTATGTGTCAATGCTAATATTGACAAGGAATTGTCATCATCTATCAGCATGTCTTCAAGGTATGGTAGTTGGGTTCAAAAGAATGAATATGATAACTCTTGCTTTGTTTGTTAGATGTCATTGAACATGCAATGTTGCTAGGTTTTACCCAGCCAAAAAAAATGATTCAAAGGTATGGTGGAAAAGGATCAAAAGGATAATCTTGTGAAGGTTGATTCAAAGGATTGTTTTAATTGCCTAGGAAATAATGAACTAGTTGTGGTAGCTAGTACTAAAGAAGTTGATGTTAAGGTTTGATCAAGAAAGGCGGTTGCTAGAAATTTTTGTCAAGTTCGTGAATTCCATGTTGAATAAGTGACAAAGGGTTCACTAGCAATAAAGAAGGTATTGCATGTAAGCAAGTCTTGACATAGGTGACGGTGTTTTTAGTCATGAAGGTAAGGTCCTAATTTGTTTCAACCCTCCTTCTACTACCAACATTTCATAAAATAAATTGGAATAAAATTTTGAAGTTGGTAATTCAAAAAGGAAAGTTTCTAATATTTTAGTTTTGAACAAGGTATAATTCTACCCTTGTTCTCATGGCCTTTTAATGGAGTCTCTTCTACCCTATCCTCTACACTATTAAAAACAAGATATGTGTTCGACTCAAAGATCTAAGAGAACTCTGATGTATGAATCAAAATGAAAGTTAGAATGTAAATCAAATGCAAACACAAATGATTATACCTTCACAATGAGTCACAAATCCAAGATAGTAGGAAGGAGTTGCACCAGATAGCTCCTCAGATTTCATCCAATTTGATTGAAATGTGGATTGCTCAAATACTTGCTCAACACAATGTAGACAAGAGATTGGACTTAGATGGATATTGAAATGGGGATGAGGAATGATTTTGGCATTATGATGGTATGATGAGAGGATTTTGGGGAGATTTTGGTAGAGGTTGGATGCAAGAAGTCCCTCTCTAATGGCTTAGAGAGGGGTCTCATTTATAGAGTTTTGGAAATTAGGATGGAGGGTGAGGATTAGAAGATGAGATCAAGGGCTAGGAATCAATGAGAGTTAGGGTTAGGATTGAAGCCATATCCTTGTGACAAGTGTCACAAGAGGGGTGGATGAGAGAGATCAAGGGTTGAAACTTAGTCAATGGGATTGGAGGGCTCTCATTAAAAGTGAATTTTAAATTCACATGGGGAAAGGTGTGGAGGATTAAAATGAATTAAAGATTTTTTTTGGGAAGAGTGGACATGACAAGTGAATTAAGAATTCATTTTTATGTGGAGATGTGAAGATGTACTCTTACATGTGTAAGAGGGTGATAAATGAGGGGTAAGGGAGATTTGACCATTTCAAGAAAAGATTGATTTTTATTCAAACAGTGTGTGGAAGGATGGGCTAAGAAAGGTTGACTAAGTGTTTAGCTTAATTAACCTAGGTCTAGGGGATAGGTAGGATAGGGTAGATTGATCAGTAGGATAGATCAATTAGATAAGCATGATTTATCTAATAAATAGGGGTTAGGGAAATGGAAAAAAAGTAACTAAATAAATATTAGAAATATTTATTTAATTGATGAGGATAGTGTTGTAAAGTCTAGTGATAAATTAAGTGAATTAATTGATCACAAGGGATAGACAGATGGTTAGGAAGATACGAGAAATTGATTTGCGGAGCAAGTCAATTTTAGGTGTCTACATTTGCCCCTCTTTCAGATGGTGTTGCTGCTAAGTAACATCATTTCAAAGAAGTTAAAACATAGAGTTGGATTGGATAGAAAAAAAAAATTGGCTTAGAAGAATAGGGTAAGGTTTGGGGATAATTAGTAAGGGTGATGCCCCCTTGAGAGGATAGGTGGGTTCCAAGAACATGGTTGTGCTCTCGAAATGGATGGAAGAGATTGGTTGAAGCGGTTGGAGGATAAGTGGTGAGATGAAAGGATGATGATGGTGGGAGATTGATTGGTGGGTGATCATTGTGTTGAAAATGATTTAGAACAATCGTAGGTTTGATACAGCAAAGTGGATATTTTCACCAAGGTATAAAAGACCAGGGTGATGATGTTTATCCAACATTGCATGGACTAGACACACAGACAAAGGGATGATCTCATGCATGCCCAAGATAGTACAACCTTGTCTAGATGAGGGAAGGGGACTCATAGCATAAGCCCTTAGTACACAAAAGGTATGATGAACCTTAGATGCATAAGGAGATCAATATGCTAGAACTGACCCTATGATCTACAAGATATGAATACTAGCTTGGAGTAATGAAACCAACCCACAAGCACAGCATACAAAAGAAAGACTATGCCCCATTCTAGATGTTTGTACCACATACCATGATATAGTGAGATCAAGGTAGCTTTGATGTGATCTTTGAATAGGAGAAAAGATAAAAATAAAAAAAGGAAAGACCAACGAACCAAACAAGTAGCCATTGTATCTCTTGCCAAGATGGATGATGATTTGATACTGCCTATTGTAGGAATGATATATCCTAAGGTAGGAATCAATGGATGATTGGATCATGCTTAGTTGATGTCATAAGATTGGCTCAAGATATGATGGTGACTAGTTGTGGTTGATGCTGATTTGATAGTTGATGATTTTTTATTAAGGGATGATGCTTTGATAAGTGATGCAATGCTTGGATCTAGTGTAAGCTCAGTGGGTTGGATGGGTGTGATGATGTTGGAAGATGATGTTTTGGAGGATTTGGGTGATTTTGAGGATGTTGGAACATGATGAGATGTTGATGGAATAATGTTGATTTTGTGATGGATATTTTTGGGATTTTATGGATTTTTTTTTTAGTGTTTTTGGCTTTTCTGATTTTTTTATTTTTTTTGGATTTTCTGATTTTTTTATTTTTTTGGATTTTCTGATTTTTTATTTTTTTGGTGTTTTTGGATTTTCTGATTTTTTATTGTTTTTGGTTTTTTTGATTTTGTATTGTTTTTGGATTTTTTGATTTTGTATTGTTTTTGGATTTTCTGATTTTTGGAAAGGGAATGGTTTATTATCAGATGGTTGCATTGGATTTTATGTGGATAACCTTTATGCTAGAAACCAATGACAAGGGAACACCAAGTCGAGAGGTGAAGGTGATGGGGTTGGATAGGGGGATTGGTGATGAAAAGATAATGGATAGGAGATTTGTGGTAGATGAGTGGACAAGCGATAGGGATGCATGTTAGATAGATGGAAGATAGGGATGAGGGATAGGATAGGTATGCATGATATATGGATGGGGGGTTTTAGAATTTTTTTCCATAGGGCTAGGTTGCAAGGAATCATATGCCCCAATGCTTAGAGTTTTGCATGATGGGTTCATGTTTGAATGGATGGACTTTGTAGTAGATGGATGGAGGATATATTTACAAAGGGAGTATGCCAAGAGGTCTCCAAAGCATGTTGTTGATATTTTGCCCCTTGTCTTTATCAAGATCTAAGGTGGGAGATGGTAAAAGAAAGATATAATGGATAGGATGGATGAGAAATGATAGGATAAATAGGGGATGGTGGATAGGAATAGGATAAGATAAGGATACATGGATAGGATATGCAAAAGGATGTTATGGATGTGGATGAAGGATATGGTTTTGCCTCCAAGTGTAGGGATACAAAATGGATGGAGAAGGGATTACGCATTACGCCCACAAGGGGTTTTCATCATGGTACTTGCCCAAGGTGCCACAAGGAGTGGTTTTCACCATTGGATGGATTTTTCTCTTTATTATTTTCTTGATTTTTTAACTTTTTTGATTTTTTGATGGAATGGGGACTCTAGCATCTGTTTCCATAGCAAGGAGAAGATGGTCCCATGTTGGATAGCATTATGGATTATGATTGCATAGATGTTGGTAGATAGGAGAAGATGGAATGTATGGTGGGGAGTGGATTATGCGGATTATGCAATAGCATGGACCATAGGAATGTGATGGGGAAGATATGTAGGATAGTGGATGAGAGATGGAGAAATGGGGGTATGTGGGAATGTCAAGTGGTGGAGGGGAACCAAGACCAATGATTGCACACACCGTGATGTATTTGGAAGCTTGTACTTTGGATGTGGAGTTGGGAGTAATGGGGATCGGGATAGAAGATTTTTGGATGGTCGATTTGGGGTTTTAGGAACCCAAATGGACTTAGGAATTATGGGATTTTTAGATGGGTAGGGGGATGTTTGGGATTTTGGAGTGGATTGGGATGTGGATGCCTCATTAGAGTTTGGTGCTTTTTGTTTAGAGGCCCACACCATTTTTGTTTTTGCTTTTTCTTGTGATGGTGTGGGCTTTGATAGCCTTTTGAATTTTTGATTTTGCTTGGAAAGGATAAAATCTTTAGGCTTTTGTGCTTTATGCACTGAGGCATTCAAATTATTACTTTTGAATCCCATGGATTTGGGGAAAGCTTCATGTTTGAAAGATGTGTGCTTTTGTTGGTCTTGATTGGGAAATTTATGGGGTTTATGGGTGGAGGGGTAAAAAGTGGAATTTTGGATAAATGGATGAGGGGGTTTGATGATGGGGATATTAGGAGTTGGGAGAATGGGAGGATAAGAGGATTTGTGGATAGGGATGTTTGGCGTTGGTAGGATAGGAGGTAGAGTGGATTTAATAGGAATAGTTGGAGTTGGAAGTAGTGGAGGTAAATTTTATGGAGGGAGATGAATGGTCACATGCTTTTGCAAATGATATAATGATCGAGGAGGGATGGCAACATATGCTTTGGGGGTGCGATGAGATGCACCATGTTTCAGATTGGATGAATGGATTTTGGAAGGTGCGTGGGTGGTAACAACATGTTTAGATTGGTTTTCTTGGGGTGTATAGCCAAGGCCATGCGAGGATGGATGGAATTTGGAGTGGATGGGCTCCAAGATGCCTTATTCATGAAGGCCTAAGCCTTTGCCTTGATAGTTCATATGTTGGAACATGCGACATGCAATGGGATATTTGGTGCTTTGGAAACAAGACGCGAGTCCATTATTTGATGGAAGAGGATAGGTGGTGGATGGAAGTTGTACACCTCCTACAAGGGAGTCACCACGGATGAAAGTGCTTTGTCCAAGTGAATGGGAGGGTGGATTTGGGATGGGATTGGTTGATGGAGGTGAAGGATTAATGGTGAATGGTAAAGGGGTGGTAGAAGAAGGGGTGGGATCAATAAGTTGATCAATAAATGGGAAGGGATCGGGGATGGTATTAGATGGGATGGTGGGATCTTGATTAGGAGAAGGGGTTGATGTTTCAACATGCTTTGGATTTGATTCTTGACATAGCTCATGTGGTTGGATAGAAGTGGGAGTGACTTGGATAGATGTGGTGGGTGCTTGGATGGATGTGATAGGTGTTTGGATGGATGCGATAGGTGCTTGACTTATGTGTTCTTGAACATGGCTGCATAATGGTTCTTGAGTTATGATGGGAGATTGTTCAAGAGGTTTGGTGGATGTTGGATTGCATGAGGGTGTTTGATTCCTTGCTAATAGCCAATGGATGGCATCCTTCATGAGTGTATGGGTTGAAGAATAATATAATGGATGAATAATGATGGTGGTTGGTGTGGAATTAGGATTGGGATTGGATAGGTGGGTGATGGGATTAGGTAGTGATGGTTCTTGGATAGGTTCAAGGATAGGTGTAGGATTAGATGGTGGTGTTGGAGGGATGGAGGATTTGGGGGACTCCTTTGCTTTGCTTGGTGATGTTCATTCGAGGAAATCCCACAAGGATTCTTTGGATGTTGTGGGCTTAGGATTTGGAGGATTTGATGGTGGATCAGAAGGTGGATGGGTGATAGGGATTGGTGGATTGGGAGATACATAAGGTGATGGATTAAGGTTGATAAGGTTGGAGGGAAGTTGTGATGGGAGGATTGGAGGATGGGGATTAGGGGATGGGGGATTTACATGGGGAAATGGTTGTGTATATAAGGTTTGGATTTCAGAGGTAAGGTGTGATAGATTGGTGTTCCCTTGATCAAAGTTAGCATGACAAAGGTTGGGGGATGGATAAGTTAGAGGTATTGATTGATTGGATAAGTATGATGGCATGGATGTGTAAGGAGATGGAGATTGATATGAGGGTAAAGGTTGATATGATGCAGTTTGATATGATGTGGATGGGGGTGAAATGTAAGATGTTTGTTGATATGATGAAGGTTGGTATGAGGTTGAAGGTATGGATATGTAGGATGTTGAAGGTTGATATGATGAGGGTTGATATGATGAAGGTTGATGGGAGGTTGATTGTATGGATATGTAAGATGTAGGTTAGTATGAAGGTTGAAAGAATGAAGATTGATATGATGTGGATGGGGATGATATGTAGGGTGTTTGTTGATATGATGAATTTTGGATAGGGGCTTGGGATTCTCTAATGATGAGGTGTGCTAAGGGCATATCCTTAATGTCATTTTTGCATTTTTCCTTAGCATTGGGATCAATGTTATCATAGACTTTTCTAAGTCTTTGTAAGTGTTGCATTGCTTCATAAGGATCCATTTTGTGGGAGAGATATGAGATGAAATGGAGGACAATGGATGATTGTGATGCTGGGAATTAAATTTTTAAGACCTTAGGATGATTTGATTTTCTTCAAAGGATGGATGATTGTCTATACTTAAGGTGTACTAATGACACTTAAGTAATAGAGTTGATTTGGTTGATTTGATTGGATGATCAATTAAGGTCTTGATTTTTGATTGGTTTGATTTGGATTTGGAGTTTGATAATGATGTAGGGGGATTTGGATAATGATTGGGATCAATGTTGATGTGATGTGATGATGACTTGGATATGATTAGGGTTTGATATGGAATGATTAGGGATGATTATGACAGTGATTGGGATGAATGTTGATAGGATGAGGATGAAGGATGAAGATGTGACTAGGATGTGCTTAGGGATGAATGGGATTGAGGTTGATTTGACAAGAATGGAGATAATGATGATGTGTAATGATTAGAATGATGTTGTTTGGATAATGATTTAGATAGAATGATGATGATTTGATGATGTAGAGTGACAAGGATGTGATTAGGATTTATTTAGGATGACTTGGATGTGATTAGGAATGAAGTGGCTAAAAATGAGTGATTAGGATGAATGTGATTGGATTTTGAATGAGTTGAAAGATTTGTCTTTATGTGTTTGATGTTTACCTTGATTTGGCAATATTCAATGAAATGATGACACATGTACAATCATGAATCACTCACACAAGACACAAGCAATTTTGAATTGGAAGAACATGATGATGAATAAACAAGCATATGTGGAAAACACATCAACATGCCCTAATGTCTAGTTTGATGAGGTATGGCCAATTAGGTTTTGGGAAATGTTTACATGAGGTTGACTAAGAATTGAAAGTGAAATCCTGTCACACAGCCAGGAGAAGGGGGTAACCCACCCTTCACCTTCACTTCCCAAAGGTAGAAAGTTCTTTGGGGCTTAGCCAAGAGTGACAAGATTTTGACTCTCAATGAGGGTGTCTTTCAATTCAGCCTCGAATAAGGTCATCCGTAGGGGTGATGAAATCCCCTAGCAAGCCTCCTAGGAAAGGGTAAACAAAAGAAAATCAAGTCAGGTGTTTTTGATCTCCAAGGTCACCTTGCAGTGCGAGGAGAGAGCACACACACACACACACACACACACACACACACACACACACTTGACTAACACTCACACTTGTAAATTAACCCTTAGAAAAATGAATGTGTGAAAGACATGTCAAGTAATGGTTCTTTTTAGCCCAATTTCAAAATGTGATTGAAGACACTGGTTGATTTTATGCCCAATTTCAATGATGTGTGATCAAACAATGTTCGTTTTAGAAGCCCAAATTGAAGTGTGTGATGAAAACAAGACTGAAGGTGAAAGATTAAAATGGATGTACCTGGATTGTTGTCGCTATCCAAATTTTTGTATTTTCTAATCTTGATGTTGTTCCAGCCCTGAATGATCATCTGTAAGTCACAAAATCAAAAATGAAGCAAGTAGACTATCATAGGAGATTGTTATGCAAAAATCAATAATCTAATAAAATATGATGAAAAGTGAACTAATACAGAAAAAATAAGTTCATAAACAGATTCTACATGAAATTCTATGCAATTTGAAAAAAACAAATTACTGAAAACTGATCAAAATTGCTCAAGTTATGATGATTTGAAGTTTTGAAGTAGGTTTGACTTTGAATGCAAAAAAATGGTCAAAATGGTACAGTCACCTGAAAATTTCTTCACAGATGTGAAGTTCGTTGAGTCCTCTTTCCAATGCTTCCAATTTTGTGTGATTTTGTTACCATTTGCAAAAGTTGTGAAAATTTGAAAAAAATAGCCTATTTCGGTATGTGGAAAGCACAAGAGGCCCTAGCAATTAATGTTAAAGCCTAACCATTTTGGAAATCTTGGTCACATGTGATTGTTAAGCCCTTGGCGGATATCTTGGGTGGCTATGGTTATTCTGGCAGTTAGGGCATATAAATGGGCCTAAGTTGAGCCCTCGGTCATTCATATGACCGATGGTCAAGAGGGACCAAAAAAATAAACATAGAGGGGGAGCCTTCGCTGCCCCTTCCATTTGGATCCCCATTACCACTTAAAGTATAAACCCTAATGGTTAAGGGCTTGGCCTGTTATGAGGAGAGTAGACCGCCTAACAACTTCAAAAAACCTAAATGTCAGGGAGGTCGATGATGGATGAGAGGAGATGGTGATGGCGGGAGAGAAAATGGTGGCGGCGTGATGGAGGAGTATATGCAGAGAGCGGTGGGATAGGAAGCAACTGGATCTAAACAATGGAGGTCAAGTTTAAGCCGGGCAACTGGAGATGCATACAAGACCACAGGAATAAATGGACATAAAAGATTAGGTCATTTGTGGCTGAGTTTAAACAGTAGTGATATGGTGGAGATTTTAGACGATGGCGGTGGTATGTAGGGTTTGTTTCTGAGCGGCAGGAAAAGGGGATATGCAAAGAGCGGCGACGGCAGTGTGGTTTCGACGAGCGGCAACCTGCTTAGGAGTGGTGGAGGTCGGCGGGAGGCGTAGATAGGCTTTGAGGAAGCAGCAACTGGGAGGTATAAGGAGTGGCAAGTAGGGGTTTTGAGTGTTTTGACAGCAGCAGGGGTGGCGGTGAGGAGGCTGCGAGTGGGTTTTTTGGTGGCGATGACCCAAAAATACTCGTTAATGCAAAAATAAAACCTACAAATTTAGACCTGCATCCTAAACAAATGCTTGTGACTTCACAACACAAGCGCTGTATGGATTAGTATGGACAGTCCATATGGTACAAATCCATACGGTACAGATTGTACCCTAAAAAAATTTTCAAAAATTTTCAAAAAATTCAGTCACCCAATATAGGCAAGTTTACTGTCAAAAAACTCAGAAACAACCTTCTGATGACAATAATGCAGTCTGTTTCTGCCCAGGATACAACCTGCAACACTTTACCTCCAAATTTTGCAAAACTTCACAAAAACGAGGGTTAGAAAATGAAGATTTTTACAACAAAACCTTCACAAACTAACGATTAGATCCAAGACCGAGCATGTCAATGTGATCTATGAATCAAAATAAAAGTTAGAATGTAAGTCAAATGCAAACACAAACGATTATACCTTCACAATGAGTCACAAATCCAAGATAGCGAGAAGGAGTTGCACCCGATAGCTCCTCATATTCTACCTAATTTGATTGAAATGTGGATTGCTCAAATGCTTGCTCAACACAATGTAGACAAGATATTTGACTTAGATGGAGATTGAAATCGAGATGAGGAATGATTTTGGCATTATGATGGTATGATGACAGGATTTTGGAGAGATTTTGGCAAAGGTTGGATGCAAGAAGAAGTCCCTCTCTAATGGCTTAGAGAGGGGTCTCATTTATAGAGTTTTAGAAATGAGGATGGAGGGTGAGGATTAGAAGATGAGATCAAGGGTTAGGAATCAATGAGAGTTAGGGTTAGGATTGAAGCCATAGCCTTGTGACAAGTGTCACAAGAGGGGTGGATGAGAGAGATCAAGGATTGAAACTTGGTCAATGGGATTGGAGGGCTCTCATTAAAAGTGAATTTTAAATTCACATGGGGAAAGGTACGGAGGATTAAAATGAATTAAAGATTCATTTTTGGGAAGAGTGGACATGACAAGTGAATTAAGAATTCGCTTTTATGTGGAGATGTGAAGATGTACTCTTACATGTGTAAGAGGGTGATGAATGAGGGGTAAGGGAGATTTGACCATTTGAATAAAAGATTGATTTTTATTCAAAAGGTGTGTGGAAGGATGGGCTAAGTAAGGTTGACTAAGTGTTTAGCTTAATTAACCTAGGTCGAGGGGATAGGTAGGCTAGGGTAGATTGATCAGTAGGATAGATCAATTAGATAAGCATGATTTATTTAATTAACAGGGGTTAGGGAAATGGACAAAAAGTAACTAAATAAATATTAGAAATATTTATTTAATTGATGAGGATAGTGTTGTAAGGTCTAGTGATAAATTAAGTGAATTAATTGATCACAAGGGATAGACAGATGGTTAGGAAGATACGGGAAATTGATTTACAGAGCAAGTCAATTTTAGGTGTTTACAAGAACTGATGACCTAAGGATGCTTTGAAAGAGATGAATTGGTTGATAAGAAAATTTGCAATAGGCAAATGTCAAAAGATTTACATGATGGATGCCAATGCACTTTGGATCTTAGTGGTTTGAAGCCACCTATTAGGGGTCTTGTCTCAAAATCTTGAATATGGTTATCATCTTGCTATCTCTTTGCTATTAGATAAGTGTCTTTTGCTTTTGGTTAATAAATATTATGGGGTTGGAATATTTCATTAGTCCCTAATTGTAGTGGTTTGTTGTATGTTGGACTTCATTTTTATATCTATTAAATTCTATGTAAATATTCTCTAGGCCCTTTCAAAAACCCACCTTTATCATCTAATAAAAAAAATTGATTTCCTAAAAAGTATATTTTAAAATAAGATAATAGTTATTGAATGAATAATTATATTAGAAATAATGAATATGGTTTTAAAAAATGTACTTTATGTTTTTTCATAACTGAACACTTTTATTAAAAATAAAATTTTTAAATTAATAGAGAAAATTGATATTTAATTAAATATACATAGTTATTCTTCAAATAAAGAGTCATTGTATACCTTTGACATTAAATTATATCACTATTTAAAAAAAAATTAATATATATCTTAAATAAAATTGACTCTTACATGATTATGTATGATATATATATTTTATGATTAATATCCGTATCACCCACATCCAATCCCCCTACACCCTTCGGATTTCCCCCTTCAATGATCTGTCAATATTTCTTTAATGTACGTACGTGAAGAAAAAGATACCAATACAATTTATTTTTCCAAATATGCAGGCTAAATTTTTATTCAAATATATTTACATATATATGAAACAAACACAATAATATGCCCTTGAAATGCACATTTTCATCACTTTAGTGACTAGTGGTATCGCCATCTTTATCATCTCTTTTTTTTCCAGGAACATGGGGGGTTACACTCTTATGAAGAACATATTGAGTGACTTCAATTGGATGGACGTATTCAGTGCTCTGAACTTGGAGATTGTTAGACCACCACTGATGAATAGCATGATGGTTGTGGAAAAAATCTCTAACTGCCTTAACTACCTTAGCAGAGGGAACTATATGCCAAGGGGTTCTCTTTTTCACCACTTCAAAACAGAAGAGGTACTTCATGCTTTCATGGACCAAATGGCTTTTCTGCTCATATATACCCTTCAATACCTCAAAATAGTGAAGGTAAGGGCGACAAATGAGATCCTTTTCATTCACATATAAGTTGGGGATCCAATTGCTAATCCCAAGGAAATCACCATAGAACTCGAGTAATTTGCTCTCGTCTTTCAAACCCATATTAAGTGCCAAAGCCTCAGAAGTGCCTTGAATATATTTCTGAATTTCTTGCGAATGACTAAAGGGAATAGTAGGGGAACCTCTACATGCGGTGACTAAAATCTTTCCAATCTTCTCAAACACTTTCAACTGAGGAAGTGTGGGAGAAATAAATGGAGGATTGAAAAGATGTGCTTCAAGATTATGGCGTTCTTCCCTCTTCAGTTTTCTTGCTGCAGCTAGTGCAATGGCAGCTCCCAACGAATGCCCTGCTATCCAAATATTCTGGGACCCGTTCTTATGAAGGCTTTTTTTCAGATACTGTAAGCCCTTATCAACCCTGCATATGGAGTCCACGTGTGCAATGGCTACCTTCAAATCGTGGGCCAAGTCTTCTAAAATAGTGTTGTGTCGAAGAAGCGTACCTCTGAAGGCAACTACTTCTGAGGGAGGCCCACCGTTACCTGCTTTCATTCTTCCACACCACTGAAAAACAGCCCCAAATATAGATTTGTCATGGTCGTCGGTGACAGTTTCCATCACTTCAAATTGAAGTAAGCAACACAATTCTTTAGCTTGATTTCTGTTGGTTTGGAGTAGGTATACAATATTCACTAGACTTGCAGCAATACTTCTCCTGTGCACCGGATCTTTCCTGTCATCATTCCATTACTTTATACCATTGTACATACAAATATTTGCATGCCAAGAATTCTCAAAATAAAATGTTCGTTACCTTTATTGAAAGCAGATGTTTCTCTAAAATTTGTGGACATTTCAAAAGCCAATTTAAGTACAGTGTGGAGGTAAGGTTGGCAAAGATTAAAAACTAAATATCATGTTCAATTCAACTTTAAAGATAACACGTCGTGAGAAGAATATTATGTCCGGATGACTTGCCGGTCTTATCTGCGAAATAATTATTGAGAAGATTTATACTAAGCGGACATATCCATATATAAAGTCATATTCTTTCTCTGCAAAGGATAATCGAGGAAGAGACATGCTATAGGTGTCTTGCTACAGAAGAACATTTTTATAGCTTTACGTCTCATCAGTGTCAAAGATGTATCCACAAGAAATTATTTCAAAACAGCAAGGTTACATACGGGAAAGGCTTATCAATGTTTGTTTTATTTTGTTTGTTTGTTTTTTCCTAAATTTTATATACCCAAATTAATTATAATGAGAATGGATTATTTACTGCTAAAGGTTGAGTGGTGTAGATTTTACTAAAGTTGTTAGGATGTTTCATCTTTTCTTTACATTTAATGTTAATAATTGTGCATGTCTATTACAACATTAACTATTTATAGTTATTCTTAAATATAATCTAGTTTAATAGTTAAAGGTCAAATTTTGCCAATAAAAAGAGGGCAAATATTTACAACCTTTTGGTATAGATGAAGTGCAAAATTACTATTGACTATTAGACCATCATACCAATGATATTTAGGTAGAGTGATTTGTTATAGTGTTAAACCATGATACTTGACAATAATAAATTTCAAATAGACTCTTAACAAGCCAAACATTCTCACGAGTAAACCAACTACCACTTAACAATATATTTAAATTTTAACATAACAATTCACTTGTCTTTTCTAATTTTTTAAATTACAAACTTAGCAAATCCCATGATAATAGATTTTAAAATAACTTCAAAAAGTAAATCAGTTAAATTTTTACTATTAATTATCACTCCTCTAAGAATAGAGAGAAATAGAATATGTTTCAAGAGTCCAACAAAATAATAGAAGTTTAGTTGTGAACCTTTACATCAATGCATCTAGATCTACATGGTTTCAGTCTGAATATATAATCTATCATCACTATTGTTATCTTTCTCTTGATAATAGGTTATATGTTCAAACTTGAAAATTATTGTTATCTTTCTCTTTATAATAGATCATCCACCTAGATATACATGGTTTGAACATATAATCTATCATCATTATTGTTATCTTTCTCTCGATAATACGTCATATGTTCAAACCTAAAAATTATTGTTATCTTTCTCTTTATAATAGATCATATGTTCAGTACCCAAAATTAAGTTTCATTGTCTTTTTCCTAATGAAGGTCACATGTTCTGGCACTACTCTTTACTTCAATTGTTTCTTTCTTCAAATCTAAATTCACATTTACAAAATAAAATTTCAGAAAATTCTACTATTTTAATTCTTAATGTATATAAAAAAATACCAAAATCTATTGTACATAACATTGATAACCAAGAGATCTGAACCACAGATTATGTAACTTATATTTAATTCTCCCAATCATATTCTTCAATTACAAACAATACGTGTACCTTCTACAATAAGAAAATGTTTTGATCAATTTTTGAAATTCCTATAATGTAGGAAGACAAGAGTTCAAGTTGTCCACACATTAAAAATAATATGTTAATACCTCTTTTGATTTATATTGAAGTTTAATAAATTCTTATAATGGAGGAGTTTAGATAAGTTGATAGTCCAACATCAAATAAAAGAGTATTGAATGTTTCCTATCTAAATTTAAATTGCTCTATTTAAATATTATTGGGTTTAATGATCAAACAATCAATAGCAATTTTACAGCTTATCCATATTAAAAAGTGGTAAATATTTGACCTATTCTTATTGGTCAAAATTGACCTTTGACTATCAACTAGATGATGCTTAAGAATAGCCAATTTAAATCCAACTATATCCATGATAAAACATTCTATATTATACAAAAGACAACCAAAAATTATATAAATTCCCAAAATATAAAATATCAAGTGATAAAATAGTAAAATAGAATTGGTCCAAACATAATTTAAAAGTAGAGTAAAATCAGTCCAAATATATATTTGTTTAAAAGACAACTCAAAATATAATTGAGAAAACATAAAATAGTTTATCATTATTCAGAAGTTAAACTCAAGAGGTGCAAAATCACATTACAGAGAAACTAAATTTTACCAGTTGGGAATTGCGAGGTGGGTGAGCTCTGTTACATCTATGCCATCCTTATTAGCCATTGCGCTTAGGATGCTCTCAAAGCCAAGACCAATTGCGTTATCTACTTCCTTTTGACGGGTAACTTAAATAGGCAGCAAAAACGTCCATCTACAATGGATTCCTTACCTACATTTTGAAATCTTATCTCAATCGAGAACTCAACAAATGGAATGTTGAAAATTACTTTTAATCAAATTCGAGATAGAATATGACGTGTTCCTTGCTATTTTCAACCATACCAAAAAGAAAAGATTCGGGATTTGTACTATTACTAAATTTCTTTAGAGAGTGACATATTCATTAACTTGTGCTGTTATAGGAGTCATAACAAATTTTACTTGACGGTTTTACTAGCGAAAGCTATGTTTCCCCCGAGACTGGGCAGGTATATTCTCAGATTTCGGTCACCGTCCAGCTGATTTGCAAGCGCCTTAAACTAAGGGGAATCTTCTTTAAGCATTATTTATGGACAGCTGTTATAAAAGTTTCGCCCTAAATTGGAAGCATCTGCGTACACATTACATTATTGGAATTACATTCCCCCTATGTCGAAGTTTACAAATTTCTTCCTTCACATGTAAGTACTTGAAAAAAATATGCGATTTGTTTTAGTTTTTTCCATCTTTATTTCCTGTGTTCTTTTATAAACATCTTACATTATCCTTCCTCCTTTCTTTGATTGTGTATATCGCCTGTTTGAAAAAGATATTATATACTAGATATTTTTCAATTTGTTTTTTGGTTTTTATTTTTTATTTTTATAAATTAGGCATTTCATTTCCCATTAAATATATTTCTTATTTTTGGCATTTATAAATTACTTGCACTATAATATTTGCATTTTGGTTTAAAATAACAAAAACATCGTATATTTATTGTGGCATTTCATTATGATCCACTAGTACCATGCATTCAATTTGATTTATTTGCTATTTTTTTTATTTTTTTATTTTTGTTTACTGGTTATAGAAATCTGAATCTTTCAGCCCTTATTGTGAGTGTAGAACGATTCTCAGCATAATTAATTTAGATTAATTACAATTTAGAGATATAATTATTATGATTATATAAAATTTCAATGTGATGTAGTAAGACTATTTAGTTTTGAAATTGATGATGAAGAATGATGTTCATGATGTCCTAAGTTGATTTGCTACCTTTTAGAAAATTAGTGTCCTCAATCTAATGGATGTCTTAGAATTTATAACATCTTAGAAAACTATGTGCTTCAAATCTAAGCATCATGGAATCAAATCCCAACTACCACAAATTTGATCTAATATATACTACATAGGAATAATATGTCAAAATCTAGAGCTTAAGAATTGCTTGCATTTGCTTCTTTTGTATTTGAATCTATCAAGGCAAAGTCTAGAGACATTGTTTAGGAGTTTGTTGACTTGATGCATGCACAGGTTCTACTAGATCATATTGCTCGGTGGGCTAGATTAATAGTGATTTATATTGAAGATAACATGCAAATACATGCATATGTCCTATATGATTATAATGTAGATCTAATCTTTTATTTCTCCTTCAAAGCCAATAAATATGGCCTAACTATTCTCCCATATGAAATTATGTGCACATTGAATATCTTTAAATACCATGACGTAATAACATGTCACAAACATTTATTATGTAACTAATAATGACTTGTAGAAAGGAGAACGAATGTTGGAATTTGAATTTAAACATTTAAGTCATAGAGATATTCTTGTGTCTCTTGGGCTTGAAGTAGGCCAGTCTTGCATGTTGCAAGAAAAATAACTAGAGGAATAAAGTGATGGTCTCAAGATAAGGAGGAAATGTATAGAATCTATATTTCCATAAATTCTAGAAGGTAGACTAAAATACTAGGCCCAAGTATGTTAACCTATGACAAATGAGCTAAAAATCATTATCAAGGACCAACTCTCAAGGTAGGGTAGCTCTTCTTCTTCTTTGGGCTCTGTCAGACCAAGGAGGGTACTCTTCGAGGTTGATTACATGGTAATTAAAAATAAATACATTAATATACTTGTTATTTAGTAAACCATACCCTATGCATATGAAGATCTTAATAACCTACCACTAGATCCCCACTATGTTGGTTTGTCAATAGTAAAACCTACAACCTCTTTTAAGAGAATAACACCTATATTGTGTCTAAAACAAATTATGATAAATTTATAGCCTTGATAATGTATGTAGTTTAATAACATACTTCATACATGAATGCAAGGGTAAGCAACAATACATAACCTTCTTATTTTTTTAACATGGGATTTTGTATGATGTTGCAAAGTTCATGAATGATAGGTTATGCAAGTTGAAAGAACAAATGAAACAAACAAATATGAAAAGGTTGTTTTTTTTAATGTTTTGAATTTTGTGTGGCAGAGAAAATGACTGCAAGATGTAGCTTGATCTTATTTGGGTGACAAAGTCAAGCTTGAAATCCCAAGTAAATATAGATGTATAAAACATGTGCTCATTTGCATAATATGACTTGAAAGAATCAAACAAAGAACTAGGATTGCATCAAACTCTTATCTAATCTTTGTTATATATTTGTTCTAAATGCACTTCAAATGTATTATGATACTTCAAAATAGAGGTTTACTTTAATAATCATTAAGCTTACATATATCTCTCTTATATTGTATTAAAAAGCCCCCCTTGAGAAAGCTCAAGAGAGTTTTAAAACTTTAGTCCAAGTCAACTAATTACATCCAATAATCATGCTACTAAGTGTAGCATAATAGATGATGTAAACCTTCTAAAATAAGTAAGAAGGAAATGGAGACACCTATATCAAAAAGAAAATACATTCTAATTGCTTTGTTAAAGGTTTACAACAAATAGGTCCACACATGAAATTGAAACTAACTACAATACTTCACACCCTAAAGTGCACATGGAACAATAGACATATTTGAAAATATCAAAGCAATCTAAATAAACCAATCCTTGTTACATTTACACTAGATGCATATATAGCTTCATGAGGTCTGCCAGGAACATAACCTCATATAACATTTGTACTACCCTTTGTACACTTTTCTCTCATACATCATATTTTCCTAGCTCCTCACTAGCTTACTGCAACTACTAATCCAAGTGCACTTTGAAGTCCCAAATCCACACAAATAAAACACAACTCAACCATGGATGAGAGGAATAGCCAATGTAGGTCTGAAAATATTGAAATTTTACACTTCCACGAAAACAAGGCACCTAATTTTTAAAAATACCATGTACAAACCTTGATCATTATAGTAAAAGTACAAGAAATTGGAAGAGTGACCTTTTAAATCCTTTTTGGACCTTAGAATGTTTCCCTACTTTATAAAAAGACCCAAAATCAAGCAAGAACGCTTGCATGCCTAGCTTAACACATAGTCATGCCCTAGAGCTACAAGTTTCACCTTCTAAGAATGAAGATTCCCTGTGCAAGCCTTAGCTATGCTAGTGTACTATTGAAATAACCCATTGTGCATCCATTGTAGTGGAAAGAAATTCTCATTCACTTTTCTATATGTGATCATCGCCTAGAAATTCTAGCGGAAAAAAACATGCACAAGTTGTTTTGAATATTGGAAATTGTTAGTGCAACCTTTCCAAATCAATGGTGACATCATGTTGTGACAAGTTTAACATGTCATAAATTAGAACTCACCAAAATGTCCAAACATTTTGTAGCCAATAACAAATAAACACGCAATCCCTTTTTGTCCTATGCCACTTATTGGTGCAAGGTACTCTCTCTCGCTCATCACAAATCACACAACTCACAACATAATACAAATTCCAAATAAAAATCCAAGATTTATTTTATTGTAATTAAATTATCATGCATCCAACAGATTACACAAATTTGAAATATCAAAACTACATTCACATTCATGGCCGTCAATGGCCTCTCTGTCACAAATCTGCACACATAGCCTTCGCGGATTCTTTTACAAACAATCACTCCTTCCCACCTCTATGCCCTTCCCATGGGCTGTGATTTCCTTCTCCGAAATCTGCCATACCTTCTCACTTTCTGCCTGAACTGGCTGAACCTACAAATACCTCGTCTTGCGGCGTCCTTTCCCCTTAATGCTCCTGTGGCCACTTTCCTCTGCTTATGGTGGTGTTCAACTTCCTTGAAAATGGTGCACCTCTTCACACTTCTGTTATTTTCCTCTGCAGCCAACTCTTTTACAGCCTCACGCCTTAGTTTTATAGGCCATAATGTTTGGAAACTGAATAGACCCCAACACAACACCCTCCAAGGCTGAGTCGACTTCAAACACATGAAGAAATTTTAGTTTTAAACATTTCATTGAGCTGGCCAAGTCTCCCAGCCGCAGCCCACCATGTAAAGCCGCTGTAAACTTTAGCAAATAATTAGGATATTATCAATTTCAATGACTTAAGGAAATCGGCCCTCCACGCATTTAAACCTTCACCCAATTCTCTGAGGAATTTCAAGCGGCAAACAAAGAGCATATTTCTATGCTATCGACCACGTAACTGTTGTTATAAAGACTGTATGTATCATTAAATTTGTTGTATGCTTGGATTCTACGCTTGGAAGAAAATATACCCCACGAACCCATTTTACTTGGAGCGGCTCAACAAAAACGTCTGTTGAATATTTCAATGTAAAGGCATTTCATTTTAGACTCCCATGAATTGTAGAGAAGTCAACCTCCACGCACTATAAATTGCACCCATTTTACTGTTGCATAATCAATTAATGAATAAATAAAACATACTATTATTCAATTGCGCAAATGACTGGATACACACTACAGAGACTCTACATATACATTCATCAACATTTCTTCGCCATTACGAACTCATGAAGAGCTTGCCACATATATACCATCGACAAGTCGCCAAGATTGAAAATTTTAGCCGATTGACAAGGAATGCTCAAATGTAAACCAATTGTGAGAAAAGAATCTCAAACCACAACAGATCCTGTGCATCCACCACTTCGTAACATTTTTGTCAAACATGTATAACAGTGACACTCTGCCTCTTTGAAAATGACTGTGACTAACCATTTGTGAGCAAAATTGAACCAACATACTTAAAACATATTGATTGCAACAATTTACAAATGAAGCTGCCCAAACCAATTGAAGAGAATCCATTTACACTACTGCGACAGGATGTGTGGAATCGGGTGCTGGAAAGGAAAAAACTTAAAGCTCTCCAATTCACCTAAAATTTTCCCCATAGGTGTATTAAGACCCCCTTAAATCCCTCGCAAAAGCATTTTTCTCCAACCTTCAAGAATTTTGAAATTTTAAACTTTTCGTAAACCTGCCAGCATAAACTCTTGGCATTAAAATATGCCAAATGGTGAAATATATTCCATTGATTCTTTTTGCACATTTGGAGAAATGCCTTCAAGAACACATATGTCATAGGATTTGTCACCAAACCTTAAGGATCTCCCAAAATAATTGTTTCAGTGAAATCAACATATTGTGTGTTGAAACTACAACCGGGCAGAAACTCAATTCTTGCAAACCTGATTACACGAAGTGTTACCAAAGCTAAGAGATGCTAAATAATGACCACCACACACCAAAATTGGAAGAAACAAACTATTTTTTTAAATTAATGTTGATTGCGCATGCACCCAGATGCTCTTGGATAACTTATGCACCTTGGGAGCATACTAACCTTGCCACATAAATGTATTCAACATACCATCTTTTCTAACTACGAGCTCCATGTGGAATCAAGCCATTTTCTATGCAACTTTTGAATCTTCCTTTATATTATGTTATTGCTCCCTTAGACCAACAAGAAGTGACCAAATATGCCTTCTTGTCTACAATAAATCATTAGAAATAGGTGACATAGAAAGCTTGTAGACTACAAAGTGTGGATGGTCAATTGGCCTAGCCTACATGCCACAATTTTAAGTTCTATTTGCTAGTCATTAGATGAATACAAAAGATTTACCTAAACATCTATTGATGGTGCTATCCATTTACCTAATGAAATATCTTATGAGTAGATTACAATGCCCATCTTTTATTGTCTAGGCATGAGTACCATTTACCATGTAGGTGTCTATACTCATGAGTCAAGACTCTAGCCTAAGCTATAAGTGTGACATCTAAAATTGAAAAAATATTGTCCATAACTACCTATTCTATTTTTTAGTGATTAACCCTTACATCTTACTAGTTGCATTGGGTTAGATAATGGGGTTGACATCAAAATCAAAAAATACATGATGTAAATATGATTGTACTACTAAGTGGTGGCTTTGGCTTAAGCTACAGAGGCAACATTTGAAGCATGCAAATCTAAACTTAAAAGATACATCAAAAAAACTTGAAGGCTAAATAAAAACAAAATGAAGTACTATGCTAGACTTGATATGTCCCACTCATTATCTATATCCCGTTCTAATTCAATCTACCAATATAAGTCACTTTAGGATTAGCGTTGAGCTAGGATTCCTTCTATTGTTTTTATTTTAATATCCATGGCCAAAGTATGAGACTCCACCTTATCCTAACGCTTCTACCTTGCCCATTTCCCAATCCTTAAGTATTTCTCTGTTCTCACTATCCCTCAAAATCCAAGGTCCACACCAACAAATTCTCTAAACAACTCATAGAAATATAGCTATACCCTTATCCATTTTACATATCCAACACCATTACATGCTTTACCACTTCTACTTAACACTACAAGTCACTCAAACTATATTGATCACCACAAACAATTGATCATCAACACCTTTAGTGAGAATTGACCCATTTAGAAATAATTTTCAAAACACTTCAATAAAAAGACTTCAAAATAAAAAAAAAAGTTATACCACTAATAGATCATAAATGTGTCAGAATTTAAAATTTGATTATGCATACATTGATGCTTTGATTAAATAGAATAGGTTTTAAACCAATCACCTTTAAATTTAAAGACTTTTTTCTCCAAATTACTGTTGTTAACCATTTGGGGCTAAAATTTTACGTTAAAGGTCATTCTAAAAGTTTCTTACTAAACATATCCTAAACATCTATATATTTAAACTCACTAAGTATTTTAATAATAATTTGTATGTATAGATACTAACCAACCAAGTTACTTGACACATTTAGGTATTGCTTTCTTTAATAGTCTTTCTTGAAATATTTTAAATCAAAAGATATAAATTTCAATAAAAAATTTCACCCATACAAACAAGTGTCATGTAGTGGCTAGTACCTACCTCTAACTTGTTAGTGTAATTTGATTAGTTTTTTAAATCTTCATTCATAAATTTTTCTATATAATTTAAAGGAAAATGGGTTGTATACCATAATATGAATTGTAGTAGATCCAATAGAATTCTTAAATAAATTTGATGATAGTAGGAAGGATATTAATAAAATAAAAAGGAAATTGTGATAATGATAAGAAAAATATAGATAAAAGTAATTCTTACTTGAATTGTATATTAGTATTGTTGAAGATATTTTAAAAAGTAAAATAAAATAAATTTTAAGTGTTTGTATGTCTTAAGTAAATAAAATAGTTATATGCAAATAAAATAATTCTATCCTATTTATCTATTTGTGTATCCATTGGATATGAAGTAATATAAATAAATATACCCTTGCACAAGTAGTCTCTTGACCCTACTAAGGTTAAATGAAAGTATGCCATCTAGATCCCTTGCCTTATGATTTACATGGTGTTACATCTCCAATTTTTGTCTTGCTAATACTTTTTACTTTTACTCGGACATAAGTAAATCTATTTTGATGTTTAGATTAATATCAAGGAACAACATAGATTCTATTGAATGTCATTTATGGAATTATGGAAAATGCAAATGTTTTATCGATTTAATAATTGTATTATGAGAATTTGGTTTATTGTTTGAATAATGATGCACTGATCAAAATCTGTTGATTTCAAGTTTTATATAGGATTACAGGTTTCAAATGACTCTCAGAGAAAAGAGAGAGAGAGAGAGAGAGAGAGAGAGAGAGAGAGAGAGAGAGAGAGAGAGAGAGAGAGAGAAATATAGACCTTGGGTTACGAGTGATTATTTGCCAAAATGAGTATAAGTATTTAACAAAAACGTGAACCAGTATCGATAGAGGTAGGTCATGTTTTGTTAGTATACTTTTGGATCTAATCGACATGTAGTTGATATCTTTCGATTCTTTTTTGGGTTAGTCATGTGTGTCGACTTTGTTGGTCGTAAAAGAAAATGACGTCTTCAAAGTAGAACGATGTCCGTTTATAATTAACATAAATCTTACGTCGACATTGTCACAAAATTGTTATGTTAGTATCCTTGAGTCATATAAGGTTTTATTATTGACACTAAATGTCATATGACAATCTCATCAAGTCCACTTGACGTGATTTAACAAAAGACTGTGAAGGGGAGACAAGCTCGACCCTTTCACATTATTTGTAAGCCTTTCAACTTATTATTATTATCATATATTGATCAAAGCATAAATGATCAAGTAGGGTTTATGACATGTTAAACCATATTTAATTATATAAACATAGATATGTATGCATCGATTTGAGGTTAACACCTCATAATTATTAAATGTTTGATTATGGAGCTGTTGTAGGCTTGTAAATACGAATGCATTCCTTCATCTCTAGTGATGGATTGAACCACTCTAAGTGATCATTAAATGATCGAGCTGTGTTATTATTGATATGTCGTCCTCTATTGAGAGGAGTTTGTGGTGTTACAAATCACATTTGATATACCTCCCTGCGAAGGACGTCTTCCATCGACAATTGTAAAGCCTTGCATCTTTTGTGGAATTGAATTGTAACCAAATTATACTTGGATTGTCCTTGTATTCATTGTGTCTCTAACTATACTACTTAGTGGAAGAGCAATGATAGGATGACTCATTAAGAGTCATGTTTGAGTCTTTAAATGAACGATTTAGTAGGAGTCAACGGGATCCATTTTTATGCTTTGGGATGATCACAGTAGGCAGGAGGGAATAGATAACAGTCTTGAGAGGAAGTAAATGTTGACTTTTAGGCATCCATTGGAGTATTCAATCTACAACTCTTCTTAACTTTGAAGCCATCGCTACCAGGTATCTTTTCTGCCTAGTATGCAATGTAAACAATGTTGAATCGAATGTTCTTCTATGTTATCCACTATAGTGTCTAGTTGTAAACATTCAAACATGCCAGTGAGGCTAAACCATTCAATTCCTTATGTATTTGTTTAAAATCCAATGGTGTTAACTGTATTAAACTGCTGATATAGTTGATAGTTAAACTATTTAGTTACCTTTAGGAATTTTAATAGCATCAAATAAGCTTGGTAGGCCGATGCATGATCATATCATTGAATTCTAAACATTAGTACCCTGAGCCAAAAAAATACTTATTGTTTGGGAACTGATAAACATGTCATACTACCATATGGTGACTGAATGAACATTACAAATTGTATACCTGAAGAAGCTTATTTCAATAGTTATCATGTGCCTTGTATGATCGAACCAGTCACCTTGATGATTGAGATTCATCATGTAGCAGGTCAATTATGTTGTTATAAGTTTAATCATGCAAAAGACTCTTGGTTATATTTGTGTAAACTAAAACTTTGATAGGTATACTCTTTAGCTATGAGTAATACGGTTTAATCATTAAGCTAGGTTATTATCATTTTTAACCATTCTTTGTTTAGTCTATATATATATCTAAAAAATAATTTCTATTTAAAACAACTTAGATTCTTAGTAATATTTGGAAACTATTGTATATCCAGTCGAGTGATAGAAAAATAGGAATGTTTTGATAGAAGAAATAAGTCCTATAGGACAATCCTTATTACCAATTTTATTACTCCTGTTGAAGATATTCTTTGTAAACCATTATGATGGAGTAGACTAGTCTAAACTAGAAAATGACCTAGTATGGAAAAATATATAAGTATATATAGAGATTATCAATGATATCGCATTAGGGAAAATAGAAAGCACTCATACTCCTTTCTGTAGGAGGAGATATCTTTTCCAGAACCATATTATTCTTAATCTTGATTGAGTTAACCCAAGGGTCATTTTTAATAGTCTTATATAGTTATGAGATATGGTTATTTTTGAAATATCGGTTTATTAGAGGTTGTAATGAAAACCCTAGTATCGATTATGGAAACAAATGATTAGTTATATTTATATGAACTTGTTTAAGTCAAGTAGACTATTGCCATGAAAAATTTACGTAAATATATTTGGTCAGGATAAACTACAAGAATATGATAATATCCAAGTCGAGTTGGGGTGGGTGAACATTTCGACCACGTTCATAATGAACGTTATTGATATTAAAATTTTGTCCAAAGTAATGCATTCATTTTATGCATGTATTGTTGATTCACTGTATCTAGATTGCATAACCTATTGGGAAATCATACTTAGCTAGAGGGTATTTAGGGTTGTATGGTTGATAGAGTTGTGTAGGATACAACACTATGTACTCAGAAGGCAAATTACCACTGGTCACCTTTGGTCTATATTTCTCGTGAAGGGTAGGATCACTTCCTATGTGGAAGATGTGTGGGAGACTGCCGGTCTATCGATGGAGGTAAAATACTCGGAGGATACTCTCTCTGTCTAGCAGAAAACATGCCAAGGCTTGTGATAAAGATGTCAGATATTCAAAAGCAGTAATTATTCCAAATTTGTTTATGTAATTGAATTACTTATGTAGATATTGTAATTGAGAAAGACAATATGTTATATTGTTTTATGTCAGAGAATCTTGCAAATTGTTGTTGCTTGATTATATATTAAATAAAAGAAAAAATTTCTCATTTTTACCTTGTTGAATTACTCTATGGTAAATTCTTGATTTTATTATGTTTTTAGAACTTGGATGTTACATATGGTATCTAAGATACCAGATTCAACACTAGGGATTATGAGACCACTATGCTTACCTATAGTCAACATTATGCGGTTAGCTAATGTTTACAAATTTTTGTGCCAGGATGGTGCATCTTAAGAAGACAATGAGAAAGCTAGTTAATACGAGTAAACATTTCCTTAAAGCAAAAAGAGAATGTGAAGCTATTATCAAAACTTTTGAGGGAACTAATAATGAGAGTGACATGTGCTTAAGTGATACTGAAACCCTTATGAATGCCTTAACTCAAATCAAGCAAGTGAGAAAGGAAAACATTGAAAGAGTTAAGATCACTACTAAAATCATAGCATATATGTTAGATGAGGAAACAACTATGGTTAGGTGAGATCCTTGCATACCCTCAGTTGTTGAGATCATAGAAGTTAGGTCTGATATTGAGTCAGAATGTTATATACCTCAAGATTATGTATCTGAAAATGAATCTGAATGATATACTCTTCTTGATCATGACTTTTGAAGTCATTTCTTGTATTTAAATAAAGAATATTCTATACTCTTGAAATGAAACAAATAAAGAAGAGTTGTTTTTGTACCAAACTATTGTTTGATTTGAGTTCATTATGTTTTGATTTAATGGGATACATTATAATCATGAACTAATAGACAACTCAATATTCTCAGGTGTGAGAAAAAATGATAAACATGGTTCAGACAAGAACTAACCAAGGAGAATGTCAAGAGGGAAACCACACACCAAATAATAAATTGGACCAGATCATAACCATGCTTGAGGAAACTAAGAAAAGACTGGGTGATTTGGAAAAGAAGGTGAATGATAAAGGGAATTCTGAGGGAGGAGGAAAAAACTCTCGTGGAGAAAATGGAGAGAATCATGAAGAGCAAAGTAAGAGCATGGAACCTCATAAAGAGGCAAAGGATAGACTGACCTCGGAACTCTCTAAGGATATGAAGAAGGTCACTTCACCAAAATTTGATGTAAAGGTGACTGGAGATGCAGCAGAAGCTTGGTTGACTGAAATGGAAAAATATTTTGAGATAAGGAATTACTCGGAAGTAACCAAGGCAGTTCGGGGAGCATTCAAACTAGAAGGAGAAGCATCGATGTGGTGGATGAATAAGAAGATGAAACTGAACTTAAGTTCTTTAAGGGTAACTTTTGATGAGTTTGTGGAGCTCTTTCGCAAAAGATGGTTACCACAACTTTATTTTGATCAGAAATTGACTAATTTTTATAATCTTTGACAAGGAGAGATGACAGTGGTCGAATATGGAGAAAAATTCACCTGACTTCTAAAATATGTGCCTCAATATCAAAAAGTTGAGAGATTCAGAATCAAAAAAATCATCATGGGTTTAAATGCTCAAATTGGTGGAGAGCTGGATGTACATGGTCCCACAACAATGGATCAAGTGTACGAGAAGGCAATCAAGCAAGAACAAAAGCTGAAATCTATCTTGGCTTATCATGATAGAAACTGCAAGAGATTTAATTTAACTCCTGCTAACCAACCATTCAAGAGAAGAAATGATAAGAGCTATGAGAACAAGAGAAAAGATAAAGGAACTCAAAAAAATAGGGGTGGATCTGGAAATGAGAAGAAGAATGATAATTACAAAAGGAATGAGGATAACATTGGAAAGACTTCAGATGAGAGGGGACCCATTGGAGGATGCTTTACTTGTGGAGGCAACCATTATGCTAATCATTGCCCAAACAAGAATCAAGATGGTCAACAAAGAGGTACTACACTACCTACTCAACAAGAAGCATTCCAGCAAATGATTCATGCAGTTCTTGACAATCATCAAGTAGAGTATCAAATCACACCAATTGAAATGATGTCAGGTACCTTGTTTGGAGTCCCTATATCTATTTTGATTGATACAAGAGCCACTCAAAACTTTGTTTCTCCTAGAATTTTGAATAAGTTTCCTAGAAAAGCTGGGTTCATGTCTAAACCTTGGTTAGTAGAATATGCTAACCAATCTAAGGCTTAGGTAGAGAAATGTTTTTTTGAGGCCAAGATTGATCTCCCTAGTTTCTCAAGGGAACTAAATCTGTATGTATCCCCCTTGGGTTCCTATGATGTAATCCTAGGAATGAGTTGGTTATGGAAGCATAGAGCTAAGGTTGACTATTTTTCAAAAATGGTTGAATGCTTAGATGATTTAGGAAATCAGACCCAATTCCAAGGAATTCAAAAAGAAGTTAAGATTAGACCTATCTTTGCTAACAAATTAAAAAGGGCTAGAAGAAAAGGTTGTCAGTTGCTTGTAGTTAAAATGGAACAAGTGGAGGAAGGGTTAGAAAGCCCTAGTTTATCTTTTGAAGAAAAGTACCCCTTTCTTCGGGATTTTTAGGATGTTTTTCTAGAAGATCTTCCAAGACTTCTTCCCAAGAGGATTTTTGATTTTGCAATTGATATTAAACTAGGATCTGAGCCTATATCAAAAGCACCCTACCATATGACAACTACGGAGTTAATGGAATTGAAGCCCAATTACAAGAATTCTAGCAAAAGGTTTGATTAGACCCAGTGTTTCACCATGGGGTACTCTAGTTTTTTTTGTCAAGAAGAAGGATGGAACTCTTCGGTTATGTATGGATTATTGTATGCTTAATAAAGCAATGGTAAAGAAAAAATATCCTTTTGCCACATATTGATGATCTCTTTGATCAAATGCATGGAGTTGCTATATTTTCAAAGATTGATTTGTGATCAGGATATCACCAATTAAGATTGAAAGATGAGAACATCCATAAGACAACTTTTAGAACTAGATACGGGCACTATGAGTTCACAGTGTTGCCATTTGGTTTGACGAATGCCCCTGCTGCATTCATGAACCTCATGAATAGTGTATTTAGAGATTGTTTAGACAAGTTTGTTCTAGTCTTTCTGGATGATATACTTATTTACTCTAAGAATGAAGAACATCATCGACATTTACAATTGGTTCTGCAATGGTTAAGAGAACATAAGCTATATAGAACACTGTCAAAGTGTACATTCTTCCAAAAGGAGATTCAATAACTAGGACATATTATATTTGCAAATGAAATATGTATTGATCCTGCAAAAATCATAGCTATACTGGATTGGCCTGTACCACAAATGTGCATGAGGTGCATAGTTTCATGGGCCTAGCTGGCTATTATAGAAAGTTTGTTTTAAATTTCTCCAGTATTGCTAGTCCAATCACTTCCTTGCAAAGGAAAGGAAAATGGTTTTAATGGATAGACTAATGTCAGGAGGCTTTTGATCTTTTAAAGGAAAAGTTAACTTCAGCTCCAATTTTGAAAGTTCCTTACCCCGAAGGATAGTTTGAGGTAATTACAGATGCCTCAGGAGAAGGATTAGAAGGAGTGCTTATGCAAGATGGGAGAGTGATAGCATATGAGTCTAGAAAATTAAAATCCTATGAGAAAAATTATGCACCACATGATCTAGAATTGGCAACAGTTACTCATGCTTTGCAAATGTGGAGACACTATTTGTTAGCGAAAACTTTTGTACTTAAGTCAGACCATCAAAGTCTTAGGTATATTTTCTCTCAACCACATCTAAATGCTTGACAAAGGAGATGGTTAGAATTGATATTTGACTATGACATTGAGATAAACTACATCAAAGGAAAAGAGAATAGAATAGTTGATGCTTTGAGTCGAAGAAGACATATATCTTCAATTGTCACTATTCATGAAAATTTCAAAGATTTAGTGCTGCAAAATTTGTCTGGTGATGAATATTATGAGTAGGTTAAGTAGGCTCTAGAGGTTAATCCTAGAGACCTAAGGTATGATGGGTTTCTGTTTGAGTCAGATGGACTATTGAGGTTTAGAGGTAGAATGTACGTTCCTAATTCAACTAAATTAAGGAATCTAGTATGGAAAGAAGTTCATACCGCACCATACTTTGGACATCCAAGAGTGACCAAATTTCTAGCAGATGTTAAACCTCTTTATTTTTGGAAAGGAATGAAGAATGATGCTGGGAGATTTGTAGCATGTTGTTTAGAATGCTAGAGGGTAAAAGCAAAACATCAACAACTAGCAGGATTGTTGTACCCGCATGATGTACCAAAGTGGAAATGGCAAGTCATAAGTATGGATTTTCTTCAAGGTCTTCCTATGTCTATGAATAGACATGATGCCATTTTAGTTGTGGTTGATAAACTCACAAAGGTAGCACATTTCATACCAGGGAATTTGTCTGATGGAGCACCAGTGTTAGCTTGCAAATTTGTGCAAGAAGTGTTTAGATTGCATGGTTTCCCTGAAAAGATTATCTCGGATAGAGATACGTGTATAACATCAAGGTTTTGGAAAACCTTGTTCTCTATGCTAGGGACTAAACTCAATGTGAGTACAACTTATCATCCTAAAACCGATGGGAAAACTAAGAGAGTTAACCAAGTTTTGGAATATTTGTTGCAAATGTGTTGCATGGATCAAAAATATAAGTGGGAAGAATACTTACCACTGTGGAATTTGCTTACAATAATTCCTATCATTCCACTATTAAGATGGCACCATTTGAAGCATTGTATGGAAGATGTCAAACTCCTATAAGCTAGGATAAGCTAGAAGATAGGATTAGCATTGGACTAGAAATGCTAGCTAAAATGGAAGAAAAAGTTAAGCTGATCAGAAAAAGATTCGCAGAAGCCAATGATAGACAAAAGATTTATGTGGATGCCAAGCGTGTACCAAGACAATTCTCTGTTGAAGAGAAAGTTCTTTTGAGGGTCAAACCTCATAAAAGTTCTATTAAGTTTGGGAAGTCTTCTAAACAAGCTCCTCGATCTGTGGGACCCTTTGAAGTACTCGAAGTGGTCAATCCAGTTGCCTACAGAATTACTCTACCACTAGCTTTGTCTAGAATGCATAATGTTTTTCATATTTATTTTTTAAAGAAATATATTGCAGGTGATAGTCATATTTTACATTAGAATTCTTTACAGATGTAGGACCCAGGAGTGGTCACGATCGAGCCACTCAAAGTGTTAGAAACACGCAAGCTCCACTTGCGTAACAAAGAGTACTTGCATTGCAAGGTCCAATGGGACCAATATGCTGAGGAAAATGCTACATGGGAGGACCACCATGAATTTTATTAGAAGTTTCATCATTTATTTAATACTTTTACCAGTTGAAAACAATGAACTTGCTTTTATTTACATTTTGATACTTTATATAATCGAGGATGATGAATATTTAGGGGAAGGATATGTTACATCCCCAATTTTTGTCTTGCTAATACTTTTTACTTTTACTCAGACATAAGTAAATCTATTTTGATGTTTAGAATAATACCAAGGAAATCATAGATTCTATTGAATGTCATTTATGGAATTTTGGAAAATGCAAATGTTTTATCAATTTAATAATTATATTATGAGAATTTGGTTTATTGTTTGAATAATGATACACTGATCATAATCTATTGATTTCAACTTTTATACAGGATTACAGGTTTTGGATGACTCTCAAAGAAAAGAGAGAGTATCTTTTGAGGAGAGAAATATAGACCTTCGGTTACGCATGATTATTTGCCAAAACGAGTATAAGTGTTTAACAAAAATGTGAACTGGTATCAATAGAGGTAAGTCATGTTTTGTTAGTATACTTTTGGATTTAATTGACAAGTATTCGATATCTTTTGATTATTTTCTGGGTTAGTCGTGTGTGTCAACTTTGTTGGTCATAAAACAAAACGATGTCTTTAGAGTATAACGATGTCCGTTTATGATTAACGTAAATCTTATGTCGACATTGTCACGAAATTGTTATGTTAGTATTCTTGAGTCATATAAGGTTTTATTGTTGACACTAAACATCATATGTTGATCTCATCAAGTCAACTTGACGTGATATAACGAAAGACTGTGAAGGGCAGACAAGCTCGACCCTTTCACATTATTCGTAAGCCTTTCAACTTATTATTATTATCATATATCGATCAAAGCATAAATAATCAAGTAGGGTTGATGACATGTTAAACCATATTTAATTATATAAACATATATATATGTATGCATTGATTTGAGGTTAACACCTCATAATTAGGCTTGTAAATAGGAATGCATTCCTTCATCTCTAGTGATGGATCAAACCACTCTAAGTGATCATTAAATGATCGAACTGTGTTATTATTGATATGTTGTCCTCTATTGAGAGGAGTTTGTGGTGTTACAAACCACATTCGATACACCTTCCTGCGAAGGATGTCTTCCATGGACAATTGTAAAGCCTTGCATCTTTTGTGGAATTGGGTTGTAACCGAATTATACTTCGACTATCCTTGTATTCATTGTGTCTCTAACTATAGTACTTAGTGGAAGAGCAATGATAGGATGACTCATTAAGAGTCATGTTTGAGTCTTTAACGAAACGATTTAGTAGGAGTCAATGGGATCCATTTTTATGCATTGGGATGATCATAGTAGGCAGGAAGGAATAGATAAAGTCCTCAGAGGAAGTAAACGTCAATTTTTAGGCATCCATTGGAGTATTCAATCTGTAACTCTTCTTAACTTTGAATTTGTTACTACCAGGTATCTTTTCTGCCTAGTATGTAGTGTAAACAATGTTGAATCGAATGTTCTTTTGTGTTATCCACTGTAGTGTCTAGTTGTAAACATTCAAACATGCTAGTTGTTAGTGTGAACAGAGTTACTTTGCTATCTAGCTCTTTCTTAGCTTGTTCTTCACCTTAGCTCTTTTCACACTAGGTTAAGCTTACTTAGGGACTTTTTCACTTTATCCCACATTGGTTGTGTATTGAGTTTCTTGGGTGGAATATCATATATATACCCACCTCTTGCTCTCATATGAGCATCCCATTCTATTGTAATGCTTTGCATTCTCTTGAGTCGAATATAGTTTATTTAGCTCATATCTGATTTCTATTTTGCTTTCTCTTAATCACTTGCATGCTTGGGTAGAAATCTAACATGGTATCAGAGTGGTTGTGAGTTGTGGGTTAGCATTTTTTTAGAAATCTGAGAGTGTAGAATTGTTTTTCGAAGCACATGAGTATGCTCTTCTCTTGCATCTTCGGATGATCTGGAGAAACAAAAAAGTGTGGAGAAAACTCTAGTTTGTGAGTTGTGGGTTTCGAAGCACATAAGTATGCTCTTCTCTTGCATCTTCGGATGATCTAGAGAAATAGAAAAGTGTGGGGAAAACTCTAATTTCTAGGGGGGTTCATATTTTGACTTGTCAGTTGCAAGTTTTTTTCATAGCTTCCTCAAGACTCTTTGAGCTAAAATCTAACAATCGGCTTGCATTTTATTTATTCTGATCAATCTTGTAGGTTATAGCATGCCTTTGTTTGTCTTAGGTAGCTGATTCAGTCTTTGCATGCCATTTTTTGGTGCAAAACACGTTTTTTTTCAATTAGAGTCACATTTTCTGTAGATCACAAAGAAAAATGCCTTCTGGGTTTTGTTCACAGCACCGAAAAACCATCTGGGTATCTGTTAGTTTTTGCATACAGCTTATATATTTTGTAGAAACGATGTCAGAAAGCTACAGCAAAACCCCTCTCCATTGGCGTTTTGGAAATTGCAGTTCAACTTCCAAAGGCCGTAACTCAGGCTCCCGACCTCAGATTTGTGAGCTTCTTTTTTTTATTTTGGCTAATTTTTCGTGCTCTACATGCTGGTGCAATCATTTTTTGATTTTAGTGTATAGAGTTTTCAGTAATCTCATATTCTCACACGTGACTCTGCGTAGTTCCCATTTTTGGGACTTTCAAAAGTGCATAACTTTTGTATACAACCTTGGATCGAGGCGATTCTTTATTTGAAAGTGCATATTTTTTCATGTACTTCGCAGTGGAACTTCTAATTTCATCTAGGTTTGTCCCAAAATTGTAATTTCAGTATATGTTCATTTTGTGAGGATTTGTAAAAGCATTGAAGTCAAGTCCACTTAGCATTCTCTTACTAGTGGCCATTGTAAATGTACTAATATAAAGTGCCAAATCATATTTTCTTGGGGGGTTCTTTAATTGAGTGGAAAAGGGGGTGTCTTAGGTGCTCTCTTTGAGTCACATCTTTTATGGGGTTATTGTAATCATTTTGGGGGTTCATCATGGATATCAGTTATTTCCATCCTTCTGTTGTTAAGTTAACTTCAGAAAACTATTTGTCTTGGAAACAAGGGATAAAGAATCATTGTCTTGACCAAGATCTATTGCCCCATCTCTTTGGACTCATTCCTGAGCCAAGTGACTATGAATAGAAGAATGCATGGTTTAACAATAATGACATGGTCTATGGACTAATATGTATTACTATTTCTGAGGATATTCTACATCACATAGAGCACACTGAGTGCCCTTTCACTACTTGTACCATCATCCAGCAGTTGTATGGAGACTTTGGATCTTCATCTGATAGTGATGTTTCCTTGGATGACCAGGCTCTGGTGGATGATACTAAGTCTTCTTTTACCCTATCTTGTGTGACATACATTGATACCCCATCTTCAGATACAACACCTGTTACTTCATCAGATTCCAGAGATGCTTCTTTGAGAGCTTCTAGTGATTCTTTGCAGCAGGATCATTACAGTCTTCCTGATTGGGATTCCTATTTATCAGACATTGCATCTTTGTTTGTGGAGTCTCACATGTCAGATTTGGAGGACACATTTGAGGGGCTATCTCTCCTCTTTCATGACAATTATTTTGTCCTTGCCCCTGTTGTTACTACAGAGTTTAGAGAGGCTTCTTCGAGGGCTTCCAGTGATTCTTTGTAGCAGGATCATATTTGTCTTCTGTATTCACTTCATTGGGACCAATTTCTACCAGACATCTCTTATTTGTTTGTAGAGTCTCACATTTTGGATTTAGATGACACTCTTGAGGACATTCAACTCCTCTTTGATGATAGTCATTTCATCACTATTATCCCATCTTCCTTGTCTTTGGATCTTGTACCTCCTGGTTGTACACATGGGATTGGATTGCTTCTACCTTCGTGCATTGAGGCATCTTTTGATATTCACGTGGGGACATTTGAGCAGAGTTTTGAGATAGGATACATCTTGAGACTTCCTTCCTCACCTTGCTTCTTTGAGTGGGAGTTACTTCGACATTCACCATTGGAGTTGTTTCTTCCTAAGGGGAGAAATGTCATTTGTCACAAATGGATCATCTTCAGCATTCATATATGGGCATCCTCTTTTGGTACAGGAGCTACTTTGTTGTGGGGGGGGTTTCATAGTCTCTTTCACTCTCTCTACTTTTGGGTTTTCAATCATCATTTTCTAAAAACACAAATTTAGGTTTGGAGCTGGAGTGAAACCATAGAAACATGGAAGAGAACTATTGAATAATTAAAAGACAACACTTGCACATCAAAGGGACCCCTTTAAACTGATTATATCAAATCTAATTACAAATTCAGAGGTCTGATTTCCACTAAATCAGACTATAACAGCAATCAAAAGACCTCTATGAAATGCAATATTAAACTATCCTGATGACAATCACATACCTGAGAACCAACACATAAATTATGGAATATGTAGTTGCTAAAACCCCAATTCCTAGCTAGGATTTGATTGAATATGACTCCTGTTGTGTACGGCCAACTGGTAAAGGTTTTGAAATGAGGATATATGCTGGTAAGTAGACCCATTCTGCACTTATACCCTGATAATCCACTGCTGCAATCACTCCAGATGCCCAAATGGAAACCCAATGTAGATTTCCCTCTAATGTAAACTAGGTTGTCGTCCAATCCACTATCCTCTAAGGGTTTTCATCCTCAGAAGAGCTGCAACCTGCTGAAAACTCTATCCAGAGCTCCAAACATGAATTTGTGTTTTTAGAAAATGATGATTGAATGCCCAAAAGAGAGCCCCATACTTTGGGGTTTCAGTTCCTTTACCAGCTGGCTGTTCAAAATAGGAGTCATTTTCAGTCAAATCCTAGCTGGGAATTAGGATTTCAGCAACTAAATGTTCCATAATTATGGAACAATTAATTGTTGAAATAGCTGGGAATTAGGATTTCAGCAACTAAATGTTCCATAATTATGGAACAATTAATTGTTGAAACCCTAATTTCCAGCTAGGGTTTGACTGAAAATGACTCCCATTTTAAACGGCCAGCTGGTAAAGGCACTGAAATGAGGATATTTGCTGATAAGAAGACCCAATCTGCAATTATACCTTGATAACCCACTGCTGCAATCACTCCAACTACAATATCAACCTGTAATGAAGTCCAATCCACTATCCTCTAAGGGTTTTTGTCCTTAGAAGAGCTGCAACCTACTGAAAACTCTATCTAGAGCTCTAAACCTGCACTTGTGTTTTAAGAAAATGATGATTGAGTATTGTTTGTGTATTGAGTCTCTTGGGTGGAATATCATATATATACCCACCTCTTGCTCTCATATGAGCATCCCATTCTATTGTAATGCTTTGCATTCTCTTGAGTTGAATATAGTTTATTTAGCTCATATCTGATTTCTATTTTGCTTTCTCTCAATCACTTGCATGCTTGGGTAGAAATCTAACACTAGTGAGGCTAAACCATTCAATTCCTTGTGTATTTGTTTAAAATCCAATGGTGTCAACTGTATTAAACTGCTGATAGAGTTGATAGTTAAACTATTTAGTTACCTTCAAGAATTTTGATAGCATTAAATAAGCTTGGTAGATCGATGCCTGATCATATCGTTGAATTCTAAACATTAGTACCCTAAGCTGAAAACATACTTATTGTTTGAGAACTGATAAACATGTCATGCCACCGTATGGTGACTAAAGGAACATTAGAAATCGCATACCTGAAGAAGGTATTTTTGTAGTTATCATGTGCCTTGTATGATCAAACCAGTCACTTTGATGATTGAGATTCATCATGTAGTGGGTCAGTTATGTTCTTATAAGTTTAATCATACAAAAGACTCTCGATGATATTAGTGTAAACTAAAACTTTGATAGGTATACTCTTTAGCTATGAGTAATACGGTTTAATCATTAAGATAGGTTATTATAATTTTTAACCATTCTTTGTTTAGTCTATATATATATCCAAAAAAATGATTTCTATTTAAAAGAACTTAGATTCTTAGTAATATTTGGAAACTATTGTATATCTAGTCGAGTGATAAAAAACTAGGAATGTTTTGATAGAAGAAATAAGGTCTATATGACAATCCTTATTACCAATTTTATTACTCTTGCTAAAGATATTCTTTGTAAACCATTATGATGGAATAGACTAGTCTGAACTTGAAAATGACCTAGTATGGATACATATATAAGTATATATAGAGATTATCAATGATATCGCATTAGGGAAAATGGAAAGTACTCATACTCCTTTTTGTAGGAGGAGATATCTTTTTTAGAACCATATTATTCTTAATCTTGATTGAGTTAACCCAAGGGTCATTTTCAAACCTTAGTCTTATAGTTATGAGATATGGTTATTTTTCAAATATCAGTTTATTAGAGGTTGTAATGATAACCCTAGTATCGAATATGGAAAAAAAATGTTTAGTTATATTCATATGAACTTGTCTAAGTCAAGTAGACAATTGCCATGAAAAATTTACATAAACATATTTGGTGAGGATAAACTGCAAGAATATGATAATATCCAAGTCGAGTTGGGGTGGGTGAACATTTCAACCATGTTAACAAATGTTATTGATATTAAAACTTTAGCCAAAGTAATGTATTTGTTTCTGAATCCATTATTAGTTCACTCTATCTGGATTGCATAACCTATTGGAAAATCATACTTAGCTAAAGGGTATCTAGGGTTGTATGGTTGACAGAGTTGTGTAGGATTCAACACTATGTACTCAGAAGGCAAATTACCATTGGTCACCTTTGGTCTATATTCCTCATGAAGGGTAGGGCCACTTCCTATGTGGAAGATGTGTGGGAGACTGTTGGTCTATGGATGGAGTTAAAACACTGGGAAGATACTCTCTCTCTCTCTAGTAGAAAACATGCCAAGGCTTGTGATAAAGATGTCAGATATTCAGAGGCAATAATTATTCCAAATTTGTTTATGTAATTGAATTACTTATGCATATATTGTTATTGAGAACGACAATATGTTATATTATTTAATGTAAGAGAATCTTGTAAATTGTCGTTACTTGATTATATGTTAAATAAAAGAAAAAAATTCTCTCATTTTTACCTTGTTGAATTACTCTATGGTAAATTGTTGATTTTATTATGTTTTTAGAACTTGGATGTTACACATGGGATCCCATGGAGATTTGAGATTAGTTGCTTGATAGCATACCATAAGAAAAATGGCAGTGCAATAGCCTCAAAGAAAATTAATGGAGAGAACCAATAATGAGGTAGCAAATGACAATCCTGATAGAATAAAAATAATAATAATGAACTCACTCACCATCATCAATGCACTAAAATAGAGAAGGTGTTAGAATTAGAAGATTGACAATAGATTGCAACAAGTCTAGTTGAATCTGAATCAATTTGAAGATATAATCATCAAACATTTCTATAAGGAGATAAATATTCTAGTTGATTACCTTTCTAACATTAGAATTGATGGCACTAAAGATTAAATTATCACAAATGATAAGAATATATGGGTAGGACTCTTCAATTATTGGGAATGAGTAAATAAATCCATCCTCTCGACTATGGGAGATAATCTAGTAAACCATGATCAATAGACATGACTAGTCACCCAAGCAACATTTATGACTTGGGCTCTCTCCTACAAATTCTAGTTGTTTTATAGTAAAAAGGGGGAGAATGATGAATGTGGTTGATTTAGTTTAGATCCTCCCTTCTCACCAAACATTCAAGGACATATCAATCGAGTTGAATCTCTACTAAGTGAGATCATTCACCTAACAAGTTGGGATGTCACTTGCAATGATGTGGAAGCTTAGATGTTATCAATCAGTATACCAATTTAATGCTTGAGAACTCTAAACACCCTACATATGTAAAACAGTAAGCAAATTGATGAATTATGGCAAATCCTTTCAGATTAAGATAGTAGGTAGAGGATTATAACTGACCGTTATTCAAAGTTTGGGATGTGGAACAATTGAGGACACCTCCACTAGCATCCCTATCCAAGGTACTATTTTCTACATGGAATCTAGATCTCCTCCTGACACTAATATTCACTACATCTTTCATTTCTGCCTTGGAAAAGGTGGAGGACACCTCCACGAGCGCCCTAGTCCAAATCTAGATGGTATTCAGGGTATCGAAATCTCTTCGGATGTTGATTCCTACTATCCAACTTATTTCTATTTCTGCAACTTCAGAGGACATTGCCACTAGTGCCTGTGTCCCAAAATGTTCACCTCTATCCTCTGTCTTTCAGATCCTGAATCCTTATCTTCTACAACCTCCCTTTGCAACTCCACTCCGTAAAATTCAGTACATATAACCTGCAATCACAAAGGAGTGTGGTTCGGGGTTATGGTGTTTAAAGGCTTGCCTCAGTCAAGCTCGGAGAGACATTCAAGTCTTCCAAACACCGTTCTTAGATAAGAGTGTGTATCCCTATAGAATAGAGGTAAAATTGAAATGATAAATGATAAAAAAACACAATAGATGTCACCTTGAAGTGTAGATCTCACATAATGAAGGCTCTTCAATCACATGAGAAGATGAAGTCAAATTTGCAATCACAAACATAATAACAATGCTATGCTCTACAATAATGAATATCTTGAAATCACAAATATGCCTAAAGTTCACAATCATCCTCTAGTTTAAAAATGAAAACCTAAACATGCTCATATATGCAACTACAAACATTCCCGCTAATAATTTTATAATTCAAACTTGAGATGTCGGCATAGGACCTAAATAAAGGTCATAAAATTGACATTTAAATTTAGGGCAGACCCAAAATAGGAGGCTAGACTTGGACCTGAGATCTTTTCCTATTATCATGATAATTTAGAGCATCTTGCATGATAATTTAGATGCTCTAAATGCATTCTAAGGACCCAAGAGCTAAACCTTAAGAGGGAAAAGGCCCCAAGGGGACATTTTCTGACATAACATTTAGCCCCCACTTTAATACATGTATGTATAAACAGAAGGCCAATACATGCATTAAAGTACAGTCGACAAATATAGAAAATATGCCAAGCATGGTGAAGACACGCCAAACATATTGAAGATAGTAACAGGCACACAAAACATGGAGAAGACAATTACAGTCACACAAAACATGGAGAAGACAACATTGAAGAAACGTAAAACACAATGAATACAGTGAATGTAGTGATTATTTATTTTTCATTTTCTCATATATGAATGCAAATGCAAGTACAAGGAAAGTAAACACACAACCAAAATGTTGGAGGAGCTCATCATCACCAGTCTTGAAACTGCATAAGGGGCAACAAACACGCAATATAAATCTCAAAGTTTAGGAAGAGCTCATCGCCACCAGTCTTGAAACTACACTTTAAGAACAAACATGCCATACAAATCCCAAAGCATAGGAGGAGCTCATCGCCATCAGTCTTAAAACTATGCTTGGGAACAAACATGCTGTACACACACATGGAAGACATGGAGAAAACACAACAAACAAGAAACGGAAGAAACTTGTTGCTAGGTTTCCATCCATCTTAGGCACATTATAGACACACACTGATGATTGGGATTTGCCACAAAAATTTTCAAAGACACGCTTAAGGGTTAGGATAGTCTCAGATCTACCCCTCCTACTCAGAGGACTTTCCAAAAATGAGAGGATGTGCAATCTCCTCAAGAAATACACCATCCTCACCTCAACAAAGGGCTTAAAATAAAAAGGATATGCATGACATCCCACCTCTGCAGAGGTCTTAATGATTGTAGTATAAAAGAAATATGTGCACTCACTCACAGATACAACATCCCGCCTCCACAGAGGACTTACAAGCATGCTTCGTTAGTACCAAAATCATCAGGCAACTTACCTTATATATGCCCCCACCTTAAGGTGGTTGATATTATGTACCAATGTAGATCAATGTTTCAAGATTTAACTATGTGTGTATTTTTTCCACAACGTTTCAGATCATACTCCATGATCCATCATCATGAGAATAAAGAGCAAGAGAAGAGAAATGTAAGGTAATTTGTAGGACAGGGATGCTAAATAGTGGAGGGGGTGGCGCAAGAACCAAAGGATGGATATTTATTTTTCTTGGTGTCTTAGGTGGGTGTTAGTTTGTATGGGGTTGTCTACTCTGTTAGGTAGGTGTCTTCTTTTTTGGGTGAATTGCTTGTAATCCTTTAGTTCTCACACCACCCCCTCCACTATTTATCATCCATGTTCTACAAATTAACTTACTTTTCCCTTCTCTTGCTCTTTATTCTCTTGATCATGGATCATGGAGTATGATCTGAAACATTGAGGAAAAAACACATAGTTAAATCCTAAAGTATTGATCTACATTCATTATGGGCTATAGAAATCTGATGTCTATCATTGTGTACCAATATCAAGAATGTTAAGGTAGGAAGAAAACACATAAGGGAACAAGAGCTTTCACAAAGCCCATGCCCCCTAGAGGTGACATGTACTTTACGATCACCAAATGTTCCCACAAATATATAATTTCCTGCAAGAAAAGGTGTTAGCATCCATATAATCATGATAAACAACAATGTATGTAATCATTCATATCAAGAGCCAAGTAAGGCAAGATCCAAGATAGACAAAGTGCATGGAGCAGCAGTATTGTTATGTTTTTTAAGTGTGATAAGACAACATCAAGATATCACACGGAGTGATTCTACTAGCCAAGCATAAGATAATATATATAAACCCCATCATCATGTATGGACTAGGTCTATTTTTTGATTTCTCACTGAAGGGACACTAGGTCCGTATTAGTATTATATGTGTTTCGTCATCCGCTAGCTAGATAGAACCACTAGAGGAAGGTAAACAATAAATCAAGAGAGGAGAAAAAACTGCCTTAGGGACAATCACATAGGAGGGTGCCCCCAAGTCACCAACCGCAACGCTATGCCCATAAGACACAACACACAACAATGAAAATGGAGGAGAAGCAATATAGAAGAATGATGATACAAATAGAAGAAGGGTCACAATAGAGGTGGTCTCCCTGTATCCTTGACCTTACAAGAGAATCAAGGGTCATCCTAGGAGGCCTAAACAACACATAATATGTCACGGGAGAAACACAACATGGAGGTAAAGGGTTCAAAATACTTAGCTGTAGGGAAAAGCAAACTAGAGGTCATCCTGGATCTTGATCTTTACTTTAAAGTTTAAAGCTCTATCTCTTCTTCTCTCTTCCACATTTTCATGAGCTTGTGAGGGTATCCTTGTAGCAAAGGTATCTATCAATGATTGTGGATAGGGATTGTCAAAGTTTTCTATGTTGGTTAAATAAGGTGATGTAGGAGTTTTTATAATACCCATTTTAGTTGAGTGAGGTTGTTGAGGAACCTAAAAAGTGCCCATTTCAGTCCATATATAGGGTGTTGGAATACCTTGGTTGTGAGGAATAGTTTGTTCTTCAATATTGTGTAAATTTTCATTATTTTCCAAGGTATGTAAAGGTGTGTGATCTGTTTCTTTGTTTAAGATGTAGTTAAGAAGTATTTGAACATTAGTTGGTAAATTTTTAGTTTCAACAGGTTGAAGTAAATGTTCCCAGAGGGAATCTGCATCATCTAGCACTTCATCCTAGCCAAGGAGAACAGGAAGGGATGACAGAGTAGCGTTAAGGAATGTGTCAATGATGTCTTCTTGTGTCAAAATATCTTCACCAAGTGGGGTTATGTTGGGATAAGTCTCTTTATTAGATGAATCATCTAGCGCTATGTCAGTCTCATAGGTCTCAGAAGGAATGTCCATTATGTCGTAATGAAATAAAGGGATAGAGGGAATGGTGTTTTCACTACTACTTTCCCCATGATTATTTTTAGAAATGAAATTAGTGAGATTTTCCAAAATTGAAGGGAAAACACCCACAACAGTGAGATAGCTTTCAAAATAGGCTATTGTTCAAAGAATATCACATGTAGTACTTATGACCATGTCAATACCATAGATGTATGCTATTTGGTGCAAGAATTGAGGATTCTTATCAATGAATTTGCAAAAGTTATCAAAATTCATAATATACTCAAATAAATATTCCAAAGATGAATGATGAGAAGAATCCATGGTATATTAATACAAAACTATGTGTTAGGGATCAGACAAATTGGAGAAATAAACACTAACAATTATAGGTAGATTAAATAACCCAAATATAACAATGAAGAATAACACAAAAGAGATCAACACAAAATTTTAACGTGGTTCACCCAAAATGGGATACATCCACAAAAACTCAACCATCGAATGATTTTATTATCCAGTGCAAAATAGATTACAATCTCCTAAATTCCACACCTGTAACATACATCCCAGCCACTTATAACAAGATTTTGGAGGATTTTAGAATTAGGTTTTTGTAAATTTGTTTTCCTTTTGTCGGTTGACAAAACTTAACAACTAACCCTAAACGTGCAAAAAAGGGAAAAAAAATTTGAGGGCTACGCCCCTGAACCCCCACTAGGGGCCCAACCTGGCTCTAAACCCCGGCAAGGATATGTTACAAGTGTACAATATTTGCATGATCATTCATCACATACCAACAATCTCCCACTTGGAGACTAATCAGGCTCCACACCAAACAATCTCCCACTTGGAGATTGATTCTCGACAACACCGCTACACTTGTAGCTCCCACTAGATTACATGCCTGGCTGGTTTCTTATGTCCACCATTATTAGTCATTAAGGCCAATAGAAACTGATGAGGAAGTCAATTTCTCCCATGTAACTACCTTTGTGAACATATCTACAGGATTCTCAATTGTGTGAATTTTCTCTAGCTTCAACTGTCCGTCCTCTAGAATTGACCAGATGAAGTGGTATCTGAGTTGTATGTGCTTAGTTTTTGAATACAGAGCTGAATTATTAGCAAGATGAATCACACTCTGGCTATCAGTGTACAAAGGGCTATCTTTTTATTGTTGCCCCAATTCCTCCAGAAAGTGTTTTAACCAAATCATCTCCTTGCTAGCTTCTGTAGCAGCAACATACTCAGCTTCAGTGGTTGAAAGCACAACAACCTTTTGTAGCCTTGAAATCCAACTGACTGTAGTACCTCCTATAGTAAAAACATACCCTGCAGTACTCCTCCTACTATCAATATCACCCACTAGATCAGAGTCAACATATCCTTTTAGAGCAAAATTTATTCCTCCAAAACATGGTTTCTTTGAAGTAGTACCTCTCAAATATCACAGAATCCATTTTATGACATTCCAATGTTCCATTTCTTGATTGGTCATATACCTGCTCATAACTCCCACTGCATGTGTAATATCTGGCCTTGTACATACCATTGCATACATGAAGCTTCCAACTACAAATGCATATGGTATCTTAGACAAATTGTCTTCCTCCTCTTGTGTCTTTGGACACATCACCTTAGTCAACTTAAAATGACTAGGCAAAGGTGTACTAACTACTTTTGCATTCTTTATGTTAAACATTTTCAACACCTTCTCTACATACTCACTTTGAGAAAAAAATCATTTTCTATTTTCCTATCCCGTGTGATCCTCATACCAAGGATTTTTTTTGCTGCACCCAAATCCTTCATAGAAAATAAATTTGCTAATTTCTTCTTAAGTTCATTAATTTGTTGCATGTTAGACCCGGCAACAAGCATACCATCGACATAAAGCAACAGGATAATATAGCTGCCATTACCTAATTTCTTAAAATAAACACAATAATCAGAATGACATATTTTGTAACCTTGTTCAACCATACAACTATCAAATTTTAATACCATTGCCAAGGTGCTTGCTTCATGCCATACAAACTTTTCTTTAACCTGCACACAAATTCCTCCTTACCCTTGACCTCATATCCTTGTGGTTGTTGCATGTATATTTACTCTTCCAAATCCCCATGGAGAAATGTTGTTTTCACATCTAGCTATTCAAGATGCAAGTCTTCCGCATCCACAAGACTTAGAATAGTTCTAATAGAAGTCATCTTTACAACCAGAGAAAATATTTCTTCAAAATTTATACCTTTTTTCTTTGCAAAACCTTTTACCAAGAGTCTGGCCTTATATATTTTCTTGCCTCCATCTTCTACCTTCAACATGTAAACCCATTTATTTGGCAATGCTCTTTTACCTATAGGTAATTGAACTAAGTCCCAAGTCTGATTCTACAGCAAGGAATCCATTTCCTCTTTCATCCCTAGCTCCCATTGCTTTTCAGCATCTACCTACATTGCTTCTTCATAACATTCAAGTTCACCAGAATCAGTTAATAATATAGAATATAATGATGGAGAAAATCTTTCTAGAGGTCTAGATATCCTTGTAGAATGTCTAACACTTGTAGGAGTCAGTAATATAACTTGTTGTTGAGCATCAGGTACCACTGGCATTTTATTTTCTAGAATCTCATCCAACACCACATATTCCTTTTTGGCCTATTCATACTTCTTTTCCTATAGCTGATCCTTATACATGACATTCTCATTGAATATAACATCTCTGGTTTTAATGATTTCATGATTTTCATAATCCCATAACTGATAACCAAATTCATCTACTCCATATCCAATGAAGGTACATTTTTAGACTTATCCTCAAGCTTGGTTCTATTTTCAATATCAACATGGACAAAAGCTTCACAACCAAAGGTTTTTAGAAATGAATAGTTTACCTTTTTACTCATCGATGCCTCCTCTAGAATTCCACCATCCACAGGATTTGAAGGTCCCCTATTTATTAAATAAATAGTGGTGTGTACAACATCTTCCCAAAAGTGTAAGGGTAGTCCTGCATGCAATCTCATACTCCTTGCATGCTCCATAATGGTCCTATTCATCCTCTCAGACACACCATTTTGTTGTCGGGTTCCAGGAACTATTTTCTACCTATAGATTCCATTATATAAATAGTAATTTTCAAAATGTCTACTGCAATACTCACCTCCATTATCAAATCTAAGACACTTAAACTTTTTTCTTGTCTCATTCTCAACCAAAGCTTTCCACCTTTTAAAAGTTTCAAATACTTCTAATTTTTGTTTTAGGAAATACACCCATGTTTTCTTGGTTGCATCATTAATAAAAGTAACATAATAGCAAGAGCCATGAAGAGAAGATACCTGAGCTAGTCCCCATACATCTAAATGCACAAGCTCTAATTTCTCACTCTTCTTCTCTTTCCCAACTTTGATAAATCAGACTAAAAATATTTTTTGTAAAACTCTAAGTCAATCTGCTTCAGATCTGGTAGCAACTTTCTAGATTGAAGGATCTTCATCCTTTTCTCACTCATGTGCCCAAGTCTATGGTGCCATAATTCTATTTGTGTCCCTGTAGCAAGTGTTATAAATGTCTCAGTAGCAACTATTTCTAAGTTAGAATAAGTATTACCAGTACACAAATACAATGTGCCTACCTTTTCACCTTTAGCTACTATGAATGCACCTTTAGTGACCTTCTAGACTTTGTCTAAAAAGGTAACTATGCAGCCTTCACTACCCAGTTGTCTTGTAGAGATTAAATTCCTTCTCAAATTTTGAGCATGCCTTACCTCCTATAGCAACCATTCATTTCCATTTTGCAACTTGATTTTTATCTTTCCTTTTCCAACAATCTGATAGGGTTCATCATCACCCAAATATACCTGTCCAAAATCACCTTGAACATAATCTACAAAATATTTCCTATGGGGTGTGGCATGAAATGAAGCCCCTGCATCTATTACTTGGGAATCATTAGCATTATATAAACATAGAATTAAAACATCCTATAATTTATTACTTGCAACATTAGCTTCCTTACTATCATCATGTTGTCTGTCTCTTTATTTGCCCTTTCGTGACCAACTATCCTTCTTCAAGTGTCCTAGATTTCCATAGTGCCAGAAATCCATTCTTCCTTTGGATTTAGATCTACCTTTCTTTGACTTCCGTTGTGACTTCCCATAATTTGTTGGGCTTTTTCCTCTCTCCTTTGTTCTTCTCCTATTCTCTACAGTCAAAGCATTACTCGATGTTGAACTCTCACCTGTGCTTTTCCTTCACATTTCCTTGCTAGGGATAGCACCAACAACATCATCAAATTTTAAAGTATTTGAACTAGAGACAAAAATACTTCAAACCATTATCAAGGTATTCTATCTTTTTGGCAAAGAACATAAAACCAAGAGAGCCCTCACCTTTTCATCAAATTTCACTTTTACAGAAGTTAACTAACCGATAATCGTATTAAACTCATTTAAATGATCTAACATAGATCCACCTTCAATTGTTTTCATATTAAACTAACACTTCATGAGAAATACCTTATTAGAGGTTGAGGGTTTTTCATACAATTTAGCCAAAGCTTTCATTAGTTCATCTATTGTCTTCGCCTCTGTTATATTGAATGCCACATATGGTGCTAGGTATAACTAAATGGTTCTGAGTGCTTTTCTATCCATAAGTTCCAAATCCTCATCAGTCATTGCTACCAATTTCTTGGATTTTCCTTCCAACAGCCTCCATAAATCCTTCTGATAGAGATAGTCCTCCATCTACATCTTCCATAACTAATAGTTCTCCCCATTTAATTTTTTGACCTTCAATTTACCCTTGTCTACCATTGCTCCCACTTAACCGTGAGACTCCCACTCAATTGTGAGACCTTCATGCAAACAATAATCAAACACAACCTACTCTAATACCAATTGTTAGGGTTCAGATTGATTGGAACAATAAACACTAACAATTAGATGTAGATTAAATAATCTAAATATAATAATGAAGAATAACACAAAAGAGATCAACACAGAATTTTAACGTGGTTCACCTAAAATGGGCTACATCCACAAAAACTAAGCCATCCAATGATTTTATTATCTAGTGCAAAACATATTGTAATCTCACAAATTCCACACCTGCAACATACATCCCAGTTGCTTATAACAAGATTTTGGAAGCTTCTAGAATTAGTTTTACAAAGTCATTTTTCTTTTGTCAGTTAACAAAATTAACAACCAATGCAAAATGTGCAAAAAAGGGGAAAAAATAATCATTTTCGGGGGTTAAACCCCCGCTCGAGTCCCGGGCTGGCCCCAAACCCTAGTAAGGACACATTACAAGTGTACAGTATTTGCATGATCAGTCGCCACATACCAACACTATGTATGAATATGACCTAAAATGCTTGATTTTTTAGCTTTTTTCAATGCAAATGAGTGAAATAAGAGATGTTGTAAAGAATTTCAAGAGCAACAACAAATAATATGTCTAATAATAGTCCAATGATGCAACAATATCCTTCACAATACACCTTTGATGTAGTTCTAGGGTGATGACAAGTCAAAACCTAGTGAAAATACATCTAAAATATGCAAATTTTCACCAATTTTCAATGTAGAAGCCTATAATGCAGCAAAATCCTTCACAACATGCCTATAATGCACTTCTAACGAGACGATAAGACCAAATCTGGTGAAAATGCAAGGTTTTTTTAAACCCTAGACATGAAATGTTGCAATAAAGACACTATAATGAAACACTATAGTTAGAAAACAATCCTAAATGAGTGTTTAAAGTAGTAGTAAAATCTGAAACAAGATTTTAACTACAAACCCTAGCTAATGCAAAAACTATGTTATATGAAAAATACACAATTTCAAGTAATTTTTAACAAATTAAGCATGAGAATGCAATACAAGTGGATACTAAATGATGAATTTCTATAATTTAATCAGATCTAATGAAAATAATAGAAATTAAATGAAATTAAATTCCACTTAATTCAAATTATACAAAAATACAAGCCTAGGATGCCAATTTTTTTAAATTTTTCAAAATTTTCAAATTTTTTGTAATTTTTCAAATGCAATAAAATGAATGAATGCAAATCTATCACACAAATCTCAGCAAAGTGCAAAACTCAAAAACATAGGTTCACCAAAATGTTTTATAGTAAAAAGGGGGGATGATGAATGTGGTTGATTTAGTTTATATCTTCCCTTCTCACCAAACATTCAAGGACATATCAACTGAGTTGAATCTCTTCTAAGTGAGAGCATTCACCTAACAGGCTGGGCTATCACTTGGGATGATGTAGAAGCTTAGATGTTATTAATAAATATGCCAATTTAATGCTTAAGTACTCTAAAAACCCTATGTATGTAAAACGGTAAGAAAATTGATGAATTATGACAAATCCTTTTAGATTAAGATAGTAGGCAGAGGATTATAATTAATCATTTTTCAAAGTTCAAGATGTGGAATAGTTGAGGATACCTCCACTAGCGCCCCTATCCAAGGTACTATTTTCTGCACAAAATCTAGATCTCCTCCTGACACTAATATTCACTACATCCTTTGTTTCTACTCTAGAAAAGGTGGAGGACACCTCCACTAGCACCCTAGTCCAATGCTAGATGATCTTCCAGGTGTTGGAAGCTCTTCAAATGTTGATTGCTACTATCTAACTTATTTCTGTGTCTGCAACTCTAGAGGACACTACCACTAGCACATGTGTCCTGAAATGTTTACCTATGTCCTCTATCTTTTGGATCCTGAATCCTTGTTTTCTGCAACTTCCTTCTACAACTCCACTCTGTGAAACTTGGTACCTATAACCTACAATCACAAAGGAGTGTGGTTGGGGGTTGTGGTGTTTAGAGGCTTGCCTCAGTCAAGCCCCAAAGACATTTAAGTGTTTCGAACACTATTGTTAGATGAGAGTGTGTATCCCTACGAGATAGAGGCAAAACCCAAATGTTAAATGATAAAAAAACACAATAGATGTCACCTTGAAGTGTAGATCTCACATAAATGAAGGCTCTTCAATCACATGAGAAGATGAAGTCAAATATGCAATCAAAAACACAATAACAATGCTCTACTCTGCAATAATGAATATCTTGGAATCACAAATATGCCTAAAGTTTGCAATCATCTTCTAGTTTACAAATGAAAACCTAAACATGCTTATATATGCAACTACAAACATTCCTACTAAGAATTTCATAACTCAAACTTGATATGTCAGCATATGACCTAAATACTAGTTTAATCCAGAAGCACTAACAACATTATTTCATGGACTGTGGAAAACTCATGCCTTCTACTAGTCATAAAACTGACATTTAAATTTAGGGAAGACCCAAAATAGGCTAGGACTAGGGATCTAGCACCTAAGTCCACCCTCCCATTCTTGTTCAAGGATCATCAAAATAGTACCCCCTAGGTCCTATTTTCCATGAGACTTCAGGGTTTTCTCATTAGGATTCAAAATTATCATGGAAGATGCTCTAAATGCATTCTAAGGACCTGGGAGCTAAACCTTTATAGGGAAAAGCCCCCATGGGGACATTTTCTGACATAACAGTAGTTATTCAAATTTACTGTACACAATAGCATTATTGAATGTGAAATGAAGCCTTGCACACTCAATGAAAGACTATAATGTGAACAACATTTGAATTTGAACAATAGCTACTAGATTCTTTATATGGACACTCGCAATGGATCCATTGTTCTTCCTACATTCCCAATACATAGAGAAATTCCCTTCCACAAGACAATTTGCAACAACAGTCTACACATTGTTTTCAACATGGGCATTGCAAAGGTCATGGATCCTATGAAGGAGATCATAAACATGGACTACACAAAGCTCAACATGAGAATCTAATTTAGTTCTTTAAGGTGGAATCATGTTTTTTGTCAAATGTCCTTCAACTAGCATGCTCCATAATGGAAATGGTTGTATTAAAGATATCTTCATAAGGTAGCAATAAAGACTTGGACTAAATTTGGTAGAGACCATAGTTTAGTAGTTTTAGCATGGTATGCTAGCCATGGTAGGTACAAAGTGTAATAACCACCCTGGTTACTACCAATATTTTTTTACTCATCAAGTACTATCTTAAATTTTGAAGCATCTTCTATCTGATTTACAAGTACTAACATTAGAGACTTACCACCCATAGTCATGGAAACAACTCTAACCCACAACTCATATACTCTCACTAGAGTACAGTATACTCCCAAGGTTAGGGTCATCCCTAGACCAAAACCTAAACCTCGAAGGTTCATTTGCAATGGCCCTACCTATGTATCCGCTCATGGGAAAGGTTCCATAGTTCATATATCAATAGTAGAGAGGCTTCATCCTCTCTTTTGATATGAGATCTCTAATCTCACTCTTAAATCATTGCTTTTAAGTAAATCCCAAGATTCCAATTCAATTCATACGTAATTTAGTGTGATAGAAAATGCAATCCAGTCAAAGGTTAGTTCAATGCCAACATCAAGGTATTGAAACACACATAACCACCTAGTGATTAGCTCATACAAACATTGTTTTTTCACACTTAGTGAATGGCTCAAGTATACATTCCTTGTATGCAATGTGACTATCTATCACATGGGTTACACATTCAAGTGTGCTGACTCATGGGTACAACCCATATATACAAAGGGAATAACTCATCTATATCTCACATATACATAATGTGACTAGCTCCTGCATACCACATATACATACAATGGATAACTCATATATGCATCACATTCACTCAAACTAACCATCTCATGCATACAACACATACACATAGGGAGAATATTTCATGTGTTCATCACATACACATAGAGTTACAATCACACGCTTACAACACATATATCCTGTGTGATTAATGCACAACCATATCATATATACACAATGTGAATGGCTCGTGTAGGCATCACATATACATAATGTGATTTGCTCATGTAGGCAACATATATACACAATGTGACTAATTCACATATACACAAGGTGATTAGCTCGTGCAGGAGAAATATATACACAAGGTGGCTAGATCATATGCATATCATAGGCACACATAGTGACCAGGTAGCAAAAGGAATGATTGCAACCATATTGCAAGCATTTCCTCCTTTGTCTAATTCACCAGTCCATAAGTCCTCAAATATATCTCAATCACAAATAAGAATGTTGGTATATCTAATGGTATACCATGGGTTCCATCATTTTTCTTGATTTACAACCAACAATGATGAGATGCAAGTATCGCATACTACTTGTAGTCATCACTATCAATTGATCAAGTGAAATAACACATATCACATAAGATCCCTAATATAGATGCACACATTGATTGACTCACACATACATAGTGACCAACTAGTAATAGAAAGTGGATGTAACCTACTACATGCACCTTCCCATTATTTAGTTCACTAATAGATAAGCTCCCATCCTTTTCTCAGTTCATAGCCAACTATAATGACAAGAAAGCATCCCATACTACTTGTTGTCATCACTCTCTAAGGAGTGGGTGTAACAACATACAAATTCACAACCAACTGCAATGACATGCAAGCATCCCATACTACTTTCTTTCATCACTGGCTAAGAAGTCTGTGTAACAATATACATCACATGTGGCTATTAAGATGATTTCCACAACTTTTTGAACCATTGAGTCGATGGATCCTGACATCTATCACCTTGATACCACTAGCAAAAGTTGGTCCAACCTAGTATGGGTTAGCTCATGGCATCTATCACCTACATGGTATTGGTGAAAGCTAGCTAAGCCCTATCATACCAAAGGGTAGATCCTGGCATTCATCACCTCTGTGGTACTAGTTACAACCAACTAACCCTAAGATATGGTGGATAGCACCTGGCATCCTCCACGATACTGGTGACAACCAGCTAAACCGCACCTATATCATAACTTGGATGGCTCCTGGTATCTATCAACTTCGTGCTACTAGTGACAACTAGCTCATCCTAAGATATGGAAAATAGCACCTAGCATCCGTCACCTGCATGGTACTAGTGACAATAGGCTATTCACACTTGTATCAGACTTGTTTCCGACATGTGGGTAATCTTATAGCCAATGGAAACACAATCATAATGTCACAAGGATTAACCAACACTAATTAAGTTGACTTGGTTACGCCACATAGAGGTCCATAAACTAATACACAAGGTCTTTTTAGGTCTAGGGGTCTAAATTATAATTCAACACTCAATAAACATATTGGACCCACATGAGCTAGATTCTATCTGGTCACATATACATAAACATATAAAAACACAAACTAATAACAAGGGCCATTCCATACATTCATTTGTCACTTGGAAACATGGTATGCATTATAAATAAGTCAAACCCACAATAGTAATATTAGACAAGATCAAAGTCACCTTCTATGCACATTAGAGATGAACCGTGAAAATAATAATTCTAAAAGTCCATCAAAGATTGGGGTAGATTTAGAGAACCTAACCCAACAACCTCAAACTATAGGAGCTTAATGTTGATAGAGTGCCTTTTTCTGACTCAGGCCTATATAATGCGACTTACTAATTGGAATGTGGGTTCACAGCTCCATCATATAGTTTCAGCCTCAAGCTGAAACATATCGAAGAGGGAAGGTTGATCAAGTTTAGGAACACCCCATGCCTTGGAGTCATTCCTTAACCCCTCCACTGTGGACTTGAGGTCCACGGGCATTCTTCACCTAAGAATTTCCTACATACTCACTTCCAAATGGGATTAAGGTCATAGTTCTCCTCACTTTAATATCTCAAGAGTTAATCACTAGGTTCCTATTCTCAAAGTTTCATTGCCACAAAAGTAGCTTTCCTCCTAGAAGTGAAATTGAAGGAATACTAAAGAAGGATAACCATATCGAAGAGGGAAGGTTGATCAAGTTTAGGAACACCCCATACCTTGGAGTCATTCCCTAAACCCCTCCACTACGGACTTGAGGTCCACGGGCATCCTTTGCCTAAGAACTACCCACATACTCACTTCCAAATGGGATCGAGGTCATAGTTCTCCTCACTTTAATATATCAAGACTTAATCAGTAGGTTCCTATCCTCAAAGTTTCATTGCCACAAAAGTAGATTTCCTCCTAGAAGTGAAATTGAAGGAATACTAAAGAAGGATAACCATTTAAGGGTTTAAGACCAGATAGTGTAATATATCACTAGTTGTGAATACCCATTCCAAAACAAGCTATGACTCGACCAAGGTCAATGAATAATAACCAAACTCTCAAATATTGGGTTCTATTCCATATCCCAACAAGGTTTCTCTAAATGATCCCTAACAATCAAATAATGTCAACCAGTATGTAGGGAAACATGGCCATGCTCCCTATTTAGTCAATTGGCTTAAATAGGAATAATACCGGAGTCATGCTAAGGACAATCATTTCTTAATAACTATATATCTAGGATATCAAGCCACATTTGATATCCTAATGATTACACTATACATATATCTATCACTTTCCCTGTAGATCATGAAATCGACACTTTGAAACTATGTACATAATACATAGTGTTGATTATATCTAGGGGATATCATAACCTCTTGTTCTATTCCATACAGACCTCGTGAATCACACTAGAAGAGATCTACATAATCGTATATAATAATTCAATGTATTGTTTCCATGTAATTTATCACAAGGAAAGTAAATCAGGTTGTTTAACTATCCAAAACAATTATCCATTTTTTAAAGCATTGCACTACTCATAGAATTTAAGAAATAGTAACATGCTCCTGATCAATCACAAATATGATATAGTATGAAGAATGTTCAATTACACAATCTAAACTATTGAAACTAAAGTCACCTATAACTACAACATTTGGAAAGAGCAATGACATATACACTTATGCCATATAATTTATTATAATTTATGCTTTACATGCACATACATCAATAACACTTCTAACATTGTTGTAATCACAACCTTCTATAGAAGGAAGCATGATAACCTTAAGAATATAAAATACATTCGATGATCATCCTAGAGTACATGACATCAACAAACATAACCCCTTCCTAATGCAACTATTATACAAAGGTCTCTGTGTGGCTCTCAGTGTTGACCAACTAAAAATATGATTCATTGAGATCAAGTATCATTGCTAAGTTAGAGTTACACAATATCACAATCATTCTTACCCACCATGTGGAATATACTCCTACTTGTAGGATAATGGACCATACCTTAGCAATATTTAGTGATATAACCTATCAAACTTGCACTATGATATGATACCATTTAGGGAATGTCAAGTCCTATCACAAATGGAGAACCCAAGTCAATAAGTTATGGACAAGTTCTAATATGACAACATCATTCTAGGGAAATGGCCTCTAATGCATATTTACTTTGGTCTAAGATTAATAACAATATCCATATAACTGGAACTCAATGTTTGATCCCTGAGCCTCGCTAGATCAAAATCACAATAGAGAACCAAAAATCATGTACACACTGATCTGATGATTAATATGGTTTCTCAACTCATTCTTCTCCACTCTCTTTGTTCTAAAAATTACATAGCCTAAGGCGTGAAGAACAGTATTTTTATAATGCACACTCTGCATACTGGTTCTAGGATAAAGTATGATAGAAAATAATGAAAATTTGATTCTCTGGTGTGGATTTAGATTTACATGCAAAATAATCAATGTTAACATCCTTAACGATAAATAGAAAACATGAAGTAAGAAACATCTTACCAAAAGACTAGTATGGCATTGGGGCAGGTCTAACCACTAGTCCTATATATCACTAAACAATAGAGAGTGGAGAGGAACCAGAGAAGAAATAGAAGTCCAAAAGTCCTCTAGTCACTTTATATCAAGTAGTTGTCTGTATACTCAATATCCATCCCAATGTTCTATTTCCCATCAACCTCCACATCACTAACATGAGAGTGAGTTGAAAGTGCGATATAGATGATAATAGAGGAAATGCTTCCCATAAACACCCCCAACAGATCAGCTTTATCCATGGTTTACACTTGGCATACAAGTTTCTAAAATGTTTTGCATACAAATATGATGATTAAATACAACTTAAAAGTTTTTGAGGCCCTTTCAACAGATCCATTTTGTGAATAGTGTTCTTTCACAGGCATAGAAAATGGTAGCAAGGTTGTGGTTATATAATCATGTCATTACCATGACACCGCATTTCTTTGAGGCATGTTGTGGAACAATTCACATGCTTGCAGGTTTCCATGCTCTAGACATACCATATAAAACCATTTATGTGCTTTATCTATACCAACCTTTAACCATCCTCCTCACCTCATGACATACCTTTATCCTTGATTCTTTAATGGATGTCCAAATCTCTTATAAGTAGATAAACAACTTCAAACCTAGCAACTTGTAGCTACCACAAAAAAACTCTTGCCCTATGAATTTATAAATGAGAGTATCCTATAAAATAAAGATTCATGTTATGATAAAATAATTTGTTAAACTCCTTACAGAGAGAGATTGTGTGATTCTGAGAGATGGCTAGAAACTTTCTTCAACATTCATTTCTTCTCTTTTTTGCCCTATTCATGTCTAGAATGCAACAATGAGTGAGGTGAGGCATGAAGGAAGGATATCATTCCTTCATAATGGCATAGTAGGTGACCATCCTGTTGGATTAAACTAGTTCTTGGCTTAGAGTTAGTGGATTAACCATTAGTGGTCTTTAGCACATGGTTTTGTGCTAGTTGTATTGGTCCATGGTTTTGGAGCTCATGGTTTTGAGCCCATGGTTTTGCATGTATGGAAGTGTATATAATGGCTTGGTGACTCCATTGTATGCATGGTTGGTCAAAGCCTCTAGGGTTAGCCTGGTTGGGGTTGAGGGTTAATATGGAGATCTTCATTGTTGGTTTTTCCCCAGTTTGGGGTTTTCTAGGGTAAATCACTGTGTTGTGATTGTGTTCTTGTTGCATGCTTGATTTGAGTTTCTACTATGCATTCTAAATTCTTACCTGTGTATGTTTCCAACAATTGGTATTAGAGCTTCAATTGCAAGCTCTAGCCTTCATGTCTGCAGAGGAGTAATGTAGCTCACAGCATGTGGAGATAAGGCAACATTTATTTTTTGATCTCGTATTCTTGTTGAAACAGAAGGTTTGAGCGTGTGCCTCATTGCTCTAGCTCCCGGAAGAAGGTTGAACAGGTCTATGGAAGATTGGTTGTGGTTGCTACTGTAGGCATGTTGCCTGGTCAAAGTCGTTGCATGGTGTTGCAGCCAAGGCTAGTTGTAGCAAGAACAAGATTGTAATGGAGTTGTATGTAAAATTTAATACGTGTATTTGGGCTTATGGTTGTAAGACCTAGTATGGCTTGCTCAATCCCTGAAAGGAAAGGCCTGGTAAGAGGAGTTCTCCTAGGTGGTAAGGGGGCTTAGAGTCATGTGGATTCCCAATTTGATGTTGATCTCAGTGACAGAGAGGGCATTGCACTTGGTGCTTGTGGAATGGGGGTTTGGTGCTAACCCCAAGACCAAGTTTAAAGGGGGGATTGTTGGGTTAAACTATTTATTGGGTTAGAGTTAGTGGATTAACCATTAGTGGTCTTTAGCACATGGTTTTGTGCTAGTTGTATTGGTCCATGGTTTTACATGTATGGAAGTCTATATAATGGCTTGGTGACTCCATTGTATGCATGGTTGGTTGAAGCCTCTAGGCTTAGCCTGGTTGGGGTTGAGGGTTAATATGGAGATCTTCATTGCTGGTTTTTCCCCATTTTGGGGTTTTCCAGTGTAAATCATTGTGTCGTGATTGTGTTCTTGTTGCATGCTTGATTTGAGTTTCTGCTATGCATTCTGAATTCTTGGCTGTGTATGTTTCCACCACATCTTGCACCCATGCATTTTCTATTACTATATGTCTCTCCCATATAAAAATGGTCTCCCTCCATTTGTTTCCCTCATCGACCACTTTAAAGATAGATCTTATTTGATTTATTGTTTTCTTTTCCACATATTTTCTATTCCAGGTCTCCCTCCACAAGGGGTGTGACACAAAGTTCTAAGAGGTAGTGTCTATGGATTCTTTTGAAAGGATAGAAATAAGAATCATCAAAATTGCTCAAAATTTCCAAGTAATATGGGAGGTCATGGGTGTGTGCAAGAAGTTGAGTCCATTTTTTGGCCAAAAAGTGGAAGTGCTTTCCCTAATTTTCAAAATTTGTCACATTTGACCTAAACATTTGAAGCACTTAAAGGTTGAATCTTTAAAAAAGTCAGTAATATGAAATGTAGTACTCAGAGTCTAGTTTTCAAATATGTAATTTATTTTAATACTTAGATGATACAAATTTATTTTCAATAGGCATGTCAAAAAACCACAGGTTAAAAGTCACTCTTTTTACTATACCATTAATGTGTACGTCAACCATATTTTGACCTAAATAATTGCATTTTTCTGAATCCTTTTGGGAAAAGATCTATAACACACTGAAGATTGCTCACAATATTTTTTGTATTTTTTTATTTTTTATTGGTCATAATTGTTGTTTTAAAAATCCCTCATGTATGTCACGCATAAGATTACCTAAACTTATCATTTTTTGATTTTTGATTTTTTTTCAAATTGAAAATAATTGTTTGAAGATTGCTCACGTATAATTCTTTTTCCAAAAAAATATCTTAATAAAAAGTTATTATAATAGTAAGAAAAACTAGTATTTCAAGTTTATGGACCAGTTTCATAAAAAAATATTTGAAAAATAGAAAAATAATCAAATTCTAAAAAATTACATATTTGGATTCTACATAATATCATCTATAATGGGTTTTAATTTCGTTAATTTTTTTTGCAAAAAATATCTTCAAACATATGTCTAAAGTCACTCTTTTCTAGTGACACTGACATGACCTTCAAGTTGTAGGTAAAAGAAGGTTGAAACCTAAGGGTTAGGTCCCCAAAGCCTTTTCCTAACCTAAAATCCATGAATAGAATTCAAATTATAAGAAAGGTGATCTCCCTTTAGAAATAAGATCCCATTTGCATTTTTATTATTTCAATGGGTGGAAAATAAAATGGGATCCTGTTTCATAAATGGGATCCCATTTCATTTTTAACCTTTTTTTTAATTCTTATTGGTAAAAAATTATTGTCTTCTGCAACTTGACATCTTACATGACTGTGTATGATTGACAACGACTAATTCTGTAATATTTTTATCAAATCTTGTCTTCTACATGCTCTTGAACTTGTAATTTCATTTGAATTTTGGAAGGATGGACCATTGGGAGAATTTTGGAGTGGAATTGTGTTCATTTTCTATTCATTTGAAGGAGGAATAAAAAGGAAAGGCTCTTACTATTGAAATTCATTTGTACTTTAGAATTTTGTAATCATGGGATCACAATGTCATGAAAAGAGGAAAGATAGGAAGGTATTGACCCCAGAAGAAATTCAAGCAAAGAGAGAGGAGGAAAAATGACAAAGAGATAGAAGAATGAGGATTCAAGCAATGAATAATGCTAAAGCATCTAGTTCCATGACTATTAAAGATAAAAACCTTCAAGAGACCATGGATGTAGATTCAATGCAAATTTGTAAGAGGTGAATGTGGAAGATAATTTGATTATAGAAACTAATTTTGGTATGTCTTCAAATCCACCTTTCAATGCTATGGAGAATGTGACAATAGGCATGAATCCAGGTATGTCTTTAAATTCACCTTTGAATGATACGGAAAAAGTTATTTTAGATGATATTTGTATTGATGATTTGTAAAAAGCTGGATATAACAATGTTGAGATCAATTTTATTCATAGACGAGTTGTAGAAATGAATATTGAAAATGAAATCCCTTTTGTCGGTCAAAATAAAAATCCTTTTGTTGTTGAAAATGAAAAGCCTTATGTTGGTGAAAATGAAAATCCTTGTGTTCTTGAAAATGAAAATCCTTATGTTGGTGAAAATGAAAATCCTTTTGTTGTTGAATATGAAAATCCTTGTATTGTTGAAAACAAAAATATTTTTTAAAAAATTGAAAGTTCTATTTTGGATAATCTTCTTTGTAAGATTTCTTGGAGACAAATAGGAATGTATGCCAATAGATTATACAAAAAAAAAAATTATAAAAAAAAAACTATGATTTGAATGTGAACTCATGATACAATTAATGAGAATATGGAAAATGAGAAAAGTAATGAAAAAGTTAGGCATTTTTGTGCAACCAAAAAGAAAAGATGAATCACTTAAACATGCTATATCTACTATTGCGAGTGTCATTGAGTCTATTGGAAAGAAGAGTTGATCTAAAGATAAGAATGTGACATGATGAGCTATAACAATTGAACATTATAGTTAATAAAACAACTTTGGACAAAAGAATGTTAAGAAACATTAGTGGAATTCTAAACATACATCCTAAAACATTGGTAAGAGTGGCAAAGAGAAGAGAAAGTATAGAAAATGATCCAATCAACCAATGTTGGGATTTTAGTGGTCGACTCCCAAGTTCTGACATGAAATTTAATATTGAAATCAAATCTTTGGTTGAAAAATAATGGCATGATAATACTAGGGTATCATCTAATACTAGAGATGTTTTGAAATTAAGAGTGGGGTCCAAAATTCACCATCTTCATTCAAAACACCTATTAGACACAATTCAAACCAAATTTTATAGAAAATTTTTAGATGATTTAGTGTTACCTAGAAATATTAGCATAAGTCAAAGATCATTTAAAAAATGTAAACCTTGGTATGTCAAAATTAATAAGAAACAAATCTCTTGTTGTTGTAAAACACATGTGCAATTTCGCTATTATTATGATATTTTTTGATATATACATTGTACTTTACATAGTAACATGATTATGCAAGAATGTGGTATTAATATCCCACCTGAAACAATCAAGGAGTTTAAAGAAATTTTGTTTTGTGAAAGATATAATGGGCATAATTTATTTTATTTAAGTTCATGTATTTCTAGATAATGCACTAGTTGTGGCAATCTTTCATTCTTAGGAGTGTATATGCATGAAAGCGTTGAAAATGGTTTTGGACAACAATTAGTGGATGTTAAAAGATTTAAGAATATTGAGTATTCTTTAAAGGATGAAAAAATTAGAAAGGATTGCAATTTGATCACAGAAAAATTAGTGTACGAGCATTCATATAAAAATTTAAGCGTAAGATTGTACCAAAATATGTCAAACACTCTCAACATGCTTGATGGCTTGATGGAAAATTTTGCACATGTAGAAACACATTTCCAGTTGGAACTATACTATCAGTGGTTGATTTTGTAGAAAACTATACTCTTTCTCTACAAGAGGAAATCCAATCACAATATTACAATTCAGTGCAGGTGGCTATGTTTGTTCATATTGTATACAGCCATGCAAATGATAATACAGAGGATGATAGAAATTTTTTTAGGGAGTATTTTTTTATTTGAGCAACAAATGGTTACACTAGTAAGATTTTGTTTAATATGTTTCAATATATTTTATACAAATTTAAGAGAAAGAGGAACCTAGATGACAGAACAACTCATATGGTCAGATAATTGTTCAAGATAGTTTTAGAATGCTTGAATGTTTTTTTGGTTAAGTAGGGTTCACAAGGAAAATAATTTCCAACATATATGGAGTTTTTTTAATTTGGACATGGTAAATGAGAACATGATGGAGCTGGTGCATGTGTTAAAAGAATTCTTGCTAGAGAGAAATTAAAATTTGAGGATGGAGTAAAATTTCAAGATGCACGTGTGATTATGGATTGGTACAATACAAAATTATCTACAGGATCAAGCAAGTAATCTACAATTCAATGATTCTTTTGGTTGGTTGAAGAAGATAACATTCTACCTAGACTTGATTGTGAGACAATTAGTGGATCTAGTAAATGGCATTTATTTAAGAGTGTGAATGCAAGCACGTGGACTATCTGGACAAAAGAGCTTGCATGTTTTTGTCATTTTTTTTATTTGAAGAGATTGAGAAGCATTTGAGAATACAAAATTGGTTGAAGAGTGGAAGCAAAGATCATTGACACCTACAAAAACACACGATCAATATGAAACAAAAATTCAAGACAATGATCAAGTGTTTGCATCAGATGACTATGACCATGTTTCAAACCATGTACAAGAATGTAATTTAATTCATATTATTTCATTTTATTTCAATTTATTACTATTTTGTAATACATTTAATTATATATGAATGCATTTATGTAGATTGGTCAAATTATATGTCACATATGTTATTCAATTAAATTTTGTTTGTAGTACATGTGTACGTTGTTGTTGTACTTGAGGATAATGAAGAGGAAACAAAATATTGGTTAGCTCGATGTGTGGAAACTAAACATAAGTTAATAGCACCTCGAGAAGACAATGATGGCTATCATTATCCAACAGGTTCAGTGGTGGTTGTTGGCACTTGGCTATGAAAATACCTAACAAGGAAGAATGGTTTGCCTGCATTTCAAGATTATGAAACACATAAGAAAATTGTACACTACTGACATTTGGTCATTGAAACAAATATAAAACTAGTGAGGTATCATAGAAGACCTGCTAATAAAGAGTTATGGACAATTTCTATGGAAGAGGATGACACAATCATAGATGCATTGCAAAAAAGAGAGGAAGCAAATGGTACAATGGAATAAGTAAATATAGGTAAGTATATATAGTTTTATATATTTAAATACATGTTTTGATGAAAATTGATATTTCTTATATACACAGTTAAAATTAATTTATTGTCATTTTGTGTCCTTACATTATCATCACATTCATCACATACTTTGAGACAAAAAAGAGAGGATGTAGATTAACTACAATGGAATACTTGTAAATAGAGATAGGTATATATAGTTTTATATAAATTTTAATACATGTTTTTCTAATAAATTGATATTACGTATATACACAGTTAAAATTGATTTATTGTCATTTTGTATCCTTAACCCATCATCACATTCATCACATACTTTGAGACAAAAGAGAGAGGATGCAGATGACCTATAATGGAATACTTTTTTTGGATTGAGAATCGAGCACAAATATTATTCAAAAAAATAGTAACCAGTGTTTACAAAAAGGCTAGAGATGCCTTGCCATAGACGCTACTTACATCAATCCAAAACTTATACTTTCTAATACAAACATAGTTTTAGACGTTAAAAACTATAATGTACTAGAAAGAGAACACCATAATCTCATTTTGATCCACAATCAAAAAGAAATGTGATATTACTGTTGTATTCTTTCCACATTTTAAAACTCCATTCTTTGGTCATCAGTAGCTGAACCTCTTGTAGATTGTCCTACATCCATATCTCTGTCTTCTTGATCCCCTCTTTTATCTATCTCAGATCTAATCTGGTCCACTGCTTGTGAATCTCCTGCACCTTCCAAATATTGGTAATACCAGCCTTGGCTATCATCTTGTTCAGTCCCATGTCTAGAGTTGTCCATTTCCACCTTTTTGAATTTGAGTCTGGGATCATCAAACCATTATCCCTCTTTGTTCCAAATGTGCAACCTATTATCACTGTGTTCAAAAGAGTCTAGTCTAGGAATTGCTCCAATTTTCAGTGATATCTTCAGGTGCTCAATGTTTAAACTATAATTTTGCCCTAAAATTTACATCTGTTTGTATAGTTCACTCTCTACCTTCTCCAAATGTTTTAATTCACTTTAAAGTCTCTGAAATTCTGTATAATAATTGAAGAAACTTTCCATAAATTTCTTGGGTGTCTTTGCACAAAAGTCAGTTTCTTGGATGTCCTCCTTATATACCACTGTACTCTTTTCCACTAGTTCTTTGAACCTACCAATAAAAATTTCCATAGAAACCATAACCTATTCCAAAAAATTAAACATTGTGAGATCCCAAAGAATCCCAATGAGACCTCTTTCTTTACCAAGAAATCTTTCTTCATTCCTTTTCTTCCATAGGAACCATAGAATTTTAGCAGACAAAATAAACCAAAAACAATTATTTACTGAATTTAAACCTTTGACATGTCCACAGAATTTCTTACATTACTTCATTAGCAGAGGTTGACCATTTATTTATATTACCCATAAAGAAAGTCCAAACATATTTAGCATAAAAACATTGGAAGTAGCATAAAAACATTGGAAGAAGAAATGACTCATAGTTTCAGGTTTATCACATAGAGGACAGACCACAGACTCAGGACCTAATCTTAGTTTGTTCAAAATAAGTAACCATTTAAAGGAGGATTTTTTTGGTTCAAGAATTTTTGACCACAACAGATGGAATACTTTTCTAAGTTCATCATCAGAAAAGGAGCTAGCCCATGAGAGGTTGATGTGTTGAAAGATGCTCATTAAGTCTGTCAACATCCTATAAATTAGTTTTGGTTTTACTTGATCAAATGGAGACCCATCTTCCCACCTTAACTTTTCCAGACTCTCTTCACTTTCCATGACACAATTAAATTCTAGTTTATCAAACAGAGCTTTATTAATAGTAGAGAATGTTCTAAAGAAGTTTTTTCTTAAGAGAAATTGGCTTTGAATTTGATGCTATCTTTTCGGCTGACCTTGTACAAACAAATTTTGAAGAGATGAGAGGCCTTTCTCCTTACATTTTTTTTTTCTGAATAACCTTTTAAAAGGGGAAGAGGTCTATTCTTGTGGAAAACATTCCACCATATAGACCTTTGACCCCATATTTCTCCTTTGTCCCAATTGATAGCCTCTCTATTCAAAATCAGAGGCTTTATCAATTCCCACGCCTTCCATATACTGGCAAACACTGCATACCCTCTTGGTTTAGAATGGGTATCCCCAAAAAAAGCATCATAGAAGCCAATCTTCCCCCAATTTTTCTTTTTAGCTGGAACTGAATTCCAAATATTGTGCCTTATCAGAACTTTCTAGGGTTCATCCCCTACAAGAGTATTAGTGATCCATTTGAAGTTCAAGTTTTTCAAGCCAAGGCCACCAAAACATTTGCTTATGCAACACCAATCCCACTTAACAAGATGTATTTTTGGATCCCTTTACCATCAGACCATAGGAAGTCTCTAATCATTCTATGAATGATCTCAAACTGGGAATTGGCAAATAGCCACATAGAAGAGTAAAAGATTGAGTAGGAAGAGAGGATCTTTTGACAAACTTGTTGTCTCCCTGCCAAGGAGACATTCATTTTGTTCTAGTTTTTTAGTTTTTTCTCAATTTTTGTATAGAGCCAATGCCACATTGTCTTAAGTGAAGGGTTAACAGCAAAAGGTATTCCAAGAAATCTAACTTGCACTGAAGCTCCTCCCCACTACCAGTTATCTCTCTTAAACCATATGGGCATAGTTTTATCCCAAGACAAAAATAGATTTGGGGAAAGAGATTTTAGCACCTGATGCTAGGCAGAAAATGTCAAGCCTTCTTTCTAAATTCTTTAATTCTTCTTCCTCTGCTCTAGGAAATAGAGCAGTGTGGTCTACAAAGTATACATTTCACAACTTATCCCCATTAGGCAAGGAAATCCCATTCAATCCCCCTTCTATTCTATCAGATCTTAGAATAAAATGAAGAGCTTCTGAGGCAATAAAAAATAGGGAGGGGGCAAGAGGACATCCCTGCCTAATAGACCTCCCCATCTCAAAGGGGCCAGAGAGTTCCCCATTAACTTCCACCTGGGTTGTTACATCCTCAAACAACATCTTGACCATATTTATAAAAAAATCTGGAAATCCCATTGCCTTAAGTATCAAAATAATGAAGGACCATTCCACTTTGTCATATGATTTCTCAAAATCCAATAGAAGAATACCTGCATTTTGATTCGACTCCTTAGCCCAATGAAGAGCTTCCCAGCTTGTGATATTCTCTAGTATTTATCTGCCTTTAATGAAACTAGTTTGGGTAGGGCTAATGATCTCTAGGAGGACATCTCTTAATCTTAAAGCCAAATTTTTTGCTATAATTTTGTATGAAATATTTACGAGAGTGATAAGTCTCTAGTTCTTAATTTCAATTTTGTCACCATCCTTTGGGAGGAGCTTTATAATACCTTTGTTTATTTCCTCTCCTAGAGTTCCTTTCTCTATGGCTTCAGTGTATACCTCGAGAAGATCTTCAGCTGTCCACTCAATGTTATCCTTATAAAACTCCACAAGAAGCCCATCCACTCCAAGAGACTTATTGTTGCTCATAGATCTAATGGCCTTCTTAATCTCATCTTTGCTAATCTTTTGACCCAGCATGTCTTTCATAGCTAAATTTAGTTTAGTTTTTCACAATCTAGAAGAAAGGTTCTGAGCTTCCAGACATCTACTCTTTTTATCCTCTACTTTAAAAATAACATCATACTACTTTATAATGGCTTCCAATATTTGTTTTTGAGAGGCCAAGGAAACCCTATTTTCCATCATTACATCAATGTTTTCTTTAATATTTTTATGCTTAAGAAGACTAAAAAATTATTTTGAACCCCTATCCCCATCTTGGATCTAGTTAAGCTTAGCTCTGACTCTAGCACCTTGGGCTTTTATTATTTGAACTTTCCTTAATTTGTGTTTTATGTCTCCCATCTACATATTCAAGTCCTTATCTAAAGGCTCATTCTACAATTTATTTTCTACTTGGAGGAACTTTTCCTGCAACCCCAGTTCTTCTCTTTTCCTATCCAGGGCATATTTTTTCCCCACAATTTGAAACAGAGCTTTGTAAGATTCAGTGAGTTTAACCCAATATCTTTTATATGCTTGGTCTCCATATTTATTTTTGCAGATGCCTCTTAGGGTGTAAATTCCTAAACTGTGGTCATCATCTCTTAAAAGCTCATAGTTCAATTTAAACAATGAAGCCCTACCTTTCTTTATTCCTTGCTCTTGATCCTTAATTGCTACTACTATTTTGATCGGATGATGATCTGAAATGGGGTTAGGAACAACTTGAGCTCTATTTGAGTTCTTAATTTGCAAGACAGAAAAATAGTCTTTGTTCACATAAAACCTATCCAGCCTAGAATAGATTCTCTTATTAGTATTCTAATAGTTTGACCATGTAAACCAAATGCCTTTACTTTCCGTTTTTCCTCCTTCTATTCAGTCTACCAGATTAAGGGACTTTTTAAATCTTAGCCAAAAGAACTTTTCATTTCCTTTCCATTCTAGAGGTTTTCCTCCTTTTTTATCTTTAGCAAGCTCTATCATCTTAAAGTCTCCCCCAAAGACCCAGTGGACCTTGGGGAGACCAAAAGACATTCAATTCCACAGTTCAGACCTATTCATATAGTCATTGGGGGCATAAATGGAGAAAGACCCTATATCAACCCCCCCAACACTCAGGGTAATCCATAGACATTTGTTACAGGAGGAGTGGCCAGCTTCTTTTAGGATTTTTTCTAATTTTTTGCTCATTAAAATAGCATTACCCCCCTCCCTTCCTCAAGGTTTGAGGTAAAGGCAATTGCCTCCTTCCAGACAAATCTCAAGGTATTTTCTCAGGTGAAGCCAACTGCTTTTATTTCTTGAATAAATAATATATCCAAATCTTTATTTTTATTACAAAAGTCTCTTAGAACATACTTCATACCAGGGGATTCCAATCCCCTAACATTCCAACTGCAGCAGTATATATTTTTCATTACCTTGGAGATTGGGGGGTGCATGATGTATCTTCAAGGTTTAGGGTTGTCCACCAAGTAGTTTTGGATGGAATCATCTTTTCCTTTTTTGCCAGGCTTAATACTTCTCAGATTCTTGCTTAAAACCTTTCTTTTCTTGCCTTCCTCTACAGCCTTTAATCTGCTTTGTTTGAGGATACTTCTTTCCAACCCAGTAGGGTCTACTTCTTTCATTTTCAAAAAACCCTCCTTTATCTTATTTAATTTGTGTGTCTTTTCTGCAACTTCTTTGATCTTATCTAAGGCCAATTACTGCACATTTTTCTTTCTAACTGAGATAAACCCATTATTTGAGATGTATCCCATAGGCAAAGCACCTTGATTAACCTCTAGGTTTGCATGGGGAGGAGAGGCCTCTTTCTAAAACTCAATAGAGAAAGACACAGTGGTGCTTACAATCTATGAGTCTAGGGCAATATCTTCATCCATCCATCCTTCTGAACCACCATCCCCTAGGGAGAAAGTGCTTAGAGTTCCATCTTAAGTGCTATTTGAGTCATCGTTATCGATTTGATCCCCTCCCCCAAGTACTGAGTCCAAATCCAAATCCACAGGAGAAGAGACCATCCTGTCATTTTCTAAGGATGAAGATTTGAGCTTAGCGCCCCCGAGGGGGCATGAAATATTGTTGGTTAGGTTTTTGTCAGATTTAATGTTTGGCTCCTCATTTTTACTATCTTGCATAGGGGCAGAAGCACCTTCCTCCTTGGAATCCATATCAACTTCAATCAGATTATTATTTGAGACCCCCATTTTCCCTTTGTTAGGGTATCTATTAATTGTAGGACAATTCTTTCTTTGGTGTCCATCTTCCTTACACATGAAGCAGGAGTTAAGCCACCCATGCTAACTAGTTCACAGATGAATTTTTTTGGTTCCCAAATAATCTCCAGAGAATTTGGAATTTGCATTCCTATTTCAAATGAAATCAACATTCTTCCATCAAGGTGTGGAAGGGTACATTTTGTTTAATTCATTTTTAATTTTTTTGTAAAAGGTTCGAAGATTTGGTGTAAGAAGTTCCAAAATTGACCTTGAACATTTTTTAGAAGAATCCATCTTGGGATTGAGCAGAATCTAATTTCTTTGTGAGAACTGTCCGGGCTCAATGGAAAGGCTTTAAATAGAGATGGTCCAATGTTCTAATAATCCTTTTCAACTACTCTCTTTTACATAGCATGAGATATAAAGAAAATGACAAAAATTCCTAGCTGTATCATTCTGTAAAATGAATAGTGGATGCCTAGTTTTCTTGCCCAAATCGTTGCTAACCAGTTATCAAAAAACCTCTGCGAAGGTAGTTTATCAATGTTAACACAAGTAAAAAAGATAGCAATGTTCATTAATGAAGATTTCTCCTTTTTTACTACTAACCCTAACTCCTCATTAGGTAATAAAGAAACCTTCCTTGATATAGAATGAGGCTCACCTTGTCCTTGCTCCAAAGATCCACATTTCTCCCCTTCTTCTTAGGTGCCTCCACTGAATCCTCTGACACCATCCATGACTGAGAAGATAGCATCTCGCAGAACCGCCTGTGGATCATCAATATTGAGGATTTTTCTAAAAGATTTAACATTCCCTTTCTCCTGTTGAATAAAACCTCCCAAGTTACCTTCCATAGCATTGAAGGGCCTTAATCAACATTCAAGACTCTTTACTTCCTCTTTCTACCCATCCACCAACTCACTAGGCTGACTCCGGGTGATGCAAGGGGCCTAGGCGGGAATCAGTATGAACAGAGGATTTGAATTCAAAAACATATGAGCCTTACAAAAGATACAAAGTTTCACAAAATAGACCAAATCTTAAAATGTAGAAAACTATCTTACTATTAAGCCTGCAAATAAGGATCCAAGAAGGTGAAGAATGTGAATGATCTCTTGGTAAGAAGAGAGGCCCCAAGCATGAAGCACATGGACGATTTATAGAGAAACCCTTGTGCAACCCCTGGGCTCCTTCTCCTTTAGAAGACCCGAAGTTCTAAAATGGAATACTTGTAAATACAAGTATATATATATATAGTTTTATATAAATTTAAATACATGTTTTTGTGATAAATTGATATTGCTTATATACACAGTTAAAATTGATTTATTGTCCTTTTGATATTAGAATCTGCCACAAGTTTTGGATTTCCTTGATATGACATAGCCACATTTTGTAAATATTGTTTTGAGTTGGTATATATGCCAAATTTGTATATGTACATACAAAATTACTCTACACTTTTATATATAAAAATTGATATTCGATATATTTTGTTTGTTATGTGCATGTTTTCCTACTTTGAAACATAAAATTTGTATGTATAATCACTTTTTCATCTATATTACTGTTAAATTTAGTTTCCTTGGGCAGCTTCACCAAATTTGATCGCCTTAAGCCATCATCTTTCCTAGGACCTTAATTCATAGATCCCATTAAGCCATTCTATTATGACCCCTTAAGCCATCCTACTAGGACCCCTTAATTCATATATATTCTAATTAATTATATCAATTGTGATTGAACATGAGACATACTTTGAATTCTCTGATCCCCTTAAGATATCCTATTAGGACCCCTTAAGCCATCATATGAGGACCCCTTAAGCCATAATTTTCCTAGGACCCCTTAATTCATATATATCCTAATTAATTATATCAATTGTGATTGAACATGAGATTTACTTTGAATTCTTTCATTCCCTTAAGCAAATTTTGAATTCTTTAATCCCCTTAAGACATCCTATTAGGAACCCTTAAGTCATCCTAGGAGGGCTCCTTAATCCATAATTTCTCCTAAGACCCCTTAATTCATGTACATATCCTAATGAATTATATCATTTGTGATTGAACATAAGACATACTTTGAATTATTTGATCCCCTCAAGGAAATTTTAAATTATTTGATCCCCTTAAGACATCCTATTAGGACCCTTTAATTCATCCTATGAGGACCCCTTAATTCATATATATCATAATTAATTATATCAATTGTGATTGAACATGAGACATACATTGAATTCTTTGATCCCCTTAATAAAATTTTGAATTCTTTGATCCCCTTAAGCAAATTTTCAATTCTTGTATATTGTTGATCTTATCATGAGCTTGAATGGTTTTGGTTAGTTTTTGGTCTAATGAATGGTTTATATACTTGCACATATATGTAACATTAATGATTATATATATATATATATATATATATATATATATATATATATATATATATATATATATATATATATATATATATATATATATATATATATATATATATATATATATATATATATATATATATATATATATATATATATATATATATATATATATATATATATCATGAAAAGTAATGACATATGATGTGCTTCACATTTGTATAATTCCCTAATCCTATTCTAATACTATCGAATGTTTTGACTATGAATCAAATGCAAAGTAAAAATATTTGAAATGCTTATGTTTTTACAAACATGTGAATATTTTATTATTGTTATCACTACTTTAAGTAATTAAATTTCATAAATATATTCAATGTAGGAGCATCCCAAGCGAATAGGTAAATGACATCAACAAATAGAAAATTTATTTTAATTCCTTTAATTTTGGTGTGTGTGCATGGTCTTGGTTGGCAACTTTCAACTTCAGGAACATTTGGCAGTAGCTTTGTTCTGACAAGTAGTACAATTTCTGGATGCTCAATGATCACTATTAGATTAGACCTGATCAATAGTGACATTATCTCAATATGCTAAGTTCCATTTTGAGTGTGGTGTTTTGTTGAAAAATTTCCTTGACTATGTTGCTGAGATTGGTGAAACACTAGATTTTCAAGGATTGATTGACACCACAACTAGGCTTGCTAGTGGAGGATAGTGAATTTGGCCTCTTTTACATATTGGAAGTCTGATCCATTCAAGATAGGAATGTGGAATTGGTACATTTCAGTGAGAAAAACAAATTTCTCTATATACAAATTTTCCTAGAACCGTCAGGTTTGTCAATGGAGCAACTACCAGTGACATAATTCATAATTCAAATTCTAACCTTGGGAGGAAGTTGTTATACTTTAACATATCTAGAAATCACTGACAAGACACTCAAGAGTAGTGAGGAGTTATGTTTCATCGGTTGAGCTATCATTCAATGGAAAAATTTATTATTGATGTGGAGTTCGTGGATTTGAAAGTATATCTCCTTCATAGGCATCGACTCAGCTTCAACAAGGAACAATTGGGATCATATGATCATTGGACAATTATATTTCTATTTGTTTATGACCTATCATGCATGGAGATTAACTTCCTATTTGATTCTCAATGAAATATCATTTCCTCCACAATGTCATTCCATATTCCATAAAGTAACCATTCGATGGCAATTCTTATGAACATTTCAAAATGTATGAAGAATCTATGATTTTGTGCAGTCAATTTGAAATTTGATGCCACCACAACAAAAATAAAAAATGCCAAAAACCTAAAAAGGGACCCCAATAGTCTTGGAAGGAAGGTGTTAGATATTTCTTGAATTATGTGTGAAGACCCAATGATTGTTGTTCCATGGAAAATAAAATAATCTATGTGCGAAAGACATGAATTGAGAGGCAGTGTTACAAAAATATATCGAATGGAAGAATGATGTGGAAAATACAAGAAGTATCCTTTTATTGCGAACCACATAGATGAATCGATTCATTTCTGAAAACACTAATTTTACGAGCATCCAATGCCTCTTTAAAGGAAAAAATCATATGAGTTGAGGTGCCATTGGGAAGAGGAAGTGTTCTATTTTTGGCACTATAGCTAAATACCATTCAAATTTGAAACACCACAAAAAAGGTTCAGTAAATAAAAGACTAGTAAATCAGTATGGTATGACCATGCCTAGTTTATAGAGATCAAAACAAAAGGAAGAGTGTGGGGGTGCGAAGAAGAAGAGGAGTAGTTCCTTGTTAAGGAAATTGATGAGGATGGTTCGGTGAGAGAGTGCGGTCTCCTAGAGATGGAAGAAAATAGATAGTTATTTGAGACAGAAGTTGATTGGGAAGGAGGTCTCTACAAGGAGAAGAAGAGTTCAGCCTACCAATAAAGAATAGGAGAAGGCAAATCATGGGATAGAATGGGAGTTCATTGAGAGAACTGAGAATGAATAAAGAGTAGATTGTAAATTGATATGGCTATTTATCCTAGTTTGTCTGAATTAAATAAAATGAAAGAAATTTATTTTCAACCTATATGTCATCTTGAGTTAAGATTTATTGAGATATATGTTGCAACTTGTACTATGTTAGTGTTTGGATTCGTGTGTGTGTTTAAGGTAGGAGAGAATTTCTTTTGCATATGGTATCAGAGCTAGACATCTTGAGCATGGAGAGGATCCAACAAGACTTATGAGAGAGAAGGTGCTTGTGAAGAGCTCAGTGGAGAATAGTTGTAGGTTTGTGAAGTCCTGAGCAGTTGGGAACTAAAGGGCCTCGAAGAATTACATATTGAGAGTGTGATGTGTGATAGATTGCAGCCGATAGGATGGGGATATTGGTGAGGAAGAAGCCCGTGTAATGGGATGGATGGATGTAGTATGAGAAGAGGAGGGTTTTGACAATGATGATTGACATCAATGCAAAGGTGACTAGATTGGAAGCATGGCAATGAGATAAATTGGTGAAACATGATGAGGATAAGCAAGAGAATGCAAGAGTAGCAACAGTTGAGAATGAAGACGTTGAAGATGCAACTGTGGATTATGTGATTGTAGTGGTGGAATGTGCAAAGGTTGTAGTAGTAGATGTCGATGATGAAGATGATTTGTTATTAAAGATATTGGTGATTGAAGAAGAGTGGATGATGAAGCTTGTTGTTGCAGTAAAATAAGAGGAAACACAAGTTGAAATTGATGAGGATGTGGAAGATGTCACAACAAAGGACGAAGAAGATGATGTTGTAGTAACAAAGGAAAAAGAGGTAAATCATGAACATTTTGATTTCATTTGTGATCATTTTTCCATAGTACACGTACAAGAGGATGTTGTTGTAGAAGATGAATTAATAGTTGCAAATTTGTATGCAGATGCTGCATATTTGTATATGGAGGTTGTAGAGAATGCTATAGGATTTTGGTGGAGGTGGTCAGTTTGCAGTGGGTTGGATCCCACGAAGGAGAAGAGAGGAGTGAGGATTTGGATTAAAAGGAGAGTGAGCCTTTAGCAAAGGAGGACAGAAGGTGAAATGAATCTGGCATACAATTCGCTGAGGATAGTACTTTTCCCAGTTAAGTGTTGGAAGAGGTAGAAGAAGTTTTCTACACATAAATCAGTGATTGAGTTTGTTGAAGGTTGTCTACAACCTGAAAGAGTAGCTCTACTATTACACTCCATTTTGTGAGTCCTACTAACAAAATCTTTCTACCTGGCATGTCTGATGCAGGAGCATCCTGAGTGAATAGGTAATCAACATACACAAAAAAATTTAGTTTGTGTTCTTTAATTTTGGTGTGTGTGTATGGTCTTGATTGGCAACTTTCAACTTCAAGAAACTTTGGTAGTAGCTTCATTCTAACAAGTAGTACAATCTCTGGATGCTCAATGACCACTATCATATTGGACTTGATCAATAGAGACATTATCTCAATATGCTAAGTTCTGATTTAAGTGTGGTGTTTTGTTGAAAATTTTCTTTGACTATGTTGTCGAGTTGGTGCAGCACCATCTTTTCAAGAATGAATTGACACCACAACTAGGTTTTCTAGTGGAAGATAGAGAATTTGGCCTCTTTTATGTATTGGAAGTTTGATCCATTCAAGATAGGAATATGGAATTGGCACATTTTAGTGGGAAAAATAAATTTCTCTATATATGGCTTTTCCTAGAACTATCAGGATTGTCAAAGGAGCAACTACCAGTAACAACATTCACAATTCAAATTCCAACCTGGGGAGGAAGTCGTTAGACTTTAACATATCCAAAAATCATTGACGAGATACTCAAGAGTAGCGAGGATTTATGTTTGGTCGATTGAGCTGTCATTCAATGGAAAATTTTATTATTGATGTGGAGTTCATGGATTTGAAAATATATCTCCTTCATAGGCATTGACTCAACTTCAAAAAGGAACAATTGGGATCATATGATCATTGGACAATTATGTTTCTATTTGTTTATGACCTATCATGCATGGAGATTAACTTCATGTTTGATTCTTAAGGAAATATCATTTCCTCCACAACGTTATTCTGTATTCCATAAAGTAACCATTCGATGGTAATTCTTATGAGCATTTCAAAAGGTATGAAGAATCTATGATTTTGTGCATTCAGTTTGAAATCTAATGCCATCACAACAAAAATACAAAATGCCAAATACTTAAAAAGGGACTGCAACTTTATTGGAAGGAAGATATTAGATATTTCTTGAATTATGTTGGAACACCCAATGATTGTTGTTCCATGGAAAAGCAATAATCTATTGCCAAATACATGAATCGAGAGGCAACATTTCAAAAAGATATCAAATGGAAAAAGGATGTTAAAAATATAAGAATCCTTTTATTATGAACCATAGAGATGAATCAATTAATTTCTGAAGATACTAATTTCACTAGCATCCAATGCTTGTTTAAAGGTAGAAATCATATGAGTTGAGGCACCATTAGGAAGAGGAAGTGTTCATTTTTTGGTGCTATACTTGAATGCCATTAGAATTTGAAACACCACAGGGAAGGTCCAGTAAATAAAAGAGTAGTAAATCAGTATGGTATGATAACACCCAATTGATAGAGATAAAAAAATGGAAGAGTGTGGGAGCACGAAGAAGAAGAGTAGTTCCTGTTACAATTAGGACTAACAACTGAGAGGGGGGGTGAATCAGTTGTCTTAAACTTTAATACTTGCTGTAGTTAATTCTTCTTTACCACTTCTTAACAGATTAATAATATAAGCATGAATCAATAACACATGAGTAGAAACACAAATAACACACTTGATGCCAAGATTTTTAACATGGAAACCCTATTAAGGGAAAAACCATGGTGGGGGTTAACCCACAAAGATTATACTCTGTTAAAAGTATTACAAAATGGGAATGCACATGCATTCGGGCTCATTGCCCAGAGCTCATTGCTCAAAGGAAGGCTCATTGCCTACAGTAGGCTCACTGCCTACATAAAGAAGATTACAATGTGTTTGAATTGATAATTAGTATCTATCAATGCAAGACTCAGTTCTAGTTAAGCATAAAATATTGACTTGATACACTTCATCTTTATTCTACCCTGTTTCACTCCTCTGTCATAATATGAGCTTAGATCTTCACCTTCACACTTATCTCTGCATTTATTCTCACTTATTCCATTGTCTCATCTCTACCACCCACAAATCACTCGAATCCATCAGCTATATATATTTGCATCATGAATTTCAATAATTTTTTAGTTGGCTTCAAGAACACTTAGAAATTTTATTGAAGACTCTGCTTTGTCAGCCAAATCCATGCACAACTTGTAATGCAGACCAAAAATATGTATCCAAAAATCATCAATCATATCGGCCACTATCGTTGATCATCACAAATTGCCCCACCATCAACTTTCATGTATCCAGAACCAAGATCAATTACAAAGTCAACCTGCTCTTCTTTTGTCTGCACTGACAAACTGGAACCCAATACTCAGATTCTAATAGCTTTTGTATCCTTCATCACTAGAGGCTAAAATTCTGGATTTAGATTGTCCTGACAATCCTTATGACTCCCTCAGATCCACAACACACTATGATTTACTACTGGAAAGATCCAGACCAAAATACCAGACCCTGTCACATGCCCTATTTCTGGCTACCCAGACTTAAATAAATTCTTATTCTGACTTCTGGTATAAAAAAATTATGTTATACGGATATGTAGAATAGTCTTAGCTGCCATCAATGACAACACTTGTCATGCGTAGCAGTGTCTCTTGCCAATAATCTCCCCCTTTGGCATTGATGCTAACACTTAGTGAAAAATGACTAAGTGTCGGAGCTACTCCCCCTTACTCTGTACACTTGTGCTCTCCACTATTTCTAAAGGTCCCCTTTGTTGGATTCCTCATTTTTCATTGCTCTTCACTCCCCCTTTGACATCAATGGCAAATGATGGAATCCACAAACCAAAATTTACCCAAAAATTATGTATATAATGCTGCATTTGTACAACACTTCTTAAGTTATATTTACATATGCTTAAGTACATCTCCAAAAATATTCTTCAGTAGGGCCAACTCTGTATCCCAACTCTTCTTCATTATATTCAAAGTTGAAATGTGGCCATTGAACAAAAATGTTTATGCTTTAGCCTTCTGGAGGTCAATGGGATCACCTATTTGTATAGCAGTTTGGGCTTCTGATACAACATTGAACATTGCTTCTATCTTAGGGGAAATCAATCCTCGGAGCTCACCCATTCTTGCTTCAATGTTCTCCTTTTTCTCTTGTCACTTTATTTATTTCCTCCATCAGACTCATTGCTTGACACTCTTTATTTACCACTGATAAGAATTTACAAGGCTCTTTAGACTTTTGGAGGGAGAATCAGATGGATCCTTCTGGAATGTTGGCATTAACTTCTCCAATATACCAGATGCAAGGTCTAACAGCTCACTATCCTCTTTGTGAGATTTCAAAATTTTTCTCTTGCCTTGGCTTGTGTGAAAGATACTATCTTCATCATTTTGATGAGAGAGAGTATACAGGTTGAGTGGTCCTTGAATCAATTCTAGTTCATCAAACTCTAGTATCTCTTTACTCAGAAAACTCTTCATTGCATTTGTAGTGTCTCTTGCCACAATTTTTGGACCACCTTCCTTTCCTTAGGTTTTCTTAGTATCAGGACTATTTTGTTTGGGTGCATTAACATTTGCACCATCTTCTTCTACTTTCTCTTCCTTACCTTTAACTTACTCTTCTTTATATATTTTACCTTCCTCTATGTCATCTGTAGGGGGATTCTTTCCTTTGTCCTCACCATTTGTAATCTGTTCTGGAGGATCTTGTGTAGCAGTAGTATTCTCAACATTGTTTTCTTTTCCAGATTGATCAGGAGGAATTAGAGTATCTCCTACATCATCAGTTTTATCCACCATCTTTGTATCTTCCTTTTTTATTTGCTCCACTTCCAGAATAGAGGAGTCATCAACCTTGATATGGTGGTCATCACTTTTCATTTCTTCAATATTTAGGATTAATGAATCAATCCCATCATCAGTCTCCTCCTCAACAAATGGTAGACTATGTCTCTTCAATACACTTAAAAGTATTTTATGTGTTTCTTTAACTATTTTTTCTATTTCTCCAAGCATCAGTTTGTTCATTCTCTTCTTACTCCTGAATTCATCCTTACTTCTTTAAATATCATATTTGTTTGAACTTGAGTGATCTGAGGGTATAGTTTTATCAATACATGTTCTCTAAGCTCTAAATCCTTTCTTTTTGCATTTTCTTTCCTTAACTCCAAAATGTCTGCAAGACTTTGAGGTATCTCAGAAGTTATTTCAATCAAGGCCTTATTATAGATATTGAGATATCTAACAATTGCTTCCTCTAACACCCTCTTATTTGTATCACTATATTCATCATAAAATTTAGTCATGCGTTTCAAATTTCCATCCACAGTAACTGATTTTATTACATCTTCCACAGAAAGTGTGGGCTTCTCAACATATGTATCTGTCTTCTACCTTTTGCTTGCCTTTTTGCTTCTAGAGGGCTTCTCCTTAGTCATCTTGGCGGCTTTTGTTCCAGAGGCTTTCAACTCCTTTACCCCAGCATCTGAATCAGTTTCTTCTTCATCAACTTTTGTGCTCTCATAGGTTCTTGTGGCTTTTGTTTTCTTTCTCTTTCCTCCTTCACCAAATGGTGTGGTTTCTGGTGCCTTAGTGGGAATGGATTTGGATTGCTCAGAGACAGTTACAGAACTTCTTGTTTTTCCTGATGAGCTAGGTGTGATTCCTAGAGTGGCTACTGGATCAATTTTTGTCCTCTCTTCTGAAGGTTGGTCAGTTCTTCTCTTCATCTTTTTAATTCTTTCTCTATTCTTTCTTACATCTTCTTTTGTGATGCCAATGCTTTCAGCATACATTTCATCTTGCCTCTGAGCTTTTCTCTTGGTCTCTGCTTGCCTAATCTCAACATGTAATTTTAAACATAGCTCCTTATACATTCCAAACCTTTCAATAGAGGTGTATTTTGATTTTCTTAGGAGATGTTGAGCATACATGTATAAGATCTTTTCATTAAACTCATAGCCCATAGGCATAATCCATATAGTTCTGGGTTCCACAACCTCCATTAGGAACTGATCAATGTCTACCATAAAGCAGATTTCATCCTCGTACTTCTCACCTATTGATTTGGGGATTCTTTCCCTTGAGTGTATCATACTCTAAAATTTTTTAAAGTATCCCCAAATTGCATTTTCTCATTCCTTAGAATCTCCAATGCTACGTAGATGATCTCTTATTTGTAATGCAACTGGTCTGTTACTAGCCCATTGTAGAGCTTTTACTCTAGGCACTTCATTCATGAAGTAAAAGAATAAACATATGACCAGAGAACCATATTTCAAGTGTTTTTCTTGTCCTTAATTTTTCTCAAGTTCTCAATCAATTGATTTTGTAATAGCTCACATAGGTCATAATTTACATTTTCTTTCAACATTTGACATGCTACAAAGTTCTCCATACTGGAGTGATAAATCTTGTAATCAATCACCATAGAGGCAAACTTAACATCTGGTTCAATAATGTCATTGATGGTCATTGCCCTTTTCTCAGACTTGGTGTTGGTTGCATCAGTAACAGTCTAGTTTTTTTACATATTTCAACATGGGTAATCCACCGATTCAATTTAACCCAGTCACATTTCTGATAACATCCTTTGTAATCTTGAAAGGTTTCAATTGCCATATGAACTCATCATGCATTTGGCTCAAGATGTAACGAACCCACTCACTCTCATCAAATGTCAGAAATTCAATGACTTGTAAAAAATGTTTGCTCTCTAGGGTTTTGAATTCTGGTTTCAAATTATGGTTATCATCATTTAGATGGATCACAAATAATTCCAGCAATCTCTAATTTCCAAATTCATCCACATTTCAATGGATGTATGCCCTAGTATCTTCAACATGTAGTACTCCGTATAGGACACCAGAAAATGTACCTAATGGTTTGACTTCGACTAACTTGTAAGGATGCTTCTTAAATTTTAGACGAGGCCTTTTAGTAATATCGACAAGAGGAGTAGCCATCTCAATAGATTAAAGATTCAAAGCTTCACAAAAAAGTACTTGTTTCTTTTGCGGAATTAGGGTTGATCAATTTCTGGTCAAATTTGTTCTTTGTGCTTCAATCTCTGGATTTTTGGTTCACATGTTCTTCTTCTTGTTCTCTTTGAATGCAAAGTGATTCAAATGCTTAAGTGAGAGACTTTTTATCCTCCACAAAACCTAATTTGTCATTGTAATAAATGTGTTTCCCTAACTTCATCAAGTTACTCTATTTCTTGATGTAGTTACTTAAGAATTGCTCCGTAAATCATTAAATCCACTTCTTTTTCTCCTGGAAATTCTTTTAAATGATGTGTAGTAACCCAAATTATCTTTTCTCATTGTGCCAGATTCAAGCACCCACTTACTGGCTGGGGGAATTTGATTTTCAATGCGGCTCCGCCTAAGCCAGAACCCTTGACTCAATTCCCAGAGGAATTATTAGCACCGGATTCCGGTGCAGACCCATCACTATTGTTCATTGCATCTTTTTTCACCCATGTCTTGTCCATTTCATTCTGGATCCCATTCATATCAACTTTACCCTTACCTTTGTCTTGTCTCTACTCATCCAATTTTTTGCTTACTGGACCTCTTCTTTCATTATTTTTGCTTCTACAGAATCTTGCAATATGACTAGATCTATTGCAATTAAAGCATACAACATTTCTTTGTTGATTCACTCTTGATCTGCACTGATTGGCCATGTGTCCAAATCCATTGCATGCAAAGTAGTAGGCATTAAAAGAATTCCTATTCCCTTTATTATTAGGATTATTCATTATCATACTTTTGCATTCATTGGATCTATGACCACACCTCTTACAATTAAAGCATTGACTGGAGAGAGATGGACCATTTTGATTTTCTATACTTCTGCACTGAGTAGCTCTATGACCAAATTTATTGCAATTGAAACAATTGCCATTGAAGGATGGATAGCTTTGAGCATTATGCTATCTTATTGATGGTCTTCTAGGTCTATTTCTCCTGATCCTTGGTTGAAAATTTCTTTGTCCGGATCCAGAGCTTTCACCTTTCTCATATCTAAGACCATCCCTGTCGTCAGCCTTTTTCTAATTTTCAAGCAGTGCTTCAAGTTTTGTTGAGATTATCTTGAACTTCTCCTTGTATTCATTTGCAACTTCTAGGTCATGTCTTAGAATGACAATTTTCCTTTCAATTTCTCTCTCATTGTCTCTGCTTTCATGTAGATCAGACTCTAGATTGCCAACTATTCTATCCAATCTGCAACATTCTTCAATTCTTTCTTTTAGAGTTTGATTCAGGTCTTCTTTAGACTTCTTCCTTTCCTCGATTTCTATGGTTAGCCTCATTTCCCCAAAATCCATTTCATGTTTTAGAACATAAACTTCTTTTGTTAGCTTCACACATTCCTTTGACTTTTCTTCTAAGGCCTCATTCATGCCATTTTCTTCAGTAAGATTAGCTAGTTGATGAAGTAGTTCCTTCCTTTTTCCCATTGATTTATTTAATTTATCTTTTAGCAAGTCAATGCAATAATCAATATCCTTAATGTTTGCTTTTAGGTCATCCACTTCTACTTTAGATTGGTCAAGATCTTCTAAAGCCAATTGAAGTTGTTCTCTGAGTGAACCCATTGAAAACTACTTCCCAGATCTCCCTTAAGGTGTTAGGCTTCTTTCAAGGAACTTGGCTCTGATACCAATTGTTAGAATTAGGGCTGACAATTGAGAGGGGGGGTGAATCAGTTCTCTTAAAATTTAATACTTGCTGGAGTTAATTCTTCTTTACCACTTCTTAACAGATTAATAATATAAGCATGAATCAATAACACATAAGCATAAACACAAATAACACACTTGACACCAAGATTTTTAACATGGAAACCTGGTTAAGGGAAAAACTACAGTGGGGGTTAAACCACAAAGATTATACTCTGTTAAAAGTATTACAAAAGGGGAATGCACATGCATTCGGGCTCACTGCCTGGAAAAAGAAGATTACAATGTGTTTGAACTGATAATTAGCATCTATCAATGTAAATATTTAGTTCTGGTGAAGCACAAAATATTGACTTGATACACTTCATCTTTATTCTGCCCTATTTCACTCCTCTGTCATAATGCAAGCTTAGATCCTCACCTTCGCACTTATCTCTACCTTAATTCTCACTTATTCCATTGTCTCATCTCTACCACCCATAAATCACTTGAATCCATCAGTTATATATATCCACATCATGAATTTCAATAATTTTCCAGTCGGCTTCAAGAACACTTAGAACTTTTATGGAAGACTATGCTTTGTTAGCCAAATCCATGTACAACTTGTAACATGGACCAAAAACTTGTATTCACAAATCAATAATCATATCGGCCACTATTGTTGATCATCACAAATTGCCCAACCAATAACTTTCATGTATCCGGAACCAAGATCAATTAAAAAGTCAGCCTGTTCTTTTGTTTGCACTAACAAACTGGAACCCGATACTTAGATTATAATAGCTTTTATATCTTTCATCACTGGAGGCTAAAATTCTAGATTTAGATTGTCTTGACAATCCTTATGACTCCCTCAATTCCACAGCACACTATGATTTACCACCGGAGAGATCCGGACAAAAATACTAGAACCTATCACATGCCCTATTTCTAGCTACCTAGAATTAGATAAATTCTTATTCTGACTTCTGGTATAAACAATTTATGTTATACAGATGTGTGGAATAGTCTTAGTTGCCATCAATGACAACACCTGTCATGTGTAACAGTTTCTGTTGCCAACAGTTCCTTGTTAAGGAAATCGATGAGGAGGGCTTGGTGAGAGAGCACAACCTGCCATGGAAGGAATAAAATAGATAGCTATTTGAGATAGAAGTCAGTTGGGAAGGAGGTCGCTGCAAGGAGAAGAAGAGTTTGACCTACCAATAAAAAATAGGAGAAGGCAGATCATGGGATAGAATGGGCGTTCAATGAGAGAGCTCAGAATGAATAAATATTAGATTGTAAATTGATATGGCTATTTATCTTAATTTGTCTAAATTAAATAAAATGAAAGAAGTTTATTTGCAACCTATATGTCACATTGAGTTAAGAGTTATTGAGGGATAAAAGTTGTGCTGCAACTTGTACTGTGTTTTAGTGTTTTGATTCATGATTGTACTTAAGGTAGGAGAGAGTTTCTTTTGCATCAATATAACTATAAGAACCTTATTGCAAAAGAATAAGGTGGTGACCTTAGATAACATTAGTGTTAAATTATTTTGTAACTCCTAAGTTAAATAATGTATGAAAATATTAAAATTTAATGATAAAATATGGTCTCATAAGCATAACTAATTTGTTCAAGTTAGAATACATAAATGTACATGTGTAAATTACTAAAAAAATAATAGTCCATAAAATACTAAAATTAATAAAGTCCATGAAACAATATATAAAGTCCATGAAAATATTGAAACATATATAGATCTAGTCCATGAAAAATTGAAATACTGAAACATGTACATATAGATTCCATGAAATACTAAAACATATGTAGATCTAGTCCATGAATTACTGAAATACCAAAACATGTATAAAGAGTATGCATATAATGTACTGAAACATATATAGAGTCCATGGAATGTACTAAAGCATGAAATTTACTAAAGCATATATATATCTAACTCATATCATCGCTATAATCAAGAGACCTCTTCACTGCACATGGACTAGGATGATCTAAATTAGTCTATACAAGAGAAAGAAACTTGAAATCAAATTTAAAATGTCTAAAAATTATTTAGTTCATTTTAATTTATAAAATCAAAAAAATTACTTTATGAGGCTGGTCATCTCCTCTGACAACTTACTCTGCATACTCTACTATGAGACTTGTCTCATGCTATAGAAGAAAAAGAATTTAACACATGAACATATATTCAATTGAAATTTACTTTAAGTCATTCATAATGTATACTATAATTGACTTTAAATATAATCTAAATTTTAAATTACCATATGAGGCTACTCATCTCCTCTGTCGTCCTGCTCTGCATATCATATTGTAAGTTGTATGGCATCATCAAGATGAAAAGTGTCACCAACAAGATCCTATAAGGTCAAATAAAGCACGTGTACAAATTAGGTTAAAACATATATATTCACTTGTGTACCTAATTTTTGTTTTAATCTATTTAAAAGACCTACAAATTGTGAAGACAAATTTTTTTTTAAACAACCTAAAATGCAGCTGATTCCTAAAAATTGCTTGGATCATTCGAGTGTACAATACCCATCCTCATGGTCATGTCAACCTACATAGACATATATTTTTAATATAAGTACATGCACATTTGATATAGTGAATTCAAAATACAAAATTCTAAATATAGTTTTTAAAAATAGTATACATACATGTGGCTCATGTGAGACGCCCAACAATGGAGGAGCGCTCGACACACCCTATGGTGGATCTAACGTGAAAGTCGGATGACTTCCCTAAACCAGCATAAATATATAACACATGTTTAGGACTAAATTACAAATTAAAATCAAGTTAAAATTATTGAATATATATTTAAAAAATCAATCAAAATACCCAAAATGGGTGGCTGACTTGCATAGGTGTTGATAGAAAACAAAATTCATCTAAAGATGTCAATGTCCTTATGGCCATCATCTACACCAAACAATTTGTTTGTTAAAATATTACAAATTTTTTTATATATGTTCATAAAAACATGTGCTTAAAATTGGTTTAAATTCAACATGTACGTATATATACATGTGTCGAATAATCTGTAGGGTGATCATCAATAATTAGAAAATCAACAAATGAACTGATATCATTAGATGCTCCATGTGCAACTAAAGTGGGTGCAGCCTGATCAAGTCCATAACATAATTAATTACAACTCATACACATATGAGGCATCAACGTAGGTGGAGTGGTACTAGGACCAGCACCACCATCATCTCCTCCATGGTCTCACCCAATAACCCTAGCTGCCATCTTAGAAGTATGCTCATTGAGGTTAGCTTAGAGAACACTCAATGCTCCTAGTGCGGATACCACTACACAATGTTGGATGGGTGTAGGAATGGGAGCAGGAGGATCGACAAGAGGTTGAGTAGGCACAGGTCATTGGGGATCAACCCATGCCCCTAACCTCTATTGTGGCACGCTGCCACCAACACCCTGGAGTGATCTGAAATCAAAATAATTGGGTTTCCTACACATCACAAACTCTACATACAATTTTCTCAAAAAATAGAGAGAAACCTCACAATAAGCATGAGGTGGATAATAAAATACCATCCACCACAGATCCCAAAAATTGGAGGCCATCTCTACATGTCTACATCACCTAATTGATATTATTTCTTTGTTTGTGGGAATTGGTTGATTGTTGATGGGGTCAAAAAAATATGGAGATAAATGGGCTTTTGTGATTTTCAGATCAAGGATCTCCCTATAGGACAACCTGTCAGGATAAAATTGTCACCTCTCCTCTCTCCATACTAAAAAACTAGCTAATTCCACATTAATGGACTTGACAACATCTACAATGTTTTGTATCAAATATGCAAAATGCATCAGGTGAGGTGGCATGAATGTTTTATTTTAAATTGCATCAATTTTTCTTCAATGGATCTAATATTTTCATTAATTCAAGCTCGTAAGCGAGCCTCATCAGATCTAGGTGGGGGTGGAGGTGGGGGTTTTTGATGTGGAGGTGGAGGGTGTTGAGGAGAAGGGGATGAAGGTGGCGCATTGAGGAAATCCTCAATATCAAAGTTAATATCTATGATATAAAAACTGTGAACCTACATATTTATAAATGTACAAACAAGTACAAAATTAACTTTCAAGAATCTATATATAAGTTATAAATAAACATATTAAAAACTAGATATTATACATGTTGATAAATTACAAGAAATATTTAAATTAAACATACATGACTACATTTAAAAGAAAAATTAGGATACATACACATACAATCATCATTCAACTTGAGCATACATACAAATTTCAAAATTTAAGATCAAACTATGTAATTTTAATACATGTGCATACTAAAAAAAACTGAAAACATACACAAAAAAGGTAAATTTCTAACAAAATGTGTAAGGCTCATTTATGTCTAAGGCATTTAAAATTTTGTGGCTTGATATACTTTAAAGTGTTTACAAGGAATAGTGAAGTTTCCCCTTAAATCCTATTTTATTAAATCCCATTAATCTACATGTCATTTTTCGTAAGTCCATAAACCATGCTAATGGAGTGATTTTGTCCTAATTTGACCAAGTTTAATATATAGATCTTTAACAAGGTTGTAAAAACTTCAAGCATATAACATTATAAAAATTGATCAAATTTGAATGATCAATTTGACTATTATTAGGGGCTTAAGGGGATTAATTAGTAGATTTCAACTTGTACCATCTACATCCTCTTGGGATGTGCCTTAAGAAATTTTCTTAAATCTCCTTAATCCATGTCATCTTTCCTAGGTCCATAGACCATGCTAATGGAATGATTTTGTCCTAACTTGACTAGGTTTAATAAATAGAGCTTTAACAAGTTTGTAAAAACTTTAAGCATCTAACATTATATGAATTGATCAAATGTGAATGATCAATTTGAGTATTATTAGTGGCTTAAGGGGATTAATGAGTAGATTTAAAGTTGTACCATCTACCTCCTCTTAGAATAGGCCTTAAGAAGTTTTCTTAAATCCCCTTAATCCATGTCATCTTTCCTAGGTCCATAAACCATGCTAATGGAATGATTTTGTCCTAAGTTGGCCAAGTTTAATATATAAATCTTTAACAAGTTTGTAAAAACATGAATCATCTAACATTATATGAATTGATCAAATATGAATGATCAATTTGTCTATTATTGGTGGCTTAATGGGATTAATAAGTAGATTTCAAGTTGTACCATCTACATCCTCTCAGGATAGGCTTGAAGCAATTTTCTTAAATCCCCTTATTCCATGTCATCTTTTGATGCAGGGACTTCCAGAGGTCATAACTTTTGACTCGGATGTGGGTTTTCTATGAAATTTTATAGGTGGATGCATTATGAGATGGCATGTGGTTTCCCAACCCACGCTAGTTAGTTGGACCTCATCTTGCAACCTTTTCAGGGCTTGAAACTTTCATCTTGGCCCTCAAAATGGCAATTTAGTGTTTTTTCCTAGTTTTTTAAAAGTTGCTTTTTTTTAATAACTCGAACTCATGTTTTGAATTTAGGATGTTAGTTGGCTTTTCATCCTTCCTTAGTTTTAGGAAGTTTTGGGGGAAAAATTGGATTCTCAAGATATGAATGTAAAATTACCTAAAATGGCAAAATCTGACAATTTTTGAAATCTACCGAAAAAGGTAATTTTTTGTTTTTTTTGTTTTCTTGGATATAAGAGAGTTTTCTCTCATTATAGCAGTAGAGTTGGTGAATAGAAGTTTTTTTTTAGTTTCCAAATCTTTCTCTCTCACACATGATTAATGGCACAATTTTATTGAGTGTATGTTGTTGGCTACATCATCTGGTATTAGAGAAGGAAGATGGCTGCGAGAGGAAGAGGAAGAGGTGGTCTTGCCCAAATGCATAGAGAAATACAAAATTTGTAAAGGCAAATAGCAGAACTTACAACACGGATGGAAAACCAAAGACTGGGTAGAGGAGGAGACAAATCTGATGAAGAGATAGGTCGAGGAGCGACATATCAAGTTACAGAACATGAAGAAGAAGAATTAGAAGGCATGAGTTTTGAAGAGAGGATGCTCATGACTTTAGAAGGGAAAAATGAAAGGGTCAACGTAGATGTTTTAGATTATGCAAGTGGTCTTAAACCAGAGGAGTTGATAGATTGGTTGAATAACATGAGAAATTTTTTTGAATGGAAATCCATGACAAAGGAAAAGAAGGTGAAATTTGCATGCACCAAATTAAAGGGTCATGCAATGATTTGGTGGGATCATCTACAAAAGGAACGAAAAAGGAAATACAAGGATAAGATTAGGACATGGAATAGAATGGAGAAGAAGTTGAGAGAAAAAATTTTGCCCATAGATTATGTACAAACCCTTTTTCGTAGGTTTCAAAATTTAAAACAGAACCTCTGTTATGTGCAAGATTATACAAATGAGTTTTATACGTTGTCTATACATATAGAGCATCAAGAAATTGATGAACAGATAGTTGCTAGATATGTGAATGGCTTGAAATTCTCTATTCAAGATGAATTGAGCATGCATCGACTCAACAGTATGGAAGAGGCTTACCAATTGGCTCTCAAGGCTGAAGAAAAACAAAATAGACAGTACCATCAGAGGAATAAAGGAGGAACAAGGGGTACATCAACCCCATTTTGAGGAGGTTTGAATTATGGTAGGGGTGAGTCATCCCATGGATTGGAAAAATAAGTAGACACTCGACAAGATCCTCCAAATCAAGAATGAGGAAGGGGATTTCAAAGAGGTAGAGGTTATGGTAGTGTTAGAAGATGGGAAAACCAAAGAAGGCCTTTCACTTGTTTCAGATGTGGAGAAGAAGGTCATAGGGCATTTGAATGCTCAAATTATAACATGCAAGAAAGAAATCAAGGAGGACAACCTAGGGTGAACCTAATTCAAACGCATCATGAAGTGGAAGGGATGGAACTAGAGGTTCCACCAGATGTGGGAGAAATGTTGATTCCAGAGAAGGAGAAAATACAAGTCAAAAGCTTTGATGGTTCATGGCTTCGAACCAATAGCTTCATGACCAGATGCACTTCGGGTGGCAAGGTATGTCAAGTTATTGTTGATGGAGGTAGTTGTGAAAATATGGTTTCTAAAGAAATGGTGGAAAAAATGAATTTACACTGTGAAAAACATCCTCATCTGTACCACATTGCATGGTTTAAAAAGGGAAATGAAGTCACTGTTGATAAAAGATGCCTATTTTAGTTTAGCATAGGGAAGATCTATCAGGATGAGATATGGTGTGATGTTGTCCCAATGGATGCCTGTCATGTGCTATTGAGAAGGCCATGGCAATATGATAGAAAAGTTATGCATGATGGAGAGAAAAACACATACACCTTCTGGAAAGATGGCTCTAAGGTGATTTTATTACCTCTAAAGGATGAAGGAAAAGGTGAGACCATGTTGTCTGAAAGAGATCTTGTTAAAGAAATGAAGGTGAAAGGGTGTTTCTATGCATTAGTAGTGAAAAAAGGTGAAGAGGAAGACATTTCAGTTCCCCCAGAAGTAGCAGAGTTATTGAAAGAATTTGTTGATGTTTTGCCTGATGAATTGCCTGATAGTCTACCATCAAAGATAGATATTCAACATCATATTGATTTGATTCCAGGAGCAACTCTACCCAACCAAGTAGCTTATAAGATGAATCCAACAAAACATGAAGAGTTAAATAAACAAGTAAAGGTGTGGTGAGAGAGAGCATGAGCCCATGTGTTGTAACTGCATTGTTTACCCCCAAAAAAGATGGAACATGGAGGATGTACACTGATAGCAGAGAAATTAATAAGATTACCATCAAGTATCAATTTCCTATACCTAATATGGAGGACATGATGGAAGTCCTTACAGGGGCCAAATATTTTAACAAGATCGAACTACGAAGTGGCTACCACCAAATCTAGATCTGAGAAGGGGATGAGTGTGTTGGGTTTTTTCCCAAAGTGGATGCTTCCCAGTTATCCCTACAAGGTAGCCATCATTGATCAACAACATTTTTGGGCCAGGGGCCAATAGTACAGGAGATAGACTCTATAAATATCTCCTCTCCTTCTTTAGGCTCTGTAGAACCAAGGGGGGTATTCCCTATTCAACATCCATAAAATATGCTTATGAACTTACTGGTATGTTGACACAAAGCAGATAAATCCTCTCTTATGGAGACCAAAACTGTAAAATAAATGCAAAGGGGCTAGCTTTGGGCCTATGCTCAATTGTGAGACAGAGGATTTTCAGTCCTAAAACTACTTCTAATGTCCTAAATGTTTATGCTTGAGGTTTGAATTTGTATTTTTTATTTGGATGCAAAACTGGGACCTTGGGTTGTAACCTCAATACAAGACCGGACTCGTGCCTATCTTGGGGCTCAGAGTCAATAGACATACATATGTGAATGATTACCATAATCTTGAATCAATATCTAAGTTTCAAGGGGAGAATTTTAGTATCTGCCTTACAGATACTTCCCAAGACTGAGTATTTAGTCATTCATACTTAATGATATCCCTGTTGCAACATACCCTTCCCAATGCTCAACCTAAAATATTTAATTTGTTCCTTGAACAAAGATAAGAGATTAAATATTCAACACAGAAAATCCATGTTCCAGAATCCCAAATAACCCTTAGCTATTTAGATTTAAAAGAAAAGATGCCCACAACTTGGAGACAGACAACTGAACACATGCAATGATGCATTTCTCATATAAAACAACATGAAATTAGTAAATTATGCATAAAACATACAACATATGATTCATAAACTCTTAGAACACCAAAATTTTGCCAAGTCTTCAACAACCAAAAATGTGAGTAACACAGTTTGCTTATACAGCAAGAACGTGTACTCAGCAATCAAGTACAATGGTCATTTTCAAAATTTCACCAGATACAATGCACCATGAGAAATGGTGCCCAAAAATTTAATGCAGCCGTGAGAAGAAGAGGGAAGAAGCAGGTGAATTAGGGAGATGTCCCACCGCTGGAAGATTTTCATTCAAAATGGTAGCTGGCCCATCCCTTCAGACCCATACCTCTATAAATTTGTCATAATGGCCGACCTACCCACTTTGAAATGTAGTAGTTCACTATTTCTGAAGTTCTTCCACTTAGAAATGCAACTGTGAACATAGGAAATCCTTTACTTTCAGAGAATTTGAAACAAGGCCATTGATTTCCATCTTCCCGCAAAGATCAACAGCTTCAATTCATGCTGACAAGTCATCGACCAATGAAATCACGCCACGTAGGCACCCTTTTCTCTTCATTGACTTTTCATATTCATGAGATCTAATTATCCCACATTCATCCTACAGTGATCCTTTGATTACTTTTTATACTAGACCATGGGTATACTTAATGTCGCACACTTTTCCCTAACGCAACCAGTGATCCACCCGTTAATAGTCTATTGCTCCATCTCCCGCCAATGCCAAGACCTTATCGAAGTGACCCCAAGTGTTAGAGCAACATCCTCCAAGCATGTCGATGTCACTTATCTCGTCAATATCAAATCTTCATTAGTGTGACCCAAACCATTGGAGTGACATATCCACAACACGCCGATGTCACATATCTCACCGATCGGCAGAAAGACCCAACACATCGGAAGGAGACTTCGACAGCACGCTGATACATATTATCACATCGATGACTCACCTCCGTCAGTGTAACCCAAACCATCAGAGTGACATTTGCAAATTATGTCGATGAAGATTGTCATGCTAACCCATCCACCAGAGTAACACAACATACCATCTCGTTGATGCAAGGGACAAACCATTGTGAACAACGTGATCGCTAAGACAAAAGTCTACTCTTGCCGATGGACTTAGAAATTTCTTGGGTTTCTCTGAAAAGGCTTGCAGATGCAAATGCTCAAAACCATAACTCCAGGTGGGCACCATCATTGGCTCCTACTGGGGATGTGTAGGCACAAGGCTTTAGCGAGAACCAAACCACTCCGGGACAGACCAAGCAAAATGCAAAATGCAAAACACCACCGACCCTACAAAGTATGTACAGACTATTCACACCTAATTTACAATGTGCACTCAAGATATCCGTTCATGAGAAATAAGGTTTAGGGAATTTACCATGCACAGGCAATTCCAGTAGTTCACCATTTAGGGCCTAGAGAAAGTAGGAATCTTCTCCATGAGTATTGTTGATTTGATATGGGCCCATCCATAAGGGTTCAAATTTACTATGCTTACCCTTCTCCTGGCTCTTTGCATTCCAAACAAGGACTAAGTCACTTATCTAAAACTTCCTTTCTATAGCCCTTTTATCAAACAAACATTTCACCTTCTATTGCTTCTCTATATTTATCTTCTATGCATCTCTTCTAATTTCATCCAATGGAACCAACTGATTTATCCTTTCAATCATTGAGTCCTCAATCTCTTGATCATTTTCTTGGATGAATCTATAAACTGGCAAGAGATTATTCACAGGTAATTTAGCTAGTGCACCATATACTAGCTCAAAAGGTGACCTTCCAATTGCTTTCTTCATTGTTATCCGGTCAGCCCATAGTGCCAGCTTTAGCTTTGAATCCCATGCCCTTTTGTTCTTGTCTACCATCCTTTTGATGATTTTTATAAGGCTTCTATTGCTTGATTCTTCCTGACCATTTCCTTGTGGATGATATGGCGATGCATATGACAAATTAATCCCATAATTGTTGCAGAAATCAACAAACTCACCAGATCTGAAACACATGGCATTGTCTGTGACCATTTTGATTGGCACTCCAAATCTGATAATAATGTGTTCCAAAATAAAATCCATCACCACCCTACTTGTAGCTTTCTTAGTTGGAATGACTTCAATCCATTTAGTAAAATAGTCAGTAGCAACCAAAATCCAACTATGTCCTCCACTTGATCTTTCTAAAATCTCCCCTATAAAATCAATTCCCCATTGCTGAAATGGAGCCTCCATAGTTACAACTCTAAGGGGTAATGTACCTTCATACTTAAGTTTTCTTGAGAACCTTTGACAAGGATCACATTTTCTTACCATTCTTTGTGCATCTAAGAAAAGGGTCGGCCACCAATAGCCTACTCTAAGAGTTTTGTGAGTTGTTCTCTTGGTAGTGTAGTGTCCACCGCACAATCCTTTGTGCATGTCACTTAAAATATCCATAGCTTGATTTTCATCCACACACCTAAGTAGTATACCATCAGGATTCTTCCAATATAATTCTCATTGAATAATGATGTATTTGATAGCATGTAACTTTAAGGTCCTTTTTTGACTATCACTGAGATGCGAAGGACAATTGAAATTCTACAAATAATACACAATATACTTGTACCATTCAGATTCTGACATGTTAACAACTTCATCCTGAACTGCATTTACCTAGCATGCTTCCAAATTTGATTGTGTCATCATCTTAGCCAAACCCTGTCCCCTTACCAATTTTGTAATTTGTATCTCAATGTTGAACTCTTGTAACTTGTTAATCCACCTACATCTTCTTCCTGTCACTTCCTGCTGAGTGAAAATGTCCTTAACTGCTGCATGGGGCACATATACAATTATCTGAGATCCTACTAAGAATGGTCTGAAGCTTTTGATTGCCGTAACCAATGCATATGCCTGCTTTTCCATGATATCATATTTCAATCCAGCTGCCTACAAAGACATGCTAAAGAAAGAAATAGGTTGCTTAAAACCATCTTCATTTTTATGTAATAAACATGCAGTAATAGTGTGAAAAGAGGCAAATGAGAACAACTAAAGTGGCTTAGAAAAATTAGGAGATCTCAACATAGGAGCCACCTTTATAGCTTCTTTAATGTTCTGAAATGATCTAGTTGCTTCACTTTCCCTTTTGATAGTTTCATGCTTCTTGAACATTTTAGAAATATCTTTTGTAATCTCTGCAAAGTTGGGAATGAATCTTCTAACAAAGTTAATCTGCCCAAAGAAAGACTGAAGCCTTTCACTGTTTTAGGAATTTGAATTATGTCAATTGCAGCAACCCTTTTAGGATCAATCCTGACTTCATCCTTGGAAATAATGTGTCCCAATAGTTTTCCTTCTATTACCCCAAAAGTACATTTCTTTGGGTTAAGTTAAATGCCATATTCCAATGCCCTAATAAAAATTTGTTCTAGATGCATGCAATGTTGCTCCTTCTTTATTGAATAAGCAGTTAAATCATCTGGATATACAACCAAAATTGAGTCAATCAATCTTGCAAAAGCAACATCCATAGCCCTCTGAAATGTACCACTTGCATTTGTTAGTCCAAATGGCATTCTTACATATACATAAGTCCCCCATGGAGTGGTGAAGGCAGTCTTGTATTGTTCAGATTCTTTTACCTTCACTTGATTATATCCTAAAAATCCATTCATCATAGATAAAAGCTCACAACCAGTTACCTTATGCAACATAGCCTCCATGTTAGGCAGTGGATAATTATCCTTCAAAGAAGATACATTCAAATTTCTAAAGTCCACACAAAGTCTTATATCACCATTTTTCTTTCTAACTGGGATAAGATTGGACACCCAAGTTGAGTGTCTGATAGGCACAGTTATTCCAGCCTCCCTAAGCTTTACAAGCTCTTCTTGTATTTTTGGAGCCAAAGTTGGGTTAATAGGTCTTTGTTTCTGCCTGAATGGCTTAGCTCCAGGCTTCAAAGGAATCTCATGATGGAGTAAGTCTTCTCTATAGGCTTTGAGGTCCTCATATGACTGTGCAAAGACATGCTTATATTTTTTTAATAATGCAATGAGCATACTCCTAATGTGTGGCTTGAGCTGTTTGCCAATATATAACCTTTTGGGGGCATAGCATGTCCCCAAGTTTATCTCCTCCAAGTCATCCCTGTTTGTAGGAGATGCCTTTGTAACAAATTGGTCTCTATTGTCAAATGCTCTTTCTAAAGCAACTAGCCCTCTGGGGATTTTATTTGTTTTAAGTTGAATTACTTCTTTCCCCAAAAGAGTTTCTTTTCCATTCACAACTTCTACAAAGCTCTGAAAATCAATCTCCTAGTTCTCATATTCATCTATGTAGTGTAGGAACCTCAACAAGTCTCTATCATCATTAAACACCTTCCAACTGTATATATTATTTGGTACTGCAGGTCTCATTTTAACTTCAACATTTGTAACATCAGACATAGTGACATCATCCGGCCTTATGGCCACATTAGCTAAAAAGTCTACCATGACATTCTTTGATCTTTCTATCCAATTTATTGAAAAAGCATCAAATAATTCAATTGTATCCCATACAGCATGCTTATATTGTTTTAACCTTTTATTTTTTGAAGCATATTTATCTCTCACCTGGGAGACAATTAATTCTGAATCTCTAAACACTTTTTGCATCTTAATCCCATGCTTCAAAGAAACATTTAATCTTAGTAGCGGAGCTTCATATTCTGAAATATTATTCATGCAAGCAAACTTTAACAGCAAAGAGAATTTTAGAAGCTTACCTACTGGAGACAAAAACACAACTCCTGCACCATAACCCTCCTTTAACAAGCTCCATCAAAATACATAGTCCAGAGACCCTATTGGTCAAGTTCTTGAATGCAAAAATCTCTCCCTTCGCTTCCTCGATCATTTGACACAATTATGAAATTCTCACAGTCAGTATCCACAAAACAAATATGCTCTTCTGAATCTTGATCTTCAACTATTTCTGGTGACCTCTCTTCTCTGACCAGTTTGACATCTCTACCATTCATTGCGATCATGACATATGATAAATCTAACTGCATACTTCCTCCAATCAATGATGCCCATCTTCTTGACAACAACATACCATACTGTGGCTTTATGTCAACTACTGTTATGTTCATTCTGTAAGTCTTTTCTGGATATGCTACTAGCATAAAATCCACATCCTTCATGATTCCTGTAACTGGTACATCCCTAGCATCCATTGCATAGCATTTTCCACATGCCTTATCTATTTTCAATCCAGCTTCTTGCATGATAACCAGAGGCATAATATTTGTTGATGCTCCTGAGTCAAGCATACAATTCTTTCAAGATTATTTTTCCATTGATAACAAGGGAGACATAAAATGGTTCAACCTATGAAGGGCATTTTGTCATTGTCACCCCCAGATAGACTTCAGGAACCTCATCCTCATCAATACACAAGGCTTGTTTCTTACCTTGAGTTTCAACATTCTGCTTGGCCTGACAAGCTACTCCTGAAATTAGGGACAATGCTTTATTCCTAAATTCTTCAACTTTCATCATCTCCATCAATGGAACAGAGACCTTTATCTAAGATAAAACCTAAGTTATATCAAGGGAGCATAATTTTGTATAATAGTTGTAGCTTGAGCTGTGGTTTTATTCTTATCTTGAGTTGACCTGGCCTTAATTTTAATGACCTTCTAACTATCATCCATGACCTGAGAATTCTTATTTTGATCCTCATTTTGGGGAACTTCATTTTCTAGTCTTTGAGAATCATGACCTGGTTTTTGCTTAGAATTTTTCTTACTATTATTCCATTGTGTCTTATGTGGTTCAGCCCCTTTATGGTTATGCATTGGTTGATTCACAAAGGTGTCTTCTAGTTGACATGGATCACCTACCTAAGGCTTACCTCTAAGGTTATAGTTTCTCTTGACCTGAGCCACTGCTGCAACTGTGAGAGCTCTAATCTCTTCATCAGAAGGCCTTCTCAAGTTATTCAAAAAGATGCGTCAGTCTTGAGCATAAGCATAGTTATCTTCATCATCCTCATCATAGGAAATCTGCTGGTAGACCTGAGTCCCATAATTCGTGCTTTCACCAACATCATAAGAAGAATACTCCCTATTTGTGAACAACATATTGGAATTATCATCCTCCATACAATGTGACTCATTACATTCATCACAGGCGACATCATTATTATATAAGGATTGAGCAATCATACATTGCGATTGTGAGTGAGGCATTTGACAGATTATGCACCATGGGGTATCCTCAACAATGTTAACAGCTTTCTTCAAAGGATTAGGAGTCTCCTTAACATTTTGAGCTCTTTGATTAGTGTTGTTATTTGGGATAACAGGTTTAACATTATGCCAATTAGTATTACATGGCATATCATGCAATGATGGTCTCTTCTCTTGTCTTTGGTAAACCTGCCTTTCGGGACCTATCCCCTTTTCATTTTTAGCCAGTCTATAACTTAGGTCCTTAACAATAGTTGTCAATTTATCTAATTTCTCTTCAGAAGTAGATGCATTATCTTGAGTACTTTGAGACTTATTATTCAGATTTTGTAGAATCTTTACATCATCCCTTCTATTTGTCTTACCAGATGCTTTCCTATTATTTTCAACGTTGGTTGCAATTCTAAAAGCATCCCTGAGGCTAGTAGGACCCTTATCTCTTAACCCATAAGTTGTTTTAGCATCAAAAGCATTTATGTATAGTACCATGCACATTGGTTCATTAGGCCTCATGTGAAATGGTAATTTGTTTAACACTTTAGTAAACCTAGCATTAAAATATGCAACCTGCTCATTTGACCCCTTAGTAATACCAGTGAACTCATTTATAAAAAAGCTTAGATTAGTCTTATCGCCATATTGTTCTTTAAAAATCATTCTGAAGTCATCCCATGATGAGACACTCTAGTCAGGCAGACTTTTATACCACTCTCTAGCTTCATCAACTAAGGACTGCATAAACAACTTCATAAAAACATCTTCATGTTCAACCTCAAAGTTGTCCATAACATTTTGAAAGGCCTTCAAATGATCTTCTCCTGACACAACATTATTTCCTGAAAACTTTGGTATTTGAGGCCTTACATGTTTATCAATGGGGTTAGGGTAACCAGGAATAGCATTAAAAGCTAGCTGCCTGAATCTATCCAACTGCATAGGCTATCTACCAAACTGATTAACATTTGCATTCCTATTAGCATTCTGATTTCTCACATTGTTCAATGGTACCCTAACATTGTTTGTATTTTGTTTGTGATCATTCTATTGATTCTGAACTTCATTTCTTTGTTGGTTTCTCAGTACATTTGCATTATCAAGGGTGGGAATTGAATCATGTTGAGCAATTTTTAGAGCTTGCACCTTTTGTCTCATATCATCTCTAATCCTTAAAGCTTGCAAGTATTCTAATTCAGCCCTCAGGTTCTTGATTTCTTCAGGTAATTCTTCATCTTTAGGCATAGAAGACAATGGTCCCTTTCTATTTTGGTCATCATCATCATCCCTTGGGGACTCAGTTTCTTCAAACTTGTCAGAGGGATCTAAGAAAGGCCGTTCCTAAAACACCTCTGACCTCATTCTCAATCTATCACCTTGTAGTCTTTCATATACACCTTGAATTTCAGCCTCTGTGTTTGAAAAATAAGGTGCTTGCTACTTTGAAAATCCAAGATTATCTTGGGTATTATCATTGTTTCTAGGGCTGGGAGAAGCTTTTTGACCGGCTTGAACGATCCCTTTTTTCCTATACATCATTTTTTTGGGTAATTCTTCAAGCAGAGGATTACACAGGGATCTTCTCCCCTGCATATAAATTTCACCTTACCGGTTGGGAGATTTGTTTAAAGTTGCCACCTATAACTAGGAATTAGTTTTTTAAACCAAGGTTCTTACACAAAGCATTCCCCAGTGGAGTCGCCAAATCTATTGGGTTTTTTCCCAAACTGGATGCTTCCCAGTTTTCCCTACAAGGTAGCCATCATTGATCAACAAGATTTTTGGGCTAGGGGCTAGCAGTACAGGAGATAGACTCTATAAATATCTCCTCTCCTTCTTTAGGCTCTGCAAAACCAAGGGGGGTATTCCGTATTCAATATCCATAAAATATGCTTATGAACTTATTGGGATGTTGACACAAAGCAGATAAATCCTCTCTTATGCAGACCAAAACTGTGAAATAAGTGCAAAGGGGCTAGCTTTGGGCCTATGCTCAGTTGTGAGACAGAGGATTTTCAGTCCTAAAACTACTTCTAATGTCCTGAAGGTTTATGCTTGAGGTTTGAATTTGTATTTTGTATTTGGATGCAAAACTAGGACCATGGGTTGTAACCTCAATACAAGACCGGACTGGTGCCTATCTCGGGGCTCGGAGTCAATAGACATACATATGTGAATGATTACCATAAACTTGAATCAATATCTGAGTTTCAAGGGGAGAATTTTAGTATCTACCTTACAGATACTTCCCAAGACTAAGTATTTAGTCATTCATTCTTAATGATATCCTTGTTGCAGCATACCCTTCCCAATGCTCAACCTAAAATATTTAATTTGTTCCTTGAACAAAGATAAGAGATTAAATATTCAACACAAAAAAGCCATGTTCTAGAATCCCAAATAACCCTTAGCTATTTAGATTCAAAAGAAAAGATGCCCACAACTTGGAGACAAACAACTGAACACATGCAATGATGTATTTTTCATATAAAACAACATGAAACTAGTAAATTATGCATAAAACATACAACATATGATTCATAAACTCATAGAACACCAAAATAGAGCCTCCAGCAGAGCTATATCTTATTACTCCACCATAATTTTGCCAAGTCTTCAACAACCCAAAATGTGAGTAACACAGTTTGCTTATATAGAAAGAATGTGTACTCAGCAGTCAAGTACAATGGTCATTTTCAAAATTCTGCCAGATACAATGCACCATGAGAAATGGTGCCCAAAAATTCAATGCAGCCGTGAGAAGAAGAGGGAAGAAGTAGGTGAATTTGGGAGATGTGTCGCCACTTGAAGATTTTCATTGAAAATGGTAGCTGGCCTGTCCCTTCTGACCCACCCCTCTATAAATTTGTCATAATGGCCAACCTACCTGCTTTGAAATGTAGCAGTTCACTATTTCTGAAGTTCTTCAACTTAGAAATGCAACTGCGAACACAGGAAATCCTTCGCTTTCAGAGAATTTGAAACAACACCATCGATTTCCATCTTCTCGCTAAGATCAACAGCTTCAATTCATGTTGACATGTCGTCGACCAATGAAATCACGCCACGTAGGTGCCCTTTTTCCTTCACTGACTTTTTATATTCATGAGATGTAATTATCCCACATTCATCCTATAGTGATCCTTTGATCACTTTATATACCAGACCACGGGTATACTTAACGTTGCACACTTTTCCCTGATGCAGCCATTGATCCACCCACTAACGGTCTATCACTCCATCTCCCGCCAATGCCAAGACCTTATCGGAGTGACCCCAAGTGTCGAAGCGACATCCTCTAGGCATGCCGATGTCACTTATCTCGCCGATATCAAACCTTCATCGGTGTGACCCAAATCGTCAGAGCGACATATCCACAGCACATTGATGTCACATATCTCACCAATCAGTGCAAAGACCCAACACATCGGAAGGAGACTTCCACAACACGCCAATACATATTGTCACACTGATGACTCACCTCCGTCAGTGTAACCCAAACCATCAGAGCAACATTTACAAATTATGTCGACGAAGATTGTCATGCCGACCCATCCATCGAAGTAGCACAACATACCATCTCGCCGATGCAAGGAACAAACCACTGTGAACAACATGATCGCTAAGACAAAAGTCTACTCTTGCTGATGGACTTAGAAGTTTTTAATGGTTTCTCTGAAAAGGCTTGTGGATGCAAAAGCTCAAAACTGTAACTCCAGGTGGGCACTACCAGAGTGGAAGACAACCTTTAAGACTGGAGATCGATTATATGCGTGGATGGTTATGCCATTCAGGTTATCAAATGTACCTAGCACATTTATGAGATTGATGAACACTATACTATGACCTTACATTGGTAAGTTTGTGGTAGTTTATTTGATGATATTTTGGTATTTAGTAATAGCAAAGACGAGAACCTACAACACTTGAGGATCATCTTTGGCATGTTAAGGAAGGAGAAGCTCTATGCCAATTTGAAGAAGTGTAGGTTCATGCAAGATAGTTTTTTTTTTTTAGGCTTTGTCATTTCTAAAGATGGTGTCAAAACGGATCCAGAAAAGGTCAGGGCAATTCTAGAATGGCCTAGTCTAAGCAGTATCACAGAGGTAAAAAGTTTTCATATCTTGGCCACTTTCTATCAAAAGTTCATTCAAAATTTCAGTAGGATTGTAGCTCCTATAATAGATTGCACCAAACGAAGGGAGTTTGTATGGACCAAGGATGCTAAGGAGAGCTTTAAGTACTTGAAGCAAAAGGTAACAGAAGCACCTATACTTGCATTGCCAAATTTTGATAAGGTATTTGAAGTAGAATGTGATGCCTCCCATGTGGGAATAGGTGTTGTGCTTAGCCAAGATGGAAAACCTATATCTTTTTTTAGTGAAAAAGTGAATGAAGTGAGAAAGAATTGTTCTACTTATGATTTGGAATTTTATGCAATTGTTCAAGCATTGAGGCATTGAAGACATTAGCTAGTTCCCTAGGAGTTTGTACTATTTATAGATCATATTACGCTGAGATACTTGAACACATAGAAAAAGTTGAATAGTAGGCATGCCAAATGGGTCTCTTTCTTGCAGGGTTACAATTTTGTGTTCAAGCATAAGTCTAGAAAACAAAATCAGGTTGCAGATGCGTTAAGTAGGCGTGTTGTACTCTTGACCATAATAGAAACTGAGGTGATTGGTTTTGATGCCATAAAAAAATTATATGAGTCTGATGATGATTTTTAGGAGATTGTGGAACAATTGAAGGCACCAGTATCTGGTAACTTGGATCACCTTAGGGGTGAATATTTTATGCAAGATGGGTATCTATTTAAAGGAAAACAACTATGCATGCCAGTTGGCTCTATGAGGTAAAAAATTATTAGAGAATTTCATAGTAGTGGGTTGGCTAGACATTTTGGCAAGGACAAGACAATAGCCTTGATAGAAGATAAATATTACTAGCCAAAGATGAAAAGGGATATAACTAAGTATGTAACAAGGTGTAGAATCTGCCAAGTGGCTAAGGGACATTCACAAAATATAGGGTTGTTTATGCCATTACCAATACCAATTGTACCATGGACAGATTTGAGCATGGACTTTGTGTTAGGACTTCCACATACTCAACGAGGTAATGACTCCATTTTTGTAGTTGTTGATAGGTTCTCTAAGATGGTTCATTATATTGCCTATAAGAAAACTGATGCAGAGTGAAACGCAACGGAGGCTACCTAACAGGAAGGAGCTGCCAACAATACAAACAACATGATAAAAATTCCTATCGGCTCAACATCATCATCATATTTCCTGTACACACCAACAGCATCATCATATTTCGGATGACCGCAATTATCCTCCTGCCAGCTACTGTTCATCTCCTCCGCCTGTCGTCTATCATCATCATCATGATAATCAACGGGCGCGAACATCCTCCGGTTGCACTGTTCATCGGGTGCCAAACACAAGCGGCATCATCATGATATTCGACACCACCTTCGTCAGCAGGATATCCAAATATCCGGTTGCTCCAAATATCCTGATGACGACAACTTAACACCTTCCCTTCGATGCCCCACTGCCCGACGATACAAGTAACAGCATCATGATCTAACTTATCCGGTTCTCTCGAAACCTCCTGATGATGTTAATACAACTTCCTGCCTACGCCGATACTTAACCACTTAGCGACAACAGGATAAACTCGCATAGAGTGATATCTCAATATCCTATTGACGATGACGTCATATCCTGATGACGATGACGTCACACAATATCCTGATGAACTCTTCAACACTTAGCCAAAAAAAACTAAACTTTCACACCCGCATCTGCTAGCGATACGCGGATGATGAGCTTCTCCGAGAGATGATCCTGACTGCGATATATACACTGAGTATATATCCAACTCAAAACATCCTGATGCACTTGCAACTTGCAAACTTCAACAGTTTCACGACCCAATCCTGATGGCGATGCATTCGCAGATGACGATGCGGCTTGTTCCGGCTAGAAACGCACATGCAGACTCTTGTGTATCCGTCCACTGCATGTAAACACTCAGAACCGCTCTATTACACAAAGATAATGTGACGACCGGGCTGGATCACCTTCAAACCAAAATCTAACAGTTTATCTTTCTATACCTAGCACATGAGGATGCTAGGCTGATTTACAGCATGCTCCTAACTGATCTCTTGAACAATGCAATGCATAAACAGAAAACACAAATGCAAACTAAGCTATAGTACAGGACCATTCCACCGATTCGCAGGTTCAACCGGTGGAAGGGTTGAAAGTACCCATCAACTCGCAAAACAGAAAGGAAATCAACACAGATACAGCTGATACAATCAGATAATGCAAAAGATGAGATCTTATTCAATTGAAATCCAAATGTCCTGCTTTTACAATTCTGCTTCACAATATCTGGACTGATCACCAGTACAGCATATCACCAGTACTACTCTCCTGAACATAACATCTATCAAAATCAATGTGAATTCTGTCTAAACCCTAACAGATCGAAGGTATATATAACAAATCCTTCGAGTACTACCAACTCACTTCCCAGCGGCTGGGAGCTTCCAAGCGGCTGGGAGAGAGGACAGCTCAGATAACCTTATCCCGATCTCTAACTGCCTACACATACTCCTATGCTGATCTAATACATAGCATCGGTCCAATGGACCTTATTACATGATAAAGTCAAACATACTAAAAATAGGCTATCCTGTCATCATGCTGATAATTATCCTATATCCTGATCATGTATGTCATCATGCGGACCTATATCAAACTAACTGCCTCATGGAGGCCAGCTGTTAGGTAGGTGCCTCTGCACCATACTCCCCAAAAGAAAAGAACTCATGTCCCATGAGTTAGGATATGGAAGTCCTCCACCTTTACACTTTGCCTGTGCAATGTTCTGCCCTGTTCCAGCTTTGTCTGCTGCTGTCTCTTGGCTGCTCCAAGACTTCTGAACTGTAACCTGCTTTCTGGCAAGTAAATCCTCATCCCTGTCAATGTAGGCTTTTCTCTTACATACCTTGTGTTTGTCAGGTTGCCTGACCAGAACCTCTTTCGGAACTGCCTCTTGAACTTCTGAAATGTTCAATTCTATCTTTCTTTCAACTCTTATAGGACAAACAATAGTCCCAACTATGACAACATCCTTGTCATTCCTCTCAACTGGTTGCTGTTTACACACCTGTTTCTGAACCTGCTGCTGACCTCTGTCAGTCACAACTGAAACTTTCTTCAGCTTGTTGTCTTTAACAACTTCTTTCCCTGCAGTGTCCTGAACTGCCTTTATGCCTGCTCCTCTAGGCATCTGCACAAATTCCTTCTTTCCCATTAAAATGACTTTGGCTGCCTTCTGTGCTGCAGCTGCTTCCTGTAATGGCATCAACTTAATAGTCTTTCCATCTTTCTGGATGGTGTAGGTATTAGCATACCCATCATACAGTACCCTCCTATCAAATTGCCATGGTCTACCCAACAGTAGGTGACAACATTCCATGGGCAAAATATCACACAAAATTCTATCCTGATATGCTCCAATCTGGAAATCCACATATGCCTGTTCAGAGACAAAAAGTGAATGCCTATCACTCACCCAAGATGCCTTGTAAGGGTGTGGATGTGGAATCCTTTCCAAATGCAGTTTATCCACCATCTCCTGGGATACCATGTTGTCTGTTGCACCAGTATCAATGACAACTTTACATACCTTACCTTTACTCTTACATGTGGTTTTGAAAAGAGCTCTTCTTTGCATCATATCCTTTGATGCCTGCAAACTTATTCTCCTTAACATCAATGATTCTCCACTCTCTGGATATCCAACATTATCAGGATCTCTGTTTGAACTCTGTGCACTTTCTTCTACTTTCTCTTCTTGCACCAGTTGTACTCTCTTGTCACTAGTTCTATCATTTATGGATGATGAACCTTTGTTTTCTGGACATTTGAAAGATGGATGACCAAACTCACCACAGGTGTAACATTTCCCTGAAAATGTAGTAGAACCTCTACCACCTCCAAATCTTCCTTTATTACCTTTCCATCCACCTCTGAAATCAGACTGTCCCTGTCCTTTACCAGTGTCTTCTTGACTCTCATTGGTTTGCCTTGTTCTATGGGCTGATCCTCTTCCTCTATTGTTTTGTTCTTGTTTTCTCTTTAGCTTCTCTTCCACTTTCAATGCCAACTGGAAACATTTCTGCACTGTATCTGGAGTATGCAGACTTAAATCATCCTGAATATTAAACCTCAATCCATTAAGGTATCTGGCTACCTTCTCTTCTTCACTTTCTTTCACCTTTGTCTTCATACAGAGTTTCATGAACTCTTCTGTATATGAGCTGACATCTAGCTCCTTCTGCTTCAGGTTTTGCTTCCTCTTGTGTAACTGGATACTGTAATCCAATGGAATATAAGCTTCCTTTACTAATGCCATCATCTTCTTCCATGTGGCAACTCTACGTTTTCCTTCCTGTACTCTATCATCTTGGACAAAATTCCACCATGTCAAGGCAGCTTCTTTCATCTTTGACTGTGCTATCTTCACTCTCTGTTGTTCTGGTATCTCCTCTGTTACAAAGAAATTGTTCAAACAGTCTATCCATTCCATCACTGAATCAGGGTCCATCTTACCTGTAAACACTGGCAAATCTAGCTTCACATCCATGGTTCTCCTCTCCATGGCCTTGAGGGCGTTCAACAGTGGCCTCTGGTCTGCAGGAACGACCTCCTCGCTCCAATTAGGGATCTCTTCTTCTTCCCTATCATCTTCTTTACCAGAACCTACTTTGCTCCTCAACTTTGCTAACTCATCTTTCAACTCCTGATTCTGAGCCTTCACGGCCTTGCTTTCTGCAATCTGTTTCTTCACCAGAACTGCCAACTCAGCGTTGGTCATCCTTGCTGGAACCTCAGATGTTCCTTCTTCGTCTGACATCCTGCTTATCTTTTCCAGAAGATCCTAACCTTTGCTCTGATACCACTATGATGCAGAGTGAAATGCAACGGAGGCTACCTAACAGGAAGGAGCTGCCAACAATACAAACAACATGATAAAAATCCCTATCGGCTCAACATCATCATCATATTTCCTGTACACACCAACAGCATCATCATATTTCGGATGATCGCAATTATCCTCCTGCCGGCTACTGTTCATCTCCTCCGCCTATCGTCTATCATCATCATCATGATAATCAACGGGCGCGAACAATCTCCGGTTGCACTGTTCATCGGGTGCCAAACACAAGCGGCATCATCATGATATTCGACACCACCTTCGTCAGCAGGATATCCAAATATCTGGTTGCTCCAAATATCCTGATGACGACAACTTAACACCTTCCCTTCGATGCCCCACTGCCCGACGATACAAGTAACAGCATCATGATCTAACTTATCCGGTTCTCTCGAAACCTCCTGATGATGTTAATACAACTTCCTGCCTACGCTGATACTTAACCACTTAGCGACAACAGGATAAACTCGCATAGAGTGATATCTCAATATCCTGTTGACGATGACGTCATATCCTGATGACGATGACGTCACACAATATCCTGATGAACTCTTCAACACTTAGCCAAAAAAAACTAAACTTTCACACCCGCATCTGCTAGCGATACGCGGATGATGAGCTTCTCTGAGAGATGATCCTGACTGCGATATATACACTGAGTATATATCCAACTCAAAACATCCTGATGCACTTGCAACTTGCAAACTTCAACAGTTTCACGACCCGATCCTGATGGCGATGCATTTGCAGATGACGATGCGGCTTGTTCCGACTGGAAACGCACATGCAGACTCCTGTGTATCCGTCCACTGCATGTAAACACTCAGAACCACTCTATTACACAAAGATAATGTGACGACCGGGCCGGATCACCTTCAAACCAAAATCTAACAGTTTATCTTTCTATACCTAGCACATGAGGATGCTAGGTTGATTTACAGCATGCTCCTAACTGATCTCTTGAACAATGCAACGCATAAACAGAAAACACAAATGCAAACTAAGCTATAGTATAGGACCATTCCACCGATTCGCAGGTTCAACCGGTGGAAGGGTTGAAAGTACCCATCAACTCGCAAAACGGAAAGGAAATCAACACAGATACAGCTGATACAATCAGATAATGCAAAAGATGAGATCTTATTCAATTGAAATCCAAATGTCCTGCTTTTACAATTCTGCTTCACAATATCTGGACTGATCACCAGTACAGCATATCACCAGTACTACTCTCCTGAACATAACATCTATCAAAATCAATGTGAATTCTGTCTAAACCCTAATAGATCGAAGGTATATATAACAAATCCTTCGAGTACTACCAACTCACTTCCCAGCGGCTGGGAGCTTCCAAGCGGCTGGGAGAGAGGACAGCTCAGATAACCTTATCCCGATCTCTAACTGCCTACACATACTCCTATGCTGATCTAATACATAGCACCGGTCTAATGGACCTTATTACATGATAAAGTCAAACATACTAAAAATAGGCTATCCTGTCATCATGCTGATAATTATCCTATATCCTGATCATGTATGTCATCATGCGGACCTATATCAAACTAACTGCCTCATGGAGGCCAGCTGTTAGGTAGGTGCCTCTGCACCAAAAACTAATGATGCAACGAGGGTAGCAGAGTTATTTTTTTCAGAAGTTGTTCGACTACATGGTGTTCCAAAGACTATTACCTCTGATAGGGATACCAAATTCCTCAGCCATTTCTGGAGGACTTTATGGAAGAAGATGGGGACTAAGTTACAGTTTAGTAGTGCTTATCATCATCAAATGGATGGGAAAACAGAGGTAGTCAGTCGAAGTCTGGGAAATTTGTTGAGTTGTATTGTTGAAGAAAAGCCAAAACAATGGGACGTGGCATTACCCTAGGCTGAATTTACCTATAATAGTTCTATTAACAGATCAATGGGAAAGTCCCCTTTCCAGATTATGTATGGCAGGAATCCTCAGGGTGTTCTAGATTTGGTATAGCTACTAATGAAAGATAGGGTCAGTGATGATGGGGAAGCATTTGCAGAACACCTTCAACAATTGCAGAAAGATGTGAGACAGAAGTTGCAGGACAGTAATGAGAGGTACAACAATACAGTAGATACTAGTAGGCGACATCAGACATTGAATGAAGGTGACTTAGTGACGGTATATTTGAGAAAAGAGTTGTTTCCTATTGGAACATACCACAAGTTGAAGTACAGGAAAATTGGTCCTTGTAAAATTACAAAGAAGATCAATGATAATGCATATGAGGTCAGTTTACCAGATGATCTTGATATTTCTCTTGTATTTAATATTTCTTATTTATATGCATTCCATGGTGAGGATGATGTTGAAGATAGTCAACTAGAAGTGGCATGGCACTAGCACATTCCCCATAAAAAAGAAGGAAAAGATTGCACAAGTTTTAGAGTGGAATTGTGTTCATTTTCTCTTCATTTGGAGGAATAAAAAGGAAAGACTTTTACTATTGAAATTCATTTGTACTTTAGAATTTTCTAATCATGGGATCACAATGTCATCAAAAGAGGAAAGATAGGAAGGTATTGACCCCAAAAGAAATTCAAGCAAAGAGAGAGGAGGCAAAATGACAAAGAGATAGAAGATTCGAGCAATGAATAATGATAAAGCATCTAGTTCCATGACTATTAAAGATAAAAACCTTCAAGAGACCATGGATGTAGATGATGCAAATTTGTAAGAGGTGAATGTAGAAGATAATTTGATTATAGAAACTAATTTTGGTATGTCTTCAAATCCACCTTTCAATGCTATGGAGAATGTGACAATAGGCAGGAATCTAGGTATGTCTTTAAATTCACCTTTGAATGATATGGAAAAAGTTATTTTAGATGATATTTGTATTGATGATTTGTAAAAACCTGGATATAACAATGTTGAAATCAATTTTATTCATAGACAAGTTGTAGAAATGAATATTGAAAATGAAATCCCTTTTGTTGGTCAAAATGAAAATCCTTGTGTTGGTGAAAATGAAAATCCTTTTATTCTTGAAAATGAAAATCCTTATGTTGGTGAAAATGAAAATCCTTTTGTTGTTGAATATGAAAATCCTTGTGTTGTTGAAAACAAAAATATTTTTTAAAAAATTGAAAGTTCTATTTTGGATAATCTTCTTTGTAAGATTTCTTGGAGACAAATAAGAATGTAAACCAATAGATTATACAAAAAAAAAATTATATAAAAAAACTATGATTTGAATGTGAACTGATGATACAATTGATGAGAATATGGAAAATGAGAAAAGTAATGAAAAAGTTAAGCATTTTTGTGAAACCAAAAAGAAAAGATGAATCACTTAAACATGCTATATCTACTATTGCTAATGTCATTGAGTCTATTGGAATGAAGAGTTGATCTAAAGATAAAAATGTGACACGACGAGCTATAACAACTGAACATTATAGTTAATAAAACAACTTTGGATAAAAGAATGTTAAGAAACATTAGTGGAATTCTAAACATACATCCTAAAACATTGGTAAGAGTGGCAAAGAGAAGAGAAAGTATAGAAAATGATCCAATCAACCAATGTTTGGATTTTAGTGGTCGACTCCCAAGTTCTGACATGAAATTTAATATTGAAATCAAATCTTTCATTGAAAAATAATGGCATGATAATACTAGGGTATCATCTAATGCTAGAGATGTTTTGAAATTGAGAGTGGGGTCCAAAATTCACCATCCTCATTCAAAACACCTATTAGACACAATTCAAACCAAATTTTATAGAAAAATTTTAGATGATTTAGTGTTACCTAGAAATATTAGCATAAGTCAAAGATCATTTAAAAAATGTAAACCTTGGTATGTCAAAATTAATAAGAAACAAATCTCTTGTTGTTGTAAAACACATGTGCAATTTTGTTATTATTATGATGTTTTTCGATATATACATTGTACTTTACATACTAACATGATTATGAAAGAATGTGGTATTAATATACCACCTAAAACAATCAAGGAGTTTAAAGAAATTTTGTTTTGTGAAAGATATAATGGGCATAATTTATTTTATTTAAGTTCATGTATTTCTAGATAATGCACTAGTTGTAGTAATCTTTCATTCTTAGGAGTGTATATGCATGAAAGCGCTGAAAATGGTTTTGGACAACAATTAGTGGATGTTAAAAGATTTAATAATGTTGAGTATTCTTTAAAGGATGAAAAAATTAGAAAGGATTGCGATTTCATCACAGACAAAATTAGTGTACGTGCATTCATATAAAAATTTAAGAGTAAGATTGTACAAAAATATGTCACATTCTCAACATGCTCGATGGATTGATGGACAATTTTGCACATGTAGAAACATATTTCCAGTCGGAACTATACTATCAGTGGTTGATTTTGCAGAAAACTATACTCTTTCTCTACAAGAGGAAATCCAATCACAATATTATAATTCAGTGCAAGTGGCTATGTTTGTTCATATTGTATATAGGCATGCAAATGATAATATAGAGGATGATAGAAATTTTTTTAGGGAGTATTTTTTTTATTTGAGCGACAACTGGTTACACTAGAAAGATTTTGTTCAATATGTTTCAATATATTTTATACAAATTTAAGAGAAAGAGGAACCTAGATGACAGAACAACTCATATGGTCAGATAATTGTTTAAGATAGTTTTAGAATGCTCGAATGTTTTATTGGTTAAGTAGGGTTCACAAGGAAAATAATTTCCAACATATGTGGAGTTTTTTGAAGTTGGACATGGTAAATGAGAACATGATGGAGCTCGTGCATGTGTTAAAAGAATTCTTGCTAGAGAGAAATTAAAATTTGAGGATGGAGTAAAATTTCAATATGCACGTGTGATTATGGATTGGTACAATACAAAATTATCTATAGGATCAAGAAATTAATCTACAATTCAATGATTCTTTTGGTTGGTTGAAGAAGATAACATTCTACCTAGTCTTGATTGTGAGACAATCAGTGGATCTAGTAAATGTAATTCCTTTAAGAGTGTGAATGCAAGCACGTGGACTATCTGGACAAGGGAGCTTGCATGTTTTTGTCATTTTTTTTATTTCAAGAGATTGAGAAGCATGTGAGAATACAAAATGGGTTGAAGAGTGGAAGCAAAGATTGTTGACACCTAAACAAACACCCAATCAATATGAAACAAAAATTCAAGACAATGATCAATTGTTTGCATTAGATGACTATGACCATGTTTTAGACCATGTACAAGAATGTAATTTAATTCAATTTATTTCATTTTATTTCAATTTATTACTATTTTGTAATATATTTAATTATATATGAATGTATTTATGTAGATTGGTCAAATTATATGTCACATATGTTATTCAATTAAATTTTGTTTGTAGGACATGTGTGCGTTGTTGTTGCACTTTAGGATAATGAAGAAGAAACAAAATATTGGTTACCTAGATGTGTGGAAACTAAACATAAGTTAATAGCACCTCGAGAAGATGATGATGGCTATCATTATCCAACAAGTTTGGTGGTGGCTGTTGGCACTTGGCTACGAAAATACCTAACAAGGAACAATGATTTTCCTACATTTCAAGATTATGAAACACATAAGAAGATTATACACTACTAACATTTGGTGGTGGAAACAAATATAAAACTAGTGAGGTATCATGGAAGACCTACTAATAAAGAGTTATGGACAATTTCTATGGAAGAGCATGACACAATCATAGATGCATTGCAAAAAAGAGAGGATGCAGATGGTACAATGGAATATGTAAATATAGGTAAGTATATATAGTTTTATATATTTAAATACATGTTTTGATGATAATTGATATTGCTTATATACACAGTTAAAATTGATTTATTGTCATTTTGTGTCCTTACATCATCATCACATTCATCACATACTTTGAGACAAAAAAGAGAGGATGTAGATAAGCTACAATGGAATACTTGTAAATAGAGATAAGTATATATAGTTTTATATAAATTTTAATACATGTTTTTCTGATAAATTGATCTTACGTATATACACAGTTAAAATTAATTTACTGTCATTTTGTATCCTTAACCCATCATCACATTCATCGCATACTTTGAGACAAAAAAAAGATGATGTAGATGACCTAAAATGGAATGCTTTTTTTGGATTGAGAATCGAGCAAAAATAGTATTCAAAAAAATAGTAACCAGTGTTTACAAAAAGGCTAGAGATGCCTTTCCATAGACGCTACTTACATCAATCAAAAACTTATACTTTCTAATAAAAACATAGTTTTAGATGTTAAAAACTATAATGTACTAGAAAGAGAACATCATAATCTCATTTTGATCCACAATCAAAAACAAATATGATATTACTATTCTATTCTTTCCACATTTTAAAACTCCATTCTTGGGTCATCAGCAACTGAACCTCTTGTAGATTGTCCTACATCCATATCTCTCTCTTCTTGATCCCATCTTTTATCTGTCTCAGATCTGATCTGGTCCACCACTTATGAATCCCCTACACCTTCCAAATATTGGTAATACCAGCCTTGGCTATCATCTAGTTCAGTCTCATGTCTAGAGTTGTCCATTTCCACCTTTTTGAATTCAAGTCCGGGATCATCAAACCATTCTCGCTCTTTGTCCCAAATGTGCAACCTATTATCACTGTGTTCAAAAGAGTCTAGTCCAGGAATTGCTCCAATTTTTGGTGATATCTTCAACTGCTCAATGTTTAAACTATAATTTTGCCCTAAAATTTCCATCTATTTGTATAGTTCATTGTCTACCTTCTCCAAATGTTTCAATTCACTATAAAGTCTCTGAAAGTCTGTATAAGAATTGAAGAAACTTTTCACAAATTTCCTAGGTGTCTTTGCACAAAAGTTAGTTTCTGGGATGTCCTCCTTATATACCATTGTACCCTTTTCCACTAGTTCTTTGAACCTGCCAATAGAAATTTCCATAGAAACCATAACCTATTCCAAAAAATTAAACATTGTGAGATCCCAAAGAATCCCATTGAGACCTCTTTCTTACCAAGAAATCTTTCTTCATTCCTTTTCTTCCATAGGAACCATAGAATTTCAACAAACAAAATAAACCAAAAATAATTATTTACTGAATTTAAACCTTTCACATGTCCACACAAAATTTCTTACATTACTTCATTAGCAGAGGTTGACCATTTATTTATATTACCCATAAAGAAAGCCCAAACATATTTAGCATAAAAACATTGGAAGAAGATATGACTAATAGTTTCAGGTTTATAACATAGAGGACAGACCACAAACTCATGACCCAATCTTAATTTGTTCAAAATAAGTAACCATTTACAGGAGGATTTTCTTGGTTCAAGAATTTTTTACCAAAACAGATGGAATACTTTTTTAAGTTCATCATCAAAAAACGAGCCATCCCAGGAGAGGTTGATGTGTTGAAAGATGCCCATTGAGTCTGTCAACATCCTATAAATTAGTTTTGGTTTTACTTGATCAAATGGAGTCCCATCTTCCCACCTTAACTTTTCTAGACTCTCTTCACTTTCCATGATACAATTAAATTCTAGTTTATCAAACAGAGCTTTCTTAATAGTAGAGAATGTTCTAAAGAAGTTTTTTCTTAAGAGAAATTGGCTTTGAATTTCATCCTATCTTTTTGGCTGACCTTGTACAAACAAATTTTCAAGAGATGAGAGGCGTTTCTCCTTACATTTTTTTACTAAACAACCTTTCAAAAGAGAAAGAGGTCTATTCTTGTGGAAAAAATTCCACCATATAGACCTTTGACCCCATATTTCTCCTTTGCCCCAATTGATAGCCTCTCTATTCAAAATTAGAGGCTTTATCAATTCCCATGCCTTCCATATACTAGCAAACACTGCAGACCCTCTTGGTTTAGAATGGGTATCCCCAAATAGAGCATCATAGAAGACAATCTTCCCCCAATTTTTCTTTTTAGCTGGAACTGAATTGCAAATATTGTGCCTTATCAGAACTTTCTAGGGTTCATCCCCTACAAGAGCATTAGTGATCCATTTGGAGGCAAGTGCCATCGCTTGGAGTTTCAAGCTTTTCAAGCCAAGGCCACCAAAACCTTTTCTTATGCAGCACCAATCCCACTTAACAAGATGTTTTTTTGGATCCCTTTACCATCAGACCATAGGAAGTTTCTAATCATTCTATGAATGATCTCAAACTGGGAATTGGCAAACAACCACATAGAAGAGTAAAAGATTGAGTAGGAAGAGAGGATCTTTTGACAAAATTGTTGTCTCCCTACCAAGGAGAGATTCATTTTGTTCTAGTTTTTTAGTTTTTTCTTAATTTTTGTATAGATCTAATGCCATATTTTCTTAAGTGAAGGGTTAGCAACAAAAGGTATTCCAAGAAATCTAACTTGCACTGAAGCTCCTCCCCACTACCATTTATCTCTCTTAAACCATATGAGCATAGTTTCATCCCAAGACAAAAAAATAGATTTGGGGAAAGAGATTTTAGCACCTAATGCTAGGCAAAAAAATGTCAAGCCTTCTTTCGAAATTTTTTAATTATTCTTCTTTTGCTCTAGGAAATAGAGCAATGTGATCTACAAACTACACATTTAACAACTTATCCCCATTAGGCAAGGAAATTCCATTCAATTCCCCTTCTATTCTATCAGATCTTAGAATAAAATGTAGAGTTTCTAAGGCAATAAAAAATAGGGAGGGGGCAAGAGGACACCCCTGCCTAATTGACCTCCCCATCTCAAAGAGGGCAGAGAGTTCCCCATTAACTTCCACCTAGACTGTTGCATCCTCAAATAACATCTTGACCATATTTATAAAAAAATCTAGAAATCCCATTACCTTAAGCATCAAAATAATGAAGGACCATTCCACTCTGTCATATGATTTCTCAAAATCCAATAGAAGAATACCTGCATTTTGATTTGACTCCTTAGCCCAATGAAGAGCTTCCCAGCTTGTGATTAAATTCTCTAGTATGTATCTACCTTTAATGAAACCAGTTTGGGTAGGGCTAATGATCTCTGGGAGGACATCTCTTAATCTTAAAGCCAAAAATTTTTCTATAATTTTGTATGAAACATTTAGGAGAGTGATAAGTCTCTAGTTCTTAATTTCAATTCTGTCACCATCCTTTGGGAGGAGCTTTATAATACCTTTGTTTATTTCCTCTCCTAGAGTTCCCTTCTCTATGGCTTCAGTGTATACCTCAAGAAGATCTTCAGCTATCCACTCAATGTTAGCCTTATAAAACTCCACAGGAAGCCCATCCACTCCAAGAGACTTATTATTGCTCATAGATCTAATGGCCTTCTTAATCTCATCTTTGTTGATCTTTTGACCTAGCATCTCTTTCATATCTAATTTTAGTTTAGTTTTACACAATCTAGAACAAAGGTTTTGAGCTTCCAGACATCCACTCTTTTTATCCTCTACTTTGAAAAGAACTTCATAATACTTTCTAAAGGCTTCCAATATTTGTTTTTGAGAGGCCAAGGCAACCCCATTTTCCATCATTACATCAATGTTTTCTTTAATTTTTTCATGCTTAAGAAGGCTGAAAAAGTATTTTGAACCCCTATCCACATCTTGGATTTAGTTAAGCTTAGCTCTGACTCTAGCACCTTGGGCTTTTACTATTTGGACTTTCCTCAATTTGTATTTTATGTCTCCCATCTGCATATTCAAGTTCTTATCTAAAGGCTCATTCTACAATTTCTCTTCTAATTGGAGGAACTTTTCCTACAACCCCAGTTCTTCTCTTTACCTATCTAGGGCATATTTTTTCCCCACAATTTGAAACAGAGCTTTGCAAGATTCAGTGAGTTTAACCCAATATCTTCTATATACTTGGTCTCCATATTTATTTTTGCAGATGTCTCTTAGGGTGCAAATTCCTAAACTGCAATCATCATCTCTTAAAAGCTCACAGTTCAATTTAAACAATGAAGCCTTACATTTCTTTATTCCTTGCTCTTGATCCTTAATTGTTACTACTATTTTGATCAGATGATGATCTAACATGGGGTTAGGAACAACTTGAACTCTATTTGAGTTCTTAATTTACAAGACAAAAAAAAGTCTTTGTTCACATAAAACCTATCTAGCCTAGGACAAATTCTCTTATTAGTATTTTGTTAGTTTGACCGGGTAAACCAAATGCCTTTACTTTCCCTTTTTTCTCCTTCTATTGGGTCTACCAGATTGAGGGACTTTTTAAATCTTAACTAGAAGAACTTTTCATTTCCTTTCCATTCTAGAGGTTTTCCTCTTTTTTATCTTTAGCAAGCTCTATCATGTTAAAGTCTCCCCTAAAGACCCAGTGGACCTTGGGGAGACCAGAAAACATCCAATTCCATAGTTCAGACCTATTCATATAGTCATTGGGGGAATAAATGGACCATGACCCTATATCAGCCCCCCCAACACTCAGGGTCATCCATAGACATCTGTTATAGGGGAAGTGGCCACCTTCTTTTAGGAATTTTTCTAATTTTCTACTCATTAAAATAGCATTACCCCCCTCCCTTTCTCATGGTTTGAGGTAAAGGAAATTGCCTCCTTCTAGACAAATCTCATTGTATTTTCTAAAGTGAAGCCAACTTCTTTTATTTCTTGAATAAATAATATATCCAAAATCTTTTTTTTTATTACAAAAGTCTCTTAGAACATACTTCCTATCAGGGGATTCCAATCCCCTAACACTCCAACTGCAATAGTGGATATTTTTCATTACACTAGAGATTGGGGGGTGCATGATGTCTCTTCAAGGTTTAGGGTTGTCCACAAAATAGTTTTGGATCGAATCATCTTTTCCTTTTTTGCCAAGCTTAATACTACTCACATTCCTTCTTAAAACCTTTCTTTTCTTGTCTTCCTCTACAGCCTTTAATCTGCTCTGTTTGAGGATACTTATTTCCAACCCAGCAGGGTCTACTTCTTTCATTTTCAAAAAACCCTCCTTTAGCTTATTTAATTTGTGTCTCTTTTCTACAACTTCTTTGATCTTCTCTAAGTCCAATTCCTGCACATTTTTCTTTCTACTTGAGATAAACCCATTATCAGAGATGTATCCCATAGGCAAAGCACCTTGATTAACCTCTAGGTCTGCATGGGGAGGAGAGGCCTCCTTCTGCAAATCAACAGAGCAAGACATGGGGGTACTTACAATCTGTGAGTCTAGGGCAATATCTTCATCCATCCATCCTTCTGAACCACCATCCCCTAGGGAGAAAGTTCTTAGAATTCCATCTTGAGTGCTATCTGAGTCATCATTATCTATTTGATCCCCTCCCCCGGGTACTAAGTCCAAATCCACATCCATAGGAGAAGAGACCCTCCTGTCATTTTCTAATGATGAAGATTTGAGGTTAGGGCTCCTGAGAGGGCATGAAATATTGTCAGTTAGGTTTTTGTCAGATTTAATGTTTGGTTCCTCATTTTTACTATCTTGCATAGGGGTAGAAACACCTTCCTCCTTGGAATCCATATCAAATTCAATCAGATTATTATTTGAGACCCCCATTTTCCCTTTGTTAGGGTATCTATTAATTGTAGGACAATTCTTTTTCTGGTGTCCATCTTGTTTACACATGAAGCATGATTAAGCCCCCCATGCTAACTAGTTCACAAATGAATTTTTTTTGTTCCCAAATAATCTCCAGAGAATCTAGAATTTGCACTCCTGTTTTGAATGAAACCAACATTTTTACATCAAGGTGTGGAAGGGTACATTTGGTTTAATTAATTTTTAAAATTTTTCCAAAAGGTTTAAAGATTTGGGGTAAGACGTTCCAAAATTGAACTAGAACATTTTTTAGAAGAATCCATCTTGGGATTGAGCAGAATCTAATTTCTTTGTGAAAAGTGTCTCAGCTCCATGGAAAGGCATTAAATAGAGCTGGTCCAATGTTCCAATAATCCTTTTCAACTACTCTCTTTTGCATAGCATGAGATTTAAAGAAAATGACAAAAATTCCTTGCTGTATCATTCTACAAAATGAATAGTGGATGCCTAGTTTTCTTGCCCAAACCATTGCTAACCAGTCATCAAAAAACCTCTGCAAAGTCAATTTATCAATGTTAACACAAGTAAAAAAAGATAGCAATGTTCATTAATCAAGATTCCTCCTTTTTTACTACTAACCCTAACTCCTCATTAGGTAATTAAGAAACCTTCCTTGATACAGAATGAGGCTCACGTTGTCCTCACTCCAAAGATCCACATTTCTCCCCTTCTTCTTGGGTGCCTCCACTTAATCCTCTGACACCATCCACGACTGAGAAGATAGCATCTCGTAGAACTACCTGTGGATCATCAATATTGAGGATTTCTCTAAAAGATTTAACATTCCCTTTCTCATGCTGAATAAAACCTCCCAAGTTACCTTCCATAGCATTAAAGGGCCTTAATCATCATTCAAGACTTTGTACTTCCTCTTTCCACCCATCCACCAACTCACTGGGTTGACTCTGGGTGACGCAAGGGGCCTAGGCAAGAATCAGTATGAACAGAGGATTTGAATTCAAAAACATATGAGCCTTACACAAGATACAAAGTTTCACAAAATAGACCAAATCTTAAAATACAGAAAACAATATTGCTATTAAGCTTGCAAATAAGGATCCCAGAAGGCAAAGAATGCGAATGATTTCTTGGTAAGAAGAGAGGCCCCAAGTAGGAAGCACATGGAGGATTTACAGAGAAACCCTCGTGCAACCCCTGGGCTCCTTCTCCTTCAGAAGACCCAAAGTTCTACAATGGAATACTTGTAAATACAACTAAGTATATATATAGTTTTATATAAATTTAAATACATGTTTTTGTGATAAATTGATATTGCTTATATACGCAGTTAAAATTGATTTATTGTCATTTTGATATCAGATAGCATGAAGAGGCTACATTTTGATGATCCGCCACAAGTTTTGGATTTCCTTGAAATGGCATAGCCACATTTTGTAAATATTGTTTTGAGTTGGCATAAATGCTAAATTTGTATATGTACATGCAAAATTACTCTACACTTTTATATATAAAAATTGATATTCAATATATTTTGTTCGTTATGTGCATGTTTTCCTACTTTAAAACTTAAAATTTGAATGTATAATCACTTTGTCATCTATATTACTGTTAAATTTAGTTTCCTTGGGCAGCTTCACCAAATTTGATGCCCTTAAACCATCATCTTTCCTAGGACCTTAGTTCATAGATCCCATTAAGCCATTCTATTATGACCCCTTAAGCCATCCTACTAGGACCCCTTAAGCCATCATTTTTCCTAGGACCCCTTAATTCATATATATTCTAATTAATTATATCAATTGTGATTGAACATGAGACATACTTTGAATTCTCCGGTCCCCTTAAGACATCCTATTAGGACCCCTTAAGCCATCATATGAGGACCCCTTAAGCCATAATTTTCCTAGGACCCCTTAATTCATATATATCCTAAAAAATTATATCAATTGTAATTGAACATGAGATATACTTTGAAATCTTTGATCCCCTTAAGAAAATTTTGAATTCTTTAATCCCCTCAAGACATCCTATTAGGACCCCTTAAGTCGTCCTACGAGGGCTTCTTAATCCATAATTTCTCCTAAGACCCCTTAATTCATGTACATATCCTAATGAATTATATCATTTGTGATTGAACATGAGACATACTTTGAATTATTTTATCCCCTTAAGACATCCTATTAGGACCCCTTAATCCATCCTATGAGGACCCGTTAATTCATATATATCCTAATTAATTATATCAATTGTGATTGAACATGAGACATACGTTGAATTCTTTGATCCCCTTATGAAATTTTGAATTCTTTGATCCCCTTAAGCAAATTTTGAATTCTTGTATATTGGTGATCTTATCATGAGCTTGAATGGTTTTGGCTAGTTTTTGGTCTAATGAATGGTTTATATACTTGCACATATATGTAACATTAATGCATGTCACATTAATGATTGTATATAAAAAATAATATATATGTATATCATCAAAAGTAATGATATATGATGTGCTTCACATTTGTATAATTCCCTAATCCTATTCTAATACTATCGAATGTTTTGACTATGAATCAAATGCAAAGTAAAAATATTTGAAATGCTTATGTTTTTGCAAACTTGTGAACATTTTATTATTGTTATCACTATTTTAAGTAATTAAATTTCATAAATATATTCAATGAAGGAGCATCCTAGGCGAATAGGTAAATGTCATCAACAAAAAGAAAATTTATTTTATTTTCTTTAATTTTGGTGTGTGTATGGTCTTGGTTGGCAACTTTTAACTTCAGGAACATTTGGCAGTAGCTTTGTTCTGAAAAGTAGTATAATCTCTGGATGCTCAATGATCGCTATTAGATTAGACTTGATCAATAGTGACATTATCTCAATATGCTGAGTTCCAGTTTGAGTGTGGTGTTTTGTTGAAAAATTTCCTTGACTGTGTTGCTGAGATTGGTGCAGCACTGGATTTTCAAGGATGGATTGACACCACAACTAGGCTTGCTAGTGGAGGATAGTGAATTTGGACTCTTTTACATATTGGAAGTCTAATCCATTCAAGATAGGAATATGGAATTGGCACATTTCAGTGAGAAAAATAAATTTCTCTATATACAGATTTTCATAGAACCGTCGGGTTTGTTAATGGAGCAACTACCAGTGACATAATTCATAATTCAAATTCTAACCTTGGGAGGAAGTTGTTATATTTTAACATATCTAGAAATCACTGAAAAGATACTCAAGAGTAGTGAGGAGTTATGTTTCATCGGTTAAGCTATCATTCAATGGAAAAATTTATTATTGATGTGGAGTTCATGGATTTGAAAGTATATCTCCTTCATAGGCATCGACTCAGCTTCAAAAAGGAATGATTGAGATCATATGATCATTGGACAGTTATATTTCTATTTGTTTATGACCTATCATGCATGGAGATTAACTTCCTATTTGATTCTCAATGAAATATCATATTCCATATTCCATAAAGTAACCATTCAATGGCAATTCTTATGAACATTTCAAAATGTATGAAGAATCTATGATTTTGTGCAGTCAATTTGAAATCTAATGACATCACAACAAAAATACAAAATGCCAAATACCTAAAAATGTACCCCAATAGTCTTGGAAGGAAGGTGTTAGATATTTCTTGAATTATGTGTGAAGACCCAATGATTGTTGTTCCATGGAAAAGAAAATAATCTATGTGCGGAAGACATGAATTGAGAGGCAATGTTACAAAAATATATCAAATGGAAGAATGATGTGGAAAATACAAGAGGAATCCTTTTATTATGAACCACATAGATGAATCAATTCATTTCTAAAGACACTAATTTCACGAGCATCTAATGCCTCTTTAAAGGCAAAAATCATATGAGTTGAGGTGCCATTGGGAAGAGGAAGCGTTCTATTTTTGGCACTATAGCTGAATATCATTCAAATTTGAAACACCACAAACAAGGTTCAGTAAATAAAAGACTAGTAAATCAGTATGGTATGACCATGCCTAGTTGATAGAAATCAAAACAAAAGGAAGAGTGTGGGGGGGCGAAGAAGAAGAGGAATAGTTCCTTGTTAAGGAAATTGATGAGGAGGGCTCGGTGTGAGAGTGCGGTCTCCCAGAGATGGAAGAAAATAAATAGCTATTTGAGATAGAAGTTGATTGGGAAGGAGGTTGCTATAAGGAGAAGAAGAGTTCAGCCTGCCAATAAAGAATAGGAGAAGGCAAATCATGGGATAGAATGGGAGTTCATTGAGAGAACTGAGAATGAATAAAGAGTAGATTGTAAATTGATATGGCTATTTATCCTAGTTTGTTTGAATTAAATAAAATGGAAGAAATTTATTTGTAGCCTATATGTCATGTTGAGTTAAGAGTTATTGAGATATATGTTGCAACTTGTACTGTGTTAGTGTTTGGACTCATGTGTGTGTTTAAGGTAGGAGAGAGTTTCTTTTGCATATGGTATCAGAGACAGAGGTCTTGAGCATGGAGAGGATCCACCAAGACTTACGAGAGAGAAGGTGGTTGTGAAGAGCTCAGTGGAGAATAGTTGTAGTTTTGTGAAGTCTTGAGCAGTTGGGAGCTAAAGAGCCGCGAAGATTTGTATATTGAGAGTGTGATGTGTGATAGATGGTAGCCGATAGGATGGGGATATTGGTGAGGAAGAAGTCCGTGTAATGGGATGGATGGATGCAGTATGAGAAGAGGAGGATTTTGACAATGATGATTGACATCAATGTAAAGGTGACTAGATTGGAAGCATGGTAGTGAGATAAATTGGTGAAGCATGATGAGGATAAGCAAGAGAATGCAAGAGTAGCAATGGTTGAGAATGAAGACGTTGAAGATGCAACTGTGGATTATGTGATTGTAGTGGTGGAATGTGAAGAGGTTGTAGCAGTAGATGTTGATGACGAAGATGATTTGTTATTAAAGATATTGGTGATTGAAGAAGAGTGGATGACGAAGCTTGTTGTTGCAGTGAAATAAGAGGAAACACAAGTTGAAATTGATGAGGATGTGGAAGATGTCGCAGCAAAGGACGAAGAAGATGATGTTGTAGTAATAAAGGAAAAAGAGGTAAATCATGAACATTTTGATTTTATTTGTGATCGTTCTTCCCTAGTACACGTAGAAGAGGATGTTGTTGTAGAAGATGAATTAATAGTTGCAGATTTGTATGTAGATGCTGCATATTTGTGTATGGAGGTTGTAAAGAATGCTATAGGATTTTGGTGGAGGTGGTCAGTTTATACTGGGTTGGATCCCATGAAGGAGAAGAGAGGAGTAAGGATTTGGATTAAAAGGAGAGTGAACCTTTAGCATAGGAGGATAGAAGGTGAAATGAAGATGGTACTTTTCCCAGCTAAGTGTTAGACGAGGCAGAAGAAGTTTTCTACACATAAATCAGTGATTGAGTTTGTTGAAGATTGTCTACAACCTGAAAGACTAGCTCTACTACTACACTCCATTTTGTGAGTCCTACTAACAAAATCTTTCTACTTGACATGTCTGGTGTAGGAGCATCCCGAGTGAATAGGTAATTGACATAAACAAAAAAAAAAAAATTTCTTTAATTTTGGTGTGTGTGTATGGTCTTGATTGGAAACTTTCAACTTCAAGAAACTTTGGTAGTAGATTCATTCTAACAAGTAGTACAATCTCTGGATGCTCAATGATCACTATCGTATTGGACTTGATCATTAGAGACATTATCTCAATATGCTAAGTTCTGATTTAAGTGTGGTGTTTTGTTGAAAAATTTCTTTGACTATGTTGTCGAGATTGGTGCAGCACCATCTTTTCAAGAATGGATTGACACCACAACTAGGTTTTCCAGTGGAGGACAGAGAATTTGGCCTCTTTTATGTATTGGAAGTTTGATCCATTCAAGATAGGAATATGGAATTGGTACATTTCAGTGGGAAAAATAAATTTCTCTATATATGGCTTTTGCTAGAACTATCAGGATTATCAAAGGAGCAACTGATAGTGACAACATTCACAATTCAAATTATAAGCTAGGGAGGAAGTCGTCAGACTTTAACATATCCAAAAATCACTGACAAGATACTCAAGAGTAGTGAGGACTTATGTTTGGTCGATTGAGCTGTCATTCAATGGAAAATTTTATTATTGATGTGGAGTTCATGGATTTGAAAATATATCTCCTTCATAGGCATTGACTCAGCTTCATAAAGGAACAAATGGGATCATATGATCATTGGACAGTTATGTTTCTATTTGTTTAGGATCTATCATGCATGGAGATTAACTTCATGTTTGATTCTTAATGAAATATCATTTCCTCCACAATGTCATTCTATATTCCATAAAGTAACCATTCGATGGCAATTCTTATGAGCATTTCAAAAGGTATGAAGAATCTGTGATTTTGTGCAGTTAGTTTGAAATCTGATGCCATCACAACAAAAATACAAAATGCCAAATACTTAAAAAGGGACCGCAACTTTATTGGAAGGAAGGCATTAGATATTTCTTTAATTATGTTGGAAGACCCAATGATTGTTGTTCCATGGAAAAGCAAATAATCTATTGCCAAATACATGAATCGAGAGGCAACATTTCAAAAATATATCGAATGGAAAAAGGACATTGAAAATATAAGAATCCTTGTATTACAAACCATAGAGATGAATCAATTCATTTCTGAAGATACTAATTTCACCAACATCGAATGCTTGTTTAAAGGTAGAAATCATATGAGTTGAGGTGCCATTAGGAAGAGGAAGTGTTCAGTTTTTGGTGCTATAGTTGAATGCCGTTAGAATTTGAAACACCACAGGGAAGGTCCAGTAAATAAAAGACTAGTAAATCAGTATGGTATGACAACGCCCAGTTGATAGAGATAAAAAAAATAGAAGATTGTGGGAGTGCAAAGAAGAAGAGTAGTTCCTATTACAATTAGGGCTGACAACTAAGAGGGGGGTGAATTAGTTGTCCTAAACTTTAATACTTGTTGTAGTTAATTCTTCTTTACCACTTCTTCACAGATTAATGATATAAGCATGAATCAATAACACATGAGAAGAAACAAAAATAACACACTTGACGCCAAGATTTTTAACATGGAAACCCTAATAAGGGAAAAACCATGGTGGGGGTTAACCCACAAAGATTATAATCTGTTAAAAGTATTACAAAAGGGGAATGCACATGCATTCAGGCTAATTGCCCAAAGCTCACTACTTAAAGGAAGGCTCATTGGCTACAGTAGGCTCACTACCTACAAAAAGAAGATTACAATGTGTTTGAATTGATAATTAGCATCTATCAATGCAAAGATTCAGTTTTGGTTAAGCACAAAATATTGACTTGATACACTTCATCTGTATTCTACCTTGTTTCACTCCTCTGCCATAATCTGAGCTTAGATCTTCACCTTCGTACTTATCTCTACCTTTATTCTCACTTATTCCATTGTCTCATCTCTACCACCCACAAATCACTCGAATCCATCGACTATATATATCTGCATCATGAATTTCAATAATTTTTCAGTTGGCTTCAAGAACACTTAAAACTTTTATTGAAGACTCTTCTTTGTTAGCCAAATCCATACACAATTTGTAACACAGACCAAAAACTTGTATCCACAAATCATCAATCATATCGTCCACTATCATTGAGCATCACCAATTGCCCAGCCATCAACTTTCACGTATCTAGAACTAAGATCAATTACAAAGTCAGCCTGTTCTTCTTTTGTCTACACTGACAAACTCGAACCTGATACTCAAATTCTAATAGATTTTCTATCCTTCATCACTGGAGGCTAAAATTATAGATTTAGATTGTCCTGACAATCCTTATGACTCCCTCAGATCCACAGCACACTATGATTTACTATGGGAGAGATCCGGACCAAAATACTGGACCTTGTCATATGCCCTATTTCTGGCTACACAGACTTAGATAAATTCTTATTCTGACTTCCGGTATAAAAAAATTATGTTATATGGATATGTGGAATAGTCTTAGTTGCCATCAATGACAACACCTGTCATGCATAGCAGTGTCTCTTTCCAACAATCTCCCCCTTTGGCATTGATGGTAACACTTAGTGAAAAATGACTAAGTGTTTGAGCTACTCCCCCTTACTCTGTACACTTGTACTCTCCACTATTTCTAAAGCTACCCTTTGTTGGATTCCTCATTATTCACTTCTCTTCATTCCCCCTTTGACATCAATGGCAAAGGATGGAATCCACAAACCAAAATTTACCCAAAAATTATGTATATAATGCCGCATTTGTACAACACTTCCTTAAGTTATATTTACATATGCTTAAGTACATCTCCAAAAATATTCTTTAGCAGGGCCAACTCTATATCCCAAATCTTCTTCATACTATTCAAAGTTGAAATGTGGCCATTGAACAAAAATGTTTATGCTTTAGCCTTGCGGAGGTCAATGGCATCACCTATTTGTATAGCAATGTGGGCTTCTGATACAACATTGAACATTACTTCTATCTTAGGGGAAATCAATCCCTAGAGGTCAGCCATTCTTCCTTCAATGTTCTCCTTTTCTCTTGTGAATTTATTTATTTCTTCCATCAGACTCATTGCTTGACACTCTTTATTTACCACTAATAAGAATTTACAAGGCTCTTTAGATTTCTGGAGTGAGAATCAGATGGATTCTTCTAGAATGTTGGCATTAACTTCTCCAATATACCAGATGCAAGGTCTAATAGCTCACTATCTTCTTTGTCAGATTTCAATATCTTTTCTCTTGCCTTGGCTTGTGTGAAAGATATTATCTTCATCATTTGGACCAGAGAGTATCTAGGTTGAGTGGTCCTTGAGTCAATTCTAGTTCATCAAACTCTAGTATCTCTTTACTCAGAAAACTCTTCACTGCATCTGCAGTGTCTCTTGCCACAATTTTTGGATGACGTTCCTTTCCTTGAGTTTTCTTAGTATCAGGACTATTTTGTTTAGGTGCATTAACATTTGCACCATCTTCTTTTGCTTTCTCTTCCTTACCTTTAACTTCTTCTTCTTTATATGCTTTACCTTCCTCTGTTTCATCTGTAGGGGGATTCTTTCCTTTGTCCTCACCATTTGCAATCTATTCTAGAGGATCTTGTGTAGCAACAATATTCTCAACATTGTTTTCTTTTCTAGATTGATCAGGAGGAGTTATAGTATCTCTTGCATCATCAATTTTATCCAGCATCTTTGTATCTTCCTTTTTTTTTTTCTCCACTTCCGGAATAGAGGAGTCATCAACCTTGATATGGTGCTCATCACTTCTCATTTCTTCAATATTTAGGATTGATGAATTAATCCCATCATCAGTCTGCTCCTCAACAAATGGTAGATTGTGTCTCTTCAATACACTTAAAAGTATTTCCTGTGTTTCTTTAACTATTTTGTCTATTTCTCCAAGCATCAGTTTGTTCATTCTCTTCTTACTCTTGAATTCATCCTTACTTGTTTGAATATCATATTTATTTGAACTTGAGTGATCTGAGGGTATAGTTTTATCAATACATGTTCTCTAAGCTCTAAATCTTTGCTTTTTGCATTTTCTTTCCTTAACTCCAAAATGTCTGCAAGACTTTGAGGTATCTCAGAAGTTATTTCAATCGGGGGCTTATTATAGATATTGAGATATCTAACAGTTGCTTCCTCTAACACCCTCTTATCTGTATCACTGTATTCATCATAAAATTCAGTCATGGGTTTCAAATTTCCATCCACAGTAACTGATTTTATTACATCTTCCATAGAAAGTGCAGGCTTCTCAACATATGTATCTGTCTTCTACCTTTTTCTTGCCTTTTTACTTCTGGAGGGCTTCTCCTTAGTCATCTTGGCAGCTTTTGTTCTAGAGGCTTTCAACTCCTTTACCTCAGCATCTGAATCAATTTCTTCCTCATCAACTTTTGTGCTTTCATAGGTTCTTGTGGCCTTTGTTTTCTTTCTCTTTCCTCCTTCACCAGATGGTGTGGCTTCCAGTTTCTTAGTGGGAATGGATTTGGATTACTCAGAGACAGTTGCAAATCTTCTTATTTTTCTTTATGAGCTACGTGTGATTTCTGGAGTGACTGCTGGATCACTTTTTGTCCTCTCTTCTGAAGCTTGCTCAGTTCTTCTCTTCATCTTTTTAATTCTTTCTATGTTCTTTCTTACATCTTCTTTTGTGATGCCAATGCTTTCAGCATACATTTCATCTTGCCTTTGAGCTTTTCTCTTAGTCTCTAGTTGCCTAAGCTTAACATGCAATTTTAAACTTAGCTTCTTATACATTCCAAACCTTTCAATAGAGGTGTCTTTTGATTTTCTCAGGAGATATTGAGCATACATGTCCAAGATCTTTTCATTAACCTCATAGCCCATAGACATAATCCATATAGTTCTGGGTTCCATAGCCTCCATTAGGCACTGATCAGTGTCTACCATAAAGCAGATTTCATCCTTGTACTTCTCAACTATTGATTTGGGGATTTTTTCCCTTGAGTGTATCATACTCTAAAAATTTTTAAAGTATCCCCAGATTGCATTTTTTTGTTCCTTAGAATCTCCAATGCTATGTAGATGATCTCTTATTTGTATTGCAACTGGTCTGTTACTAGCCCATTGTAGAGATTTTACTCCAGGCACTTCATTCATGAAGTAGAAGAATAAACATATGCCTAGAGAACCATATTTGAAGGTGTTTTTCTTGTCCTTAATTTTGCTCAAGTTCTCAATCAATTGATTCTGTAATAGCTCACATAGGTCATAATTTGCATTTTCTTTCAACATTTGATATGATACATATATGGTAGTTTTGGAGACAGAGTTCTCCCTACTAGAGTGATAAATCTTGTAACTAATCACCATAGAGGCAAACTTAACATCCGGCTCAATACTGTCATTGATGGTCATTGCCCTTTTCTCAGACTCGACACTGGTTGCATCAGTAACAGTATGGTTTTTTACATATTTTAACATGGGTAATCCACCGATTGAATTTAAGCCAATCACATTTCTGATAACATCCTTTGTAATCTTGAAAGGTTTCAATTACCATATGAACTCATCATGCATTCGACTAAAGATGTAACGAACCCACTCACTCTCATCAAATGTGAGAAATTCAATGACTTGTAGAAAATGTTTGCTCTCTAGGGTTTTGAATTACAATTTCAAATCATGGTTATCATCATTTAGATGGTTCACAAATAATTCCAGCAATCTCTGATTTCCAAATTCATCCACATTGCAATGGATGTATGCCCTAGTATCTTCAACATGCAGTACTCTGTATGGGATACTAGAAAATGCACCTAAGAGTTTGAATTCGACTGACTTGTAAGGATGCTTCTTAAATTTTAGACGAGGCCTTTCAGTAATATTGACAAGAGGAGTAGCCATCTCAATAGATTAAAGATTCAAAGCTTCATAGAAAAGTACCTTTTTCATTCATGGAATTAGGATTGATCAATTTCTGGTTGAATTTATTCTTCATGCTTCAATCTCTGGATTTTCGGTTCACATGTTCTTCTTATTGTTCTCTTCGAATGCAAAGGGATTCAAATCCTTGAGTGAGAGACTTTTTATCCTCCGCAAAACCTAATTTGTCATTGTAATAAATGTGTTGCCCTAACTTCATTAGGTTACTCTGTTTCTTGATGTAGTTACTTAAGAATCGCTCCGCAAATCATTAAATCCACTTCTTTTTCTCCCAGAAATTCTTTTAAATGATGTTTAGTAACCCAAATTATGTTTTCTCATTGTACCAGATTTAGGCATCCACTTACTGGCTGGGGGAATTTGATTTTCAATGTGGCTCCCCCTAAGCCAGAACTCTTGACTCAATTACCAGAGGAATTATTAGCACTAGATTCTGGTGCAGACCCATCACCATTGTTCATTGCATCTTTCTTCACCCATGTCTTGTCCATTTCATTCTGGATCTCATTCATATAAACTTTACCCTTACCTTTGTCTTGTCTCTGCTCATCCAATTTTTTGCTTACCGGATATCTTCTTTCATTATTCCTGCTTCTGCAGAATCTTGCAATATGACCAGATCTATTGAAATTAAAGCATACAACGTTTATTTGTTGATTCATTCTTGATCTACACTGATTGGGCATGTGTCCAAATCCATTGCATGCAAAGTAGTATCCATTAAAAGAATTTCTATTTCCTTTATTATTAGGATTATTCATTATCATACTTTTGCATTCATTGGATCTATGACCATACCTCTTACAATTAAAGCATTGACCGGAGAGAGATGGACCATTTTGATTTGCTATACTTCTGCACTGAGTAGCTCTATGACCAAATTTATTGCAATTGAAAGAATTACCATTGAAGGATGGATATCTTTTAGCATTAGGCTATCATATCGGTGGTCTTCTAGGTCTGTTTCTCCCATTCCTTGGTTGAAAATTTCTTTGTCTGAATCCAGACCTTTCACCTTTCTCATAGCCAAGACCATGCCTGTCGTTAGCCTTTTTCTAATTTTCAAGTAGTGCTTCAAGTTTTGCTGAGCTTATCTTGAACTTCTCCTTGTATTCATTTGCAACTTCTAGGTTATGTCTTAGAATGACAATTATCCTTTCAAGTTCTCACTCATTATCTCTGCTTTCATGTAGATCAGACTCTAGATTGCCAACTATTCTGTCCAATCTGCAACATTCTTCAATTCTTTCTTTTAGAGTTTGATTCAGGTCTTCTTCAGTCTCTTCCTTTGCTCAATTTCTTTGGTTAGCCTCATTTCCCTAGACTCCATTTCATGTTTTAGAACAAAAACTTCTTTTGTCAGCTTCTCACATTCCTTTGTCTTTTCTTCTAAGGCCTCATTCATGCCATTTTCTTCAGTAAGATTAGCTAGTTGATGAAGTAGTTCCTTCCTTTTTCCCATTGATTTCTTTAATTTATCTTTTAGTAAGTCAATGCAATAATTAATATCATTAAGGTTCACTTTTAGGTCATCTACTTCTACTTTAGATCGGTCAAGATCTTCTAAAGCTAATTGAAGTTGTGCTCTGAGTGAACTCATTGAAAACTACTTCCCAGATCTCCCTTAAGCTATTAGGCTTCTTTCAAGGAACTTGGCTTTGATGCCAATTGTTAGAATTAGGGCTGACAATTGAGAGGGGGGTGAATCAGTTCTCTCAAACTTTAATACTTGCTGGAGTTAATTCTTCTTTACCACTTCCTAACAGATTAATAATATAAGCATGAATCAATAACACATGAGCAGAAACACAAATAACACACTTGAAACCAAGATTTTTAACATGGAAACCTGGTTAAGGGAAAAACCACATTGGGGGTTAAACCACAAAGATTATACTCTATTAAAAGTATTACAAAAGGGGAATGCACATGCATTCGGGCTCACTGCCCAGAGCTCATTGCTCAAAGGAAGGCTCACTGCCTACAGAAAGAAGATTACAATGTGTTTGAACTAATAATTAGCATCTATCAATGCAAAGATTTAGTTTTGGTTAAGCACAAAATACTAACTTGATACACTTCATCTTTATTCTACCCTATTTCACTCCTCTGTCATAATTCAAGCTTAGATCCTCACCTTCGCACTTATCTCTGCCTTTATTCTCACTTACTCCATTGTCTCATCTCTACCACCCACAAATCACTCAAATCCATTAGCTATATATATCCGCATCATGAATTTCAATATTTTTTTAGTCAGCTTCAAGAACACTTAGAACTTTTATTGAAGACTCTGCTTTGTCGGCCAAATCCATGCACAACTTGTAACACAGACCAAAAACTTGTATTCACAAATCATCAATCATATCGGCCACTATTGTTGATCATCACAAATTGCCCAGCCAATAACTTTCATGTATCTAGAACCAAGATCAAATAAAAAGTCAGTCTGTTCTTCTTTTGTTTGCACTAACAAACTGGAACCCAATACTTAGATTCTAATAGCTTTTATATCTTTCATCATTGGAGGCTAAAATTCTAGATTTAGATTGTCTTGACAATCCTTATGACTCCCTCAATTCCACAGCACACTATGATTTACCACCGGAGAGATCCGGACAAAAATACCGGACCCTATCACATGCCCTATTTCTAGCTACCTGGAATTAGATAAATTCTTATTTTGACTTCTAGTATAAACAAATTATGTTATGCGGATGTGTGGAATAGTCTTAGTTGCCATCAATGACAACACCTATCATGTGTAACAGTGTCTCTTGCCAATAGTTCCTCATTAAGGAAATCGACGTGAAGGGCTTGGTGAGAGAGCATGACCTACCAGAGAAGGAATAAAAGAGATAGCTATTTGAGAAAGAAGTCAGTTGGGAAGGAGGTCGCTGCAAGGAGAAGAAGAGTATGGGTGTTCAGTGAGAGAGCTCAAAATGAATAAATATTAGATTGTAAATTGATATGGCTATTTATCCTAATTTGTCTGAATTAAATAAAATGAAAGAAGTTTATTTGCAACCTATATGTCATGTTGAGTTAAGAGTTATTGAGGGATAAAAGTTGTGCCGCAACTTGTACTATGTGTTAGTGTTTTTATTCGTGATTGTACTTAAGGTAGGAGAGAGTTTATTTTGCATCAATATAACTATAAGAACCTTATTGCAAAAGAATAAGGTGGTGACCTTAGATAACATTAGTGTTAAATTATTTTGTAACTCCTACGTTAAATAATGTATGAAAATATTGAAATTTAATAATAAAATATGGTCTCATAAGGATAACTAATTTGTTCAAGTTAGAATACATAAATGTACATGTGTAAATTACTAAAATAAAACTAGTCCATAAAATACTAAAATTAATAAAGTCCATGAAACAATATATAAAGTCCATGAAAATATTGAAACATATATAGATCTAGTCCATGAAAAACTGAAATACTGAAACATGTACATATAGATTCCATGAAATACTGAAACATATGTAGATCTAGTCCATGAATTACTGAAATACTAAAACATGTATAAACAGTATGCATATAATATACTGAAACATATCTAGAGTCCATGGAATGTACTAAAGCATGAAATTTACTAAAGCATATATATATCTAACTCATATCGTCCCTATAATCAAGAGACCTCTTCACTCCACATGGACTAGGATGATCTGAATCAGTCTAAACAAGAGAAAGAAACTTGAAATCAGATTTAAAATGTTTTAAAATGATTTAGTTCATTTTAATTTATAAAACCATAAAAATTACTGTATGAGGCTGCTCATCTCCTCTGACAACTTACTCTGCATGCTCTACTACAAGACTTGTCTCATGCTATAGAAGAAAAATAATTTAACACATGAACATATATTCAATTGAAATTTACTTTAAGTCATTCATAATGTATACTATAATTGACTTTAAATATAATCTAAATTTTAAATTACCATATGAGGCTACTCATCTCCTCTGTCATCCTGCTTGCATGTCCTATTGTAAGTGGTATGGCATCATCAAGATGAAAAGTGTCACTAACAAGGTCCTATAAGGTCAAATAAAGCATGTGTACAAATTAGGTTAAAAAATATATATTCACTTGTGTACCTAATTTTTGTTTTAATCTATTTAAAAGACCTACAAATTGTGAACACAGAATTTTTTTTAAACAACCTGAAATACAGCTGACTCCTAAAAATGGCTTGGATAATTTGAGTGTACAATACCCATCCTCATGGTCGTGTCAGCCTACATAGACATATATTTTTAATATAAGTACATGTACATTTGGTATAGTGAATTCAAAATTCTAAATATAGTTTTTTAAAACAGTATACATACGAGTGGCTCATGTGGGACACCCAACAATGGAGGAGCACTCGACACACCCTATGGTGGATCTGACATGGAAGTTGGATGACTTCCCTGAACTAGCATAAATATTTAACACATGTTTAGGACTAAATTACAAATTAAAATCAAGTTAAAATTATTTAATATATATTTAAAAAATTAATCAAAATACCCAAAATGGGTGGCTAACTTGCATAGGTGTCGATAGAAAACAAAATCGATCAAAAGATGTCAATGTCCCTATGGCCATCATCTACACCAAACAATTTGATTGTTAAAATATTACAATTTTTTTATATATGTTCATAAAAACATGTGCTTAAAATTCTTATCAATTCAACATGTACGTATATATACATGTGTCGAATAATCTGTAGGGTGATCATCAATAATTAGAAAATCAACAAATGAACCGATCTCATTAGATGCTCCACGTGCAGCTGAAGTGGGTGCAGCCTGATCAGGTCCATAACATAATTAATTACAACTCATACACATATGAGGCATCAACGCAGGTGGAGTGGTAATAGGACTAGCACCACCATCATCTCCTCCATGGTCTCACCCAATAACCCTAGTTGCCATCTTAGAAGTCTGCTCATTGAGGTTAGCTGAGAGCACACTCAATGCTTCTAGTGCGGATACCACTGCACGATGTTGGATGGGTGCAGGAATGGGAGCAGAAGGAGGACCGACAAGAGGTTGAGCAGGCACGAGTCATTAGGGATCAACCCGTGCCCCTAACCTCTATTGTGGCGTGCTGCCACCAACACCCTGGAGTGATTTGAAATCAAAATAATTGGGTTTCCTACATGTCACAAACTCTACATACAATTTTCTCAAAAAATAGAGAGAAACCTCACAATAAGCATGAGGTGGATAATAAAATACCATCCACCATAGATCCCAAAAATTGGAGGCCATCTCTGCATGTCTACATCACCTAATTGATATTCTTTTTTTCTTTGTGGGAATTGGTTGATTATTCATGGGGTCAAAAAAATATGGAGCTAAATGGGATTTTGTGATTTTCAGATCAAGGATCTCCCTATAGGAGAGCCCGTCAGAATAAAATTGTTGCCTCTCCTCTCACCATACTAAAAAACTATCTAATTTGACATTAATGGACTTGAGAACATCTACAATGTTTTGTATCAAATATGCAAAATGCATCAGGTAAGGTGGCATGAATGTTTTATTTTAAATTGCATTGATTTTGCTTTAATGGATCTGATATTGTCATTAATTTGAACTCGAAAGAGAGCCTCATCAGATCTAGGTGGGGGTGGAGGTGGGTGGTTTTGAGGTGGAGGTGGAGGGTGATGAGGTGAAGGGGATGGAGGTGGCGCGTTGAGGAAATCCTCAATATCAAAGTTAATATCTATTATATAAAAACTATGAACCTGCATATTTATAAATATACAAACAAGTACAAAATTAACTTTAAAGAATCTATATATAAATTATAAATAAACATATTAAAAACTAGATATTATACATGTTGATAAATTACGAGAAATATTCAAATTAAACATACATGACTACATTTAAAAGAAAAATTAGGATACATACACATACATACATCATTCAACTTGAGCATACATACAAATTTCAAAATTTAAGATCGAACTATGTAATTTTAATACATGTGCATACTAAAAAAAAATTGAAAACATACACAAAAAAGGTAAATTTCTAACAAAATGTGTAAGGCTCATTTATGTCTAAGGCATTTAAAATTTTGTGGCTTGATATACTTTAAAGTGTTTACAAGGAATAGTGAAGTTTCCCCTTAAATCCTATTTTATTAAATCCCATTAATCTACATGTCATCTTTCGTAAGTCCATAAACCATGCTAATGGAGTGATTTTGTCCTAAGTTGACCAAGTTTAATATATAGATCTTTAACAATTTTGTAAAAACTTCAAGCATTAATTTGACTATTATTAGGGGCTTAAGGGGATTAATGAGTAGATTTTAATTTGTACCATCTACAACCTCTTGGGATGGGCCTTAAAACATTTTCTTAAATCTCCTTAATCCATGTCATCTTTCCTAGGTCCATAAACCATGCTAATGGAATGATTTTGTCCTAAGTTGACCAAGTTTAATATATAGATCTTTAACAAGTTTGTAAAAACTTTAAGCATCTAACATTATATGAATTGATCAAATGTCAATGATCAATTTGAGTATTATTAGTGGCTTAAGGGGATTAATGAGTAGATTTCAAGTTGTACCATCTACCTCCTCTTAGAATAGGCCTTAAGCAGTTTTCTTAAATCCCCTTAATCCATCTCATCTTTCCTAGGTCCATAAACCATGCTAATGGAATGATTTTGTCCTAAGTTGGCCAAGTTTAATATATAAATCTTTAACAAGTTTGTTAAAACATGAAGCATCTAACATTATATGAATTGATCAAATGTGAATGATCAATTTGTCTATTATTAGTGGCTTAAGGGGATTAATAAGTAGATTTCAAGTTGTACCATCTACATCCTCTTAGGATGGGCCTAAAGCAATTTTCTTAAATCCCCTTATTCCATGTCATCTTTTGATGCAGGGACTTCTAGAGGTCATAACTTTTGACTCGGATGTGGGTTTTCTATGAAATTTTATAGGTGGATGCGTTATGAGATCGTATGTGGTTTTCCAACCCACCTTAGTTGGTTGGACCTCATCTTGGCACTTTTTCAGGGCTTGAAACTTTCATCTTGGCCCTCAAAATGGCAATTTAGTGTTTTTTCCTAGTCTTTTAAAAGTTGCTTTTTTTTAATAACTCAAACTCATGTTTTGAATTTAGGATGTTAGTTGGCTTCTCATCCTTCCTTAGTTTTAGGAAGTTTTTGGGAAAAAACTGGATTCTCAAGATATGAATGTAAAATTACCTAAAATGGCAAAATCTGACAATTGTCGAAATCTACCAAAAAAGGTAATTTTTTGTTTCTTCATTTTCTTGGATATATGAGAGTTTTCTCTTATTGTAGCAGTAGAGTTGGTGAATAGAAGTTTTTTTTTCAGTTTCCAAATCTTTCGCTCTCACACATGATTAATGGCACAATTTTATTGAGTGTATGTTGTTGGCTACATCATCTGTTATTAGAGAAGGAAGATGGCTGGGAGAGGAAGAGGAAGAGGCGGTCTTGCCTAGATGCATAGAGAAATGTAAAATATACAAAGGCAAATAGTAGAACATACAACATGGATAGAAAACCAAAGACTGGGTAGAGGAGGAGACGAATTTGATGAAGAGATAGGTCGAGGAGGGACAGATCAAGATACAGAACATGAAGAGGAAGAATTAGAAGGCATGAGTTTTGAAGAGAGGATGCTCAGGGCTTTAGAAGAGAAAAATGAAGGGGTCAAGGTAGATGTTTCATATTATGCAGGTAGTCTTAAACAAAAGGAGTTGATAGACTGGTTGAATAGCATGAGAAATTTTTTTGAAAGGAAATCCATGACAGAGGAAAAGAAGGTGAAATTTGCATGCAACAAATTAAAGGGTCATGGAATGATTTGGTGGGATCATCTTCGAAAGGAATGAACAAGGAAATGCAAGGATAAGATCAAGACATGGAATAGAACGGAGAAGAAGTTGAGAGAAAAATTTTTGCCCATAGATTATGTACAAACCCTTTTTCGTAGGTTTCAAAATTTAAAGCAGAACCTCTCTTATGTGTAAGATTATACAAATGAGTTTTATACACTGTCTATACGTATTGAGCATCAAGAAACTGATGAACAGATGGCTGCTAGATATGTGAATGGTCTGAAATTCTCTATTCAAGATGAATTGAGCATGCATCGACTCAACAGTATGGAAGAGGCTTACCAATTGATTCTCAAGGTTGAAGAAAAACAAAACATACAGTACCATCAGAGGAATAGAGGAGGAACAAGGGGTACATCAACCCCATTTTGAGGAGGTTTGAATTATGGTAGGGGATAGTCATCCCATGGATTGGAAAAACAAGTAGACACTCGATAAGTTCCTCCGAATCAAGAATGAGGAAGGGGATTTTAAAGAGGTAGAGGTTATTGTAGCGGTAGAAGATGGGAAAACCAAACAAGGCCTTTCACTTGTTTCAGATGTGGAGAAGAAGGTCATAGGGCATTTGAATGCCAAATTATAACATGCAAGAAAGAAATCAAGGAGGACAACCTAGGGTGAACCTAATTCAAATGCAACATGAAGTGGAAGGGATGGCACTAGAGGTTCCACTAGATGTGGGAGAAAGTCTCATCATGAGAAGAGCAATGGTGATTCCAGAGAAGGAGAAAACACAAGTCAAAAGCTCTGACAATTCATGGCTTAAAACCAATATCTTTAGAACCAGATGCACTTCGAGTGGCAAGGTATGTCAAGTTATTGTTGATGGAGGTAGTTGTGAAAATATGGTTTCTAAACAAATGGTGGAAAATTAGAATTTACACTGTGAAAAACATCCTCATATGTACTGCATTGCATGGTTTAAAAAGGGAAATGAAGTCAATGTTGATAAAAGATGCCTATTTAAGTTTTACATAGGGAAGATCTATCAGGATGAGATATGGTGTGATGTTGTCCCAATGGATGCATGTCATGTGTTATTGGGAAGGCCATGACAATATGATAGAAAAGTTATGCGTGATGGAGAGAAAAACACATACACCTTCTGGAAACATGGCTCTAAGGTGATTTTATTACCTCTCAGGAATGAAGGAAAAGGTGAGACCATGTTGTCTGAAAGAGATCTTGTTAAAGAAATGAAGGTGAAAGGGTGTTTCTATGCATTAGTAGTTAAAAAAGGTGAAGAGAAAGACATTTCAGTTCCCCTAGAAGTAGGAGAGCTATTAAAAGAATTTGTTGATGTTTTGCCTGATGAATTGCCTAATGGTCTACCGCCAAAGAGAGATATTCAACATCATATTGATTTGATTCTAGGAGCAACTCTACCCAACCAAGCAGCTTATAAGATGAATCCAACATAACATGCAGATTTGAATAAGCAAGTAACAAAACTCATAAGTAAAGGTGTGGTGAGAGTGAGCATGAGCCCATGTGCTGTACCTACTTTGTTGACCCCCAAAAAAGATGGAACATGGAGGATGTGCATTGATAGCAGAGAAATTAATAAGATTACCATTAAGTATCAGTTTCCTATACCTCGTATGGAGGACATGATGGATGTCCTTGCAGGGGCCAAATATTTTAGCAAGATCGAACTACGAAGTGGCTACCACCAAATCTAGATCTGAGAAGGGGATGAGTGGAAGATAGCCTTTAAGACTGGAGATGGATTATATGAGTGGATGGTTATGCCATTCGGGTTATCAAATGTACCTAGCACATTTATGAGATTGATGAACATTATACTATGACCTTACATTGGTAAGTTTGTGGTAGTTTATTTTGATGATATTTTGGTATTTAGTAATAGAAAAGAAGAGAACCTAAAACACTTAAGGATCAGCTTTGGCATGTTAAGGAAGGAGAAGCCCTATGCCAATTTGAAAAAGTGTAGGTTCATGTAGGACAGTTTGGTTTTTTTAGGTTTTGTCATTTCTAAAGATAGTGTCAAAATGGATCCAGAAAAGGTCAGGGCAATTCTAGAATGGCCTAGTCTAAGCAATATCATAGAGGTAAAAAGTTTTCACAGCTTGGGCACTTTCTATCAAAAGTTCATTTGAAATTTTAGTAGGATTGTAGCTCCTATAACAGATTGCACCAAAGGAAGGGACTTTGTATGGACCAAGGATGCTGAGAGCTTTAAGTACTTGAAGAAAAAGGTAACATAAGCACCTATACTTGCATTGCCAAATTTTGATAAGGTATTTGAAGTAGAATGTGATGCCTCCCATGTGGGAATAGGTGCCGTGCTTAGCCAAGATGGAAAACCTATAGCTTTTTTTAGTGAAAAACTGAATGAAGTGAGACAGAATTATTCTACCTATGATTTGGAATTTTATGCAATTGTTCAAGCATTGAGGCATTTGAGACATTATCTAGTTCCCCGAGAGTTTGTACTGTTTATAGATCATATTGCGCTGAGATACTTGAACACATAGAAAAAGTTGAATAGTAGGCATGCCAAGTGGGTCTCTTTCTTCTAGGGTTACAATTTTGTGTTCAAGCATAAGTCTGGAAAACAAAATCAGGTTGCAGATACGTTAAGTAGGCGTGTTGCACTTTTGACCACAATGGAAACTGAGGTGATTGGTTTTGATGCCATCAAAAATTTGTATGAGTCTGATGATGATTTTTAGGAGATTGTGGAACAATTGAAGGCACCAGTATCTAGTAACTTGGATCACCTTAGGGGTGAATATTTTATGCAATATGGGTATCTGTTTAAAGGAAAACAACTATGCATGCCAGCTGGCTCTATAAGGGAAAATATTATTAGAGAATTTCATAGTAGTGGGTTGGCTAGACATTTTGGCAAGGACAAGACAATAGCATTGATAGAAGATAAATATTACTGGCCAAAGATGAAAAGGGATATAACTAAGTATGTAATAAGGTGTATAATCTACCAAGTGGCTAAGGGACATTCACATAATACAGGGTTGTATATGCCATTACCAGTACTAACTGTACCATGGACAGCTTTGAGCATGGACTTTGTGTTAGGACTTCCACATACTCAACGAGGTAATGACTCCATTTTTGTAGTTGTTGATAGGTTCTCCAAGATGGTTCATTTTATTGCCTATAAGAAAACTAATGATGCAACAAGGGTAGTAGAGTTATTTTTTTCAGAAGTTGTTCGACTACATGGTGTTCCAAAGACTATTACCTCTAATAGGGATACCAAATTTGTCAGTCATTTCTGGAGGACTTTATGGAAGAAGATAGGGACTAAGTTATAGTTTAGTAGTGCTTATCATCCTCAAATGGATGGGCAAACAGAGGTAGTCAATCGAAGTCTAGGAAATTTGTTGAGGTGTATTGTTGAAGAAAAGCCAAAATAATGGGACGTGGCATTACCCCAGACTGAATTTGCCTATAATAGTTCTGTTAACATATCAATGGGAAAGTCCCCTTTCCATATTGTGTATGGCAGGAATCCTCAGGGTGTTCTAGATTTGGTATAGCTACCAATGAAAGATAGGGTGAGTGATGATGGGGAAGCATTTGTAGAACACCTTCAATAGTTGTAGAAAGATGTGAGACAGAAGTTGCAGGACAGTAATGAGAGGTACAAGAATATAGTGGATACTAGTAGGTGACGTCAAACATTCAATGAAGGTGACTTAGTGATGGTATATTTGAGAAAAGAGCGATTTCCTATTGGAACATACCACAAGTTGAAGTACGGGAAAATTGGTCCTTGTAAAATTACAAAGAAGATGAATGATAATGCATATGAGGTCAGTTTACCACATGATCTTGATATTTCTCATGTGTTTAATATTTTTGATTTATATGCATTCCATGGTGAGGATGATGCTGAAGATAGTCAACTAGAAGTGGCATGGCACCACCACATTCCCCATAAAAAGAAGGAAAAGATTACATAGGTTCTTGATAAGAAAACTATCTACACTCGGCAAGGGTATTACAACAAGTATTTAGTACAGTGGGAAGGATTTCCACCAATGGATAGCACATGGATTATAGAGTGGGAAGTGCAGAGGTTAGATCCAGTCAAATGGTAGCAGTTTGAAGACAATCACTTGCAGGAGTTGCGTTCTTTTCAACCAGAGGAGAATGATGTAGGAACTTCCAGAGGTCATAACTTTTGACTCGGATGTGGGTTTTCTATGATATTTTAGAGGTGCATGTGTTATGAGGTGGCATGTGGTTTCCCAACCCACCCTAGCCTGTTAGACCTCATCTTGTCACTTTTTCAAGGCTTGACACTTTCATCTTGGCCCTCAAAATGGCAATTTAGTGTTTTTCCCTAGTTTTTTAAAAGTTGTTTTTCTTAATAACTCGAAACTCATGTTTCAAATTTAGAATGTTAGTTGACTGTTCATCCTACCTTAGTTTTAGGATGTTTTTGGGAAAAAAATGGATTCTCAAGATATGAATGTAAAATTACCTAAAATTGTAAAATCTGACAATTGTCGAAATCTACCAAAAAAGGTAATTTTTTAATTTTTTTTTCTTAGATATAAGAGAGTTTTCTCTCATTGTAGTAGCAGAGTTGGTGAATAGAAGTTTTTTTTGTCAGTTTCCAAATCTTTGGCTCTCGCACATGATTAATGGCACAATTTTATTGAGTGTAGGTTGTTGGCTACATCATCTTTCCTAGGTCCATAAACCATGCTGATGGAATGATTTTGTCCTAATCCATTTTCTTAAATCCTCTTAATCTATGACATGAAGAGGCTACATTTATATGGATCCATGTATAATGGGAAAATAAGTATATGGATCCATGTGTAAGGGGAAAATGTCAAAGTTATTATTATTTATTTTACACTCCATCATTAATGTTAGTGTAAAATATAACACCCCTCAACCATATTTGCAATGCTTGTATTGGATGATAAAACTATGCTTGTGGTTATGATGATAATGAAATTTATTTTGCATTTTTTAGATGGAAAATGGAACTTCATATAAAATATTTATCTGAAATATGACTCAAACCAATTGATGAAATAAAATTTACTATACATACTTGGTGTGTATTGTGAATAATGTGGTCTATGTTGGTGTAGCCCTCTTATGTGACCTAAGTTTGTAAAGAGAAAATGTGGTATGAGATCATGATATGAATTTTATGATCATCCCTTCACAATCAAATGTGGTTTTTCTACCTTTGATAAAACAAATAATTGTTAATGTGATGTGAAATCTAGTTTTATAGGGCCACATTTTGATGAACTATTGTTCTAGTTTAATTATTGGTTGTTTCAACCCCCTACTAATAATTAATTGATAGTACACTTTTCATTTTACATATCTTATTTTTTAAAATGTATTTAGGAGGTAAACAATAACATATGATGGCCTCCTATTGTTAATGAATAACTATAAACTTACCATTTTGATGAGATATTATTGACTTCTATTGATACTTGTATATGGACTCCTATTGATACATTTTATAGAAAGATTTTTAAAAAAATGATACTTCTTCCTTAATCTCTATATCCATTTAAAGAACTATTCTAATTGATTATCTACTTACATGCACTACCAAATTTAAAGCTTCCTTAGTATCCTTTTAAATTCCTACTCAACTTTCTCAATTCTTTCCCTATAATGTAACATACCTTGCCACATAGACGTCCTTCAATGCTATTGATTTTATCCTTTATTTCTATTCCCCCCATAATCTACCTATTAATATCTAGAATCATTCCCATATCTAAAATATCTTTTCATCTACCTCCTTAAGAAATTGACCATCATTAAGTGGTTAATTGCCATTAAAATATAAAATTTTGCATTTATCCTATTACTCTCAATGAAATACCATTTTATGAATTAGTTTGAACCGTTTAGGCTTAAAAATAATAATCTATATTAGAATGGATTAAAATTACAAACTCATTCGGATCCTTGAAACATTCAAAGTCCTCACAAGTATGAGAATTAAATTTATAGATTGGGTGCTAGGAATTAGACACACTAGGGAAGACATCTATGGGATAAATTAAATGATGAGAATTAAATTTATAGATATGGCCTAAGAAACTCTTTAAAAATGAAATTATTTGATGAAGGAAGATATACATTAAGGTTAGTCTTTCTTACTTACCTCAAGCTCATCCATTTTTTTTTCCCATAAATCACTCAAATCAAATTAGATTTTGCAAAGACGATAGATATGTTTTGAAAGATCGCTCTTAGTGAAAGTCATTTATTTTTTTTAGGATAGCTATATTTTGAATGTTCACTCTTAGTCAAAGTTATTAATATCTATATTTTAAAAATTTGGATTAGCTGAAATGATGAAACAAATACATGCATTACCTTAACCTAAATCCTCAATATACCTCGAATGATATGCACAAGATGATGGCTTGATTGATCTATGTAAAATGATTGATGCAATATGAAGGAAGATGAAAGAGAGATGCAAGATGGATATGGAAATGGATGCAAGGGAGAGATTGATGAATATGATTGAATGTTTGTTGCTCTAGATTTTGGCAGCATAACAGTATGAAATTAGATTGCATCCTCCCAAATGGCTTAGAGGAGGCTAGGTTTATAGGAAAGGCTTGATTGAAATCAACGGTTCTGATTACAAGTTATGTTGAAGATATGGATGGTCAAGATCGATTAGGGTTGGATTAGGGTTTCCCACTCAAAGAGGGATTGTAGTCACATGACAAGTGTGTGAAGGAGAATGAAAGGAATCTAATTCAAATATTTTATTTGAATCAGCTTGCACATGTGACTTGTATTAAATGCAAGATGTACTACCCCACATGAGACAAAAGGAAAGTGGAAAAGTGTTCAATTGTGATAAAAGGAATCTAATTTAAATAAAAGATTATTCAAATTAGTTTGTCAGTGAAGGGATTAAGTGGAGGATGTAGCATGTGACATGTGTCGCAATGTGATGAGAGGTGAGGGAATAATTCAAATTTTTAATTTGAATTATGTGAGACATGTGGATGGGGAGATTAATTAAATAAAGTGTGTTTATTTAATTAATTAGGAATGTGATTAAGTTGGAATTGTGAGTGGGATGACCTAGGACCTAGGGCAAAATATTACAAGGTCATGTCGACAAGATGTTATATTGAGACATGGATATTTTTTAGTGTCTACATTTTGCTCCTCTTTGAGATGATGTTGTGAGATGATAAACTTTATGTCAAGTAACATCATTTCAAAGAAGCTAAGGAAATGGATAGAGGAAAATGATAGAGTAATGATGGAAAGATAGGATAAGGTAGGCTGAGGATGGAAAGATAGGATAATGATGCCCCCTCGAGAGGATAGGCAGGTTAGACAAACATGGGTATGCTCTCAAAATGAAAGGAATGGAAAAAGATAAAGGAATGGATAGAAAAGGGGAAGAATGTGTTATGCTGCAATGAAAGTGAGCAACTATGATGTTTGATATAGCACAAGATGTTATGCACCAAAGTATAAGGACCAAGGTGACTATGTGTCTCGTGCCCCAGCATAATACAACCTTGTCTAGATACAAGACATCAATATTAGCTGGGTTGATTCAGATTTAATGCAAATGTAAGATAAAAAAGATAACACACACAAGCAAGCAAGAAAGCATGCACAAATGATATAAAAACAAACAAGGTATTTTTCCTGTCAAGTTATAAACCAATGATTAAGTGATTGATTGATGATGATAGATAAAAAGTGTTGTCATGGTAGGGAATGATATATCCTTAGATCAACACAAGGATGTGGGAACGATATATTCCATTGATGATGATGATGATGATTGATTGATTGATTTTGTTTATGACAAGATTAGGATCAAGACCATTGATGTGATTGGATAACTTGACAAGCTTGATTGATCTAATTGGTATGGATTAAAGATGGCTTGCATTTGGATTGTTGCTTGAAATGATTTGATAAGGATGAATGGAAGATTTGATGGAGATTTATTTGATGATTGGTTTGGATTGATCAAGTTATGGATTGATTGGGATTGATTGAATGATGCTATTTGATTTGCTTTTGATTGTTTGATAGATTGGCTTGGTTTGATGATATGATTGGACTTGTTTTGATTTTGATGATGTGATGGATTTGATGATTGAGATTGATTTGATTTGAAGAATGTGTTTTTGATGATTTGATGTGGAATGGTTTTATTGCTTAGATTTTTTTGTTGGATATTTGATTTTTTTGTGGGTTTGGGAATATTTGAAATTTTTTTATTTTTGAAATATTTTGATTTTTTTTTTTGTGTTTTTTGAAATGTTTTGGATTTTTTTTTTAATTTCTGGATGACATTAGATGACATTTTGGGTAGTCTTTGTGCTTGATACCAATGACAAGGGGAACCAAGTCTAGGTCTAATGGAATGAATTGGATTGGACAAAAGGATGGACAGTAGTGGATGGATGAAAGGATCATGATAAATGGATAGGATAAAAGGATAGGCTATGGAATGGAATGGATGTATGTGTAAGAGAGCAAGGATGTGATCTCCAAGGACTATGTTGCATAGGAATAACATGCCCCAGTTTAGGTAGTAGACTTAGGATTTTTTAGGACAATGCTTAATGCAATAGGATAATAGGATTTGACATGATGAAGCTTATGTCTTGGATGATAGAGTTCATTTGGAAAGGATGGGGTATGTCAGGGGATATCCAAAACACTTCTCAATAGTTGCCCCCACTCTTTGTCAAGATCAAAAGAGGAAGGGTGGATGAATAGACTCAATGGGACAAGTATATGGGTGTAATGGCTAAGGATGGTAGGATAGGATATGGAAATGATATGACATGATAGAAAGTGATATGATAGGATAGATAGTGTGGATCAGACAAGGTGCCCCCAAGTATAAGTAACATAGAAGATCGATCTACACATGACGCCTGTTTACCAAGTTTTCATCATGGTACTTATCCAAGGTGCCTATTTACTAGGTTTTCACTATTGGACGAAAGGATTTCTCTTTATTTTTTTGATTTTTTTTTCTTTTCATTTTTGACTTTTTTGATTTTAACTATTTTAACTTTTGAATGGGAAAAGGGGGGATATGGATGGGTGGGACTCAAGTGTATAGTTCCATGTAATGTTATAGTCCCATTCGAGAAGGATGTAATCACAAATGGACCATGTCAAGTCATTATGCTCAAGATGTTGGTAGGGTGATTGCGTGAACATGAGAGGGATTAGGTAGATAGTGAATTATGATGTGGATTATGGAGGGATTGAAAGTGGATTATGATGTGAATTATGTAGGGGTGAAAGTGGATTATGATGGACTTATGCAAAATCCTGGACTATAGGAAGGTGATGGGGGAGATATGTAGGATAATGAGTGAATGATGGAGTGATGGAGGTATAGAAATAAATCATGACCAATGACTACACACACCATGTTAAACATGGAAGATTTTGATTGGATGGTGGTGTAGGAAGCAATGGTGATGTTTGTGTAGGAGATGGATGATTTAGGACTTTTGGAACCCACATGGACTTAATATTTTTTTGATTATTGCTTTTCATGTGGGGTGTTTGAAATGTTTGAATGGAATGGCATTTTTGAATGGAGGGGGATGGTTGGGATTTTTGAGAGGTGGATGCATCATTTGACTTGCTTAATTTTTATTTAGGGACCCATATCATTTTAGTTTTTAACTTTGCTTTTGGAGGTATGGACTTGGATGGATTTTTAAATGTACCTTGCTTTGAATTTTTGGATTGATTTGCTAAGGCATTAGGACCCTTGGGATTTGTGGGTTTTTGAACAGAGGCATCCAAATGTTTATTTTTGAATCCCATGTGGTGGATGAAATGAGTGGAAACTTTGTGTTTGTACAATGAATGCATTTGTTGGTCATGATTAGGATATTTAGGGTATTTATGAATGATTGGGTAAGGGGGTGTTGGTAGCAATGGTGGAAACGTGGATGGAGGGATATTAGGAGTTGGAAGGAGTGGAGGTAAAGTGGATGGTGGAAGGTAAATGGTCACATGCTTTTGACATTTGTAGGATGGTGGAGGTTGAATGGCAACATATGTTTTGGGTGTATGATCTGGTTTATGATGAAAGGAAGTGGATCTAGGAAGTGTGGAGGAAGTACCAACATCATTAGATTGTTGACCTTGGGGTGTGTATCCAAGGCCAAATGATTGAGGAGGGACCTTGACAAAGATTGGCTCCAAAATTCCTTGTTCATGTAGGCCTAAACCTTTGCCTTGGTAGTTCATGTTTTGGAGCATGCGATTGACTATAGGACTAGGTGTAGTTTGGACACTAGACTTGAGTTGATTATTGGATGGAGAAGGTAAAGTGGAGGACATTTGGGTTGTTGTCATCCTAGGGAAGAACACTCATGAATGAAAGCAGATAGGCCAAGTGGGTATGGTGGTGGATTTGAAATGGAATAAATGGTGGATCTGGAAGGATGATTAGGATCTTGATTATCTTTATGCTCATTGGTTTGATATTCTATTCTTACTTGGAAGGCATATCTCTCATCATGACAAGTGGAAGTTGGTGTCTCATGGATAGGAGTAGGTTAAAGATTAGTAGGAGAAAGTAGGATATCTTGCTCATGGGTGTTTATGGAAGGAAGGATAGGTGGAATGATAACCTCTTGATCATGGATTCCATAAATGTTGGCTAAGAGGATCATCATGTTTTTCATTGTAATAGATAGAACCTTGATCACAAATGTGAGCATAAATAAGATTAATTGGGCTATTGATGGGATAAACTTGCTCACAAATAGTCTCATGATCATAAATAATACCTTGATCATATACAAGATGTAGGTCATGAATGGGTGGAAGTTAGATATGTTTTGATCTTGATTTAGTTGAGGGCTTGATGTTTCCACATGTTTGGTTATACTCTTGACATACCTCTTGATTTTCTTGCAAGAAAAGGGATGACTCTTGGATGGGCTCTTGGTCAACAATGTTAGGGCATGATGGCTCTCAATGTGGACATATGAAAGGAGACTCTTCAATAAGCTTGATAGGCTCATGGATAGGCTTGACATGTTCTTGAGAGTCATTGACATGAGGGCATGATGGTTCTTGACTTGGACTTGGAGTGGAAGATTACTCAATAATCTTGATGGCTTGTAGATCACATGATGGATTTGAATGACTAGACAAGGTGTTAGGAGATTCATTGATAGGGTTATGAGTGGATGTTGGATCACATGGTGGGGTTAAGATAGGACAAGTAGGCTCATGAAGTGGTACTTGAGTGGATAATGATGGAGGATTATCATAAGATGTTTGCTTTAGATTGGTGCTTCCCTTGTCAAAGGTTGTTAGGTCTTGCATAGGTGGATTTAGGTCTATCAAGGGTGCTTCTTGTAAGGACACTTGGTTTTCTTGTAGATGAGTTTGATGATGAGGTGGCATGATAGGATTTGTATGTGAAAGGTCTTGTGAGGTGGATTGTTGTGGACATTGGTTGATGTTGGAAGTTTGTTGAGAAAGTAATTGTGATATGATGGCAATGGAGTTAGGATCATTGGATGGTATGCTTATGGAAGCACTTGTGTTTGTGGTGTTGTTCGAAATAGTGAGGGTGATTCATGGTATGGATGTGGCAGTGTTAGTGTTTGTGGGGGTGGCCCCAAGTCAAATGAGATAATCCATAAACCTAGTAGGATCTGATTCAAGAACTCTATGCACTAAATCCATATGGTGGGTATCTTGTATGAAATCGATAACCTTTTGGTCAAGTATGGGTGTTGCATTGGGTGATGGTGGAGTTTGAAGTGAGTTTGATGTGGCATGGATTTGATACGTGGGTGGAGAATTATGTGCTTGTTGGACTTGTGATTGAATGTGGGATCATTTATGTTGGCCTAGGACTTGATGTTGTGGTGACAGGTGGTCTTCTTCCTTTCTATATAACAACCTAAGTGGATCAAGAGTTTTTTTGTTACCATAAAGATCATTCTCATAGGTTTTGTTTAGAAATACTATGTCCATGTTTACAAGTGGTAGATGTGGAGTATTTGGATGAAGATTTGATGATTGGATGATGTGTAATGACTAGGATGATTAGGATGATGTTAATTTGCTGATGTAGAATGAGGAGGATATGATTAGGATTGGGTTAGAATGAATTAGATGTGATGACGATTAGAATGAAGGGGATTTGATTAAAATGAGGTTGATGATGATGTGTAATGATGACTTGGATAAGATTAGGGTTTTTTTAGGATGGATGTTAGTTAAAATGAATTGATGAATTGGGTGATTAGGATTAGATGATGTGGATGAGGTGGTCTAAGAAATGTGTTATGACAAGTTGGTTGAATATGATGATGTGGCAATTGTTTACTGGAAGCTTTCTTTAGGGCAATATCAAACACAAGATTTCACAAGCAAATGGATGAACACACAAGCCAAACAAGATGATGAATTTTCTTTTTAATGTTTAAATGTTATGATTAAGCACACACTTGAAGACACAACAACAAGCCTAATGTCTAGTTTGAAATAGGCTATGGCCAATTAGGTTTTGGGTTATGTTTACATGAGGTTGACTATGAATTTGAAGCAAAATCCTACCACATAACTGGGAGAAAGGGGTAAGCCACCCTTCACCTTCACTTCCCAAAGGTATAAAGTTCTTTGGGGCTTAGCCAGGATGACAAGATTCCAACTCCCAATGCGGGTGTCTTTCGATTTAACCTCGATTGAGATCATCCCTTTGAGTGGTGTGTCTCCAAGCAGGCCTCCTAAGAAGGGTAAACAAAAGCGAACCAAGTGAGGTGTTTTTGATCTCCAAGATCACCTTGCGGTGCGAGGAGAGAGCATACACACGCACACTTGCTTCACACCAGCACTTGTAAATTAACCCTTATAAAATGAAATATGTGATCAAACAGTTCAAGCACTAGTTCTTTTTAGATCCCAAGTTGAAATGTGTGATTGAAGACACTTCTTGATTTTATGCCCAATTTTTGATGTGTGATTGCAAACAAGTTATTCATTTTAAACCTAAAGTCCAAATGTGTGTTCAAACAATCATTAAGAGATAAGAGATGAAACAAGTGCACCTAGTTAATTCATTGTCCAAGCTATTGTATTTGCTGATCCTGATGTTGTTTCAACCCTGTAAGGTAACCTACAAGCCACCAAAGCAAGAAAGAAGTAAGTAAACTAGCCAAGAGGACCGTTATGTGAAAAATAAAAATCTGATAAAAATCTAATGAAAAATGAATTAATACATAAAAATAAGTTGCATTAACATATTCTATACAAAATTCTATGCAATTTTTTTAAAAAATCATCGAAAAAGGATAAAAAATGCAAAAGTTATGCTCGATTGAAGTTTGGAATGAAGCTAAACTTTGACTAATAAAAAAGTGGGGAAAATGGTACAGTCACCTGAAAATTCCTTCACCATTGTGTCCCTCTGAATCCTCTTTCCAATGAGTCCTTGTTTACAAAACTTTTCCTAGTATGCGAAAGTTATGTGAGTTTGAAAACAAGTGCTCCTTTAGGGTTTGTAGGAAGCAAGAGCATGTCTAGTACTTTAAGGTAAATTGCTAACCATTAAAGAAAATGTGATCAAATATGTCATCAAGGAGCTATGGTTGTTAAGTTTAATGTTAGGGTCTAATGACGCCCATGGTCGCTCATATGACTAGGGGCTAACTGAGGCCAAAAAATAAAAAAAGTAATTCAGGAGTGGGGTTGGTACCCCTTGACCCCTTTCCTTTATGCTCAATCACTTGTGTAACCGTTCCCTACAAACTGAATGTAAAGAAAAATAAACCCTAAATAGCCAAGTGTGCTCAAAATGTCGTTAAACTTTTAGGCTTTCGTAGGAGATTTAATGGTCTAAGGGGCTAGAGATTGAAACAACGGTGGCAGATAATGCTATGGGTAGTGGCAGGAAAAAGAAGCGCGAATGGGTTTTGTTGCCAAGTGAAGATGTCCACAATGAGTGGCATAAGGATTTAGACACTGGTAGAGGTGCGAATGAGAAGTGGTGGATGGAAGGTGACAAGGTAGAGCCCACTGTGGTGATAGTGCATAGAGGTGGTGGCAAGGTCACCCAAGGTGGCAACCAAGTGGCGATCGTGGTTTTTGGGTAGAGATGTGGTGGTTCGACACCAGTGGTGAGACTGTGTTAGGGTTTTAGGAGATAATGTGGTGGTTCAAAGGCAGTGGATGGATGGTGCGTGGTAACTGCAATGTCGACTACAAATATGGCAACTGGAATAAATATGTAATGTCAACTAGCTTTTTAGAATGGTCACAGAGATCTTAAAGAGAGCGGCGATGAAGGTGATTCTATGGTGCAGAGGAGATGACCATATGAAGATATGGAAAGTTCACCAGGGGAAGCAAAATGTGGAAAAGTGTTGACTAAAATAGTGACTAGAGAGATCGGAGGGCAAAGGAAGGGTTTGACTGTGTATGGCGGGGATGAGACTTATGAAAAAATTGTAGAGGATCTTGGTGGGGATTTCGATCTAATGGCAGCGACTTAGATTTTATAGGCGGATTTGAGGTTTTCCTTAGAAGCGATAGAGATAGCAACTGCGATAGCAGAATTAACTAGGGTCTAGGGTTTCAAGTAGTGGATGAATTAGGATTTTTAACAAATAGGGATAGTGAATAGAATGAGGTTGGCAGAGGGTTTGCAAATGCTACCAATCAAAAACCAAAGAAACCCTAGATTGATAATATTACCAAACCCTGACCTGCAAACAAAAATTGATCTATGACACCACACACTTTTAAATCTTACAACCTGAATGATAAACCTGCAATTACAATCACAAACCATTGTATGGATAAGTATGGCATGTCTGTACCATACGGATCCATATGGTACGGCCAGGAAAATCAAAAAAAAATTCAAAAAATATCAAAAATTTTGTAGTGACAAAATTAGGGCAAATTTATAGTCAAAATTTATCGAATCAGCCTCCTAATCGCAATGGTGAGGTTAGTTTTCTCCTAGGATGTAACCTATAACAAGTTACTCCAAAAGCTTGCAAATTTTGACAAAACTAGGGTTAAGAAAAACAAACTTTTGACAACAAAACCTGCAAAGACAAGGGTTACAACCGCAGGCGTGCCAAAATGTATACTAAAAATTTGGATTAACTGAAATGATGAAACAAATACATGCATACCTTAACCCAAATCCTCAATATACCTCAAATGATATGTGCTTGAGATGATGGCTTGATTGATCCCTGTAAGATGATTGATGCAATATGAAGGAAGAAGCAAGAGAGATGCAAGATGGAGATGGAAATGGATGCAAGGGAGAGATTGATGAATATGATTGAATGTTTGTTGCTCAAGATTTTGGTAGCATAATAGTATGAAACTAGATTGCATCCTCCCAAATGGCTTAGAGGAGGATAGGTTTATAGGAAAGGCTTGATTCAAATCAACGGTTGTGATTACAAGTTATGTTGAAAGATATGGATGCTCAAGATCGATTAGGGTTGGATTAGGGTTTCCTACTCAAAGAGGGATTGCAGTCACATGACAAGTGTGCAGAGGAGAATGAAAGGAATCTAATTCAAATATTTTATTTGAATTAGCTTACACATGTGACTTATATTAAATGCAAGATGTACTACCCCACTTGACACAAAAGGAAAGTGGACAAGTGTTCGATTGTGATAAAAGGAATCTAATTTAAATAAAAGATTATTTAAATTAGTTTGTCATGTGAAGGGATTAAGTGGAGGATGTAGTGTGTGACATGTGTCACAATGTGATGAGAGGTGAGGGAATAATTCAAAATTTTAATTTGAATAATGTGAGACATGTGGATGGGGAGATTAATTAAATAAATTGTGTTTATTTAATTAATTAGGAATGCAATTAAGTTGGAATTGTGAGTGGGATGACATAGGACCTAGGGTAAAACATTACAAGGTCATGTCGACAAGATGTTATATTGAGACATGGACATTTTTTTAGTGTCTACAATATCTAGTATTATTTTGTTGGTTGTTGCATATTTAGGATTAATGTTTCCTTAAATAGTAATTACAATTATAGATAGAAATATTCAAGTCTAAAAGGTATGATTCCTAGAGTGAATACAACTTTTATAAATACATTATAGTTGCTCATTTAAGATGAAATTTGGTTATCAATGGATTGAAATTTTATTCCTATAATTCGAATTGAACCACATGGATATATTGCATTAATGACATGGAATAAAATATCTCAAATGAACATTATATGTAAATTTCTAAGTAAATTTAATCCCCTTAAAGCATTTGAGGAGGATAATTTCAATGAACAATCATATTTTAGGAGGGAGTATTAGATGCTCCATTATCAATATGATCATGCTAACATATTCCTAGATCATGGATTCTATCAATTTTATTCTTCTATCTTGTATCTAATGTGATCCTAATGATATGGACTAGGTATCTGTAGGGAATGATAAGATTATGGCAATGTGTGATTGTAATTTTATATTTTAATGTGAAACTAAGTAATGAGTTTTTAGGTTTGACTAATTTCTATCTTATTCATAATTTAACATATCTAGAAGCCTCATCGGGATTACAATTATAAAAAAGGAATATATACTAGCATTTCCACCTAAAGGAGGTTCAAGGATTATGTCGATAGAAAACTATATGTATGTTAATATGTTAGAGAGTAGGTGTTTGTGCATGGGTACATATGGATGCCATGTGCTGCAAATTCTAATTGTATGTGGCTAGATTAAACAATTAATAATAAGTACTAAATAATGGAATAAAGAAATTAATTGTACTAAATAAAGAAATTAAGTATTATCTAATTTTGAAATATTTGCATAATGATTTAAAATATAAAGCAATGCAAATGAAAAAATAAAACTAAAACTAAAATGGCAGTCAGTTTACCATTAAACGGTAACTTTTGATGACTCAACAGTGGTTTGTAGGTGTGATTGAATCTTAGTTTAGGGTTCATATTTTTGTTTGAAGCGTAAATATCTTTGTTTCAATTTAGTTTAGGGTTTATAGATGATGAGCACTCCCATCATCTCTTCCAACTCCCTTATTGGCTAGGTTGATATGAGATAGCACTAGGTTGATAGATCTTCCATTAGGTTTGATAACACTCTTATTGGGATGTTTCTAGGGTCTAGCCCTAATTTAGACTTAGATATAAGTTGGGCCCTAAGGAAATAAAAACCTAAAGGTTAGGTTGAAATCTTTGTAATTTGTCCAAAGGTTATTTCTTATTCTTCTTCTCTAATCGTGTGGACTCTATGAAATTGAAACAATGATTTGAGTCTAAGAAGTAAAATATTAAGTTGGTGCCTATTTGGGTTAGGATAGCAAGATTACTATTAGAATATTCAGAAGATGGGCTCTTGATAAGTATATTGAAATCAATTAGACAACTCATAACTTTTGGTGTTGCTACTAAATGTAGAAGTCATTTGATCTATGCTATATTTTGTGTTAATGCTAATGTTGACAAGGAACTTTTGTTATCTATCATCTTATCTTCAAAGTATGGGAGTTGGGTTGAAAATAATTAATATGAGAACTTCTCCTTTGTTTATTAGATGTCATAAACTAGTGATGTCACCAAATTTTTCCTAGCCAATTAGCATGATCAAAAGGTATGGAGGAAAAAGGATTGGAAGGATAAACTTGTGAAGGCTACATCAATGGATGTTTCTAATTTCCTAGGAAATAATGAAATATTTGTGGCATCTAGTACTAAAAAGGAGAAGCTAAGATTTGGTCAAGAAAGGGGGTTGGTAGATATTTTTTCAAGCCCCTAAGTTCCATTTTGGATAGGTGATCGTAATAAGTCATAGAGGGTTCAATTGTAGTAAAGAAGGTACTATAAGAAAAGTTACTATGAATCGTGTCCTAGATGAAGGTGTTTGCATCACTGAAGGTAAGGTCCTATGTCCTACTAGACCTGCTTCTGCTAGAAACATTTTAGGAGAAAAGACTAGAATAAAAATTTAAGTTGGTAATTCAGAAAGAGAAGTTTCTAATAATTTAGTTTTGGACAAGCTGGAATTCTCCTATTATTCTCATGGCCTTTTGGTGGTCTCTTATACCCTATCCTCTACACTATTAAAAACAATCTATGTGTTCAACTCGAAGCTCTAAGAGAACTAATGACCTAGGGATGCTTTCAAAGAGATAGATTGAATAGCATGAAAAGATTTAGATGATGGCTACCCATGCACTTTAGATCTTACTAGTTTGAAGCCACCTATTAGGGGTCTTCTCTCAACATCTTGAATATGGTAATCATCTTGCTATCTCTTTTCTATTAGATGAGTGTCTTTTATTTTGGTTAATAACTAATGTGGGGATGGGATCTTTTATTTGTCCCTGATTGTATTGGTTTGTTGTATGTTGGACTTCATTGTTATATCTATTATAGTCTATGTAATATTCTCTAGGACCTTTCAAAAACCCACCTTACTTTATATTTTTTCATATTTAGATACTTCTATTAAAAATAAAATTTGTAAATTAATAGAGATAATTGATATTTAATTAAATATACATAGTTATTATGCAAATAAAAATTCATTGTATAACTTTGATATTAAATTATATCACTATTTTAAATAAAATATTAATATATATCCTAAACAAGTGCCATGTAGTGGCAAGTACTGTAGTGTTGTAATAATAGTATGTGTTTTGTAGTTAAAATTGTTTTGTTGATTTTGAGTTTTATTTAATATTTGTTTGGTTAGCATACTCTAGAATGGAGTTTGCATTGGAGAATGTTAGAAAACATTAATTTTAGTCTAATATTGCCAATTCTTGAGTCTCTTTTTGATTTATTATAGCATTTAACTACTTGCTACATAAAATAGCTAAATAATGAAGTTGGGAAGTTAAAGAAATATCTTATTTTGCAATCCAATATCTCACATGCCTTTGTAGATTTAATTCAATTTATGTTGTGTAATACTCATATTAATATAATATTGATATTAATATAATTATTTATTTTTTCTTCATTGTATTTGGTTTTCCTTGTAGAATGGCTACTATTTTGCTATTGTTTTGTTGATTCTTATCTATATGTAAAGTGTTTTAGGATCCCTTAAAAACCTATTTTACCCATTTTTAATAAAAAATAATGAAATTACCTAAACTATCAAGTAGGGAATTTAGAGACATCTTGTTTTGCACTCCAATATCTCACCTTTTTTTGTACATTTAATTCAATTTATGTTTTGTAATAGTCATATTAATATAATATTGATATTAATATGATTATATATTTTTTCTTAGATATATATAAAGTATAATATTAATTATTATAGGATAGTTAAATAAAATATTGATATATATTTGTCTATAAATATTAAATATTAATATATTGTAATGATCTAGATATTAAGTTATTATATTGTCTATTATTTGTATTAATATAATATTCATATTAATATGATTATTAAATTTTATTCATTATATATTAATAAATAAATGTATATTAATTAATACTTAATTTTTTTTCATATTCTTAGGTGCATTTAAAGGGTTTTAGGATCCCCTCAAAACCTATATTATGCCTTTTTAATAAAAAAATGAAATTACCTAAAGTAAATTATCAAGTAGCATTTCTTTGTAGATTTAATTCAATTTATGTTGTGTAATATTCATATTAACATAATATTGATATTAATATGACTTTTTCACTTCATTGTATTTATTAATTATAATATCAATTATTATAACATAGTAAAATGAAATATTGATATATATTTATCTATAAATATTAAATATTAATATATTATAGTGATCCAAATATTAATTTATTATATTGCTTAATTTTCATCATGAGTAAAGTGGGTTACTAATCTCATGTGAAGGTGAATAAAGCATACCTATTACTAGTGATAGAAGAAGTGCAATCATCATAAATTTCATTGCTAGAATAAATATTACAAAAAATATTCTAAAAGCAACAAGTATATCACTAGGGATGAGTGAAGGTGGATCATCATCATTTGTGCGTGAATGGTATGATGTGAATCTATATCATATGTCCATAGGTTTAAAATGAGAGAAAAATTATCATTATATACACTATGAATCTATGGAGACAATCTAGCATGACATATAAGAGAAGTATCATTAAAATTTGTAATCAATTAATGCATAGGTGAAGGAGGTAAAACTATATTTTCTATGGCCCTCCTACAAGGTGTGCCATAATGTCTATCCTCACTAGTTATGCTCTCACAACTATCACAACCCATATGATCATTATTATGTACGTGCATAAATTACATAAGTGTATCTAATAGGTATGGATGAGCACTACTCCATGAAGGAAGGAAAAGATAAGAAACGATAAAATAAGACCTCCAAAGAAGAGATATCCCTAGCCTTAACATAACATATCATAAGAATATCCATTATTGAAGTGTCATAAAATAAATCAAGTGGGGAATTCAGAGAGATATTTTGTTTTCTACTCCAATATCTCACATTTCTTTGTAGATTTAATCAATTTATGTTATGTAATATTCATATTAATATAATATTGATATTTATATGATTATTTATGTTATCCTTTATTGTATATATATTAATTATAATATTATAATTACAATGAAGAAAAATTAAATATGAAAATTGCACAATATAATATATTACTATTTAGATTATTAAAAATATATTAATATTTAAAACTTATATACAAATATATATCAATATTTCATTTTACTATAATATAACATAAATATAAATATAGTATAATGATAATTCAGTTGTATTTGTTTGTATAATCAGTAATTTAATATAAATATTATCATTAATATATTATGAATTAAATTATAATTATTCTGTTGATATTTAAATTTAGATATGCTAGTAGCGTTTGGATTTGGGAACTATATAGTTCTATTATGAATTATATTATAATTATTCTAATTTTGCTATGATTGCTATGGTGCTGATCTAGCAGGAAAAGAGTTTTTCCTATTCCCACCTCTCGGAGGTGTAAAAGAGCATAATGGATTGCAGTTTTGATGTGAGGGTGGATTCCAATGATGATCATGATGCTTCAGCTAGATTGCCTCTGTAATATGTGCTTTCTCCACTGCCTACCTACAATAGTAGGCTCAGATAACCATACTAGATTTGATTAGTATTATGTAACGTCCTGCCAAGAAACCCTAGAGAATAGCTCAACAATACTATACAAAAGGGACTTTTTTTTTTAAAGAACGAAATAACATGAAATGTAAATCATATTTAATCCTAACATAAGTTAATCTTTATCCTCTAGGGTTCCATGGCTACATTACTGATGAACAAGTAACAAGATAGTAGGCATGAGTTTTCCACAGTCCATGAATAATGAATAGAGTTCTTTTGGATTAAACTGTGTATGTTTTTGCTTCAACATTTTGGATCATGCTCAATGATCCATCATTAGGAAGAGGACAATGGTGATGGATCATTGAGCATGATCCAAAATGTTGAAGCAAAAACATACACGGTTTAATCCAAAGCACTCTATTCAAGTAACAAGATCTTAAACAACATTATGAACTAACTAACAACCATGGTTCATTCAAATCTAATTGCATGAATTGGGTAAACACATACATGTCCATATTATATCATCAGAAAGGTAGACATCAAGGTCATGAATATAGGATTTCAAGTACATATACAATTTCCTTTACATGAGAGTATAGCATTACAATGTTAATAATATCACTTTCCCAAATGCATTGGAGTACATACATCAAGACAAAAGTACATGAATATCTACCTCCTCGAGCTAGAACAAGATAAAAAATCTACTATAAGAGATACATCTTTCTTGTACAGGAACAACAGCAAGGGAAACCAATGGAGATATAAGCACAACCACTTGACCATGTGGAACCCTAAGGTCCACCCCTCGCGTTAGGAGATAACAATAAGGTACCACAACATGAAACATTTAAGAAGATAGGAACACAACACAAAGGGTTAACATGACTCTAACATACAAGTACATGTGGCATTCACAATAGAGTCACCACTTCCTCCAACAGTAAAAAAGACAATAGACTAATAGGTGCAAGGACTACACATGACTCCAAAACAACACCAGTTAATAAGGACATCACAAGTAACTCAAACATCACTTCCAGAGGAATTCACAAAACAAAGGGGAGAACACAACTAGAGAATGCTAGACTGTAGTAGGGATGAGTGTCATCGCATGGTCCTAACATGGGTTACCCTGACAGTCTCTAGCTAGACGTCGTCCCCCATCCATAGGTTACTTTGACAGTCTCTCGCTAGGTGTCAACCCCATCTATGGTTACCCTGACAATCTCTTACTAGACATTAGCCCCATAGGGTGACACATGTGGAACCAACATTCCTTTCATGAGGACAAGGAAGATGATCTTGCCAACTAGGCATTCTCAACCCATCTTGAGCCTATATAAGCACTTTAGCCATGGGTAAGGCACATACATTATCTTGTTAATGAAAATACTACCCAACCCCTAGATTTATTATTAGGTTATCACTTGATTACAACTCCCAATGGGTTACCTAGGCTCACCACTTTGGGCACCGGCCCTACATTGGAAGCCACTCCCCCTTGCTACATCTAGATTCCCCAAGCGCATATCATAAACCAAGCTTGGATTATCACATTTATCATCATGATGCATTTACAACACAATATATACATCATTTCACAAAGCAAGGCATTACACGTCTTGCATAGTCATCATAATCACATGAATAGGTACACCGAGCAAGGCACTAACCATCTTGCACATGAATCATACCAACATGAGTAGGAGGCAATATTTCAAGAATGCATTTCATTCAACTCACATGATGCACACATAGTCAACCCCCACACAATCACATGCTCCTAGGCCTCTGGAAACCACTTCCCCAAATGACACAAACACTTGACGCCATTAAAACATAATGGTGACACATCACATTCACTTTCCAATGCACATCATAAACTAAGATCCCTCATCAATACTTCAATTACAAAACCACAAATGCAACATATGATTTGATGCACTAATAATGGGTCTTAAAGAATGTAACATTAATTCCAATAATGGTCAATCATCAACAAACATAAAGTGAATCTATCTCAACAATGTAGAACAATAATATTCTAACTACTATTAACAGTTACTAATATGATCAAATGATGTATTGTGCCATAAGTAAAAATATTTAATCCATTTCTATACTATTGACAATAGATAATATTAAGAGTCTTACTTAGACTAATTGAGAGGTTAACATTTAGCAGTTGAAAGTCGTGGACTATTAGTAACGACTCATCACTGAATGATTTATAATTAAAACCCAAAATTGATACTTCTACCTTAAATTAGAACTAGGTTGATTCTGTTTCCTTCAAACACAATAAGTCTCAAAAATTATCATCTAATTTAATTTGTTTTCCTTCTACCATAATCTAATTTTTAGATAAAAGATATAACTTGATAAAAGTTATGTTATTTCTAATGCATTTAAGAGAATATAATTCAATTCCAACATAAACATTTTCATAATCACTACCCCATGTATGATTTCTAATATCTTTTAAGTTATGTTTCTATTATTAAATCCATATTCAACTATATTGCTAATTTCAAATCCTAAGAAAAGAACTTGTATAATTAGGAAAATCAAGAATCAGTCTTCATATAACAAAATATCACGTTCAAAGGTACTAAAATAAACCACTAAGAAAGAAACATACTAATATGATCGATTAAGATATGTAAGAACAATTACTATATCAGAAAGAATATAAATATAGAATGTTTTGATAATGATAAGAGATTTTGAAAAGGAAATGCTCTAGTAGACATGTATGCCAATGTGAGAGCACAGACAAAGTGCATTAATTGTTCAACAAATTTTGTCAAAGAGATGCCAAATTATGGAATGCAATGATTGCAAGATACACACAAAATGGATTTGCTGAAATGGTTTAGAGACTTTCAAGAAAATGCAATCGACTGGCATAGAACTCAATGGCAAGACATTTGCCAATGGATGTGGGAGTATTCACAGGTCACACAAATCTAAATACAAGAGGCGTCATCTCAAAGTTGATAAGGTTCTGGTATACATATATGCAAAAAGAGGAAGCACAAACTAACACACAAGTCGTATGACAGAATGCCCTAAGGAGATGTTACTTAATGGAATGTAATTCTTATTGGGTATGCATTTTGTAGGTTTAGATGATAAAATTTGTTTATACTTCAATCACTCGAGTAACCCTTATTTTATTATGGTCACAGGATTGTTATCCAGGTGCATGGTTGACCTTCTAAACAGTTCTATCTATATATAAAGCTTCATCAATCACTAAACAATGAAAGAAAGGGTAAACACATCTGTCAAAGCTTGAGATTGGATCAAATAAAGAAAGAAGGTGGCAGCAACATTAGCTCCATATTTCTAGCACTAATTGTGCTCATCCGAATCTGAAAAAGAAGCACAAATCTGAATGGTTGAGCGACATTAGAAATTTTCATGCAAATATAAATGGCAAGAATTGCATAACTATCTCATAGATTTCATAACCGATTTCATTCATTCAAAACAACATACTATTAGCAAATGCCAACTTTTCACTATAATGGTCATGGTAGACATGCAAAATGAGGAAGCACTGACAAGTCACGTCATCTATTTGACAGAATCCCAGGAAGAAATGTCATCAAGTGAAATGTGAAGACCACAGGACAGGCCCAAAATGGGTTTGTTGAAAAGGCTTAAATGCATCTATAGGGCATGCGAACTATTGATAGAATTCCTCAATAGAGTCACATGATGGAATACAATAGTCATAGGATATGCCCAAAATGAATTTGTTGAAAAGGATTTAGAAACTTTCAAGCAATGCGATTGGCAGGTGTAAAGCGAGGGACAATATGGATTTGTTGAGAAGGCTATAGAAACTTTCAATAAATATACTCATTAGACGTTAGATTAGATTTCTCAATCTTTACCAATGTCCTCTTTAAAACAAAAATTGATGGATTCTTCCAATGATTTAGGATTGAGGCATCAGATACATGACAACATGCTACAAGATTTAAAGCATAAGAAAGCCACAAAAGATTACATCTAAGTCTATAGTCTTATTTAGTCTTAGACACCTAGATAAAACATTCATAACAAAAAATCATTGCATGATAAGAACATTTAGCCTGGAAGATGAAAACGGGTTATTGCTGGATATGCATTCATAAGAACAATAAAAAGGCATTGAAAACCCTGAAGTGAAAGCCCAACAGAAGGCAGGTGAACTGTTTGATAGAATGCCTATAGAGGCTTAATCTCATGCACTGCAATGTTTGCAAGCCATGTACAAGAGGTTTAGTTAAAGGGACTTTGAAGCAAAAGCTATTGCAAGGGTAAGGTCTTATCCCACAATCTTTGCCAGAGTAGAACATCCATGAAGCATAACTAAAGATAATATATCAGATAAGCAAACATGGAGATCTTTTCTATATGCAACTGAGTGAAATCATATAGGTTGAATTGTAAGAATATAACAAGGCATATCATATTAGATGATTCAAAGGCTCCAGAATAAGGGATTCACCCTAGAATATATAGCTAAAGCACAAAATTGACAAGATAAATTGTTGCATCCAAAACATACTTGGAAGCTTGATTTCAAGAGGCTAATGGCTCCTTCTTGTATCAATTCTTCAATGATATAGGTAAAAATTATTAACAAGTGAAAGCCACATTCCATGCTCTATTCATCCCTCCTAGGATCTAATACCCCCTCCCCTTTTTAGAGAGCAAAATTATGTCTTGAGATTTTTCTGTTACTGACCACCAACTCCCTCAATAATTACTTTCTCACAAATATAGCCATTCATTTAATATACAACCAGACAAAAGATTTCTATCTATTTTTATTTGTTTAGTATATACTATATATGAGTTTTATGACAACTCATAAATATTATCTATTTTTATTGCCACTAAACACAACATTTAATTATATTAATTTATTTATTTATCTTTAGCTAGCATTTATATTTATTATTATTTTTAATTATTTATTTCCATAAACTCAAATTCTAGGCATTTATATTTATTTATTTATTTAAGAAAAATCATTTCATAACTAATACTATTATTTGAATGCAACAATTAACCAAAGAAACAATCAAACAATGGTAAACTAAATAACCCAAATGCCGAACAATACCTGACACAATGCACAATCGAAAGCATGACCACAATGACAGTGACTAACCATTATGCCCATACAGACAACACTGACCAGGTACAAAATTAGATACTCATCCTTTTCAAGGATGATGGCTAACTAGGGGACCACATGTTATCTTTGTTCAACAGTTTCCATTAGGTTTAAGGCATGCTCAGACCTATCAATTCAGGTGGAGTCAATGCCTGGTACCTGAAACCTGCTACACACAACACGGTCTATGCACGAGTATAATAAACATAAAATAGTCACGGAGTGAAAGATAATCACAATGTCACCAGATGCTCATGAATGAGTGGTATGACATTGTCTCTTTCCATACCACACCATATCAAATCATCCTATAATACAGAATCAGTCGCATAAAAATCAATTATAACATATGACAATCATAGTAAAATCAACATCATAATCACCTGAATGTAAAACAATGTCAGAGCATATGAATTATCAGTGTTGCAACATAGATTATCGATAAAACATACTAACTGTCATATGAAACCACACATGAACATAATCAACATGAATGTAGCATCTACCAACATCATATAATATACCACATAAACTGTTTAACATACCTAAGTATTCCTATTATTTTACCTTCATCTTCATGCTCCTTATCGCGACCACCTGCACATCCAAGGTGAGAATGGAGGGGAACTACATATTATCCTAGGTATTTGACTTATATTGTATTTTGAAGTGTGTGTGTGTAATGGACTTGGTTGATGTTGAGTTTTTGAACTATGGATATTATTATTACTATTATTTTGACTATGAAAAATAAATGCTTTATATTTCTGTTATATATTTATTTGTTTGTTTGTTTAAAATGAAATAAGATGTTTATTAGTAAAATAATGGATTATGAAATATTAATGATTATATTTTTTAGTAAAAATAAATATTATTATTGTTTTGATGGGTTAGATTGTGTGATTAATGGATGTTCGAAATGATAAAGTTAAATTGCTTTGGCTATAAGTTTTATTTAAAAAAATACTGACATTTCTATGAGATCTGTGGCCCAGGTTCCTTAAGAAATTGGAGACAAAATCCATATGCTCAAACCTTGACTATTGTTTAATTATTTATTTATTATTTCTTATTATTTTGTAAGGAGGTTTTGTGTCGAAAGTATGTGTCATTTTAATATGTTTATTTGAATAAAAGAAGTATTTATTTTTTTTTTGAGAAGGGAATGTAAAAGGTTGGGAAAAGGGGGAAATGTGAATGATTGATCATCCTAGAAAATCAAAAGTGTTGTAGATTTCTTGAAAACAGTGTTCTTTCTTGGTTCTTGGGGCTGCTATATGCTTCTTGAATAGAAAAATACGAGGATTATGGGGGAGGGATGAAGGCTTGAGTTTTGATTGTTGGCTAGAAAAATTAGATTGTGCAACTTTTTGGTGAATTTAGTGGGGCTGATCCTAACTTGGACAACGAAGGTATGAATATTTTCTTGTAATATTTTCAATGGTCTATTAATTGTGATTGTTGCATGGAAGTAATGTGTTTGTTTTTGTGAAAATCTATGCTTGTTTGTTGAGGGTTGGGTGTGCAAGGGGAATTTCTCTCCAAGCAAGTGGAAAGCTTCCCTTGTGTGGGGTTAAGGAGCGTGGGGAGCCTCTTTGGGGTGTATTTTTCTTGTGGAAGTTGGTGATGGTGTTGTGTTTGGTTGTGTTGGGTGATTGGGAGAATGTATGGAAGATTGGGAGAATGGGAGTTTGGGGGAATGAATGGGAGTTTCGCAAGAATGTATGAGAGATTGGGAGAATGAATGTGAGATAGGGTAAATGAGAGTTTGGGAGAATTAATGGGAGTAAAAGGGAGTTAAAATATACTCCAAGAGGAATCCCCATTCTTTGCCTTATTGGAAATCTATGTGCGGGTTTTCCTTGTGTGTGAGTCCATTGTCATTGGTTTATTTCTTGATTTCTTGTTTGTTTGCTTTATTTTTGAACATTGGATTTTTTTTCCAGCTTGGGGCTGGACTAGAATCCTTAGTCCTATGGTTGGGAGGTGAGCATGACTGGACTGCTTTATTTTGTTATTTATAGGCTTATGAAGAGTTTCTGATGAAGGTTGTGGAATGAGAGAGACGGTACATATTATTATTTCAATATCTATTCTTGTTGCTGATCTAAATTGTATTTTGTGGATTCTGAGATATAGATTGTTGTGAATCATTGATGGTAACGAAAGAATACAATATTAGGTTTCATTTCATTACTCTTCCTATTTTGTAAGAAAATGTAATACTTGATAATTATCGGTGCCGTATGTATACATTGAGATTTGACAGTCATAGAGAAAAAGGAATACATGCAAACGAAATATCTTCTTGTAATGTAAATATAAACTTAAAGTTTTTTTATGGTGTTCAAATTCTGATGATATCGATTTCATATGTGTTTTCAGTTGAAAGGAATGGTATTTCTACAAATCTAGTTCATTATAATAATATCATTGTTTTGTTTCTGTGGAATCATAATAAACTATGATATAACCAATCTTGGAAATGTTTATGTTGTATAATCTAAGCTGGGAGCTACAATAGCAATATTATCTAAGGTTCTAAGCATTCGCTGCAGGGAGAATTTAATATCATTACAAATATTTATATATATAAAAGTTAGATGTAATATGATTACAATGTTTGTGGTTAGATATTATCGTTGTATGAAAGTTATTTGCTATTCACTGTGTAAAGTTGGTTACTGTCGATGTTAAGAGGATTATTGTCGTATAAAGTTTATAAGTCCATTATTGTTTGAAGTTGATTATTGAATGTATTCCATTTTATAAGAAACACACCAACTTTGTGATTAGTAGCTGGTTGTGGTCAGCCCTTGGCTGCCATAGACCAGTGCACTACCATATGAATTGCATTCGAATCAACATTTCATTATGACAAATGCCAAAATTAGTAATTTCCTCTACGGCATAAAGCATAACCTTGCACTCTTTACTATGGCAGCTAGTCTTTAGTTACATGGACACACACATATATATAGTGAATAAATGATCTTATCAATAGTGTATATTGTTTTATATTTCATCAGTAACGGTAGTTAGGATTGTGTCACCACTATTATAGATAGGTCTGCTAATAATTTTATAGTTGAATGGCGTTATGTGTAATGAAAAGATAATTAAATACATACATATGATTTTTATAATATATTTTCTTTCAGATAATTATGAAATAAGTTTTAGATTAAATTCTTTATTGCATGTTAATATTTTGATGAATTTCTAATATGGAAATAATGAAATAGTTGTTAACTTATTATAAAATTATCATTCTGTTTTACAAGTGAATCTTCATAGTTATATATAGAGAGAGAACTATCCCTATTCTCATTATTATTTCTTTATACTTTTCTATTTTATCTTATTTAGTTTTCCTTTAACAAAATAAGTTATGGTAATTTATTAGTGAAATTTTGGCGGGCATTACAAGAATGTAATGATTATACAATGATCAAAATTAAATAATGAAATTAATATGAATATTATATTAATACTAGTATTTCTATATTTAAAAAAATATGTCTAAAGTACGCCAAGAGATATCTTCGGGAAGCACCTATTCCACCTATGGTAAATTGATTAGAAGGATATCTCTCGGCAATCTTTAGATATATTTTTTAACTATAGATATGCTAGTACCATTTGGAGAGGCAAGCTTAATTCTAACTATATTATTTATCTTATAATTATATAACATAATATTATAATATAGGTTAGACAAATTATTATAATATATTATATATTAATTATATATAATATAACCCTAACCCTAGTTCTACCTTTAGATCTACTTAAACCTAATTCTATTCCTAATTCCAACCCTTATCCAAACCATAATTCTAACCATAGTTCTATATATAGATATAAATGTAAATGACTTTTGGTATTTTATTGTAACAATAACCCTAACCCTAGCATTCAGGCCAATACTAAGCCTAATTATAACCTAAACCCTAACCCTAATTCTAACCATAAATCTAACTGTAATTTTAACCCTAACACTAAATCCAACTATAATTCTAATCTTGATTTTATCCCTAACCTTATTTCTTACCCCAATACTAATTCAAACCCAAATTATAACTATAACCCTAAACCTAACCTTAATCCTGATAGTAATACTAACCCTAATCCTAATTTTGCCCTTATATCTGTCCCTATATAATATAATAGGCATGTTAGATTTATATATAATATGACCTTAATCCTAACATTAATCTTGATAGTAATTCTAACCCAAAGCCTAATTCTATCCCCAACCCTAATAGTAACCATATTTATAACTCTAATTCTAACCTAAACCTAAACCCTAACCCTAACCCTAATTGTAGGCCTAACTTCTAATTTGAATCCAAATTGTAACTAAAACCCTAACCCTAACATTATTCCTAGCAATAATTTTAGCCCTAATTTTACCCCTAGATCTACTTAACCCTAATTATATTACTAATTGCATCCCTAATCCTGACCTTAATTCTAACCATAGTTCTATATATAGACATAAATGTAAATGGCCTATGCTGTTCAATTGTAACTATAACCCTAACCCTAATGTTCACCCTAATTCTAAACCCATTTCTAACCCCAACCCTAACCCCAATTCTAGTCATAGTTTTAACCCTAATTCTAACCTAAACCCTAACCCTAACCCTAATTGTAATTGTAACCTTAAATCCAATTATAATTCCAATCTTGATTTTATCCCTAACCCTAATTCTTGCTCCAATACTACTTATATTACTAATTCAAACCCAGATTATAACTATAACCCTAACCCTATCCTTAATTTTGATAGTAATGCTAACCCTAACTCTAATTCTAACCATATCCCTATATCTAACCATAGTTCTAACTCTAACGATAACCGCAATTCTATCCCTAACCCTAATTCTAACTTAACCCTAATTCTACCCCTAACCTCATTTTATCACTAAGCTTAATTCTATTCTTAACTCTAACCCTAATTCTAACTCTAAACCATGTCATAAACTCATTCCTCACCTCAATTTTAGTGCTCCATTATCCCACACCAATATTTAAAAGTCATATTGCATCACATGGATTTGAGCCCTGAATTTCAAATTTTAAAACTTATAATTTTGTTGAGTCTTGCCCATTTTTTCTCACCATCAACTGGCTTGGTACACATTTTGTATGATATATCACTTTGAGGGTCTTAGATATGTGATTTCTAATGGCATTATCATTTTTTAGATTTTTTAAGGGATTATATTCTTACTTATCATTATGAATCATTATTATATCTTTTCTTTTATATTTTTGTGCTATGTTGAGTTCTATCCTTTACCCACCCTAGGCACCATTTCCAATCCCATTAGGTTTCCATTTTCATATCTAATATACCACTAAGTCTAATCCTAAACCTAATACTAAACTCTAGTGTTAGAATTAGGCTTAGGATTGGGTCATTTCAAATGATTTCATTGGTACAATATTAATTCCCAAATTTATATTAATAGATAAAACCATTTAGTATTGAGTAATTGTTTAACTACATCATTTGACACCATAAGAAAAAAACATATAATATGAAGTATTCCAATGCATGTACATTACCACCCTAGTACTTTTACACATACGAATAGTATTTATCAACATAATATTCATATCTATTTCATTGCAAATACTCTTACCTTTCAAAATTACACAAATCATTCATATCATGGTTGTTTGATTTCAGTTCCACAAATCACTCATGTTTTGTTTAGATCTCTTAGCCTTGTTTTAGGATCTTACTTTTTTAACCCCAAAATTGCACTCATTTGGTTCAAACTTTTCTACCAAAAAAAATCATATATTAAAAATTTTAGTAACTATTCTAATAAGCTTGTAGTCTAAATATTTCCATAATTTGGCCACATTTCTTTCGAATTTGAAATCTATTTTATATTGTATTGTGTGAATTTTTACAATACAATTTAATTGCATAGAAAAACCCAATTTTTTAATAGTTATATTTTCAATGCAACCTTTGAAATGTTAGTTCTTGTTAAAAAATTTTGGTATGTAGCTTGTTAAACACTTTTTAATGGTGTTTATTCTTCATATTTGTTCACCTAATATTTCATGCACCCATGGGAGATAGAATGCCAACAATTGACATAATTATAATTTTAGAGAATTGTATGATTCTAAGCTCTCTTTTTATGTAGTATTAATTATGTTTGATAAAATAATTCTACTGAATGTTTTATATTTAGTTTTATTGCAAATATTGAATGTTTTATATTAAGTTTTTTTTTCCAAAAGTGGTTGTAATAGTTATTATAAAGGCCCATGAATAATATAATTAAAATTAAATTTATACAATTGACATAATTATAATTTTAGAGAATTGTATGATTCTAAGCTCTCTTTTTATGTAGTATTAATTATGTTTGATAAAATAATTCTACTGAATGTTTTATATTTAGTTTTATTCCAAATATTGAATGTTTTATATTAAGTTTTTTTTTCTAAAAGTGGTTGTAATAGTTATTATAAAAGCCCATGAATAATATAATTAAAATTAAATTTATATAAATACTAATTTAACTTTTAATATAAACTCACCAAATTTATGAAAGAAAATAAAATAGACATTTTGTGGCTTGCATAAAATATTTTAAAAATGAAAACTAAATTCATATTATGACCCTATGTCATGTGTCATGTTTTTTTGGGAACATATATTATGATGTTTGTAAATTGTAAAATGTAAATAAAATAAATGTTAAGTTCCATATTATAAAAAAATATTTAATTTAATTTTTTTAATATTCCAGCAATATGAAATAATCTATACACCATTAACACCATGCATAAAATATTTTAAAAAAGAAAACTAAATTCGTATAATCAAGAAAGGGGATTAAAGAATATTAAAAGTAAATGGGGATTTTGGGTTTTCCATTGTGCTATTTTTTTTTTTTGTGCTTCTTCCTTCTTACATAAAATATTTTAAAAAAGAAAACTAACTTCAAATAATCAAGAAAGGAGATTAAAGAATATTAAAAGTAAATGGGGATTTTGGGTGTTCCATTGACCCCATGTCATGTGCTATTTTTATTTTGTGCTTCTTCCTTCTTGCATAAAATATTTTTAAAAAGAAAACTAAATTCATATAATCAAGAAAGGGGATTAAAGAATATTAAAAATAAATAGGGATTTTGGGTGTTCCATTGACGCCATGTCATGTGCAATGTTTTTTTAGAATATATATTATGATGTGTCATATATATTGCAACAATATGAAATGATTTATGCACCATTAACACCAATGTAAAGCATACAAATAAATAGAAAGCCAAAATAATTTTGAGAGATGATTGTTTAAATTTTTATCAAGAGTTATTTTGATTTTGATTTTGATTTTTTTTTGTTGCTTCTTGATTTTTTTTTGTGCTACTTCCTTCCGTAATTCATGATTTTATTTTTTTAACTCCTTCCCTGCTATAAATTATGAAATTGTTTTTGGTATTGGAGAGTTGTTAAGGATTTATGTTATATATATATATATATGTTTTAATTATTAATTTGTGATTAATCTATGGATGGTAAACCAATCAAAACACACTAGGATTTATGTTATACATATATATGTTTTAATTATTAATTTGTGATTAATCTATAGATACTAAGCCAATCAAAACATACTATATTTTTCTTGTCAGACAAATTTATGTCAACATGAAAAAATTTTAACAAAAAATATTGGAAATTGGCTCAAAAAAATATCTCTTAAGCGCGGATTTTGTGGACATACTATTTTGAGTGAAACAAACACCTAAAACTGAGAAGAAAAATCCCTTTGGAAGTGAGGAGGTGGCAATGGTAGCAAATTAATTTTTTTAATTTAATTATGAGTGAGTAAATTATTGCTAGAAGTTTCAACATGCAAACGTTATGTAGATGAGGTGAATAGTTTCCTACTTTTTTAATTTGGTGTGTTTTTGGGTGCTCAATCGTATTTATAGAGATACACATATCTGTACTTGGGTATGTCTTCACTTCAATTATGTTCCTGCATGGTCATGTATATGCCTAATTTATTTAAACTTTTCCAAAATTTTACATATTAATATTTACTTGGATTGTTTGTTATTGCAGATAAATGGCTCGTTCTTTTGTGAAAGATCCACTCTCGTACATTTTTCTTTTCAGATTTGTTGTTGATGAATCGGCCACAGGCAGATAGATTGATTGGAAACACCCAATGCCCATATTTTCAAAGTCAATGCTTCTGGTAATTTAATTTATTCATATTTTATGTCATTCTGCTCATAAGACGCTATATGATAATGAAGATGAAACTATAATTGCTCCAATCAAGGTTTTGAGAAATAAAACATCTGTTGTTCTTCTTGCATCAATGGCGGAACACTTGGTGTCCATATTAGGAAATATAAACTTTATTTAGTATTACATTAATATGAAATGGTGGCTTTATTTTTCTGTAGGGTTTAGGAGGATTTGAAATTAACACATGCTTGAATGCTGAAATTTAGTTTTGATTTCTAATGATTTTGTTGTCAGTACCTATAATTGAAGGTTTGTGGTGTCAAGAGATTATGTAGCCACTTCAATAATAGATTCTACAAGGACCACCTTCTCTGCACATAATCGATTATTCAGCCACTTCAATGTTGGATTTATGGAGTCTTCAGTACAGTCTTAACGTTGAGGTCATTTCCTCTTTTTTCATCTTGCTTTCTTTTGACCCGATGCTTCAGAGCTAGGAGCAGATATAACAGAGAAACCTCATTGCTGGAGACCGAGAGGACCGAGAGGAAACCTAGCAGATATGGATGTCACTTCAGAAGTATTGATTGAAAAATTCAAGGAATTTAAAAAAAAAATAAAAATAAAAATAAAAAATAAAAAAATTCAAGGAATTTCAGACTTCAGAAGAGTTTGACAAAGAAGCCCTCATAGAAGCACATGAGGAAACTTGTGATTTTGAAATATCTATTTTATAGAAGATTTTGTGTTAAAGATGAATCCTTGAAAATGAATTAGATAGTAAATTTTCAATAAAGTTTATTTTTTAACATGTCTATTAATTAATTGAATTTTGTTTAAGCTCATAGTGAAATTATTCTCCATCTTCCTCATTTTAAAAACATTTATTTTAAAAGCGCATGGAAATCTTGATATCTCTCATTCTTACTTCTAATTGAATGCAAATGGTGTTTGAAGGAGATTTTAGGTGAAAGGAGACATTAGCAAGGCAGAGGAATTCTTTAGACGGGCAATACTGACCGTTCTTGCAAATGGAGAAGTGCTGTCACTCTACGCCCAATTCATATGGGAAACTCACAAAGATGGAGGCAGAACCCAAGCTTGCTTTGATCGAGATCGCCCCTTATGACTGGTAACCAATTGCTTATTTCCTTTTAAGCTCTTTTGCCAATTTAACAATGGTTGATGTTGGCAGCTATGTATTTGCCTCTTATGCCATTTTTTTATGGAACTTGGAGGAGAGAGATAGTGATGAATAGGAGCATCTCCTAACAATTTTTTAAAAAGATGACAGCAGTGCGTTTCAGTATCGCTTCCATGGCAGGCCTTTCTAAATTAAACATCCAAATATTAGGAGGTGATTAGGCAGTGCTGCCATGGTTCGGGTCAGGCAGGGCCTATATTTGAAGGCTGTATGGCAGTACTTAGTGGTTTTTGCTGTAAAATTCAGTTAAAATTTTGGGAACACTGTATCACATAAAAGGGAAAATTTTAAAAAGTCTGCCAAAAATTATATAAGTTATGGTAAGATTAATATTTAATGTATGATTTTTTTTTTAAATAAAATATATTTTCATATTTGAAGAACAAATCTGAATGAATAACGTTCACAAAATTTAACTTTAACTTGATAGGCAGGGTTTAGGCTCCCATCAGGTGCACCTGAAATTTCTCAGAAAAAATGTAAAATTAAATGTAACAAAGTGAAGCTTTTATTATTTACTATCCATTGTTTTTAAGAATTCACTTCAAATATCTAACCTCCTTTTGAGCACCATTTCAAAAGCAATTATAACGGCTTTCTATTTAACCCCAACTTAAGACCACTATTGAAAATATGGAAAATCTGGATCAAGCAAAATTTTTTTTGACGGTTATCAATTTGAAATTATCTTTTAAATATTAAAATATATTTTATTTTAAATATAAATTAAATTTAGATAAGATTATTTTAAAAAAAAGTTGATAGTTTATCCGAAATCTTCCTTTCATATGATTTAGTCTTTCAAAAAAATTTATAATAAAAATATATAAATACTGTAGTCAAGTCCTTTATAACCCCCAATCCATAAAAAATGATGTTTTTTATTAAGAGCACTTGTAAATATAAAGATGTGGCAATTGAAAGTATTTGGTGGCCTTTAATATGGTATCCCGAGAGATGCATTTATTGTTTTCGCTAAACAAAGAGATAACGGAGAGGGGCAGTTGCCGCCCACGTCCCAATAATCGCTATGTTTTTAATCACTTGACCCTCCAATTAAATTTTTTTAAAAAACCAATACATGTAAAATATCAACCAAATTAATTAACACAAATGCACCAATACATGTTCACAACATTTGTACATGTTCACAAATGCACCAATACATTTGTAAATTAACCAATGAAATTAAGACAAGTGTACAAATGTGATGGCGATTGGTTACCAGCACATCGGTGCGGATATATGGGGTGACATGTTGAAATGACCATTTTTTGACCCATGTGCACATAATGCGGCCTACAGGGAAATGTATAAGTGCCCAGAAGCGCGAAGTTAGGGTGGACGGCTACTAGCCCCTCTCCCTTATATATTCTCTGTTATCTTTTTCTTTTCTTTAAATAGGTATCATAGCATGTTCTCTTTTCAACCAAGAAAGATGTATCTTTGTTTTTTTGTTTTTTTTTCATTATCTCAAATAAGAGGGAAATGAAGAAGTTGAATAGAGTGTAGTTCTTTACATGTTCATTAATTGTAAAATGTGATGGGTGGGGAATTAATCAATTGTTGGTGATTGTTCTTTTTAGATGACTTGGTCAAGGTTTAGAGCATTGGGATTTGAGTGGCTTGGGGTTCAGAGTTCAGTCTGTGGGCTCAATGGTTTGTCTCTGATCAATAATGTGAAAATCCCAATCTTCCCACAAATCAAAACTTTGCTATCTAAATATATCAAATCATATTAATGCATCTAGGTTACAAATATATTATTGGGACAAATCAAATCTTAAGTTACTAATGAATCTAAGTTACTGAAAAATCAAATCTTAAGTTACTAATATCATTATATTCCTATCTGTGAAACCCTTGCACCTCTTAAAGATGCAAGTTCTAGTATTTATTATGAATTATTTTATAGTATCATTTAAAAAAGATATCATTATGTTTTAGTTTTTATATACAATTACCATATGACTAATCATCAATTAAATTTAAGTATTTTAAATTCATATATTTTTTGAAAATACTTTTATTAAATTCATTGAAATTTTCTACATAATATTTTTTTGACTTAATAATGCAATCTATAAATATTTAACATATAAACATACCATTTTCTTTATATGTTACTTTTTATTAAATTATTTTTAAATTAATATTATTTTTTTGATTAAGGAGTTTTTTTAAAAGGGCATAATATTAATATTAAATTAATATTAATATTAGTATTTAAATTTATAAAATATAACATTATAATAATATATTTTTAACTAACATTATAATTTAATTTTACATAATTATTTTTAAAAACTTTTCTTATAATAATAAATTAACTTAAAAGCTATTTTAAAATAATTTAAACCACACTAAATGAAAACAAAATACATGTTGCTAGATATATTTTTAGACTAAACCTAAGAGTTTTTATGATTAGTTATTCCTTCAATTTTTTCTTATATTTACCATTATTTTTGTTGGGATTCTCTATTTTTGAAAAAAATAGTATTGAGTATTGCCTTCCAATTTTTTAAAAATTTGGCTTTCCTCTCTCTACATCTATACTCACAACTTCATATGTACCAACTTTCTATAATAAAAATGAAGAAAAGATTCTACAATGACTAATATAATTGTCTTGATAATCTTATGAACAAGAACAAAGACACAACATATATACAATAATAAATGAATGCTCCATACTAATACATTTACAATAACATCTACAACTATAGTTACAAAATGCACTCACCCCTACTTTACACTCTCATTTTCTATAACAACCCCCAACATAATTCTGTGTTATTTCTAAAAATAGTTTTTCAAAATAACATACCATCAATGTGTTTCTTCACTATCTTCAATGCAAATTTGATATTCTAAGATTCAACCTTACTTTTGAGTTACTTATTATCAGACAATTATAATTTTTCTAAAATTTACATTATTTAACATTTACAAAACAAGTTTTATTATTATATTATTATTATAATATAATAATTATTCTAAATTTATAATAATATTATAATTATAATTAAATAATTTTATTTATTGTATTTATTACTATATTTATTATTAGATTTATTATTATAAACATTCCTTATTATCAATATATAATTAATTATACTATTTCATTAATATTTATAATATCATATTTAACTTTATCAATATATTTGAAAGATTATGAAAATGAAGATGATTCCTATGGGCAATTTTCAAAGTTGAGAACTTTTAAAAAAAATCTGAGCCACTTTATCAAAAGTGAATGAGTATTTACATGGAGGAAAAAAGCAAAGCTTTATTATCAGGGAATTTCAAAATAAAGCCATTTTTTTATTGCAAAATAAATTTATGAAGTGATGCATATTATTTACTCTTATTCTATTTACATGCTACTAATTAAAAAAAAATTGTAGTTAAAGTGCAGCTTAAATTATGGAACCTATAAATTATAATTTATTTAATATTTTTCTTCCATAAACAAATCTTTGAAAACCACAAAAAAAAAATTTATGGTAGGGTAAATTATTTACTTTACTTTATTTTAAAAGCTACAACAAAAATTAATTAATATTTAGTTTAATGAGTTTTGTTTTAGATTTTTACTATGCTAATTAATTCGTTTAAAAAATATAATTAAGTTTTTGGTATCATTTGGATTAGATTATTGAAAATCATTCCATTAAAAACTAATTATTAGAGTTTAGAATTGCGGTGAAAACTAATTGCATGGTAAATTACTTTAGTTTAACATGGTGTAGGATTATAGTTCTTCAACCAAGATTAAAAATATAGTATTAATAATTAAAACATATATATGTATAATATAAATGTTTGAGAACTCTCCAATACCAAAAACAATTAGACTAACATAGATATCTTAAATACATCATGCCTATATTGAAATTGTTATTGAGAATAGATAGGTGCCTCAAGACTAATATCTTTCACATAGATGTATTGAAGATATGTATGTTAGTTTAATAATTTAATTAATATATTACAATATATATAGAATGAGGAGGTAAAATATATACATATTACTATATAATGTTACTTTTACTTAAATAGTTATTATATTTACTTTATACATTTGCAATCCTAAAAATTAGTTTTAAATTTAATCTAAATGATACCAAAAACTTAATTATAATTGTCTAATGGAATTAATTCACATAATAAAAAAATTTAATCTTTTAAAGATTGAAGAACTATAATTCCACCACACATTAAACTAAAGTAATTTACCCTGCAATTAGTTCTTTTTTTGGATGCAACGAGAATTCTTAACTCTAACGATTAGTTTTTAATGGAATATTTTTCAATATAATTTAATTATAATTAAGTTTTTAGTATCTAAAAATAAAAATCTAAAACAAAGGTCATTAAACTAAATATTAATTTTCTTTGTGGCTTTTAAATATTGAAGAACACTAACCCTACCTCTTATTAAACAAAAGTAAATATATTTCCCTACCGTTTATTTTCAGCATTCCATCAATTATAAAACTAAATATTAATTTTCTTTGTGGCTTTTAAATATTGAAGAACACTAACCCTAGCTCTCATTAAACAAAAGTAAATAATTTTCCCTACCCTTTATTTTCAGCATTGCATCAACTATAAATTTATTTGCAAGTCTATTTTATTTTTATGTACACATCCATGTTTACATTTTAGGTTATATCCATGTTTTTAGTTTTATTGGTTAATTAAACTAAATAAATAATTTACCCTCCTATTAATTTTAGCATTGCATTTCTATTCTTTTTTTATGTACACATCCATGTTTTTAGTTTTATTGGTTTGATTTTAATTTTTTCATGTGGAAGCACATATTTATTTTTTAAAATATTTTAGCAATAAATTTGAATGAGTAATATTCTAGCAATATGAAATGATTTATGCATACAGATTAACACCATTATTTCAGCAAATCATGAAATTCATACATGTGATTTTTTTTGCTTCTCACTATGAAATGCATACCTATGATTTTCATTGCCGAGATATCCTTCTGGAGGTGCCTATTTTTTAATCAATTTACCACACATAGGTGGAATAGACACCTCTAGAAGGATATCTTTCGGTGTATTTTATAATTTTATGTTATCAATTTATGACTTCATAAATTTTATTGTAGAAAAATCTTGGTTAAAAGTGAGGATGCATGAATTTTAAACCTATATAATTCAATTCTAACCCTAATAAACTATAGTGCCATAAATTTATAGTAAATAATGTACCATAAATTTATAGTAAATAATGTTTATTATTCCAGCAAATCACTAGCAAATATTTTTTTATGCATACACGATTAACACCATTATTCCAACAAATCATGAAATTCATACCTATGATTTTTTATTCTTAATTTTGCCACTTCTTGTTTTTATTTTCTTCTAACTTTGCAATTACTGATTTTATTTTTTGTTGTTTTTTAGCATAATTTAATTAAACAAGTTAATTTAATATTTAGATCACTACAACATTTTAATTTTTTGTTTTATATTAATATTTTATTTAGATCACTACAATATTTTAATTTTTAATATTTACACAATTTTTGTTATAATATTGGCATAGACTTTAAGAAAAAAAAATTATTTGTTTAACATTAAAAAAATTATTTGTTTAATAACCAAAAATTATTTGTTGAACAGCCAAATTCCCACAAAGAATTTAATTAAATAAGTTAATTTGTTAATATTCCGGCTTTGATAGATTTTTCTCTTCAATTTTAGTTTTTCACTCAAATAATATTTTCGCAAAAGATCTTGAGCCAATCACAACAAAGATAAATCATTTTTCCAATAATTTTTGTTAAAATTTTCTCAGATAAAAAAAAAAACTCAGTAGTATGCTAAAGACACCTACTAATAAAATTTGACTCCTTAGATTATTATGTAGGATATATATTACTTTATGATGATTAATATCCATATCACCCACATCCAATCCCCCTATACCCTTCGGATTCCCCCCTTCAATGATATGTCAATATTTCTGTAATGTAGGTACGTGAAGAAAAAGATACCAGTACAATTTATTTTTCCAAATATGCAGGCTAATTTTTTATTCCAATAAATTTACATATATGAAACAAAGACAATAATATGCCGTTGAAATGCACATTTTCATCACTTTAGTGACTGGTGGCACCACCATCTTTATCATCTCTTTTTTTTTCAGTAACATGGGGGGTTACACCCTTCTGAAGAACGTACTGAGTGACTTCAATTGGAGGGACATATTCAGTGCTCTGAACTTGGAGATTCTTCGACCACCACTGATCAATACCATGATGGTTGTGGAAAAAATGTCTAGCTGCCGTAACTACCTTAGCAGAGGGAACTATATGCCAAGGGGTTTTCTTTTTCACCACTTCAAAACAGAAGAGGTACTTCATGCTTTCATGGACCAAATCACTTTTCTGCTCATATATACCCTTCCATACCTCAAAATAGTGAAGGTAAGTGCAACAAATGAGATCCTTTCCATTCACATATAAGTTGGGGATCCAATGGCTAAACCCAAGGAAATCACCATACAACTCAAGTAATTTCCTCTCGTCTTTCAAACCCATATTAAGTGCCAAAGCCTCAGAAGTGCCTTGAATATATTTGTGAATTTCCTGCAAATGACTGAAGTGAATGGTAGGGGAACCTTTACATGCGGCGAGTAAAATCTTTCCAATCTTCTCAAACACTTTCAACTGAGGAAATGTTGGAGAAATAAATGGAGGATTGAAAAGATGTGCTTCAAGATTATGGCGTTCTTCCCTCTTCAATTTTCTTGCTGCAGCTAGTGCAATGGCGGCTTCCAACGAATGCCCTGCTATCCAAATATTCTGGGATCCGTTCCTACGAAGGCTTTCTTTCAGGTACTGTAAGCCCTTATCAACCCTGCATATGGAGTCCAAGTGTGCAGTGGCTACCTTCAAATCGTTGGCCAAGTCTTCTAAGATAGTGTTGGGTCGCACAAGCGTACCTCTGAATGCAACTACTTCTGAGGGAGGTCCACCTTTACCTGCTTTCATTCTTCCACACCACTGAAAAACAGCCCCAAATATAGATTTGTCATGGTCGTCGGTGACAGTTTCCTTCACTTCAAATTGAAGTAAGCAACACCATTCTTTAACCTGATTACTGTTAGTTTGGAGTAGGTATACAATATTCACTAGGCTTGCAGCAATACTTCTCCTGTCCACGGGATCTTCCCTGCCATCACTCCATTACTTCATACCATTGTACATACGAATAATTGCATGCCAAAGAATTCTCAAAATATAATGCTCGTTACCTTTATTGAAAGTAGATGTTTCTTTAAAATTTGTGGACATTTCAAAAGTCAAGTTAGGTAGTGTGGAGGTAAGGTTGGCAAAGTATAAAAACTAAATATCATGTTCAAATTACAGGGTCACAACTTTAAAGATAACACGTCGTGAGAAGAATATTATGTCCGGATCACTTGCCGTTCTTATCTGCGAAATAATTAGTGAGAAGATTATCCATATATAAAGTCATGTTCTTTCTTTGCAAAGGATAATCGAGTAAGAGACGTGCTATAGGTGTCTTGCTATAGAAGAACATTTTTAAAGCTTTACGTCTCATCAGTAATAAAGATGTATCCACAAAAAAAAGTATTTCAAAACAGCCAAGTTTACATATGGGAAAGGCTTATCAATGATTTTTTTTCTTTTAAAATCTTGAATATCCAAATTAATTATAATGAGAACGGATTATTAATTATTATTATTATTATTATTTTAAAAATATAAATTTGTAACTATGTTCCGGTGTAAAGTTTGACTGCTTTTTAGTATTCACTGCTAAAGATTGAGTAATGTAGATTTTACTAAACAATGTTCCATCTTTTCTTTAGATTTAGTGTAAATAATTTTTCATAGCTATTACAATTTATTTATTTTATAGTTATTCTAAAATATAATCTAGTACAACAGTTAAAGGTTAAATTTTATTACTATGGACTGTTAGACCATTAGACCAATGATGTTTAGGTAGAGTGATTGGTTATAGTGTTAAACCATGATACTTGACAATAATAAATTTCAAATAGACTCTTAACAAGTCAAATATTCTCACTAATAAACCAACAACCACTTAAAAATTTTAACCTAACAATTCACTTGTCTTTTCTGATCTTTTAAATTACTAACTTAATGAATCCCATGGTAATATGTTTTAAAATAACTTCAAAAAGTAAATCAATTTAATTTTTACTATTAATTATCACTCCTCTAAAAATGGAGGAAAATAGAATATATTCCAAGAGTCCAATAAAATAATAGAAGTTTAATTGTTGTAAACCCTTGCATCAATGCACATAAATCTACATGGTTTTATATAATCTATACCCAAAATTAAGTTTTATTGTATCTTTTTTTCTGATGAAAGTCACATGTTCTGACACTACTCTTTACTTCAGCTGTTTCTTTCTTCAAATTTAAATTCACTTTTATACAATTAAATTTCATAAAATTTTACTATTTTAATATTTAAAGTATATAAATATATACCAAAATCTATTGTACAGAGCATTGATAACCAAGAAATCTGAACCACGGATTATATAATTTATATTTAATTTTCCTAGTCATATTCTTCAATAACAAACAATACCTATACCTTCTGCAATAAGCAAATGTTTTAATTAATTTTTTCCTCCTGAATTTAGAATTCCTATAATGTAGCAACGGAAGAGTTCAAGTTGTCTCACATTGAAAATAATCAGCATGTTAATACCATGTTAATACCTCTTTTTATTTATACTGAAGTTTAAAAAATAATATTTATTAAACTTTTATAAAAATTAGTAGAAGCGGTTTAGATAAGTTGATAGTTCAACATTAAATAAGAATGTATTGAATGTTTCTTATCTAAATTTAAATTACTCTACTTAAATATCATTAGATTTAATGGTCAAACAATCAATAGTAATTTTACAACTTATTTATATTAAAAAGTGGTAAATATTTGTTCTATTCTTATTGGCCAAAATTGACCTTTGACTATCAAGTGGATGATGTTTAAGAATAGCCAATGTAAACCCAACTATATCCATGGAAAAAAATTCTATGTTAATGCAAAAGACAACCAAGAATTATATAACTTCCCAAAATATAAAATTAATCAGGTGGTAAAATAGTAAGTAGAATTACTCAAAACATAACTTAAAGTTAGAGTAAAATCAGACAAAAGATATATTTGTTTGATAGACAACTCAATAAAATAATTGGAAAACACAAAATAGTTCATCATTATTCAAAAGTTAAACCCAATACGTGCAAAATCACATTGCAGAATTGCAGAGAAACTAAATTTTACCAGTTTGGAATTGCGAGGTGGGAGAGCTCTGTTACGTCTATGCCATTCTTATTAGCCATTGCGCTTAGGATGCTCAGAAAGCTGAGACCAATTGCGTTATCTACTTCCTTTTGACGTCTAACTTAAATAGACAGAAAAAACGTCCATCTACAATGGATGTATTAAAAAATATGGATTCCTTGCCTACATTTTGAAATCTTATCTCAATCAAGAACTCAACAAATGGAATGTTGAAACATTCTTTTAATCAAATCTGAGATAGCATATGACGGGTTCGCTGTCATTCATAACAAAAAGAAAAAGATTCTGAATTTTTACTACAATTAAGTTTTTGTAGACTATGACGCATTTGTTAACTTGTGGTGATGTTATACGGTGGTCGTTAAATATCATCCACTTCAACAGTCAAAGGTCAATTTTGATCAATAAAAATAGGACAAATATTTAACACTTTTAATTGTGAATGAGGTGTAAAATTACTATTGATTGGTTGACCATTGAAATGAATGATATTTAAGTAGAGTGATGCTATACTAATCATAAAAAAATTACTTAGCCGATTTTACTAGCAAAACCTGTGTTTCGCCAGATTTTCCAATAAATTTTTCTCCAAAATAATTTCTTTACATATGAAAAAAGTGACAGAAGTGGCATAAACAATTAATCTTGAGGACTGTGTAAATCATTCCAGAGAGTTGGAAGCGAATCAATACGGTCACCGTCCAGCCTGTTTTCAAGCACCTTAAACTAAAGGGAATCTTCTTTAAGCGTTATTTATGGACAGCTGTTATAAATGTTTCGCTCTAAATTGGAAGCATCTGCGTACACATATCATTATTAGAATTACGTCCCCCCATATCCTTGCTTTTAAAACAATATCTATTTGGAATGAACTTTTGCTTTTACCTATACTAAATCCAATATCCGAATGCCTTTTAATGTTTATCCAAGTTTACAAATTTCTTCCTTCGCATGTAAGTAGTTGAAAAAAAAATATGCCATTTGTTTTATTTTTTTCCATCTTTATTCCTTGTGTTCTTTTAAAAACATCTTACATTATCCGTTCTTCCTTTCTTTATATATATATATATATATAATCTGATGTATAAGACTATTTAGTGTTAAAATTGATAATGGAAGAATGATGTTCATGATGCCCTAAATTGATTTGCTACCTTCTAGAAAATTAATGTCCTCAATCTAATGAATGTCTTAGAATTTATAGCATCTTATAAAACTATTTGGTTCAAATCTAAGCATCATGGATTCAATCCCAACTACCATGAAATTGAATTATCATGCAGATCTAATCTATATTGCATAGGAATAATATGTCAAAATGTGGACCGTAAGAATTGCTTGCCTTTGTGATGAGGAGTGCACAATGAAAGCGCACAATTGATCAAAATTGATCGGTGATAGTCCGACTTTATGTCTTAGCGATCTACTGTTCTTCTTTTGTTATCAGCGAAACATACCCCGTCAACCTCTTTACAACTTATCTCTCTGAAGTCTTAGTCACTCTGATGTGAGGTTCAACACTCCTTGCCTATCGGCAATAAAATCACCATCGGTCATCTTCGAACTTGTCACTCCGACATCGCAACTCTTCCCGATGGATGACTCTACGCTTCTTGCCTATCGGCAAGAAAAATGCTTTCGGCTACTTTAGATTCTACTTTGTCGATACACTGATCACTCCAATGTCACCTTTGACTTTCACTTGTCGGCAAGACAATTACTATCGGCCATGTTAGAATTTGCTTCACCGATACGCCGATGGCATTTGTCTTCGGTGAGACTTTTCTCATCGGCGAGCACTTACAAACTCTAGCCGATGCGCCGATAGACCAACTCCCTCGGTGAGACATGTCTTAAGTCCTAGCGATACGTCGATGCATAGTTTACTTTCTCCCTCTTCAACCGAACCCAAGCACATGGGGATGTTAGGTCAACCTACTATGCAAAACACTCTGTCTGGATCCTCTGCACCGTCGAACACAAAAACAAAACAAGAAAACAAAAACAAATACTGTACAACAAATCCATTCCACTGATCTCGACAGGAATCATACTAGTGGAATGCTTCACGTCGTCATATTACAACAATGGAAAGCACAAAAAGAATAGAAATCTATAGTTATACGAATTGTAGTTACATGGAACAGAAATCAAATTGACGGAACATAATAGTTTTATTTCTCCTTAGCACAATACATAATCACTTTCACACACTTCTCCTTCTTCTCCTTCTCTTTAGATAGTTCCTTCCTCTGGTTGTTATCAACTCAACCTACCAGCAGTTGGAAAACGAACCGATGCAAACAGTTGGGAGACCAACCGATCCAAAATTGCTTCAAACTGTCCTACTGCCCTGTTTTGGCACTATGTGATTACAATATGACAAAAGTGTGTTTTAAGGTTCTAGGTCCTGAAAGACCTAGAGACAAACATAAATGAAAATGCATTGGTCAAATAGACCTTATTACAAAAGTAAACAGGATTTTCTAGGTGCTCCTTCACCATACTCCCCAGGTGAAAGTTGTCTCAAGTCCTCTTAGAGACTAACTGCTGTGAATCACCACCCTACTTTTTGATGTCTTCTTCCTGCATCCATGTGGTTTCTGAGTCTGGAAGTCCTTTCCATTTGACTAAGTGCTCAAAGTAGGTCCAATTTCTTGTCTTCTTGGCTATCCTGCTATCCAAGATGCACTCCATTTTAGGTGGTTCCTTAGGTGGTAAATGCTACACCCACTCTGCATTGTCTTGGACAGAATCTTCTATACCTTCTCCTATATTAGGACTCCTATATAATGTTAGATCAGCAACATTGAATACAGGGGAAATAGCAATATCATCACGGAGTTCAATTTTGTAAGAATTAGGAACATATTTCTCTAAAATCTTACAAGGTCCAAATTTTCTCATCATCAACTTGATGTGGCTTCCCTTGGGTAGTCTGTTCTTGTTGAGATGAACCATGACCATATCTCCTATTTGGTACTACACATCCCTTCTCCTTTGATCCACTCTAGCCTTGATCTTCTAACTATTCTTGTGTAGAGTATCTCTGACTTGTTGATGGATCTCTTTCATAACCTCTGCAAATGTATCAGCATGTCCACTCCTTTTGTCCAACCCTTGAACATCTCTCAATTCAAAAATTCCTCTAGGATGAGTACCATAGACAACTTCAAAAGGACTTAGACATGTACTTTTGTTTGTAGAATCATTATAGGTATATTCTACTTGTGGGAGTACCACATCCCAACTACCTCCATGTTCTCTTGTCAAACATCTCAGTAAATTGCCTAATGACCTATTCACAACCTCAGTTTGACCATTAGTCTGAGGATGATAGGCTGAGCTAAAGGACAAATTTGTACCCAATGTTTTCCACAAGGTTCTCCAAAAATGTCCCACAAATTTGCTGTCTCTGTCAGATACAATACTCAAAGGTAATCCATGAATCCTGACAATTTCTTTAAAGAACAAACCTGCAACGTAGCCTGCATCATTGGTGGTTTTACAAGGAATAAAGTGTGCCATTTTGCTGAACATATCTACTACAACAAACACACTATCACAACATGTCCTTGTCTTGGGCAACCCCATCACAAAATACATACTCAAACTTTCCCAAGGTCTGTTTGGTATGGGTAAAGGTTGGTACAGTCTTGCATTGGTTGAGACCCCCTTTGCTTTCTGGCAAATCATACAACTCTCAATAAACCTTCTGATATCAGATTGCATCCTTGGCCAAAAGTAAAATCTTCTTACTAGATCTAAGGTCTTATTGAGCCCAAAATGTCCTCCTAAACCACCACTATGTTTCTCCTTCACTATATTATCCCTCATTGAACACTGAGGAATACATAGTTGACTTCCTTTAACAAAAGGCCATCCTGCAATGTATAATCTAAAAATTCACTATGGAAAGCACTGGAAAACTCACTGCATGCCTTGTAAATCTCTTTGAAATCTTGGTCCTCTTCATACAATCCTTTGAGTGCCTCAACACCCATGCTTTGTAACTACACTTCTTGTACTATCAACACCCTTCTGCTTAAAGCATCATCAACCTTATTGATTATCCCCTTCTTATGTTTGATGATGAAGGTATATGCTTGAAGACTTTCAACCCACTTCATTTGTTTATGACTAAACTTTTACTATCCATTCAAAAAACTGAGAGCATGATTGTCAGTGTATACAATAAATTCTTTAGGAAGCAAGTAGTGCTTCCATTTTTTCAGAGCTTGTACCATGGCATACAACTCTAAATCATAAGAGGAGTACTTCCTCTTAGCTTCATTCAATTTTTCACTGAAATAGGCTATTGGTCTACCTTCTTGGCTCAACACTTCCCCTATGGCTAGCCCACTTGCATCACATTCAATGGTGAAAACTTTATTAAAATCAGGAAGTACTAAGACAAGATACTCGGCAACTTTCTGCTTCAAAATTTCAAAACTCTGATTTGCCTCTTTTGTCCTCACAAACTTCACCTTACCTCCACCCTTGATGGTTTCTAACATAGATGCACAAATATCACTATAGTTCCTAATGAATTTTCTATAAAATGTGGCCAAACCATGAAAACTTCTAACCTCTCCTCCTGTCCTAGGTGTAGGCCAATTCAAAATAGCTTCTACCTTGGAAGAACCCATTTTCAAATCACCCTTAGAGATGACAAAACCTAGGTAAATCAATTCTTGTTTCATGAAGTCACACTTTTCCAAGTTTATCATTAACTTCTGATCTTGCAGCCTTTTCAAGACTATCTCCAAATGTTTCAAGTGTTCTTCCTTGCTCTTACTGAACACCAAGATTCATCAAGATAGACTACCACAAATTGCCCTATGAATTCCTGCAACACCCCATTCATTAGTCTCATAAAGGTGCTAGGGGCATTTGAAAGACCAAAAGGCATCACAAGCCACTCATACAACCCTTCACTGGTTTTCAATGTTGTCTTCCACTCATCCCCCTCTTTTATTTGTATTTGGTGATACCCACTCTTTAAGTCTATCTTGGAGAAATAAGCAGCCCCTCCCAAACAATCCATTAGATCTTCTATTCTAGGAATAGGAAACCTATACCTGATGGTTATCCTATTTATGGCCCTAGAATTGGTACAAAGCCTCCATTTCCCATCCTTCTTTGGGGCTAAAATAGTAGGTACTGCACATGGGCTAAGGATCTTCCTTATCATCCCTTTGTTTAGGAGTTCTTGAATCTGATTTGCTATCTCTTCATTTTGCTGAGGGGTAATTTTATATGCTTCCTTATTAGGAAGTACTGCTCTTGGTATGAGGTCTATCTGGTGGCTAATATCTTTGATAGGTGGTAGGGAATCAGGTATATCTGTTGCAATCACTCCTTTGTAACTTTCAAGCAAATGTCTGACCTCTTTAGGCCCTACTTCTCTCACATTTTCCTTCTTTTCCCCCTTAGGCTTCACAATCAAAGAAAAACCTACTCCACCACCTTCCTTTAATGTGTCCATGAATTATTTTTGTCCTACCATCATTACACTAGACCTTACATGTTGTTGATCCTCTTCTACCAATGACTATATCCTATAAGTCACACCATCCTTTTGGAATGAGTAAGCATTCTTTTCTCCATCATGATGAGCCTTTCTATCAAACTGCCATGGTCTACCTAACAAAAGATGGCAAGCATCCATTAGAAGGATGTCACACAAGATTTTATCTCTATACCCCCCAATACTAAATTCTACCCATGCTTGTTCATTGATGAGTATGTGCTGCCCCTTATTCAACCAACTAACTTTATATGGGCTACTATGGGGTATCTTTTCTAACTTCAACTTATTCACTGCTTCTAAAGATATGATATTATCAGTAGAACCAGAGTCAATAATAACTTTACAAACCTTACCTTGGATCTTGCAGTTGATTCTAAACAAAGCCCTTTTTAAGATGGTTCAACCTACATTGGTTCTTTGAGCAGCGTCCTCTTGATCATTAGACTTTCTCCCATTTCTGATGCTAGATTCACTTCAAGAGATGTCACACTCCTTGCATCTTCTTGAATTGAAGTGGTTCTCTTCTCACCACCATGAGAAATTGATGCCTTCTCTGGACACTTGTATGTTGGGTGCCCTATCTGATTACAGTTATAACATCTCATATTGGAAAACTTGGATCCTCTACCTGATCCATTTGTCTCACCCCTTCCATTAGGTCTTCTTCCTTGATAACCTCCTCTACTACTTGAGTCTCCAACTTGCTCTTCTTGGTTAGACTCACTACTAGGCCTCTGGTTAGGACTTCTTCATCCAAAACTGCCTCTGCCTCTAAAACTTCTTCCTCCTCTACCTCTATTATTATGCTCACTCTTTCTCTTTATCTTCTCTTCAACCCTTAAGGCCATTTTGAAACACTGTTCACTATTTCTGGTGCTAAGATGCTGATCTCATCTTGGATGTTCATCCTTAGACCATTCAGATACCTAGCCACTTTCTCTAACTCTTCTTCTTGTCTCTTTGATCTGAGACTGAGTTTATGAAACTCTTGTGTATGCATTCACATCAAGGTCTCTTTATCTGAGGTTCTGCAATTTCTTATACATCTGTACGTTATAGTCTAGAGGTAAGAATTGTGCCTTGATTTTGGTCTTCATCCTTTCCCAGGAGGTTATCATATTCTTCCCCTACTTGACTCTCTCTCCTTGCTCATAATTCCACCATGCAAGAGGAGACCCCTTCAATCTTGCCTTTGCCAACATAACCCTCTTATCATCAGGGACTTCTTTATATTTGAAATGATTGTTCAATACCTCAATCCAGTCAATCACCTCTTTAGCTTCCATACTTCCACCATACATAGGTAACCCATCTATGGTATCCCTATTGACTGACTTCAAAGCATTTACAAATGCCATCTTGTCTACTGGTATCTCCTCTGTCCTCTTATTGGTTTCATCAATTTATGTATCTCCTTCATCGCTGTCACTTTCATCTTCCCTATCCTTACCCTTGGTTCTTTTCAACTCCTTGAGCTTGGACTCAAACATCGCTTCAATCAATTTCTTCACTGCATCTTGTGACATGCTATTAGGAGGCATCGTGTGAGCCTCTGCTTCACTTTCGTTGTCTGACATACACCAAGACCACACCACCCGAGTGATCTTCAAAACTCGCACTGATACCAATATGATGAAGAGTGCATAGTGAAAGCGCACAGCTGATCAAAATTGATCGGTGACAGTCTAATTTTATGTCTCAGTGATCTACTCTTCTTCTTTTGTTATCAGCCAAACATACCCCATCAGCCTCTTTACAACTTATCTCTCTGAAGTCTTAGTCACTCTGATGTGAGGTTCAACACTCCTTGCCTATCGACAAGAAAATCACCATCAGTCATCTTGGAACTTTTCACTCCGACATCATAACTCTTCCCAATGGGTGACTCTACGCTTCTTGCCTATCAGCAAGAAAAATGATATCAGCTACTTTAGATTCTACTTCACCAATACACCGATCACTCTGATGTCACCTTTGACTTTCACTTGTTGGCAAGACAATTACTATCGGCCATGTTAGAATTTGCTTCACCTATATGCCAATGGCATTTGTCTTCGGTGAGACTTTTCTCGTAGGTGAGCACTTACAAACTTTGGCCGATGCACCGATAGACCAACTCCCTCGGTGAGAGTTGTCTTGAGTCCTAGCAATATGCCGATGCACAGTTTACTTTCTCCCTCTTCAATCGAACCCTAGCACATGGAGATGCTAGGTCAACCTACTGTGCAAAACACTCTGTCTAGATCCTCTGTACTGTCGAACATAAAAACAAATAATGTACAATGAAGCCATTCCACTGATCTCGATAGGAATCATACCAGTGGAATGCTTCACGTCATCATACTGTAATGATGGAAAGCACAGAAAGAATAAAAATCTACAGTTATAGGAATTGTAGTTACAAGGAACATAAATCAAATTGATGGAACAAAATAGTTTTATTTCTCCTTAGCACAATACACAATCACTTTCACACACTTCCCCTTCTTCTCCTTCTCTTTAGATAGTTCCTTCCTCTGGTTGTTATCAACTCAACCTGCCAGCAGTTGGAAAACCAACCAATGCAAACAGTTGGGAGACCAGCCGATCCAAAACTGCTTCAAACTGTCCTACTATCCTGTTTTGGCACTATGTGATTACAATATGACAAAATTGTGTTTTAAGTCACTTTGGACATACAAAAATGGGTTCTAGGTCTTGAAAGACCTAGAGACAAATAGAAATGAAAATGCATTGGTCAAATAGACCTTATTACAAAAGCAAACAGGATTTTCTAGGTGCTCCTGCACCACTTTGCCTCCTTTGTAATTGAATCTATCAAGCGAGAGCCTAGAGACATTGTTTAAGAGTTTATTGACATGCATGCATAGGTTCTACTAGATCAAATTGCTTGTTAGGCTAGATTAATAGTGAGTGATATTGAAGATAATATACAAATACATGCATATGCCCTATATGATGATAATGTAGATCTAATTCTTTATTTCTCTTTCGAAGTCGATAAATATAGACTAATTGTTCTCCCGTATGAAATTATGTGCACATTGAATATATTTAAATGCCATGACTTAATAACATGTCACATAAATGTTTATTAAGTGGTGCAGTACAAAATTTAGTGGTTTTATCAAACTACCAAATTAAGTAGAAAAACTCAAACATTAACACAAAACAATATCCACACCCACAACAAATGTATCTATTTAGTTCTACAGCAACAAAATAGTTATAAGAGTACAAATTCTCCACACAATCACACTTCTTAACTGATACACCAACCTTCTTTACAAAATTCTTTTGTGACAGTTCTCCTTTCCATGAAATCAAACCCTCCATAAGGACCAGATGAATGTATTTATGATATCTCAAAAAAGAAGTTGAACCACCACCATTCCATTGAGAAACTGAATGGGCCTCACCGGCCACAATGGATCATCAAAGATTGACAAAAATGGGATATTGTCATTTGAATATTTAATGCAACCCTAATTATTTGTGTAATTGAAATTCACTAGTATATATTCCATCGGCCAATCTCCCTTATCGATATCTCCACCGAGGCTCACATATGTGCTCATTGGTGATGTTTGGGCATCAAAAACTTATCTCATATTTCTTCTCCCAAATAGTCATCACAAAAATAAGTGATCGACTAACTTAAGGGATGAAGAGCTTTTTATCAGAAAATCTCTGACTTCACAAACTTACAAAAACTCTGCTCAAGCACTTCCCAGCAAATCGATGATTTCCAAAACTTACCAACTTGCTGATACTTCTCACTTTTCTTCTATTGGTGATTTTCATCTTTCTAGAACTTGGTGAAGGGTGTCTCTCATTCACTTTGTCACCAAATCAACAAATCAACAACTTTTAAAACTTCCAAACTTGCCGATACTTAAGAATTCCATCCAATTAGTGACTTATCAACTTGCATGCTTTCTTATCAGAAAACTGCTAGATTGACAAGCTAAATAGTTCATGAACTAGAAACTTTTTTGACAAAAAGGCTTCCCATCAGCAAACTTGGAGAAATTAAAACTTGCCTTCAAGGCTAATCAGTGAAGTCATCCATCAGCAAACTAAGCTATCAGCAAACTGCTAGATCGACGAACTAAATAGTTTGTGAACTAGAAACTATGCTGACCAAAGGCCTAAACTTAGCCAAAACTTAATTGTTTCCAACTCGACCCAAATGAATTGAATTACCTCCTAAAACACAAAACCAACTCTGTAAAGAAAACAAACAAAGTAGAAAACTAACTTAGAAAATAAAATGTGTTTTTGGTGATGTAGCATTGCTAGTGAACTAGAATGCTTCTACATCAGACATGCTAAGTAAGAGAAATGTTCCTTAAGACTGCATCTCAAGAATATTTTGGTAAGTTTGGAATAGAAATCCCATAATTAGCCAACTTAGAAGCTTGTAACCAAGAGGCTTCATTAGCTAGTGTACCCTTCCACCAAATAAAATATTCCATGTATACTTTTCCCCTTGTTTGTTTAGCCACATAAGAATGAATCACTTGATCAATCTGTTCAAAATGCTTTTTAGGCAATTGACCTATCCATTCACATTTATCTTAAATATCTAAACTTAAACCCCCTTGTGTGCTTGACTCCCCTTCATAATATCTATACAAATCTACCACATTGAAAATGGGTGAAATAGCTATACCTACTAGAAGTTCTATTTCATAGGCATTGGATGAAAACTTACGCCAGACCTTACAAGGTACAATCTTTCTCCATTTCAATTTCTTGTAGGTTCCCTACGGGAATCTCTCATTCCACAATTGTGCCAAGACTAAATCTCCAACCTAAAACTCTTGCTCTCTCTGATGCATATCAAGACACTCCTTATATTTGATGGCACTCTTCTCCAAAGTTTCTTTCACCTGTTTATGCTAATCATGAATATATTCTACAAAATCTTCATCTACAACACTCTTTCGAGTCAAATTAGTACTATCCTACAATTCATCCACCCCTCTTAGACTACAACCATACACAATGTCAAAGGGACTTTTTCCCACACTCCTATTGATTGAGTTATTTTATGCAAGCTCTGCTTAAGCCAAATGCACTAGTTTGACTTATTCCCTACCAAAAATCTCAATAAATTACCCAAACTTCTATTTACAACTTCAGTTTGACCATCAGCTCGTAGATGGTATGTTGAACTAAAGCTCAATTGTGTGTCCAATTTTCTCCACAAAGTAGATCAAAAATGACCAACAAACTTCACATCACAATCAAAACCATACTCCTAGAGGAAAACCATGTAGCCTAACTACTTTGAAAAATAAGGAACTAATATGAGAAGCATCATTACACTTTTGACATGGAATAAAATGAACCATCTTCGAAAACATGTCAACTACAAAAAAAATAGAACCATTACCTCTTTCTGTGCGAGGTAATCCCAAAACAAAATCCATACTAATATGCTCCTATGATCTCTTCGATATAGGAAACAATTGGTACAACCTAGTGTTCTGACTCACTCCTTTGGCATGTTGGCACACTCTACAACCCTATACTAATTTATTTACATCAAGAGCCATACCTCGCTAGAAATAACTCTCATTCAACTGAGCCAATGTCTTATCAACACCAAAATGCCCACTCAAACCACTACTATGTTATTCTCTCATCAAATTATCCCTCAATGACCCTTGAGGTATTCACAACCTTTTCCTTTTAAACAACAAACCTTCTTACACAAAATACTCTAGCCATGGCGTTTTGTCCTACTCTGCTAGATTCATGCATGTTGTCCATGCTTCATTGAAATCTAGGTCTATTATATATAACTCTTTCATGGAAACAAAACCAATTACATTCTCTTTCAATTCACTCACCAACAAACACCTTCTACTTAATGCATCAGCTACCTGATTTAATTTCCCACTCCTATGCTTTAAAAAAATGAATGGCTTTGCAAAAATTCAACCCACTTCATATTCTTTTGATTCAACTTACCTTGATTGTTAATAAACTACAAAGAGTGATGATTAGTGTACAGTACAAATTCTTTTGGTAGAAAATAATGCCTCCACTTCTTCAGTGTTTGTACAATTGCATAAAATTCTTGGTCATATACGGAATACTTTCTCTTAGCTTCATTCAACTTTTTGTTGAAGTACGCAACTGATTCCCTCTTGACTAAGGACACCTCCAATCACTATCCCACTAGAATCACAATCTACTTGAAAAAAAATCCCAAAATCAGGGAGCACTAATATTGGTTGTTTAGTCACCTTTCTCTTCAAAATTTTGAAACTCTTCTCAACTATAGTTATTGTTCACACAAATTCCTTCTTATTACCTTTCATGGTTTCTGTAATAGGTACACATATTCCACTAAAATTATGAATGAAATTTCTATAGAAGCTTGCTAATCGATGGAAACTCTTAGCTTCAAACATACTGTAGGGTGAAGGCCAATCCACAATGGCCTTGATCTTTTCTGGGTCCATCTTCAAACCATCACCAGAAACTACAAACCCCAAATACACAAGTTCCTCCTGTTGATAACTGAGAGGGGGAGCTGAATCAGTTATCTAAATTAATTTAACTTTCTGTTCTTCTTTAACAACTAGTGCAACATCAAAACAAATAAGCATCCATAACCATGAAAGCAGAAACAAAATCAATACACATAACACAAAGATTTTGACGTGGAAAACCCTGTTAAGGGAAAAACTGTGGGGTGACTAACCCAATAATGTATTCTTTGTTAGAAGAATAGAAATACAAAAATGGCACTTGCCAATTAGGGCTCACTGCCTGAGCTCACTGCTCACAAGAGGCTTACTTCCTACAAGAGACTCACTATCTACAAGTTACAATGAAAGATACTTGAACTGATGAGAAGCATCCACATATGCTAAGGTTCAATTCTGATTAGGCTCAATACACTGATCTACTGCACTTCATTCTTCCTCTTTTTTGGTGCTGCTGTCCTGTCACATACCGGACTTGTATTATTGCTTCCACACTTGTCTCTGCTTTTCTTTACACAATACAATACACCACGCACACCTTAATACCGAAATCAATCGGGTATATATATCCGCATCAATGATTTCAATCATCTTTCTAGTTGGCATCCACAATACTCAACATTTTCCCAAACTCTGGTCTGTCGGCTGAATCCTTGCTTATTAAGTGATGCGTATCAAAAAGATGCTTATAGAAGTCATCAATCATGTCGGCCAACCATGAATGAACCCTCAAGAAACTTGATCACCATCGATATCCCATCCGAATTAAGGTTTGATGCTCTGTTGGTCAGGTCTTCCTCAGTCTACTCTACCAAACAGGAACCCAACACTCAGGTGCTTATATCTTTTCATTCTATCATCATCGGAGGCTCAAACTCTGGAATATATTAGTCATGGTACTCTTGTTGACTTCCCCAAGTCCATATTTTACAAAGATACTTCCTCTGAGAGATCCAGACCTAATTGTTGGACCTTGCTGCATGCTCTGTTCTTGGTCACCGGACCAAAATACTCTTCAGTCTATCTTCTGGTAGGGACACACCATGTCCTATGGATGTGTGGGATGGACTTTGTTGCCATCAATGACAACATTCATGAAGCTTCAATGTGTCTCTTTCCAACACCTCCTTCATAAAACTACGTTTCTTCAAATTAATAAGCAACTTTTCTTCCTTTAATCTCTACAAAATTGTTTTGACATGCAACAAATGCTCTTCCTTGGTTTTACTAAAAATTAAGATATCATCAAGATATACCATGACAAACTTACCAAGAAACACTTTTCAACACCTTGTTTATCAATCTCGTGAATGTGCTGGGAGTGTTTGTCAACCTGAACGACATCACCAACCATTCATACAAGTCATCCTTGGTTTTGAATGTAGCTTTCCACTCATCACCTTTTCATATTCAAATCTTATGGTATCCACTCTTCAGATCAATTTTTGTGAAGTATCTAGCTCCACTTAAATAGTCCATCATATCGGCCTTCCGTGGTAATGAAAATTTGTATTTTATTGTGATTTTATTTATGGTTCATGAGTCCATACACATTCCTCCATCCTTCTTTAGTGTCAACACCATTGGTACAACACATGGACTCAACCTTTTCCTTATTATGCCCTTATCTAACAATTTTTGTACTTGCTTATTCATTTCAGCATTCTCCATTGGTGTGATTTGGTACAGAGCTTTATTTGGTAAAATTGCACCAAGGATCAAATCCATACAGTGATCGATATCCCTTACTGGTGACAATCCATCAGGCAACTCTTTTATCATTATTTTAGAATATTGATCCAAAATTTCATGAATCTCATCTAGTAGTTTCTCTTCTTTCTCCATTGTCATGGCTACATTAGGCTTAGGAATGAAGGCAAAACATGCCCTCTCTTTCTTCATCTCTTTCAAAAATTTCTTACCTGAAATCAAACAAATGTTTGGACCACGAGCTCTACCCCGTCATCCCTATCCTTTAGTGGATTCAAGGTGTACTCTTTCCCATCCTTCATAATTTTGTATGTATTTGTTCTCCCATCATGCATAGCCTATCTATCAAATTTCCACAATCTACCAAAAAAAATATGGCATGCATCCATTGGCATGATATCACATAAAATTTCATCCTTATAATTACCAATATGAAAACTTACCTAGCATTGTTTTTTCACCATTAATTAATGTTCCTCCTGCAACCATAAAATTTTATAGGAACTAGTATATCTCGATCTCCTCAACTCAGTTTATTCACCATCTCTTTGGACACAATATTGTCTATTCTACCACTACCAATGATCACCTTGCAGCATTTACCTACTACCTTGCATCTAGTTCGTAATAAATTCCTTCATTGTACTAGTTCATACTACTCTTTCTTAGGATTTAACAAAATCCTTCTTAACATTAAAGACTCCCAACCTTTTGGGTCTTCTCCACATGGTGGTGAGGCCACACTTTCACTTTTAGCATGTGTCATGTTAACTCTTGTCTCCTTTCCCTTTCCAGTACTCTACTAGATTTGAGGGCACTCAAACACCCTAAGTCCAATCTCTCCATACTAAAAACAAGTGCCACTCAACCCCCTTCCTATGCCTCTTCCAAATCATCCTCTGCCTCTAGAATAATCATGTCTTCCATGGGATGAATCTTCTTTGTTTTTATTCTCCTGGGTGTTAGCCTATGAAGAGTTGCTCTCTCCTAGTTTGTTCTAATATCCTCTTCCAACACTTGACTATCCTCTCCCATGTGTGAATTTCCCTTTACCTCTAGAATTATTTTGATTAATTTATATTATATCTTCAGCCTTCAAGGCATATTGATACGCTTCATCCACAATATTAATTTTCAACATACTCATCTCATCCTAGATAGTATAGTGCAATCCATTCAAATACTTGGAAAATTTCTCAACATCATCATCCACATGACCTGCTCAGATATTTACCCTATAGAATTCCCTTATGTATTCTTGAGCATTCTTTTCCTTCTACTCCAAATTTTAAAATTTCCTTAAACAGACTTATTTGGTAACCCTAGGTAGAAATTCCACCTTTAGTTTTGTCACCATGCATTCCCATGATTTAATCTTCTCTTTTCCTTTCCTTTGTCTCTATCTAAACACATTCCTACCACAAAGAGGCATGACCTTTCAACTTTGTGCAAGAAAATTTTACCCTTTTGGGGTCTTCAATTGATTCAAAACCAAAACACTTGTCCATCTCCATAACCCAGTCAATCAATTCTTTTGGGCTTAAACTACCATTATAGCTTGGAGGATCCAAGCGAGGCTTGCTACTAATTATGGACATCACCTGAATTAATTGCCTTTACAGTTTGTTATTAGCATCAGATTCTATATCGACCTCTGGTGCTTCAAATTTGGTTTCATCCCCACTAACATCATCTAGCAGTAGCCCTTCTCTCTAGTCCACTTCTATTGTATCCAATCATCTTGTAATGCCTCTCATCATCTCCATGATTACCAAGTCACCATCTCGTGGTGCTCTTCATCTACCACTTCCTCTCTATGCCATGTTTCCACCTGATTCTGTGTGGTTGCAGGCCCACACACTTCATATCTACCCACAAATTTCTCAAAATCCTTCTCTATGACACCTCCACAGTTTCAATAGGAAACTGAATCTGATACCACTTGGTGAAATGCAAAATTTAGGGGTTTTATGAAACTACAGAATTAGGCAGCAAAACTCAAACATCAACACAAAACAATAGCCACACCCAGAACAATTGTATCTATTTATTTTTATAGCAACAAAATAGTTACAGGAGTACAAATTATTAACACAATCACACTTCTTAGCTGATACACCAATCTTCTCTACAAAACTCTCTTGTGACACTTCTCCTCTTCAAGAAATCAAACCCTCCATAAGGAGTCGATGAATGTATTTATGATATCCTAGAAAAGAAGTTGAACTGCCACCATTTTGTTAAGAAACTGAATGGACCTCACTGGCCACAATCGATCATCAAAGATCTGCCAAAATGGGATATTCACATTTTAATATTTAATGCAACCCTAATTATTTGTGTAATTGAAATTCACCGGTATATATCGCATCAGCCAATCTCCCTTATTGCTAACTCCACCAAGGCTCATGTATGAACTTTGTTGGCGATGTTTGGGCATTACAAACTTATCTCATCTTTCTTCTCCCCAATAGTTGTTGCAAAAATAAGTGATCGATGAACCTAAGGGATGAAGGGCATTTTATATGCAAATCCTCAACTTCACAAACTTACAAAAACTCCACTCAAGCACTTATGGGTGAGTCAACAATTTCCTAAACTTATGAACTAGCTGATACTTCTCACTTCCTTTCTCTTGATGATTTTCATCTTTTCCAAACTTGCTAAAGAAATCTCTTCTTCACTTTGTCATGAAATCCACAAATCAATAACTTTCAAAAAATTCTAAATTTATCGATACTTACTAATTTCATCCAATTGGTTACTTATCAACTTCCAAGATTTCTTATCAGCAAACTACTGGATTGGTTAACTAAACAGTTAGTGAACTATAAATCTTCTAAAATATTTAAGAAGGAAACAAAGACACTTAGATCAAAATGAAAATACATTCTAATTTTTTTCTTAAAGGTTTACGACAAATACCAACACATGGAATTGAAAGTAACTACAATACTTGACACCCTAAAGTGCACATGGGATCAATGGACACATTTAAAAATCTCTAAGCAATCTAAATACAATAATCCTTGTTACATTTACACTAGATCCATATATAGCTTCATGAGCTCTACTCGGAACACAAATTCATATAACATTTATAATTACCTTTGTACACTTTTCTCTCATACATCATATTGGCTTAGCTTCTCACTAGCTTACTGCAAATGCCAATCCAAGTGCACTTTCAAGTCCAAAATACATACAAATAGAACACAACTCAGCTATGGATGGGAAGAATAGCCAATGCAGGTGTTAGGAACCTATGTTTAATCCTTCTCTTTACTTTTTTAGTATATTCTTCTTGGACGCATATGCTTTGTAAAGCATCCTGTGAGTATATTATACTATCCCACATTCATGGGAAGTAGTAGTTGTTTAGATTAGACTTAGTATATAAGTACGTGTTGAGGCCAATGAAGGCATCCACGAATTTATTGTATTGAGTTTGCTCAAAGGAGGTTGCCTCCTCGAAGTGGCCTACGATCAATAAATTCCTTCTGTGTTTATTCTATTTCTATTATTTTGTGCATTTTCATTATATTGTTGCAGGAGGTTCCTCTCATCTAGTATCAGAGCGCTTTCTTGGGCTGGCTGGGTGGAATTTCTGCCAAATTTTTTTTTCCGCAGTGGCCTCTAGGCACTCTGATTATTGCAATAGTTTTTTTTTTCTGCATCTGTATTGTTCATTTCAATTGTAGGTTTGGATCAGAGAATAATCCCTATCCACTTAGGGTCATCCCGCAATAATGGGTTACACATTTTGGCCAAACTTGACATTGAAATCAATATTTTGAACTAAATCTTCAAGTTCTGACACATATAGCTGCTAGACCATTAGGAATTTGAAGATGATACGAACTAGTGATTTGTGAGATTTTGTTTGTAGATTCTAAATATATATATATTTTAAAAATTGCAGTTAAATTATAATTTTTTTTACATCTCCTTTGATAACTTGGTTTTAATAGTAAACAACATTTTTTTGAAGTGATGTGTATTCCGTAGCACATAACATTTTTTCTACAAAGGATAAAATTCTGATTCTTTTTAATTTAGATTGGTAACACCGATATATAGTGTATGCATTTGGTTTCATAATGTTTTGTTGAATTTATATATTTTAATTAATTTTCAAAGTAAAACCAATTATAATTTAGACAGGCGTATTCTGTAAAACATAACTTTTTCTATATGTATAAAAATTCAATTTTTTTTCTTTTGTTGAAACAAAGACATCAATACCTAGTGCATAGATATTTTTTAGAATTTTTTTTCAATTATTTACTAATTTTATATGTGTGTAGAGTAGAGAACTTGATGTTCGGTGAAAAACATACATTCACAAGAAATAAAAAATAAATATAATAATCAAATTAAATATATTTAAAATTATATTTTTTGGGAAGATTATAATAAGGACTACATACTTACAAAGCATAAATTCTAAATGAATTCATTTGATCCCTCAAAACATAAATCAAAAGTGGTTTTTAATCAGCATTTTGATAGGTGTAGAGGAGACTCCATTATAGGTATGGTTTAAAACTAGTGGGGAAAACCCTCTTCAATTAAAATCCTTTAAATGGAACCTTTCAAGGCTTAAATCATTATATTTTCTAAAAATATGGGATTTCAGTAAAAATCAAGATGTCCCAGAAAGTGTAACCCATTATTGTGGTAGCACCCCTTAACTATGGGAAGTGCCTGGGCATAGCCCTAAAACTCATTCTGAGGAGTACCACAAGAACCCTGAAGTAGCTAGCCCATTGAGAGGACCTACCAGCAAAAAGGTCAACAACCCCTACCTGATTGACTAGTTTCCATCCGTGAAGTAAACCAAGAGCTGTCATTTGTGGAAAAAGTGGTTATTAGTTTTACCTGAGCCATGGAGTGAGGGGTACTGCCCCAATACGCAAGCCATTAGACAACATTGGTAGTCAAGTGAATCCCCTAAATCTTTAGGAATCTGAATATACATGGGGCCAATATCTAATGTCAGCTGACAAATCCCAGTTTGAATCTATCCAGAGCTATTTGCAGATCCCGTTGCTGATCATTTCACCATATCTTCCTTTATTTAGCTCTGTTTCCTCTAAAACTCCAGTAGATCCCTTGAAATTCCATTTTGCATATTTCCTTCCTTGAGGACCCTATCCCAAATTCCACTTATCGAAGCCAGAAATCTCATATTTGTCTACTTTTAGGGTTTGCCATAACTTCTTCGATTCCCACCCAATAGCCTTCAAATCTTGCCATAGTGTTCATTTCATATTTCTGCTCCTTTGTCCCTCTTGGACAAATTTTCCCATTCTTTCACCCCACTTCTGAAATCCCCATTTTCTACTTCCTCGTCCCTCAAAAAGTGTCCAAAACCTAGTCAAACCCCAATTACCCATTAGAGTTTTTCCCAAATCCAAATTTTCCTTTACTGAAAAAGTTTATATTTTTGTTATTCTACCCATTTCCAAAAAAAAAAAAACTCTTGGTAATGGTTGTCACCCGCATAGGAGCAAAAAACATGGAGGATGAACTTGCAGCCTTGAAGACCAAACTCCAAGATCTGGATGAAAAAATTCTTGGCCTCAATCTTCAGCATTTAGCCATGAATAATATATGGCAGCTAGAGTCTTCTGTAGAGTTTTCTTCTTCCAACAACTTTTGCAGACTGAAGCTTGATGTTCCTCGCTTCAATCGTGATGATCCGACTGGATGGATTTACCGAGAAGAACAATATTTTAGTTTGCATAATACTTTTGATGTTAACAAAGTCCCACTTGCATCCTTTCATTTGGAACATGAAGCCCTTCAATGGTTTTATTGGCACATCAAGGCTCATGAAGAGCCAAAATGGACAGATTTTTGCAAACTTATTTTGAAACGATTTGGCCCTAGTGCTTTTGATGACTTCACAAGGGCACTCATTAAACTTCGCCAAACTGGCACTGTGAGAGAATATCAGACAAAATTTGAGAAACTAGCCAATCACATAGAGGGATTGTCTGATGAATTCTTTAGGAGTTTATTTGTCAGTGGTCTGAAGGATGCAATCTGATCTGAGGTTAAAATATTCTGTTCCAGCACAATGATGGAAGCCCTAGGGTTGGCTAAGTTGGTAGAGGACAAGGTCACAGCTCAACAGTGCTCCAAATCCACTTTTGTTCCATTCAAAAATATGGTTTCCCAAAGACCTCCAATCACGCCAGCTCCTAGAACAACTCAAGGATTTGTCTGAAGCAGAGATGCGGACATGTAGAGAAAAAGGGCTTCATTATAATTGTGATGAGAAATTAACTTGAGGACATAGATGTGTTAAGCAAAAGATCTATATCTTGGATGTGGATTCTCTGCCTACAACTAAAGTTGATAAGGATCTTGAGGATACAGTAGATGATCAGGTCAAAACTTAGTAGCCACCTGTTGATCCTACTTCTCAAGAAGACCACCCAGAGATCTCTCTCCCTGCTTTAGCAGGTGTCACCACCCCAGAAACCATGTGGGCCAAGGGTTACTTCAAGAAGCTCTCTCTTACAATACTCATTGATTCTAGTAGCACTAACAACTTCATTGACCCTCAGATCGCCAAACAAGCTAATTGTTTTGTCCATCCTTGCTCCATCTTTGAAGTCATGATTGCCAATGGAGGCCCATTACTTTGCAAAGGGAAGTGTCGCAATGTGTGTGTCTCTATTGGAGATTATAACCTACACTCTAATATGTTTGCCTTGCCCTTAGATAGATGTGATGTGGTTTTGGGGGCTCAATGGTTATGCACACTTGGACCCATCTTATGGGATTTTGCTGCACTTTGGATGTAATTTTCAAACAAGGGGCAAAAACACACATTGAAGGACTTATAACCATGGTCTCTTAGCATCATTAGTTCACATCACATGGAAAAGATCCTTAAGAAGAATTCACATGGTGTCATCACTCAGCTCCATTACATTCAGATGCCACCATCCGCGGTCTCCACTATTCCTTCAGATCTACAACAAATTTTGGATAGATATCCATGTATCTTTGTTGAACCAGTGGGATTGCCACCTTCACGACTAGAGGACCATCATATTCAGCTCCTTCCTGGAAGTGTTCCTTCCAACATCAGGCCCTACCACTACCCATTTCACCAAAATATAGAGATTGAGATGCTTGTTTGGGACTTACTGAAGCAAGGTATCATTCTCCCTAGTACTAGTTCCTTTTCTTCACCAGTTCTTCTTGTCTAGAAAAAAGATGGGTCATGGAGACTATGCATTAACTTTCGAGCACTTAATCACATCACAATCAAGGATAAGTTTCCAATTCCCGTTGTTGATGAGCTTCTTAACGAGATTCATGGCGTTCATTTTTTATCCAAGTTGGATCTTTGCTCTGGGTATCACCAAATTCGGGTTCATGAGGATGATATCCCTAAATCGGCTTTCTGCACACATGATGGCCACTATGAGTTTTTGGTCATGCCCTTTGGCCTTACTAATTCTCCTTCCACATTCCAGGCATTGATGAATAAAATATTTCGGCCCTACTTGCAAAAATTCATTCTGGTCTTCTTCGATGATATCCTCATCTATAGTAAAACATAGGCTGAGCATCTCCAACATCTGGATCTTGTACTACAACTTCTCTCTGATCATCATCTTTGTACAAAACAGTCTAAATATGTTTTTGGGCAAGAGGAAGTGGAGTATCTGGGGCATATTATTTCAGCCCAAGGGGTTCAAGTGGATCCTACCAAAATAGATGCCATGAAAAATTGGCCGCATGCTCAAACATTCAAGAGCCTCTGTGGTTTTTTGGGGCTGACCAGCTACTAGCACAAGTTTGTCAAGGATTATGGGAAGATTATAGCTCCATTAACAACTATGTTGAAAAATGATGCTTTTACATGGACACATGCTATTGAGTGTGCATTTGAAAAAATGAAACAAGTTATGTGTACTACACCTGTTCTAACTATGCCAGATTTTTCCAAGACCTTCACTATTGAGAGCGATGCTTGCGGCAATGGACTTAGTGCTGTTCTCCTTCAAGATGAACATCCCATTGCATTCACTAGCAAAGACCTTTCTGGTAAGCATTCAATACTCTCTACATATGAGAAGGAAATGATGGCTATTTTGCATGTAGTACAAAAGTGGCGGCCATACCTACTAGGGAATCATTTCTACATCAAGACTGATCACCAGAGTCTGAAATATTTCCTAGAACAATGGGTCTCCTCCCTAGCACAATAGAAATGGGTTAGAAAACTCATAGGTTATGACTATTAGATCACTTACAAGAAGGGTAAGGACAATATTGTGGCAGATGCTCTTTCTTGCACATTTGATGATCAAGCTTCCCTTTCAGCTATTTCTATGCCTATTCCAAATTGGTTGGAATCTGTCTAGCAGGGCTATGTCAATGACTCTTCATTATCCCAAATCATCTAGCAGTTGACCAATAACCCTTCTTCTGTACCACATTACTCTTGGGATGGTGTTTCTCTGAGATACAAGGGTCGTCTGGTGCTTCTCCAAAGCACAGATCTTCAACAAGCTATCTTTTATCAACTCCATGCTTCTCCATCAGTAGGGCACTCTGGGTTCCTCAAAACTTATGATCAGGCAAGGCATAACTTCTTTTGGAAAGGAATGAAAAGGAAAATTTAATAGATGGTGGCTGAATGTGATACCTACCAATGCAACAACTTGGGTGAAATGACACTCCTTCTTGGATTACTCAAACCCTTGCCCATCCCTACACAGATTTGGACAGATATTTGTATGGATTTCATTGAGGGGCTCCCTAAATCTAGAGGGAAGACAATGATCTTGGTTGTTATTGATCACCTCTCCAAATATAGTTATTTTTGTGCCCTCAGCCATCCATATACCACCTCCTCAGTTGCATAAATTTTCATGGACCAGATCTTCTGACTTCATGGCATCCCTTCGTCCATTGTCTCAGATCGTGATACAACTTCACCAGTCATTTTTAGAGAGAACTATTTTGACACACTGGCACCAAACTGAAGAGGAATTTAGGCTATCATCCACAAATAGATGGTCAAACTGAAATTATCAACAAATGTTTGGAAACTTATCTTCGTTGCTTCACCTTAGAACAACAACATCAATGGGCAAAGTGGCTCCCTCTTGCTGAATGGTGGTACAATACCTCCTACCACACTGCATCTAAAATGACTCCATATGAAGCAGTCTATGGTTAGGCACCGCCAATGCTCCTTTCATACACCTCCAGCAGTTCACCAGTTTAGGCAGTCGACACGGTACTCCAAACTTGAGATTAGATTCTTTGCATTTTGTAGGATAATCTTCACATGGAAAGAAATAGAATGAAACAACAAGTCGATCAACACCATTGTAAGTGCACTTTTCAAGTTGGTGATATGGTTTTTCTTCATCTATAGCCATACAAGTAATCATCCCTAAAACTCAAAGGGTGTTGTAAGCTGGATCCAAAGTTCTATGGACCATATAAGGTTCTTCAGAAGATTGGGTCAGTTGCTTATAAATTGGAACTTCCACCTTCTTCCCGTATTCATCCAGTCTTTCATGTCTCTTGTCTAAAGAAAGTTCTTGGCACCAACATCAGCTCACACAAATTGTTTTACCAAAACTAGATAATGAAGGATCCATCATTTTGGAGCTAGAGGCAATCCTCGACATGTACACTCATTAGCTTCACTCTCGATCCATCACAGAGGTATTAATTCAGTGGCATGGAATGCAACCAGAGGATGCTACATGGGTACCACTCCTTCAGATTTAGCAACAATTTCCACATCTTAAGCTTTGAGGACAAAGCTTTTCTAAGGGGGAGGGGATGTTAGGAACTTGTGTTTAATCCTTCTCTTTACTTTGTTAGTATATTTTTGTTGGATGCATATGCTTTGTAAGTTTTCCCATGAGTATATTGTATTATCCCACATTCATGGGAAGTAATAGTTGTTTAGATTAGACTTAGTATATAAGTACGTGTTGAGGCCAATGAAGGCATCTATGAATTTATTGTATTGAGTTTGCTCAAAGGAGGTTTCCCCCTCGAAGTGGCCTGCAATCAATAAATTCCTTCTGTGTTTCTACTATTTCTGTTATTTTGTGCATTTTTCATTATATTGTTGTAGGGGGTTCCTCTCAGCAGGTTTGAAATTTGTGAAATTTTACTCTTGCAAGAAAACAAGGCACCTAATTTTAAAAACTACCACATGAAAACCTTGGTCATTACACTTAAGCTACAAGAAAATAGAAAACTAGCCTTTTGGATCCTTGTTAGACCTTAGAATGTTTCTGTACTCTATTAAAAGATAAAAAATCAAGAAACAACACTTGCATGCCTATGTTAGCACATAGTAATATTGTAACTACAAGTTTCACCTTATAAAATCAGAATTCCCTATGCTATCCTTAACCATGCTATTGTACTATTGAAAAACCCATTGGGAATCCATTGTTGTGGAAATAAATTCTCATTCATTTTTTATATGTGATCATGGCTTAGAAATCCCATTGGAAAAAAACATGCACAAGTTGTTTTAAATATTGGAAATGTTGGGTGGAACCTTTCCAACTTAATGGTGAGATTATGGTGTGGAAATTTTAACATGTCATAAATTAAAACTCACCAAAGTGGCCAAATATTTTGTAGCCAATAACAAATAAACACACAATCCCTTTTTGTTTTGTTCCACTTATGCAACTTGGGGGCATATTGACCTTGCCTCACAAATGTATTGGGACCACCATCTTTTCCAACTATGAGCCATGTGGCATAAGCCCATTTTGTATGCAATTTTGGATTCCTTTATTTTATGCTATTGCTCCCTTAGACCAACATTAAGTTACCAAATATGCCTTGTTATCTACCATAAATCATTAGAAATAGCTAACATAGAAAGGTTGTAGACTACAAAGAGCAGATAGTCAATTGACCTAGCCTACTTGCCATAATTTTAAGTTCTAGTTGATAGTCACCAGAGGCATACAAAAGATTTACCTAAAATTCAACTTTTCGCGCTATCCACTTATCTAATGAAATATCTTATGAGTGGATTGCACTGTCCATCTTTCCTTCTCTAGACATGACTACCATTTAGCATGCAGACATCTATAGTCATGAGTAAAGACTCTAGCCTAAGATACAAGTGTGGCATCTAAAATTGAAAAGAAATGTCCTTAAATACCTATTCTAATTTTAGTGATTAACCCTTACATCTTACTAGTTGCATGGGTCTAGATTATGGTAGCGACATCAAAATTTTAAAAATATATGAAATACTACTAAGTGGTGGCTTTATCTTAAGCTGCTAAGGCAACATTATGAAGCATATTAACCTAAACTTAAATTCCACATCAAAGAAACTTGAAGGATAATTAAAAAAATAAAGTACTATGCTAGACTTGATATGTCCCACTCATTGTCTATATCACATCCTAATTCAATCTGCCATATAATTCATTTTAGGATTAGCGTTGAGCTCGAATGCCTCCTATTCTTTTTACTTTAGTATCCATGGCCACTTATCCTATCTCTTCCACCTTGCTCATTTCCCAATCCCTACACATTTTTCTCTTCCCACTATCCCTCAAAATCCAAGGTCCATATAAAAAATTCTCTAAACAACTTATAGAAATATAGCTATACCCTTCTCCCTTTTGAATATCCAATACCATTACATGCTTTACCACTTCTACTTGACACTACAAGTTACATAAGCCTAGGAACACAATAGGACAACACTATTCAAACCCGTTGATGTAAGTTCTCATCCTAACTATACACTTTTAAAGATTTATTATTTTCCTTTTATTTTCCTTTTTGCCTTATCTTGTTTTCACCATGTTGTCTTTTTGTCCTTTTTCTTTCTATTCCTCTATTTTGATTGCCATTATCCCTTGTTCATGATCCTTGTGTTACTTTATATTTGCCACTTTTATTCATTGTGCTTTCCTTGTTTCCCCTTTTTTCCATTGGTTTTTGTCATCTGATTTCAGTTATATCCCATCTTACTATGATGACATGGAGGAGGACGATTTATGTTTAGTTTCCATATATCTAATACTATTGGGACTATTCTATGAACCTCAATAGAAAAATAGAAATAACATAATAATAGAAGAGAGATCTCATAACTAAACAATATAAATACTCTAATGTATTTATAAAATAGATCAAAACCTTGAGGTAGGGAAACACCATATAATGCTCCTTATTCTAAGGAAGCCACTCTACACTATATAAATCAATATGAGATATAAACACTTAGAATATTCTTGACATGCTCAAATGAGTTTCTTTCCTTTATTATATACTCCTCAACTACCTACCACTACCACTTACCCATATATATGGCATAATTATTTTTATACTAATTAACTAATGGAATGAATTACAAAGAATATACACCTTAATAGATTATTTACTACTTCCTAATACACTATATCACAATATTTATAGGTACAATACATTCCATCCCCCTTAAACATTTTTTATCCTCGAAACATATGAAGAATCCAAAAGATAAAAATGTTCAAAATCAATACAAATATGATGCCATAATCTCGCATACAACCATCCATATGCAATCGTGGTAGTAGGTCAAGTGCTTGATGGTACTCAAATCAAATTCTTAATTCATATCCATTTTGATTCAATGCAACACTATAAAAATTTCTCCTATTTTTCTCTAAGTAGTCATCACTTTTATGAAACCAATGTTGCGTATAATTGCTTGTTTGGTTCTTGTAACATTGGAAAATGTCCCCTTGGGGGCTTTTCCCTCACAAGGTTTAGCTCTCGGGTCTTTTATCTACATTTAGGACATCTTGCATCATATTTTGACATCTCGATGAAATGATCCCTAAGAGTTTTGGAGAATAGGACTTAGGGGGATCCCTTGAGCCTAACCCTACCCAAAATAGGGGGGAGGACTTGGGTATCTGTGCCCTAGTCCTGCCCTATTTTGGGTCAGTCGTAAATTTTGGGTGTCGGCTTGTGACCATTATTTGGGTCCTATGCTAGCACGGTAAGTTTGAATTATGAAATTCTTCGTGAGAGTGTTTGTAGTTGCATATAAAAGCATGTTTAGGCATTCATTTGTAAACTAGATTGTTATTGTGAACTTCATGCATTCTAAAGGTGATTTGAGGCTTTCATTGTGTAGCAAGAGTAGATTTGTGTTGTTTATGTGTTTGTATTTGCTGAGAGTAACCTCTTGCAACAATATAATGAAAATTGCACAAAATAAAAAAATATATAAATAGTAGGAACACAAAAAGAATTTATTGATCACATGCCACTTCGAGGGTGCAACCTCCTTTGAGCAAGCTCAATACAATAAATTTGTTGATGCCTTCATTAGCCTCAACACGTACTTATATACTAAGTCTAATTGAAAAAACTATTACTTCCCATGAATGTGAGATAATATCTAATATACTCATGGGACGACATACAAAGCATATGCATCCAACAACAATATACCAACAATGTAAAGAGAAGGGTTAAAGATGGGTTCCTAACATTTGCAGATTTGAGAATCCATCTTGTCGTGGCATGAAGAGCTTCTTCCTCCCATGAGATCTTCACTACAAGGTGATATCTATTGTGTTTTTGAGCATTTATCATTTGGTTTTTTCCTCTGCCTCTCAAGGGCACACACTCTCTATCTGACAATGGTGTTTGGAAGACTTGAATGTCTCTCTGGGGCTTAACTGAGGCAAGACTCTAAACACCACAACCCCCTCCCAAAGTTTTCATGATTATAGATTACAAATTGAAGCTACAGACAAAGTGAAGTTATAGGAGGGTACGATAGTGTCAAAATTACAGATAAGAGAAGAAAAAAACTCCTTGGACTAGGGCGTCTGCTCATTAGTCCTTGAAGTTTCGTGATGGGAAAAGCTTTGGTACAATAGGAGCAGGTTGCAGATCTTGTTTGTAGATCCCGATAAAAAGTAGGGCATTGGACTTGCACACCCACTCTTTAGTCCCTAACTATTCCTCTTCTAAACCCCAAAAACAAGTGCATAGTTATTTATCTCTTTACATCTTTATGTAGCAGTATTTTCTGATATTCATCTATTTTCTGTTGTATTTGCATAATTAGGGTTTTGAGATATAATTGAGAATAAGAGAAGATAATTGTCAATAAAATCATAAAAATCTAAGTTTCCCTACATCTCATAGCCACCTAGGGTAGGATAGTACATTGTAGCTCAACCCTAGGTCCTTGAATGAAAGGGTGAAAAGATGATACATACAAAAACTACCAAAAACCAAACATCCAAATTTTACCCTTTACATTTTGGTGAACCCATGTTGTTGGACTTGTTTTCACCTTGCTGAGTGTTGTGCTTTTTATTTATAGTGATTTCATTCATTCATATAGTCATTCATCTTATTGCATTGGAAAACTTACAAAAAAATTGAAAAATTGAAAAAATTGAAAAAATTACATTTTAGGGCTTCTATTTTGCATCAATTAATTTGAATTTCATCAAATTTATGATTTTTTGATTAGATATGATTTAAATTATAGAAAATTATAAAAATTCAATATCTTTCATTGCATTTTCATCATAAAATTGCTAGGGTTTTGTTCAAAATTGTGAATTTTGCATATAACCTAGTAATTCCAAAATCTAGGGTTTGTAGCTAAAATCTTGTTTCAAATTTTTCTACTCATCTAAGACACTGATTAAAATTTTCATTTGTATTTAGTGTTTCATTTTAGTACAAATTTGCATTTAGATTTCAAAAATTTGAATTTTTGCATAGAAAATTTCAACAAAAACTAGCATTTTCATTGATTTTTCACTAGATTTGCACTTGCATTTTGAATGTTAGGTCTTGTAAATCATTTTAAGATATGAGAGAATTGAATTCTAATCTTAAATTATATTTCAAAACATTAATATAGCATTTTACATCAAGATCTCAAACCTAGGGCTTGAAAAACATTGATTTTCACTAGATTTGGCCTTATCGACTCTCTAAATTTGCACTATAGGAATGTTGTAAATTTTTTTTTGAACTAATTGAATTATATCAAGGGTATTATCTTCTTCCCTCCTAAAATTTTTTACAACACCTTTGTATTGGCCTCTTGTATTGAAAATTTGGTGAGAAATTGCACATTTTTGCTATTTTTGCCCTAGGGTTTGGCCTAGTTTGCACTCCAAGCGTGTTGTGACAAATTTTAAGGATTGAGGTGACTAATATCATCACTATTAATTTCTTTACATCCTAAAATTATTTACAACACCTCTTTTTCTAGGTCTTGGAATTGAAAAATTGTGAAAAATTGCCTATTTTTACTATATTTTCACTAGGGTTTGACCTTGAGTGGCATTATAATTGTGTTGCGATGGATATTTTGGAATTAGGTGGCTTTTATTACTGATATAATTTTATTTCCATCATAACTTGTGTCACAACACCCTTTTTCATTCTCCTTTGCATTGAGATTTAGTGAAAAATTACATATTTAAGTGTATTTTCACTAGGTTTTCGCCTATCATCATCTTAGATTTGCATCAAGAGTGTGTTGTAAAGGATATTATGGTTGTATTGGACTGATATGGAACATATTATTGGATTCCCCTGATCAATTTTCTTACAACACCTTTTATTTCACTTATTTGCATTGAAAAAGTAAAAAAAATCAAGCATTTTAGGTCATTTTTGCATATAGTTTTGCACTTGTCTTTTGTGCACTTTTGGAAAACCTTTAAATTCTGATCTTGAATTGATTTTAAAACATATATCATGGATACTTCCTTGGAAGCTCTATTTGCATACATCATATACATTGATCATTTCTCTAAATTCACTGATAAACATCCTCAAGTTTTTGAACAAATAGCATACATTCATGTTGTTGATCTCTCTATGTGCTCCACATATGAAATCATTTGTTGTATATCTGATTTTTATAGCTTCAAAAAACTCATGGGAATATATCCTTAGATATTAGGTGATCTCACTAAACTCATGATCAATAATATATATACTAGTGATGATCTTAAAATGTTAGTTGAAGCCTTAGATGATTTTTTGGAACATTCTGATTCAACACCTATTGATAAAACATGTGATGATAGCTTAGTGATATCCTATGATCCTTCTCCCAAGGTTGTTCCTCCTCATGAGGACACTTTTATGCAAGAGGATGATTTCATTGACACATCTTTTAACATCATACCACCAAATCTTCATTCTAATGCCCACTCTGGCCAAGATGAAGCATTAGCAAATGAAGAGCCATCACCACTTTGCCATTCCAATACTCTCCCTGGCCAATAGGAAGCATTAGTGAATGAAGAACTCCCTTCAAAAAAGAGCATTCCATGGGTAGATGATGATCTTTCATCTAACATCAATAACAACTCTATCATAATGCATGAAACCTCTATGGATCATCTTACCAACCTTGTTCCTTTAGTTGATTGTTCACACACCTTGGATTTCACTAAGGAAGAGAAGACCTTTAATTTCCCTCCTTTGTTTGAATATTCAAGTCATTTGGAAATCACTAAGGATGTAGCACTAGTAGATGAGGAGAAGTCTCTCACATTAAATCCCTCAAGGATGGATGTTGATATCAATCAAAATAATATGCTTCTCCCACCACCTAAGAGGATAGTGAATATGTGTACTAATGAACTTCAACTAGAAAATAGTCCACCTAACATTGAGTCAAACCAAGAAGCATTTAAGAATGAACAAAATAATGGTGACAAAAACTTGACAATGGTACCTTATGTTTGCGACTGGGAAGAGAATGATTTGATGGTTGATAACTTCTACCATGGACCACTCTATAGGTAAGTATTTCTAACCCTTTATCTCTCTCATGATGTGCTTCCCCTGTAATGTGTTATGTGCTGTTTAGGCCTCCTAGTATGACCCTTGATTCTCTTGTAAGGTCTAGGATACCAAGAGATTGCCTCTGTTGTGACCTTCTATTTGTATCATCATTCTTCTATATTACCTCTCTCTGATTTCATTGTTGTGTGTTGTGTCTTACGAACATAGCATTGTGGTTGGTCACTTGGGGGTACCCTCCTATGTGATTGCCCCTAAGACACTTTTTTCTCCTCTCTTATTTATTGTTTCCCTCCCTCTAGTGTTTCTATCTAGTGGGAAGATGACAAAAAACATTTATATTGATGCGGACCTACTGTCCCTTTAGTGAGAAATCAAAAATTAGACTTAGTTCCTAATATGACGATGGGGTTGTATATCTTATTGGATGCTTGGCTAGTAGAAGCACTTGTGCTTTCTGTGTAGTGATTTTGATGATCTTTATCTCATTTACAAACCTTAACAATACTGATGCTCTACACACTTTGTTTGTCTTTGGATCTAGCCTTGGTGGTACTCGATTAAGAGACCTTCGTAATATAGCCCCATGATTATCCTTGAACTCTGAATTCATAGTATAACCCTGGATCTTTATATGCATTGATGTTGTTGTTTATCATGATTTTGTAGACACTAACATGTTTCTTGCAGGAATGTGCTTGTGGGAACATTTGACGATTGTAAAGTACATGTCACCTTTGGGGAGCATAGACTTTGCGAAAGTCTATGTTCCTTGTGTTTTCTTCCTACCTTAATGTGCTTGATATCGATGCATGATATCAACCACCTTAAGGTGGGGGCATAAATAAGGTAACTTGTCCATTGTAGATGTTAGCAATGTGCTTGTCCTCACATGTAGTCTAAAGACTAGTGCAATGAGTACTTCCCACACTCTGGGTTTACTTGCAATCAATCATTTAAGCCCTCTACAGAGGTGAGATATCACATATATCCTTTTTATTTTAATCCTTCTGCAGAGGTGGGGGTGGTGTATCTCTTGCGGAGAGTGCCCATCCTGTCATTTTCAAAAGTCCTCTGTGGAGGCGGGGAATGGTTTTGTGACTAACTCAACCCTTAAGCATTTCTTCAGTGATTATTGTGGTGAAGCCCAATCATCGGTGTGTGCTTGTAATGTGCCTGAGATGGTGATGAAACTAGAAATAGTAACACTCCATCACCTATTTGTCGTGTTTTCTTTATGTCTTCAAAGTGTGTGTTTGGCGTTCTTGCTTTGTTTGGCATGTCTGTTGCCCCATATATAGTCTAAAGACCTGCTTGATGAGTGCATCCTGCATTTTGGGAGGTTTGGTGTGTCTTGTGTGTGTGTTTCCCCATATGCATTCTAAAGACCTGCACAATGAGTGCAACCTATTTTATGGGAGGTGTGTTTACTTTCCTATACTTGTATCTACATTTCATATATATGAGAGAAAAGAAAAGAAATCATTCTTGTCTTCTATGCATTAATGTGTCTTCTATGCATCTATTGTATTCTTCGTGTTTTGCATGATTGTAACTATCTTATCTATGTTTTGTGTGTTTGTCATTGTCTTCAATGTGTCTGGCATGTCTTCTCCATGCTTGGTGTGTTTTCTATGTTTGTTGATCATACTTTAATGCATGTATTGGCCTCACATTTATACATACATTAAAGTGGGGGCTAAATGTAACGTCAGAAAATGTCCCCTTGAGGGCTTTTCCCTCGTAAGGTTTAGCTCTCGGGTCTTTTATCTGCATTTAGGACATCTTACATCATATTTTGACATCCTAATGAAATGATCCCTAAGTGTCTTGGCAAATAGGACCTAGGGGGATCTGTTGAACTTAACCCTACCCAAAATAGGGGGGAGGACATGGGTGCCCGTGCCCTAGTCTTGCCCTATTTTTGGCCAGTCCCAAATTTTGGGTGTCAGCTTGTGACTGTTATTTGGGTCCTATGCCAACACGATAAGTTTGAATTACAAAATTCTTGGTGGGAGTGTTTATATTTGCATATAAAAGCATGTTTCAGCATTCATTTGTAAACTAGATTGTCATTGTGAACTTCATGCATTCTAAAGTTGATTCAAGGCTTTCATTATGTAGCAAGAGCAGATTTGTGTTGTTTATGTGTTTGTATTTGCATATTTGAGCATCCATATCCTCATGGCATAAAGACCTTCTTCCTCTAATGAGATCTTCACTACAAGGTGACATCTATTGTGTTTTTGAGCATTTATCATTTGATTTTTCCTCTACCTCTCAAGGGCGTGCATTCTCTATCTGACAACAGTGTTCAAAAGACTTGAATGTCTCTCTAGGGCTTGACTAAGGCAAGCCTCCAAACACAAGAACCCCCTCCCAAAGTTTTCATGATTACAAGTTATAGGTTGAAGCCTAATCAGACTTAGAGGTTAAATTTACCCCACTTTTATTGGCGCGATTTCTCCCCAAATTATTTAATGAGGTCAAGGGGTAGCGCCCCTAAAACCTCCAATGATTTTTCATTATTTTATTAAGGCATTAGGAGTTATTTTTTCTATTGGATGACATAAAAAAAACCCTATTTTTTTAACCATCATAAGGATTGATAAAAGTGGCTAAGGGTTATGGTTTTTGTTGATGTATTGTAGCATTTTGCAGTGGTATTGAGTTACAATGATTACTGGTTGTAATCAGTTTGATTTACTAGATAATAATATTGGACTTTCTATTGGTGGATGTAGCCCAAGTTTGGGTGAACCACGTTAAAACTTGTCTCTCACTACTATTATTTCTGTGTTTTTCCATTCCTCCATTTAATCTTTATTTGCATTTAATTGACATCTTCTATCAGCTAACCCTAACAGAACAGGTTATAGATCTTGTTTGCAGATCGTGACAAAAAGTAGGGCATTGGACATGGGTGCCCACCCTTTAGTCCCTGATTATTCTGCTTCTGAACCTCGAAAATAGGTGCACATTTATTTATTATTTTACATCTTTATGTAGCAACATTTTCTGATATTTGTCTATTTTCTATCGTATATGCATAATTAGGGTTTTGAGATATAATTGAGCATAAGAGAAGATAATTGTCAATCAAATCATAAAAATCCAAGTTTCCCTACATCTCATAGTGACCTAGGGTAGGAATGTACATTGTATCTCGACCCTAGGTCCTTGAATGAAAGGGTGAAAGGAGGATACATACAAAAACTACCAAAAACTAAACATCCAAATTTTACACTTTATAGTTCCATCTATATCCATAATGATTATCCTACTAATCCTTTGTAGTATTATACCTTTATGGCATTAGCCTCAAAATTCTTGCCTCTCACAATGATGTGGATGCCTATTTATTGTATCCTTTGCTATGTTTAGGTCTTTACACTTTATTGCCACTAGTTTTGTTTTCTCATGAAGAGAAATAGGTTTTTCCTATGTTTACTTTTCACTCCATCCTCTTTCTCATCCATTTTCTCTCTATTCATGATTCTCTCTAGATTCCTAAACTTTCTTTACCTTAACATTGCTTCAGTCTCCATTATATGTAATATTATGCAATATGATTTTTTATTTCTATACCAAAGCTTTATATATTTCTTTTGTGCATTCATGGTGATAGTTTCTAAAGATTATAACCAAAGATATAAAAAAACAATATCTCACCCATTCATATCTAAATCATTAAATTTGAATACAAAACCTATTTATCTATACAAAGATTTAAATATTAAAAGTACCAAATATCCCTACACACTACTTGATTGTCCTTGATTTTTTATTTGTACATGTTTTTGCTTGACTAAATACATGCTAATATAGTTATACTTGTTACTATGGTTTATAGAAAAACAATAACCATTTCCTTTTAAAAGCATCCATTAAATTAAAAAATAGAATCTTCCTTAATTGAAATAAAAGTTCATGTATTTTTAGCTTTTATTTTCTCATGATGATCCCTCATCTCTACTTCATCTTGATTTTTAACTTCATCCTCATTTTGATTAAATATTGGTGTTTTTAGTACCCCTCTATCTGAAAAAAACCTATTTCAATTCATTTAAAGAAAAAGTATACTCATGATGATCCCTCATCTCTACTTCATCTTGGTTTTTAACTTCATCCTCATTTTTATTAACTATTGGTGTTTTTAGTACCCATCTATTTGAAAAAATCTATTTCAATTCATTTAAATAAAAAGTATATTTAAGTGTTGGACAATACCAACAGTAAGCTATAGCTTTCATCTATTTTTCCTATTGATATTACTTTTATTCTACTTTGAAATGGTTTATATACTACTCAACTACCTACCAATACCACTTACCCACACATGTGGGATAATTACTTTAATTCTAATTAACTTGTGGGTGACTTACAAAGTATATGTATCCCAATATCTTATTTATACTACCTAATACACTATAATATTTTATACTTGTGTATATTATAGACTAACTTTGTCTACATAGCTTGATGTCATTTCAATCATCTACTTTCTATTTTCCTTTGATTTCATTTTCGGTAATCTCTTTTGGTGTGGTTTTCAATGTTTATTTTTTTATTTCTTAAATGTGGGACCTTATGTATTCCTTTTTCCTCCCTCTTGTGGGCCTTGTATTTTATTGGTATCTTGATGCTTAAAGATTTATTATTGTATTTTTCATGTTCATCAGGGAGATTTTAGTGGCAAATCTTCACCAATTGGCAAATAGTTCATATCCGTGAATTGAGAATTCGTGAATACATTCCCATCGGTGGGGGGCCAATTCACCTAGTTTTTTTGGATTTTTAGTCCAATGCATTTCAATTCGCTACCCTATTAATTTTTGAGTCATTTATAGTTAGTATTTTTGCCACGGTATTCTATGTGGTTCTAATAGTGATTTTCTAGGAATTTTTGAGGCATGTTTTAATTCACCCACATATTTGTGAATATCATTAAATGGTTGAGATGCACGAGGACCAATTTCACCAATATAATTAAATGGTTCACATGTATGAGGACCAATTTTTCTAATACCATTATAACTCCATGCTAATCTGAGGGCCTTATTCGCCTAGAAAATTACAACATATGTGTTTAATGGAGGTCCATTTCACCTAACATTTACAAGTGTAATATTAATAGTACATGTGATTTGTCAAATTATTGCACTACCATTTGAAAATCAGGCACAATATTTGCCAAATATGCATTGATATAAATGCATTTGAAACTCTAATTAATCCTTTAGATATTTTGTTCATCTCTAAGCTCTCAAAACCTCGATTCATTTTGAATCATAGAGAAGTTACAGCTACAGGCATTGGCGAGTCATAGAAAAGGTAAGTGATCATTTCTTTACTATGTAATAATGTAATATTCATGTTGATTATTTATGTCTTTATTTGGTTTCATTGTAATTTATTACAAATGATATTTATTGAGTAGTAGTTAGGAGTCTAGGACTAGGGAGATATCTTAATCTAGGACCCAGGGAATCATGGATCTATATTCTATCATCTATGTTTCCTTCTTGAACAAAATGACATTTTTTTGTAGCTTTAAATTCGTGAGAGATGTCAAACAAGAAGAAGTTGTCTGAGGGTGGTGAAGGGAGGTCAAGTTCATTAAAATGGAGAAACATAAAGTCGTACTTTGGCAATGTTGGGAGTCCATCTGATGGAGCTACAACATCAGAACCTATACCATATATTGACTTGGATGACAATGCCACATATGATATTCTAGGGAATACCTAAGGTAGCAGGAATGATGACAATGCCACAGATGATGTTCCAGGGGCAAAGAATACCCAATCTACTAGGAATGATGAGAATGTCACATATGATGTTGGAGGGAATGATGACAATGACACAGATGATATTGATGTTCTAGGGAATACCCAACATAGCATGAATGATAATATGAATAAATCAAACTCAACAAATCATAATGAAGTTATAGAAATCAATGAAGATGAAGATCCTGTAAGTGCACACAAGGGGAAAAGAAAAGCTAAATCAAAAAAGGGGTGTGAGTGGGAAATGTCAATGAGTTTTCAGATTGATTGGGTGTCAAAATTCCCATTCATTGAACTAATAGAGAATGCAAACAAAGATAAACCTTCAACATAATGCAAGTGTTGTTGATAACAGAGAGGGGGGGTGAATCAGTTATCTTAATTATTTCATCTTTCTGAACTTTCTTAATAATTAATGTTGCATCAATTCAAATAAACAAACATAACCATGAAATGGAAATACACATTACACAATATTTTTGATGTGGAAACCTTGTTAAGGGAGAAAACCACAGGGTGATTAACCTAAGATTGTATTCTCTGTTAGAAGAATAGAAATACAAAATGGCACTTGCCAATTAGGGGTCACTGCCCAAGCACACTGCTCACAAGAGACTCACTGTCTACAAGTTGTAACAAGAAATAATAAGATACTTGAATTGATGTGAAGCATCCACACATGCTGGAGTTCAGTTCCAGTTTTAGGCTCAGTAAACCGATCTGCTACACTTCATCCTTCCTCTTCTTTTGTTCTGTTGTCCTTTCACATACCAGACCTTCCTTACTACTTTCACTCTACTCTTTTCCTTTTCTTTGCACACCACACTATTCAACATCATTTTCCTTATTGAAATCCATCTAGTATATATATCCGCACAAAGGATTTCATCCTCTTTCTAGTTGGCATCTAGAATAGTCAATATTTCCTAAACTTTAGTCTGTCGGCTGAATCCTTGCTTCTCAAGTGATGCGGATAAAAAAAAACTTATATAAGTTGTCTAATAAGTCGGCCAATCATGAATGATACCTTAGGAATCTTTATCATTATCAACATCTCATCTGGAATAACTTCTGATGCTCTGACTATCAATTCTTCCTCTGTCTATTCTACCAAACTGGACCCCAGTACTTAGAAGCTTATATCTCTTCACTCTTTCAACACCGGAGGCTCAAATCCTGGAATCTATCAGTCAAGATACTCCTCTTGACTTTCCCAAGTCCACACTTTCCAAGGATACTTCCTCTAACAGATCTAGACCTGACTGTCAGACCTTCTGCATGCTCTGTTCTTGCTTACCGGACCTATAAGCTCTTCAATCTAACTTCCGGTAGAGACACACCATATCCTGCGGATGTGTGGGATGATCTTTGTTGCCATCAATGACAACAATCATGAAGCTCCAATGTGTATCTTGCCAACAATCTCCCCCTTTGGCATTGATGGCAACATTTAGTGAAAAATGACAAAGTGTTATACTATACTCCCCCTTTGTTGATGCTTTCTTCTAATATAAACTTTACCGGAGCTCCCCCTTAGCTAGATTCCACATTTTTCACTGTTCCTCACTCTCCCTTTGACATCAATGGCAAAGGGTAGGGTCCGCATACCAAAATTGCCCAAAAATTCAACTATACTTAGCCGCATAAGTATATAAACATGTTTTACTTACATATACTGTAATATGTCTGCAAAGGTTGTCTTCAGCTGTACAACTTGTGTCGCCCAACTCTGCTTCATCCTGTCCAAAATTGAGATATGACCACTCAGTAGGAATGAAAAAGCTTCTGCCCTCTTGAGATCTGTCATATCACTGGTCTGGGCTATGGTTTGGGCATCTGTTAGGGCCTCATGCATGGCCTCTAATTTGGGAATAATCACCCCTCTAAGCTCACTCATCCTGTTTATTATGTTTTTCCTCTTCTTTTCAAGTTTCTTAATCTCATTCATGACTACAATAATTTGACATTCCTGATTTACTATGGATAGAGTGAGAGGATTAAAATTCTGTGAGAGGTTTAACAGTTTATCCTCTTGTTCCTTTACTTTCTTCTCAATATCCTTGGTCACTTTAGGCCAGGATAAACAAAATTTGTAGAAATCTTTGCCATCCTTGAGAGCATTCTCCAAGCTCTTTATTCCAATATCCAAAACTCTCCTATCATTTGCTATTATGCCTTGTAACTCTGAGAATCTCTTATCCAAAAACTCTTTCTGAACCTTTGCCTCAGCTGACTTTTCTAATGACTCAAAGTGAGTGTTAACAGAATTAACAAGAGTTTTGAGATTACCGGATGTGGAGGCTGAAGAGTCCTTTTGGAAGGAAGGCATAATCTTCTCTAAGACACCGGATGCAGCTTCTATGAGCTCACAGTCTACCAGGTGAGACTTCAGAATTTTTTCTTTTGCCTTTGCTTGGGTGAAGGATGCTAGCTTCATGGTTTGCATCAGAGAGAGGGAATCAAAATTGAATGGATCTCGAAGCAACTCTGGTTCATCAAATTCCATCACCTCTTTGGTCAAGAAGTCCTTGACTACTTCTGCTATGTCTCTTGCCAGAGACAGAACTTTCTCCCCTTCTACAGCCTTAGTACTGTCATTTGTGGTCTTTTCTATTTGACCTTCTTCCTTTCCCTTCACTTTTTCTCCCTTCTCCTCTGTTCTTACTTCTCCTTTAGATCCGGAGACTGCAGGAGAATCCGAGTTTACTTCTCCTTGGACTTCCTCTTCTGGAGTAGAGAAATCTAAGTCCTTACCTTTTTCTTCACCTGTCTCCTTAACCTCTTCTACTACCATCTCAGTGGTTTCTTCCTTGTCACCCATGGCAGAGGGCTTATCACTTATGTCCTCTACAATTGGAATGTTGAATTTTTTGTATGCATTCCAGAGGATCTCTTTTGTCTCTTTGGCTATTTTGTCAGTTTCGTCGAGCATAAACTGATTCATTCTAGCTTTGCTCCAGAACTCATCCTTGCAATCTTTGAAGATCATATTCATTTGCTTTGGAGTGATTGAAGGAAAGAGCTGAATGGCTATCTATTCCCGGATCTCAAGATCCTTTGCCCTAGCACTATTCTTTCTTATCTCTAATTCCTTCTCTAGGCTTTTGGGAATGAGAGATATGATTTCAATAAAAGCTTTACTATATACATTCAAATACTTAACTGTGGCTTCCTCCAGAATCTTTTTATCTGCTTCATTGTATGCATCATAGAATTCTTTTATTGGTTACAGGTTCCCATACATAGTGACTGCTTTAACTACATCATCTAAGGACAGAGTGGGCCTTTCAACGAATTCTTCTGCCATCTCTTCCTTGTCTTCACCAGTAGAGGGTTCACCGGAAGATTTCTTCTTCTTCTACAGTTTCTTCATCATCCTTCTTGCTAACATAGGACCTTGTTGTCTTTTTCTTTGTTCTCTTTTCTTCTTTTACAGATGTCTAGACTTCCAGTTTTGATGCCTTTGAGCTTTTATCAGAGGTAGGTGCAGCCCTTTTAGAGGATCTGGTCTGGGAGGGAGCTTTTACCAGATCACTTTCCTTTTCTACTTCTTTCTTCTCTTTTTCTACCCTTTCCATCTTTTCTCTATTTGCATCAAGTGCCTCCTTGGATATTCCAAATCTCTTAGTAACTTCTTCAACTTCCCTTCTCACTTTCCTTTTTGTCTCCGGTTGTCTAAGTTCCACATGAATCTTTACACTCAATTCTTCAAAGGTTCCAAACCTTTCTACCTTGGGATCCTTGGATTGACTAAGCATATGTTGAACATGTAGCTCAACAATTTTTTTATCCACTTCATACCCCATTGGCATGATCCACATTGTTCTTGGCTCCACTGCCTCCATTAGGCACTGATCAGTTTCTACCATAAAGCATATTGTATCTTTATATTTTTCAACTAAAGATTTGGGGATTCTCTCTCTTGCTTGCATCATGCTCTTAAAATTCTTGAAATAACCCAAGAGAGCTTTATTCTGTGCCTTGGCATCACCAAGCCCATGTATATAATCTCTAATTTGAATAGCTACTGGTCTATCATTCTACCATACCTAGCCACTGGATCTGGGAAGCTCATTCATGTAATAAAAGAATAGGCAGAGTATCAAGCCACCATACTTGAAGGAGTTCTTCTTGTCCTTATTTATCTTTTGCAGATTTTCCAAAAGTTGGGTTAGAAGAAGTTCACACAGATCATAGTCAACATTTTCTTTTAGCATCTGATAGGCTATATAAACTGTAGTTCCTGGTACTAAATTTTCCCTACTGGAGTGATAAATCTTGTAACCAATTATCATGGATGCAAATTTGACATCTGGATCAGTGATATCTTCAATTGTCATAGCTCTCTTGTCAAATTTTGATCTAGTTGCATCACTTACTGTCTGATTCTTGACAAATTTGAGAACAGGTATCCCACCAGATGAGTGCAGACCAGTTACTACCCTAATTGCATCTTTGGTGATTTTAAATGGTCTATTCAACCATAAGAAATTGTCATGCACTCTACTCAATACATACCGGACCCATTCATCTTCTTCAAAATAGGGGAAATGAATGCACTGTGCAAAATGCTTCTCCCAGATGGCTTTATACTGAGGTTTGATCTCAAAAGAATCATCTATTAACTACTTGTGATAGATATCCATTAACTTTGATTCCCCAAATTCTTCAATGCTTGCATGAATGTAAACCCTAACATCTTCTACATGCAGAACCCCATGCGGAATGCTTGAAAAGGCGCCTAGGGGATCAACTTCTAGGGATTTATATGGATGCTTCTTAAATTTAGGGCGAGGTCTATCAGAGATCTTCACAACATTTAGAGTAGCCATTTCCAAAAAGATTTTACAGAGAGATATTTAGCAATGCAAAATACCTTTTTCGTTTCTAGGGTTCACTAAAAGAGCCGGATTTGATTAGCTGGAAGAAACGATTTCAATGGCTGATCTTTGAGAGTTGAGACAATTTGATGCAGAGCTCCTTTTTCTTTTCTTCTTTAGTGTAAATGTGCAAATGACGAATGAATGAACTCTTTTATTTCTGGGAAAGCCCTAATTTTCACCCTACATTAAATGCGCAACCTAATTCATTCTAGTTTTCCTTGTTTACCTTATTCAGAGACATAACCTTTCTGAATCACTAAGATAGACTTTAGAGTTATTCTTGGAGAATAGTGATAATCTATCTTCCTTTCACTAATCATTTGATCTATCCACAGATCAAGATTCCATAGTTTGAATCATGTCGGGTTTAACTATGAGAAACCTACTTCTCACCGGATGACTGAGGGACCGGATTAGTCCTCTACCTGTTTAAAACTTCTTGCGGATATTTCATATCTTAATCACAATTTACTTGGATGTTTCTCTGAGAGCCCTTTAATCCACAGTTTTCCTTGTGCCAATTCTGGCACCAATTGATTGGCTGGGGGATAATGTTTTTCCTTGAGACTTCCCCTGAGCCAAAGCTCACTTTTTAGTTTCTGGAAGGAATATCAGCACCAAAGTCTAGTGTGGATCCATCCCCTACATTCTCTGTACTTTTCTTCCCCCAAATCTTGTTCATTTCACTTTGAACTTCATCCGCATTCACTTTTTGTTTTCCCTTGTCTTGATTCTAATTATGATGTGCCGGACCTCTTTTGTCCTAATTCTTGCTTCTACAGAATTTGGCAATATGACCGGATCTATTACAAATTTGGCAAACAACATTTCTTTGCATATTTGATTGATATCCTCTTTATCTACATTGATTAGCCATGTGACCCATTCTATTGCATGCAAAGCATCTACCATTGAATGAATTGTTCATTTGCATATTTCTGCATTCATGAGATTTGTGGCCATACCTTTTACAATTGAAACACTGGCCGGAGAAGGATGTATTAGTTTGATTCATTCTCTTTCTGCACTAATTATCTTTATGACCAAAGTTATTACAGTTGTGGCAGTATCCATTGAAGGATGGATATCTTTGAGCATTAGGCTGCCTTACCGGAGGTCTTCTAGGCCTATTCCTTAGATTTTCTGATCCAAAATTCTTCTGACCGGATCCAGAGCTTTCTCCTTTCTCATATCCCAAACCACACTTGTCATCTACCCTCTTTTGACTTTCAAGAAGAACTTCAAGTTGAGCAGAACTTATCTTGAATTTCTCTTTCTATTCATTTGCTATTTGAAGATCCCTTTTAAGAGAGATAATTTGATCCTCAAGTTTTTCTTCATTATCTTTTACATCTTCAATATCAGATTCAAGATGTCTGATAATTCTATCCATCTTGTGGCAATCTTCTGATTTTTCCTTAAGAGATTGTCTTAGATCATCTTCAGTTTTTCTTTTCTCTTCAATCTCTTGGGTGAACTTTATAACTCCTGATTCCATTTCATGTCTTACCATAATGATTTCTTTTGATAACTTTTCACATAACTTGGTTTTCTCCTTCAAATCTCCATTTGTATCATTGGCTTCACCTTGTCTTGCCAGTTGCTGAAGTAGCTCCTTTCTCTTTTTCATAGAGAGACTCAATTTCTCTTTTAATTCATTTATGAAATCATCAGCTTGTTTGAGTCTTTCCTTTAATTCATTGATTTCAAAATTTGACTGCTCAAGATCATCTAGGGCAGACTGAAGTTGCTCCTTCATACCATACGCATCCATTGGAATTCCCAGGTCTTCCTCAAGCTGTTACACTCTGTTGAGAGGAACTTGGCTCTGATACCAATTGTTGATAACAGAGAGGGGGGGGTGAATCAATTATCTTAATTATTTTAGCTTTCTAAACTTTCTTAATAATTAATGCTGCATCAATTCAAATAAGCAAACATAACCATGAAATGGAAATACACATGACACAATATTTTTGACGTGGAAACCCTGTTAAGAGAAAAAACCATGGGGTGATTAACCCAAGATTGTATTCTCTTTTAGAAGAATAGAAATACAAAATGGCACTTTCCAATTAGGGCTCACTGCCCGAGCACACTGCTCACAAGAGACTCACTGTCTACCAGTTGTAAGAAGAAATAATAAGATACTTGAACTGATGTGAAGCATCCACACATGCTAGAGTTTAGTTCCAGTTTTAGGCTCAGTAAACTGATCTACTGCACTTCATCCTTCCTCTTCTTTTGTTCTGATGTCCTTTCACATACCAGACCTTCCTTACTGCTTTCACTCTGCTCTTTTCCTTTTCTTCACACACCACACTATTCAACATCATTTTCCTTATCAAAATCCATCTGGTATATATATCCGCACAAAGGATTTCATCCTCTTTCTAGTCGGCATCCGGAATAGTCAATATTTCCTAAACTTTAGTCTGTCGGCTGAATCCTTGCTTCTCAAGTGATACGGATCAAAAAGAAACTTATATAAGTTGTCTAATAAGTCAGCCAATCATGAATGATACCTTAGGAATCTTTATCATTATCAACATCTCATCCGGAATAACTTCTGATGCTCTGACTGTCAGTTCTTCCTCTGTCTGTTCTACCAAACCGGAACCCAATACTTAGAAGCTTATATCTCTTCACTCTTTCAACACCGAAGGCTCAAACCTTGGAATCTATCAGTCAAGATACTCCTCTTGACTTTCCCAAGTCCACACTTTCAAAGGATACTTCCTCTAGCAGATCCAGACCTAACTGTCAGACCTTCTGCATGCTCTGTTCTTGCTTACCGGACCTGTAATCTCTTCAATCTAACTTCCGGTAGAGACACACCATATCCTATGAATGTGTCGGATGATCTTTGTTGCCATCAATGACAACAATCATGAAGCTCCAATGTGTCTCTTGCCAACATGTGTAAGATTTGTAGTTGGAAATATTGTAGGGACAAGAGGTTGCAGCTAAAACTTGACACCATAGGAAAACATATTGGCAAAGTTTATGAAAAATAAATTATAGATGGACCAAAAAATTAGTGATAAGATGGAAAATGAAGGACAAATGTCTTCATGTAAAGAAGGCCCTTGAATATGATGCAGATATGTAAAGAAATGAGAAGATTCATGTAGGTGGAGGTTCACTTGAAGCTCAATTTGGAAAGATGATGGGAGAAGCACAAATGGCAAAAACTATTCAGTTGGGTGTTGGTTTTCATATTTTGACCAAAGGGCATCCTATGATAGACTACCCAGAATATAATAGTTTATTATCTTTTATGGGCATTCCTAATTTTCCTAACACACATTAGTCAATAAATAGTGCATGGGAATGGGTAAGTTGTCTTGCTGATGTAGAAAAATATGATTTACAAGAAAAAATAAAAGTGTCAACTTTTATTGCATTATCTCTAGATGAAGTTACAACAATAGATAATACTTCTTGGGTATGTATGCATGTGTATACTATGGAAAATCATGTCCACCAACCTCATCTACTCCTCTGTTTATAAATTAAGGATAATCTAACATCACAAAATCTATTTGAGATAGTTAAGAAATCTTTGATTGAAATTGGAGGTATGGATGACTGTACAATTGCCAAAAGGTTGGTGTGTGTAGGGGTGGATGGAGCTTCAGTAATGCAAGGTCATAGGAACGGTTTGTGTGTGAAGCTACAAACTTTTATTTCACCATACTTGATTGGCATCCACTGCATGGCCCGTAGAATGAATTTAGCATTTAAAATGGTGACCAAGATTCCTGTAGTATCAAAATTTGAAGATCTAGTGTGCAAGCTCTACTCATACTTCTACCGAAGTCCCAAATAGTTTTTGGAATTTCAACATTTTTTTTAGGGAGTAACTACAGGAAACAAGATTTGTAATGATGTTGATACCAGATGGATCTCTTTGCATGAACCAGTGAAAAGATTTTTTGTAGAATATCAATCTTGATTGGTGTAATGTACAACGATTGCTTCTTAGTTAATAGGGCTCCTATCCTCTTACCTAGGTTAAGTGACATAGAGACACTCCTCGTTTTAGCTATTATTGTTCCTATGCTGGAGGAAATGAATGTGCTTATTAAAAAAGCCCAAGAAAGAACTTTGTATATTTTTGAATATACTAAACTACGTCGAATGATATGCATGACCCTTGATAATCTATATCTATTAGACAAGTCCTTCATAAGTCCAAAATTTAGCAGCTGGCACTTGATAACAAATGTGACCAATCCTTCTAATTTTTTGTAGTTTAATGCTAGTGAGGAGTTATGTGTCTCTGTAAAGGGATTTGAGATACCAATGCACTGTTTTAACAAGGTCACACGTACTATTAGAGAAGAACCTGTTTCAAGGGAAGCTTTTGACAAGATTATTATTTCTGTAAGTACTACTTTAAAGAATATTGTGAAATCTCTCATGTCAAAGATTAGAGATTGATTCCCTTATAATGAACTTCTTGAAGCCATGACTATAGTGTATCCTCAGTAGTGGGTCAACTATGAGCCAAGTGATCATAAAAAAAGGATAAAGACCTTAATGTTCAGATCATTTTTATAGAAGTATAGAACTCGATGGACAACAAATAGAAAGAATTTTAAATCAAACTAAGCTTAGAGAGCAATCAGGTCAATTTGCAACTTTAATGGTGGAACTGTTTAAACTCATGGGGGCTCACCACCAAGATACCTCGTTAACAAATATTTATGAAACCTTAAGTAAAAGAAAAATTTTGCATGATGCATTATTAAAATTTTTTAAACTTGTTGATTTATGTCAAACCATGATATTGGCGTCGATGGAGGATGAGAGAGTTTTTAGTGCATTGGGGTTCTTGAAATCAAAGATAAGAAATAAACTTGACAACAATTTGGAAAACTGCATGAGAATGTATACAACTAGACATGATATTGAGAGTTTTCCTTTTGATAGGGCATTTGTGATCTAGAGGTCCTTATGTGAAAGAAGAGGGTTGTGCAACACTTCAAACAATAATAGCACAAATGACAGTGACACAATGAATACCAGAACCACATGTAGTGGTAGTGGTGTTGATGAGACACTCTTAAGTGGAGATTTGGAGATAGAAGAAAATGAACATGATCAGGATGACACTGGATATCATAGTCAAAGGGAGGAGAATGAGGATGATGAGATGATTTGGCAATTTGAAGGGAATTAGCAATTATTAGGTATTTATATTGTATTTCATGTTCTAAACTCCAAAATGTTGTTGATGACATTTTATTTGTCTATCAGTGATGTACATTCTTCATTTTCGATATAAAAAATTAATATTTTCATATTATTATTCTATGATACTGATAAGTTTTACAAGCATTCAACTAAATACAAAGTAATTTTTCTTCTCTATAACCATGGCAGTGTTTCATTTGTTTTCCTTTATTGCATTACATGGTAATCAACAACAATAGCATATTAATATACAACATTAACAAATTTTTAATGTGTATGTAGAAACCAAAGTTTTTCCTGAAGTAGGCAATTAAATAGTACAATAATTTGAACAATGAACACATAAATCAATTTCAGTGTTATATAGATTTTCAAATGAAGGTCTGAAGGAATACATTGAAGTATTACACTTACAATGTACAATAACTTTCTAAAAACCAATTCTGCATAATGCTCTGTTGGAAACACATATTACTAAATCATTTTATCATCTTTTATAGAGTGCTCCACTCTTCACTTGATGGAAGTGTAACTTTTCTTAACCTAAGTTGAGAGAGTTGTAAGTGTGATAAAAGTTTATAATTATAATTCATAAGTTTACTTGGTTTCAATATTTCACTAAAAGTTGTATTCTAGGTTATCAGTGGTTACATGGAATCCAAAAAGTTTGCCTCATCAAGCTTTTGAGGAAACTGGTCCTTATCCAAATTCATCTTATCCTCCATATTCTTTCTAAAAGTAGTCTTTCCAATGTATCAGCATGATGCGTCAAAAGTTTCCGACAAACCAAGCTTTCTGAAGTATTCTTCTTTTGTTTGCATCCTCTTTGTCAATACTGCAACTTGTTCCAAAAATGTCATGCTTCTTCCATCTTCTAACATTTTTCAATAATAGATGGGGCCTTTATTATGGAATCAATACATTTCTCAATTCCTTTCGATTCCAATTCTTTGCCAGTAGCATTGTAGATTTATTCCAAAATGTTGTTTGCATTTGACAATTTTGAAGTTGTCATGCTTCCATTTTCAGCAATGTAATCTTTGAGTGTAAATTACTACATTGTAGCAGATTATTAGTGAATTCAAACATTTTATACATATCATCAATCCTCTTCATAATGTTCTCCCACATTTTATGTTTTATATAAACCATTGTGTTTCTATAAAATTTAGATACTTTCTTTTTTCGAGGATTTTATTTCATTTTCTACATTCTTTAGTTTTATCTACAAATTTTTAGAGTTTTTTCTCTATTTCTCCACATTTTCTTTCCACATATGTTCTTCTTTTTCTACTGCCTATAGTTTTTCTTTGGCTTGATTCAAGGATTGTTCTAATTTTTCTGAATTGGCTTTTTCAATATCATAATTTTTTACTTTCACTTAACATTTTCTACAATTTATTCACTTCCACCTCTATCTAATTATTCACTTCACTTGTAGATGTAGAGTCAAAGTTTTTTATCCTTTTCTCTAATTCTTTGGTCTTGTTCTCTACTTCTTTCCTCTTGGCTTTTTTATTTTCTATGTCTCCCTATAACTTTTCAATGAAAATGAGCAATTTGAATTGAATTAACATCACTAAATATGTTTTTCTTCTATTATAACTCAATTACTGGAACTTGTGACCTATCTATATTACAACCTTGATTTTTAGACACTATATTTAACCAAGTTACCAGTAAATAAAGAAACAAGCATACCTTTTTTGTTCTTTGTCTTGCTTTAGCAATAATGTGTACACCACTTCGTTGTTTTTTTATACATTAATTTTGTCATAATTTTTCATTCCATAAAAATCCACTTGGATGGTGCTCACCTCATAGTCAGGGCGTTGCATCTGGTCCTATGGTTTATTTTGAACTTTGGGCACAATAATCATGTAATCCATTTTTTGATTTCCAGGTCAAATGTAGTCAGTATCGTGGATGTTGCAGGCTCTGAAGTTGTAGTAGACTCTATCTCTAGTACATTTTTCTCAAGTGTGTTTTAGATAATTTTGGCTTTTTTTTCAAACTCAACTTTGTAATCAGAATCTGTGACAATTGACATAACTTTGAATGGTAAAGGAGTAGTTGTAGTGTTGGTTGCATCTCTAATTAATTGAGGCTAAGGATTAGCCATTCCATCCTAGTCACACTAATGATAGGAGGGAGGGTACCTTCTGGAAATAATTGTTTTGATGTGGATGTGGAATCAAAACCTATCATAATCTTTTGCTTCTTAGTATTCAAAAGGCCTTGTTCTCTAAGTTTGTCTATAGTATCATCTAATTTTATTGATGGCCTCTTGTGAGTTTGGTGTTCTGACTCTTTTTGACCAGTACTACTACTATTACCTATACCATCACCAGATTTGCCACCAGTACCACTAAAATGTCTACCATCTCCTGCAGGAAAAGAATGAGAAACATGCAGATTAGAAGACCCTTGTGGTGTTGTTAGTGATTGGATCTCATTCTAAGGATTTAAAGCTAGAATAAATCTAATCTCTTGATCTGTATGTGTATGTCCTTTGTCTTGTTCATCACCTCCAATGTCAAGTCAAAGATCATTAGGTTTTCTAGGGTATACATCTAGTAAAATCCAAATGCCTTATCCCGTGGGCCCCAAACCACCACCTTCATAACCCAATTTTTGGGCTATTGATGCCCTTGTAGTATATGTTTCTATTGTGGTCTCACTCATATGAGTTTTGAATGCAAAGGTACTAAGATTTCTGGGTTGTACTTCATCCTCATCATCACTTTCAGCATTAGATGCTTCATTGACAGTGGGATACTCTATATCCCACAATTTGTTGAACTCTTCATCTTCTGAGTTTTCTTCAAATTCTGTAGTAGCTTTTGGATCACCGAGATCTTTCCTCATAGACCAAAAGGCACTAATTTTTTAGTGTGACTAGCTTTCCTTTGTACAAGCCTCTTTTAGAGTCTGTGGAATTTTTGTATATGTAGATTTTATAGTACCTTTTCTATAGAAATTGCCATATCTCTTGTTTTCTAGTGCAACCTTTGCATCTCTCTGTGTTTGTGGAATTGGATACGATCTCATTATTTCTGATGACAATGTTTCGAAAGAAATACCTCTTTGAGCAACAGTTTCTTCCATGGATTTTTTGACCTCATTCCAAGAATTCTTGTTTCTCAACATTTCTAGCAGGGGTTCACTTTCATGTTGAATTATACTTGGAGCGTTCTTATTGGCCACAAGCCTTTTTTTAATCACATCACATGGGTCATACTGCCAGTGAGAGTCAACATCAAATTTAAAAAGTTGTAAATTTTCATGTGCCACAGTGAATGCTTTTCTATTGAATGTGAACCCTCCACACGAAAAAGGTAAGGAAGGAAATATGCTCTTCTTTTGCTAACTAACAAAGTGCAGTCGATCTGTACTCTCCATCTTCCATATGTATTCTAATGTAAAAATCCTCTCTGTCACATGTATTGGAAGTTTGTGGGGCTTTACTCTTGATCCATAAAATTTTAGGATAGTATATTCCTCCATGAAGTACCAATCAACCAATTGTATTTCTTTTCCCAATTGAATACAATTTCTACAAGACTCGGGCAATCTAGGCATTGGAGTATTTGTAATGGTTTGTTACAATGGAGCCAAAAAGTAGTCCATAAAATGATTTTAGTTCTTTTGATTATGATACATCTTTATCTTATGGGTCTAATCCAGTAGTCTATTTTTATCTTGCTGATGCTGAATTTGAAGCTTGTTGTCCTGAAACATCCTAGCAAAGTGCACTAGAAAAAAATAGCACAAGTAGGTTGTGAACCTAAATGTATTTCTATTGGAATTGGAAGTGGGAGCTTCACTTTGAGTATGGATTGGCAATGTGCTCAAGAAATCTATATTTAGTAGGTGGATTGCATTGATGGATATTGTATACCATTTCAAGAAGGCTTGCATCCACTTGGCTATTATTATCTAGTCTAAGGCAAAACACTAGAATGGAAATAGTATTCTAAACCCATGGTTTAAAAATATCAATTTTATAAGGAGGCTTATGATTCTGATTGAGTAGGGCACTATCCAATGTTAGAGATTTGATAATTTTTTTTTATCATTTTCACTAACTGCTTCATAAGTACTAGCAAGTCTTTCTAGGTTTATGTGCACTGTTCCACATTCTTCAATGGTAAAACCCAACAATTTGCCAAAATATTATCTATTAATGGGAAGCATTACTTCCTGGCTATTTTTTATAACTATTACTTTTCTATTTTCATCATAATTCTGGGCACAGACCATGATAAATTCAGGGCAAAGGAAAACCTTAGGGAACATCAAGCGTCCCAATCCAACCACACATGGTGCAGTCAACCCACTATTTGGTATTGATTTTTTGGGGTCGATTTGCGCTTGATGTACCTTATTCTCCAATGAATATATGAGTCTTGAAGTAAACCTTCCAAATATTACAGGGTCATAAATATCCTGGTATTCATCTATAAAACCTAGGGTTTTAAATAGTCTGGAGTAGTCTATTTTATCTCTTTCTTTGGTTTTCCTAATTTTTGCTTTGGTAGTGCTAGTAGACATGCTTGTAAATACTCAACCCTAATTTCTAAACCCCAGTCCCCAAGATTGAAAAAACTAAAGTTTCAAGGAGAATAATAATAGAAATAGTAATAGGAATGAAGTATTTATGTATTTCACTTATCTAGAAAAGATGAATACAAAGACTAGCACTGAGTGACTCCATGGCATCGCATAATTGATCTTAAAATTTCTGGTGCATTGCAATCTCCTTGAGTCCTTGACCCTCTTGCTTCCAAATAGTATCAATTAAAATTGATAAATGCTAAGTGCCAACTATGAAGTAAAGCGAGTGAAACGTGTTACATTCTTTTAGTAAAGTTATAAATTTTATTTTATTCTCGAGGAAGTTAATTTTTTTCAAAGTTATTATATTCTACTCTATTCTTCACTTTTGGTACAAGTTTGGAGTTGTACAGTTGTACTACTACTGATTACTCCCACATCAAATGAATTAATAATTTAATACTTATACAACATGTACATCGAGTCATGGAATTGAAAACTATTGTATAATCTCAACTATTGACTTTTGTAAATCTAACGACTCTTGATTGATTCTAGAGGTTTGAGTTCACAAGTCTAGCCTCTAGACTTTTGTTCCAGAATTAAACTATAGTCATCCATCTAGCATCGAAACATTCATCGAACTGGTGATACATGGTACTAAAGTCTGAATATAATATAGGTTAGATATATTATATAATAATTATAATTAATATTATATAAAATATTATAATATAGGTTAAAGGTTAGATATATTATTCTAATATATTATATAATAATTAGAATTATATATTTTATTATATAATAATTATATTATATTATATTAATATATAATAATTATTCATTTGTTGATCTTTATAAATCTAATGGATGTAGATTGATTCTGAAGGTATGAGTTCACTAGTCTAGCACTCTTGACATTTCGTTATGGAATTCAACTATACCCATCCGTCTGGCATTGAAACATTTATGCAAGTGTTTTACTTATTTTCATTAAAACCCTAAGTCTTATAGTTGAGAGTTTACTTTATGTTATATTTTGTTGTTGACCGTCTATCCTAGGTTCTCAGTTAGCTACGTTATAACCTTATGTCTTTTATGTTGTGAGTTAATTAGCCCTCGGGTCTTGACTTACCTGTTCTTTCCCGTCAATTCATATGCATTGAAAAGTTGGTCTTATATTCTTGTAAGGGTCCAAAAGTGCCACTTGGTAGGATATTACAAGCCCTCACAATGGTGAAGATGACATCATGTTTGCACCGTAGGGTTGTGAGGTGAAGATAGGTGTCAAGGACATACATCATGGCTTATGGCCATAATATCGATGATTCAGTTGAATGAAGGATATGGTACCACATGTCAAAGGATCAAGTGAAGTAGTGGGGCCATAGATATTGAAGATTCGATGGTAGTGCATCCTCATAGGATAATCTTGTCTGCGCAGAAGATTCTCCATGCTACTGTGAGATTTTGACACCTAGATAACAAATGGAAAGAAGACTAAGGTTTGCATAATGGATGTCCATGTGGAAGCCTTAGCATGCACCTGTGTAGCCAAAAGGAGGTGAACTATTTTCTACCGTGCCTCTGTGAAATGATGCCACGTGACCACATAGGACAAAAAAGTTGAAAAGTCAACAAGAAGGCGTGTTTGAGATGGAGTAATTTGATTGGCCATCGGGCCGACTTATTTTCACGTAAAGGCCTAGATTTCCAAATCTGACGGTTGATTCATGACCATCAATCTCACATATGAATTTTGTATCAATTATTGGAGTTTAAATTTCTATGTACACGTATCACGAATTCGCAGTGATGGCTGAAAAGATGTGCATATATGTACCGAGCCCTAATATATAAGCTCAATTAAAGTTGAAGGTAAGGGTTTTTCACAACGTTTTCATAAACATGAAGAGGATTTCTGCACAATGAGCAATTGGATGAGAAAATATTGTGATTTCAAGATTTTACAACTAAAACCTATAAGTTATTGTTGCCTACTGTGTCTGTTTGAAGGTGAATTGCTAATTTGATACTTGGCAAAGGATATTTTAAGCATTCTTAGAAGAGAAAACCCTAATTTGGTGATGTGTTATTTAAAAAAATGAGTCAAACAAGTCATCCTTCGACTTCTAAGAGAAGTTTGGATGAGGATTTAATGAAAAAGTTGCCTGGGTCTTCAAGAAGGCTAGTGAATACATATGGTCTAGGTGGGTATAATGATAGACTATTAGATTTGTGTTATGGGTGCCATGATGCTAAATTGCCTATGCATGGGTGGACTCTGTTTAAGTACTAGCATGATAGGAAGGAGTACAAAGCACCTATTTGTAATGCCTGGAATTTGGATGTGGTGAAGTTGATGTGCCCTAATGTATTTGTAAATCCCAACTTGGTAAGCGTTGTTGTAGAGAGATATGATCCCGTGTCTATAACTATTAGGGTATGGAATAATGAAGTCATGATTAGTACAACAAATGCATTCATCACAAAGGTATTTGGCCGCAACCCTGCTGCAAACAAAAAGATTGATTTCAACGTCCTAAAAGATGAGTACAAAAGATCTCGGTATGCATACAGAGTATTCATGTTTCCTAAGCATAGAGCAAGGGGAATTGATGGAAAGTTAATTAGAATATCAGATAGTGAAGAAGAATCATTTGATGTTTCACAATTCATACATTACTTTGTAAAGACTTACTACACTCTGTGCCATGTATTAGGAAGAGATGCATTGGATAAGATCCCAGTTCCTATGATGATGTTAGATGCAAATGTAAAAAATATTTCAACTACTGAAGCATTTGATTATGCAACATATATAGCAGACAAGATGCATGAGTAGTTATTGAAGATTAAGAATAATTTGTATGTTGTAGATGCAAAGGTGGAATTTAAATGGTATTCAATTATGTGCCATATGTTTTTATATGTTGGAACATGGATGTGGCATCAGGCTTTGCATGTTCGAGAATTAGAATAGGATGGTACTCTTCTCCTTGTTCAATTATGGACTCATTTCTTAGATATGCATTGTGAAAATCTAGACTATGTGATTTTTGAAGAACATTTTGTGAGAGGGCTGCTGATATTTATGGAGCTTGAAGGTCAAAGGGTTCTAAGGGGGTAAGTGCAAGAAGATGGGGGACCAAAAAGGGGTCCTAAGTGGCCACTTTTTTTCTGAAATCAGGAAATACTGGCCTTGCATGAGAAATTAAGCATAGTTACACTCAAAATTTGGAGATGCAACCAAAACAATGTTCGTAGTGCTCCGAGTCTACTTTCTAAACTACTATTTTGTTTTGAAAATGGCATAGATAAAGGGGTTCAAAAGAGGGAGCCACATAAATTGGTGTTGTTTCTGTCAAAAAAACATAACATAGCATGTTTTGTGGCTCCCTCAAAAGGTCAACTTTTTTTTGGTATTTTTAAAATCGCTTTGGTGAGAAATTAGCTAATAGCATATAGTTTATGCCCGATTTTTCTAATAATTTTTTGATGAATATTTGATTTTTTACTAATTTTCAAAGTGGACACATCCTAAAAAATAGAATTTTGGCCGTGCTACCCCTATACATTTTGAAACCTAATTGAAGATCATTTTTTTATTTTTTAATATTTGTAGAATGGAGTCTAGTTTCTAAATATGTAATTTTTTTCAAATTTGAATGAATAGTTATTTTACAATGAAAAAAAGCCCAAATAGTGGTTTTTACCTAAAAACGGACACACAAACAAAAGAAATTAAAGATGAAAGGCTTAACATTGTTAAAATGTGAAAAAAAATCACATCGTCAAATAGCTAAGAGAAAGCCTAACATTACCCATGTGTTTGATTTGTTTGACCTTGAAACACGTGCAAATATGAGGGTTAGCACGAATGAAATTATGTGAAATTTTGAAGAATATAGAAAAACACGTCTGTGACTGTTCATAAGGCACTCCAAGCCTATGGGTTGGAAATCCAAAGCAAATCCCAAGCCCAAGGCTTGGGATACCCAAAGCAAGACATAACGCGAGCGCATTATAACGCGCTCGCGTTATGTTTTGCCTTGCATTTTTCCTTTCCTGCAAGTCTGTTGTTTTTCATGTTTGACATAACACAAGCACATTATAACGCGCTCGCGTTATGTTCCCCTCAAATTTTTTTACGTTCAAGGCTATTAATCATGAGGGTTAAGGGATAAGGGATAGAGTTGGAGGGTTTAGGGATAAGGGATTAGCGTTTAAGGTATAGTATCGAGCCCGTTGAGGGTCTAGGAATAGGGATAGCATTTAGGGTTTAGGGATGAGGGATGACAGATTAGGGTTGAGGGTTGAGGGTTTAGGGTTTAGGGATAGGGTTGAGGGTTGAGGGATCAGAGTTAAGGGTTGAGGGATTAGGGTTTGACATTGAGGGTTGAGGGTTGAGGTTCAACGGTCAAGGGTTTAGGGATAGGGTTTAGGGTTGAGGGATTAGGGTTAAAGTAGAGTGTGGAGGGTATAAGGATTAGGGATAGGGTTGGAGGGTTTAGGGATAAGGGATTAGGGTTTAAGGTATAGTATCGAGTCTGTTGAGGGTTTAGGAATAGGGATAGCATTTAGGGTTTAGGGATGAGGGATTAGAGTTGAGGGATGATGGATTAGGGTTAAGGGTTGAGGGATTAGAGTTTAGGAATAAGGTTTAGGGTTGAGGGTTGAGGGATTAGGGTTTAAGGTATAGTGTTGAGGGTTGAGGGTTGAGGGTTTAGGATTAGGGTTTAGGGTTGATGGATTAGCATTTAATGTCGAGGTTAGGGTTAGAGTGTCGAGGGTAGAGGGATTAGGGATAGGGTTTAGGGTTGAAGGTTTAAGGATTAAGGGTTGAGGCTTTAGGGATGAGGGTTTAAGGCTTAAGATATAGTGTCAAGTGTTGAGGGTGTAGGGATAGGGTTTAAGTTTTAAGGGTTAAGGGTTGAGGGATAGGGATTAGGGTTTAAGGTATAGTGTTGAGGGTCAAGGGATCAAAGTTAAGGGTTGAGGGTTGAGGTTCTAGGGTCAAGGGTTTAGGGATAGGGTTGAGGGTTGAGGAATTAGGGTTAAAGTAGAGTATGGAGGGTATAAGGATTAGGGATAGGGTTGGAGGGTTTAGGGATAAGGGATTAGGGTTTAAGGTATAGTATCAATTTTGTTGAGGGTGTAGGAATAGGGATAGCATTTAGGGTTTAGGGATGAGGGATTAGAGTTGAGGGATGACAGATTAGGGTTGAGGGTTGAGGGATTAGGGTTTAGGGATAAGGTTTAGGGTTGAGGGATGAGGGATTATGGTTTAAGGTATAGTGTTGAGGGTTTAGGGATAGGTTTTAGGGTTGAGGGATTAGAGTGAAGGGTTGAGGGATTAGGATTTGACGTTGAGGGTTGAGGGTTTAGGGTTTAGGGTTTAGGGTTAGGGTTGAGAGATGAGGGATCAGAGTTAAGGGTTGAGGGATTAGGGTTTGACGTCGAGGGTTGAGGGTTGAGGTTCGAGGGTCAAGGGTTTAGGGATAGGGTTGAGGTTGAAGGGATTAGGGTTAAAGTAGAGTGTGGAGGCTGTAAGGATTAGGGATAGGGTTGGAGGGTTTAGGGATAAGCGATTAGAGTTTTAGGTATAGTATCGAGTCTGTTGAGGGTTTACGGATGAGGGATTAGAGTTGAGGGATGAGGGATTAGGGTTGAGGGTTGAGGGATTAGGGTTTAGGGATAAGGTTTAGCATTGAGGGTTGAGGGATTAGGGTTTAAGGTATAGTGTTGAGGGTTGATGGTTTAGGGATAGGGTTTAGGTTTGAGGGATTAGGGTTTAGGGTTGATGAATTAGGGTTTAATGTTGAGAGTTGAGGGTTGAGGGTTGAGGGTTGAGGTTGAGGGATAGGGTTAATGGTCAAGGGATTAGGGTTAAATAAGAGTGTCGAGGGTAGAGGGATTAGGGTTTAATGTATAGTATCGAGCCTGTTGAGGGTCTAGGAATAGGGATAGCGTTTAGGGTTTAGGAATGAGGGATTAGAGTTGAGGGATGACGGATGACAGATTAGGGTTTAGGGACAAGGTTTAGGGTTAGGGTTGAGGGATTAGAGTTTAAGGTATAGTGTTGAGGGTTTAGGGATAGGGTTTAGGGTTGAGGGATTAGAGTGAAGGGTTGAGGGATTAGAATTTGACATTGAGGGTTGAGGGTTTAGGGATAGGGTTGAAGGTCGAGGGATCAGACTTAAGGGTTGACAGATTAGGGTTTGATGTTGAGGGTTGAGGGTTGAGGTTCGAGGGTCAAGGGTTTAGGGATAGGGTTGAGGGTCGGGGATTAGGGTTAAACTAGAGTGTGGAGGGTATAAGGATTAGGGATAGGGTTGGAGGGTTTAGGGATAAGGGATTAGAGTTTAAGGTATAGTATCGAGTCTATTGAGGGTTTAGGAATAGGGATAGCATTTAGGGTTTAGGGATGAGGGATTAGAGTTGAGGGATGATGGATTAGGGTTGAGGGTTGAGGGATTAGGGTTTAGGGATAAGGTTTAGGGTTGAGGGTTGAGGGTTGAGGGATTAGGGTTTAAGGTATAGTGTCGACGGTTGACAGTTTAGAATTAGGGTTTAGGGTTGATGGATTAGCATTTAATGTCGAGGTTAGGGTTAGAGTTTCGAGGGTAGAGGGATTAGGGATAGGGTTTAGGGTTGAAGGTTTAAGGATTGAGGGTTGAGGCTTTAGGGATGAGGGTTTAAGGCTTAAGATATAGTGTCAAGTGTTGAGGGTGTAGGGATAGGGTTTAAATTTTAAGGGTTAAGGGTTGAGGGATACGGATTACGGCTTAAGGTATAGTGTTGAGGGTTGATGGTTTAGGGATAGGGTTTAGGTTTGAAGGATTAGGGTTTAGGGTTGATGAATTAGGGTTTAATGTTGAGAGTTGAGGGTTAAGGGTTGAGGGTTGAGGGTTGAGGTTGAGGGATAGGGTTAATGGTCAAGGGATTAGGGTTAAATAAGAGTGTTGAGGGTAGAGGGATTAGGGTTTAAGGTATAGTATCGAGCCTGTTGAGGGTCTAGGAATAGGGATAGCGTTTAGGGTTTAGGGATGAGGGATTAGAGTTGAGGGATGACAGATGATAGATTAGGGTTGAGGGTTGAGGGATTAGGGTTTAGGGACAAGGTTTAGGGTTAGGGTTGAGGGATTAGGGTTTAGGGACAAGGTTTAGGGTTAGGGTTGAGGGAATAGTGTTTAAGGTATAGTGTTGAGGGTTTAGGGATAAGGTTTAGGGTTGAGGGATTAGAGTGAAGGGTTGAGGGATTAGAATTTGACATTGAGGGTTGAGGGTTTAGGGATAGGGTTGAGGGTTGAGGGATTAGGGTTTGACGTTGAGCGTTGAGGGTTGAGGTTCAAGGGTCAAGGGTTTAGGGATAGGGTTGAGGGTCGAGGAATTAGGGTTAAAGTAGAGTGTGGAGGGTATAAGGATTAGGGATAGGGTTGGAGGGTTTAGGGATAAGGGATTAGAGTTTAAGGTATAGTATCAAGTCTGTTGAGGGTTTAGGAATAGGGATAGCATTTAGGGTTTAGGGATGAGGGATTAGAGTTGAGGGATGATGGATTAGGGTTGAGGGTTGAGGGATTAGGGTTTAGGGATAAGGTTTAGGGTTGAGGGTTGAGTGATTAGGTTTTAAGGTATAGGATTGAGGGTTGAGGCTTTAGGGATGAGGGTTTAAGGCTTAAGATATAGTGTCAAGTGTTGAGGGTGTAGGGATAGGGTTTAAATTTTAAGGGTTAAGGGTTGAGGCATAGGAATTAGGGTTTAAGGTATAGTGTTGAGGGTTGATGGATCAGAGTTAAGGGTTGAGGGATTAGGGTTTGACATTGAGGGTTGAGGGTTGAGCTTTAAGGGTCAAGGGTTTAGGGATAGGGTTGAGGTTCAAGGGATTAGGGTTAAAGTAGAGTGTGGAGGGTGTAAGGATTAGGGATAGGGTTGGAGGGTTTAGGGATAAGGGATTAGAGTTTAAGGTATAGTATCAAGTCTATTGAGGGTTTAGGAATTGGGATAGCATTTAGGGTTTAGGGATGAGGGATTAGAGTTGAGGGATGATGGATTAGGGTTGAGGGTTGAGGGATTAGGGTTTATGGATAAGGTTTAGGGTTGAAGGTTGAGGGATTAGGGTTTAAGGTATAGTGTTGAGGGTTGAGGGTTGAGGGTTTAGGATTAGGGTTTAGGGTTGACGAATTAGCATTTAATGTCGAGGTTAGGGTTAGAGTGTCGAGGGTAGAGGGATTAGGGATAGGGTTTAGGGTTGAAGGTATAAGGATTGAGGGTTGAGGCTTTAGGGATGAGGGTTTAAGGCTTAAGATATAGTGTCAAGTGTTGAGGGTGTAGGGATAGGGTTTAAGTTTTAAGGGTTAAGGGTTGAGGGATAGGGATTAGGGTTTAAGGTATAGTGTTGAGGGTCGAGAGATCAGAGTTAAGGGTTGAGGGATTAGGGTTTGACGTTGAGGGTTGAGGGTTGAGGTTCGAGGGTCAAGGGTTTATGGATAGGGTCGAGGGTCAAGGAATTAGGGTTAAAGTAGAGTGTGGAGGGTATAAGGATTAGGGATAGGGTTGGAGGGTTTAAGGATAAAGGATTAGGGTTTAAGGTATAGTATCGATTCTGTTGAGGGTGTAGGAATAGGGATAGCATTTAGGGTTTAGGGATGAGGGATTAGAGTTGAGGGATGGTGGATTAGGGTTGAGGGTTGAGGGATTAGGGTTTAAGGATAAGGTTTAGGGTTGAGGGCTGAGGGATTAGGGTTTAAGGTATAGTGTTGAGGGTTTAGGGATAGGGTTTAGGGTTGAGGGATTAGAGTGAATGGTTGAGGGATTAGGATTTGACATTAAGGGTTGAGGGTTTAGGGTTTAGGGTTTAGGGTTAGGGTTGAGAGATGAGGGATCAGAGTTAAAGGTTGAGGGATTAGGGTTTGACGTCGAGGGTTGAGGGTTGAGGTTTGAGGGTCAAGGGTTGAGGTTGAAGGGATTAGGGTTTAAGGTATAGTGTTGAGGGTTGATGGATCAGAGTTAAGGGTTGAGGGATTATGGTTTGACGTTGAGGTTTGATGGTTGAGGTTCGAGGGTCAAGGGTTTAGGGATAGGGTTGAGGTTCAAGTGATTAGGGTTAAAGTAGAGTGTGGAGGGTGTAAGGATTAGGGATAGGGTTGGAGGGTTTAGGGATAAGGGATTACTGTTTAAGGTATAGTATCGAGTATGTTGAGGGTGTAGGATTAGGGATAGCATTTAGGGTTTAGGGATGAGGGATTAGAGTTGAGGGATGATGGATTAGAGTTGAGGGATTAGGATTTGACGTTGAGGGTTGAGGGTCGAGGGTCGAGGGATCAGAGTTAAGGGTTGAGGGCATTTTCTATCAAGAACTTGATTATGAGGGCTTGCCCCTTCATTGTTATGCCTATCATATGGCGGAGCATTTGGCAAGCCCTTGCAAGAAAAAGATGTGATCAATGCAAAGGATGTGATGAATATATAGCAAGACAAAACGCAAACGCGTTATAGAGCGAGCGCATTATAGCGCGAGCGCGTTATAATACGCTCGCGTTTTGTATTTCTATTGAAACGGTAAAAAAGTGGTTACCCCCATGATCGAAGCCCACATGCTATGTTTTCTTACTGATTCTGTGCGTGCTCTGACAAAAAAGAAGTGCTTTCATGCTATTGGGAAGTTCACATGCACATTTGACACATTGTACCACCTTTGCATGATCTTTCCACCACCTTTTCTACTTTGCCAACTTGAGAAGGTGGAAATAACATAGTTTTCACACCAAGTTTGATATATATCTATTCAAGTTTCAATTTTTGTAGTGCTGCAATGTTAATTGTGATTCAATTTTAGGAATTTAACATTGAAAAGGAAGTAAGTGGTGAAAAACTCAAATTGTTGAGGAGTTTGATGCAAGAAGATAAAAACACTACATAATTGGGTACTCTCTCCATTCAAATATTCATTTTTTAGGTATGTCAAGTCTTTACATGCATGATCTTTACATTTTCCTTATTTCGGATTGAATTACTTTATCATGCTTTATCATACATGTTTAAAATAGACACATTCCCAATCAAGAAAGAAGCCTATAATCTCACATGATGCCATGTATATTTTCTACACTTGGGCTCTTTAATAATTATGTGTAATAAACAAACCTTAACATACCATGATGTCAAACTATACAAGAATAAATCCTTACAACATAAAAAAAATACAATCCCACTATTATCTTGTATTCATTTCTTAGGAACTAATATTGGTCTCTTTATCATGCTACAGATAAATTCTCCGTCATGCTGAGAAAACGATCAAGAATTAAACCAACACAGGAAGAGATAGAAGCTAAGAATGCAAAGAAAGCAGTGGCTATGAGGGAACTTCGTGAGAAGAGGAAATTGGACACGATAAATGAAGACATACCAATTGAAGAGGAACCACAACAATCACAAAGAGATATGGTATTGGCGGCACAAAGAGAACGAATGCAAAAACTTCGTGGTATGAGAGATTTGAATACCATAGTTGGAGACACGTCCTTTACCGCAAGTCAACATGTAGGGACACCATCTACCACATCTCAAGTTGAGAGTACATCATCACTCACATGTGATGAAGGAGGTACGCCATCGTTCCCACCTCAACCTCAAGGTATGTCATCTATTCCATCTTCGATCAAAGGTATGCCATCTAACCCATCTCATTTAAATATTGATGAAATTCCTAATGTTGAGATGAATTTACCTAACTTGACACCACCTAGAATTTTGCATAGAAAGCCAAAGTAGTTGATTGATATTGATGAGAATATTTTGCAGCCAATGGAAGGTAAGATTCCAAAACGCACTTGTAGAAGATATGCTAATAAGATTTGGAGATTGTTCTTTGAAAAGTTAAATGAGACTGCAAGATGTCAACTATTCGTTGAAATGATGCGAAGTATAAAGTATAGGTCTATCATGAAGATTCTTGGGTTGAGAACATCAGAGGCTTCAAGTGAAAAATCTATTGTCAAGAATCTAATGAGTGCGTATGAGAGTGTGGGTAACACCTCATGCACAAAAGATAGTAATGCAACACGGTGTGTGATTACATCAACTATAGTAAGTAGTCAAATGAGGAAAGCTTGTCTCATTAGAAAGACAAGTCAAGAATTGAGAATTAATAGGAAAACTTTATCAAGAGCCGTTGGAAGATGCCAATGAATTATGGGCGTTCTCGGGGAGACTACCATGAAAAGATAAACCAATTGTTGAAGCATTGAGATCACTAATTGAAGACTTTTGGAAGAATCACACAAGGGTATCTCCGAATCAAAGGGATGTGGTAAGAAGGAGAATCGGTAGTCATAACCGCGAGCCACATCCAAAGCATTTTTTGGATGAGACTCAAACACAGTTTTATGGTAAATTTCTAGAGAAGTATCTTCAAACTAAAATTTGTCAAAGATATTTTGAATTGCTAAAACCTTTCTATATTAAGATAAATCACACACGCACTAGTTTTTGTTGTAGATTACATATTGAATTTTCTAACCATTTTGATGCTTATAGGTCTATATGTTTAGATATGCATACTAACAATGTTTTGCAGGGTTGTGCCATATGTGCCCCACCAACATCTTCAAGAGACTTCATATCAAGAATTTTATGTGAAAGAGAGGAAGGTCAAATATTCTACATGAAATTATGCTTGGATGGCACATGTCATCGTTGCGATGGCTTGCAACATTTGCCAATATGTGAACATATAGAAATAACACATGCAGTTGGAAACGAACTAGTAGAGTTTGGCAAGTATAAAACAGTGGCATACAATACAAAAAATGGTAAAGAAGCAAAGAGGTGTGAATTAGTTATTGAAAAGATTCCAGTGTATCAGTTTATGCCTATATTTTGTGACAGCATAGTGTATGAGTATGCAAGACATGCCCATAGAGCTCGATGGTTGGACTTGCAATTCAAGTTATGCAAGGACACATTTCCAGTTGGTAGCATTGTTTCAGTCATCGACTATGCAGAGAACTACAGTCTACAGCCACAGCGTGAGGTGCAATCACAATATTACAACTCCACACAGGTTTCTATATTTGTGTACATCGCATTCATTCATGTGAATGATAGTATAGATAATGACAGAAAGATCATAAGGGAGTATAATTTCTATATTAGTGATGATCGCATGCATTCTACGGAGTTCGTGCAAGGTTGCTTTCAGGTGTTCTACAATGATTTGGCTAGAAGGGGCATATCGTTTAGTCAGCATATCATATGGTCAGATAACTATGCGTCACAATTCAAGAACTCATAGAATTTCTATTGGTTGAGTAGGAGGCATAATTTTATAGGTATTCAACATATGTGGAACTTTTGTGAGGCCAAGCATGCAAAGGGGGAGAATGATGGTGCAGGAGCATGTATCAAAAGAGCCATAGCACAAGAAGAGTTAAAGTATAAAGACAATGCAAAGTTGACAGATGCAAAATTGATTGTCGAGTGGTGTAATGCTTCCATGGGTCCAGGTAATGAAGGTAAGTCTTTAGTTCATAGATTTTTTTGGTTGATAGGTGATACTAACATTGCACCATATGAGGATTGTTGTACACTAACAGGATCAAATGAGATGCACTCTTTCAGAAGCTCAATTGCAGGTTCATGGAGTATCCATACACAAAAGATGTCATGCTTTTGTTCTTCCTGTACAATTCAAGTCTGGGATGAGTGCGAGTCAAAGGAGTGGGTTGACGAATGGCAGTTAAGTTATCTTAGCCCACTTGACACGTATCAACCCCCGACGGCACTGGAACTAACACAGATGGAATCGTCAGTTGACTTTGACCACATATCAAATTTAGTTCAACCAAGTAATATAGGGCACGTATATGCATCTAATTTCATCTAGTTGAACAAGGTAATGTCATCTTACTTTGTAGTGTTTTTGTAATGTTGACTAATTTCATCTAATTTGCTACACATATCAATGTAGGGCACGTATATGCAGTTATTGCAGATAAAGATAATGAAGAGGGAATAGATTATTACTTATGTCGTTGTGTTGAGGCCAAAAAGAAATTAGAGGCCCCTGTTACAGATGGAGAAAACATAGAATACCCTACAGGATCAGTGGTTATTACTGGAACATGGCTTAGAAGGTACCCACATAAGACTGTTAATATTTGGCTATTTCAGGACTTTAACATGCATCAGAAGATTCTTCATTACTCAAACCTTGTCGTGGCATCCAATGTTTATTTGATAAAGTATCGGGGTAGACCTTTGAACAAAATATTGTGGAAGGTGCGTGAGTCTGACCATGAAGCAATACTTGACACAATAAAGAGTAGAGCAGACCCGGATGGTTCATTGGATTAATTTGTAAGTATTCACTTTGATTTTGTAAAGTTATGTTACATTGAGTTGTAAGTATGCACATTAATTTGTAAGGTTTGTCTTTTTTTATTTCCTCCTGCATTTTTACACATATGTACATCATCATGTTATGCATTTTTGGTGTCCTGCTCCTGATGCGACCAAACTCATAACTCACCCTACTTCCTCTAGACACCATTTGATGATCTCCAACACTCTGGATCCAGGGCACCCAATCATGATGATGACCTATATACCATTCTCCCAAGGCACTCATAATGAATGAAAAGAAGACCAAGGGTGCCCAAGCTTAATAGACTTATTTCTTTCAATTTTGATGATCCAAACTCTTGCAATATGACATCCACTTTCATGCCTTTAGATCTTCCTTCACATATAGGGCACCAAATCAAGTTGAAAAATCTACATAAGGGCACCAAACTAGATGAAAGGAGACATGAAATGCACCTTAGGACTCCATGCTAAGGTTTGAGCCATTAAAGTCTCTTGATATTAGGCGCTCATGATGATGAAACTTAGAGCTTTCTCCTTTCCTATGCGCTCATCTAAGATGTTTGAATGATAAGGAGTGCTTTGACCTCTATAATGTACATTGGGCACCAAAATCAAGGTGATTTTAAGTCACTTTGAGTCATTTGGGGTCAGTTTGAGTCTTTGAGTCATGTTGCAAAAAACTGTCAATGTTGTCAAGTCGCACAAAGCAACTTTTGCATTTTTGGTATCCTACTCGTGATGTGACCAAACTGACTATTCAAACGCGTCTGGATGGGTACATTTACACTAGGCATGGTCCTTTTTTTCACCCAAACATGTAGAAACAGTCTGAGCTACATTGTACCGACGATATCCCTAAAGAGTCCAAAGTGCAAAAAGGTAGCAATCTTTGACGAGATATTACTTGAAAACTGTGTTAGTTAGAAACATTTCGTCTGAGGAAATACGTTCATGTAAAGTGCATCTACAATAACCTCTCTCAATTTTTTATATCTCTGAGGCATTTGCCTGTGGTGAAAGGTTTTCTGCTGCCCCAAAAATTGTCAGAAGGAGGCAGTGTAAAGTTGAAAAGGGGTGTAACTTTCATCCTACTCCTGATGCAACCAAACTGACTATTCCAACACGTCTGAATGGGTACATTTACGCTAGGCATGGTCCTTTTTTTCACCCAAACATGTCGAAACAGTCTGAGCTACATTGTACCGACGATATCCCTGAAGAGTCCAAAGTGCAAAAAGGTAGCAATCTTCGACGAGATGTTACTCAAAAACTGTGTCACTTAGAAACATTTTGTCTAAGGCAATGCGATCATGTAGAGTGCCTCTACAATAACCGCTCTCAATTTTTTATATTTCTGAGGCATTTGCCCGTGGTGAAAGGTTTTCTGCTGCCCAAAAATCGTCAGAAGGAGGCAGTGTAAAGTTGCAAAGGGGTGTAACTTTCGTTCTGCTCCTGATGCAACCAAACTGACTATTCCAATGCATCTGAATGGGTACATTTACACTAGGAATGGTCCTATTTTTCACCCAAACATGTCGAAACAGTCTGAGCTACATTGTACCGACGATATCCCTGAAGAGTCCAAAGTGTAAAAAGGCAGCAATCTTTGACGAGATGTTACTCAAAAAATGTGTGACTTAGAAACATTCCATCTAAGGTAACACGATCATGTAGAGTGCCTCTACAATAACCTCTCTCATTTTTTTATGTCTCTGAGGTATTTTCCCGTGGTGAAAGGTTTTCTGCTGCCCCAAAAAATCATTAGAAGGAGGCAGTGTAAAGTTGTAAAGGGGTGTAACTTTTGTCTTGCTCCTGATGCAACCAAACTGACTATTCCAACACATCCGGATGGGTACATTTACGCTAGGCATTGTCCTTTTTTTCACCCAAACATGTCAAAACAGTCCGAGCTACATTGTACCCACGATATCCCTAAAGAGTCCAAAGTGCAAAAAGGTAGCAATCTTTGATGAGATGTTACTCAAAAATCATGTCACTTAGAAACATTTTGTCTTAGGCAACACGATCATGTAAAGTGCCTCTACAATAACCTCTCTTGGTTTTTTATATCTCTGAGGTATTTGCCTGTGGTGAAAAGTTTTCTGCTGCCCCAAAAATCGTCAGAAGGAGGCATTGTAAAGTTGCAAAGGGGTGTAACTTTCATCCTGCTCCTGATGTGACCAAACTGATTGTTACAATGCATCTGAATGGGTACATGTACACTAGGCATGGTCCTATTTTTCACCCAAACATGTCAAAACAGTCTGAGCTACATTGTACCGACGATATCCCTAAAGAGCCCAAAGTGCAAAAAGGCGGCAATCTTTGACAAGATGTTACTGAAAAATTGTGTCACTTACAAACATTCCGTCTAAGGCAATGCGATCACATAGAGTGCCTCTACAATAACCTCTCTCAGTTTTTTATATCTCTGAGACATTTGCCCATGGTGAAAGGTTTACTGCTGCCCCAAAAATCGTTAGAAGGAGGCAGTGTATTAAGTCAAGATGAAAGCCTATTCACTCTAGGCACCTATTGTGACCAAATCACACATCGGGCCAGAGAATCCCAAACATGCACCTTGAACAAGTGATGCTACAAGTGGTGAACAAAATGGGTGTCTTGAAGAATTGAGCCCTCCAAGACATCTTGCAATTGCCTAAAAGTCCAAAATTTACATAAGTGAGTTAAGGCGCCATTTTCCATCTCCAGAGCCTCCTTTGAGTGCCTTAACATGGAGTGAATATTTTAGTCTATGAAATATTGTGCCTAAAGAATATAACAACCCCTTGAGTCACTAGGATGAATTAAGTTAACAAAATGAACTTCATTGAGGGAGGCGCACTTGTGCATCTAGACAACTCCAGTTTAGCGCCTAAGACAAAGCATATTTAGAGACACCCCTCGAATGAACCCTCTAGAACCAATAACCATAGCTCAAGATCCATAACCATGAGAAGATAAAGCATTAAAAAAATTCATCTAAAGGATGGGAAATACCTCTTAGATGATAGTCTGCCAAGTAGACCAAGAGTGGGGAATGAGAATGCTCCTCGAAGTTACACCAAGCCACAATGACTCTCTCTAATAAGAATCTTCTCTAGGTCCATAATTAATTCACGCCCATATCCAAGTGAAAGTCTCCTTGGTCTTCCTGCTAAAACCTCTAAAGGGTAACCATCTCAACAAGTGTCTCTAATCCCAAGAGAACTTTAGCCTCACCCAAGTCTCGAAGTATGTATGAGAACCTACAACCAATCAATCCATGTTAAGCTCCAAATGCAACACCACATTATCATGAAGCTCCCAAGCACATGACCAATGTACTCAATACCAAGAGAACCAACAAGACCACTGTCAAAACTCCAACTACAAAATTAGGTATCCAAACATGACATCATGATCTAACATCTCCTCCTAGAAGATCACATGCACCAATACAGAGAATTCTAGGGTATTATCTGACCAAAAACATTGATGGGTTCATGCAATGTGTATCATTGATATTTTGCACTCATATTTATTATTAATCCATGAAACTTATATGGGTATCCCTCAATCACAATCATGTCATCATAAACACAAACACAAAGATTTTCTGGAGGATATTTTCATTTTATTAACATAGTAGTAGAAAGCCTTAATACATTACAAAATATCAATTACATGACACACTTCTAATAGATTTCCATTGTCTAGGGTCTCTAGGGGTTCCAAGTCCTCCAAATATTGATCCAATAGATCTACATGTTAAAAATAGCCCCTCTCCTACGCAATCTTCTTCTAGCAAATTCCCTAAATCTTTTCCATTAGTGTAGAAAAAGAAAAGGATGGGAAACTATAGAGCAAAGTGTGGGAGGACAAGGTTATGATCAAAGGCCTTGTGAGCAACTTTAACAACTTCATTAACTTCTCTAGTAGCTTCTACTACACTTTTTATCACATAGCCATCACATTGTAAAATTGTAACCCCTTCTATATGATAAGACTACAAATATTTAAAATTGTTATTTACCACCAAACTTGTTGTTGAACTATAAGCCTTTCTATATAATAAGACTACATAAACTTAAAATTGTAATATACCACCACACTTGTTGGAGGATTCTAGGTGTAAAGGGAAAATAACAATATTTGTAAAAACTATAAAATACCACCACACTTGTTGAAAATTTAAATTTCCTTCAATATGCTAAGGATAGAGATATCAATTGAAAAATTACCATGCTGCAAAATTGGAACTCCTAAATGCTAAGACTACATAAATTTAAACTTTTTGTTTAGCACCACACTTGCCATGGAATTACAATCCCTTTTATATGCTAAGACTACAATGAATTAAAGATGTAATAATCGTTATGATTTTTTATGATCAACAAACCTACCCAAGACCAAATGATTAGAATAATTGCTATTCTATTTTCAATATTATGAGGCAAAGTTACAATCAGAAACATACATATATATAGGCCTCTTGGATGCATGAATCAAGGAGATGACATGCACAAGAGGTATGGGTTAACTCTCAATCACTGTCAATCAAGAGGTGAGTTAACTCAACCTAACTGAGAAGTTAAGAGTTGAACTGCTAATCAATGGATTAGTTCACTCAACTTGACTAAGAAAGAAGTGGCCTTGACTGAATATAGGTGGCACCTAAATATCATCAATCAAGAGTTGATGAGGTAGTGGTGGCACTTGTGTACCTCAAGTCAAAGTGTACCCATGCATTTATTATCTACTTAGGTGAGAATAATTAAAAGTTTATATTATCCTAAGTAAACTTATTAAATAGGTGTAATATCACACTTAGGATATATAATATATCCAAGGTGAATAAAATATTACACCATCACCCCCCATAAGTTCAACTTAGGAGAAATGAGAAATGATAAATGGGTTTTGGGTACTAGGCCATGTTGATGCTGAGATATGCCACAATCAAATCAAGAGTCCTAGGCCTAACTGAAGAATGTGACTATCCAAAACCTAGGGGAAATGGATGTAGAACATGATCCAAAGACAAAGATGATACAACAATAGTGATGGAACTATCATAAAAGAGGATGTGATGTCCTCAATGACATCCTCCAAGTATAAAAGATGGGACTCACAAAACAAACATGCAATGTCTATCAAGTACTCATCCCAAGTAGCTATATCTAGAAGATGATGAATGTCCTACTACACTGAATCACTAGAAGCTCCATTCAAGACAACACTAAACTCTGAAGAAGCAATAGGATATGGAGGAGATGGAATGTTAACACATGTATCTAGAACCCCATTTGATAAAAGAATACCAAGATTCAAATGACTATACTGTATCTCCTCAAAGGTGTCCACACTAGATGCTTGAGTGTGAACATCGACCAAAGGAACATCAATAGAAAAATGTGAGAAGGTGTACAATCTAGATCAATCATTTACCTCCCCAGCTGCAACAATAATATCTCCACTTTGCAAATCTTGAATGAGCACAACATCTAGTGTGAACTCAACACTCTTCCTTGTCCCACTATGTTTGATTTGATTGATAAAAAAGAGATTAGTTGACAATGAAGGTATGAAAAGGACATCATTGAAGGATCTCTTAGTCATGTCAATAGACCCTCACCCATGAAAATGCATATATGTGTTATTACCCATCAAGATATGTGGTGTTAAACAAGTCTCAAATGAAGAAAACATACTCTGTAATGAAGCCATATGATGTGAGGCTCCAAAATCAAGGATCCATCATTTTGATGTAGAATTTGCAATTACAACAAGTGCTTGCCCCTTTTATTTCTCTAACTTTGAATGAGAAGAAGATGATGAATTTATTGAAGGTAAATTTATCTTTTTTAGAATATCCTTTTTAGATTTCCTCCAAGGACTTCTAGTGGAGGAAAAATCTCAAACTAGAAATCACAAATTCAATTAGTGTACCTCTCCCAAGCCTATCCAAAAGTCACATAGTATCATGCCTATCCATTAAACACCACAATGCAATCAAAATCCTAACAACATGCCCATGATCCAAGATCAAGTGCAATCATGCAAAGATATTATCAATCACAAGCCTATTAAGAATGAACTAGAGTCTTTTTGTACCATACTTTTCCATCAAACACCATCATTTAATCCATGGCCTATCAAGCCTATCAAAGAAAATGCAAACATCTTATGTAATACAATTAGACTTTAAATATTTGAAGTAGCCATCTACAAATATCCATTCAAACGTGGATTTATAATGCAAGTATGGACGCCATCAATAAAAAAGATTTGTATTAACCAAATATCCATATAGGCATACATCAATATCTGTCGATATAAGTATAACATATATACAAAATAGCCATATAGGCTTACAAGAATGCCATATAGGCATACAATGTCAACTATGTACAATACAAAATATATGTCCACAAATGCCATATAGGCATACAACAAAGGAACACAATAAAAAATCATTCCCCTCTGGCTGGTGAAGAGAATAAATCACGAGCAGCCTTTGATCTTCTAGGGGATGGAGACGCGCATATGGGTGGTCTACTACGAACCCGAGGGCTACTCCTATTTAGGTCTTCCTACATCTTTACCTGTTACAATAAAAAGTATAGACATTAATATATAGAAATTACATGTTATAAAAAATGAAATATTTAACAAAATAATCACTTACCGCTAACATATAATCTATCTCCTCGCTTTCCTCAGTAGCAGGAATAGGCCCTGGTGATGTCATGTCCTATAGAAACCATCCAGATAGAAATTAAACTTCAAATCAATAATCTTTTGATTTTTCAAAAATAGACAACTATAACAATGAATGTAAATTGAAATTTACTAATCTGCCTCATACCCCTGTCAATGCCATGGAGCTATGAATCGCAGAGGCCACACCCTGCTCCATTGCCCTATGAACATGGGGAGGTGTCTCCGCAGCCTGCATCATCTGGAAATAAAACAACATTATTCAATTACGAAAACTATAATAGTGATGCAAATCATGGCTCCTAACATACACACATGTTCATCTAAACATGGAAGTACACACAATAAAGCACACAAATCACATACAAAAATTTAGTAAGTACAATTCATTCATTAAACTATTTATTTTATTACCTCCATAAAGCTTTGAAGTCCACCACCGCTAGCAGGTGTTGCCATGAAATCTACAGTATTAACCTATTCAACATCCAAAATCAAATATTAGAATACCATTCATATAACGATGCTATTCACATGTAATATTTATAATTGTTTACAAGTTACATACCTCGACAATAGATGATCTAGTGAAAAATGCAGGTGGAGAACCACTGAAAACTGCATCGACGCTATGACCCTAAAATTTCATTAAAATCATCAATTTAAATTAGTTAATCTTGTATTTCAAAAATGAAATTTAATAAATTAAAATCAATAAACTTGCTAATATTTACCTGAGTATCAAGGCCGAAAGTCTCACTCAGGAGGGTATCTGTCATCACCATCTCCTCAGGTACAAATGTAGCCTGTTCACCTACGTCCTAACTGTCCATGGGGTCATAACCACAGGCTGACCCACAAGCCTGGCAAGTATGCGGTGGGACCCTACTCCTTGCACTATCTCCCAACCCACTCTGTGTTGCAAGACCGGCATGCTCTATGATGCTCTGGGTCAAGGCACTAATCGACTGAAGTGTATCGACCTCAACACCCTCCTTCACAATGGAAGGGATAGAAACATGCACGTGGGCTGGTCTGCTGATTACTCATCTCACTACCCACTGTGGGTCAAGACGTGCCCCTAGTCTATCTTGTGCTAACCCCCCACCTCTACCCTGGAAGTCCCGCATATCAAAATAGTTTGGCACTTTATTGAGGACAAACTCGCAGTAGAGTTTCCTCAAAAAGTATTGCGGGACCTCATAGTTATTGCATGGAGAATGGTCAAAAACCATCCACCACCTCTGCCCGAAAATTGTCCCTTATCGCTTGGTTGTTGCACCAATGGATAGGGAACCTCTTGCATGTAATGGGTGGAGGTTGATTTGTTTGTGGGTTTATGAAAATTGAACACAAGTCTAATTTTGTAATTTGTAATTTTTTGACATCTTGGTATGACAACTTGTCTGCATAGTAATCTCTAAACTCTCTCTTTTTATCCATCCAACTAGTTATTTGCTTGCTAATTGAATCTACATTTGATAACATAGACTCAAGAGATTTGGCAAGCGTGGACTTATGCAAGGTTGAAGTGGAAGGATCTTTCAACCTTGTAATTATATCTTCCATTTCCTTTTTGTTGTTTTTAATTTGCCCCATTATATTATCTTGTGTTCTAGGGGCATGTCGAGGAATGAATGGAGGAGGTTGTTGTTCTGCAGGTATTTCCTCCTCAAGATTTTGTGCATTTTGAGGAGGAGGAGGAGGAGGAGGAGGTGCATTAACATTTCCTGACAAATAACGAAATATATATCAAAAATCAACAAAAACCTACCTATTTAGAAACAAATTAAAACAAAAAAACAAAGATAACTCACCCCTTTGGCGTGCTCGATGTCGCAGCGGCATTTTGGCAATGAATTGATAACTTTTTTGTGTTGATTGGTGTTTTGCAAAATGCGAGTGTGCTTTTAAGGGTTTGGAAGCCGCGGGCAAAGGAGAAAATAACAAGAAATGAAATTGGACTGCTTTTTTTATTTATTTATAGTGAGTCATAACGCGCTCGCGTTATAACGCGATCACGTTATGGCTTGGTAATGACGAGCCTAAGGCTTGTCATTACCAAGCCATAACGTGAGCGAGTTATAACGTGAGCGTGTTATAACATGCTCATGTTATGACTTAATTTTTTTAAAAATTAATTTGGCCACTTTTTGGCCCCCCATCTTCTTGCACTTACCCAAGGGATGTATTAGATTTTCTGAGACCATTGGATAAAACCCCTAAACTAGGAATTCAAAATAATTAGGGAGATTGGTTCCTACACACCTGCACTACTTGTATTAGAGTTTATGGGAGCAAGGTTGCCCCACATATATTGCCAAAGTATGTGCCAAGGAGGATTGCATATTTAGAAATTATCTAGCAATTGAATGAATTAGATAAAGAACAGCTAAGATTGCAGAAGAAAGGGTCATTTTTCCCTACTTCCACCAAGTTTTGTGACTTCTGGGCTACAAATAAAGATTCTATGGATCAAAATGATTAAATTCTGGAAGGTTACAAGATGGGGTTTGAAAACCCAAGGGTATTTGATCCAGAAGGTCTCATCAACAGGGTGAGACTTAATGTCAAAAGGCCATAATTCACCCATCAGGTCTTGTATGATGAGAATATAGTGAGAAAATGTGCTACTATGGTAGAAATTCATTTATCAAGGGAAAAGTGGAGAGTAGTGATGGAAGGGGAAAGAATGAGAAAAAAATTGAATTCTACATATCCTGGGGCTTTTGCAAAGGAAAATGACCCAATAATAAGGATTCAATTTTTTTTTTCCAATGCAAAGACTCTGATTGAAAATGTCCCTACAGGTGAAGAGAAACCTACATGTGATCCAAGGAGTATAGTCAAGCCATATAGCAAAAGAAATGAGTCTCTTGATTCACCTCTGACCAAAAAATTCAAAATCACTGACTTGGAGAATGAAGAAGAAATATAGTTTGTCGACTTGGAGGAGGAAATTAATGAACAAGAACAATAAATTTCTCAATAGGTGAATTCACCTGAGAGAATAAGGCCTTATGCCTCTCCAGATAAGAGGTTGACAAGTTCACTTTCTAGTAACCAACTAGATACATATGACATGAGAGTGCTTGATTGTGCACAATTTCTAGAAGATGATGCCTTTGTCAATTTCCCTGAATTTTAGGGGTATGTGTTGAAAGTGAGAAATGAATAATTTCAAAAGAAAGTGGAAGAAGCAAAAAGAGGAGTTGATCCTGAGAAGTATGAAGAAATAACACACAGGGAGCTCAATGAATTGAGCACGGATATCAGCAGGATGACCCCTGATGAAGGGAGAGCTTTGCTAGAAAAGAGTGGTCTGTTATTACTTCCTCATTGGACTTTGGTAGATGTAATTGCATTTGATACTATCACAAGGATGGGCACATATATCTTTGATGATCAGGTAGATAAAGCATTCACTGGTGTAGGGTTCAATCTTGAATTTGAGACCTTGGCAATATGGGCATTGACCCCAAACAATAAAAATCCAAGGATGGGTTTAGGTGAATTAACAGGAGAGGTGATGATAAAAGGAGTATCATATACTCTAGTTCCTCAAGCTGTAAGCTTGAGTGTTCACACAACTTAATTTGTTGAGGCTATCACCAATAAATTGCAAAAGGACTATGATGAGCTTTTATTGAAATATGGACAAGCAATGGTAGAATTGAATAAGTACAAGGGGCAAATGTTGTTATCACTAGGTACTTCAATTGAGAATGTTTCAGTCCCTGTGGATGTTGCAGAAGCTTTCCCAACAGACAGAGAGAAATTGCTCTTAGAGATTAAAGAGTTGAAGGAATAAGTAAAAAGTTTGAAAGATGAGAAGAAGACCATTGTTAAGGAAATGGTTACAAATTTGATTAACCATAGGCTATCCAAGATTATAGCCAGGGTTGATGATACATGGAAATCTTATTCAGGTTTGAGGACAACCCAAGACAAACATGAGAAGGATAAGGAAAGCTTGAAGGACATGATTAGGGTATGGCTACCTGGAGCTGGAAAAATAAGGGAAATTCATAGATGTTCAAGGTTTCCCCCTGATGCTCCAACATAAATAAAATTAACCCTTGACATGTTGCTTTTTGTAGAAGAGGTAGTGGCTTTCCAGCTAAAATTGAATAAACTTTTGAAGGAGAAAAGACAATCAATTGAGAAGATAGCTAAAAATATTATGCCAAGCATATTGGAAAATGATGGACAAGTAAAGAGTTTGTACAAATGGAAGGCTAATTTTGAAGATATAGCCATGCAACTCGTATCTTCAAGTTGTGTAGATGGTGATCCAAATATGAAAATTTTAAGTTCTAGACTTGATAAGCTACATGCATTGGAGTTGAATTTTGAGGTATTGTGTAAGGAGTCAAAAATCTTATTGGATGCTAGGTATGAAGGGCATAATGAAAAAATAGCAAAATTGATTCATTTCCAATGGCCATCAGAGAAAGCATGTGTAGTTTGGGTGGAGAAGTATCGATAAATGTGTCTAGGGTGAACAGAGATCCAATCATGTGATATGTCTTCTTTGATGTGGGAAACTTTAATAATGAAATATAGAGCAATTTCTGAGTTGTCCATATTATGAGTAGTAAGTTTCAATTTCTTGCATGTTGAATGTACTTTCTCTATAAACATTATATGTACTTTGAATGTAATATATGATAACAATGATAATAAATATATGATAATAATAGATTCTAAGGGTCAATTCCTTGTTAAATGGCTTAATCTAATCTTGTCTACAGAAAAAAGCTAGCAACAACTAAAATGAATGTTGAAAACAAAAGAAGCAATACACCAAGATTAAAATGTATTATCCTTGAAGATTAAATTCAATAGTTAACAAAATAAACCGCACACATCAATAGAAATGTAAGGAGTAATTAATCATCCAAAAACATATGATAGAAACACAATTCTACAACTTCATATGTTAATTTAATAATAACTAATAGAATAAAATAAACACATCAATAATAATGTAGAAAGTAATTTTTAATTATCAAATATAATTATAATAATAGGATAGAAACGCATTTTTTGATCAGTAAACTACACCATGTGAGGGAAATTATATTAATAAAAAAAATTTACATTTGGTTCAAGCCTAGAGGGCTCTTCACAAATTAATACAAAAGCATTCATTGTGCCAAAAAAACAAATATAGTGCCAAGAAAATTTCCAAAATTAGCCCTCTAATCTACTAGCCCAGTATCCAAAAACACACAGCACCAACCACCAGCTCAAAAACTTGCCACCCTACCACCCCAGTCCCCAGGGCGACAATTACCAAAAAAGTGGACTCAGGACTGGGAGCCCGACTACTCCAATGACCAGTAGAATTTCCCCACACTCATAGTGGCTACGAAGTGATCAATCCATACTAGAGTCTCCTCTCTATCCATTCCAATTGCTTGCCAAAGAAAGTCTCTCCTACGAGCCGCCCAAAGTCTATGCCTTCCCAGTTGTTGCTCACTCATGTTTAGTAGTAACGATTGCCTAGCTATGCCCTCCTCTTCCTCCTGTATCTTCTCCAAGTCCCTCAACCATGGGATCCTAACCCCTAATTCTGCAAAAACCATCACATCTACGTCATCCACAAGAATATCTGGAGTGAATACCTCTCATAGAATCACCAACACATCCACCTTTGCCTCTCCCAAGTCAAACAAAGAAGCCAGAAAGCATGAGGAAATGTTTGTATTTAATCTGTATTTGTCCTCTGAGACCAAGAAGTCTTTACCCAGGACTATCTTCACTACCTCAAGGAAGAGTTTGTTTTACTTCTTATGAATGATCATCAGTCTATAATTTGTGATACGACCCAAAAAGGCAACCTGATGCTTATTGCAGTGGAGCCTTATCAGAGTGTCCATCCTGTGTTTTGAACAAGCCAAACAAGTGTTGTTTTGTTGGAGATCTCCAGGATTTAAGGGAAGTTCATTAATGAACACATGCCTCAGGTTGAAGATGTATTTATTCAATATCTAGATTTTTGTAGTGTCAATCTTCGGTTCATGTTGTTAATAATTATAATTCATTATTCCTTGTGCTAGTAGGGTTGTCAGTAGCTCTCGTGGGAGAGCCATTTAATGCTTGGGAAAAGTACTACTGAGCTTCATTAATATATAATAATTATTAACAATATATAACTATTATTATATTATATTATATTATATAATATGATTAACATCATACCTTATTAATTTTTATTATATATTGTATTAGTATTAGTATTACTATTGATATTAATATAATATATGATAAAATAACCACCACCAAAGGGATATTTAAATAACAACTTAAGTTGGGGAAACTGGCTACACAGGGCAACAATCAACTAGAAGAATAAACCCTAAATGCCTTAAACAACACCAGCTGTAGTGTTTTTACATGGAGATTTTGTAGAGTGAAACATGATAACATAAAAACCATAAAATTTTGAATTGACATAACACATCCATTTATCTTTTCCCTTTTTTCCATGTGATGAATGATATTTAAATTATTAATATTGAAAGTTTGAACCATCTATGATCCATATACATTGCAATTTGCCATTACACTATTGTCAAGACTCAATTCCAAACCATAATTACTTCTATATTTATTATTTAAATTTAACACCACCCTTCAAAAAAGATTGGGGAATTACATCGTACATGGACATCTAAGTTTCTAACCAACATCAAATAGATGCAAAAAGGAAACAACACACACAGAGACTGTTGAATCTAGAAGCTCTTCACGCAATACTATCATGGACTATGGACAACTCATGATTAACATCTAACCAACCTCAAAGTTTGAAACAAAACTCCTATCCTTCAACCTTCAAAACTTGCTTTGATCCTCTAAAATCTTTTTGGTTCCTCTTTTCGATGATGCTTAATGAATATTTCATTGTAGTCCATAATTATCCTATTAACAGGTAATGGCTCTGTTACAAATTTAATTATGTCCTCATTCACAATGATAGTAAATGATTTACTGTAGAACCTTGCTTTATATGTACAAGAGACCACTAGGTATGGGTAACAATAAGGCTAGTAAATGAGAATTAAATTGATTTTCTCAAGGTCACTGGCAATTGAGTTACAATACCAATTCCATGTGTCAATTCAAAATTCCAATTTCTCATACATGCATGCATGTGTGGGAGATTCAACCAACCACCCAAAATAGAATGCATCATTTGCAAATGTTAAAAGTGTCAATTCTTGACATGATTTATTCCACTTGATGAATGCTTGTATTTCTTCATTCCGAGACATGCAAAGAAATAACATCCTACATAGCCACACACAAACAAAATTTTCCATCATTCTTATTACTTTTCTTCATCTATGAACTGAGAACTCTATCACACAGTTAAATTCAAAATCATGAATGATCACAAAATAAGTACTTGGTAACTTACTTTCTTCACACAGCTGCTATAATGAAATTCATTACTTTGAACTTTTACAATTTATTGATTCTTCTACTATCTGAAACTTAGTAATGGAATATAAGGTTGAAACAATAAACACTATCATATATACATGACATGTACTGCCATGACAAATGGGTAATAAATAACAAGCAACTCCATTTAATTAACTCTATCGTACCCTACAAATTCACATTGGCTAATCTATGCGATATGTCACTTGCCATTAATGAACTCAATTGGCATTAGCTAATCTAGTCGGTTAAGTGGCACTTTCAATGAAATCAATAATATGACTCTAATTAATGATAGAGAAAATTGTTCCACTTGTAGTGTTGTAAATTGTTCCATCATTTGGTGAACCATTAAACAAATGATGAATGGTTATAGTTGAATTCTTTAAGGTAGATCTCCAATGGTACACATTACCAACAAAATCCTCCAGAAATTGGAATCAACTAGGAGATGTTAGATATTAATAGATCAAAGGTTGAGATATATAACATATATAATATATTTATATTGATTATTGTATAAAGGTCAAGGTGGTGGCAGAGCACAAGCCCTCAACTATAGAAAATTAGATATTTGGGTGTGTCAGTACTTTCTCCTAAAATAGAACTTAAGCCTCATTGACATGTGTGGCAGAAGTGACATCTGTCCTTTCATAATAAATAACGAATGTCTTAAAGTCTTTTGTTTAATATAATATATTAATATGGATTATCGATATAGATTACAATTGTTGACAACATTTTAATTCTTTTGTCTTATTATCTATTATTTTTAGATAATAACAAAATTCTGAAACATTTACGTTTTATTACTTTATGGTTAGATCGATTGGTTGATTCTAGAAGTATTGAAATTTAGAATATGTGAAAAAAATAATTTTAATCAAAATCATTCCTTGAATCCTTTAGAAAAGAGATTAACAATGTTTGTAATTAATGAAATTAACAAATTAGAATTAGAAACATCTCTCATTTTATTGAGTCAAAAAACAATAACAACTATTATAGAAAGATGACAACACAAAGATTACATCCCTTTATAATAAAGGTTACATGGTGAAAGAAGAAACCGTGGGCCCCTTGTTGGATAAATATTTCGAGTTGACAGAGAATTGAACACTGTATATTTCCTTCATATTTTCCTTACAACACGATGAAGAAGAAACCTTCACTTGAGCCTTGGTCACTAGACCAAGAAGAAAATGTGAATGAAATCAGGAATAAAACTAGGGATTTTGTCCAAATTTAAGAAGAAGAGCTAACATGGTGAAAGAAAAAGCCTTCTACATTTTGGACTATCTGGAAGGAAGCTAGAAGAAACATCATACTAAGCGAGATGCCAGACACATGAACTAATGGATTGAGAGAGACCATTGTCCACAATCCATCACTAAGCTACCAAAAAGAAGTAGCAATGGATTGGGAGAAAACACTAACCACAACCCATTAGATAGATGCAAGACTATCTAGCATACAATGTTGCCAGATGCATTTGCCTGAGGAACCAAGGCACTTTCCAGTTGCACTCAAAGAAGAATGATGCCAGAAGGCACCATTCTCCTTCCTCTTTATTTCCCATGTAGTTGGTTGTTATCTTTCTAGATCCTCCCATGTCATACATGAGTTCCCATGACTCATTTTCTTTCATCTTACAAGAACTAGGTCCTTCAATGTAAGGATAACAACCCAACTGTGTAACCATTCTAACCATTTCCTCTTCCAAAAAAGAATGCATTCTAATTGAATAATTCCCAAAATTAGCTAACAAGGAACAACCAAAAGTTCAAATTGATTTTTGAAAGCAACTTTCTCTATCCCTTTATAGCCATGACTGCTAGGAAATTAGGAATTCAAAAATCATTACCTATTCATTAGTCTATCTTACTAACCCTCCAAATAAATTTTCAGACACCAAAATATCACTTCAGAATCATATCATGCTCTGAGAGCATTTGGGCATCCAATTCAAGAAATCCTCCTATGGACTTGTCATCTTACACGTATGGACTTGACATCTAGCATTGAAAAGTACATTGGCTCCCTTTACAAAGATTGAATTTTGCATCTACTTGATCTCCTTGGGTGACTAATGTGACCACCAAAATGTCAGCCATCAGAGCAAATTGTTCCACTTGTAACTTGCTCTGTCATTTGATGAACAAATGATGAATGGTTGTAGTTCAATTCTGTAAGGTAGATCTTCAATGCTACACATTGTCAACAAAATCCTCTAGAATCAAGCAGGAACCATTAGATATTATTAGATCAATGGTTGAGATATATATAAATAAAATATAGATATATTTATATTGATTATTGTATAAAGGTCAAGGTGGCGGCAGAGCGCAAGCCCTCAACTATGAAGATGGGCCTACCTCTTAATTTTGCAATGTACATGAAACATCATGATTTAATAATGAGATGCCACATGGCATACAACACAGTCCACTTGTCTCTATTCTAGGGATTTTATGTACAATTTTGGATGTGTCAGTACTTTGGCCTGAAATAAAACTTGTGTCGTCGATCTCGATCATTTGACAATAAAAAACTATTATAAATTTAGAATATTTTCCATTTATTGACATGTGCGGTGGAAGCGACATCTGTACTTTCATAATAAATAAGGAATGTCATGAGAAGTGTAATTACAGGTTTTTCAGAGGGCAATTTACGCAGCTCATTTGTGAATCATACAACAGTACATGCCGCCGAAATCAATGCAATTTATGGAAACATTTTATTAGGTTTTCAACCCTCACACCTACCTTATTCTCAATTTGCACTGGTGTACTTTGGAGGAACTTTGGACTGTGTCTTCTACAAGTGTTGAACATGGGCATTAGCAACCAGGTTAGCTAATTTCAGAGGGCAATTTACGCAGCTCATTTATGAATCATACAGTAGTACATGCCACCAAAATCAATGCAATTTAGGGAAAAAATTTATTAGTTTTTCAACCCTTGCACCTACCTTATTCTACCTTTTCATTGGTGTACTTTGGAGGAACTCTAGACTGCGTCTTCTACAGGTGTTGAACACGGGCATTCGTAACCAGGCTAGCTAATTGGTGCTCTTTCTTGCCCATTTCTTATAGTGATAAATATGGATTCTTTAAGTCAACTATGTGGGAAGAATAAGAGTCCAGACTGTTTGTTTACCCCAAATCTTCTAGAGATTTATTTGGTACCCTTAGCAGTTACAGAAGCTTTTGCATACTAGTTTCTCAAAAAAGTAAAGATGAAGCTTTTGTTTATTGAGAATAGTTTAGCTAAAGTGAAAGATACCTAGCTAAGATATATAGGCTTGGAGGATTTCTGGGTTTGATTAGAGCAAAACCCCAAGTCACCTATAGCTGAGAAAATTCTAACAAGCAAGTTAGCTCCTATTGGAGGTTTCACGCCCATTGTGCCATGTCCAAACTTGGTTGTTGCATGTACAAAGAACTATTATCCTGATATTAAGGTCCAGTTATCCTTTGTTTTGGAGAAGACCAAGAGGTGTCTTAAGAGGAAATTTCAAGAGCATGTTGGTTCTTCTTCTATGCATAAAGAATCAGGAACAAGAGAGCAAGGAACCTCCCAAGCCTCTAGAATTTAGAAAACTTAAGCTAGTGTGGAGAGAAGTAATCACAAAGTTGGTTCTATTGCAAGTATGTGCCTAATTGGTGTTGTCATTGATGTCAACATATTCTTCTTGCCATTGGTGTCAACTGTATCATATTCCATTACTTGTTTAGAAGACTTGTATGTTGAGGATATTGAGAAAATTAGCCTCTCTGGAAGAAACAAGTAAGCCACAGAGAAGTGTAGTACATACAGTGAGTTGTATGCTGAAGAACAGTCTGGTAAACTACTCCGCATCTGTTCCTTCTTGAAGATCGTGGTCTGTAGATTGGAAGTAAGTTATAAGTATGTCTAAGGATGCTACATTTAAGGTCTGATCCATCTGCATGAAGATCTGAGTGAGTTGTGTCCACCAGAGTGAAGCCTACTTTTTCTGTAAGTTCAGTTGAGATAAGAAGATAGTATTTGGCTCCACACTCCTCCACAATAAAGTATTTTTCTCTACGGTTCTAGAGGGAAGTCTGGGATGATGATAAGTGCCTACAGTTGCAATGGTTCATGGTTTGGTGGTCTACAAGCTATCTCTCTTTTATGACAGTTAAAGACAGTAAAGTTCATGTACTTTGGTGAGAAGATTCCTATGAATAAAGTGGTTAACACTCATGCAGTTACTCTTGATGATTATAGCGTGCTTGTGGATGTCTTCTAATCATGTTCGTATCTGGACTTTGGTCTGCGTTAACAAATTTAGATGGTGTGTGAAGATTGTTCCCAAATAACGTAGCGTGTAACCAGTCTTGGCCGACCTAGTTGATCCCAGTCATTGCGGAGATCTCTAGAAGATTATGGAAGCATGTTGTGGCATGGAAGATCATGTTTAAGTCCTAGCTAAGGCATGACATGATCAACATTTCATTCCCTTTACATTACATTGCAATAGGTTAGGACCTATTTTGTAAATGTTTGTAATACCGACCTTGGAGATTATTCCAATGGTTGGTGCCGACCTTGATGATCATTCTAAGGTTGATGTAGTGTATAAATACTTGTAGTTGAGTCATGGAAAAGGTGTCCTTGAGCATAAATGATAAGGTATTAAGAAAGGTCCAAAGGGAGAGTAGAGATGAGGCAGAGGAAAGAAGAAGAAGAGCAAAGTAGAGGAAGAGTAGGGTAGAGGAAGAGTAGAGCTGAGGAATTGTTTATTTTCAATAAAGAAAGGTGTTGATTGTGGCATTGAATCTGGTAGTAAGCCACCAGTAGGGTTTAATAGCCCTTAGGGTTTAACAAACCTTATTGTAATCTTACTAGGTTTAGGGTTGAGGCAGTGAACCTGCTAGACCTATTTGTTCTTCATGGCAGTAAGCCAATATGTTTAGGCTCGTGGGGTGACCAAGCCTGAACATCACTATTTCAAGATTGCAATATATATTGAGAGTTAAACCTCTCCATGGTTTTTCCCCACCTTGGGGTTTTCCAAGTAAATCTGGTGTCTCTTGTGTTTGATGTTGTATCTATGGTTAAGTTTCTGATTTCATGCACTCATTGTTAAATCATAATAATTGTGGATAAGTGATGAATGTTTAATTGCAGAAAGTGTTTAAGTTTTGTGACAACTGATTCACCCACCCTCTTAGTTGTCTGGCGCATGTCAACAATTGGTATCAGAGCCAAGTTCCTCAGAAGAATTTTAACAGCTTGAGGAAGATCCAAAATGTCTTACAAGAAGGAAGCACTGCATTTTGATGGAACTAATTATGTTCTCTGGAAGGCTCAGATGAAAAGCCATCTTTTTTCTCTTGGTGTTAATGTTTGGAAAGCCGCAGAAACATAATACACCATACATCAAAATGGTCTGATGACTGAAGATGAAATCAAAGAATGTGAGATAGATATCAAGGAAAGGGGTGATCTGTTAAGCTCATTAACCGACTCAATACTGATGAAAGTGGTGGATCTTGAAACTACAAATAAGGTATGGGAAAAGTTGACAAATCTGTATGAAGGAGATGATTCTATGAACGAAGCCAAGTTACAAAGTCTGAAAGTGAAATATGAAAGCTTGAAGATGAACAATGATGAAAACATATCAGCATTTATGTAAAGAATTGATGAACTTGTTATAGGGATAAAATCCATAGGTGAAACTCTCGAAGAAAAGGAAATTGTTATGAAAGTACTCAAATCTTTGCCCAAGTCCTACTATCACAAGGTGGCCATGATTGAAGAATTCATGCAAGTAAAAATAGTTAATAGGGATTAGTTGCTTGGTAAGCTTGCTGCTTTTGAAATGAGGGAGTAAGATAATGCTCTACCAAACGTTGAGTCTGCCTTCAAAGCCAATACTCCTAAAAGTACTTCTAGATCAAAAAAGTATAAGGTAGAATCTGATGATGAGATAGATGAAGTTGAAGACAACTTTTTCGATAGGCTGTAAAGACGACCTAGAAAGTATAAAGGCAAATTACCTTTCAAATATTTTTCTTGTGGTAAAGTAGGTTATTTTGCTTCCATATGTCCAGAAAGGATTGGAAGAAATAGAAGATATGAGAATAGGCCTAAGACCCAGAAGAAGTGTTATTATGTTGAAGATTTTGATGATGATGGAGTATCAGATAATCATGAACTGGATAATGTTAATCCCCCTATAAATGAATGCTTGTTCATTTCTATTAAGGAAGATCTTGTGTCTACTAATTCTTCTACCTATATGAAGGAAGAAAAACTAGTGGAAAGTGATTTGGCTGCTCAGGCAATTAAGGACAATGATGAATGGGTTATTGATAGTGGTTTCTCTCACCACATGACTGGTGACAAAAGTAAGTTTGTAAGTTTGGAAAGATATGATGGTGGACTGGTTAGGTTTGGAGATGATACATCTAGTAGGATTTGTGGAAAAGGATCTATTTCTTTTGATGGAAAGCATAATACTGAAGATGTCTTATATGTGAAAGGATTAAAGCACAATCTTCTGAGTGTGGGTCAGATGTGTGACAAGGGCTATGACTTAATCTTCAAGGACAATGGATGCAAGATCAGGGAAAGCTCTAGAACAGTCATTGCAATTGGTAAGAAGACCAAAGGTAACATTTATCACTTGAAAGGAACTGAGAAGTATTACTTGTTGACTCAGATTGATGAGAGTTGGTTATGGCATAGAAGGTTGTGTCACATAAATTTTGATCATATTATGAAGATAAGTACTACACAGATTGTTAGAGATTTGCCTAAGCTTGTGAAGCCTGCTAATCCAGTTTGCAAGGAGTGTCAATTTGGGAAATAGACAAGAAAATGTTTCAAAAGAAAGAATCAATCAGTTGGAGGACTACTTGAGCTAGTGCATACAAATTTGTGTGGACCTACCACAGTAAGAAGTTTACAAGGAGACATGTATTTTATGTTGCTTATTGATGATTATTCTAGAATGACTTGGGTCAACTTTTTGAAAGAGAAAGATAAAGCTCTAGATAAATTCAAGGCATTTAAGGCAATAGTTGAAAATGAGATGCATTTGAAAATCAAATGTTTAAGATCTGATAGAGGAGGAGAGTTCACATCAAATGAATTCAATTTATTTTGTGAAGAGCATGGAATAAAGAGACAGCTATCTGTGCCCAGAACTCCACAAAAAAATGGAGTTGTTGAAAGGAAAAATAGAACAGTTCAAGAAGTTGCTAGAACCATGATGAAGGAAGCTCATCTTCTGGAAGCATAGTGGAGAGAAGCAATTCACACCGCAGTATATATCCTACATAGAATTCAAGTACAATGTAACAATTCAAAAACCCCCTATGAATTGTGGCATGGTAGAGTTCATACTGTGAAATATTTTAATTTTTTTGGTAGCAGATGTTATATCAAATGAGAAGAAGATTTAGGCAGGTTTGATGCTAGATGTGATGAAGGAATCTTCCTTGGTTACTCCACCAAGAGCAAGGCCTACCAGTGCTATAATAAGAGGCTAAATAAAATCATTGAAAGTGTAAATGTTAAAGTTGATGAGTGTAAGGAAAGGTCTTTAGAACCAAGTGGATATGAGTTAGATGATCTAGATGTTTCAGAAGTGGTGCAACATGAAGACAATATAGATGAAGAAGAACAAGTTCTAGTAAGTGCTACCAAAACTCCAAGATGTGTAAGAATCAGTCATTCTAAAAATCAAATCATAGGAGACAAGAGCAAAGGGATCTTAAATAGAAGAAAAGCTGTAGAAGAACAAGTAAATTTCTATCTGATCTCTAAGATTGACCCTAAAACTATGGATGAGGCTTACAAAGATGAGAATTGGATAAAGGTGATGGGAAGAATTACTGCAGATAAAGAAGAATCAGACTTGGGATCTTGTTCCTAGACCAACCGACAAGAATGTAAAGGTAAGAAACAAAGCAAGATTGGTATGCAAAGGATATGCTCAGGTTGAAGGAATAGACTTTGAAGAAACTTTTGGTCTAGTAGTAAGGATTGGAGCAATAAGCATGTTTTTGGCTTTTTCAGCATTCAAAGATTTCAAGGTTTATCAAATGCATGTGAAGTCTGCCTTCTAAAATGGAGAGTTCAAAGAGGAAGTCTATATTGAACAACAAGAAGGATTCCAGTCATCAGAGCAAGGGGACAAGGTATGCAAATTGAAGAAAGCAATGTATGGATTAAAACAAGCTCCCAGTGGTTGGTATGCATGGTTGGATAGGTACCTGATATAGATAGGGTTCAATAAAGGTATGACAGATAGTAATCTCTACTTCAAGTTCAATGATGAACAAAACTTGATTGTTGCAGTCTTTGTTGATGACATTATTTTTGGAGGCAATGAAGGTATGTGCTCAGTTTTTGCTAGAGAAATGCAAAGTGAATTTGAAATGTCTATGTTTGGGGAGATGAACTTCTTTTTAAGTCTACAAATAAGTCAATTAGATAAGGCTATCTTCATTTCTCAGTCAAAGTATGTGAAAGAGTTAATTAATTTGAGATGGAAGACTCTAAACCAGTATGCACACCTATGATAACTAGTTGTAAGTTGAGAAAAGATGATAACTCACCCTTAACAGACCAAAAAAAGTATAGATCTATGATTGGAAGATTACTTTATCTGACTTAAACCAAACCTGACATAATGTATGCAGTGTGTCTTGTGGCAAGATTTTAGGTAGAACATAAGGAGTCACTTGTGATGGTAGTCAAGAGAATTCTAAGATATTTAAAAGGTACAATAGATTATGGTTTGTGGTATCCAAGGAACAATGACTTTGTTCTCAATGCATATACTGATGTAGATTGGCCCAGAGATGTATTCTTCTTGGGAAAAAGATTAGTATCTTGGTTGAGCAAGAAATAGGATTCAATAGGCCTATCTACTGCATAGGCAGAATACATTGTAGTAGCATGCAGTTGCACTCAAGTGTTATGGATGAAGTAGACTTTGAATGACATCAAAGTTGTGTATGAAGAACCTATAAGAATCTTTTGTGACAACATGAGTGCCATAAACATATCAAAGAACCCAGTGATGAATTCAAGGACCAAGCACATATCCATTAGGTATCATTTCCTAAGAGAAAAAGTGATAGAGAATGATGTCAAGTTGGAGTATGTTTCTACCAAGGATCAGATTGTAGACATCGTTATCAAGCCTTTGCCCAAGGATACTTTTGAGCATCTCAGAGAAAAGTTAGGGGTCATCACCCCTATTGCTCTAAACTAAGATGCATAATGGTGCATCAGTTCAGAGGTGTTCAGAGGCCTAGATTGATCCTTTTTAGGGATACTTCTTAGTGGGAGTAGTCAGAGAGTTTAGAGGAAAGATTAGATCAGAGCAGAAGAGTGCAAGTATGTGCCCTTTGCCATTGATGTCAAAGGAGGAGAGAAGTCATGTGAAAAATTTAGAGTGCAGGTGTGTAAGAGAAAGGGGGAGAATTTTAGAGAAAGAAAGAGTGCAGGTGTGTAAAGAGAAAGGGGGAGAATCTTTTCTTGATGGTTGTTGCAGTTTTTCACATCATATGTTGCCATCAATGACAAAGGGCGAGATTGTTGCAAGTATGTGCCTAATCGGTGTTGTCATTGATGTCAACATATTCTTGTTGTCATTTGTTTCAACTGTATCCTATTCTATTACTTTTTTAGAATACTTGTATGTTGAGGATATTGAGAAAATTAGCCTCTCCAAAAGAAACAAGTAAGCCATAGAGAAGTGTACTATAGACAGTGAGTTGTATGCTGAAGAATAGTCGAGGTAAACTGCTCCGCATTTGTTCCTACTTACAGATCGTGGTCTACAAATTGGGAGTAAGTTAGAGGTATGTCTGAGGATGCTAAATTTTAGGTCTGAGCCATCCACATGAAGATCTAACTAATTTGTGTTCACCAGAGTGAAACCTACTTTTTCTGTAAGTCCAGTTGAGACAGGAAGATAGTATTTAGCTCCGCATTCCTTCGCAATAAAGTATTTTACTCTACGGTTCTAGAGGGAAGTTTGGGATGTGATAGGTACCTACAGTTGTAATGGTTAGTGGTTTGGTGGTCTACAAGATATCTTTCTTTTATGGCAATTGAAGACAGTAAAGTTCATGTACTCCAATGAGAAGATTCCTATGAATAAACTGATGAAGGGTCGTGTGATTACTCCTGATGATTATAGCATGCTTGTGGATGTCTCCTATGTCTCCTAATCATGTTCCTATCTGGACTTTTATCCACGTTAAGAAATTGAGATGGTGTGAAGATTGTTCCCAAATAATGTAGTGTGTAACCAGTCTTGGCTGACCTGATTGATCCTAGTGATTGCAAAGATCTCTAGAAGATTGTGGAAGTGTGTTCTAGCATGGAAGATCATATTTGAGTCCCAGCTAAGGCATGGCATGATCTGCATTTCATTCTCTTTGCATGATATTGCAATAGGTCAGGACCTATTTTGTAAATGTTTGTAATACTAACCTTGGAGATTGTTCCAATGGTTGATGTCCACCTTGATGATCATTCCAAGGCTGATGTAGTGTATAAATACTTGTAGTTGAGTCATGGAAAGTTTTTCTTGAGTAGATATGATAAGATATTAAGAAATGTCCAAAGGTAGAGCAGAGAAGAGGCAGAGGAAAGAAGAGGAAGAGCATAGCAGAGGAAGAGCAGGGTAGAGGAAAAGCAGAGCTGAGGAATTATTTATTTTCAATAAAGAAAGGTGTTAATCATGGCAGTGAATTTGGTAGTAAGCCACTAGTAGGGTTTAACAACCCTCAGGGTTTAACAACCCTCAGGGTTTAACGGCCCTTATTGTAATCTTGCTAGGTTTAGGGTCGAGGTAGTGAGCCTGCTAGACCTAGTTGTTCTTCTTGGCAGTAAGCTAGTATGTTTAGGCCCATGGGGTGACAAAGCCTGAACATCACTATTTCAATATTGCAATATGTATTGAGAGTTAATCCTCTTCATGGTTTTTCCCCACCTTGAGGTTTTCCACATAAATCTGGTGTCTCTTGTATTTGTGGTTAAGTTTCTTATTTCATGCACTCATTGTTAAATCATAATAGTTGTGGATAAGTGATGATTGTTTAATTGTAGAAAGTGTTTAAGTTTTTGTGACAACTGATTCACCCCCCTCTCAGTTGTCTGATGCATATCAATAGTTTCACAATCTGGTAGTGGTGGGGATGGAGACTAGCCTAAAGATAATAGGAAACTAAAAGGTGTATGTGAACAAGATGGTGAACCCGCATTCATGAAACCATGATAAAAGAAGAAGTTGGATACTTTACAACAATTGCAGGCATATCACATGACTTCTCCTATGTCTCCTTCACCTGGTAATGATTCTTCCATTTTTCAATAGATTACTGATGATAATACTTTTCATTCCTTGTTTGAGATTCCAACCTCCCCTATATCAAATGAACTCATGTGCAAGATACTCCTAATCAGGCAAATAGAGTTGTCCTGGGTTCAAGTGAGTGTGGTACATTTTTGTCTTCCCCTTCCTGGCTAAAGAAAGTTGTTGAGAAAAAGAAGGTCAGGAGACATGCCCCAACGACAGACACAAACATTGATATTTTAGCTAAATTGTTGCATCCTACACCTAAGCCTAAGAAGGCTAAGAGGATGTCTCAGATGGTAACAAATTCTTCCTTAGGACATAGGATTTTGGAGATTGCAGACCTGATCGGGGATAAAAATGAAAATGAAGTCACAGAACAGGATTTCAATTTGACCAAGATTGACATGTGTCCTGTTGATAACTGAGAGGGGGGGTGAATCAGTTATCTTAATTATTCCAGCTTTCTGAACTTCCTTAACAATTAATGTAGCATCAAATCAAATAAGAAAACATAACCATGAAATGGAAACAACATCAATACACATGACACAATGATTTTGACATGGAAAACCCTGTTAGGGGAAAATCCACGGGGTGATTAACCCAAGATTGTATTCTCTGTTAGAAGAATAAGATAGTACAAAATGGCACTTTCCAATTAGGGCTTACTACCTGAGCACACTGCTCACAAGACGCTCACTACCTACAATAGTTTATACAAGGAAACTAGATACTTGAACTGATGAGAAGCATCCACATATGCTAAGGTTCAGTTCTGGTTAGGTTCAAAACACTGATCTACTACACTTCATTCTTCCTCTTCTTGGTGCTGCTGTCCTGTCACATATCAGACCTGCCTTACTACTTCCACATTACTCTTCTACTTTTATTCACACATTACAACACACATGCCTCCACTCATATTGAAAACAATCTGGTATATATATCTACACCGAGGATTTCATCCACTTTCTAGTCGGCATCCAGAATACTTATTATTTTCCGAAACTCTTGGTCTGTCGGCTGAATCCTTGCTTATCAAGTGATGTGTATCAAAGAGATGCTCATAGAAGTCATCAATCATGTCAGCCAATCATGAATGATACCTTAGTAAGCTTGATCATCATCAATATCTCATCCAGATTTAGGTCTGATGCTCTACCGGTTAGGTATTCCTCTATCTACTCTGCCAATCAGGAACCCAACACTCAAGTGCTCATATCTGTTCACTCTTCTACCATCGGAGGCTAATTTCTTGGAATAAATCAGTCAAGGTACTCCTATTGACTTCCCCAAATCTATACTTTACTGAGATACTTCATCTGAGAGATCCAGACCTGACTGTCAGACCTTGCTGCATGCTCTGTTCTTGCTTATCAGACCACAACACTTCTTCAATCTGACTTCCAGTAAAGACACACCATGTCCTACGGATGTGTGGGATGGACTTTGTTGCCATCAATGACAAGACTAATGAAGCCACACAGTGTCCCTTGCCAACAATTTCCCCCTTTGGCATTGATGGCAACACAGTGAAAAATGATTAAGTGTCATGCTATACTCCCCCTTGGCTAATGCTCTGTTCTTATGAACATTTTCTAGAGCTCCCCCTTAGCTGGATTCCTCATTTTTCACTACTTCTCACTCCCCATTTGACATCAATGGAAAAGGGTGGGGTCTGTACACCAAAATTTGTAAAACTCAATCTATACTTAATTGCATAAGTATATTATCTGGTTATACTTTACATATACTTTAGTATATCTGCAAAAGTGTTTTTCAATTGTACAAGTTCTATTGCCCAACTCAGCTTCATCCTGTCCAAAATTGAGATGTGACCACTCAACAGGAATGCAAAAGCTTCTGCCTTCTTGAGATTTGTTGGATCACTGGTCTGGGTTGTGGCCTGAGCATCAGTTAAGGCTTCATGCATGGCCTCTAACTTAGGGATAATGATCCCTATAAGTTCACTCAACATGTTTATTCTGCTTTTCTTCTCCTTCTCAAGTGTCTTTATTTCATTTATGACTGCAATAGTCTAACACTCTTGATTTAATATGGAGGAGGATAGAGGATCAAAACTTTGAGATAAACTTAATAGTTTATCCTCTTGCTCTTTTACTTTCTTCTCGATGTCCTTGGTCACTTTAGGCCAGGATAAACAAAATTTATATATATTTCCCCCATCTTTGAGAGCATTTTCTAGGTTCTTTATTCTGATGTTCATAATTCTCCTATCATTTGATATTAACCCTTGTACCTATGATAATATTTTTACCAAAAAATCCTTCCGGACCTTATCTTTTGCTAACTTTTCTAAGGAATCAAAATGTGTGCTAACACTATTACCTAGAGATTTGAGATTACCAGATGAAGAGGCTGAGGGATCCTTCTGAAAAGATGGCAAAATCTTCTCCAATACACCTAATGTAATTTCTATAAGCTTGCAGTCTTCCATGTGAGACTTCAGAAGCTTTTCTTTTTCCTTTGCTAAAGTAAAGGATGCTAGCTTCATGGTTTGAACTGGGGAGAGGGAGTCAAAATTGAACAGTCCTTGAAGATGTTCTAGTTCATCAAATTCCATCATCTCTTTGGTTAAGAGCTCTTCGACTACCTCTGTTGTGTCTCTTGCTGGAGACAAAGTTTTCTTCCCTTCTACACCCTTACCACTATCATCTGTGGCCTTCTCTTTTGGAGTTTTCTCTCCTTCTATAGCCTTACTACTGTCATCTTATTTTTCCTTCTCCTCTGCTTCTTGACTGATCTTCTCTTGTACTCTTTCTTTTTCTTTGGATCTGGAGTCTGCAGGGGAAACCAGAGAAGAGATGTTTGCTTGATCATGGACCTCCTCTTCTAGAGTAGCGGAATCTAAGTCCTTACCTTTTTCTTCACCTGTCTCCTTTACCTCTTCTGCCACTGTCTCAGTAGATTCTTCTTCAACATCTGTAGCCAAGGGATCATCACCTAAGTCCTCTATAATAGGAATGTTGAATCTTTTGTATGCATTCCAGAGGATCTCTTCTGTCTCTTTTGCTACTTTGTCAGTTTCTTCGAGCATAAGCTTATTCATTCTAGCTTTGCTCCGGAACTCATCCTTACAATCTTTGAAGATCATATTCTTCTGCTTAGGAGTGATTGAAGGATATATCTGAATAGCTATATGTTCTCGGATCTCAAGATCCTTTGCCATAGCATTATTCTTTCTTATTTCTAATTCCTTTTCTAGGATTTTCGGAATAAGAGATATGATTTCAATAAAGCCTTGTTGTAGATATTCAGATACCTGACTATGGCTTCTTATAAGATCTTTTGGTCAGCTTCATTGTAATCATCATAGAATTCAGCCATTGGTTGAAGGTTCCCATCCACAGCAACTGATTTTATGATGTCATCAATTCACAGAGTAGGCTTCTCAACAAATTCTTCTATTACTTCTTCAGTAGAGGGTTCACCAGATGTTTTCCTTTTCTTCTTCATTTTCTTTACTTCCTCATCTGATTCTGTCTCTTCTTCATCCTTTTGGCTTGTGTAAGACCTTGTTGCCTCTTTCTTGGTTCTCTTCTCTCCTTTTCTGGATGACTGAGCTTCCAGTTTTGAAGCCTTTTGACCTTGGAAGTGGCAGGTGCAGAGCTTTTGGTTGATCTAGTCTGGGAGGGGGCTTGTACCGGAGCACTTTCTTTTCCAGTTTCCTTCTTTTCTTTCTCTGCCCTTTCCATTTTCTCTCTGTTGGCATCAAGTGCCTCTTTTGAGATTCCATTCCTCTTGGCAAATTCTTCTACCTCTTTTCTCACTTTTCTCTTCATCTCTGGTTGTCTAAGCTCCACATGGATTTTTACACTTAATTCTTCAAAGGTTCCAAACCTTTCTGCCTTAGGATCCTTGGACTAACTTAACATGTGTTGAACATGCAGCTCTACAATTTTCTCATCAACTTCATACCCCATTGGCATGATCCAAACTGTTCTTGGTTCCACTGCCTCCATTAGGCATTGATCAGTTTCTACCATAAAGCATATTGTATTATTATATTTTTCAACTAGCAATTAAGGAATTCTTTCTCTAGTTTGCATCATGTTCTAAAAGTTCTTGAAATAGCCCTAGAGTGCTGTGTTTTGTGCCTTGGCATCACCAAGTCCATGCAAGTAATCTCTGATTTGTATGGCAACTGGTATATCATTTTGCCATATCCAACCACTAGATCTGGGTAGCTCATTCATATAATAGAAGAACAAATAGAGTATCAAGCCACTGTATTTGAAGGAGTTCTTCTTGTCCTTCTTTATCTTCTATAGATTTTCTAAAAGTTGGTTCAGAAAGAGCTCACAGAGATCATAGTCAGCATTCTTCCTTAACATTTCATAGGCACTATATACAGCATTTCTGGATACTGAATTCTCCCTACTGGAATGATATATCTTATATCCAATTATCATTGATGCAAACATGATATCCATATCTATGATATCCTCAATTGTCATTGCTCTTTTATCAAATTTTGATCTGGTAGCATTACTTACAATTTGGTTTTTGAAAGATTTAAGAGTAGGTATCCCACTAGTTGAGTGTAATCTAGTTACTACCCTAATGGCATCCTTAGTGATCTTACATGGCCTATTCAACCATATAAAGTTATCATGTATTCTACTTAGAACATATCGGACCCATTCATCTTCTGAAAAATAGGGGAAATGAATGCACTGTAAAAAATGTTTGTCTCGGATAGCCTTATACTAAGGTTTGATATCAAAAGAGTTGTCTATTAATTGATTGTGATAGATATCTGATAGCTTGGATTCCCTAAAATTTTCAATGTTTGCATGAATATATGCCCTAACATCTTCAACATGCAAAACCCCATGCAGAATGCTGGAAAAAGCCCCTAAGGGATCCACTTCTAGAGATTTGTAAGGATGTTTCTTAAATTTGGCTTGAGGCCTATCACAAATCTTTACAACATTTGGAGTAGCCATCTTCAAAAGATTTACAGAGAGATATTCAACAATAGAAAATACCTTTTATGCTTCTAGGGTTCGCTAAATGAGCCGAATTAATTTGCTAGATGAATCGACTTCAACGGTTGATCTTTGAGAATTTGAAACAATTTGTTGCAGAGCTCCTTTTCTCTTCTTCTTGAATGCAAATGTGCAAATAACAAATGAATGAACCCTTTTATTTCTAGGAAAACCCTAATTTCATATTACAATAAATGTGCAACTCAAGTCATTCTGGTTGCCTTGTTCTCCTTGTTCTGAGAAAGATCTTTTTCCAGATCACTGAGATATGCTTCGAATTATACCTGGTGATTATTGACAATCTATCTTTCCTCAATCATTTAATCTCTTCGCAGGTCAAGATTCCTCAATTTTGAATCAAGCCGGATCTAACTGTGAGAATCTTGCTTTTACCAGATGATAGTCAAACTAGATCTATCTTGGAAGATTAGACTCTTCAAACCTTCTTGCAGATCTTTCATATCTTTAGCAAACCTTCTTTAGATGTTTCTCTAAGAATCCTTTAATCTGCAACCTTTCATGTGCCAAATTTTGGGCACCTAATGACTAGCTGGGGGAAAATGTTTTTCTCTTGTTACTCCCCCTCAGCCAGAGCTCATCTATTTAGTTTTCAGAAGGAATATCAACACCAGATTCTGGTGTGGATCCATCCTCAACATTTTCTATACTCCTCTTTACCCTAATCTTGTTCATCTCCCTTTGAATTCCATCCACATTCATTTTTCCTTTTCCTTTGTCTTGGTTTTGATTATAATGTACTGGACCCTTATTGTTCTGATTCTTACTTCTATACAATTTGGCAATATGACCAGATCTGTTGCAATTGAAGCAAAAAACATTTCTTTGCATATTTGACTGATATCCTCTTGATCTACACTGATTAGCTATATGTCCCATTCTATTGCATGCAAAGAATCTTCTATTGAATGAATTGTTTATTTGCATATTTCTACACTCGTGATATTTGTGACCATACCTTTTGTAATTAAAACACTGTCTGGAGAAGGATGAATCAGACTGGTTCATTCTTCTTCTACACTGATTTGCTTTATGACCAAAATTATTGTAGTTGTGGCAATATCCATTGAAGGATGGATATCTTTGAGCATTTGGTTGCCTTACTGGAGGTCTTCTAGGCCTGTTTCTTGGATTTTCTGATCTGAAGTTCTTTTGACCAGATCCAGAGCTTTCACCTTTCTCATTCCCCAAGCCTTACTTGTCATCTACCCTCTTTTGGATTTGAAGAAGAACTTCAAGTTGGGCAAAGCTTATCTTGAATTTCTCTTTGTATTCATTTGCTGTTTGAAGATCCTTTTTAAGAGTGTCAATCTGATTCTCAAGTTGTTCTTCATTATCCCTAGCTTCTTCAAGATCACATTTAAGATGCCTGATTATTCTATCCATTTTGTGGCAGTCTTCTGATTTCTCTTTGAGAGATTGTCTTAAATCATCTTCAGTTCTTCTTTTTTCTTCAATTTCTTGAGTAAATTTCATAACTCCTGATTCCATTTCATGTCTTACCATAATGACCTCTTTTGATAACTTTTCACATAACTTGGTTTTCTCCTTTAGATCTTCATTTCTACCATTGTCTTCACTTTGACTTGCCAATTGCTGAAGTAGATCTTTTCTCTTTTTCATAGAGATACTCAGTTTCCCTTTTAGTTCATTTATGAAATCATTAGCCTATCTGAGTCTTTCCTTCTATTCATTGACTTCAGAGTTAGATTTCTCAAGATCATCTAGGGCAGACTAAAGTTGTTCCCTCATACCATACACATCCATTTGATTTCCCAGATCTTCCTCAAGCTTTTAGGCTCTGTTTGGAGGAACTTGGCTCTGATACCAATTGTTGATAACTGAGAGGGGAGGTGAATTAGTTATCTTAATTATTTCAGCTTTCTAATCTTCCTTAACAATTAATGCAGCATCAAATCAAATAAGCAAACATAACCATGAAATGGAAATAACATCAATACACATGACACAATGATTTTAACGTGGAAAACCCTGTTAGGAGAAAAACCATGAGGTGATTAACCCAAGATTGTATTCTCTCTTAGAAGAATAAGATAGTACAAAATGGCACTTGCCAATTAGGGCTTACTGCCCGAGCACACTGCTCACAAGAGGCTCACTGCCTACAGTAGTTTATACAAGGAAGCTAGATACTTGAACTGATGAGAAGCATCCACATATGCTGAGGTTCAATTCTGGTTAGGTTCTAAACACTGATCTGCTGCACTTCATTCTTCCTCTTCTTGGTGCTGCTGACCTGTCACATATTGGACCTACCTTACTGCTTCCACACTACTCTTCTACTTTTATTCACACATTACAACACACACGCCTCCACTCATACCAAAAATAATCTGGTATATATATCCGCACCGAGGATTTCATCCACTTTCTAGTCGGCATCCAGAATACTTATTATTTTCCCAAACTCTTGCTCTGTCAGCTAAATCCTTGCTTATCAAGTGATGCATATCAAAGAGATGCTCATAGAAGTCATCAACCATGTCGGCTAATCATGAATGATACCTTAGTAAGCTTGATCATCATCAATATCTCATCCAAATTTAGGTCTGATGCTCTGCCGGTTAAGTCTTCCTCTGTCTACTCTGCCAATCAGGAACCCAACACTCAAGTGCTCATATATGTTCACTCTTCTACCATCGGAGGCTAAGTCCTTGGAATAAATCAGTCAAGGTACTCCTCTTGACTTCCCCAAATCTACACTTTACTGAGATACTTCTTCTGAGAGATCCAGACCTGACTGTCGGACCTTGCTACCTGCTCTATTCTTGCTTACCGGACCACAACACTTCTTCAATCTGACTTCCGGTAAAGACACACCATGTCCTACAGATGTGTGAGATGGACTTTGTTGCCATCAATGACAACACTAATGAAGCCACACAGTGTCTCTTACAAACATGTCCTCCTACTATGGAAGGTGATTTATATCATGCAAGATTCTCTCTACGCATCCTAGCAAAGAGAGATAAAGCTTAGTAGTAGGAGAAGGCAAAGCTACAAGCCTAGGTGAATTCTCTGACATCTTTCCTTCAATCTATTTTGAATAGTACTTCTCAATCCTCTAATGCAACTCCCAATGTTTCTATTGATAGAATGGATCCTAGCATGTTGTAACAAATCATGAGATATCAAACTCTAGGTAAGGCCATCAAGAAATAGGTGGAGCAACTCATTGATGATGGTTTGTTGTACATCAAGGAGGTCGTGAAACTATATACCCTTATTTATGATAACAGGAAAAGGCTAGTTGCAAAGTTATGAAATATAAAGAGAGAAGACAGTAACCTACTCATGGTGTCTACAGAGATAAACGATATGATGGAAATTGATGCAAATATTATTGTAGCTAAAAAAAAATAATGATCCAAATGAGAATGATTGTGTGTCTTGGCTAGATGCACTAGAGTGGAAGAGGTTTGTGCTAGGAGATTTTAATGGACAAATAAGAAGAATTTTGAATCAATGTCACACTGATATGGTTGATCTTAAAAAAATTGTACCATCTTAGATGTAGAGATTTCATATGAAAGTAGAAAGAACTTCAACTTGCATGATGTTAAGGAAGTAAAGAAAAATTTTAAGAAGATGCTTACTAAAGAGCTTGTTGGTCCTAACACAGTTAATGGTGAATCACTAGAGAATCTTCGACATATAGCAATGTATCTTAGACCTTTCAAGCATGAAATTGATGATATCTATAAGAGACTAATAGATGAAGATAGAATGATAAATAAGTGGAAACTTTGGGAAAACATTACATGTGGACCAAGTGACAAGATTTTAAATCCCATCATTACTAGGTACATGAGGTACAAGGAAAAACTAAGAGCATCAGCTCAGGTGGGCTCGACTGCTACTTAGGGCGAAGACCAAACTACTGCCACATGATGGCATTTCTTATTTTTATGTTATTTCTTTAAACATGCTCTAGATACTCTTGTGGTAAAATACTTATGATTATTTTATGTTTTAAATCAGTTGTCCTCAAGAAGCTCTTATTATTTCAAAAAACAATTATTTTATGACAAGGCTATATATAATAAGTATGTCGATCTGCATTTAGGATCTTTTGGCAAACTTTGTGTTGTTTATAGGGCAATTTTGTGTTAATCTATATATTTTAGTTATTTTCAATATATGAATTGTTATTTTAAATTTTTGTTAATCTAAATTTTTCCTTCATTGACACTTGTCTCTATTCTAGAGACTTTATGGAGAAAGATGGGTGTGTCACAACTGCAACCTGGAATCGAACTGATGTTGTTGATCTCTGATATTGACAATCCATCGATCTAAATGCAAATATTTTTTTAATCTATAAATTTGTGAAGTAAATTAGTCATTATAATTTGGCATTTAATATTTTCGCCAGCCACATGATTTTTCAAAAAAAATTCTAGTGCATTTGCCAAATAATTTATTTTACATTTTTGAATATCTATATAATTTGTGACCTAATTTATTTTGTTTTTTGGAATACAACTATAATTTGCCACCTAATTTATTTATTTATTTGGAATACAACTATAATTTGCCAAGGAAATTAATTTTGTTTTTCAAATCTATATACAATTTGCCAACTAAAAACCACTATCGACAAATTTGAAAAAATTCACTAATGAAATTATTTTTTTTCCAAAAATAGGCATAGATTCACTGAAACTTTTATGGCCTCAGGCTAGGAGTCACTCGGATTTTATAAGTATTTTTAGGGCGGGTTCATTAAATTTATCCCTGATGTTCATTATGATATGTTTCTTCATCTCTTGGAATAATGACCTAAATATTCTACTCTCTCATCACTTTACCATATATTCACTTGGGGGTATGTGATGCTTGTTCCACTTGTTCCACTTGTTCTCTTATCTTTTTTAATTTCTTGGGGACATAGCCTAGATGTTCCCCATCTTTACACTTTATTCCTCTCCTCTCATCAAAATCCTTGGTCTTTCTCATTATACCTTTCCTCTTAGCCATCAACCTTAAAATGGTTGTCTCTTTTATCTATGCATCATTTTTCACTAATTTACTTCAAGGAGGGAATGCATCCTATATCACCTGCTCTTGGTCCTTCATATTTTTAATTTTGACACTTCACCTTTGACCTTGTTGGTGACAAGCCTTATCATTTATTTGGGCATAGCCTAACCTTTTATCCACTTGAGTGGTCACTTATAACCATCGAAAATATCATTTGTCTCATGTTTCCAATTGGGTGGAAACCTATAGCTAAAGTGTCCACTACCCAATAGTCAAGGGTAGCAACCTCAAAGCCATTTTTTAAGTTTCTAGTTAGGCATCAACCTATAATTAGGGTGGATACTTCAAATTAGCTAAGGCTGGTGTAAAGTGTCGTACTTGTTTGTATTTTTTTAAAGATCTTTTTATGTCTTATTTTATTAATTTTGTGTGATCTTTCAGACTAGACAAAAGAATGCAGAAGGGGTTTTTAGTTTTTCTGCAGATGTGTTGCCAGAGCATACAATATAGAGTATAGAGAGAAAACCCAGAAAATATACAGTAGATATGAAGAAAGTAATGACTATCCAGATAGCAAAATGGCCAATAAACAATTATCAAAACATACCCATATGTAGATTTGAAACTTTAGTTTTTGTCTATTGCTGGACCAGCCAAGGGTATGGTTGAAAATCACTCCACTCCAAGAAATGATCATACAATCATTAGCAGCAATGAATAAAGCTCAAAACACCTCTCTAAGACTCAAATAGAAGTTACAATGCAAGAAGAAAGTCCTCTAAAGGACCCATGTCATGGCTGGAGCAAGTACGACCAGCAAAGGGAAAATACATAGTAGAAAACAACCTTCTCTAACACACTAAAATGTGCCTTCTATTCCTTTCCTTATTAGCATACATCCACAATGAAGAGAGATATATCAATCATCTCCAAACAAAACTTTGAATAACTCCATTGTAAGTACATTTGTGAATGCTGAATACATCCACCTTCAATGGCACCGTTAGGTGATCTTTCACAGCTATGGGATACCGTTAATCAGGGAGGTTTCCATCTCCAAGAGCCTCTAGTTCGAATCCTCAAACCCCAAACAATATGAAACCCTAGCAGAGCTCAAAATCAGAAATATCATATCCTCCTTTTATACCTTTCCAACTGGGAGTCTCTAAAATCCTCTTGCATATGGGATAAAACCTGAGATGGAAAATAAATTTTAAAATATTATAATCTCTTTAATTCTTTCCTCAACATCACCCTTAAAGTCCCATCTTTTAAAACAACATTAAGTTGTTGAGCCTAGGCACCAAGGTCAAATATTAAATAATAATGTTTAATTTATGGACTTTAAAATGGAGGCCAAGATGATGTCAAAAACCAATGATCTATAGCTTGTTGGACAGGTCTTGACGAAACACATCTAATCTAACTCTAAAAATCTCAAACCAACACCAAACCTGAACTTATTAAAAATAGTAAGTAATGACCAAGAGCCCACTGAGTCAACCACGAGGGTGCCAACTGGATCCACTAAATACGAACCATAACTCCTACATTGACAAGACCTTTAGGACCAAACTAACCCCAATTCCCTCACCAAACTGCTAGCCCATGGGAACTCCATGATGGACTAACCATGTGTCTAGAAGGGGACATTACAATCTTCCCTCGCTAAGATTGCTTGTCTCATGCAATCTCAGATCAGGATGCTCCAATATCCGCTCATTCTCCCATGTAGCATCCTCAATTGGCAGGTTCTTCCATTTGACTAGGTACTCTTTGATAATCCTTCTCCTCAAATTATGATCCCTAGTGTCGATAATTGATTAGGGTACTAATATAAAATTCCCCTCTTCATCAAGAAGAGGCAACTCAACTGATGGTGTAACATTGTGCCCCAATGCCTTCTTGAGGTGAGAAACATGGAACACATTATGTACCCTACTCCCTGGTGGTAACTCCAACTCATAAGCAACCTCTCCAATCTTCTTGGAGATCCTAAAAGGTCTATAATATCATGGCTTCAACTTCTCTGCTCCACTCTTTTTGAGAGTAGACTACCTATAAGGCTGTAGCATGAGGTAAACCATGTCACCGACCTCAAATGATCTCTCAATTCTTTGCTAATTTGCATACTGCTTCTGCTGATTCTAAGCCTTCTGTATGTTTTCCTTCAGTGCCCTCAGGATATCCTAACTCTCCTAAAGGAATTCTTTGGCCTTTGGTACTCTGCTATAACCAAACAATAAATCAATAAAGCTCGACACCTCATAACCATACAATTCCATGAAAGGTGACATATGAATGGACATGTGGTAAGTGGAATTGTAGCAATACTCCCCCATGCAAAGCCACTTAACCCATACCTTATGTTGTCCTAAAACATAGTTTCACATGTATCCTTCCACCCAAATATTAACTATCTCTATCTAAACATCAGTCTAGGGGTGGTAACTGGTACTGGGTGTGAGCTCTATCCCTGACAACCTGAAGAGCACCTACCAAAAATTATTGAGGAACCTATTGTCTTTGTCACTGATAATACTCAGAGGCAACCCATGGAGTCAAAATACCTCTCAAAAGAACAACTCTGCAACCTCAGTTGCAGTGTAGGTAGTAGGAATAGCAAAGAAGTGTGCATACTTCGCCAATCTATCCACCACCACATAAATACAATCCCTGCCTTGGACTCTAGGTAGACCTGTGATAAAGTCCATGGAAATGTTATCCCACTTCCTATGAGGAATGGGCAGGGGCTACAATAAACCTCCTAGAAGTGAGTGTTCCTATTTGTTCTGCTGACATATTAGGAACTCTCTCACATACTGTATCACCTCGGTCTTGAGGCCCTTCCAGGTGAACCTCTCTCTAACCTGCCTGTAAGTTTTGAAGTATCCTAGATGCCTTGCCATAGGCAAATTGTGGAATACCCTCAAAACCTTTTGCTTCATCTGAGAACCTGACACCAAGAAGATCCTATCCTTGTAATTGATTAAATCATTTACCATTGTGTACCTGTCATCTTTAATGGTGCCATCAATGACTCTAGTAGCCCACTCATCTTTGGCATACTCTACTGAAATCAATTTGCTCTAGTCATCTACAATAGCACCAAGTGTACACAAATGGGGCCCCTTGGATAGAGCATTGGCAACAAAGTTCTTCTTCCCCTTGACATAAACAATGTCAAAATCATAGGCTTCTAGCTTGTTGAACCACTTTTGTTGCCTCTCATTCAAATCCTTCTACCCAAGTAAATGCTTCAGACTGTTGTGATCTGTCTTAACCACAAATTTGCTGCCCACAAGGTACTGTCTGAACTTAGCCAACGCATGCATGATGGCTAACATCTCCTTGTAATATATGCTATAACTCCTCTCCACACCCCTCAACTTCCTACTCTCAAATGCTATGGGGTGCTTATCCTGCATGATCACCGCACCAATGCCTTCACCTGAGGCATCACACTGTAGCTTGAAAGGTTTGCTGAAATCGAGTATAGCTAACACAGTACATGTACTCATGATCTATTTGAATTTGTCAAAACACTCATGTGCCCTATCTATCCAACTAAAAGCATCCTTATGTGTCAAATCTGTAAGGGAAGCAACTAACTGAGAGAACCCCTTCACAAACCTGCGGTAATACCCACAAAGACCAAGAAATCCCTTAAGATATGAGAGATTCTTTGGCGGTGGCCAAGCCACAATTGCTCAAATCTTTTCCGGGTCTACCTTCACACTACTGGCACTGATAATATGACCCAAGTACAACAACTTGGTCATCCCAAACTCACACTTTGACATTTTGGCAAAGAATGACTCCCTCTCCAGGATGCTCAGAACAATGTCAATGTGTTTAAGATGCTCTTACCATGTCCTGCTATAAATCAATATATCATCAAAGAAAATTAGCACAAATCTCCTCAACTGATCTCTAAACACCTTGTTCATCCAAGACTAGAAGGTAGCTAGTGCATTGGTCAAACCAAATGGCATGACCAGGAAATCAAAGTGCCCATAATGACACCTGAATGTTGTCTTCTCCACATCCTCATCTCTGACCCAGATCTGATGGTAACTTGATCTCAAATCGCTCTTGGAGAAGTAACAAGCCCCATGCAACTCATCAATCAACTCATCTATTCTATGAATTGGGTACCTATTCTTGATTGTTTTCTTATTGAGTTCCTTGTTGTCAATACACATTCTAAGAGTCCCATCCTTCTTTTTCACTAATACCATAGATGATGCAAATGGACTCTTACTAGGTCTGATGTGACCCATCTCAAGAAGCTCTTTGATAGCCTTCTCGATCTCATCCTTATACTTCTTTGGGTGCCTGTAAGGTGTAGTTATTACTGTCTTAACACCCTCCAACTTGATCACATGCTGAAAACCTCTATCAGGAGGTTTACCTAGTGGAATATCACTAAACACTTTGGTGTGTTTAGTAAGTATAGACTGTATGTCAGGAGGATATGTATGCTTCTACTAATCTATTGCAGGCATCACCATAATCTCTGATGCCCACTCTACCTGATCATGATGAATCAATCACTCCATTCGCTTGAGAGAAACAACTCTCAACCCACCATCTAATATGCCTCTGAGCACATGTCTAACTCTATCCACAAGTTGAGTGTTAACTCCTCAATATCATTCAACCACTTCATTCCCAACAGAACATCCATCTCACCCATACCGACAACATAAAATTTTGATTGACAAGTGTATTTTTTCAACTGGATTGATAGATTAGATATTCTCCTAGTACAGGTGAGTACGAAACCATCCACAACCTTCACCTTAAAACCCTCAAATTCTTTAGTTTTCATCCCTCTCTTAGAGACCAAGCCCTCGTCTATGAACTTATGAGTGGCACCTATGTCAATTAATGCAATACATCACTGCCCACCCAATACTCCTCTTATCCTGAATGATATGTCCCTCTGGATACTCAAGATACATGTTGTAGGTAGGGTGGTATCATCATCTCTATTTGATGCTTCCTTAGAGCCTTTGAATTATGCATCCTCAGCCTCTGAATGGTAGTCTGAATGGGGCTCTGAATCAACAAACTCATTGGCTGAAAAATACTCTAAATGTTTAGCCTTCCCTTGGGCAGCACACTTGTGCTTAGGATCCCAAAGCTCCCAACAATAGAAACAAAGCTTCTTCCTTCTCATGTCATTCAACTGATCATTGTCCAACTTGGAAGAACTCTTATGTGGCTGTCCCACATCTTTCTAGATTGTCTCCTATCTCTCTCCTTATCCTTCCTTTGCAGAAACCCTTTGGATTGAAACTTATTCCTCCATGTTGATGACTCCAAGTCCCAGACCTTCTTCATGGCCTCCTGGAGTGTAGGAGGGTCAAACCCCTTAACCCAACCACGAAGTTGATCTAACAATCCATCAATGAAAAGAACAACCAATCTGTGCTTAGTAATATCTGGAACCATGGCAGATATGTCCTAGAAACCAACAATGTAGGAGTCTACTGATCTGTTCTATCTCAACTGTGTCAACTCCTTAAACTATAATTCTGGGTCCTTTTTATCAAACTTGTCGATCAGTCCAGCTATAAACTCCACATATGAAGTGACCTGATCGTGACCTAGTGTGACCTTCCCATTGCTCTACCATTTGTGAGCAGTCCCCTCTAAGTGTAAAGTTGCATATGTAATGGTATCCTCCTCTAGCATGGGACTAATTTGTAAGTAGCTATCCAATTTATAGACCCAAGCTCTCGCGGTGGTCTTACCCAATCCGTTGAAGTAGGGAAGTGTCATCTTACTTGCTTTCCTTTGCAATTCTTGGTTTTGTAGCCTACCTCCCCTACAAGGTTTACACTTAAGCCTAATTTTAGAATATTCAACAAATGTCATCTTATTTCTAAAAGCATCACTAGACTCTCTCAAAAACTCTGCCTACATGGGGTCCTCTTCAGGAACTTGGTTCCTGGGAGCAAATATAGGGATTCTAGGTCTATCTCCCACAGTGAACTGTGAAGCCCTCTAGTGTGTAACCAATGTCTCATCCTCATCATCTCTATCCATGTGTATATCCTCCTGGTTCCTGTCCCCATTATTCTGTTCTCCCCAGTTCCTATCACCATTGTGTCTATCACCCCCATCATTCCTATTTCTATCTCCTCCATCGTGTCTGTTTCTATCACCTTCTTGGTACCTGTTCCTGTCACCTCCATTGTACCTGTTCCTTTCACGGTGATTATCCCCATCATTACACAACCTTTCGATGGCATGTGTCATCTCAGCCTATGCCTCTACCATTTCTCATTGAGACTCCCTCATCTCTTAGGTGAGTGCGATCAAAATAACATGCACACTGAGTTCTGGTTCTTCCCTGTCACCCATCTCTCTTGTGGGACCTGTAACTAGTGGTAGCTCACCAGAAAAGGGGTCTGTTTGTAAGACCTGCCAATAGTCCTCGGTAGTAGTAACTTCTACCTCTGTACCTATCTCAAATGGATCTATTGGTGGTGCAGGATTTACTAGTGCAACCTACTGCAGAACCTATGTTGCTTGTTGTAACTTATTTCTCCTGGTATTATAAGGATGTGAAGAAGATGCTGAAGGATTCATATCTCAAACATAAAGTGTGCATGCTTCATTTTTATCTGCATGTTCATACTTTCAACTGCATGTTTGTTTAACCTCATAGGATGGCAAGATCATAGCTTTGATACCACTATAAAGTGCCATACCTGTTTGTATATTTTTTAAGATTTTTTTATGTGCTATTTTATTAATTTTGTGTGATCTTTTAGACTAGACAGAAGAATGCAAAAGGGGTTTTTAATTTTCCCATAGATGTGTTGTCAGAGCATACAATATAGAGCATAGAGAGAAAACCCAGAAAATATGCAATAGATATGAAGAAACTAATGACTACCTAGATAGAAAAATGGCCAATAAACAATTATCAAAACATACCCATATGTAGATTTGAAACTTCAGTTTTTGTCTATTGCCAAACCAACCAAGGGTATGGCTGAAAATCATTCCACACTCCAAGGAAAGGCAAGAATTGATCATAAAATCATTAGTAGAAATGAATAGGGCTCCAAATGCCTCTCTAAGACTCACACAGAAGTTACAATGCAAGAAGAAAGTCCTCTAAAGGACCCACATCATGGCTGGAGCAAGTACGGCCAATAAAGAGAAAATACACAGTAGCAAACAACCTTCTCTAACACACTAAAATATGCCTTCTAATCCTTTCCTTATCAACATACATCAACAATGAAGAGAGATATATCAATCAGCTCCAAATAAAACTTCAAATAACTCCATTACAAGCATATTTGTGAATGCTGGAATACATCCACCTTCAATGGCACCATTGGATGATCTTTCACACCTATGGGATACCATTACTCAGGGAGGTTTCTGTCTCCAAGAGCCTCTAGTTCAAATCCTCAAACCTGAAGCAATATGAAACCCTAGTAGAGCTCAAAATGAGAGCACTTTTCCTCCTTTTATACCTTTCCAACTGGAAGTCTCTAAAATCCTCTTGCATATGGGATAAAACATGAGAGGGAAAATATATTTTAAAATATTATAATTCTCTTTAATTCTTTTATAAACATAGCATATCCAAATGAGAGCACTTTTCCTCCTTTTATACCTTTCCAACTAGAAGTCTCTAAAATCCTCTTGCATATGGGATAAAACATGAGAGGGAAAATACATTTTAAAATATTATAATTCTCTTTATATAAACATAGCATATCCAAATGAAAAGAACTTTTCCTCCTTTTATACCTTTCCAACTGGAAGTCTCTAAAATCCTCTTGCATATGGGATAAAACATGAGAGGGAAAATACATTTTAAAATATTATAATTCTCTTTAATTCTTTTATAAACATAGCATATCCAAATGAGAGCACTTTTCCTCCTTTTATACCTTTCCAACTGGAAGTCTCTAAAATCCTCTTGCATATGGGATAAAACATGAGAGGGAAAATATATTTTAAAATATTATAATTCTCTTTAATTCTTTTATAAACATAGCATATCCAAATGAGAGCACTTTTCCTCATTTTATACCTTTCCAACTGGAAGTCTCTAAAATCCTCTTGCATATGCAATAAAACATGAGAGGGAAAATACATTTTAAAATATTATAATTCTCTTTAATTCTTTCCTCAACATCACCCTTAAAGTCCCCTCTTTTAAAACAACATTAAGTTGTTGAGCCTAGGCACCAAGGTCCAATACTAAATAATAATGTTTAATTTATGGACTTTAAAACAAAGGCCAAGATGATGTCAGAAACCAATGATCTATAGCTCATTGGAAAGGTCTTGACGAAGCACATTTGATTGAACTCTGAAAATCCCAAATTGACACCAAACCTAAACTTATTAAAAATAGTAAGGACCAAGAGCTTATTGAGCCAACCACGAGGGTGCCAACTAGAGCCACTAAATGCAAACCATAACTCCTACACTGACAAGACCTCCAGGACCAAACTAACCCTAGTTCCCTCACCAAACGTCTATCCCACAGGAACTCCATGAGGGACTAACCATGTGTCTAGAAGGGGACATTACAGCTAGCAACCTGAAAACCATTACTTCCATTGGTTTTTTTGTCATCATTAGAACATTTTTGTAGTCCTACCCTAGCCTCTTCCATGTATAGCTACCTTACAACCCTTTTCATTGTTATCTTATTTCTAGTACTTAGTTTCTAGTTACCCTTTACCTTTCACCAAAGCCCTTCTCCTATTTACGATGTGGGTCACTATCATTCTTTCTCTCCTAAATTGTTTTATGGAATAGATCTTCGTAGATCTCTTTCCAAAATAAAAGATTTAAAATTTTTCTCCTTGAAATAAAAAGGGTTGAAATTTTTCTAATATTTTGAACTATATCATAAGCATGTAATGGCATAATAGACATTTTAGATTCACATTAAATTTGATATTTTATTTTGTGTGTCTTTTCATGTGCATTTGTTTTCTCTATTTACAATTTTTGTCTGTTTCTAGTGCATGAATTAGATGTTTACTATTGTTGACATACAATAATACCTTTGTCTACTTGAAGGGATAGGTACATCTACAACTATGAATCTATGCCACATTGTAAGTCTACCATCATTTAGTATTAAATGGAGGACCTACTTGCACTTGCAACTAAAGCTTCTTAAGATAGTCAATCACTTCATTGAGAATGGAAACTTCATCTATTTTCCAAAATAGAAAACCAAGTAAAGATCTTATAATGACAAAAGGTTCTCATATGTGCTAAATTGCAACTATGTTTTACAGCTAAGGTGAAATATCATTTCCTTATCTTTGATTATTGAAAAGAAAATATTATCCTTTAAAAACCAATTGGTCAACATGGTCATTAATCTACAAAGGAACCCATTTCAAGATGTGGACCCAAAAATGTCACATCTTATTCCTAATGAATTTTTGAACTAGGTCAAAATTGATAAAATAAAATATTGTTTAGTTTTAAAACATAAATAATGAGTTTGAAACAATATTTGCAGAAGAATAAAAAACTATAATATATCATATTAGAGTTGGGAATGAGATTCTATAGGGTTTTCTTCTTTTCATTGATTTGTTTGTTAATTTCTATTTTATGCACAAATAAAAAATGTTAAATCCAATTTAGGTTCACCTACTTGACAACAATTATTATAGGTCAAAAAAATTACAAAACTAAAAATATTAAACCTTTTCTAACAAATTATAAACTTTGGTAGCCTTCCTTTTGGAAGATTTGGAATTATCACCAAAATCTTCTTAGACCTTTTGTAATCATACCAATAAATGAATTGACAAAAAATTCAAATGAATTTGTATTAAAAATCTATACAAAATTGACTCTTCTCTAGTGGACATTTTCGCTAGGTTTTCTTGCTCTGCTAATGCTTTTCTATCATATTGTTCTCCTACATGATATTATTAAGTTTTCCTACATTTATTGTAGCATGGGAAACATTGCTTAGCTTGCAGGCACTTTTTACCCAATTTTTATGGCCTCATCCTTTCATTCCTCTCAACTTCTACTACTAGAGTTGAAGGCTTGATGGTGACACTCAATGGCTCCCCCACTCAAATAGCCTCAGGAGTTTCTCCCCAAGGTGTTCAACGAGGTACATCCCATGAAACACCTTTGAATGTTATTCTTCCCTTTCCTGATTTTGATAATGCTTGCAAATGGTTAGAGAATTTTACTTCAATAGGGTACTTTGTGAGTAGAGTCCCCCCTAAAAGAATGCACAGAGAATGTGTTAGCAAGTTTTGGACCCCACATGGGATCCGACTTGATGCTGTGTAAATCGTTACCAAAGGTTTTCTTCCTTTTTTTGTTTCACCAAGAAACAAATGTTGAGGTTGTTCTCAGTTGGGTCCCTTGGCTTGTTCATTCCTCCTTGCTAGTTTTCAAACCTTGGACCTGTCACTTTATCATCTCTAATGATAAGTCCATTTGGGTGCCTGTCTAGGTTGAATTTCATAGTTTACCCTTGCCTTGCTAGAACTTTTTGCAAAATATTGCTTCTTTGTTAAGCACTGTGGTTTGTTTTGAACCAGAAAGTTTCTATTCAGATCATCCCCATCGATGAGTCTATGTCAAGATAGATCTCTCTAAGGACCTCAAAGGCACTATGGACATATAAGTTGATCTGACCTGCTATTCTCAGCGAGTTCAATATAATAATTTTTCTAACAACTACAATATGTGCCAGTACTTGGAACACAAGATATGAGATTACCCTTTGGCTTATCCACATTTGAAGCCCTCAACTCAACCCTTATCTAGCCTAGAACCTCCAATTAAAAATGAGGAAGCATGGTATTTTGTGACCAACAAGTGCAACAAGAACTTAGGTAACTCCAAGACAGATCCCAAAACCTTTGGTTTGGGAGCTATGATTGTGAAGATTTCTCTTAAATCCCCCATGGTGGAAAATTTTCCATCATGTCCCCTCCTGAAGAGTCATTTGGATGAGTGAATACTCTCAAATCCATACTAGCATCCACTAGGGTTTTGCAACCACTAGTCATATCGACTTACCACTCTTCGCCTCCTCCCACTAGATAGAGGAGATATCATAGCTCACCTTGGTGCCTAGAAGAAGAAGAATATGTGCAAATAAATGGTAGCCTATTCGTATCATCTTCAAGATTAGAATCTTTGAGGAAAACAAAGCTTTGTTACAAAATAGTTATTTTGCTCTTAAGGAGTTGGATAATGAGGAGATGACCCTTGACCCCCATTTATGAATTGTATTTCCTAGAATTTTTGAGGTCTAACCCACCTCTCATGAAAATACTGAGTTTGAGATGCAAGAGCTAAATTCCTAAATGTGGACATCTTTTACCTTCAAGAGGTTAAAGTGTCTAGTTTTTTGCTTTCTATGGCTTGTCGAGTTATTTTGGATAGCCAATCATTTATTCTATAGTAACCATGAAGCTAGTTGCAAAGGGGTGATCACCTTCCTCTCTCCTACATGGCACTAGCTATTGGTTGATCATGGATGTGACCACACTCACCGTGCACTATGGATACTTTTCAAAGTCGTCGTTATTTATGTTTATGCTCCTAATGATCTTGTGGAGACATCTTCTCTTTGGAAATGGATTGCTCATTCAATTCTAGCTACCACTTGGGTTCTATGTTGGGATTTTAATATGGTTGAATGTGCATATGATAAATACAGTGGACAATTGGTGAGAGAGAGGCTTGGTTTATTATGCATAATAAATTAGGACTTTTTGATCCCAATGTGGGCCACTGGTAAGATAATCACCTTGGTACACTTGGAGCAATTTGAGGGTGGGTTCTAATAAAATTTTAAAGAGGCTAGATCAGACTAAGATTTCAGCCCTGTCATTATTCTCTTTTGCTAGGTATTATTCCTTGCCAGTTGAGCCACAAGTGGACATTGTCCTTTCAAGTCACTTCCTAATATGGTTTCGTATTGATTGGACCACTTCCATGCCTAAAGCTTTGAAGACACATTTTTTCTCAACACTTCTCTCCTTCAACATAAGGCCACATTTTCTCACATTTAACATGTTTGGAATCTTGAGCCCTACCCCATGCATGGGATCGGTTGGATAACTTAGCATAATGATTTCATCACCCACACCTCATAGTTTATCTACATTTATGGGAGATAACTTTCTCAGTTTCTCTGCTGCTCCTATGAGGCCACCATCGACATCCTCCACTCTGCCACCACCATTTTGGAGGTACAACCTTTTGACCCCACCACCTAGCTTTGGGTGGCATAACTTCAGTAGTAAAAATCAAATATGAAGCCTAGAAATTTCTAAGAAGATTCATGGAAAATCCTCTTATAGACAAATTTTTAGAAGCACTCTATATTTTATGATGAAGGTTTCATGGTCATACACCTTATGGTTTTGGAGAAGTAATCATTTTGTGACTTATGCTTGCAGATTAGTGAAAGTTAAAAATCTCAAGTTATGTGATGGTTTAGATAGAATGGCTTGGTGTAAGTCTTAGAAATGTTGAAATGCATAGCTCTGCAAGTTTTTAGGAGATTCTAAGCTCCTAGTAGTAAGTTATTGTAATTGTCAATTTTTTGGCATTCATTGTGTCCTATTGCATATACTTCAGTAATTCCTCTTGAAGAATCTAGTTGTCCAAATTCATAGGACATTATTCATGGCTCTAGTTTCTAAACATTTATAATTTTCACCCTCAGTTGTATTCATCTATGGAGGTAGAGTGTCACTTTTAGTGATTTGATGAAATGTCGTGAAACAAGTGTATGCAAATTTATGTGGTGAATCAAATGGCATTGTTTGGAGAACATGTGTTTGGTGTAGCTCTCATATTTGCTTCTTTCAATGACACTTCTATGTATACATGACTTATTTGTCTATGAAGGAAGGACTTGCGCATTTGACTGGTGATATGAAGGTTGAAGTTTGTAGAGATGAATCATTTGTCACCCACAAGAGGCCAAATTGTAATGAGTTCTTATCAATTTCTTTATCAGATGTTGGGGTTGGTGGATAATTTATGTATATCCATTCATAGAGATAAAATAATATTCATCTAATAGAAAACAAACCTATTGAAACTGATACTAATGTTTGGATGTTTGAAATAGAAGGAAACGTGTGATTTGGGGAGAATTCAATACCATATAGATGTAATTGTTTGTTAAAATTCTCAAGAGGCCTATCAACTTGGGAGATAAAGATAAATATATGTAGATTGTATGAGGTACGATTCAATGCCAACTTGAGGACTATTGTGGTTGCGGCTTAGAAAGGATGAGTCATCTTTGCCCAAGTGAAAAGGTCATTTCCTTGTTGTATATTCCTCTTCTAATACTCAGGGCAATATGTAAATCCAAGAGCATCGTGTTTGAAAGGTTTGTTTCCATCAAAAGTTGAAATGCCTCACTTTGAGGCTCATTAAAAACTTGAAAACTTATATTGGTCAGGTAATGCCTAACAAGGTAGAGAGAGAGAGAGCACTGATATTGGTTTTGAGTGTGCCAATAAAGCAGAGGTGTGATTGAGAAGAGGAGAGGGCCCATCATGGGAAGGAAGGGAGGAGGGATGGTCTTTAAAAGCAAGACATATGGTGATGTGAAAAGGGGGCCACTATAGAAGAATTTGGAAGACGTCAATATAGGGAAGGAAGTCAACATAGAATGAGATCCAACAATGCCATGAACAGAGTACATTGTTAGGGTTCTAAAGAAGAGATAGTGTCTACCAAAGAGGGACATTAGTGTGAGTATCCAACCCATGAGTGGGGCATGAGAAGGAATGAGAGTGCCTGAGATTTGAGAGAGGCTATTGGTGGTTATGATTTTAACTATTGTTGTCAAAGATTTCTAGATTTGTTTTTGTTGGATTGAATATCAATAAATCTAGAGTTCTTTGTCCTTGTGTTGCAATCTTGTATTTTGTATAAGTTTGAGTTGAGAGCAAAGAGTCCCCACTATTTATGTTATGAGTATTTGTGTTTGTTGCTTTGGCAAGAGGTGGGTCCTCTTGCATTAAGATTCTTGTCCATTACTACATCAACATAAGACTCCATTCAGGATGCCTAGCTTGGAAAGGCCTAGACATGGGCACCCTTCTTACAATGTGAGAGCCTATCACTATTTAGGATACTTTTGTCATCAAAAGTATTTGGAGAGGCTAGGAAGGTATCAAGCCTTGGCTTCAGTGGGAAGGTGATGACTTCTGCAATGGCTTATCTATCAATCAACAATCCATTTAGTGGTCCCCTATTCTTAGTTCTCAAGAATGGCCTTTGGCCAAATTGCCTTCGATTCATGCTCTACATTTTTTCAAACGTAGAGTACGTGTGTTGCCTAATTTCATTCATAGAGCTACCAAGAATTTTTTCCCTCGCCCAAGTTCAAGCTCATATTCAAGCTTAACAATCAACACCATGAGAATTTTTAGGTTATTATTGACTCTATTCCCCCTAAGATGCTTCAAAAAATAGGGGTGAAGTCACTCAAACCTTGGTGGAATGAGTAGAAGTTGTACCTAGATACCCCTTTTAAAGGTTACAAACCCCACAAAGGCTATTTGTGGATTTCACCACATCTAGCCATGATGTAATAGCTCAACCTTTGTTGGCAACTTCAATCCTCTCTTAAAACTTAGCATCACCAGTTCTAGTGTATTTGGTCAGTTGTGTTTGAACCCAAGTTGGCTCATTTTTCTTGGTACATTATTTATTAGGGGCCCTAGATGGGGGTTCATCTTGTCCATATGGGTGTTACATGCCCTTGTTGTCCTCTTTGTGGATAGCTTGAGAGCCTCAAGCATTTGTTTTGGTTTTTCCCTTGGGCTCAAGAAGACTGGAGTTGGATTCATAACCTGTTTCAGCCATTCTAACCTACCCCCTTCTCTTAGCATATGGTCTTGCTGGGAGATTGGCCTTAGCTCAAGTGCATAAGTACACCTAGATTTGGCATGCTTCCAGGGTGGAGATTTTATTTAGTATTTGGAAAGATAGAAATGTTTCCTTATTTTCCAATTGCATTTCAAATGTTCATTTCTCCCTATATAGTAAAGCTATGATTTGTTCTACTGTCTTAATGTAGATTCAAGTGCAAGTTCATAAAGCTACACTTGAGGTTTCTCATTTTCACGAGCTACTGGATCACTAGGGAAATGCTTCTACATTGTGGCCAGGGTTATGTCAGATCATACCTCTCTTTGTAGAGGTTGAAGGCATGTGCATAGCTAGTATTCCAAGAGAAACTATGGCCCCCACTCCCATGGGGCTTAGTCTCAACCATCTCATGATTTTTCTACTTGTGGTTGGAACTAGCCCTCTAGGAAGTCCTTAGCCTCTTCACAAGGGCGTGGAGGTGTTGGATGACATAGTTCTAATAAATTGCTATGTTTGTAACAAAATATTAAAGTGACAATAAATTAACATATTTATAGAATTAGAGTAGTATTCAATAAAGAGGGCCACGATTTAAATACTAAGAAAGTAGTTTGAAATATGCCTATCATTCTTGAGAGCTTAATAAACTAAACCATTTCCCATAGACAATATTTAAAAAAAAAATTGAGCTAAAGAGGTACAAAATAACAATGATATCCCCTAAAGGTTAGGTGTGAGGCCGTCCAATAATCTAGGGAGGCACCTATTGACAATATAATTGCCCCCAACATTGGGAGTGTTAGAATTTCAATGGTCTCATTCTAGATACATGACACAAGGTTTTGCAGTAACAACTGAGCATTGACTTAAATGCATACAATTACACTAATGGTCACTTAGAATCAAGATTACAAAATCTTGATGGCCACAATTGTAAAATACCCCAAATCTAGATGAAATTGATGCCTCTATTATTATTTTTTAAGGAGAAAATGAAAACTCGGGTGTAGCCTAAAAAAAAAATCTTACATTTTCAGGCATAAGAATCCAAACATCATCCACCTAGATACTGCTATTCCAACCTCAACAAACTAAGGACCACATGTAACTAGACAATTCAACAATTTTACCTTTGGACCAAGGGGTGATTCATAAGCACTGTTGATTCTAATGAGAAAGTTTAAACAAAGGACTCATCATTGTGTTGTCTCCAATAGAAGTGAATGCTTATAAAATTAATTTGAGATAACCCAGACATAAGTTTTGGTAGATTATTCAGGTAAGGATTCTGGGTACAAGATGGTGTAGAAGGTAACACCTTCCACTACAATAGTCACAAAATTAAAACACAATGGATGCAAGATTACAACACTCCACTTAAATACAAGTCTTCCTCTATGAATAAATTAAACATCTAACTTTTAGGAGAACACAACACACCCAAAAGCAAATAGAAACATACAAACTCCACTAGTTTTATTAATTTCCAATCTAAATACAAATGAACAAATATGCAATATTTCATTACATATAGGGCCTATCAATGATCTACTCTTGTGCCTTCAAACAGATTTGCACCATAACTTTTACCTGTATGTAAACTTCACAAGTGACCACCCTCCCTTCTAATACTGGTGCACTTCTTCTCCACCCAATTAAACCAAGATATTAGAGAGGCATATCTGATATTCCTCTACTTGTCCACACCATCTCTACGGTTGTCCCTTCTATGTAATTTCTTCCTATGGTTGAACCTCTCTATCTTCATTGACACTAATCCCTAATTCATTTATATCAATATCCTCTCTCATAGATCAGGAGGAAAATGGCATGAAATGCCCCCATTGTGTAGCAGCTGAGGTGACACCTCTCAAAATAGAAAAAAATCAAGTTTCAAAGTGAATTCTTTACCATTCCATATGAATGGAATGTGAGGTGACACTGCAACATTAGATAATTCGAAACAATACTATTTTTTTGACCTTTGCACACCTCTTAAGGTAGTCATTCTATTTTACATATTATATATGGCAGAATTTAACAAAGTTTATAGCATTGCAGGATATGAAGAAACAAGAAATCAAAGTAAAGATTGGATGTATTCATAACAATAGAGCTTTACTTGTGCCAAAACCATACCAAACATTTAGTAATAATAGACAATTATTCCTATAAGTTTGCATCATTACCTATTTCTCATACTCCCCAAACATTAATATTGTCCCTTATAGGTTTTGTTGGTGATTGGCGGAATGATAATTAATCTATGTTGATGGATAGACACCTACTTCCAATGAACCCCAAGCATCTATGCTACACAACCAATGTATGATGAAGAAATTGATACAAAATCATTACAATTTGGTCTCCTATGGTTGATAGATGATTCATATCTATTAACAAATCCAATGTGAAGTTCCTTCCTTTCTAGATAAATCAATCATAGAAGTATCATTGAAAGAAGCAAATATGCGAGCTACACCAAGCAGTGCCACTCGATAATCTGCCATTGAAGTTGAAGACTAAATTTTCATATAACTTTTCACCAGGATCTCAATTTCTTCTAAAAAATTGCAAAGGTGTGTATGTCAACACTACCTACATTATTGCTGAGCCATTCTACACCAAACTTCATGAAACTTCAAATTTTAAAGTTTCACCAATCTGCAAGCACATGTCACGAAATAATTATATCTTGGAAACCAGAAGGAGTCTGCTCATGAAACCTTCATCATCAATTCTAGAATGGAGTCAAAAATATGCTTGTAAGAGGATTCAACATCAAACCTTTCCAATCCAACAAAACAATTATTTTTTTGAAGACTACATGTTATGTACTTAAGTCCAAATATGGTGAAAACTCAATTTCACCAAATCTGATCACACCATGTGTTCCCAATGTTGTGATATGCTAATACAAAATAAAGAAAACCAAAACTAAAAGAAATGTATACTAAAATTATTTTTGGGTGCATGATGTCAATTTCTTGTTCGCCCGGGATGCACCTACACCAAACATGTTGGGTAGGAAAATTTTGTGAGTGGGACTCACAAAATGGAGTTGGATAATAGAACTACCCTTTTAGGGTGTAAACAACTTGTAGCAAATTCCATTGTTGAATCATGTGCACAAAGTTATTTCTTCTTCCTCTTTTTCTAGCACCTCATTGGAACAAGCATCATCTGCCTCCCTCAACTCTGCTCACCACTCTTCTCTCCTCTCATGGATTTGCATGTACCATGTACCATCCTCTTCTACCAAATACTCTCTACTCTCTTCTCCTTCTTTGTGAGATATAACCCACCACAAACTGAGTGCCTCCACCACAATATTCCCACCGACTTATCTATACACAAGTCAATATGAATTAATTTATGGAAATTAAAGATTTCCATATCCTCCCCTATATTTGCTTCATCGTGCTCTTCAATTTTTCCTCTTATAAATGAAGGTAAACAAAAATCATGACTGAATTCACAAATTTCATAAAATACCTCATCCTTATTTATTGCTATGACATCTTCCTCTACGTCATTCACTATGATGTTGTCTTCAACTGCTGCAACATATTTTCCTCCTTCATTCATTCTGATCTTCTTAAACCATTCGCCCTCTATCGCTGAAATTTTTGCCATCAATCTTGTTCACCTTTGCCATTCACTGCAACCTCTTCACTACTCACTTCATTATTTCCTTCCTTAATCACTGCTACATCCAATTCTACTTCTTCATTATTTTCTTTCATGCCTTTGTCATGCTATGTTGCTATGGTTCCATCCTCTCTAGCTTCACATTTATATTAGCAATCATCAAGGAGATCTTCCTATTTTCATACTACCTCCAACGATTCCACATAATAAGGTTCTTCGCAAATACCTTCATCTCATCTACTGCAATCTTTCACCATTCATATACCACATTCTACAATATGCAAAGAAACATCTCCATGGCTTCCTAGCTCTAAATTTCTCAAGGCTTCTCTCTCTTACCTACAATGTGTTGCAAGTATGTACCTAATCAGTGTTTCCATTGATGTCAACATATCTATGTTGTCATTAGTGTCAACTATGCTCCTATTTTGTTTCTTTCATATAATAAGTGAGATGATTTGTTGAGGATATTGAGAAAATTAGCTCCTCTGGTAGAAACAGTGAGTTGCAGTGGAAACAATGTATTGCATACTGAAGAATAGTCCAGAAGATTGCTCTACATTTCATGTAGGATGAATATCTTTATTTGTGAATTGGAATTTATTTCAAAGTCTATCTGAAGTTGTTATATTCCAAGTTTGAGCCTCCGATATGAAGATTTGAGTGAGTTATGTTCACCAGAGTGAAAACTACCTTTTCTGTATGTTTGGTGGTGATAGGGAGAAACTGTTATGCTCTGCATTCCTCCGCATTGAAGTATTTTTGTCTGCAGTTCTAAAGTTAAGTCTGGAATGGTGCTAAGTACCTTCAACTACAATGGTTTGTGAATTGGTAGTCTACAAGCTATCCTTACCTTATGACAGTGGCTGACAGTGTTGTTCTTGTGCTCCAGTTTGAAGAATCTTCTTGATAGAATGGTTAGAGATCATGTGGTTGTTCCTGGTGATTAAAATATGCTTGTGGATGTCTACCGATCATGTTCCTACCTTTGGATTGGTCTGCAAAGAGAAAATTGGATCATGATGAAGCATGTTCTTAGAAAACCTAGTATTCTCACTAGTCTTGGTTGACTTGGTTGATTTCACTGATTGTGGAGATACCTTGAAGATTGTGGAAGTGTATTGTGGCATGAAGAATTGCATTTGAGTCCTAGCTACAGTGTGATGTGATCCACATACTTCTTTACATCTTTTTCTTAGCAATATTTTTATTAGGTCTAGACCTATTTTATGTATGTTTGTAATGCCGACCTTGGAGATTGTTCCAATGGTTGATGAATGTAATGCTGACCTTGATGTACATTCAAAGGTTGATGAATTGTATAAAATCATGTACTGTAGTTGCAAAAAAGTGTGAGTATGCGAATATGAAGAGATAAGAGCGAAGGTGTGAAAGAGAAGAGCATAGAAGTTTTATTGTGCTTTAAAGGAACTGAACCTAGGCATGGAGTAGATGCTATTTAATTAGTTCACCATATTTGGTAGTGAGCAACCCCTTTGTAGTGAGCCACCCTTTGGCATTGAGCCATATTTGCAGTGAGTAATTTGGGCAGTGAGCCCTATAGGTAGCGAGCCTCTGATTTTCTGTATTGTTATAACTCATATATTTTTGTGGGCTAACACCCATCGTGGTTCTTCGCTTTTAGGGTTTTCCACATAAAAATCTAGTGTCTATTGTGTTGAATGTGTGATTGTGATCAAGTCTATGGTTTCATGCTTTCATGGTTAAATCTGATTATCAGTAATTAAGTAGTTGATGTTCTATGAAGTTAAGTTTTTGTGACAACTGATTCACCCTCCCCCCTCTCAGTTGTCATGTATATTTCAAAAATTAGTAACAGAGAAGGTTCCTTGTAAGAAAGCCTAACAGATTGAGGAAGATCCAGGATGTCTTTTAAAAAGGAAGCACCACAGTTTAATGGGACAAATTATGCTCTATGGAAAGTACGAATGAAATGCCATCTTGTTTGTCTTGGATATAGAGTATAGTTCAAGCTACATAATTAAAATATGCCATGCCTCCAAATGGTTTGACAACTGAAGATGAAATCAAAGATTATGAGTTAAATATAAAAGCTAGAGATGATTTGTCGAGAGCTTTGTCTGATATTGAACTGATAAAAGTCATGGATCCAGAAACTGCACATGAGGTTTCAAAAAAGCTAAATAAACTTTATGGAGGAGATGATTCTATAAAAGAAGCTAAGCTACAAGGCTTGAAAGAAAAATATGAGTCTAAAGATGAATGAAGATGAAACCATTGTAGCCTTCATGCAAAGAGTTGATGAACTTGTCAATGGAATAAAAAGTATGGGAGGTACTATTGGTGATAAGGAAGTTGAGATGAGGATTCTTAGATCTCTACCAAATTCATATAGTCACAAAGTAGCTACAATTGAAGAAGTAATGACTATGAAAACTATTGATAGATATCAATCACTTGAAAAGCTTATAGCTGTTGAAATTAGAGAGTTTGGTGATGTTCTGCCAAAAGCTTAAACTGCTTTCAAAGCCAGTACTTCACAAAAGATCTTCAAATCTTAGAAATACAAGGTGGAACCTGATGATGACTTTGATGAAATTGAAGCTAACTTTGTTGATAAATTGCAAAGAGGTTCCAGTAAGTTCAAAGGCAAACTACCTTTCAAATATTTTTCATGTGGTAAAGTAGGTCATTATGCTTCCAGATGTCCAAAAAGAATTGAAAGGAATAGAAAAAAATTTGAGAATAGACTTATAGCTCCAAAGAAATGCTACTATGTTAGAGACTTTGATGATGAAGGTGTGACTATTTATGAATTTGATGATGCTAGTACCAGTGCAAATGAATGCTTATTTATTTCTATTAAAGAACCTATGTCTACTAATCCTGCTAGCTATGTGAAGGAAGAAAAACCAGTGGAAGAAAGTGTGTTAGCTGTTCAGGTTGAGAAAGACAAGGATGAATGGATTATCAATAGTGGATGGTCAAATCACATGATCGGTGACAAAAGTAAGTTTGTAAGTTTGGAAAAATATGGTGGAGGACAGGTTAGGTTTGGAGACAATGTAGCTGGTAAGATTTGTCAAAAAGGATCTATTCCATTTGATGGAAAGCATAATAGTGACAATGTTCTATATGTGAAGGACTTGAAGCATAATCTTTTGAGTGTTGGTTAGATGTGTGAGAAAGGGTATGATCTGAGATTCAAAGACAATGGATGCAAGATCATAGAAAGCTCTGATACTATAATTTCTACTGGTAAGAAGACCAGAGGTAACATCTATCAATTAAGAGGAACTAATAATTATTGTTTATTAGCCCAAGAAGATGAGATTTGGTTATGGCATATAAGGTTGTGTCATATAAATTTTGATAATCTGGTAAATATAAGTTCATGTCAGACTGTGAGAGATTTACCAAGTGGTACAAGGGCACCAAGGAGACCATAAGGATCTATGCCATGTTTTCATGTTTTTCATGTTGTCTTGTTGATTCAATAAGGTCTTGAAGACCATTTTCATGCATTGTAATAAACGCCATTGCAAATGGATGTCATGTTGATGTCAATAGTGCAGTAGGGACAGTCATCAGTTTCTCATGATTGTAGACATTTTATGGAATATAGGAGTATAGTCATGGGTTGTATGCCTTGTCAAATGCCTAGTCATCTTGTAGAGGTCTTTGAAGACCTTGTCAATATTGATTTGTCATGAAAAAATAAGATACATATGTAAAACCAATGTAATTAAGTTGTAGAAAAGACAAACTGAGGTAGTTCGGTGGTTGCAGGGGGCAGTTCTTCCCTTCCACTAATTAAAATTACCTCAAACTACTCCTCTATGGTCAATGTGGGATTATTTAAGTCTTGGACAAGTTGATTGCATTGTAATGAAGGTGATTTGGTGAAGGAATCAATAACAAATACATATTCTACCCTATTTTCTAAGTTTGAACGTTGTTGGATACCGTACTACATCTCTATACGGATGTACTACTATTTCAACTAATGATGATCTGAAAGGTTGGTGAGTTAACATTCCAATACATTTGATTTGAGTTCTTGAAACCCTTATGTGGCGAAGTTATAAGTGTTTTTCTGTAGTGTGGTAGATAAACCCTCTTCTAGGGTTTCTGACAAAAAATTATGAATTTCTCACCATTCCACTAAATCAAACCCTCCTTGATCAGTGGGATGGACATATTTATGTCTATTTCAATGTGGTTTGAAAGTGTTTTGGGTAGGAGACTGATTTTGGTTGAGATTTCATGAACTGACCAAGCAGCACCATGTGCTAGGCATGTGTAGAAGAGAACAACATAGGTCAACTTGGTTGCAGTCAGTTGTGGGTCTTCAAAACCTACAAAATCCTTGGTTTGGACATGTAATTAAAGTGTCCATCTAGTTTATAAAGTTCTGTGAGACAAAATAAGGGTACTTGCTTTGCAAAATAGACCTAATTGGGGCACCTACAAGTAGGTCAGTCTTATTGAAAGTGACACATTCTCAAAAAAAACCCCTACTGAGTCTTAGATATGTTTTAGGGTATACCAAAGGGTATGTGATTCAATTCTTACCTTTCCTTGAAGGTGTCTTGTCTACAAGTAATTCATTGACAGTCCTAAAAACTAACTTACAAGGAGATAGGACAACATACAAGAGAACCATCACATGTGCAGTCATGAGGTCGCAAGGAATGATTGGTATAGGGTCTGCAGGGTGTCAAGGAACCATTATTATGTTTGCCTCCATACAAACAAGTATCTAAAGTCCTTCCACAAGTAAACCTTTTGTCTACGATTGTCAAACCATTGTGTAAACTATCATTTTACCTTGTCATCTTCATCATATTGGTATCAAAGCCACACAAGGTTCTGTCAGTCAGTCATAAACAAGGTCTTGGTGTATGACAGCAAAGGAGAGTGAAGGAGAGGCTAGCATCATGCCTCCAAAAGGGATGACCACTGAGGTGGCTAAGAAGTTTCAAGAGATGGAAGAGAAAATCAAAGTTGGGGTCAAGGAAGCACTCTAGGCTAAGTTGAAAGCCATGACAAATGGCAAGAGGTTGGATGAAGAATTTGATGCAAAAGAGGACACAGGAGAGGAAGAAGAGGAGCCTGAAAGGCAGGAGGTAGATATCCCTGTTGATTAGAAGATTTTTCTTGAAGCCATCAAAACCTTAGGTAAGGATTCATCAGAGGCTAGGATGGAGATTCCAATGTTCAGTGGGAAGATGTTAGTTTTAGGACAGACAACTAAGAGGGGGGGTGAATCAGTTGTCTCCAAAATTTTTGTTCTTTAAACACTTAAAGCCTTCTTATATTTCTACAGCATAATAATGATCCAATCATGGAAGCACAATACAATAATTTAAGAGTAGAAACATATTTAACACATATAACACCAAGATTTTAACGTGGAAAACCTAGTTAAGAGAAAAACCACAGGGTGACTAACCCAAGATGTATTCTCTATTAAAAGAATAAGAAAAAGATGGCAGTTGCCAATTAGGGCTCACTACCTGAGCACACTACTCACAAAAGGCCCACTGCCTACAGGAGACACACTGTCTATAGAATATTATAAATATTACATACTTGAACTGGAGATTAGCATCTTTACCATGCTTGGGATAGTTCCATTTAAGCTCAACACTTCTGCTCTACTTTTCACTCTTCTCCTCTCTATCCCTCTCTCATCTCCATAAAAGATACTTTGAAATGACTTTACAATTCTTATTTATACATGACATCAACTTTGGAATGATCATCAAAGTTGGCATAACATACTTTATTTTATTATAGAGCAGTTACAAAAATACAACTTGATTTGTTACAAAGACTTCATATGTATCACCACACTGTCAGCCACACATGTCTGGGACTCCAATCTTCCTTCAGGAACATGCCATGCTTTGTAGAACATCTTCAAGATCATCCATAAGATGTGTAAAACATCTAGTCAGCCAAGATTAGGAAGAACACCATCACCAGAAAGCAAATCTTCAATTTATGAGCTCAATCTTCAATGCGGACCACCAATACGAACTAGATGCAACCTAGAGACCCTCACAAGCTTGCCTAAATCACCAAGAACATCCACACCACTTCTTCTTACTGAAATCCTTCGCATCTCCATCCGAACCCTCAAGAACACAGTCTGTCATCACTGTCTCATTAGAATAAATGCTTACGGACCTCCAGACCATGAACCAATTAAGATTTCAATTCACATTAGCTTCCTAAACATGACACCAAATCCACAGAACAAGATATTGCACTTCCAGATCTTACCGAACCTATTTGTGTCATTCTGTCACCTTTGAACAACTTCCAACACCAATTTTACTCATATGGCCATAACTTCTCCTAATCTTCATGTGGATCTCTCCAATCTTGACTGGATCATCTTTAGACACATATCTACAAACCCTTTGAAGCATATTCTTTAATCTTCATCTAGCTGGGAACTTCACCTCATAGATCTCCATTGTCTTCACTGTTCTTCTCTGTTTCTGATAGGACTAATTTTCTTAATATCCTCAGTACACAGATCATCCAATCCTTGACATCAATACAACAGGAGTATGTTGACATCAATGACAACACCGTTTAGGCCCATACTTGCAACCATCTCCCCCTTTGTCATTGATGGCAACATATGCTGTGAAAAACTATTTTAACCATCAATACAAGAACTTCTCCTCACTAACTGACATAGCTCCCCCTATCAACAGAAATCATTCATATGTCTTATCTTTCTTTGCTCCTCCTCTTTTGATCAGCAACCACTTTTGTTTTTCACATGTCTTCTCTCCCCCTTTGACATCAATGGCAAAGGGCATATACTTGCATCAATACTTCAGAATCATATAGATTGCTCCCCCTAAGTGGTAGCTTCCTATCATCAATCCGGACCACAAGATATGACTATGAGATCCACCAGACTGATGCACATCAGTGCACCTAAATTCAGAGCCGGAGCGGTAATAACCCCTAACTTCTCCCTAGGATCCTTAAAAGTGTCCTTAGGTAAAGGTTTAGTAAAAATGTCTGCAATCTGATCCTTTGAGGGCACAAACTCCAATCTGACTTCATTCTTATTCACCTGCTCTCTCAAAAAGTGAAACTTGATGGATATATGTTTTGTCTTTGAATGCAACACCAAATTTTTTGATATATTTATTACTCTTGAGTTATCATAGAACGTTGTGATAGGTTCCTCATACTCCACTCTGATGTTTCTTAGCATTTTCTTCATCCACAATACTTGAGTGTAACTACCTGTTGCTGTAATATAGTCTACTTATGTAGTGGACAGAGATATTGCTTCTTATTTCTTGCTCAGCCAAGAAACCAATCTTTTCCCCAAAAAGAATGCACCACCACGAGTACTCTTCCAGTCATCCACATCTCCTACCTAATCAACATCTGTATATGCATGAAGAGAGAAATCATGATCCCTAGAATACCATAAACCATACTCAACTATTCTCTTTGTTAGATTTAGAGCAGACAACTGAGAGGGGGGTGAATTAGTTGTAGAAAAATTTCTTCCAATTAAACACTTAACTTCACTTTGTAATTCAGTAGCATAATGATAAATCAATCATGAAAACATAATGCAATGAATTAAGAGCAGAAACACATTAACACATGAGACACCAAGATTTTGACGTGGAAAACCTGGTTAAGGGAAAAACCACGGGGTGATTAACCCAAGTTTGTATTCTCTGTTAGAAGAATAGAAAGAACAAATGGCACATGCCAATTAGGGCTCACTGCTTGAGCACATTGCTCACAAGAGGCCCACTGCCTACAAGAGACACACTGTCTACAAAGAAATAAGTATCACATACTTTGAACTAGATAATAGCATCTTCACCATGCTTGAATCAGTTCCATTTAATCCTAATACTTCTACTCTACCTTTTTCTCTCCTCCTTGCTACCACACACTCATCTCCATAAAGACACCACTGAAAATAACTTCGCAATCCCTTATTTATACAAGACATCAACTTAGGAATGATCATCTAAGTTGGCAAACATCAACAAAAACATCCGCAGGATGTGTAACTTATCCGGTCGCCCAATCTCAAGAAGAACACCATCATCTGGAAGTTATTCTTCAATTGCGAGCTCCAACTTCAATGTAGACCACCAACACAAACTGGACACAATACAAAGACCTCCAAAAGCTTGCTTGAGTCACCAAGAACATCCACACTTCATCTTCTTACTGAAATCCTTCTCCCCTTCATCCAAAACCTCAAGAACATAGTCTGTCATTACTGTCATAAATGAATAGATGCTTGGGGACCTTCAAACTATGAACTAATCAAGTTGATACTTCACAAAGACTTCCTCAACACTCCCTCAAATCTACAGAACAAGATACTGCATTTCTAGATCTCACCAGACCTATCTGTATTACTCTATCACCACTGAACATCTGTCTGAACCATTTTTACTTGAGCGGCCACAACTTCTTCCTATCTTCATGTGGACCTCTGAAATCTTGACTGAACCACCTTAAGACACATATCTACAAACCCTTTAAACTGTATCCTCCGATCCTCATCCTATCTTGGATTTTTACCTTATTGTCATCATTGTTCTTCACTGTTCCTGATTGAGACTAATTTTCTCAATATCCTCAGCACACATCTCATCCAATCCCTATCATTAATGCAACAGGAGTATGTTGACATCAATGACAACACTGGTTAGGACCATACTTGCAACAATCTACCCCTTTGTCATTGATGGCAACATATGATGTGAAAAACTATTTTAACCATCAAGACAAGAACTTCTTGCTATCACAACTCCCCCTATTAGCAACAACCATTCACATGTCTTCTCTCCCTTTACTACTCCCCCTTTGATTAGAAACCACTTGTTTTTCACATGTCTTCTCTCCCTCTTTGACATCAATGGCAAAGGGCACATACTTGCAATTCACCACTTCAGAATCATACCTGCTGCTCCCCCTGAGTAGTAGCTCCCCATCATCAATCTAGACCACAAGATGTGATTGTGATATCCACCAGACTGATACACAATAGTGCACCTTAGTTCATCACCGGAGGGGCAATAACCCTTAACTTCTACCTGAGATACTCAAAAGAGTCCTTAGGTAGAGGTTTAGTAAAGATGTCTGCAATCTGATCCTTGGAAGGCACAAACTCTAATTTGACTTCATTCTTGTTCACTTGCTCTCTCAAAAAGTGAAACTTGATGGATATGTGTTTAGTCTTTGAATGCAACACTAGATTCCTAGATATATTTATTGCACTTGAATTATCACAGAAGATTGTGATAGGTTCCTCATACTTCACTTTGATATCTCTTAGCATCTGCTTCATCCACAAAACTTGAGTACAACTACCTGCTGCTGCAATATATTATGCTTCAGTTATGGCCAGAGATATTGCCTCTTGTTTCTTACTTACCCAAGAAACCAATCTCTTCCCCAAAAAGAATGCTCCACCACTGGTACTCTTCCGGTCATCCACATCTCCTGCCCAATCCGCATCTGTATATGCATGAAGAGAGAAATCATGATCTCTAGGATACCACAGACCATACTCAACTATCCCTTTTAGATATCTAAAAATCCTTTTGATTTCCATGACATGAGATTCTCTAGGATCAGCCTGGAATCTAGCAACAAGACCAACAGCCTACATAATGTCTGGTCTACTTTGAGTGAAATATAATAGTCCTCCAATCATTGACCTATACTTTGTTTGATCAGCCTTAGGAGAGTCATCATCTTTTCTCAACTTACATCTAGTTGCCATGGGAGTATTCATTGGTTTTGAGTCTTCCACCCCAAATTTCTTCAACAATTCTTTCACGTATTTGGTCTGAGAAATGAAGATTCGTTTCTTTGTTTAAGTGATTTGTAGACCCAAGAAGAAATTTATTTCACCAAGCATGGACATCTCAAACTCACTTTTCATTTGATTTGCAAAGGTTTTACACATACTATCTCTTCCTCCAAAAATGATATCATCAACAAACACTTCAACAATTAAGATGTTTTCAAGATCAATTTTGAAATATAAATTACTGTCAACAGTACCTTTGTTGAAACCAATCTTCAAAAGATGCTTATCCAATCTTTCATACCAGGCTCTTGGGGCTTGCTTCAGTCCATACAGTGCTTTCTTCAGCTTGCAGACCATATCACCATGATCAGACAATTGAAATCCATCCGGTTGCTCTGTGTACACTTGTTCCAAGTCACCATTCAGGAAGGCAGATTTGACATCCATCTGATATACCTTGAAATCCTTCAAGGAAGCAAAGACAAGAAATAATCTGACAGCTTCAATTCTTGCCACCAGAGCAAAAGTTTCTTCAAAATTAACTCCTTCTATTTGAGAGTAACCCTTGCAGACCAATCTGGGTTTATTTCTGATTACTTCACCGACTTCATTCAGTGTGGAAGGCCCATTTTGTTACAATCACATTCTTGTTTCTAGGTCTGGGAACAAGATCCCAAGTGTGATTTTTCTCAATTTGCATCAGCTTTTCCTCCATTGCTTTAGTCCAGTTTTCATCATTGCAAGCTTCATTCACTGTCTTAGGTTTGATCTTTGAAATCAGACAATACTCTTCTGAGTCTTGAGCAATTTTCCTTCTTTTTTGTACTCCTTTGCTTTTATCACCTATGATCTAATCTTTAGAGTGGTTCAGTCTTACATACCTGGGAACTTTGGGAAATTCTTGCATTTCTGATTCTTGATCAGGCTCATTGAAACTCATCTCTTCTTCCTAATTTACCGGATTAGTTTAGATCTAACTTACACATGAGGCTTGGGCTCCTTGAATCAAAACACCATTCTGATCATCTTCATCATATTCATAAAACCTTGAGGGTTTTTCAATTCCCTCACCAACCTTCACATTTGTACTTTCTATCATCTTTCTCAGTCTCTTGTTTTAACACCGGTATGCTTTGCTTTGAGTAGAGTAACCCAAGAATATTCCTTCATCACTTCTAGCATCAAACTTTCCTAGATCTTCATCTCTTTTAGTGTAACATTTGCTACCAAAAACTCTAAAATACCTCATAGTAGGAGTGATGCCAAACCAAAGTTCATAGGGAGTCTTACCATTATTGCTTTTGATTTGAACTCGATTGAGAGTATAGGCTGCAGTGCTGACAGCTTCTCTCCAATAGATCTGAGGAACATTTGCTTCCATCATCATGGTCCTAGATGCTTCCTGGATGGTCCAGTTCTTTCTCTCAACTACTCCATTTTGTTGTGGAGTCCTAGGAGCAGATAGTTGTCTCTTTGATGCAGAGCAAAACCCAGTTGAAGTGTGTGAACCGGGTCAAAGGCCCTTTGGAGCCCACAAGACAGCCAATTGAAAACATATCGGCAAGACCATTTGAATGTCACACCGAAAAAATACAAATGGTTGCCTATCAGAAAGACCCACATCTTCGGTCAAACATTTCTCAACCTCGCCGATGGGAACACTTACACAGATGCACTCCTTCTATCGGCGTGACCCATTACTATCGGTGAAGCCTCTCACAAGTTCCCCGACAGTGTATTTCACGCCGATATCTCTTATCGGCGACACCTCACCACGGTCTCCCCAATCGGTATGACCTTCAACCGTCGGTCCACGAACAATTTCTCAGCCCGATGTCTTATGTCACGCTGAAACACCTACGCCAACCCCTTTTGGCCAGACTTCCACTGTCACTCTAGCTTTGAATTCTTCTGCCGATGCCTCCTTTCTCGCTGATGACCTTAACTCTTATCGGTGAGACCACCTATCTTTGGTGCCACCTTTCTCCTTTCAGCTGATATCTCATGTCTCACCGATGTCTTCGGCCAAGGCCACTATCGGTGAGGCTTTCACCGTCGGATGAACCTAATTTCGGTACACCGATATCAATCCTTATGCCGATGGCTTCTCCGTCGGTGACACAGATGGAACTCACACCGATGCCTCCAAAACATGCATTTCAGTCTTGTTAGACACCCGAACTATTCAGTGATGCACTTATAGTTCTACTGAGGGATACACACACAATATTTACCCTACAAATGTAGCGTATACACATACTAAATAATGATTCTCCCTAGAGGGATTCCTGCAATTCCTAACCTCCCATACCTAGAATGAATAAACAAAGATGGGGAATTAATATACAAGTCCATTCCACTGATTTCCCCAAAAATCTGCTAGTGGAATGGATTTATCCACTTAGTTCGACCACAGAGACACAAAACTATATTCTATACAGAACCTACACAGAATGAATCTCTACACAGAATATCTACACTGGATATCTACATAGTATTCAGAATCTGGAAAGAAATAAATTGCAGAACTTCTATTCCTTCTTGATGTTCAGAAATTACATTAGACTATTCAGAGACCAGAGCCAAAAACTAACCCCGTCACCTCTACAAAAGGTTTTCCTCTTTTTATCTTTCCCAATGCGAGGGACTGACATTCTCCTCTATTTCTGGGATTTTATCTTTTCAAAATTATAGGTGGAAACCCTTAATCTATTACAAAGGGGCTCGAGATCTCTTCTCCCGGGGAGTATGGTGCAAGTGCACCCCTTCAATAGGACCAATATACACAAGAGGAAGGAGAAGAAGACTAACTTTAATTTAACATTTCATGTTATCTATAACATCTTCAAATGTAACATCCAATGTTAGCATTTCCTGTTTATAATGTAACTCTTATCGGCGATACCACCTATCGTCGGCACCACCTTTCTCCTTTCGGCCGATATCTCATGTCTCGCCGATGTCTTCGGCCAAGGCCACTATCGGTGAGGCTTTCACCGTCAGATGAACCTAATTTCAGCACACCGATATCAATCCTTACGCCGATGGCTTCTCCATCGGTGACACAGATGGAACTCACGCCGATGCCTCCAAAACATGCATTTTAGTCTTATTAGACACCCGAACTGTTCAGTGATGCACTTATAGTTCTACTGAGGGATACACACACAATATTTACCCTACAAATGCAGTGTATACACATACTAAATAATGATTCTCCCTGGAGGGATTCTTGCAATTCCTAACCTCCCATACCTAGAATGAATAAACAAAGATGGGGAATTAATCTACAAGTCCATTCCACTGATTTCCCCAAAAATCTGCCAGTGGAATGGATTTATCCACTCAGTTCGACCACAGAGACACAAAACTATATTCTATATAGAACCTACACAGAATATTTACACTGGATATCTACACAGTATTCAGAATCTGGAAAGAAATAAATTGCAGAACTTCTATTCCTTCTTGATGTTCAGAAATTACATTAGACTATTCAGAGACCAGAGCCAAAAACTACCCCTGTCACCTCTACAAAAGGTTTTCCCCTTTTTATCTTTCCCAATGCGAGGGACTGACATTCTCCTCTGTTTCTGGGATTTTATCTTTTCAAAATTATAGGTGGAAACCCTTAATCTATTACAAATGACATCTGTTTTGCATAAGACAACAAAACTCCTAAAGCTAAGACACCTTGATTAACCTCCCCTTAATCCAAGCTGTCAGAAACTTCATACAAAAAATGCTAACATTACATTATAAACAGGAAATGCTAACATTGGATGTTACATTTGAAGATGTTATAGATAACATGAAATGTTAAATTAAAGTTAGTCTTCTTCTCCTTCCTCTTGTGTATATTGGTCCTGTTGAAGGGGTGCACCTGCACCATACTCCCCGGGAGAAGAGATCTCAAGCCCCTTTGAGATCAGGGTTTGGAGGTCTGTACCATACTTTGAAATCTGGTCAGCAGTCATCCAAACTGCCTCTGAATCTGGTTGTCCTTGCCAGGCCACCAAATACTCCAAGTATTCTCTGTTTCTGGTCTTCTTGAGCACTCGTGAGTCTAAGATGTGGTTTAACTTTGGTGGATTATGCTTCGGAATGCCATCAGCTACTGCCTGCAATGGTTCCTGTTCTACATCTGCATTTGGTTTGTATGGAGTCAAATCACATACATTGAAAATTGAGGGCAATCCAAGATCTGGAGGAAGTTGGATCTCATATGCATTCTGTCCACACTTCTTTAAAATTGGACAGGGTCCAATCTTCCTCTACATTAGCTTGGTATACTTACCTTTGGGGAGCCTCTCCTTCTTTAGATTTACCCAGACCAAATCTCCAATTTCAAACTGTAAATCTCTTTTCTTCTGGTCAGCATATGTTTTGTACTTCGTTGTAGCCTGTTGGAGTTGGTGCTTGACCTGATCATGTACTTATTTAATAGCTGAAGCAAAAGCTTCACCATCTGCACTAATAGGTTCTCCTACAGGTAGATCTCTCAGCTCCAGAATACCCCTTGGATGAATTCCATACACTATCTGAAAAGGTGACTTTCCTGTACTCCTATTGATGGTGTCATTATAGGAAAATTCTGCTTGTGGGAGGATATTATCCCATTTCTCCCCATGCTGTCTGGTTAAACACCTGAGTAAGTTACCTAATGAACAGTTAACAACTTCAGTCTGCGCATCTGTTTGAGGATGGTAGGCTGATGAGAAAGACAAATTTTTTCCCAGCTTTTTCCAAAGAGTTCTCCAGAAGTGGCCAATAAACTTCACATCTCTGTCTGATACTATGTTCAATGGTAAACCATGTATTCTCACTATTTCTTTGAAAAACAAATCAGCGACATATGAAGCATCACAAGTGGTTTTACATGGCAAGAAATGTGCCATTTTACTGAATCTATCTACTACCACAAAAACACTATCATATCCTTTCCTTGTCCTAGGTAAACCTAGTACAAAATCCATGCTTATGCTCTCCCATGGCCTAGAAGGAATGGGTAATTATCTGATACAAACCTGCATTTGTGGATCTTCCTTTGGCTTTCTGACATATTACACATACTTCCACAAATTTTCTCACATCTGACTGTAACTTAGGCTAATAGTAATGTCTTTTGACAAGATCAAGAGTTTTATCAAGACCAAAATGTCCTAACAGAGCCCCACAATGTTTTTCCTGAATAATATTCAGTCTCAGAGAACATCTGGGAATACATAGTTATCCACCTTTGAAAAGTAATCCATCTTGGATCAGAAATTCAGAAAACTCAACATGATATTTGTCTCCAAAAGAAGTACATACCTTATAGACCTCTCCAAAGTCTTCATCATCTGCATACATTGTCTTCAACGAATCAATCCCAACACTCTCCAATTGGATCTGATTTATGGTCAGAACTCTCCTGCTCAAAGCATCTGCTACTTTGTTCTTAACCCCTTTCTTGTGCTTGAGTGTGAAAGTGAAAGCTTGCAAAGTTTCCACCCATTTCATGTGTTTATGGTTTAGTTTCTCTTGCTTGTTTAAGAAACTAAGGGCCTGATTATCTGTGAACACTATGAATTCTTTGGGCATCAAGTAATGCCTCCATTTCTTAAGTGACTGGACTAGAGCATACATCTCCAAATCATAGGATGAGTATCTCTTCTTGGCATCATTTAATTTCTCACTGAAGAATGCAATAGGCCTACCTTCTTGGCTGAGTACTGCTCCAATTGCAATATGACTTGCATCACATTCTACTTGAAAAATCTTGCTGAAATCAGGAAATGCAAGAACTGGTTGTTCTGCCATCTTCTTCTTTAATGTTTCAAAAGAATTATCTGCCTCCTTTGTCCATGTAAACTTGTACTTCTGTCCTCCCTTTATAGTGTCAAGCATGGGTGCACAGATATGACTAAATCCCTTTATAAACTTCCTATAAAAGGTTGCTAATCCATGGAAACTCCTAACATTATTCAAGCTTTTGGGTGTTGGCCAAGACAATATGGCACGTACCTTTTCTGGATCCATTCTCAGTTTGTTATGTGAGATAACAAATCCCAAGTACATGATCTCTTCTTGCAGAAACAGACACTTTGCTAAATTTATCATTAGCTGCTCTTCATGTAACCTTTTGAGAACCAAGTCTATATGGATGAGGTGTTCTTCCCTCATATTGCTGAAAATTAGGATGTCATCTAGATATACTATGACAAATTTACCTATGAAATCTCTCAAGACCTCATTCATCAATCTCATAAAGGTACTAGGAGCGTTGGATAAACCAAAACGCATGACCTTCCACTCATATAACCCCTCATTTGTCATGAATGTAGTTTTCCACTCATCACCAGGTCTAATCCTAATCTGATGATAACCACTCTTTAAATCTATTTTGGTGAAGTATTTAGCACCTCCTAAACAATCAAGTAAATCTTCTATCCTAGGGATAGGAAACCTATACCTGATTGTTATCTTGTTGATAGCCCTTGAATTAGTGCAAAGTCTCCAAGTGCCTTCCTTCTTTGGTGCTAGTACAGCTGGTACTACACATGGGCTTAAACTTTTGCCAATTAGGCCTGTCTTCAACAACTCTTCAATTTGTCTTGCTACCTCCGTATTCTGATCTGGAGTGAGCTTATATGCTACTTTATTTGGAAGTGTAGATCCTGGGATCAAATCTATACAATGGCTAATGTCCCTAATAGGTGGTAGGGAACTTGGCATCCCATCAGAACTTATGCCTTTGTACTTGTCCAATAGCTCTTGGACAACTGGGTCTATGAATTTTTGTTTCTTTTCTCCCTTGACTTCTTTCTGCTATTCCTTGTTGACCTTTCGGCAAGGAATTAGAGCATATGTATCTGCTCCTTCTTTTCTTATCTCTTTCATTAATGTCTTCCTTCTACCATCATCACTTTAACCTCTTTTCCTTTTGTCTCCACCTCCTTCTCCATTAATGGTATTAATTCTATCACCTTACCATTCTTGGTGATGGAGTAGGTATTCCTAACACCATCATGGTATGCTTTTAAATCATACTGCCATGGTCTTCCGAACAGGAGATGGCAAGCATCCATCTTGGCAATGTCAAACAATAACCTATCCTTGTATGGGCCAATTTGAAATTCTACCCAAGCCTATTCTTCTACAACTGTTTGTTGTCCTTGGGTAAGCCATGAAATTTTATAAGGGCAAGGATGTGGCAGTCTCCTAAGCTTAAGTTTTTCTACCATCTCAATGGATACAAAATTTTTAGTAGATCCAGAGTCAATCAGAACTTTACATACCTTTCCTCCTACCTTGCAAGTAGTTTTGAAGAGAGACTTCCTTTGTGGAGGTTCTTTTCCAGGCACTTTCATGGTGGTCATTGCTCTCCTAATCATCAAAGATTCTCCATTCTCAGGATACCCATAACTGCTAGGAGCATTCATACTTTGAATAGTGCTTGAGCTTGCTACACTCTGACAATCAGATTCTTGGATCAGATTGATCCTTTTTTCTCCTATTGAACTTGTTGCCTTTGCTGGACATCTGCTGGCTATATGGTCTTCTTGGTTGCAGTTGTAACATCTGATAGGTCCTCTACCTTGAGATCTTCCTCTAAAAGGTGGTCTTTTGCCCCTGAAGTTTCCCCTTTGATTGTACCTTCCTCCTTGGTTCTGGCTGTTATCTCCTCTGCTGGTCTCTTGGTTGGATTCACTCTGGTATCCAAATCCTCTGCCTCTAAAAGGACTTCTTCCTCCTCTCTACTGTCTTCCCCTACCTCTATGATTCTGCTCATGCCTTCTCTTTAGTTTTTCTTCCACTTTGAGTGCTAACTAATAGCACTTTTGAACTGTATCTGGATTATGCAGATTTAAGTCTTCCTGGATGTTAAGTCTCAACCCATTGAGGTATCTTGCTACCTTCTCTTCCTCATCTTCCCTTACCTTTGTTTTTACACACAACTTCATGAATTCTTCTATGTATGATCTGACATCTAGCTCCTTCTGCTTCAAATTATGTTTTCTCTTATGTAATTGGATATTGTAATCCAAAGGAACATAGGCCTCCTTCACCAATACCATCATTCTCTTCCATGTAACTCTATTCTTTCCCTCTTTCACCCTGTCATCTTGGATGAAATTCCACCAAGTCAGTGCAGCTCCTTTCATTTTGGACTGAGCCATCTTCACTCGTTGGTGTTCTGGTATCTCTTCTGTCTCAAAGAAATTATTCCAGCAGTCTATCCACTCCATTACTGAATCAGGTCCCATTTTTCTTGCAAACATTGGCAGGTCTATTTTCACATCCATGGTCCTTCTTTCCATGGACTTGAGGGCATTGAGTAAGGGTCTCTGGTCTGCAGGAACCACTAGCTCTTCCTGCTCTGGGGTCTCCTCTTCATCCCCATCTTCATGTTCACCAGAGTTTTCTTCCCTTTGTCCACTCTTTCCTTCAACTTCTCTAGTTCTTCCTTCAATTCCTGATTCTGAGCTCTATCAGCTCTACTCTCTACTATTTGCTTCTTCACCAAGGCTGTCAATTCAGCATTGGTCATTTTTGCTGGAAGAGTGTCTGAGGCCTCTCCTCCTTCCAACATTTTGCTTTCTCCTTCTACTACTATATGGAACAAATAACTTCAAAAATGAAATTTTCACACTAACCTTTCCTAGAGCTTTCTCTAGCTCTGATACCACTTGATGCAGAGCAAAACCCAGTTGAAGCATGTGAACCAGGTCAAAGGCCCTTTGGAGCCCACAAGATAGCCAATTGAAAACATATCGGCAAGACCATTTGAATGTCACACCGAAACAATACAAATGGTTGCCTATCAGCAAGACCCACATCTTCGGTCAAACATTTCTCAACCTCGCCGATGGGAACACTTACGCTGATGCACTCCTTCTATCAGCGTGACCCATTACTATCGGTGAAGCCTCTCACAAGTTCCCCAATGGTGTATTTCACGCCAATATCTCTTATCGGTGACACCTCACCACGGTCTCCCCGATCGGTATGACCTTCAACCGTCGGTCCACGAACAATTTCTCAGCCCGATGTCTTATGTCACGCTGAAACACCTACGCCAACCCCTTTCAGCTAGACTTCCACTGTCGCTCTAGCTTTGAATTCTTCCGCTGATGCCTCCTTTCTCACCGATGACCTTAACTCTTATCGGCAAGACCACCTATCGTCGGCACCACCTTTCTCCTTTCGGCCGATATCTCATGTCTCGTCGATGTCTTCGGCCAAGGCCACTATCGGTGAGGCTTTCACCATCGGATGAACCTAATTTCGGCACACCGATATCAATCCTTACGCCGATGGCTTCTCCGTTGGTGACACAGATGGAACTCACGCCGATGCCTCCAAAACATGCATTTCAGTCTTATTAGACACCTGAACTGTTCAGTGATGCACTTACAGTTCTACTGAGGGATACACACACAATATTTACCCTACAAATGCAGCGTATACACATACTAAATAACGATTCTCCCTGGAGGGATTCCTGCAATTCCTAACCTCCCATACCTAGAACGAATAAACAAAGATGGGGAATTAATCTACAAGTCCATTCCACTGATTTCCCCAAAAATCTGCCAGTGGAATGGATTTATCCACTCAGTTCGACCACAAAGACACAAAACTATATTCTATACAGAACCTACATAGAATATCTACACTAGATATCTACACAGTATTCAGAATCTGGAAAGAAATAAATTGTAGAACTTCTATTCCTTCTTGATGTTCAGAAATTACATTAGACTATTCAGAGACCAGAGCCAAAAACTACCCCCGTCACCTCTACAAAAGGTTTTCCCCTTTTTATCTTTCCCAATGTGAGGGACTGACATTCTCCTCTGTTTCTAGGATTTTATCTTTTCAAAATTATAGCTGGAAACCCTTAATCTATTACAAATGACATCTGTTTTGCATAAGATAGCAAAAGTCTTAAAGCTAAGACACCTTGATTAACCTCCCCTTAATCCAAGCTGTCAGAAACTTCATACAGAAAATGCTAACATTACATTATAAATAGGAAATGCTAACATTGGATGTTACATTTGAAGATGTTATAGATAACATGAAATGTTAAATTAAAGTTAGTCTTCTTCTCCTTCCTCTTGTGTATATTGGTCCTGTTGAAGGGGTGCACCTGCACCACTCTTAATTCCATGTTTCTAATAGAAATCTATGAACTCACCGGATGTGAATTCTCCACCTCTATCAGACCTCAAACATTTCAATTTTAATCCAGTTTCATTCTCTACCATAGCCTTGAATATTTTGAATTTCTTAAGAGCTTCTAATTTCTCTTTCAGAAAGGTTACCTTCATTATCATCTTCCTCATGAACATAGTAACAGTTCTTTTGGAACCTTGATCTGTTATGATTTGGCCTTGAAAATCTTTCTAGACACTTTGAGGCAAAATGACCAATCTTATTGCAGTTAAAACACTCAAAAGACAATTTTCCTTCATACTTACCGGATCCTCTTGGCAGTCTTTTTGCAATAAGGGCTCCAAGTTGAGTAGTTTCTACTTCCTCTTCTTCTAGTTCTTTTCTTGTTTTTTCATACCATAAGAGTTTCCTTGAAGAGTTCTCTCCCGGATTAAACCTTTGTTTACCTTTCACAGAGGCACTAGCTTTGAATACAGATTCAGTATTAGGAGGGGCATCTCCAAACTCAGTCATTTCAAATGCAGCCAATTTACTAGCCAATTGGTGTTAGGGTTAGCCGACAGAAGATATCAATTAAATGCAAATAAAGATTAAACAGAGAAATGGAAATACATAGAATTAATAATAGTGAGAGACAAGATTTAATGTGGTTCACCCAAACCTGGGCTACATCCACCAAACAGAGAGTCCAATATTATTATCCAGTAAATCAAACCGATTACAATCAGTAATCCCTGCAACTCAATACCGCTGCAAATGCTACAATACAATACCCAAACCCTAACCCTTGGCCGCTTTTTATCAAGCCTTTTTTTCGGTTACAAAAATTAGGGTTTTTCTTATGTCGGTCATAAAAATAGGATTTTTTTTAAGTCGGCCCTAGGATTTTTTAAGTCAGCCCTAAAAAAATTTGAAATTCCTGAACCCCGGCGAGGATACATGGCTAGTGTACAGTACTTTCCTAATCAGTCGCCACCTACCAACAATCTCCCACTTGGAGACTAATCAGGCTCCACACCAAACAATCTCCCACTTGGAGACTGATCCTGGACAACACAGCTGCGCATGCAACTCCCACTGGAAATAAGCACCCTAGACTCTACTGTTCTATTTTTATGGTTTTCAGTCTAGAAGACCAACCAAAGCTGAAGAGGAGCTCAGCTTCTCCCTTGTCACTGCCTTTGTAAACATATCCGCTAGATTTTCATCTGTATGTATCTTTTCCAGCCTTAACTGTCCATTATCCAACACCGACCGAATGAAGTGATTCCTCAACTGTATGTGTTTGGTCTTTGAATGCAAAGCAGAATTCTTTGCAAGATGTATGGCACTCTGACTATCTGTATACAAAGAATTGTTAGCTTGTTGTTTACCCAATTCTTCCATGAAAGATTGCATCCATATCATCTCCTTGCTTGCCTCTGTTGCAGCTACATATTCTGCCTCTGTGGTGGATAAAGCAACCACCTTTTGCAACCTGGAAATCCAACTCACCAAGGTTCCTCCTATAGTAAAGACATAACCTGTAGTACTTTGCCTGGTATCAATATCCCCTGCCAAATCTGAGTCTACATAACCTGCTAAATCAGTATTAGAGCCCCCAAAACATAAGTGTTTATTAGATGTACCTCTCAAATACCTGAGAATCCATTTTACTGCATTCCAATGCTCTAATCCGAGATGACTCATATACCTGCTAACGACTCCTACAGCATGTGCAATATCCGGTCTCGTGCATACCATGGCATACATTAAACTACCTACAGCTGAAGCATATGGTACTTTAGACATTTTCTCTTCCTCCTCTTGTGTCTTAGGACACATGTCCTTAGTCAATTTCAAATGACTAGGCAAAGGTGTGCTGACAGCTTTTGCATTCTCCATGTGGAATCTCTGCAACACCTTTTCAACATAAGCAGCCTGAGATAGAGTTAAATTTCTGTTCTGCCTATCTCTACAAATTTTCATACCAAGGATTTGTTTTGCTGCCCCCAAATCCTTCATATCAAATGACTGTGCCAACTGTTGTTTTAACTCTCTGATGTGATCCATGTTAGACCCAGCTACAAGCATGTCATCAACATATAAACATAAAATAATGTAGCTGTCATTATCCAACCTCTTAAAATAAACACAATGGTCAGAATTACACCGGCTATAGCCTTGCTCAACCATAAAACTGTCAAATTTCAAATACCATTGCCGAGGTGCTTGTTTCAGGCCATACAAACTCTTCTTCAATCTGCACACTAGTTTATCCTTACCTTTGACCTCAAATCCTTGGGGCTGTTCCATATAGATCTCCTCCTCCAAATCACCATGGAGAAAGGCAGTTTTAACATCTAGCTGTTCCAAATGTAAATCTTTAGCAGCCACAATACTTAAAACAGTACGAATAGAAGTCATCTTGACAACCGGAGAAAATATCTCATCAAAATCAATGCCCTTTTTCTGTGCAAATCCTTTTATAACTAACCTGGCCTTAAATATTTTCTTACCTCCATCTTCCTCTTTCAACCTGTAAACCCATTTATTTGGTAAAGCCTTTTTACCTACAGGTAACTTAGATAATTCCCAAGTCTGATTTTTCAGCAAGGAGTCCATTTCTTCTTTCATTGCAAGCTCCCACTGAACCTGTGTATCCACCTGCATAGCTTCATCATACCCTTCTGGTTCACCAGCATCTGTTAACAAAATAGAATACAAAGAGGGAGAAAACCTTTCAGGAGGTCTACTTATCCTGTTGACCGTCTAACATTCACTGGAGTTTGTGGTATTTCTGGTTGCTGTTGCAGAGCATGAGGAGCCACTGGAACATCACTATTTGGAGTATCATCCAGCACCACATAATCCTTTTCTTTCTTCTCATGCTGTTGCAACTGATCTTTATACAACACCTTCTCATTGAATATAACATCCCTGCTTCTCACAATTTTCTGATTTTCAAAATCCCAAAGCCTATAACCAAATTCATCAATGCCATATCCAACGAAGGTACATTTTTTTGATTTCGCATCCAGCTTGGTTCTATTTTTAAAATCTATATCTGCAAATGCTTCACAGCCGAAGGTTTTCAGAAAAGAATAACTCACCTTCTTGCCAGTCCATGCTTCCTCTGGAATACCACAGCCCAAAGGAACTGAAGGACCTCTGTTAATTAAATATACAGCAGTGTTGACAGCCTCTGCCCACATGTTTAAAGGCAGTCTAGCATGCAATCTTATGGTTCTTGTACGCTCCATTATTGTCCTATTCATGCGTTCAGCCACTCCATTTTCCTGTGGAGTCCCTGGAACCATTTTTTGCCTACGAATTCCATTAAAGGAACAATAATCTTCAAATTCTTTGCTGCAATACTCACCTCCATTATCAGATCTGAGACATTTTAATCTTTTACCTGTCTCATTTTCAACCAAGCTTCTCCATTTCTTAAATGTTTCAAATACATCAGATTTCTGTCTAAGGAAATAAATCCAGACATTCCTAGTTGCATCATCTATGAATGTAACATAATACCGAGAGCCATCGAAAGAAGATACCTGAGCTGGTCCCCATACATCTGTATGCACAAGCTCCAACTTTTCATTTTTCTTTTGCTTCCCATCTCTGAGAAAACTGACTCTCTTTTGTTTTCCATACACACAACTTTCACAGAAATCCATATTAATACATTTCAGACCTGGTAAAACTTTCTTAGAATGAAGTACCTTCATACCTTTTTCACTCATATGCCCAAGTCTGTTATGCCACAGTGTTGTTTCAAAACCTGCAGCAACTTTTCCAGTCTCTTCCTGCAAACCTACAGCAACTGTTCCTAAACCTGTTTGTTTTTCTTCTATAACATCTAAAGTAGAAGGAACAATATGACCTGTACAAAGATATAAGGTGCCTACTTTTACACCTTTTGCTACTACTAAGGCACCTTCCAATTTTTATCAGTAAATGTAACAGTGCAACCTTGTTCAGTAAGCTGCCCTGCTGAAATTAAATTCCTACTGAGCCTTGGAACATGCCTCACCTCTTGTAGTAGCCAATGATTCCCATTCTGCAACTTAATCTTGATTCTTCCCTTTCCAACAATCTGACAGGGTTCGTTATCTCCCAAATAAACCAGCCCAAAATCCCCTTGGACATAATCAAGAAAATAATTTCTATGGGGCGTAGCATGAAATAAGGCCCCTGAATCTAAAACCCATGAATCATCAGCATTATCTAGGGAAAGAATCAAAGCATCATCTTCAGATTTAATACTTACCACATTTGCTTCCTTATTGCCTTCTTGTTTGTCTCCTTTATTTTTCCGAGACCAGCAATCTTTCTTCAGATGAGCTGGTTTTCCACAGTACCAACAATCCTTCTGTCCTCTGCTTTGGGATCTTTTGTCCTTTGATTTTCCTCGTGACTTCCCATGACCTCCAGAACCTTTTCCTCTCTCCTTTGATTTGCCCCTGCTTTCTGCATTCAAAACACTGCCTGATTTGGATCCACCTGAGCTTTTCTTACGAATTTCCTCACTCAGAATAACACCAACAACATCATCAAATTTTAGGGTATTTGAACCAGAAACAGAGTTACTAACCGCCATTACCAAACTATCCCAGCTTTTAGGTAATGAACATAATATCAAGAGAGCTCTAACTTCTTCATCAAATTTTACATTTACAGAAGTCAATTGACTGACAATCGTATTAAATTCATTTAAATGACCTGTCACAGATCCACCTTCAACCATTTTCAAATTAAACAACTGCTTCATGAGAAATACCTTATTTGAGGCTGAGGGTTTTTCATACAATTTAGCCAAAGCTTTCATCAGACCATCTGTTGTCTTCGCTTCCGTTATATTGAATGCCACCGACGGTGCCAGGCACAACCGAATGGTTCCCAGTGCCTTTCTATCAAGAAGATTCCAATCCTCATCAGACATTGTTGCCAGTTTCTTGGCTACTCCTTCCAACAGCCTCCATAAATCCTTTTGATAGAGGTAATCCTCCATCTGCATCTTCCATAACTGATAGTTCTGCCCATTGAATTTATCAACCTTCATTTTACCCTTGTCCGCCATTGCTCCCACTCAACCGTGAGACTTTCCTGCAGACGATAATCGAACACAACCCGCTCTGATACCACTTGTTAGGGTTAGCCAACAGAAGATATCAATTAAATGCAAATATAGATTAAATAGAGAAATGGAAATACACAAAATTAATAACAGCGAGAGACGAGATTTAACGTGGTTCATCCAAACCCGGGCTACATCCACCAAACAGAGAGTCCAATATTATTATCTAGTAAATCAAACCGATTACAATCAGCAATCCCTGCAACTCAATACTGCTACAAATGCTACAATACAATACCCAAACCCTAACCCTTGGCCGCTTTTTATCAAGCCTTTTTTTCGGTTACAAAAATTAGGGTTTTTCTTATGTCGGTCATAAAAATAGGATTTTTTTTAAGTCGGCCCTAGGATTTTTTAAGTCGGCCCTAAAACCCGGTGAGGATACATGGCTAGTGTACAGTACTTTCCTGATCAGTCACCACCTACCAACAATTGGTCTCTTGTGACAGTTGTATGGCCTCTAAATTCTTCAATGGCAGTAACCTTGATTTTGTAAGAAGCAGGAAGGGATCTGAGAATTTTGCCAACAATCTCATTTTCATCCAAGACTCCACCAACATTTCTAATTCCACAAACAAGCTCATTTACTCTTGGCATAAAAGTAGTGATATTTTCATCTTCTCTCATCTTCAGATTTTTGAATTTTCCTTTCAAACTTTGTAACCTTGCACATTTAACATACTTATCTCCTTCATGTAGAAGTTCCAGTTTTTCTCAGATCTCAAAAGTAGTTGGTAGGTCAATAACATTTGAAAGCTCTGAATCAGATAATACACTTAGAAGAGTTTTTATAGTCCGTAGATTGTTTTCAGCATCTGTGATTTCATTTGGGGTTTTCGAACCACCCTGTGGAGGTGTATACTTTGTTGTAAACATGGTCCAGTATGCCATTCCCATACATTGCAAGTGACATTTCATGCGACCTTTCGAAAGATTAAAATTGTTTCCATCAAACTTTGGACTATCTTTCTTGTAAGAAGTCATTCTGGATCTCCTTAAGCGGTTAAGCTCCTTTTAGAGGAACTTAGCTCTGATACCAATTGTTAGATTTAGAGTAGACAACTGAGAAGGGGGGGTGAATCGGTTGTGCAAAACTTTCTTCTAATTAAACACTTAACTTCACTTTGTAATTTAGTAGCATAATGATAAATCAATCATGAAAAAATAATGCAATGAATTAAGAGTAGAAATACATTCACACATGAGACACCAAGATTTTGACGTGGAAAACCTGGTTAAGGGAAAAACCACGGGGTGATTAACCAAGATTGTATTCTCTATTAGAAGAATAGAATGAACAAATGGCACATGCCAATTAGGGATCACTATCCGAGCACACTGCTCACAAGAGGCTCACTGCCTACTAGAGACACATTGTCTACAAAGAAATAAGTATCACATACTTTAAACTAGAGAATAGCATCTTCACCATGCTTGAATCAGTTCCATTTAAGCCCAATACTTATGTTCTACCTTTCACTCTCCTCCTTGCTACCACACACTCATCTCCACAAAGACACCACTGAAAATGACTTTGTAATCCCTTATTTATACAAGACATCAACTTAGGAATGATCATCTAAATCAGCAAACATCAACAAGAACATCTGCAGGATGTGTAACTCATCCGGTCAACCAATCTCAAGAAGAACACCATCATCCAGAAGTTATTCTTCAATTGTGAGCTCCAACTTCAATGTAGACCACCAACACAAACTAGACACGATACAAAGACCTCCAAAAGCTTGCATGAGTCACCAAGAACATCCACACTTCATCTGCTTACTGAAATCCTTCTCCCCTTCATCTGAAACCTCAAGAACACAGTCTGTCATTACTGTCATAAAGGAATAAATGCTTGTGGACCTTCAAACCACGAACTAATTGAGTTGATACTTCACAAAGACTTCCTCAACGCTCCCTCAAATCTGTAGAACAAGATATTGTGTTTGCGGATCTCACCGGACCTATCTGTATTACTCTGTCACCACTGAACATCTGCCAGAACCAGTTTTACTTGAGCAGCCACAACTTCTTCCTATCTTCATGCGGATCTCTGAAATCTCTACTGGACCACCTTAAGAAACATATCTACAAACCCTTTAAAGCACATCCCTTGATCCTCATCCTATCTTCGATTTTCACCTTGCTGTCATCATTATTTTTCACTATTCCTGATTGAGACTAATTTTCTTAATATCATCAGCACATAGCTCATCTAATCCTTATCATTAATGCAACAGGAGTATGTTGACATCAAAGACAACACCGGTTAGGCCCATACTTGCAACACCCTTTAGATATCTAAGAATTCTCTTGATTGCCATGACATGAGATTCTCTAAGATCAGCTTGGAATCTGGCACCAAGACCAATAGCATTCATAATGTTAGGTCTAGTTTGAGTAAGATACAATGGTCCTCCAATCATTGACCTATATTTTTTCTGATCATCTTTAGGGGATTCATCATCATTTCTCAGTTTACATCAGGTTGCCATGGGAGTATTCATTAGCTTTAAATCCTCCATCCCAAATTTCTTCAACAATTCTTCCACATATTTGGTCTGAGATATGAAGATTCCTTTCTTTGTTTGAGTGATTTGTAGACCCAAGAAGAAATTTATTTCCCCAAACATAGACATCTCAATTTCACTTTTCATTTGATTTGCAAAAGTCTTGCACATACTATCTCTTACTCCAAAAATGATATCATCAACAAATACTTCAACAATCAAGATATTTTCATGATCAATCTTGAAGTACAAGTCACTGTCAGCAATACCTTTATTGAAACCAATCTTCAAAAGATGTTTATCCAATCTTTCATACCAAGCCCTTGGGGCTTGTTTGAGTCCATACAATGCTTTCTTCAACTTGCAAACCATATCACCATGATCAGACAATTGAAATCCATCTAGTTGCTCAATATATACTTCTTCCAAATCACCATTCAGGAAGGTAGACTTGACATCCATCCGATATACTTTGAAATCCTTGAAGGTAGCAAAAGCAAGAAATAATTTAATTGCTTCAATTCTTGCCACCAGAGGAAAAGTTTCTTCAAAGTTAACTTCTTCTACTTGAGAATAACCTTTACAAACCAATCTGGCTTTGTTTCTGACTACTTCACCATCTTCATTCAATTTATTCTGGAAGACCCACTTAGTCCCAATCAAATTTTTGTATTTAGGTCTGGGAATAAGATCCCAAGTGTGATTTTTCTCAATCTGCATCAACTCTTCCTCCATTGCTTTAGCCCAGCTTTCATCATTGCATGTTTCATTTACTATTTTTGGTTCAATCTTTAAAATTAGAAAATATTTTTCTAAGTCTTAACCAATCTTTCTTCTTGTTTGAACACCTTTGCTTCTATCACCTATGATCTGCTCTTCAGAATGATTTAGTCTTACAAACCTGGGAGTTTTTGGAATTTCTTGCATTACTATTTCTTGGACAGGTTCATTCAAACTTATCTCTTCTTTCTTGTATTTTAGGATTTTTTGGATCAGTCTAGATCTGAACTTCAGAAGGGGCTTGAATTTCTTCGACCAAAACATCACTCTGATCATCTACTTCATACTCATAAAACTTTGATGGATTTTCAATGCCTTAATCAACCTTCACATTTGTACTTTCTACAATCTTTCTTAATCTCTTGTTATAACACTGGTATGCTTTGCTTTGAGTAGAGTAACCCAAGAATATTCCTTCATCACTTCTAGCATCAAATTTGCCAAGGTCTTCATTTCTTTTAATGTAACATTTACTACCAAAGACTGAAATATTTCATAGTAGGTGTGATACCAAACCAGAGTTCATAAAGGGTCTTACCAGTATTGTTTCTGATTTGTAGTCGATTAAGAGTATAGACACAGTGCTTACAACTTCTCTCTAGTAGATCTGAGGGACATTTACTTCCATCATCATGGTTCTAGATGCTTCTTGGATGGTCTGGTTCTTTTTCTCCACTACTCCATTCTACTATGGAGTCCTTGGAGCAGATAACTATCTCTTTATCTGATGCAGAGGTAGGAGGACCAAAACTATCCTCAATAGCATTAACAAATTAAATAACTAATCCAATTTCTTTGGTCAGGTTTAAGATAACACTAATACATATTTTTCCTCCAATTTTCATGAAGATCCAATGGTAGGAGAGAATGTTATGACTCTTTTCCCAAAACTACAAACCCTGGGCAGCGTTCAGACCTGCCCTCACAAAAATTGCAATATCTCTCACAAAACTTAATGAAATTATACCAAACCAAAATAATTTTAAACTAGAAATCATATCTTTCCATCCATCTATTATATACATAAATGTGAGGCCGTACAAAGTTGTACCATGCATATTTTCAGACTGTATTTTCAGAAAATTAAACTCTGCAGAACTACCCTCAATAAAAATGCCATAACTTATTCAAATCTTAATGAAATTTGATGAAACAAAAAGAAATGGAAAGTAGACTCAATACTTGTTCTAACCATATATGTATTTCTCCTGTATATGTCTGTACAAAACTGTACCAAATGCTGCAACATGACTATTGCAGGGAAAATCAGAAAATTACAATCCATAAAACACTCATATCTTTCACAAAAATAAATAAAAATGCATGGGACAAGAATAAAATGGAAGTTGGTTGAAGGATATAACATTTTCAATCCATTAGGCATCCATTCAATTCCATATAGGGCCATACAATAGCAAAAGACAACAAATTTCTGAAGGAAAATATAGGAAAACATTGCTTTTTCTCATTCCATGCTCAAATCTTCAACCACCCACGAATTCTTCATGGTTAAAAGGCCTTTAAAGGAATTAAAATATGTCTCTTCAGTTCATAACTGATTTGGAGTGAACCAAGAGCCAAATGACTCTTCACATTCCAAGTTTGCATCTTTTTTCTAATTTTACATTGACAACCTTTACATGGTTTGCAATATTTTGCATTTTTGAAACTCCTAATGACCTAAACACATAAAAATGACTTGATTGGCCTCATTACACTATTGAAATATTTAAAATTTAATCAAACTCGTATAGAAGGATCAATTTATGAAGGTGCTCCTGCACCATACAACCAACCAACAAAGATTTCCAAGTCCCTTGGAAATGTATCTACAAAACAAAACTCTCTTTTCCTGCATCTCCTCTGGCTTTATCTTCAATCTTCTCAGCTTCAATCTTCAAATCTTCATACCAATAGAAAGGTGACCAACCAACCAACAGAACAAACTACCATCTTCACAGAGCATCCTCATGCTCCTTCTACTCCCATCAGTGGAGTATTCTTCAGGCTGCAACATCAAGTGCTTCTTCAGGTATCTATCTCTCTCACTGCTGCACAACAAACCAACTCACCAAACCATTCATCTCACCCAACAGCAAATCCTGGTGATGCACCTACCAGTCTCTCCTTAGTGGTTTCTCTCTACATCCTTCTCTAGCCAAATCTCTATTGGAGAATGGTCGTGACAGACCTCATCTTCTCTACCAACACACACAACCTCAGAAAACATCCTTCTTGCAGCTAGATGGAACAAGCACCTGCAACCAAACAATTAAGCAACACAAAATCCAAAAGGTGTAGATTGCCTCCCTCGGTGATCTATCTACACAATCAAGATCTTCTCACTCTTCACTTGCCTTCTCAGTGACAGGAAAAAAAAAATACACACTACCCAAATCTTTCGCCAGCTCTGATACCAATATGATGCAGAGGTAGGAGGACCAAAACTATCCTCAATAACATTAACAAATCAAATAACTAATCCAATTTCTTTGGGTAAGTTTAATAGAACACTAATACATATTTTTCCTCCAATTTTCATGAAGATCCAATGGTAGGAGAGAAAGATATGACTCTTTTCCCAAAACTACAAACCTTGGGCAGCGTTCAGACCTGCCCTCACCAAAATTGTAATATCTCTCACAAAATTTAACAAAATTATACCAAACCAAAATAATTTTAAACTAGAAATACATATATTTCCATCCATCTATTATATACATAAATTTGAGGCCATACCAAGTCGTACCATGCATATTTTCAGACTGTATTTTCAGAAAATTAAACTCTGCAGACCTACCCTCAATAAAAATGCCATAAATTATTCAAATCTTAATAAAATTTGATGCAACAAAAATAAATAGAAAGTAGACGCAATACTATTTCCAACCATATATGGCTTGATCCTGTATATGTCCACACAAAACTATACCAAACGCTGCAACATGACTGTTGCAGGGAAAATCAAAAAATTACAATCCAAAAAACACTCATATCTTTCACAAAAATAAATAAAAATGCATGGGACAAGAAGAAAATGGAAGATGGTTGAAGGATCTAATATTTTCAATCCATTAGGAATCCATTCAATTCCATATAGGGCTGTACAATAGCAAAAGACAACAAATTTCTGAAGGAAAATACAGGAAAACATTGTTTTTTCTCATTCCATGCTCAAATCTTCAACCACCCACGAATTCTTCATGGTTACAAGGCCTTTAAAGGCATTAAAACATGTCTCTTTAGTTCATAACTGATTTGGAGTGAACCAAGAGCCAAATGACTCTTCACCTTCCAAGTTTGCATCTTTTTTTCAATTTTACATTGACAACCTTTACATGGTTTGCAATATTTTACATTTTTGAAACTCCTAATGACCTAAACACATAAAAATGACTTGATTGGCCTCATTACACTATTGAAACATTTAAAATTTAATCAAACTCCTATAGAAGCATCAATTTATGAAGGTGCTCCTGCACCATTATCCCATGTTTCTCATAGAATTGTATGAACTCTCTGGATGTGAATTCACCACCTCTATCAGATCTAAGGCATTTTATGTTTAACTTAGTTTCATTATCTACCATAGCCTTGAATATTTTGAACTTCTCAAGAGCCTCAAATCTCTCTTTCAAAAAATTCACCCACATCATCTGGGAATGGTCATCAATCAGTAACATGAAATATCTATTACCTTGCAAACTCTGAATTCTTGCTGGTCCACATAGATCAGTATGTAATAAGTCCAACAGTCTAGTAGAAGATTGTTCCTTACTTTTGAATGTGACTCTGTTCTACTTACGCAACTGACATTCCTTGCACATACTGTTAGTAGGTTTCACCAATCTTGGAAGATCTCTTACAGCCTGAGTGTTACTTATCTTAATGATATTATCAAAATTTACATGACACATTCTCTTATGTCACAACCAACTCTAATCAGTTTGAACAAATAAACAACTTTTGTCAGTACCAAGTGGTAAATGTTACCTTTTGTTTGAATACCGGATGCAATCTTTGTTCTAGAATTTTCAAAGATCTTACTTTTTCTATTTTCGAATCGGAGATGATAACCTTTGTCCACCAACTGCCCAACACTGAGAATATTGTGCTTCAGACCTTCAACATACAGTACATCACTGGTTTTGTTCTTTCCATCAAAAGAAATAGTTCCTCTGCCTCTGATTCTGCTAGCATAATTATCACCAAATTTTACAACTCCTCCTTCATATCTTTCCAGATCTATGAACTTATTTTTGTCACCAGTCATATGGTGGGAGCATCCACTAGCAATGACCCATTCATCCTTTTCTTCAACTTGAGCAGCCAGAGTTCTTTCTACCTGTTTATGATTGATAGATTTAGTGGGCATTGGATCTTCTTGATGGCAATAAACACTCAATCACTTCCAGATTTATTTCCTATCTCTTATTCATCATCTGTTACTCCATCATCATCATCTTCATGAACATAGTAACATTTCATTTAGAATCTTGATCTATTTGGATTTTTCCTTGAAAATCTTTTTGGACACCTTGAGGAAAAATGACCAATCTTGTTGCAGTTGAAACATTTGAAGGGCAATTTTCCTTCATACTTACCAAATCCTCTTGGCAGTCTTTTCACAATAATGGCTTCAAAGTTGAGGAGCTTCTGCCTCATCTTCTTCTAAATCTTTTCTTGTTTTTTCATACCAGGATAGTTTCTTTGAGGAGTTTTCTCCTGGATCATACCTTTGTTTGCCTTTTACGGAGGCACTAGCTTTGAATGTAGATTCAGTCTTGGGGGGTACATCACCAAACTCAGCCAATTCAAATGTAGCTAATTTTCCAACCGATTGATCTCTTGTGATATTTGATAAAGATATGAATTCCTCAATAGTAGCAACCTTATGTTTGTAAGCAGGAGGTAAGGATCTGAGGACTTTGGCAATAATCTCATCATCATCCAAGGTTCCACCAGCACATCTAATGCGAAAAACAAGCTCATTTACTTTTGGCATAAATGTAGTGATATTCTCATCTTCATTCATCTTTAGATTTTCAAATTTTCCTTTCAGGCTTTATAGCTTGGCACATTTAACATATTTGTCTCCTTCATGCAGAAGTGCCAGTTTTGACTAAATTTCATATGCAGTTTTTAAATCCATAACATTTATCAGTTTTGAATCAGATAAGGCACTTAGTAAGGCTTCTTTACCTCAAAGATTATCTTCAGCACCTCTGATTTCATCTATAGTTGTCATACATTCTTTGGAGGAACATACTTCTTTGTAGTCATGGTCGAATATTGCATTCCCATACATTGCAAGTGACATTCCATGCGACTTTTCCAAAGAGTGTAATTTGTTCCATAAAACCTCAAACTATCCTTCTTGTAGGAAGACATCCTAGATCTCCTCAAGCATTAAGCCTTTTTGAGGAATTTATCTTTGATACCAATTGTTGGTTTTAGGACAGACAACTGAGAGGGGGCATGAATCAATTGTCTCCAGAATTTTTGTTCTTTAAACACTTAAGGCCTTCTTATATTTGTACAACATAATAATGATCCAATCATGGAAGAACAATACAATAATTTAAGAGTAGAAACATATTTGACACATATGACACCAAGATTTTAACGTGGAAAATCCAGTTAAGGGAAAAACCATGGGTTGACTAACCCAAGATGTATTCTTTGTTAAAAGAATAAGAAAAAGATGGCACTTGCCAATTAGGGTTCACTGTCTGAGAACACTGGTCACAAGAGGCCCACTGCCTACAAGAGACACATTGTCTACAGGGTAATATAAATATTACATACTTGAACTAGAGATTAGCATCTTTACCATGCTTGGGACAATTCCATTTAAGCTCAACACTTCTGCTATGTTTTTCTCTCTTCTCCTCTCTATCTCTCTCTCATCTCCACAAAAGATACTTTGAAATGACTTTGCAATTCTTATTTATACATGACATCAACTTTGGAATGATCATCAAAGTCGGCACAACATACTTTATTTTATTACAGAGCAGTTATAAAAATATAACTTGATTTCTTACAAAGACTTCATCTATATCACCACACTATCGGCCACACATGTCTAAGACTCCAATCTTCCTTGAGGAACATGCCATGCTTCATAGAACATCTTCAAGATCATCCGCAAGATATGTAAAACATCCAGTCGGCCAAGATTAGGAAGAACACCATCACTGGAAAGCAAATCTTCAATTTACGAGCTCAATCTTCAATGCAGACCACCAACATGAACTAGACACAACCTAGAGACCCTCACAAGCTTTCTCAAATAATCAAGAACATCCACACCACTTCTACTTACTGAAATCATTCACATCTCCATCCAAAACATCAAGAACATAGTTTGTCATCACTATCTCATTAGAATAAATGCTTGTGGACCTCCAGACCATGAACCAATTGAGTTGTGAATTCACATTGGCTTTCTAAACATGACACTAGATCCACAGAACAAGATATTGCATTTGTAGATCTTACCAGACCTATTTATGTCACTTTGTCACCTCTGAAGAGCTGCCATAACCATTTTTACTCATATGGCTATAACTTCTCCAAATCTTCATGCGGATCTCTCAAATCTTGATTGGATCATATTTAGACACATATCTACAAACCCTTTGAAGCACATTATGTGGTCTTCATCTACCTAGGATCTTCACTTCATAGAGCTCCACTGTCTTCACTGTTCTTCTTTGTTTCTGATAGGACTAATTTTCTCAATATCCTTAGCACATAGCTCATCCAATACTTGACATCAATGACAACACCGGTTAGGCCCATACTTGCAATAATCTCCCCCTTTGTCATTAATGGCAACATATGATGTGAAAAATTATTCTAATCATCAAGACAAGAACTTCTCCTCACTAACTGACATAGCTCCCCCTATCAACAACAATCATTCCTGTGTCTTCTCTTTCTTTGCTCCTCCCCTTTTGATCAGCAACCAATTTTTTTGTTCACATGTCTTCTCTCCCCCTTTGACATCAATGGAAAAGGGCACATACTTGCATCAATACTTTAGAATCATACAGACTGCTCCCCTTGAGTGGTAGCTTCCTATCATCAATTCGGACCACAAGATATGACTATGAGATCCACCGTGTTGTAAGTATGGGCCTAACTTGTGTTGTCATTAATGTCAACATACTCCTATTTTACTGATCTCAAAGACTGGATGAGTTGTGTTCTGAGGATATTGAGAAAATTAGTCCTATCAAGAAACAGAGAAGAACAGTAAAGACAGTGAAGCTCTTTGAAGTAAAGATCCTAGCTACGATGAAGATCAGAGAATGTGCATCAAAGGGTTTGTATATATGTGTCTAAAGATGATCCAGTCAAGATTTGAGAGGTCCACATGAAGATTTGGAGAAGTTATGGCTAGACGAGTAAAACTAGTTCTGGCAGATGTTCAGAGGTGACAGAGTGACACAAATAGGTCCGGTGAGATCCGAAAATGTATTATCATGTTCTACAGATTTGGTGGGGTTTTTAGGAAGCCAATGTGAATTGACAACTCAATTGGTTCATGGTTTGGGAGTTTGCAAGCATCTATTCTAATATGACAGTGATGACAAAATGTGTTCTTGACATTTTGAATGAAGATGCGAATGATTTTAGTAAGCAGAAGTGGTGTTGATGTTCTTGGTGATTCAGGCAAGCTTGTGAGGGTCTCTAGATTGTGTCCAATTCATGTTGGTGGTCCGCATTAAAGATTGAGCTCATAATTGAAGATTTACTCTTGGGTGATGGTGTTCTTCCTAATCATGGCCGACCAGATGATTTACACATCTTGCAGATGATCTTGAAGATGTTCTACAAAGCATGGCATGTTCCTCAAAGAAGATTCAAGTTCTTGATATATGTGGCTGATAGTGTGGTGATTCACATGAAGTCTTTTATAATAAGACAAGTTGTCTTTGTGTATTTTCTCTATAATAAAATAAAGTGTGTATTGTGCTGACTCTGATGATTATCCAAAAGTCAATGTCTTGTATAAATAAGAGTTGTGAAGTCATTTCAATGTATCCATGTGGAGATGAGAAAGTGGTAGAGAGGAGAAGACCGAAAAGTAGAGCAGAAGTGTTAGGCTTAAATGGAACTGACTCAAGCATGGTGAAGATGCTAGTCTTTAGTTTAAGTATGTAATATTTATTATTCAGTAGACAGTGTGTCTCTTGTAGGCAATGGGCCTCTTGTGAGTAGTGTGCTCAGGCAGTGAACCCTAATTGGCATGTACCATTTTGTTCTTCTTATTCTTTTAACAGAGAATACAATCTTGGGTTAGTCACCCCATGGTTTTTCCTTAACCAGGTGTTCCACGTTAAAATCATGGTGTCATATGTGTTTTTTCTCTTAAATTATTGCATTGTGCTTCCATGATTGATTTATTATTATGTTGTTGAATTACAAGAAGGATTTAAGTGTTTAAAGAAAAGAAAGTTTTGAGACAACTGATTCACCCCCCTCTCAGTTGTCTATCTTAAATCAACAATTGGTATCAGAGCTAAGTTCCTCTGAAAGAGCTTAACCACTTGAGGAGATCCAGGATGTCTTCCTACAAGAAGGATAGTCTAAGGTTTGATGGAACTAATTACACTCTTTGGAAAAGCCGCATGGAATGTCACTTGCAGTGTATGGGAATGCAATATTGGACCATAACTTTAAAGAAGTATGTTCCTCCAAAGAATGGCCCGACAACTGTAGATGAAATCAAAGATGTGGAAGACAATCTTTGGGCTAAAGAAGCTTTACTAAGTGCCTTATCTGATTTAGAGCTGACAAATGTTATAGATTTAAAAACTGCATATGAGATTTGGGAAAAACTGGAACTTCTACATGAAGGAGACAAATATGTTAAGTATGCCAAGCTACAAAGTTTGAAAGGAAAATTTGAAAACTTGAAGACGAATGAAGATGAGAATATCACTACATTTATACCAAAAGTAAATGATCTTGTTTGTGGCATTAGGTGTGTAGGTGGAGTCTTGGATGAAGATGAGATTGTTGCCAAAGTTCTCAGATCCCTGCCTCCTACTTACAAACACAATGTTGTTGCTATTGAAGAATTTAGATCCTTATCAAATATCACAAGAGATCAATTGGTTAGAAAATTAGCTGCATTTGAATTGGCTGAGTTTGGAGATGTACCCCCCAAGACTGAATCTACATTCAAAGCTAGTGCCTCTGTAAAAGGTAAACAAAGGTATGATTCAGGAGAAAACTCCTCAAAGAATCTATCATGGTATGAAAAAGCAAGAAAAGACCTAGAAGAAGATGAAACAAAAGCTGCTCAACTTGAAGCCCTTATTACAAAAGGACTACTAGGAGGATTTGGTAAGTATGAAGGAAAATTACCCTTCAAATGTTTCAACTACAACAAGATTGGTCATTTTGCCTCAAGCTGTCTAGAAAGATTTTCAAGGACAAATCCAAACAAACCAAGATTTCAAAAGAAATGTTACTATGTTCATGAAGATGATGATGATGAAGGAGTAATAGATGATGAATCAGAGACAAGAAACAAATCTAGAAGTGACTGAGTGTTTATTGCCATCAAGGAAGAAGATCCAATGCCCTCTGAATTTGTCAATCATAAAATGATAGAAAGAGATCTGGCTGCCCAAGTTGAAGAAAAGGATGATTGGGTCATTGATAGTGGATGCTCCCACCATATGAATGGTGACAAAAATAAGTTCATAGATCTAGAAAGATATGAAGGAGGAGTTGTAAATTTTGGTGATAATTCTGCTGGTAGAATCAGAGTAGAGGAACTATTTCTTTTAATAGAAAGAACAAAACCAATGATGTACTATATGTTGAAGGTCTGAAGCACAATCTTCTCAGTGTTGGGCATTTGGTGGAAAAAGGCTATGATCTCTAATTCAAAAATGGAAAATGTAAGATCTTTCAAAGTTCTGGAATAGAGGTTGCATTTGATACCCAAACAAAAGGTAACATCTTCCACTTGGTTGGTACTTGCAAAAGTTGTTTATTTGTTCAAATTGATTAGAGTTGGTTGTGGCATATGATAATGTGTCATGTGAATTTTGATAATATCATCAAGATAAGCAACACTCAGGCTGTAAGAGATCTTCCAAGACTTATGAAACGTACTAACAGTTTGTACAAAGAATGTCAGTTGGGTAAGTAGAGCAGAGTCACATTCAAAAGTAAGGAACAATCTTCTATCAGATTATTAGACTTAGTACATACTGATCTAGGTGGACTGCCAAGAATCAGGATTTTGTAAGGTGATAGATATTTCATGTTACTAATTGATGATCATTCCCGGATGATGTGGGTGACTTTCCTAAAAGAAAAATTTGAAGCTTTTGAGAAATTCAAAATATTTAAGGCTATGGTAGAAAATGAAACCAGGTTAAAAATAGAGTGTCTTAGGTCTGATAGAGGTGGAGAATTTACATCCGGAGAGTTCATAGAATTCTGTGAGAAACATCGGATAAAAAGATAGTTATCTACTCTAAGGACTCCACAGCTGAATGGAGTAGTTGAGAGAAAGAACCAGACCATCCAAGAAGCATCTAGAACCATGATGATGGAAGCAAATATTCTTCAGATTTACTGGAGAGAAGTTGTAAGCACTATTGTCTATACTAATCAAGTACAAATTAGAAGCAATACTGGTAAGACTCCTTATGAACTCTAGTTTGGCATCACTCCTACTGTGAAGTATGTCAGAGTCTTTGGTAGCAAATGTTACATTAAAAGAGATTAAGACCTTGGAAAACTTGATGCTAGAAGTGATGACGGAATATTGTTGGGTTACTCTACTCAAAACAAAGCATACCAGTGTTATAACAAGAGATTGAGAAAGGTTGTAGAAAGTACAAATGTAAAGGTTGATGAAGGCATTGAAAAACTGTCAAGGTTTTATGAATATGAAGAAGATGGTCAGAATGATGTTTTGGTCCAAGAAGTTCAAGCCCCTTCTAAAATTTAGATCCAGACTGATCCGAAGAATCCTGGAATATAGGAAGAAGAGATAAGTTTAAATGAACTTGTCCAAGAAATAGAAGTTCAAGATATTCCTAAAACTCCCAGGTATGTAAAACTGAATCATTTTGAAGACCAAATCATAGGTGATAAAAGAAAATGTGTTCAAACAAGAAGAAAGATTGCTCAAGACTAAGAAAAGTATTGTTTGATTTTAAAGATTGAACAAAAAATAGTAAGTGAAGCATGCAATGATGAAAGCTAGACTAAAGCAATGAAGGAAGAGTTGATACACATTGAGAAAAATCACACTTGGGATCTTGTTCCTAGACCTAGAAATAAAAATGTGATTCGGACCAAATGGGTCTTCCATAATAAACTAAATGAAGATGATGAAGTAGTCAGAAACAAAGCCAGATTGGTCTGGAAGGGTTATTCTCAAGTAGAAGGAGTTGATTTTGAAGAAACTTTTTCTCCGGTGGCAAGAATTGAAGTAGTCAGATTATTTCTGCCTTTGCTACCTTCAAGGATTTCAAAGTATATCAGATGGATGTGAAGTCTGCCTTCCTGAATGGTGAATTGGAAGAAGAAGTATACATTGAGCAACCAGATGGATTTCAATTATCTAATCAGGGTGATATGGTTTGCAAGCTGAAAAAATCTCTATATGGACTCAAACAAGTCCCAAGAGCCTGGTATGAAAGACTGGATAAACATCTTTTGAAGATTGGTTTCAACAAAGGTACTGCTAATAGTAACTTGTACTTCAAAATTGATCATGAAAATATCTTGATTGTTGAAGTATCTGTTGATGATATCATTTTTGGAGGAAGAGATAGTATGTGCAAAACTTTTGCAAATCAAATGAAAAGTGAATTTGAGATGTCTATGTTTGGGGAAATAAATTTCTTCTTGGGTCTGTAAATCACTCAATGAAAGAAAGGAATCTTCATTTCTCAGACCAAATATGTGAAAGAATTGTTGAAGAAATTTGGGATGGAAGACTCAAAACCAATGAATACTCCCATGGCAAGTGGATGTAAACTGAGCAAAGATGATGACTCTCCTAAGGCTGATTAGAAAAAGTACAGGGCAATGATTAGAGTTCTATTGTATCTTACTCAAACTAGAATTGACATTATGAATGTTGTTGGTCTTGTTTCCAGATTCCAAGCTGATCCTAGAGAATCTCATGTCATGGCAATCAATAGGATTCTTAGATATGTAAATGGAACAGTTGAGTATGGTTTATGGTATCCTAGGGGTCATGATTTCTCTCTTCATGTATATAGAGATGCGGATTGGGTAGGAGATGTGGATGACCAGAAGAGTACCAGTGGTGGTGCATTCTTTTTGGGGAAAAGATTGGTTTTTGGCTAAGTAAGAAACAAGAGGCAATATCTCTATCCACTACAGAAGAAGAATATATTACAGCAATAGGTAGCTGCACTCAAGTATTGTGGATGAAGCAAATGCTAAGAGACATCAAAGTGGAGTATGAGGAACCTATCACAATCTTCTATGATAACTCAAGTGCAATAAACATATCAAAAAATTTGGTGTTACATCCAAAGATAAAACATATATCCATCAAGTTTCACTTTTTGAGAGAGCAGGTGAACAAGAACGAAGCCAGATTGGAGTTTGTGCCCTCTAAGGATCAAATTGTAGACATCTTTATTAAACCGCTACCTAAAGACTCTTTTGAGTATCTGAGGGAGAAGTTAGGGGTTATTACCCCTCCAGTTCTGAATTAAGGTGCACTGATGTGCATCAGTCCGGTGGATCTCATAGTCATATCTTGTGATCTGGATTGATGATAGGAAGCTACAACTCAAGGGGAATAGTCTGTATGATTCTGATTGATGCAAGTATGTGCCCTTTGCCATTGATGTTAAAGGGGGAGAGAAGACATGTGAAAAAAAAAAGTGGTTGGTGATCAAAGGGGGAGCAGTAAAGGAAGAGAAGCCATGTGAATGGTTGTTGTTGATAGGGGGAGGTATGCCAGTCAATGAGGAGAAGTTTTTATCTTGATGGTTAAAAAAGTTTTTCACATCATATGTTGCCATCAATGACAAAGGGGGAGATTGTTGCAAGTATGGGCCTAACCAGTGTTGTCATTGATGTCAACATACTCCTATTGCATTGATGTCAAAGATTGGATGAGCTGTGTGCTGAGGATATTAAGAAAATTAGTCCTATCAAGAAACAGAGAAGAACAGTAAAGATAGTGAAGCCCTTTGAAGTAAAGATCCTAGCTAAGGTGAAGATCAGAGAATGTGCATCAAAGGGTTTGTAGATATGTGTCTAAAGATGATCTAGTCAAGATTTGAGAGGTCCACATGAAGATTTGGAGAAGTTATGGCTAGATGAGTAAAACTGGTTCTGGCAAATGTTCAGAGGTGACCAAGTGACACAAATAGGTTTGGTGAGATCTAGAAATACAATATCTTGTTCTACAGATTTGGTGGAGTGTTTAGGAAGCCAATGTGAATTAACAACTCAATTGGTTCATGGTCTAGAGGTCCATAACCATCTATTCTAATATGAGAGGGATGACATAATGTGTTCTTGAGGTTCCGGATGAAGATGTAAATGATTTTAGTAAGAAGAAGTGGTGTGGATGTTCTTGGTGATTTAGGAAAGCTTGTGAGGGTCTCTAGATTGTGTCCAGTTTGTGTTGATGGTTTGCATTAAAGATTGAGCTTGTAATTGAAGATTTACTCTCGAGTGATGGTGTTCTTCCTAATCATGGCTGACCGGATGATTACACATCTTGCGGATGATCTGAAGATGTTCTACGAAGCATGGAGTGTTCCTCAAAGAAGATTGAATTTCCAGATATGTGTTGCCGACAGTGTGGTGATTCACATGAAGTCTTTTGAAATAAGACAAGTTGTATTTGTGTATTTTCTCTGTAATAAAATAAAGTATGTATTGTGCCGACTCTGATGATTATCCCAAAGTCAATGTCTTGTATAAATAAGAGTTGTGAAGTCATTCCAATGTATCCATGTGGAGATGAGAAAGTGGTAGAGAGGAGAAGACTGAAAAGCAGAGCATAAGTTTTGGGTTTAAATTGAACTGACTCAAGCATGGTGAAGATGCTAATCTTTAGTTCAAGTATGTAATATTTATTATTCTGTAGATAGTGTGTCTCCTGTAAGCAGTGGACCTCTTGTGAGAAGTGTGCTTGGGCAGTGAGCCCTAATTGGCATGTGCCATTTTGTTCTTCTTATTCTTTTAATAGAGACCTGTGGTTTTTCCCTTAACCAGGTTTTCCACGTTAAAATCCTGGTGTCATATGTGTTTTTTCTCTTAAATTATTGCATTGTGCTTCCATGATTGATTTATTATTATGCTATTGAATTACAAGAAGGATTTAAGTGTTTAAAGAAAAGAAAGTTTTGAGACAACTGATTCACCCCCCCTCTCAGTTGTGTGTCTTAAATCAACACACCAGACTGGTGCACATCAGTGCACCTTAATTTAGAGTCGGAGGGGTAATAACCCCTAACTTCTCCCTGGGATACTCAAAAGAGTCCTTAGGTAGAGGTTTAGTAAAAATGTCTGCAATCTAATCCTTTGAGGGCAAAAACTCCAATCTGACTTCATTCTTGTTCACTTGCTCTTTTAAAAAGAGAAACTTGATGGATATATGATTTGTCTTTGAATGCAACAACGGATTTTTTGATATATTTATTACACTTGAGTTATCACAAAACATTGTGATAGGTTCCTCATTCTCCACTCTAATGTCTCTTAGCATTTGCTTCATCCACAATACTTGAGTGCAAATACCTGTTACTGCAATATATTCTGCTTCTGCAATGGACAGAGATATTGCCTCTTATTTTTTTCTCAACCAAAAAACCAATCTTTTCCACAAAAAGAATGCACCAACACTGGTACTCTTCCGGTCATCCACATCTCTTGCCCAATCAGCATCTGTAGATGCATGAAGAGAGAAATCATGATCCCTAGGATACAACAAACCATACTCAATTGTTCCCTTTAGATATCTGAGAATTCTCTTGATTGCCATGACATGAGATTCTCTAGGATTAGCTTGGAATCTGGCAACAAGAACAATAACATTCATAATGTCAGGTCTAGTTTGAGTAAGATATAGTAGTCCTCTAATCATTGACCTGTACTTTATCTAATCAGCTTTAGGGGATTCATCATCTTTGCTCAGTTTACATCCGGTTGCCATGGGAGTATTCATTAGCTTTGAATCTTCCATCCCAAATTTCTTCAACAATTCTTTCACATATTTGGTCTGAGATATGAAGATTCCTTTCTTTGTTTGAGTGATTTGCAAACCCAAGAAGGAATTCATTTCCCCAAACATAGACATCTCAAATTCACTTTTCATTTGATTTGCAAAAGTCTTGCACATAATATCACTTCTTCCAAAAATGATATCATCAACAAATACTTCAACAAACAAGATAGTTTCATGATCAATCTTGAAGTACAAGTTAATGTCAGCAGTACCTTTGTTGAAACCAATCTTCAAAAGATGTTTATCAAATCTTTCATACCAAGCCTTGGGGTTTGTTTGAGTCCATACAATGCTTTCTTCAACTTGCAGACCATATCAGCATGATCAGACAATTGAAATCCATTCGGTTGCTCAATGTATAATTCTTCTTCCAAGTCACCATTCAGGAAGGCAGACTTGACATCCATCTGATATACTTTGAAATCCTTGAAGGCAACAAAAGTAAGAAATAATCTGACTGCTTCAATTCTTGCCACCAGAGCAAAAGTTTCTTCAAAATCAACTTCTTCTACTTGAGAATAACCTTTACAGACCAATCTAGCTTTGTTTCTGACTACTTCACCATCTTCATTCAATTTATTCTAGAAGACCCACTTAGTCCCAATCACATTTTTGTCTTTAGGTCTAGGAATAAGATCCCAAGTGTGATTTTTCTCAATCTACATCAGCTCTTCCTCCATTGCTTTGGCCTAACTTTCATCATTGCATGCTTCATTTATTATTTTTGGTTCAATCTTTGAAATTAGACAATACTTTTTTGAATCTTGAGCAATCTTTCTTCTTGTTTGAACACCTTTTCTTCTATCACCTATAATCTGGTCTTTAGAATGATTTAGTCTTACAAACCTAGGAGTTTTGGGAATTTCTTGCACTACTATTTCTTGGACAAGTTCATTCAACCTTATCTCTTCTTTCTTTTATTTCAAGATTCTTCGAATCAGTCTGGATCTAAACTTTAGAAGGGGCTTGAACTTTGTGGACCAAAACATCACTTTGATCATCTGCTTCATACTCATAAAACCTTGATGGATTTTCAATGCCTTCATCAAACTTCACATTTGTACTTTCTACAATCTTTCTTAATCTCTTGTTATAACACCGGTATGCTTTGCTTTGAGTAGAGTAAGCTAAGAATATTCCTTCATCAATTCTAGCATCAAATTTTCTAAGGTCTTCATCTCTTTTAATGTAACATTTACTACCAGACTCTGAAATATTTCACAGTAGGAGTGATGCCAAACTAGAGTTCATAAGGGGTCTTACCAGTATTGTTTCTAATTTGTACTTGATTAAGAGTATAGATAGTAGTTCTTACAACTTCTCTCCAGTAGATCTGTGGGACATTTGCTTCTATCATCATGGTTCTAGATGCTTCCTAGATGGTCCAGTTCTATTTCTCCACTACTCCATTCTGCTGTGGAGTCCTTGGAGTAGATAACTGTCTCTTTATCCCATGTTTCTCATAGAATTCTGTGAACTCTCTGTATGTGAATTCACCACCTCTATTATACCTAAGACATTTTATGTTTAACCCAGTTTCATTTTCTACCATAGCCTTGAATATTTTAAAATTCTCAAGAGCATCAGATTTCTCTTTCAAAAAAGTCACCCACATCATCCGGGAATGGTCATCGATTAGTAACATGAAATATCTATCACCTTGCAAACATCTGATTCTTGTTGGTCCACATAGATTAGTATGTACTAAGTCCAACATTCTGGTAGAAGATTGTTCCTTACTTTTGAATGTGACTCTGCTCTTCTTACCCAACTGACATTCCTTGCATAGACTGTTAGTAGGTTTCACCAATCTTGGAAGATCTCTTACAGCCTAAGTGTTACTTATCTTAATAATATTATCATAATTTACATGACACATTCTCCTATGCCACAACCAACTCTGATCAATTTGAACAAATAAACAACTTTTGTCAGTACCAACCAAGTGGAAGATGTTACCTTTTGTTTGAGTACCGGATGCAATCTTTGTTCTAGAACTTTCAAAGATCTTACATTTTCTATTTTTTAATCAGAGATCATAACCTTTGTCCACCAACTACCCAACACTGAGAAGATTGTCCTTCAGACCTTCGACATATAGTACATCACTTGTTTTTTTCTTCCCATCAAAAGAAATAGTTCCTCTACCTCTGATTCTGCCAACAGAATTATCACCAAATTTTACAACTCCTCCTTCATATCTTTTTAGATCTATGAACTTACTTTTGTCACCAGTCATATCATGGGAGCATCCACTGTGAATGATCCATTCATCCTTTTCTTCAACTTGAGCAGCCAGAGCTCTTTCTACCTGTTTATGATTGATAGATTCAGTGGGCATTGGATCTTCTTCCTTGATGGCAATAAACACCTAGTCACTTCCAGATTTGTTTCCTATCTCTGATTCATCATCTATTACTCCTTCATCATCATCATCTTCATGAACATAGTAACATTTCTTTTGGAATCTTGATCTATTTGGATTTGTCCTTGAAAATATTTTTAGACATCTTAAGGAAAAATGACCAATCTTGTTGCAGTTGAAACATTTGAAGGGCAATTTTCCTTCATACTTACCAGATCCTCTTGCCAGTCTTTTTCCAATAACGGCTTCAATTTGAGAAGCTTCTGCCTCATCTTTTTCTAGATATTTTCTTGCTTTTTCATACCAGGATAGTTTCTTTGAGGAGTTTTCTCCTTGATCATATCTTTGTTTACCTTTTACAAAGGCACTATCTTTGAATGCAGATTCAGTCTTTGGGAGTGCATCTCCAAACTCAGCCAATTCAAATGCATCTAATTTTCCAACCAATTGATCTCTTGTGACATTTGATAAATATCTTAATTCCTCAATAGTAGTAACCTTGTGTTTGTAAGCAGGAGGTAAGGATCTGAGGACTTTGGCAACAATCTCATCTTCATCCAAGGTTCCACTAGGACATCTAATGCCACAAACAATCTCATTTACTTTTGGCATAAATGTAGTGATATTCTCATCTTCATTCATCTTTAGATTTTCAAATTTTTCTTTCAGGCTTTGTAGCTTGGCACATTTAACATATTTGTCTCCTTCATGCAGACATGCCAGTTTTGACCAAATTTCATATGCAGTTTTAAATCCATAACATTTGTTAGTTCTGAATCAGATAAGGCACTTAGTAAGGCTTCTTTAGCTCGAAGATTATCTTCAGCATCTTTGAATTCATCTGTAGTTGTCAGACCACTCTTTGGAGGAACATACTTCTTTGTAGTCATGGTCCAATATTGCATTCCCATACATTGCAAGTGACATTCCATGCGGATTTTCCAAAAAGTGTAATTTGTTCCATCAAACCTCAGACTATCCTTCTTGTAGCTTCGAAGACATCTTGGATCTCCTCAAGTGGTTAAGCCTTTTTGAGGAACTTAGATCTAATATCAATTGTTGGTTTTAGGACAGACAACTGAGCGGGGGGGTGAATCAGTTGTCTAGAATTTTTGTTCTTTAAACACTTAAAGCCTTCTTATATTTCTACAACATAATAATGATCCAATCAAAGCACAATACAATAATTTAAGGGTAGAAACATATTTAACACATATGACAACAATATTTTAATCTGGAAAACCCGGTTAAGGGAAAAACCATTGGGTGACTAAACCAAGATGTATTCTCTGTTAAAAGAATAAGAAAAAGATGGCACTTGCCAATTAGGGCTCACTACCCGAGTACACTGGTCACAAGAGGCTCATTGCCTATAGGAGACACACTATCTACATAATAATATAAATATTACATACTTGAACTAGAGACTAGCATCTTTACAATGCTTGGGACGGTTCCATTTAAGCTCAACACTTCTACTCTGCTTTTCACTCTTCTCCTCTCTATCCCTCTCTCATCTTCACAAAAGATACTTTAAAATGACTTCGCAATTCTTATTTATACATGACATCAAAATTTGAATGATCATCAAAGTCGGCACAACATACTTTATTTTATTATAGAGCAGTTACAAAAATACAACTTGATTTGTTACAAAGACTTCATGCATATCACCACACATGTCTGGGACTCCAATATTCCTTGAGGAACATGACATGCTTCATAAAACATCTTCAAGATCATCCGCAAGATGTGTAAAACATTCAGTTGGCCAAGATTAGGAAGAACACCATCACCCAAAAGCAAATCTTCAATTTACGAGCTTAATCTTCAATATGAACTGCCAACATGAACTGGACACAACCTAGAGACCCTCACAAGCTTGTCCGAATCACCAAGAACATCCACACCACTTCTGCTTATTGAAATCATTTGCATCTCCATCGGAAACCTCAAGAACACAGTCTGTCATCACTATCTCATTATAATAAATGCTTGCGGACCTCTAGACCACAGACCAATTGAGTTGTCAATTCACATTGGCTTCCTAAACATGACAACAGATCTGTAGATCAAGATATTGCATTTCCAGATCTTACCAGACCTATTTGTACCACTCTGTCATCTCTAAACAGCTACCAAAACTAGTTTTACTCATATGGTCATAACTTCTCCAAATCTTCATGCGGATCTCTCAAATCTTGACTGGATCATCTTTAGACACATATCTACAAACCCTTTGAAGCGTATTCTCTGATCTTCATTTAGCTGGATCTTCACTTCATAGAGCTTCACTATCTTCACTATTCTTCTCTATTTCTGATAGGACTAATTTTCTCAATATCCTTAGCACATAGCTCATCCAATCCTTGATTTCAATACAATAGGAGTATGTTGACATCAATGTCAACACCGGTTAGGCCCATTATTGCAACAGATGGATGCTGATTAGTTTATGGAGTGGATTGAGTCCCTACACAACTACTTCGAGTACAAGGAAGTATCTAAGAATAAGAGGGTAATTTTTTCCAAAACAAAACTCAAGGGTGCTGCCCTTACATGGTGGAATTACACCCAAGTTTAGAGGGCGAAAAGTTCAAAGAGTATGATCACTTCTTGGAGAAGAATGTTGGAGAGGATCAAGTCCCAATTCCATTCATCAGACTATGAGGTGCAGACCTACAAGAAGATGCAAAATCTCAAGAAAAGAGATATGGATGTATCTACTTACATGGAGGAGTTTCACAAGCTCTCTCTTCGATGTGGGCATGTAGAGGATGAGAATGGTAAAGTAGCAAGGTATATGAATGGTTTGAAATTTAGTATACAAGATGAAATCAGTATTCTAACCCCTGAAATAGTCAACAAGTGTTTCTAAATGGCATTAAGGCCTAAAGAAATGTTGAAGAGGAAAGGAGAGCAGAAAAATAGAGGAAGAGGGGGTAGAAATTTCACAAGTAGGGGCATTTTTGGGGGAAGAAATCAGTTCCAAAAGATTCAGGGAGAGTCTAGTTCTCAAGAACAAAGTGGAGAATCAGGTTCAAGAGGAGGCTTTAGAAAATGGAGACCCAATGGAAGGGGTAGGTTTGGTGGACCAGGTCGAGATCCTAATGTCTTCATGGGAAGATGTTTCAATTCCAACCAAGTGGGGTACACCATGAGCAAGTGCCCTAAGAAAGCCTCAATATCTCATGGAGGAGAGAGAAGGAACCAATTGATTCAAGAGGAAGATTGCCAAAGTGTCAACTCTCCAATTGGAAGTGCAGCCCTGGTCCATGATGGAGAAAGCTTGATGATGAGGAGAACCATGTTGAAGGTACCTCAAACTCAAGAACCCCCTCAAAGAAAAAAAATGTTCAAGACCACATGCAAGGCCTATGCTAAGATTTGCAAGGTAATTTTTGATTCAGGTTCAACTAAAACTTTAGTTTCCATTGAGATGGTAGAGAAGTTGAAATTGGAAAGACTTCCTCATGCTAGTCCTTATAAGGTGTCATGGTTGAATAAGGGGAAGCAAGTCTTGGTAGATGAACAATATTGGGTAGAGTTTGAGATAGTGGAGTATAAGGATATGATTTTGAGTGATATAATCCCCATGGATGCTTGTCATTTTCTGTTAGGACATCCATGGCAATATGATTTTCAGTCTCAACATGATGGCATGTCTAATTCTTTCATCATCACCAAGAATGGTAGGAAGTATAGGATGGATCCTTTGCCGAATGAGAATGTAGAGAAGAGTGTTGAGTCAAGTGTCATTATAGTGAGTGGGAGATATTTTTTAAACACCCTTAAGGAGGAAGGGACCCAAGGGTATGCTTTGATTTTGAAGCCTAAAAACAGTCCTGATTTGCATGGTCCTAGTAAGGAAGAGGTTCCCAAGGAGGTGCAGCAATTTTTAGAGAAATATAAGGGTATCATGGTAGATGATATGTCTAATACATTGCCACCTATGAGAGATATAACTCATCAAATTGACTTCATACCAAGGTCTATATTGCCAAACAAAGTAGCCTATAAGATGATACCATCTCAAAATGAAGAAATTGCCAAGCAAGTGCAAGAGTTGTTAGATAAGGGTTTGGTGAGAAAGAGCCTTAGCCCATGTGTTGTCCCAACAGTCCTAGCTCCTCAAAAGGATGGTAAATGGATACTATGTACAAATTCTAGGGCTATCAACAAGATCACCATAAGATATAGGTTCCCTATGCCAAGGATTGAAGACCTAATGGACTATTTGGGAGGGGCTCGGTATTTTTCCAAAATTGATCTCAAAAGTGGGTACCATCAAATGCAGATAAGGCAAGGAGATGAATGGAAGATAGCCTTTAAAACAAATGAGGGTCTTTATGAGTGGTTGGTGATGCCATTTGGTATATCTAATGCCCCAAATACTTTTATGCACCTTATGAATGAGGTGTTGAAAGATTTCATTGGTAAATTTGTTGTGGTGTATCTTGATGATATTCTTGTTTTCAGAGGATAAAGGAAGAGCATTTACAACACTTGGATCAGGTTTTGAAGAAGTTGCATGGTGATAAATTAATGATCAACATGGAGAAGAGTGTTTTCATGAAGGAGGAACTCACCTACCTTGGCTTTGTCATCTCCCAAGGTAACTTGAAGATGGATCTAGCAAAGGTGGATGCTATATTGTCTTGGCCAACTCCTAGAATAGTAGGTGATGTAAGAAGTTTTCATGGATTGGAAAATTTTTATAGGAAGTTCATATGAGGTTTCAATCATATATATGCACCTATTCTAGACACCACCAAAGGAGGTAAAAAATGTAAGTTCTCTTGGACCAAGGTAGCTGATGAATCTTTTGAAATTCTTAAAGAGAAGGTAGCACAATAACCTCTTCTTGTTTTTCCTGATTTCAATAAGTTGTTTACGGTGGAATGTGATGCTAGTAACCTTGCTATAGGGGATGTCTTGAGTCAAGAGGGTAGATCAGTTGCCTCCTTTAGTGAAAAATTGAATGATTCCAAAAGGAAGTATTCTACTTATGACTTGGAAAAAATGGAGGCACTATCTTTTGCCTAAAGAGTTTATTGTTTATACTGATAACCATGCACTTAGTTTTCTAAATTCATAGGAAAAACTCAGTCATAAACACATGAAATGGGTTGAGCAACTCCAAGCATACACATTTTCAATCAAGTACAAGAAGGGGCAGGCCAATAAAGTGGTGGATGCATTGAGTAGAAGGGTGTGTATGGTGCAATAAATTCAGTTGGAAAGTGTGGTAATTGATTCCCTCAAACACATGTACAAGGATGATGAGTATTTCAAGGAGGTCTATGAAGTTTGTTCTCAATTTTCAAACTCTTATCATTCTAATTTTTTTGAGTTTTTGTTGCAGGAAGGGTTGTTGTTCAAAGGCATCTAACTATGTGTTCCTAGGTATTCCATGAGGGAGAACATCAGCAAGGAGAAACATTGTGGTAGTCTAGGAGGCCACTTTGGGTTGGATAAGACACTTAGATAGGTGAAAATATTTTACTTTTGGCCAAAAAAGTAATCAGACATCAGAAAATTTTTTGAGGGTTGTAGTATTTGTCAAAGAGCAAAGGGAACATCATCTAATGCTGGTCTATATCAGCCACTTCCTAGTCATCATAGGCCATGGGAAAGTATTAGCATTGATTTTGTCTTGGGTCTTCCTAGGACTCAAAGAGGCTTTGATAGTATTTTTGTTGTGGTGGATAGGTTTAGTAAGATGGTGCACTTTTTACCATGTAAATGAACTAATGATGCTTCTCACATTGCTGGTTTGTTCTTCAAAGAAATTGTCAGAATACATGGTTTGCCTCTCAACATTGTGACTAACAAGGATCCAAAGTTTGTGGGCCACTTTTGGCATACTTTGTGGAAAAAGTTGGGCACTCAATTGTCCTTCACTTCTACCTATCACCCTCAGACTGATGGCTAAACTGAGGTGGTGAATAGGTCCTTGGGAAATCTTCTTAGATGTCTCACAAAGCAGCATGGAGAGGCATGGGATATGATCATCCCTCAAGCTGAACTTGCCTATAATGATTCTACCAATAGGAGCACAGGAAGGAGTCCATTTGAGATTGTATATGGCATTCATCCAAGAGGGATCCTTGAACTAAGAGATCTACATGGGTTAGAGAGGAGAAGTGCACAAGAAGAAGACTTTGCATTGGCCATGAAGGAAATTCATGATAGAGTGAGAGAGACTCTTCAAAAGAACACCAAGAAGTACAAGGAGATGGGAAATGAAAGGAAGAGAGATGTGCAATACAAGGTGGGAGATTTGGTCATGGCACACTTGAAGAGAGAAAGACTTCCAAAGGGGCAGCCTACAAAACTGCTCATGAAGAAGATTGGTCCATGCCAGATTGTGCATAAGTTTGGGTCCAATGCCTATGAGATTGAACTTCTGCAAAGCTTGGTAATCACTCTCATCTTCAATGTTGCAAACTTGTTTCCATACAAGGGTGATAATGTTGCAAGTCCTGATGCAAGTTTAGCAACCCAAGAAGATGAAGCATTAATCAAGGACCTACCACCCAGCCAACCATTGAAGTTGGAATGCATTTTGGATACCAAGGTGTTCAAGAAGACTCAAAATAAGGCTTATAAAGAGTTCCTTGTAAAATGGAATGGTCTACTTTCGTAAGATGCCACTTGGATGAGTGAAGAAGACATCTTGAAACATAGGACCATAGTTGTTGATCTACTTCCTCAAGAGACTTGAGTTCTTTTCCACCCTCGGGAGTATGGTGTAGGGGCACCAAGGAGACCATAAGGATATGCCTTGTTTTCATGTTGTTAATATTGTCTTGTTGATTTAGTAAGGTCTTGAAGACAATTTTCATGCATTGTAATAAAGGCCATTGCAAATGGATGTCATGTTGATGTCAATAATGTAGTAGGGATAGTCATAAGTTTCTCGTGATTGTATCTATTTTATGGCATATAGGAGTATAGTCATGGGTTGAATACCTTGTCAAAGGTCTAGTCATCTTGTAGAGGTGTTTGAAGACCTTGTCAATATTGATTTGTCATGAAAACACAAGATACATATGCAAAACCAATGTAATTAAGTTGCAGAAAAGAGAAATTGAGGTAGTTCAGTGGTTGCAGGGGCAGTTCTTACCTTCCACCAATTCAAACTACCTCAAACTACTCCTCTATGGTTGATGTAGGCTTCTTTAAGACTTGGACAAGTTGATTGCAATGTAATGAAGGTGATTTGGTGAAGGAATCAATAACAAATACAGTTTCTGCCATGTTTTCTGAGTTGAATGCTATTGTAGACCGTACTACATCTTTGTACAGATGTACTACTATTTCAACTGATGATGATCTGAAAGGGTGGTGAGTTAACATTCCAATGCATTTGATTTGAGTTCTTGAAACCCTTTTGTGGTGAAGTTATAAGTGTTTTTCTATAGTGTGGTAGATAAACCCTCTTCTAGGGTTTTTGATAGAAAATTATGAATTTCTCAACATTCCACTAAGTCAAACCCTCCTTGATCAGTGGGATGGACATATTTATGTTTGTTTCAATGTGTTTTGAAAGTGTTTTGGGTAGGAGACCGATTTTGGTTGAGATTTCATGAACTGACCTAGCAAGACCATCTGCTAGGCATGTGTAGAAGGGAACAGCATAGGTCAAATTGGTTGAAGTTAGTTGTGGATCTTCAAAACCTAGAAAATCCTTGGTTTGGGCATATAATTTAAGTGTCCATCTAGTTTAGAAAGTTCTATGAGACAAAATAAGGGTACTTGCTTTACAAAATAGACCTAATTGGGGCTCCTACAAGTAGGTCGCTCTTATTAAAAGTGACACATTCTCAAAACAACCCCTATTGAATCTTAGATATGTTTTAGGGAATCCAAAAGGGTATGTGAATCAATGCTTACCTTGCCTTGAAGGTGTCTTGTCTGCAAGTAATTCATTGACAATCCTAAAAACTAACCTACAAGGAGATAGGACAACATACAAGAGAACAATCACATGTGCAGTCATGAGGTCACAAGGAATGATTAGTATAGGGTTTACAGGGATTCAAAGGACCATTATTATGTCTTCCTCCATAAAAACAAGTGTCTGAAGTCCTGCCACAAGTAAACCTTTTGTCTAGGACTGTCAAACCATTGTGTAAACTATCATTTTACCCTGTCCTCTTCATCACCAAGACTTGTGAAACCCACCAATACTATTTGCAAGGAATGTCATTTGGGGAAGTAGACAAGAACAAGTTTCAAGAGTAAAGAGCAATTTTCTACCGGTTTTCTAGATCTAGTCCATACGGATCTTTATGGTTCTACAAGGATAAGAATTCTACAAGATGACAGGTACTTCATGTTGCTTATTGATGATTATTTTAGAATGACTTGGGTCACTTTCCTGAGAGACAAATCTAAATCCCTAGAAAATTTCAAATCCTTCAAGGCAATGGTTGAAAATGAAATAAAACTAAAAACCAAATGCTTGAGGTTTGATAGAGGAGGTGTGTTCACATCAAATGAATTCAACAACTTCTGTGAAGAGCAAGGAGTAAAGAGATAGTTGTCTGCACCTACAACTCCTCAACAAAATAGAGTTGTGGAAAGGAAGAACAAGACAATTCAAGAGTTGCTAGAACAATGATGAAAGAAGGTGGCCTACCGAAAGTCTTTTAGAAGGAAGCTATACATACTATTGTCTACATTGAAAATAGAGTTCAAGTGTAAGGAAATGTCACTAAGACTCTCTACGAATTGTGGTATGGAAGAATTCCAATAGTAAGATATTTCAAAATCTTTGAAAGCAAATGCTATATGAAAAGACATGAAGACCTAGGAAAATTTGATGGAAGATGTGATGAAGGAATCTTCCTTGGATATTCTACTAAGAGTAAGGCCTAGTAGTGCTACAACAAAAGGTTGAAGAAGATTGTTGAGAGTGCAAATGTGAAGATAGATGAAGGCAAAGGAAAAATAGTAGATCAGAATGGCTATGAGTTAGATGAACCTACTGCTATAACTCATGAAGACAAAGTTCAGCAAAAAGACAGTCAAGATGAAGAAGAAAAGGCTCTGGAAATTGTTGCTAAGACCCCCGGGTATGTAAGAATCAATCACTCTGAAGATCAAATTATTAGAGACAAAGAAAAAGGAGTACTAACAAGGAAAAGAGCTGTGGAAGAACAAGTGAATTACTATTTTCTCTCTACAATTGAACCAAAAATGGTGAACGAAGCCTACAATGATGAAAATTAGGTAAAAGCAATGAAGGAAGAACTAATGCAGATAGAGAAGAATGAGACTTGGGAACTAGTCCCTAGACTTTCTGACAAAAATAAATCTTGGAACCAAATGGGTTTTTAGGAACAAGCTAAATTAAAATAGAGTTGTAAGGAATAAAGCAAGGCTTGTGTGCAAAGGATATTCTCAGATTGAAGGGATAGATTTTGAAGAGACTTCTTCTCCAGTAGCCTAGATTGAAGGAATTAGATAATTTCTGGCATTTGTAGCCAACAAAGATTTCAAAGTGTATCAGATAGATGTCAAGTCTACTTTTTTGAATGGTGAGTTAGAAGAGGAAGTCAACATAGAGCAGCCAAAAGGATTTCAACTATCAAATCAAGGTGATATGGTATGCGGGTTGAAGAAATCATTGTATGGACTCAAGCAAGCTCCTAGGGCAAGGTATGCAAGGTTGGATAACTATTAATTGTAGTTAGGATTCAGTAAAGGTACTGCTAACAGTAATCTTTATTTCAAGATAAATGGTGATCAAATTTTGATTTTTGAAGTTTTTGTTGATGATATCATCTTTGTAGGAAATGAAGATATGTGTAGGAAATTTGTTGGTGAAATGCAGAAAGTGTTGATAACCGAGAGGGGGGTGAATCAGTTATCTTAATTACTTCTACTTTCTGATCTTCCTTAACAATTAATGCAGTATTAAATCATATAAGCAAACATAAGCATGAAATGGAAATAAAATCAATACACATGACACAATGATTTTGATGTGGAAAGCCCTATTAAGGGAAAAAACCACGGGGTGATTAACCCAAGATTGTATTCTCTATCAGAAGAATAAGATAATACAAAATGGCACTTGCCAATTAGGGCTCACTGCCCAAGCACACTGCTCACAAGAGGCTCACTGCCTACAAGTTATAAAAAAATTAACAAGATACTTGAACTGATAAGAAGCATCCACATATGCTGGAGTTTAGTTCCGGTTAGGCTCAGTATATTGATCTACTACACTTCATCCTTTCTCTTCTTCTGTGTTGCTGTCCTTTCACATACCGGACCTGCCTTACTGCTCCCGTACTGCTCTTCTTCTTTTCTATGCACACCACTACACCTTCACATCTAAATCCATCTGGTATATATATCCGCAGAAAGGATTTCATCCTCTTTCTAGGTGGCATCCAGAATAGTCAATATATTTCCAAACTCTAGTCTGTCGGTAGAATCCTTGCTTACCAAGTGATGCAAATCAAGGATATACTTATAGAAGTCATCTAACATGTTGGCCAATCATGGATATACCTTAAGAACCTTGATCACCATCAATATCTCATCCAGAATAATTCTGATGCTCTTTCGGTCAGTTCTTCCTCTGTCTACTTTGCCAAACTGGACCCCAATACTTAGATGCTCATATCTCTTCACTCTTTCATCACCGAAGGCTCAATCCCTAGAATCTATTAGTCAAGGTATTCCTCTTGACTTCGCCAAGTCCACACTTTACAAAGATACTTCCTCTAAGAGATCCAGACTTGACTGTCAGACCTTGTTGCATGCTATGTTCTTGCTTACCGGACCAAGGTATTCTTCAATTTGACTTCCGGTAAAGATACACCATGTCCTGGGGATGTGTGGAGTGGTCTTTGTTGCCATCAATGACAACACCAATGAAGCCTCACAGTGTCTCTTGCCAACAATCTCCCCCTTTGGCATTGATGGCAATACTTAGTGAAAAAATGACTAAGTGTCACACTACACTTCCCCTTGGCTGATGCTCTATTCTAATGTACATTTTCTCAGAGCTCCCCCTTAGCTGGATTCCACATTTTTCACTACTCCTCACTCCCCCTTTGACATCAATGGAAAAGGGTAGAATCCACATACCAACAATCCTCAAAAAATCAACTATACTTAGCCGCATAAGTATAAATACATGATAAACTTACATATATTGAAGTATATCTACAAAAGATGTCTTCAACTGGGCAAATTCTATTGCCCAACTCTGCTTCATCCTGTCCAAAATTGAGATTTGACCACTCAACAGGAATGCAAAAGCTTCTTCCCTCTTAAGATCTATCAGATCACTGGTTTAGGCTGTGGTCTGGGCATCAGTTAGGGCCTCATGCATGGCCTCTAATTTAGGGATAATCATCCCTCTAAGTTCACCCATCCTGCTTAATATGTTCTTCCTCTCCTTCTCAAGCTTCTTAATCTCATTCATGACTACAATAGTTTGACATTCCTGGTTTATTATGGATACAGTGAGAGGATCAAAATTCTGAGAGAGGCTTGACAGATTATCCTCTTGATCTTTCACTTTCTTCTCAATATCCTTTGTTACTTTAGTCCAGGATATACAAAATTTATATACTTCTCCTCCATCCTTAAGAGCATTTTCTAATCTCTTTATCCCAATATCCATATTTCTCCTATCATTGGTTATAAAGCCTTGTAACTTGGAGAATCTCTTATCCAAAAACTCTTTCTGGACCTTCACCTCAGCTGATTTCTCTAAAGATTCAAAATGAGTGCTGACAAAATTAACAAGAGACTTGAGATTACCAAATGAAGAAGCTGATAAATCCTTCTGAAAGGATGGCATGATCTTTTCAAGCACACTGGATGCAAGTTCTAGCAGCTCACAGTCTTCCATGTGAGACTTTATGATGCAGAGGTAAAGGTAAAGGTATTGAAGTTCACTCAATGAACTTAAGTCACTCAACTTCCTCCAAGAGGTTTACAAAGGTGTTTGTGTTTACAAGCCTACACAAGGCTACTCCAGGAATCAACTTAGCCTAGGATCACGTTCTGATGTCATCCACTCAGGCTACTTACCACTCACTTTGGGGAGTCACAGCTCAACCCAACTTAGAAGCACAACCCACCTTCAAGAGCTCAACACCTACTACCAATACCTCTACCAACATGAACAACAACATCCATTAGCATACACTTACCTATGACATGCATGGAACTAGGTAACTGAACAAGAAACTAACATTCCACTCCTAACAAGATAGTGGACAGCAAGCCTCTATATGACTGTCTTTTGACAATGCCAAGAAAGCTTATTCCTTGTGATTGTTATGAACAACTAAACTGCATCCACTCCTCTATCACCAAGGATAGGAGATCACTAACACAGTACATACTACTGTACTTACTCTGACAGAGACAATGACTGTTATATGACTGTCATAGAGAAACAGCATTTCAAGAATGTTTGAACCTTGTAGTATATGGGAATAGACAAACCAATCCTAACTCTCCTTGACTCCAAATGACCTTTACCTTTGAATACACAATCCAAATACCTATATTGAACATATATCATTCATCAAATTTGCAGACCGTACTATACCCCACGTGCAGGAAAAGCAGATTGTATTTCTGTCAGCAAACTATCTTCTTTTCTTCTAGAGAACAATCTAGTTTGAAGTTATGGGAAAGATTTGTATCAAGGATGCTTTACCTGGATTAGTAGGGCTCTTGTGCAGGTCTACCTTCTTCCAAAACACAGAGATCAACCACCATTTGATAAATCTATGACTGTTCTTGCGCTTTCCTGTCTTCTGCCTTTTCAAAACTAACTAGTCACTATCTTTTTGACTAGAAAGCAGCATACCAACCACCATGGAGGAAGGAGAACCACCATACAAACATAAAAAAAATAAAAACTACTTTGTCTTCCTCCATCCCACCAAGAAATGGGTGACCACCTTCAGAGGACAGAGGAAGAATGGAGCATTTTGTCCAAACCCTGGCTGTGGAGGGTTAAAAAACTAGTTTGCAAACAATGGAATCAAACAAAGCAATAAAAATGTTTCAAAAGCTCTAAGTGAATGTAAATGAAAGATGATTCAACCTACAACAACATTTCCCAGACCATATATCTCCTGCTCTCCGTACCAGGCCGTACAAGAAGGCTGTTTCAACAAAAAAATAGAAAAATACAATTTTTTCCTTAAAAGACTCCTCCTCTCCATTCATATCTGGCATGTTTAAATAGAAATAAAGTTTATAGGAAGTTTCCAGCCTTTGTACTTCCCATTTTTTCTATACAACTACCATGAGAGGCAGTGAAACGATGGGAAAAGCTTATTTTCTTAAAAAACTCCAAGTTTCTAAAAGAGAAATCCTAGAAAATAGGTCTTATCAAACACTCTAGTGGATTAGTCAAATAAAATGGACTAAGTCCTTATTACAAAGTATGAAAATGGCTTTCAAAGCCTTAGGGATAACCAAAATAAAATGAAGACAAATAAATAGCCAACAAAATGACTAAACTGGGGAGCTCCTGCACCATACTCCCCCTGTAGGAAGAACTCAAGCCCCTTGAGTTGCCAACTGTTGAAGTGTCATGTCATGCTTCAAGATATCTGCTTCAGTCATCTAGGTGGCCTTTGAGTCAGGGAGATCCTTCCATTTCACCAAGTAGTCCTTATAGACACCTCTCCAAGTCTTCTTGATAACTTTGGAATCCAGAATGCACTCCAATTGTAAAGGTTTGCTTGGAGGCAAATCCTTGATCCAATCAGCATCTTCAGCCACCACATCTGATCCACTTTCATCAGGCAATGGAGGTCTAAAAGGAAAAAGATCACAAACATTGAAAATTGGAGAGATACCAAGGCCATCTGGTAGCTCAATCTCATATGCATTTGGACTGAATTTGTGCACTATTCTACATGGCCCAATCTTCTTCATTAGGAGTTTAGTTGGCTGACCCTTTGGCAACCTTTCTTTCCTCAGATATGCCATGACTAAGTCACCAACTTTGAACTATACTTCTATTTTCTTCAAATCTGCCTTTTCTTTATACTTTGTGACTAATTTTTCTAGTTGCAACTTGACTTGATCATGGACTGTTTTCATGGAGGCAGCAAACTCTTCACCAAGTATGCTCCTTCTATCCCAACCTTGGAGATCCTTCAGCTCAAGTGGCCCTCTTGGATGAAAGCCATAAACTATCTCAAAAGGACTTTTACTAGTGCTCCTATTCCTTGAATCATTGTAGACATATTCAGCCTGCCTGATAACCAAGTCCCATGCCAAACCATGCTGCTTTGTAAGGCACCTTAGAAGGTTTCCAAGTGACCTATTAACCACCTCAGTCTAACCATCAGCTTGTGGATGGCAGGATGATGAAAAGGACAACTGTGTGTCTAGCTTCTTCCACAAGGTCCTCCAGAAGTGACCTACAAACTTAGAATCTCTGTCAGTTACAATGGACAATGGTAAACCATGTATCCTTACTACCTCTCTAAAAAATAGACTTGTAACATGAGATGCATCATTTGTGCATTTACATGGCACAAAATGAGCCATTTTGTTGAACCTATCAACAATAACAAACACACTATCCACCCCTCTGGCTATCCTGGTGATGAGTGTCAAATTGCACTCATAAAATACACCCCCTTTTGCCTCTCTTTTTCCCCTATTCAGTTCATCTTCCTTGTGTCTGCACTCAAATAAGTTAGCAAGATTGTTCTATTTTGTGATTAATTAAGATAGATTACTTGAGATTAGAATTTCTGATTAGGTGACTAATGTGCGTGGGATTAATGGAAAAATGCAAAATTTCTCTTTCTTTTTGAATCAGCAGGTGTAAATGTCAGAAACAGCGATTTTGTGCATCTCCGGAGATCGTCTTCAATGATCTCTGGAGACCATAACAAAGAACAGTGACACCTGGAGTTTTGAAGATATGGGGAATGACTCTCCGGAGCTCTGCGAGTGTCTGGAATATCTCCGGAGCTGCAGACAGGAACACCTATCTCTGGCGCCTCCTGAGAACGGAGCATGTTCCAGACTGAGCTGCCGCCCAGACACTTCAGCAGCAATCCTAATACCCCCCTCACTTCACTCAAATCATCACCTGAGTGGTGAAGGGTCAACTATCAGTTAAACTGCTGAAGTTTTATCTTTCCAAAGATTTTGCATAAGTTATGAATTGAACTAATCCAATATTCTTATTTTCAAGGCTTTGATGCCCAAGTGTATTAAGACCTAAACTTAGACCTCTGAGTGGACTTCTGTTCCACTCAAGTCTACCTTTCTTGCATGGTGATCTTTCATAAGTTAGACAGTTAAGTACAAATAAGAGATGGTGTCATCTCCTAGAAAGACTGATAGATAAGTTCAGTGATATATCATCACTCTTTTTATATATACTTTCAAAAATAGTAATAGAACAACAATGATAAAATTATTTTGATTTTCAGAGATTTTAGTTCTGCTAAGCCATACATTTTTATGAATATAGAAATGAATGAATTGGACTGAATTTAGTTTAGATCAACTTTTGTGCTGATTTCCTGCAATAGCCTTCAGCCTCAAAGGTGCGGAGCAAGGGCCCACTCTCACCAATTAGGCAGGAGGCTAGTATCTCTATTTTATTGTTTCAAGTTTTATTTTATAAAGGTATTTCCTATTTTAATAGATAGATGCATGTTATTGTTTCTTTGCTTTCAGTACATTTCATGTTTTCTTCTGTTTTACAGCATTCATTACATTTATCCAACAAGCAGATAGATTAGTCATTCTTTTAAGCATTAGGATTAGCTGTAAACTAGTCACTTAGAATCCCTAGTTGCAGATAGCCATGGACACAGCCCTGGTTCTTTGACATCTGAAAACAGATTAAATGATGAGGTATAGTGACAACCTGTCATTTTTGGCACTGTTACCGGGGAAGTAGTTTGTGTTAATTAGGGACACTGAGTTAAAAATTGTTTTTAAAATAGATCTGTATGGTTAGAGCTAGAGATCTCAAAGGAAGATATATTAAGCAGACACCCCAACAACACACCATAGGGGAAAGCAGTGAGGTGGTACAAAATCTTGTTGAAGAAGGAAACCTAGATCTTAATTTGGAACTTGCACTTCAAAACAACAATCCCTTAGATCCTACAGATATTCCACTTGCCAATTATATCCAGGAATTAAAACAAAAAGTTGAGGCAGATCCTTTGGTAGAACCTAATTTCCTAGAACCTCAGGAAGAAGAACTAGTACTAAACATGGAAAATGATAATCATGGGGAAGAGGAAAATCAGGCCCCAAGAACCTTCTCTTATCCTATTGTTTTGGCTACTGGAGACAATGCTCCCATGAAGAATATCTCACCAGCACATCTGCCAAATTTCAGAGAACTTTCCTCTGAGGATCCAGATCAGTTCTTGTTTGAATTTAAAGTAGTCTGCCAAACTTATGATTATGGATCAGATAACTAGAAACTCAAACTGTTCCCTTCAACCCTGAAAGATTCTGCGATCAGATGGTTTATGGGTTTACCCCAAGGTTCTATCCGTTCTTGGGATCAAATGGAAACAGAGTTTTTGGAAAAATACCAAGATTATTGCAGATCCAGTAATAAAAATGAAGAACTGTTTAAAATTAGGCAGGGGGAGGAAGAATCCTTAGAAGACTATGTGGATAGGTTTAATTTTGCCTTGAGAAGGTATGGCAATCCGGTGGATCACTCCTTGGCCAGAACCCTGTTTATAAAAGGATCGGATAAAGAATCAAAACAGGCACTGGACCTAATGGGAAAAGGGAACATTAACAAAATGGAAATACTTGACATAGAGGAACTCTGCAGGAATTATTCCAGAACTCAAGATGGAGTAAGGTCATCCAAAACTTTTAAAGGGAAGAATGAGATAGGACAGTTGATGGAGGAAATTGCAAATCTAAAAATAGATATTCTAGTCCAACTAAATACCACATTGGATGGGATTCAAGCAAAAACTAGAACAACTAATCAAAGTAGAGCAACTGAACCGCTTTCCATTTATTGTCCTAGGTGTAGAAACAAACACCTATTGAGAGAATGTCCATTGGACAAATCAGAGATTTGTCAAATCTGTGATAGGGAACATCCTACCAGTCAGTGTAGTCAGCTTCCAGCCTTGAAAAGATTGAGTAAAAAGAATGCTGTGATAGAGGAGTTAAACTATGTGGGACAAAAACAAGCCAAAAATTTCCCTTATAATCAATACCCAAGCCAGTCTTCTTACAGGGGTCCTACTAATTGGGGAAATAATCAATGGAATCCAGCTTGGTATGGCCCTCAAAATAATCCTCCTTGGGGACATCAGGATTGGCAAAACCAAAATTGGCAAAACCAAAACTGGCAAAATCAGCCTTGGGGAAATCAACAATGGCCACCACAGTTTGGGTCACAAGGCATGCAACCTCAATGGGGTCCTCAACAGGGATATCATCAACAATACCAAGGGCAACCTAGACGTTTCCAACCTCAACAGCAGGCTTTACTAACTGGATCCTCCAACACACAGGGTCAAACACAAAATGAACTAGTTAATCAACCACCTTTACCAGCTCAGCCTATACCAAACCCACGAAATAAACAGGGAGCAGCTGTCTATATGACAGATCAAGAAAATCTAGCTGGAATTAATGCTATATATTCAAATAATCTCCAGCTGCGTTCTGGGAAAGCATTCCTAAGACCTTCTCCTCTAACTATAGTTGAAATAACCAATGATGATGAACCTGAAAATCCATCCAATCAACCCCCAAAGGAGATTACTAACGGAAAAGTGCTAGAAAAATCAACCACAGACAACTCCGGATTTACTCCTAAAAAGCCAGCTCCGGAGAACAGTCTTGAACACAATTCTGATAAGAGCTCTGAAGATGCTCCGGAGATGGAAAAGCTAGCACCCTACCTAGAACGACTTAAACAAAATGCTCCCCAGAAAAAGATTTTACAAAAACAAATCCAACCCAATCAGGAATCAGAGCTTTTACAAGAACTCAAGCAGCTAAACATTGAAATTCCTCTCCTCCAGGCCATTAGAGATGTACTCGAACTAAATCAATTCATCAAACAGTATTGCATCAAAACACAGGGCAGAAAGAAAAGTTTTCCCTCCACAATACAGGTGGAAGGAAAAGTAATGGATCTATTGATGGGAGAAATTCTCCTCCCAAAATACGGAGACCCTGGGAACCCTGTCATAACTGTTTTCATCTCGGGGGTAGAAATTTCAAATGTTCTGGTTGACTTAGGAGTAGCAATTAATGTGATGACAATTCATACAATGGACAGGTTAGCTCTGTCAGGTATCCAATCCACGACTACAATTCTTCAACTTGCTGATCAGTCAGTAGCTGTTCCAAAGGGAGTGATCACTGATGTACCTATTGTGATAGATTCATGGGAATTCCCAATGGATTTCTTAATACTGGAACCTAGAAACTAGAGAAATGCTTATCTGTTGATTTTAGGAAGACCATGGCTGGCTACTGCAGCGGCATCTATTGATTGTCGAACTGGAGATATGGTCATTTCTAATGGGATAGATTTAAAGAAAATATCTCTGTATCCTCCAGCTAAAACATCGGTGCATTACACAGGAAGAGTATGGGTGGATGAATCGGATAACATGGACAACAGTGCCTCATTATCTATGGTAACCATTAGGGAACATCTAGGAGAATTAGGAGAAGAAGTATACTATGATACAATGGAAGACTTCACTCACATCCTAATCAACAAAGATATGATGAAACTCGCCCAAGATCCTCAGAGAGAACTTCTCGTTTCCTTCTCATTGTACCCTTACCAACATTATTCCTTGTGGGGAAACCTTTTACAGGGACTTAGCCACCTTCCACATGTTACTCCCACATTCTTGTCCTCTCAATGCCATGACACCAATGTATGGACCCACCACATCTATGGATCAAATTACAAAACAGGTCATGATTCTGCTAGGGAAAACACTTAATATAAATACTCAGTTAACAGCAAGTCAGGAAGAAAAACTTATTCAGCTTTTGGTTTCCCACTCAGCATCTTTTGCCTGGGAATACCAAGATATGAAAGGCATACCTCCTGAAATCTGTACCCATCATATCTACACTGAGGATATTAAACCTGTCAGACAACCACAAAGAAGATTGAATCCTGCCTTAAAGGACATTGTCAAAACTGAAATAGAAAAATTACTCCAGGCAGGGTTCATATATCCAATCTCAGATAGTCAATGGGTCTCACCCCTTGTCATTGTGCCTAAAAAGAATGGGAAATGGAGGGTGTGTATTGATTATAGAGAACTCAACAAGGCCACAAAAAAGGACTACTTTCCCTTACCATTTATTGACCAAGTTCTGGACAACCTTGCTGGGAGAAAGTATTTTTCTTTTTTAGATGGATTCAGTGGGTATAATCAAATTCAAGTAGCACCTGAGGACCAAGACAAAACCACCTTCACATGCTCTTGGGGAACATTTTCTTACAAAGTTCTTCTTTTTGGGCTATGCAATGCCCCAGCTACATTTCAGAGACTGGTTCTAGCTATTTTTGCTGAACTGGCTAATGAATGCATGGAAGTCTACATGGATGACTTTACTGTGTATGGGAATAACTTCAAGGAAGCTCTCACAAACCTTGGAAAAGTACTAAAATGTTGTGATAAAAATTGATTGTCCCTTAGCCATGAGAAATGTTTTATGATGGTGGAGGAAGGAATTGTTTTGGGACACCATATTTCAGAAAAAGGGATCAGAGTGGATCAGAACAAGATAGAAGTAATCACACAGTTGCCTTCACCCAAAAATCAGACTGATGTCAGAAGTTTTCTAGGTCATGCAGGCTACTATAGGAGGTTTATAGAAAATTTTAGCAGAATAGCTGCCCCCCTATTTACCTTGCTTAACAAGGAAAAAGAATTTCTCTGGACAGCAGACTGTCAATCAGCATTTGAAACTTTGAAGGAGAAGCTTACTGTGACACCAGTTTTAAGGGGACCTAATTGCACTTTACCATTCCACATACAAACTGATGCTTCAAATGAATCCATTGGGGCTGTTTTAGGACAAAAGGAGGAAGGAGAGAGTATGCATGCCATTTATTACATCAGCAAAAACCTTACCTCTGCAGAAAGAAATTATACAACAACTGAGAAAGAATTCTTGGTAGTTATCTATGCTATAAACAAATTTAGACATTATATTACCAGATATAAAATATTTGTGCACACTGATCATGCAGCCATCAAGTACCTAATGAATAAACTAGTAGTAGGTGCAAGGATCATTAGGTGGTTATTGCTATTGCAAGAATTTGGTATTACCATAGTTGATAATCCAGGAAAGTTTAATTTGGTTGCTGATTTTCTGTCAAGATTGCATACAAGAGGAGAAGATCAACCAGTGGAGGACAAATTTCTAGATGAACATCTTTTTGCCATATCCACTACTGCACCTTGGTTTGCTGACATAACTAATTTTTTAGCTACAGGCTTGTATCCATCCCATTTTACTTCAAAACAAAGAAAATGTTTGGTTAAAGAAAGTTTATCCTACAAATGGTTGAATGGTTTACTATTTAAATGTGGTCCTGATTTCATTCTATGCAGGTGCTTGAAGGCTGATGAGACTTTTGATGTGTTGAGAGCATGTCATGATGAACCATCTGGTGGCCACTACTCTTTCCATAGGACAGTCCACAAGATCCTTGGAGCTGGTTACTACTGGCCTTCTCTTCATAAAGACACAAAGAAGTATGTGCAGCACTGTGACCAGTGCCAAAGGATGGGGCAGCCCACCTTTACCCAGGAAATGCTGCTACATCCTCAAGTCATGATGGAACCATTTGAGCAATGGGGTCTAGACTTTGTGGGACCAATTTCACCGCCATCATCAGGCAAGGAGTGTATTCTAGTATGCACAGACTATGTTACTGAGTGGGCTGAGGTTCAAGCATTACAGTTTGCAAGAGAAGAAAAAGTTGTTGATTTCCTTTACAATAGAATTTTCTTGATATTTGGAGCCCCAAAATCAATAGTTTCAAACAGAGGACCTCAATTTACTTCATAGGTAATCAAGGCATTCACAGATTTATACTAAGTCAAACACAAAAAAGCTTCACCTTACCATCCTCAAGCAAATGGGCAGGTAGAAGTAACTAACAGAGAACTTGAGAATATCCTAACAAGGACAGTAGCAATGAACAGAAAGGATTGGGCTAATAGACTACCTGAAGCAGTTTGGGCTTACAACACCACTTGAAAGTCCACAACAAAGTTTTCACCATATGAATTAGTTTATGGGAAAAAGCCTATACTATCTATAGAATTTAAACTCCAGACACTTAAAACTGTATTGGATGTTGGGCTGCCGTTGTCTACAATTCAGTAGAATAGAATTCTTCAGCTCAACGAGTTGGATGAGATTCGAACAGAAGCCATTCAGCAAACAGAACTGGTTCAGTACCAAAGGAAACAATGGCATGACCAACATATCAACAGGAGGACATTTCAACAAGGAGATTGGGTTCTTCTCTATGATTCTAAATTCAAAGAATTTAAAGGGAAATTATAGACTCACTGGCTGGGTCCTTATCAAATAAAGGAAGTGTTTGAAAATAGAACTGTATTATTGCAACCAATTGATGGGAGCACAAACACATTTCTAGTAAATGGTCATCGGATAAAGCTCTACAAAAGACCATCTACTAAAGAAGAGTTTCTTGATGATCTAAGTTTTGATACAGGGGATACCTCCTCTGTCACGGTGTTGGAATAATGATTAAAAAAAAAAAAGGTTGAAAACCAGCAATAACTGCCTTCTGAAAAAAAAAAAAGGTTGAAAACCAGCAATGGTTGCCTTCTAAAAAAAAAATCTAGAGAAAGATGGAAAACCAGCAAATGGCAGTCTTTCTCGACCAAGGGAGTTGAAAACTAGTAAAATGGTGGTTCCCTTCTCCAGGACAGTTGTAATAATTGAGCTCCGAATATGATCAGTTGCTAGAAATTAGCCCAATGCATCTCCGGCACTTTCCAATAAGGAGCACCTTCGGCACTTTCCAATTAGGAGCACCTCCGGCGCTCTGTTAATAATGCCGAGAGTTTCCATAATAAGGGCAGGACCTACCTTGCCAAGTAGTAAAGTAGACAACTCATATGATGAGGTCATCATGACTCATCTTCTACTTCATCGCACAACATAATTAAAATTAGAATACTAATAATTGCAGGAGTGTCCACAAGCCGACGCTGACATCACCCATGGGCGTGGATTTTAGTGCCACTCAGTGCAATGATTGCAGGACGTGTGTAAGTAGGAAGTGGATGTCATTTCAGGCCGCTGCTTAAATGCCACGACGCGTACAATTTCCAAAACAGCGTAGCATTTCTCCCGTGTACGTCGCCTCATCATTAAAACTGATCCAGGTAAATCTATTTTTAATTAATCATTAATTAGTAAATGTTCTGTCTTTCTATTTTAGGTGCTGCCGTGATGACACGTCCCTCCGCCGTCATTTCTTTTTTCACATCCAAGCATGCCGCCATCTATGCCTTAATGTCACCTTACCTCTGGAGCGCCCTGTCAGTTCGTTACAATTATGGTTGCTTTGGTCCCTTAACCCATCTGCATAAGCCCAGCCTGAAAACAATAGCATCCCTCATTTAAATCTCCAGAATAGACTGAAGCATAAGATAAATTAAACAACTCTCCGGAGTCTACAGAGTAATTTGAACAATACTCCGGAGCCCACAAAGATCAGAGGGACAGATAGACTGCAGATCGTGGAAGTAAAAGAATAAAACACAAAAACTGCCATCAATTCAGCAATGGGGGTCAAGAAAAAGTCTAAGCCAGAAAATATGCAGGTCTTCTAAAGGATACAGCTGCAGCAAACATTATAAGGGCTGCTGGATGGTTAGATTTCCTAGATAAATTTGAAGGGTTTCAAGAGGATATTGTAGACGAATTCCTTAGGAATTTAAGAGATGACTAGACCACTATGAGAGGAAACCAAATTAGTCTCTCCTCCACAATTATCAGCCACATCTCTGGACTCCCTGAACAAGGTGAGAGGTTCTACCACCTGAAAACTTTGTATACTGATTTAATTAGAATTTTTTCTGTTCGTGGTGAACCTGCTATTCAATTGCATATGAATAAGAATGAGGTCAAAGAAATTTTGAGGTCCACTCTCCCAAACCCTTGGGCAACTATTGCTACCTAGTTAATGAAGTACTTTACCTGTGATGGCCAATTCTCTATAGTTTTAGGGCCCATAATGAAAATGCTAATTTTTCTCAGACATGGAAATAGGCACCCTAAATATAACATAAATATCCCTAATTTCCTATATTCTGCCATTAGGGCAACTGCAGAGAAATACCAGCAGGGTAGGGGACCCATGAAACATCATGGCCTCATCTTCCTAATAGTCAAGCACCACTTCTTATCTCAGGCCAATGGAGAAGAACTATTGCAGAACTTTCTTGAGCATAACCCTCAGGTCAGAGAACCAGAGATAACACAAATAGAGGATGAGAGTTCTCCCTCTCACCATGATGAAGAAACTGAGCCTACAGCCTCCTCCACATCTTCTCACAAAGGGACATCACCCTCACAAGAGGCCACATCATCTGCAGCCCCTGTTCCTAACAAGAAGGGGAAAGGCAAACAAATTGTAGAGCCTGCTCCTACACAACCTCTATACATGACTCGGTCAGTCAGGCGAAAAATGACTTTACCTGAGGAATCTAGGCCTAGGGAATTAATAGAAGAAAAGGTAGGATAGGGAATTGAGGGGAGATGGTGGGTTGAAGAACCATCCCATGACTCCTATGAGGTACCTCTGGTCAGAAAGAGGAAGCCAAGTGAAAATTCTCCAGCACCATCTGTTCATATGGAGTCAAGTCCAGTTTCAACACCACCATGTGCTTCAGAGACAGGAAGCTTACCAACTGTTACTATCTCCTCAGATTCTGAGGAAGGAAGACCTGCTCCGGAGGCACCAGTTCCACCTGTGCTCCGGAGAAGCAAAAGGAAGAGGTAGCTCTCACAAGCTAAGAAAGATACTGCCCTACTCGCTGCGGCACTCCTGGAATTGAGCACATGTGAGGACAAAGCAGGACCTTCATTAGTGCCAGCAGCAGTAGAGGATCCTCAGGACAGGAACACTGCAGAAGGAGAAATAGGGCACACGGATACATTGGAAGAAGCAGGGCAGGTGGCCATGGATAATATTGATAATCAGCCAACAGCCACAGAAACAGAGGTAGAAACTCTATCACATCCCTCTGACCAAGAGGATATCGAAATCTCAACAGAGCAACAATTAATGGAAGAAATTGAGAATTTAAAAAGGATGCTCTGGGGAAAGAATTTGATTATTACTGACCTCAAGAAGGTTAGAGTAGAGATGGAGATGGAACTGAAGCAAACTATTGCAAAAATCCAAACAGACCTCCAAAACAAGGACAGAATCCTCCAGGAGAGGGAGGCAGAGTTGGAAACACAGAAATGTGAGGCAGCAAAAGTGATGGAAGAAAAAGAAAAAGAAGCAGCACAAAAGGTTTCTGAGCTCACCATGGCCAGAGACAACAGCCTCACAGTAATGGTAGCACTGATTGAAAAGGTACAAAGCCAGGATAAACAACTAACTTGGGCCAATAATAGACTGGATGACCAAGAAGAATATATTCAAGAAATGTCTGGCCCAAGGGCAACCAATGAACAAGAAATTCAAACAGATGCCTATGTGGGTCCAATCCCCATTGACATTCCTAAAGCCCTGTTTCATTGGGAGGAAAGGTGTAGAGAATTTGAAGCCTCCAAGCCAATGTTGCAATTACAAAGGGCAGTCACTGCCAAAGCAGAAAGGATAGCAACTTTGGAAAGTAAAATCATTCAAATGGCCTCCCTTTCCTCAGAAATTCTATCTTGCAGACCTCCAAGTGCCAGCTATTCAATGTTCCTACAGGAAAGGATACTGCAAAGGAAACTCTCCTTAGTCCTATCTGACATGAATGAGGATACCGAAACAACAGAAGGTTTCATGGCAACTTACACCAGAAGCAATGATGAAGACAAAAACTTCCTATGTGAATTATACTTACATGGGTTCTGCATTAATGATATAGCCTTCATGATTAATCACTTTGTGGAAAAATGCCAGCTTAAGGCATTCATGTCCCTCATGAGAAACCACCAGATCTGGAACGAAAGGATGGAAGATCATCTTCAAAAGGATTCAAAAACAGATCTCCTCCTCAGAAAAGAATGTCTCAATCCTTTTGCTTTTCAGTCCCAATTCAGGTCCATCATCTATCATCCTGCAAGTGCAACCAGCATATTGCCATTATACTTGAAAAGTTTGCAGGAATGCTCCATTGACTTTGGTCTTTTTATGATTAATTCAGCAAATCCTGTCCTTGCTATAGCAAAGAGGAGATGGAGTATTTTAGCCCCAGAGCAAAAACTTAGAGAGGTGGTCACCCCTGCAAACCTGAGACTATTCATGAGGAAGGCAAAGATGATATCCAAACTGATGGATAAACATAAACAGGAATGGATAGGAGGGCAGTTCAGACCTCCTCTGATAATTGAACCACTCCCTATATGGATAGAATAGCTGGAAGATGAAAAATTGCAAGATTGGATGAAGCAAGTTGACAAGTACAGAGGGAATGGTAACACCAATAAAACTACTTGGACAACCTATCTCCAGGAGTATAGTCTGACTGACAGATTGCTTCGTCAAAATAAATCCAGAATGTGAAAAGCAGGAGGACCTGCCAAACCTTAGGTATGGGGGGATGATGAGTGTCAAATTGCACTCATAAAATACACCCCTTTTTGCCTCTCTTTTTCCCCTATTCAGTTCATCTTCCTTGTGTCTGCACTCAAATAAGTTAGCAAGATTGTTCTATTTTGTGATTAATTAAGATAGATTACTTGAGATTAGAATTTCTGATTAGGTGACTAATGTGCGTGGGATTAATGGAAAAATACAGAATTTCTCTTTCTTTTTGAATCAGCAGGTGTAAATGTCAAAAATAGCGATTTTGTGCATCTCTGGAGATTGTCTTCAATGATGTCCAGAGACCATAACAAAGAACAGTGACACCTGGAGTTTTGAAGATATGGGGAATGACTATCTGGAGCTCTGCGAGTGTCTGGAATATCTCTAGAGCCGCAAATAGGAACAGCTATCTCCGGTGCCTCCTGAGAACGGGGCATGTTCCAGACTGAGCTACCGCCCAAACACTTCAGCAGCAATCCTAATACCCCCCTCACTTCACTCAAATCATCACCTGAGTGGTGAAGGGTCAACTATCAGTTAAACTGCTAAAGTTTTATCTTTCCAAAGATTTTGCATGAGTTACGAATTGAACTAATCTAATATTCTTATTTTCAGGGTTTTGATGCCCAAGTGTATTAAGACCTAAACTTAGACCTCTGAGTGGACTTCTGTTCCACTCAGGTCTACCTTTCTTTCATGGTGATCTTTCATAAGTTAGATAGTTAAGTACAAATAAGAGATGGTGTCATCTCCTAGAAAGACTGATAGATAAGTTCAGTGATATATCATCACTCTTTTTATATATACTTTCAGAAATAGTAATAGAACAACAATGATAAAATTATTCTGATTTTCAGAGATTTCAGTTCTGCTATAGCCATATATTTTCATGAATATAGAAATGAATGAATTGGACTGAATTTAGTTTAGATCAACTTTTGTACTGATTTCCTGCAATAGCCTTTAGCCTCAAAGGTGCGGAGCAAGGGCCCACTCTCACCAATTAGGCAGGAGGCTAGTATCTCTGTTTTATTGTTTCAAGTTTTCTTTTATAAAGGTGTTTCCTATTTTAATAGATAGATGCATGTTATTATTTCTTTTATTTGAGTACATTTCCTATTTTCTTCTATTTTACAGCATTCATTACATTTATCCAACAAGCAGATAGATTAGTCATTCTTTTAAGCATTCGGATTAGCTATAAACTGGTCACTTAAAATTCCTAGTTGCAGACAGCCATGGACACAACCCTAGTTCTTTGACATCTAAAAATAGATTAAATGATGAGGTACAACAACAACCTGTCACCTGGGTAACCCAAGCACAAAATCCATGTTGATACTTTCCCAAGGTCTGTTGGGAATGGGAAGGGGCTAGTATAGACCTGCATTTGAAGACACACCTTTGGCTCTTTGACAGATTGCACAACTAGCTACATATTTTCTCACATCTGATTGCACCTTTGGCCAAAAATAGAACCTTGTGACTTGTTCTAGTGTCTTGTCTAAGCCAAAATATCCTCCTAAAGAACCATTATGCTTCTCCTTGATGATGTTGTCCCGCATAGAGCACTTAGGGACACACAACAAATTGCCCTTAAACAAGAGGCCTTCCTGCAAAAAAAAATCTGCATACTCTCCATGGAATGTGTTAGCCAAGTTCACACAAACATCATAAGCCTCTTTGAAATTAGAATCTTCTTTATACATCTCCTTCAAACAGTCAATACCCATGCTTTCTAACTGAATTTCATGAATAAGAAGTAACCTCCTACTCAATACATCAGCCACCTTATTAGAGACACCTCTTTTGTGCTTAATTGTGAAGGTATAAACTTGTAGCTGTTCCATCCATTTAACATGTCTATGGTTTAATTTTTCTTGACTGTTTAGAAATCTTAAAGCATGGTTGTTAGTAAACACAATAAATTCTTTGGGCAGCAAATAATGTCTCCATTTCTTAAGAGCTTGCACCATTGCATAGAGTTCTAAGTCATAGGTAGAATACCTTTGCTTGGCTTCATTCAACTTTTCTGAAAAGAATGCCACTGGATGTCCTTCTTGGTTGAGAATAGCACCAATAGCTTGCTGACTTGCATCACACTCAACAATAAACACCTTATCAAAATTAGGGACTACTAAGGTAGGTAACTCAACCACCTTTGTTTTCAACAACTCAAAACTATCATCAGCTTCCTTTGTCCACTGGAATCTACATTTGACTCCACCCTTGATGGTGTTGAGGATGGGAGCACTAATGTGACTGAAACCTCTAATAAACTTCCTATAGAAAGTCAGCAATCCATGGAAACTTCTCACATCTTGCACTGTTTTTGGGGTAGGCCAACTGAGAATAGCCTCAACCTTAGAGGGATCCATCTTCAAACAACCATTAGAAATGACAAATCCAAAGTATACAAGTTCAATTTTTATGAACTCACATTTGTCTAAGTTGATCATCAACTTGTGCTCATGCAACTTCTCCAACACCTGACCAACATGCTTCACATGGTCTTCCCTTGTCCTGCTGAAGATTAGTATGTCATCAAGATAAACAATAACAAATTTACTAATGAATTCAACTAATACCTCATTCATCAAGCGCATAAATGTACTTGGCGCATTGCTAAGACCAAATGGCATAAGAAGCCATTCATAAAGACCTTCATTGGTCTTGAAAGTAGTCTTCCATTCATCTCCCTGTCTGATCTAGATTTGATGATATCTAGATTTCAAATCAATCTTTGAGTAATAGCATGATCCTCCCAGGTAATCCAAGAGATCTTCAATCCTTGGCATTGGGAATCTGTACCTTATGGTGATCTTGTTTATGGCCCTGGAATCTGTGCATAGCCTCCACTTTCCATCCTTCTTGGGAGCAAGTACACTTGGAACTGCACAAGGACTTAGACTCTTCCTAATCAGCCCTTTCTCCAGGAGATCTTGAATTTGCCTTGCCACCTCTTCATTTTGCTGTGGAGTTAGCTTGTATGCAGCCTTGTTAGGCAATGTAGCACTAGGTATTAAGTCAATTTGATGACTAATATCCCTCATGGGTGGTAAGGAGTTGGGAACTTCCTCTACCACAAGGTCTTGATACTTATCCAAAAGTTGTTGTACTTCTAATGGAATCTCCTTCTATTTTTTATCTTGTTGATCTGATCCACTCTTGGGCTTCATGACCAATGCATACCCCTGATTGTCATTCTCCTTCAAGATGTTTAGAAACTCATTGCCATTCACCAACATGATACTGTTGTTATTTTCCTTTCCCCTGGGCTGCTCCAACAAAGGATCTATTTTGAATGCTCTTCCATTCTTGGTGATGACATAAGTGTTCTTCTCACCATCATGCTGAGCTTTAACATCATACTGCCATGGATGGCCAAGAAGCAGGTGACATGCATCCATAGGGATGATTTCAAATAGCACTTTGTCCTTGTAGTCACCAATTGCAAATTCAACCCAAGTTTGTTCCTCCACCATGAAACTTTGGTTCTTGTTCAACCAAGAGATCTTGTGAGGACTGATATGAGGCAGCCTCTTCAACTTACACTTCTCAACCATCTCAGTGGATACCACATTCTCAGTAGACCCTGAATCCACTATGATTTTGCAAAGTTTCCCATAGGCTAGGCCTTGGGTTCTGAAAAGATTCTTTCTCTGAGGGGGCTCTTGCTTCAATGGCATCTTCAACATAGACCTTTTTATCATCATACTCTCTCCATCTAGAACAAGTGCAGCACTTCCCATTGGTGAATTCACACTTTCACAGTCATCATCTTTCACTAACTGATTTCTCTTCCCACTGTCATGAGAGTTGTTGGCTTTCCCTGGGCATTTGTTCATTGTATGGCCAACTTGGTTGCAGCCATAACATCTTCCAGTGAAGACTCCTGGTCTTCTACCTCCTCCACCATTTCTACCTCTACCATTATGACTTCTCTGTCCTTTGAAGCCTCCCCTATGCTCCGTTGCTAATTGTGTTTCTTGCTGACTATTATTTTCAGTTTTGTTGAACTATCCATGGCCAAAATTGCCTCTACCTCTTTGGTTTCTGCCACCTCTACCTCTGGCACTTTGTTCACCCTTCCTTCTTAGCTTTTCCTCTACTTTGGAGGCCAATAAGAAACATTCATCCACTGTCTTTAGTAACACCAAGCTTATCTCATCTTGTAGATTGTATTTCAGTCCATTCAGATACCTAGCCACCATCCCTTTTTCATCTTCATTATGATTGGCCCTCATACTAAGTTTATGAAATTCTTCTGTGTAGGTAGCCACATCCATGTCTTTTTGTCTCAAATTCTGAAACTTCCTTATGATTTGAATCTCATAGTCAGGTGGCATGAACTTGCTTCTGAGCATAGCTACCATTCTGCTCCATTTAGTGATGGGACTTTTCCCAATCTTCTCCCTCTCACTCTGCATATAGTTCCACCATACAAGTGCAGAACCTCTTGGCCTTGTCTTGGCAAACTTGACCTTTTTGCTGTCATTGAACTCCTTGTAATCAAAGAAGTTGCACATAGCTTCTATCCAGTTAATGAGAACATCTCCATCCAACTTGCCATGAAAAGTAGGCACATCCATCTTGGGATCACCACTGTCTCCATGAGCACCCTTAAGTGCATTCAAGAAGGCTTTCTGATCTACAGACATATCTTGCTCCAGAGGATCCTCTTCTGCCTCTATTTCTTCATTTGTGTCAGAAGAACTTCCCTCTACTTTGGTCTTGCCCTTAGACTTCTTCTCTTCTTGCAATTTTGCTTCTTGCAATCTTGCTTCAACCATCTCTTCCACCAACTTCTTGATGGCATCTTGACTCATTGTCTTGGGAGGCATTGTACTAGCCTCTGTTTCAATTTCCTCTTCTGACATACACTTGTTTCCAATCAGAATATTGGCTCTGGTACCAATATGATGCAGAGGTAAAGGTAAAGGTATTGAAGTTCACTCAATGAACTTAAGTCACTCAACTTCCTCTAAGAGGTTTACAAAGGTGTTTGTGTTTACAAGCCTACACAAGGCTACTCCAGGAATCAACTTAGCCTAGGATCACCTTCTGATGTCATCCACTCAGGCTACTCACCACTCACTTTGGGGAGTCACAGCTCAACCCAACTTAGAAGCACAACCCACCTTCAAGAGCTCAACACCTACTACCAATACCTCTACCAACATGAAAAACAACATCCATTAGCATACACTTACCTATGACATGCATGGAACTAGGTAACTGAACAAGAAACTAACATTCCACTCCTAACAAGATAGTGGACAGCAAGCCTCTATATGACTGTCTTTTGACAATGCCAAGAAAGCTTATTCCTTGTGATTGTTATGAACAACTAAACTGCATCCACTCCTCTATCACTAAGGATCTTCCCAACATATACCTACCAAGGATAGGAGATCACTGACACAGTACATACTACTGTACTTACTCTGATAGAGACAATGACTGTTTTATGACTGTCATAGAGAAATAGCATTTCAAGAATGTTTGAGCCTTGTAGTATATGGGAATAGACAAACCAATCCTAACTCTCCTTGACTCCAAATGACCTTTACCTTTGAATACACAATCCAAATACCTGTATTGAACATATATCATTCATCAAATTTGCAGACCGTACTGTACCCCACGTGCAGGAATAGCAGACTATATTTCTGTCAGCAAACTATCTTCTTTTCTTCTAGACAACAATGTAGTTTGAAGTTATGGGAAAAATGTGTATCAAGGATCCTTTACCTAGATCACTAGGGCTCTTGTGCAGGTATACCTTCTTCAAAACACAGAGATCAACCACCATTTGATCAATCTATGACTGTTCTTGCACTTTCCTGTCTTCTGCCTTTTCAAAACTAACTAGTCCCTGTCTTTTTGACTAGAAAGCAGCATACCAACCACCATGGAGGAAGGAGAACCACCATACAAACATCAAAAACATAAAAACTACTTTGTCTTCCTCCATCCCACCAAGAAATGGGTGACCACCTTTAGAGGACAGAGGAAGAATGGAGCATTTGGTCCAAACCCTAGCTGTGGAGGGTTAAAAAACTAGTTTGCAAACAATGGAATCAAACAAAAAAATAAAAACATTTCAAAAGCTCTAAGTGAATGTAAATGAAAGGTGATTCAACCTACAACAACATTTCCCAGACCATAGATCTCCTGCTCTCCGTACCAGACCATACAAGAAGGCTGTTTCAACAAAAAAAATAGAAAAATATAGTTTTTTCCTTGAAAGACTCCTCCTCTCCATTCATATCTGGCATGTTTAAACAAAAATAAAGTTTATAGGAAGTTTCCAACCTTTGCACTTCCCATTCTTTCCGTACAACTGCCATGAGAGGTAGTGAAATGATGGGAAAAGCTTATTTTCTTAAAAAACTCCAAGTTTCTAAAAGAGAAATCCTAGAAAATAGGTCTTATCAAACACTCTAGTGGACTAGTTAAATAAAATGGACTAAGTCCTTATTACAAAGTATGAAAATGGCTTTCAAAGCCTTAGGGATAACCAAAATAACATGAAGACAAATAAATAGCCAACAAAATGACTAAACTGGGGAGCTCCTGCACCACTTTAGAAGTTTCTCTTTAGCATTTGCTTGGGCAAAGGATGCTATCTTCATTGTTTGAAGAAGGGAGAGAGAATCAAAGTCAAATGGTACTTGAAGTAACTTCAGTTCATCAATCTCCATCATTTCTTTAGTCAAGAAATCCTTGACAGTTTCTGCAGTGTCTCTTGGCGGAGATAAAGTTTTCTTTCCTTCTGCACTGTCACTTGTGTTCTTCTTAGCTTGACCTTCTTCTCTTCCCTTCACTTCTTCTTTCTCCTCTATTCTTTCTTCTCTTTTGGATCTGGAGACTGCTAAAGAATCCGGATTTACTTCTCCTTGGACTTCCTCTTCCAAAACAGAGGAATCTAAGTCCTTAGCTTTTTCTTCACTAGTCTCCTTTGCCTCTTTTGCTACTGTCTTAGTGGATTCTTCTTTGTCATCCATGGCAGAGGTTTCATCATCTAAGTCTTCTACAATGGGAATGTTGAATCTTTTGTATGCATTCTGGAGGATCTCTTCTATCTCTTTTGCTATTTTGTTAGTTTCACCAAGCATAAGCTGATTCATTCTAGCTTTGCTCCAGAACTCATCCTTGAAATCTTTGAAGATCATATTCATTTGCTTCTGAGTGATTGAATGAAAGACCTGAATGGCTATCTATTCCTAGATCTCAAGATCCTTTCCCTTAGCATTATTCTTTCTTATTTCTAATTCGTTCTCTAGGCTTTTGGGAATGAGAGATATGATTTCAATAAAAGCCTTATTATAGATATTCAAATATCTGATTGTAGCTTCTTGCAAGATCTTTTGGTCAACTTCATTATAATCATCATAGAATTCATTCATTGGTTTTAGGTTTCCATCCACAGTGACTGATTTGACTACATCATCAATGGATAGAGTGGGCCTTTCAACAAATTCTTCTGCCATCTCTTCCATGTCTTGACCTGTAGAAGATTCACTGGATCCTTTCTTCTTCTTCTTCTTCATTTTCTTTACCTCCTCATCTGACTCAGTTTCTTCATCATCCTTCTGACTAATGTAAGACCTTGTGGCCTTTGTCTTAGTTCTTTTCTCTGCTTTACTAGATAATTTTGCTTCCGGTTTAGATGCCTTTGAGATTTTAGCAATTGCAGGTGCAGAGCTCTTAGAAGATCTGGTCCGGGTGGGGGCTTTTACTGGAACACTTTCTTTTTCTGCTCTTTCCATCTTTTCTCTGTGGGCATCAAGTGCCTCTTTTGAGATTCCATGCCTCTTGGCAACTTCTTCTACTTCCCTTCTCACTTTCCTCTTGGTTTCAGGCTGTCTAAGTTCCACATGAACTTTTACACTCAGCTCTTGGAAGGTTCCAAACCTTTCTGCCTTAGGGTCTTTGGGCTAGCTCAACAGATGTTGGATATGCAGCTCTACAATTTTCTCATCTACTTCATACCCCATTGGCATGATCCAGACTATCCTTAGCTCCACTGCCTCCATTAGGCATTGATCAATGTCAACCATGAAACACACTGTATCTTTGTACTTCTCAACCAATGATTGGGGAATTCTTTCTCTGGTTTGCATCATATTTTGAAAGTTATTGAAGTAACCCCACATAGCTATATTTCTTGCCTTAGCATCCCCAAGCCCATGCAAGTAATCTCTGATTTGAATTGCAACAGCTCTGTCATTCTGCCATACCCAACCACTAGATCCGGGTAGCTCATTCATAAAGTAGAAAAACAAACACAATATCAGTCCACCATACTTAAAAGAGTTCTTTTTATCCCTCTTGATCTTCTATAAGTTTTCTATTAGTTGTCTTAGAAGGAGTTCATAGACATCATAATCTGCATTCTTTCTCAACATTTCATAACCAGTATACATAGCAGTTTCAGATACTAAATTCTCCCTGCTAGAGTGATATATCTTATAGCCAATTATCATAGATGCAAACTTGATATCTAGATCAATGATATCTTCTATGGTCATTGCTCTCTTATCAAATTTTGATCTGGTGGCCTCAGTCACAGTTTGGTTTTTGACAGATTTGAGAACAGGTAACCCTCTGGAAGAGTGTAAACTAGTTACTGCCCTAATTGCATCCTTGGTGATCCTGATTGGTCTATTCAACCATAAGAAGTTATCATGCACTATGTTCAACACATATCGGACCCACTCATCTTCTTCAAGATAGGGGAAATGGATGTACTGACTGAAATGTTTATCCTAGATGGCCTTATACTGAGGTTTTAGTTCAAAAGATTCATCTATCAGTTCCTTGTGGTAGATGTCCATCAGCTTGGATTCACCAAAATCTTCAATGTTTGTGTGAATGTAAACCTTAACGTCTTCTACATGCAAAACCCCATGTGGAATTCTCAAAAATGCCCCCAAGGGATCAACTTCTAGGGATTTATATGGATGTTTCTTGAATTTAGGACGCGGCCTATTAGTGATCCTTACAACATTCGGTGTAGCCATCTTCAAAAAGATTTATAGAGAAATATTCAATAATGGAAAATACTTTTGTGCTTCTAGGGTTCGTAGAGTGAGCCAGATTGATTTGCTGGATGAATCGACTTCAACAGTTGACCTTTGAGAAATTTGAAACAATTTGTTACAGAACTCCTTTTCTTTTCTTCTTGAATGCAAATGTGCAAATGATGAGTGAATGAACCCTTTTATTTCTGAGAAAAAACCTAAATCCACACTGCAATAAATGTGCAACTTAAGTCATTCCGATTGCCTAGTCCTTATTTTGAGAAAGATCTTTTTCCAGATCACTGAGATATACTTAGAGTTATCCTTGGTGATTAATAACAAACTATCTTACTTTCCCCAAACATTTTGATCTATCCGTAGATCAAGATGCCACAAATTTGAATCATACTGGATCTAACTGTGATAATCATGTTATACTGGATGATTGTTAAACCAGATCAATCTTGGAAGATTAGACTCTTCAAATCTTCCTGCGGATCTTCCATATCTTTACCAAACCTTCTTTATATGTTTCTCTGAGAATCCTTTAATCTGCAACCTTTTATGTGCCAATTTTGGGCACATAATGACTAGCTGGGGAAAAATGTCTTTCTTTTGTTATTCCCCCTAAGCCAGAGCTCATCTATTTAGTTTCCAGAAGGAATATTAGCACCAGATTCTGGTGTGGATCCATCCTCAACATTTTTTGTCCTCCTCTTTACCCAAATTTTGTTCATCTCCCTTTGAATTTCATCTGCATTCATTTTTCCTTTTCCTTTGTCTTGGTTTTGATTATAATGTATCAGACCCTCATTGTTCTAATTCTTATTTCTACAGAATTTGGCAATATGACCGGATCTATTGCAATTGTAGCAGACAACATTTCTTTGAATATTTGATTGATATCCTCTTGATCTACACTGATTAGCCATATGTCCCATTCTATTGCATGCAAAGCATCTTCTATTGAATGAAATATTTTTTTGCATATTTCTACACTCATGAGATTTGTGACCATACCTTTTACAATTGAAACACTATCCGGAGAAGGATGAATTAGTCTGGTTCATTCTTTTTCCACACTGATTTGCTTTATGACCAAAATTATTGCAATTGTGGCAGTATCCATTGAAGGATGGATATCTTTGAGCATTGGATTGCCTTACTGGAAGTCTTCTAGGCATGTTTCTTAGATTTTCTGATCTAGAGTTCTTCTGACTGGATCCAGAGCTTTCACCTTTCTCATACCCCAAGCCTTGCTTGTCATCTACCCTCTTTTGGCTTTGAAGAAGAACTTCAAGTTGGGCAGAGCTTATCTTGAATTTCTCTTTGTATTCATTTGTTGTTTGAAGATCCTTTTTAAGAGTGTCAATCTGATTCTCAAGTTGTTCTTAATTATCCCTAGCTTCTTCAAGATTAGATTCAAGATGCCTGATTATTCTATCTATTTTGTGGCAGTCTTCTGATTTCTCTTTGAGAGATTGTCTTAGATCATCTTTAGTTTTCCTTTTCTCTTCAATTTCTTAGGTAAATTTCATAACTCTTGATTCCATTTCATGTCTTACCATAATGACCTCTTTTGATAACTTTTCACATAACTTGGTTTTCTCCTTCAGATCTTCATTTGTATTATTGTCTTCACCTTGACTTGCCAATTGCTGAAGTAGATCCTTTCTCTTTTTCATAGAGATACTCAGTTTCCCTTTTAGTTCATTTATGAAATAATTAGCCTGTTTGAGTCTTTCCTTCAGTTCATTGACTTCAGAGTTGGATTGCTCAAGATCATCTAGGGTAGACTGAAGTTGTTCCCTCATACCATATACATCCATTTGAATTCCCAGATCTTCCTCAATTTGTTAGGCTCTATTTGGAGGAACTTAGCTCTGATACCAATTCTTGATAACTGAGAGAGGGGCTGAATCAATTATCTTAATTACTTCTACTTTCTGATCTTCCTTAACAATTAATGAAATATTAAATCATATAATCAAACATAACCATAAAATGGAAATAACATCAATACACATGACACAATGATTTTGACATGGAAAAGCCTTTTAAGGGAAAAAACCACGAGGTGATTAACACAAGATTATATTCTCTGTTAGAAGAATAAGATAGTAAAAAAGGGTACTTGCCAATTTGGGCTCACTACCCAAGCACACTGCTCACAAGAGGCTCACTGCCTACAAGTTATAGAGAAAGTAACAAGATACTTGAACTGATAAGAAGCATCCACATATGCTGGAGTTTAGTTCTGGTTAGGCTCAGTATACTGATCTACTGCACTTCATCCTTTCTCTTCTTCTGTACTACTGTCCTTTCACATACTGGACCTGCCTTACTGCTTCTGTACTACTCTTCTACCTTTCTACACACACCACTACACCTTCACATCTAAATCCATTTGGTATATATATCTGCAGAAAGGATTTCATCCTCTTTCTAGTCGGCATCCGGAATAGTCAATATTTTCTCAAACTCTAGTCTGTCGGTAGAATCCTTGCTTACCAAGTGATGCAAATTAAGGAGATACTTATAGAAGTCATCTAACATGTTAGCCAATCATGGATGATACCTTAAGAACCTTGATCACCATCAATATCTCATTCGAAATAATTATGATGCTCTGTCGGTCAGTTCTTCCTCTGTCTACTCTACCAAACCAAACCCAAATACTTAGATGCTCATACCTCTTCACTCTTTCATCACCAGAGGCTCAATCCCTGGAATCTATTAGTCAAGTTATTCCTCTTGACTTCCCCAAGTCCGTACTTTACAAAGATATTTCCTCTAAGAGATCCGGACCTGACTGTCAGACCTTGCTGCATGCTCTGTTCTTGCTTACCGGACCACGGTACTCTTCAATCTAACTTTTGGTAAAGATACACCATGTCCTGTGGATGTGTGGAGTGGTCTTTGTTGCCATCAATGACAACACCAATGAAGCCACACAGTGTCTCTTGCCAACAGAAAGAATTTGAGATGTCTATGTTTGGTGAAATGAATTTCTTCATGGGTCTCCAAATCAATCAAACAGATAAAGGAATCTTCATATCTTAGTCTAAGTATGTGAAAGAGTTGTTGAAGAAATTTAGGATGGAGGACTCTAAACCGGTATGTACTCCCATGGTGACTAGCTGTAAGTTGAGGAAAATTGATGAATCACCTAAGACGGATAAGAAAAAGTATAGATCCATCATTGGGGAATTACTTTATCTAACTCAAACTAGACCCAATATTATGCATGCAGTGTGTCTTGTTGCAAGATTTCAAGTTGATCCAAGAGAATCACATGTGATGGTAGTAAAGAGAATCCTGAGGTATTTAAAATGCACTCTAGATCATGGCTTATGGTATCCAAAGGATAATGATTTCACTCTTAGTTCTTATATGGATGCTAACTGGGCTAGATATATTGATGACAGGAAGAGCAGAAGTGGAGGTGCCTTCTTAGATTGGGAAACAGATTGGTTTCATGGCTGAGTAAGAAACAAGATTTAATTTCCTTGTCATATGCAGAAGCAGAGTATATTGTAGAAGCATGTTGTTGTACTCAAGTGTTATGGATGAAGCAGACTTTAAAGGATATAAGAGTTGTTTATGAAGATCCAATTGCAATTCTGTGTGACAATACAAGTGCCATAAATATTTCCAAGAATCTAGTGATGCACTCAAGAACAAAGCATATATCCATAAGGCATCACTTCTTAAGAGAAAAGGTAATAGAGAATGAAGTAAAGTTGGAATATGTGTCCACAAAGGATTAGGTTGCAGATATCTTCACCAAACCTCTGCCTAAGGATACTTTTGAGTATTTTAAAGAAAAGTTAGGGGTAATTACCCCTCCTGCCCTAAACTAAGATGCATGAGAATGCATCAATCTAGTGGTGTTCAAAGTCTCATTGTTTAATCTGGATTGATGTTTTGAGAGCTACTTCTCAGGGGGAATAGCTAGAGGTCTTGGTAACAATTTAGTTGGATCAAAGAAGCAAAATGCAAGTATGTGTCCTTTTCCATTGATGTCAAAGGGGGGGATAAATGATGTGAAAAACACGGGAGGAGAAAGAATGTAGATATAGATGTGTAAAGAAAATAGGGGAGAATATTGTCTTGATGGTTCTTTTAATTTTTCACATCATATGTTGCTATCAATGACAAAGGGGGAGATTGTTGTATGTGCCTAATCGATGTTATCATTTATGTCAAAATATCTGTGTTGTCATTAGTGTCAACTGTGCTCCTATTTTGTTTCTTTCCTATAATAAGTGAGATGATTTGTTGAGGATATTGAGAAAATTAGATCCTCCAGTAGAAATAGTGTATTGCATACTAAAGAACAGTCTAGAAGATTTCTTTGCATTTCATGTAGGATGAATATCTTTGTTTGCGGATTGGAATCTATTTAGAAGTCTATCTAAAGTTGTTATATTCTAAGTTTGAGCCTCTGGTATGAAGATTTGAGTGAGTTATGTTCACTAGAGTGAAAACTATTTTTTCTGTATGTTTGGTGGTGATAGGGAGAAAGTGTTATACTCCGCATTCCTTCGCATTAAAGTATTTTGGTTTGTGGTTCTAGAGTTAAGTCTAGAATGGTGATAAGTACCTTCAACTACAATGGTTTGTGATTTGGCAATCTACAAGCTATCCTTACCTTATGACAGCGGCTAACAGTGTTATTCTTGTGCTCCAGTTTGAAGAATCTTCTTTACAGAATGGTTAGAGATCATACGGTTGTTCCTGGTGATTAAAATGTGCTTGTGGATGTCTCCTGATCATGTTCTAACCTTTGGATTGGTCCACAAAGAGAAAATTGGATTGTGATGAAGCATGTTCTTAGAAGACCGAGTGTTCTCACCAGTCTTGGCTAACTTGGTTGATTTCATTGAATGCAGAGATACCTTGAATATTGTGGAAGTGTATTGTGGCATGAAGAATTGTGTTTCAGTCCCAGCTAAGGCATGACATGATCCACATACTTCTTTACATCTTTTCCTTAGCAATATTTGTATTAGTTTCAGACCTATTTTATGTATGTTTGTAATACCAACCTTGGAGATTGTTTGAATGGTTGATGAATGTAATGTCAACCTTGATGTACATTCCACGGTTGATGAATTGTATAAAAGCATGTAATGTAGTTGCAAAAAAGTGTATGCGAATATGAAGAGATAAGAGTGAAGGTGTGAAAGAGAAGAGCAGAGAAGTTTTATTGTGCTTCAAATGAAATGAACCCAAGCATGGAGTAGATGCTATTCAATCAGTTCACCATATTTAGCAATGAGCCACTCCTTAGGAGTGAGCCACCCTTTGGTAGTGAGTTGTTTTTGTAGTGAGCAATTTGGGCAGTGAGCCCTATAGGCAATGAGCCTCTAATTTTTAGTATTGTTATAACTCATATATTTTTGTGGGCTAACACCCAACGTGGTTTTTCCCATTTAGGGTTTTCCATGTAAAAATCTAGTGTCTACTGTGTTGAACGTCTTATTGTGATCAAGTCTATGGTTTCATGCTTTCATGGTTAAATTTGATTATCAGTAATTAAGTAGTTGATGTTTATAAAGTTAAGTTTTTGTGACAACTAATTCACCCCTCTGTGTCAGTTGTCATGTGTATTTCAACACAATTATCCTCTCAAGCTATTCACTGCCACTCTTCACTATCCACTCGCAGGTCCTAGCATAGGCTACCACACATTCAACACTCTACCTATACAAAAAGGACCTTTGGCTCTTATACCATTTGGTGTAGAAGATAGCACCCTTTGCTACAATACTCACAAACTCAAAACATAATGGATGCAAGATTACAACACTCCACTTAGATACAAGTCTTCCTCTATGAATTAATTAAACATCTAACCTTTAGGAGAACACAACAGAGCCACAAGGAAATAGAAGCATACAAACTCCATTGGTTTTATTAATTTCCAATCTAAATATGAAATGAACCAATATGCAATATTTCATCATATATATGGCCTATCACTACTCTTCCCTTGTGCCTTCAAATAGATATAAACCGTAACTTTTACCTATAGGTAAACTTCACAAGACAATGCCCTCCCTTCCAATATTGGCACACTTCTTCTCTGCACAATTAAACCAATATATCAAAGAGGCATATCTAATGTTCCTCGTCTAGTCTGCACCTTCTCTATGGTCAGCCCTTATCTACAATTTCTTCCTATGGCTGAACCTCTTTGTCTTCTTCCACGCTAATCCCTGATTCTTTTTATCTATATACTCTCTCATCGATCAGGAAGAAAAGGGCATGAAATGCCCCAATGCATAACAACTAAGGTGACACCTCCCAAAACAGAAGAAAATCATGTTTTAAATTTAATTATTTACCATTCCATATGAATTGAATGTGAGGTGATAGTGCAATATCAAATAATGCCAAACAATACTAATTTTTTAACCTTTGTGCACCTCTTAAGGCAATCTTTCTATTTTACATATTATATATGACACAATAACAAAGTTTATAGAATTACAAGATATAATGAAACAAAAAATCAAAGTAAATTTTAAATGTATTCGTAACAATATATCTTTACTTGCGCCAAAACCATACCAAACATTCAGTAATAATAGATAATTACACCTATAAGTGTTTAAATTCACCGAAATCTACATTGTTACCTATTGCTCATACTCCCCAAACATTAATATTGCCCCTTATAGGATTCATTGGTGATTGGCAAAATGGTAATTAATCTATGTGGATGGATAGACACCTACTTTCCATGAATCCCAAACATTTGTGTTGCCCAACCAATGTATGATGAAGAAATTGATATAAACTCATTACAATTCGGTCTCCCATGGTTGGCAGATGATTCATCTCTATTAAATAATCAAATGCACAAGTCCTTCCTTTCTAGATAAATAAGTCATAGAAGTATCATTGAAAGAAGCAAATATGTGAGCTATACCAATCCGTGCCACTCAACAATCGGCCAATGAAGTTGAAAACTAACTTTTGATGTAACCTTTTACCAGGAGCTTAGATTCTTCTAAAAACTAGTAAAGATGTGTATGTCAACAATACCTAGCTTCCTACCAAGACATTCTATTTCAAACTTCACAAAACTTGAGATTTTAAATTTTCACCAATCTACGAGCACAAGTCACGAAACAATTATAACTTGGCAACCACAAGGAGTCAGATCATGAAACCTTCATCATCAATTCTAGAATGGACTCAGAAATCTTTCCATAAGAGGATTCAACATCAAACCTTGCCAATCCACTTGAACAATTGTTTTCGTGAAGACTACCTATTATGTGTTGAAGTCCAAATATGGTGAAAACTCAATTCTGCCAAATCTGATCAACCACATGTCCCAAATGTTGTGAGATGCTAATACAAAACCAAGAAAACTAAAACTAAAAGAAACACACTAAAATTAGTTATGGGTGATGTCGATTGCTTGTTCACCTAGGATGCTCCTACATCAGACAGCCTAGGTAGGAAAATCTTACGAGTAGGACTCACAAAAATGGAGTTATGTAATAGAACTAGGCTTTTAGGTTGTAAACAACCTACAATGAACTCCATCACTAAATCATGTGCACAAAGTTATTTCTTCTTCCTCTTTTTCTAGCCCCTCACTGGAATACACATCATCCTCCTCTCGCAAGTTTACTCAACACTCTTCTCTCCTCTCATGGATTTGCATCCACCATGTACCATCCTCCTCTAGCAAATACTCTCTACTCTCCTCTCCTCCTTCATGGGATCCAATCCATGACAAACCAACCACCTCCATCAAAATCTTCCTACCCCCTCATCTACACATAAGTTGATATGAATTACTTTTTGGAAATTAAAGATTTCCATATCCTCTCCTATCTTCCCTCCATCATAATCTTCAATTTCTCCTCTTATAAATGAAGGTAAACAAAAATCATGACCGAATTCACAAATTTTTAAAAATACCTCATCCTTCTTTGTTGTTGTGACAACTCCCTCTACATCCTTTGCTACGATGTTGTCTTCAATTACTGCAACATATTTCCCTTCTTCATTCTCTACGATCTTCTCAACCCATTCACCCTCTATCACTAAAATTTGTGCCAACAAATCTTCTTCACCTTTTCCATTCACTGTAACCTCTTCCCTACTCACTTCATTATTTCCTTCCTTAATCACTGCTACATCCAGTTCTACTTCTTCACTCTTTTCTTTCATACCTTCATCATGGCATGGTTTCACTACAAACTCTTCTTCTCCATCATGATTGACAAATTCACCACATTGCCATGCATCCATCCTATCCAACCTCACATTTATATCTTCCATCATCAAGGAGATCTTCCTCTTTCCATACTGCCTCCAACCATTCCACATCACAGGGTTTTTCACAAATACCTTCATCTCATCTATTGCAATCTTTCACCATTCACATACCACATTCTACAATCTGCAAAGATACATCTCCATGGGTTCCTAGATCTTCATTTGTCAAGGCTTTTCTCTCTTATAGGAACAATCCTCTCAAGCTTTTCTCTACCACTCTTCACTACACACAGGTCCTAGCATAGGCTGCCTCACGTTCGACACTTTGCCTATACACACAAAACCTCTAGCCTGATACCATTTGGTGCATAAGGTAATACCCTTTGTTACAATACTCACAAACTCAAAACACAATGGATGCAAGATTACAACACTCCACTTAGATAGAAGTCTTCCTCTATGAAATAATTAAACATCTAACTTTTAGGAGAACATAACACACCCACAACAAAATAGAAGCATTCAAACTCCACTTATTTTATTAATTTCTAATTTGAATACAAAATGAACAAATATGCAATATTTTATCACATATATGGCCTATCACTGCTTTGCCCTTGTGCCTTCTAATAGATTTGCACCATAACTTTTACCTATATGTAAACTTCACATGTCAATGCCCTCCCTTATAATATTGGCACACTTCTTCTCTGCCTAAATAAACCAAGATATAAAAGAGGCATATTTGATGTTCCTCTACCAGTCTCCACCTTCTCTATGGTCAACGCTTGTCTACAATTTCTCCCTATGGCTTAACCTCTTTGACATCTTTCACGCTCTTCCCTGATTCTTTTATACCAATATCCCCTCTCATCTATCAAGAGGAAAATGGCATGAAATGCCTCTGTTGTGTAGTAGCTGAGGTGACACCTCCCAAAACAAATGAAAATCAAGTTTCAATGTGAATTATTTAACATTCCATATAAATGGAATGTGAGGAAAAATTGCTATGTTAGATAATTCCAAACAATAATGATTTTTGACCTTTACGCACCTCTTAAGGTAATGTTTCTATTTTACATATTATATATGGCACAATAACAAAGTTTATAGCATTACGGGATATGAAGGCACATGAAATTAAAGTAAAGTTTGGATGTATTCCTAACAATAGACTTTTCCTTGCACCAAAACCATACAAAACATTTATTAATAATACACAATTATGCCTATAAGTGTTTGAATTTTCCCAAATCTGCATCGTTACCTATTGCTCACACTCTCCAAACATTAATATTGTCCCTTATAGGCTTTGTTGGTGATTGGTAGAATTATAATTAATATCTATTGATGGATAGACATCTACTTTCCACAAACCCAAAAATATGTGCTACCCAACTAATGTGTGATGAAGAAATTGATACAAACTCATTACAATTCGGCCTCCTATAGTTCATAAATGATTCATCTCTATTAACCGATCAAATTTGCAAGTCCTTCATTTCTAGAGAAATAAATCATAGAAGTATCATTGAAAGAACCAAATATGTGAGCTACACCAAGCAGTGCCACTTGATAATCTACCATTGAAGTTGAAAAGTGACTTTTCATACAACTTTTTACTAGGTGTTATGTCAAAAAATGTACCCTTGGGGGATTTTCCCTCTTAAGGTTTAGCTCTAGGTTCTTGTTTATGCATTTAGAGCATTTTCATGTTAATTTGACATCCCAGTGAGAAAACCCTAAAGTTTCATGGCAAATGGGACCTAGGGGGTGCACTTGACATAAGTCCTGCCTGAAATAGGGGGGAGGACTTGGGTACCCGCACCCTAGTCCTACCCTATTTTAGGTTAGGCCCAATTTTAAAGTGTCGGTTTATGACCATTATTTAGGTCCTATGCCGAAACGGTAAGTTTGAATTACAAAATTCTTAGAGGGAATGTTTGTAGTTGCATACAAAGCATGATTAGTGATTCATTTGTAGAGTAGATGGCAATTGTGAACTTTATGCATTCTTGTGATTAGAGCATTCAAAATACTCATTGTGTTGCAAAGCAGAGAATGTTATTGGGTTTGTATTTGTAGATTTGGCAGCCATCTCCTCATGGCATGAAGAGCATATCCTTCCATGAGATCTTCACTACAAGGTGATATCAATTATGTTTTCAATCATTTGTCATTTAGATTTTCCCATAGGGGTATGCACTCTTTATCTAACAATGGTGTTCGGAAGACTTGAATGTCTCTCTAGGGCTTGACTGAGGCAAGTCTCTAAACGCCACAACCCCAACCCATTTTTCTGTGATTGTAGGTTACAGGTGGCAGGAAAAGAAAAAGTGGAGTAGCAAGAGAGAAGTGTACTTTGTCAAAATTGTAGATTAGAAGAGACAATAGGGACCTAGACTCAGGTGCCCGCTCATTAGTCTTCTAGATCCTACAACTGAAGAATCTCTGAAACAATAGGAACATGTTATAGACAAGATTCCCAGATCCCTACAGAAATGGTGGCATTGGACTAGGGTGCCCGCTCATTAGTCCCTGACTTTTCCATTTTCTAAACTTTGAAATATGGTATGCATTTGATTGTCATTTGATATCTCTGTGTGAGAGCATTTTCCATAATTTGTCTGTTTGCTTCCAAATTTGCATAATTAGGGTTTTGAGCATAATTAGACTTAATTGAACAACTAAATCACACAATTCCAATTTTCCCCTATGTTCTAAGTGATGAAAGACCTTTAGTAAACTTCTTACTTGACTAATGTCCTTGAATGTTTAGTGGAGAAAGGAGGATTTACACTAACTATCCAAATCAACCCTAAGAAAAATCACCCTCATTTTTCCTCTTAAACACAAGGATTTCAAGTTCTTCTCAAAACTTTTAGAGATATGTATTTCAACACTACCTAGCTTCCTGCCAAGCCATTGTGCGTAAAACTTCACAAAACTCAAGATTTTAAAGTTTCATCAATCTGCCAACACAAGTCACAAAACAATTATATCTTGGAACCTAGAAGGAGTCTGGTCATGAAACCTTCATCATCAATTTTAGAATGGAGTCAAAAATATGTCTGTAAGAGGATTTGACATCAAACCTTAATGTATTCTTGGGATGGGAGTCTCAACAGACTGCCAACCCCAATAGCAAACTCACACCAATTTCAACCAACTTGAATTTCATAATTTTACACATTCTATTGTAGCTATAGGAATCCAATTGTATTCACCATTTGAAGATTATAAGGAAATAGAGGATTCAAACATTCAATTGAGTGACATCATTTTACCAGTGTATAGATTAAAATAAAATTGTTTATTGAATTCAATTCCCAGTCTACAATTTGATTTTTGCAACTCCGTTGTTTAATATCTCCTCATTCTCTATTTTAACCTCCCAATATCAATCAGTCTCCTCTTTAAAATGGTAAATATGCACATTATAATCTCCTTCACTTCATTTGACCACCCCAATTCTCTATGTCACCCACTCTGCAATATCAATCTATTGTTACTTTCTCTTTTTGTCCTCTCAATCCTCTTTTTATAGCTTGGTCGAACCCCAGGGAAATGTCATTCTACCCTCTTTATTGTGTTTTAAAATAATGAAAAGTGAATCATCAATTCTCTATTTTCCCAATTGACTGATTTTATTTAAACATTCATAGAAACTTAGATATTATTTTCCAATGGCTGGGCAATCACAAAAATCCCACACTTTGATCTCACATTTCAATGAAAGTAATAGTCTTCCCACTGCCAAATGATGCCCCCTTTGATGGAATTAATAATAAATATTATCCAAAGTAGATGTTAATAATATCCAATGGAAATTTCACTAAATTTTGGTTTCTTGACCAGTCAAAGAGGAATGCCATATGCCAAACCATCCACCGTGGGTTTCAATGTTTACAAAATTATCTGAGTGAAATCATTTGATATTGAATTCCTCATCTAGCAGCCCCAAATTGATCCTTCCTTACCCATCATTCATTGCTATTACTATTTAATTGATTTCAATTTTATTTCTCTTTAATTCTGGCCACTCCAACCTTCAGCATCAACCCTCTGTGTCTTCTATGATGTGGTTGGGAATGTAAACATGGTGTTGTCCTCTAAAAACAAAATTCAAAATTCAAAATGAAACAACACTCCACTTTGAGGTAATTAATATATATTACAACGTGTTTCACCATTTGAAGACTTGATATACTCATTCTAGATAGTTGTAATAGACCAAAAAAACTCCATAAATGTTTTACTGACACCACCACAATGCCTTTGAAATACTTTGACAACATAGACAAATGAATAATGTCACTGAGACAACACCTCAACAAATCAGAACTAAATCAAAATTGACGCAAAAACTGACATGATGTGAAGCCTCTAGCAGCTATGACAACACTGCCACACCACAAAACACAAGTGAAACAAAAAATGAAAACCAAAACCAAATTTGAATCAAACATTCTTTTGTTTGATGTACGATATCATGTGATCCTGGGTGCTTCTGCATCAAGCATGCCATGTAAGAAAAATGCTTCATGAATGTGGAGCTCATGAGCATTTTGGTAAATTTGGGACTGAAATCCCAAACTTCACCAAATCTACAGCACTAACCCATGAATCCTCATCTACTAATCGGTTCTTCCAATGAACCAAATACTCCCAATATTATTTTCAGCTTGTTTTTTGGCTACATAGGAGTCAATGATTTTATCTACTTCTTCAACTTGTTTTGCTAGAAACTACTGAACCCATTCACATGCATCTAGAAAATCTGAATGTACACTCCCATGTCCACTTGTTTCTCTCTCATAATACTTGTATAGATCAGAAACATTAAATATTGGGGAAATATGAATACCTATTGGAAGTTCCAGCTCATATGCATTCGATGAGAATTTTCACAAAATCTTACATGGGCCTATCTTCTTCCACTTTGAAAATTACTATAAGTTCCTTGTGGGAACCTCTCCTTCCTCAAGTGTGTCATCACAAAATCTCCAATATACAACTCTTGCTCCTTGCGATGCATATCAGAATACTCTTTGTATTTGATGACACTTCTCTCCAAAATTTTCTTCACTTATTTGTGCAAATCATGGATATATTCTACAGAGTCTTCCACTACAACACTTTTTCTACCCAAATCTGCACTTTCCATCAATTCATCCACACCTCTAGGGCTATACCCATATTTATATCTGAAATGGACTCTTACCCACACTTCAATTGACTAAGTTATTGTAAGCAAATTCATCTTGTGCCAATGTCAAATCCCATTGAGTTGGTTTGTCACCCACCAAGCATCTCAACAAATTTTCCAAGCTCCTATTCACAACTTCAGTTTGACCATCAGTTTGGGGATGGTAGGCAGAACCAAACCCCAATTGTGTTCCCATTTTCTTCCACAAAGTGTGTAAAAAATGACCAACAAATTTAGTATCCCAATCTGAAATAATACTCTTTGGCAAGCCATGCAATCTAACTACTTCTTTGAAAAACAAAGTAGCTATGTGGGAAGCATCATTACAATTTTGACATTTGATAAAGTGAGCCATCTTAGAGAATCTATCCACCACAACACAAATATAATCATTACCTCTTTGTGTTCGTGATAGCCTGAAAACAAAGTCCTGGCTTTTGTGTTCCCACAGTCTTTTGGGTATGGGCAATGGCTGATACAAACTTGTATTTTGCCTCACACCCTTTGTATATTGACACACTCTACAACCTTGCACCATCTTCTTTACATCTGTACTAATATCTGACAAATAATAACTCTCATTTAGCTATGCTAGAGTTTTTTCCACTCCAAAATGACCACTCAAACCACCACTATATTTCTCCCTTATCAAATTTTTCCTCGTTGAAACATGAGGTATACACAATCTCTTTCCCTTAAACAACAAACCTTCTTGCACAAATACTCCATCCATGGATTTCTATCTCACTCCAAAGGATTATTATATGCTATCCAAGTCTCTTTGAAATTGGCATCAACTTCATACTGTTGGAGTCCAGGACAACACTAAGAGGAGGGGGTGAATTAGTGTTGTCTAATTTTTAAAAACTTTTTACACCTTTTAATTTACAAGATAGATAATAAAGGAGACATCAATAATCTATCAAATTTATATGCACAAGTATGATGATGAAAAGAGTGAACAAGACCTTATGTGTAAAACATATAAAACACACACATAGGGGCAAATAATAACACAAGGATTACAGGAGTGGAAAACCACTCAAAATCGCCTCACTGGCTTATTCAAAACCTCACTGGTTACAACAAGGTCTCACTGACCATACAAGCCCCATTGACATATAAAGCCTCACTGGAAAATACAATCATCATCATCAAAACATAATGCTTATTGTGCAAGAAATGATTGCAAGTCAATCTGATTTGCACCATTACATAACATGTCTTCTCTAAGTTTCCATATCTCATTACAACTATCCTCAATCCAATTTGCATATCAGTCTCATTATCTCTGCACAATCAATTCACCTGATTCAAAGTATCTCTGTACAAACAATTCAGCTAATTTAGATTATCTCTATACAATCAATTACATGTTGTCTTGACATGGTTCAATCTGTAAGTTTGTTGCATAATGTCTTCATTCTTGTTTGATTCATTCATTATTTTACAGTCCACACAAACTCAAGCTTCTACAATATATATGAAAGTAACTTTTGATATTCCTCTCCTCTGCATATCCATCTTCATTTTCTCTCAATGAAGAACTTGCAATAAAAATTTTCATATTCCCATTCTTTCTCCTTTTAATACATCTACAAAATATATTTTCTTCTCTGTATGACCATTTCCATTCATAACGAAAATAACCATTCATCTTCCTTTATCTACAAAATAAAAAATTAGAAATCATAAAAAAACATTTATCTTTTTCACAAATCTTTAATCAATCTGCCCCAAAAATAATCTCTCTAATAACTTCAAATCCATATCAATTCATCCGCATGAAGAAAAAAAAAATCTCCCAAAAAGAACTTTATACATCTCTTCCAACTTCTCTACAATTTTCATCTTCATTAAATTGCATCTATAAGAAAATATTCAATAATATTTTTTTCATTCTATCTAAGCTCTTGCATAAAAAATAATTACAGAGCCTCCAAAAATAATGAATACAAAGTATATTCGGATTACCACAAAAAAAACCTAATTTCTCATAATCACTTCTCAAAATAAAACTTTCATTTACTCCATTAAATATTATCCCAAAAAAAAGAAATAATAAAAAATCCTCCTTTGCATGAGAGAGAGAGAGAGAGGTTCTAAAATAGAAATAAATCTTCAATAAAGATCTCCAGAAAAATGCTTTTAAAAGCACTCACAAAGCTGCCTTTTGAACCTGCTAAAAATAGCCTAAATACACTGTAGATTTAGTACCTTGACTGCCTTATGCACATCAAAGTGAATGCACATGATGAAGGAGTCTAACTTTAAATATTGTCCACTGATCATACATTTCGTACTCACAACAATTTAAATGGAGCCATTGATTTGTTTTTGCTGCTCAAAACACATGAAAGAAGACCTCTTCTAATGGTAATGAGATTATATGAGGACTGGTCACCATAATGTCTAAAGGACCCTTCAGCAGGTCACTTTTAAATGACTGACCTGTGATAATAGATCAACTTCATTTTATAACAGAAAGTGCAACTCAATAGATATGGGCAGGATAGGAAATAATGTATGCCTTTTGTTAGGGTTTATTAATGTTTTTAACTCTCAAGAACTCTAATCAACATGATCCCTTTGAAAACTCAAGAACATCTTGAGCATATATATGCCAAGTAATCCTTTGATGTACAAGTAAGATGACTTCAATCTTGATGTCCTGTATGAATGAAACAAAAACTAACAGCACTCCTCTAAAACAACACATTCACAACTTTGTCTTTGAGGCACATCAACAACTTATCCATGAACACATTTGAAAACATCATGTCAACCCTAGCACTGCACAACAATGACGAATTTCTTAGTTTCAGATGATATCATCTGACAACATCAACTAACAACTACAATGCACACCTTAACTTAAAGCACACAAGATCCAATAGCTCAACATGCAAGACACTAATGGCACATGATTGTATAGTGCTTGGTAGTGATTGGAATCAACCTGGAGTTTAAATCTCTACATATCTTATCATGTGAACTTATCATGAAGATTGTCATAAAATAACTCTCATGAATCACCAAGTGATCTAGCAATATGAATCATAACCTCATTATGAAAACAATCATCAACATCCAGGAATATGAAATCAATATGTGCCAATATGAACAAACCTGTCATATGAAGACCAAACACAAAACACAAGGACCACTGACTCCTGATGTCTTGACCAACATCAAATGAGACAAACACATCCTGACACATAATCCAATCAACATGAGTGATCATATGAATATAACAACTTTGCATCATTAATTCAACACCTTTGTTATGCAAATCTTGATCACGACACACTTTTTGACATCAATGACAATTAGTCTCCATCACATACAACTCCTGCATAGAGTCAAAGCTAATAACATTTACTCTCATTTCATTCAACAACAAACACCTTCGACTTAATGCATCAACCACTCTATTTTATATCCCACTTCTATGTTTCAATACAAATGAATAACTTCGAAGAAATTGAACACACTTTACATGATTTTGACTAAGCTTCCCTTGGTTGTTTATAAATTGCAATGCATGATGATCATTGTATAAAACAAACTCCTTTGGTAGCAAGTAATGTTGCCACTCCTTAAGAGCTTGTACAATGGCATAGAACTCTTGATCATACACAGAGTACTTTCTCCTTGCTTCATTTAATTTCTCGCTAAAATATACTATTGGTCTACCTTCTTGACTTAAGACTTCTCCAATCACTATCCCACTTGAATCACAATCAACTTGGAACACTTTACCAAAATCAGGGAGTGCTAACACGGGCTGTTCCATCACTTTATCCTTCAAAAGTTTGAAACTGTGCTCAGCTACATTTGTCCACACAAATTCCCTCCTATTACCCTTCATAGTTTTCGTAATAGGAGCACAATCCCATTGAAATTCCTTATGAACTTCCTATAGAAGCTCACTATTCGATGGAATCTTTTTGCTTCATACTCCTTGGCAAAAGCCAATCTACAATTGGTTTTACCTTTTCTGGATCTATTTTCAGACCACATTCAGAAACAACAAAACCCAAATACACTAACTCTTCTTTCATGAAGCTACACTTTTTCACATTCACTAATAACTCCTCATCCTTTAGTGTTTGCAAAACTGTCCTAACATGTTCCAAGTGGTCTTCTTTTGTTTTACTAAAAACTAAAATATCATCCAAATACACAATGACAAACTTACCAAGGAATGGTTTCAACATTTCGTTCATTAGCCTCATGAAGACCAGTACTCGGCGCATTTGTCAAGCCAAATGGCATCAAAATCCATTCATATATTCCATCCTTTGTTTTGAAAGTGGCCTTCCACTCATCTCTCTCTTATGCGAATTTGATGGTACCTGTTGTTCAAGTCAATCTTGGTGAAGTATTTAACCCCACTCAAGCAATCCATCATATCGTCCACTCTTGGCAAGGGAAACCCGTAGTTGATAATTATCTTGTTTATGGCTCTTGAGTCCATACACATCCTCCATACACCATCCTTCTTTGGTGTAAACACTACTAGAACAACACACGGACTCAAACTCTCCCTAATCAACCCCTTATACAGCAACTATTGTACTTGCCTATTTATTTATGCATTCTCCATAGGTGTCATTCTATATCCAGTTCTTTGTTGGGCAAACTTGCACCAGGAATCAAATCCATACAATGGCTTAGGCTCCTTACTGGTGATAATCCAACAGGTAGTTCCTTCATCATTATGTCATCGTACTCTTCCAAAAATTTCTAAATTTCCCTTGGTATTTCATCTTTTTCTTTCACTATCCCAATGTTGAAGCTGCAATCTTTGGTACTATAGAAAAATATGTTCCTCCTTCAAATCTTTCAAAAATTGTTTACTAGAAACAAAACAAACCTTAGAGTTGCTTCCCACTTCTTCTTCTCTTTCTTGAATTGGATTTAGTGTGTATTCTTTGCCATCTTTTGTGATTCGGTATGTGTTTGTGCACCCACCATGAACAACTATTCGATCAAATTGCCAAGGCCTTCTTAAAAGTAGATGGCATGCATCCATTGTCATCACATCACACATTATTTCAACCATATATTTCCCAATCTGAAAACGCATAAGGCATTGCTCATGTACCATCAAACTATGATCTTTTTGCAACCATGAAACTTGGTATGGGGTGGGATGTTTCAATCTTTTCAAATTCAATTTTCCACCATCTCTTCGGATACAATGTTATCCATGCTACCGCTGTACACTATGACTTTACAACACTTGCCACCCACTTTGCATCTTGTTCTAAACAAGTTTCTTCTTTGCATTGGCTCCAACTTCTCCTTTTCAAGATTGATCAAAATCCTTTTGAGCATGAGAAACTCTCCATCTTGAGGCCTTTCTCCATGATTTGGTGCAGCCATACTTTCATTTTCATCCTGTGCTACATGAATTCTTGCTTCCTTTCCTTTGCCATTATTTTGTTGTATTTGTGGGCACTCAAATGCTCTATGCCCTTGTGCACCACATTGGAAGCATGTGTATCCAAACCCTCTTCCTCTACCTCTACCAAATTATTATCTACCATAAAAAATAATCTCCTCTTCCCCTAAAAGATTCTCCTCTCCCTTTATTTTCTTGCACACCCACATGAGATGAACTTGCCTCATCTTGTTTATTTTCGAAGTATCTACCACCACTGTTTTGGCCTCTTTCTATTTAAAATCTGCCCCTCCCATAGGAATTATGTTGTTGTTTTCTTGCAAGTTTCTCTTCCGCTTTTAAGGCATATTGATATGCCTCTTCTACACTATTCACCCACAACATGCTCATTTCATCTTGAATGGAATTATGGAGACCATTTACATACCTTGAAACTTTTTCCATGTCATCATCCACATGTCTAGTCCAGATGCTCAAATAGAATTATGGAGACCATTTACATACCTTAAAACTTTTTCCATGTGATCATCCACATGTCTAGCCCAGATGCTCAACCGATAAAACTCCTTAGTGTACTCTTACACATTCTTATCTCTTTGTTTCAAATTTGTAGTCTCTTGAACAAATTTAGCTGGTAATCTGCTGGCAAAAATTTTTCTTTCATCTCTGTCACCATTCTTTCCCATGTCTTGATTTTCTCTTTATCTTTTCACCTTCTTTCAAGCTGCACATGTAACCACCACATGGAAGTGTGTCCCTTACACTTTGAACCAGTGTACATCAACCTTTTTGGGTCTTCAATTAACTCTATGTCATTATTATTCCATCTCAGATATCTAATCCAATATCTCTTCTGGGTTCAAAGTACCATTAAAATTTGGGGGGTCTAATCTAGGCTTGCTATAAAGCCTTGCCATTGCTTTCAAAAACCCACTTTCTGCTTCATCTCTATTATCATCTTCCACATCAAATTCAGATGCTACTTCTTCAACCTCATCATGACATCCACCACCAAAATTCCTCTTCATTGTGTCAATTCTATGGCTTCTAGCCTTGCTCCTATTATGTATTCCAAGCCTCTTATAATTTCTCTAAAGACCTCTTAGTCTACCATTTGTGGTCCTCTTTGTCCACCACATACTCTTTATGACATTTTTATTACCCTCTACAATTGTGGGTTTTGATGTCCTCTCACACACTGACAATAATCTCCTAGAGTTCTTCTCCAACACAACACTCTACCATGCTCTAATACCAAATAATGCAGGGTGCTACCGCAATAATGGGTTACACTTTTTGGGACATTCTAATTTTTGCTGAAACTACATATTTTTAGAAAATATAATGATTTAAGCCTTGAAAGGTTCAATTTAAAGGATTTTAATAGAAGAGGGTTTGATCAAACCCCCTTAGATTCAAACCCCCTTGTATAGAACCCTACTAGTTTTAAACCATGCCTATAATGAAGTCTCCTCTACACCTATCAAAATGCTGATAAAAATTTACTTTTGATTTACCTTTTGGGAGATCAAATGAATTCATTTAAAATTTATGTTTTGTAAGTATGTAGTCCTTAATATAAGCTTCCCAAAAAGTATAATTTTAAATATATTTAATTTGATTATTATTTTTTTTAATTTCTTGTGAATTTAGGTTTTTCACTGAACATCAAGTTCTTTGTTCTACACACATGGAAAATTAGTAAATTAGTGATTTTTTTTTTTGAAAAATATCTATGCCCTAGGTATTGATGCTCTTGTTTCATCAAAAAAAAAATGAATTTTGATACATGCAAAAAAAAGTTATGTTTTACATAATACAACTATGTCTAAATTATAATTGGTTTGACTTCAAAACTTAATTATAAAAAAAATTCAACAAAACATTATGAAACCAAATGCATGCCCTATATATCAGTGTTACCAATCTAAATTCAAAAGAATCAAAATTTTATCCTTTGTAGAAAAAATGTTCTGTGTTATAGAATACACATCACTTTAAAAAAATGTTGTTTACTATTAATAACTAGTTATGAAAGGAGACACAAAAAAATTACAATTTAACTCTAATTTTTTTAGAAAATATATATTTAGAATCTACAAACAAAATCTCACAAATCACTAGTTCGCATCATCTTCAAATGCCTAATGATTTAGCGGCTATAGGTGTCAGAAAGTGAAGATTTAGTTCAAAATATTGATTTCAATGTCAAGTTTGGCCAAAAAGTGTAAACTACAGTCTAAGGATGGGAGTATTATCAAATTGCCACCCAACAACAAACTCACACCAATTTCAACATATTTGAATTTCATAATTTTGTACATTCTAGTGTAGCTACAAGAATCCAAATGTATTCACCATTTGAAGATTACAAGGAAATAAAGGATTCAAACATTCAATTGACTCACATCAATTTACCAGCATGTAGATTAAAAAAAATGTTTTATTGAATTCAATTCCTAGTCTACAATTTGATTTTTACAACTCCCATGTTTAATATCTCCTCATTCTCTATTTTAACCTCCCAATATCAATCAGTCTCCTCTCAAACTAGTAAATATAATCTCCTTCACTTCATTTGACCGCCCCAATTCTCTATGTCGCCCACTCTACAATATCAATCTACTGTTACTTGCTCTTTTTGTCCTCTTAATCCAGTTTTTACAGCTTGGCGAAACCCCAGAGAAATGCCAGTCTGCCCTCTTTATTGTGTTTTAAAAGAATGAGAAGTGAATCGTCAATTCTCTATTTGCCTAATAGACTGATTTTATTTAAATATTCATAGAAACTTAGATATTATTTTCCAATGGCTGGGCGATTACAAAAATCCCACTCTTTTATCTCACATTTTCAATGAAAGGAATAGTCTTCCTACAGCCAAACAATGTCTGCTTTGATGGCATTAATAATAATATTATCTAAAGCAGATGTTAGTAATATTCAAGAGGAATTTTGCTAAATTTTAGTTTCTTGAACAGTCAAAGAGGAATGCCATATGCAAAACCGTCCACCATGGGTTTCAATGTTTACAAAATTATCTAAGTGAAATCCTTTGATATTGAATTCCTCATCCAGCGGGCTCAAATTGATCCTCCTTACCCATCATTCGTTGCTATTACTATTTTTTTAATTTCAATTTTGTTTCTCTTTAATTCTGGCCGCTCCAACCTTCAACATTGACCCTCTATGTCTTCTCTAACATGGCTGGGAATGTGATCATGGTGTTGTCCTCTAAAAACAAAATTCAAAATTCAAAATGAAACAACACTCCACTTTGAAGTAGTTAATATATATTACAATGGGTTTCACCATTTCAAGACTTGATATACTCATGCCGGATAGCTGAAATAGACCACAAGAACTCCATCAATGTTTTATTGACACAACCACAACTCCTTTGAAATACTTCGACAACATATGACAAATGAACATTGTCACCGACATAGCACATCAACGAATCAAAATTGATGCAAAAACTGACATGATTCGAAATCGCCAATAGCTACGACAACACCGCCACGCAGCAAAACACAAGTGAAACAACAAAATGAAAAAAAAAAAAAAAATTGAATCAAACATTCTTTTTGTTTGATGTAGGATAGCATGTGAACCCGGGTGCTCTTGCATCAAACCTCGCCAATCCAGCTGAACAATTGTTTTCGTAAAGACTATATGTTATGTGTTGAAAGTCCAAATATGGTGAAAACTCAATTATACCAAATTTAATCACACCATGTGTCCCCAACACTGTAAGATGCTATTACAAAACCAAGAAAACCAAAACTGAAAGAAAAACATTTGAAATTATTTTTGAATGATGTCGATTGCTTGTTTGCCCTAAATGCTTCTGCATCACAAGACAATCCAAGTGACAGGCCTCCAGAAGAAACCATGCTTATGGAATAATCTTATAAAGTTGAAATGATTGTGCACAGACAAAAGAATCCCCTTTTCTTAAATTTGTGTTTCCAATATGGATGGGGCCACCACGTAGCAGAACATGAATGAAAGAAATCATTAGCTGGATGGCTGGCAAAGATTGAGGGGGAACTGAAAGTTTGCAACAACCTTTGACATTTAATTGGGATTTTTCTCCAATTAATAGCTTCTATGTAATGATGTTTTTTTCTTAAATTTGTACCCAATAATATGAAATGTAATATGATGAAAAACTGTAGGAGAAAGCAGAATATTTTGTTTAACAAGACCCTCTTAGGACACAGTCCATTGAAAGGAGCTACAGTTGTTGTAATAAATTCAATCCGTTCCATAAATTGAGGATGGCCGATTCTTTTGAATGGAGAGTATGAAAGGAGCCTAGATGTTTGCAAAAAAAGTTAGGAAAGGATTTTCACACAATGACAGCCAATGGAACAAATTTTAAATAATGAGTCCTTCACAGCTGAGACTCGAAGTTCATGTTTTATCCACTGACTCAAAAATTTCCCCTCCGTTGAGAAAAATATTGTAGCTTATCCTCCATGGGACCATTACCTCACTGTAAATGGCACCAAGATTTTTATCAATAGCATCCACTGAGATATCTTAGCTAGTCACGTTCATTGGAAATTCAAAAATCAATATATTTCCCAGAGTTGGCGTCGTTTAAATAGAGATCTCAAATAGTTGCCGAGGGAGCTAAAACTTATTACCTTGTGCAACGTTTACACTGCAAAATCTCCCCTCTAGAATATTAAATGCAATTTTGGATCAGAATGTTGGGGCAATGGGACTAGAGCTCCTATATTCTTTCAAGAGCTTTTGGTGAATAAGTTTAGGAGGGTTTTGTAGTTAGAGTGTTCCAAGTTGGGGAAAATTTTATCTCTCTGTAGAAATATTTAATAGAAACAAGATTTTATAATTTCTAAAATACTAAAAATTAGGATCAAATACTGGAAACTTCCACCTTCTGATTGACTATAGGAGCCTAGTGGTAAAAGTGGACAGAGACACGTAAAAACTGCATCACAAATCTAACTTGCAAACAACATGGGATGTTTTTAATAAAATGTTCCCAATTTACTCGGTACTCAGTAGCATCTACTCAGAGAATCTAGGAATACCCAAAGGAAAAAATAGGGACTTCAAGCTTAAATCCACCATTAAAGTAGAGAAAATCCTAGCACAATAATCAAACGCATGTTCTAAAACATCCATAAAAATGGGCGTGTAGACAAATTTAACATAGCATATATTATATTTGTCATAACAAGGTGCTAACTCCATCATGTACTATCCCAGTACATTGACAAACTACCTAACAAATTTTCCACCAGATCTCTCCAAATGTGAAACTGGCTACAAAACCTCAAACCCAAAAGGGTAGATGCAGCTATAGTTGCTTCAAATGTCCAATACAACAAGGCATTACTGAAGAGAAAGAAAAATATAGAATTCATAAGAGATTTGAAGAGCTCGACCTCTTCTGTCCCTGCAGAGTGGTTTGAAGAGCGAAGGGAAATTTTTATGATTGTACATATATTTTTATAGAATCTTTTGACAAGTCTCTTGTTTTTTTTTGATAGTGTGTATGTATATATAAAAGAACGATCAATTAAACAATATAAATTTGAGTACAAAGGTTGCAAATAAGGATTGGATTTAATTATTCAGCTTTCATGGTATCTCAAAGAGAACCGCCTTAAAACGCCCTGACTTCAACTTCGAATATTCATTGGCTTTAGACACCCCACTCATTGTCTTTTCAGTAATATCTCTCACATATCCCAAGTACTTCATTGAATCTTCTTTATTTTCCACTACATCACCTTCTAGAATAATCTCTTTCTGCAAATAATTAATCATAATATATCTCAGTTCATGCGAATTTTTAGAAGTTAGCGAAGAATGAATCAATATAGAATGACTCTATTATCGCGCTCCACTGTAAATCCACCAGGGAAAGCACCTCTAACTCATGACTTTGGAAGACGTCCTTCGCACATTCCCAAAAGGAAGATCAGATTCGATGATTCACCACATGTCCATGTCTATGACACAATGAAAGGAGTAGGAGACAAATGGCAGAAGAGAGGTCCAAGAGGGTTTGCCAGGTCGAATGTTTTGAAACCGCTAAAGCCTCAGTATGAAGCTTTCCTGGATTTCCAAAAAGGGACACAAAACAGCCATCGAAGGAGGGACTCTCAAGCTCATAGGAGGAGCGAGGGTTTTTTCAACAAACCTAGTTCTAATCCATGAGATGAAGCCTGGAGTAAGCGATATTATTCAACAAGCGAGCGTAAAAGGGCCGCATCTAATCGTAAGAAAAAGAAAGGTTGGATTCCTAAAGTCAAAGAGGTCATAAGACGCAAAGAGTAAAAGGAAGTCTTTTTGGAGAAGCTTGAAGGAGGTGTTTTTGAGAAGACCTCATCTTTGCATGAAAAATCCTTCATTGGCAAGGTCCTTTCTCCTCACTTCTGCTTTGATGACTTAAAAGAGTGGTACCAAAATGCCTAGCCAGAGACTAAATATGTTTGTAAATTAGGGAATGGCTTCTTCTGTTTCTTTTTTTCGGATAAGGGTGAGTGGGACAAAATTCTTTGCAAGAAGCTTTGGAGGTTTGGTCAAACGGCTGTTTTCTGTCAAGAATGGAAACCAAACTTCCATGTAGGGAAAGAGGGAATACCTATGCTCCCATTCTAGATAGAAATCCCCTACCTCCCACTTGAGTACAGAGACATGGAGATTCTGAAGAGCATTGGGAACTCTCTGGGTTTTTGCCAAGAGGTGGATATTCCACCGGCTAGTCTCAGTGACACTACCCCCAAAATTCGCATCCTTTCGGAAGCAAAAGATCTCCTTCCTAAAAGAGTTAAGTTATGGACTTCCCAAGGTTTCTGGCTTCAAGAGATTCTTTTACAAGATGGGCTCCTTCAGAAAGACATGGAAAGGCTTAATGAGTTTCTCCGTCAGACAAGTAATACAGCCCTTCAGGACCCCATCCCTAGAGTGATCATTTTTGAGGGGCTGCCCTCCAGCCGATCCTGACCAAGGATTTAAGGAATCAAGAAACATGCCTAGTTGTGCTCCAGATGCAAGAAGAAGACTTTTCTTTGCAGGTCCCAAATAGGGCCCTTAATTTCATCTCTGGAAATGAGCAAGCTCCTCTCAGCTTTGATTAACAAGAGGAGGGTGCATGCGTCAAGATCCCCCCAACGATAACGATATGAATGATGGTGAGCCCTTGGAGTTGCCTTCTTCTCCTACAAGGGTTGAGGAGACCTACTAGGAGGTTGTTGATGAGTTGTAGGCTGACCTCAAGGTAGTCAAGACACGGGAATCCTCTATGAATTTAGATGTAAAGCTTCAGGATCTGTATGAGAAGGTCTTAGCAAAGGTGACCTCCACCTTATTTGAAGACTTGGCTGACGAAGTCTTACAAGAGCATGAAGCGCGGGTCAGCGGACCTGATATGGGCATTTCTCAAACCCAACCAATCCAGAGAAATTTGAAAAACATGCCTTCTAGGAGAAGTTCCAGACAGAAGAAGGGCAAAGAGTAGAACGACCAAGAGGTAGCCGTAGAGAATGGTGGGACAACCTCAACAAAGAAGAGGGGAGTAGTCAGCTCCCCTCGGGGGTAATGAAGGTCCTTTCATGGAATGTTAGGGGCTTACACGCCCCTAACAAGTCACGCCTCATCAAGTCTCAACTTGAGGGGGCTAGAGCAGACGTCCTTCTACTCTAGGAAACTAAGATTTCTTTAGACTTTGGGGTGCACTTCTTTAGTAAATGGAAGAACTGGAATGTAGAATTTCATCCTGCTATGGGTGCCTATGGAAGGATTCCTATCTTATGGAAGAAACATCTACCTATTTTTAAGGTTGTGGGGACCAAGGAAAACTAGTTATTGGGGAAAGTCTTAGGTGTCCTTCATGGGAAAGACCTTTGGATCATGAATGTTTATGGTCCTACGGGTACCTCTCAAAAGTTACATTTATGGAGACATATTTCTAGCATCTTGTCCATGCTAAAGCATGAGTTGGTCATTCTGGGAGGCGATTTCAATGTCATATTAGACGGATCGGAGAAACTAGGAGGCAATTTTAACTTCACCTAGGCTATGGTAGACTTCAAGGAGTTTGTCAACTCTAATGGCCTCTCAGATTGTAAACCCATGAATCGTCGCTTCACTTGGACTAACAGACGTTATGACCATTCAAAGATCGCTGAAAGGTTGGACCATTTCCTGTGCTCCTCACAGTGTCTAATGGGTAATCTTTTTGTCTCCTCTCGAATTCTTCCTTTTCTTGGTTCTAATCATTTTCTTATTAGCCTTGTGGTGGGAACTGAGCATTTGTTTGTCAAAAGTTCTTTTAAGTTCCAAGAGATGTAGTTTAGAGATAAAGATTTTTTGCAAAATGTTAAATCCTGGTGGGCTTCAACCCCCTTTGTCAAGGGTTCCAGAATCTTCCAGCTAGCAAAAATATTGGATTTTGTCAAATCAAAGATTTCTAGTTGGAACAAGTCTCAGTTTAAGAATATATTTTTTGATAAGGAAAGAATTATCAAAGAGATAGAAAAGTTGGAAAATGAAGTTATGTGTTTGGGCATGGATAATGTCTCCTTCCTCAAGCAAAAGTCTCTCAAATTGCAAATGGAAGAGATTCTTCAACGGGAAGAGATCTTTTGGCAACAAAGATCTCGAGAAACCTGGCTCAAAGAGGGTGATCACAACACTGCCTTTTTCCACCTTTCTACTAAAGCCCGCAGACACAAGACAGCTATCCAATGTATCCAGAGGCAGGATGGTTCCTTCATTCATGATACAAATTCCATTAAAGAGGAGGCGAAGTCTTTCTTCAAAAAGCTTCTCACAAGTAACAAATCGCCCAATCCACAATCTCTTACCTCTTTCAATCTGCCCAAAAGAGTCACAGATGATCACAAAAGGGAGTTGCTTAGGAAATTCTCCCTTGAGGAAGTTAGAGCCGCAATTTTTTCCTTGGATAGAAGTAAAGTCCCAAGCCTAGATGGCTGGACTGATTCTTTTTTCCAAAATTGTTTGGAGTTTGTAGGCAGAGATGTGTTATTAGCTGTCGAGGAATCCAGGAAATTTTCAAATGTGTTGAAAGAATTTAATTGAACCAGCTTGGTTTTAATCCCTAAGGTAAATGCTTCAATGATTTTTGAAGATTTCTAACCTATTTCTCTCTGCAACTTTATTTATAAAGTTATCTCCAAAGCTATAGCTTTAAGATTAGCCTCTTTTCTTCCACTTTTGATATCTGAAGAGCAAGGAGAGTTTGTTCCGGGAAAAGAAATAGGTGAAGGGGCCATTTTAACTTTGAAATTTTGCACTCGCTCAAGTATGATAACAGTCCCAGCATGGTTTTAAAGTTGGATATGAGCAAAGCGTATGACAGAGTAGAATGGAATTTTCTATGCCACGTCCTTTGTTCATTGGGCTTCTCCTCAAAGTGGATCAAATGGATCTTCTCCTACATTTCAAGTGTTACAACTTCAGTCTTAATTAATGGCAGTGATTCTCCTTCAGTTCAGACTTCGAGAGGTCTTCGCCGACCCCATTTCCCCTTACCTATTCATCCTGATGGCAGAAGCTCTCACGTGGGAGATCAAGGATGCTTCACGTCAGAGGCTTTGGAAGGGGATCAAATTGAAGGCATATTTCATAATCTTTAACCCATGCTCTTTTTGCAAATGATACTATCCTTTTTGGCAGAGCCAACAAAAAAAGAGCAGCCACAATTAAGCAAGTCCTCTCAGTATATTGTGATGCCTCTGGTCAATTGGTCAACAGCAACAAATCTAAGTTGTATCTTTTTAATACTTCACAGGCCAGATAAATTGAGCTAGCATCTCTTTTCAATTTTAAACTGGATTCACTCTTGGGTAAATATCTGGGCATCCCTCTTTTTAATGGTAGACAAAAGAATATCTTGTGGAATGGTGTCCTAGAAATCTTATCCCAGAAAATATGTTCTTGGAAGGGAAATTGGTTGTCCCTTGCAGGTAGACTCACTTTGGTTAAAATAGTTTTATCAGTGATTCTGATCTATATGCTCTCGTCTCTCCGAATCCTAAAAGGCATCTTAGCACAGGCAGGAAAACTCTGCAGGAACTTCCTTTGGCAAGGAACTTCAGACAAGAAGAGGATCCATTTAATTGCTTGGGATAAAGTTTGCACCCCTAAATCCCAAGGTGGGGTAGGAATCCTTAATATGGATCTGCAAAACCTGGTGCTTAGAGCAAAACTAGCATGGAAAATGTACAAAAATCCTCAAGCTAAATGGGTCATGATCATGCAGAAAAAATATTTGGACTCTAGAAAGCCAGAAAGAATTTTTATAGTCTCAAATCCTCCCAAAGGTTCTTCCATTTGGAACTTCATAGTGAAATGTAGGCAAGTTATCCTTCCAAAGTTATCTTGGACAATCTTTAATGGCAAAAAAGTAGCTTTCTAGGATGATTCGTAGAACGGTTGGAAGAAAATTTCCTCTTTGGGGAATTTTAAAGAAGCAGAGGCCTTTCTTAAAACTTTTTGGGGATTGAAAGTTTCTGACTATTTTATAGTGGATACTACACCCCTTCCGGCAAAAATCATTTGGAAGAGTTTTGATAACTGTAACTTCCCCTAAGAGCAGAAAAGCGCTTTGACTAAGATCCTTAAAGATAGAAGTCTTTTTTCTCTGCCAAGGAGGATGAATTGGTTTGGCTAGGAGATAGGTCTGGGAAATATAAAGCCAAGTTCAGATATAAGTTTCTTCCTCCAAGTCGAAGGTGGAGTGGCCTTCTTTTCTTTGTTGGGCAGATCATGTTCTTCCCAAGGCTAGAACATTTACTTGGTTGGATTTCAATAATAAGATCCTCACAGGAGATAGAATAGAAAGATTGTCGCTAGGTGCAAATTTTGACTATGTTTTTTGTCATGAGGAAAAGGAATCAATTGATCACATTTTTATGCATTGCAAATTTTCTCAGGCATGATGGGGATGTCTAATGTCTAAGTTAAATTGGCAGGCTCCTCCTCCTTCTTCTCTTTCTCAATGGCTGAAAAGCTTGCCTACTCATTTCAAGGAGGCTTTTTTCCACATCTTATGGATTGTTAGTCCTTCGATCTTACTGTGGTTAATTTGGAAAGAGAGAAATTTGAGAGTTTTTAGAGACTCTTCAAAGAGTTGGGAGTTGCTATGGTTGGATATTGAATCCCTTATTTTAGAAATGGTTAATGCAAAGTTTCAGAGGACACGGTGTAGAGACTCCAAGTGGACCAATTGGGATGAATCCATCCTCCCCAACTAGAAAAGGATTGTGAGGATTCAACCTTCCAGTGGAGGCTTTTCCTCCATTTCCAAAGTGGATAGGTCTTCCATCAAATGGCTTCCTCCCTGTGACCCTTTAGTCAAAGTAAACTTTGACGTAGCATGCAGAGGTAATCTAGGTCCTTCAGGCTTTGGCTGCATTATCAGAAATAGTAAAGGTGAACTCTTTGTAGCCAAGGCAATGAAACTTCTCAATGGAACAAATAATATGGTAGAGGCCCTTCCACTCTTGCACTCTCTTCTCTTTGCAAAGGAAAGATGGTTTAAATCGATTTCTATTGAAGGGGACTCTCTTGTTATTATTTCAGCCTTCCAGTCAAAGAAATTTGATAATTGGTCCATCCATTACATCCTTGAGCAAGTGTGGTCTTGTTTGTAGTGCTTTGATTCATATGAGATTGCACACTGTTATAGAGGGAAATAAAGCGGCCGATTGGTTGGCCAATTATGCTTTAGATCAGAAAGACCAGGAGGTGTCTTTTGATTCTCAATTATTCAGAGGCCGATCTTGCTGGACTCTCTGATCTCTTTTGACAGTCTGATCTTTTCTTTGTCGTGACCTAGGAGCTTTCGATCACCTTCACTCGTGTTGTGGGCTTCAAGTACCTCCATTGTAGCCTTTTTTATCATTGCCTTTGATTGGATTTTCATATCTTTGCCTCTACTAGAATTACAAATCTTTCAAGATGGAGAATCTTCTGAAAAAGCAAATGTTTATCCCAATCTACAAATGGGAATATCCAACTCAAGGTAGTTCTGACTCAGACATGTTGGGAAAAGTTTTCAAGTTTCAGTCTGTTAAGGAAGAGAAAGTGATTCAGGAGATCGTGGGCTATGACATCTTGCAAGATTTTCCAAGAATCATCTACTATTTTTAGGGAGCTAAATTTGGAGGTCTTTTCATGTATTCAAAAACACAGAGGTCCCTTGCTATTAATTTCTTTTTCAATGCAATTAAACATGATGGAAATGAGGATCTAGATAGAGTAGATGATGAAGAAGAGGAAGCTAATGACTTCAGACAGGATTTCAATTTTAATGTTCAACCTTTCTAGCTTCTGCTTGGGCCTATTTTGACTTTTGTCTTCCCACTATGTTGGGTTTTGGTTTTCTATTAACAAATCTAACTATGTTAAGATCCTTTATCTTGTAATTCTTATAAAGCATATGCTACTTCATAGCAGAAGTGGCTCTATTCATGGGCCCTCTATGTATTTTCTTTATATATAAATATATAGTCCAGGTGCTTTGAACCTTTTGGGGATATATATATAGAGGCTAAAGGTTTCATATAATTTTTCCATGTTCCATGTAAAGATGTACACACATGTTAAATAGCCAATTCTTAAATGCACTATCATCAAATTTGAACTCATTATTATTAGCTTGTAAAGAGTACATGTTTCTTGATTATATTGAATACATTCTACTCACTCACTATCTAAATAGTAGGATTTAAACATTTTGGGTTGTAATTGATAATAATATTTTTTTTGCGTTCCTTCATGTTTGTATTTATGGTGAATTCAAGTTACATAACTCAATTAAATAAATGGGATTTTGGATAAATTGATATTTATGTTTTGGAGAATGTAAATAAGGAGGAGGAGGATACTTAGCTCAATAATTGAAGAATGAAGATTAAATAGATAAGATTTTAAAATTTATTGATGTTAGATTTGAAAATAGTGCCTTTGAATTAGTGAACTGTCTAAAAGTTTTCATTGGTTCCCCTCTTTATGAGAGGAAAAGGTCATGGACCTAGGATGAAGTTCCAATCATGTATACATGCTTTGATTTTGGACTCATCCTTGCACACAATGTTGTTTTGTTCTACAACTTTACTTGATGTATAACTATTTACTTTACTTTTCACGAATAGCTAGGGACTTGGTGGTGCCTTGAAATCTATCAATTAGTCACAGGGAGGCAAGTTCTGCCAAAATCAACCTAGATAGATCAAAAGTAGTAGGCAAGCATTTAAGTATACATATTTGTTACTCCTTTTAAAAATCAAATTGATTTGTATTGCTAGTCTAGGATGAAAGAAAGGACATGTGTGTACTTGATGATTAGAATGAATGCATTGAATATCTTTAAATACTAGCACATAGCACCAAATTGTTCCATAAAACATATATAGTTGACTCAAAGTGGAAGGGTTAAGAGAGTCTACCCAAATTTTAATTGTAAATTGTAAATTGGAAGGGGTTAAGTTCACAACCATAAAGTTATGGCCATGATCACGAAATTGTCCTATAATGAGATAATGGTGAGATCTAGGTGGCAAACAACTAAAAAGTAGGTACATAAATAGGTGTGATAAATAGGTGAGAAATGTTAGTATATGAGTGCATATGTAAATGGATAGGATAGGGCTAAATGTATAGATATATGTGTATGCTTAAAAGGATACAAAAGGCTAGGAGAATGAACCTAACTTTGAACAAATTCATGTTAATTTGCCACTAATAACTATGTACATGTATTAAGACATCTACTCAAAATGACTACAAAATTAAATGAAAAATTACACTAGTATGCACATTTCATCATTACAATATTTCAAATTTGAATATAATATATTCTTTTTCTTTTTAAAAAAATATTTAAGAATAAGAAAAATAATATATAAATCTTCATTGATATGAATGTATTCAAACATTATTTTTCAAAGTATTTCTTTTGTTGAGGTGTACTATTTAAATTTGTCACTAATAACTATGTACATGTACTAAGACATCTACTCAAAACGACCACAAAACTAAATAAAAAATTACATTTAGTATGTACATTTCACATTACAATTTTTCAACTTTGAATATAATATATGTTTTTTTCTTTTAAAAAATATTTAAGAATAAGAAAAATAATATATAAATCTTCAATGATTTGAATGTATTTTTAAGTATTTCTTTTGCTGAGGTATACTATTTAAACTATGTTCAAATGCAAATTTTATGCAAAAACAAATAAAAAGGAAATAATGAAAGTAAAAGGATTGTATTGATAAAATTCATACATATCTCTTATCTTCAATGGAAATATGGAATAACCATTTCAAGTATTAATTAAGACAAATGTCTTATCAAATGAAACTTTTTCTTCAATCATAGAGATGAGTGCCTTTATCAATTACATAAAACTGAAATCTAATATTAGAAACACTATCCCACCAAAACTAATTATTAATTAATCTAAATTATTCATATTTAATTGATCACATTACTTAATTAACCTAAATTAACCAAAGCTAGTTATTAATTAATCTCAATTATTCCTTTTTAATTGATCGCATTACTTAATTAACCTAAATTAACTCTTATAAGAGAATATATTCTCCTTTACAGTAATATAACTGACAATTTCTATAAGTGTCTAACGCAGAATGCTCTCTTTAATAGTGGGGCTGTGAAGGGAATATGGTCAAATTGACCTCAAATATTTATTAAAGTTTTTTTCGAACAATATTTTTTTACTTTGGATCTCGTGAGCGCCAAGAAAAGAAGGGCAGGAAGAATATCCAAGAATAAAAAATTTAATAAAAACTTAAAAAGAAAAAAGGAACCTTACCCACTGTACAACAAATGGCTTATTTTATAATACTTCTAGGTTTATGCGAAGCAAGAAATTTGTAAAGGTAAAGATTCCAAAAATATTAGAAAAAGAATACAATTGAAGCGATATTTGATTAAGCATAGGTAAAAGTAAAGGTTTAATTCCTGATAGATTGCTTCAAATCGTTGAAACATTTCTAATCTCCTCACAACAGTTGTTCATAAAAGAAGATTCGTTTTACCTTAAGTAAAATGGATCACACCGTCTCTGGTAAGATTCGTTTTATCTTAAATGCAATCTTTTTAATCCGTACATATTATTAAATATAAAGAAAATAATTTTTTTCTTCTCTTGTCTGTGGAAGACGTATGGATGCTATTTGATTGTTGACTAAAACAGTGTCCCACTTGTTAAACATTGCATGGTCGACTTCTGGTAAGATTTCATATTCATAGTAGATAGACATTATGGCTGTCTATTTAAGTTACACGTCAAAAGGAAGTTGGATGAATGCAATTGATCTCAGTTTTGTGAACATCTCAAGTGTAATGGTTGGTGAGTATGACATAGATGTAATAGAGCTTACACTCTATTTAACTATCATCCACTTCAATGGTCAAATAGTTAATAATAATTTTACATCTCATTCACAACAAAAAGTGGCAAATATTTGTTCTATTTTTATTGGCCAAAATTAACCTTTGACTATTGAAGTGGCTTAACCACCTCAATTCCAAACTGCTAATATTTTGTATATTGTGCAAAATTCATTTATGTGGGTTCTTCTAGTTAAGATAACACTTTCCAGACCTGTTGTTTTTCTTAGTTTAGTGATGTAGAGCTTGAGTCAGTATCTGTTCTTTCCTTTCTATAAATATTTAGCCAAAAGAACAGAAGAAGAATATGAATATAGTGTAGTACTTTTGATTAAGCTCAAAGCCAGCTGCAATTTGGGTTTGGTGTTATAGCTTTCCACGGTTTTGATTTTTATTTACAATTATGGTTATGTAATTTATCCTATCTCTATTATGATAGGAGTCTTTCAAATTTTAGCTTCTTTATGAAGTTAGCACTAATCAAACATATGAATACAATTATGTTTAAATTTTGATATCGAATGTTATAATTTAAATTATATAATTATTTTAAAAAACAATATAAAATTGGAAATAACAATCACCCCTTATAGATGCTTGCACCCTATCACCCACACCTCCCCTATATCTCTCACACCTTCCCATCTCCCCCTTCAAATATGTGCCAATATTTCTATACTGTAAGGAACAAGATAGTATACATTTTATTTTCTAAGCATGTAGGCTAAATTTTATAAATATATGAAACATACATTTTCACTACGCTAGTGATTAGTGGTATCACTAGTATATCATCTCCTCCCTTTTTGTGTATAGCATGGGAAGTTGCACTCTTTTGCAAAGCATTGAAATTCTACTAAATCATTTCAACTAGAGGTACATATTCAATGGTTTGAATGACTTCAAGTGGAGAGACGTATTCAATACTCTTCACATGAAGATCCTTAAACCACCACTGATGGATACCATGATGGTTGTGGAATAAACGTCTTGTTGCCACAACCACCTTAGCAGCAGGAACAATATGCCACGGGCTTCTGTTTTCTCCTAGATCAAAAGAAAATAAGTACTTCATGCTTTCACAAAGCAAATGATTTTTCCGCCTATATATATCCTTTAAAACCTTAAAATAATGAATGTAAGTGTGACAAATGGGATCCTTTTCATTCACATATATGTTAGGTATCCAATCACTAACCCCAAGGAACTCACTGTACAATTGAAGCAATTTGTTATTGTCTCGCAATCCAATGCTCAGTGCTGAAAACTTTCCACAGTTTTCAACAACTTTCAACTGTGGCAATGTAGGAGAAATGAATGGAGGATTGAAAAGATGTGCTTCAAGTTTATGACGTTCTTCCCTCGTCACCTTTCTTGCAGTTCCCAATGCAATAGCAGCTCGCAACGAATGCCCTGCAAGCCATATGTTGTGGGATCCATTCTTATGGAGGCTCATTCGCAGGTATTGTAAGCCCTTTTCAACCCTGCATATGGAGTCATAGTGTCCAAAGGCTACCTTCAAATCTAGGACCAAGTCCTCAAATATATTTTTGAATCGAAGAAGCGTACCTCTGAACACAACTACTTCAGAGGGAGGCCCACCTGGACCTGCTTTCATTCTTCCACGCCACTTGAAAACAGCCCCAAATATAGATCCATCATGGTCGTCCGTAACAGTTTCCTCTACATCAAATTGAAGTAAGCAACACAATTGCTTAGCCTGGTTTATGTTGCTTTCAAGTAGATATACAACATTCACTAAGCTTGCAGCAATGCATCTCCTATGCACAGGATCTTCCCTGCTATCACCCCATTACATTAATACCAATATTAAGACAGATAAATTGGCAAAACATAAATAATTACGTGGTCATAGTCTAAACATAAAATAATAAAAAATAAAATTAGTCAAAATATAAAATTCGTTTAACAGTAACAGACGAGTAGATTCTAGGTAGTTACAATATTAGTCATAATAGACAACTCAATAATATAATTCAGAAATCATAAAACAAATAACCACCATTCAAAACCAAGAGCAAAATCAAATTGCAGATAAGGTGAATTTCCAGAAAAGAAAAAAATGTTACCAGTTGGGATTAGCTAGGTGAGCAAGCTCTGTTACATCGATGCCATCCTTAGTTGCCATTGAACTTGGGACGCTCACAAAGCTGAGACCAATTGCATTATCTACTTTCTTCTGACGTGTGACTTAAATAGACACAGAAATCATACAATCCTTATTTCATTTCAACAGAGAAATAAAGGATAACATTTCTTGGTCAAATCTGAGACAGCATATCACGTGTTCCCTGCCAATCATAGCAAAAAGTAAGATTCTTAATTTTTAATATTAATGTTTTCTAAAAAGAATACGGTGCGTTAGCTAAGTAATTGTGTTGTTACGGTAATTATAAAAATTACTTACACATAGTTTGACCAGCAAAAACTGTATTGTTTCTGCTGAAGATAAGAGACCCTGGCCCTACTGACCGACCAGGCATATGTCCAGTTTTACCAATAAATTTTCTTTGGTTTTAAAAATATATTTTATAGAAATCTAAACGTGGCAGAAATCGCTCAAACAGCTAATATTGAGGGCGGTGTACATCATTCAGACAGATCGAACTGAATCAGTACCGTCACCGTCCACTGGTTTTTTGATTGCCTTAAAATAAGAGGAATCTTCTTAAGGCAATTTTTTATGATCACGTTTTGTGAGGCAATTAAAAAGTTTTCAGCGTAAATTGCAAGCACCTGCCTACACATTACGTTATTGGTATTACGTCACCCCATATTCTAGGCTTTTAAATAGTATCTATAATGAAACAAAATCTTTCTTTTTTCTTAAGGACTCAAATCTCCTTATGCCTTTTATTGTTTATGGAAGACTGGAACGGTTTGGAAGTATTGTCTTCAGATATTAGTTAAAAATTATTATTTTCTTGTTTTTTTCCCTCCGTTTTTATTCTTTTGGTTTCCTTCAAACTTTTAATGGATGACCTCCTCGGTTTGAAAATGTGATAGAATATAATTTTAAGAGAAAAAAAATTAATAAATATTGAGGTCACATTTATATTTAGATTTATTAATCTTTAATTTAGAATATTTTAAAAAAATTGTGAATCAGTAATAAGCTTCTGGCAAAACTGTGTTGCTTTTTTTGTGTGTCAACGTTTCAGATCACACTCCATGATTCATCATCAGGAAGAAAAGAGGAGAATGATCCAAAATTGTGAATGTTATTTTATGTAAAAATTATTTTTGATAAATAGGTGTTTATATCATTAAAAAAATAGTATTACAAATATTTACAAAAAATAGTGGGTGGAAGAAGTCACACTCCCAAGTCCAAATAGGACACAAGTCCGGAAGCAACAGAACAATAAGAAACCACTACATGGCAAGAGTTATAGCATTGGGAGGTGGAGGAGGGTCCTAGTCATCCAGTTTGTCCCATACATCAACGGGGTCCACAATGTCTTCGAGAGGATCCCAACCATCATTACCATTACTCACATCTTCATTACCAACGTCATTTTTATTGTCATCCTTAGTCTAAGCGTTGCAAGCAGGGGATATGGCAAGAGCCAATTGAAGGAATTTTCTAGAGCTTGGCCAGTTTGCAAAACCATGACCAAAAGCTAGGGGAGATGCAGAGCGGTGGTGAGGAAGATGAGGCCACCTTTGTTGAGCTTGATCTCTCTTTCCAGAAGGTTGACAAGCCTGGGAATGAGCATCTTGTTCTCAACAAGTAGAATGATTGCGATCCTTGCAATGTACCCATGAGGTGGAGACCAACCTCGTCTAGAGGTAGGAAGTGGGGGGACTCTAGCCACAGTATAAGGGGCATTGTCCCAATGGTCAAGAAGTAACTACAAATGTGCAATATCAAGGCCAACCTTGTTGGCTTGCACCTATATTTGCATGAGAATGTATTGGAATAAGTCATAGCTTTAGAATAAAACAAAAACTTGGAATCAATTACATTGCCAAAAAAATAAAGTAGGGTTTTTATCTTTCCATATGCTTAAAAGAGTTTCCACCCTAAAAGCATGCCAGATTTGGGTAAATATGGAAGGAATTCGAGGCCAATCCCTTAATAAAACCATATGCCATGAGAAAAGAAAGGATTGAAAAAATAATTAATCCATGTCTCTGGGTTACTTGAGGCATAGGACTGAACCAGAAGAGATGCTTAAGCATTTCTTGATGGCCACAAAAAGGACATCTAGTATCTTTAATACCGAGATGAACCAACCTGGAACCAATAGGAAGACATTGAAATAAAACACATCAAACAAAATGAGCAAGCTTGGGTGTAACAATGGATGACCAAATAGTGTTAAATCTGTGTTTCCAAATAGTCGAAGAAGACCAAAGTAACCATCTCTAATTCAAAGTAGGAACCATAGGAAAGTGTGGCAAAAACCATGAATAACCTTTGCAAGGTTTCTAATTACAATCTGGTGTGTCTAGGTACCATTTCTAATCTATCCACCATGGTTTAAAATTGTAAACCCCAATTTTATGAATAATATCTAGTGGCACGACCTCAATAATCACATAGAAAGTTTGATGATCCTAATTGCATAAATAGAATTTATTTTTGTCTTCTGGCTAGGATAGGAGATTTTGAGTTGTTTTGGAGAACAAGTCAGGAAGAGTCTTAATTGTTTTTTGAAAAACCTCTTGAAGTACGGACTCACAAGACCTTAGCAAGAGGGTGATCTTAATAAGTAATGACTGGAGAGCACCAGATAGACTATTGATTTGTGGAAAGACCATTACAGAAATTGATGTCATTCTAAAGAAGCCAAGGCTTCATGGCTTCCTGATGCAGAGTGCCAGCAGAAGCGAATGAAATTTGCCTATATCTTCCCTATCGGCAAGAGGTCCTCTAGTGTTTCACCGAAGTCAAGGATGTCTTCGCTATCGGAAAGACATGAACTATCAGCCGTTCCTTATTATTTTATCCTGATGGCCAAGTTCTCACCGAAAACTCTGTGACGGTTAGTTGCTTATCGGCAACACCTTATATATATCGGGCGATCCACCAGAAGTCTCCCTAACGTTCCCCTCACGCCGATGAAAAGTTCATCATTGGTTGCCTTCGGCAACACCTAGACTATCAGACACCGAGAAATATCTTAGGCCGATATACTCCGTCTTGCCGACACCCACTTCCTTGTCGGTATGACTTCAATCATCAGTGATACTAATAGATCTTACTCCGATATCTCCCGTCACTCCGATGACCCCTCGAACAATTTTCGTCAGCCAGACTTCCTCCTTCGGCGAAGTTTCTTTCACTTACACCGACGCCTTATTTCTCACCGATATTCTTTATCGGCGATATTCCGAGGAAGTCCCACCGATGCGAACAAACAATGGTATGTGTCTCTGACACTATACCAACCTTCGATAAGACAGAGAGTATTTCACGCCGATGTCAGTTTCATCGGTTAGACATAGTCTATCGGGTGTCCTTCAAAAAAAGCTATTCCGGTGCTCTGTGTTACGCCGATGGTCGCCAACTGTTCTGTGATGCCGAAGCAGAACTCCCTTCGATAGAATAATGGGACTTGGCCGATTCATACATCAAGCACTCGACCACTTGTATCAATCTGATCCCCAAATGACACCGTTCGCCTTACATCAATTTCCTGACTAGCCACATGAAGATGTCTAGTCAAATCTGACTAAGTTCTCTGGCTTCCTGGGCAAGAAGTTAACAACAACAAACGTGAAAAGTCTTTCCCCCATCACACTGATACTACACAAGGCCTCAGCGGATAGAGGAAAGGGTCTCCATGTATGAATCAAAACCCTACTCCTAGGTTACAAACCAGCCTCTGTGGAACTGTTGGTTTTACACCGTCTGCACACTATAGAAACACTACGGATTGACATATAGCATCCAGTTAGGGTTTCTATTTACAAAATTAGAATAAAGATATCAAATCACCAAGAACAACCAAGAGAAATCAACATAGATCATGCCCAGAACTCTCTTTATTCATTTATCAAACAAAACTTGTTGTAATACACACCCTTCTCTCTCCTCCGTGTGACATACAACCTGCCTCTAAAGAAGATGTAGAGACAGCAGTTATTTCCCTCCAACTGTGCAAACTGATTTTCAAATTAGTTAGCCGTTGGGTTACCCTTCATACAAGCAAATCACTTGTTTGCCTTACACATGTACATCCATGGGACCAAATTGACCCTTATTACAAAATGAAATGGCTTAAGAGCCTTATGAGAAAACAAAAGAAAAGATGACCCTGCACTACAGAGAATGTGCTCCTGCACCACTTCCCATACCATTCCAAATAATTTTGATAACAAAAGTCTCTTGAACTTAAATAGGATCCTTCATAATAAGAAGGGTGTGAAGATCGATTCCCTTCCAAGCTTGCTTCCCATGATGAGTACCTGAGGAAATGCAATGGCACACAAGACTTTTCTAAGCCTCATTACCTTTAGGGGATCAAATGACCCCTTTAGCACAAAGGGCCATACCATGGTATTGAATACAAGTAGGTCTTAACCCCTATCATGAGAGAGGCAATAGTACTCCTAGGAAACTCTATGAAATCTTATATGATTTTAATAAGAGGCCCAAAGGAAATCCTAAAGAGTCTTTAAAAGGGACCTAGCAAGAAGAATAACAAATATTAGTAGCTACAAGAATTTTAGAACAAATCTAAAATTTCCTTGCAAAAGACAAAGGCTTAGTGATCCAATAAGCTAGCTTCTTTTCAATTTTAGAAGTGACTACCTTCCAAAGAGTAGCTAGAGAAGCTTAAAAAGTAAAAGGTCTACCAAAAAATCTCAAAATCTTCCCTTGATCAAATCCACTTCCATCCAAAAGAGTCAAGTTGAGGAGGCTTGGGAACAATGGATTGACGATAACATTGAGTTTTCTACCACTCAATGCTTGAACTAGAGGCTTTATAAAAAAATGTATAGAAAAGAAAGAGTTTACTTATTATTGTTCTTCTCTTCCAAGAGAGAGAGGAATGAATCATCATCAAAATACCCATTTACCAATTGAGTAGAGGAATTGGGAAGACAAATGACCTTGACCAGGTTTTAGGAATTGGCATGGGAAGAGAGATAACCAAATCCTTCATCTCAACAAGATCATAAATAGCAGGAGGCAAAGGGTAACCTTGACGGATAGACCTAAAAAGGCCAAAAGTTGAAGATTGATGGCCATTAATAGTGATACAAGTCTTTTGCATGAGAGAGAGAGAGTATCTTCTGCTAGAGAGAGAGAGAGTATCTTTCCAATGATTTACCTCCAACCACAGACCAGCGGTCTCCCACACATCTTCCACATAGGAAGTGGGCCTACCCTTCATGAGGAATATAGACCAATAGTGACCAATGGTAATTTGCCTTTCTGAGTACATAGTGTTGTATCCTACACAACTCTATCAACCATACAACCATAGATACCCTCTAGCTAAGCATGATTTCTGATAGGTTGTGCAAACCAGATACAATGAACTAACAATGCATGTAGAGACATATGCATTACTATGGCCATAGTTTCAATATAAATTGATGTTCACAATGAACATTGTTATAATGTTCACCCACACGAACTCGACTTGGATACTATCATATTCCTACAGTTCAACTTGGTCAACTATGTTTAACTTATGAAGTCATGACAATTTCAATAATTTAGTCTTCCTAACCCATACATGTTTTCTTTCACTGTCTATATTTTATAGACCTAATCAACTATCTTTCTTTACAAGGATTCTCATTGCATCTTTGCAATACCTGAGGTCCACGAATTATTGACTCATAAGAATTTTAAATCGATTAATAATGACTAAGATGATTACCTTACCTAGGTTAAGCATTATAGTCTAGGAAACTAATTCCCTTCTTACAAGTAAGAATAATTATACATAGTTAGGGCACTTGACCCTTCAATCACGATCTATATAATGATCTCAATGATTTAATATAAATAATTACCATATCTAGGTTAAGTTAAGGTTTAACTAAAGAGTTTTGTCTAACTCAAACCTAGTCTTTCTCACTTAGGTGGATTCACAAGATATTGTCATTGCCTCTTCAATGTTATGGAATGACTATCCATTCTTAGGTATCTTTTTGCATCTTGCAACATTTGAGATCCAACACTTATCGACAAGTAATAGTTAAGATAAAATGTGACTATAAAGGTATAATAACCTTCATGTTTGACTAACCATTTATAATACCTCTTGCAAGCTTGCAAAACCTGAGGCTTATGACTTATTTATCAAGTCGACTTGTGTCCAAAAAAAAAGGTTCCTCTACCTAAGGTTAAACATTATTGACTAATAACAAATCTCTTATTAATAAGATAAATATGAACATTTATTATTTGGGGTTCTTGGCCCTTTAATGTCCACCCCTATAAAATAACTAAAACAGGTTATAATCATAAAGGTGTCATCAAATAATCTTTGACCCTTCTTGATTAAGCTAGGGTTTTACTTTATCCTTGAAAAATCCACTAAATCACAATAACCCTATCTCATAATTCCAAGACTAAGGTTTATAAACGACCTCTAGTTTAACTCAACCAAGGTTAAGAATACTATGGTTTTGATCTATCATATTCCATCATAATGATATAACTAACATAAATTCCAATAAGATAGTAATATAACACACAAAAAGGATTCACCCTAAGTATTGTTCAATCTCCAAGGTCATTTCTAGGTTTCACAGTTATTGACTAGAAGGAAGATTAATTCTCGTTGATCTGTCAACTAAGGACTTGCTCAACCTTAATCAACTCGATTTATCTTCCTTAAGAAAAACTTAATTATAGTAACCATTAGGTTGTTGACTAAAGTTTGATATGACTCCAAGGTTGTAAAAAGTCTTCTACCAATTACAATTACATAAGTATTGAAATAACCAAAATGCTAGGTTCATATTCCCCTAATGCCATAGTATCGGGATATTGAGTATTCTAATTCTAGAAAGAATCTGAGTTTAAAATAAATGTTGAACCTCTAGCCTGACAACATTAATCACATTATGCTATTCAAAACAACGTGAAATCCATGACACATTGAGTATAAAAATTCTTGAGGTTCTTAAAAGATCATATGTATGCAATATCAAAATACCATAAAAACATCTCAATAATTAAAAATAGTAATTTTGGATAGTACAACGATCTAATACAAGAGTTCATCATTGTATACTTCTATACACGACATCTATTGATTGATGTTTATTTAAATTCTTTTTATTTGGCTAAAAATCTTCTACAACTCTAAGAAATTACTATTGTCGAATGAGTCTCATGCAACGAGAGTTTAAGATGATAACACAAAGAAATAAGGTCAACTCATATCTGGAAAATCCATGCAATATAAGTCTGATCTTACTTGTGGATGTCTACTTTTCTCAGTAAGAACTATGTTTCTCCTATCGAGGCTTACAATAAATCCTCAACACTTCTCTACTTTGTGCATAAAATGATCACAATCCATGATACAATGTTGTCTTCTCTATAAAACAAACCCTCACCAGTGATATTCTTAGACATTAATATTGCCTCCTCTCTAACATTAATATCCTCCTCTAAACAGTAACCCCACCTCCTTAAAGCTGCGAATATCTCCAAATACATAACTGAATTTACACTTTGTTTTTGCATGCACGCTTTAAGGGATTCATGGTAATAAAGTTCCACTCTTTAATCACAATGATCTTTTCTTTTTCTCCCATTGATTTCCTATCTCCCTGACTCTTAATGAGTCATCCATTTTTTAAAGACTTAACCAAGACTCTTTATGAGTCACCCATTTTCACTCCTCCACAGTTAGTAGTTGAAAACATATTGAATAAAAAATTGTATGCTTCATGATTCAGTTTCAACCGAGCTATAAATTTACATATCTCTACACACGTCGATGGGAAGAACACTCTTTGAGGGAGCTTTAGTGAATGTGATTAGCATCACCAACACTCTTCTTTCAAAGAGGCTGACAAGGTATTAAACCTACGTTTACTCAATTAATAAACACTTAAAGTGGTTCATTCCACCACTCAATATAATGAAGGCTCTCCTATTTGTAAGCCTTCCACTACTAAAGCATTAAACCATCAACGCATTTTGAGGTATTATCCTCATTTGATGCTAAGGCATCTACATATTGATTACATCAATTATAATACTCATAACATTGCCTATACATTAGATAGGTATAGTTTATTCAATAAATAGATATTATTAAACCATAGGGTACAGATATCGTGATTGGGTTGAGCTTGTCTCCTAATCATAATCCGTCGACAAATATCACATATTAATAACTTCAACGAAAACGTCTTAACGTTTACGAATCGTTATAACACATCAAATATCTTAATAATAGTATTAAGATAATCATTTTACGACAATAACATCGTAATATTTACGTTGAACATAAATAGTTATAAATCAAACGCAAATGACATCGTTAACATTATTAACAACTAAGACGACTTAATATGACTTATCAAGTTTTGCAAACAATATCGACTACCTATCGATTAGGTTCAGAAGTAAACTGACAAGACAAAGCTTACCTCTTATGACACCTTGGTTCACATTTTTGTTAAACACTTATAACTCAGTTAGGCAAATAAATCACTCGTAACCCGAGGTCTATATCTCTCTCCTGGAAAGGTACTCTCTCTCTTCTTTTCTCTAAGAGTCTTCTGATAACCTGTAATCCTATTTCACTTGTCATCAAACAATATATGATTAGTGCATCATTATTCAATTAATTCAACTAATAAATCAAATCTCATAATATAAATATTAAATCGATAATAACATAATCATTTCTATGATTCCAATAAATGACATTCAATAAAATCCATGTTTTTCCTTATCATCAAACTAAACATCACAATAAATTTACTTACGTCCAAGTAAAAAATAAAAGTATAGCAAGTCAAAAATTAGGGATGTAACATATCCTTCCCCTAATGATTCATCGTTCTCGATGATATAAAGTATCAAAATGCAACTTAAAAGGCAAATTCATTGTTTAACTGCTATAAGCATAAAATAAATGAGGAAATTTCTGCTAGAATTCATGGTAATTTCCTACCCCCATGTAAAATTATTCTATGCATACTAGTCCCTCTGGACCTTACACTACATAACCTCTACGTTACACAAGCATTGCCTACCAATTTGAAGCATTTAAGAAGCTTGATCATAACCTTTCCTAGGTTCTATACTTGTAAAACATTCATAGAATATAATATGCATATATTACATAAATATATTTCTCATATAGAAATCACAATAAGAATTATCCCTCTTGGCAATAACTGGTAATAGATTGACTCTTGAAATCAATAAAATTTATAACCTTAAAAATTTAGAAGGGTCCTTTATACTTAGGAACTGGTTTGGAATACATTCCATACTTTATGAAACTTTTTCAGGGGTTTAACCCTTAAGAATTTTCCTTCTCTAATCGAGAATTGTCTTGGTGTACGCTTAACATCAACATTACTTTTCTATTCATTATCAATTTCCATTGATCTTTTCTGATCACCTAAATCTTTTCATCTATTTCTTATAACATTTACAGACTAATGTTAATCCTATTTTCTAACTTACCCAGCTTATAGGAGTTTAGCATCTTTCTGTCCAATGTTTCAATTCAAGCCAAAAAGTTAGGTATTGCTAAAAATTTTACGTGATAAGTAGTGTCTCTACTTATATTGCTAATCCATGCTATATATTTTAAACAAATCTTCCAAAATGTGGTTAACTCTTTTAACCATATGTTCTTCGGATGATAAATTGTACTCTTATTAAGTTTATTCCTTAGCATAGAGAACAAAGTTTGCCAAAACCTTGACATTACACGTGCATTTCTATCCAAGATAACCTTCTCAGGAAGCCATGCAATCTAAACACCTCTTGCACAAATTTGCGAGTTAATACTGATGCTCCATCAGTCCAACTCCCTGGCATATAATGTGCTACCTTCGAGAGTTTATCAACCACAAAATGGCATCATGTCTATTCCCAGACATAGGAAGACTTTGTACAAAATCCATACTAATAACTTGCCATTTCAACTCTAGCACGTCATGTGGGTGCAACAATCCTACAGGTGTTGATTTTCTACTTTTTCCTATTGGCACTGCAGACAGTATTTTATAAATCTTGCAGCATCATTCTTTATTCCTTTCAAGAATTAAAGAGGTTTTATAGTTGTTAGTAATTGGTTACCCCTGAATGTCCTGGGTATCGTGTGATATGAACTTCTTTCCACACCAGTTTTCTCTATTCAAAAGAATTAGAAACATATATTCTTTCTCTGAAACTCAATAGTCTGTCAGACTCAAAATGAAAACCTATCATACTTTGAATCTTTAAGATTTACCATAAGAGATTTTTTAACTTGCTCATCAAGTATAGGTACACCCCTTAATCCTTCTCTTAAGGCATCTGTTTTTCCCTCAAACTATCCTTCGAGCAGGAATTCACAGAATTGGTGCTGTTGTAAATTCTCTTTTAATAGATCAATTGCCTCTTGCCATCTATCTGTCCACTCAAATCATTTCTCTTAACGGTTGCAGAACCATTTGCACATGTTGGCAATGTTCTCCTTCATTCTTAGAATAAATAATTTATATCTTCCAGAAGACTAGAAAAAACATGCCTAAACAATCTCGAAACACACTGTTCATGAGATTCATGAATGCGACAAGGCATTTGTAAGTCCAAAAGACAACACTGCAAACTCACAGTGTCCACTTCTTGTCCAAAAGTTGTTTCAAGGGTACCCTCATCCTTCAATCTTGACTGATGATATATTGATCGCTAATCAATTACTTTAGTCCCACGCATCTAATGAAAGAGGTCATCAATACGTGGTGAAAGATATTTGTTCCTTATCGTTGTTTTAATGAGAATATGACACTAAATACACAATTGTAAAGTTATGTCCTTCTCTTGACAAAGATATCTAGTGCACCCCATGGTAAAATACTGGATCTAATCAAACCTTTAGCCAATAATTCTTGTAATGGGGCTTTGATTCCATTAATTCTATAATAGTCATAAGGTATGGTGACTTTCTTCATATCTAGGATAGTTTTAAGGCAAGCCTATCCTTTGCTTCCTTTTAGGGTCTAAAGTTTCAGGATTTTCATTACTCACTCTATATTCTTGGTGATTTTCCTTTCTCATCCCATAAGAAATCTCATTTTCTCCCTTAAAGGTTTCCTTGATCTCATACTTTCTTTTTCAAAGTACCAAGTATTTCCTTGGTTTCTACAAACATGGTTAGGATTGCTCCAATTTGTCCAAGAGATTGACTAGTGGTATATTCTCTTCTCGACTCTCACCCTTGTTTGGTTCTTGAATGATACATGTTGTCATTTTTCTCACCTAGATAAATAAGTTATCTAATAGTTCTCTGAAACTAAGCGACTCAAATCATCAAAAATATTTATTTCATAACAATCAAAAGATTGATACAAAATATTGTCATCTTTATTATAATTTATTTAGGAGTAACCACATCCTTATTTATATAGTTGATATGACAAGACTATATGTCACTATTGATTTACAATCTTCCAATTAAACAAACATGGAGGGTGAATGTACACACAAGTACTCCTCCAACACCTTTTTCCTAAAATAGAAACATCACATCAACCTTCAAGTGACATGTTGTAACTGGCTATAGTTTACTAGGTTTTACTACACTAGTAGAATTAGTAGGATTCTTGGCTAGTTCAAAAAGTTGTTTTCTTTCTAGCTGAATATGCTTAAGCACATTAGTAAAAGTCTCTAAATCCTCCAACCATGCACCTTCAGAGTAAATAATATGCTCTTTAAGTTTAACCTCCTCGATAGATTTCTTCTTAACCACTAATTCAAGCAAATGCTGGGGAACAGACTTCCTAGCAATTTTCTTGGTTCTTCTCCACACTACTCTGGCACAAGAAAATTTGAACATTAGCTAGCCACATAATGTTGACTACAGGTTAGCACAGTAGACTCATAAACCCTAGTGTAGAACCCAGTAGCTCTGATACCATATGTAATATCCATGTTCTATAAACATAGTAAAAACAATAAATTTACCATAAAGTAATTTAACAAGGTTAAAATGAGATACAAATTTTTTTATTTTATTCAACATACAATCAAGTAATTACAATTACAAGATTTCTCACTACAAAATACAATAAACCATATTGTCTTTCTCAAGTACAATGTTCACAAAAGTAAATCAATTACAAATATTTGCATTAGATAATGTTTTACATAATCTCAATAAACACAAATCTCAGAGATATATTACATACAGAAATCTGACATCTTTATTGCAATCCTCGGCATGTCTTCTGCTAGATAGAGAGAGAGAGAGAGAGTATATTTCCAATGATTTAACTCCAACCACAAATTGGCGGTCTCCCATACATCTTCCACATAGGAAGTGGCCCTACCCTTCACGAGGAATATAGACCAATGGTGACCAGTGCTAATTTGCCTTTCCAAGTACATAGTTGTGTATCCTACACAACTCTATCAATCATACAACCCTAGACACCCTCTAGCAAAGTATGCTTTCTGATAGGTTGTGCAATCTAGATACAGTGAACTGACAATGCATGTAGAGACATATGCATTACTATGGCCATAGTTTCAATATAAATTGACGTTCGCAATGAACATTGTCGTAATGTTCACCCACCCCAACTTGACTTGGATACTATCATATTCCTAAAGTTCAGCTTGGTCAGCTATGTTTAACTTATGAAGTCACGATGATTTCAATACTTCAGTCTTCCCAACCCATACACATTTTCTTTCACTGTCTATATTCTATAGACTAATCAACTATCTTTCTTTACGAGGATTCTCATTGCATCTTTACAATACCTAAGGTCCATGACTTATTAACTCATAAGAATTTTAAATCGATTAATAATGACTAAGACGATTGCCTTACCCAAGATAAGCATTATAGTCTAGGAAACTGATTCCCTTCTTACAAGTAAGAATAATTATACATAGTTAGGGCACTTGACCCTTCAATCAAGATCTATATAATGATCTCAATGATTTAATATAAATAATTACCATATCTAGGTTAAGTTAAGGTTTAACTAAAGAGTTTTGTCTAACTCAAACCTAGTCTTTCTCACTTAGGTGGATTCACAAGATACTCTCATTGCTTCTTATACCTTATGGAATGACTATCCATTCTTAGGTATCTTTTTGCATCTTGCAACATTTGAGATCCAACACTTATCAACAAGTAATAGTTAAGATAAGATGTGACTATAAAGGTATAATAAACTTCATGTTTGACTAACCATTTATAATACCTCTTGCAAGCTTGCAAAACCCAAGGCTAATGACTTATATCTCAAGTCAACTTGTATCCAAACAAAAAGGTTCCTCTACCTAAGGTTAAACATTTTTGACTAATAACAAATCTCTTATTAATAAGATAAATATGAACATTTATTATTTGGGGCTCTTGGCCCTTTAATATCCAGCCTGTAAAATAACCAAAACGGGTTATAATCATAAAGGTGTCATCAAATAATCTTTGACCCTTCTCGATTAAGCTAGGGTTTTACTTTATCACAATAACCCTATCTCATAACTCCAAGACTGAGGTATATAAATGACCTCTAGTTTAACTCAACCAAGGTTAAGAATACTATGCTTTTGATCTATCCTATTCCATCATAATAAAATAACTAACATTAATTCCCATAAGATAGTAATATAATACACAAAAATGATTCACTCTAAGTATTGTTCAATCTCCAAGGTCATTTCTAGGTTTCACAATTATTGACTATAAAGAAGATTAATTCTTGTTGATCTGTCCACTAAGGACTTGCTCAACCTTAATCAACTTGATTTATCTTCCTTAAGGAAAACTTAATTATAGTAACCATAAGGTTGTTGACTAAAGTTCGATATGACTCCAAGGTTGTAAAAAGTCTTATACCAATTGCAGTTACATAAGTATTGAAATAACCAAAAGGCTAGGTTCATATTCCCCTAATGCCATAGTATCGGGATATTGAGTATTCTAATGCTAGAAAGAATCTGAGTTTAAAATAAATGTTGAACCTCTAGCTTGACAACATTAATCACATTATGCTATTCAAAAAAATGTGAAATCCACGACACATATTGAGTATAAAAATTCTTGAGGTTCTTACAAGATCATATGTATGCAATATCAAAATACCATAAAAACATCTCAATAATTACAAATAGTAATTTTGGATAGTGCACCAATCTAATACAAGAGTTCATCATTGTATACTTCTATACATGACATCTATCAATTGAAGTTTATTTAAATTATTTATATTTGGCTAAAAATCTTCTAAAACTCTCAGAAATTACTATCGTCAAATGAGTCTCATGCAACGAGACTTTAAGATGATAACACAAAGAAATAAGGTCAACTCATACCTGGAAAATCCACTCAATATAAGTCTAATCTCTTAATGACCCTTACAATGAAACCTCAACACTTCTCTACTCTTTCCATAAAATGATCTCAATCCACGATACAACGCTATCTTCTCTATAGAAGAAACCCTCACTAGCGATATTCTCAGACTCGACAAATAAGTTGATAACTCTTCTTCATCAAACTCCTCCTCCATCTGCTAATGTTGCAGATATCTCTCTATACTAGCCCTCGATTTACCTTTTCTACACTTGTATTGGTGCTCTCTCACCTCTGCTAATAGCCAAAACTCCTCCTTCTATGCTCTTCCCTGATGCTTTTTCTATATCCTCACTCTATTAACATCTAACTCTTATATAACTAAAACTGTTGCCTCCTCTCTAACATTAATATCCTCCTTTAAATAGTAATGCCACCTCCTTAAAGCCGTGAATATCTCCAAATACATAACTAAATTTACACTTTTCTTTCACATGCATGCTTTAAGGGATTTGTGGTAATAAAGTTCCACTCTTTAGTCACAGTGATCTTTCTTTTTCTCCCACTGATTTCCTATCTCCCTGACTCTTAATGAGTCATCCATTTTTTAAAGACTTAAGCAAGACTCTTTATGAGTCACTCGTTTTGGCTCCTCCACACTTAGTAGTTGAAAACACATTGAATACAAAATTGTCCGCTTCATGATTCACTTTCAACCAAGCTATAAATTTTCATATCTCTACACATGTCGATGAGAGAACACTCTTTGAGGGAGCTTCAATGAATGTGGTTAGCATCACCACCGCTCTTCTTTCAAAGACGCCGACAAGGTATTAAACCTACGTTTACTCAATTAATAAACACTTAAAGTGGTTCATTCCACCACTCAATATAATGAAGGCTCTCCTATTTGTAAGCCTTCAACTACTCAAGCATTAAACCATCAACTCATTATGAGGTATTATCTTCATTTGATGCTAAGGCATATACATATTGATTACATCAATTATAATACTCATAACATTGCCTATACATTAGATAGGTATCATTTATTCAATAAAAAGATATTATTAAACCATGGGATATGGATATCGTGATTGGGTTGAGCTTGTCTCCCCATCATAATCCGTCGACAAATATCACATATTAATAACTTTGATGAAAATATCTTAACATTTATGAATCGTTATAACATGTGAAATATCTTAATAATAGTATTAAGATAATCATTTTACGACAATAACTTCGTAATATTTATGTTGAATGTAAATAGTTATAAATCAAACTCAAAGAACATCGTTAACGTTATTAATAACTAAGACGACTATATATGACTTAGCAAGTTTTAAAAACAATATTGACTATGTCAATTAGGTTCAGAAGTAAACCGACAAGACAAAGCTTACCTCTTACGAAACCTTGGTTAACATTTTTGTTAAAGACTTATAACTCGGTTAGGCAAATAAATCACTCGTAACCTGAGGTCTATATCTCTCTCCTAGAAAGTTACTCTCTCTCTTCTTTTATCCGAGAGTCATCTGATAACATGTAATCCTATTTCACTTGTCATCAAACAATATGTGATCAGTGCATTATTATTCAATTAATTCAACTAATAAATCAAATCTCATAATACAAATATTAGATAGATAATAACATAATCATTTCTATGATTCCAATAAAAGACATTCAATAAAATCCATATTTTTCCTTGTCATCAATCTAAACATCACAATAAATTTACTTACGTCCAAGTAAAAATTAAAAGTATAGCAAGTTAGAAATTAGGGATGTAACAACACCTATAGCAATATAATTATTAACAATCTACTTCTGGTAGTGAAGCTCAGCCACTTGCCATTGAAGGCCTAGAAGAAAAGGGTTCACTTTGAGTGTAGTGGTGGCTTGGTGGAGCTTTTAGGTTGTGGCCTTATATGAGAGGTAGCAAAAACAAGTCATCTGGTAGCAATATATGTGGAGGAAACATGACATATATTTGATAGCATCCTTCCATAGTAACTCTAACCTGTTTATAGAGTTGGCCTTAGTTCAAGATTCCACACCCATAATATATGAGCTATCATGGGCTAATGAGTTAGTAAAGAAGTGTTGAGTAAAAAATGAGTCTTGTTGATCTTGGGATGATAAAATTGCCATTCAGTAAGGAACTAGATAGGGAAATGCTTAGATAAAAGAACATCTAGCAAAGGTACCACTAGAATAGGAAAAAAACTAGAAAATAAAAAAGGACTAGGAAGAAATCATGGCATGATCAAGCCCTTTCTAAACTCTATCAGAACTAGACCTTACATTACTCCATGTAAACTAATGGGAATGATTATGATGGTTACCTATATTGGAGTCAAAAAAAGACTAACTTATTATTCATGTAATACCAGGCTTCCATTTCACTAGTTGTCCATCACATGGGGAGAGAACCATATTTATCATACACCACCTCAATAATATTAAAATCACTAGATAAAACCTAAGTGGAGGCAGGCATTGAATTGGTGATCCAATGCTAGAAGGAAGACCCTTCAGAAACCTAATTGGAAGCATACACATTAATAGTACCAAAAGAATGATTATCAATATTGAAAATGATTCATAATGCTTAGTTAGTGGGCTCACATCCATGATCAATAAAATTTGAATGCCACCTAGGAGAGAGAAAGGTGACAACTCCATGACCTACATCATGATTGCTAAATCAAAAAGAACTAGCTAGCCAAATAATATATCAAGTAGAAGAATACAAAAAACCACTGATCTTGAATTCTTATAAACATAGAACATGTAAGTCTATAAATTGCTAATGAGTATCTCTCACAATATACTTCCTAGAGAGGTTAGTAAGATCTCAAACATTGTGGTGCAAGAGGGTACTCCCCTCTTTCAAAAACAAAACAAGACTCTTCTCCTCAAACAATCAATCACACTCACATAGGCATATGTAGTCCACCCTCTCTAATTTGAATTCACAATTATAGAATAAGATTGCAGCATAGATAGAACACACACTCAATATTTTATTAAATTCAAATCAACACAAGAAATACATAATTTTGCATCACAATATTTACAAGATCAATTTACACACAGGGCCTTCAATGTCCTTCTTAGCTACACAACAATCATCTTCATGGCCTCTATAGCTTCCTCTATCTTTAGCCAATCACTCCTCTTAGCCCTCCTAATCCGCACCTCTATAGTTTCTCCTCAACTTTCCCATTCACGTGTCTCTCTTTTCCTATTTCTTAGTAGACACTTTCATATCCTATTTTCTACTTTACTTTCTTTGTTCAACCTCCAGACTAAGGTGTCTCCCTCTCTCACGTTGGTATCCTCTTACTTCTATTGTAGAAACCATTCCTTTCCATTAACTTTGTGCTTTGATGGTGACCTATTCTATTCACAAAAGCTTCTATTTACTTCTTCAAACTCCTTTTTGGTAGCGACCTCCAATCTCCTATATCTCTTTTTTTTTTGGAATGACCACCACACACCTCTATATTTCCTGCTTTTGTGTTGGGATGAACCCCATCAAATTGTCATCTTTCAAACTTCTAGCAGCGTGCCTCTCCAAGGCTACTAATTCCTTTTTCTTTCCCTCAAGAGGTTGACCCTTCTTTTCCCCCTGTATATCGCTTTCCCCAAATTTAGCATAAATCCCCTATTCTTCAATATCATGGGATATAAAGAGCCAATCAATCGAAAGTAATGTGTTATGTCAACTACCCACGGCCTTTGATGTCATGATGGTGGATTAGCTTCTTAGACATACAACGTAGGTTCCTCCTTGGAATTCCTTCACCTTTTAGACATTTAGGTGGTTTAATTCCACACCTATGGTTCTTTGTTATCCTTTAAATCTGCCAAGAATGTTTTGAATTTCCTATTGAAACTGCTAGTTTATTGCCTTTCAAATAGTGTTGAATAAAATACTCATAAAGTTGAATGATTTATCAATCCTTGGTGCCTCCATTTTACCCTTCAATTTATATTTCAAAACTTACAAAAAGTTGCCTCTATGAGGCGTTAGAAATCTATCCTTCAACACTGCAAGTGTAATGCCACTTCACCTTTCATCTTCCTTGTTACAATGTAAATTAACTAATATAATGTGCATGTCCTTCCTTTCTAGACAAATCAGTCATAGATGTATCATTGAAAGAAGAAAATATGTGAGCTACACCAAGTAGTGTCACTCGACAATCTGCTAATGAAGTTGAAAACTGACTTTTGGTATAACTTTTTACCAGGAGCTTTGAGTCTTCTAAAAACATGCAGATATGTGTATGTCAACATTACCTAGCTTCTTACTAATCCATTTTGTACCAAACTTCATATAACATGAGATTTTATAGTTTCACCAATCTACCAGCACATATTGTGAAACAATTATATCTTAGAAACCAAAAGGATTCTACTCATGAAACATTCATCATCAACTCTAAAATGGAGTCAAAAATATACTCGTAAGAGGATTCGACATCAAACCTTTCAAATCCACCTAAACAATTATTTTTGTAAAGACTACATGTTATGTACTAAAGTCCAAATATGGTGAAAACTCAATTCTAATAAATCTGATCACACCACATGTCCCCAATGCTGTGAGATGCTAATACAAAACAAAGAAAACCAAAATTGAAAGAAACAAACTAAAATTATTTTTGGGTGGGTGATGTTGATTTCTTGTTTTCTCAGGATGTGCCTAAATCAAACATGCCAGGTAGGAAAATTTTGAGTAGGACTCACAAAATGGAGTTGGGTAGGGGAACTAACCTTTCAGGTTGTAAACAACTTGTAACAAACTCCGTCACTAAAACATGTGTACAAAGTTATTTCTTCTTCCTCTTTTTACAAAACCTCACCAGAACAAGCGTCATCCTTCTCCTACAACTCTACTCATCACTCTTCTCTCCTCTCATGGATTTGCATCCACCATGTACCGTCCTCTTCCGCCAAATATTCTCTACTCTCCTCTCCTCCTTTGTGGGATCCAAGCCACCACAAATTGACCACCTCCACCAAAATCTTCTTGCCCACTCATCTACACACAAGTCAATATGAATAACTTTATGAAAATTAAAGATTTCTATATCCTCCCTATGTGAGTAGAAGTCCAAGATTAATGGATTAGAGATCAAACACAATTGTAATATATTGAAAACAAACTAAATTTCTTTACAACCGATGAGGTATAAATAGGTGAAGTTTGAGAAACAATACTCCACGAGAATAGGAGAGGTGGTGAAAATGGAACCAAGAGAATAGCTCAATGTTCAACTACCCTCAAATGTAGTGGCGATGTGTTGAATATGAGGCGACACATCTACTAACGAGTTAACAAGAGGACTTAGTCTTTCCACATGTGAGGAAAACTGCCTAACTATGGTTATGTTAGGAATAACTCATTTGAGTTATACACCAATACCCCCCTTAAGCATAGATTAGGTGGGTTTATTAGATATGAGTCCCAGCTATGCGCCATTTTAGGTACTCATTTACACATCATCTTTCATAAAATGGAGAAAGAAAAAAAGGCATATGGGAAAAAACTTTCCTCCTAAAGAGAGAAAACAAAGAGAGGACTTTACATGATGATGATGTTGATGTAGACCCAGATGCTGTTGTTGAGAACTCTCTAAGCAAAATATGTTGTAAATTCTAAATTTTCTGAATATTCAAAAAATTAGACAAATCATCCCAATGTGTACATAAGTTGGTATACTGAAGACTGATAAAAGGATGTGCATATGCGCACATGCAAATGACATAAAGAATCTATGCGATTCTTTTGAGAAATGATTGTCCACCCCATTACACTTTATAATTTAGTGTATATACAATTCCCAATTTTCATGATTGATTACACAAGTGATTTTTATTTGACACCTTTTGAAGTGTAAGTACAACAAAGTAGCTTTATTGGAGTCCTAATAATCAGCTTAATTTGAGCCATCCGAACTAAGCCTTGAGTTGATACTAGGCTCTTAGTTAACTTCTTCTTCATCAGCTATAAAGTGTGAAAATATGAAGCAGGCTTCTAGATGGTAAACTTTACCAACTGCAACTAGTTTTCTATCTTTGGACTCTCTAATGAGGGCAGCATGTACAGTGAATTCTATCATCTTTTCAAAATTGGTAAGTGCATATACTGAGAGAGAATTTTTAAATAAACTAGGAATGCAGTATACATTATTTAGAATACCATTCCCTAGTTCAACTGTGCCTTTACCACCAACATCATAATACCTTTGGTTCATTAAAACCTTTAGATTCTACAAGGTTTTATTTTTATGAATATTTCCAGAAATGGTGACATATGATCACCAACAACTGAACTTATGACCCATCGGTTTAACTCTATTTTAGATGGTGGAATTTTATCTCTTTTTATCCCTATTAGAAGTGATTAAGGTGGTCCTTTAGTGATAGAAGAAGTGATTGTGTGCACTTTTCTTACTTATTTACCCCCCTTAAAGCGACACTTTATAAGTAGTGCGTGACATCATACAACAATACTTTCCCTTTTTGTTCTTTTCCTAACAAGCCTGCAATTTGAGATGAAGTAATTTTAAGAACCCTAAAGCTATCTTAATTTGGCACTTTATAATGATAGTGCTTTGTGAGGCTAGAATGATAGAGGACAAAAAATTAGGCACTTTTGCCTTTTGAACGACTCTAGTACGAGATAGTTTGCAAACGTTATGGCCTTTACAATTTTTACATATGCAAAAAAACATTTCAATTGCTTGAAAATAAAAGTTTTGCAAACTAATATTGGAGAAAAAAAAAACTTGATGAGGGAAAAGTTAAGCCCCCTGTGGTAGAGTGTGACCAAGGGCTTAAAACCCCATATGACCAGGAGCTTATTGTGAGAATTTTTGCACCTCCTGCCTTTTTTATTTCTCCTCTTTATTGATATCACCCCCTATTTTCTTATGTAGCATGAATAGTGACAACTTATCTATGATAAAGATTGACGCCCATCATGGTTTTAATGTGGCTCCAAACAAGCCAGAAAAACAATTTTCGTGCCTCTTGAATAGGGCAAAATCAAGTGATGGGGCTAACTTTGGTTCAGGGTCTTCGAGGGCTGTTTGAGGGCCAATAGAGGGTGATTTTGCTGTTGAAGATGAGCTACTTCCCTTCAGATAGGACATCAACTATAGAGACATGGCTTACAATGCCATGAAAATGGGGCAATTGGCTGACTGGGTCGTCCGTCCATAGGCAGAGGGAAACGACCCTCTTGAGCACCATTTACTGTAGATATAGGCTGATTTCAGCCTCTCAACAGGTAGCTAGGTTTGTACTCAAATCGGCCTCTTTGTGACAGATGAAGACTAGTGAAAAAAATGGCCTCTATTGGGGCACAATAAAAACCAAATAAAAATGCCTCTGTGTGAGGTTTCCTAGCAATGATTCGACCTCAATGTGATGAGGGTCGATGAGCTCTGTAATGATTATTTATAACCTACACAAAAACATTTCAAATATGCTTTGAAAACCAATTTATACCTCCTCAAATTGCAGTCATAGAAGGCCAGATTGAGCCTAGCATGCAAAAGAGGTTGCAAAGATTCTCCAATGGAGATGTTTGTCAACGAGTAGCTGATTTGATGCAATTCCAATCGCTCTGATACCATGTGTGAGAGGAAGTCCAAGATCAATGGATTAGAGATCAAACACAATTGCAATATATTGAAAATGAACTGAATTTCTTTACAACCAATAAGGTATAAATAGGTGAAGTTTGATAAACAATACACCATGAGAATAGGAGAGGTGGTGAAAATGGAACCAAGAGAATAGCTCAAGGTTCAACCACCCTCAAATGTATCGGCGATGTGTCGAATATGAGGTGACACATCTACTAGCGACTCAACAAGAGGACTTAGTCTTTCCACATGTGAGGAAAACTTCCTAACTATGGTTATGTTAGGAATAACACATGTGAGTTAAACACCAACACTCCCCTATCTTCCCTTCATCAGACTCTTCAATTTTTCCTCTTGTAAATGAAGGTAAACAAAACTCATGACAAAAGTCACAGATTTTGAAAAATACCTCATCCTTCTTTCTTGTTGTGATATCTTCCTCTATGTCCTTCACTGTGATGTGTGTTCAACTACTACAACATATTTCCTGCCTTCATTTGCTATGATCTTCTCAAACCATTCACCCTTTATCGCTAAAATTTGTGCCAATAAATCTTCACCTTCACCATTCACTACAACCTCTTCACTGCTCACTTCATTCTTTCCTTCCTCAATCACTGCTACATCTAATTCTACTTCTTCACTCTTTTCTTTCATGCCTTCTTCATGACATGGTTTCACTGCAAACTCTTCTTCTCCATCATGTTCGGCAAATTTGCCATGCTACCACGCTTCCATCCTATCCAACGTCACATTTATATTAGCCATCATCAAGGAGATCTTACTCTTTTCATACTACCTCCAACCATTTGACATCACAGGGTTCTTCACAAATACCTTCATCTCATCTAATGCAATCTTTCACCATTCACATACCACATTCTACAATTTTTAAAGATACATCTCCATAGCTTCCTAGCTCTTAATTTCTCATGGCTTTTCTCTCTTACCTACAACAATCCTCTCGAGATCTTTTCTATCGCTCTTCACTCTCCACTTGTAGGTCCTAGCATAGGTTGCCTCACGTTTGGCGCTCTGCCTAGACACACAAACTTCTGGCTCTGATACCATTTGGTGTAGAAGGTAACACTCTCCACTACAATACTCCACTAGTTTTACTAATTTCCAATCTGAATACAAAATGAACAAATATGCAATATTTCATCACATATATGGCCTATCACTACTCTACCCTTGTGCCTTCAAATAGATTTCCACCATAACATTTACCTATATGTAAACCTCACAAGTTAGCGCCCTCCCTTCCAATATTGGCAAACTTCTTCTCTGCCCAATTAAACCAAGATACCAGAGAGGTGTATCTGATGTTCTTCTCCTAGTACTCAACTTCTCTATGGTTAGCCCTCCTCTGCAATTTCTCCCTATGGCTGAACCTCTCTATTTTCTTCCATGCTAATCCCTAATTCTTTTATATCTATACCCTCTCTCATTGATCAGGAGAAAAATGGCATGAAATGCCCCCATTGCATAGCAGCTAAGGTGACACCTCCCAAAATAGAAGAAAATCAAATTTCAAAGTGAATTCTTTACCATTTCATATGAATGGAATGTGAGGCGACATTACAACGTTGGATAATTCTAAACAATAATGATTTTTTTACCTTTGCGCACCTCTTAAGGTAGTCTTTCTATTTTACATATTATATATCGCACAATAAGAAAGTTTATAGAATTACAAGATATGAAGAAGCATGAAATCAAAGTAAATTTTGGATGTATTCATAACAATAGACCTTTACTTGCGCAAAAACCATACCAAACATTTAGTAATAATAAACAATTATGCCTATAAGTGTTTGAATTCGCCCAAAATTTGCATCATCCCCAAACATTAATATTGTCCGTTATAGGCTCCATTGGTGATTGGCAGAATGGTAATTAATCTATGTGGATGGATAGACACCTATTTGCCATGAACCCCAAACATTTGTGCTGCCCAACCAATGTATGATGAAGAAATTGATACACACTTGTTACAATTCAACCTCCTGTGATTGATAGATGATTCATCTCTATTAACCAACCAAATGTGCAAGTCCTTCCTTTCTAGACAAATCAGTCACAGAAGTATCATTGAAAGAAGCAAACATGTGAGCTACACCAAGCAATGCCACTCGACAATCTGCCAATGAAGTTGAAAATTTGACTTTTGATATAACTTTTTATCAAGAGCTTAGATTCTTCTAAAATCTTGCAGAGATGTGTATGTCAACATCAACCAGCTTCATGCTAAGCCATTATGCACCAAACTTCATGAAAATTGATATTTTAAAGTTTCACCAATCTACCATCACAAGTGATGAAATAATTATATCTTGGAAACCAAAGGGATTCTGCTCACGAAACCTTCGTCATCAATTGAGTTGGGTAATATAACTACCTTTTCATATTGTAAACAACCTACAGTGAACTCCATTAGTAAATTATGCGCACAAAGTTATTTCTTATTCCTCATTTCTAGCACCTCATCCGAACAAGCGTCATCCTCCTTGTTGGGATCCAAACTAATGGCAACACAAAACTCTAAAATATTCTTATATTGCCTAGGCCAGGGACTATCGTCAGGGTGATAGGAAGAGGTTTATCAACAAGTTTGGGCAATTTTCACCAACTGATAGGAGTGGGTAAACTCCATTGATCTTCGAACTCAACTTAAACTTTGGAGAGATATTCCAAGGAGTATTTCACCTAAATATGTATTAAAATCAAACCAGATGAACAACTAAAAATATTAACAACCAAACCCAGATTGCTTTTTTAGCCCCAAATCTATCACTAAACTAAGGAAAGATGGTTGTTGTATGGCCCCTATATAGCTGATAAGTGCAATTCTACACAGTGAGGATGCAATAAGATTACTTTTGCTTCTAAAGGTAAGATGTATAGTTTTTGTTTTGAAGATAGGTGATCTAAGGCTACTTAGACTCGTGTCTATCCATTGGGTTGCATAGTATAATATGGAACAGAGAAGAACAATTACAAAGAAGTGTATAACTATCTACTTGATAAATCAAGTGCAAAGAAATCAATACCAGATTATTGAGAATACTTAACACTCCCACACTATACCATGGTCTTCCCTATGTAATACTAAAATGATCATTCACAAAGCTTGGGAATGAATTAAGAACTGTCACATTCATCAAATCAAGACTTACAATCATACCACTAAATGTGGCTAAACCAAACTGTAACTGCGATTATAGTTTACTAGGAAAGACACCTATGACATTGGAGAAAAACAATAATGTAATACAAGAATTTGAATTATATTACATACACTTCATGATTGATTCATGTATAAACAAATCCTACAAATATCTTTTCTTAATCTACCTCTTGGAGCTCACAATCCTACTGAGAAATGCCAAAATGACCAACCCCTTAACACAAATTCAAACCCAGCATATATAGCAATTCAATTCAACCTGAGTGCAATCCCCCAGGTGCTACATCTTACGAAGCACTGCATCCATGTTGCATTAATCCCAAATCTGTCAGTATACTTGCACATTAGGGTTGAGACCCATGCTCTGCTACCTCTACAAACAATTAGAGAAAGATTGCTTGCACTCCAATTGTACTCTGAGAAATAAAGAGGGAAGGTTCTAATCCTTCCCTATTACTTGCATCATTGACTTCTCTAATCTGTCCTTGGTGCATTGAAGAATTTTTTTGTGCCAACCATCTACACAACATTGTTTTGCAAGCTCATTAAATTCTAAGTACAAACCAGTCTTTGTATCCCTACAATCATGGCATGCATTCAGGGAATTAACTATTTCAAGTATTGATAGCATTCCTAGTGTTTCGTCCTCATTTTTTGTTCTGAGCCATTTGACCACTGACTACACATTTCTATGTTTTCCCTTTTTTTTTTTCCAATTATCTTCAATTTTTGTATTTGCCTATTTACCATCAGCCTCCGCATTCTTCTCTGTGGCACATATTTAAATTATGGGGGAAATCCATAGTTTTGGAGTTTTATTCACCTTATCAACAAAAATCTATTTTGCCAAACTATCTTTTTCTCCATCTTTACTTTCACCTTTATCCTCATTTTCACCCTTATCAGTGATTTTCATCTTTTCAAAACTTGGAAGCTATTCACATTTTTACCTTTGTCAGTAAAAGTGAATTTTACCGAACTTTACTTACTTCATCCTTCTTTCCTTAGATATTTTTTTCATCATTGGCAAAAATGAAAAATCATGAACTTTGGTCTTATTTGCCTTGTCAGCAAATTTAATTTTTTTCCTTATCAACAAATTTGTCTTGTGCGGAACCAACTTCATGCCTTAGCCATTTTGCCTTATCAATGACCTTGCTCCATTTCAAACTTTTGGCTTTTAGTTACTCCACATTCCTTGTTGGCAAAAAGTTTATTGGGAGAACTTCAAATCGGCAAACTTGAAGAAGTTAGAACCTAACCAACCTTGCCGATAGACTTCATCTTTTTGCTCTTTGCCTAACTCTTTACCTTGTTGTCACTATTATCAACGATTCTTTGGCTTTTCAAAACATACCTTTTTCCAATAGAAGACTTTCCTTTATTTGCCTTGATCCCTTTGGCACACTTTCTCCCTTTTCTCTTTACCACCTTGTTGGCGAATTGGCAAATCATCGAACTTGGAAAGTTATGAAGTTAGGAAAAATGCCGATTTGCCGACAAGGAAAAATGTGAAAATTTTCTAAGGGATAAACCAATTTTTGACTAAGGCAAAAACATAAAGACAACTTTGAACAAGCATAACTTTTTCATTTTAGGGAATTTTGAGATGGTTCAAAAGGCAAAATTGCCAAGAATTGAATTTTCTATCCAATGTTGACCTTGACGCAGACATTTGCATGGGACTTCTAGATTTTGGGGCAAAAGTGGCATAATGGAAACATTTTTTTTTGTAGGTCCCAACAGTGGCTCTAGTTTGGGACATGTGACAACCAGTGTCACAGCAAGGATTTAGATCTCTGAGCAGACCAAAAGGGCACAAAACACAACAAAACCACACAAGGGAAACAATCCACACTAATGTATTTACAAACAAGGCTTATATACAAGGAAAAATATAGTCATAAACATTAGAGCATAAAATAATATTGACTATATTCAAAACTTTGGGGAATTGTTACCTATGAAAATTAATGCTTAAGATGGTGTCCATGAATGGGCAGCTCTAGAAGCATTCCATCCAGAGTCATCAAGTGGTAAACATTCAGCTCCAATTTCTCAACCACCTCATATGGCCCAAGCCATAATGAGTAAAATTTGCCATGTTTCCCCTTATCTTTAGATTTGCCATCTGAAAGGAGAACTAAGTCACCAACCTAGAAGCCTCTTGATATAGTACTTTTATCAAATAAGAGCTTCATTTTCTACTTATGATTCAACATCTTGTCATGTGCATTTCTCCTTTGTTATTCTAATTTAGTCAACGACAATATCCTCTAGGACATTGCATCAAACTGGTCCTCTTCTGTATCACGTAGTAGCTGGTGGACTGGTAACTTTGTGCTAAATGGCATTTTTAGTTCTGCTCCATACACTAATTCGAATGTTCTCCTTCTAATAGATCTTTTGAATGTTATCCTGTCAACCCTTAAAGCATACTTTAGTTTATCATCCCACCTCTTTTTATTATGATCCAGTGTCCTCTTTATAATCTTCATCAGGCTTTTATTACTGGATTCAGCCTGTCCATTACTTTAGGGATGATAAGGGGATGAATGCACTAGAATTATGCCAAACATAGAACACATGTCCAACATTTCTTGGGACCTGAAACACATGGCATTATTAGCCAAACTCCTATCTAGCACCCCAAATCTAGTGATTATATTGGTGATTATGAAGTCAATAACCACTTTGGATGTTGCATTATCAGTGGGTATTGCTTCTACCCACTTGATGAAGTAGTCAATGGCCACAAGAATCCATTTAAAACCATTGTTGGACCTCTCTTGTATTTCCCAAATAAAATCAATTCACCACTGCTGAAAAGGTGCATCAATAGCAAGGGGCAAAAGGAGTAATGCACCAACAAATTTCATCTTGCCAACAAAACGTTGGTAGACATCACATTTTCTAATCTTTTGTGCCACATCTTTGAATAAGGTGGGCCACCAATACCTAGCCCCATGAATTTTATGGGCAATGGTTTTAGCTTTGAAATGTTCCCCACAAATGCCATGATGACATTCACTCATCACATCTTTAGCTTGCTCTTGATTCAAACATTTGAACAATATACCTTCATGATCTCTCCACATGATCTCATTTTGGAATAAAATTTACTTTTGAGTTTTCAGCTTGAGAGTCCTTTTCTTTCATCCATACCTAGTGGACAATCCATGTCTCCAAGATAAAATAAAACATCCTTGTACGATGGACTGTCAGCTAGTGAGCAATGAGGAGCTGCATTTACCTTTGTTTCATTTATTTTAGCACCTTCAAGGTTGGAATTAGCCATCATCTTGTCTAAGACTTGGCCTCTTACTAACTTGGTGACTTGTATGCCCATATCATATTCTTGTATCATGTTGATCCATTTACAAATTTTACCTGAAGCTTCTTGTTGCATGAATATGTTTTTCACTACTATGTGTGGTACATATGCAATACTCTTGGCCCCTGTGAAATAGGGTCTGATGTTTTTTGTAGCCTTGACCAATGCATAGGCATGCTTCTCCATAATGAAGTAATTCAACTCAGCAGCATGTAAGGATTTACTAAAAAATCCTATTGACTGCTCATATCCATTTTCATTCTTTTGTAATAACACAGCAGCAACAGTATAAAATGAAGTCAATGAAAAGAGATGGAAAGGCTTGGAATAGTCTAGATTTACCAACACTGGCACATTTTTCAGAGCCTCATTTATATCATGAAAAGCCTCAGCTAATTCCTTGTCCCATGTGATGGATTGTCCCTTTTTAAGCATCTTGGAGATGGATTTCGTCTTCTCAACAAAGTCAGGGATGAATCTCCTTGCAAAATTAATTTGACCAAGGAAGGACTAAATACCTTTGATTGTTTTAAGCTAGGTTTAAGGTAAATGGCCTTAACTCTGTCTAGATCAATTCTAACCCCCTCCTTTGACACCATGTGTCCCAATGACTTTCCTTCTTCAACTCTAAATTGACATTTTTTGGGATTTAAAGAGATCCCATGTTCTAAACACCTCTCAAAAATCAATTGCAATTTTTTGCAATGATCATTTCTAGTTTTTTAAAATGTAGTCAAATCATCTTGATAAATAGCCATGATCTCATCAATGAGGCCAGCAAAGGCCACATCCATTACTCTTTGAAATGTAGATCCTACATTTTTTAAACCAAATGGCATTCTTAGATATACATACATACCCCAAGGAGTGGTGAATGTTGTTTTGTATTTTTCAGACTCCTTGACTAGCACCTGGTTATACCCTGAAAATCCATCCATCATTGACATTAGTTCTGAACCAACCACCCTCTGCAATAAATGATCCATGCTTGGAAGAGAATAGTTATCCTTGAGGGATTTTATGTTTAGATTTCTAAAGTCAACACACAGTCTAATCTCCCCATTTTTCTTTCTATCTGGGACAAGATTAGACACCACTCAGAGTGCCTGATAGGTTTGATGATACCTCCCTTTTTCATTTTTAGTAAGTCTTGTTTCATCTTAGGAGATATGGTGGGATTTATAGGCCTTTGTATTTGCCTAAATGGTTTTACATCAGGTTGAAGGGGGATGCTATGCTGAAACAAATCCTCCCTATAAGCCTTAAGCACATCATACGACCATGCAAAATAGTTTTTAAATTTTTTGAGCAGAGCAATCAACATATTCTTCTCATGAGGCTTCAACCTCTTCCCAATGTAAACCATCCTTGGTGCCTCCTCTATTCCAAGGTTAACACCTTATACACTATCTTCTCAAACTAGTTTACCATTGCTCTTCCAGTGATCAACACTGTCAAACATTCCTTCCAATGCCACTAGTCCCTTAAGAATGGTATTGGTCTTTAATTGCACCACTTCGCTGCCAAACAACATTTCTGCCATTTTCCATTTCAATCATTAGCTGCTAGTCAATTACTTGACTTTCAAATTTGTCCATACATTTTAAAAAACTAAAAATTTGTTTGTTGTCATTAAACACATGCTAATTGTATATGTTGTTAGGAATGGTCAGCCTTGTAAGTACTTCAACAACTTGATGGTCATGAAGAAAATTAGATTGAGGATTATATTTGGATGTGGATACAGCCAAGGCATCCACTTCTTCATTTTTTGATCTATCAATCCACTCAATACCAATGGTGTTGAACAATTCCACGGTATCCCAAACAACATTTCTGTAAGATTTCAGCCTGTTGTCTTTGGCAACAAAGAGTTTTCTTATCTGCTGGACAATCATCTCTGAATCTCCAAATATCATCAGACATTGGACGCCATGTTTATGAGCCATATTCAGACCCAGTAGCAATGCTTCATATTCTGCCACGTTATTTGTACATTGAAAATCCAATCTGAAAGACATGCATGACCGCTTACCTTTCGGGGATGTTAAAACAATCACAACACTAGAACCATCTCTTGAAAATGCACCATCAAAATGCAACATCCACAAATCAAATGTATCACAAACAACAATAATAGGGTCGAAAGCTAAAACAGTTACATCAAGATCATCATCATTATAATATGCCATAAAATGATCAATTTCAGTATCGAAGAAATTTGCACGATCATCCTTTGTGTTATATTTGTCTTCAATGTGTTGGTCTTCTACCTTCTTCTCCCTATGTAATTTTATTTCCACACCCTAGAGAGGAATGGTAGCATATGATAAGTCCATTTGGATACTACCACCCATGGAAATAGCCCACTTCCTAGATAACAACATGCCCCACTTGGCTGGGCAGTCCACAATAATTATGTCCATGAGGAAAGACTTGTCTGGGTAGGTAGCAAATTTGACCTCTACATCCTTGACCAATCCTATGACATTGACTTCCCTAGAATCCATGGTAAAGCACTTCCCAGAAGATTTGAACACTTTCAATCCTAACTCATTCATAATTTCTAGCGGCATGACATTGCTGGATGCCCTAGAATTGAGCATATAGTTAGGTAACATGCATCCATTTATAATAAGAGTGGTGTAGAAGGGGTCATATCCCATCTTGCTATTTACCATGGAAGTCCCTAGATAAGCTTCGATAGTTTCATCATGACCCACCCCCTCATCATTACTACTAGAAACAATAGCAGGTTGTTTTTGGGCATCTACAACAATAATAAGAGATTATGCCCTATCCCTATGTTAAGGGATCCTGAGGAGTTCCCCTATTGCCATGAAAATTCTAATTTGGCTAAAAACTTGTGCCATGTCAATAGGTAGATAATTGGACAAGAGTGTATCACTTGAAATAGTTACATCATTTGTAGAAGGAATGTAAGGAATTACTTGGTCAAATGACAAAATATCCTTACCTTCTTCTTTTGTCTTTTCCTTTTCTAGCTCCCTTGGTGTTCAGGGCTGATCAGATTTATAACCTCCTTTTGGGTAATGGACTCCCAAGACAGACGTATTAACTAGAGGCTGGACTGGCACTAGATTCTTTTGCACATACTTTTGTTTTGTTGCTGGGATTGGGATGGAGGATTTCTTCTTCTTTGGAACATTTTTCATGGGAGCGATGTTCTTCTTCTACTCCATGTTCCCTTTTCCTTTGTCTACTTACTCATTGGATTTCTACTTTTTTGATTCCTTGGCAAGGACATTTTGAGAATGTACAGTTCTATTCCTCGGATAATAGCCTCCTTGGACTTGCAAGATGGCAGCATCAGTTAATGCCTTTACATCCTCTTTCGAGCATTTGGACTGGTAATAATTTTTTTGCATAAGGTCCCTTAGATGCCCAAACTTGTGGGCTGGCAATTGATATTTTTTTGGACCTTCATCATTATCATATTGAAAAATATGATCATCCTCCTCATTGTTATCACAATCAGCATGCTGACTTATATGTTCATACTCATCTACATCAAACTAGTTTATTTCTTCTTTGTAGTACTTAGCTACAACTTCCTCGATGGGGAATTCCTCTTCCTTGCTTAATGAATGAGCCACCACAGAAAATTTTATGGGTCATGGGGAAGAAAACAAGCATGGTACCACAAAGAATCATCTTGGAAGTGAACATGATCCTTTCTCAAAGGATCAGGGGTGTCCCTTTCAAGTTGTTTGAAACTTACATGTCTGGGAGCAACCAGACTATCATTTTATTATTTTCTTTTAGACCAATCAATATTATAAGGCCTGTTATGAAGCCTCTGTCCTTCATTAAAATATTTTGTAGCACCTTGAGGTGGCAACCCATTGTCATTTATGGCAACCTTATAAGTCATATCCTTCACTACCCCCATAAGTTTGTCCAACTTATCATCAATAGTGAGGGGTTTATTGAAAACAACCTTGTCAGGCTGGGACAATATTACATCAGCTCTTTTAATATGCTTGCCTGAAGCTCTGATATTACTCTCAATATTTATGCTTGTAGCATATGCTTCTCTTAATGTTTTGGACTCTTGTCTCTCAAACAATAACCAATCTTTGAATCAAACGCACCACAATATAAAACTAATCTGATTGATTCATTAGGTCTCATGTGAGGAGGTACCTTTCTCATATTTATGATCAAGTGGTTGTTGAAATCAGCTAATGTCTCATTGATGGCCTTTTTTATGGCTATGAGCTCTTGGATGGAAAATTTAGGGTCAATCCTATCCCCATACTATAGTCTAAAAACTCTCATGAACTCCTCCAAAAAATCAATGCTATTGTGAGGGAAAGCCTTGTACCATTCCTTTGCACTTTCTTCCAATGAGTGGACAAACAACTTCATCATTACATCTTCATGTTCAATCTCATATTCAATAGTGACATTAATAAAATGTCACAGGTGTTACTCACCATTGACAACGTTGTTTCCCTAAAATATTTGAATCTCCCCTCTAATCTCAGTTGGAATGGGATTAGGAAAATCATGAATACCAATAAAATTAAGCTTCATGTACCTTTCAGCTCCCAATGGCTATCAAGTAAAGCTTGCACCTACCTTTGTTTATTTATGAGATGGTCAAGCAAATCCAACTCATCTTGGATTCTTCTTTCTCTTTCTTCATCATCAAGTTGTTGTTGTTGATCATCCTCATTAGGGATAGTATCTTGCTGACTTCCAACTAATCTTTGTGGGAGAATCAAGACTCATGGTATCCTGATATATCTCCTCATTATCACTGGGCATCCCAATTGTGGATCACGATGTCTATCTTTATTTCCTCTACCAACAACATCATCATTCCTTCTAACATCATAGTCACTTCTATTATGTCTTCTATTTCTTCTGATCATGTTATCCGCAGAATCCTCAGAAGTGTAGTTATACTGGCTTCTGAGGTCAACAAATATATTGTCTTGGGCATTTTTTGTAGGCACCACATTGGATCTTTTTTCCATATACCTACTCCTATTTCTAGTATTACTAGAGGATTCTTCATGTCCAGGCTACTCCTAGTTTCTTCCTCTCTCCATTTTAATTTTTTTTTCAAACTGAAATTAATTATGGGTTTTCAAACAAAGTTGCCACTCCCCTGCTGGGAAGAAAAACTTGAACAAAACTGCATTTTAATATCAGCAACAAGAATTAAAATGATACACTGTTACCAAAGATTTTGAATTTGAACAAAATAACTGTCCCTGACAATGGCACCAATCTGTTGGCATAAGTTGACAAGCTTCCAACTTACACACAACAACAAATTGCACCACCACAAATTGACTATTACCAAAGGTGTCTTACAAGGGTCTTCAAAATTTTAACCAAGATATAGTCCCCAGCAATGGTACCAATCTATTGGGACCCAAAATAACGACAACACAAAACTCTAAAACATTCATATATCACCTAGGCTAGGGACTATCATCAGGGTGATAGGAAGAGGTTTATCAACAAGTTTTGTACAATTTTGGCCAACTGATAGGAGTGGGTAAACTCCTCTGCTCTTTGAGCTTAGCTTAAACTCTGGAGGGATATTCCAAGGGATATTATACCTAAATAGGTATTAAAATCAAACAGGATGAACAACTAAAAATATTACCAACCAAATGCTCTATTCTAAAAATAGTCAGGATGCTCTATTCTGAAAATAATCAATCTTCTGATAGCGATAACTTTCTGGTATCTGATCCAAATACTCTGAATTTTTTATATGATGTAGATGAATGAATGTAGATGCTAAGTCCAGATCCACAAGGTGTGAAATGCAATTGTGGTAGAATACCAGACCGAAAGCTGAAACTACTTCTGACTGAACTGGAAAATGAAAAGAAACAAACTGAACTGCAAACAAACTAAAATGCAAATGTTTTTGGTTGATACAAGATTGTTCTTGAACTAGGGATGCTCTTGCATCAAAAATCCACCATGGAGCTTGTCAATATGGAACTTCATAGTGAGGAGCATAGAAGTTATCTTACCAAAGCTTTCAAGGATTATCCACAATGGAAGAAAAGCCAATTTATGGGATGACTCATGGAATGGGTGGCCTAAGTTGTCACCTAGGAGAGAATTAGAAGCTCTAGAGGTTTATCTAAAGACTCTATGGGGAGTTAAGGTCTATAACTATTGCTCCATAGATACAAGCTGCTTCCCACATAAGGTAATCTAGAAAAACTTTGAATATTGTAATTTCCCTTAGAAGTAGAAAAGTTTGGTTGAAGATATTCTAAGCAAGCAAATTGTCTATTTTTCTTATAAGGAGGATGAGTTGATTTGGATTGGGGATGGGTCTAGAGAGTACAAGGTGAAGTAAGGGTATAAGTTGTTAATGTCAGGAGAAAAAATAGACTGGCCAATGCATTTATGCTGGTCAGATGCCATACTATCCAAAGCTAGGGCGTTTACATGGTTGGCTCTTCATAGAAATATCCTAATGAGGGAGAGGATTTAGAAGATGGCAATTGGGATAAGCTTGAATTGTCTGTTATGTGGGGAGGCTGAGGAGATCATCGATCACCTTCTACTCCACTGTAATCCAAATAAATATTGTTGGAGTTGTCTACTCAGGTAGTTGAATTGGAGCGCACCATTTCCAAAAACCTTGGTATAGTCTTTTAAAAGCTAGCCTAATCTTTATCCTGAATCAACCACAGAATATCTTTGGACTGTTAGTCCATCAATGATTATATGGCTTTTGTGGAAGGAAAGAAACTTTAGAATCTTTAGACATAAGTCGAAGACTATTCAAGAGGTTTGGATCGAGTTGGATGTTGCCATTGTAGAGGTTGTGAATGCCAAGCTTAGAAGAACAAATAGTAAGAATGTTAAGTGGACAAGTAGGGATGAACTTATCATTAGAAATTGGAATAATTTTGATAGGACTTTATGTGGTTCAATATCCCAAGTAGTTAATCAGAAAGAAGATAAAAATTGTGTCAAATGGTGCCCACCGATACAACCGTATGTTAAGATAAAATTTGATGGAGCTTGTCATGGTAATCCGGGCCCTCAGGTACAGTATGTATAATTAGGGACCACGAGGGGAAGATTTTAGTGGCTAAATCAACCAAATTGCCTAAAGGGACAAATAACATTGTAGAAGCCTCACCACTTGTGCATGGTCTTCTAGTGGCTTTAGATTATGCCTTTAAAAACATATGTATTTAGGGAGATTCCCTAATCATTGCTAGAGCAACTCATAATAGAAGGACGAAGAATTGGCATATAGAATATATCCTCCATCAAGCATGGGAATGAATGGAGAAGTTTGATTTCTGGAAGTTATTTTCGATCAATAAGGGAGAAGGGCCAGTAGCTGCCCACCCTAACTTTGTGCACGTCAAGCACATAGCTAGACATATCGAATTTCGACGATTTTCTTTGGGTTTTTCCATATGCGACCGAAGAGCTTAAAGCTATTCTTTTGGCTTCTGGGCACTTATAAATTTCCCTGTAGGATGCGTTATGTGCACATGGGTCAAAAAATGGTCATTTCAACATGTCGCCCCATACATCCGCACCGATGTGCCGGTAACCGCTCACCATCACATTTGTACATTTGTCTTAATTTCATTAGTTAATTTAAAAATGTATTGGTGCATTTGTGAACATGTACAAATGTTGTGAACATGTATTAGTGCATTTGTTTTAATTTATTTGGTTGATATTTTACATGTATTGGTTCTTTTTAAAAATTTAATTGGGAGATCAAGTGATAAAAAACATAGCGGTTATTGAGGTGTGGGGCGGCAACTAGCCCCTCCCCCTTATCATGATAATTTCCCAGAGAATTTGATATCCTGTATTAACTTTGATAGGGAAGTTATATAGGATTTGATGAGGTGGGGCTGGGAGAGTTTAATAGGGTTGCTGATGTTTACAATGGAGCCAGTACAAGAGAAATAGGCCGTTATGGTGTAGAGTTGGCCACACGCGACTTTCTTTATAGGGAGGGACTTCTCAACATCCATTAGTTATGTCTTATCAGATGGTCCGTTATTATTCATGCTGGTGAAGGGTAGATGAAAGTTTCAATCTGCATTGGTTAGTTGATAACTCCATCTTGTGATTACACTCCAGCAGGAGGCTAAAGTAAATCCTTTACCACATCAGATGTTATATATGGCACAAAAGCAAAATGGGGCGGTGGATCATTTATTGGGAAAGGACAGCCAGAAGATTGTTACAGAGCTAAGTTTAGGAATTAATTTCAGGCAATAAATGGCATAGATTGCAGGATCATGTATTCCCACATGTTATAAAGGGATGTCAAATCCTAAGGAACTTTGTCTGAAGTGGCGAGTGACGGATTGAGGCTTTGAGCCGCCGCTAGTGAGTTGGCAGTAGCCGAACGTATCACATAATAAGTCAAGGGATTTATCATAGCAGATACGTCATCATTCCTTCTGTGGCCAAGAATGTCTGGGGATTTTCAAATGGTTAATTTCCATGTGTGAATTGAATGCGGATGAGACCACTCTGCAGTTCCTTCAATGCTAGTTTCAAGTGAAATTTTACCAGCCTATGAGAACAGTGCCACGATGAAATCTTGGTTCCTGCACAGTAAGGAAAGCTTGCATATTTATGAGAGTTTATTGCTGAAGGGCTTATAAATCTTAGATTGAGCAGTATTCTATTTACAAACCTCAACTTTCCTTCTTAGTTGTCCTGTGTTTGCATTTGTATCTATGGCTCAATGGATCCCAAATCTCCGAGTTTTTTTACCTCAGGTCGATGGCGAACCGGTGTAACAGGGCGCCACGAATACTGTCTTTCTCAGATAGATCTTTGAGGTGGAGTGCCACAGTGTGGAGTTTGCTATCCACTACGTTCTTGGTTATTTTCTTTTGCAGCTAGGCAATAGGCAGATTAGAGGTTCACAGGTAGCATCCTTTGTCTCCAACTTGTTCGATTTGTCCCAGGATCAGGAGTATTCATACACCATTGGTTGCACGTTGATCTAAGACGCCTTCATCAGTGCAGAGAAATGGCGTGTAGCGCTGGTCGTATATGACTTTCAAGACGGCGAGGCTCTGATTGGAGGGATTTTCGATAGACAACTGCTGTAGATGTCACATCATGCTGCGTGTGTATATACGGGCATTCAGAGGGGCCTCCGATTGGATCGTTATAATGCTTTCAATCGCCATTTAAATGCACACAGGTTTCAATTGTCGAATGGAGTGGCAGATAGAGCGAAGGAAGTGTTTAACGCCATCAGGTTTCTACGCCTGCATGCTCCCGATCGGGCCCCGGGACCTCCTCGTACGCCGGGCACTCCTACACATGCACTTCCATTGCCCCCGCCATCTCCTGAAGAACACCATGACTCCAATTTCAACTAGTTGTTTTTATCTGTGGTTCAACATGATTTTGGTTAGTTTTTTCTTGGTTGTTATGCTAATAGATGATACATTCCTGGTTCTGTATGTAATTACTTTTTTGTTTAATATAATATATGTGTGCCTGGTGGTTTACCACTTTTTTCATTAAAAAAATACACCACATTCACAACAAAAAATGGTAAATATTTGTCCTATTTTTATTGGTTAAAATTGACTTTTAACTGTTGAAGTGGGTGATATTTAAGAATAGTCCCTTACAAATAATCTTTTATGGTGTTAAACCTTAACACTTAACAATAACTAATTTCTAGTACCCAGTTATAACTCAAATGCCCTCAGCAATAAATTTAATTAAATGTTAACCAAACAATTGAATATTTTTATTTTATTAAATTATATACTTAATGAATGCAGTAATAGGTTTTACAATAACCTAAAAAATTCATGAAATTTTACTATACGTTTTCATTTTCACTCTTACAACCTGGGAGGGAGGGAAATAGAATATGTTACAAGTGTCCAATAAAATAATAGAATTTTTTTAAGTAAAGCCCTAAAAAAGCAACTAGATCTACATGTTTCTAGTCTGAGACTCTGAAGATATAATCTATTGTCATAACAGGTCATAGGTTCAAACCACAAAATTAGGTGTATCTTTTTTTCTCATGAAAATTATAAGTTCCGACACTAAATTTTAATTGTGTTTTTCTTCAAATTTAGTTTCACATTGTATATAGAAATATGCAAAGCCTGTCATTGATTTGCATTTTCTTCAATTGGAAACAATAGCTATACATTCTAAAACAAGCAAATGTCATGTTTTTTTCCCCTCTCTTTTCCCCCTGCCCGGGTCGGCCGTCCCGCGGAGTCGAGAAGATGAAGCCCTGGTAGATATAGCTGAATTTAGAATTCCTACAATGTAGGAAAAGACGAGTTCACTTTGACTGCACGCGGGAAATAATCATGCTAATACCTCCTTTCATTCATATCGATTTTAACAAGTATATTTATATTTTAAAAATTATATTTATAATATGGAAATATCAGTTTGACTTTCTTCACTTTTTTTCTTTCAATAGTTTCAATTTTTTTTTTTTCATTTTTAATTTTTAAATTTTTTTATGGGTTCTTTGTGTTTTTCTCACTTTTTTTAAAAGGTTTTTAGTTTTTATTTTTTCTAATTTATTTTTTGATTTTTATTTTTATTTTTTCTTTTTTTTATTTTTGGTTTTTTTATTGATTTATTTCTATATATTTACATAGAAAATGAGTGCTCTCATCTCCACCCCATTGTGACTGTAAGGTACCTCTTGACATAAAATATAAATTGTATTAAATTTTTTTAAAAAATAGTAAAAGATTTAGATAAGTTAATAGTCCAACATCAAACGACAAAGAGTATGGAATGTTTCCTACCTAAATTAAAATCTAACTATATCCATAACATTTTATATTAATGCAAAGGACAACTAAAAATTATATAAATTCTTAAAATATAAAATAATCAGTTGTAGAGTAGAATTAGTTAAAAAGCAATATGAAAGTAGAGTAAAATCAGTCAAAAGAAAATATATATTTGTTTAAAGGAGTAATTTTGAATTGGATAGCTATAACAGCATAATAGACAACTCAATAATATCATTCAGAAAGCATAAAATAGTTTATCATTATTCAAGTTCAACCCAAGAGGACGAAAATCACATTGTAGAGAAACTAAATTTTACCAGTTTGGAATTGCTGTTAATTTTTATGTAGCTTGGACAGGTGTTCTAGTCTCGGGTGGTGATTACGAGGCTGGAAACACAGCTGGAATAATTATCTCCATACCTAGAAAATTTGATTTTTTGAGAGACTTCTAGATATTAGGGTTCGTTAGAGTCTGATTAATCCTAGCCATTTATTTAGATTAAATCATAGCCATTGGTTTTCAATGAGAGGATTATAAAAGAGGATCAATGGGCATTTGGAGAACACAGATCCGAGAAGTATTTGCAGCGATAGCAAATAAATAATTTGCAGCAATAGCAAATAATTTGCAGTGAGAGCAGGGACGCAGTGATAGCGTTGGATACAGCAGCAGTGGAATTTCTACAGGATAAATTGGGAGAAGAATTTTCAGAGGAGAACATTGCCGGAGCTCTGCCAGTAAGAGGCAAGCAGTCTATGTATCTCTTGATTTGATTTAATAAACTCCTCATCTGCAGTATTGGTTTTCCCTTCGGGGTTTTTCCAGGGACAATTTGTCCAAAACATTGTGTTCATTTTATTTTTCTGTCTCCCTGATTTTCCGTAAAGTTGTAGCTGTGTTATTATTTAATATTTGCTGTAAATTAATTAATTTTTCGGCAACCAAATAATCTTATAAGATAGGAAATTAATAATCAGTAGCTGCAATAGATTTTTCACATGGTATCAGAGAGGATTTGAGGGCAAAACAGGAACAGGGAGAAAAGAAAAATAATAAATAAAATCTAGGGTTTATAAAACCCAGTTTGACCTCTTCAAAATTATTATTATTTTCTTTTGAGATGGCCTTAGCAGGTTTAAGAGATCAGGACATATTGGATGGAGCCTCAAATTTTGGTGTCTGGAAAGCCAGAATTTCTTTATTGCTGGAAGAGAATGGTATCAAGAATTATGTGACCACTATTGTACCTGTACCTACAGATGCAACACAGCTCTTAGCATATAGGAAGGAAGATGCCAAAGCAAGGAGGCTGATTCTTGACGGTGTTAAGGATCATATTGTTTCGCATATTGCAGAGTTAGATACAGCAAAGACGATGTGGGATGCCATTATGAATCTGTACCAGAATGCTACCCTTAATCGGAAGCTGATTCTCAGAGAAAAGTTAAGGAATACCCAGATGAATAAGGGAGAAGACGTCACAAGTTACCTCACCAGACTTAGACTTGTCAAGGATGAATTGGCAGCTGTTGGAGACAAACCAAAGGATGATGAGCTAGTACGAATAGCCCTGAATGGGTTTACTAAGCAGTGGGATGTCTTTGTTCAAGTTATTAATGGATGAGACACCTTACCGAGTTGGGATCGACTATGGAGTGACTTCACTCAAGAGGAGCTTAGACTAAGTCTTGTCAATGGAACTAGCAGTAATAGTCAGAAAAGTGAGGTGGAACAGGAAAACGTTGCCCTAGTAGGAAAAGGGAAAGCGAAGAAGGGGTTTGGCAAAGGATCAAATCCAAAAGTGAGAAGAAGAAGGACTTATCTAAGATCAAATGCTATGGCTATCACGAGTTCAGCCACTATGTCAGTGATTGCCCACAAAGGAAGAAAAATGAAAAGAAAGGCAAAAAGCAGACGGCAGCTTCAGCAAGTGTAGATGAGCTTTCTAGCAGAATGGAGGATGAGTTTGCACTCATAGCTTGCCTAACTAGCTCAACCTCACAGGGTGTTTGGTATATAGACAGTGGGGCATCATTTCATATGATAGGAGTTAGGGAGTACTTCTCCAGCTACAAGGAGGAGGACATCAGATTCCAGATTCAGATGGGGAACAAGTCCAAGTGTAATCCAGTTGGGAGAGGGACTATTTTATTTCAGAGGGAGAATGGCAAGCCTATTTCCATTCATGATGTGTTGTATGTGCCAGGCTTGGGCATGAATCTAATTTCTGTATCTGTCCTTCAGGATAAAGGCTACAATGTACTCTTTAGAGGGGCGCATGTTTTAATCAAGCATAAGGATTGGAAATCACCCATAGCTATTGGAGTTAGGAGCGGCTGACTTTATAGGTTACAGTTTGATACTCCTAAGGCACTAGTGAGCAGTAGTAATCCTAGAGATCAAGGAGAGCTATGGCATAGGAGATGTGCCATATACATCATGGAGCACTTAAATTGCTTCATGAGACAGTGACTAGTGTTCCAAATGTGAGCACAGAGCATGATGATGTATGTAAGGGATGTGTATTACGGAAGTTTGTGAAAGCAGCTTTTCTAAGGAGTGACACCAGATCCAAGGGGGTTCTTGATCTAGTACATTTGGATATATGTGGACCAATGTCAACGAATTCTCTCAGAGGATATGAGTACTTTGTTACTTTTATTGATGATTTCGCTAGGAAGACCTGGATATACTTCTTGAAGACCAAGGATGAGGTCTTCAGTCACTTCCAGGAGTTCAAAGCTCTTATGGAGAATTCGACAGGCAGGAAAGTAAAGGTTCTTCGGTCAGACAATGGAGGCGAGTACAAAGGAAAAGAGTTCCAGGAGTTCTGTACTAGGGAAGGAATCAAGAGAGAGTGGACCGTTCCTTACAACCCACAGCAGAATGGGGTTGCTGAGAGGAAGAATCATTCTATATCGGAGGCAACAAGGGCTATGTTATATGACCAAGATATGACACGTTACTTATGGGCAGAGGCATGCAGTACAACAGTATACATATAGAACAGGGTTCCACATAAGGTATTGGGCAAGATGACACCAGAGGAGGCATTCTCAGGGAAGAAGCCATATGTTAGTCACTTCAGGATATTTGGGAGTTTGGCGTTTTGTCACATTCCAGGGGCTACACGTTCCAAGTTAGATCAGATTGTAGAGAAAGGGTACTTTGTGGGGTACAACGAGACCTCAAAGGCATATCAGATATTTATTCCAGGGACCAAGAGGATTATAGTCAGGCATGATGTCAAATTCATGGAGGACAAGGCATATAGGAGGTCCATAGATTTGCCGGTAGATGATCAAAATGAGCAGCCAATAGAAGCTCCAAGGATTGTTCAACTAGAACAGGGGCAGCGAAGCATGAGTACAGTTACTAGTACAAGCACAGGTTCAGGTGCTGAGAGTTCGCAGAGTATGGAGCAATAGATATAGCAAATCCAAGAGATGCATCAAGAAGATATGGAGTTTGATATTTCATCCTCTATAGTTAACAGGAGGAACCGTGAGGTTCAACAGACACATAAGGATACTCAGGAGTTTGTGGGAGCTCCTAGGACAAGTAGTAGGCAACGAAAACAACCAGCCAGGTATAATGACTATGTGGCATTAGTTAGTCAGTTGATAGATGGCGAGCCTTTCAGCTATCAGGAGGCTGCACGGCAATAGGTGTGGCAAGATGCGATGGTTGAGGAATATACCTCAATAATGCAGAACGATGTGTGGGAGGTTGTGCCTAGACCGACAAATAGGGCAGTGGTTGGATCACGCTGGATCTATAAGATTAAGCATGGTGCAGATGGTAGCATCAAAAAATACAAGGCAAGGTTCGTCACCAAGGGGTTCTCTCAAAAGGAGGGAATAGACTATGATGATACATTCGCTCCAGTGGCCAGGTATACTTCTATACGAGCCGTAATCTCACTTGCAGCACATATGGGATGGCAAATCCATCAAATGGATGTGAAGATGGCATTTCTTAATGGTGAATTGTTAGAAGAGGTATACATAGAACAACCAGAGGGCTTTGTAGCACACAGCAGCGAAACCCATGTGTGCAGATTGAAGAAAGTTTTGTATGGACTCAAGCAGGCTCCCAGGGCGTGGTATGAGTGCATTGATAAATACTTCCAGGGAATAGGCTTTGTGAAGAGTGAGGCAGATGCTAACCTCTACTACTTGATGGTTAGGGGTGAAGTGATCATTCTTGTTCTATATGTGGACGACTTGTTTTTAACAGGTTCACTGGGTCTCATAGAGGAGTGCAAGAGGGACCTTGCAGCAGAGTTCGAGATGAAGGATTTGGGGCTTATGCACTACTTTCTAGGCATGGAAGTGTGGCAGACAGATGGAGAGATTTTCTTTGGACAAGGGAAATACTGCATTGAAATCTTGAAGAGGTTTGAGATGCAAGATTGCAGAGCCATGTCTACACTTATGATCACGAATTGGAAGAAGGTAGACGCATCCAAGGAAAAGGATGTAGACCCCACCTTATATAGGATGTTGATTGGATCTCTCATGTATTTGGTCAACACTAGGCCAGATATATCCTTTGCAGTAAACTCTCTTAGTCAGTTCATGGTTGAGCTGAAGAAAGTGCATTGGATAGTGGCAAAGCATGTGTTGCGGTATTTGCATGGAACAATCAAGTATGGGATCAGATATGCTCGAGGTGATGATATCAAGTTGATAGGCTATACTGATGCAGATTGGGCAGGTAGTGCAATGGACAGGAAAAGCACTTTAGGGTGCTGCTTTAATTTGGGATCAGGAGTTGTCTCTTGGTACAGCAGGAAGCAAAAGTCTGTGGCTCTGAGTTCTGCAGAAGCAGAATACATAGCAGCTAGCATGGCAACGTGTGAGGCTATATGGCTTTGAAAGTTGCTGGTAACCTTGTTTGGTTAGAGAGTTGAGACTACAGTGATACACTGTGACAATCAGAGTTGCATCAAATTATCTAAGAATCCAGTGTTTCATGATAGGTCTAAGCATATAGACATCAGGTATCATTTTATCAAGGATTGTGTACAGCGGAGGATTGTTCAGCTATAGTATATACCTACAGATCAGTAGGTAGCAGACATTTTGACAAAGGCATTGGGGAAGGCAAAATTCATCTTCTTCAGAGAGAAGTTGGGTGTTATGCAGAACAACTTCCTCACTAAGAGGGAGTGTTAATTTTTATGTAGCTTGGACAGGTGTTCTAGTTTTAGGTGGTGATTACGAGGCTGGAAACACAGCTGGAATAATTATCTCCATACCTAGAAAATTTGATTTCTTGAGAGACTTCTAGATATTAGGGTTTGTTAGAGTCTGATTAATCCTAGCCATTGATTTAGATTAAATCATGGCCATTGGTTTTCAATGAGAGGATTATAAAAGAGGATCAATGGGCATTTGGAGAACACAGATCAGAGAAGTATTTGCAGCGATAGCAAATAAATAAATTTGCAGCAATAGCAAATAATTTGCAGTGAGAGCAAGGACGTAGTGATAGCGTTGGATATAGCAGTAGTGGAATTTCTGCAGGATAAATTAGGAGAAAAATTTTCAGAGAACATTGCCGGAGCTCTGCTAGTAAGAGGCAAGCAGTCTATGTATCTCTTGATTTGATTTAATAAATTCCTCATCTGCAGTACTGGTTTTCCCTTCAGGGTTTTTCCAGGGACAATTTGTCCAAAATATTGTGTTCATTTTATTTTTCTGTCTCCGTGATTTTCTGTGAAGTTGCAGCTGTGTTATTGCTTAATATTTGCTGTAAATTAATTAATTTTTTAGCAGCCAAATAATCTTATAAGATAGGAAATTAATAATCAGTAGCTACAATAGATTTTTCACAATTGTGAGGTGGGTGAGCTCTGTTACATCTATGCCATCCTTATTATTAGGCATTCGACTTAGGATGCTCACAAAGCTGATACCAATTGCATTATCTACTTCATTTTGACAGCAAAAACGTCCATCTACAATGGATTCCTTACCTACATTTTGAAATCTTATCTCAATCGAGAACTTAACAAATGGAATCTTGAAACATTCTTTTCATCAAATCTAAGATAGCATACGACCAGTTCCCTGTCAATCATAACCTAAATCCCTGATTGAAAAGCTAGAAGATCTAGTAAAGTCATGCTAATTAATGGTTTAATTCTTTGAGATTGATTGTTGTACTTGGCGAATAGAGAATCATCCCGCAAGGAACCGTCTATCCAGCCATCAGGATGGAATTCCTACGACATGCCCATCCTCATGCAGCATGTGCCCTTTTCCCAATTTACAATGCCATAACGGTTTTGTAGGGCACGTTTAATCTGAAATGACGTGATGGTTCTTCCTCCAACAGACATGGACAGCCTGCCTGGAAAGATGTGTGGGTACCATGTCCGCCAGCATAGCATAAGCCTGTTCCGTAAATAAATTCATGCACAAATTTATTTTTTTGTATTTAATATATTATTATTATTATTATTATTATAATATAATTAATATTATTAATATATAATTAAAATATAATATTATAATAATATAAATAATATCAAAATAATTATAATATAATAAATATAATTAGAGAAATTATATTATTATCAAAACAATAAAAAATATTTCCGTTAAGGGCATGGTTCGGTGGTTAAGTCAATCGCTTGTAGTGGTGGCCACCAGAGTTCAAACCCCTGCTGGGCCAACGAGCTCGCAGACTTTACGCCTTTGCTTGGCCAACGAACTTCCTTCTTGGGAGCTTGCAGGTTTGAAGTGTTCCTTCTTGGGGAACACGGTGAGCTGAAGGGCGTGTCATGCCTGTTGGTGTAAGCCACACCCGGACCGACGATGGACTGGTCCAAGACGGGCCAGTAGCTCAGTGGTAGAGCACTCCAACAGCAAAATGGAAGGTCCTAGGTTAGAGTCCTAGTTGGTCCATGTCTCAACATGGTATCAGAGCCAGGTTAGGCTAGGAGCCCCAAGCACACGAGAGGTGTGGCTTAAGGGGGGTGTTGGTGTAAGCCACACCCGGACCGACGATGGATTGGTCCAAGAGGGGCCAGTAGCTCAGTGGTAGAGCACTCCAACAGCAAAATGGAAGGTCCTAGGCTTGAGTCCTAGCTGGTCCATGTCTCAACAGTGCCAGTGTCACTAGTCACATTAAAAATGATGAACTAGGCAAAAGCATTAGTGTGGAGCCAGAGGGTGTGGGATGGATCGTGGGTTTGAAGTGTTCCTTCTTAGGGAACACGGTGAGCCGGAGGGTGTGTCGCGCCAGTGTCACCCGTCACAATGAACCAAGCAAAAGCGTTAGTGCGTCACCGGTCACATTAAAAATGATGAACTGGGCAAAAGCGTTAGTGTGGAGCTGGAGGGCATGTCACCCCTAGATGTTAATGGAGGGTGTGTCGCTCCAGCATCACTAGTCGAAGGGCGTGTCGCGCCAGCGTCACTGGTCACGTTAAAAAGTTTATTAGGCGCATTATCTTTAAAAAAGTAAAAATAAAAAATATTATAGAAATATAATTAGGTTTAGGGTTATTTAAAAAATTAGGCTAGGGTTTCAATTAAGGTTATTAGTCATTGCTTTGTTAATTAACCCTAATTGAATCCCTAACCTAATTTTTTAAATAACCCTAAACCCAAGTAAAATTCTAACCCATTAAACTAAACCCAAATAACTTGACATTTAACCCTACATCTAACCCTAACACTACTTCTAATCTTGTTACATTTAACTTCTAATCCTGTTACATTTAATGTTAGATATTATATATAATTTTTTATATAATTCTAACTACAATATATAATTATAAGAATTATTATCATTATATAATATACTATTATAATATATATTAGACATATTATTATAATATATTATATAATAATTTTATATTTAATATAATACATATAATATATAATAATAATTAAAATATTATATTATATTATATAATAATTATAATTATAATTATATTATATTTATGATTAGAGTTGGGGGTTAAAATTATGGTTAGGGTTAGTATTTAAAACCAGTTCATGATTATCTTAACATAACCACCCTTAAAAAAAAGTTAAAAGTTTCATGTATTTTCTTTTAACTTTGGGATATTTCACATCCAGTTTCATAAATTAACAACTAAAATCATAAACAAAATACAATTTCCAATGACTGTACAATTTAAAATTGAATTTTTAATTAAGAAAGATTTTGAAAGGGTCTCAACTTTTTACAAAGTTTAAACAAGTTCAAAAGACAACAGCAAAACAACTATAAGACATAAATAATTTAAAATTGATTAGCATTAATTCAAATGTCACCTGGCCAGTACTATTGCCATGACTTCACACTTATCTAGTTATTAATCTATTCATTGTAAACCAATCAAAAGACATGATTATTTTTCTTGTCGGCAAATTTGTTTTAAATTTGTACTTTTCCTATGTCAACATCTACAACAAAAAACTATAAATGTGGAGAGAATTTTAGTTTGAGGGGAGGATGCGGCAAGTAAAAAATTATGAACACAAATATTGTCTTCTTAGTTTGTATGAATTTAATATTTTTCCGAAGGGACAGAGTTATAGTATTAATAATACTATTAAAAATATAGGATTCTACACATTTTATTTTATGAAATTAGATTATTTTTGGGATTTCAATTTTATTTACTCAAGAGTTAAAAATCTAGTATTTCAATTTTATTTTATTCAAAAGTTAATCATCTAGTTTTAATATCTTAAAGAAGACATTTCAAATCTCTATACACTCAACTAGGCCCAGGGCTCTCCACATAAATACAATTATGCAAGCTTTGTGAAGTTTAGTTTTATAGTTAAGGAAATATTGTAGTGCTATTTTATTTTTACCAAATTAAACTATTTTTGAGATTTCAATTTTATTTACCAAGACGTTTCAAAATGAGTTCACATAAATTTAGTTCTAGAAACATAATAGTTACAAATTTGAAATGATAAACAATTCTTTATCTTTAAAAAAATTTATTACTAAATGACAATATTAGATTAATTAAAATAACGAGCAGGGTCTTGGCTCGATTGACTAAGTAATTATGTTGTCGTAGTCCAGTATCCCCCATCTCCGTGGTACTCTCTGTGGTACCAGAGGGCGTGTCGTGCCAGTGTGAAAAAAGTTTACTAGACATAAAAATAAAATAAAATTAAAATAACTAATATCATGTTTTCTAAAAGTACTTACTATTATTACTTAAACAAAAAAGTAAGTTACTTAAACAAAAAATTAAAAGACTAAGATAAAATATTGTAGTGATCTAAATATGTTAATATTTATTGTTATTATATTGTGTAATTATTGTTCAAACTTACAATATTTTAATGCATTTTAAATTGTAGTAGTATTCAATATTATTACATTTTAATATCTTAGGCAGACATTTCAAATCTCTCCATACCCAACTAGGGTTAGGGTTCTACACATTTTATTTTATGAAATTAGATTATTTTTTACTATTATTACTTAAACAAAAAATTAAGTCACTTAAACAAAAAATTAAAAGACTAAGATAAAATATTGTAGTGATCTAAATATGTTATTGTTATTATATTGTGTAATTATTCTTCAAACTTACAATATTTTATGCATTTTAAATTGTAATACTATTCAATATTATTACATTTTAATATCTTAGGCAGACATTTCAAATCTCTCCACACCCAACTACGATTAGGGTTCTACACATTTTATTTTATGAAATTAGATTATTTTTGGTATTTCAATTTTATTTACTCAAGAGTTAAAAATTTAGGATTTCAATTTTATTTAGTCAAAAGTTAAAAACTTACAGTTTTATAGTTAAGGAAATATTTTAGTACTATTTTATTTTTACCAAATTAGATTATTTTTGAGATTTTAATTTTATTTACCCAATACATTTCAAAACAAGCTAACATAAAATTTTCCTTATAAATTTAGTTACAAATTTAAAATGATGTGAAGGATATATTGTGGGAAAGAAGCACAGAGAGTAATTCCCAGTTGGTAAGTCAGTTAGAGCAAAGGCACCATTGGAGATTGTTCACTCGATTTGTCTGGACCAATGCAAACATCTTCAATTGGTGGATGTTTTTATTTTTTTACATTCATTGATGATTACACCAGAAAAATATGGGTGTATTTTTTGAAACAATAAGAAATGATGTTTTCAAGTTTTTTTGATCAATTCAAAGCTCTTGTTGAGAAGAAAAGTGGACACTATATCAAAGTTCTATGAACATATAGAGGTGGAGAATATATCTTTAATGCTTTCCTAAATATTTGTAAGGATCATGGAATATACAAGAAACTTACTACCAGGCACACACTTTAGAAGAATGGTGTGGCAAAGAGAAAGAATAGAACAATTAAGGACATGGACAAAATTATGTTAAGGCCAAACATTTTCCAAATGAGTATTGGGCATAGGTTGTAGCATGCACAGTCTACATAATGAATAGATGCCCAACTAAGAGTGTCAAAAACATCATTCTAGAGGAAGCATGGAGTGTAAGAAAGCATGTTATTGCTCATATGAGAGTGTTTGAATATGTGGCCTATGCACATGTCGCAGATGAATTGAGAAATAATTGGATAACAATGGGGAAAATGTATATCTTTATAGGATACAATGAGGATACAAAAGCTTACAAATTATACAATCCAATAACTAGAAAAGTGACAATCAACAAAGATGTGCAATTAATAGAAGAAGAAGCGTGGGATGGAAGTTTGGAGAAAGCAGTGAATATTCCAATAGATTTACCATAAAATGATAGTGAAGCATTGACTCCAGCAAATATTCCTTCTATGGTACCTCCTTCCACGCCCATTCAATCTCAGTGAAGTGGTCCACAAGTGACACCTTCATCAAGTAGAAGGACATCCTCATGCATTCAAATAAATACTCCATAAAGTGAACAATAATAAAAATCACAAGGTACACTTGAAGCTACACTTTATTCAATAAGCATTCTAGGTGCAGGACTATCAAGTCCAAATTCTATTGGATCTACTTCAAGTGATATGTTAAATCCAACACTAGCAAGTTTAAGGAGAAAAAAAAAAAGAAGTTTGAAGAATATCTATGATCAAACTGAAGGTGAAAATAATTCTAGTATGCTTTCTCTTTTTGCTTTATTTTCACAAGTAGATGATCTAGTTCACTTTGAAGATGCAATTTGTTGGTGTCATCCACCTCCCAGGAGCACCATTTGTAGAAAATAACCTTCACAAAAAATGAGAGAGGCAACACAAGGCCATTTCACCAAACAAGAGTGAATAAATTGAGATATCTAAAATACATATGGTATAGGCTTTTAAAGATGTGATAATGTTGACGGGTAAGAAAACTACTCTACGAGAAAAACTACCTAGAGTAATTACCCTAAGTGAAAAGGTTAACACACTAACACCCCCCATTAAGTGCAACTTAGGGAGAATTATTATGCAAAATCAAGATGCAATATGGGTCCCAGCTACACAACCATCTTAGGTACCCATTTATAATGCAAAAAAGATATCTCTCACAACCAGAGAAAAGGAGAAAAACCTTGTGGGAAAAAATCCCTCCCAAAAAGAGAGAAAGAAAATAATAAATGATGCATGGTGGATGGAGGACTCAATACCACCCCCCAAGGACTACATACATCATCTATATATAATTAGTGGCCACCCATAAGAGGGAAAGCGAGAGACTATATAGCCCCCCCACAATGTGTAATCACCTACAAAAATGGTAAGTGCCTGAAGACAGAACATAATCTAATGTCGACAAACAACTTGTCTTCCTTTTGGAAGAAACAAAACCAAGTATAAATGTAGGTATGCTATCCACTCTAGATAGGAATTGAAAGAAAGAAGCATGAAGAATGAAGATGTCTTTGAGATCTGCTCATGTGTTACCAAGACCTTAGAAAATGATGCCACAAACCAATCAGAAACATGCCCAATCAAAATAGAAGGTGACAAACAAGGTACCACTAGAAACTGATCTTGAACATTCTCTAAAGGCAAAGATGGAGTGACAATAGTTTTACCATAACTATCATCAAATAGGAGGGATATACCCTCAAATGTGTCTTCCAAGTTAGAAATATGAGATTCTATGAACAAGGAACTAATGTCCAACAAATATGTATCCCAATCAAGAAGACAATGAGATATTGGTTGTGATGAATCACTGGATGTGCTCAATGAATCACCACCAAAAGATGAATGGTCTTGTTGAACAAGAATGATAGGAACCTTAATCAATGACTCTACAAAATGAATCACTAAAGGTGAAGGTACATCAATTGTCCTTGATGGAGAAGAAGGAGCGTCTGAAGAACCCTCGTCATCCTCATCTGAAGATTCAAAGTTTTCCAAAACTTCAAATTCCTCCATAGTAGCATGAGTATAGGGTATCCTATCTAAAAAATGAAGAGGCACAAGACAATCTGAAATAGGATCATCTGGGAATAACTAAGTATCAAGATCTCCATGTATTTCCCAAATTTTAGTCCAAAGAATATGAGGACACTCAAAATGATCAATAACATTCAAAGTGGCATCATCAATATGCATTACAATCACTCCTAGGACATGATCCCTTTTTTAATTCCATACAAATTTCTTACTATCAGTATCAGGAAGGGCAACTACATTATACAAATTTGGCAACAAATGAAGCCATCTAAGATGTTTTATCATACCATCTCTCCATTGTTTATAGTTTCCCCTTTTTAACATAATCATAGCAGGATGAACTGAAAACCCCATAATGAACTATGAGAAATCTCTAAAATTACAAAGACATTAACCATTAACAATAAAATTTGAAACTCCCAAATACTGCAAATGAAGCCTTCACATCAACAAAATTAGGTAGATTTACCTATACCACTGTGAGCTTGGTGAAGTCAGCATTTTGATGATATGTGGAATGTGAAAATAAGACTTCCGATTCCCAAGATATGCTCTATGGAAGAAAAAATGCCTATGTGGTGTGCAAAGCATGAATAAAGGGCCAGATTAAGCCCTTGGTCACCCACATGACCACCTGCTACATAAAGGCAAAAAAATTGGGGCCTTTCAGTCCAAGTGGACTCTAAATCACCAAGATAAATCAATCTTGTCTCCAAACGGCCAACAACAAGCCACCAAACAATTTTCCAAGTCACAAACATAGTCACCAAGCAAAGACTCTGCAAGCCATCACAATCATTTCACAATACTTTGTGAGTGCTAGCATATAAGAAGGGCAAATAATGCCTCAACAGGAGCAATGTGGGATAACAGATCTTAGAAGAAATGCCCAAATCATAGCATACGGGCCCTCCTCCAAACCCTAAAAAAAATATTTGATGCAGATACTTTATTAATAATAAAGTTTCCACAAAATATATTTGAATCGGGCAATATCTTCAACTGGTTCTGACAAGGTGAAGCTTCTGGATGCTATGACTCCTTCAGCAAATATGTGATGCAAAATCTAGTAAGGCCATGCCATGAGAGGATGAGGAGTGAGTGAAAGGTAGCAAGAGGCCAGCAAGCAAGTGAAGGGCACAAATGTGAAGAGTATGCTTGCTATAGATGAGAAGACCCTACCCACAATACATGCTCTATTGTGGTGTGGACGGGCCAATATGCTCATGGTGTGGAGATGAACTGATGTGCTCAGCCTGGGCATGGGTGCCTATCCTGGAAGTGGCTTAGTATGGTCATGGGTCTCTAACATAGGAGTTTCTCCCCTCCCTTACCGTTGGAAATCTCCCTTCCTTGTTGCTAGCCTATATCCTCTATGCATGGATAGACCTCAAGCTACACCAACATGCTAAATTCCTCCAACTGCCTTCTTTGCAATAGAGATTCAACCTTCATTCGTAGTAGGAGAACAATGAAGCACACCTCCAGTAGGAAAAAAATCATGCCTCTTCAAAATTATAGGGTCTTGTGATATGTGCGGCCTTCAATCAAGATTGTGCCTCCAATCCCATGCAGAAATGTAACGTCTGCCGCCCAGACATCAACACGCCAAAAAACAAATGCATGCCTTCTTCAGTAGGATAATGGCAACTCTGATTCACATAGCCACTGGAATGACAATCACCAAAAACAAATGAATCGATTCTGCAGAAAAATAGGCCTCCAATGCTCAAATTCATGGGGAGCAATCACAAACAGTTGGAAGGAGAGGAATAAAAGGCAACTTTAAAATTTGAAAAATTTCAAATTCCAGAAAAATAAGTGATCTCAAACACTTGATGAAAACTATCAAGGAAGGATTGCATAATGGTTGGCTCTGATACCATGTTGGTGTCATCCACCTCCCAAGAGCACCATCTGTAGAAAATAACCTTCACAGAAAATGAGAGAGACAACACAAGGCCATTTCACCAAACAAGAGTGAATAAATTAAGATATCTAAAATACATATGGTATAGGCTTTTAAAGCCGTGATAATGTTGACAGGTAAGAAAACTACTCTACGGGAAAAACTACCCGAAGTAATTACCCTAAGTGAAAAACTTAATGCATGAACACAATTAAAGATGAGAATTGGGCACAGGCCATGGATGAAGAGATTGAATCTATAGAGAAAAATCATACATGGGATTTAGTGGATCTTCTAGATGGAAAAGATGTGATAAGAGTAAAGTGAGTCTACAAGACCAAGTTTAATGTAGAAGGAGATGTGCAAAAGCTTAAGGCTAGACTTGTAGTAAAGGGTTATTCATAATAACTTGGAGTTGACTACAATTAAACATTTTCTCTTGTATCTTGTCTAGACATAGTAAGAACAACATTGGCAATTACAGCTCACAACTAGTGGCCAGTATAACAAATGGTTGTAAAATATGCATTTTTGAATGGTTTCTTAGGAGAAGAAGTATATGTGGAGCAACCACAAAGATATGAGAACTTAGGCCATGAAGACAAGGTCTACAAACTCAAGAAAACACTCTATGGACTCAAGCAAGATCCTAGATCATGGTACAATAGAATTGATTCTTACCTATTATAGAATGGCTTCAGTAGGTACAGTAATGAGCCTACACTATATACAAAGAAGAATGAACAAGCTGAAATTCTAATTGTAAGTCTTTATGTTGATGATTTGATATTCACAAGTGATTTATCAATTGATTTGTTTAAAGGAGCCATGAAGATGGAATTCGAGATGATTGATTTGGGTCTCATGAAGTAAATTCTTGGCATTGAATTGAATCAATTTGAAAATGGCATATTCATTTCTCAATCTAAACATGCCAAGGATATTTTGAAAAGATTCAATATGGTAAATTGTATGTCTACATCAACATCAATTGTAATAGGTTTGAAGCTAAGCAAGGATGACAAGAGATTGAATGTCGATCCAACACTATATAAAAGACTCATTGGTCATCTAATGTATTTAACAGCCATAAGACCAATTACATAATGTATAGTGCAAGTATTATTTCAAGGTTCATGGAGTTTCCAAAAGACTCTCATTAGGAAGTAGGAAAAATAATTTTGAGATATGTGAGTGGAACCAAAAATAATGGAATTATGTGTTCAAGGTTGGATTAGTTCAAAATCATAGGACACATAGATAGTGATTGTGCAGGTAGCATTGATGATGTAATGCCCACCATGGAACTCTAGAGAACACAATTACACTAACCAAACAGGACAATTTTTTTTTTAAAGATGTAAGAGTTAACCAAATAACATATCTATACATATCAATAAACTAACATTAAGTCCTCTAAGGATTCCATGGGTGCATTAAGTTGACAAATTAATTAACAAGATCTAACATGCATCATGAATTAATTCTCATCAATAATTCATCCTAAATTTATTGCATTGAATGGATAAACATATATATATATATTTCAAAAAGCATACATTAGATAAGTAATCATCCATAACAAGTATAACTACAATTTTTCCATACACATGAGTACATCATTACATGGTTTACACTATGATCTTCCTGATTACATTAGAATACATACATTATGATTTAACTGATACACAAGGCTAGTACATGAGCATAAATAATTGTCTCCTCAAACTAGTCCACGATCTGATATCTGATACAAGAGATACATCCTTCCCACACACGAACAACGGCAAGGGAAAAACCAATGGAGAATAAGCACTTCCACTCGACCATGTGGAACCCTAAGGTCCACCCCCCATGCTAGGAGATAACATAAGGTCCCACTACAATAGACCGTTAGGTAGACAGTAATCTATAAGGAATGGGGATCACACATAACTCCAATGCAAAATAGGTAACTAACACAATCAACACTTCCACAACACTTCCAGAGGCAATCACATAAAGAATGAAATAACACAATTAGGGAATGCTAGACTGCAGTAGGGATGAGTGTCATCGCATGGTCCTAACATGGGTTATCCTAACAGTCTCTAACTGGACGTCGACCCCCATCCATGGGTTATCCTGATAGTCTCATGCTAGGCGCCAGCCCCCATCTATGGTTATCCTGACAGCCTGTCACTAGGTGCCGGCCCCATAGGGTGACACATGCGGAACCAACATTCTTTTCATGAGGACAAGGAAGTTGATCTTGCCAACCAGGCCTTCTGATCCCATCCTTAGCCTGAACAAGCACTACAGGCATGGGTGAGGAATCCAATTATCTTCATTAGTGTGAAAACTACCCAATCCCTAGATTTATTATTAGGTTGTCACTTGATTACAACTTTCAATGGGTTATCCTGACAAGCCACTTTGGGCTCCGGACCCACATTGAAAGCCACTCCCCTTTCACTACACCTAGAAGACCCTATCTGGCAAGCAAAACAATTACCATCACAAGGATAAGTACACATATACAATGCAAGGCATTTACCTTCTTGCATCATAACCACATGAATAGGTACAATGAGCAAGGCATTATCAATCTTTCACATGTATCATACCAACATGAATCTATAAACAGAGGGAAGTCAACATTATATATAACCAATACATATACAACCATTAACAAAATTACATAATCACAAGAGTCATACACATGACTACCCCTCTTAGCCTTGGGAATCACTTTCCCAATGACACATACACTTGACGACAATATAACACAATAGTCTCACATTGACATTCACTCTCAAATGCACATCACCTGTAATGTCCCCTTCTAGCAAGCCAAAATTTTCGCACCCTTGCAAACAATTTCAACTTACCAAAAGAGAACATTAGTATTCCATTTTTCATTTCCTTTTAATCTTGATGATATTCATAAACATAACCCTATACTATTTGCCATTTCATAAATCCATTTTTCCATACATCATGATTCTCCTTGGGTGAGATAATCCTTAGGCCTCTTATTAACCTCACCTTCCACCTTGTGAGAGAAGATTCGTTGGGTAGGTGATGTCATCTCAATCCTATGGGTCCATTAATATAATTCCTTAGTTCATCAACCAATGTCCATAATTCCTTAGTTCGTCAACTAAGGCCCATTCCTTCAATACTTAAATCGAAGGTCCATAGTAATATCCTTGATTCGTCAATCAAGGCCCATTCCCATGGAATGATCAATACCTACCATAACTATCTACCCCACCTTTTTTAGTGTTAGGTGGTTAATTAGGAAGTCTCGTATCTACCCTTAGGAATTCATGGCTTTATTAATCTTAGGGTTTTACCCTAAAGCCTTCATTAATCTTTAGGTTTTATCCTAGAGCCTTCTCCCTAGGTTTTACCCAAAGGCCTTAATTAATCTTCATCTATACATATGCATACTTGTTATCTCTCATACGTCATTTATTAACAACTTATGAATTCAATTCATACAAGATACATATTTATTATATAAATTTCAGACATAAATGTATATATCACATATATTAGTTTCTACTTAATAACCTTATTATTTATATCTTTCAAGTTATAAATTGAACAAGTAATTATAAATTCTTACAAATCATAAATTGAATAAGTAAATATAAATACTTACTTACCTGCTTTACCTGAGATTCCTTACCTATGTTGCGGTAATATAGTCTTTATTGTATTGTTGTTATAAAATGCAGATCTAAATATATGTATTTATCCCATACTCTTTTTATATTTTCTCCCCATGATCCTCTTCCTTGTGATATTTTTTTGCTATGTCTTTGATGAATTCAAATGATGTTTCTTCTTTATTGCCTTTATTGAATTCACAGCTGTTTATTTATTTCTTTTTATTACTTCATTCTTTCGATGATCATTTCCTTCTATGTCACAACCTTTATTTATTTCCCTTTCAAGGGATATGTTCGAAGAGGTATGTCTCTTATTATTTTTATTACTTTATATTAATTCCCTTTTGTGGTAAAACTAGTCCTAACCATACATAACTCCCTTATCATAAGAGGATAGGTTAAAAGATGTTTATTATTATTTATTTACCTTATTTGTATTTATATTATATCATTATAATAAATGATATATTGTTTATATTTATATTACAATATAAGATAATAATAATAATAATAATATTTGTATTTATATTATTAGATATATTTATAATATATTATTTATTAATGTGCCGCACTTATAAATATGTTCCTTCCACCTCCCCTTAATCTTTTTAAAGTACATTATTTATATAAGATATATAGTATAAATAAATACTTTTGTTATTAAGTACGAGAGCTCATTTATTTTATTTTATTTCCAAACATATCATATGGTGGGATAATGTTTGTCTTATCAGACTATTATTTTTATATGATTTTATTTTGAATTTAACCTTTTGTTTAACCGTATTACTTTGTCTTATTCCAAATTACTTTACTTTCTAAATTACTTTACTTTCTAATTTTAATAGGTAAGACTCTTCATAATATTTATTTTTATATATAATAATATATCTTATTAATTACTCCCATAAATATTATATTAAAATATTTATATTTATAATATATCTAGTTAATTAAAATATAAATACATATATATTTCATATATTTTATAATATTTAAATTATATTAAATTAATAATATTATTTATTAAATAATACATATTAATAATATATTTTAAATAAATATATTATATTTAGTTTATATAAGGCTAACTTATTATTTAAATAAACAATTCAATTATAAAGGACATGACAACCCTCCCCACTCAAGATTGCTTGTCCTCAAGCAATTATAATTAGGTATCCTAAAGTAATATTTAATAACATTATATTTTATTAGGTTTCCTTATATAAAATAAGGTTTCACTCACCAATAATATAAAATAACCTCTAGAAAATGTAACAAATTAATATAGCTAATAAACTATAGTGCTATAAATAATATAGGGGCCTAAAATAATAATTTATAAATTTGGGTTTACCCTTTTAAATTTTTAGCACTAAATTTGCATAAAGGCATTTCTATTTATTTAATTATCAAAAATATTTTATTGACTACTAATATTATTTTAATGCCATGATTAACCAATAGCATCAAATGAACAATCCAAACCAAATAACCAAATGTCAAACATACCTAACACAACCAAAGTGAAAACGGAGGGGCGCTACATCCTCCCCCCTAAAACTCGACTTACTCCTGGAAGTTGCAGCTAAGGTGGAAACATTACAAGTTAGTAACAACATTAAAGCTGATTCATACAATAATACATACTAAAATATAAACTTATATACTCCATTTCAAAAATAATCTACACTCGCAATTTCAAAAGTGGTTTCATAATGCATAAACCACTCCCAATCCTTACAAGTTAGCATTGACACCCAACTAGTTTCTTCAGAACAAGGAAAACATTGCACCTTTTTATTCCTAACTTGTAAAAATTATCATATCATAAACATATGAAGCATTCTATTTCAAATACACCACCATTGTAATTTCTCTACCAATCTGCTATTAAGCAAACCATAGGTCAAAATGCTACATTTTCACAAAATATCAACATATTCATACACCTAAAACACACTTTTTTCACTAAATCTCATAGCATCTTCAACAAGATCATGAATTTCTTTCACCTTTTGAAGCATGGAAACACACTTTATCATTTCATAAATCCATTTTCATGATTTACCATATATTCTTCACATACACACAAATTAACATTACCGGGATTCACATCACAAAGCTACACAAGGGTTCATCTGGATACTGGAAAAAAATATACTAATCCATGATACATAATCCATGAGCCAAGAGCCAAAATCCATCTCACATAATCTATACCTCACACGTAGTGGCTTGATGGTGTTAGGCCACACACACATGGTGAGACCATCCAAACAAGACCACAATGACCTATCTCTTGTTGTATAAGGTAGTTAGCCTCCAAGAGATAGTCATCACACATAGGTGGGTAGTGGGTCCTAGCTGTGTAACAGCCTCACATACCCCCATCCTCAAGGTTCCCTGCGTCTGCTTCCTCGTATACACTCATCAAGTACACCTCATATGTCCTTGGAGAGGAATCACAATACGACACATGGCCGACATCGAAAACAATAAGGAAAAACTAGTTTAGCCACCAATGTCATAAAGAAAGATCAAATAAAAATTCAATTTCAACAATAAAGAAAGAAATGTGCACAATTTCAACAGTAAATCAAATGTAACCACGATGGCTACATGCAAATAAGATCACAAGGTGTGGCTAAACCATCACAATTAAATATAAACAAAGTGTCAGCCTTCACAATCAATAGAAAATTATCAACAACCATAAAGAAAGTCCACAATCTCCAAAATTGCACTGTACAACACTACGTGACTAGATACTAGCCACCAAATGAGGAAGGAGGGAACAACGTCAGGCTATAGCCCTCATGTGGTGCGGAGTGAGCACGCCATCCACATGGCTCAAAGTGTACTCCTCGGCTACACCCTACATCGCGTTGTCACACGACATGGACTAACCAAGTGGTCTGCACACTCCTTGGCTGCTCGCATGGAACGTGCACCTTGGCCACATCCCGCATTGCATCTTAGTGTGGCATGGTCATACGCTAGCTAGAGAAGGCACGTACTGGCCGTATGCCACATGGCAGTGTGTCTGTGGCTCCGCAGAAGTAGGCACGCGCAGAACACACCCTGCATAACGATACCTCGTGAAGAAGGCACACGCAAGTACTCGCCATAGCTAGAGGTATACATGGCTAGGACCTACCCATATGCTAACCGACCCAACACTGTCGAAAGCAAACATGGGTATCCCTCTACAAGTGTGCAAGGCCCCATTACGCTCATCACACAAGTAGGTTATAACACAATCTCATAGTGCACCTTCACATGGCTATACACGTGGCATCGTGTCCTCGAGCCCAGCTCACTACCATTAGCAACATGGCATCATCACCAACACTGTGTCAGAACATCAGTGGGGTGTGGCATCGTACCTATTACATCATGTCAGAACATGTACAGATACGAAATTTGTCTCAACATGGGTAACAAATCTCCCTCCACATGCTGGACCTCAAATATACATGGGGCACATGGTCTCACTTGGGTTATCCATGCAGGTCCTAGACCCTGGCCCCAAATGATGACTCATGTCATCGCATAGTTCCAGTTGGGTTATCCTTGCAGGTCCTAGACCCCGGTCCCCAACTGACAACTCATGTGGCATATCATACCTTTCGTGAAGAAAAGGTAAATGATCCTCCAAGAAATACCATCTAGATGCTCAAAAACTATGGAGATTAGGCTAACACATATGAATCAAGTACCCTAATCCATCGTAAGGGAAAGTAGTGAGTACGTTTCCTCAGGTTCGGTTGAGCGAGGGACCTCTCTGTGCCGTCATAAGCGTACGCTATACACTCCGCCCAAGGAACTTTGTGGCTGCTACTACCCCTTCACAGATTGAGGGACTAGTGAACCAAAAGAAGAGAATCTATAATTCTAACTTTTGGCTACTCTTTTATATATATTTTTTTCAACCACGCAAAGGTTGGCCGTCAATCAGGTAACAAACATACAAACACACATAATGGTATGGTTGATTCCACACCTAAAATATACATTTCCCCATGGATGGGTACCCAGTATCACCATCTCAAGGGCACACAAAGCAAGTATGGGGTATTCACAACACTCAACCAATGCACAGTTACTGGTTTCACACTTTTACATGGGAAGATTACTTTTATATACACAATTCCATTACTACCAATATGATTCCTATTTACAAAATCATAACATTACCTATTATCCACTTCCCTATTCTAGTTTCCTTCCACTCTACTTTTCTGCATATCGCATGATGCTAAATCTCAATCTCATGATCATCTATCCAATACATCAATCTAGGTGTATAGATCAAGCATAGTATCCTACTCAGGAGTTTCCTACCACTTGCATAAAAAGTACTACTATAGCTAAACATGGGCGACAACAGTAATCCAGAGGTCCCAGTGCTGAAACTTCGCTCTGATACCAAATGTAATGCCCGCCAGAGAACACAATTACACTAACCAAACAAGACAATTTTTTTTTTTAAGATGTAAGAGTTGACCAAATAACATATCTATACATATCAATAAACTAACATTAAGTCCTCTAAGGATTCCATGGGTGCATTAAGTTGACAAATTGATTAACAAGATCTAACATGCATCATGAATTAATTCTCATCAATAATTCATCCTAAATTAATTGCATTAAATGGATAAACATATATATATTTCAAAAAGCATACATTAGATAAGTAATCATCCATAACAAGTATAACTACAATTTTTCCTTACACATGAGTACATCATTACATGGTTTACACTATGATCTTCCTGATTACATTAGAATACATACATTATGATTTAACTGATACACAGGGCTAGTACATGAGCATAAATAACTATCTCCTCAAACTAGTCCACGATCTGATATCTGATACAAGAGATACATCCTTCCCGCACATGGACAATGGCAAGGGAAAAACCAATGGAGAATAAGCACTTCCACCCAACCATGTGGAACCCTAAGGTCCTTCCCCTGTGCTAGGAGATAACATAAGGTCCCACTACAATAGACCGTCAGGTACACAGTAATCTATAAGGAACAGGGATCACACATAACTCCAATGCAAAATAGGTAACTAACACAATCAACACTTCCACAACACTTCCAGAGGCAATCACATAAAGAATGAAATAACACAATTAGGGAATGCTAGATTGTAGTAGGGATGAGTGTCATCGCATGGTCCTAACATGGGTTATCCTAATAGTCTCTAGCTAGAAGTCGGCCCCCATCCATGGGTTATCCTAACAGTCTCGTGCTAGGTGCCGGCCCCCACCTATGGTTATCCTGACAGCCTGTCACTAGGCACCGGCCCCATAGGGTGACACATGCAGAACCAACATTCCTTTCGTGAGGACAAGGAAGTTGATCTTGCCAACCAAGCCTTCTCATCCCATCCTTAGCCTGAACGAGCACTACAGGCATGGGTGAGAAATCCAATTATCTTCATAGTGTAAAAACTACCCAATCCGTAGATTTATTATTAGGTTGTCACTTGATTACAACTTTCAATGGCTTATCCTGACAAGCCACTTTGGGCACCAGCCCCACATTGAAAGCCACTCCCCTTTCACTGCACCTAGAAGACCCTATCTGGCAAGCAAAACAATTACCATCACAAGGATAAGTACACATATACAATGCAAGGCATTTACCTTCTTGCATCATAACCACATGAATAGGTACAATGAGCAAGGCATTATCCATCTTGCACATGTATCATACCAACATGAATCAATAAATAGAGGGAAGTCAACATTATATATAACCAATACATATACAACCATTAACAAAAATTACATAATCACAAGAGTCATACACACGACTACCCCTCTTAGCCTCTGGAATCACTTTCCTAATGACACAGACACTTGACAACAATATAACACAATAGTCTCACATTGACATTCACTCTCAAATGCACATCATCTGTAATGTCCCCTTCTAGCAAGCCAAATTTTTTGCACCCTTGCAAACAATTTCAACTTACCAAAAGAGAACATTAGTATTCCATTTTTCATTTCCTTTTAATCTTGATGATATTCATAAACATAACCCTATACTATTCGCAATTTCATAAATCCATTTTTCCATACATCATGATTCTCCTTGGGTGAGATAATCCTTAGGCCTCTTATTAACCTCACCTTCCACCTTGTGAGAGAAGATTCATTGGGTAGGTGATGTCATCTCAATCCTATGGGTCCATTAATATTATTCCTTAGTTTGTCAACCAATGCCCATAATTCCTTAGTTCATCAACTAAGGCCTATAATTCCTTAGTTCGTCAACTAAGGCCCATTCCTTCGATACTTAAATCGAAGGTCCATAGTAATATCCTTGATTTGTCAATCAAGGCCCATTCCCATGGAATGATCAATACCTACCATAACTATCTACCCCACCTTTTTTAGTGTTAGGTGATTAATTAGGAAGTCTTATATCTACCCTTAGGAATTCATGCCTTTATTAATCTTAGGGTTTTACCCTAAAGCCTTCATTAATCTTTAGGTTTTATCCTAGAGCCTTCTCCCTAGGTTTTACCCTAAGGCCTTAATTAATCTTCATCTATACATATGCATACTTGTTATCTCTCATACGTCATTTATTAACAACTTATGAATTCAAATCATACAAGATACATATTTAAAATATAAATTTCAGACATAAATGTATATATCACATATATTAGTTTCTACTTAATAACCTTATTATTTATATCTTTCAAGTTATAAATTGAACAAGTAATTATAAATTCTTACAAATCATAAATTGAATAAGTAAATATAAATACTTACTTACCTACTTTACCTGAGATTCCTTACCTATTCTGCGGTCAAATAGTCTTTATTGTATTGCTGTTATAAAATGCAGATCTAAATATATGTATTTATCCCATACTCTTTTTATATTTTCTCCCCATGATCCTTTTCCTTGGCTACCCTCGTGTCTTCCTTGTGATATTTTCTTGCTGTGTCTTTGATGAATTCAAATGATGTTTCTTCTTTATTGCCTTTATTGAATTCACAACTGTTTATTTATTTCTTTTTATTACTTCATTCTTTCGATGATCATTTCCTTCTATCTCACAACCTTTATTTATTTCCCTTTCAAGGGATATGTTCAAAGAGGTATGTCTCTTATTATTTTTATTACTTTATATTAATTCCCTTTTGTGGTAAAACTAGTCCTAACCATACGTAACTCCCTTATCATAAGAGGATAGGTTAAAATATGTTTATTATTATTTATTTACCTTATTTGTATTTATATTATATCATTATAATAAATGATAAATTATTTATATTTATATTACAATATAAGATAATAATAATAATAATATTTGTATTTATATTATTAGATATATTTATAATATATTATTTATTAATGTGCTGCACTTATAAATATCTTCCTTCAACCTCCCCTTAATCTTTTTAAAGTACATTATTTATATAATATATATAGTATAAATAAATACTTTTGTTATTAAGTACGGGAGCTCTTTTATTTTATTTTATTTCCAAGCATATAATATGGTGGGATAATGTTTGTCTTATTAGACTATTATTTTTATATGATTTTATTTTGAATTTAACCTTTTGTTTAACCGTATTACTTTGTCTTATTCCAAATTACTTTACTTTCTAAATTACTTTACTTTCTAACTTTAATAGGTAAGACTCTTCATAATATTTATTTTTATACATAATAATATATCTTATTAATTACTCCCATAAATATTATATTGAAATATTTATATTTATAATATATCTAGTTAATTAAAATATAAATACATATATATTTCATATATTTTATAATATTTAAATTATATTAAATTAATAATATTATTTATTAAATAATACATATTAATAATATATTTTAAATAAATATATTATATATTTAGTTTATCTAAGGCTAACTTATTATTTAAATAAACAATTCAATTATAAAGGACATGACAACCCTCCGCACTCAAGATTGCTTGTCCTCAAGCAATTATAATTAGGTATCCTAAAGTAATATTTAATAACATTATATTTTATTAGGTTTCCTTATATAAAATAAGGTTTCACTCACCAATAATATAAAATAACCTCTAGAAAATGTAACAAATTAATATAGCTAATAAATTATAGTGCTATAAATAATATAGGGGCCTAAAATAATAATTTATAAATTTGGGTTTACCCTTTTAAATTTTCAGCACTAAATTTACATAAAGGCATTTCTATTTATTTAATTATCAAAAATATTTTAATGACTACTAATATTATTTTAATGCCATGACTATCCAATAGTATCAAATGAACAATCCAAACCAAATAACCAAATGTCAAATATACCTGACACAACCAAATTGAAAACGGAGGGGCACTACAGATGATCTAGGAGTACATTTAGTTATGTTTTCATTTTGGAATAGGTGCAATATCATTGGCATCCAAGAAACAACCCATTGTCACTCTTTCTTTAGTAGAAGTATAGTATGTAGCAACAACATGAGTAGCATGTCAAGCAATTTGGATGAGAAGAGTGTTAATAGATTTGATACAAAAATAAGATGAAGCAACACAATTTTTTTGTGACAAAAACTCAACAATTACACTATCTAAGAATCTCATATTTCACAAAAGGAGTAAACATATTGACATGAGATATCATTTCATCAGAGAATTAATCAACAACGGAGAGATTTATTTGAAATTTTACAAGTCTAAAGATACATCTTCACCAAGCCATTAGGAAAAACAAGCTTTGAGTATCTAAAAGACCGTTTGGGCATTCTAACTCCAAGTCCCCATGCAGCTGCATAAATGGATTTATTACTTAAATTTGAGCATAAAGGATAATTTAGAATCTTTCCCTATTACAATGAAGCATCTGCAATTTAGGGATTGAAACTAAGATTTGAAAAAAATGGAGGGGGGGGAGGGGCTTGAAATTATGAAGCAACTGCATAATGACAAATATGCCATGTGGTTGCTTATATTTCCTTTTTTTTCATTTTCTTTTAAATCTTATTCATTAAATTTTCTATATTAATAAATAATTCGTTATTGATAAGTTGTTTTTGTTTTTCTTATATAGTAAAAAACTACAATTTAAGGTGAGCGGAAAAATAAAATATTCATGGGAACACTAGCTCCATAATATCTCCTTTAAACATTGACTGCTAGCCAAAATGAGCTAAATTGGTTAGTAGCAGCAATGGCCCTACCCTAAATGGCCGTAGTTATGGTTAACAGGGAGTGTTGAAATATCCAATCACAACCACATCTAGATAATAGATAAACATATAAGAGATAAGCCTAATCCATGTTAACAAGAGCCACGTAGTGGCCAGTACTTGTCTTGTAGTGTTGTTATTATAGTATTTGTTTAGTTGTAATTTTTTTGTTGATTAGGTATTGGTTGTATAGACAAATTGCATTCCAATAATTGAAAAATTAATTTTTGAAGAGTGATGAAATGTCTTGGGTAAATAAAATTGAAATCTAAAAAAAATCTAATTTGGTAAAAATAAAATAGGACTAAAATATTTCCTCAACTATAAAACTAAACTTTACATAATGCATTAAAATATTGTAAGTATGAAGAATAATTACACAATATAATTACAATAACATATTCATATTTGGATCACTAAGTATTTTCTCTTAGTAAGTACTTTTATAGAGAACATGATTTTAATTATTTTAATTAATCTAATATTGTGGTTTAGTAATAATTTTTTCTAAAGAAATAATTTTTTATCATTGCAAATTTGTAACTATTATATTTCTAGAACTAAATTTATAAGGAAAATTTTATGTGAACTGGGTTTGAAATGTTTTAGGTAAATAAAATTGAAATGTCAAAAATAATTTAATTTGGTAAATATAAAATGACACTAAAATATTTACTTAGCTATAAAACTAAACTTTACAAAGCCTATTAAATAACACAAATATTTTCTTAACTATAAAACTAAACTTTACGAAGCCTGCAAATTTGTATTATGTGGAGAGCCTTGGCCCTAGAGTGTATGGAGATTTGAAATCTCTGCTTAAGATATTAATACTATGATAATTTAAAATACATTAAAATATTGTATGTTCAAAGAATAAAATAAAAAAAGTAAAAATGTAATAACATTGCCAAATATTTTTCATCATACCATATATTTTTAACTTTTCAGTAAATAAAATTGAAATACTAGATTTGTAACTCTTGAGTAAATAAGATTGAAATCCCAAAAATAATCTAATTTCATAAAATAAAATGTGTAGAATCCTATATTTTTAATAGTATTATTAATATTATAACTTTATCCCTTTGGCAAAAATATTAAATTCATACAAACTAGGGAGACAAAATTTGTGTTCATAAATTGTTTACGTGCCACATCCTCCCCTCAAACCAAAATTCTCTCCACATTTAGAGTCTTTTGTTGCACTCTTAATAATCCGCAGAAAAGAGGTCATTTTTTTAGCCAATGACAATACAGATAAATCATTTTTCAATGATTTTTTGTTAAAAAAATATCATGTTGACATAGGAAAAGTACAAATTAAATCAAATTTGCCCACAAGAAAAAAAAAATCCCATCTTTTGATTGGTTTACAATGAATAGATTAATAACTAGATAAGTGTGAACTCATTGCAAATCAATTTTAAATTATTTATGTCTTATAGCTATTTTGCTATTGTCTTTGAACTTTTTTTAACTTTATAAAAAGTTGAGACCCTTTAAAAATCTTTCTTAATTAAAAATTCAATTTTAAATTTTACAGTTGGAAATTGTATTTTGTTTATGATTTTAGTTGTTAATTTATGAAACCCAATGTGAAATATCTCAAAGTTAAAAGAAAATACATGAAACTTTTAACATTTTTTTAAGGGTAGTTATGCTAAGATAATCATGAATTGGTTTTGAATACTAACCCTAACCATAATTTTAACCCCTAACTCTAATCATAAATATAATATATTTATAATTAAAATGATTATATAATATAATATAATATTTTAATTATTATTATATATTATATGTATTATATTATATATATAATTATTATATATTATATTATAATAATATGTCTAATATATATTATAATATTATATTAAATAATTATAATAATTCTTATAATTATATAATGTAGTTAGAATTATATAAAAAATTATATATAATATCTAACATTAAATGTAACAAGATTAGAAGAAGTGTTAGGGTTAGATGTAGGGTTGAATGTTACAGTTATTCGATTTAGTTTAATGGGTTAGAATTTTACATAGGTTTAGGGTTATTTAAAAAATTAGGTTAGGGATTCAACTAGGATTAATTAACAAAGCAATGACTAATAACCTTAATTGAAACCTTAGCCTAATTTTTTAAATAACCCTAAACTTAATTATATATCCATAATATCTTTTATTGTTTTGATAATAATATAATTTCTCTAATTATATTTATAATATTATTATATTATTATATTATAATATTATATTTTAATTATATAATAATTATATTAATAATAATAATGCAATATTAAATAGAACAAAAAACTTTGGGCGTGAATTTATTTATCGAAGAGGTATGCTATGCTGGCGGATGTGGTACCCACACATCTTTCGAGGTAGGTTGTCTGGGTCTGTTGGAGGATGAACCATCATGTCATTTCAGATTAAACATGCCCTGCAAAACCGTTATGGCATTGTAAATTGGGAAAAGGGCACATGCAGCATGAGGATGGGCATGCCGCGGCATTCCATCCTGATGGCTAGATAGATGATTCCATCCTGCAACCCGTTGTCTTTAATTAGCACAAGCAAAATAAATCTCTTACATCCCCTCTTCTTAAATACCCATCTCCCTCAGGAAGGATGGCCCATACTAGGAATGACACGTCACTGCTAATCCCACCAGAAATGACTAATATCGGCTAGAATTTGACTTTTTCTATAGTATCTTCCACTCTGGACTAAGAAGGTGCCACCCGTCCACCAAGATGCGTGACTTGGCCTAAGCCACATAGGATCAAATGTACATAACCCAACCCATGATCCATCGATCCAACATCTCCTCAGAGGAGTCTACAAACACTCCGCATTTATAGAAAGCAACTCACGTGTAATAAAATGACCAAACACAACACCCTCGACCCCTAGATCGGAAGCCAAACCAAACACCCCCACAACATCTCCTTTAGAGCCCACATGAATTTTCCACTTCATCAAATAGCTACTTTAAGAAAGCAACCCAAAACTAACAACTAGGAGGTCCAACCAAAAGAACACTAAAGACAACTTTCCACCTCAGCCATCAACCATGAAATCAAACATAAATGAGATAACATGAGAATAATCACACAAATTAAGAGACACATATAGCTTCTGAAAGAGGAACTAGAATCTATGACCGATCCTGAAAAGGAAGAAAATAGCAGCCATTAGAGAGGACAACTAGAATCAGAATAAACATTTCCAACCCTCGGAACATTAAGAAGATTGAGATTTAAACCTCAAGAGAACCTCTGTCATCCCTAATGTAAGCCAACAAAAACGAAGAAGCATTTTTCATGAAGGAAGATGATCAAGATTTCCTCCTACACTTGGTCAATAACATCATTAGCCAAAAGACCTGCCGCCTTGTTTCCCTCTCTGTAATAGTGAGAAATTTGAAAAGAATCTAGTTTGTCGATTAGTTTCCACACTTGACAAAGGATAAACTCTAGTTTCCAAATCTTTATTTTCCTAGTCTAATCAACCCTTATTATATTCAAAGAATCTCCTTCAATCCACAAAGTCCTGAAACTCTGCTCTGGACCTAGTTGAAGTCCATGCAATAATGTTGATGCTTCCGCCACATTGTTTGTCCCTCTCGGTAATTTGGTGGCCTTGGCCACCAGAAGCTTTTTCCCTCATGATCTCTAATAATGCATCCAGTACTTGAGGGCCTCGGATTACCTCGACAAGCACCATCAAAATTTAATTTGACATATGCCTTCTTTGGCGAGCACCATTTGACAGAGCTCCTATCAATTTTTTGGGTAGTCACTTGAGAATCCGGACCAAGAGATCTCAAATCCAAATTCTTTAACTTTTTTACCATCAAATCATCCCAACTCGTCCACACTAAGTTCTTACTACTCAATTTTCTAACCCTTGCGACGACGACTTCAAAAATACCTGTGACTAACTTCTTACAAACCTCCTAAAATGACTTTGATTTATTTCTAAAAGTCTTGAAATTCCTCGCCTTCCAGATATGCCAAATAACCATCGACAGACCGACAAGCCACAAACACTCCAAAGTTGAAGCTGGAAAGAGATTTGGCCAACTTTTAAAGCGTTGTAGAAGGGTTTCTAGGAGTGAGATAGCCCAATTAAGTTGTCTAAGAAGCCACCTCCAACATTCTTCACTAAACTTACAATGGAGCAAAAGATGATCAAGGCTCTCCTCAACCTCCCCACACAAGACACACTTAAAGTTTGACCCAATAGACCACTTCTGGATCTTATCTCCCATGAGGATTCTTTTATGAAATGCTAACCAAGTGAAAGTTCCATCCTTAGGTAGAATTTCGTCTGACCAACAAAAATGAGCAGGCCAATCTAAATTGCCCAAGAGATCACATTTTAAAATGATGTTATATTACTTCCTAGGCTTCATGTCTTTTATCACTCTTTATAGAGCTAGTGAATGTCATGTTATGTTTTTTCCACGTTTTCCCATTTATGAGTGTGATGGTTTCAATTTTGGAGCCCCCTATCTGTCATATAAATTTTTTATGATGGTTAGTCATTTAACTGCCTTTCAATTGATGTTTTAAGAAAAAACTAAAATATTTTATACTAAAATATTTTTATTCTATCTTTTTTATCAAAGAAAAAATTGGATGGTGTAAAACTGCCATGCTTGCACAATGAAGAGACAATAAGAATTATTTATATCAAACTTTGGTTAGACAATAAGAATTATTTATATCAAACTTTGGTGTTAACTGATCCAAAATCCATTGGAAAGTTTGTTAAGAAGTTATTTTTCAACTACCAAAGTGGATTGCTTCAAGAGTGCTAGCTTCCTACTAGGAAAGAAGAATGAATAGAAATGCTTATTATTTTATGTAATACACACAAGGGCCAAGTGCAAGCGTACTATAAAGGTACAACACAGAGTGCTATTATTTGTGTATACACCTAAAAATGGCTCAAGTCCAATTAAATAAATATTTTAATATTTATTTTATTTCTATTCCTCTATCAATGAATAAATATCATAATTTATTTATCTCATTCACATCCATCTTAATCTTCCAAAAATTAAATAAAAATCAATTTATTTAATTAAAATCATCCAAATCCCTTTAAATCATCCTTAATTGAATAATCCTAAATTATTTAATTAATCATCATTCCAAAATCCACATCATCTAATCAACATCACCATTTCCATCTCACTTTACACCTCATTATGTTGCACACATAATTGAATATTTTTAATATTTAATTACATAATTATCCTCACCCACATGTCCTATTTATCCTCTAATCATCCCTATTCTTAAGAACATGGTCTTTCCATGTCATCATAGTCAAAGGACACTTAGAGACACATGTCTCATAGTTCCTAGATTCCTTCCAACAAACCTACAAAGGACTCCTTCTTTGACCCATGTCTTTTGGTCCTTGAGAACATTGTGACAAGTGGCCTTATGCTCACACCTTTCTCTCCACCTTGTCATCATAGGAGAAACATCTTCCACCTTTATCTCCCTCATTCCAACTAATCCAATCTCCACCGTACACAACACATGACTCATTCCTCCACCATGGATCTTTTGACACTTGGATTTGAGCCTCTTTTGCCTATAAAAAAAACTTCTCATTCCTCCATTTTGATACAACTCAAGCTTTAGCAAACTTATGATGCAGAAATTCCACCATAGCTATCAAGTGTGCCTTTGGCTCCCCTCATTTACATTGTAATCTCATTATTCTCATTGCATAATCAGCATCCATGGCTTCATATCATAACCTCCATCATTCATCTTAGTGTTGCATTGTAGTTTATGACACTTTGCATAATCCTCCACAAAGACATTCTCTCTTTGTCATCTTAAAACAAGGAAGTATACTTCTGAGAGCTCAACCATAATCTATAGAGATCATTGATGAGATAGGCAACAATGGAAGACACGAGGTAAATTAGTTTACAAAAGTATAACTTTGGTTTATTGCATTTGTCTTATTTTCATTCGAGTATTCAAGAATATTTAAGTAGATTCTACAGTAGTTCATATTTTCAATCACATTTTGGCACCCACCATGGGGCCTTGCCCCATTTTTAAGTATCAAATTTGAGTTTTTGATGTACTTGCAGTCGTAATAGGTCATTCCTACGCATTCAATTTCTAGTTATGTGCATTTGTCAAGAAAAGAGCAATCCTGCACATATAAAACTTCTTTTAGCACCTCTGAAACTTCTTTCTGTGCATATGATATATGTTCAGTGCATATGAAATTTGTCAGTCTTTAGGATGTCTTTCTGATAATTTTGATACTAACTTCTGTTGCAGGTATTATCAATCACCAATGGAGGCTATTAACAAAATATTCTTGCAGGTTTAAGAGCCGGTTTAGACATTTTAGTTGCATCAATTCATACAAATCTCCACTTAGTTTTTAATTAGGAATAGTAAACTTACATCTTGCATACAAATCATCATCTAGTTTTTAATTAGGAGTAAACTTACATCTTTGCATATAAATTTCACATAGTCCCAAACTAGGAGGTTAAAATTGAACAAATCTTTCATTCAAATATTGCATTTACAAATTCACATCTAGCATACGTAGGGGGAAGTATCTTGATCAAATCTTCAATACAATCATCACATAGTTTGATTAGGAGGTTAAAATCAACTGTCTTTTCATTTTTATGCTATCATGTCATTTTTTGTGCTTGGTAGGTTAAATCACATTTAGATTAACTCTAGAAGGTTAATGAACCAGTGTCTACTATGTTTGTAAAATGATGATAGGCATATGCTCTCCCCATCCAACATTTTAGGTGACCAAAACACTAGACCCATCCTTTCATTTGTTTACCCTTTAGAAAAGGCCTACCCTTGGATTGCATTTCGTCCAAGTGGGACGACCTTGAGTAGTAACAAGCTAAAGCCAAGCTAATTCGAACCACTATAAATAAAAGTGTTTGTGAGGAAAGTCATAAACAACAGGGGTTGTTGTGTCATGCCAACAAATGTTTCCTTTAGTACCCTTGTGGTGTGTGAAAACTGGTAGAGCTTAATCTCTACATATTGGGAAGCCTCCTAAATGGAGCAAATCGTTGCATGTATAACCACCTGAATGAATACCCTTACTAAGAATGAACTATTTTTAGAAGCCAAAATCCTTCTATTTGTTGACACAGGAGGTTAGACCTCTACAGCTGCCCAACATTTTCACTAATCATGTTTAGAGACAGAAAATTCAACTCTTCAGAGGAATTGAAACTTGGTATTGTTAAGAAAAGTGTGTCAACCTTGCAACTTCGAAAGATTACTATTATTCCTAGTTTTGGTCTTTTTGAATACCATTTATCTTGGAGAATGGTCTGGAACCTTCAAAGTTTCCAAAAGTTTCCAAACAAGCTAAAAATAACGAGACTTACTATTTTTAGTAAGTCCTTCGATTGAGCTCAGATTGACCTAAAATTTTTCCTAGAAGGTGCGGAACAACTAAGTGAACATCTTAGGTGAGTTTTGTCTTAAGATCATATCTAGATTGCGAGATATTAAAGTTTCTATTTTTTGAAACTGCTAGAAAAAGTATTTGAACTCAATTACTAGAATTGAAACTTCTCTAAATGTCCTAAAAATTGTCATAACTACTGTAGCTAGTTATATGGTGATATATCTCTTTATGAGCTTTCTGATGCATTAAATGACTTGTCAATCGGACGCTTGGATCAAAAGTTATAACCTCCAGAAGTTGGACCTTCTATTTTTGGGAAATGTAAAACTGTGTTGGACACATAAAAGAGCTGTAAAGGGGAGAGTTACACGTGTTGGTGTGTCTTTTGACACATCACAAGACATGTTTGATTGGAGATAATTTGGGTGCCACTTTTGGGTGGTTTTAGCTCATGGTCTTGTAATTATCGTTGGCAATGTACTGTATTGTATCTCCTATATATTAAGAACTTGAGATGGAGGTTGTATGTAAGAATCTTATAGATCTCAAATTACTTCCTAAATCTCTGGTTGGATATAATCCTGTAAAAGCTTTCTCTTCAAGTATATTGTAATATTTGTGATTCCTGAATAATCTATTGGGTGGCTTTGGAGTGGAGTTTTTTACTTGAAAGGGTTCTCCCCATGTATATCTTGTGTTGTGAGTTTTGTGTTTGCATTTGGAATTTGTTATTATCTTTTTGTTAATGTGCATCTTAATCTTTAACTATAAAAGTTGAAATTTGCATAAACCTTTTGTTAGTAGATCAGTGTAGGAAGTGTTTTCTGCATACATTTCTTCCTTTCAATTGGTATCAGAGCCTAATCACCTTTGGTTCTAGTTGTTGGGTAGAGGGTTTTTTTGAGCCGATCTTTGTTTGAGTGGAAGCTTTTGCATAGGATTTTGAAATCTTTGTTGCAGATAAGAGATGGTGAGCACATCTGGGAGGTTTGAGATAGACAAGTTTAATGGCAGTAATTTTGAGTTGTGGAAACTCAAAATGGAGGACATGATTGTAGATTGGGATTTATGAGAAGTTGTATCTGGTACAAAACCAATGGCAATGTCTCAAAAAGACTAGGATCTCAAAGATTGAAAAACTAAGGGTTGATAAGACTCTATTTGGCTGATTCAGTGCTCCTGAATATCCATGAAGAGAAGACTGCAAAGGAACTTTGGAAGAAGCTTGGAGATGTTTATCAGGCTAATTCCCTAGAGAACAAGTTATTCCTATGAAAGAAATTATATTCTCTAAGGATGGAAGATGGAGGATCTATCGCCAATCACCTAAATACATTCAATATGCTTGTTGCCCAGTTGACTTCTGTTGGTGTGAAGATGGAGGAGGAGGATCGATGTATGACATTACTGTGTTCCTTACCAGATTCATGGGACCACCCTGTTATGGCCATTGGGAATACCACTACCACCTTCAAGATGGATGAAGTGATTTCTTTGCTATTGTATGAAGAGATGCAGAGAAAGTCTTTCGAATCGGCTAAGGAGGCTCTTGCAGTTCGTGGTAGATCTAAAGAGAAGGGAAAGAAAAAGGATAAGAAGAAGGAAGAAAAAGGAAGATCCAAATCCTATGGGAGATCTATGTCTCCCAGAAAGTCTAAGGCCCTATGTTGGAACTGCAGCAAACCTAGTCACTTCTGCAAGGAGTGTAAGGAAGAGAAAAGGAAACAAAAAAAGAAGAAGAATTATGATTCAGATTCTAACAAGTCCTCTCAAGATGAAGGTGAAGCATTTGTCGTTGCCTTGGCAACGCATGCATCTGAGGATGTGTGGCTTATTGACTTTGGTGTATCTTTTCACACGACCTCACATCGGGGCTGGTTTTCGAAGTATGAAGAATATGATGGTGAAATGGTGTAATTGGGTGATGATTCTCATCTAGATATTGTTAGTCATGGAAGAGACTTGATTTGATTCCCTGATGGATGAGTAAAGGGAATCAATGGTGTTCTGCATATCCCTGGTTTGACACAGAACCTTCTTTCTGTAAGTAAAATGAATTATGTGGGTGTGTAGGTTGTTTTCTTGAATGGAGTGTTGGCAAGAGACACTGTGTGGCTTCATGAGTGTTGTCATTAATGGCAACAAATTCTATCCCACACATCTGTAGTACATAGTATGTCTATACCAGAAGTTAGTTTGAAGATTGTTTTGGTCTGGTGAACAAGAAAAGAGTATGTAACAAGGTCTGACAATTAGGTCTGGATCTCTTAGATGGTGTAACTCAGTAAGTTACAGACTTGGACAAGTCAAGAGGGGTATCATGAGTACTATATTCCAAATATTTAGTCTCCAGTAGTAAAGCATGGAAAAGATATGAGCATATGAGTATTGGGTTCCAGCCAGGTAGAGTAGACAGAGGAAGAACTGATCGGCAGAGTATTTGACTTCAATCCAGATGAGTTAAAGGTGTTGATCAAGCAATATGTGGGATTATACATTGTTTTTCGACATGATTAATGACTTTTATACAAATGTTTTTGATACACATCACAAATCAAGCATGGATTCAGTCGACAGATTAGTAACTTGTAAATATCTTGAGTGTCCTTGTTGCCAACAAGAAAGTTGAAGGAATCCTTGCTATGCATATATATACCAGATGGATTCCAGTATGTACAGGAGTGGAATGTACAAGTGATGAAATAAAGTGCGAACAAAAGCAGGGATAAGTGTGAAAGCATCAAATCAAGCCCAGTATGTGACAAAGCAACAACATTAAAATAGAGGAAGAATGAAGTGCATCAAATCAGTGTATTAAGCCTAACTGGAACTGAACTCTTACATTTGTAGATACTTCTCATTAGTTCAAATACCTGACTACCTTTTGTAAGTTCTGTAGACAGTGAGTCTCTTGTAGGTAGTGTGCCTCTTGTGAGCAGTGTGCTCAAACAGTGAGCCCTAATTGGCAAGTGCCATTTTGTACTCCTTATTCTTTTAATGGAGAATACAATCTTGGGTTAGTCACCCAGTGGTTTTTCCCTTAGCAGGGTTTCCACATTAAAATCCTTGTGTTATGTGTGTTGATTTTATTCCTGTTCTTATGATCTCATATGCTTATATGTTTTGATGCTACACTGATTATTAAAATAACAAAAAGAAAAGAAAGTAAAAGAAATTTTGAGATAACTGATTCACCCCCCTTCTTAGTTATCTGCCTTGTTTCCAACAATTGGTATCAGAGCTAAGTTCCTCTAAACAAAGCCTAACAGCTTGAGGAAGATCTGGGAATCTCAATGGATATATATGGTATGAAGGAACAACTTTAGTTTGCCCTCAATGATCTTGAACAATCCCACTCCAAAGTCAATAACTTGAGAGAAAGACTCAAACAAGTTGATGATTTCATAAATGAGCTAAAAGAAAAACTGAGTATCTCTATGAAAAAGAGAAAGGAACTACTTCAAAAATTAGCCAATCAGAGTGAAGTCAATGATACTAATGAAGATCTGGATGAGAAAAATAGGCTATGTGAGAAGCTGTGAAAAGAAGTCATTATGGTAAGGCATGAAATGGAATCAGGGGTTATGAGATTCACCCACGAAATTGAAGAAAAAAGGAAAATTAAAGAAAATCTAAAACAATCCATCAAGGAGAAAACATAGGACTGCCATAAAATGGACAGAATAATCAGACATGTTCAATTAGATCTTGAAGAAGCTGGAGACAATGAAGAACAACTTGAGAATTAGATAGACACTCTTAAACAAGATCTCCAAACAACAAATGAATACAAAGAGAAATTCAAGATAATCTCAGCTCAACTTGAAGTTCTTCTTGAAAGCCAAAAGAGGGTAGATGATAAGTGTGGCTTGGGATATAAGAAAGGTGAAAGCTCCAGATCTAGTCAGAAGAACTTTGGATCAGGAAATCAAAGAAACTGGCCTAGAAGACCTCTGATAAGGCAACCAAATGCTCAAAGATATCCATCCTTCAATGGATATTGCTTCAATTGCAACAATTTTGGTCATAAAGCAACTCAGTGCAGGAGGAGAATAAATTAGACTAATCTGTCCTTCTCCAGACAATGTTTCAACTGCAAAAGGTATGGTCACAAATCTCATGAATGCAAAAATATGCAAATAAACAATTCATTCAATGGTAGATGCTTTGCATGCAATAGAATGGGACATATGGCTAATCAATGCAGATCAAGAGGATATCAATCAAATAAACAAAGAAATGTTGTCTATTACAATTGCAATAGATCTGGTCATAGTGCCAAATTCTGCAGAAGTAAAATTTAGGATAAAAAAGGTCCGGTACAACATAATAAAAAACAAGATAAGGGTAAAGGTAAAGTGAATGTGGATGAAGTTTAAAAGGAGATGAGCAAGATTTGGGTGAAGAAGAGTACATAAAATATTGGGGATGGATCCGCACCAGAATTTGGTACTAATATTCCTTCCAAAAACTAAACAGATGAGCTCTGGCTCAGGGGGAGTCACAAAGAAAAATAAATTCCCCCAACCAGTCAACTAGTGCCCAGATTTGACACATGAAATGCTACGGATTAAAAGGTTCTCAGAAAAACCTTCAAATAATCTTCGGTCAAAATGTGAACGATCCGCATGGAGTTTTGTAAGACTTATAACTGCTCAAGTTAATCCAATTCTAACAGTTATTTGGTAAAGTAGGATTTTCACAGACATATCCGGTATGATTCAGAATTGAAATATTTTGATCTGCGAACCCATGGCATGATTGAAGAAAAGAAGATACATTGTCAATCCTCACTGACAATGATTCTAAGTTCAGCACAATGATTCGAGAAGATCTCTCTTAAAATAGGGTAAACAGATAACTTAAGTTGTGCATTTATTACAAAAGGAAATTAGGGTTTGTGCAAGGATAAAAGGGTTCTTTCACTCATCATTTGCACACTTGCATTCACGAAGAAGAAAAGAAGAGCTCTGTAATGAAGTTTCTACAATTCACTCAAAGATCAACTAGAAATCAAATTCAGCCCATGATTTGTTCCGGCTCCTATTTCAAACCCTAAAGCATAAAAAGGTACTTCCATTCTAAAAATCTCTCTTGGAATCTTTTGCAAGATGGCTACTCCAATGGTTGTAAAGATCACTCATAGGCCGCGTCCTAAATTCAAGAAACACCCCTATAAATCTCTAGAAGTTGATCCTTTAGACACATTTTCTAGCATTCCACATGGGGTATTGCATGTAGAAGATGTTAGGGTCTATATCCATGCCAACATTGAGGAATTTGGAGACTCAAAATTTATGGACATCTGTCACAAACAGCTAATAGATGAGAGTTTTGAATTCAAACCTAAATTCAAGGCCATCCGGGATAAACACTTCAGACATTGCATACACTTTCCATGTTTTACAGAAGATGATTGGGTCTGGTATGTCCTAAGCAAGATGCATGATAATTTCATGTGGTTAATGAGGCCCTTCAAAATAACCGAAGATGCCATCAGGACAGTCACTGGACTGCACTGATCTGGTGGGTTACCTGCACTTAAATCTGTCAAGAACTAGACAGTAACTGAAGGCACCGGATCTAAATTTGATAAAAGAGAAATGACCATAGATGACATCATAGATATGGATGTCAAGTTTGCTTCAATGATAATCGAGTACAAGATCTATCATTCTAGCAGGGACAATTCTGTGTCTGGGACAACAATCTATGCAGCATATCAGATGCTAAGGGAAGATGCAGATTATGACCTGTGTGAACTTCTTCTAAATCAACTATTAGAAAACCTACAGAAGATCAAAAAGGATAAGAAGAATTTCTTTAAATATGGTTGTCAAATACTGTGTCTATTCTTCTACTATATGAATGAGCTACCTAGATCTAGTGGTTGGGTTTGGAAAAATGATAAACTAGTTGCAATCCAGATTAGAGATTATATGTATGGACTTGGTGATGCTAAAGCTTAGAACACAGCTCTCTGGGGTTACTTTAAGAACTTCAAAAGCATGATGCAAGCCAAAGAGAGGATACCTCAATCCATAGCTGAGAAATACAAGGACACAGTGTGCTTCATGGTTGACACTAATCAATGCCTAATAGAGGCAGTTGAGACCAGAATTATGTGGATAATGCCTATGGGATATGAGGTCGATGAAAAAATCTTGGAGCTACATATTCAACACATATTGAGCCAGCCTAAGGACCCTAAAGTAGAAAGGTTTGGCACCTTTCAAGAACTAAGTGTAAAAATACATGTTGAGTTAAGACATTCAGAGATAAAGAGGAAAGTAAGAAGGGAGGTTGAGGAAATTGCCAAAAGATTTGGCCTATCAAAAGAGGTAGTTGATGTAAATAGATAGAAAATGGAGAAGGCCGAGAGAGAGAAACAAGAAGCAAGGAAAGGAGATGTTTCAGTACAAGCCTCCTCCTGGACTAGATCTTCCAAGAGCTCTATACCTACCACTTCTAAAAGCTCAAGGGCCACCACACTGGAAGTCAAGACATTCAGAAAAGGAGAAAAGAGGATGAAGATCAAAGCCACAAGGTCATACATAAGTCTTAAGGATGATGAAGAAACATAATTTGATGAGGAAATCAAGAAAATGAAGGAGAAGAAAACATCCGGGGAATTCTCTGCTAGTAAAAATAAGGAAGAAAAGGTAGAGGAATTTGTTGAAAAGCCCACTCTTTCCATTGGTGACATCATTAAGGTAGTTACTATGGATGGGAATCTGCAGCTAGTAACAGAGTTCTATGATGAATATAGTGATACTGACAAGAGGATTTTGGAAGAAGCTACTATTAGGTACCTAAACATTTATAATAAAGCTTTTATTGAAATTATATCATTAATTCCTAAGAGTCTAGAAAGGGTACTTGAACTGAGAAAAGAGAATGCAAAGGCAAAAGATCTAGAGATTCGGGAAAAAATAATGATTCAGCTTTATCCTTCTATCACTCTAAAACAAATGGACATGATTTTTAAGGATTGTAAGGATGAGTTCCAGAGTAAAGCAAGAGTGAATAAACTTATGCTTGGAGAAACTGAATAAGTAGCAAGAGAAACAAAAGACATCCTCTGGAATGCTTTCAAAAGATTCAATCTTCCTATTGTAGATGAAACAGATGAAGAACCCTCTACCATGGATGTTGAAGGATTAAATGTAACCAATGAAGAATCTTCTGATGTAAAAGGATCAAAAGAGATAGATGAAGAGAAGTCTAAGGACTTGGATTCCTCTGTTCCAGAAGAGGAAGTTCATGAAGTAGAAAAATCAGGTGACCTCTCTCCTCTGGATCCCATTGTAGACATTCTAGATTCTGAAGTTGAAGGAAAAGGAAGAAAAGAGGATAAAGTGAGTCAAGAAGAGGAGGTTAAGGGAAAAGAAGGAGAACAAGTAGAAAAGACCAATGATGACTATTATGATATCCCAAAGAAGACTCAATCACCGACAAGAGACACTGCAAAGGTAGTGAAGAAATTCTTAAACAAAGAAATGATGGAGATAGATGAACCTAAGCTATTTCAAGGGCCACTAAATTTTGACTCTCTCTCTCCGATTCAAAAAATGAAAATAGCATCTTTTGCTCAAGCCAAAGCAAAAAAAACTCTTGGAATCTCACATGGAAGACTATGAACTATTGGAGATTGCATCTGGGATGCTAGAGAAGATCATGCCATCATTCCAAAAGGATCCTTTAGCCTCTCCATCTAGCAACCTGAAATCTTTGGTAAATTCTGTTAGCACTCACTTTGAATCTCTAGAAAAATCAACAGAAGAAAAGGTCCAGAAGGAGTTTCTAGGAGAAAGATTCACTGAAGTACAGGGACTCATTGCTAATGATAGGAGGACCCTAGACATTGGAATAAAGAGCCTTGAAAATTCTCTTAAAGATGGTGGGGGCATATACAAATTTTGTCTATCTTGGCCCAAAGTGACAAAGGATATTGAAAATAAGGTGAAAGAACAAGAAGGTAAACTGTCAAGTTTATCTTAGAATTTTGATCCCCTTACTACCTCTTTAATGAATCAAGAATGCCAGACTATTGTCATCATAAATGAAATTAAGAGGCTTGACAAAGAAAAGAAGAACATAATAAACAGAATGAGTGAACTTAGAGGGATAATTATCCCTAAGCTAGAGGCAATGCATGAGGCCTTGATAGATGCTCAGACCATAGCTCAGACCAGTGATCAGGTAGATTTAAGAAAGATAGAAGGATATGCATTTTTGTTGAGTGGTCACACCTCCATTTTGGGCAGGATGAAGCAGAGCTGGACCACAGAGTTTGTATAGTTGAAGGCCACTTTTCTAGATATACTTAAGTCTATGTAAGTATAACATATATATACTTATGCGGCCATGCATAGGTTAATTTTTGCAAAATTTTGATATGAAGATTCCACCCTTTTCCATTGATGTCAAAGGGGAAGTGAGGAGTAGTGAAAAATGTGGAATCCAACAAAGGGGGAGCTCTGGTAAAATAGTGCAAAAGATAGAGCATCAGCCAAGGGAGAGTTACTGCGACACTTAGCCATTTTTCACTAAGTGTTGCCATCAATGCCAAAGGGGGAGATTGTTGGCAAGAGACATTGTGTGGCTTCATGAGTGTTGTCATTAATGGTAACAAAGTCTATCCCACACATTCGCAGTACATAGTATGTCTATACCGGAAGTCAATTTGAAGATTGTTTTAGTCCCGTGAACAAGAACAGAGTATATAACAAGGTCTGACAATTAGGTCTGGATCTTTTAGATGGTGTAACTCAGTAAGTTGCGGACTTGGAGAAGTCAAGAGGAGTATCATGACTAATGTATTCCAAAGATTTAGTCTCTGGTAGTAAAGCATGGAAAAGATATGAGCATCTGAGTATTGGGTTCCAGTTAGGTAGAGTAGACAGAGGAAGAACTGACCGATAGAGTATCAGACTTCAATCTGGATGAGTTAAAGGTGTTGATCAAGAAATATGTGGGATTATACATTGTTGGCCGACATGACTAATGAATTCTACACCTATGTTTTTGATACACATCACAAATCAAGCATGGATTCAGCCGACAGATCAGTAACTTGTAAATATCTTGAGTGTCCTTGTTGCTAACTAGAAAGTTGATGGAATCCTTGATGTAGATATATATACTAGATGGATTCCAATATGTAGAGATGTGGAATGTACAAGTGATGAAATAAAGTCCAAATAAAAGCAGGGATAAGTGTGAAAGCAGCAAATCAAGTCTGGTATGTGACAGAGCAACAACATTAAATAGAAGAAGAATGAAGTACATCAAATTAGTGTATTAAGCCTAACCAAAACTAAACTCTTGCATTTGTAGATGCTTCTCATTAGTTCAAATACCTGACTACCTTCTGTAAGTTCTGTAGACAATGAGTCTCTTGTAGGCAGTGTGCCTTTTGTGAGCAGTGTGCTCGAGCAGTGCACCCTAATTGGCAAGTGCTATTTTGTACCCCTTATTCTTTTAACAAAAAATACAATCTTGGGTTAGTCACCCCATAGTTTTTTCCTTAATAGGGTTTCCACATAAAAATCCTTGCGTTATGTGTGTTGATTTTATTCCTATTCTTATGATCTCATATGCTGATCTGTTTTGATGCTACACTGATTATTAAGATAAAAAAGAAAAGGAAGTAAAATAAATTTTGAGATAACTGATTCACCCCCCCTCTCAGTTATCTGCCTTGTTTCCAACATGGAGGATGCAAGATGACTAGAGGATCTATGTTGTTGGTTAAGGGTGTTCGTATTGGCACTCTATTTCAGCTTGATGCATGCAAAGTTTAGTACAATAGTACCTCTATTTCGAAGAAGAGAGCTTCAGAGTCTTCATCCTCACCATTAGAACCAGTAGCGAAGAAGACTATTGCATCTACTTCCGATGGTCATTCTTTCTGGGTATCTAAGGGTACTCATTCTACGTAGATGAAACTTCCAGCTGAGAATACAATGTTATGGCACGAAAGGTTTGATCACATTGGTGAAAAGGGTTTGAGGACCTTGAAAAATAAAAATCTTGTTGAGGGTATGAATGACTGTAACCTTGAGTTCAATTTCTATGAACATTGCATTTATGGCAAACAAAACCATGTTCAATTTTATTATAGTTCTCACAAATGTTTTGAGGTGTTGGACTTGATTCATTCTAATGTGTTTGGTCCTCTTAATGTTCTTTCGATTTGAAAATCTGTTTACTTTGTTTCATTCATTAACGATTATATTAGGACATGGGTGTATTTCCTTAGAAGTAAATTTGAAGTCTTTAATAGATTCAAAGAGTTCAAATCTCTTGTAGAAAATCAGAAGGATAAAAAGATTAAGTGTTTGAGGAATGACAATGGTGGTGAGTTTTGTTTATCATATTTTAACAAGTTATGTAAAGAACAGGGGATTGAGAGGTACAAGACAATTCTGTATACCCCTCAACATAATGGAGTTGTAGAGAGGATGAATATAATGTTGATGGAGAGGGAAAGGAGTATGCTAAGTGGAGCTGGTCTTGAACAAAAGTTCTGGGCTGAAGTTGTTGCTACCACTTGTTACCTGGTTAATAGGTCTCCTACATCAGTGCTCATTGATAAGACACCTATGGAGGTATAGTCTAGTAAAAATCCTTCATTAAGACACATTCATGTATCTGGTTGTGAGGTATATGCACATGTGCATAAGGAGAAGAGGTCTAAGTTGGAGAACAAGGTTGTAAAGTGTATCTTCATTGGTTATGACGTTGGTGTGAAAGGGTACAAGATTTGGGATCCAATAGCTAAGAGAGTTTTGTATAGGAGAAGCATGATCTTCAAAGAGCTCAATCCTCCTTTTGTTGTCTTGCAACTAGAGAAAGAAGAGAAGAAAGATGATGTGGTTCACCTCCCTTCCACCCCCAAGAAAGTTGAACCAAAAACATCTATTAGACCTGATAATGAGGAAATCTCTAGTAGCTTTGAAAGTTTAGAAGAAGATGAAGAACCTCAACCTCAATCTTTGAGGAGGTCCACATGGATAAGGCAACAACTTGATAGGTTTGGTTATTCATTGCATGATTTCAGTTGAAATTTTTCTTTGATTTCTAACACTGACGAGCCTAGAATTGTGAAAGAGGCTATGGTTATGAAAGATGTAGGTTCTTGGAAGGAGGCTATGGAAGAAGAGATGGCTTCTTTGGAAAGGAATAATACTTGGGATTTGGTGCCTTTGCCTGAAGGATGAAAACCTGTTGGATACAAATGGGTGTTCAAAAAGAAATTTGGTGTAGATGGCAGTGTTGAGAAATATAAGGCTAGATTGGTTGCGAAGGGTTATTCTCAGGTGGAGGGAATTGACTATGGTGAGATTTTCTATCTCATTGCAAAGTTGACATTTATTCAGTTCCTATTATCTCTTATAGCAGTGTATGATCTAGAAGTGGAAGAGATGGATGTCAAGACAACATTCCTTCATGGTGACTTGGAGGAGGAAATCTATATGTCAAAGCCAGAGAACTACATCGTTAAAGGTAAAGAAAATCTAGTTTGCAAGTTGAAAAAGTCTTTGTATGGTTTGAAATAGTCTCCTAGAATGTGGTACCATAAGATTGATGCCTTTGTGTTGAGTATTGGATTTCAGAGATTGAAATCAGATCATTATGTTTATTACAAGTTTGACAATGATCACATTTTTATTATTGCATTGTATTTTGATGATATGTTAATGATTGGGAATGGTAAAAGTTTGATTTCTAATTTGAAGTCTTAGTTGTCAGCACAGTTTGAGATGAAAAATCTACGGGTAGCTTGGTACCTTCTGGGAATGGAAATTAGAAGAGATAGAGCAAATCAAAAACTTTGGTTAGGCTAGAGTAAGTATGTTAACACTGTGTTAGAGAGATACAACATGGTGGATTGCAGACCTTTGATTGTTCTTGTTACAATGGGGACAAAGTTATCTATTAAAGATTGTCTAAAGTCTCCTTCTGAGACAAAGGATATGAGTAGAGTTCCTTATGCTAGTGCGGTTGGAAGTTTGATGTATGCGATGGTTTGCACAAGACCAGACATTGCCCAAGCTGTGGGAGTCATTCATTTTATGGCTAATCCTAGATAGGTACATTGGGATGTAGTTAAGAGAGTGTTCAGATATTTGCGAGGTACTTCCAAGTATTCCTTATGTTATCATGGTTATCTTACAAGACCCTAACATTCACTTTTTATTCATGGATTTGTGGATCCATATTGGGCAGGTGATATTGACAGCAGGAGATCTAGTAGTGCTTATGTGTTCACTATGTTTGGTGGTGCTATTAATTGGATAAGTAAGTAGCAACCTATGGTCACTTTGTCCACTACTGAAGCTAAGTACATGGCAGAAACTCTTTCTTGTAAAGAAGCCATTTGGCTTAAGAGATTGTGTTTTGATGTTGGGTTTGATGTAGGAAAGATTACTATTTGTTGTGACAGTCAGAGTGACATATGTTTGGCAAAAAATCCTACTTTCCACATGAGGAGTAAGTATATTGATGTCTAATACCATTTTGTTCGTGACATGGTAGAGGATGGGAAGGTAAACTTGGAGAAAGTTGATACTTTGACAAATGTTGTAGATTCCTTGACAAAACCTGTGAGCACAGAGAAGTTCAGATGGTGTTCAGAGTTTATTGGCCTCTTGGCCTCTAGCAATTAAATCATGGTGTTGATACTCCCTTTGCTCTTGCAAGGTATTTGACAAGTGGGAGAATGTTAAGAAAAGTGTCTCAACCTTGCAACTTTGAAAAATTACTATTCTTCCTAGTTTTGGTCTTTTTGAATACCCTTTATCTTAGAGAATTGTCTGGAACCTTCAAAGTTTCCAAACAAGCTAAAATTATGAGACTTACTATTTTTAGTAAGTCCTTCAATTGAGATCAGATTGACCTAAAAATTTTCCCAGAAGGTGTAGAACAACTAAGTGAACATATTGGGTGAGTTTCGTCTCAAGATCATATCTGGATCGCGAGATATTAAAGTTTCTATTTTTTGAAACTATCAAAAAAAGTCTTTGAACTCAATTACCAGAATCAAAACTTCTCTAAACATCCTAAAAATTGTCATAACTAGCATAACAGGCTATAGGGTGATAGATCTCTTCATGAGCTTTCTGACGCATTAAACTATTCATTAATCAGACACCTAGATCAAAAGTTATGACCTCCGGAAGTTGGACCTTCTATTTTTGGGAAATGTAAAAAATGTGTTGGACACATAAAAGATCTTTAAAGGGGAGAGTTACACATGTTGGTGTGTGTTTTGGCACATCACAAGGCATATTTGATGGGAGATAATTTGGGTGGCACTTTTGGGTGGTTTTAGTTCATGGTTTTGTAATTACCATTGGCGATGTACTGTGTTGTATCTCCTATATATTAGGAACTTGAGATAGAGGTTGTATGTAAGAATCTTATAGATGTCAAATTACCTCCTAGATCTCTGGTTGCATATACTCCTGTAAAAGCTTGATCTGCAAGTATATTGTAATCTTCGTGATTCCTGAATAATATATTGGGCAGCTTTGGAGTGTGGGCTTTTTTACCTGAAAGGGTTTTCCCCACATATATGTCGTGTTGTGAGTTTTGTGTTTGCATTTGGAAGTTGTTATTTTCTTTCTGTTAATGTGGATCTTAATCTGTAACTGTAAAAGTTGAAATTTGCATAAACTTTTCCTCAGTAGATTAGTGTAGGAAGCATTTTCTATGTACCTTGCTTCCTTTCAGGTATGCTGGAAAAATCCAAGTTGGGATTCAATAAATATTGTCCTTGCCAACCACAGGAATTGTACTTGTTTGTAAAATGTTTATCAAAAACATATATAAATCCATGAGATCTTCTTGTCTATTGTGTTTTTTACAACAAACTAAAGCAAAATCATTACCAAGAACATAGGACACTTTTAGAAAAATGTGCCTAAAACAAAGTAAAATTGACCAAACACCGCAAAATCACAAAACTACGCATTTGAAAATTTTTGTTGTCCATTTGATAGTTATTTCAGCACATTTAAATCCTGTTGCACATTTAACACATCTTGTTGCACTTTTGACCATTCTTTCAGTGCATATAAACCATAGAGTTGCGCATACAGAGATGTGCATTCAATCAACATAATTGTGCATTTAAAACCTATTTCAACGCATTTAAACCTGCGCATTCAAAACAGAGAGCATTTCCCAAAATTTTGAGAAAATTAGCAAATTAGTTTCAGATACCCATTTCAGCTTAAAATCAATTGGTAAAATCAGTTAAACCATAAAAATTTGTCCCATACCTATTTCCAAACATTTCACTTACTGTATCATACTTAGCCATCCAAAAGTCAAACAAAACCAAGATTTCCATTAAGGTATTATTGAGATCCACTAAATCAAACAACCTAGTTAGTTTCCTATCAGGATCAATCATCCTCTACCTTGAAACTACACTAGAGCATCTTGATAAAGGTTTAGTATACATCAATAGCGGTTACCAATTATCCCTATTTGACTTCCTTTTTATCAACACTTTGATACTATACCATCATAGCTCAAGACCATTTTGTTTGAACAAATAGATCAAGAGAAAACCTTAGAAAATCTTATCATAAAAGCTTCCAAACCCAATCAATTATACCTCAACCACATCTTACCAAAAGCATCACCAAAATCCAGAAGTAGATCACATTCAACTCCAACCACATTCATATCTCCAAATTTTATGGTTGAAACTAGGTCCCAAACCAAGAGAAAAAAATAAATGGATACCTCAAACCATAGTGTTCACTCTTCTTCTAGTGATGAAGAGGAAGAAATCCCACATGAAGAAGTTGTTAGTGCTTTGTAAGACCCAAAATTCCAAAGAATGATGGATAAGGTCATAAACATGGACCCCAAAAAATAATTATGCTAGCACAACAGGGAGTTAAACTACCTGCTAATTTTGACATTTTGCAATTGAGAACAACAAGCTCATCAAATGACATCGATGCTCCTAAAAATGACAGGACTAAGGACATGTCAAACCCATTAGACACACTCAACAAATCCAAGCCTTGCAACAACAATTTGTGGACCTACAAACATGAACTTCCACAAAACACTACTCACTAGAGGATATCTCACCGTATCCTTTTGACAAAAGTTTGGTCATGATACCTTTCCTCTCAAGATTTGAGGTCCCAAAATTTGATAAATATAGAGGAAAAGGTGACCAGCGTGACCACATAAGGGAATTTAGTGCTACATGCTTAGAAGTCACCCACAATGAAACATACCTTATGTAACTATTTCCACGCAGCATAAGAGGACAAGCAATGGAATGGTTTTCCCATCTACCTCCCAGCATCTAAACTTTTAATGAACTAGTGGATAAGTTTGTGACCCATTTCTCCTACAACATTGAACATGAAATTTTAATGTTGGATCTTTGTAACAACAAACAAAAGTGTGGAGAATCCTTCACCTCTTTTTTATAAAGATGGAGACAACTTGCTAGAAAGTGTCTATACCATATCCCAGAGAATCAAATGATTGAGATGTTTGTCTACAACTTAAACACTGACTTGAGCTATCAAATACAAATACAATGTCCTACTTCCTTTAGTAAGGTCATTGAAATGGGATTACTCATTGAGAAAGACTTGATAGCTAAGGGAGAAATCATACTCTACAAATATGTCCCTAGTTCAAGCAATAACACGGACAAATTAAGGTTTTAGACTAAAAACAAAAACATTGTAAATGATGGAGTGGTAGATGCCTAACGTGTGACTCCAAAACAACATATTTTAAATCTCTCAAGTACACACAACAACACTTCTGCAAACAAATCTCCAAACAATGAACCAAGACCCACAAACTTTTCTCCTTGCCAAAAGTTTACACCATCGGGTGAATCAATTGAATCTGCCTTAAGGAAGCTCATATAAAAAACCTCATAATGCTTCTTGTGATAAGAGAATATGAACCCAAGTTCAAACCCTCTTGGTGGAAAGATTCTGACTTTTGTGAATTCCATAGAGGCAAAGGTCACAAAATGAATGACTGCCAACGACTGTAAAACACCATCCAAGACTTGATAGATTGTGGAGTCGTATCAATTGATGGACATGCATCCAATGATGACCATTTGGTATTCAAGAATATTCTCCCAACTATGCAAAGGGATGTCCCTCAAAAGAAAATAATAATGGTGGTAACAATGCCAACTACACAGATGTTTCATATGAATACACCATTAACCACATCTCTGAAAGTGATTCACATGTAAATGTGATTACTATAAATAAAAAGCCCAATTGTAATGTAACCACTCATTGTGGAAAGATTACTCTCCAAGGGGATCCACCTAAACCATCATCCATATCCAATCAATATAATGTCCTAGACCAACTCTGAAAGACACTTGGCCATATATCTATTTTAGAGCTTTTGCGTCTCTCATCATCCCATAAGGCTATACTTGAAAAATCGCTCTTGGAAACCACTGTACACCAACTAATGTATTCCAAGAGAAATTCCAAGCCATAGTAGGACATCTTACTGCCCCACATTTCCTCTTATTTATTGAAAAGATGATATGTCAGTTACACAACGTCACAATGCATCCCTTCACATCAAAGCCCTCATTCATAAACACATAATAAAATAGGTCCTTATAGATGGAGGGACAGGTTTAAATATTTGCACATTAAAACTAATCCTTGCATTGGGGTTCTCTGAGAATGCTATTGACCCAAAGAAGAAGATCACAATCAAGGCCTATGATTAAGAAGAAAGGACATCTAAAGGTATTGTTGTCTTGCCCATATGAGTTGGACCAGTAGAGAAAGATGTGGTTTGCCAAGTACATGATATGGAACTTACCTACAATATCCTCCTAGGCTGACCTTGGATACATGAGATGAAGGCGGTACTGTCTACCTATCATCAATGTATAAAGTTCCCTTACAATGGCCAAGAGATCACTATTTAGGGTGATCCCGACCCATTCCAATACTACAACACAATTAAACCAAAACCCAAAGTTATCATACCTACCAACCATACAAGCTCATCCTCTACATGCATTGTTAACCCAAGTTCCATAACTTCTACATCAAAAACTACTAAACTAAAGGTCAAGTTCAAAGATAAAGGGGTAGGAGAATATTCCATTGAGCAAACATTTTGTCTTACCAAACTACCTCTAATCACCCAAGTCTTATGGAAAACCATCTATGGAGAAACCATAGTCATCAAAAATTCCTAATGGTCCCTTTATCAAATGCGGTACATTATTAGATGAATGTGATGAGATAGATGTCCTTCAATGGCTATATAAAGAAGAAAATATGGAATCCAAACTACAAGATCAACAACCCAAATTACAAATTGATCAATATGGTCCAGGTTTTTCTATCTTGCAAAGAATGAGATATGATGGTCATAGTCCCATAGGATTGAGAAAATAAGGTATCATAGAACCTATACAACCTTCTTCCTTATCAACCCAAGACACCACAGGGCTAGGATACCAAAGAAAAGACAAGGAAAAGGTTACCACCAATCTAGTTGAGCAACTTCACAAATTACAAAAAGGGAGTGAAACAGACTCTGATAAATAGGAATGGGACAATCCTTCCGAATTATCTTGTGAAGACAAAGGCATTGATGTGGTCCAAACATATAGCTCAACAAACACATACCATGAGGGTCAAAGCTCAAGGTCTAGACTGCAAGAGTTTGATTCGCAACATACTGAGAGTGAGTCTCAAGAGGAAGGTCAGATGTCACACTTAAGAGACAATACTGAGGAGAGTACTATTTTAGGCCTTGTAAATACTCCCACAAACCTAGACAACTCCTCTATCCTAACCATCATTTCCCTTGAGTCAAACCAACTCGATGATCCCCTACCTTTAGTACATCCTGAACTTATAGATTGGGAACTACAAGAGCCTCCCAAACTAGATATATTTTAAAATGATGATGCTATCATTGACTATCTAGAACTAAGGGATTACTTACCATCAGGATATCATAAAGTTGGCTATGCTATAGAACTAAATGACAAGGCTTATTTTGGAGAGTGCCAAGCCTTTCAGTCATAAAAATGTAAAAATAAAAGATAGACCTAATGGTGAAAACCGCTCTGCAACAGTGTTAGATCGTGAAAATAGTAAAAAAATAAAAGACAAATCTAATGGTGAAAACCTCTCTGAAGCGCCAAAGGATGAAAGGCTTGAAACTCTCCCCAATTTCACACATCAAGAAAGATCCTCAATTTTTATAGAACCAGCAGAACCTATCAGCATTGGCACAGAAGACAATCCAAAGATAATCCATATGGTAGAATCTTTATTTAAACATGAAAAGCTAAAATTCATCAACTTTTTCAAGCATAGATAGATTAACTTTGCTTGGTCATATGCGGATATGCATGGACTTGATCCAAATATCATAATGCATCATTTGTCACTAGCACCAAGAGCCAAACCAGTTAAACAAACACTAAGGAGGATGGATCCGCAAATCACATTGCTAGTGAAAGAGGAATTGAAGAAACTACTAGAAGTTGGGTTTATTAGACTAATTGATTATCTGGAATGGTTTTCCAATATAGTTCCTATCTCAAAACTAGATGGAAGGATCAGACCTTGCAATGATTTCATGGATTTAAATAAGGCTTTCCCCAAGGATGATTTTCCTTTGCCTAATATCAACATCATTGTTGACCTTATAGCAGGGCATACAATGCTATCTCTTATGGATGGGTTTTCTGGCTACAATCAGTTTAAAGTAGTACCAGAAGACCATCACAAGACCACTTTCACATGTCCATGGGGTACATATTTCTGGTGTGTGATGCCATTTGGCCTAAAAAATGCAGGAGCAACATACCAAAGAGCCATGACAACAATTTTCCATGATATGATGCGCACCATCATGGAAGATTATGTAGATGATATTCTAGCCAAGTCACTCACAAAAGAAGAACACCTAGAAGTATTAGATAAGATATTTCAAAGACTGGAGCAGTTCAACGTCTGCTTGAATCCAAAGAATTGTGTGTTCAGAGTCACATCTAGTAAACTCCTAGGATATATAGTGTCAGCCAAAGTGAAAGCAATAATGGACATGCCACCACCTAGAAATATCAGTCAACTAAGGTCATTACAAGGCAAGCTACAATCTATTCATCAGTTTATATTACAATTAACTGACAAATGTCATCCACTTACCCACCTCCTTCACAAGAACATTCCTTTCAAGTGGGATGAGGGGTGTGAACAAGATTTTAACCTCTTGAAAGAGTACCTGATGAATCCTCCACTCTTGATGCGTCCAATACAAGACAAACCTCTTTTGCTTTATATCTCGGCTACACCAACTACTCTAGGAGCTTTATTGGCACAACAGGACTATGAAGGAAAGGAATGAGCCATTTACTACATCATTCAAAAAATAGTTGGCTATGAGTTGCAATACACACCTATTTAATGAGCATGCCTTGCCATAGTTTTTGCTTCCCAAAAATTAAGACATTATATGTTCACACATTCAATCAAGTTGGTACCAAAGATAGATCCATTGAAGTATTTGCATAATAAGGCTACTCTAACAGGAATGCTATCAAAGTGGGTAATGATCCTTAGTGAGTTCAACATTGAATATGTGGATAGAAGAGCTATAAAAGGTCAAGTCATTATGGATTAGTTAGCGGATGCACCATTGTAGGATGACAGTACATTAAACTTTGAGTTTCTAGATGAATCCATTTTCAGCATAACAATCCAAGCATGGAAACTCTAATTTAATGGATCCTATACTTATCATGGGTCTGGAGCAGGCATTTTGTTGGTCACACCTAAAGGGGATACAATCCTAAAATCATATAGATTACTCTTCCCCTATACAAATAATGTAGTAGAATAGGAGGCATTAGTCATTGATCTGAAACTGGCTATAGAGTGGAAGGTCCAAGAGCTTCATGTGTATGGTGATTCACAACTAGTTATCAATGAGGCTAATGATGACTCTCAAACCAAGGATGAAAAGTTAATACCATACAAGTGTATGGTAGATGACTTTAAAGAATATTTTGTTGTGATTTCCTTTGAATAGATACCGAGACTAGAGAACAAAGTCGTTGATGCCATGGCAATCATTACATCACTACTAGATATAACTAAAAATTAGTCATGTTATGAGTTCTTAGTAGAGCCAGCGTCTCATCCAGCTTATGATATCCCTGAAACCAGAATCATATGCCACATAGTAGGATCTAATTCCCCCTATATGGAAAAGTCTATACATATCTAAAAGAGAATACCCTACCACTAGGTTTATCCAATAATCAATGACGAACTTTCATCTATCAAGGCTCTTGCTACACCATAATTTTGGATACCCTTTATCAGCAAGGTCTTGATGGTACTCTCCTTAGGTGTCTTGAAAGTGAGAATATCAAACCGCCTTGAGAGAAGTTCACGAAAGAATTTGCAGAACCCACTCTAGTGGTCCTACTTTGGCTAAATAACTCATGCGTATGGGATACTATTGGCCAAATATGGAAACAAACTCCTATCATTTTGTGAAAAGGTGCAAGAAATATCAAATTCATGCAAACTTAATACATGCATTCCACAAGAGCTGTAGCCTTTAATGACTCCTTGGCCTTTCTGTCAATGGGGACTCAACTTAGTGGGCAAGATACACCCCCCATCATCCAACGGCCATAAATTTATAATCACCACCACTGAGTACTTTAAAAAGTGGATCGAGGCCATACCCCTAGCCAATGTCACAAGAAAACAAATTGCCTCATTCATCCTGAATTATATCATTTGCTGCTATGGCATTCCTTTATCCATTATCATTGATAATGGAAGACCCTTTAAAAATTAGGATGTCAAAGAACTCTATGACAAATTCTATATACAACACTATTGTTCCACCTTGTATTATCCCCAAGAAAATGGCTAGGCAGAGGCATCTAATAAAACCATCTTAAAAATCCTAAAGAAGACTATCAATGATGCTAGCCATGATTGACATATCCAACTAAATCCTGATCTATGGGCCTACCATACAAGTATCCACACACCCACAGGGGCAACACCATATTCCCTAGTCTGTGGCTCTGAAGCCATCATGCCTATTGAAGTTGAGTTACCATCATTGTGAGTATCATTAAAAGGTCTAATATGTGATGAAGACTACTAGGTTTTCATATTACAAGAGTTAGGATTATTGGAGGAAAGAAGACAAAATGCCTTTGATCATCTAAAAGCCTATCAACAAAGGATGTCAAGGAGTTACAACCATAGAGTAAAACCCAGAGTCTTTCAAGTCGGTGACCTAGTGCTCAAGGAAAACACTAGAAATCAATAGGATAGGGAGAAGAAAGGCAAGTTTGAATCCAACTGGCTTGGTCCATATGTAATCATTTCTACCTACGGATTAGGAACCTATCAATTAGCAACATCAGAAGGTGAATTATTCGATGATTCAATCAACAACATGTATCTTCACAAGTTTTATGCCTAAATCCCAACACAAGGGACTTAAAAAAAAATTGTGCAAACAAAAGCAAGTGGTGAAAACCTAGAAACAAGCGCTATTTGTGATAACCGCTTCCTCCATCTTTTAGGTTTTTAGTCCTTAATTCATCTTCATCTTTTCTTACTGCATCCATCAAATTGCATAACTATACCTATCATGGCTTGTGTTTGCTTGCCGTTATCACCTTTTCACCTCAGTCTATTCTTCTAATCCTTCATCCATCTTGTTATCTATTGTGACTCCATCATTAGTGTCATAGTCAAAGTATGATATCTCTGAGCTATCACGTAGGCAAGGCCATCATAGATGGGCCCCCGAGGCTTCCCATCCATCCGTACCACTCATCCTACCATAATAAGTATAGTCCAGCCATTCATCTATCCTTAGTGTCAACCTACCATTGTCAAACTACATCACCTCTGAGCTATCATGTAGGCAAAGCCATCATTGATGGGCCCCTGAGGCTTCCCACCCCATAGGTCTTAGGTCCACATAGTCCACATCCTTGAACTACGTTGCTTTTGCATCGTCACATAGGCAAGGCCATCATCAATGAGCCCTCGAGGCACTATGTTAGTCCCTTAGGGCCCATCACGTCGTATTTACCATTGTTCAATCCACATATTCATCCATAATAAATTGATCCATTACTTGACTGGTGGAAAAATCCTTGACCTAGTTGGGAATTGGATTCTTGAATGTCACAAAATCTTAGAGGATAGAAAACTAGAACGTGATACTAGCTATAGACAACATGCAACATTACAAACAAAACCTTTTCAACAAAAAACTTGACATAAGACATCAACCTATATCAGAAAACATTGTGCCTAAACTATAAAAAAGATTATATCTATTTTCATGGAAAGAAAACATATCTGTGGAAAGAAGATTTGATTCTTGTTATAAGTTAAGTCTTAGGTCTTGATTTTTTGATATCATGTTCCCTATGCTACTTGAGGATGTCCAAGACTAGAGGAGCTATGATGGGGGCATGATTATTTTCATTTGTCTATTGTTTGCAGATTAATCTTTAGTAATGTGATGACTTATCTAAAGACATGATCAACAAATGATCATCGAGGACATTATGAGTCTAAGCATGAAAGAGTGCAATCCTTGTCTATTGATACATGCAAGCAACACTTAGGTCATCTCGGTTCAATTTTGCTAGATGCTTGTATTAACTTGCTAAATCAAAATCCATGTAAGAGATACTTAGGTCATCATGGTTTAATTATACCTTGATGCTTGTATTTTCTTACAACATTTTAAAAGCTCAATGATGAAAAAAAGTACTTCAAATACTTGTATGCAAGATGACAAAGCCTCATTTGTGCATAATAGGTTTGCATTTCATTCCATTTACAAGCATTCCATAAATTATCATTTTCCAAGTGTCTTAATATCCAAGTCAATTTGTTTCATTTTATCTAAATTATCCATTTATTCCAAAATCATTTCTTTCATTTATCTAAAATATTCTTCTAAGTTATCTATCTATCCAAATCATTAGTCTAAATTCTTCTAAGGGTTTATTTTAGTTATGATTGAGTATACTTGGCATTGAAAAAAGAAATCATTATCATTTTTCATATTAAGAGCATATCCATCATTAGTTCATATCATTTCAGTTCATTAGTTAAATTAAACAATTAACTCATGATTGTTAGCAACAGTCTCATATAGTGATATCATTTTGCATAGTATAAATAGTGTCAATCATAATTTCTTTATCATTTAAGTGCATTAGTTGTATTAAGCATTTAGATCATGATAGTGATGTCATTTATCCACATAGGTCTCATGCATAACTGTTATCATCAAAAAAATTGAAAAAAAACAAAGATATCATTTTCTTAGCAATTACATATTAGATCATCATCCATAGAAAATTAAACATCATGTAGTACATTTAGGAATCATCAACATGTACATTAGGACATCATAAAATATAAGCATATAGGATTATTGCATAACATTACAGATAGATATTAGTCATCATATGAATCAATAGGTGTGTCATATCATAAGTGTCATGTACATCATGGAACCATTAATATTAGAATCATCACAATGTAATCATAATCAATAACAATCCATCATATAAATAACATCGATCCATAGAAACACATGCATGTGGTCCATCAAAATCATATAGATCATCATCAAAAAATAATAATAATGTCCAAGTATATAATGATGTCATACATGTGTATCTCGACCTATCAAAAATGGTGTATACAAAAATGATATAAAAATGATACATGTATATAGGCACCTAGGTGGTACTACCTCCAGATGGTGCTGGATGCTGACGCTAAGGCTGAGAACCTGTAGGACTTGTAGGATGAGGAGGTAGTGGCCCCATAACTTCTCCACTCTCTAACAGAGTAGGCCTAGGCCTACTACGTGAGCTTGAGTGGAAGCTACTCACCCTCTACTATGGGGGCACTGCCAACTCATACATGGATTACTAGCAAAAGATCTCCTGCCCAGCTAGGACCATGTCTATAACAATCTACCCATGGGGACCCTGTGCAGTTTGCTGCACCCATTATAGTAAGATCTCTACTCTAGTATATCTCTAGATGGTAGTATCCTGCTCTAAGATAGCTGTCCTGACATCCCCCTGTAGCTATGTGACCTACGCCTGAAGCTGAACCACCTAGGCTTGTAATGCTACCATAGCCCCATCATCCTATCCAACCTAAGCCTATGTCTAACCCTATACCTACACTTGTGGCTGAGCCTGACCCTATGCCTACACTTATGGATGTGCCTATACTTGTGGCACCCTCTGTCTAACTCTCCTCTAGCCTCCATCGTCTCCATCATGTCACCTCCACCACCTGCGCCACCCCCGCCACCATCATCTTTGCCACCTCTCCCACCTCTCCCAGTTCACCATCACCTCCTCCTCTAGTGTGGAGCATCATCTCCATCCTCATACTCATCCTCCAACCTAGGTACTCACTCCCCAAGACTAGAGTATCTCGGGATAGGATGAGCTGTAAAGTGGGCCACAAAATCAACTATCATCCCTGCATCTACAATGTGTCATCACAAATCCTACACATAATATGGAATCTGTAGGAAGTCTACTCTCTCTATCTCAAATGATGTAGTTAGACCCCACCATGGACGCTCCTTGTGCATCCTAGAAAATATGGCAGTCACTTGGGGCATCCCTTGGACTCTACCAAACTGTCAGAGCACACGAGAAATAATTTATTTCTCTAAGATATAGGGAGTCCTCCCTACTAGCCACTATGAAAACAATAAGGTAACTTAGCAGCATCCTCCTCCCATACCTCACAATCTAGGTACAATTGCCACTCAACTGTGTCCACATTATCTAATGCGTGATGTCAATACTCAAGCCTTCCCAGCTTGGGCTGGGAAAGGGTCTCCTAAAAGATGTATGAATATGGTCTGTCATGGCCTCTGACTGTGATACCTATCAGCCATGTGAACGCTATGTGTAACCATGCCCAAATCTGTAATAATGATACGCCTGTAGATAGACTGCAGATCCATCATAGACAAACTAATGCAGATCATGGTATAGGTGTGTAAGTATGCATGGACCCCAACTGAAGCATGTCCCCTCAGATATCATCCACTCCAATGTCCTCCCCCATCCAACCTGGAATCCACGAGATCTCCTGGCATGTATATCTGCCTAGCTGATCTCTGTTCCCTTAAGCTCATTGTCATAAAAAACACATCTACACTCTGCCAATCCAGCTCCAGAGTGTGACTCATACTCAACAAGCTCTCCCTATATCAAAATCTGAAGAATCAGATGCACATCCTCCAGTGGCACCACCATCTTCCCAATAGGCAAATGAAATGTGCATGTCTTGCTATGGTACCTCTCCCCAAGAGTAGTTAGTAATCTCAGGTTCATCTGCACCTCAGGCATAAAGCAAACAAACCACAATCCAGTTGATCCAAGGACCAAGTGGTCAGTCTCAGTCAAGTATGGTCGAAGAAGTTGTGTAACTAAAAACCTCTCTAGTGACATCAACACATTATCTAGCTCCTCCTGCAATCAATAACAAAGCGTGTTAACAAATCAACTAAGTTGCATATCTATCCAATCAATCAAAACAATTACCTTAGCTATCCTATTAGTAACTTATCCTATCATCTCTTCTGAGATTCTATCAATCTCAAAGATGACATATTAGTTGGCCAACATTGATAGAGATGCCAACTTAACCCAATCAGCTAAGTAATTTGACCAACTTTTTCATATGCCTAGCTCTATCAATCAAATGCACAACTTTCTATTGCATGCACTGAACCCCTTATCATTTGCACAAATTTAAATATATGCATGGAATCAGGAGCTGAATGTGCATTTCTAAACCAAACGTGCAGCTTCATGTTGAATGTGCTTAAACCCTAATCATATGCGCAATTTTATTTTAAATGCACAACAATATCATATATGCATGGACTATTATCTAAATGCATGTTTTCATATATTAGTGCTGAAACCCTAGTTATTTGTGTACACCTATGTATTAAATGTGAAAATAATGCATATGCATTGATTCACAACTCATATGCACAGAATCGAAACATATGTGCAATTTAAATGATCGTATGGGTAGAACTAATCTACCTATGCATTAAAAACTATGAACTTTTACCTAAATTTTTTACTGTAATTAATGCACTTCGACCAAAATTAAAAGCATACATATTGGGGGTCTGTACTTTTTTGGCTACCCAAATCATCGGATCCTCTCAAAATAGTGGTTCTCTACTAGAATTTGCACCATCTTTACTGACTGCTTTGCTTTGCTATAAACTAGGGCTCCTATAATCTCTCCTCAAATGACAAGTGTGCAATTAAGTATAATGTAGGCCCCACATCACTATTTGTAGCCAAGTGAACCCTAACTAGAGGTGTTTGACCATGCATGTGAATGCCATGTTCTTTGCTCATTTCTCATTCTCCGTCATCCAAATATTTCAGCTATTGATCATGTCATTGATTCTTCTTTGTCGCGAGATCGTTTGTATCCCTTCTACCAAATCCAACCTGACCAATCTCCCAAGGGGGCATCATAGCATTATTAAACCTATACCAGGGGCAAACTAGAGCATGTTTCATACTCAAAAAATTCTATTATTTAAAACAACGTGATAAAACACATTTTTCTCAAAGAGGGGCAAAATGCATACACCTAAAAATGACTCAAGTCCAATTAAATAAATATTTTAATATTTATTTTATTCATATTCCTCTATCAATGAATAAATATCATAATTTATTTATCTGATTCACATCCATCTTAATCTTCCAAAAATTAAATAAAAATAAATTTATTTAATTAAATTCATCCAAATCCCTTTAAATCATGCTTAATTGAATAATCCTAAATTATTTAATTAATCATCATTCCAATATCCATATCATCTAATCCACATCATCATTTCCACCTCACTTTACACCTCATCATGTTGCACACATAGTTGAATATTTTTAATATTTAATTACATAATTATCTCACCCACATGTCCTATTTATCCTTTAACCATCCCTATTTTTAAGAAGTTGGTCTTTCCATGTCATCCTAGTCAAAGGACACTTAGAGACACGTCTCATAGTTCCTAGATTCCTTCCAACAACCCTACAAAGAAGGACTCCTTCTTTGACCCATGTCTTTTGGTCCTTGAGAGCATTGTGATAAGTGGCCTCATGCTCACACCTTTCCCTCCACCTTGTCATCGTAGGAGGAACATCTTGTGCCTTTATCTCCCTCATCCCAACTAATCCAATCTCCACCATACACATCACATTACTCATTCCTCTACCATGGATCTTTTGGCACTTGGATTTGAGCCTCTTTTTCCTATAAAAGAATCTCTCATTCCTCTATTTTGATACAACTCACGCTTTAGCAAACTTATGTTGCAAAAATTCCACCATAGCTATCAAGTGTGCCTTTGGCTCCCCTCATTTACATTGTAATCTCATTGCCCTCGTTGCATAATCATCATCCATGGCTTCATATCATAATCTCCATCATTCATCTTAGTGTTGCATTGTAGTTTATCACACTTTGCATAATCCTCCACAAAGCCATTCTCTCTTTGTCATCTTAAAACAACAAGGAAGTATACTTCTAAGAGCTTAATCATAATCTACAAAGATCATTGATGAGATAGGCAACAATGGAAGACACAAGGTAAATCAATTTACAAAGGTATAACTTTGGTTTATTGCATTTGTCTTATTTTCATTGGAGTATTGAATATTTAAGTAGATTCTATAGTAGTTCAAATTTTCAATCACAATTTGTATAACAAGAAGGTTGGTTGCATAGAGTAAAATTAATAAACTAGAAGAATAGTTTAACTTTATACATTAAAAATAAATAAAAATATGATTATATTATTTATAAGTTAAGTTGAGAAACCAACCCTTCTTGATTATTTCTAAACTTTGTAATTGTAAATTTGTAGTGCTACTAGATACAAATGAAAATAGAATTACATAAAATAACAAATAACAATGATTACTTTTTAGTTTTAAAGATCACACACAAAACAAAAATCTTAAGTTTACTACTATAAATAAAAGTATGTTTCTAAATTGATATACTTAAAAATAAAACATTTATATTTGATCTTTGAAAAATTTCTAAATTAATATATATCTCTATAAAAATTATTATAAAATAATATATATTATACATTAAAATAATATATTATATTTTCCTATAGTATTTTTTATAATTTAAAGTGTAATACATACAATAATATAAAAATATAACAAACCACACTATACAATCTAATAGATATTTTAATTGTAAATTATGGATTAAAATTAAAAAAATAGTCCATAGACCATCAAATTACAAGTCTAGATGCAAGCACTTTATTCGGGTGAGATATGATTTCAAATCTAGATTCATCAGTACTAACTTTGGGGCCATGCATTGATCTCATTATTTCTTGTATTTTTTCTCGTGCATTCACATCTAGTATCCAATGTTCTCAGGTTTGGTGGAGCCAATTTACTTTATGAAATAGAGTTGACTAGGGAGTTCAAGTCTACCTAAAGTCATGAGTATTACAAATTCGTAGATTATAAAATCTTGTGTTCACAACTTCATGTCTACTGGGGCACATTATTAGCAGACCTTAGGGGATTTATAAGGCAATTTTTTGGTGATGCCTCATGTATGAGTGTTCAAGTATTTGGCATTTGAGTGATTTCTAAACAAAATTCCCATCTCTAATTTAGTTCAATTATTTGTATTGGTCCTCTAGAGCAATGGAAATTTTGAAATTTGTAACAACTATGGGCCCAAGTGTTTCTAAGAATTCTCATGAGTGTTGGTGCCAAGTATTGAGTTTTGAACTATGACAATGGCACATTGACATATTGTTGGATTGCAAGTGGCATTTTTTCTCATAGCGGTGCCATGTATATCTAGGTGCAATATAATTTGGTGGGCTTGGGATACTAATTTGGAAAAAGTTTAGACCACCAAGCCATATTTTGTAAAGATAAGTCCAAGGGTTTTCAAGCAATGAATGTCATGATAAAGAGGCAAATATTCTGAGACATGTATGCAATGGTAAATTGAAGGTGCGTAGATTTAGAATTAATGTGCACATTTCTAGTATGACTTAAGGTAATAAAGAGGTTGGTAGTGGCTATATGCAAATTTGAGAATCATATGTCTTACTCAGCAATCAACGAGTAGAATGATAAATGATAATAAAACTTAGAGAGGAGTAGAGGCCATGTTGATTGTAGAAAGGATATTCAATGTAATGTCCCCTTCTTAGCTAGTTTGACAGGTGGAGCAGTTAGCCTATTCCAAGGTTCTCGTAGGCTAATGGAGGTTGATTAGGGAACCTCAGTGGGAACATTTTCTAAGACTTACTATTTCTAGTAAGTTAGGCAATGGATCATCGGTGGAGTTTGCTTGACATTTCTATATTTAGCATTGGCCGATTCAAGTATCTAGCACATATCACATGGGTCTCGAGATGACCAAGGAATAATATTTTTAATTGTCAATATATAAGTCAAATCAAATATTTAACTAATAATAGTTTTAAAGGGGTATAAGTTACTTTATGTTACAAAAGTGACTTATTAAATGGGAGACATAAGTTGTTTTTAAAAGATAAATTGCTAGGTTGTTTGTGGTGTCCATCTCATGGAGGAATAAGGGGGTGAAAGTATTAATTAAATATTAAAATGTTATATTCCTATCTTGGGCATTGGGAAATGAGGGAGACAAAAGGAAAAGAAGTGAATTCATTTTTCATTCATTCACTCACTCAACTTGGTCATACAAGATTGGATCTTTAGCTTTGTTGCTAAAACAAGGATTTTGTAGAGATGAAAACCTTTGTAGGATCACTCTCTTCGTGCTTGAAAGATAGCATTAGGAGGGTTGCTGGGAGTTTCATTCGGAGACTTCACATTGTGCTTTATGGATGCAATTTTGAGAAGGTTTATACGATTTACTGAGCAGCCATTGGAGACTATTCTAAGTTGCAGATTTAAGTGACTATTGAGGGGTTTTGTGACTATTTACATTCACCATGCTGGCCATACTTCTCCATGACATGCCATACTACATCTACAATTAATTTGCAAGAGTTTCAAGATGCAAGTTTCTACCCTATTTTTGGATACCAACTTGATATAAAAACAATCAATTTATAATAGAGATTTATGAAGGGTTTTGTACTATTTATTTGCTGTCATCCATTCCCAGCAAGGCTGTACAGCCTCATAGGGACACGGATCTTTAAAAAATAGGGAAACACCTATCATTTGGAGTTGTTTTGGCATGTGGCGTAGGCACCTAGGGCTATATTTTGCATTGTAAACATTTTCTAGAGGAAGATCATTTATTGCCAAACTTTGTGAGCATTTGTATGTTATCAGTTTGCTGGCTTATGTATATCTAACTTGCAACTTTGAAGAAATGGAAATGTGTATATTACTGTATTGATATTTTAGATTTTAATTATCTAGGTATTCATAGTTTTATGTATTTTTGCTATATTTCCATCTAGGTATTCTTGCATGTTTGCATTTCATTGTTATTCCTCAAACATCATATGCAAATACACAAAACAATCAAAACACACATAGTGAAACAAGAAACAAAAACAAAAAAAAACTTGACATCGAAAAACCTACTAAAATAGGGTGTATATTATTGTGGTATCAGAGCACAACTCATCTTCTCATCCTGTGTGGTTAGAAAGAAACATACAGAGTTTTTATTGTGTAATGCAGCCTTTTACCCACCATTATAATTTAAGAAGAAATAGATCGCATCTGAATCTAGAGATAGCTCCACACATAGACCCATTCATAGGTGTTGATAGATTAGAGGTTGGGATGGGTGATAGAGATCGTGAGGAATCTAGCACTAGAAATATATTGAATGATTTGGCTAGGGAGCATCGAGAGATACAAAATAACTTTAATCAACTTGTGGACCTTTTAGCACACCAAGCCATTAAGAATGCTAGAAACAATAACAACAACAATAATAACAACAATGACAGGAACAAGAATGACAATGGGGCCAACAATGGTGATAGGAACAAGTATAGAGATGATGAGGATAGAAGGAATGATGGGGAAGCATTTGTTAATAATAGGGGGTTAAGCATCATACATCTTATGATAGACCTAGCATACCTACTTTCACCCCATGAAACAATACACCATATCCTAAGTCCACACAACTTGAGTTTTAGGATGTGATCATTAGAGATTAGTGGGCTTCTAGTGAGGAGTTTCGAGTTGAGATGTCTTTCCTTGAGTATTTAAATTTGAGTATGAAACACATACCCAACAGGGGTGGTAGACAACAAAATTATGAGCTACAGAAGAAGGTAAACAAGTTTAACATTCCATATTTTGATGGATCAAGGAAGACAACAGGGAGAGCATGGGTACATAAGCTATATAGCTTCCTTTAGCTTAGGCTAATGCCAAAAGAGGACACAATCACTTATGCTGCTCTACATCTTGACGGCATAGCCCATAAGTGTTGGCACCATGGAGAGATCACTCTTGGTCAGGAGCATATTACATCATATCTGAGTTCATTGGGTGATTGATTAACAAATTTGACAAGAAGGACCTGGAGTTGCAGTTTAAGTAACTGTCATGGCTTAAACAATGGGGTTTAGTAGAGAGTTACATATCTGAGTTCCAAAAGCTATTGATTATGGTGATGGATTTTTCAGAGTGTAGAATGATGGTTCTTTTTATTGATGGACTCACTGATCCTTTGAGAGGTTAGATCAAGGTCCTTAATCCACCTTGTCTACGTGAAGCCATGAAAAAGGCTAGGGCCATGGAGTCTTTTACATCTTGAAGCAAATTCTAATCTAACCTAGATGTCCATACAAAAAAGAAAAAGACAAGAAGCCTTCTCAGTGGGATACAAATCAGCCAAGAGAAGAAACAAACCAGTTGAATAATGAAGAGCTAAATGAGTACAGGAGAGAGAAGCTTTTCTTCCATTGTAGAGAATCATGGGATCCATCGCATAGATGCCTTAATAAGGCAAAGGAAAAGGAAATAGAATATTTTTCTACTGAGAAGCCCAATTCTAAAAAATCAGATCAACCATCTAATAGGGAGGACATCGATGATGAAAACTCATCCCAAGGGGGAAGTGATGGTGAAGGAGTGATGGCATAGCTCTCCAGCTTCTAGAAAGTTAGCTCTTTCAAAGTTAGAGGAGTCCTAGGTGGACAATGCATCATCACCCTTATTGATACAGGTGCAACATATAACTTCATTGACGAAGAGTTGGTTGTAAAACACAGCCTTAAGACTAAGGAGTTTGAGGGGTTTAAGGTGATGGTAGTAGATGACTTCAAACTCAAATGTACGAGAAAGATTTCTGGTTTGAGTAAATGGTTAGGTGAGTATGAACTCAAGGATGATTTTTATGTAATTTCCATTGGTGATACTGATGTGGTCTTAAACATGCACTGGATGATGACCATTGGAGAGTACACTATGAAATTGTGAAACATGGAAATAAAATTTGAATCCAATGGTAGAAAGATTGTACTTAGAGCTTTATCAAATGGCAGGCCTCGAGTAGTTTCTCTCAAGAGGATGGAGAGAATGTTGAGACATGACTAGGTAGAGTGGGAAGCTAAGTGCTTATTCATGATAGAGGTTCCACAACAACAAAAAAATAGCCACCATCGAGATATTCAGAGATTGTTGCCCAAGCATAGTAAGGTGTTTGGGAGTATACCACTAGGAGTGCCACCTGATAGAGGGATTGAACATGTTATAGAATTGGAGGATGGGTCCAAGCTTGTGATTACTACACCTTATCGCCATCCTAAGAGACTCAAGGATAAGATAGAGAAAACCATCAAGGATTTGTTGGAGATGCGGCACATCAAACCTAGCAAGAGCCCATTTGATTCAACAGTTGTACTTATCAAGAAGAAGGATGGGACAATACATATGTCCATTGACTATCATGACCTAAATAAGAAGACCATTAAGAACATGTATCATATTCCTCATATTGATGAGTTGATTGATGAGCTTCACGGAGCTTGTTAATTCTCAAAAATTGACTTGAGGTCAGGATATTGAATCAAATTAGGATGAGAGAAGAGGACATAGAGAAGACTACTTTCAAGTGCAATTACAGTTATTTTGAGGTTTTGGTGATGTCATTTAGATTGATGAATGGACCGACTACTTTCCAGAGTTGCATGAACGAAATATTCAAAAAATAATTGAGGAAGTTTGTTTTGATCTTCTTCGATGACATTGTGATCTTTAGTAAAACATGGGAAGAGCACATGAGCCATCTGGAGGAGGTATTGAGCATTCTCAAGAGTGAATCTTTGTATGCCATGGAGTCCAAATGTGACTTTGACTTGACTAAGTTGCTTTACCTTGGTCACATTATCAGTGCAGATGATGTGAGGGTTGATCCAGAAAAGATAAGGGCTATCATAGAATGGCCTACACTGACGATTCTATCATCTTAAGGGATTCTTTGGGCTATGTGTCTTCTACAAAAGGTTCGTTAAGGGCTTCTCATAGAATGTAGCTTCACTCACAGATTTGACCAAGAAGGGAGCCTTTATATGGCCAAATTCAAGACAGAAGTGTTTTGAACACTTCAGGTAGTTGATGTCCACTTTCCCTGTGTTGGCAATCCTAGATTTCTTCTAGCCATTTGAGTTGGAGTGTGATGCTTTAGGATAGGGGATTGGGGTAGTATTGATGTAGGAGAAACACCCTAGATAGCATTTGGGAGCAGGAAGCTCAGGGATGTGGAGAAGAGTTACTCAATTTATGACTGAGAGATGTTGCCCATAATGCACGCATTGGCCAAATTTAGACCCTACCTGGTTGGAGGTAAGTTTATCATCAAGACAGATCATACAAACATCAAGTACTTCATGAAATAGAAGGACCCAAAATGATCGTCAACAAAAGTTGGTGAGTTAGCTAAAATCATATGACTTTGACATAGAATACATCAAAGGTAAGAAGAACATAGTGGCGGATACATTATCTAGGAGACCCCACTTGTGGTTGATAGTAGAGATCTTTGCTGATTAGAGAGAGTCAATTTTAGCAAAGTATGCTAAGGATTCTTGGGTAGTAGGAATCATAGAGGGCATAGTGCAAGATCAAAGGTACTCCGTGGTCAATGACCTGATTATTTATAAGGAGAGGATATTTCTAGTGCCTAACTCTTAGTTTAATTGTAAAATTTTGAGGACTTTCCATGACAAACCTATGGTTGGCTATCCTAGATTCTTCAAGACATACAAGCAAGTTTGGGAACATTTAACATGGAAGGGACTTAAGAATGAAGTCCTTAAGTATGTTAGGGAGTGTCCCATTTACCAGCAAAATAGGAATGAACATACTTATCTAGTTTGACTACTTCAACCCTTGCCCATTCCAAATCAGAAATGGGAATACATCTCAATGGACTTCATTAGTGGGCTACCCAAGGTAAAGGGGAAGGATTGCATCTTCATGGTGGTTGACATACTAACCAAATTTTCACACTTTTTCACCATATCAATGACTTGTACAACAATGCAAATAGCCGATTTATTTTTTCAGGGAGATCTTTAGGTTACATGGGATACCCAAGGGGATTGTGAGTGATACGAACAACAAGTTCCTAGGTCTCATTTGGTAGGAGTTGTTTAGGTTGTGTGGCACTAAGATTACTCCTAGTACCAATTACCACCCACAAACAGATGGGCAAATTGAGATAGTGAACAAATGGGTGGAAGGGTATCTCAAAAACTATGTATTAGGGCAGCAAAAAGCATGGATTAAGTGGCTACACCTCGGGATACAATATGAGATATCATACATCTTTTATGATTACTCCATTTAGAGCTCTATATGGATATGATGCCCCTAGTTTCATGGATTTTCTACTTGGTGACAGTATGGTACCAAAGCCCAAGGACCCATTAGAAGAAAGTCAAAATATCATGAAAGAGCTCAAGGAGAATCTGCAACAAGCACAAAATTAGTAGAAATTGTATGCAAATCAACACCAAGTGGAGTGGAGTTTTGAGGTCAGGGAGATGGTCTACCTAAGGCTCCAACCATACAGGTAGTCCACTCTCAAAAGGAGTGGAGTAGAGAAGTTAAAACCTAGGTTCTATAGTCTATTCAAAGTGTCCAAGAGAGTGGGAGAAGTGGCATATGAGCTTGAGCTACTCGCTAATAGCAATGCACACAATGTATTTCATGTATCCAGGCTCAAAAAGACACTTGGCCACAATATTTTCCCCTCATCTCAGTTACCACCATTGGATGAGGAAGGAAAGCTAATTTTGATTCCAGAGGCTATCATTGACACTTGGGAGAGGAATCTTAGAAAGAGGATCATCAAAGAGTACTTGGTAAAATGGAAGAACTTTCTAGTAGAGGATGCAACATGGGAGAGTGAGCAGATATTGTAGCATCTTGAGCTGAGATTGCTTGAGGGAAAGAAATTTTGGGGAGGGCAGACTGTAATGTCCCCTTCTTAGCCAGTTTGACAAGTGGAGCAGTTAGCCTATTCTAGGATTTCCATAGGCTAATGGAGGTTGACTAGGGAACCTCAGTGGGCACATTTTCTATGACTTACTATTTATAGTATGTCAAGCAAGAGATCATCAGTGGAGTTTTCTTGACATTTCTATATTTAGCATTGGTTGGTTGGAGTATCTAGCACATATCACATGAGTCTTGAGATGATCAAGAATAATGTTTCTAATAATTATCAATATATAAGTTAAATTAAATATTTAACTAATAATAGGTTTAAAGGGGTATAAGTTACTTTATGTTATAAAAGTGACTTATGTTGGCAAGAGACACTATATGGATTCATGAATGTTGTCATTGATGGCAACAAAGTTAACCCCACACATCTGGAGGACATGATGTGTCTTTACTAGAAGTTAGATTGAAGAAGTGTTCTGGTTTGGTAAGCAAGAATAGAGCAGTTAGCAAGGTCCGATAGTCAGGTCTAGATCTCTCAGAGGAAGTATCTTAGTGAAGTGCAGATTTGGGGAAGACAAGAGGAGTACTTTGACTAATATATTCCAAGTATTTAGCTTCTAGTAATAGATGAGTGAAAAGATATGAGCACTTAAGTGTTGGGTTCCTGTTTGGTAGAGTAGACAGAGGAAGAACTAACTGGCAGAGCATCAGACCTAAATCTGAATGAGATGTTATTGGTGATTAAGTTCCTTAAGGTATAATTTATGTTTGGTCGACATGATTGATGACTTCTGCAAGTACCTCCTTGATCCACATTACATGGTATGCAAGGATTCAGCCAACAGACCAGAGGTTGGGATAATATTGACTATTCCAGATGTCGACTAGAAAGGTGTTGAAATCACTTGTGTGGATATATATAGTAGATGGATTTAGATGTGAAGAGGTGTGTGTTGTATGTGGTGTTGTGCGAAGAAAAGCAGAAGAGCAGTGTGAAGTCAGTAAAACGGGTCTGGAATGCAATAGGATAGCAGCACCTAAGGAGAGTAAGAATAAAGTGTAGTAGATCAGTTTATTGAGCTTAACCAGAACTGAACCTCTGCATGTATAGATGCTTCTCATCAGTTCAAGTAAAGTGTTACCTTCTTGTATCTTGTAGACAGTGAGTCTCTTATAGGCAGTGAGCCTCTTGTGAGCAGTGTGCTTGGGCAGTGAGACCCAACTGGCAAGTGCCATTTTGTACTATCATATTCTTTTAACAGAGAATAAAATATTGGGTTAATCACCCTGTGTTTTTTCCCTTAACCGGGTTTTTCACGTCAAAATCATTGTGTCATGTGTACTGAAGTTATTTCTTCTTTCATTGTTATATATGCATGTATGATCTAATTCTGCACTAGTTAAAAAGAAGGACTAAAAGTTAAATAATTAAGATAACTGATTCACCCCCCCTCTCAGTTATCAACAATTGGTATCAGAGCCAAGTTCCTCCAAAACAGAGCCTAACAGCTTGAGGAAGATCTCAGAATCTCAATGGATATGTATGGTATGAGGGAACAACTTCAGTCTACCTTAGATGATCTTGAGAAATCTCATTCTGAAGTTCATGACCTAAAAGAAAGACTCAGTCAAGCTGATGATTTCATCAAGGAACTAAGAGAGAAACTGAGTATCTCTATGAAAAGGAGAAAGGAACTACTTCAACAATTAGCAAGCCAAAATGAAGCCAATAACACAGATGATGATCTGAATGAGACGAACAAGTTATGTGAAAAGTTATCAAAAGAGGTCATTATGGTAAGACATGAAATGGAATCAGGTGTTATGAAATTCACTCAAGAAATTGAAGAGAAAAGAAAAACTGAAGATAACCTAAGACAATCTCTCAGGGAGAAGTCAGAAGACTGCCCTAATATGGATAGAATAATTAGGCATCTAGAATCAGATCTTGAAGAAGCTAAAGAAAATGAAGAACAACTTGAGAATCAGATTGACACTCTCAAAAGGGATCTTCAAACAACAAATGAATATAAAGAGAAATTCAAGATAAGCTCTGCTTAACTTGAAGTTCTTCTTGAAACCCAAAAAAGGGTAGATGACAACCGTGGCTTGTGGTATGAAAGAGGTGAAATCTCTGAATCTAGTCAGAAGGACTCCAGATCAGAAAATCTAAGAAACAGGTCTAGAAGACCTCTGGTAAAGCAACCAAATGCTCAAAGATATCCATATTTCAATGGTTACTGCCTCAACTGTAATAACTTTGGTCATAAGGCAAATCAGTATAAAAGAAGAATGAATCAGACCTATACATCCTTCTCTGGACAATGCTTCAATTGCAAAATGTATGGTCACAAATCCTATGAGTGTAGAAACATGCAAATAAACAATTCATTCAATGGTAGATGATTTGCATGCAATAGAATGGGACATATGGCTAGACAGTGTAGATCAAGAGGATATCAATCAAATATGCAAAGAAATGTTATTTGTTACAATTGCAATAGATCCGGTCATATTGCCAAATTCTGTAGAAGTACGAATCAAGACAAAAAGGGTCCGGTGCATCATAATCAAGACAAAGGAAAAGGAAAAGTGAACGCGGATGAAATTCAAAGGGAGATGAACAAGATTTGGGTGAAAAAAGTAATAGAGAATGTTGGGAATGGATCTACACTAGAATCTGGTGCTGATATTCCTTTTGAAAATTGAGTAGATAAGCTCTGGCTCAGGGTGAGTAAAAAAAGAAAAACCAATTCCCCCAGCCAGTCAATTGGTGTCTGAAATTGGCACATGAAAGGTTGCGGAACAAAGGGTTCACAAAGGAACATCTAGATAAGCTTTGGTAAAAAAATGGAAGATCCTCAAGATGTTTTAAAGAATCTTGACTTCCAAAATTAATCTGGTTTAATAGTCAACCAGTAAAACAGGATTATCACAGTTAGATCCGGTATGATCCCAATTTGAGGCATCTTGATCTGTAGACAAATCAAATGGTTGAGGAAAGTAAGATAGTTTGTTATTGATCACCAAGGATAAATCTAAGTGCATCACAATGATTTGGATAAGTTTCTCCCTCTCTGAACTAGGAAAATAAGGTATCTGGAATAACCTAAGTTGCACATTTATTACAATGAAGAATTAGGGTTTGCACAGAAATGTAAGGGTTCATTTGCTCATCATTTGCACATTTACACTCGAGAAGAAGAGGAAAAGAGCTCTGCAAATAAGTTTGCTTCATCTCTCTCAAGGATTAATTACAGAATTCAAGTCAATCAGTGATCTTTTCAACTCATTCTGTGAACCCTAAAGGTAGAAGAGGTATTCTCCGCTATTGAAATCCATTTTTAAATCCGTTGTAAGATGGCCACACCAAATGTTGTAAAGTTTTCTGATAGGCCGCACCCTAAGTTTAAAAAGCATCCCTACAAATCCCTAGAAGTGGATCCCTTAGGAGCATTCTCCAGTATTCCACATGGGGTTTTACATGTAGAAGATGTTAGGGCATATATTCATGCGAACATTGAAGAATTTGGGGAATCGAAGATGATGGATATTTACCACAAACAGTTATTAGATGATTCTTTTGAACTCAAACCTTAGTACAAGGCTATCCGGGACAAGCATTTTGCACAATACATCCACTTCCCCTATTTTATAGAAGATGAATGAGTCTGATATGTTTTGAGCCAAATACACAACAACTTCATGTGGTTGAATAGGCCGTTTAAGATCACTAAGGACACCATTAAGGCTATAACTAGATTACACTCAACCAGTGAAATGCCTATTCTCAAATCTATCAAAAACCAAGTTGTAAGTGAGGCTACCGGATTAAAATTTGATTAAAGAGCAATGACAATTGAAGATATTACAGATCCGGATATCAAATTTGCATCAATGATAGTTGGATATAAGATATATCATTCGAGTAGGGAGAATTTAGTATCTAGAACTGCTGTATACACTGCTTATCAAATGTTGAGGAAAAATGCAGACTATGATCTTTGTGAACTCCTTCTAAATCAACTGATGGAAAATCTACAAAAGATCAAGAAGGATAAGAAGAATTCCTTCAAGTATGGTGGGTTGATACTGTGCTTGTTCTTTTACTTCATGAATGAGCTTCTTGGATCCAGTGGTTGGGTGTGGCAAAATGATAGACCAGTAGCCATCCAAATCAGAGATTATATACATGGGCTTGGTGATGCCAAAGCACAAAATACAACACTTTGGGGCTATTTCAAGAATTTTTAGAGCATGATGCAAGCAAGAGAGAGAATCCCCCAAGCTCTAGTTGAAAAGTATAAGGATACATTTTACTTCATGGTAGAAACTGATCAGTGCCTTATGGAGGTAGTGGAACCAAGAATAATATGGATCATGCCAATGAGGTATGAAGTTGATGAGAAAATTGTAAAGCTGCATGTTCATCACATGCTAAGTCAGCCAAAAGACCCTAAAGCAGAAAGGTTTGGAACCTTTGAAGAATTAAGTGTAAAGATCCATGTGGAACTTCGATAGCCTAAAATTAAGAGGAAAGTAAGAAGGGAAGTTGAAGAAGTTGCCAAGAGGCATGGAATCTCAAAAGAGGCACTTGATGCCCATAGAGAAAAGACAAAAGGAACAGAAAAAGAAAAGGAAAAAGTAGAAGAAGAAAGTGCTCTGGTAGAAGCTTCCTCCCGAACCAGATCTTCTAAGACCTCTAAACCTGAAACTGCTAAAAGCTCAAAGGTAACTAAACCAGAAGTAAAAAGGTCTGGTAAAGTAGAGAAAAGAACTAAGACAAAGGCCACAAGGTCTTATATCAGTCAAAAGGATGATGAAGAAATTGAGTCAGATGAGGAGCTAAAGAAAATGAAGAAGAAGAAGAAGAAAGTATCTAGTGAAACCAAGAAGGTAGAGGCAGAAGAGTTTGTTGAAAAGCCCACTCTATCCTTAGAAGATGTTGTCAAATTAGTTATTGTGGATGGAAACCTTCAACCAATCACTAAATTCTATGATGATTATAATGAAGCTAACCAAAAGATCTTGCAGGAAGCCGCAGTCAAGTATCTGAATATCTACAATAAGGCTTTTATTGAAATTATATCTCTTATTCCCAAAAGGCTAGAGAAAGAGTTAGAAATAAGAAAGAATAATGCTATGGCAAAAGATTTTGAGATCTGAGAATAGATAGCCATTCAGCTATATCCTTCAATCAATTCAAAGCAAATGAATATGATCTTCAAAGATTGTAAGGATGAGTTCTGGAGAAAAGCTAGAATGAATCAACTTATGCTCAGAGAAACTGACAAAGTAGAAAAAGAGACAGAAGTGATCCTCCGGAATGCATACAAAAGATTCAACATACCTATTATAGAGGACTTGGGTGTTGATCCCTCGGCCACAGGGGTTGAAGAAGAATCTACTGAGACAATGGCAGAAGAAGAATGGACACCAGTGAAGAAAAAGATAAGGACTTAGAATCCTTTGCTCTAGAAGAGGAGGCCCATGAACAGACAAACATCTCTCCTCCATTTTCCCCTGCAGACTTCGGATCTAAGGAAGAAGAAAGAGTAGAAGAGAAAATCAGCTAAGAAGTAGAGGTGAAGGAAAAAGAAGATGACAGTACTAATGTTGCAGAAGGAAAGAAGATTCCAACAGAGAAGACCATAGATGTTAGTGGTAAGGGTGTAGAAGGAGAGAAAGCTCCGAGAGATAGCTCTGAGACTGCAGAAGAGAAGAAGAATCTGTCTCCGGCAAGAGACACTATTGAAACTGTCGAAGAGTTCTTAAATAAAGAAACAATGGAGATTGATGAACTAGAACTTCTACAAGGGGCATTTGATTTTGATTCTCTTTCCCTGGTACAAACAATGAAGATAGCTTCCTTTGCTCAAGAAAAGGCAAAAGAAAAACTCTTGAAGTCTCACATGGAAGACTGTGAGCTAATAGAAGTTGCATCTGGAGTATTAGAAAACATCATGCCATCTTTTCAAAAGGATCCCTCAGCCTCCTCATCCGGTAAGCTCAAATCTCTAGTTAATAGTGTTAGCACACATTTTGATTCCCTAGAGAAGTTAGCAAAAGATAAGGTCTGGAAGGAATTTTTGGCAAAAAGATTATCAGAGGTACAAGGGTTAATAACTAATTATAGGAGGAATATGAATATTGGGATAAAGAGCTTAGAAAATGCTCTTAAAGATGGTAGGAAAATGTACAAATTTTGTTTATCATGGTCCAAAGTAACATTGGATATTGAGAAGAAAGTGAAAGAACAGGAAGACAAACTGACAAGACTATCTAAGAATTTTGATCCTCTCTCCTCTTCCATAATAAATCAAGAATGTCAGAGTATTGCAGTCTTAAATGAAATCAAGAAGCTTGAGAAGGAAAAGAAAAATAGAATAAGCAGGTTGGGTGAACTTAGAGGGATAATTATCCCTAAGTTAGAGGTCATGCATGAGGCCATAAAAGAAACTCAGACTACAGCCCAGACTAGTGATCTGACAGATCTAAAAAAGGCAGACGTGTTTGCATTCCTGTTGAGTGGTCACATCTCAATTTTGGACAGGATGAAGAAAAATTGGGCAACAAAATTCATCTAATTAAAGACAACTTTTGCAGACATACTTTAGTATATGTAAGTATGCTATATGTATATACTTATGCGGCTAAGTATAGTTGAACTTTTGAAACTTTTGGTGTGCGGACCCTACCCTTTTCCATTGATGTCAAAGGGGGAGTGAGAAGCAGTGAAAAATGAGGAATCCAGCTAAGGGGGAGGTCTGTAAAATGTATATAAAAATAGAGCATCAGCTAAGGGGGAGTATAGTGTGACACTTAGTCATTTTTCACTAAGTGTTGCCATCAATGCCAAAGGGGGAGATTGTTGGCAAGAGACACTATATGGATTCATGAATGTTGTCATTGATGGCAACAAAGTTTATCCTACACATCCATAGAACATGATGTGTCTTTACTAGAAGTCAGATTGAAGAAGTGTTGTGGTCTGGTAAGCAAGAACAGAGTAGTCAACAAGGTCTGATAGTCAGATCTGGATCTCTTAAAGGATGTATGTCAGTGAAGTACGGATTTGGGGAAGACAAGAGGAGTACTTTGACTAATATATTCCAAGTATTTAGCCTTCCATAATAGATGAGTGAAAAGTTATGAGCACTTAAGTGTTGGGTTCCTACTTGGCAAAGTAGACAGAGGAAGAACTAACTGGTAGAGCATCAGACCTAAATCTAGATGAGATGTTGTTGGTGATTAAGTTCCTTAAGGTATAATTTATGTTTGGCCGACATGATTGATGACTTCTACAAGTACCTCCTTGATCTGTATTACTTGGTATGTAAGGATTCAGCTGACAGACCAAAGGTTAGGATAATATTGACTATTCCAGATGTTGACTAGAAAGGTGTTGAAATCACTTGTGCAGATATATATACCAGATGGATTTAGATGTGAAGAGGTGTGTGTTGTATGTGGTGTTGTACAAAGAAAAGTAGAAGAGCAGTGTGAAGTTAGTAAAACAAGTCCGGAATGTAACAGAACATCAGCACCTAAGGAGAGTAAGAATGAAGTGTAACAGATCAGTTTATTGAGCTTAACTGGAACTGAACCTCTACATGTATAGATGCTTCTCATCAGTTCAAGTAAAGTGTTACCTTCTTGTATCTTGTAGACAGTGAGTCTCTTGTAGGCAGTGAGCCTCTTGTGAGCAGTGTGCTCGGGTAGTGAGCCCTAACTGGCAAGTGCCATTTTGTACTATCCTATTCTTTTAACAAAGAATAAAATCTTGGGTTAATCACCTCGTGGTTTTTCCCTTAACTGGGTTTTCCACGTCAAAATCATTGTGTCATGTGTACTGAAGTTATTTCTACTTTCATTGTTATATATGCATGTATGATCTGATTCTGCACTAGTTAAAAAGAAGGACTGAAAGTTAAATAATTAAGATAACTGATTCACCCCCCCTCTCAGTTATCAACAACTTATCAAGTGGGAGACATAAGTTGTTTTTAAGAGATAAAGTTCTAGGTTGTTTGGGATACCCATCTCATGGAGCAATAAGGGGGGTAAAGTATTCATTAAATATTAAAATGTTATATTACCATCTTGGGCATTGGGAAATGAGGGAGACAAAAGGAAAAGAAGTGACTTCATTTTTCATTCATTCACTTACTAAACTTGGTCGTACAAGATTGAAGCTTTAGCTTTGTTGCTGAAATAGGGGTTTTGTAGAGACAAAAACCTCTGTAGGATCACTCTCTTCATGCTTGAAAGATAACATCAGGAGGGTTACTTAGAGTTTCATCAGAGACTTCATATTATGGTTATTGGATGCAATTTTGAGAAGGTTTTATATAGTTTACTGAGCATCCATTGAAGATAATGCTAAGTTGCAAATTTAAGTGGTTTTGGAGAGGTTTTAGGATTATTTCCATTAACCATGCTATCCATACTTCTCCATGACCATCTGTACTACATCTGCCATTAATTTTCAAGAGTTTTGATGCAAGTTTCTACCCTATTTTTTGATGCCAACTTCATATAACAATAGTTAGTTTATAACAAAGATTTTTGAATGGTTTTGTATTGTTTATTTGTTGTGATCCATTCCCTGTAGGGTTGTATAGCCTTATAGGGATGTGGGTCTTCAAAAAAGGTGAAATGTCTATCATCTGGAGTTGTTAAATGGAATGTGACATAGGTGACTAGGGCTATATTTTACATTGTAAACATTTGCCGGTGGAAGATCATCTATTGTCAAACTTTGTGAGCATTTGCATGTGACTACTTTGCTGGCTTATTTACATCAAACATGCAACTTTTAAGAAATGGAAATTGGTATGTTACCGTATTGATATTTGAGCTTTTTAATTATCTGAGTATCAATAGTTTTATGTATGTCTACTATATTTCCATCTATGTATTCTTGCATTTCTGGATTTCATTGTTATTCCTCAAACATCATATGCAAATACACAAAAATAATCAAAACACACAAAGTGAAACAAGAAACAAAAATAGAAAAAACTCAACATAAAAAAACCTACAGAAATAGGGTGTATATTACATTCAAACTCAGATTTAGGCATGGGTGACATCCCAAAATTAAATATAATTTTGATTAGTTTGGTGATTGTAGGTGTTTGGATGTTGACTTTGATGATCTTGTCCTGAAATTTGTTAGGGCTATGATCCAAGATCATCCTTGCATATACTTGAAAATATGATTTGATTAGAAATTAATATACATAGATAAACATCTTGGTATCCTAGATGTATGGCATATGCCATGATCCTATATATTTTGGTGGTTGCGTAAAGCTTTATATATGTATGTTTTTTATAATCTTTGAGATTTTAGGCTAGCCTTCAACTTAGGTCATGTTATAAACCTTTCTATGTACAAAATTGATCAAGACAATTTTGACATATAAATTCTTATAGTTCAAACTCTTCTTTCTCATGCTTCCATGTTTTTCTAGTTTAGAAAAGGTGTCAAATATAGAAATATCTTCATGATTACTAGTATCTCCCTAGCAATCATATTGAAAATTCACGTCCATGTTTGAGATCTAAAGTTTGGGATTCCTTTGGTTGTGTTTATGTGTCCCTATTGTGACATCCTTGGTGGACCCATTTCATTATTTTGATGTTAGGGTTTTCTTTAAGATTTGTATTCTTTGAGTGATGTGGAACTTGTTGGAGCCCAAATTTACCAATTCCAAAATGCTCAATTTTGTCCCAAAAAACCCAAAAAATTTCCATCAATTTCCCATGTTTCACCTTTTAGTACAAAAACCCATCTTTTATATATGATCATAGATTATTTTTAATGGGTTCCCATCATAATTTTTTTTTGGTAAATTTCCCCCCCTTTTTCATTCACTTGCCTTAGAAAAATTTTGCTCTTTTCTTTCATTGGCAAATTGACAAATTACCGAACTTGCGAACTTGTTTGCAAGTTTGATTTTTTGCTAGTTCAATGACAATGGTTTTTACTGATAAAGAGAAAACTAGTGGTGAAGGGTGGCATGTGGTTCATCAGTGGAAAAATGAAATCAATGGCCCCTTTATCGATGATGTTTCAAGTTAGCAAACTTGGAAGTTCGTCGATGGCAAAGTTTGTCGATGGTGGACATCGTCAATAGAAGCAGAAAGGTACTGCGACGTAAGTTGAAAATTTCAAAGGTACAAAATGAAGTTGAAGAAAAAGGAAATCATTGTCAGTGAAAGTGGAGGTTCACGAACCTCCAGGTTCATCGATGAAACGTTCAGCCAATGAAACATTCACCAATAAAGGGAAGGAGGAAGCAACGCGGTGTGCAAAAGTTTCTAAGGCATGGAGAAGAAAAAGGAAAAGCTTTGTTGGTGAAGTTGGAGGTTTGCAAACCTCCAAGATCACCACCAATGGAAGACTCACTTAAAGAAGACAAAAGGAAGAGAAGGCCATGGTAGAAAAGTAAGAAAGAAAGAGTTAAGTGTTTGTTGGAAAATTGACTAGTTTGAGGACTGCCAATTTTGCTGACAAGGTTCTTAAGTTTAGCATTTCTCCAATTTGCTGTTAGGGGAAACAAAGAGGCTACAGTGAGGGAGGAAAAGAAAAAAGAAAGAAAGTTCAACAAAGTTCATTTTTGTTGACACAAGAAAATGGCACAGTCAAGAAAAGTAAAGGGAAGGCTTCATCGACAAAGTTGGAGGTTTGCAAACCTCCAAGTTCACCAATTGATGGTTTGATCGATGGGGAATTCATTGATAGAGGAGGAAAGTGGTGAAAAGGTACCAAGTTCTGAGGGATACATTTTTTCCAATAAAGCAAACATGAGAGTTTGAAATGAGAGTTCATCAAAACTTATTTTTTTTTATAAGCAAGAAAGTGAGAAAATGGTTAAGGCGGGGAGCTTTGTCAGGGAGTCAGCAAAATTCTTAAATTTGCAAAAGTTTGCCTTTTCATACTTTTACTAATAAAGCTAATATAGAGGGAAGACAGATGCAAGATACAGTGGGATTGGTTTAGAAATGTTGATTTTTGTAGACTAAGGGCTTAGAAAGCCTTAGTTTGTAAAAGTTGCATTTTTCTGACAAGGGAAAAAAGAACCATTTGACAAAAATGAGTTTCACTGATAAAGGAGAAAATGGAGCAAAGAGTGGTAGGTTTGGAAAGTCCCACTTTTGTTGACTAAGCAGTGGTAAAGGGAAAAATGAAAGTTTGGCAAAGTGAGTTTTTGTTGATAAAGGGCATAAAAAGGAAGTAGTCTGGCAAAGTGGGTTTTTGCCAATAAGGAAGAAAAGGAAGCCCTAAGATAGAGTTTGGCAAATGGTTGATTTGATGATAGAGCCAACCAAGTTTTAAAAAGTTGACTTTTGCCAATAAGACAAATAATCAATATGAAAAGATGGAGTTCGACAAAAGAGGAATTTGTTGATAAAGGCAAGGTAAATGTGGTTAAAAGAAGTGATCTTTTGCTAACTAATGAAAAGAGCGGGCAAGTTCTAAAATGTCAAAAGTTGCTAATAAAGGAGGTAAACATAGAGTTCAAAAAATTAAAGATTTGCCAATAAAGGAGGAAAATGGCCTAGTTCTCAAATGACCAAACTCGCTGACAAAAGGCAAAAATAGAGGAAGAGGGCACAATTAGAAAAAGTGAAAATTGTCGATAAGGGAAAAAGCCGCTTGGTTCGGTATAATCATATTTTCTAATGAAAACTTGAAATAAGGATAAAATGGAGGCAACAAGCAGAAGATGAAATTTGTTGATGGTGCAAATAGAGGTGAGTCCCTGCTGGATGACTTTTGCCAATAAGGAAAAATTGAAATGCAAAATCGGATGTAAAGCATGAATTTATAAAGTATAAAGGTTTAAATTTTTTAAAGTGTTGTAAAAGCTTTACAAACACTATGGGTAGGCTCTTATTTAAAAATGCCCTTCTTCTACCTTGGCTGCCATGAATGCAGAATTGCTTATGTCATGCTAGTGGTTGGAATAGTGTATGTGCATGTACAACATTTAATTTAAGGATGGTGTGTTCCAATATCTGATATCTTCTGCAGGTACCTCAAGGATGCAAGTCAGTATGTAGGGTATTAGCTTCCTTCTATTTCGCCAGTTTTTTGACATGGTCATGCACTACATTTATTACTACTCTATTGCTTATTGACTGGGATTTCAAACATCAAGGAGCTACATGATTACTATATATACATGTTTGAATGAAATTATCACGGTTGGTCTCTGAGCCAATTGTCTAGTCTAGGAGAGCCTAAGGAGTTTCTCTAGCATCAACACATGATCTATTTAGTTTGTTAGTGAAGGGATTTAATCAACATAGAGTAGGAAGATTATATAATCCATATTTGAATGTAGTGGTATGTCTCCAGATGAGTTTGTATTGATTTTGGTAAATATATAATCACTGTTGTATATTTTCCATTGCCACATTTGCCAGTGTGATTGTAATAGAAGTTTGGAGGTGTTTGAGAACATCTAAGTTAATACAAGGCTTTGCATTTGCAATTTCTTTGTTGCATATGAATCATTGTAGTTCTCTTTTGGATCATTAAGTACGCCCATTGTATAAAGATCTATCTAAAAGTCATATATGTAACTGTATGCCTGGTTTTGTTGATCCTTTGCTATGCATTTCCTTTCCTCATTGCATTCTAAGACACTGTTGCCCAATAGAATAGGTTCTAGTCCATATTGGAGAGGGATCAAATGCTTTTTTTAAAATCAAACAAATCTTTTGCCTATGGTTTAGGGAAAAAACCATCTTTCTTATGCATATACATTTGCACAATTGTATCAGTTTAATGATAGGCCTATGTAGTTGGTTTATCTTGATCTAGTGACAACTTTGGGGTCAAGTATACATTGGATATGGTTTTGTATGTTTATTTGTATTTCATTTCATGCCTCTAGGAATATTCCTCCTAGGTCTAGCTAAGCTTGAAGAGCAATGGAGTTTACCCACTCCTGTAGTTGGCTAAAATTCCCCTTTACTTATTGATAAACTTCTTCCTTTCACCCTAATGACAATCTCTGGCCTAGGTCTTTTAGGAATGTTTTAGTGTTTTGGGTTGTAGTTATTTTGGAAACAAACATTCTAGTGTAGTTGTTGGGGATAGTGATTCATTGTTTAGATTTTCAAACCCCTGTTTGCATGTTGTAGTTGTGTAGTCTATTGCTATGGGTAAGTTGGTAGATTTTCAACTTACACCTATTTAGGATGAAAATGATGAGGGTTTGGTTTTAATGGTTTGTTTTGATCCTCCTTTCACCACTAAACATTCAAGGACATTCAATTGAGTAGAGAACTCTACTACATATCTCTTGTCACTTGGAACATAGGGGAAGATTGAAATTGTGTGAATTTATTGTTCAATTAAGTCCAATTATGCTCAAAACTCTAATTTCATGAAATCATAAACAAATGAACAAATTACAGAAAATGCTCACACACAGAGCTATCAAATGACAACCAAATGTGTACTAGATTTTGAAGTTTAGTGTGCAGAAAAGTTGAGGACTAATGAGTGGGTGCCCTAGTCTAGTGTCTCAATTTTCTTCAGGATCTCAGAATGTTATCTGTAACACAATTCTGCTATTCTAGAGATTTTATAGTTGTAGGATCCAGAGGACTAATGAGCAGGCACCTGAGTCCAAGTCCCTATTTTCTTTTCAGATCTACAATTCTGACATTCTGCACTGCTCTCCTGCAACTCCACTTATTTCATTTTCACAACCTGTAACCTGCAATCACAAAAAAGTAGGTTGGGGATTGTGGTGTTCAAAGGCTCACCTCAGTCAAGCCTCAAAGAGCAATTCAAGTCTTCCGAACACCGTTGTTAGATAAAGAGTACATATCCCTACGAGATAGAGGCAAAATTCAAATGTAAATGCTATAAAACACAATTGGTATCACCTTGTAGTGAAGATCTCATGGAAGGAAGATTCTCTTCATGCTATGAGGAGATGGAAACCAAATATGCAAATACAAACACAACAACAACAAAGTACTACTTTGCTACATAATGAATGCCTTGAATTACTTTCACATAAGCTCATGAATCAAAAATGCCATCTAGTTTACAAATGAATCGCTAATAATCCTTATATATACAACTAGAAACATTCCTGCTAAGAATTTTGTAATTCTAACTTACTGTGTCGGCATAGGACCTAAATAACAGTCATAAAATGATACTTTGAAATTGGTCCTGAACTAAAAGAGGGCAGGACTAGGGCACGGGTGCCCAAGTCCTCCCCCTATTTTAGGTAGGATTTATGTTAAGTGTATCCCCTTAGTCATATTTTCCAAGAAACTTTAGGGTTTTCTCATCGAGAGTCATCAAAATCATGCAAGATGCTTTAAATGCATCCTAAAGGACCTAGGAGCTAAACCTTAAGAGGAAGAAGCCCCCAAGGTTACTTTTTCTGGCATAAGATTTAGCCCCCACTTTAATGTATATATAAATGCAAGGCCAATACATGCATTAAAGTACTATCAACAAACACAACAAACATGCCAAGCATAATGAAAACATACCAATCATAGTGAAGACAATAATAGGCACACAAAACATAGAGAAGATAGTTATAGTCATGCAAAACATAGAGAAGACAACATTGAAGACACACAAAACACAGTGAAGATAGTGAATGCACTGATGATTTTTTTTTTCTCATATATGAAATGTAGATGCTCTTGATAACTGAGACGGAGGGGTGAATCAATTATCTTAAATACTTCAACTTCCTGATCTTCCTTAACAATTAGTGTAGTATGAAATCATATAAGCAAACATAACCATGAAATAGAAATAACATCAATACACATGACACAATGATTTTGATGTGGAAAACCTTGTTAAGGGAAAAACCATGTGGCGATTAACCCAAGATTGTATTCTCTATTAAAAGAATAAGATAGTACAAAATGGCACTTGCCAATTAGGGCTTACTGCTTGAGTACATTGCTCACAAGAGGCTCACTGCCTATAAGAGACTCACTGCCTACAAGAGACTCACTGTCTACAAGATATAAAGAAGGTAACAAGATACTTGAACTGATGAGAAGCATCCACACATGCTGAGGTTTAGTTCCGGTTAAGCTCAATATACTGATCTGTTGTACTTCATTCTTCCTCTTCTTTGGTACTGCTATCCAGTTACATACTGGACCTGTAGTATTGCTATCACACTACTCTACTTTTCTTCGCACAACACAACACACCACACACACCTTCTCATCCAAATCCATTTGGTATATATATCTGCATCAATGATTTCAACACCTTTATAGATGGCATCCGGAATAGTCAATATTTTCCCAACCTTTGATCTATCAGCTGAATCCTTACTTATCAAGTGATGTGTATCAAAGAGATGCTTATAGAAGTCATCAATCATGTTAGCCAATCATGAATGATACCTTAAGAAACTTGATCACCATCAATAGCTCATCCGGATTAAGGTCTGATGCTCTGTCGGTCAGCGCTTCCTCTGTCAACTCTACCAAACAGGAACCCAACAATTAAGTGCTCATATCTCTTCACTCTTTCATCACTGGAGGCTCAATCTCTGGAATGTATCAGTCAAGATACACCTCTTGACTTCTCCAAGTCTGTACTTTACTAGGATGCTTCATCTAAGAGATCTGGACCTAACTGTCAGACCTTACCACATGCTCTATTCTTGCTTATCGAACCACAACACTCTTCAACCTGACTTCCGATATAAACACATCATGTCCTGCGGATGGGTGGGATGAACTTTGTTGCCATGAATGACAACACTCATGAAGCTACACTATGTCTCTTGCCAACAATCTCCCCCTTTTGCATTGATGGCAACACCTAGTGAAAAATGACTAAGTGTCAGACTGTGCTCCCCCTTGGCTCTTGCTTTGTTCTAATATACACTTTATCAGAGCTCCCCCTTAGCTAGATCCCACATTTTTCACCGCTCCTCACTCCCCCTTTGACATCAATGGAAAAGGGTATGGTCCGCACACCAAAATTTCCCAAAAATAATCTATACTTGGCCGCATAAACATATATATACATGTTTTACTTACATATGTTGAATTATATCTGCAAAAGTGGTTTTCAATTGTACAACTTCTGTCACCCAACTCTTCTTCATCCTACCCAAAATTGAGATGTGACCACTCAATAGGAATGCAAAAGGTTCTGCCCTCTTCAGATATATTGGATCACTGGTCTAGGCTATGGTTTGAGCATCAGTTAGGGCCTCATGCATGGCCTCTAACTTAGGGATAATTATCCCTCTTAGTTCACTTAACCTATTTATTCTATTTTTCTTTTCCTTCTCAAGCTTCTTTATTTCATTGATGACTACAATGGTCTAACACTCTTAATTTATTATGGAAGAAGTGAGAGGATCAAAATTTTGAGATGAACTTAATAGTTTATCCTCTTGCTCTTTTGCTTTCTTCTCAATGTCCTTGGTCACTTTAGGCTAGGATAAACAAAATTTATATATATCCCTATCATCTTTAAGAGCATTTTCTAAGCTCTTTATTCCAATTTCCATAACTCTCTTATCATTGGTTATTAGTCCTTGTACTTCAGAGAATCTCTTTCCCAAAAACTCCTTCCAGACCTTTTCTTCAGCTAACTTCTCTAAGGAATCAAAATGTGTATGAACAAAATTTACAAGAGACTTTAGATTACCAGATGTGCAGGCTGAAGGATCCTTTTGGAAGGATGGCATAATCTTCTCCAATGCACCAGATGTAATTTCTATTAGCTCACAGTCCTCAATGTGAGATTTCAAAAGTTTTTGTTTTGCCTTTGCATGGGCAAAGGATGCTATCTTCATAGTCTGAACTGAGGAGAGAGAATCAAAATTCAATGGCCCTTGAAGCAGTTCCGGTTCATCAATTTCCATCATATCTTTGGTTAAGAAATCTTTGATGGCTTCTGCTGTGTCTCTTGCCGGAGACAAAGTTTTCTTCCCTTCTGTAGCCTTACCACTATCATTTGTGGCCTTTTCTATTTGATCTTCTTCTCTTCCCTTTACTTGTTCTTCTTGACTAGATTTCTCCTCTATTCTTTCTTCTCCTTTAGATCTGGAGTTTGCAAGGGAAACTGGAGGAGAGATGTTTGCTTCTTTATGGACTTCCTCTTCTAGAGTAGAGGAATCTAAGTCCTTCACTTTTTCTTCACTTGATTCCTTTGCCTCTTCTGCCACTGTCTCAATAGATTCTTCTTTGTCATCCATGGCCGAGGGATCATCACCTAAGTCCTCTATAATAGAAATATTGAATCTTTTGTATGCATTCTGGAGGATGTCTTCTATTTTTTTAGCCACCTTGTTGATCTCTCCAAGCATAAGCTGATTCATTCTAGTTTTTCTCCGAAACTCATCCTTACAATCTTTGAAGATCATATTCTTTTGCTTAGGAGTGATGGAAGGATAGAGCTGAATGGCTATTTGTACCTGAATCTCCATATCCTTTGCTTTGCCATTATTCTTTCTCATTTTAGGTTCCTTCTCAAGGCTTTTAGGAATGAGAGCTATGATTTCAATGAAAGATTTGTTGTAGATATTCAAATACCTGACTGTGGCATCTTGCAAGATCTTCTGGTCAGCTTCACTACATTCATCATAGAATTCTATTATAGGTTTCAGGTTTCCATCCACAGTGATTGCCTTGATGATATCATCAAGAGTAGGCTTCTCAATACATTTATCTATCTTTTCTTCGTCCTTTTCTAGACTGATAGAGGATTCTCTGGATAGTTTCTTCTTCTTCTTCATTTTCTTAACTTCCTCATCTAACTCTGTCTCTTCATCATCCTTGAGGCTTGTGTATGATCTTGTAGCCTTTGTCTTTGTTCTCTTTTCTCCTTTACCGAATGATTTTGCTTCTAGTTTAGATGCCTTTGAGCTCTTAGCAGTGGCAGGTGTAGAGCTCTTAGAGGATCTGGTCTGGGAGGGGGCTTCTATTGGAGTACTTTCTTTTCTGCTTCTTCCTTTTCTTTCTCTGCCCTTTCCATCTTCTCTCTATTGGCATCAAGTGCTTCTTTTGAAATACCAAAACTTTTGGCAACATTCTCTACTTCTTTTCTTACTTTTCTTTTCATCTCTAGTTGTCTAAGCTCCACATGAATCTTTACACTCAATTCTTCAAAGGTTCCAAACCATTCTGCCTTGGAATCCTTGGGCTGACTTAGCATGTGCTGAACATGGAGCTCTACAATTTTCTCATCCATTTCATACCCCATTGGCATGATCCACACTGTTCTTAGTTCCACTACCTCCATTAGGCATTGATCAGTTTCTACCATAAAGCATATTGTATCCTTATACTTTTCAACTAGGGATTGAGGAATTCTTTCTCTGGCTTGCATCATGTTTTGAAAATTCTTAAAGTACCCCCAGAGTGTTGTATTCTATGCATTGGCATCACCAATTCAATGCAGATAGTCTCTAATTTGAATTGTTACTGGTTTGTCATTTTGCCATATCCACTTATTAGATTCGGGTAGCTCATTCATGTAGTAGAAGAATAGACAGAGTATCAAGCCACCATATTTGAAGGAATTCTTCTTATCCTTCTTTATCTTCTACAAGTTCTCCAAAAGTTGGTTTAGAAGGAGTTCACAAATGTCATAGTCAACATCCTTTCTTAACATTTCATAAGCAGTGTACATTCTAGTTCTGGGTACTGAATTTTCCCTGCTAGAGTGATATATCTTGTAACTGATGATCATGGAGGTAAACTTGATGTTCAGATTAGTAATATCTTGTATTGTCATTGCTCTCTTGTCAAACCTTGATCTGGTAGCCTCACTCACAGTTTGATTCTTGATGGATTTGAGAATAGGTAACCCTCTGGATGAGTACAAACCAGTTACCACTTTAATAGCATCTTTTGTGATCTTGAATGGTCTATTCAGCCACATGAAGTTGTCATGCACTCTGCTCAAAACGTATTGGATCCATTCATCTTCAGCAAAATAGGGGAAATGAATGCATTGCCCAAAATGTTTTTCCTAGATGGCCTTATATTGGGGTTTAAGTTCAAGTGATTCATTTATTAGTTCCTTGTGGTAGATATCCCTCAACTTGGATTCTCCAAATTCTTCAATGTTTGCGTGAATGTAAACCCTAATATCTTCTACATGCAGAACTCCATGCGGAACACTAGAAAATGCCCATAGGGGATCAACTTCTAAGGATTTGTAAGGATGTTTCTTGAATTTAGGGCATGGCTTATCAGTGATATTCACAATATTTGGAGTAGCCATCTTTCAAAAGATTTACAGAGAGATATTCAATAATGGAAAATACCTTTTACGCTTCTAGGGTTCATGGAGTGAGCCAGATTGATTTGCTGGATGAATCAACTTCAGTGGTTGATCTTTGAGAAATTTGAAACAATTTGTTGCAAAGCTGCTTTTCTTTTCTTCTCAAATGCAAATGCACAAATGATGGGTGAATGAACCCTTTTATTTCTGAGAGAACCCTAATTCCACATTGTAATAAATGCACAACTTAAGTCATTCCGGTTGCCTTGTTCTTCTTATTTTGAGATAGATCTTTTCTAGATCATTGAGATATACTTAGAGTTATTCTTGGTGAATAATGACAATATATCTTCCTTTCCCTAATCATTTGATCTATCCATAGATCAAGATTCCTCAATTTTGAATCAAGGCAGATTTAACTTTGAGAACCTTGCTTTTACCAGATGACTGTCAGACTAGATCAATCTTGGAAGATTAGACTCTTCAAATCTTCTTGCAGATCTTTCATATATTTACTAAGCCTTCTTTTGATGTTTTTCTAAGAATCCTTTAATCCGCAACCTTTCACGTGCCAATTTTAGGCACCTAATGACTGGCTAGGGGAAAATGTTTTTCTTTTGTTACTCCCCTTGAGCCAGAGCTCATCTATTTACTTTTCAAAAGGAATATCAGCACCAGATTCTGGTGCGGATCCATCCTTAGTATTTTTTGTACTCCTCTTTACCCAAATCTTGTTCATATCCCTTTGAATTTCATTTGCATTCATCTTTCCTTTTCCTTTGTCTTGGTTTTGGTTATGATGCACCGAACCTTTTTTGTCATGATTCTTACTTCTACAGAATTTGGCAATATGACTAGATCTATTGCAATTGTAGCAAACAACATTTCTTTACATATTTGACTGATATCCTCTTGATCTACATTGATTAGCCATATGTCCCATTCTATTGCATGCAAAGCATCTACCATTGAATGAATTATTCATTTGCATATTTCTAGAGTCATGAGATTTATGACCATACCTTTTGCAATTGAAACACTGTCTGGAGAAGGATGAGTTAGTCTGATTCATTCTTCTTCTACACTGATTTGCTTTATAACCAAAGTTATTGTAGTTGTGGCAATATCCATTGAAACATGGATATCTTTGAGCATTTGGTTGCCTTATCGAAGGTCTTCTAAGCCTGTTTCTTGGATTTTCTGATCTAGAATTCTTCTGACTGGATCCGGAGCTTTCATCTTTTTCATACCCCAAGCCTTGCTTGTCATCTACCCTCTTTTGGCTTCGAAGAAGAACTTCAAGTTGAGCAGAGCTTATCTTGAATTTCTCTTTGTATTCATTTGCTGTTTGAAGATCCCTTTTAAGAGTGTCAATCTAATTCTCAAGTTGTTTTTCATTGTCTCTAGCTTCTTCAAGATCAAATTCTAGATGCCTAATTATTCTATCCATTTTGTGGAAGTCTTCTGACTTCTCCTTGAAAGATTGTCTTAGATCATCTTCATTTTCTCTTTTCTCTTCAATGTCTTGGGTGAATTTCATAACTCCTGATTCCATTTCATGTCTTACCATAATGACCTCTTTTGATAACTTTTCACATAACTTGGTTTTCTCCTTTAGATCTTCATTTGTATCATTTGCTTCACCTTGACTTGCCAATTGCTGAAGTAGTTCCTTTCTCTTTTTCATAGATATACTCAGTTTCTCTTTTAGCTCATTTATGAAATCATCAGCCTGTTTGAGTCTTTCCTTCAAGTTGTTGACTTCAGAGTGAGATTGCTCAAGATCATCTAGGGTAGACTAAAGTTGTTCCCTCATACCATACATATCTATTGAGAAACCCAGATCTTCCTCAAGTTGTTAGGCTCTATTTGGAGGAACATGGCTCTGATACCAATTGTTGATAACTGAGAGGGGGGTGAATCAGTTATCTTAAATACTTCAACTTCCTGATCTTCCTTAACAATTATTGTAGCATCAAATCATATAAGCAAACATAACCATGAAATAGAAATAACATCAATACACATGACATAATGATTTTGACGTGGAAAACTTTTTTAAGGGAAAAACCATGAGGTGATTAACCCAAGATTGTATTCTTTGTTAAGAAAATAAGATAGTACAAAATGGCACTTGTCAATTAGGGCTTACTGCCCGAGCACACTGCTCACAAGAGGTTCACTACCTACAAGAGACTCACTATCTACAAGATATAAATAAGGTAACAAAATACTTAAACTGATGAGAAGCATCCACACATGCTGAGGTTCAATTTTGGTTAAGCTCAATATACTGATCTACTGCACTTCATTCTTCCTCTTCTTTGGTACTGCTGTCCAGTTACATACTGGACCTATAGTACTAATGTCACACTACTCCTCTACTTTTATTCGCACAACACGCCACACACACCTTCTCATCCAAATCCATCTGGTATATATATCTACATCAATGATTTCAACACCTTTCTAGTCAGCATCTAGAATAGTCAATATTTTCCCAAACTTTGATCTGTCGGCTGAATCCTTACTTATCAAGTGATGCATATCAAAGAGATGCTTATAGAAGTCATCAATCATGTCAACCAATCATGAATGATACCTTAAGAAACTTGATCACCATCAATAACTCATCTGGATTAAGGTCTGATGCTCTGCCGGTCAGCTCTTCCTCTGTCAACTCTGCCAAACAGGAACCCAACACTTAGGTGCTCATATCTCTTCACTCTTTCATCACCAGAGGCTCAATCTCTGGAATGTATCAGTCAAGGTACACCTCTTGACTTCCCCAAGTCTGTACTTTACTAGGATGCCTCCTCTGAGAGATTCAGACCTGATTGTCAGACCTTGCCACATGCTCTGTTCTTGCTTACCGGACCACAACACTCTTCAACTGACTTCTGGTATAGACACATCATGTCCCGCGGATGGTTGGGATGAACTTTGTTTCCATCAATGACAACACTCATGAAGCTACACTGTGTCCCTTGTGAATAGATGCAAGTATGAGGAAAGTAAACAAACCACCCATAATGCAGGAGGGACTCATCACCACTAGTCTTTAAACCACATATGGGACAACACACATATAAAACAAGTCTTAGAGTGTAGGAGGCATTCATTGCCACTAGTCTTTAAGACTTCACTTGAGAACAAACATGCCATACAAAATAAGCATGCCATACAAATCCCAAAGCATAGGAGGAACTCATCACCACTGGTCTAAATTAAGACTATGCTTGCGAACAAACACACAATATACACACACATTGAAGACATAGAGAAAACACAATAGACAAGTGATGGAGTGTTCCTATTTCTAGGTTCATCACCATCTCATGCACATTACAGGCACACACTGATGATTGGGCTTCACCGCAACAATCACTAAAGACACATTTAAGGGTTAAGTTAGTCACATAACCACTCCCTGCCTTAGCAAAGGACTCTTAGAAAATGGTAGGATGTGCACTCTCCTTGAGAAATACACCATCCCTACCTCTGCAAAGGCTTAATATAAAAGGATATGCACAATATCCATCCTCCGTAGAGGGCTTAAATGATTGCATTAGATTTCACACAAATCTTAGAGTGTGGGAGGGACTCATTGCCACTAGTCTTTAAGACTGTACTTGAGAACAAATATACTTTGCTAGCATCTAAAATAAATATCTTACCTTATATATGCCCCCACCTTAAGGTGGTTGATATCATGTACCGATATCAAGCACATTAAGGTAGGAATAAAACACACAAGCGAACATAGACTCTCACAAAGCCCATGCCCCCAGAGGTGACATGTACTTTACGATCGCCAAATGTTCCCACAAACACATTTCTGCAAGAAAAGTGTTAGCGTGCATATAATCATGATAAAAAACAATGCATATGATCATTCACATAAAGAGCTGAGGTTATACTATGGATTCAAAGACCAAGTATAACCATGGGGTTATACCACAAAAATCTCAAAACTAAGTGTAATCAAGGCAAGATTCAAGATAAACAAAGTTCACGGAGCAACAATATTGTTATGGTTTGTCAGTATGATAAGACAACATCAAAATCACATGGAGTGATTCTACTAGCAAAGTGTCAGATAATATATCAACCCCATCATCATGTATGGACTTGGTCCATTTTTTGATTTCTCGCTAAAGGGACACTAGGTCCATATCAGTATAATATGTTTTTCGTCATCCGCCCGCTAGATAGAAACACTAGAAGAAGGGAAACAATAAATTGCGAGAGGAGAAACAAATGCCTTAGGGATAGTCACGTAGGAGAGTGCCCCCAAGTGACCAACTGTAATGCTATTTTCATTAGACATAACACACACCATTGAAAATAGAGGAGAAGCCATATAGACGAATGATGATACAAATAGAAGAAGGGTCACAACATAGGTGGTCTCCTGGTATCCTTCACCTTACAAGAGTATCAAGGGTCATCCCAAGAGGCCTAAACAACACTTAACACATCACGGGGAAAACACAACATGAAGGGGAGGTAAAGGGTTAGAAATACTTACCTATAGGATCAACCAGGCTAGTAATCGTCATGGATTTTGATCTTTACCTTATTGGTTAAGGCTTTATCTCTTCTTCTCTCTTCCACATTTTCATGAGTTTTTAAGGGTATCCTTGTAGGAAGGTTGTCTATTAATAATGGTAGAGAGGGGATATTGCAATTTTTTATGTCAGGTAAATGGGGTGATGTATGAGCTTTTATAATTGCCTTTCCAGTTGATTTAGGTTGTTGAGGAACCCAAAAAGTGCCAGTCCATATATAGGGTGTTGGAATACCTTGGGTTTGAGGGATAGTTTGTTGTTCAATGTCGTATGAAATTTCATTGTTTTCCAATGTATGTGAAGATTTAGGTAAATATGCACGATCTGTTTCTTTGCTTAAGATGTAATTGAGAAGTTCTTGAACATCAGGTGGTAAATTTTTAGTTTTAGAAGGTTGAAGCAAATGTTCACAAAGGGAATCTGTGTCATCTAATGCTTCATCCTGGCTAGGGAGAGTAGGAATGGATGGTAGAGTAGTGTGAATAAATGTATCACATTTGATGTCTTCTTCTTGTGCCAAAATATCCTCACTAATTAGGGTTATGTTGGGACAAGTCTCTTTGTTTGATGAATCACTCATTGCTATATCATTCTCATAGGTTTCAGAGAGAATGTCCATTATATCTTCGTGAAACAAAGGGAGAGAGGGAATGATATTTTCACTACTACTTTCCCCATGGTTATTTTCAAAAATAAAATTAGTGACATTTTCCAAGATTGAAGGGAAAACACCCATGATAGTGAGAAAACTTTTGAAATAGGCTATTGTTCGAAGGATATCATAGACAGTGCTTACGGATAAGTCAATACCATAGATGTAGGCTATTTGATGCAAGACATGAGGATTTTTATCAGTGAATTTGTAAAAATTATCATAATTCATAATGTACTTAAATAAGTCTTCCAAAGATGAATGATGAGGAGAATCCATGAATGCAAAACTGTGTGTGAAAATGACCTAGAATGCTTGATTTTTAATGTTTAGATTGAAAATGAAGAGGGTTTGGTTTTAATGGTTTATTTTGATCCTCCTTTCACAACTAAACATTCAAGGACATTCAACTGAGTAGAGAAATCTACTACAAGACTCTTTTCACTTGGAACATAGGGGAAGATTGGAATTATGTGAATTTATTGTTCAATTAAGTCCAATTATGCTTAAAACCCTAATTTCATGAAATCATAAACAAACGAACAAATTATGGAAAATGATCACACACAAAGATATCGAATGACAACCAAATGCGTACCAGATTTTGAAGTTTGGTGTATAGAAAAGTTGGGGACTAATGAGAAAGTACCCTAGTCTAGTGCCTTAGTTTCTTTAGGATCTGGGAATGTTATCTGCAACAAAGTTCTACTATTCTAGAGATTTTACAGTTGCAAGATCGAGAGGACTAATGAGCGGGTACTCGAGTCTAGGTCCTTGTTTTCTTTTTAGATTTACAATTTTGATAATTTGTACTACTCTCTTGCACCTCCACTTCTTTTGCTTTTGCAACCTGTAACCTTTAATCACATAAAAGTGGGTTGGGGGTTGTGGTGTTAGAGGCTTGGCTTAGTCAAGCCCTATAGAAACATTCAAGTCGTGAACATTGTTGTCAGATAAAAAGTGCGTATCCCTATGGGATAGAGGTAAAATCCAAATGATAAATGATAGAAAACATAATTGATATCACCTTGTAGTGAAGATCTCATGGAAGGAAGATGCTCTTCATGCCATGAGGAGATGGAAGCCAAATCTGCAAATAAAAACACAATAATAACAAAGGACTTCTCTGCTACAAAATGAATACCTTTAATCACTTTCACATAAGCTCATGAATCAAAAATGCCATCTAGTTTACAAATGAATAACTAATGATGCTTATATATGCAACTATAAATATTCTACTTAGAATTTTGTAATTCAAACTTACCGTGTCAGCATATGACCTAAATAATGATCATAAATTGACACTTTGAAATTGGTCCCGACCCAAAATAGGGAAGGACTAGGGCATGGGTACCCAAGTCGTCCCCCTATTTTAGGTGGGATTTATGTTAAGTGCATCCCCTAAGTCCTATTTGCCAAGAAACTTTAGGGTTTTCTCATCGGGAGTCATGAAAATCATGCAAGATGCTCTAAATGCATTCTAAAGGACCCAGGAGCTAAACATTAAGAGGAAAAAGTCCCCAAGGTTACTTTTTTTGATATAACAATGGCAATAGACTAGTGCTAGTGTATTACTGTGTTATAAATAATTGAAGACTCTGCTGGTGCGAGCAACCTAGAATCAGTTTTGAAGCCTTGGAAATCAATCATGCTTTAGGGAATTTCCTCATTCATTGATGTGGCAACTCTTCTATCAAAAGAACACAAAGTGTTGCTAGTGTTTTTATGTTTGGAGGGGATTGTAGTAGGTTTAGGTACAAGTTTTTCTTTTTGCCTTTACCATGGTTTCTTTCTTAGTACATGAACATGTTGTTTTCTTTCCTTTGTCCTACACAAGTTGTTTGTAGTTGGTCATGGCCGATTGCTATGAATATGGATACCCTAGGGAGGATTCTGCCTATGCATCTTCTTATGTTGAAGACCCTAGGAACTATATGGCCTTTGACCATCCTGGTAATGCATTTTCTGATCACAACCCTACGAATTTTACAAACCCAAAATTTTTTGAGCCCTTGCATAATAGAAATGAATCATCTAGACTGCAGTATGAAATTGAAAAGGAAAAGCAATTGTTAGAGTCTTTACTACAGCAAGAAAAAGAATTAGAAGCTTGAATCAAGCTGCATCCCCTCTTGTTATTCCCAGTTGTTCTTTTTCTTGGCCTCCCCCTATGGAAAATGAAAACATTTATACACAACTAGACCTCTCATGGGTCAGTTATGAGTAGCAATCCATGGCTAAAAAGATTTACAATAAGATGCAATTATTTGATTGGTGTGAGGTTTTTAATGGGAAGGCACACATTGATGCATTTTTAGACATCATGGATAAATTTCAATTTGGAAATGAGGATATGTGGATATGTGGAATAGTATGGAAGTGGTTGGTTAGTTTCCCTGACCAACATTTTGCTTCTTGGGATCAATTAGTGCTGCCTTTGATGACTTTGCAAGTAGTCTAGAACCTATTTTTCTTGTCCAAGAACTACAAAATATTGAAAGGCAAGAAGGAGCATCTAGCATGGAGCTCAGCCATAGATTTATAGTGGCCCTGTCTCACATCCCAAAAAAATTTAGACATGATCTTCCTATGTTTATTGATATGTATTTGAGAGCTTATGATGATTCTATAAGCTCAAGTTCTATACAAGAGGAATTTGATCTAGTGGGTTTGTAATAAGCCTATGTGTTCAATGATTATGTTGATAAAGTTAAGTAGGATATATTATAAAATCTATATCCTGAGATGTAGATGTAACTGATAATGAATAGGCTATTGTAGACAACAGGGATGTGGATGTTTATATGATCCAAACACAATATCAAGTGATGATTGTGTATGCAGAAGGGTAGAGGAAGGTGTTGGTGCAATATATGACAATGATTTAGATAAAAATAGCAGTGACTATGTTAGGTCTAAAAAATGCAGGTCATTAACCCTAAGAGGTTGCCAGGCTCTCTTGATGTTTTTGGCTAACTGACATAGGGTAGATATGGATAAACCCCCTTCACTTCTGCCAGACCTCTAATTAATAAAGAAGATAAAGAGATGATCACTACTTTGATTAGAATTAATCTAACTATTGATAATGGCACAAATCACAAAACAGATGAAAAGATAGCAAGTTAATTCTAAATGATCTAAATTGTAATGCTAAAACAATAATGCAGTCTAATTAAGTAAATCTAAAGTGAATTTGTATAAGTGATAATGAAAACACTAGACCAGTGCCTTATTGAATATAGAGTCAGTATGATCATGAAATAAATGACTGTTTGTTTGGTAAAAACTCAAACTATTTGGCATGAAAGAATAGGTATGTAACTTGTACAACCCTGCAAGGAAATAGTTAATATTCCATACTTATATATATATATAAATATATATAAGTATGGAATATATATATATATATATATATATATATATATATATATATATATATATATATATATATATATATATATATATATATATATATATATCCAATTGATAAAATTGGATTACCTGCATTCATCTAAAAGGATTTAATCCCTCTTTGAAAGAACTTATCAGAAAAATACTATAATTATAACAGATTTATAAAAAAACTAGAGACATAATACAAACCCTAAGTATATGACTCTTCTTACAGATCCATGACAATGACTTCACAGCTACTATGACAGATTTAAAGGATTTAATTCTAAAAATAGAAACCCATTAATCTTATCACACTATAACAACAAATGTGTATAGACAACTTGAAGATATACCTGATAACTCAAATTGAATAATAGAGAAAACTTTGAAAGGAGATAGTCATATAATTAAATAAATTAAACAAATAGTTGATACTAAAATCTATAGTTACTGCTTCATGTTCATAGACTTGACTTCATCAAATAATGCTTGCACATGGTTTTCTAGAAATAAAATATATTAAAAGTGAACTAGCATTGCTGCTCAAATCTAATCTATAGTATCCCCTATTCTATTCTATAATCTCTCCCCCCTTCTCTCTATTCTAGTCTTGGTCATCTCTTATAAAGAGAGGCATACAAGCTTTAGACCAGTTACAATTGTTGTGACAGTTGATAACAGAACAATAGTATTTGTTCTAATAAAATAGATTTAGGAAATTTAATACTCACCACTAATCATCAAATGGATAACCATTTCAGGGTCAAACAAAGATCTTTAACTGTAGTTTTGCTTAATATCCTTCGAGGGTTTCTTTATTATTCCTAAAAAGATGAGATAAAACACAAATTAATCTCTGATCAAATGATCAAAATAAATTTATTTAAACATATGTATTTACTCAGATAGTTACTTCCCTTATCAATAATTTATCAGTTACTCAAGATCCTTTTGTGGGTGTTTTTATAACTTGATCCCCATTGTGTATATCCTGCAAAAAACCCATATTTCAAATGTCAGAAGAATATCTTAACCATTTAGATTTTAATGTTGTTTTAGGGTTTTTGTATTTTGTATCAGCAAGACACCTTAGGATCTACCCAAAAAGAGGGGCGATTATCATCAGTTAGACCTCCTACATCACTGTAAGAATAACATTCTTCCCTGATCTATTGAGTGTCACCAATATAATTATTGGTGAGAATCTTGTTGATGGACATAACCTTTGTTATCATCGGGATAAGATATAGCATTGGGATAACATATTTCACATGACCTGATAGTAATTGTTTCCCTGATCATCTATCTCATTCTTTATTGAAATGACTTTCACAACATGTCCCCGACATCATTGTGAGTTTTGTTTTGGCTGAACTCACCAGCTTTATTCTGATTCATTGCATCTCGCCAATGGTTCTTTGTACGCTTGGTGAGACTCTTTAACAACTTCATCCATCGGTATAGCTTATACCATCAGGGTAATCTTCAGAGTATTCTTCGATATACTTTCCTTATGCTGATAATCATTATTGTTGATTTATTCAGTATGACCGCACAATCTCTTTCTGATGAAAGGTCATCAGTGTGATTTTTTTCATGGGTGATCTTAATATCTTCTCCCTAATTATCAGTCTCATGCCAATATTCATTTCCCTTTGAATATTTCTCGGAGCTCCGTCGGTGAGAGGTGTAAGATCGGTGTAGTTTAAATAATCTTTACCGATAACAATGATCCCACTGATAAGCTATCTTTGTCCTTGTCTAAAATCATTATGACTTCTACTATCTGTGTGACCTACATAGTCAGGGAGATCTGTGAAACATACCTCGATCAAGTCATCTTACACTGGTCATTATGACTAGGAATTTGTCTGTTCGATGCAGGGTTATCAGTGTCATTCCCTTCATCGGTGGACCTTGAAATATTTACTCTGATGTGTAGTCTCACACCAATAGTTATTTCAGGTAGTTTCTCATATATCTGTATAATTGAAACAAGGTCTCACTGATCTATTTTATTCACTACTTAATGCATCAGTATGACTGTCACTGAAGGCTATTTGGTTTCCACAATTGGTATAACTCATGTAGTCAGGGAGATCTCTAAAACTTACTCCAATCGCATGTATCTGCCTAATATAGATTTGTCAGTGAGAGTATAAGATCAGCATGATATGAAAATTCTATCCTGACTAATTTACTCTTACCGATATTAACAAGCATTATGTACTTATGACCTCACCAAACTGTTGAACTCGTGAGCCATTTGAACCCATGAACCATTTGAACCAAGATGAAAGTTCAAGCTCGGAGGTTCAAAACTAACAGCTTCTTAATACACCAAGGTAAAAGTAAAAGACTTCAATGGATGTACTAATTAATAGAAAGGAATGGAATGACAATGCCTACTCGAGGGAGAATAGTGAGGACAAAACAAGGACAACAATTTCGCAAACTAATCTTGAAGTGCATACAAGGTGAGTATTTTTTGAAAAATTTGATTGAACATGTCCAGTTCCAATAGATTACACCCACCTTTATTTGGATTAGTCATCAGTGGATGATGAGAATGAACAAATCAATGACGGCTTTCAATATGGTGAAGAGAATTTTGACCCTACTACCTGTTGTGGTATTGTAGAATGCCTGGAAGGTATGTATGCAAGCAAGGCATTGAATGAGTCAACTCAAGTATTTGATTATGCAATGCATACATATGTTTATGAAGCAAATAATAATGATGAGATGCGTATAAGGGATAATGCCCTTTATGAAGAGCATGCAAGTCCATCATGTAATAGGACTATTTATGATTATCATTGGTGCATGGATAATCCACTTTTTGAAGATAACATTAGGCTCAATAAATTTGATCTGTCAACTTTGGAAGTGGAGAGTCATATATTGTATGATGTGGATACCCATGGACAACAAGTGGAAAGAGTGGGATGTGTACAAAATGATATTGAGGGTGAACAAGAGATTGGTCTCTTGTTTGGTGTGTTACCCTCATTTATCCTTGATGATGACAATGAGGTCATTGGCACTTGTTCGTATGAGGATGATGTGAGTTATGATTTAGTTGGACATCATGAGAGCAATGCTACACCTATAGGAAATTCCAAGGTGATTATTGTTTCCCACTTTGAAGACTGTGTAACAAATGATTTTCTAGAGCTTTATTTGTGGAAGTTACCTTTGATTAATGTGGATCATGTTGAGAGCACTTTTTTGAGCTCATTGGCTAGGCCTAATGACATTTAGGCTGAATGTCCTAGTGTGGGTCAAGTTTTTGATCTACAGGGTGATGAAGAGAAAATCATTTTTGATTTTCTTAGCACAAAAGTTTACACATCAATGTGTGCCAAGGAATACACAATAGAGAGGCAAATTAAAGATTGCGAGTCTTCACTTGAAGTGCCTAAAATTTTAGATTTATATGCTAATGGTGCGGGTTTAAATCTAAATCATGGCTTTGATTAAGTCATTGAAGAAAGCATTAGCATTAGTGTAGCTGGGCCACAAGAAATTGAACAGTCTTCTGACATAGCCCAGTATAAGATCATGCTTGGGCTGGATGAGTCTCAGTTTGATAGTTTCCTTCATGCTCATATTTATGCAGGCCTAAAAATGCATCATGTTGAGATGGGACTTGAAGGTGAGTGCTTATATGTGAGTCAACATGATGATGAATCATATTATCTATGGCTACCTTGCCCTGGTAAATTTTTTTTCCATCTTTGGCATGATGATATGAATGTCTATATTTTCTATGTGCATGCATGCAAAATGTTTTTGTTACTGATGTTGGGTGGTCATTATGGAAAAGGATTGAGGGAGATAAACTCCTTCAATAGGCTTGTCTTTGGAAGAGCCAAGTAGCTTCATTCTATTTTCTTGTAGACGTGGCCTGTAGTGTCCCAAAATTTTGACAGCAATCATTTTTTATTGTGTTTCTTTATAAATATGTTTTGTGTGTGTCCCTTCATGTGTTTGTGTGTTGGTATACCTGGAGATATTATAGATCCTCATTGTGACATTGCTTGTCACACATCCCCAACAAGAACTAGTGTTGATGCCCAAATTTACCAATTCCAAAATGCTCAATTTTGCCCCAGAAAACCCAAAAAATTTCCATCAATTTCTCATGTTTCTCCTTTGAGTCCAAAAACCCATATTTTATATCTGATCATAGATTATTTTTAATGGGTTCCCATCATAATATCATTTTGGTCCTTTTCCCCCCTTGTTCAAGTTCACTTGCCTTAGAAAATTTTTGCTCTATTGCCTTTGGTCAGCAAATCGACAAATTACTGAACTTGCAAACTTGTTCGCAAGTTCAAGTTTTTGCCGGTTCACTGACAATGGTATTTACCAATAAATAGAAGACTAGTGGTGAGGGGTGGCATGTGGTTCAGCTAAGGAAAAATGAAGTCAATGGTGCCTTTATTAGCGATGTTTCAAGTTAGCAAACTCAAAAGTTTACCGATGGCAAACTTTTCCAACAGAAGGAGAAAGTTGTCGCGATGCAAGTTGAAAAATTCCAAGGAATAAAAGGAAGTTGAAGACAAAGGAAATCTTTGTTGGTGAAAGTGGAGGTTCATAAACCTCTAGGTTCACTGAAAAAAGGTTTGACCAATGGAACATTCACTGATAAAGAGAAGGAGGAAGCAACATAGCATGCAAAAGTTTCTAAGGCATGGAGAAGAAAAAGGAAAAGCTTTGTTGACAAAGCTGGAGGTTCACAAACCTCCAAGTTCTTTGATGGATGGTTTCGTTGATGGAAGATTCGATGACATAAGATGAAAGGAAGAGAAGGTCATGGTAGAAAAACAAGAAAGAAAAAGTTAATGTTTGTCGGCAAATCGGCTAGTTCAAGATCTATCCATTTTGCTAGCAAGGTTCATAAGTTTAGCATTTCATTGATTTTCTAATAAGGGCAACAAAGAGGCTACGATGAGGGAGGAAAAGAACAAAGAAAAGAAAGTTTGGCAAAGTTTATTTTTGTTGACACAGTAAAATGACACAATTAAGAAAAGTAAAGGGAAGGCTTTGTTAGCAAAGTTGGAGGTTTGTGAACCTTCCAAGTTCAGAGATTGATGGTTTGGCTGATGGGGAATTTCCCAATAGAGGGGGAAAGCAGTTAAAATGTGCCAAGTTTAGAGGGGTGCATTTTTTCGATAAAGCAAACTCAAGAGATAGAAATGAGAATTCGGTAAAACTCATTTTTTCTGACAACGAAGAAAGTGAGAAAATGGTCAAGGCAGGGGGCTTTGTTGGAGAATCAACAAAATCCCTAACTTTGCAAAAGTTTTCCTTTTCATACTTTTGCTGATAAGTTGATATAGAGGGAAGACAATTGTAAGATGGTTTGGAAAAATGTGTAATTGCCGATAAAGTGGGATTGGCTTGATAATGTTGATTTTTGCTGACTAAGGGCTTGGAAAGCCTTAGTTCGTAAAAGCTAAATTTTGCTGACAAGGGAAAAAAGAAGAGTTTGAAAAAAGTGAGTTTCACTGATAAAGGTGAAAATGGACCAAAGTGTGGTACATTTGGAAAGGCCAACTTTTGCTGACTAAGTAGTGGTAAAGGGAGAAATGAAAGTTTGGCAAAGTGTGTTTTTGCCGATAAAGGGCACAAAAAGGAAGTAGTTTAGCGAAGTGGGTTTTTGCTGATAAGGAAAAAATGAAGTGCTAAGATAGAGTTTGGCAAATGGTTGATTTTCCAATAGAACTAGACAAGTTTGAAAAAGTTGACTTTTGTCAATAAGGAAAGTAATGAAAAGAATGGGCAAGTTCTGAAATGTCAAAAGTTGCTGATAAAGGAGGTAAAGATAGAGTTTGAAACATTAAAGTTTTTTTGATAAAGGGGGAAAATGGCCAAGTTCTCAAATGACCAAACACACTGACAAAAGGTAGAAATAGAGGAAGAGGGCACAGTTAGAAAAAGTGAAAGCTTGACGATAAGGGAAAAAGCCACTTGGTTCGGTATAATCACATTTTGCTCATGAAAGTGTGAAATAAGGAGAAAATAGAGGTGGCAAGCAAAAGATGAAATTTGTCGAAGGTGCAGATAGAGGTGAGTCCCCATTGGATGACTTTTGTCCATAAGGCAAAATTGAAATGCAGAATCAGATGTAAAGCATGAATTTATAAAGTATAAAGGTTTTAAAATTTTAAAGTGTTGTACAAGCTTTACAAACACTATGGGCGGGCTCTTATTTAAATACACCCTTCTTCCCCCTTTGACACCATGAATACAAAATTACTGATGTTACACTGGTTGTTGGAACAGTGTATTTGTAGGTACTACATTTGATCTGAAGATGGTGTGTTCCAGTATCTGATGTCTTTTGCAAGTACCTCAAGGATGCAAGTTAGTATGTAGGGCATGGGCTTCCTTCTGTTCTTCTAGTTTTTTGACATGGCCATGCACCACATTTTTTGCTGCTCTATTGTTGTTAACTAGGATTTCAAACATTCGAGAGCTACACAATTGCTATATATACATGTTTGAATGACATTCTCACGGTTGGTCTCTGAGCTAATTGTCTAGTTTGGGAGAGCCTATGGAGTTTCTCTAGCATCAACACATGATCTATCTGGTTTGTTTGTTAAGGGGTTTATTCAGCATAGAGTAGGAAGATTATATAATGCAGATTTGAATGTAGTGGTATGTCTCCATGGGAGTTTGTATTAATTTTGGTAAATACATAATCACAGTTGTATATTTTCCCTTGCCATATTTGCTAATATGATTGTAATAGAGGTTTTGAGGTGTGTGATAGCATCTAAGTTAATACAAGGATTTATATTTGCCATTTCTTTGTTTAATATGAATCATTGCAGTTCTCTTTTGGATGATTAAGAATGTCCATTATATGAATATCTATCTAAAAGTCATATATGTAAATGTATGCCTGGTTTTGTTGATCCTTTGCTATGTATTTCATTTCCTCCTTGCATTCTAAGAATCTATTTCCTAATAGAATAGGCATTGATACATATTGTGGAGGGATCAAGCACCCTTTATAAATCAAAAAAATCTTTCACCTATGGTTAGGGGTAAAACCATATTTCTTGTGCATGTACATTCACAAATTTGAATCAACTTAATGAGAGGCCTATGCAACCAATTTGTCTTCATCTAGTGACAGCTTTGGGGTCAAGTATACATTGGGTATGGCTGTGTATGTTTATTTGTAGTTCATTTCATGCCTCTATGAATATCCATCCTAGGTCTAGCTAAGCCTAAAGAGCAGAGGAGTTTACCCACTCCTATAGTTGGTCAAAATTCCCCTTTACTTATTGATAAACCTCTTCCTTTCACTCTGACAACAATCCTTGTCCTAGGTGTTTTATGAATGTTTTAAAGTTTTGGGTTGCAGTTATTTTGGGAAGCAACAGAACTATCTCATTGGCTCCATAGGAAAATAGTTAAATGAATAATGTGAAACTATGCTAATGTTGTTTTTCCCTATCTATAGATTTAGGGAATCATCTATTTCCTCCATTGATCTTTGATGTATTTTAGCTCAAGTAGTAAACTGTGTCCACCACTTTGCCAATTATGTGTTGTGTAGTTCTAATGAAGGGGGTAAATCATAAAACACACAAAAATAGAAATGGCACACAGAAAATAGAATATTTATTTATTGATTTGGACAACTCATTACATTACATAAGCTCAATTACAATCAGAGGAATCAATCCTCCACAGGCTACAACACACTACATCTACACATCATTGGGCTCTGGAATCTTTTGCCTTTTGTAACCCCAAATCAGTTAGGGTTTCTATTTTCCTACCTATTCTTGACTCTACACTTTTCCCACTTTACTCTACTACTTCCCAAGGTTCCCAAAATAGTCATAAATAACACTTTTTGGTGGCCTCCAGCTAAATTTCAAAATTTGCAACTCTATCCAAAAGTAAGTCATCTTTTGGGAAGCATAACTTTTGATTCGAGTGTCTGATTGATGAACCGTTTTAAGCTATGGAAAGATCATGATGTGAAATATCATGCTAGAAATACATAAATGGATTTTTGTCAACTTTTCAAGACATTATGAGATTTTTTAGTGCCTCATATCTCATTTCAAAAATTTTTGGGGGCTTTTCAAAAAACAAAGACTTTAATAACTTTCATCTCACAAATGATCTTTGCCTGATTCATTCACCAAAGGTCTTATATTTCAGTTATGAATCTTTTTGTAAGTTTTCACTTCAATCCATGTCTAAATGCAAACTTTCCTAAAATGGCAGTTAAACTTTCCAAAACTAGAAGTTTGCTATTTTTAGCAGTTTGGAAAAACTAAAAGTCGTACATCATTATTCAAGAGATTATGGAACCAGAACCACTAATTACAGAAAGAAATGAAAACAACTACAATGATTTTAAATTAACTTCTTGTTGGGTGATGCAGGATTTCCCTTACACCACTGGATGCTCCTGCATCAAGTTCTCTCTTAGTGGTGCAACATACACTTGGGACTTGATAGAAATTAATGGCTTGTTCCAATGCAATATTGACTCTATGACCCATTTTTTATCACATCTACCTTGTGATGAGAATGCAGTGGATGTTTTCATATTAGTATATCATGAGTATTAAAGTTGTGGCCACGATTCTTCACAATATTAAAAAATTGTCTAAAACCTTAGCCCAACCTGGATATAAATTTAATTAATCTTTCACAGGGAACTCAATGATGTCTTAACACAAAGAATGTTTAAAAGATTGAGTTTCTTGCTTTAAATGTTAATTGATTAATTTTACATGGCCAACATTCTACTTTACATAGTAGTCTACACATGTGTACTTTGCACACTATCATCCTATGCTTCCTCCACGGAAGACTTCTCAAGACAAGTCCTCTAGAACCTCTCCTTCTAGGTCATCTATCTCATCCTTAATGTGGTTCTTTCCTTCTTCTTCCAATAAATATAAAAATTTTGTAAGGTCTTTCAAAATTGTATCCTAATGTTAAGAACAAACAATGGAAATTTCAAGCTATAAAACACAAAATTGTAATTTCTAGGCTTAGAGGTCAATCTTGGTCCTTAAAAATGTCAAAATGTGCCTCAACCAAAGAAAATAAGTTTTCATGACATGGATCACTTTAAGACCCTCAATTAGAGAAAGGGCTCCATTAACTTCCTAAATCAAAATTTATGTCTTATAGAAGATAGGCCTCCCATATTAGAAATGTAAGAGCATCTATGGTGCGTAAGAGAGTTGTAAGATGGAGTTACACTTGTTGACTACATTATGACACATGCTATGAGACATCATAAAGATCTTTTAATTAATATAATGGAGCCAAAATAGAACACCCACTTTGGTGAGTGGATTATGATGAGCTTATGATAGGTGTAAGGAATATACTATTTTAGACTATGGACTAATCTTGGGACTTAGGTTTTAGATTTTGAATAAGGATTTGGTAACCACATTTTAGTTTGTTTTAGCTGATGTTTTGCTAATTATAATTCGATGGCTTTAGTTGTTACTTATCCTATTTATTAGATTCTTGAGATGGAGGTTTCATAGTGAGTTTTGTAAGTATTATTATGCTACTAGAATTGCTTCAAATTATTTATTAGTGATACTTCAGTAAACTCTTAGATTCTAAAAGTGTATTGTAAAAATATATTACTAAATAATACATTGAGCTACTTTGTAGTGGATTTTTTTCTCTCAAAAGGGTTTTCTTCATGTAAATCATTATGTTATGGTATACTACTTTTGTGTTTATCCTTGTAACTATTTGATCAATTAAATTTACACATACCTCCTCTCATATGTTAGTTTAGGAAGTGTGTTTTACACCTCTACTTCCTTTCATTTGATATCAAAATTTGATTACCTCAGGTTCTAGGTGTTAGGGACAAGGATTTTTAATCTAATCTTAATTTGAGTGGGAGCTTATTTAGAAGGAGATCTTGTTTCTCTAAAATTGCAATCACATCAAGGGTAGATATGGAGAGGTTCCTTGGCACTAACTTTGAGTTGTGAAATGTCAAGATGGAGGACATGCTTATAGATATATATCTATGTCCATCAGTCCTTTTCTTGCCCTAATCACTTGAAAACAACATAGGGGAGGGTGCAATCATCTAGGGAAACAATTGTGAAAACTCATTGTTGGCAACCACCTTATTGTAGGCACATATTTCTTATATAGCACCCATAGTCATTGTGCATCATGACTATTTTATTTTGAACTACACAAATGTGTTGAGGTTGACCGTGCAAAGTATCTCATTAGTAGCAAAACACCAGTGATGTGAAACACATTTATGTTTTATTAATTACTCAAGTGTTTATAGTATAAAGAATAGAACCACATGCCGATGGATACAAAATTGGGAAGAAGGAAAGAAGAATAAAAAATAAATTTTATGTAATAATAGTCACTTCCAAAAATGGTACTTCCATTTCTTAAAATATGGATATATTTACAAATTTGTAGGTTTCATTGGTAGGGAATATAATATTTCTTCTTCTACTATAGCATATAGGACAAATATACTATTGATAGTAAGGAATATTGAGAGGGGGGGTGAATCAGTATTCTACAAAACCACTTCTTAACAAGTTTGTTAATCTAATTTCTAAAACTACTAATATAAAAATAGAATAAGCAGAGGAACAACAAACACAAAGACATAAAACATGAACACCAAGATTTTTACATGGAAAACCTAATAAGAGAAAAACCATGGTGAGTGTTAGCTCACAATATATTAATATAGAACAATACTAGATTACAATAAGGCTCACTACCTTAGGTCTCACTGCACTGAGAAATGCTCACTACAAGAAAGGCTCACTGCTAAAATAGGTTCACTGCGTAGAGAAAGAAAGAAGGAGGAATGGCTCACTGCCAAGTTGAACTACTTAGATTGCATCTACACATGCTTGGTTGTAGCTCCAATGAAGTACAAAAATACTATCTCAAAACTCTTCATGTCTAACTGCTCTATTTCCCTGCTCTACTTTTACATGGAAATAAGATCTCTCTTCTTCTACTCTTTATTCCTTCCACACTATCACCTTCCACTATATGTCGCACATCTATATATATTGCATCGTACCACACACCAAAACATTAGATTGGATTTCTTATATATATCCGCAACAATTGATATCTTCATATTAGGTCGGCCTAAGAACGTGAAGCATGCACTCGTAACTTAAGTAGCTTGTCAGCCAAATTCACTTACCAAAACTCCTAGCAAACTCAAGAAACACTTGAATTTCATTCGCATATGTTGACCTCAACTATTTAACAACTTAGGATTGAGTTGTAAACACTAGAACTTACTGCATACAATTCAAACTTATCATGTCAGCCTCTAACTTAGAATGCCACTGATTCAGTTCATTTGTCAGACTACATCTTTTACTGCAAACCATAGGGCTTGGTCAAAATCATGTCAAAGACTCCTCAAAAATCACTAATCATACCTTCAGAACTACAAAGAAAAACATCCTTTAGCAGCAAAATGTAGACCATCAGAATTCAGACTCTGTAATAGTCAAACTCTGTCAAACAGTGTAGCGATACTCAATAGCATGTAACAATCTTTCCAGTGGACTTTAGAACCTATAACTCTATATTTAGACATTTCATACAAATGTTTACAATACCTCAAAACAACATATCAAGATATGCAACACTGAAGAAATACAGACCAAAACAACTTAGTGTACTGCTCTAAATATCACTGTGTTCTGTTCTACCAGACTTAGGCCATTTGATGATATAATTCCATAATAGATCAAAGGATGAAACCTTGGATATAAGATCATCTAAGAGTTAGGAACATCATACTAGAACCATAAAACTTGGACTTCAACTGCAGACTAATGCCAGTCCAAACATTGTTCTTCTATCGTTGCTTCTGTACATTCCCAACACTTAGCCAATATGACTATGTCTTCTTCACCAGACCACAATCTCTATTCTAACCTTGTTCCTTTTCTTGTCTCCATCAATGACAAAACTCATTATCTAATATAGCAATGCCTCTTGCCAACAATCTACCACTTTGGAATTGACAGCAACACTTAGTGAAAAATGCTTGACTATCTTAACTGCTCCCCCTTTCTATATACACTCTATATTTCTTATCCCCTTGAGATGTTTTTCCCATTTTCCACTAATCTTCTTCTCCCACTTTGACATCAATGACAAAGGTGTAGGTTCCAGAGTCAAAACTTGTCTAAGCTACCAAATTTGTTGTATTTTGTCGCATATGTACAAGTACAATTTTCAACTTTTTTTACATATGCTGGAGGATGTCATTGAAAATGTTCTTAATTTGGGCCAGCTTACCATCCCAATGTTTCTTGGCATTAGCCAAAATTTGAATATGACAACTGAGTAGAAAAACTATGGTCTCTTCCTGGTGAGGATCAGAAGGTGTATCGATATGTAAAGTTGTTTGTGGTTCAGCTGCAAGATGAAACATTGAGTCTATCTTAGGACTGATTAGTTCTCTTAGTTGACACATTTTGGTTCTAATTTGATTCCTCTCACTTATTAGATTGCTCAAGTCATTTTGATAGTTGATGACTTGACTTTCATTGCTGCTAATTGATTTTGCTACCGGATCAAATGCCTTGAAGTGTTCAACAAATTTTTCTCCAACTCCTTGATATTTTCTACTATTTTCTTTGTGACTTTTGGCTAGGATAAACAAAATTTGTGTATGTCACGAGCTTCTTTAATGGCACTTTGAATGCTTTTTATTCTATTCTTTATTTGGCCTTTGTCATTAGCTATCATTTCCTTCAACTCAAATAATCTTTTCTCATCAAACTCTTTCTTTACTTTTGTTTCTATAGATTTCTCAAGAGATTCAAAATGTTTACTGATTGATTTTATCATACCTTTTAGTTGATCAGTTGATGATAACAATTTATCTTCCTAGTATTTAGGCATCAACTTTCCTAGCAGATCAGATGTTGTTGTAATGAGTTTATTATCTTGGATGTGTGTTTTCATCATTTCTTCGTATGCCATTACATGGACAAATGACACTAATTTAAAATTTTGTTCCAGAGATAATGAATTTAGAGTTATTGGATCTTGTAGAAACTTGGGTGGATCTAGGATTTGTGCACTTTGTTGTTTTTCCAAGGGTTTTGCAATAGTGTCTCTTGTCACTTTTTCTTCACCAAGAAAAACTTTCTTTCTTTTATTCTCTTCTGCTTCCTTGTCTTTCTCTACTTCAATTGTGGCTTCTGTAGTGGATGAGGTCCTTATTCTTTTTCTGGGACTAGATTCTAGTTTCTCCACTTCAGATCTCTTTTCTTTCCTTTCTAGAGTGCTTAAAGTCCATTCTACCAGAGAACCTATGGATATTGATCCTCCTAATTTGTTTTCCACCTTACTTGATTGTTCATATGATGTTTTCTCTGATTCCCCAAGTTCCAAAAATGCTCTAGAAGATAATTCTAATAATATCCCAAACCTACCCTCTTTGGGATCATTAGGTTTGGTTAGTACTACATTAGCTAGTTCAGTCAAGACATCTTCTACAACTTTATATCCTAGTGTAGGGACCCATACAGTTCTTGGTTCCACAACTTCCATGAAGCACTTGTCTTTGTCCACCACTAATACAATATCCTTTTCATACTTTATCACTACATTTTCAGGTATCTAAAATCTACATGACATTTTCTTTTGAAAGTCTTTTAAGTATTTCCATAAGATTTCATTACCCAAACTCTGTAAGTGATTTCTTATTTTAGTAGCTATAGGTATGTGATCAAGCCAGACAATATTTACTAAACCAGGTAGCTCTCTTAGGAAGTAAAAGAGTAAACATGTAATCAATGTTCCATATTTGAAAGGATGATTAGTTTCTTCTGTTCTTTTCAAGTTCTTCATTATTTCACTCCAGAGTAATTCGTAGAGGTGATAATTCATATAATTTTTGATATGTGTCATATGTTGTGTATATAATTGATCTAGACACAAAATTTTTCTTGTTAGAGAAGTATATTTTGTATCTAATAATCATTGACACAAATCTGACAGCTGGATTCTTAATATTATTTACCGTAATGGCATTTTTATCAAATTTGGCTCCTGTTAACTACATTACCACATTGTTCTTGATTTTGTTTATGCCTGGAACCCTTCCAAAGGAGCTCATACTAGTTACAACTTTGATAGCTTCTTTTTTAATCATATAGGGTTCATCAATCCATAGAAATTCATCATGAATTTTGCTTAGAATAAGCTTGACCCATGCATCATTTAGAATTGCGAGAAAATCCAACCAGGGGTCAAATTTCTTTTCTCCTAGAACTTTATATTCATATTTAAATACAATATCCATAGTAGTTAGTTCATCTAAATACAATTTTCCTAACTTCATGTGATCATATTCTTCTAGGCTAATATGATTGTATGCTCTAACATCTTCCATATGCATAACCCCATGTGGAGTAATTGAGAATGCCCCTAACAGATCATTTTCCAATGATTTGAAGAATTGTTTATTAAACTTGGGGTGAGGCATTTTACATATCTCTATGATGTGAGGAGTAAACATTTTCCCATAATAGTTTAATTTTCTCAGCATGGTTTTTAAAATACTTTTTTCATCAGATTAGGGTTTCCTTGATCTTGATTTTGACTTGAGATCCTTTGAAAAATATTGTAGTCACTTTTGAATCTTGCTTTAGTTTGGCTTGGATACTTTAGAGCTTAGAATGCAAAGTGATTTTTCCTTTGGACATAGTTCCTTTTATCCTTCACATGTTAAAACCTAAGTCATTAATGTTGTTTTTAAAAAAGTTGTCAAGCACCTTCCTGACAACCACAGACACTTTAGATTACTCCACAAATCTCCACAATTGATCCTTTTCTTCCAAAACTTCCTTCAAAAGATCTGTCATATGATTCTTTACATCATATTTACATGCCAAATTCTAGCACTGGATGACTGGTTGGGGGTTTTGAATTTTCAACACAACTCCCCCTGAGTCAGAGCACCCAATTTACTTCCCGGAGGAAGTATCTGCATCAAATGCTGGTGCAAATCCATCCTTAACTTCAATTACTTCTTTCTTGATCCATCTCTTGTCCATTTCTTTCTTAGCTTCAATTAGATCAACCTTTTCTTTTCCTTTATCATTCCTTTGCTTTGTTTTCCTGTTTTCAGTATGGTAGTTTCTTTTCACATTTTTTCTTTTGTAGTCTCTTGCAATATGTCCATACTTGTTGCAATTGCAGTATACCACATTTCTTTGCCTTTGATTCCTTCTATTGATTAGATTTTATTTGCATTGATTAGCCATATGTCCAAATCTATTGCATCCAAAGAACTTTCCATTGAATGATTGACTATTTCTTGCATTGTAAGAACCATTCCTTACCAAATTTTTGCATTCATTTGATTTATGACCAATTTTATTGCAATTGAACCATTAACTAGAGAATGATGGAGCATTCTGATTTACTCTACTTTTGCACTAAGTAACCTTATGACCAAACTTATTACAATTAAAACAGTGAGCACTGAAAGATGGATACCTCTAAGCATTTGGTTTCCTGATTGGAGGCATTCTAGGTCTTCTTCTTTGATTTCTGAATTGGTTCACTCTATTTTTCTTTAACTTGAAGAGTTTGCTTGGCTAGATTTTTAACTTTCTCCTTTCTCAAATCCCAAACCTTTCTTATCATCAGGACTGTTTTGACTAGAAATCATCTCATCAAGATTTGCATAACTTATCTTGAACTTTTCTTCATAACTCTTGGTTGGTTCTAGATCAAATTTTAGAAGTAGCACTTCTTTGCCTAATTTTTCACATTCCTCTGATTTATCCTTAACAACTTGATTTAGATGCCTTTCAATTTTTTCCTTCTTTTCAACTTCCAGTGTCAAACCATTTAGGATTTAGTTGATCATTTAGCTCCTTTCTTTTCTCTTTGAATTTCCTGACTTGCTCTCTTCGCTTTAGGATGCATTCATCAGCTTCTTGAATATCTACTTTTAAATCCCTAATTTCTGCCTTAGATTTTTCAAGATCAATAAGGGATGCTTCTAGTTCCTTCTTTCTTTCATAATTTCCAAATCTTCTTGCTTCCATGATTACACTACCCCAGATCTTCCTTAGGCTATTAGGCCTCTTCCAAGGAACATTTCTCTAATACCAATTATTGATAGTAAGGAATACTGAGAGAGGGGTGGAGACTGAATCAGTATTCTGCAAAAATATTTCTTAACAAGTTTGTTAATCCAATTTCCAAAACTAATAATATAAAAGCAAAATAAGCATAGGAATAGGAACCACAAAGACATAACACATGACCACTAGGATTTTTACGTGGAAAACCCAAAAAGGGAAAAACCACGGTGAGTGTTAGCTCACAATATATTAATATAGCACAATATTAGATTACAATAAGGCTCACCGCCTTAGGGCTCACTGCCCTAAGAAATGCTCACTGTAAGAAAGGCTCACTGCCAAAACAAGCTCACTACCTAGAGAAAGAAAGAAGAATGAGGAATGGCTCACTGCCAAGTTGAATTGCTTAGATTGCATCTACACATGTTTGGTTGCAGCTCCAATGAACTACAAAAATACTATCTCAAAATTCTTCATTTCTGACTGGTCTATTTCCCTGCTCTACTTTTACATGGAAATAAGATCTCTCTTCTTCTGCTCTTTATTCCTTCCACACTATCACCTTCCATTGTATGTCACACATCTATATATATTGCATTGCACCACACACCAAAACATTGAATTCAATCCCTTATATATATCGCAACACTTGATATCTTCATATTAGGTTAGCCTAAGAACGTGAAGCATGCACTCATAAGATAAGTAGCTTGTCGGCCAAATTCACTTACCAACACTCCTAGCAGACTCAAGGAACACTTGAATTTCATTCACATATGTTAGCCTCAACTATTTAACAACTTAGGATTAAGTTCTAAATAATAGAACTTACCACATACAATTCAAACTTATCACGTTAGCCTCTAACTCAGAATGCCACTAATTCAGTTCATCTGTCAAACTACATCTTTTACTATGGACCACAAGGCTTGCTCAAAATCATGTTAAAGATTCCTCAAACATCACCAATCATACCTTTAGAACTACAAAGCAAAATATCCTTTAGCAGCAAAATGCGGACCCTCATAATTCAGACTCTGTCACAGTCAAACTATATCAAACAGTGTAGTGATACTTAGCAGCATGTAACAATCTTTTTGGTGGACTTTAGAACCTATAACTCTAGATTTAGACACTTCATACAAGTGTTTACAACACCTCAAAACTACATATTAAGATATACAACACCTAAGAAATGTGGACCTAAAAAATTGAGTGTACTGCTTTGAATATCACTATATTCTGTTCTACCAGACTTAGGCCATTTGAATATATACTTCTGGAACTGATCAAAAGATGAAACCTTGGATATAAGATCATATGAAAGTTAGGAACATCATACCATAACCACAAAACTTGGTGTTCACTTGCGGACTAATGCCAATCCAAACACTGTTCTTCTATCATTGCTTCTGTACATTGCCAATAGTTAGGCAATATGACTAAGTCTTCTTCACTGAACCACAATCTCTATTCTAACCTTATTCCTTTTCTTGTTTCCATCAATGACAACACTCAATTATCCAACATAGCAATCTCTTTTGCCAACATATACAAGAGAATATGAAGAGTCACATGACTTTTCAGTAATGAAATTGTAATATTTCATTACTAGTGATCTAACTTTTAACATACAAATGTACACTATCTTTCATTTTGCAAGTCCTCTTCACCATTTTTTATAATTCTTGAAAATTACTATCAAGCTAAATTTGACATACAAATGCACATCATCCTTCTTTTTGCAAGTCCTCTTTATAATTCTCCATTTGACTTGAAATTTGACATGCAAATTCACATCATCATCCCTTTTGCAAGTCCTCTTTACAATTCTTTATTTTATTGAGTTACAATCTGACATGAAAATACTTGTCATCCTTGTTTTCTCAAGTTCTCATTATAATTGTCCATTACCGTTGAGTTGAAATTTGACAGGAAAATGTGCCATCTTCATTTTTATAAGTCCTCTTTATAATTCCCCATTCCTTTTCAGTTAAAAATTGACATGAAAATGCATGTTGTGATTCCTTTTGCATGTCCTCTTTAACATCTTCCTCAAACTCTTGATTGTTTCTTAGGTGTAATGTACTTTAACATTTTCCATACATTGCTACAATCCTAGCATCTTGCAACACATGAAATTTAAATGGGTTTTCAAGAAGAATATCACTTTAGTTAGTGGTGTTGAAAAGTATAAGCAAGATTGGTTCTGAAATGATATTCCTAGGTCTAGGAAATAGACTTGGTGAGATTGTTTTCTAGTTGCTAATTGAACATATATCTAGTTCCTGTTATATGTACAATAACTTTTAGTTTAAAGATATAATAGATGCATGTGAAAACATCATTCATGTATAGTGACTTGGATGAAGATATCTACATGACACACATAGAGAACTATGTTGTTCAACATTATTTAGGTGAAAATTTGGATTTGTTTGATGTTTAAGTTGTTTAGATATTTGAATCCTCCTTTCACCCTTAACATTGAAGGACCTAGGGTCGAGTGGCAATGCACTATCATACCCCAGGTCACTATGAGATGTAGGGAAACTTGGATTAGGGTGTTTAATTATCAACTTTCCTTTTATGCTGAATTGACCATTAAAGCCCTAATTTTCCAAATACGATAGTAAAGAAATGAAATACAGAAAAAGATCTTGCAGAGGGATGTAAAATATCAAATCACAGAATGCCTATTTTCAGGATTTCAAGACAGAAAATTTGGGGACACAGGAACGAGCACCCAAGTCCAAGTCCTATATTATTGTTTGGATCTGAGAACTCAGTTTGCAACTCTTTCATGCTATTCTAGAGATTTTCTTGTCATGGAACTTGGAGGACTAATGAGTGGGCGCCCAAGTCCAGGGGTAGATTTTTTTCTTGTTCTATAATTCTGACACTCCAAGATGTCTTCCTGCAACATCACTTTGTCTAGCTCCTCAACCTATAACCTGCAACCATGAAAACTTTGGGAGGGGGTTGTGGTACTTAGAGGCTTGCCTCTGTCAAGCCCTAGAGGACACTTAAGTCTCTGAACACCGTTGTCAGATAGAGAGTGCATGCCCTTGTGAGGTAGAGGCAAAAGCCAAAGGAAATGATGATGAAAACATAATATAATGTTACCTTGTAGTGAAGATCTCATGGGAGGAAGATTCTCTTCATTCCATGAGGAAATGGATGCTCAAATATGTAAACATAAACACATAAACCACACAAATATGCTCTTGCAACATAATGAAAGCCTTGAATCACCTTAAGAACACATGAACATCACAATTGCCATCTAGTTTCTAAATGAATGCCTAAACATGCTTTTATATGCAACTACAAAGACTCCCGCCAAGATTTCATAAATTTAAACTTACCATGTCAAGATAGGGACCAAATAATGGTCATAAGCTAACACTTCAAATTTGGAACTACCCCAAAATAGGATAGGACTAGGGCGCAGGCACCCAAGTCCTCCCCGCTATTTTGGGTAGGGTCTAGCTCAAGGGGTCTTCCTAGGTCCCATTTGTCATGTTATCTAGGGCTCATTCTATTAGGATTCCAAATTATGAAGTAAGATGTCCTAAATTCATGCAAAAGACCTGTGAGCTAAACCTTATAAGGGAAAAGCCCCCAAGGGGACATTTTTCAACATCACATTTAGCCCCCACTTTAATGTATGTATAAATGCAAGGCCAATACATGCATTAAAGTATAATCACAAACACAACAAACACACCAAGCACAGAGAAGACATGCCAATCACATGGAAGACAGTAATAGGCACACAAAACATGGAGAAGATAGTTACAGTCATGCAGAACATGGAGAATATAGTAAATGCATAGAAGACACATTAATGCATGGAAGACATGCATGATTTCTTTTCTTTTCTTTTTCTCATAGGTATGAAATGTAGATGTAAGTACTGGAAAGTAAACAAACCTCCCATAATACAGGATGTACTCATTGCATAATTCTTTATACTGTATGTATTGGGCAACACACATGTAAGACACACAAAACCTCCCAAAATGTCAGAAGCACTCATCATGCTAGTCTTTAGATTGCATATGGGGCAACAAACACACCAAACAAAGCAAGCATGTCAAACACACACACTTGAAGACACAGAGAAAACACGGCAAACAAGTGATGGAGTGTACCTAATTCTAGGTCCAACACCATCTTAGGCACATTACAAGCACACACCAATGATTGGGCTTCACCACAACAATCTGAAAACATGCTTAAGGGTTGAGTTAGTCACATAACCACTCCTCAACTCTGCAGAGGACTTTTTAAAATGATAGGATGATGCAATCTACTATGAGAAATACACCATCCTTGCCTCCATAGAGGGCTTAAGATAAAAAGGATATGCTTAATATCCTACCTCTGCAGAGGGCTTACATGATTTATTGATTGATTGCAAACAAACCCAGGATGCAGGATGCACTCATTGCGTAGGTCTTTAAACTACACCTAAGGACAAACACATTGGTAACATCTACAATAGACAACTTACCTTATATATGTCCCCACCTTAATGTGGTCGATATCAGGCATCAATATCAAGCACGTTAAGGTAGGAAGAAAACACACAAGGGAACACAGAACTTCGCAAATCCCATGCCCCCCGAAGGTGACATGTACTTTACGATGGCCAAATGTTACCACAAACACATCCCTGCAAGAAACATGTTAGTGTCTACATAATGATGATAAACAACATTAATGCATATGATTAACCACACAAAGAACCAAGGTTATATAACAAATTTGGAGTTCAAGGATAACCGTGGGGCTATATCACAAAGCTCTTTGAATTGATTGTAGAGAATTTGAAGTGTTAAAATATTCTCTCAAAGGGCTCAAGAAGGTATTTGCAGGTGTGAAGATGAGTCCTGTAATTACAAAGGGATGAAGAAGACGTTGAAATTATGAGCAGAGGAGATTAAATGTTTCCATAGTGTGTGTGGATAACAAATAGTAGAGGTTGTATTTTGAGAAGATGCCCTTGAGAAGAAGAGTTCCTAGATTTGAGGAAATGTTTGAATAGTTTTGTGTTGAAATGAGGAATGAGTTGAGGAATTTAGTTGCTGGATTTGGAAGAAACCCAGATTGTGTGGAAGATCATGCAAATGGTGAGGAAAAAATTGTGAAAGATGAATGAGAAAGAAAAAATGAATAGCCAGTAGATGCTGGGGAAGAACGATTCCTGAGAGCACTTGCCAAAATTGGAGGAGGTAACAAAATAGAAATTTCAAATTTTTTTGGAACATTGAATCCTGAAGAATTGATGGATTGGATAGGAGAATTAGAAGAATATTTTGAATATGAAAATATTCATGACCCTTAGAGGGTGAGATTAGCACAAATAAAACTCAAAAGACATGCTGCCCTATGTTGGAGGGAGTTGCAAAGAGAAAGAGTAGAAAATGGAGACATGAGAATAACCTAGTGGAATTATATGGTTACTTGATTGAAAGCCAAATTTGTTCCTAGAGATAATGAGTTGGAAATGTTCAAAAAACTTCAGAATTAGAAGCAAAAAGATATGAGTGTAAAGGACTTTACCAAAAAGTTTTATAAAATGGTAATTAGATCTAGGCATCATCAAATGGGCAGAGAGAAAGTAGCTAGACATATCAATGGGTTGAGATTTAACATAGAAGATGAGATGAGTATGTTGAATATTTCTACACTAGAAGAGGCATATCGATATGCATTGAAGGAAGAAGAAAAGATAGAAAGAGGATAGCATAATAATGCATGAGGAAGAGGAAAATTCTCATCTGAGAGAAGAAAAGGAAGCGGTAGCAAAGGAAAACAAGTTTAGGAAGAAGACACAAATTCCAAATGAAATAAGGAGCTGAGTCAAGGAACGAGACGAAGAGAATACTCTATAGGAATATTAGTGAACAAATTTGTCATCTCAAAAAGTCTCTATATATTTTCCTAGCCTATGGTAGCAAATGCACTAATAATTGAATCAAATTGTACATGAAATCTACAATTTGTTTTTTACCTTATTTTAAAAGAAGAAGCTTCCTTTGTATGATGGGGATTTATATTTTGTGTACTTTTAACCAAAAAGCACATAAAGGCAACAAAAAAAGGAAAGAGAGAGCGAAAAAAGAAATTAAATTGCAGACACAATAATACAATTAAATCTCTCAAGAAGAAAGAAAAAGAAATAAATCAGAGCATATAGTCTCCCAAAACCTACGTACCATGAGCAAGTACAACATATTACAACACATGAATGTATGGACTAAACATAGGAACAATTAACATACATAGAGAAAATATGAACATAAGAACACATTTCTCCATTAGAACAATGATGAACATACAAATAGTATTCTCTATTAACATCTAAAAAAAAAAAAATTGGGCCCAAAGTCTCCAATTTATCTTTTGCACACCTCTCTAGCTATACAGGGTAGCAAAAGAATAAAAATTAGAATCCTTTATGATGAACTCCTCGTAAGTTTTTAAAGACTTCGTTGGATGGTCATTCAACTCCCCATAACCATTTCTTGAAATAACTCTTCCCTATTTAATTTGTCAATTTGTTTTCTAAAGGATGACTTTTGGAATTTCCCATTGGCTCAAAACTAAAGTCATTCAATAATAAAAACAAAGTGCAGCCTCTACTAAGGCATGATAACATAGTGAGGCTTGAATGCCCAAGGTCTCCAGTCAACCTTGCTGCAACATAACTTAGAGCTTTCGTTACATGGCCTTGAGCTTTTGGTGCTCATTTCCAATTGTTTCTGGGTCATAAAGTGGTCTAATAAGAGATGCCATGGTATAACTGAGAAATTTAAGATCCCATCAAGCCAACATGCTTCCTTCCAAGCTGTGTGTAGGAGGAGTTACAATTAGACCAACAAAAAAAGAATAATCACTTGAAGCATTTGATTTATGACTGCAGAAACTCTCATGAAAATGTGAGGGAAAAATAAGGAAATAGTTGTTCCCATGCACCCCAATGTAAATCCTATTACTGCTTCACCTATAAGTAATGATTTAAGCAGTGATTATGCCTTTGTCAAGTTTTGAATCACACCATGAATTAGTGTTGGCATAAAGACCTGGGTAGTTTACGATAATGGTTCTCTCCAAATAGTACACATGCAATACAGTCCAATCATAATCTGGTGGGTAGCAAGTTTCTCAAGTCCCACTGATGTTGCAAAGTATGTAATCAGTGAATAGAAAGAAACCTTGCTTATCATTGTTATAAAAATTGGAGCAAAAATTTGAATTATTTGAATCAAATTCTTTGTGAAACTGTTGTTGCCCAAGTAGCACTAGCAATGCCGTAGCCCATGAAACTACATAAGATGATGTCACCCACTCCATTTACCAAACTAGCAACAGCCAACACCTTCAAAGGATCCCAGGAATCTTTCATTCCTAGGATTGCACTATGAGCAAGCATGCCTACAAGTACTGTTGGCCAAGATGGACCTTGAATCTGAACATATGTGCTTGCTGCAGGAACTAGACTAGCATTCTTAGAGCCAACAAAAGCATGGCTTGTTGGTGTACCAAAAGCCTTAATAAATAGAAGCATCCCAATTCCACATGCTAATGCTACAAAGAACAACCTGGAGAGCTGTTGTTACATTGCAACTTCATTCTTTTGAGCCAGAGAAGCAACAACCATGTTTGAAGTGGCAATAGATAGAAACATGAATACATAACTTAAGTAATCACAAACAACAGTACGTGGTCCTTGATAGAGATGAAGGTGATAGATATTGATATTGCTAATATTGTTGAATGAGCTACTTGACTGGGTAGTCTGCCATTGTCAGGTATGTCCTTCAGTAATGGTTCGCTCTATATATATCAAACACACCTTTCTCCTCTATCTTTATCAGCAGCTTCATTGAAAGATAAGTGATTGCAGTGTGCACCTCTATTGACTGCAATGTTGTCAAGAGTTTCATTCTAGCATTCAATGTTTGTGTCATTCTGCTTATCATACAAGAAAGTTCCAATGACTTCTAGGGAGAGAGAATGCCCCTTGCAATACTTTAGTGTGTCTTTAACTCCTCATCATTTTGTTTGCATCGAATAATCCGCATATAATGTGGCCGAGCAACTTGCACTAGCATCATCATGTCAATCCCAACTTGTGGGAGAACCAAGTAAAAACTGCTGATGGGTAGCTGGATGAAATGTAAATTGCTTAGCTTGTTTTCTTCTAGAAAGATGTGCTTCAAACTCAACTTGAAATTTTAACACGATATTATATATCACACATTCCTTAAGTTTTAATCGATTTGGATCCAATGATCTCTCATGTTCCTTGGAAAGTGCTCACCATTCCATCATCTAGTATCCCATTTGCGGTTTCTTCTGTTTATAACTACCTTCTTTCATCTGATGTTGTTCAATCAATCATCTAGTCTCAATATGCCTTGTCATTCTCTATCAAATACTCATGTCTGTAACTAAAACTTATTTCCCTTGCATTGCCAATTAAGACATCATATTCTATGCCAGCTAGAATGAATGTTGACTCATTAGGTGGATTCATAACTCAACTATTTCCACCTAATAAAAGACCTGCTTAAGGGCTCCAATGACTTGTAATATCATAGAATGTATTTGTATACGCCTAAAAATGACACAGTTGAAATAAATATTCTTAATATTTATTTCATTCTAATTCTTCCATCAATAAATAAATAAATCAATTTATTTATTCAATTCACATTCCTCTAAGTTAATTAAATATCAAAATATTTAATTACCTTTTCTAAAGTCAAAATTAAATAAAATCCTTTATTTAATTAAAGTCTTCCAAGCAATTAAATAATTCTTAATTATTTAATTAAATCAAATCATTTTTCCAAATTTAAATAAATAAATCAAATTTATTTAAATCCTCTCAATCTCTAAAAATAAAATATAATCAAACATTTTATTTATTCTTCCAAAATCATTATAAATTAAATAATATCAATTATTTAATTGTTTCTTTCAATAATACCTTCTCTAAATTTAAATAAATCAAATATTTATTTAAGTTGTCTATTTCTTGTAAATTGAGTTATCTCTAAATATAATTCAATCCTTGTGCACATGCAATGGAATATTCTAAATATTTAATTGAGCTAAAATATCTTCTCATCCTCATGCAATTTCTATTCTCTAGTTCTATTTCTCTTAATTGATTGATATATTCTTTTAATTGATCAATCTCCTTAGTTAACTCATTCTTCTATTCTATTAATTCCTCTCATGCAAAATAAAGAAAGACACATGTCTTCTTCTTATTCACGCACATTCCTCAAGGTTTCTCAATCGTTGATCTTCATTCTCTCAAGTGTATAAATTGAACCCTATTCTTCCATTTCATCCATCCAAGCTTTAAGTATCATTACTCTGTAGGAGTTACAGTGCACATTTGGCACCAATTCCTTCATTTCTTGTGATCACACTCATTACCATACTACTATAATTGTTGTGAAGCTCATCTTCATTGCAATAAACTATCATAGCCATTCTCCATTGACAATCTTGGAATTATAGTAAGGAAGTGCACTCTTTGAGGGCCTTATCCATACATGCAAGATCGATTGAGATAGGCAACCAATGGAAGATATGAAGCTTTGAGGTTTGCAAAGGTTTTTAAAGTTCTTTTGTTTGATTGATCTCTTTGTTTTTGTATTTCATTGAGTTTTGGGTATTTTGATATTGATTATATTGATTATTCATTTGAATCCAATTTTCCCTTAATAGTATTCATTATCCCTCAAGTATTTAGGGAAGGCATGATAATCTACAAGTTAGCATGTAACCAATGCCGAATACCTAATCGATCTCGACTATGTCACCCAAATGTCATGGAATACATCCTATTGCCAGAACATTCAAACTGCTTTAGATATAGAATTAGCTGCATTAAAGCAATATCAACATATTTATGAGATAGTTGAATATCAAGGTAATTCACAAACATAAGTTCCTCTTATTGTTGAACTTTGTCTAGAAATTTGCAAAGAAATAGAAAATAACGTTGAACTCTAGCCACCAAGAGCATGTTTAGTAAGAAAGGTGCCTGGTTCAAATCTTGAGATTACTACAGTTTCCTTTATCTTCAATTGAAAACCCAATACTGCTACAAACAACTCCACAAGCTAATTATTTTGCTCTGGAATCGTAGTGTGCTAAAGTCCAACATCATGGGTTACGCTCTACAAGCTTACTGCTATCCCTTGTATGGCTCCATATCTAGTTCACAAGCTCCCATTCTTGGCAGGCTGGGATGAGTGATGATATTTAGCAGGAGAGAGAGAGTCAAAAAACAAGGGTTTCAAACCCCTAGTAATCCCTGATGAAAGAAGTATCATAAAAAATTGAAGTTTTGAAACTTTAAAGATTGCCAATTGCAAAGGAGTCAGGGAAAAGTGAAGTTTTATAACCTCAAAAATTGTCCACAAAATTTAAAAACTTTAAAAATGTCTAACCACAATATACCAAGTTTATAAACCTTTAAATATGCTGATTCACCACTATAAAGTTAAAAATATAATATTTCGATAATATTTTTAACTTATAAACTGGTCATTTTCTTTCTTCGTGGGTTTTGAGACTTCTTATTTTTTACACCCGTGAGGCAAATAAAATATAATCTTACGTAAAACTTCTTTAAATAATTTGCTCATTCTACTTTCCAAATTATTTAAAGAAAATATTTTATACTTCATTACTCTAGACATGTGCCAAGTGATAAGAAATAAATAACTCTAATTGAAAAAAATACTTTACAAATCATGCAAAGTAGTTCCATATCTTGCCCGCAAAATAATTTCACACTAACACTGATGAATCTTCACATTTAATTATTTCTAGGAAGGGCATTTTAGTTTGCACAACTACCTTCTAGATGTGGATGAAGAAATTTCCCTTTGGAGCACTAGAAGTGAAAAATTCAAATTTCCTAGTTCAAAAATTTGGGTAACAAGGAGGACATGGTCTTTTAGTAACAAAGGGCTCTTTGGGAAATGTTTTCAATGTGGTGAGACTAGACATAGAGCTTTCGAATGTCCAAAAATACACCAGGAGAAAATAAGAGAATTGTGGCTAGAACTCACATGGTACAAGAAGATGAAGAGAGTGTGACATCACCGAAAGTAGAAGATCCTGAGGAAGGAGAGTGTCTTATGTTCAAGAGAGTGTTGATAACACCAGCAGTGAAGAAGGATGTAGCCTCTTAGAGGAGAAGTCTTTTTAGAATTGTGTGCAAGTTTGGAGGTAAGTGTTGCAAAGTAATTGAAGCTAGTGGTAGTACTGATAAATTAGTCTCAGAGCCCAAATGGGATAAAAGATCAGATTGCAAAAGAGGAAATATCCTAGTCACTATAGAGTTATCTAGTTGCAAAAGGAACATGCATTAGTGGTGAAGGAGCAATGCATGGTTAGTTTTCAGATTGGATCATATAAGGACGAAGTCTTGTGCGATGTTATGTCAATGAGTGCCTATCATGTGTTATTGGGTAGACCTTGGAAGTTTGATAGGGAAGTGATCTATGATGGTAAAAGGAATCTGTATACCATTGTAAAAGATGGGCAGAAGTATGTATTGAGTTCAGTAAAAGAAAAGACACAACAGGTGAAAGAGAGTAGTTCGATAGTTTGTTGTAATTCTGACAAACAATTGCTAAATGTGACAAGAGAGATTGAGAACGACTCAATGAAGGTTCCAATGAAGGGGACTATAGTTGAAAACAAAGGTAGTGGTACTGGTTTTGTGCAACAATAGCCTAAAAGAGTGGCAAAGAATGTGAAGAATGTGAGTATTGAACAAGTAAGTGGCAGTTTGGAGACGAAACAACACAAGTCATACTTTGGACACATGGGATTTTCTCATCAAAGGTGTAGCTCATAAAGTGTAAGTAGAGTTGAAGAATTTTAGTAAGTAATGAAGAGAAGAGGTCACGTAGATAAAGAGGAGGTTTGGATAAAAAACAAGCATGGAATCACTATGCCAAGTACTTTCAAATATTCATAATTTTTCCCACTCATGGAACATTTCACTTACCCAGTGTGTCTAATGCAAGAGCATTTGGTTCCATGAGCAATCAACATCACTCAATAATATTTCAGGATTCTAGTTTTAGTTTCAGTTCAATTTTAGTTGTGCTTTGTTTGAAAATCTTATGTGTTGGTTTTGGTCTTTTGCTTCAAGAGGCAAATTCATATTAATTTAGCCAAGTTAAGAGCATCATCACGTAGAAGAGCTTGTTGGGTATCTCCAGTTCAAATTTGGTGAAATTTTGATGAAAAATGGCTATGTTAGAAGGTAAGTACAAGAAGTTGGGTCCATTTTTTGGCCAAAAAGTGGGAGTCTTTTTCTTGAAAATTGATGTTTGTCATAGTTGGAGTAAGGATTTTAACCACTTACACATAGAATATTAATATCATTTAAAAATATGAAATGTAGGATTTTGTTTCTAGTTTTAAAATATGTAATTTATTATAATACATAGATGATATAAGTTGGTTTTGTATAGGATGTACAAAAAGCAACTTTTTAAAAGTCGTATATTTTGGGCCAAAACATGCATGTGTACGACCAACATAATTTGACCTAAATGAAAGTATTTTTCTAATTTCTTTTATGGAAAAATGCATATGATGCTAAAGTTTGATCGTGATTTTTTTTGTAATTTTTTGATAAATATATTTTTTTAAATTAATTTCTACTCGCCCTAATTTGTCTTTTTAAAACCCCTCATCTATGACCAACATAATTTTAGCTAAACTAATCATAACATGAAATTAATTTTTTTCATTGTGTATAAAATGATGTATATATTAATTAGACATTAATTTTTTTCACAAAAAAATTAAAATTAAAAGTTATTAAAAAATAGCAATATATGTTCTTTCAGGTTTATGATGTTTCTTGTTTAAAAAATAGTTAATAAATAAAAAATTATGTTCAAAACCAAAAAAATCACATATTTGAAAACTAGACATTGTTATCTGTAATGAGTTTTAATTTCATCTAAAAATACTAAAAAAATATCGTTAGCCATATTAATAAAGCCTAGTCCTTTCAAAAAATTTGAGGGTTTTTGTTTAAAAAGTAAATAATAAATAGAAAAGTATGTTCAAGACTAAAAAAATTACATGTTTTAAAACTAGACATTGTTATTTAAAATAATTTTTAATTTTATCCAAAAATTCTTTAAAAAAAATTGTCAACCATATTGTCAAAATCCATCGCTTTTGAAAATATTTTGCCCCACTTGTCTTCCACTAAAAGTGGACACAACTTCTTGCACTTATCCTAGATCAAGTTGGCAAATTTTCTAGTTCACAAACTTTTTAGTCCACCTATCCAACAATTCTCCAATAACTTAGTTTGCCGATGGATGATTTCATTGACTAGCATTAAAGTCATTTTCTTTTTTCTTCAAGTTTGTCGAAGGGGAGCCTTTGGTCATAAAAGTTTTGAGCTCTTGAACTATTCAGTTCATTGATGGTTAGGTTTTCTAAAAAAGTAATATTGCAGATAAACTTTGGAAGGAAGGTTTGAATTTTGTAAAAGTTTGCCAATTGCATGATTTGAAGGATGAATTTCTAAAGTTTGTGGAATGGCTAGTTTGTTGATAGAAAGACTAAATGCTAGTTAAGTGTTATATCAGTATGTTTGATGGTTTGCAAACCCTTAGGTTTGTTGATAAGCTATTTTGCCGATAAAGGATTTAAGAATGGAGTTCATGGTTTCTTTAGTTCATCGATTGATGATGTTGGCAATAACATAGAAGTTGAAAATACTCAAAGTTATTAAAATCAAATTGTTGACCGATTCCAAGGTTTGTGGGGGTGAAGATTCCCTAATAAGAGCATTTGATGGATGAAAGTATTGTATTGGTAAACTTATTATTTTTTGAACCAAATAATTCACTGATAAAGTGTGTGTCAATGACCTCTTTAGTTCGTGAAGTGCTACTTTTGTCAAAAACATTCTTATATTGGTGTGTCATGAATGTCTAAGTTCCTAAACCATAAAGAACACTAATAAAGACATTTTGACTTAGTCTGACTGTAACGCCCTGCCATGAAACTCTAGAGAACAACACAATTACACTAAACAAATAGGACAATTTTTTTTTTATTGAAAGAGATAGTAAAGTAACATTTAACATATCTCTACTAAGTAATGTTCTCCCAGGGTTCCATGGCTGCATTACTGACAGAACTACTACCATGTTCTCTCATACATCATGTATTAACTGACAACAATAATCCATTCTATATCTATTGCATTAAATGGATAATCATATACATTCCCATGACATTAGATAAATAATCATCCAGAACAAGTACAACTACAATTTTTCCTTACACACGAGGATACAACATAACATTGTTTACACCATCTTGTTTTGATTGCATTGGATTACATACATTATGAATAATCTGATACACAAGATAGTACATGAGCATAAATAACTATCTTTATAAACTGGTACAAGATCTGAATCTGCTACAGGAGTTACAACCTTCTTGCACACGAACAAAGGCAAGGAAAAACCAATGGAGATAAAGCACATCCACTTGACCATGTGGAAACCTAAGGTCCACCCCCCGTGCTAGGAGATAACATAAGGTCCCAAAACATCAAACAACGAGGTAGACAATTGCCTAACATGAACAAGGACTAATCATGACTCCATTAGAACACATGACAACATCACAAGCAACTCAATGTCACTTCTAGAGGCAACACACGATGAATGGGGAGAGTACAACTAGGGAATGCTAGGCTATAGTAGGGAGAGTGTCATCGCATGGTCCTAACATGGGTTATCCTGACAGTCTCTCACTCGGCATCGGCCCCCATCTATGGTTATCCTGACAGCCTCTCACTAGGCACTGGCCCCATAGGGTGACACATGCGGAATCAACTTTCCTTTTGTGAGGACAAGGAAGTTGATCTTGCCAACCAGGCCTTCTCTACCCATCCTTAGTCTAAATGAGCACTACAGGCATGGGAGAGGAAATCCAATTATGTTGTTAATGTGTAATTTACCCTTTTCCCCCGAGTTCATTTTTAGGTTTCCACTTAGTTAACAACTTTCAATGGGTTATCTTGACAGCCACTTTGGGCGTCGGCCCCACATTTAGAGCCACTCCCCTACCTACATCTAGAAACCCTAACCATCAAGTAGGACAATCACTATCATACTGATAAGTATATATAAACAATGCAAGGCATTTACCTTCTTGCATATAAAACATAATCACAATGACCAACCTATACATCATTGTCCCAAAACTTTCAGTTGATTAGTCGCAATAACCATAACAACACATATCTAGAGCAAGGTATGGGTCATCTTGCTCTCAAATCTCAACCATGAGTAAAATAGTTTCTCATTACGATTTCCAAGGTCTCCCCATTTCCATACTAAACACAAGCTCGATATCAACACACACGTGAAGGAAATTTAAACCCATCATAATATAGTCATAACACAGTATGTACATCATCTCACATTATCGTTTACTAAGACCCACATACATAGACAAGAGACATCCTGTTCCTACAACATTTTCATTTCAAGACAGCTATGAACAAAATATGTACAATCAAATCATATTACCTTATGCCTCTGGAACCTAAACTTGACAATTTACACATAGACCAACTCACATGAAAATTTTGCTTGCAATAAGTAATTTCAACTAATCAACTTATTGCCATCATAAATTCTTCTTACTAGAGCAATTCAATCTCTTAGTTATCCAGTTACCTATAAGTTTTACTTATAAGTCTAAATTTTCAAATACATTATTGCTTCACCTAATTCCAACCTTTAAATCCAATTTCAACTTAACAAAATCATTATAAAAGAATCAATGCCATATTACAGTAAATATGCAATCATATCGATTAGTTTAATAAACATTTGTATTACACTATAACAACTACATTTCTTTTGTTTCATAAGTTAATAATTCTATCACATATATATACTCCAACAACTCATCTAATAAATCATGTATCTTAACTATGTTTTGATTCATATTAATTTATAATAGATGATAGGTTTATATACATGTTCATGTGCTTGTGTGTAGGTTATTCTTAATCCCAAGGTAAGATTTGGTCAATAATAGATCGTTTATTTACCACCATTGTTGAAGATGAGGTGTAAAATTACTTTTGATTATTTGACCAATAAAATGGATGATATTTAAATAGAATGATATGCCACACTCTAAAATTGGTGGTGGCTTCTTAAATTTAGTTTTTAGTATTTGTTACTTAACTACATAAGTTTTTCAGTCTTTCTACTCAGAAAGACTGAGTTGTGTGGAGAAAGATGGGATGAATTGGTATTAAAAGAGGATCGTGATTTGGTTGTTTTGGCAATGGATAGTTTGCAACTTGATTGTGGAGATTTGAGAACTTGTTTTTGAGAAGTTGACAACTCTTCTTTGAAAAAGGAACATAGGCAAAAATAATTAGAAGTAACAACTTTGAACACTGGAGAGAGTGCCTTCAATTTCTGAAGGAAGAGTAAAGGTAAACAAAATAAAATAATTAACTCATGAGGTGAATCTTCAGAAAGTAGTAATTCATCACACAGATCCAAATAGAAATGTTTCTATTGTAATGAGTGAGAACACTTGAAGAATGATTCTCGGAAGAGACAACAAGATCTTCCAAGCAGTCAGAGGAGGACAAGCAGGGAACATAAGTGATTTTGCATTTATCGCATCACCAAAACCAAATTCCACACCTTCTGCCAGTGCCAAAGGTCATCTTAGAACAGTGAATGGCATCCATCGATACGTAAAGGAAAAGGAATATTTTTGAGATATTATAGTTGGAAAAGCTCAAAATAACATGTATGTAAAATGTAGAAGCATATGCAAGGCACAAGTACTATTTGACAAAATGCAGCAAAATGGATGTCTTCTCACGAAATACAATGGTTGCAGGGTTTTCACAAAATGGACTCATTGAAAAGGCTTTAGAAACTTACACGTAAATGAAATTGGCAACTTAGAAACTAGGCTCTGCAACTTTCGTCTCATCCTCCTAGTTCTAAGCGTGCCATAGTATATTCAATATTTTTAAGTTAAACATGTCATAGTCCATCAAACAAGCAAATTATAAGGAAGGCAGTTTGTTAAGTTCTCAAATAAAATTGTTTAAATAGCTTTAATACTTCAATTATAAGCATTCCTACTACTACAACAATAAACATTAATACTTCAGTTATAAGCTTTCCTATTTTAATGTTTCAATTACTAGCATTACTACTACAATAAACATCAACACTCAATAGTGATGACATCTAGAACAATTATCTGATGAGGAGCTATGGGTAAGGGCACTTCACAATAGCAGCAATTGGCATTAATACCAAACTCTGTTGACTTTTCCAACACTCAAACAACTGGCGCAAGTGGGATACAGGATTTGTGGCTTGAAGCTGTACAAACTTCGATCACATTTTAACCCTAATTACATTAAACCTAAAGTGATCATTATGTGTGCAAGATTGACCTTCTGGACCATTCTGGCTCTCCATAGGGCACCCTAAACTTTGTAACAAAACAAGTGTGTAGACTATTTAATCCAAGATACAAGCAATGCTGCTCATTGAGACCCTAAGAATAGAGCACTTACAAATTTTCATCCTAGTACAGCAAGTTGGAGAAAGAGGTATGGACATCCATCATCGCATAAAGGTAAGGGATCTCTATCAAATATTTAAAGTTGGAAAAACTCTGGAGGACAGGTATACGAATGCAAGAACAAGAATGTGACTGTCTGACGGATGCCTCAAAGAGATATTATCTCATAGATTGCAAGGATTAGCAGAGTTTGCACAAAACAGATCTATTAAAAAGGTTTTAGAAACTCTTAAACAAATACAATTGGCAAGAGTGAATTCCAACAGCATACCAGTGTTATTCTTCTGCGTCTAAACAAAATCTTTGAAATGGTTTCTAGACACCTATCGATTCATGAAGAATAAAGGGACATCTTAGATCTACGTTTGAGAAGCTCAAACATCAAGTGACATGATGTGATTTGGAAGCCCCTGGATCTAGATCAAGATGTCGAACCTAGATTAGTGAAGCAGGAGCTCTTTGAGCGAATGGCCAATGGGGTCGATCAAAGGCCAAAGAGGCTGATCTAAAATTGATCAAATAGAGCCTGAATCATCTTTGAAAATGTCTCTTAACTTTAGAGGAAATGAAGCACACTGAACTCACCCTAATAGGAATGTTTAACTATGGTAATATGACAATGATGAAACTTGTTAATGTAACTTTAGTTTAACCTTGCATAGGATATCACTTGTCATTTTAATCTCTTCTTAAGAGTTAGCTATATGTATGCCAAATACTACGATTATAGACCAAACATCTAATCTATTAAAATGGCCTGATGGATGAAGCATATCAGATTCATGTAAATATTGAAGGATAACTCGACTATACTCTTGATAACAATACCCTAGAATGCTTCGTACACTCCAGACCAAATGACACAGTTGGTTTAACGAAATACCTATGAATGATAAATACAATGATTATAGGTTATAACTGGAATAGGTTAATGGAGAGGCAGATTACAACAATATCAACGGCCTTTGCCATCATCATGCTAGCGCAGGCCAATAAGGAGAGATTAAAACAATCAATGGACATCCATCGGAACATAAAATAGTTTGATCTATGTTATTTCATAGAATGTGGCAAAAGAAATTGCTAAGAGATGTGGACACGAAGGAACCTGATTTCGCTCACGGAATGGGTTGGAGGACTTGATGTTGCTCCCAGATTTTAGTCTGCAACTCTGGCCTCCCCCTCACTCGATTCTTCCCTCCTCCATTTCTAACAGCAGCCTCTTGAATATGCCAGCAACTGCCCCAACTACCATGCCTCCCCCATAACCAAAATGTTCTTCCCCAACTAAAATAAATATTGCAGAATTAAAGTATTTGAGCATCATAATAATAAAACATTAAAATATTAAGATACTAAAAACTTATTTAAATCTATAAATACCCCCAAACAAATTAATTTAATAGTAGTAATAAAATAATTCATACTCAAACAACTTTAAATAATTTTTTTGAACTAGGTAATTATCAATTACCAATTTAATAATAATAATGAGAATATTATATAACCCTATTAAATATTATAGTGGATCAGACATTAGTATGACTATATAATGAAATCTAGGCATACAACATAACCCACTGAGTAGGATAGCCGTTAGAAGCCAAATCAAACATGTTCACAAGCTAGGCCAAAACACACTTAACCAACAAGCTCCACCAAATATAAATCAATTGCAAGACCTGACATACTGATAGAACTGACAGGTTGAACTAGACATGTCATGCATCCCGATCGAGGATGATGATTTGGGATGTGGGACCTTAAGATATCTCTGGAACAACTTATCCATTGGGATCAAGGCACGCTCAGACCTATTAATTCAGGTGGAGTCGATGCCAAATACCTGCATCCTGCAACAAATGACACAGTCAAGCATGTATAGATGCATATAAGCTGACACTAGGTGAAAAGGGAATCGCAACACTGCAGGGCACTCACAAGCGAGTGATGCGACATCGTCCTTTCCACATCATATCAATCTAGATTAGATAACGCATAATCATAACCAAATCGAATCTACCTCATTATCTGAACAGAACCATCCACTGAACATATAGGTGCATGAAACTGAATAAGTCTTAGAAGTACCATCATAACAAATAAATCTAACAAATCAGTCCATGAGATCCATTCTAACATATAACAATTGTAGTAAGATTGACATCTTAATCATTAGAATGCAAAACAATGTCAAAGCCTGCATTATCAGTGTTGCAATAGAGATTATCAATAAAACACATTAACTATCATATGAAACCACACATGGATGAAGCATCTATCTATATTGTACAACATCAATTGTTTACCTTACCTTAATTATTCCTATTATTATACCTTCATATTCGTGCACCTTGATCAGTTCACCTGTACATCCAAGGTGGGAACGGAGGGGCACTACAGTGACAGTAATATGTTTTCCTGATAAGGGGGTCCTAATGAAATAAACACTTATTTTTAGAACATAGAGGATTATCTTTGACACGACACATGTCAAGTTCTAGTAAAACCTATGGTGATTTAGTTCTATAACTATTCAACTACTTGGCAACTATTGGGATTCAGTTATGGAATTGCTGACTTTTTAGTTTCTTTCCATTCTGTGTATAAATTGGATGAAATTGCATATTGTAGGGGTTCCTCTCTAAACAGATGTGAGTCTGGTATAGATTAGAGGTTCTTTTGCGAGTAGAGACAAGACAGTAGTGGTTTGGGGAATGTCTCTTCGAATAGATGTGAGATTGTTGTTGTAGATTGGGATTCCTCATATATGACTAGAAGGATCCATTTGATACAAGAATGTAAGCGTGGGGTTTGTATAAATTGGATGAAATTGCATATTGTAGGGATTCCTCTCTGAATAGATGTGAGTCTAGTGTAGACTAGAGGTTCTTTTGCGAGTAGAGACAAGACAATAGTGGTTTGGGGAATGTCTCTTTGAACAGATGTGAGATTGTTGTTGTAGATTGGGATTCCTCATATATGACTAGAAGGATCCATTTGATACAGGAATGTAAGCGTGGGGTTTGTCGGGTGGAAGGCAATATCTATATTCTAGGATGTGATTTTGTTTTGTAAGTATATAACTGATTGTGCAGGTCGATGAGTTTGCAATTGCTGGTGTAGTAAATTTTTGATGTAATATGTAATTTTTCTATTAATAAAAAGTACTTTCCAATTTATGTGATGTTATATGAATCTTTTCTTCGGTTGCATTGTATTGGTTGCACAACTGGGTAGTGGACAGTTTAGTAAAACCCCCTGGTCTTGATTTTATCAAGATGGCTAAAGGACATTCACAAGTATATGCCACTACTAGTACCTACTAGACCATGGACTAATTTAATTATGGACTTTGTGTTAGGGCTTCAAAACACACAATGAGGTAATGATTCCATTTTTGTTGTTAATAGGTTCTCTAAGATGGCTCATTTTATTAGCTGTAACAAAACTAGTGATGCAACTAGGGTGGTAGAATTATTTTTTAAAGAAGTTAGATTGCATGGTGTTCCACAAAATATCACATCTGATAGGGATACCAACTTTCTAAGTCATTTTTGGAGGACCCTATGGAAGAATATGGGAACTAAGCTTTAGTTTAGTAGTACTTATCACCCCAAAATAGATGGGTAGATAGAGGTCATAAATCAGAGTTTGGAAAACCTATTAAGATGCATCATTGGAGAGAAACCTAGATAGTGGGACTTGGCCTTAGCACAAGCTAAATTTGCCCATAATAATTCAGTAAATCAATCAACATGTAAATCACCATTTCCTAAGGGTATTTTAGATTTGGTGCAGCTACCAATTGGAGACAGGATTAGTGATGATAGAGAATCATATCCAGAACATATTCAATAATTATAGAAAGAGGTGAGGCAAAAGCTCCAAGAAAGTAATGACATGTATAAAACTACAGTAGATGTCTAGTAGAATACATCAAGTATTCACTAAAGGTGACTGAGTGATGGTTTATCTGAGAAGAGAGAGGTTTCCCAACAAGTTGAAATAAAAGAAAATTGGCCCTTATAGGATTACAAAAAAATCAATGACAATGCTTATGAGGTAGATTTACCAGAGTAGTTAGACATTTCTCCTATGTTTAATGTTTTTGATTTATATGTCTTTCATGGTGAGGATCATGATGAAGAAGGTGAGGCCAAAGTAGATAGGCAATAGTAGGTTCTAAGAAAGAAATGGGTCAAGATTACACAGATTCTAGACAAGCAAACCATATACATTTGACAAGGTCAATACAACAAGTTTCTAGTATAGTGGGAAGTTCCAACACAAGTAGACAATGCATGGATTCCAGAATGGGAAGTGAAGAAGTTGGATATACACAAGTGGCACAAGTTCCAAGAAAACATTAAGAACCCGTGTTTAACCCTTCTCTTTACTTTGTTTGTATATTAGTTGCTATGGGTGTACATGCTTTGTAAGTCATCCCGTGAGCATATTGTATTATCCCACATTCATGAGAAGTAGTAGTTGTTTAGATTAGACTTGGTATATAAGTAAGTGTTGAGGCCAATGAAGGAATCCATGAATTTATTGTATTGAGCTTGCTCAAAGGAAGTTGTGCCCTCGAATTGGCCTACGATCAATAAGTTCCTTTTGATTTTCTGCTATTTATATAAATCTATTATTTCGTGCATTTTTCAATATATTGTTGTAGGAGGTTCCCCTCATCTGGTATCAGAGTGCTTTCTTGGGCTCACTAAGTGGAATTTTTGTAGACTTTTTTTTTCTACAATGGCCCTCTAGGTGCTATGATTGTTGCAATAGTATCTTTTTTTTGCATCTGTATTGTTCATTTGGATTACACGTTCAGATTTGGGAACATCCCTATCCACTTAACTATAGGAAGTACTTGGGCATATATCCCTAAAACTCATTGTGAGGAGTACCATAGGAACCCAAAAGTAGCTAGCCTTTTGAGAGGACTTGTCAGTGAAAAGGGTGACAACCCCTACTTGATTGACTAGTTTGCATTCGTGAAGTAAACCAAAAGATGTCATTTGTGGCAAATCAGTTATCAATTTTACCTAAGCCATGGAGTGAGGGGTACTACCCCAATACACAAGTTGTTAGACAACATTGGTGGCTAGAATGACTCCCTTGAACCTTTAGTAAGACAAACAAACTTCGGGCCCATATTTATTGGTAATAAGCAAACCACATATTGAATCCATCTAGAGCAGTTGGTAGATTGTTTTTAGAAAATAAAATAAATAAATAAATAAAAATAATCAATTTTCACCATATCTATCTTGTTTTAGCTCTGTTTCCTCTCAAAATTCATTGGAACACCTAAAATTTCAATCCACACATTTCCTTCCTTGAGGACCCTCTCCCAATTCCACTTATTGAAGCCAAAAATCCCACATTTGTCTATCTTTAGCGTTTGCCATAACTTCTTCAATTATTTCTCAATAGCCTTGATATTTTACCATAACATTCCTTTCTTATTTATACTCCTTTGTCCCTCTTGGATAAAATTTCCCATTCCTTCACCCCGCTTCTGAAATCACCATTTGCTTCTCCCCTTTCCCTTCGAAAGTGTCCAAAAGCTGGTCAAACCCCAATTACCCACTGCAGTTTTCCCCAAATTAAAATTTCCCTTTACTAAATGTGTTTTAGCACATGTTATTTGACCCATTCCAAACAAAATTCTTTGGGCTATGGTAGTAACCCAAATAGGAGCAAAAAACATGGAGGATGAAATTTTCACCGTCAAGTCCAAAATCCAAGATCTTGATGAAACAATTCTCAGTATAAATCTTTAACATTCAACCATGAACAACAGACAACATCAAAGAGTCTTCTTCAAACACTGGGTTTTCTTCTTCCATCAATTTTCTTGGGCCAAAGCTTGATTTTCCTCGATTCAATGGTGCAGATTCAACTAACTGGATATACGAGGTAGAACAATAATTTAGTCTACATAATACTTTTGATGTCAACAAAGTCTCACTTTCCTCCTTTCACTTGGAATATGAAGCCCTTCATTGGTTCTGTTGGTATATCAAGGCTCATGATGAGCCCCAATGGACCAATTTTTGTAAACTCATTTTGCAAAGGTTTGGCTCTAGTGTTTTTAATGACTTCATCGGTGCATTCACTAAACTTTGCCAAATAGGCACTATGAGAGAATATCATATGGAATTTAAAAAACTAGCCAACCACATGAAGGGATTACTTGATGAATTCTTCAGGAGTTGTTTTTTCAGTGGTTTGAAGGATACAATTCAATATGAGGTTAAAATGTTCCATCCCAACATAATGATGGAAGCCCTAGGGTTGGCTAAGTTGGAATACGACAAGATCACAGCTCAACAGTGATCAAAATCCAATTTTGTTCCATTTAGAAATATATCTTCCCAATGATCTCAAACAACACCAGCTCCTAGAACAACTCCTATCAATCATTTGACTAAAGTAGAGATGTGGGCACATAGAGAAAAAGGGCTTTGTTGTAATTGTGATGACAAATTCACTCAGGGACATCGATGTGTTGAGAAAAAGATCTACCTATTGGATGTGGACTCTCTACCTAAAACTAATGTTTGGGTAGATGTTTAGAATACAATAGATGATTAGGAAGAAGCTCAGTACCTACTTGTTGAACGTGCTTCTCAGGAAGACCACCTAGAGATCTCTTTCCATGCCTTAGCAAGAGTATCCACCCCACAAACCATGTGGGTCAAGGGTTACTTCATGAAGCTCCCTCGTACAATACTCATTGATTCTAGTTGCACTCATATGTTCATTGACCCTCAGATTACCAAACAGGTTGATTGTTTTGTCCATCCTTGCTCCAACTTTAAAGTCATCATTGCCAATGGGGGCACATTACCTGCCAAAGGGAAGTTTCACAATGTGCGTATCTCTATTGGAGATTATAACCTATGCTCTGACATGCTTGCCTTGCCCTTAGGTGGATGTGATATGGTTTTGGGCACCCAATGGTTACACACACTTGGACCTATCTTATGGGATTTTGCTGAACTTTGGATGCAGTATTAAGATAATGGGAAAAAACACACATTGAAGGGCTTACAATGAGGGTCTCTCAGCATCATATGTTCATATCACATGGAAAACCTTCTTAAGAAAAATTCACACGGTGTCATTTCCCAACTCCATTCTAGTCAAATGCAACCATTAATAGTCACCACTACTCCTTCTGATCTACAACAAAATTTGGATAGGTATGCATGTGTCTTTGTTGAACCAGTGGGATTTCCACCTTCCTAACTAGAGGACCGCCATATTCAATGCCTTCCTAGAAGTGTTCCTCCCAACATCTAGCCCTACCACTACCCATTTCACCAAAAGACATAGATTGAGATGCTCATTTGAGACTTACTGAAGCAAGGCATTATTCACCCTAGTACCAGCTTATTTTCTTCACTAGTTCAGGTAGTCAACATGGTTCTCTAAACTTGGGATTATATTGTCAACATCTTGTGGGACAATCTTCACATGGGAAGCAATAGAATGAAATAAAGGCTGATCAACACCATTCTGAGCGCACTTTTCAAGTAGGTGATATGGTTTTTCTTTGTTTAAAGCTATACAAGTAATCTTCCCTAAAAATCAAAGGGCATCATAAGCTAGTTCCAAAGTTCTATGGGCCATATAAGGTTCTCTAGAAGATTCAGTTGGTTGCTTATAAATTGGAGCTCCCACCTTCTTCTTGAGTTCATCCAATATGTCATGTCTCTTGTCTAAAGAAAGTTCCTGGCACCAATGTTAGAGTGCAAACTATTTTACCATAACTTGATAATGAAGGATCCATCCTTGTGGAGTGGGAGGTAGTCCTTGATAGGTGCACTAGTGAACTTCGCTCCCGATCCATCATAGAGGTATTAATTTAGTGGCATGGAATCCAACTAGAGAATGTAACATGGGAACCACTATTTTAGATTCAACATCAATTCCCACATCTGAAGCTTTGAGAACAAAGATTTTCTAAGAGGGAGGGGATATTAAGAACCCATGTTTAACCCTTCTCTTTACTTTGTTAGTATATTAGTTTCTATGGATACTTTCGCTTTGTATGTCATCCTGTGAGCATATTGTAATATCCCACATTCATGGAAAGTAGTAGTTGTTTGTATTAGACTTGGTATGTAATTAAGTGTTGAGACTAATGAAGGCATCCACAAATTTATTGTATTGAGCTTGCTCAAAGGAGGTTGCCACCTCGAAGTGGCCTACAATGAATAAATTCCTTTTGAGTTTCTGCTATTTATTTAAATATGTTATTTCATACATTTTTCATTATATTGTTGTAGGAGTTTCCTCTCATCCAAGTGGCACAAGTTCCAAGAAAATAGCTTGCATGAGCTACGTTCTTTTCAAGCAAAGGAGAATGATGCAGAAACATCTAGAGGTCATACCTTTTGAATCAGGGGTCTATTTGAGCTGAAATTTGGTGGGCAGATGTGTTGTGAGGAGTTGATTGAAAATCCCATTGAACTAGCAAGTTTGGTAGGTCGCCATTTAGCCACTTTTTTGGGACCTTTTTCGATCATTTAGGGCTTCAAAATGAGGTGTTAATGATTTCTTTGAGATTTTTCCAAGTTGTTTTTTCTAATTATTTTTTGAAATTTACATGTAATTCGATTATAAAGTTGACAATTAGTCCTCTTTTAGTTAGTTTTAAATAATTGGCAATTTTCATGGCCATATGGATATGGATGCGAAGTTACCAAAAATAGCAATTTTAGAAAGTTGCTAAAATCTACCAAAAAGGGTAATTTTCATTTTTGTATAAATTTAGTATTTATTTTTAGTTATAGCAGAAGGTAACGAAATGAGAAGGATAATTTGAAAATAGTTCTAAATTTCTAGACATTTTTGCAATAATAATAGTGTTGAATCTTATGCTGTGAAGTTTGGTTACATCAATAATTATTTGTAAAAACATAAAAAATGGATACAATAAGTGTTAAGAGAAAGAATTTTAATTCATTTATTTTCTATTATAATTTTATCTTTATAGTCACACTAGAGTTATTTCAAAACAATGGATACATTAATTTTTTATGTTATGCTTATATACAATTACAATATCTTGTGTATAATAAAAACATATGTTACAATATGGTTGACCAAGGTATTCAAAAAGTGAACATATGTACCATAACAACATAAATTTCATTATTGTACTTTGTAGGAGATTATATTAGCAAACCATATCATAGTGAGTTGTGTCAACATATCATACTGATAGAATTTTTTACATGGCTATGATTACATGCCAAAACTAAAAGAACTATTTCAATTTAAGTAGCTCAAAACCACTACATTACTTCAATTGAACATAATATTAATTCATCACAACTCATTAGTTACAATACATAATCTATTGGATGTTTTCATTAAGGGTAAATTTAGAGACAAAGACTACAAATGATTCTCTCTATTTTTCTTATTGTTTTTGTAGGGGGTGTTAAAAGGTGAAGAATCTCCTATACTTTCATTAGAAATCCTGTAAAAATACAAAATTTACAAGCTCTTGTAGGGAAAATTCAAGTATAGAATCCTTGATATGTACATACTACAAAAATTTGAGTGGTGACCAAAAACAAAAACATACATACGTAACAAGAACTACAATTCAACCAAAGGCCCAAAAACCATTAATGCATGAGATTAAGTAAGCACCATGAGAGGTGAAGTTAGATTCATCCAAAAGTAAAGGAAAGGTGGCAGGAAGAACAATAAAATCCACTTGCAGAGGATGAGGTGCTTGGTTTGTATAATGCAACCTCAGAAACTAAATGGCATTAAACATCTTCTTAGCTTTGGAGTCTAGGTTTAGTGGTAATTGAAACTAATGTGTATTCAAGGTGTTATTTAGGTCATTGATGCACCCATTTTGGAGTCCCTTTTGTGTGGCCTAGTAAGGAAGAGAGGGAAGATGACATGGACAGTGGTACATGAAAACAATAATAGGAAATGATGAAGGAAAAGCTAACAAAGTGCCAAGAAGTGAGCAGGCAATGGGATAAACAATAATGGGAAGACTGTAAATGAAGGAAATAAGTTCCTTTAGAGAGGATAGGCTGAAGTGAGCCAAAATCCTAGTATGGCAGCTCAAAATAAAGGTGATATCCTGATGGTTGACACAAGCAAGATGGATTAAATGGAAGTAAATGCTAATGTACCTCACAAGGAAGGGATGGACAAGAGAAGTGCATGTGGACAACCAAAAGTTGGAAATGTATATGAAAGGCCATCAATGGTTATCACCATGTCAATAAGTGGATCTCAGTACACATCGTTATTTAGTGGGTAGGTGGAAATTCTATCTACCATTTACATGGCAAGAGACAAGTTGGCTGATTTCTCCTTTCAATGATTTGATGAACTGGAGAGAACTAAATTAATGATATGGGATCAAAATGTCTACTTGATACTTGTTGATCTATTGCTAGATTAGAAATAAGGTTCACTACTTTGTTACCCTCTTTATAATAGTGTTTGCAAGTAAAGTTTTATGACTAGTCCAAATGATTCCATATGGATTGAACGATATAATTAAGTTTCCTATTGATGGTTCTTCTACTCCTTAGTGAGTTCACAACAATCATGGAGTCACCCTCAATTCTTAGATTGTAAAAGTATTTTTCTCTTGCCATAATTAATCTATACAAAATGGATCTAGTACTTCTTGATCCATAAGGAAGTTTCATGAAGGTTTCTAAAGCTCTCTTTGATAGCACAACTAGAACTTGAAGAACCTAGATTTCCACTAGAAGCTCCATCAAAATTTAATTTTACAAGGGGGGAGATGGGAGGGGACCACCTTATTTTTCTTCTATTTTTATGGGAAGACTAGATTGAATGGATCCATTGGAATGAGGAATGTGGAAGAGAGACCACTACTTGAAGAGTGCATTGTCCTAGCTTTTAAATTGAATCTTGGAACTTGATATTTAATTAACCATGGACATGGCCTTTTGTGAGATTGCATGTTTCAATTTTTGAATAACTTTGTGTATAGAGGATGGGGATTTTCTAAATGTCCTATGATTTCATTCAAGCAAAAGATTCCAAATTAATAATATGGACTAAGTTCCTAGATGTAGGCAATAGTAGAATAATTGTATAGAGCCAACCAACTAGAAAAGTGTTGAAGGAGTGAATTAGGTAAAATTTCAAACCATCCAACTTTTCTATAAAGCCATTTCCAATAGTAATTACTAAAGGAGAAATTAAAGAGGATATGATCAAAATATTCCTCTTCTTGACCACATAACATGCTTTTGAATTCTAGGGAGATTCCTAATTTCTGCAATCTCTTTCTAGTCACAATTTTGCTGTGGACGATTAACCATGAAAAGATACCTACTTTTAGTAGGCAATTACCACTCTGGCATAATTTGAATGGCCATGACTGGACATCTAGATTTGTGAGGAGTCAATATCTTTGTTTAATAGTGTGAATGCCTATCTTTGACACCATCCATACAATTTCATCTTCTTTTTGGGAGAAAATTTAATTCGTTGTGCCAATATTTATATTAACAAGACCTTTCGAATTATAGGGAATTCATAATTTTTAAAACTTTTGCATTTGATTTTGATGATAGATCTTCATCTATTATTTCTTAATAACTTTTGATAGTTCCTCTCCATGTTTTTTTTTAAGAATGTCATTACTTCAAAAAGGTCCATGTTATCACCTAGATTTACACCCTTGCTGTAGTTGTGAAACTTTAGCAATTTGGAGTAACATGGGAATGATATTGAAGTGTGGGACTCTACGAAATGAGATCAGATCTCCAGAGAAGGCCGGCTTCCTTGACTGGATATCACCTAAAAATACTAAATCTTCAGAGGAAAAGGCAGAAGAAATTCTTTTTTAATGAAAGATGAAAATAGGGAAAACTGAAAGTAATGGTGATGCACCAGACTGATTAAAAGAAACTTTCATAGAACTAAGAAAATGCACAAAATAACTAGATACAACAAGTAGACAACAGATTCAAATGATTTTTAGTAGAGGTGAGAAACAAGAAGGATGAGAGGAACAAAATGTTCACAGACAACCACATGCATGTTCACACTAAACTAGAAAATCAGTAAAAAGAGGTAAAATGACTTGCATATATTCAATAAATGCATAGTTATAGTAGCAGAAAGCTCTATTTTAAAATAGAAAGCTTGAGAGCCAAAAAATTTCCAACACTATTTACATCTCATTACAATGTATATATAGTATTCCAAACTGACCTAGGTCGGTTACAAAAATTGCTCCATGAGCTGTATCAGAAAATATCTACTGAAGGGATGTCCACCTGTAGAAGTTACGGTGTGGAAATATCTGGAATAGGGGCAGGTGGGAGATATTCTGAGTCTTTAATGCAAGCAGCTGGATCATCGACCCTCTCTGGTAAATGCAACAAATATCTATGTTTGCATCACCCAAACTAGTCGTTGAAACATCCAGTCGACTAAGCATACAAACCCAGATCCAAAATTTGGAAGTGAGAAAATACCCCTAAAATCCCTGCCAAATGAAAGAGGAGGCAAAAATAAGCACTTTTGCCTTTTGAATCATGTCAAAATTCACTAGGACGTGGGAGATACAAGTGGTCAAAGTTTCAGTCAAAATGCACTCGTATATCGCCATATACAAACTACTTTGTATGTTCTTTTATTCGGCATCTAAATCAGCCTCTGAAACATCTTTGTATGTTCACTTGTATATGCATGTGGCTGCATACAAATGCTAGTCTTTCTCTTTTGAATCAGCCTTTGTATCGCCCTTGCCATGTGGCACCATGTGGTTAGTCGCTGAACTGATCCCAGGGACCCATCGCTGAAAAATCCATCCTCCTATCGGTGGTCGGAATGATCTAAAACAGAACTTCTGATGTGCAATGTCTGGCCAATGTGTACTTGTATCATTTGCCTTTGTATATCGGATTGTATATGCAACATACAATGCAAATATACATGCAACATGGAACTCAAAAGATTATGAAGCATGTTGAAATTGAGTACAGGTCCAGCCTTTGTATCCTTTCTTTTGCATCTTGCTCTTTGTATATGCCCTTTGTATATTGGCACATATAATGCCAATATACAAGCTGCGGACTCCAAATGATTATCTTCCATGCCCAATTCCGCAGTCAGGTCCGGCTTGTATGTATCCCTTTGTATGTCGGCTTGTATATCGCAATATACAATGCACTCAACATACAAACCATGGACTTCACCTTTGAAGTTGCCAAAATTGACTTGTGGGTCGGGTTCGGCTTGTATATTTCCTTTGTATATCGCATATACAAAGTGAATGTACAAGCAAAAAACATGCGAGCTGAGCCCTTGTACATTGCGAACACTTTGCCTCGGCATATGCAAAATCTTTTGTATATCTGATTGTATATGAAAACATAGAATCACAAATATACGTACAAATGTGTGAACCTCAAAAGATAATTAACCATTTTGTAACTTTGTAATAGGTCTATCTTGTATACTGCTCTTTGTACTTTGCCATATACAATGCATTTATACATATCATCCGCAGACTCAATGCTTGAATTTGCCAGAATTTGATTTTCAAGTTGGGTCTGCCTTGCACATTCCTTTTGCACCTTTTACTTGTGTATCACATATACAATCACAAATATACAATTGGTGGACCCCACTAATTGTATCTTTGCTTGCGACCTTTCCTTGTATGTTCCCGATATACATTCCCCTTTGTATGTCGCTGATATGCAAAAGCCTTTGTATGTTTTCTTTTGCATCTCTTGCTGATGCATCCTTGTATCCCTTTTCCTTATATATGCGGCCTTGTATGTTCTGCCTTGTATCTAGGCAATGTATATTGCGAACATACATTCTCCCTTGCATATATGCCTTTTTACATTCCTATACATGTTGTCATTTGTATGTGAAATTGTATGTCTGAACATACAATGTGAACATACAAGCCACTGTTGCATTCTGCCGATGTACATTGAACTATTCATTCACTCTTGCATGTATGACTTACATCTTTTCTTTGTATTTGCAAATTGTATATGAGATACAATCACCTTTGTATGTACAAACCCCACTTTCCCTTGCATCTTTTGATTGTATATCTCCTTTGTATGTAGGCCTTGTACATTCTGCCTTGTATCTAGCCGATGTACATTTCCTTTGCATATGCAAACATACATTGGCAAATGTATATGCAAACATAGATTAGTGAATGTATGTGCGAACATACATTGGTGAATGTATATGTGAACATACATTCAAAAATGCATATACAAATACTAAGTAAAAAAATTGAGAAATCCCTGCGATAGAAAATACTTGAAGCTAAAAGATTTCTGCATTTTTCTGGGTTTTCAGCAAAGATTCTCAAGGTGAGATTTTTGGGGTTTTTTTTGACAAGGCATAGCATAATATTTGAAGGATTTAAGCCTATAGGGTCATTTCTAAAGGATTTTCAAGGAAAATGCAAGGTGAACTATTTAACTCTGGACAGAGGAAAATAGGTCAACAATTTGGCAACTTCTATGGGATGTTTGCCTGCTAAACAATTAGATCAGTGGCCTTAAGAATCCATTGGGAATGGAGTCATACAGAGACTAAAAATATTAGCAGTGAAGAATCTTGACCTTAGCAACTCAGCATATTAGCAGTGAAGAACACTTGGAAGATCAAACTAAGACAAAAATGCTAAAGGCAACCCTTCCAGCTATGCTAGAAAGCACTTAAGGAAAACAAAAAGGGATCTAAACTATTGTGCAATAGCACTTATTGAAAGCAAGAAATCTAATCTGCTGATTTACAAGGCCCTCATATCTCAAAACACCTCTTTAGGTGTATCCCATTGACTAGGATAGGCAAATTTTGTCCATCCATATTTGATAACTGAAATGCATTGTGCTTCTTGCATCCAGTAATGAGAAATGGGCCACTCCACATGTTGTCAAACTTGGAGTGCTTTTCTAGTCTGCTTTTCAACTCAACCCATTTGAGCACCATATCGCCTTCCCTAAAGATTTTGGGAGTGGCCTTCTGATCAAAATTTCTTTTGGTCTGAAGATGATGATGTTCCATAGTTTTCATAGCCTTATCTTTGATTTCTTCAAGCTCCATAAGTTGGGCATATCTGATAGCCATTGGATCCTCTTCTTCAAACATCTCCAGCTAATTCATGATATCAAGTGCTGGTAGCTCCATAGATATAGGCAATCTTGCCTCTTTCCCATAAACTAACATATATGGGGAGTTCCCAATAAACCTCTTGGGAGTTATTCTGTCTGCCCATAAGGTATACTTCAGATTAGTGTGCCAGGTCTTCTGGTTGTCTTCCATTGATCTTTTAACAATTCTTATGAGGCTCTTATTTGTAGATTCAGCCAAACCATTACCCTGTGGGTAATAAATTGATGAAGTATTCAAATAGATCCCATTCTTAGCATGCCCTTATAGCTTGCCTTCATGCACAATGAAAATGCATTTCTTGGGATTGAGAGATATCCCAAACTCTTTGCATCTCTCAAATACCTGCCTCAGGTGGGATAAATGTTTAGATGCATTCTTAGAAAAAACTATGATGTCGTCTAAGTACACAAGCACCAGTTTATACATCAAACCCTTAAAAGCCATATCCATAGCTCTCTGAAAAGTAGAACCAACATTTGACAGACCAAAAGGCATTCTCTTGTAGGCCATGGTGCCCCATTTGATAGTAAAAGCGGTTTTAAATTGATCTTCTTCCTTGACTAACACTTGATTATATCCAGAATATCCATCAAGCAAGGAGAATCTTTTAGAACCAGCCACTACTTGTAGAATTTGTTCCATTGAGGGTAGTGGATAGTGGTCTTTTAGGGAGGCTTTATTGGGGTCTCTGAAGTTGACACACAACCTAATCTCTCCATTCTTTTTTCTCACAGGGACAAGGTTGGAGACCCAAGAAGTATGCTTGATCGGGAAAATGATCTTTCCCTGAATCAACTTGGTTAACTCTTTAATCATCATGGGCTCAAGCTTTGGATTTAGAGGTCTTTGCTTTTGCCTCACAGGTCTTGTACCTAGTTCTAAGTCTATGGTATGTTGGGCAATATGATGGTCAAACCCCTTTAGGTCTGAATAATCCCAAGAAAACACATCTTCAAACTCTTGACAAAGAGTAACAAAAGCCCTCCAATCCTCAGGCAAATGGATTTTACCAATTTTAAGAAGCTCACCCTTAAAAATTTCTAGCTCCTCGTAATGTTCCTCTTTGACCTGCATGCTAGTTTTACTCTTCTTTAGCTAATCATCAGTCCCAAAAATGGATTCCAAGGTTACCAATCCTTTGAACTGTTTGTTTGTCCTGAACTGAATGACTTGACCATCATCATATTCCTGTTTGAGTTTATCCTGATTCATCATGGAAAACTCATCCTCCTCTAACAAGAAACACAGGATCTTCTCATCACTCTCAAAAACCCGCCAATGAATATTATTGTCAGGGATAGAGGGCCTATCAACTATTTTCATGTGAGGCTACACCTTTTCTCTTTGAATATCACTAGGGATGTCAAACTGAGCCCCAATTGTAGCTAACCTATCTGCATGATAGTTTTGACTTCTTGGAATAGAGATCAGATTGAAAGCATTAAACTCTTTAATCATATCCCATACCCTATGCTTGTAGCATTTCAAAACATCATTTTTTGTAACATGTTGTCCCCTCACCTGATTTACAATGAGTTCACTATCACTATAGATCTGTAAACAACCAATTTTCCTCTTTATTGCCCACTGCAACCTTGGATCAAGCCCTCATAATCAACAGTGTTATTTGTACATGAAAAGGTAAAATGGAAAGTAGAAAAATATCTTTCACCATGTGGAGACACAAGCATTGTACTGCCACCAGATCCATTTCTATTCCTAGAGCCATCAAAGTACATTTTCCATATCTCATTTTGCTGTTCTGTCTATTGTTTTGCATCCTTTACTAGGTTTGGAATTGTTGTTTCAGGCTCATGTAGTATGTAAACCCCCATAAAAGTTTCTTCAGTGTGTCCCTCAGGATCATCAACAACATTTTTTGAGGCCCACTCCTTTAACAGCACCTTTAGTATACTTTTTGCTTGTAGCTCTTGAGCAGTTACAAGCTCAAGATAATAAGAAATAATGCAATTTGCATTAACAACACTTGGAACATAAGGCTCTATGTGATGATTTGAAAGCAATTCAGATTTTAGGGTTACTTTTGTGCCATATCTGGTCCTAAAAAATATGTGGGACTAGTCTAAGGATAAATATCTTCCTATCCTGGCTGTGAATTCACTTGACAAACACATGGCAAAATAGGGAGGTAAGTCTATGATGGACACCTCTTGGGAAATGAAAACATTTGGGCAAGTATGCAAGGTGAGAGTTAAATCTTTTATCACACCTATAGTGTTAACAGCTGTGCCATCTAACTAAAGCACACCTTTTTCTAGGGGCTGGTATTTCAACCCTAATTGATCTGCCATCTGTTTTGGCATCACAGAACTACTTGTACCACTATCCACCATGTAATTATGTACTAATTTGTCTCCAATTATTAATGACACATAAAATGGGAGTGGTTTAGCACTTTTGTTTGGCTGCTTGCTATTGTCTTGGGGTGAATTGGTAAGGACAACCCTAGTTGGATCAACAGTTGTGTCATTGGACACTTTAAAATCAGATAAGGCAGATTGCAGTATGTCCTTTTGGCCTAGGATGGTTAGAGGATCCCACATACACATTGTCACATTCATCTTCTTCATATTTTTAATAATATTGAAAGGTGGAGTAACATGTACCTTATGATATGATTTTGCAGCAGTAATATCAGCCTGCAAATGAGGTTGTTCCCTTGCTGTTGCTGAAGTATTCCTTTGTAAAATGTGGGGAACCTACGATGTAGAAGCATCAGCATGCCCTTTTCCTTTATTTGCTGCTTGATCTACCTCATAACCCCTCCTCTTGGCTCTTGTATTGGCTGCATCTGGAGTATTATTGCTGTTTACACCACAGAATTCACCTTCTTGCCAATTTATGAAGGCAAAATCATTCTAAGGCTGCTCTTGCTATTGCGCAGCCCCATTATTTAGGGTGTTTGGCTATGAGACTACAACATTTTGTACCATTAAATCCTGATTTATAATTCCATTTGAATAGGCTGCCTAACGGTGTGGCTGATTGCATGGAAAACACCATTCATACTTAGCTGCAAGGTTATTCTAAACTGAGACAAGGTCCTTAACTACATTAATGGGCACCAGATTGTAAGGATGAAAATGCCTCTAGTTCACATTCTACCTGGTACCTTGGTAATTGCTTTGATAAGGTGGCCTATTAGCTTGATAAGGCTGATTTTGCCCTTGACTGGGTTGCTGATAGGGCTGTTTGTTCTGAGACTACTGCTTTTTGATGTTTACTAACTCATTCCCAAAAGTTTGTAGGATATTCTTTATTTTCTGTTGGCTATTTTTAATAGCTTTTAACTCTTGTGATGAGCTAGAAGTAGCGTTTTCAGATTTGGCAGTACTTGGTAATGCTGCAGTAGTAGGTAAAAGAGCAAAATATGGGATTGGCAATGGCATTGAAGCTTGAATCTTGGGGACGATGGGTACTGGTGGTCAAGGAGCTACTTTACCAGCTTGAATCAGGTTGTTTTCTGCTCTAATATCTACTTCATATGCATCATGTAGGCTTATACTTCCTAATGATTGAATCATTATTGAAATATCACTATTTAGGGCTTTCAAAAAATATAAAAAAGCATATTCAGCTGGAGGCCTTACCATGGTAGGAATTATGTCTCATGTCTTCTAGAATCTAAAGTTGAAATCCATCATTTGCTCTTGGGGAGCTCTCTTTATTGTAGTCATCTATTCAACCAATGACAAGTTGTTTGATTTATCTTGAAATTGCTTGTTTAACTTATCACCTAGATCATCCTAGGTTCCAATGGTTTGCACTGGTAAATTCCTAAACCATTGTAATGCCTTCCCTTTGAAAGAGGTAGCCAGCAGCCTGATGGCAACATTTTCTTGGGTTAGATGATGAACATTGCATAGAGAAGCTACATCTCTAATGTGCTCAATAGGGGTAGTTTGATTCTCCCCTGTGAAATAGGGCAAACCCTTCAAAGAAGCCATGGGTATGACGTCATGTATTGTTAAGTTCAATAGGCTGCCCCCATCAAAAACCACAAATGGCTGATTTCTTGCCATTTGAATGGCTAGAGGTAGGATTGCCTGAGTTGATACAAGGACTACAGGTGCAACTGGCCTAAAACTTGGTGGAGTTGATTGTTCTCTTTTAGAAACTGGAGTCCTTACTATAGCTCTCCCCTGTCTTCTAGGTGGTGACAACTGCAAGTAATCAAACAAAACCAAACTCTGAGTTTGAATCCTTCTCATATAATGTAACAGTAGAACTGATTTGCTTGTCTTTCCTCAGTATGAGTCACCAGATATGTAGGTTTTGACCTCTTTGAGTTCTGAAAATCACTGGCTGCACATCAAAACCAGCAATAAAAGATAGTATTTGATTGTTGTCTAACTCTGGTCCCATTGGGCATGCCAAAGTTGTTATCGCCCAGATTTGCACCCTTGCTGCAGTTGTGAAACTTTAGCAAACTGGAGTAACATGGGAATGATCTCAAAGTGTGGGACCCTACAAAATGAGATTAGACCTCCAGAGAAGGTCAGCTTCCTTGACTGGATATTACCTAAAAATACTAAATCTTCAGAGGAAAAGGGAGAAGGAATGTTTTTTTAATGAAAGATGAAAATAGGGAGAACTGAAAGTAAGGGTGATGCACCAGACTAATTGAAAGAAACTTTCATAGAACTGAGAAAATGCACAAAATAACCAAATACAACAAGTAGATATACACAGATTCAAATGATTTTTACCAGAGGTGAGAAATAAGAAGGTTGAGAGGAACAAAATGTTCATAGACAACCACATGCAAGTTCACACTAAACTAGAAAATCAGTAAAAAGAGGTAAAATGACTTGCATATATTCAATAAATGGCATAGTTATAGTAGCAGAAAGCCCTGTTTGAAAATAAAAAGCTTGAGAGCCAAAAAATTTCTAGTGCTATTTACATCTCATTACAATGTATATATAGTATTCCAAACTGACCTAGGTCTATTACAAAAATCGCTCCATGAGCTGTATCAGAAAATATCTCCTGAAGGGACGTCCACTTACAGAAGTTATGGTGTGGAAATATCTAGAATAGGGGTAGGTGGGAGATATTTTGAGTCTTTAATGCAAGCAGCTGGATCATCGACCCTCTCTGATAAATGCAATGAATATCTACATTTGCATCACCCAAACTGATCACTAAAATGTCTAGTCGACTAAGCATACAAACCCAGATCCAACATTTGGAAGTGAGAAAAAACCCCTAAAATCCTTGCCAAATGAAAGAGGAGGCAAAAATAAGCACTTTTGCCTTTTGAATCATGTCAAAATTCGCCAGGACGTGGGAGATACAGGTGGTCAAAGTTGCAATCAAACTACACTTGTATATCACCATATACAAACTGTTTTGAATGTTCTTTTATTCGGCATCTGCATCAGCCTCTGAAATGTCTTTGTATGTTCACTTGTATATGCATGCGCCTGCATACAAATGTGGTTCCTTCTCTTTTGAATTGACCTTTGTATCGCCCCTACCACCTGGCACCACCTAGTTAGTTGCTGAACTGATCCCAGGGACCCATCACTAAAAAATACATCATCCTATCGGCGGTCGGAATGATCTAAAATAGAGCATCTGATGTACAATGTCTGGCTAATATGCACTTGTATCATTTGCCTTTGTATATCGGATTGTATATGCAACATACAATGCGAATATACATGCAACATGGAACTCAAAAGATTATGAAGCAAGTTGAAATTGAGTATGGGTCCAGCCTTTGTATCCTTTCTTTTGCATCTTGCTCTTTGTATATGCCCTTTGTATATCAGCACATACAATGCCAATATACAAGTCGCGGACTCCAAATGATTATCTGCCATGCCCAATTCCACAGTCTGGTCTAGCTTGTATGTATCCCTTTGTATGTTGGCTTGTATAGTGTCATATACAACGCACACAACATACAAGTCATGGATTTTACCTTTGAATTTGCCAAAATTGATTTCTGGGTTAGGTCCGGCTTGTATATTGCCTTTGTATATCACATAAACAAGGTGAATATACAAGCAAAAAATATGCGAGCCGAGCCCTTGTACATTGCAAATACTTAACCTCAGCATATTGAAAATCCTTTGTATATCTAGTTGTATATGAAAACATACAATCATAAATATACATACAAATGCGTGGACCTCAAAAGATCATTGTAACAGGTCCAGCTTGTATAACTGCTCTTTGTACTTTAGCATATACAATGCATTTACACATACAAGCCGTGGACTCAACGCTTGAATTTTCCAGAATTTGATTTTCAAGTTGGGTCTGCCTTGCATATTGCCTTTGCACCTTTTACTTGTATATCACATATACAATCACAAATTTACAATTGGCGGACCCCACCAATTGTATCTTTTCTTGTGACCTTTCCTTGTATGTGCCCGATATACATTCCCCTTTGTATGTCACCGATATGCAAAAGCCTTTGTATGTTTTCTTTTGCATCTCTTGCCGATGCATCCTTGTATCTCTTTTCCTTGTATATGCGGCCTTGTATGTTCTCCCTTGTATCTAGGCAATGTATATTGTGAACATACATTCTCCCTTGCATATATGCCTATGTACATTCCTATACATGTTATCCTTTGTATGTGCGATTGTATGTCTGAACATACAATGCGAACATACAAGCCACTGTTGCATCCTGCCGATGTACATTGCACTATTCATTCACTCTTGCATGTATGACTTGCATCTTTTCTTTGTATTTGTGAATTGTATATGAGATACAATCACCTTTGTATGTGTGGACCCCACTTTCCCTTGCATCTTTTGATTGTATATGTCCTTTGTATGTAGGCCTTGTACATTCTTCCTTGTATCTAGCTGATGTACATTTCCTTTGCATATGCGAACATACATTGGCGAATGTATATGTGAACATACACTAGCAAATGTATGTGCGAACATGCATTGGTGAATGTATATGTGAACATACATTCAAAAATGCATATACAAATACTAAGTATAAAAACTGAGAAATCCCTGCGATAGAAAATACTTGAAGCTAAAAGATTTCTGGGTTTTTCTAGATTTTCAGCAAAGATTCTCAAGGTGACATTTTTGAGATTTTTTTGACAAGGCATAGCATAATATTTGAAGGACTTAAGCTTGTAGGGTCATTTCTAAAGGATTTTCAAGGAAAATGCAAGGTGAACTGTTTAACTCTAGGCAGAGGAAAATAGGTCAACAATCCAATCATAGAGATAATGTCTAATAGTCATTGCATGAATCCTCCCATAGAAGGGTTTTCTCTCTAATGTAAACTATTCTGGAAAGCTGTGGTGAAATTACCTCTCTACCCTATAGTAAAAAAATTAACAATTTTTTATCCAGACAATGGGTTTTCCACAATAAATATTCTCTCACTATATGGAGTGTCCAAATATTTTTCTTGCATGGTATGCATCCATTTTGCATTGGGTTTGGTTTACATATTCTAGGATTGCTTTTCTACAAATGCCATATTTTCAATAGCTAGATCATGAATGCATGCTCTGAAGAGTACAAACTAATACTGAGAGGGGGATGAATCAGTGTTAGAGAAATTCAAAACTCTCAAAACAAATCAGCATAACACATAATCAAGAATAGAGAGCAAAGAAAACATAACACTATTTTTAGGTGGAAAACTCTTTTGGTGAAAAACCATGGGAAAAATATTGCTTTTATTATTTCACTTGCAAATGTGGGCACCAACCCACTAGAGACACCAATCTTGTAATACAATGTGATCACCAACTCACAAAAAACACCAACTCTCCAAAATGCAGTGCGGGCACTCTTGGTGCCCAAAATTACTAGTTCCTACAATGCTTCATTTAGCCCCAAAAAACCCATAAAATCCATCAATTTTTCCACTTTTGCCTTGAATTCAAAACCCCTAATTTAAATTAGATTTGAGATAGTTTTTTAGAGGTTTTATGCCAAAATTTACTAAGTAAATTCTTTTCCCTTGTGTTGGTTTTCTTCCTTAGAAGAAATTGGCTCATTTGGGTGCTTTATCGGCAAATTGGCAAATTTGTGAACTGGTGAACTAGTTCACTAATTTGAAAATTCACCGATTCATTAATATAAAGTTGGGTGGGTGATCCATGTTGTCCAAGGTGGAAAAGGGATGCACTAAGATGGCTTTGTCGATGATTTATCACATTCACAAGTTCAAAAGTTCGCTGATGGTGAGATTCACCAACTGAAGGCATCAAATTGACAAGGCCATGATGCAAGTGAAAATGTTTCTATGTTAGAAAAAGAAGAAGGAAAAACTTTGTTGATGAAGGTCGAGGTTCATGAACCTCCACGTTCACTGATGGAGGGTTCGACGAATAGATGATTCACCAATAGAAGACAAAAGACGAGAAGGCCGCGATAGAAAAGAAATAAAGAAAGAACGAATTAAGTGTTTGTCAGTGAATCATCTAGTTTGAGAACTGCTGATTTTGTTGAGAATGATCTTATGTTCAACATTTTGCTAATTTGCTGATAAGGCAACTAGATGCAATAGCAGTGAAGGAGAGGAAAGAGGAAACAAAGGAAGGTTCTTGTTTCACCAATTTTGCCGACAAAGGGGAAAATAGTGGAAAAGATGGAAAGTTTGCAAAAGATCAAGTTTCCTGATAAGGTAAAAACAAGATTCAAAAACTTAGCTAAGGTAATGGGAACAAAGAGCTACATCAGGGAATTGACGAAAAGGTGAATTTGTGAAAAGTTTAGATTTTTGACAATTTGCCGATAAAGCAAATTAGCCAACAAGGTCAATGAAGAAAGAGATAGTGATAGTTTGGCAAATTAAAGATTTGTTGACAAAGGGAAAAAGTAATCAAAGTTTGAAAGTGGTAACTTTTTCTAACTAAAGAAGATATAAAGAGTTCAAAAAATTAAAGATTTTCCGATAAAGGGCACCAAGGGTGAAGTTCAAAAAAGCTGAAAATTGCCGATAAGGTCAGGAAGAGGATGCAAAAAGAAAAGACTAAGCGGTGACAAGAAAAGTTTGAGAAAAGAGAAATTTTTTGATAAGGCAAAAATAGTGCTAAAGTGATAAAAGATGGAGACAAGGCCATGGTTTGAAGAGGTGGAAGTTTGCTGACAAAGTGAATAAAGGAAGAAAATGCAGAAGTTTGTGATAAAAGAGAAAGGTTAATAAAGAAGAAGGAAAAATGACCAATATGCAGATGGGTATAGTTAGAAGATAGAATTGCCCAAAATAGAAAACTTGGACAACACATTTAAAGTGTTGTAAAAGCTTTAAAAGGCTAATTTGTACTCAAATTTTATGACTTCGTAGAACTGTGCCATGCAATTTGTTCAAATAGTAAAATTCTTCAATGCATGGGTATATTTGGAGGCCGAAGTAAATAAATCAAATGTTGTAGATGTCAGAGATTGAATTCGATCCTTCCTTATTTAATGTTCCTGCTACACATAGTGCAAGCAAACTTCTTCTATCATTTTTAGAATTGCAGGGTGTGGGCTTTCTTCCCAAACGTTTAGATTTTCTAACTACACAAGAAGCTAAATTTAATATGGCATAGATTTATTGTTTACTAGTTTTCCAATGCAGGAGCTGCATAGGAGAAAAGTTGTTATATATACATGTTTGGAAAACATTTTAAGGGTTGGTTGCTGAGCCAATTATTTGGCTTGGGAGCACCTAAGGAGTATTCTCTGGCACTAAAACATGTTCTGTCTAGTTTGTTAGTGAAATGATGTATTCAAAACAGTGTAGGAAGGCTATATAATTTTGATATGAATGTAATTGTATGTCTCCACTAGAGTTTGTAATGATTTTGGTAAACATAAAATTGCAGTTGTACATTTTTCCCTTGCCACGTTTGTTGGTATGATTGTAACAAATGTTTGGAGATGTATAATAGCATCCAAGCTAATACAAGGCTTTGTATTTGTCATTATTTTGTTACATATGAATCATTGTAGTTATTTTTTGGATTATTAAGTATGTCCATTAAATGAGGATCTATTAGTGTCATATATATGAATGTATGTATAGCTCTGTTGATACTATGTTGTGTATTTTCTGTCCTCCTTGCATTCTATGACTCTAATGCCCAATGGAGTAGGCACTAGTCCATATTGGAGAGGGACTAGTAATTCTTTAAAATCAAACAAATCATTCACCTAAGGTTATGAGAAAAACTCATCTTTCCTGTGCATGTACATTCTCACACCTGGATAAGCTATAAAGGGGTTTTGTGATAGCTAGTCATTCTTGACTTAGTGATAGCTTTCAGAGTCAAGATGATGAGTTGGGTTTGGTTGTTCATTTATGTTTAGTTATTCATTTCATTTGAACATAATACCTATTCAAGTTTACCCTTTTGGAATATCCCTACAAAGTTTAAGCTGAGCTCGAAGTGTAGAGGAGTCTATCGACTCTTGTTAGTTCGCTAAAATCACCCTTAACTTGTTGATAAACCTCTTCCTATCTCCTTGACAACAATCCCTGGCCTAGGTGATTTAGAAATGTTTTAGAGTTTTGGGTTGCAGCTATTTTGGGTATCAACAGACATCAACCCACAGAGAGCACCAACTCCCCGACTGCAACTTGAATAATCAAAATATGAACAAAATCAACTTTGTTGATGAAGACTCCCTCTTTGCTCTGTTTTGCAATACTCTGACCAAATTCCTTTACTACACTTCTCTATTACCTGCTCATAATTAGACTTCAATACTATTCAACTTTAGACAAACTGCACTTCATATACTCCAGATGCTTCATCTACTTCTTTAGCAACATAGCATATTCATCCTTATTTTTTTTCAAAACATTTTAGAATCTACTGTTAAAGTGTTTCAACACATTTTCTATCTAAAAGAAAAATTTAAAATATAACACTGTACACTTGATTCTTCTATTTGATTTTCACCATAAATCTGACTTTCTGAAGCTTCAGGAACAACATTTTACCTTTGGAGTTTTAGTGCAGAAGATATCATTTTTCATCTGCAATATTTTTTTTTTATGAACATAAAAACCCATACTCTCTTCTACAACTACCCCCTCTTCATGTTCTTCCTTTGCTACACTCCTCGCTCTTATGCGCTTCACATCTTTTCTCATCTTTGCACACAGACTTCAATAATCCCTCAAAATATCTCTCACAAAACTATATCAACCTATTTCATAAAATTTTAGGCTGTCCATACTTGCTATAGGGAAATTAATGATTTTAATTACTTGGCTTCTCCATATCCATCACACCATATTCCCCTTTAGTGAAAAATATGAAAATGATTTATTTGCTTGAGAGAGGCGTTACAAACTACTGCAACATAAAATAATTTTTACTAAAGAAAAACCTCTTAAAAAAAGTGTTCCACTTCTACTATTTTTCAGCACTACACATTTTCTTTTTCATCTTTCATTTTGAATATTTTCTCCTCTTAACTCCCACGTTCTAGCAATCTTCACATCCTATTTTTTGTTGTAAACACTTTAATGAATATAAAAATTGATTTATATGCCTCAGGAAGGTGTTACAGAAACTGCAACATGAAATAATAACTTTTACAAATTAAAAACCTCTTGAAAGGGGTTGTAAACACTCTTAGGTGTTGCCGAAGGAAATATAGAAAATGCTTTAATGAGCCTCAAATAAGGCATTGCAAATCCCACATAATCCATATTTAAGATTGCAACCATAACCTATGTCTAAAGATACTTTTCTAAAATATTCAACATTCAAAATTGCTTCATTTACTTCATGCACGCTATGCCATTATCCACATCATCAATAAAATATTCCTTTTCTATTTAAAGATTTCAATTTGTTTCACAAGATAGATTATTAATGAATAAAATATATTAATGCTAATTCTGAAAACTTGTAAACTCCATTTCGCATAAAATTTCAAAAAATTAGTTTTATTCCTATAGCACCTATGTCCCTGAAAACAAATTTCATGTATAACTTTTTCTCACAAAAGGATCTTTGAACAAAAACTTACCTAAAGCTAAATAATTCCAAAATAAAAACTTTCACCAAAGGAATTTTTTGAAAGCCCACTAAATTTGATAAATTAAAATTCTCGTAAACCACCAGTATAAGTCACAAAATAATTAATTCTCCCAAACCATAAGAAATATGACCTTGAAACCTTTTGCATTAAATTAAGGACACTTCTAAAAAAATTATTGTAAAATAAATTTGAAAATGTCAGCACCAATGGTCTTGAACAATTGTTTTTATGACAACAACTCACTATGCACTAGTGAAGTCACAATGTGCAACTTGCAAACAAGACACTTGTCAATCTGCTAATCCTGCGAGGCCAATAGTGCTGATTGTATGACCTTAATAACGTTGCACCCTTGACATCAATGACAACATATTCCAACAATCTTCCCCTTTGTCATTGATGGAAACACTTCGTGATGATTTCTATGCTCCCCGTGTTACTACTCCCCCTGAAGTACATTCTCCCACTTTGACATCAATGGCAAACTAAACAATCTACATAACTAAAATAGGGCTGATAAAGTGTGACAATGAGAGCTCCCCTTGAGTCTAAACAACTACTCAAAGTTGGAGTGAAATCAGTCCCAACTTCTTCTGCAAGTATTCAAATGTTTCATTCAGAAGAGGCTTAGTAAATATATCTGCAATCCATTCTTTAGTAGTAATATTTTCCAGCTTAACTTGCTGATCACTAACTTGTTCACTCAAAAAATGCTACTTGATTGGAATATGTTTATTCCTACAATACATAACTAGATTTTTTGAAATATTAATGGTACTAGTATTATCACAAAAGATAGAAATAGGATGCTCATACTCTATCTTTATTTCTGTCGAGGTTTACTTCATCCATAGGACTTGTGTGCAATAAGACACTATTGCAATATAATATGCTTCAGTGATAGATAAAGAATTAGAAGCTTGCTTTTTGCTCAGCCAAGATACAAGGCAATCTCCTAGAAAAAATGCACCTCCACTTGTGCTCTTTCTATCATCAACACTTCCACCCCAATTTGTATCTATTTATGCTATGAGAGTGAAATCTTTGCCTTTCGGATACCACAACCCATAGTCCATAGTACCCTTGAGATACTTGAAGATCCTCTTAACTACATTCACATGTGTGCCTTTTGGAGTAGCCTGAAATATAGCTTTATAACCCATTGCTTGCATAATGTCAGGTCTAGTAGCTATCACATACAACAAATTTCCAATCATAGACCTATACAAGGTTTGGTTAGCATCTAGGTGGTCATCATTTTTTCTCAACTTGAATCTTGTAACCATGGGGGTACTTAGAGGATTACAATCCTCCATTCTAAACTTCTTCAACATCTCTTTAATATACTGGGTTTGAGAAATGAATATGCCTTTCTTTGATCAAGAAATTTACAAATAAAGAAAGAAAGACAACTCACCAAGCATAGACATTTCAAACTCCTTCTACATGTTAGTGGGGAAAACTTGACACATCTTCTCACTATTGCTTCCAAAGATAAGATTACAAACATAAACTACAACAATCAACATATGATTACCTTCATCCTTGATATAGAGATTGATGTCTCCTATCCCCCTTGTAAAACCTTGTTACTACTAATATCTATCCAATCTAGCAAACCATGCACGTGGAGCTTGTTTCATCCCATAGAGCACCTTCTTTAGCTTGCACACATAGTTCTAATTTTTTGAAATGATGAACCCATCTGGTTGGTCTATGTACACTTCTTCATCCAAGTTACCATTTAGAATAACTGATTTTACATCCATTTGATGAACCTTGAAATCTTTGAAAGTAGCAAAAGCTAAAAACATTCTAATAGCTTCTAAACATGCAATAAGAGAAAAAGTTTCTTCAAAATCTATACCTTCAACTTGTGCATATTATTTGCATACAAGTCTTGCTTTGTTCCTTACCACGTAACCATCTTCATTAAACTTGTTCCTGAACACCCACTTTGTGCCAGTCACATTTTTGTCTTTTCCCATCTTGGGACAAGTTCCCAAGTTTCATTTTCCTGTATTTAATCAAGCTCTTTCTCAATAGCAGCTACCTAATGCTTATCTTCGACAGCCTCTTCAAAACTCTTTGGCTTAATTTAGGACAGCAAAGATATGCTTTCTTCTTCAAACATGTTTGCTAATCTTTTTCTTGTGCTAACTCCTTCATCCTTGTTTCCTATGATTATATCTTCTGGATGATTCCTCTTAAGATACTTTGATGAATTTTTTAATGATGTCTTTGGAGGTGATGTCAAGTCAACTGCTACATATATCTATTCTTCTCTTTCTTTGTATTTTTGTTTCTGATGCACAACATGAGTTGGTGGTGGTGCTTTGAGTGGTTCCTTTGTAGGTGACTTCATATTTGCTTTTTGTGTCTTGTCTTCTTTTTCTTCTTCTAGATCTTCATCATCATGTAACCTATTCTAAAAAATTGCATCTTCATGCACTTTCACATTTGCACTTTCTACAACTTTATGCAACCTTTTGTTGTAACATCTATATGCCTTACTCTTTGAAGAGTACCCAAGAAAGATAGCCTCATTAGCTCTAGCCTCAAACTTTCCAATATTGTCTTCATCCCTCCTTATGTAGCGTGGACTCCCAAATACTCTAATGTATTTTAATGAAGCAGGCTTTCCATTCCATAACTCATATGGGGTTTTACTCCCATTTTCTCTTATTTGTCAAGAGTTTTGAATGCAAACAACAATATGAACTGCTTCTCTCCAATAAGAATCAAGAACCTTTGACTCATTCAACATTGTTCTAGCCATCTCTTGCACTATTGTATTTTTCCTCTCAACTGCACCATTTTGTTGTGGTGTTCTTGCTGCTGAAAATTGCCTCTTTATGCCATGTTTCTCACAGTATTCTTCAAACTCACTTTAAGTGAACTCACCACCTCTATCTGAATGAAGGCATTTGATCCTCTTTTTTGTTTAATTTTCAACTAAGACATTGAATTCTTTAAACTTGTCAAGTGCTTTTGATTTTTCCTTCAAAATAGTTACCCATGTCATTCTTGAAAAATCATCAATTAACAATATAAAATACCTCTCATCATGCATTCTTCTAGTTCTTGTTGGCCCACATAAGTCTATGTGAATCAACTCCAAAGGCATTGAGGTGGAATGCTCGTTAGGTTTGAAACTCATTTTTTTCTTTCCTAATTGACACTCTTTACATGTAGTATCTAAAGGTTTTGAGTATTTGGGCATGCCTCTTACTACTTCCATCTTTCTGATTTGAACAAGGTTATCAAAGATCATATGCCCCAATCTTCTATGCCATAGATATCCTTCATCTTCTTGAGTGATGCAACATTTCTCGCTTCTAATATCATCAAGTATGTAAATACTGTTGTTAGCTCTACTAGCTTGTGCAATATGCCTACCTTCTTTACTTATTTCACATCCTTCAGAGTTATAGTTAAGAATATGACCTTGATCACACATTTGGCTTATGCTAAGAAGAATATGTTTCAAACCTTTAACAAACAAAAAATTTTCAATCTTTCTCTTACCATCATCCAAAATAAGAGTGCATTTACCTAAAATTTTTGCACATGCATTGTCTCCAAACCATACTATACCACCATTAATTTTCTTCAACATGAGATACTTGCTCTTGTCTCCTGTCATATGTCTAGAACAACTACTATCAATGTACCATTGATCACTTTCATTTTGTGCATATAGGGTTGTTTGTACAATCATAGATTTCTCTTTTTCTACCTCTTTCTTCTTCCTCCAAACCTTCCTATCAACTTCTTTTTCAGCCACCTATTGCTCTTTCTTTTTGGTTTTCTAAAATGAATTCAGAAAATTGCTTCTAGAAGTCTTTGTAGTATGACCAAAGTTATTGCATTTGTAACATATAATATTGAAATTCATGAGGGAAGCAAAAGAATTTTTAACTATGAAACTTTGATTTCCGTTAAGTCTCCATGGAAATTACTCCTATAATGCTTTGTTTGGCTGAAATTGTTTCTAGCATGCATTCTACACCCCATGGCCTTATGCCCAAAATTATTACATGAAAAATAGTAAACAAAGAATGAATTATTGAATTTGGTCATATGTGCTTTCCTTGAATGAAAATATGCATTGAAATTGTGCTTCTTGACTTTTGGTTGTGTGTCCTCCTTGTGAATGTTCCTTACATTGCCACTTTCACTTTTGAGTGCTTCAGTATAACTCTTTTGCTTTTCTTCACCTATTGATTTTGAAGACTGGGCACTCCTTCAAAACCAATACCACATCTATTCAAAGTAGACTTCTGATAACTGATAATTTTGTCTATCAACATAACATTTTCTTCATTTTTCATTTCTCTTTTTAGCTAAGCCATTATCTTGTCAAGTTGTTTTCTAAGAGACACAATTTTAGATTCAAGTTTCTCTTCATTCTCTTCTTTTATCCTTAGCTGATTTCTGATTTCTTCCTCAATCCTCTTTGCCTCTTTGATCTGAACCTTCAGGTCAACAATCAATTTTTCAACTTTTCCAATTTCTTGAGTTGTCTTAGTTTTTGTTTCATTCTCTTCCTGTAGCTACAACTTCAAGTTCTAATTTTCTTCCTAAGTTTTTAATTTCACTTAGGGCACTTATAAGTTCTTCTTCAAGGTTCACCTCTCCTTCTCTTCATCGAAATGATCTACATCCTCTTCATTTTCAGCAAGGCCTTCTTCTTGAGCCATGAAGAGAACTTCTTTTGTAGAAGATTCTTCTTCAATATCATCTAATGAACTACTTTCACCCTTGGAAAGGAGACTTTTATTGAATTTTTGAGACTTCTTCTTTCCTCTATACATCTTGTTGTAGTACCTGGGCTTATTTTCATTTCTTTTGTCCTCATTTTTCACATGTGGACATTTGGTTGCAAAATGTCCTACCTTACCACAGTTGAAGCATTTGAAAGGCAACTTGCCTTTGTATGTTCTTGAACCCTTCAATTTCTTCATGAAGTGTGCCTCTTCACTATCTAAATCACTACTTGAACTGTTACTGGTTGTGACTCTTTATCTTTTTCCTTTCTTAGAGCTTTGAAGGTTGCCTCCTTTTTAGATGTATGATCACTTGTTCTCATTTCACAAGATGTCAAAATTCCATGTAACACATCTTTTGATAACTTGTCAAAATCCTTCATTTCTTCAATACTAGACTCTTTAGCATCAAAGCGCATGGAAGAGATTTGAGAATATTCTAAACAATTATAGGTTCATCAATTTCTTCACCAAGGCCTTGGATCATATTCACTATTTCATCCGCATAGAGAAAGTACTGAGGAATGTTTTCATCTTCCTCCATCTTGAGGCTTTCAAATTGTGTTCTGTGTGTTTGAAGTTTTGCCTTCTTGACCTTGTCATCACCTTCATAGATGTGCTTCAACTTCACCCACATTTCTTTAGATGATTTGTAATGTATCACTTTCACAAATTCATTCTTAGATAATCCACAAAGAATAGCATTCTTTGCCTCTACATTATTTTCACTGAGCTTTTTATCTGTAGGATTAGTTGTGGGAGTTGTAAGAGCTATATACCCATCTACAACTGATTGCCAAATATTGAATCCAAGTGCATTTAGATACATTTCCATCCTTATGCTCCAGAATGCATAATTCATTTCATCCAACAAATGTGCCCTATTGGATGAAAAACCATATGGATGACGACTAGCCATCTGTGCTATCTAGATCAACCTCCAAGCTTTTCAGGCTCTATTTGAAGGAACCTGCTACTCTAATACCAATTGAAGAGCACAAACAAATACTAAGAGGGGAGTGAATCAGTATTAGACAAATTTAAAACTTTCAAAACAAATAAGTATAACATAGAATCAAGAACAAAGAGCAAAGAAAACATAATAGTGTTTGTACGTGGAAAACCCTTTTGAGGAAAAACCATAGAAAAAATATTGCTTTTATTATTTCACTTGCAAATGTGGCCACCAACCCACTGGAGACACTAATTTCGTAATACAATGTGAGCACCAACTCTCCAAAATCTAGTGTCCAGGCACCAACCCACAGAGAGCACCAACTCCCTAATTGGAACTCGAACAATCAAAATATGAACAAAATCAACTTTGCTAATGAAGACTCCCTCTTCTTTCTATTCTATAATAGTCTGACCAAATTCCTTTATTGCACTTCTCTATTACCTTATCATAATTAGACTTATACTCAACAAGAAAAATCAGACTTCAATACTATGCAACTTTAGACAAACTACACTTCCTACACTCCACACGCCTCATCTACTTCTTCAGCAACATAGCATCTTCATCCTTATTTTCTTTCAAAATATTTTCCGAATCTATTGTTAAAGTGTTTCAGTACATCTTCTATCTCTAAGAAAAAATTAAAACATAACACTGCACACTTGATTCTTCTGTTGGATTTTCACCATAAAACTGACTTCTTGTAGCTTTAGGAACAACATTTTACCTCTGCAGTTTTAGTGCAGCAAATATCATTTTTCATCTGCAATTTTTTTTTTATGAACATAAAAACCAATACTCTCTTCTATAGCAGCCCCCTCTTCATGTTCTTCCTTTGTTGCACTCCTTACTCTTAGGCACTTAACATCTTTTTTCAGCTCTGCACACACACTTCAATAATCCCTCAAAAGATCCCTCACAAAATATATCAACCTATTTCATTTTTAAGGCTGCCCATACATGCTATAGAGAAATGAATGATGTTAATTACTTGGCTACTCCAATTCCATTACACCATACTGCAGTTAAATAAAAAATACGAAAAATGATTTATTTGCCCGAGGGAGGTGTTACAAACTACTGCAGCATGAAATAATTTTTACTAAATAAAAACCTCTTAAAAAAAGCGTTCCACTTCTACCATTTTTCAGCACTGCACATTTTCTTTTTCAACTTTCATTTTGACTATATTCTCCTCTTAACTCCCATGTTCTAGTAATCTTCACATTCTATTTTTTTTTTCTGCACACTTTAATGAATATAAAAATTAATTCAACTTTCATTTTGACTATATTCTCCTCTTAACTCCCATGTTCTAGTAATCTTCACATTCTATTTTTTTTTTTGCACACTTTAATGAATATAAAAATTGATTTATATGCCTCAGGACGTTACAGAAATTGCAGCATGAAATAATAACTTTTACAACTTAAAAATCCCTTGAAAGAGGTGTTTTAAACCCTCTTAAATGCTGCCAAAGAAAATATAGAATGTTCTTTAACGAGGCATTGAAAATCCCACATAATCCATATTCAAGATTACCATAACCTGTGTCTGAAGATACTTTGCTAAAATTAGATTCAGCATTCAAAATTGCTTTACTAACAACCAATCACTGACTTCATGCACGCTGCACCATCATCCACAATATAAATAAAAGATTCTTTTTCTATTTGAAGAGACATCAAGTAATTACTTCTAAAAAATTAACTTATTTACTCAATTTGTGTTTTCCTAAGGATATCAGGTTCCCAAGGCTGCATGCCCCTGACATGGCACCTCGTATTCCCAGATATGCGCTGGAGGATCCTAATGAGGAGGCTCAACCAATAGCAGCTGCCAACTTCGACATACAAAATCTTCCTACCATAAGTCCTGCAGCTTGAGTTGGAGGTGGCGGGGGCTGTCTTGGCCATTTTACGCTCTGGGAGAGGTGTCTTCAATCGTTGTTTTACTTCTGTTCCTGTTGGTTTTTGGCCTCCTGCATTCTTCCCGTGATGTCTTCCTTTTTTGCCGTCGTCGAAGGTCGAGGTGTGGGGTGTTTTTTTCTGGTTTCTCTGTGTTCGGGGGTGGCGGTGGGCATGTGTTTTTTTGGTATAAAGTTTTTCCGCTTTATCTAGTCTGTTAAGGGGGCCGTTTTTTATGTTAAAAACTGTATTATCAGGTCATCTAAGGGCTTGTAGTTATTCTCTTGCTTTCTTGGACTTGGCTTATGCCATATTTTCTGTATTACTTTTTAAGTTTCATTAGTAATCTATGGGTGTTCCTACACCTTTTTCTGTTAAAAAAAATTTGTGTTTTCCACATGTGTAAATTAACGGTGAACATGTGGAATTACGGCAAGCACAAAATCAAAAATATTATTTCCCAAAAAAGATTTCAATTTGTCTCACAAGACAGATGATTAATGAATAAAATCCATAAAAAATAATTCTAAAAACTTGTAAATTCCATTCTGCATAAAATTTCAAAAATTCAGTTTTGTTCTTGTAGCACCTATGTGCGTGAAAATGAATTTCATGCATAACTTATTCTCATGAAAAGATCATCGAATAAAAACTTACTTGAAGTTGAATAATGCCAAAACAAATACTTTTGTCAAAGGAATTTGTCAAAACTCACCAAACTCAAGAAATTAAATTTCTCGTAAACCACCAGCATAAGGCAGAAAACAATTAATTCTCCCAAACCATAAGTGATATGACCTTGAAAACTTTTGAATTAAATCAAGGAAATTTCTAAGAAACTAACTGTAAATGGAATTTGAATATGGAAGCACTGATTGTCTTGAACAATTGTTTTTGTGACAACAACTCACTATGCACCAGTGAAGTCACAATGTGCAATTTACAAACAAGACACTTGTCAATTTGCCAATCATGTGAGGCTAATGATGCTAATTGTGTGACCTTAATAATGTTGCACCCTTGACATCAATGAAAACATATTCCAACATGCTCCACCAAAATCTTTAGGTTTGTAGATTTTCTCCCATGAAAGAAGTGTTATCCTCTTCTTATCTTAGCTACCTTTCCATAGAAATCTTCTAATAAGCTTTTCTTTTTTAGATCAAATTCCTTGAGATATTTTTAGCATGGACATCATGTATAGAGGTATGGTGCAAACATCACTTTTACCATTATGACTCTTTCTATCATGATTAGCCATTTTCCTTTCCAAAAAAAGAATAATTTTTAATTGAGAGAATTGTATGTTGCGAAATATGCTTTTGCTAAGTCTTGAGAAGAGTGTTATACATAAATATTTTCTTGTTTTAGATTTAATGGTGAGGAAGTTGAAAATTCTCATTTGACCTATAGGTGTCGTGTTGAGGAAGATTTTTTTTGAATTTGAAGAGTTCACTACCTGGCCTAACATAAAATAATAGGACTCAATTACCTTCTATATGGATTTTGCCTCTAATTTGGATGATTTTCCAAATAGCATGGTGTCATCTACAAATAGTGCATGGGAGATTGGTATACCTAGAGATGGGATATGAATAGCTTGCCAATTACCATTCAATTTTTTTACATTTATGGTTCTGCTAAAAGATTCTACAACAATAATGAAGAGGTATTGAGATATTGGGTGCCCTTGTCTTAGTGTTTGAGAGAACTTAAATAATCCTTATATAATTCCATTTACAATTACTAAGAATCCGATGCTAGAAATGTAAGAATAGATCCATTTATACCAATCCTTTGAAAAGATAAATCTTTGCAATACTTGAAGGAGAAAATCCCAATTCACTTTATTGTAAGATTTCATCATGTCTAATCTAATTTCCATCACTAGAATTTTGTGAGCTTTAGAGGAGTGCAAAACCTAATGAGAGACATTGGCCCCATCAGATGTTTCTTGACTTGGCACAAAACCCCCTTTCTTCTTTGAAACTATTCTGGGAATCAAGTTACCCAATCTTCTAGCTATTATTTTTTATTAGTTTAGCTGGAGAGAAACCTCCAAAACCCTTTACAAAGTATCCCACAAGGTAAAACCATGCCTTAAATGAGCCAGAGATAGTACATTAACAAAACCCAGACAATAGAGAAAATAGACTAAAAAAAGAATACTAATAAAAAATAGCAAAAAACCAAAGATCAACAAGGGACCAACTAGGGATTCTCAGATATCCCATATTTGAACATGAATTTAACCATATCCTTGGAGTCTCCCAAATTGTCCACTCTAATACCTTTGACCTTATCATCGAACTCTTTAGCAGCTAAGAATATAGATGATGCATTGTTGAGAGCCTTAGCTACAAATTCCACCATCACGTACCATTTATTCTAGAGTTTTTCAATCCTAGTTCTAAGCTTAGCCACCTCCTCAATGGTCTTTCTACTCAGGGAGAAGCCATCTTCCTTTTTCTACTCCTGATCTTCCTCCATTCCTTCCTCTTCATAATCTGAGTACAACAGGTTCAATTCTAGGAAATAACCAGCTCCTTCATCTTCATGGCACGACTTTGTGGGAGTCTCATTTTCCCCTTCCCCTAAAGTATCTTCCACAAACTTAGACTCTCTAGATATATCCATTCCCTACGAATTTGTAGAGGGAATACCAATAATTTGACTAGACCTTAGGACACCATGAGCAATATTTTTTACAAACAACAAAAACAACACCCAAATCTCCTCCCTCTCCTTGATTGGAACTAGTCTCGAGGTCAATGACTTTCAAAGTCCCCTCATCCCTCAGAAAATCCACTTTCCCAATTTTAGCCTTCTTATGCTGTGGAGTAACCCCTTTCTCCTCAGTGTCCCAGTCCCTCTTAGTGAACACCACAATTTCCTTATCAATATCTAGGGTAGAGGAATTATTTTTCTTGCTGGCTTTCTTGGGGGTTTTAGACTTAGACTCTGGAATACAGGTCTCCACAGGTGAAGTCTCTTAGGCTTCCGTGATTTTGGGTCCCCCTTAGGACTCATGGGTGTCAAACTTTTGGGGGTCCCATCAACTTTTACCCTTACCCTTAACAACAGAGGTTAGGGCTGAGGGAGAATCATCCAAAAGACTAAGCTTGATTTGCTCGAGTGGGCACAACACCAGATGGAAATGGTAAAGCCAAAGGATGAGCCCTTGGTGAAGAGGGATGGATGGATAGTTAGGGTTCTTAGCCTAAATCTCCTTGACAGACCAAATGGAGTTCTCAAGGGCTGAAATTAGAAAGAAGGGAAAGCTAAGTTCCATCCTATTTATAAAATGATTGAGCAAGTGAAGTGGTAGTGATAAAATACCTTGAAACACCCCTCCAGCATAAAGTATTTTATTATCATGGGGCAGACTTGACCTCACAGAGTAGACAACTTCTCTCTTAAAACCACCATGGAGCTTAACAACCACTTCCCCCTCTTTAAAAATAGCCCCATAATTTTAGGATCCGGCACCTTACTCCTCTGGCTATGCTTCTTGCCTTTGATAGAAAATCTAGTGGCTTGCCAAATTATCTCCTCTGCAACTTCAAAGCTAATTCCCCCCATTCAATCCCACCTCTTATCATCCCAAGACTCAGTGAATTACTTAGATAGGTTCTCATCATAGCCTATCATGGCTTCTAGGAAGGAAGCCACTTGACCTTCTTGAATGATGTGCCATGCCATTGGATTCTACCTGAACTCCTCAAGCAAGGTTGGAGCAATTTTGATAATATCACCTCCCATTCTAATCATCTGAAACCCATTCTAAGTGAGAGAAAATCGTAAAGGTAGGATGTCTACTAGAATGAACATAAGGATAAATAATGTCACTCATGTAGTCTCACCTCATCCAAAGATTAGAATTCTCTAAATTAAATTTGATGTAATTATTCGGTTGATACGCAGAGTCCTTGCCACCCTCGTGTACCTCCTCGGAAAAGACCCACACCTGCCACCTCATGCAAGAGTAACCATCAATGATGACAGGGATGGAATGAAAAAGATTACGGCCTTGCCAACATGTCATCCACTCACCTCTCCATGAGGTCTCATGCCACCGCAACATCTAGTCATCAACCATCCTTTGAGTCAACCTCTGCCAGTCCACATCATTATTCCTACCCTGATGGATTTGAATTCCAATGGCTCCCTCCTCATTTTGAAACTTACGACCCTCCCACATAATTAGATATTCCCTATAGCACATCCATAATAGCCAGAGAAAAGGAAGTCCACTCCTCCCACCAAAGCACTCCCCGCAGACTACATTAAGAAAAAAGAGACTTGCATCTATCTTTTTCAATAAGAATTTTAATTTTGTGAGGCAGATTCGAGAAATGCCTCCAGCATTACCAACCATTTTTATTAATCCCAAGGTTGGTGATGGCATTACCTTCCTTGTAAATGTGTGATACTTTGTAATCTTCCAAAGCATTGAGGAGGAGTCGGATATCTCCCACTATATCAGACAAGTTCCAACCTAGGTTGGCTGACCCTAAGGTCATGCATTGACAATTAGTTGTGAGTCTCCCTTGACATGCAAATGCTTGATATTCATATAAAGAGCAATCTCAATTCTCTAAAGATTGGCTAATGTATCAATCTCATTATTTCTCTTAATACCCAACCCCTAGTGTAGGCAGCCACAAAAATTCTTGATTCAAACCTATTTATGCCTCCACCACTGGCCTCTCCAAGGTTCTCTTTGGTCAACACATCAAAATTTAGCTTAAACCAACCCTTTTTGGTCAGAGCCCAACAAGTTCCAACCCTAGAAATCTTCTTTGATTTATCAATATAGAAGATACTTAGATTGATAGCCTACTATTGTAACATATTTTGATCTTCTTACCCTAGGGGATTCTTAGCCACTTTGAACTTGCAGGAATTGATGTTCTTAGAAAGCAGTTTGGAAAAGGCCTAGAAAACCTCCATCGGAGTTCTAAATTTCTCTCTAAAGTTTCTATTATTATGTTCCATTCATAAATTCCATGCTAGATGAGGGAGAATTCATCTATTGTTATACAAATAATATTGTATACTATATTACACAAAGATATCAGTATGAAATCTCCAAAGGTGGATGGTTTTTTGTCTTTGGAAATTAATGTTATGAAAGAAACATTCATCTCTTTCAATATGTTTTTTTCTAGATTCTTCCACTAGTAGAAAGATATCTTAGCTATTGAAGCACTTAACATTTTTGAAAAAATGGGGTCATGAACCCATCAAGGCTTGGTGCCTCTCCCCAGAAATTGAGAATACTACAACTCTAATTTCCTCAGTTAGGAACTCCTCCATTAGACATTTATTTTGCTTGTCTAAAACTAGCTTGGGAATGTTGTCTAGTAATGAAATCCTTTAAGAGGATGAAAAGTCATCTCCTTTTGAAAGTGTGGAATTAAAAAAATTAATTGCTTCTTCCTAAATTTCCTTGTACTCCGTCAATATCTTCCATTACCATATTTAATACTTGTTATGGAATTTACAAGTCTTCTGACCTTGGTTGAAATGTCAAGGATTTTTTGTTCTTATCACCCTAATTTAACCACGTCTCTTTGGATTTTTGTCATTAATATATTTCCTTTGTTAGTAGAACTTCTTGTAGTTCTACTTTCAGTTTCTTTTCATGGGAAAATATTTGGTAATTCATTTTGTATTTGATGATATGGTTGGCCAAAATAGCTAGATAATGTTCTATCCTAGATTTTTCCTTAAAAATATTTCATAAATTGGTATAGTTCCATTTTCTGAATTGTGCTTTTATGAAAATAATTTTGTGTAATAACTAATACATTCTTGACTCATTTACAAATGGGGAGGATTCTGACCAAGTTTGTAGTAAAGGAAGGAAAGCTTGGGTCCAAAACCCACATAATCTTTAATTTGAAGGAGCTATTTTTAAAGGCACAATATCCTACCACCTCTAGACTTATAGGAAAGTGATTTGAGCCTAAAAGAGGAAGGATGGAACTAGACAAGATTTTTTATTTAGAGATCCATCTATGGGAGAGGAGGAATCTATCATGTCTTTCCACTATATGATGAAACTTATACCTTCAGTTTGTCCAAGTGAACTTGTCATCCATATGGATGCAATCAAATAGATTGTTTACAAATATAAAATCCTTGAAATATTCTACCAATCTAGGAGGAAGGATAACACCACTTATATTTTCTCATATGGGTCCATAATTGCATTAAAATCTCCTCCAAGAATTGCTATCTCTTATTTTTAGAAATAATAGCATGGTGCTGATGGAGTTCCATAGATGGTTTGTTTGAATGATGTTCATTGGGCCATATATGTTAATGATGTAGAGGTATAAATTTGAATGGATGAAGAATATGTTTAACAACATCTAGTTGTCTCATATAGCTACCAATTAAGTTATGATAGTATGCTTTTCCATAGAATTGATAACCCACTAGCTGCTCCTTTTTCTGGAACCTCCAAAAAACTCTAGCTTGACCATTTCTAGAATATTGTGTTGTTTTAATCTTGCAAAAACTTTGTTTCCTAAAGCAACACTAAATCACACTTATCACTGTCTATTTGATGCTTTATCATGTAACTTCTGTTCTAGGGGCATTAATGCCCTGTTGGATGAATATTTTTTTGTCAACTAACTGAAGACAAAATGGTTATATCAACCACAATATGATGAGATTAAATCTCTCCTCTCAGAAAGGGGAGGATCCCTTCTTATTGCTAACTAATAACAACCAGTAACTAACTAGACTTACGTACACTAAAAAACTATCCTTAGGATGGTTCCATATCATCCTATTCTCTTTTTTCAGAATAGATGTTTACAATTCAAGATAACAATCATACAAAGTTTATAATATGGAAAGAACTACAAATTACTAACTTGGAGCAATAATAACCAATATTGACTTAAGTTACATAAAAGAATAACTAAATGATACCAGCGTGTGTTAATCACCAACAAACCACAAAAACACAGTTTCCCATTGCTTCTTATGCAATTTGAAAATGAAGGATTTTTTAATAGAGTGTAGTCCAAAGTCTTCACTATATGTTGATATAAGATAACACGGTCACGAACAATAACTCACAGCCCAAAGTATTCAAGGTACTTCTCATTCACTCAAACACAAACCTCAAAGATGATATCACAGCACAAAGTCTATAAAATTTAATTTGAATCACCTTCTAAACACTTGATTTCCACACTCACAATTCAACCATAGATACAAGATAATGCGATAGAAAGGACATAAGAATAATTTTATAACATTAAAAATTTGATCTAAGACAAAGATTGGATGCAAACTTGCTTTCTTTATATTGATTGAAAACTAATTTACAAAATAAGCTCAAAGTCTCAAATTTCCCTTCAAATTGGTAGCACTTCACTTCAATAGACAAAAGATAATATTTACAAGGCCCTCTTTATTTATAGGGAGAGGTCGACAGCAAAATGAGGAAAACTATAACTATTTTGACTTATTCAACACAAAAGTCCAAAGTGATTTAGGACTTCTTTGTTTTCACATATAATTATCTATTGGAAACATACATGTAAATATGTCTGGAGAAAAATACAAAAAGCATGAAAATATTGAAAAATAAACTAAGGCATGTTCAACTTTCTCCAATATCCTTTTCCATGAAATCTGCATAATTCTTCATTACTTCTTACATTTTCTCAGTATTTAGTCTAGAAGTATGTTTAAAAATGGTAAGGACCCTTGTTATTGAATCCTTCATGATACGACAAGCTTTCTTATGCCTTCCTAGGAACACTTTGAGGTTGTACACTAGTATAAAAATACAAATAAATGACTAAAAAACTATGACAATTCCATATAAATGACTAAGCTTGGCCATGTGCCCATTAGTAGTTTATTGCCGGTCATTTATAATGCGACCGAATTTATGACTAAACCATTTTTAGTCATTTATTGGTTGTTTTGATTGATCAATTTGGTAGTATATTTAGTCATTATTTTAGTCATTGATTGTTGTTAATTGGTCATTTATTTAGTCATGATAGTCATTTATTTAGTCATTGTAATCATTGATTATTGTCAATTGGTAGTATATTTAGTCATTTTTATTCACTAATTTTTGTCCATTGGTAGTATATTTAGTCTTTTGTATTAACCGATTTTTGTCCACTAGTAGTATATTTAGTCATTTTAATCATTATTTTGCCATCAACTGGTCATATATTTAGTCATAAAGGCAATGAAAAATAGGACAGAAATCAAGGGGAAGAAGCATCACCACAAGATCACATCAACCATTTTGAAGCTTACACAATGAAACAACTTTGAGAAGGTAAAAATAGCTTGTTTTATTGATAAAAAATGCTTAGAAACAACATACAGATCTGAAAATAAGTTACAATGCTTTCTTTTTGCTAAGAAAACCTTCATGGTTACAATACATAGCTCAAAGAATGAGAAAGAAACTAATTTTCAGAGTTGTAATGCACCAAAACATAGAAAGAAGCTTGTTTCAACTTACAATACTTTTCCAAAAGTGAAAACAACTGAGAAAAAATGAAAGTAAACTCTGCTTTTGACTATCCTATGCTAGAGGAAAAGTAGGACGGGTTTAAAATTTATTAAATGTTTCCTTTATGACTATTGCTAATGAGTTCCTTGAACCTTGGGCGCTTCAACCTACCTTTGTCTCATGCTTTGAATGCTTGGAAACTTCTTGGTGGCGTTGGAATTAAAATTGGTCTTTCTATTCAAACAACCTTTATAAATGCTCCAGCTATTGCTATATTCCTTCAAACTAGTCTCTAGGTCACCCAAACTACCTCAACAACCCTGTGCAAGATAATAGGACATGTGTGTAACAATCTTTGACTTCTCAACAACTTCCTAGAGGCATAGGAGAACTTCAAGGTTATCTTTGACACATGTTCTCTTGACTCTGGCCTATGCCATTTTATTACTTCAGTAACACATTTCTTGACTAAGACTATCACTTGGTAGACCTCTCCATCTACTTCATAAGTGTTGTTCTTGTAGATGCTACCATGATTGTGTTATATTACTATTACATTCAACTGCTCTCTTGAAGAGCCTTAAGGCTGGAATTAAATGCTTTTCCCACTAGCTTAGAAATTCTCCTATTTGCCTTTGATACTAACCTTGTAAACCCTTTATGTTCATTGGTCCTTGCACATATGTTGACTTTACTCTAATTGTGTAGATTTCTTTAGAGGAAGACTGTCACTCGTAAAAACCAATGATTGTCCTCATTTAGGCATCACTAACCCTGTTACAGCTTGTCATGGTAACCCTGTGACTATCCCCTGATGTTTTAGCATTCAACATACCCTACAATAACTTACATTGACAAACACCTATCCTGAGGTTTGCCACTAGGTATTACTGAGCATAGAAGTAGAAAGACATTCATAGATGTTTTCTACCGTCATCTCTTCAAAGATCTTGTCTCATGCATGCAACTTTCTCTAGTTCATAATCTGCCACTGTGAATTGTAGCAATAAACTATCATTATCTCTGATGATTATGCCTCTCATGACTATCATCTTTGGTAGGATGCCTCAATTGTCATGGATGTCTCATCTTTGGTAGGATTCCTAAACTCAAGTAGAGAATGCAAGCTCTAAATTTATCCAAAAGAATATTTTTTGGATCACTCCAACAATAAGGAAATTAGGTTGGATTCTCCTACACTCAGATTTCAATCTACATATTAAGAGCCATTTGTTTATAGAATTGCCAAACAAGAAGAAATGAGATCAATAGAGCCTCTTACCCCATTTGAATATGTGGATCTACGATAATTCCATGTAGAAACTATAGGCTTAATAGAGGCAAACAACTATGAAAGTTTCTCAGTGAGACCATATATGCAACTCATTATGTGCTGGTTCCCTTGATTTGAGTTGACATGATTTGGAGAGGCTCTTACTAGATGTCTAATAGATGGCTATGAAATCTCTATTGATGAACTAGATTTCCACTTCATCCTACTCTTATATTTCCTAGTCTCTTCGATGAGCTTTATGATCGTCAATATGAATCTCTTTATTGAAGGGACTTGAAAACACCTCCTTCTGATACAACGTAGTCTCCTCAATGTACTTTGTGTTAATAAATGTGGATCATTCCATTGGAGGGACCTTAAAACTTCTTATCCCGATATGTTATATTCTCCTCGATGATGTTCTTTTATACAAATTATTTTGTTGAAGAGACTTTAGAACAACTCTTACCAATATGGTATGGTGTCCTCGATGATGTTTGTTTTATCAAGGAGACATGAAAGTAGCTTCTGCCAATATAGTGCAATCTCTTCGATGATTCTCACAATCTATAATGCAAACTATTCTATCAGAGGGACTTTGTAGTATCTCCTACTGATATAGTGTAGTGTCTTTGAACATGCTTCTTCATGCAAATTGCTTTATTGAAAGGACTTCAAAATGACTCAATGATATGGTAGAGTCTCCCCGATACAGGTTATTTCCTATTAGGACCTTAGAGCAAATACATGAGCTTTATAAGTGTTGGGAATTAAGGTGTCTCGACCTTGGTAATTCCTTGCATTATTAATGTTTGTCTTTATTATTTAATTGCCTATGTTGTAAATATTTGTAAATTCCATATTGTCATATTGTGGGATGTGGCACGGTGATGTGTCAATCCTACATGGAATATGACAACTTGTAATTTTATCCTCACATAAGGAGATAGGCATCCCACTTTGTGGTAGGAGCATTTTTCCATGTGTCGGCATCTTCCATGTTGTGTAAGTGAATCTTGACCAAAACGGTTATGATAGATTCCTATGATAGAATCTATGACATGTAAGAGTTAAGAATAGAAGGTTGTAAGATAGGCAAAGACATGTGTCATGAAGCATCTTTGAAAAAGGAATATTTGGGCACCCCAATGTGGACTATGACATGTTGCAAGAGAATATGCTATTTATATCTTGTGTATGACAGATTCTCTTACAGATGTAAGTTGTAACCGCTATGACAGATTCTATGACGGTCGTAACTGTCGTAAGAGCATCTGTCATAGTCCATTTTGGAAATAGGTGACCTCTTTGGGATGGGAGCTATGGACAAGTGTCAGGCACATTCTACAATGTTGACCAAGTGTCCTTAGGCATGGATTTTGGTCCATAAAGCCAAGTTGGACGCCCATCCCAAGAAAGGTCCAATGTTGCCTTGTATTTTCTATATAAAGAAGTTCTTGGAGGAGTAGAGGTATCACAGATTTTACAGGTACTATTATACTACTATTTTGACTCCAGACATGAGTGTCAAAGACCATTGAAGCTTGCATTGCAAGTGTATTGTAAAAATATTTCAGATTTATTAATATATTGTGCAGGTTTTTGAGTGTGGGTTTTTTCACCCGATAAGGGTTTTCCCCACCGTAAATCTTTGTCTCTCTTCTTTTGTCTTCTTTCTGGTTCATGTGTATTATTGCAATATCTTGTTTATGTGTTACATATTTCTGTAGTTGTAAGGATTAACTTGAATATGCATAGCCCTCTTCTCATTAGATTAGTGTAGGAAGCAATTTTTGCACACGTAGCTTCTTTTTAGTTGGTATCAGAGCTTGATCACCTTTGGTCCTAGTTGTTGGGTAGGGATTTTTTGAGCTGATCTTAAGTTGAGTGGGAGTCTGTGTAGAGTATTCTGAATCTTATTTTAGTAGAGAGAAAGTAAGAACATATGGAAGGATAGAGGTGGAGAAATTCAATGGCACTAATTTCGAGCTGTGGAAGCTCAAGATGGAAGACATGCTTCTAGACTGAGGCCTATGGGAGACTGTATCTAGTGTAAAACCAACCGCAATGTCACAAGATTATTGGGATCTAAAGGATTGGAAGGCTAATGGTCTCATAAAACTCTATTTAGTTGATTCTGTTCTGTTGAATGTCCATGAGGAGAAGAGCACAAAAGTCCTTTGGAAAAAGTTGGGAGATGCTTATCAGGCTAAATCCCTGGTAAACAAACTTTTCTTGAGAAATAAGTTGTATTCTCTTTGAATGGAGGAAGGAGGATCCATTGCTGAGCATATGAATGCCATTAACATGCTCATTTGACAATTGACATCTATTGGTGTGAAGATGGAGGAGGATCGTTGTATGACCTTTCTTTGTTCTTTGCCAGATTCGTGGGATCATCTTGTCATGGCTATTGGAAGCACCACATCCACATTCAAAATGGAAGAAGTGGTATCTTCACTATTATTTGAAGAGATGCAGAGAAAGTCTTCTGAGGCAGCCAAAGAGGCTCTTGTGGTTCGTGGAAGACCCAAGGAGAAAGGGAAAAAGAAGGACAAGAAAGCTGAGAAGGGTAGATCCAAATCCTGTGGGAGATCCAAATCTCTTAGAAAGTCCAAGGCTCTTTGTTGGAACTATGGAAAAATTGGGCATTTCCTAAAGGAATGCAAGGAGGAGAAGAAGAAGAAGAAGAAAGCTCCTGATTCAGATTCTGACAAGTCACAAGAAGATGGTGATGCTTTCATTGCAGCCCTGACAACCCATGCATCTAATGATGTGTGGCTGATTGACTCTGCGGCATCATTCCACATGACCTCACATTGAGACTGGTATACCAAGTATGAGGAGTTCGATGGTGGAAAGGTGTATCTAGGTGACAACTCTCATCTAAAGATTGTTGGTCGTGGAAAAGTCTCTATCTGATTCCTTGATGGATGAGTGAAGGGGATCTCTAGTGTTATGCACATCCTAGGCTTAGCACAGAACCTGCTTTTTGTAAGTATGTTGAATGATGCAGGTCTGCAGGTTGTCTTTTCAAAAGAAGGATGCAAGATGACTAGAGGAACTATGGTGCTTGCAAAGGGTACTAGGAGAGGTACTCTATTTTAGTTTGAGGCATGCATTGCACAATGCAATAGTTCTTCTGACTCAATAAAGAGGGCAGCAATCACTTCATCCCCACCATTTGAATGAGCCGTGAAGAAATCTATTGTTTCTAATTTTGATGGTTGTAACCGTGCATTGGAAGTTAAACTTCCTGCTGAAAAGACAATGTTATGGCATAAGAGATTTGGCCACATTGGTGAGAAGGGTCTATGTACCCTAAAAAATAAGAACATCATTAAAGGGTTAGATGATTGTAATCTTGAGTTCAACTTTTGCAAACATTTCATTTATGGAAAATAAAACCGTGTTTAGTTTTACTTGAGTTCTCACAAGTCTTTTAGTTTATTGGACCTTATTCATTCTAATGTCTTTGGTCTTGTTAATGTTCCTTCATTATCAAAATCTATATATTGTGTATCTTTCATAGATGATTATAGTAGAAGGACATGGATTTATTTTCTTAGAAGAAAATTAGAAGTCTATGGCAAGTTTAAGGAGTTTAAGGCCTTTGCTGAAAATTAGATTGGTAAAAAGATTAAATGTTTGAGAACTAACAATGATGGTGAGTTCAGTTCTACATAATTCGATAAATATTGCAAGGAAATTGGGACTGAAAGACAAAACACAACTCCATATAGCCCACAGAAAAATGGAGTTGCAGAGAGGATGGACATGACACTAATGGAGAAAGCTAGGAGTATGCTTAGTTGAGTTGGCCTAGAACAAAAGTTTTGGACTGAAGCTGTTGCCACTGCTTGCTATTTGGTAAATAGATCTCCTACATAAGTTCTTGTTGGAAAGACACCCATGGAGGTGTGGTCTGGTATAAATCCTTCAATAAGGTATCTTCATGTTTTTGGTTGTGAGGCATATGCACATGTGCCTAGGTAAAAGTGGTCAAAATTGGAGAACAAGGTTGTTAAGTGTATCTTCATTGGATATGGTGTTAGTGTGAAAGGATACAAGCTTTGGGATCCTGTAGCTGAAAAAGTGTTGTATAGTAGAAGTGTCATCTTCAGAGAGCTTACACCTTCTTCCACTGTTTTACAGCCAGAAGAAAAAGAAAAGAAAGAGGATGTTGTTCAATTTCCTTCTACCCCTGAGAAGACTAAACAGAAAGACAATGTTGGACCTGATGATGAGGAAAGCTTTGGCAGCTTTGAAAGCTCAGATGAAGAAGCTGAACCTCAACCTTAGCCCTTGAGGAGGTCTACATAAATAAGAATGCAACCTGAAAGGTTTGGTTTTACATTGCTTGATTCTAGTTGTGCTTATGCTTTACTCACTAATAGTGATGAACCTAGAACTATATCAGAGGCTTTGGACATGAAAGATGCATTTTCCTAGAAGGAGGCCATGGAGGATGAAATGGCTTCTTTGGAAAAGAATCAAACTTGGGACCTGGTGCCTTTGCCTCCTAGATGGAAACCTGTTGGATGCAAATGGGTGTTCAAGAAGAAAATTGGTGCAGATGGTAGTGTTGAGAAGTATAAGGCCAGATTGGTTGCGAAGGGGTATTCACAAGTGGAGGGTATAGATTATGGTGAGATCTTCTCTCCTGTTGCAAAGATGACATCCATTCGATTCCTGTTGTCTCTTGCAGCAACTTATGACTTGAAGGTAGAATAGATGGATGTGAAGACAACTTTCCTTCATGCTAATTTGGAGGAAGAAATCTAAATGTCACAACCAGAGCATTACATGTTGAAAGGTAAAGAAAATTTAGTTTGCAAATTAAAGAAGTCTTTGTATGGTTTGAAGTAGTCTCCTAGGAGGTGGTACTTGAAGTATGATGCCTTTGTGTTGCCTATTGGATTTGTGAGATCAAAATCGGATCACTATGTGTACTTTAAGTTTGATGGTGATCGTATTCTCATTGTTGCATTGTATGTTGGTGATATGTTGCTCATTGGGAAGGGTAAGAATATGATTTCTGATTTCAAATCTCAGTTATCAGTGCAATTTGAAATGAAAGATTTAGGGGTAGCTAGGTACATTCTAGGAATGTAAATCAGAAGAGACAAAGCTAATAATAAACTTTGGTTAAGCCAGAGTAAGTATGTGAAAATCATGTTGGATAGGTTCAGCATGGCAGATTGTAGACCATTGTGTCTTCTTGTTTCTTTGGGGACAAAGTTATCTATTGAGGATTGTCCAAAATCTCCTAGTGAGGTGGAGGACATGAGCAGAGTACCTTATTCTAGTGTTCTTGGCAGTTTGATGTATGCTATGGTCTGCATAAGACTAGACATTACCCAAGCAGTGGGAGTCCTTAGTCGATTTATGGCTAATCCTGGACAAGTTCATTGCGATGTAGTTAAGTGAGTGTTAAGATATTTGAGGGGTACTTCTGAGTATTCCATATGTTATCATGGTAATGTTACAGGACCTTCACATTCTGTTGATATTCATGGATTTGTGGACTCATATTGGGTAGGTGACATTGATAGCAGGAGATCCACCAATGCTTATGTGTTTACATTGTTTGGTGGTGCTATTAGTTGGATGAGTAAGCAATGACTTGTGGTTGCTTTGTCCACGATAGAAGCTAAGTATATGGCAGCAACTCATGCTTGTAAGGAAGCCATTGGGCTTAAGAGATTGTGTTCAAATATTGGTGTTGATACAGGTCAGATAACGATCAGTTGTGATGGTCAGAGTGCAATTTCCCTTGCAAAGAATCCAACTTTCCATGCTAGAACAAAGCATATTGGTGTTTAGTTTCACTTCATGTGATACATGGTAGAGGATGGGAAGGTAAATTTGGAGAAGGTAGATACCTCAAAGAATGTTGCAAATGCATTGACGAAGCTAGTGAGCACGGAGAAGTTTAGATGGTGTTCAGAGTCTATGGGCCTTTTGGCCTATGGCAGTTAAATCATGTTATTCTATTGGCTTTTACAAGGTGTTTGACAAGTGGGAGAATGTTGGGAATTAAGGTCACTCAACCTTGGTATTTCCTTGCATTATTAATGTTTGTATTTATTATTTAATTGCCTATGTTGTAAATATTTGTAAATTCCATATTGTCATATTGTGGGACGTGGTACAATGATGTGTCAATCCTACATGGAATATAACAACTTGTAATTCTATCCTCACATGAGGAGATATGCATCCCACTTTGTGGTAGGAGTATTTTGCCATGTGTTGGCATCTTCCATGTTGTGTAAGTGAATCTTGACCAAAACGGTTATGAAAGATTCCTATGACAAAATCTATGACATGTAAGAGTCAGAAATAGAAGGTTGTAAGATAGGTGAAGACATGTGTCATGAAGCACCTTTGAAAAATGTATATTTGGGTGCTCCAAGGTGGACTATGACATGTTGTAAGAGAATATGCTATTTATGATAGATTCTCTTAAAAGTGTAAGTTGTAACCGCTATGACAGATTCTATGATGGTCATAAGTGTCGTAAGAGCATCTGTCATAGCCCATTTTGGAAATAGGTGACCTCTTTGGGATGGGAGCTATGGACATGACCAAGTGTCCTTAGGCGTGGGTTTTGGTCCATGAAGCCAACTTGGATGCCCATCCCAAGAAAGGTCCAATATTGGCTTGTATTTTCTATATAAAGAGGTGCTTGGAGGAGTAGAGGTATCACAAATTTTACAGGTACTGTTATGCTACCGGTATGACTCTAGACATGAGTGTCAAAGACCATTGAAGCCTACATTACAAGTGTATTGTAAACATACTCCAGATTTGTTAATACATTGTGTATGTTTCTGAGTGTGGGGTTTTTCACCCGATAAGGGTTTTCCCCACCGTAAATCTTTGTCTCTCTTCTTCTATCTTCTTTCTAGTTCATTTGTATTGCTGCAATATCTCATTTATGTTTTACATATTGCTGTAGTTGTAAGGATTATTTTGAATTTGTATAGCCCTCTCCTCATTAGATTACTGTAGGAAGTGATTTCCGCACACCTAGCTTCCTTTCAATAAGAAGATGACTATGGTGTTGGCAAGAGACACTGTGTGGCTTCATTGTTGTTGTCATTGATGGCAACAAAGTTTATCCCACACATATGTAGCACATAATAGGTCTTTACCGAAAGTTAGATTGAAGAGTGTTTTGGTTCGGTGAGCAAGAAAAGAGCATGCAGCATGGTCTGACAATCAGGTCTGGATCTCTCAGAGGGTTCAACTCAACAAAGTGTGGACATGTGAAAGTTGATAGGAGTATCATGTCTACTATATTCCAGAGATTGAGCCTCCGGTGATGAAAGAGTGAAAATATATGAGCACTTAAGTGTTGGGTTCCTGATAGGTAGAGTAGATTGAGACAGAACCAACCGACAGAGCATCAAACCTTAATCTGGATGAGAAATTGATGATGATCAAGCTTCTTGAGAGATCACTCATGGTTGGCTGACATGATTGATGACTTCTATGTCTATATTTTTTATATACACCACATGTTAAGCATGATTCAGGTGACAGACAAGTATTTAGTAAATATCTTCAGTAATCTGGTTGCCGACTAGAAAGATGTTGAAATCCTTGGTGTGGATAAATATACCAAATGGATTTTGGTATGAAGGTGAAGATGAATGTTGTAGTGTGTGGCAAAAGGCAAAGAGAAGTGTGGAAGCAGCAATACAAGTCTGGTATGTGACAAAACAACAACACTAAAATAGAGGAAGTATGAGGTGTAGTAGATCAGTATATTGAGCCTAACCAGAAATGAACCTCAGCATATGTGGATGCTTTTCTTCAGTTCAAACATCTGGTTACCTTCCATATTCTTGTAGATAGTGAGTCTTTTGTAGGCAATGTTCCTCTTGTGAGTAGTGTGCTTGAGCAGTGAGCCCTAATTGGCAAGTGTCATTTTGTACTTTTTATTCTTTTAAAAGAATATACAATCTTGTGTTATTCACCCCGTGCTTTTTCCATTAATAGGGTTTTCCATGTCAAAATTATTGTGTTATGTGTGTTAACTTTATTTTTTCTCTCATGGTTATGTATGCTTATATGTTTTAATGCTTCACTAATTGTTAAAGAAGAACTAAAAGTTAAAATATTTAAGATAATTGATTCGCCCCCCCTCTCAGTTATCTACCTTGTTTCCAACAATTTGTATCAGAGCTAAGTTCCTCCAAACAATGCCTAATAGATTGAGGAAGATTTGGGAATCTCAATGGATATGTATGGTATGAGGGAACAACTTCAGTCTGCCCTAGATGATATTAAGCAATCTCGCTCTGAAGTCAATAACGTGAGGGAAAGACTCAAACAAGCTGATGATTTCATAAATGAACTCAAAGAGAAACTGAGTATCTCTGTGAAAAAGAGAAAGGAACTACTTCAACAATTAGCAACTCAAAGTGAAGCCAATGATACTAATGAGGATGTGAATGAGAAAAATAAGTTATGTGAGAAGCTATCAAAAGAGGTCATTATGGTAAGACATGAAATGGAATCAGGGGTTATGAAATTCACCCAAGAAACTAAAGAGAAAATAAAAATTGAAGATAATCTAAAACAATTTGTCAAGGAGAAGTCAGAAGATTGCCACAAAATGGATAGAATAATCAAGCATCTAGAATCTGATCTTGATAAAGTTAGAGATAATGAAGAACAACTTGAGAATCAGATAGACAATCTTAAAAGGGATCTTCAAATAGCTAATGAATACAAAGAGAAATTCAAGATAAGCTCTGCTCAACTTGATGTTCTTCTTGAAAGCCAAAAGAGGGTAGATGACAAGCATGGTTTGGGGTATGAGAAAGGTGAAAGCTCCAGATCCGGTTAGAAGAACTCTAGATCAGGAAATCCAAGGAACAGGCCTAGAAGACCTCTAGTAAGGCAACCAAATGCTCAAAGATATCCATCCTTCAATGGATACTACTACAATTGTAATAACTTCAGTCATAAAGCAAATCATTGCAGAAGAAGAATGAATCAAATTAATTCATCCTCCTCCAGACAATGTTTTAACTGCAAAAGGTATGGTCACAAATCTCATGAATGTAGAAATATGCAAATAAACAATTCATTCAATGGTAGTGATGCAGAGGTATATGTAGTGGTTGATTAAAGTTTAGACAATGAACTTGGATGTCAAAGCTTCCTTCTAAAGGTTTCCAAAGGTGAAATGATTATAGGCCTACACAAGGCTATTTAGGAGATTGATCTAGCCTAGGACCACACGTAGGTCCACCACATAGGCTGCTCAACTCTGATTTTGGGGAGTCACTACTCTACCCAATCAACCAACACCTTTACCTTCAAAGACAACATTCCACTCCTAACACCTCTACCAACATGGATCATCATACAACATTTAACATATTCTTATCTAAGACATGAAAAGAAACAAGGTCTTTGACCCCAAAACCCAAATTCTATGCCTGTACTGATAGAGGACAGTAAACTGTGTATGACTGTTGTAAAAACAGTGTTCTAGAATGACCCATTCCTTGTAGCCCAAAAGAATGATTAACACAAAGATAACTGTTCAAAAATCCAAATGACTACCAAGACTAATTGTATATTCTAATACCCATCATGAACATGTACTCCAAAAACATGCAGAACCATACTGTACTATTGGCATTCAGAAGCAGCAGACTATCTTTTTCAAGGGAATTAGGCCTAGTTTAGAGGTTGTATGAAAGAACACCAAATCTGCATCCTCAGGTTCCACCAAACAACTATACAGGTCTACCCTCACCCCAAGATACAAAAACCAACATCTATTTGGTCAACCATGTGACTATTTTTAGAATCCACACTATTCTTCTATCTTTTCTGCTAACTAGTCACTGTAAGACTAGATAGTATCATACCAAACACTTTGGAGAGGAGCATTCAACCTACAAAATAATGAAAAACATAAAACCTAGCCTACCTTCCTCCATCCTTCTAAAAATGGATGATAAATTTCAAAGGATAGAGGAAAAATTCATCATTTTGGACACAAACCCTAGTTTGGAGGGTTTCAAAATAGTTCTTGCAAAATGAATTGGTTCTACCTCCAATAGAAATGTCAAGAGCTCTAACTATATGCAAAAGAAAGGTGATTCAACATGCAAACATATTTTCTAGACCTTTGACCCCTTAGTGTCCGTACCAGGCGGTACAAAATGACTATTTCTTGTAGAACACAGAAAATCACTATTTTTTCAATCTAAAAAGCTCCTCTTCTCATTCCTGTCAGCATATTTAAACAATCTTTAGTTTATAGAAGGTTTTGGAAACCTTTCCTCTTCTCTTCCAACCATACAACTACCCATCAAGGGTAGTGAAGCATTGGAAACTGCCTTTTTACCAAAAACATAAAGTTTCAAAAAGACAAGTACCTAGAAAATAGGCCTTCACTAACACTATGATGGACTAGTCAATCAAAGTGAACTAAGTCCTTATTACAAAACATGAGAATGGCTTTCAAAGCCTTAGAGGAAATAGAAAAACATAATGACAAATTAGGAAATAGCCAAAAAATGACTAAACTGGGAGCTCCTGCACCAGGTATATGCTTTGGATGCAATAGAATGGGACATATGGCTAATCAATGCAAATCAAGAGGATACCAGTCAAATATGCAAAGAAATGTTATTTTCTACAATTGCAATAGATCCGGTCATATTGCCAAATTCTGAAGAAGTAAGAATCAGGGTAAAAAGGGTCCGGTGCATCATCATTAGAGTCAAGACAAAGGAAAAGGAAAAGTGAATGTAGATGAAGTTCAAAGGGAGATGAACAAGATTTGGGTGAAGATAAGTGCAGAAAATGTTGGGGATGGATCTACACTAGAATCTGGTGCTGATATTCCTTTTGGAAACTAAATAGATGAGCTCTGGCTCAGGGAGAGTCTCAAAGGAAAACAAATTCCCCCCAGCTAGTCAATTGGTGCCTAAAATTGGCACATGGAAAGTTGTGGATTAAAGGCTTCCTAGAGAAACATCCAAAAATATGAAAGATCCACAAGGAGTTTGAAAAGGTTAATCATCCAAAATTAATCCAGTTTGACAGTCATCCGGCAAAAGTAGGATTTTCACAATTAGATCCGATTGATTCAAAATTGAAATATTTGGATCTGCGGATGGATGGAATGATTGAAGAAAAAGAAATACATTGTCAGTTATCACCAAGAATAATTCTAAGTGTATCTCAGTGATTCAGAAGGGTCTCTCTCAGAACAAGGTTAGAATAAGGAAACCAAAATGACTTAAAGTGTGCATTTATTGCAAGAAGAAAGTAGGGTTTGTGCAGAGATATAAGGGTTCTTTTATTCATCATTTGCACATTTACATTTAAGAAGAAGAAGAAAGAAAGAGATCTACAAACAAGATTGCTTCAACCATCTCAAAGATCAACCACAAAATCTGATTCAACCAACGATCTTTTCCAGCTCATATTGTGAACCCTAGAAGCGTAAAAAGGTATTACTGTTCTTGAATATCTCTCTCTAAATCTTTTGCAAGATGGCTACTCCAAATGTTGTTAAGATCACTGATAGGCCACACCCTAAATTCAAGAAACATCCTTACAAATCCCTAGAAGTTGATCCCATAGGCACCTTCTCTAGCATTCCGCATGGGTTTCTGCATGTAGAAGATGTTAGGGTATACATACATGCCAATATTGAGGAATTTGGGGAATCCAAATTGATGCATATCTATCAAAAGCAATTAATAGATGAAACATTTGAACTTAGACCTCAATACAAGGCCATCCGGGATAAGCATTTTAGACATTGCATCCACTTTCCCTATTTTGCAGAGGATGAATGGTTACGGTACATTTTGTACAGAATACATGACAACTTCATGTGGTTGATGAGGTCATTTAAGATCACAAAAGATGTCATTAGGGTGGTAACCGGATTGCACTCATCTAGTGGGTTGCCTGCTCTCAAATCGGTCAAGAACCAAACTATAAGTGAGGCTACCGGATCAAAATTTGACAAAAGAACAATGACAATAGAGGATATCATAGATCTGGATATCAAATTTGCTTCTATGATAATTGGTTATAAAATATATCACTCCAGCAGGTAGAATTCTATGTCCAGAACAACATTATACACTGCTTATCAGATGCTAAGAGAAAATGCCAATTATGATCTTTGTGAGCTTCTCCTGAACCAATTGTTAGAAAATTTGTAGAAAATAAAGAAGGATAAGAAGAACTTATTTAAGTACGGTGGCTTGATACTATGTCTCTTATTTTACTATATGAATGAGCTACCCATATCCAGTGGTTGGGTATGACAAAATGACAGACCGGTTACCATATAGATCAGAGATTATATGTATGGGCTTGGTGATGCCAAGGCTCAAAGTGCAACACTCTAGGGTTACTTCAAAAACTTCCAAAGTATGATGCAGGCCAGAGAAAGAATTCTATAAAAAATAGTTGAAAAATACAAAGATATAGTGTGTTTCATGGTAGACACTGATCAATGCCTAATGGAGGCAGTGAAGCCCAGGACAGTCTGGATTATGCCAATGGGCTATGAGGTAGATGAGAAAATCTTGGAGTTGCATATCTAACACCTGTTGAGTCAGTCTAAGGACCCTGAGGCAGAAAGGTTTGGAACCTTTCAAGAATTGAGTGTGAAAATTCATGTTGAACAAAGACAACTAGAGATGAAAAGAAAAGTGAGAAGGGAAGTAGAAGAAGTTGCCAAAAGATATGGCATTTCAAAATAGGTAGTTGATGCAAACAAAGAAAAATTAGAAAGAGATGAGAAGGAGAGACAGGAAGCAAAAAAAGAATGTAATATGGTACAAACCCCCTCCCACACCAGATCCTCCAAGAGCTCTGCACCTACCACCTCCAAGAGCCCAAAAGCCTCAAAAACGGAAGCCAAGACATCCGGTAAAGGAGAAAAGAGAACAAAAACCAAGGTCACAAGGTCCTATATAAGTTAGAAGGATGATGAAGAAATAGAGACCAATGAGGAAATTAAGAAAATGAGGAAGAAGAAGAAAACTTCAGGTGAATCCTCTGCCAGTGCAAACAAAGAAGAAGAGGCAGAAGAATATGTTGAAAAGCCTACTCTCTCTATTGATGATATCATCAAGGCAGTCATAGTGGATGGGAATCTACAACTAATGACAGAATTGTATGATGAGTATAGTGACATAGACAAAAGGATCTTAGAAGAAGCTACAGTTAAGTACTTAAACATATATAATAAAGCATTCATTGAAATAATCTCTCTAATCCCCAAGAGTTTAGAGAAAGTACTTGAACTCAGAAAAGACAATGCCAAGGAAAAGGATTTGGAGATCCAGGAATAGATAGCTATTCAGCTCTATCCTTCCATCACTCCAAAACAAATGAACATGATCTTCAAGGATTGCAAAGATGAGTTCCAGAGCAAAGCCAGAATGAGCAAGCTTATGCTTAGAGAGACAGATCAGGTAGCAAAAGAGATAGAAGATATCCTTTGGAATGCTTACAAAAGATTCAATTTTCCTATCATAGAGGAAATAGATGAAGAACCTTCTACCATGGATGAAGAAGGACTAAGTGCATCAAAAGAAGAATCTACAGAGAAAAATGCAGAAGAGCCAAAGGAGATAGGTGAGGAGAGGACTAAGGACTTGGATTCCTTTGTTTCGGAAGAGGAAGTCCATGAAGAAGTAAACATATCTCTTCCCGATCCCCCAATAGACTCTAGAATTGAAGGAGAAGCAAGAAAAGAGGAGAAAGCAAGTCAAGAAGAGAAAACGTGAAGAGAAGAAGAACAAATAGAGAAGATCTCTGATGATAGCTCTAAGGCTACAAAAGGAAAGAAGTCTCTGGCAAGAGACACTGTAGAAGCAGTGAAGAGTTTCTTGACCAAGGAATTGATGGAGATAGATGAACCAGAATTGTTTCAAGGACCACTCAATTTTGACTCCCTCTCTTCGGTCCAGACAATGAAGGTAGCATATTTTGCTTAAGCTAAAGCAAAAGAAAAGCTTCTGAAGTCTCACATGGAAGACTGTGACCTGATAGAAATTGCATCCTGTGTGCTGGAGAAAATCATGCCATCCTTCAAAAAGGATCTTTCAGCCTCCTCATCTGGTAATTTGAAATCTCTTGTTAATTCTGTTAGCACACATTTTGACTCCTTGGAGAAATCAGTAGAAGAGAAAGTCTGGAAAGAGTTTTTGGAAAAGAGATTCTCTGAAATACAAGGACTCATAGCAAATTATAGGAGAAATCTAGATATTGGGATAAAGAGCTTAGAAAATGCTCTTAAAGGTGGTGGAGAATTATACAAATTTTGTTTATCTTGGTCCACAGTGATAGCAGACATTGCAAAGAAGGTGGAAGAACAAGAGGGTAAACTATCAAGTTTATCTCAGAGTTTTGATCCTCTTACCTTGCCCATAATGAATCAAGAGTGCTAGGCTATTTCCACTATAAATGAGATAAAGAGGCTTGAGAAGGAAAAGAAGAATAGAATAAGCAGAATGAGTGAACTAAGAGGGATAATCATCCCTAAGTTAGAGGCAATGCATGAGGCCCTAACTGATGCTCAGACTACAGCCCGGACTAGTGATTTGGTAGACTTAAGAAGGGCATAAGCTTTTACATTTTTGTTAAGTGGTCACATCTCAATTTTAGATAGGATGAAGCAGAGTTGGGTAACAAAATTTGTCCATTTGAAAACCACTTTTGCAGATATACTTAAGTATATGTAAGTATAACTTGTATTTATACTTATGCGGCTATGTATAGGTTAATTTTTGCAATTTTTGGTGTGTGGATTCTACCCTTTGCCATTGATGTCAAAGGGGAAGTGAGGAGTAGTGAAAAATGTGGAATCTAGCTAAGGGGGAGCTCCGGTAAAAGTGTACATAAGACAGAGCATCAGCCAAGGGGGAGTGTGCTATGAAACTTAGTCATTTTTCACTAAGTGTTGCCATCAATGCCAAAGGGGGAGATTGTTGGCAAGAGACACTATTTGTCTTCATTGTTATTACCATTGATGGCAACAAAGTTTATCCCACACATCCACAACACATAATAGGTCTTTACCAGAAGTTAGATTGAAGAGTGTTTTGGTCTGGTGAGCAAGAACAGAGCATGCAGGATGGTCTGACAATCAAGTCCAGATCTCTCAGAGGGTGTAACTCAGCAAAGTGTAGACTTGTGAAAGTTAATTAGAGTATCATGTCTACTATATTCCAAAGATTGAGCCTCCGGTGATGAAAGAGTGAAAAGATATGAGCACTTAAGTGTTGGGTCCTTGACAGGCAGAGTAGACTGAGAAAGAACCAACCAACAGAGCATCAGACCTTAATCTGAATGAGAAATTGATGGTGATCAATCTTCTTGAGAGATCATTCATGGTTGGCCAACATGATTGATGACTTCTATGTGTATATTTTTGATACGCACCACATGTTAAGCACGATTCAGCCACCAAACCAGTATTTAGTAAATATCTTGAGTACTTTGGTTGCCGACTAGAAAGATGTTGAAATCCTTGGTAGAGATATATATACCGAATGGATTTTAGTATGAAGGTGAAGATGAATGTTGTAGTGTGCGACAAAAGGTAGAGAGAAGTGTGGAAGCAACAATACAAGTCTGGTATGTGACAGAATTGTAGCACTAAAATAGAGGAAGTATGAAGTGCAGTAGATCAGTATATTGAGCCTAACTGGAACTAAACCTTAGCATATGTGGATGCCTCTCTTTAGTTCAAACATCTGGTTACCTTCTATATCCTTGTAGACAGTGAGTCTTTTATAGGCAGTGTGCCTCTTGTGAGTAGTATGCTCGGGCAGTGAGACCTAATTGGCAAGTACCATTTTGTACTTCTTATTCTTTTAACAAAGAATACAATCTTGGGTTAGTCACCTCATGGTTTTTCCCTTAACAGGGTTTTCCACGTCAAAATCATTGTGTTATGTGTGTTAACTTTATTTCTGCTCTCATGGTTATGTACGCTTATATGTTTTGATGCTGCACTAATTGTTAAAGAAGAACTGAAAGTTAAAATATTTAAGATAACTAATTCACCCCCCCTCTTAGTTATCTACCTTGTTTCCAACATATGGGAGAACAAAATGGGATGCTTAAAGTGGTAGATTTATAGGACAGACTGAGTGATATGCTACATAAAGGAATCATAGTAAAATACTATTGTTCACTAGCTCAGAGTTAAGGTTTAAAGAAACAAGTCAACCCTATGCTATGGTTAATTCATGCTCATACTCCTTCAAAACCTGGAGTCAAGGGTATAAGTCCTAGTTGTAACAGACCTGTGATTTGAAAAGTAGTCAATTTATATTACCAAATTTAGTAATTTAGGAGTTGCATTTTCGATCCACAGAAGAAGACAATTAGTGGACATAGTGGTAATCACTGTATCTATCATAGAATGCACAACAACAAAGAAGAAAAAATAAAATTGATTATGGTGGAAAGGGTCAAAAGAAGTTTGAACATATAAACCCTAAAGTATGACTAAGCTAGAGAAAATAGTAGACAGGGGGAGTAACACTACAAGTTGATGAGGAGATTTAAGTCAGGGGGTTAATTGACCAACACCTTTGCCATTGATGTCAAAGGGGGATAATTGAAGCAATAAAACATAGCATGATCCAGAACAATATGATAGTACTAAAGTTATGGGGAGCATAACAGTAAGGAGGGTCATGACAGGGAATTTTGATACATGTTACAATTTCAATTCTTATATGCTCCAAAATGTGTAGAGGAAAGTACTAAAAAATAGTTTGCTAAAATTAGAATTTCCTATATGGTTCTGGTACTTAGTTGCCTATGTAACTACTATAGGTTACACCGACCAATAACAAACTAACTATGATGTACATGCACTACCCATGTCATGAAGACTTAGTGAAAAGGAGCCTCAGGGATTAGGTTGGTGAATTGGTTACAAAATTGGAAATTAATACCATACCCATGCATGATAACATGGAACACAAATAGGAAACTTCAAGATATGGTCTTTCTAAGGATGAATTTCTCAACAAGTGCCGCACATGAAATTTTGGAGGTGTTTATAGAAACAAAATTTCATGAAATACAAGATTTTATAATTTATCCCCATAAGACTCTTGTTATTAGGATTTTCATGTAGGAACTAATACCTGAAAGAAAGTTCACCAATTTTTTGTTTGTCATTTGACAATAGTACTTCCTAAAAATTCTCTAATAATTCAATACAGTATGTTGCAAAAGAAAATGAGAGATGCATAAATATCCACTATAACAAACAGAAAGGATAGATTGTTTAAGTGCTTACTACAACATCAATAAGTAGTAGCAATGAAAGATTTAGAAAAAAAAATCCAACAGTAAACAAATTATGTATAGGAATACAAACCAAATGGGCATAAAACTATCTAGCAAGCAAGGATAGGAGGATAAATTACACATTCCAGTGCATTCAATGTTAAGGTTCACAAAAGTTTGAATAGTCCATATCACTAGATTTGAAGATCCAAAGGTAATTTGTATATTCTAGTGCATTAGATGTGAATGAGCATGTGTAAATAGATGTTTATAAGATGGGAAAATGAGCATCATTGTGACTGAGTAAAATTTGTGGAGCAGACTAGCAAAAACTACACCCAAGAAAACTAGGAAATACAGATAAGTTACACATTTGAGTGCATTAGATATTAAGGTTCAAAGATAAATTTCATATTCCTATAAATTAGATATCAAGGTCCAAAGATAATTTGTAAATTTCACTACACCCAATGTGAATGATTAGTGAGAACATATGTTTAAAAGATTGAAAAATGAGTGTATCAGTGCGATTTGAGTAAAACTTGTGGAGCAGACTTTAAAAAAGTATACCCAACTTGCAGAATTGTACATTTAAATGCATTTATCAGTCCTTGTGTCAACCTCACAAAAACCACTTATTCAAGCATGTCTACACCTATACTCCAATTAATGTATTGTGTAAAGCAATGTAAAATGCCACTGAAAATACAAATGTGCACCTCACTGAAAAACTCAATGTGTACTTAGTTAATATTTAACATTATAGGATAACTTTATACTTTCTTGTAAATTTGCAACAAACTGGAAGGGAGATATGTTTACCACAAAGAATTGTATAGAAAGCTAGTATTGAAAGATAAAATTGTGTATAAACTTTCTATGAACTAATAAGGCATATGCACTTGAACTACAAATAGAATGTAATCCTTCAATCACTCAATGCTTATTGCAAGTTCATGAACTAATATATAATACAATATTATACAATAATTTTTTTTATATTGAAATAAGGACAATATCAAGAAATTACAATGAAAATATGCATGAACAACAGAAGAAAAGAGGGTAGAAGGAATAGATCTAGCAGTTAATACTAGACAATTGAAAGAACAACAACAAAATAAAGGCTGGAAGAAATAGATCAAACACTACATACAACAAACATTCACACACAAAAAAAACTTTGGCAATCAAAAAAATAGAAAATCCCACTGTAAACAAGTTGAAAACTTTAGCTCTAGAGCTCTAGCATCCCCCATCATGTAATCAAAACCCCTGAACTATAGAAGAAACATTATATATAGAAAGACACTGGCAAGTAAAAAAGGCTATTATAGCAGGGCTATAAGAATGAAGAAGACCATCAGAATCTCCACCAGTTTAGTCCATGTGAAGACTAACACCAACATCCTTTTGTGATATTATACAATAATGGTGGTACCTGATGTAGATCTTATTATAGAATAGGAAACATTATCATTAACATTGAAAATGGTATACAACAAAAGAGTTAAAATGTTTTTGTTTTAGCTAACATATAAATGTCAATCAACAAATATGACTAGAGAACAAAGTTATTTGAATGTACTCACAACATCGTTTGTGAGGCCAACTTCTAGGCCATATTGAGGTAGCTAATGAGAGTAAGTAGCTACCACTATAACATCTCTAGCAAGTGTTGCATATGTGACCTGTGCAACAATATCCTTGTTGCTCTTTTGTTCAAAAACTAGTCAAGGATCATAAAAATTGACATACCCTAACCCTTAAATCCCATTAGCCCAAAACCCCAAAAGAAATTTCTCAAGTAAGAGTCAGGAATCATACAACTTCTACCTAACCAACACTCCAAATAGATATTCTCTTCATATTAATGTGATTTCATAAAATTTCTCATATACCCAGAACCCTAAAAATTTTATTTTCAAAAAACAAAGCTCCAGACACAAACAAATTTTCATATAACTAAAATCTTGAAATAGATTTTTTTCAAAAAGTAAAAAATCCTGCATTTTCTCATGTATGTAGAGCCCTAAAATACATTTATTAATCAAAAATCTCAAGCAACCAAGGAATTGGAAAGGATACAAATCGTACTACAAATCTGTACTTAGGTGTATTATATTTGTTCTTGTCTTGATTTATCAAGTGGATTCTCTCTCTATAATCAGCCTTCTCCTCTACACAAATCTTAAATCAGATAGAAGAACAAACTACAAAACCCTAAAACTCAACCCCATTTGGAAATATATCATATATAAATACCTTGCCTTCACTTGAATTTGACCTGGTACATGCCTTAGACTTCTGCACCTTGACAAACACCTACACAATTCTTTTTTGATCAAATAATGAATGAAACAATAAGTAGAAAAAAATGCAGAAGGATTTCTTCTATTTTTTCCAATATGAAACATTTTTTTTAGGTTTTTTTCCGTGAAATTTTAATGGATCTAGTTGTTTACCATGGTTGTTGTGATTTGCTTCTCCTACAACTCTGACCAAATATAAAACCTTGAAAATAGACTTTTTTTCATAAAAGTAAAGTATTGTGCATTTTCTCACGTACACAGAGCCTAAAATACACTTTTAACCGAAAACCTCAAGCAACCCAAGCACTGAAAAGGATACAAATCACACTATAAATTTGTACTTAGGCTATTATATTTGTTCTTATCCTAATTTATCAAGAGGATTCTTGGTCTATAATCAATCTTCCCCTCTACACAAATCCTAAATTAGCTAGAAGAACAAACTACAAAACCCTAAAACTCAACCCCATTTCAAAATATATCATATTTAAATACTAACCTTTGCTTGAATTTGACCTAGTACCTGTTAAAATAGGCCTTGGACTTTTGCACCTTGACAAACACCTGCACAAAGTTTCTTTTGATCAAATAATGAATGAAACAATCAAGTAGAAAAAAACACCAAAGGATTTTTTTCTATTTTTTCCAATATGAAACATTTTTTTTAGGTTTTTTTCCATGGAATTTAATGGATCTAGTTGTTTACCATGGCTTCTATGATTTGCTTCTCCTACAACTCTGACCAAATAGGATCTATTTCCTTATTTCTCCCTTTTACTATGCCATAAAAGGAGAAATGATTTCTCCCACCAATCATTTCCCAATTCAAATATTTTTTTTAATTACCCACTTTAATATCATATTGTCTAATTTTTATTTGTGAATGTTAAATGCTTGACAACCCACAAGAATACCTAGAAAAAGAAATGAGAGAAAACATGCACAATTCCAGCAACGTGGGTGATAGAAATGCCTGTCTGGAGCTTCTTCAATGCAAGCAACATGCCATAAGTCCCTTAAATCTCTACAATGTTGGTTGAGCTTTTAAATGCAACTGGAGGTGTAATTGAAACTTCTTCATCCTTCTCCAAATTGCAACTACATTTGTTTGGTCTCTGCTACGCACCATATTTCCTCTATCTTATGTAACATGCCTTGATTACTATGCTGCAATGTGGTAGGAAATCTGGCTGGAGCTTTTACAACATGGTGCCAAAGCTCCCTTAAATTTTTGCAACACCAACATTGTAGCTCCTTTAACACCAAAACAAAGAAACCTTAACTATTTGTGATGTGTGAATCTCACGAAGTCAAAACTGAAAGCCTCCTCCATTTCACTTTTGGCACCCATATTTTATTTTATTTTCTTCTATTTTAGGAGAATAATTTTCCAATTCAAAATATTTTTTTAATTACACACTTTAATGTCATATTTTCTAATTTTTATTTGTGTGACTAATTATGTAGTTGTGTTTTTTACCTGATGATCAAACCTTAACTATTTGTGATGCATGAATCTCACAAAGTCAAAATTGAAAGCCTCCTCCATTTCACTTTTAGCGCCTGTATTTTCTTTTATTTTCTTCTATTTTAGGAGAATAATTTTCCAATTCAAAATATTTTTTAATTACCCACTTTAATATCATATTTTCTAATTTTTATTGTGTGACTAATTATTTAGTCATTTTAATTTGTGTCACTAATTATTTAGTTGTTTTTTTTACCCGACGATCAAATTAGTCACTTATTTAGTGGTTTATAGCCGTGCTGCAAAAAAATAGTAGAATGACTAAAAGTTTTAGTCACATAGTTATGTTCAACTAAGGCATGTTCATGTTTCTCCACCATCCTTTTCCATTAATTTTGCATACTTTTTCATCAATGCTTGCATTTCTTAAGTATCTAGTCCAGAAGTATGTTTAGAAATGGCAATGAGCCTTGTTATTGAATCCTTCAGGGTGCGACAAGCTTTCTCATGTCTTCCCATGAACACTTTGAGGTTGTCCAAAGTTAGTTGAATGTCCAAAAATTTATTCATTGAAACCACATAAAAGGATTGATCCTCAAAATCCTTCTGGATCATGTTGTTGAACTCCTATATCATTGCATCTGCAGAGAAAAACTTCTAGTTGTCATCTAGTAACTTGCAAGGCAATTCTTCAATCTTATTAACAAGGTTCACATCATTATCTTCACCAACTTCAAGTGCATTCTACAAGTTATTGATTAATCTCTTGATGACGCTTATCCTATGAATCATAGTTTCTTTGATTTCCACAAACATTTCTCAATTGGGATTGACCCCAATTTCTACCAAGGTGCTCAGCTTGAGTTTCTTCATGTTGATCAAATCTTGCAAACTGCATTCCAAGATTCACTACTATTGAGACAAACTATCAACAACTTTATCCAACTTTGCTCTTACACATTCCATCTTCTCCATTTTTTCCATGGAGGATTTTAAGAGTTCTGATCCTTGTGCAATCGTCATGTCCATGAATTCACCAACCACTCTACTCTTATGTGAGTCTTTTCAATTTTTTGAATAACAGGATCTTCCATGGTGATAGCCACAGGTTCCACTAATTCACGAGATAAAGTAATCTTTTGAAGCACTAAGGTCAACTATTCTACATTAGGATTATATTGATCTTGTATCTTCTTCTCATGATCAAACTTCACAATTAGTCAATTCAAAGTAGACTAAGCATTAGCATTGGCACTCTCATGAGTGATCTTTCCCAATTCAACTCTTGAAATGGAATAATCATTCATATCAAACTCTTCAATAGATATGCTAGGAGGAGGCTGAGCTATCTCTACATACTAGTGACCCTTGTCTTCAAATATCCTTAAAAGAGTTTTGACTTCTTCTTGGTCTTGGTCTTCGTAGGTGCCAATTTCTCAAAGTCAAGGTCATTTGGGGAGACAACTTCCTTCTTCTTCTTTAGTGTATGAGACAATAGACAATGGGGAAGTGTAGACAAAATTGCATCTAAACCAATAGCCATTGTTGTTGTAGGAGAAACTGAACTCACAAAAGTTGAAGTTACAATGGGTGATTATTAGTGAAAATAGCATCAGGAATATCTACATTTAGAATTTTCCCAGAATTAGTCACGAGTTGCTCGAAATCAGATTGAGGGTTTATATCAAATGAAGGTGAAGACAAAATTGGCAAAGAGGATGAAGAACCAAAAACAATTTTCAAGTTTTGCTTGAGACTATCAAAAGTGGTCCTAGAGGAGGGAGATGAATGCATAGACTAAATTAACCCAGAAGTTGGAACATTGATCAAGGCAAGAGGAATGTTTGTAATGGTGGGAGTAGTAGTAGAAACTAACAAAGTATCTAAGGAAGAAGAAACATGTGGCTCCTTTGAAATGTTCTCATGAGGAGACATTTCAGATTCTTCATGTTGTTCCTGCTCTTCTTGCCCTTCCTCTTGATCAACTTCTTCTTGCTCCTCTGAAGATGGTTTATCAATAGATGGCCCTTTAGAAACTATCTTGACCTTTCCACCTTTTGAAACAAATTTGATTTTAGGCTTAGAATTTTTGCTTGAACTTAGCACATCACTCTTATTCATTCTCAATTATGTAATCTTACCGGTGGGATCTTGGGTTTCCTCCTTTGACCCAATTACAAAGTCTTTGAACTAAATTCCTTTTCCTCCGAACTATACATTGGTGTTAGTTAGAACTATTTGAAACCTTTGTCAAATAAAAGTTACCTCTTTCTTTGACCATTGTACGGCTGGTAAAGGAGAGACTGCAATGTTATCTATCACATAGGTGGGATCCAAGATATCACTGTTATCAACAATGCTCTCAGGAATAACTGCCAAGTCAAGTTCTTCAATTTAACTAAATGTTAACTAAGAATAATCCATTTACCTTACCTCTTCCTCTATCCTCAAATCTTCCCAAACATCCTCAACTTTGTGCACATGGGTCAAAGATCTCTTTTTGATTTTATCCTTTACCCTTCTAAAATCAAAATTGGCTCGTTTCTTGTAAAATTTCATCATGACTAATTGTATTTTAGACTCTATAGCTTTAGCCTTTAGAGATGTAGAAATTGAATACTATAATTTCAATACTAAATCTAAAACTTGGTTTCTTAGACTCCATCCGTTTACTATGCACTGCCATGATTTGTCTGCATAGTGTCATCAGCACAATCTTATCACTGGGGTACTTGGGAAGCATGTAAGGATACACCATGAAGCAACCAACACTCAAATAAGTGAATGTGGGGAATTCAAGGTATAAGCAAGCATATTTATTCACTTCTATCCATGCTTCGTCAGAAAGCCTCTTCTTTTCCAGTTGAGGATGAAATAAACATAGGAAAGTAGCAAAGAAGACATCATTAACTATCCTGAAGTGATGAATAATTCCATCAAGAGTTATTTGAGGATGATATTGATAAACTAGAACTACTCTCCTATCCCCCTCTGATGTCAATCTAGGAAAGCTCCTCATTGAGTTAGCAACATAGACAAGGTACGATGTCATATAGAACTTAGATGAATTATGCACCTTCATTAGCTATTTGTGAATGACATTATTGATTTGAAATCTCCAAAATATTTGTTGCTTCCTCCTCATTATGATCCTGATGTATAGATACATCTATTCATGGAAGGTAGAAGATGTAGCAAGACCCCTCACTCTGCTTAGAAGAGTAATCAAATCACTAACTTCTTCAATGAAGTCACTTCAAGGAAAGTTCTTAGGCCACCTTGAGAAATTTGGCCTTACAGTCTTCAACCATCTATTTTTTATTATATTTTTAGCATTCTCAGGATTCTTATCATACTCCTTCTATGCATAATCAAAATCAATATCTGCATATGTATCAATGTTAGGACACATCAAAGGTTTGTCAAAGAACTCTGCATCCAACCTCATGATTACATTTCTATTAGAATTAATGACACTCCAGTTATCTCTATTGTAGTTAGCCCCCACTTGAAGAACAAACTCTGGATTGTGTACGGCTACAGGGAAAGCAACCACCAGTTGAATATTACTTTCCACTACACACCTCTTGGCTGGATTGAGTGGCTCTTGTTTGGTTCTTTCTACAAACTCAACCATGTCAACATGACCGATCTCGGTGTCCTTTATTTCATCTAGATTGGATGTCACCAATGTCACTAGAAAGACCCCTTGGTATTTATACTTCATGGATTTTGACTTTCTTGGAGAGGGATCTGTCATTTGAAGCACAACTATCCTTTGAAATATAGAACTTAGGATGCATGTGTTGGAAATAATGTAGATAACTAAGAGGGGGGTGAATCAGTTATCTCTTATAACTTCACTTTATTTGTCCTTTTATAATTTGAGTAGCATGTTGCGACCTAGAATTTCAAACAATTTTGCACAAAATCTTCGATCCCTATGATGAAAAAATCAATTCCAACACCCAGAAATACATTTGAAAGTGTGTCCTAGTAACTTACTTTGGAGATTCATATGTTGAAGCATATTCATTATGGAGCTAACTAAGTTTTAACAAATTTTTTTCTAAAAATGGATAAATGAAAGCCATGATTAAGAGGAGATTGAACACACTAGTTCTTTCCAATTTCCAATGTAAAAGGCCTCAATTTCTTAACATCAAGACCTTCCTTTTGTTACACCGATCCATGCTCCATGAGAAATTAGTTGAAATGGCTATCAACATGATAATAAGGACCGGGGAGAATGTTTTGGAAGACATCGATGAAGAAAGTGGCACCGATGACCTTTCATCGGGGAGAAAATGTGTGGTCACGCTGATCAGCATAAGGAAACACTATTGGCGAATACTCTACAAGCCCTCCAGACAGTATAAGTCATGCCAATAGTAGAGCTTGATAATACTCTCACTGATCACCCAACAGAATGAAGGAAACTAATGGTCATCAGCAAGAAATGAGTATCAAAATAAGAAATTAAAAGTTTCTGATGCTATAATGTCTCAGCGATTGATGAAAATGTTTCTATGTAAGTCATGCCGACATGTATAAGAACCATCGGCGAAAGTGAATGAATTGGAATAAAGTTTGTAAGTCTGGCCAAAGCAATACTCACAACGATGTCGATGACATGCTGTGAAGGTCTCTCCGATCAAAATATATGAAAGGCTATCAGGGAAATGATTGCGATCAGGTAACCTTAAATATGTTATCTTGATGACATAGATTACCCTAATGACAATCATCAACAAGACTCTCACTAATAACTGTATCAGTGACACTCGAGAGATCAGTGAAGAACATTATTCTTATAATGATGAAGGAAGTCATGCCGATGGTGGAGTTAGGTAGGACTCTCACCGAAGCATCCAGTGGAACGAAGGGAGCATTCGATAATATATACAAGATACAAAAATGAACGGTCAAAAGTTTTGTATACTTGTTTGTATATATACAAGATATAAAGCACATAAAGCTTGTGGATACAAAACTGGCAGATACATGCATGCGCTCCACCACAAATGGATATACAGAAAATTGTAGATGCAAGGTCGGACTTGACTAGAAAATTAAACATTGTGAACTTTATGTGGGGTCGGAGTTTATATGTGAGAAATGTATGTATCTGATATGCAAAAAGATATACAAAAGATGCATAAAATGGTGGATCCGAAGATAATTCCAATTCATTTCATAAATCCAATGAAGTCCATGATTGTATAGAAAGTGTATGCATATAAAAGGTGATACAAACAAATAGATACAAATCCAAATCCAATTGAGAATTAAGATTGGGAGAACCTTATTTGAAGTCTGTGATTGTATATTGCAATGTACGTATACAAGATACAAAGACAAATGCATATGAGATACAAAGGAAATGTATATACAAATGCATGAAACACCACGTGGGCCCCATCGCCAATGGATATCCAAGTTTATACAAGTCCGTATTTGAATGACAGATTAAATATTGTGAATTTTAGCTAGGGTCCTCTATTATATATAAAGCACATGCATTCAAACGATATACAAAAAGGTGATACAAATGCAGATTAGAAGCAGATTTCAAATTCATTTCATAAACCTGGTTGGTCCCGCTCTTGTATATGGAAGAAAATGTATGTGATATACAAAATATTTGTATATATAGAGTCACAAATCTGGTGATCCCTCAAGTTTATGTTGCAAATACATAAGATATATAGATGCACTACAAGACAAAGGCAAAGGGCATCCCACCTGCAACGACCAAAGCATTTTAACAGTAAGAAGGTCAAGATTAAAATTTTGTTATTAAAGTAACAAAAGGTTGCACCGGATGTATGAAGAGTCATAACCTTACAACTATAAAACATATATAAGAAGGGTCCAGAAATCATCATCTAGAGAATAATGAGTAGATTAGAAAAACATCATGATCAGAAGTAGGAGTTAGATAACTGGAGGGATCGATCAGTTGCCAAAATAGAACATTATGATGTACATTGTAAAATATTTTTAAATTGTATAATGGAGAAAAATGCATAAATTGATGATTTAATATTGGTGTCTATTGTTTGTTGAGTTGAACAATTATTTCACTGTCTCCACATTGTTATTTCTCTATTATTTGAACCTGAGTTTCCAAGTTGATATTTTAGTTTCATCAAGACACACTTGTTGTTTTCATGTAATTGAATTAATCAGTTTCCATTAAAGAATTAAAATCCTTTTGATTGATTACAGTAATTTGGTAGTAATGTTTGAATCAGTAAGAAGAGACCTATAATTGACAAGATTGCCGTGTTGTCTCCAACTCGATATTGTCTTGTTATTCAAGTTGAGCATCTACTCTATTTGTCAATACACACTTCCTGTCATTGTGTGATTCTGTTGATTGGTTCCTTCAAGCAAGGATTAAAAATCCTTTCAATAAGTCACAATAACCTAGTAGGATCGAGTGGATCAATAAGTAGAGTCTGTCAATCACATTCTTGCATGTTTATACAAGCTATAAACAAACACAAGTGCCAAACAATTAGAATTGTAACTAGTAAGTAAATCATATATCATATACACCTTGACTCCATTAGCCCAATAGAAATAGGCACTGGTCATACCAATTCCACTCTAGGATTCCATAAAATCTTATTCAAACAATTACATCTTAGATCTTAGTATTAGGAGTAGAAGTAGTTTGCAAGCTTTTATCTATTCCACACTTTATGCCATTGTGAGTAGATACCTAAATTCATTTGAGTCATACATTCCTTTTATCTACTTCATCTTTCAAGGTTCACCCACCTAGATTTAGCAGAGCCTGAAGCATAGGGAGTCATCAACCATTTAGGTTAACTCTATTAGTTGGTTAAAAAATGTTGCAAGTCTGATCATAGAGCTTGGCATCCTCTTAGGGCTTGAAACCTGCAGTTTTTGAGACCCAACAAAATGGTGACTCTACTAGGGAGTAATACAAAATCTAGTTAAAGATCATCTCATTATAGAGTCAGTAAACTTTTGAATTTTGACACTAATTGGTAATTCTGCTAGCAAGAAGGGCCTAGAAAAATAAAAAATCATTCCTCTTTTGATACGAGGTGGCGACTCTAAAAGGGAATTCAATGAAGAAATTAAATTACAACTTGTAAACAGCACCATCTGCAGTCAAAATGAACATGTTAGAAGAAGAGGAATTGTTGGAGTTGTCAAGGAGAAAAAAATGGTTGATTCAAGAAATACAATTATTAAAAGCCAAATTGGCTTTAGGTTCATTACAACATATACCAACAACTAATGATAATGGGTATAGTGATCCTTTGAACTCACAAGTGTTCCATGACTTAGGCAATGAATATAGTGCATACCATGCACAACAAAACAATTATTTACCGTAAGCCTCATACCAAATAAATGCTTATCCCATATTCCCTGACCAAAGATCAATCATCTATCAAAACCCATATGGCCCTCCAAACTTTATCTCAACGATCGATAAACCATTTAACTGCAATAGTATCTAGGGCTACCCAAATCCTTATCCTTGGGAGCTGACAGAAATACTAAAGCATATCCCTAAATTTCATGGAGAATGGGGTGAATCAGCTCATAAGCATTTATAGTGATTTTGGAATTTCATTTTGGACTTTCAGATTTTTCTAGAAGATGCCATTATGAGGTGTTTTTGAAGATCTTTGAGGGATGATGCAAGCGATTGGTTTATAGACTTACCTATGCAAAGTATTTCTTCATGGGAAGATCTCAAAAGACTATTCCTTCGCTGCTATAGCGACTGATATGAAAATGAATATGGAGAATCTGATTAGGCAATGTAGCCAGTAGATGAGACATATGCAAGTGAAAATTTTCATGATAATGTTGTAGATTTAAATAAGGAAGAAGTTTTAAAAGATCAATTCTTCACCTAGGATCATGATTGCAATTATCAGAATTTTGCACAAGACTTGGAGACACAACATATACCTGAAAATGAGAGTAATCTTTAGAATATGGATTTTTCATCTGTCCCAGCCCACCCACCGCAATACCTAAATCAACAGTTTGAGGAAGAGGATGATTGTTCTCAGTAAACAGGGCAAACTCATGATGAGCAGGAAATGCACATATTTGAAAATAATTTTCAGATTTCTTCAAACCCATTATATGATGAAGAAGTAAAAGAAGATCAGATGACATTGTGCCAAGGTGTGCCGCAACATGAATTTCATGTGTATTCAAACCCATTCTATGAATAGGATGAAGTGCTTTCAGACAGTCAGGAAAATGAATATGCTGATAATGCTAATGATGAGTCCATAAATGAAGGAAAGTCATATGATGAAATGATCATAGTTGATTATTGTGATGATGATGAAGAGAACAATGAGCACCCCCAGTTTTCAGATCATCCAGGAGGTCAATTCACAATGCATGATAGTAAACAAAATAATGAAAAATGTTGCATTGAAGAGGGATATTCTTCATGTAGCAAAAATATATCACATAGAAATGAGATTGTGTAGATTATACTTGAATTTCAGCTATACAATGAGGAAAATATGCCAGTAACATTGAGCATAGAAAGTTGATCAACGATATGAATGCATTCAATTAGATGAACTTTAAAAAAATTTATGGATCGGCTTCATCACAGCGTGATGAAAATCGAATTTTTTATAGAGGGAAACATGGCTTTTTCTTTTCTGGTGGCATTGAACTATCTACTGTGATATGACTCTTCAAATTACATCAGATTAGCACAAAAAGAAGAAGTTGACTCTATTTCCCAATGTAGTAGGTAGTAGTCTGCTCCCCAGAGATAAGGGATCTTGCTATGCCCACAAGGGGCATACATCCCTAGACAGAGCCATTGTTGGGCCCTGAAATTTCAAACAATTTTTCACAAAATCTTAGATCCCTATGATGAAAAAATCAATTCCAACACCCAGAAATACATTTGAAAGTGTGTCCCAGTAACTTACTTTGGAGATTCATATGTTGAAGCATATTCATTGTGGAGCCAAGTAAGATTTAACAAATTGGTTTTTAAAAATGGATATATGAAAGTCATGATTAAGAGGAGATTGAACACACCAGTTATTTCCAGTTTCCATTGTAAAAGGCATCAATTTCTTAACATTGGCAAGACCTTCCTTTTGTTACACCGATCCATGCTCCATGAGAAATTAGTTGAAATGGCTATTGACATGATAATAAGGATCGGGGAGAATGTTTTGGAAGACATCGATGAAGAAAGTGGCACTAATGACCTTTCATTGGCAAGAAAATGTGTGGTCACACTGATCGGCATAAGGAAACACTATCGAAGAATACTCTACAAGCCCTCCCAATAGTATAAGTCATGCTGATAGTAGAGCTCGGTAAGACTCTCACTGATCACCCAATAGAATGGAGGAAACTAATGGTCATCAACAAGAAATCAGTATCAGAATGAGAAATTAAGAAGTTTTTGATGCTATAATGTCTCAGTGATTGATGAAAATGTTTCGGTGTAAGTCATGTTGACATGTATAAGAACCATCGACGAAAGCAAATGAATCAGAATAGAGTTTGTAAGTCTAGCCGAAGCAGTACTCACAACGATGTCGGTGACATGTTGTGAAGGTCTCTCTGATCAAAAGATATGAAATGCTATCAGGGAAATGACTATGATCATGTAACCCTAAATATGTTATCCCGATGACATAGATTACCCCGATGACAATCATCGATGGGACTCTCACCGATAACCGTATCGATGACACTCGAGAGATTGGGGAAGAACATTATTCTTATAACAATGAAGGAAGTCATGCCAATGGTGGAGTTTGGTAGGACTTTGACCGAAGCATCCAATGGAATGAAGGGAGCATTCTATCATATATACAAGATACAAAAATGAACGGTCAAAATTTTTGTATATTTGTTTGTATATATACAATATAAAGCGCATAAAGCTTGTAGATACAAAATAGGCAGATGCATGCATGGGCTCCACCACAAATGGATATACAAAAACTATAGATGAAAGGTCAGACTTGACTAAAAAATTAAACATTGTGAACTTTATGTGGGGTCTTAGTTTGTATGTGAGAAATGTATGTATCCGATATGAAAAAAGAGATACAAAAGCTGCATACAATGGTGGATCTGAAGATAATTCCAATTCATTTCATAAATCCAATGAAGTCCATGATTGTATAAAAAGTGTATGCATATAAAAGGCAATACAAATGAATAGATACAAATCTAGATCTGATTAAGAATTAAGATTGGGAGAACTTTATTCCAAGTCTGTGATTGTATATTGCAATGTATGTATACAAGATACAAAGACAAATGCATATGAGATATAAAGGAAATGTATATACAAATGCATGAAGCACCATGTGGGCCCCATTGCCAATGTATATACAAGTTTATACAAGCTTGGATTTGAATGACAGATTAAATATTGTGAATTTTAGCTAGGGTCTGCTATTGTATATAAAGCACATGCATTCGATTTACAAAAAGGTGATACAAATGTGGAATTGAAGGAGATTTCATATTCATTTAATAAACCTAGTTGGGCTTGCTCTTTTATATGGAAGAAAATGTATGTGATATACAAAAGATTTGTCTATATAGAGTTACAAATCTGGTGATTCCTTGGGTGTATGTTGCAAAGACATAAGATATATGGATACACAACAATACAAAGGCAAAGGGCATCCCACCTGCAACGACCAAAACATTTTAACAGTAAGAAGGTCAAGATGAAAATGTTGTTATTAAAGTAACAAAAGGTTGCACTAGATGTATGAAGAGTCATAACCCTACAACTACAAAACATATATAAGGAGGGTCCAAAAATCATCATCCAGAGAATAATGAGTAGATTAGAAAAACATCATGATCAGAAGTAGGAGTTAGATAACTAGAGGGATCGACTAGTTGCCAAAAAAGAATATTATGATGTACATTGTAAAATCTTTTCAAATTGTATAATGGAGAAAAATGCATAAATTGATGATTTAATATCAGTGTCTATTGTTTGTTGAGCTGAACAATTAGTTTGCTATCTCCACATTGTTATTTCTCTGTTATTTGAACCTAAGTTTCCAAGTTGATATTTCAGTTTCATTGAGACACACTTCCTATTTTTTTGTAATTTAATTAACCAGTTTACATTAAAGAATTAAAATCCTTTTGATTGATTACAGTAACTTGGTAGTAACATTTGGATTAGTAAGAAGAGCCCTATAATTGACAAGATTGCCATACTGTCTCCAACTCAATATTATCTTGTTATTCAAATTGAGCATCTACTCCATTTGTCAATACACACTTGCTGTCATTGTGTGATTCTATTGATTGGTTCCTTCAAGAAAGGATTAAAAATCATTTCATTAAGTCACGGTAACCTGGTAGGATTGTGTGGATCAATAAGTAGAGTCTATCAATCACATTCTTGCATGTTTATACAAGCTATAAACAAACACAAGTGCCAAACAATTAGAATTGTAACCAGTAAGTAAATCATATATCATATACACCTTGAATCCATTAGCCCAATAGAAATAAGCACCAGTCATACCAATTCCACACTAGGATTCCATAAAATCTTATTCAAACAATTACATCTCAGATCTTAGTATTAGGAGTAGAAGTAGTTTGCAAACTTTTATCTATTCCACACTTTATGCCATTGCGAGTAGATACCTAAATTCATTTGAGTCATACATTCCTTTTATCTGCTTCAGCTTTCAAGGTTCACCTGCCTAGGTTTAGTAGAGCCTGAAGTGCAGGGAGTCATCAACCATTTAGGTTAACTCTATTAGTTGGTTCAAAAATGTTGCAAGTCTGATCATACAGCTTGGCATCCTCTTAGGGCTTGAAATCTGCATTTTTGAGACCTAACACATCATCAAGACACATAAGCATATATAATCAAGAGAGTAGAAAATAAATCTATACACATAACACAAGGATTTTGACGTGGAAAACCCTATTAAGGGAAAAACCACGGGGTGACTAATCCAAGATTGTATTCTTTGTTAAAAGAGTAAGAATTACAAAAATGACACTTGCCAATTAGGGCTCATTGCCCGAGCACACTGCTCACAAGAGGCACACTGCCTACAAGAGACTCACTATTTGCAAATTTTATAGAAGGTAACTAGGTATTTGGACTGATGAGAGGCATCCACATATGCTAAGGTTTAGTTCCAGTTAGGCTCAATATACTGATCTAATGCACTTCGTTCTTCCTCTGTTCTAGTGCTACTATTTTGAAACATACCGGACTTGTATTGCTACTTCCACACTTCTCTCTACCTTTCCTCGCACACTATATCAACACACACACACACACCTTCATATGAAATTCCATCTGGTATATATATCTGCATCAAGGATTTAAACATCTTTCTAGTCAGCAATTGGAATACTTAAGATATTTACAAAACACTGATCTGTCAGCTGAATCCATGCTTAATATGTGATGCCTGTCAAAGACATAGACATAGAAGTCATCAGTCATGTCATCCAACCATGTATGATCTCTCAAATAGATTGACCACCATCAATTTCTCATCTAGATTAAAGTCTGATGCTCTGTCGGTCAGTTCTTCCTTAGTCTACTCTGCCTGTCAGGAACCCAACACTTAGGTGCTCATATCTTTTCACTCTTTCATCACCGGAGGCTCAATCTCTGGAATGTAGCATTCATGGTAGTCCTCTTGACTTGTCCAAGTCTGTAACTTTTTGAGTTACACCATCTGAGAGATCCAGACCTGATTGTCAGACCTTGCTCCATGCTCTGTTCTTATTCACCAGACCAAACACTCTTCAATCTGACTTTTGGTATAGGCATACTATGTGCTGCAGAAGTGTGGGATAGACTTTGTTTCCATCAATGACAACACTCATGAAGCCACATAGTGACTCTTGCCAACAATCTCCCCCTTTGGCATTGATGGCAACACTTAGTGAAAAATGACTAAGTGTCATAGTAAACTCCCCCTTGGCTGATGCTCTGTCTTATGTACACTTTTACCAAAGCTCCCCCTTAGCTGGTTTCTGCATTTTTCACTACTCCTCACTCCCCCTTTGATATCAATGGCAAAGGGTGAAATCCGCACACCAAAAATTACAAAAATCAACCTATACACAGTTGCATAAGTATATATACATGTTATACTTACATATACTTAAGTATATCCACAAAAGTGGTCTTCAAATGGACAAATTATGTTGCCCAACTCTTCTTCATTCTGTCCAAAATTGAGATGTGACCACTCAACAAAAATGCAAAAGATTCCACCCTTCTCAGGTCTATCGGATCACTAGTCTGGGCTGTGGTCTAAGCGTCAGTTAAGGCCTCATGAATTGTCTCTAACTTAGGGATAATTATCCCTCTTAGTTCACTCATCCTTATTCTATTCTTCTTCTCCTTTTCAAGCCTCTTTATTTCATTTATAGTGGCAATAGCTTGGCACTCTTGATTCATTATGGATGAGGAGAGAGGATCAAAATTCTTGGATAAACTTGACAGTTTACTCTCTTGTTCTTCCACCTTCTTTGCAATGTCTTCTGTCACTGTGGACCAAGATAGACAAAATTTATACATTTCTCCACCATCTTTAAGAGCATTTTCTAGGCTCTTTATCCCAATATCCAGGGTTCTCCTATCATTAGCTATGAGTCCACGTACTTTAGAGAATCTCTTTCCTAAAAATTCTTTCTAGACCTTTTCTTCTGTTGATTTCTCTAAGGAATCAAAATGAGTGTTGACAAAGTTTATCAGGGATTTAAGGTTACTAGATGGAGAGGCCGAAGGATCCTTTTGGAAGGATGTCATGATCTTTTCTAGCATTCTTGAGGTAATATGTATTAGCTCACAATCTTCCATGTGAGACTTCAAAAGCTTTTCTTTTATTTTAGCTTGGGCAAAGTATGCTATCTTCATGGTTTGGACCAAAGAGAGAGAATCAAAATTGAGTGGTCCTTGGAAGAGTTCCAGTTCATCTAACTCCATCATCTCTTTGTTCAAGAATTTCTTCACTCCCTCTGTAGTGTCTCTTGCTAGAGATTGAGTCTTTTCTTTTGGAATCTCTGAGCTGTCATCAGAGATCTTCTCTATTTTCTCTTCTTCTCTTCCCTTTACCTCTTCTTCTTGACTCACTTGTTCTTCTTTCCTTCTTTCTCCTTCAGCTCCTGAGTCTGGAATGTTTGTAACAGGATCCAGAGGAGAGATGTTGACTTCTTCATGGATTTCCTCTTTTGTAACAAAGGAATCCAAGTCCTTAGACTTCTCCTCATCTCTCTTTTGATTCTTCTACATTTTTCTCAGTAGATTCTTCTTTTGATACACTTAATCCTTCGACATCCATGGTGGAAGGTTCTTCATCTATGTCCTCTATAATAGGAAGATTGAATTTTTTAAATGCATTCTGGAGGATGTCTTCTATTTCGCTTGCTACTTGATCAGTCTCTCCAAGCATAAGTTTGTTCATTCTTGCTTTGCTCCAGAAGTCATCCTTGCAATCCTTAAAGATCATGTTCATTTGTTTTGGAGTAATGGAAGGATAGAGATGAATAGCAATCTGTGCTCAGATCTCTAGTTTCTTTGCCTTTACATTCTCCTTTCTCAGTTCAAGTACCTTCTCTAGACTTTTGGGAATTAGAGAGATAATTTCAATGTATGCTTTATTATAAATGTTTAGGTACCTGACTGTAGCATCTTCCAAGATCTTCTTGTCAGTATCACTATAGTCATCATAAAATTCAGTGACTAGTTGCAGGTTCCCATCCATTATGACTACCTTGATGATATCATCAATAGAGAGAGTAGGCTTTTCAACAAATTCTTCTGTCTCTTCTTCTTTGTTTGTACCAGCAGAGGATTCCCCTGATGTTTTCTTCTTCTTCCTCATTTTCTTAACTTCCTCATCAGACTCTATTTCTTCATCATCCTTTTGGCTTATGTATGACCTTGTGGCCTTTGTCTTCGTTCTCTTCACTCCTTTTCTGGATGTCTTGGCTCCTGGTTTTGAGGCTTTTGGGCTCTTAGAGGTGGCAGGTGTAGAGCTCTTGGAGGATCTAGTCCAGGAGGAGGCTTGTACTAGAACACTTTCCTTTTCTGCTTCTTGTTTCTCTTTCTTAGCTCTTTCCATTTTCTCTCTATTTGCATCAACTACCTCCTTTGATATGCCATATCTTTTGGCAACTTCCTCAACTTCCCTTCTCACTTTTCTTTTTATCTCTGGTTTTCTTAGTTCAACATGTATTTTCACACTTAATTCTTGAAAGGTTCCAAACCTTTCTGCCTCAGGGTCCTTAGGCTTACTCAGCAAGTGTTAGACATGCTGCTCTAGGATTTTCTCATCTACCTCATATCCCATTGACATAATCCAAACTGTTCTAGGCTCAACAACCTCCATTAGACATTGATTAGTGTCTACCATGAAGCATACTGTATCTTTGTATTTTTCAACTATTTTTTGAGGAATTCTTTCACTGGCATGCATCAAACTTTGGAAGTTTTTTAAGTATCCCCAGAGTGCTATACTTTGAGCCTTGGTATCACCAAGCCCATACATATAATCTCTGATTTGTATGGCAACCGGTCTATCATTTTGCCATACCCAACCACTTGATCTGAGTAGCTCATTCATATAGTAAAAGAAGAGACATAGTATTAGGCCACCATACTTGAATGAGTTCTTCTTATCCTTCTTGATCTTCTGCAAGTTTTCTAATAGTTGGTTTAGAAGATCACATAGGTCATAATCAACATTTTCCCTTAGCATCTGATATGTTGTATAAATTACAGTTATGGACACATAATTCTCTCTGCTGGAATGATAGATTTTATAACCAATAATCAAAGAGGCAAATTTGATATCCGGATCTGTGATATCTTCTATTGTCATGGCTCTTTTGTCAAACTTAGATCTGATAGCCTCACTTACTATCTGATTCTTGACAGATTTGAGTGCAGGCAACCCACTAGATGAGTACAATCTAGTTACTGCCTTAATTGCATCTTTTGTTAACTTGAAGGGCTTCAACAACAACATGAAGTTGTCATGTATTTTGCTAAGAACATACCAGACCTGTTCATCGTCTGCAAAATAGGGAAACTGGATGCAATGTCCAAAATGATTATCCTGGATGCCCTTGTATTGAGGTTTGAGTTCAAAAGTTTCATCTATTAGTTGTTTATAGAAGTATCCATCAACTTTAATTCTCTATATTCCTCAATATTGGCATGGATGTATACCCTAACATCTTCCATGTACAAAACCCCATGCGGAATGCTAGAAAAGACACTAAGGGATCAACTTTTAGGGACTTGTAGGGATGTTTCTTGAACTTATGACATGGCCTATCAATGATCTTAACAACCATTGGAGTAGCCATCTTTGTAAAAGATTCAGGGAGAGATATTCAAAAATGGAAATGCCTTTTTACCCTTCTAGGGTTCACAATATGAGTCGAGAAAGATCGTTGGTTGAATCAGATTCTGCGGTTGATCTTTGAGATGGTTGTAAAAATCTTGATGCAGAGCTCTTCCTTTCTTCTTCTCGAATGGAAATATGCAAATGATGAATAAAAGAACCCTTTTATCTATGTGCAAACCCTAATTTCCTATTGCAATAAGTGTAAAACTTAAGTTATTCTGGTTGCCTTGTTTTGAGAGAGATCTTTTTGAATCGCTGAGATGTACTTAGAATTATTTTTAGTGATAATTGACAATGTATCTCTTTTTCTCCAATGATGTCATTTATCCACAGATCAAGATATTTCAATTCTGAATCATACCGGAGCTAACTGTGAAAAGCTTGCTTTTACCAAATGACTATGAAACTGGATCAATCTTGGATAATTGAACTCTTCAAAACTCCTTGCAGATCTTTCATATTTTTACTGAGGGTTATTTAGATGTTTCTCTAAGAACCCTTTAATCTGCAACATTCCATGTGCCAAATTTAGGCACCAATTGACTGGCTGGGGGAATTTATTTTCCCTTGGGACTCCCCCTAAGCTAGAGCTCATCTCTTTAGTTTCCAAAAGGAATATTAGCACCATATTCTAGTGCGGATCCATCCCCAACATTTTTTGTACTCTTCTTCACCCAAATCTTGTTCATCTCCCTTTGAACTTTATCTGTATTCACTTTTCCTTTTCCTTTATCTTGATTTTCATTATGATGCACCAGACCCTTTTTATCCTGATTCTTACTTCTGTAGAATTTGACAATATGACCGGATCTATTGCAATTGTAGCAAACAACATTTCTTTGCATATTTTACTGATATCTTCTTGATCTGCATTGATTAGCCATATGTCTCATTCTATTGCATGCAAAGAATCTACCATTGAATGAATTGTTTATTTGCATATTTTTGCATTCATTAGATTTGTTACCATGCCTTTTGCAGTTGAAACACTGTCTAGAGAATGATGAATTAGTCTAATTCATTCTTCTTCTGCACTGAGTTGCTTTATGACCAAAGTTGTTGCAGCTATAGCAGTATCCATTGAAGGATGGATATCTTTGGGCATTTAGTTTCCTTACTAGAGGTTTTCTAGGCCTGTTCCTTGGATTTCCTGATCCAGAGTTCTTCTGACCAGATTCAGAGCTTTCACCTTTCTCATATCCCAAGCCATGCTTGTCATCTACCCTCTTTTGGCTTTCAAGAAGAACTTCAAGTTGAGCAGAGCTTATCTTGAATTTCTCTTTGTATTCATTTGTTGTTTGAAGATCTTGTTTGAGAGTGTCTATCTGATTCTCAAGTTGTTCTTCATTATCTCTAGCTTCTTCAAGATCAGATTCCAGATGCTTGATTATTCTATCCATTTTGTGACAGTCATCTGACTTTTCTTTGAGAGATTGTTTTAGATTATCTTCAATTTTTCTTTTCTCTTCAATTTCTTGGGTGAATCTCATAACCCCTGATTCCATTTCATGTCTTACCATAATGACCTCCTTTGATATCTTCTCACATAGCTTGTTTTTCTCATTAAAATCTTTATTAGTATTATTGGCTTCACTTTGACTTGCTAATTGTTGAATTAGTTCCTTTCTCTTTTTCACAGAGATACTCAATTTTTCTTTTAACTCATTTATGAAATCATCAACTTGTTTGAGTCTTTCTCTAAAGTTATTGACTTTAGAGTGAGATTGCTCAAGATCATCTAGGGAAGACTGAAGTTTCTCCTTCATACCATACATATCCATTGAGATTCCCAGATCTTCCTCAAGCTGTTAGGCTCTATTTGGAGGAACTTAGCTCTGATACCAATTATTGGAAATAATGTAGATAACTAAGAGCAGGGGTGAATCAATTAGCTTTTATAACTTTATTTTTACTTTTATAATTTGATCAGCATCAAAACACATAAGCATATATAATCAAAAGAGCAGAAAAGAAATCAATACACATAACACAAGGATTTTGACATGGAAAACCATGTTAAGGGAAAAACCATGGGGTGACTAACCCAAGATTGTATTCTCTGTTAAAATAATAAGAAGTACGAAAATGGCACTTGCCAATTAGGGCTCACTACCCAAGCACACTACTCACAAGAGGCACACTACCTACAAGAGACTCATTGTCTGCAAAGTTTATAGAAGGTAACTAGGTATTTGAACTGATGAGAGGCATCCACATATGCTGAGGTTTAGTTCTGGTTAGGCACAATATACTGATCTAATGCACTTCATTCTTCCTCTGTTCTAGTGCTACTGTTCTATCACATATATGACTTGTATTGCTTCTTCCACACTTCTCTCTACCTTTCCTCATACACTATATCAACACACACACACACACCTTCATACCGAAATCCATCTGGTATATATATCTATATCAAGGATTTCAACATCTTTCTACTTGGCAATTGGAATACTTAAGATATTTACAAAACACTGATCTGTTGGCTGAATCCATGCTTAATATGTGATGCGTATCAAAGACATAGACATAGAAGTCATCCGTCATGTCAGCTAAACATGTATGATCTCTCAAATAGCTTGACCACCATCAATTTCTCATTTGGATTAAAGTCTAATGCTCTGTCGGTCAGTTCTTCCTTAGTCAACTCTACCTGTCAGGAACACAACACTTAGGTGCTCATATCTTTTCACTCTTTCATCATCAGAGGCTCAATCTCTGGAATGTAACAGTCATGGTACTCCTCTTGACTTGTCCAACTCTGTAACTTTCTAAGTTACACAATCTAAGAGATCAAGACTTGATTGTCAAACCTTGCTGCATGCTCTGTTCTTGTTTACCAAACCAAAACACTCTTCAATCTAACTTCTAGTATAGGCATACTATGTGATGTGGATGTGTGGGATAGACTTTGTTTCCATTAATGATAACACTCATGAAGCCACACAATGTCTCTTGCCAATAGCATGCACAAGTGACTGCAACATAAAATCAAGGGTTTTTACAGTGTTAGGACAATTTTCTTGATTGGAAATTGCAATGATGGAGAAATTTTGAGCAATGGCTTGAGCTTTAAGGGGCTAGAGTGAGATGGAGGTAGAAAACTAAGAAAAGTGACCAATTGGTTGAAAAGGGTAAATTTCCTAGTGTTAGAAATTTTGCAAAAATGAGTGAAAGAGTGCTAAAATTTAGTGCCTCTACACATGTAAAGGAATGCAATGGTTTCAGGCAAAGTCGGTAGATTTTACCGAGTTCACAGTTTGGTAAAATTTGCAAGTTCTGGGATCGGTAAATTTTTCTGCTATTACAAGGTAGATCAATTTGTTGAAGTGACTGCATGGGTGGAAAATTTTTCCAACCCTATAGATAAGTGACTTTGAAGTGATTGTATGGGTGGTAAATTTCACTGACCATGCATGTGACTAAAATCATAAAGTATATGCAGGGTTAGCTAAATTCGCCGACCATGCATGGTGGTAGAACAAAGTTTATCAAATATTCATACAAGGTGTAAGGTTGGTATCCCATGGTCACTGTAGGATCGATGAATTTGACTAACCATGCATAAAGGGAAACAAACTGAACTTCAATGTATGGTCGGTGAAAACCCATGACTATGCACAAGAACAAAAATGTAGGAATTTGTGGTAGTTTTCACCATCGACGGAAGATCAATTAAAAATGATCAATCGATGAAAACCATAGATTGATCCACAAAAGGAGAAGCCCAAAATCAAACCTGACTCAACACATGACAAATAGGAAAATACAAAAATGAGACTCCTAGAGTTTCATCACTAAGGTTTTAATATTTCAAAAGGCAGAACATAGAAAAATTTTAAATGAACAAAGTAAAAAATTTAGCAAACCCTAGAAGCTCAAAATGAAAAAATTACAATGTAAAATAAAGAAAATAAATGCAAACTAAAAGATACACATACCCAGATGAAAATATGAAAGCGAAAGTGTAGCTGGATAGCTTGTCAAATCTAGTCACGAATTACACACAAAATAGAAGCAAGCACTCTTTGACAATGCAGGGGGATGAAGGAGAATTAAGGAAGAAAGATAATAAAAATAAAACAATAAAATTGCCTTTAGAAACCCCCAAACACCATTATTGAAGTGTATTTATGGAACTTCATGTGAACTAAATATTGTTAGGTCAGAAAAATTTACCGATTATGCAATGTTTAAAGTAAACATGTAGGGTCAGAAATTTTTCCGCCCTAGCATGTAAAATGTTTCTTAAGATGTAGTGATGGCAAAAAATGCAACCCTACATCTATATAAACATTTTCTAACTCCCAGAAATTGAAATTTGTAGTTTGGTCTATCTTGCAAATTCCAACAAACCAACAAAAGTTGATATTCGGAGGAACATTCTGAGGCTAGGAGATTACACCTAAGATAAAATGTAATTGCCTCATTCTATGTGCTTAGAGTTGTAGGCTACAAAATAGACAAGTTTTGTAGGGGTCATCCTACAAATTGAGTGTAGATAAATTTGAGGATAACATTCCCCTAACATTGCATGATATGACCTTCATTTCTCTTGAGGAAAGCCACACACTCTCCTCGTTATTGATTTGTCAAGAGTTGATTGAATCCCTGCTACAATATCCTCTTATGTTTTGGTGAATTTTGGCCTTTTACCTCTTTTACTATGAGATGGAGTGGTAAATCAAACTATTTCCCCAAAATATGTTTGAGAGATTGATATCTTTTTTGACACTAGTGGGACCAAGTCTTCCTTGGGTACTTCATCTACTATATCATAGAAGAGTTCTCCTCCCTCTTTGCTAAGTGCTTCATTAACCAAAGAGTTAAGGTTATTGACATTATTCAACATCTCTTCTTCCAAATCTTGTTCCTCCCTATCTTGATCTAGTCTTGGATCCTCCTCAACAAGTTCTATTGGATGGTGGACTTGAAGAAAAGTTCTTGAAACATGTTCTCAACCTCTTCCAAGGCATTATTAATAGTTTCTACCTTTGGGAGGGGTTTCTATGTAGAGGAGATGATGGCAATAGTGTTTAGAGGAGGGGAATTTCTTGGGTTTTTGAAGGCCGTGTCATTTCATTACCTTCAATCAAGGTAGTTTTTCTTAAGCTTTGTCTATTCTATTTTTATAGAGAGGGGTTTGACATATCATATGACCATATCTATTAAATTTGAAACATCTCAACTTTGGACCTTCATAATATATAGATTGGTCCCATTTTCCCATTAAGCTTGCTAGGGTTATAGACTATGGGAATCTAGTAGAGACCTCTAATAGGGCACACATTCTAATACTTTTATCTAGGTTTAAGTAAGCCTCCCAAACATGGGTTTAAAATGTACCTATTGTGTTCACTATGAGTTTGAAGATGTATACCTCATTGTATTCTATTGGTAGGTTTTTGAGCTAGACCCAAAATTGAATGAACCTTATTTCGGTTGTAGAAGGATTACAAGAAGGTTTCCATGGTTGGTAGTGCATATTCCCACTCCATTTATGAACCATTTTTTTTATTTTTTTCATTCTCTATCCCCACTAGGGCCATCTTGATGCCACCCAAGCCTATGTCATGTGGTCAAGTCATCAAATATTTTCTCTCCTTTTGTGCCATTTTGAAAATGACCCTTTTTTTCTATGCAGAGAAACTATCTTTTTCTTTGTTGTATTATATTCTTTGTCTCTTGATGATTTTATGTCCACAAGCTCTTCTACCACACTTTATACCTATAAAATCTATTTGGTCACTTTTGCTATAGCCGTTGGAGTTGTAGAGCCTAAATTTAAAGTTCAAATAATATTAGATTTTCTTATTGTTAACCCAACTTCCATTTTATATTTTAGAGTATCACTCAAATGAGAATGGTAGCAATATTCTCAATGAGCTGAGAGAATTAACTAAAAATATTAAATTTAATGTTAGGCCTACTCTCCTTACATTTCCAACATCCATTATAGTCCTTTCCAACATTAGCCATGTGATTTGGGCATGGTTAAATCTCATGTCATTTAAATATGGATTTGTGTATGATTACAAGAGATGGGTAAAGAATCAAGGCTACATGTTTCTACTTTTAGATACACTTTAAACTTTGGTCTTGTAATAATTGAATTTTCATACCCTTCAACTTCCTTATTACACTTTTCTTCCTATTTTATCCTTGAGCCCATTTGTGTGCATCTTGTCTTGTTTTAAACCCTTTTTTCCTATCCTAAGTCACCTGTAACCATCAACATCCCCTTTCCTATGTTGATCCCATGGGCTCGTTTAGGTTTCCTATGTTCCCTTTCATATAATTTTTATCCCCATCCCATGTCCTAATCACACATTTAATTTCACGTTGATTTAGCCCTATTAGCATAACGCTATTACAAATCATACCCTTATAACATTTATATATTATTCTAATTTAAGGTTATAAAAACTTACTTTTATTATATGCCTTATAAAGAATATACTATTTAATTATTAATAATCTAATGATTAGATTATTAATTAGTTGCAAATGGTTGTTTTAAATAAGTGTGAGTAATACTGCTTCAGGTATTTTGCCATCACTTCCCCTATATTTAAGGGGTTTCTATATCATTGAGAGGTAAATGGAATTTGGAGATTTATAGTCATTTCTATCACTACGTACATGAGGTATTATTGGCCATGTGTAAGTGAGGAGAAGTGTATCCCCTAGTTCTTTCTATAATTTTATAGACAAATTTGTAAGTCTTATAAAAAAATACTTTATGGGGTTTTTCACCTAGAAGGGTTTTCCCCATGTATATGTTGTGTAATGTGTTAAGTCTATGCTTTTATAATTCTCATATTATTTATTTTACATTTTATTTATAATGATTAGTATCCTAAGATCCTAATTTATAACAAGCCCCATTTACACCCTTGTCAAACCATAAAATATTGTGCCTAGCCCCCTCTTAATTGTAAACCCCACCTTTTCCCATCCTAATTCATGTTTTAATGAACAAAAAAATAATGAGGACACATACCACTAGATTGCCCCCTTCAAGATTAGGGTTCCTTAAGAAATTGAGCCAAAATTTTGTTTGTGGACAATGCCCATAGTTTTCTACATGATATGGTGGCCTTGAATTTTTATCCACACATAAAAATGTTTAAATGTATGATAATTAATTTCTAGGGTTTCTCACCTGTTAAGTTCTTATCTTCAATTTCTTAAATAAAGATCTTTAAAATTGGCTACCTTCGCCACATTTTTATAGGAAAGAAAAGAGAATTTCTAAGTTGTTCGATAGGTTTTAGCTTTTTTTTTCTCATGAATGACACCCAAACACTACTTCAAAATTTTTGGAGTGAGCTAGCTTAATCACCAAAGTATCAAAAGAAAATTATTTGGCCAATGGATAATGCTACAATTGGATCTTTGATACTAGATGGTTGATTTCCAAGATTTTAACTCTAGTTTCCATTCATAAAGTTTGATTATAGGTCAATTTCAAGAAAATACATAGTGTTTGAGAATACATACAAGAACCAAAGTATACCTTCTGCTAATTGATCCCCCATATAACATAGACAAGGTTTCCCTAGATAATCAAGGCCATCTTGTTGGATATTAGCAGCAGCCAAGGGTACCCTACAGGATACCACTTGTTGATTTTAGGGCATGTCTCAATAATTTTTAGTTAAATTTGATACTAGATACGCATATTAGGCCTAGGGACCCATCCATGCTAAGAAATTAGGAAATTATTAATAGATTTGAGAGAAGGAATGAGAAGATTGGAATTAAACATATGCAACAATATATACAAGTGCAAAGTTTGTTCCATGAGGAAAACTAAATCAACTAACAAACTACCATCCCCAACTACCATATATGTTGATAATATTATTATTATTAACATATAAAGAGAGAAAAGAAAGAAATTTTGAAAAGAATTTTTAAATATATTAGCACATTACTCTTAAGTTGAATAAAACTAGATCTAGATATTCTATTATTGAACATAGTGGCACTAAACCTCAAGGTGTTTTGTGTGCTCATAAAAAATAGTATTTTGAACAAGATTTTGCACACTTGGATTGTCACAAAATAAAGTGGTAGTACATGTCCCAAGAACATCCATTCCTGTCAAAATGTGATGTAACTGATAACTCCATCTATGGTGTGATATTTTTCCTTTATGGAAGAGTTAGAAATAGTGGTTTTATTTTTTCTCCCCAATGATATAAAACTAGTCCTAGAAAGAAAGTGAAACTTGAAGTATAGTTCTCGTCATCAATAGAACCTACATAGTTTGTATCCATGTATCTGTACAAGGAAAAATTATAATTTGTTTGTATTGTAGGCCATATTCTTCTATACCATAGATGTATCTCAAAAAATTCTTTGTTTCTTTCCAATGAATCAACTTAGGGGCATACATAAACTTAGAAATATAGCTAACAACATAGATAATGTTTGGCTTAGTATAGGCTAGGTAGATGAGACTCACAATCAACTAAAAATAAAGAGTAGAATTCGCTTGAGGTGATAAATCATGGTAGGACAGTTGCAACCCTATCTCCATGGGGGTTGACATAGGCTTACAATCTTCCATTCCAAATTTCTCAAGCAATTTCTTGGCATATTTCATCTAAAAGACATAAATATGATTCTTTTGTTGCCACACTTCAATTCCAAGAAAAAAATTCAAGAGATCGTTCTTCTAGCATTATTAATCTATAGAGAACTCAATATGATGACCAGATTGTTGATATATACAATCAAGATTATAATCTATCTCTTGTTGTTTGAGGTAGATAATTGGATCAAATTTATTGCTAGTGAGTCCATGTTGAAGGAGATGCTCATCAATCTTGATGTACTAGGCTGAAGGATATTTCTTAAGATCATAGAGGGATTCCACAAGCCTACACACTTTTTTTTGTTGGCAAGGAGTGGTATACCCTTAGGTTGAATCATGTATACTTATTCTTTGAGATCTCCATTAAGAAAGACACTCTTGACATCCCTACAATGAACATTCTAGCTAAATTGTGTTGCAATTGCCAAAATCATATGGATTTTTAATCCTTTATGTGGGGGAAAAAGTTTCACCATATCAATACCTTCCTTCTATTCATAGACCTTAGCCATAGGTTAGACCTTGTACTTGTCAATGGGTAAAAACACAAAACTGTGTCACAATTTTGGCCAACAACATAGTACAATTTGAGTCATTTTCACTAGAGTCAAATTTAGGTGAGTTCATTTCTCTTGAAACCATGTCACTCCTATGTGCCACATACATGGCTTGTAGTCTTTGGGCAAGTCTTTCTCGCTCTAGTTTTTTTCACCTGAAACCAGTAAAAACAAAAAATAAGAAATCATGACATATTTGGTGGTAGGCTTTTGGTAGACAACGATGTGCTAGGTGGGGACAACGAATGGCTAGGGTTTTAATTGGGCAAATTTGTTGCCATGCACCACCTTCCATAGTTCGTTGCCTTCAAGTACACTACGTAGTTCACTGTACATGAGCCCCATTTACATGTAATTGAAAGTTTATATGTGTGTGTTTGTGTGTGTGTGCATGCGTGTGCCCACTATATATGGTGTATGTATACAACATACTCACATATATACATATATATGTGTGTGTATGCTATATATATTGGAGTATTTACATATATTTATTGTGTTTAATGTATGTGCTCAATAACATACATCATATAAAACATATACAACACACACACACACATCTATGTGTGTATGTTGTATATATTGTATATGCATTATATATGCACTATATATGCTGTAAATATATTGGAGGATATACATATATTATGTCTTACTATATGTGCTCAATAACATACAACATATATATGTGTGTGTGTATTGTATATGCTATATATGCATTGTTTATGCTATAATTTCTAAGTATATGTTGTAATTTCTATGTGTATGCATTTTAATTTCTATATGTATGCTATGTATGCACTATAATTTCTATGTATGATATGTATGCACTATATATGTTGTATATTTTATAATTTTTATGTATGCACTGTATATGCTATAATTTCTATGTATATGTTGTATATGCTATAATGTCTATGTATTGATGCAGAGGAGGGGAATAAATACCAAACACATCAAAGACAACTAAACAAACACATACCAAAACCCTAGGTCATTATCTATTGGGATTTCCTTCTCAAACTGCCCTTAACCCTTGTAGTCTTTCAAACAGGAATTTTTGGGCATAACTTTTGGAAAAGACCCAATCTTCAGGAAAGGAGACCCATTAAGGATACTCATTTGGCCATTATTACACATATCTCAAAATGAGGTAGGGTTTCTTTATACTAAAGGGCTCAACAATTGACTATCCTCTTTCTTAACTTGGCCTAATTAGGCATTTAGGCATGACAAAACTGAGTTTTTCAATCCAATTTTTCTTAACTCCTATTTTAACACACCAAACACATCACATATGATCTCAAACAACTATCCATATCACATGGACCCTTCTCCAATAGCCTTTACAACAAATCTCTAAGCCTATAGTGTTTTCTAGGTCTCATGCTTAGAGATATCAAACCTAGGGCATCATCAAAACACGTACAAACCAAAACCTTAGTTCCTACAACTTTGGAATATGAAAATATATACAATTATAGACCATTACACCAATTTATATGACTTTTTCACCATAGAAATAGAAATTTATTGCAAAAATATGCCACTAGAAACCCTAGGGAGGGTTTGGGACTATTTTTACAAAATACTTGTATCTCCCTCAAAACTCAATTAAAATGGACCAAATCAAAAACCCATTAAAGGTAAGAGTGTCCTCTACAATGTGTAATCAGCCATTCCTCCTTACAATTTATTAAAATCCTTACCAAATAGTTTTCTAGCTGTAAAACAGTAAAAATTAGAAGTGCTAGATATTAATTAGATCATAACTTTCACAAATCATAATAGAATTCCATAAAAAAAAAAGAAAATGAAAGCTAACACAATACTCTAACATATTTAATTAGTATGAGGCCAAAATAGGTCATTAAATATTTGTACAATGCAAGAGAACTGAAGAAAATGTTGGAAAAGTACAGGAAAAGAGAAGTTTCATTCAAAGAATGTCTCAAAATCTTCCAATCCAACCGTCAATGTGAGTTGGTAGTATATATTAATGGACAAAACACCTTCCCCAACTATTTAACTAACCCTTTAACTAATTTGTTAACCAAAATAACATTTTGACACTTTTTGCAAAGTTGCTTGACAACTTTTTGACAACATTGTGCAACTTTTACATCTTTTATCCAAATGAACCCAAACTTTCACAAATGACCAAATGATCATTAATGGTTCCAAATGACCTTATTTACATGAACAAACTCAAAACAAGACAAAAACTCAAAAATTGATCTCATATGCATGCAGGTGCCCCTGCGCCATGTATGCACTGCATATGCTATAATTTATGTGTATATATAGTGCATATACAACATATACATTGTATGTATATAGTGTATATACAACTTATACAATGCATATATTGCATATACAACATATATAGTGCATGTATACAATGCATATATAGTGCATATACAACATATACATTGCATATACAACATATACAGTGCATATACAACATATACATCACACACATATGTTGTATATGTTAATGTTATCAAGTGCATATAGTAGACACAATAATTATATGTATATCCTCTAATATATATACAATATATACACATATATACATATGGGAGGTCTATTATAAAAAATATAATCAAATGAAGAATAAACCCTTGACACATCTAAAATAACTAATAAAGTCAATTTAATTATATTGGATTTGAAAACCCTATGTTTTATAAATGTAAACTAATTTATTTGTATGCAAACTACGTTGTGTGGCATACAATAGGTTCACCAAATATATGATGGAAAAAGAAAATGTTAGCCTATATAGTTAATCTAAGTTAATCCAATGGAATATGTAATGCATAAAAATGACCGTGAACTTGATTTCTACTAGTGAACTTAACTTTTACTACTTTTTGACTTCTAGTTTTTCATTCACTATGTTTTAATATCTATTTACTCTCACAAATTTAAACTAGTTTTAAATTTTGATCTCTACTAGTGAACTTCACTTTTACTACTTTTTGACCTCTACTTTTTCATTCGCTATGTTTTAATGTCTATTTACTCTCAAAAATTTAAATTAGTTTTAAATTTTATTTTCAAGTTTGTACTTAACAATGAAAGTGAATCCCTTAGGTGAAATAGTTACCTGTACAAGTACATGTTGATTTAATGAGTAGACAAATGATCAATGGAAACACTCTTTAGCCATGAAAATGCTTCTAGAATTCTCAAGTAGATGATGTATTCCTTTTGGTGCACTGATTTAAGTGTAAACATGTCAATGGTATGTATATAATCTATCTCAAATTATAAGCCCTAAAATTAGAAGACTTTTTAAGGATACATTATATACAAGCCACTAAACAACATAGCTACATGAACAAAGGATTCGAAAGCCTAAAGTTGAACATGAAATTTAAACTAGATTTAAATTTTGATCTCTACTAGTGAACTTAACTTTTACTACTTTTTGACTTCTACTTCTTCATTCAATATGTTTTGATATCTATTTACTCTCACAAATTAAAACTAGTTCTAAATTTTATTTTCAAGTCTGTACTTAACAATGAAAGTGAATCCCTTAGGTGAAATAGTTACCTATACAATTACATGTTGATTTAATGAATAGACAAATGATCAATGGAAACACTCTTTAGCCATGAAAATGCTCCTAGAATTCTCAAGTAGATGATGCATTCCTTTTAGTGCACCAATTGAAGTGTAAACATGCCAATGGTACATTATATAATCTATCTCAAATTATAAGCCCTAAAATTACAAGACTTTTGAAGGATACATTATATGCAATCCACTAGACAACATGGCTACATGAACAAACCATTCGAATAACTAAAGTTGAACATGAAGAAACCTAAGCTCTACTATGAGGTGATAGCATTGGGGAGACTTGGTTATCCAAAGGCATTATGGGTTAAGCTATGTTGTTGTCTACATGTATCAAATTGTATTGTAGATAACTGCAACATAGCTTAACACCAAAAATGCTTTACCATTATTAGGTTTTTAGATAATGTTAAACTTCATATGAGTATTAGTTAAGTCTATAGTGGCTTCGTCTACATATGCTATTCATGTCATGCAAATTTGACTTGATTATCTTGAGTCAAGTTATATTTTCCTTCTTGAGACTAGCTATTGTTTCTACTTTTACACAATGAAATATGGATTAGTGTAACTAGTTCCCTTATGAATTATTGTATTTAAGTCAACCTTTTAGTTGAAAGTTCTTGTGACCAAACTATGAATCCTCTGCACTGTGTGTACATAGGCAAGGCCATCACGAATGAGCCCCCAAGGCATTAGGTCTAACCCTTAGGTCAGGTTTCCTTTCTGCATAGTAAATGATACTATTGTAAAGTTTGATCTAAGATACTTGATACTATCAAATATGATAGGATAATTATCATGTAATTGAGGTAATGTGGGATAATGATGAAAATTCTTTGTAGCCATGAAAATGCTCCTAGAATTCCAAGGCTAAAAAAATATTACCTTAGAAAGTCGAGGTTAAAATTTTAGTTGTATGAGAAATTGTAAGGAAAATTAAAGTTCGTCAAATCATAGTCACAAATCAATAACAAGTTACAAAATCAAGTTAAATCATAGTTGCAAACTATTTGTAAAATTTAATCAATACTTTCATCCTAGAAATTTACACTTTGATTAAACAATATTCTAAAATATACAAATTATTTAAGTATGGATGTGTCATAAGATGTGAAGGATCATACAATTATGTCAAAATTTAGAATAAATGAAAGCATCTTAGCCAAGCAACAAATCCTAATAGGTGTAATGAATGTAGGTTAAATAGGTTGGGAGGGCAGGCTAACATATACTAACTTAAATTATAAATAAAAATATAATAAAATGAAGAATTAACCATAGACACATCTAAAATAATTAAGAAAGTCAATTTAATTATATTGGATTTTTAGAAAAACCTATGTTTTATAAATATAAACTAATTTACTTATATGCAAACTAGGTTGTGTGGCGGACAATTATGTTCACAAAAAATATGATGGAAAAACAATAAGTTAGCCTATATAGTTTTAAATTTAGGTTAATCCAATAGAATATGTAAATGCATAAAAATGACTGCACAAACTTGATATCTACTAGTGAACAAACCATTCAAATACTTAAAGTTGAACATGAAGAAACCTAAACTCTACTATGAGGTGGTAGCATTGGACAAACTTGGTTACCCAAAGGCATTTTCGGTTGAGCTATGTTGTTGTCTAAATATCAAATTAATTTGTAGATAACTATGACATAGCTCAACACTAAAAATGCTTTACCATTATCAAGTTTTTGAACAATGTCCAACTTCATATGAGCTCATTAGTTAAGTCTATTGTGGGTTCGTCCATGTATTCTGTTCATGTCATGTGTGAATTTGACTTTATTATCTTGAGTCAAGCTATATTTTCCTTCTTGATATTAGTTATTGTTTCCACTTCTACACAATGAAATATGATAGCATAACTAGTTCCCTTATGAATTATTATATTTAAGTCAACCTTTCAATTGAAAGTTCTTGTGAGTGAACTATGAAGCCTTTGCACTGCATGTACATAGGCAAGGCCATAATGGATGAGCCTCCGAGGCATTAGGTCTAGCCCTTAGGTTAGGTTTTGTTACTACATAGTAAAATAACTTTGTAAAGTTTGATCTAAGATAAGATAATCGATATAGGATATGATAGGATAATTCTCATGTAATTGATGTTATGTGGGATAATGATGAGATACCCCTAGTGAGAAGCTAACGATGTGAACATAAGAGAAGATGCCTTCAAGGGAAGAGTAGATAATCTAGACCCCCCTAAGGGGAAGAGCATATATATATATATGAAATAGTAATTAAAGGATCAACTATGAGCATGCAAGAAGAGGTCTTCCTATATTCTAATCTACTGGATAAGACTAGAACTATTGTTTCCCTTGAATGTTCTTGTGACCAAACTATGAAGCCTCTGTGGTACATGTACGTAGGCAAGGCCATCACGAATGAGCCCATGAGGCATTAGCTAGCCCTTAGGTTAAGTTTCCTTTCTACATAGTAAAATAAATTTGTAAAGTTTGATCTAAGATAAGATAATCAATCTAGAATAAGAAGATTCCTTCAAAAAAAGAATAAATAATTGAGTCCCCCTAAGGGGAAGGACATCCATATATGAAATAGTAATTAAAGGATCAACTATGAGCATGCAAGAAGAGGTTTTTCTATATTCTAATCCACTAGATAAGACTACAACTATTGTTTCCCTTGAAAGTTCTTGTGACTAAACTACAAAGCCTCTGTGTTGCACATATGGAGGCAAGGCCATCACGGATGAGCCCCTGAGGCATTAGGTATGGCCACTAGGTCAAGTTTCCCTTCTAAATAGTAAAATAACTTGTAAAGTTTGATCTAAGATAAGATAGTCAATCTAGGATATGATAGGATAATGCTCATGTAATTGTCTCCCCTATATTTAATTTATGCATCAATTGATCATGTGTAATTATTTGTACTGTTAAAAATTATGACATGTTATACATTATCTTTCATTCCAATTTACTTTTTTTCCAAACATGTTCCTCATCCTCAAGTTTGGAGTAGATAGATTTTAGTTTACACATTGTCTATGATTTAGAATTGCTTAAATTTATTTTAGATTTAATTTAATTAATTGTTAAAATTTATAAATTAAATTACATTTTAATTATCATGTGACGTAATCATGATTGAAGACCCTTATTAGGATGTCAATCAAGCAGCAACATCACACAAAAATACAACAACTTTCAACAGAAAACAATTCTCCATTTATTGTAATCAAAAGAGTACATATTACAATCAATGGTCAATTTACAAAGTATTCCTCCTTCAGATCAATTCCCCATTGTGTATGTTAACTCCCCTATTTTCACCATTCTACCTTCTGAAACTATATGCCCCAATAGTTGTTACAACTTCCCCAACCAAATAGCCACAGAATAGTTCAACCGCCAAAAACTATGTCAAAGTGTTAAAAAGACACATAAACTGGCCTCATCGTAGTCTTTTTGTCCTTTAGACACATGCAAAGGTGCCAAGTCATTCAATTTCAACACATAGCCAATCTCCATTTTCTCTTGGTTCTACCATGACTCACCACCAAAAATTTGGGCCAACTAAAGAATAGTCAAACACCTCTTATCAGTTCATTGAGGAGACTAACCTCAAGGTCCTTTTGACTTCCCATTCTCCCAATGATGAGACTCAAAGATTGTATCAACATATCAAAGAGATAGCCAAATGAGTCTCATCGAAATAGAAACTTCTGCTAATATAAAGATTTCCTGGCTTAATAATGTGCATAAACTTAACATTGGGTATCAAAGAGACTATATTCAGAGTCTCTTCGAAGTCATAGGGTCTCACCGTCAAAACACAGCTTCACATCAAATTGTCAAGGGGACTAGAATTAGAGTCCCTCTGATGTCACATGGTAACACCAATGAAACTCAACTTGGTATAGGGTTCTTGAAGAGACACCACCAAGAGTCCCACCGAATAGACAAGGATATACTAATGAAGAAAAACTCCCACCAATAGGCAAGGGTCTATCAAAACTAAACTTCAATGTATCTGTCTCACAAAACAAAAATTGAAAATAAAATTTTGCCTATGTACATATTGATGCAAATAGCTTGAGAGCCCAAGATGCTCCTGCATCAGACACCCTACGTAAAGAGTTTGTGAGCATGGCTCACAAAATTTGGAGTTGAGTCTTAAACTACCATTTCAGACTGTAAATAATTTGCAACGAACTCCATCATTGTTCATGAGCTAGAAATCAATCTTTCTTTCACCTTTTCTAGCATCGTGCCGAAATGCACACTACCTTCAGCCAACAACACCACTTCTACCTCCTCTTTCCCCTTGTGGACTTATGTCCATTGTAGCTCAACCTCCTCCATTAAATTCTTTCCTCACTCCTTTCCACCTTCTTGGGTTCAAACCCACCTTTAACCGTCCACCTCCACCAATATCCTGCAACATCCTTAACCATATATACACACAACCATGCAAAACTCTCTTGTCCTCAATTCATCTCATATGAAAAAAAAATAATATCACATATCTGATTTACCTCATTCACATTCATAGCTATAACATCTAAATTCACTGTGATAACTTCCATGTTCTCTTCAGCTGCAACTACATCCTCTACTGTTGCAATCACTTCTTCATTTTCTTTAACCCACGTTTCTCTCACCTCCACTTGTTCATATTTTATTTCTCTATCCCTCGACATGATGATCTTTCTTTGATATTCTTCTATAATCTATTCAACCTCCTCTTGATCCTTTTGCATAAGGATCTCCTTATCTTCCATACCTTCAATGTAACATCTTGCTGCTACTTTCTCTTCTTCTCTTCCTTCATCCTCTTGTATGAGGATATCTCCTTCACACTCTACTACTTCTTCAAATAGAATATCTATCTTCCGCATCTTGTCCTCTAGTAGGAGATTATCTTCTTTACCTTCCTCATCAAATCTAAGACTCTCCAGGTCCACCTTCTGGACTTCATCTTCTAACATCTTCACATCCTCCAAAGGACCAGATACTACTATAATTTCATGTTCTACATTTTCAAAAGGGCATGTTACAACCACATATCCTTTCCTTCTTTCTTTTCTTCTTTTGCCCCTTCTTTCAAAGGGATGAAACTCTTCTTTTCTTCTTGTGCAACCTTACTTGCAAGGATTCTCTCTTCATCCATGGTTTCAGCCAAGCAAGCTATAAATTATTTACTTTCCACCTATTTTCTAGCATTCATACCATAACCTGTAAACAAAGTTCCATCAGAAATATAAACGTCTTCCTCACCCATCTCCATATCTCATTATATCTCCCTGTTTATGCCATCCTCAAGGCATACTACTGCAGTATATTGTTCACTTGTGAACCCAAAAATATCACAACAATCTTTTTCTTTGGACTTCTTTTCAACCAATTTCTCCATTTTCCTTATAGTCCCTTTTCTCAACAATAGATTTCCATCTTCATATGCTTCTTTTTCAAAATTAGGACTCTCATACTCCATCATCTGAACCTCTTCCTCTTTATTTCCTGCACACAAAACAAACATGTTATCATGAAAAGAAACATGGGATTCAACTTCGCCCCTTTTCTAAATTTCTACATTCTCCTCTTTTTCATCTAGATCTTTCTTTTTCAACCCAATTTCAAGGGCATCCAACCTTGATTCTATTTTCTTCAATTCTTCATAAAGCCTTCTCTTTCTTTTCTCTTCCCAATATTGTTCCGAAAATAAAATTGTCATGGGCGTCCTCATGACCCATCTTGTCCTCTTCTTAAAAGAAATTCTTAGATACTCACAAGTCCCTCTGCAATTACAAGTTCTTCTTGCAACAACCTCTCTCATCTTAGGGTAATAACCCTCTGCAATTACACGTACTCCCTACAACAATTTCTTCATTACTATCTTCTACCAATAGGATTTTGGAATATACATCACCATGTTCTCTTCTGCCCACTTCCTATCAGTGGAAAATATTTTGCAACTTCTACCTAGGTTTATCACTGCTAGAGAACGGCTATCAAGATTCTTATAGAATCAATGTCTAGTCTTCACACTTTCACTTCTTGGTTTCAACAAAACTCACCCACGGTCTTGGTGCCTATCTTGCACTTTTAGGAACAACTTGGATTTGATACCACTTGACGTACTTGAGATTGAAGAGCCTTATCAGGTTGTCAATCAAGCAGCAACATCACACAACAATACAACTATTGTCGATGAGGATTGAACCCTTATGCAAAGCTGTAAAACTCTATAATGCTTCAAAACATGGGGACAAACTTAGGTTATGGGTGACCTATAATGAGTTTGAACCTCCAGATTATGGGTTGGTTCCCTTTAAATGTTCAATTTGAAATTAAGATTTTTTGATTTGGAAAAGGGTAAGAAGGAATCTCTAGGGTAATAAAACAATAAAATTTTGGTGATACACCTAGTAATGATGGAAAAATTGCAAATCTAACTCACAATAGATCTCAAAAATCTTATCCACACAATCCAGTTTTGGAAAAATAATCACTAAAATGTTTCTAAGCAAGGCTAGAAATTGTCTTCTTTATGAATTAAAAGGTTTTTCACAACATGAAAGAAAAGATTCCAGTAACACAACCTAAGACCTATGATATCACTATGCTTAACACTTGCAAGTAAGAATGAGACAATAATTTTAAAGGTTTTGATATTTAAACACAATAAAATTTCATCATATCAACCATACAAGTAGCATTAATAGAAAGGAAAACACTTGATTTCAATGAAAACTAAAGGAAAATATTGCATGAATAACAAAAAAAATGGAACCTGTAACCTGCTATAATCTCTATAAAATCTGTAATGAATGAGTTACAAAACCTCATCTTTCAATGTGTAAAAGAGAAAAGAATGCAAGAACTAGTAAAAACTAAGTTTTTCATTACAATATTTAGCTTGCTCTCTCCAAGACGCATGAAAAATAGAATTGTAGCTAAATTCCTCTCTAAAAATAATCTCTCCAAAGTGATCCACGAGAAAACCATGAAATCCCTAAAAATAAGGGCCCAAATTGCCCCAAATTGAGAAAAAATAGCTCCAAGCTGATCTTCTCCATATGTTTGACCAAGAAGTTGACCAAAACTCCTTAAATTGCTCCCCAAATCATGCAAAAGTCTCTGAATGACTTCAGTTAACTCAACTCATCTATTTTGCAAGATTTTGCATTTGCAAAATTGATGTGAGTAAATAATAAAGTAATTAAGTGATAATTACTTTACTATTAGTTACATTTTTCATTATTTTATGATTTTACAACTTGTGAAAAATAATAAAGTAATTTGTAGAATATTACTTTATTATTTATTTACAATGATTTTAGTTGTAAAGTTATGCATGATAGACGAGAGGAAAAATAAATACCTTATCTCTCCCATTACACTTGCCTAATTTCCTTAAATTGCATGATTTGATGCAAAAAAAAAATGGCTTAAGAGAAAACAAAAATCTCCTTATATCTCCATGCAAGAAAAACTCCTAGTTGCATTTCACATGCATTAAGGAAAAAAATTTACCCTTATTGCTCCATTATATTGCCAAGGAGAAAAAATATATCACCACAACCCTCAATGCATTAAGGCATAAGAGAATATCCTCTGCCTTCATAAGGTATATCACCTTATCCATGCTCCTGCCATCTTGCATGCATTATTTTTTCTTCATATTACCCTCATGCAAAGTACCTTTCTCACCATACAAAATCTTACGTTCTCCACAAATATGCCACTTCATTATGCATACTAAGTCTTCATATGATGTTCCTCCCTTCGATCTTTGATGTGAAAAGTACATAAGGTATAAAACATTCTCTTTGACCCTAATCGGCCACCATGTATGATAATGAGGAATCTCAACCATACCATAGTCGACCACATAGGAAATAAAATGATTGAAAGTTTATAAGACATAAGCCTTATCTTCTTATGATGTCGACCATTGACTCTTAAAATCAAATGCATAAGTATTATGTGTTGTCGGCCCTTTCAACTCATGATCACCAGATATCTTTAATCTTGGAATCTTGACCACAGGTTTTCAGATAAGGTAATTTTTTTTTTTTGTAAAGTCAAAAACAAAAGATGAAAAGAAGGTTCCATCCAACAAAAGAAATGGGAAACCATAAAAGTCATTTCATTTTCATTTTGTATTCTATCTTAATCACTTTGCAACTTCACCATGGCCAACTAGGTTTGAGACTCTTTGGCATTTCTCCTTCATTTCCTTGGGCTTCTGTGGTTGAATTCCTAGCATTTTTGTGTCAAAATCAAGCTTGGATAAAAGGTGAGTATGGTATACAAGATTTTGACTGGCATTTTCACTTCTTTCTATAGCTTCTTCTTTCAATGGCTGTGGCCATGAGCCAGTGTACTTCTTGCAACCTCTTAACAATCTTTCATTTGTTTTTGTGTCTTTGTCATTTGCTACTATGACAAAAAGAAACCCTCAAAAAATGAGGCCATGACCATGCTTCTTCTCCCTCTGCAAATACTAAAGGTGAGGTTCATATTTCTTCTTCTATTCAGCGTACCCGTGTATAATTTCCTTTTACTATGACAAAAAGAAGACAAAGGTTCTCTACAAAAAATGAAGTGGGTATCACATTTAAAAAAACAATGAACCCTTAGTTGTAGTCGTGGCTATGCATATCTTTTTTCTTAGTTGTAAGAGCAAAAAACAATGAGGGTTTGTTGATTCTAAGATGCGCTTCTTCCTTTTTGTACAAAAATGGCCTTCATCTATCATGGATGTGCTCATTCTTTATTTCTATGTAACTTTCCTCCACTATATATAAAATGTGAAATGAGGGTTTCAATTTTTTGTATATCAAGTTTACTTTCTATCATGGCTATGCTCTCTCTTCTTTCTACAGTTCTCATTTTAATTAAAGACAAAATGAAACAAAGGCTTGAAGATTTGAGATGGGTATCTCATATTGTACATACAAAAACCTCCTCTCTGGGGTACGACCATGTGCCATTTTACATTTTGTAACCTCTCACTCCAATTGTAACTAGAAAAGAAACAAGGGTTTTAACAAACTCCAGATGGGTATTATATTTTTAACATAAAAATGTCCTTTCGTGGCACAACTATGACAGTAGATGCATTCCATTACTTTCTTTTGGCTGTAAATGTAAAATAGAAAGAGGGTTTTGAAAATATGAAGAGGGTTTATTCTTTTCTGTATATACAAGGCCATGAAACAAATGACCATAGCATATTCTCTCTTTCCATGACTATTTGACTTTCTGCATCTGTAGCATATATCAAGATTTTTTCAAAGTATAAAAAGGGTTCATTGTTAAGAACCCATGTTTAATCCTTCTCTTTACTTAATTAGTATATTGTTGTTGGACGCATATGCTTTGTAAGTCATCCCGTGAGTATATTGTATTATCCCACATTCATGGGGAGTAATAGTTGTTTAGATTAGACTTAGTATATAAGTACGTGTTGAGGCCAATGAAGGCATCCACGAGTTTATTGTACCGAGCTTGCTCAAGGAGGTTGCCCCCTCAAAGTAGCCTAGGACCAATAAATTCCTTCAGTGTTATGCTATTTCTATTATTTTGTGCATTTTCATTATATTGTTGCAAGAGGTTCCTCTCATCTAGTATCAGAGCGATTTCTTGGGCTCACTGAGTGGAATTTCTGCTGAATTTTTTTTGTAGTGGCCTCTAGGTGCTATGATTATTGCAGTAATTCTTTTTTCTTTGCATTTGTATTGTTCATTTTAATTACAGGTTCGGATCAAGGAATAATCCCTATCCTCTTAACTATGGGAAGTACCTAGGCATAGCCCTAAAACTCATTGTGAGGAGTACCACAGAAACCCTGAAGTAGCTAGCCCATTGAGAGGACCTGCCAGTGAAAAGGGCAATGGCCCCTACCTGATTGACAAGTTCCCATTCCTAAGGTAAACCAAGAGCTATTGTTTGTGGAAAAGCAGTTATCAGTTTTACTTGAGCCGTGGAGTGAGGGGTACTACCCCAATATGCAAGCTGTTAGACAACATTGGTATCTAAGTGAATCCCCTAAACATTTAGGAAGCCGAACTTACCTGGGGTCCATATCTATTACCAGCTAACAAATCGCCGATTGAATTTGTCCAGCACTGTTGCAGATCCTATTGCAGATCATTTCTATTTTTTTACCATATCTTCCTTGTTTTCACTCTATTTCCTTTGAAAATTCACTATAACCCCTGAAATTCCATTTTGCATATTTCCTTCCTTAAGGACAATATCCCAAATTCTACTTATCGAAGCCAGGAATCCCACATTTGTCTATTTTAGGGTTTTCCATAACTTCTTCGATTCTCATCCAATAGCCTTCAAATTTTGCCATAGTGTTCACTTCCTATTTCTACTCCTTTGTCCCTCTTGGACAAATTTTCCCATTCTTTCACCCCACTTCTGAAATCCCCATTTTCTGCTTCCTTGTCCCTCAGAAAGTGTCCAAAACCTAGTCCAACCCCAATTATCGATCACAGTTTTTCCCAAATCCAAATTTTCTTTAACTAAAAAAGTTTCTATTTTTGTTTTTCTACCCATTCCAAACAAAAAAAAATCTCCTGGCTATGGTTGTCACCCACATAAGAGCAAAAAACATGGAGGATGAACTTGCAGCCCTTAAGACCAAACTCCAAGATTTGGATGAAAAAATTCTCAACCTCAATATTTAGCATTCAACCACGAATAATAGATGGTAGCCAGAGTCTTCTGCAGACACTAGGTTCTCTTCTTCCACCAATTTTGATGGGCTGAAGCTTGATTTTCCTCACTTCAATGGTGATTATCTGACTAGATGGATATACCAGGAAGAACAATATTTTAGTCTGCATAATACTTTTGATGTCAACAAAGTCCCAATTGCATCATATCAATTGGAACACGAAGCCCTTCAATAGTTCTGTTGGTAGATCAAGGCTCATGAAGAGCCAAAATGGACAGATTTTTGCAAACTCATTTTGCAACAATTTGGCCCTAGTACTTTTGATGACTTCACAAGAGCACTCACTAAACTTCACCAAACTGGCACTGTGAGAGTATTAGACTGAATTTGAGAAACTGGCCAATGACATAGAGGGATTGTTTGATGAATTTTTTAGGATTTGTTTTGTCAATGGTCTGAAGGATGCAATCTGATATGAGGTTAACATGTTCTGTCCCAACACAATGATGGAAGCCCTAGGGTTGGCTAAGTTGGTAGAGGACAAGATCACAACTCAACAACACTCCAAATCCACTTTTGTTCCATTCAGAAATATGGTTTCCCAAAGACCTCCAATCATGCCAGCTCCTAGAACAACTCCTATCAAGCATTTGTCTGAAGCAGAGATGAGGGCATGTAGAGAAAAAGGGCTTTGTTATAATTGTGATGAGAAATTCACTTGGGGACATAGATGTGTTGAGCAAAACCTCTATCTTGTGGATGTGGATTCTCTACCTGCAACTGAAGTTTATGAACATTTTGAGGATACAGTAGATGATCAGGTCAACATTCAGCAGCCACATGTTGACCCTCCTTCTCAAGAAGACCACCCAGAGATCTCTCTCCATGCTTTAGAAGGAGTCACCACACCACAAACCATGTGGGTCAAGGGTTACTTCAAGAAGCTCCCTCTGACAATACTCATTGATTCTGGTAGCACTCATAACTTCATTAACCCTTGGATTGCCAAATAGGTTGATTGTTTTGTCCATCCATACTCCATCTTTGAAGTCATGATTGCCAATGGGGGCACATTACCTTGCAAAGGGAAGTGTCGCAATGTGTGTATCTCTATTAGAGATTATAACCTACACTCTGACACATTTGCCTTGCCTTTAGGTGGATGTGATGTGGTTTTGGGTGCTTAATGGTTACGTACACATGGACCCATCTTATGAGATTTTGCTAAACTTTGGATGTAGTTTTCAGACAATGGGCAAAAACACACATTGAAGGGCTTACAACCAGGGTCTCTCAACATCATCAGTTCACATCACATGAAAAGGCTCCTTAAGAAGAATTCCCATGGTGTCATCGCTCAGCTCCATTCCATTCAGATGCAACCATTAGCGGTCTCCACTAGTCCTTCAGATCTACAACAAATTTTTGACAGATATGCATGTGTCTTTGCTAAACCAGCGGTATTTCCACCTTCATGACCAGAGGACCATCATATTCAGCTCCTTCTTGGAAGTGTTCCTCCCAACATCAGGCCCTACTGCTACCCATTTCACCAAAAGATAGAGATTAAGATGCTCATTCGGGACTTACTAAAGCAAGGTATTATTTGCCCTAGTACCATTTCCTTTTCTTCACCAGTTCTTCTTGTCCAGAAAAATGATGGGTCATGGCACCTCTGCATTGACTTCTGAGCACTTAATCACATCACAATCAAAGACAAGTTGCTGATTCCTATTGTTGATGAGCCTCTTGATGAGATTCATGGTGCTCATTTTTTCTCCATGTTGGATCTTCATTTTGGGTATCACCAAATTTGGGTTCATGAGGATGATATCCCTAAAATGGCTTTCCACACACATGATGGCCACTATGAGTTTTTGGTCATGCCCTTTGGCCTCACTAATGGTCCTTCCACATTCCAAGCATAGATGAATAAAATATTTCAGCCCTACTTGCAGAAATTCATTCTGGTCTTTTTGATGATATCCTCATCTATAGTAAAACATGGGTTAAGCATCTCCAACATCTGGATCTTGTACTGCAACTTCTCTTTGATTATCATCTCAATACAAAATAGTCTAAATGTGTTTTTGGGTAGGAGGAAGTGGAGTGTCTTGGGCATATTGTTTCAGCCCAAGGGGTTCGAGTGGATCCTGCCAAAATAGATGCCATGAAAAATTGGCCGCATCCTCAGACACTCAAGAGCCTCCATGGTATTTGGGACTGACTGGCTACTACTGCAAGTTTGTCAAGGATTATGGGAAGATTTCTACCCCATTAACAACTCTATTGAAAAAGGATGCTTTTAGATGGACACATGTTGCTAAGTGTGCATTTAAAAAATTGAAACAAGCTATGTGTACTACACTTGTTCTAGCTATGCCAGATTTTTTAAAGACCTTCACTCTTGAGAGTGATGCTTGTAGCAATGGACTTGGTGTTGTTCTCCTTCAAGATGAACATCCCATTGCGTTCACCAGCAAAGCCCTTTTAGGTAAGAATTTAGTACTCTCTACATATGAGAAGGAAATGATGGCTATTTTACATGTAGTACAGAAGTGGCAGCCATACCTATTAGGGAATCATTTCTGCATCAAGACTAATCACCAAAGTCTAAAATATTTCCTGGAACAACAATTTAGTACTCTCTACATATGAGAAGGAAATGATGGCTATTTTACATGTAGTACAGAAGTGGTGGCCATACCTATTAGGGAATCATTTCTGCATCAAGACTAATCACCAAAGTCTAAAATATTTCCTGGAACAACAGGTCTCCTCCCAAGCACAATAGAAATGGGTTAGCAAACTCATGGGTTATGACTAAGAGATCACTTACAAGAAGGGTAAGGACAATATTGTGGCAGATGCTCTTTCTCACATATTTGATGACCGAGCTTCTCTTTTAGCTATTTCTATGCATGTTCCCAATTGACTGGAATCTGTCCAGAAGGGCTATGTCAATGACTCTTCATTATCTCAAATCATCCAATAGTTGGCCAATAACCCTTTTGTTGTACTGCATTACTCTTGGGATGGTGCTTCCCTAGAACACAGATCTTCAACAGGCTATCTTCTATGAACTCCATGCTTCTCCATTGGTAGGGCACTCTGGGTTACTTAAAACTTATGAGCGAGCATGACATAAATTCTTTTGGAAGGGAATGAAAAGGGAAATTCAATAGATGGTGGCCGAATGTGATACCTGCTAGTGCAACAAGGGTGAAACGACACTCCTTCCTAGATTGCTCAAACCTTGCCCATCCCTACATGAATTTGGACAGATATTTCTATGGATTTCATTGAGGGGCTCCCTAAATCTGGAGGGAAGACAGTGATCTTGGTTGTGGTTGATCGCCTCTCCAAATATAGTCATTTTTGTGCCCTTAGCCATCCCTATACCACCTCCTCCGTTGCACAGATTTTTGTGGACCTGATCTTCCATCTTCATGGAATCTCTTCTTCCATTGTCTCAGATCGTGATGCCACTTTCACCAGTCATTTTTGGATAGAACTATTTTGTCACACTGGGACCAAACTGAAGATGAGTTCTAGGTATCACCAGCAAACAAATGGTTAGACTGAAGTTATCAACAAATGTTTGGAAACTTATCTTCATTATTTCACCTTAGAACAACAGCATCAGTGGGCAAAGTGGCTCCCTCTTGCTGAATGGTAGTACAATGCCTCCTACCACACTACATCTAAAATGACTCCATATGAAGCAGTCTATGGTTAGGCACCACCAGTGCTTCTTCCCTACACCCCCAGCAGTTCACCAGTTTAGGCAGTTGACATGATTCTCCAAACCCGAGATCAAATTCTTCGCATTTTACAGGATAATCTTCACATGGCAAGAAATTGAATGAAACAACAAGCTGATCAACACCATTCTGAGCACACTTTTCAAGTAGGTAATATGGTTTTTCTTCGTCTATAGCCATATGAGTATTCCTCCCTGAAACTCAAAGGGTGTCAAAAGCTGGCTCCAAAGTTCTATGGGCCATATAAGGTTCTTTAGAAGATTGGGTTAGTTGCTTATAAATTGGAGCTTCCTCCTTCTTCCTGTATTCATCCAGTATTTCATGTCTCTTGTCTAAAGAAAGTTCTTCGCACCAACATCAGAGTGCAAACTATTTTACCAGAACTAGATAACGAACGATCCATCATTTTGGAGCTAGAGGCAATCCTTGACAGGCACACTCATTAGCTTCTCTCTCGATCCATCATAGAGGTATTAATTCAGTGGCACAGAATGCAACCAGAGGATGCTACGTGGGAACCACTCCTTTAGATTTAGCAACAGTTTCCACATCTTAAGCTTTGAGGACAAAGCTTTTCTAAGAGGGAGGGGATGTTAAGAACCTGTGTTTTAACCCTTCTCTTTACTTTATTAGTCTATTATTGTTGGATGCATATGCTTTGTAAGTCATCCCGTGAGTATATTGTATTATCCCACAGTCATGGGGAGTAATAGTTGTTTAGATTAGACTTAGTATATAAGTACGTGTTGAGGCCAATGAAGGCATCCACGAGTTTATTGTATTGAGCTTTCTCAAAGGAGGTTGCCCCCTCAAAGTGGCCTGTGATCAATAAATTCCTTCTGTGTTCTACTATTTCTATTATTTAATGCATTTTGATTATATTGTTGTAGGAGGTTCCTCTCATTCATTGCCTTGAAAAAAAAGAAACTCAGACCTTTAGACACAGTCTGTATCTACTTCTGTCTCTTAACTTGAAATGCTTTTGATGTATTCTCCTCCATTCCATTGTGACTATAATAGTCAGATGATTCATTTATCTGATGTTTATACCTTCTATAACTCCAAGGCATTACATGCTACAAGGTTTTAACATTTTAAAGGCATAGTTCTTGTTTCTATTATCTCACCTCTAGTTTGATACTTTAACCTTTTGTATGCTATCACTTCATTCAAAGCATTCTTCCTGATGTTTATACCATTTGTCTTGCACATAGGACTTGGTCAGCACATGCTCTTGCCTCATACAGTAATATGTAATCACTTGATCATACCTGTACTTGTTTCCTTCACTTCATTTTCTAATATTATCACTTGATCCCTAAACATTGTATAACTTGATCACACTAATCTGTAGCTATTTTTGCATTCTTCAATTAATACTCTGCTTGATCACAAGTATTTCCTTATAATGCTATTATCTGATTACTTATGATAGCCATGACGAAGATCCATTCATCTGATTCTCCATCACATTTTGTATGTTTTCATGACCTCTCAATGTTTGATCTTACAATGTTTGACCTATTTAGATGACTATAGCATGAAATATGATAGTAATAAGGCATTCAAATGATAGTAGAAATTAAAAAAAGTACCTCTTCATAGATGCATTTCTATATTCTGCATATTGGCAAGTTGATTCTGAAACACTAATTTCTTTATGATCTACAATGAGACAAATTGAATATGTTTGATCTGATTTAATCAAACTATTATCAAAGTGAACATCATTTATAGGAGCAACTGCTCCTTTAATCTTTATTATGATGACACACTCTTCTACAAGTTGATTTTATGATGCATGATATATTTTAAATGATGCATCCTGCCTTTCATTCTGATATCCTTTTCAAATGAATGGAAAAAGGAAACATGCTGGGCTCAACCCTTGTGGAAGCCACATTTTCTCAACATGTTTGAATGTCTTCAAATCAGCAACATTATTTTTCCTATTCCTACACGGTGAACAAACAAGTTAGCATAAAAAATATACCTTATGGAGTTGATTGATCCTCCTCATGATGTTCTGATTTATGACACATATCTGATTTGATAGTGTTAAATACCTAGAGCTCTAACAGGATCTTCCCCAAATTTTTGTAGGTTCACTTGATATGACTATAGCTAAAGATGAAGATATGAAGATCAACCGTCAACAAAGGACATCAGCCTTGCTTTAAGGCAATGATGGATATTTAATATTTTCATGCTTTCTTTTTATTTCCTTTTATCATTAGATCTATATCTTGCATATGTCTGCATTGCTCAATTTAGTCACTCCCAAAGCTTGTGTGGGACACATTTAAACATTTCTATTAAATATGATCAGTTAATTTACCTTATGCGGTTAATTTATGTATGTTTCTCTTCAATCAATGCATAGGATATAATAACTTAAAGTTGAATGTATGTTCCAAATATGATATGAAATGACAGTTTAAATGAATACCTTTCTTTCGTTCTTTCAATTATGATCTTTTGAAAAAATCAAATTATCTTATAACTTCTGAAAGATAAAACCAGTTAGATCAACTATCTATCATTGACTGTTTGATTTCTTTACATTAAAATTCATTTGTCATGATGACTTGACAGCCCTGATTAGATCACTATTTTCCTCTTGTCAAGACAAAAAATTCACTGAATGCAATAACTTGAAAGTTTTCGTTTACTCCTTCTGAAACAACTGGAAATAGGTCTAACTAAATTTAGTGTGAATAAAATTTAGTAACATTTCTGGTGACCTCTTAGGGGTGTTTTCCTGCTAAACAACTTATGACTAGTAGCCTTACAATTATATTAGGCACATGAGTCTTCTTCTGCCCTGAACTTGGAGAAATTTTCTGCAACTCAAACTGATAGAAACTATAGCAGCAACAAAACTAAAACTGAAACTAAACTAACTTGCTAAAGACAAAACCAACAACATGTGCAAAAGTACTTCTTGGAAAAATAAAATACTAAACTAAAATTCTACTCTATTCTACTCTAACCAATCACTAAAGCTGGTCAAACAAATCTCTTAACTGGCTTTGTAAAATAACTTCCCTTTCTGATTAAGAAAGGATGTTCTGCAATGCTTTTTTTATTGATATGATATGATTCATAAGGACATAACTTATAGAATGCTACAATGCTCCTTGAAGAATGAAAATAAACTCATTGATTATCCAAACTTGATCATTGACTCTGTCAATATGGGCTGAATAAATGATCTCATTCTATTGTTCTAAGGCTGAAAACTATTATGTGGGTACAACAACAATCTGTACCTCCTTATTTATCTCTTTGATAGCTAAATCCCTGATGGGACACCCTCTTGCAATGATGAACTTTCTAGTCATGCTCTTGGTTTCCTTATTGAGATATGCTGTCCTGTTTTCAGTTACAATTTCAATCTAATTTTGAAAGTGATGCAGGGGCATCTAGGGTGTAAGAGCAATCTTGGATCAACCAAAAAAAAAATGTTGTTTCTTTTCAATAAGGGCTAAATTTGGCAGGGTTACTATTTTTAGTAAGTTTGCATTTGTGCACGGTTGGATACAAAATCTTACACAAACCTCTAGAATGGTGAATTGAAGCTAATGGTGAAGAAATAACTTCAATATCATTTGTCATTTGTGAGATATTAAAATTTCAAATTCCAAAAATCCTATTGAAATATTCAAAGTCAAATTTGAGGTACTACTTGGCGCTCCATCATCTATTTGAGAGCTTTTCGAAAAGGTATTATAATTGAAAATCCAATGGTCGGATCAAAAGTTATGGCCCCGCGAAGTTGACCTATTTTTGGAGGGAGATGTAAATTTTGAAATTGAGCTGGTGGTCACCAAAAAATGGGCTATATATAACCATTTTTGGGAACCCTTAGGGTAGCAGAGTTAAGGGGCAAGGTGTAGAGTCAAGAAAAGGTAGGAAATTAGAAACCCTAGTTGATTTGGGAATTACAGAAGGCTGAAGATTCCAGAGTTTTTAGAGAGGGAGCTACAATGTGTTGCAACCTGTAGGGGATTCATCCTCTAACTGTATTTGAGCTTCTGTAATATAATATTTTTTTTCCCATATTAATAAAATATCATTTTATTTTCTATGTGCAATTTCTATTATTGTGTGTTTTATGATTTACCCCCTTCATCAAGTGGTATCAGAGCAAGGGTTTCTGAGTGTGTAGATAGATCGTCGACTATGAGGTAGTTTGCACTAGGACCTGAAGTTGTGTGTTTGCTACATAGATCAAGATGCCTCCACGAAGAAACCATGGTGGAAGGAATGCTTTGATGGAAGAGGGTTTTAGAGCCCTGTAAAGACAAATCAATGCATTGCAAGAGGAGATGCAAAGAGGGTTTGAGCCAAGAAGGAGAGAGGAAAGAGAAGATGAAGCTAAAGAAGAGCTATCTGAGGAAGAACAAGAAGTTGTGGGAGATCCTATAGAAGCTAGGTTGTTGAGGGCCATTTCAAATATCAGAAAGAGGCCCAGGATTGAAGTTTCTACCTATTTTGGAGATTTGAATCCGGAACAACTTATTGATTGGATCAATGATATGGAGGAGTATTTTGAGTATGAAGATGTGGAAGACCCTGAACAGGTCAAATTTACAAAGACAAAGTTGAAGGGCCACACCAGTATTTGGTGGAAGGAGGTCCAGTTAGAGAGAAATAGGAGAGGAAAAGCAAAGCTTACCAGATGGGATCAGATGGTGGAGAAATTGAAGAAGTAGTTCATTCCTGTGGACTATGAGATGGAGTTGATGAAGAAGCTACAAGGATTGAAGCAAGGTAGCAAGTCTGTTAAGGAGTATAAAGAAGATTTTTATAAGATCACTATCAGGACAGGCCATGGAGAGGCCAGTAAGGAGAAGGTGGCCCGTTACATTAATGAATTGAGGCCAAGTATTCAAGAAGAGTTGAACCTGGTCAGAATGACCACCATAGAAGATGCATACCAGTTTTTCCTGAAGGTGGAAGAGAAGTTGAATAAGAGATTTGAAAGCAAGCAAAGGGGAAGAGGTCAAGGCGGAAGGACTGGTGGAAGACCCTATGGAGGCCGAAATGAAGATCCAAAGAAAGGTGAAGAAGCTGGAACCAGTCAAAATTAGAGAGGAGATAATACCTACCGCCCTCATGACCAGAATAATGGTGAGCAAAGAGGAAGAGGAAGAGGTAGGCCTGGGCAAGGACCTGGAAGAGGAGGTTTTAGAGGAACATGTTTCCAATGTGGAGAAGAAGGGCATCGAGCATACGAGGGTCTGCAACATCAAGGAAGGATGAATAGAAGACCTGAAGGTAATGCACGAGTTGCACATGTGGATGAAGATGCACAGTCTGAGTGCTCTAAAGATGGAGAAAGGGGAGAAACCCTAGTTGTCAGAAGAACTTTGTTGAAGGAGGAGAAAGAACCCAATCAGAAGAAGAGTTTATTCTGCACAAGGTGCAAATGTGAAGGTAAGTGTTGTGATATTATTATTGACAGTGGAAGCACTTATAATCTTGTTTCAGAGGAGATGGTTGACAAGTTGAAGTTGACAAGAAGAAAGCATCTACATCCATACCGGATTGCATGGTTGCAGAAGGACCATAGATCTTTGGTCAATGAATAGTGTTTAGTGAAGTTCAAGATTGGTGACTACCATGATGAGGTGTTGTGTGACATCATACCGATGGATGCATGTCATATGTTATTGGGGAGGCCGTGGCAGTATGATAGGAGTGTTGTCCATGATGGTCATGCAAACACATACTCCCTAGCAAAGGATGGATTCCGTCATAAGTTGAAGCCATTGAAGGAGGTGGAAGAAAAGGTATGTAGTACTGCTAGAATTTTCTTGGTTGATGGTAGAAAGTTTTTGGAGGGTATGAAGCATAAACGTCATTGCTTTGCATTAATTCCTAAGATTAGTCAAGAGAAATGTGAAGATGTACCAGTAGAAGTCTCAGAAATGTTGGAAGAATTTCAAGATATTGTATCTGATAATGTACCAGAAGGTTTACCACCAATGAGGAAGATAAGTTATCAAATGGATTTGATACTAGGAGCTAGTTTGCCAAATAAGGCAGCCCATAGAATGACTCCAACAGAGAATGAAGAGTTGAACAGACAACTTCATGAGTTGTTAAGGAAGGGACTGATAAGGGAGAGCCTAAGTCCATGTATGGTACCTGTAGTACTAGAACCAAAGAAAGATGGAGAGTGGAGGATATGTACAGATTCTTGGGTGATCAACAAGATCACAATCAAGTATAGATTTCCATTACCAAGAATGGATGACATAATAGATTGTTTGAGTGGAGCCAAGTACTTCATGAAGATTGATCTGAAGAGTGGGTATCACCAGATTCGAATTAGAGAAGGAGATGAATGGAAGACAGCCTTCAAGACAAAGGAGGGTTTGTATGAGTGGTTAGTCATGCCATTTGGGCTAACTAATGCACCTAAGACTTGGGATGAGCATTTGATGCATATCAGAAGAGTTTTAGAGAAGCTGAGGGAGGAGAAGTTGTTGATCAATCTAAAGAAATGTAGTTTTGTAAAGGAGTTGGTATACCTGGGATTTGTTATCTTAGAGGAAGGTCTTAAGATGGACCCAGAGAAGGTGAGGTCTATCATTGAATGGCCTACACCAAAGAGTGCTTTTGAGGTAAGATCTTTTCATGGTTTGGCAAGTTTTTACTGAAAGTTTGTTAGGAATTTCAGTAGCATTTGTGCACCCCTAACTGAGACAATGAGAGGAGATAGAAAAGAGTTTAGATGGACTAAAGGAGAAGACAAGAGCTTCGATAGCTTGAAGCAGAAAGTCATAGAACAACCTATGTTGGTACTTCCATATTTCAATAAGGTATTTCAGGTAGATTGTGATGCTAGTGGTAGTGGTATAGGAGTTGTTCTAAGTCAAGAAGGTAAGCCCATTGCCTATTTTAGTGAGAAGCTTAATGATGCCAAGAAAAAGTATTTTGTTTATGATCAAGAGTTTTATGCAATAGTCCAGGCTTTGAAGAAATGGAGACATTATTTGTTGCCAAAAGAGTTTGTTTTATATACTAATCATCAGGCTTTGTAGTATCTTAATAGTCAAGGAAAGTTAAATCAAAGGCACTTAAAATGGGTTGAGTTTTTGTAGAGTTATACTTTTGTTTTAAAGCACAGGAGTGGGAAGTCCAATAGGGTTGTAGATGCCTTGAGCAGAAGGTAAAATTTGTTGATAGTAATGAAGATAGAGGTTGTTGGGTTTGATGAACTCAAAAGTTTGTATCCTAAAGATCTAGATTTTGCAGAGGTTTGGAAAGCTTGTTTGAATCTTGTTACTTTGGATAGGACAAAATGGTTGGATTACATAATCCAAGATGGCATGTTGTTTAGAGGAAGCCAGATGTGCATTTCGAGGAGTTCCATGAGAGAGAACCTGATTAAGGAGAAGCATAGTGGAGGATTAGCTGGACACTTTGGTCGAGATAAGACCATTGCTATTGTTGGTGAACATTATTACTGGCCACAATTACAACAAGATGTGAGGAAATTTGTGCAGAGTTACAGAGTGTGTCAGATGGCAAAAGGAACAAGTTAGAATATAGGGTTATATCAGCCATTACCTATATCAGAGAAGCCATGGGATGATATTAGTATGGATTTTGTTCTTGGTTTACCAAGGACACAGAGAGGGCATGATTCCATTTTTGTGGTGGTGGATAGATTCTCAAAGATGGCCCATTTTATTCCTTGCAAGAAGACCAATGATGCTATTCACATTGCAGAGTTATTTTTTAGGGAGGTGGTGAGACTACATGGTCTACCTAAGAGCATAGTTTCAGATCGAGATACCAAGTTTGTTGGTTATTTTTAGAGGACATTGTGGAAGAAGTTGAAGATAGATTTGAAGTTCAGTTCTGCACACCATCCACAGACTGATGGGCAAATAGAAGTGGTGAATAGGACTTTGGTTAACTTGCTAGGATGCTTAGTAGGAGATAAGCCCAAGGGATGGGATTTGATTTTACCATAGGCAGAATTTGCTTACAACAATTATGTCAATAGGAGCACAAGTAAATCTCCATTCTAGGTTGTGTATGGGAGTAGCCCAAGAACTGCTTCCGAATTGAGGAGGATGGATAAGGGGGAGAAGAGTAGTGCTGAAGCTAAAAATTTTGCTGAGCACATGAAGAATTTGCATGAAGAGGTAAGAAAGCATGTCCATAAGATGAATTCTCAGTACAAGGCTAAGGTAGATCAGAAGAGGAGGCATAAGCAGTTTTAGGAGGGTGATGAAGTCATGGTTCACTTGAGAAAACAAAGATTTCTAGTTGGTACATATAATAAGCTAAAAATGAGGAAATTTGGACCATGTAGAATCCTAAAGAAGCACGATTTAGGAAATGCATTTGAGGTAGAGTTGTTGATGACATCAATATTTCACCAGTGTTCAACATTTCAGATCTGACAGAGTATCATGATGATGGACTTGATAAAGGAACACAGTGGGACATTCCAATATCTACTTCAGAAAAGGAGGAGATAGAGGGCTTTCTGGATAGCTGTGTGGGTAAGAGTACAAGAAACAAGAAGTATACAGAATACTTGGTGAAATGGAAAGGAAGGCCTGTTGAAGATTCATCATGGTTATCTGAGAATGAGGTTAATCGTTTTGGTTTCCCTCTAACACATGAGAAGTGACAAGGACACTTTTCAAATTACCCCGGGTGTCTGATGTAGGAGCATCTAGAGTGTAAGAGCAATCTTGCATTAACCAAAAAAAAATGTTGTTTCTTTTCAATAAGGGCTAAATTTGGCAGGGTTACTATTTTTACTAAGTTTGCATTTGTGCACGGTTGGATACAAAATCTTACACAGACCTCTAGAATGGTGAATTGAAGCTAATGGTGAAGAAATAACTTCAATATGATTTGTCATTTGTGAGATATTACAATTTCAAATTCCAAAAATCCTATTGAAATATTCAAAGTCAAATTTGAGGTACTACTTGGCACTCCATCGTCTTTTCGAGAGCTTTCCAAAAAGGTATTATAATGGAAAATCCAATAGTTGGATCAAAAGTTACGGCCCTGCGAAGTTGACCTATTTTTGGAGGGAGATGCAAATTTTGAAATTAAGCTGGTGGTCACCAAAAAAAGGGCTATATATAACCATTTTTGGGAACCCTTAGGGTAGCAGAGTTAAGGGGCAAGGTGTAGAGTCAAGAAAGGCAGGAAATTAGAAACCCTAGTTGATTTGGGAATTACAGAAGGCTAAAGATTCTAGATTTTTTAGAGAGGGAGATGTAATGTGTTGTAGCCTGTAGGTGATTCATCCTCTGATTGTATTTGAGCTTCTGTAATGTAATATTTTTTTTCCCATATTAATAAAATATCATTCTATTTTTTGTGTGCAATTTGTGTTATTGTGTGTTTTATGATTTACCCCCTTCATCAGAAAGGTTAGCTCACATGAATGAAATGAAAAAAAGATTGCCTCTTTGACCTAATCCTATTGATCACATACTGCTAGCTCATTTAGCGTTAGCTGATCATTAATGTTAGAACAAAAGAATTCTATGATGCCTAAAAACATGTTCTCATCTAACTCATAATATTTTATTGAATCCAAATGAGTTATATCATTCAGTTGTTCAGTATTACGCATAGATTCAAGAAGTTCATTAAATATGTCAGCTAGATCATGAGACTCAACCTTTGTTCCTTTCACAAAAGTATATTCAACTCGATCTTGTTTGCCATCTAAATTTGACACAAAGGACTCAATATCTTCCCAAAATGAAACTTCATCACATTCTTCGTTAATTTTTGGTAAGAGAGGACTGCATATTACCCCATTACAACTCTCAACTAGTTGTGTAAGTTGCATGATAGGTTTATTGTCACAGTCTTCTACTTGATGCAAGATCAGAGTGTCAGACTATTTAGCTTCAATCAGCAACTCTTCATACTGTTTGATGTCTTCCTGCTGTTCTAAAACTACTATTGGTATGCTTTCCTCATCTGGTTCAATGAAACTAGGTAGCTGATCAAACAAAAGAACCAGTTCTTCCTCCTCACACGAGGCTTTCTCCATCAGAATGTGGGCAACTTGTCTTTGCAATTAAAAATTTTACCCTTCGAATATCTGTGTCCTACTTTCATTTATCTTGTAAACAACATTAAAAAACTTCTCAAATGAATCAAAATGCAAAGGATTGAGAAATAAATTTGAATCAACATCTTTCTCATATGCATTATGCTCATTTTCAGCTAGGGACACATTAAAAATAATAGCAACTTTAGCTGCTGGACTAAAACTTGGAATCTTGATAGGATTAGGCTCTAAAACCTTTTGCTCTTGTTCACTATACCAACTTCAAATCTTGATTTGTTCAAATACTAATACCTTTTCCTCTTCCTAATTTTGGATTGGTATGGAAGGGGTAGCCTTAATAATATTTGGCATTTTGTAATCAGGATGCTTGGTCCAAGAAGGCTGCCATGGTTGCTCAAGACTATGTTGACTTGGTTCAGGCAGTTGATGTGACTGATACTAAGGATTAATGGTCTAATTTTGAATGCAAACAGGTTCCTAATCAAAATCACAACTTCTAAAAGTTGAAATTTGATACCTACTAACCTCATTTTGAATAGGTTGATCTGGAATGAATGCAACTATCTAGATTGCTTGCCTTTGTATTTGTGCAAGCAAAAATTTCATCAGCTCCTCCTATGTTGCTATCTCCCTCCTGAGACCTTCTTCAAACTATATCCTTTGTCCCTCTAACTCCTGCTCATGAAGATAGTCTTGATAATCTAGTTCTTCCTACTGTATGTCATATTTATTCCCTCTTTGGAGCTCTAACATCCGTCTCTGATAATCCAAAGTAATCTCCCTAATGCTCATGTCAATTTTGTATTGAGGCTAATCAATAGAGAAAGTATGCTGATTAGGAATATAATTGTCATTTTGGGACTAGTTATGAGTATGGTAGGCTTCTAAGAAGGCTAAGCAGGGGTGGGTGGGTGCTAAGAGTACTGTACATGATGGTTTCCTTGAAAAACCATGGAATTTGGGCTAAAACTAGTAGCATGGCTGATATGATATGGCTAATAAGATGGAGGATTAGTAGTAGTTTCATTATATGATGCATGATATGACATGTTTCTATGAAAGGTAGACATGCTTACTCATTCAAAGAGCTGGAAATCTTGCACTTGGTCTTGTGAATCCTTCTTATAGGTTGTAAAATCTAATCTATTCAAAACTAGAAAGTTAGAGTCACCAGGTATTTTGAAATAAAAGCCTTTGAAAGGCTAAAATAATTGTTGATCATACCAAAACAACAACAATAATAAGTTCTTTTTGAACTGAAAATTAGTTCAAAGTCCCACAGGGAGTGCCAAAAACTGTTGTCAATTAGGATTGCACCCTTATGCAAAGCTATGAAACTCTATAATCCTTTGAAACATGAGGACAAAATCAGGCTGTGGGTGACCTATAACAAGTTTGAACCTCTAGATTATGGGTTGGTTCCCTTTAAATGTTCAATTTGAAACTATGATTTTTTGATTTCGAAAATGATAAGAAGGAATCTCTAAGGTAATAAAACTGTAAATTTTTGGTGATGCACCTACTAATGATGGAAAAATTGCAAATCTAACACATAATAGATCTCAGAAATCTTATCCACACAACCTAGTTTTGGAAAAATAATCACAAAAATGTTTCTAAGGAAGGCTAGAAATTGTCTTCTTTATGAAGGAAAAATGTTTTTTCACAACATGAAAGAAAAAATTTTAGTAACACAACCTAAGACCTATGATATCACTAAGCTTAATACTTGCAAGTAAGAATGGGACAATAATTTTAAAGTTTTTGATATTTAAACAGAATAAAATTTTGTCAAATCACCCATACAAGTAGGCATTAATAGAAAGGCAAACACTTGATTTCAATGAAAACTAAAGGAAAATATTGCATGAATAACAAGAAAAATGGAACCTGTAACCTACTATAATCTCTATAAAATCTATAATCAATGAGTTACAAAACCTCCTTCTCTCTCAAAGTGTAAAGAGAAAAAAGGTAAGAACTCAAAAAATGAGTTACAAAACCTCGTCTTTCAATGTGTAAAGGAGAAAAGAATGCAAGAACTAGCAAAAACTAATTTTTGTTTTACAATATATAGCTTTCTCTCTCCAAGAGGCATGAAAAATAGAACTATAGCTAACTTCCTCTCTAAAAATAATCTCTCCAAAGTGATCCACGAGAAAACCAAGAAATCCTTGAAAATAAGGGGTCAAACTGCCCCAAATTGAGCAAAAATAGCTCCAAGTTGATCTTTTCCATATGTTTGACCAAGAAGTTGACCAAAACTCCTCAAATTGCTCCCCAAATCACACAAAAGTCTCTAAATGACTTCAGTTAACTCAACTTATTTATTTTGGATGATTTTGCATTTGCAAAATTGATGTGAGTAAATAATAAAGTAATTAAGTGATAATTACTTTACTATTAGTTACATTTTGCATTATTTTATGATTTTACAACTTGTGAAAAATAATAAAGTAAATTGTAGAATATTACTTTATTATTTACTTACATTGAGTTCAGTTGTAAAGTTATGCATGATAGATGAGAGGAAAATAAATACGTTATCTCTCCAATTATACTTGCCTAATTTGCTTAAACTGCATGATTTGATGCAAAAAAAAAAAAAAAGACTTAAGAGAAAACAAAAATCTCCTTATGTCTCCATGCAAGAGAAACTCCTAGTTGCATTTTACATGCATTAAGGAAAAAAATTCACCCTTATTGCTCCATTATATTGCCAAGGAGAAAAAATATATCACCACAACCCTCAATGCATTAAGGCATAAAAGAATATCCTCTGCCTTCATAAGGCATATCACCTTATCCACACTCCTACCATCTTACATGCATTATTTTGTCTTCATATTACCCTCATGCAAAGTACCTTCCTCACCATACAAAATCCTACCTTCTCCACAAATCTGCTACTTCATTATGCATACTAAGTCTTCATATGATGTTCCTCCCTTTGACCTTTGATGTACAAAATACATAAGATATAAAAGATTCTCTTTGACCCTAATTGGCCACCATGTATGATAATGAGGAATCTTGACCATACCATAGTTGACCACAAAGGAAATAAAATGATTGAAAGTTTATAAGGCATAAGCCTTATCTTCTTATGATGTTGACCATTGACTCTTAAGATAAAATGCATAAGTATTATGTGTTGTCGGCCCTTTAAACTCATGATCACTAGGTATCCTAAATCTTGGAGTCTTGACCATAGGTATTCAGATAAGGTAATTTTTTTTATTTGTAAAGTCAAAAACAAAAGATGAAAAGAAGGTTTGATCAAACCAAAACAATGAGAAACCCTAAAAGTTATCTCATTTTCATTTTGCATTCTATCTTATTTGCTCTACAACTTCACCATGGCCAACTAGGGTTTGAGACTCTTAAGCATATCTGCTTCATTTCCTTGCACTTCTGCGGTCGAATTCCTAGCATTTTTGTGTCAGAACCAAGCTTGGAAAAAGGTGGATATGGTATACAAGATTTTGACTAGCATTTTCGCTTCTTTTTGTAGCTTCTTCTTTCAATGGCTGCGGCCATGAGCCTGTGTACTTCTTGCAACCTCTTAACTACTTTTATTTATTTTTGTGTCTATCTTTTGCTACTGTGACAAAAAGAAACCCTCAAAAAATGAGGTCGCGGCCATGCTTCTTCTCCCTCTGCAAATACTAAAGGTGAGCTTTGGATTTCTTCTTCTATTTAGCTTACCCATGTATAATTTCCTTTTACTATGACAAAAAGAAGATAAGTGTTCTCTGCAAAAAATGAATTGGGTATCATATTTTAAAAAAAATGAACCCTTAGTTGTAGCTATGGCTATGCATATCTTTTCCTTAGCTGTAAGTGAAAAAAACAATGATGGTTTTCTGATTCTGAGATGGGCTTCTTCCTTTTTACACAAAAATTGCCTTCATCTATCGTGGTCATATTTCTATGTAAATTTCCTCCACTGTATATAAAATGTGAAATGAGGGTTTCATTTTTTTGTATATAAGATTTACTTTCTATCATGGCTATGCTCTCTCTTCTTTTTGTAGTTCTCATTTTATCAGAAGACAAAATGAAACAAAGGCTTGAAGATTTGAGACAGGTATCTCATATTGTACATACAGAAACCTCCTCTCTGGGGTACAACCATGTACCATTTTACATTCTGTAACCTCTCACTTCGACTATAACTAGAAAGGAAACAAGGGTTTGAACAAACTCCAGATGGGTATTACTTTTTTAACATAAAAATATCCTTTCCTGGCATGTCTATGATAGTAGATGCATTACATTACTTTTGTTTGGCTATAAATGTAAAACGGAAAGAGGGTTTTGAAAATATCAAGAGGGTTTATTCTTTTCTATACATACAAGGCCATGAAACAAATGGCCAGAGCATATTCTCTCTTTCCATGGCTATTTCACTTTCTACATTTGTAGCATATATCAACAAAATTTCAAAGTATAAAAAGGGTTCATTGCCTTGAAAAAAAAAAAAAACTCAGACCTTCAGGCACAATCGATATCTACTTCTATCTCTTAACTTGAAATGCTTTTGATGTTTTCTCCTCCATTCCATTGTGACTGTCATAGTTAGATGATGCATTTATCAGATGTTTATACCTTCTATAGCTCCAAGGCATTACATGCTACAAGGTTTTAACATTTTAAAGGCATAGTTCTGTTTCTCTTATCTTACCTGTAGTTTGATACTTTAACCTTTTGTATGCTATCACTTCATTCATAGCACTCTTTCTGATACATTTTGTCTTGCACATGGGACTTGGTTGGTACATGCTCTTGTCTCCTATAGTAATATGCAATCACTTGATCATACATGTACTTGTTTCCTTCAATTGATTATCTGATATTATCATTTGATCCTTGAACATTGTATAACATGATCACACTAATCTATAGCTATTTTTTTCATTTTTCAATTGATACTCTACTTGATCACAAGTCTGTCCTTAGGATGTTGTTATCTGATTACTTATGACAACCATGACAAAGATCCATTCATCTGATTCTCCATTACAGTTTGTATGTTCTCATGACCTCTTAATGTTTGATCTTACAATCTTTGACCTATTTAGATGATTGTAGCATGAAATATGACAACAGTAAGGCATTCCAATGATAGTAGAAATAAAGAAAAGTACATTTTCGTAGCTATATTTCTATATTCTGCATATTGGCAAGTTGATTCTGAAACACTAATTGCTTTATGATCTACAATGAGGCAAATTGAATATGTCTGATCTGATTTAATCAAACTATTATCAAAGTGAACATAGTTTATAGGAGCAACTGTTCCTTTTATCTTTATCATGATGACACACTCTTTTGCAAGTTGATTTTATGATGCATGATATATTTTAAATGATGCATCCTATCTTTCATTATGATATCCTTTTCAAATGAATAGAAAAAAGAAACATGTTGGACTCAACCCTTGTGGAAGCCACATTTTCTCCACATGTTTTAGTGTCTTCAAATCAGAAACATTACTTTTCATACACCTGCACAGTGAACAAACAAGTTAGCATCAAAAACATACCTTATGGAGTTGATTGATCCTCCTCATGATGTTCTAATCTATGACACATATCTGATTTGACTCTTTCATATGAAATGAATGATGTAGCAAGTTGATATGTCTATTTGATAAATCCATGATGAATCTTCTTCTAGTCTGCCTTTCCACTTCACAAGATATTATTTGTATTGTCTTCCTCTAGTGCTGCGTCCAACTCTACTATCCAAAATGTCTTCAATTTGTTTCGGTGCTTGTTGTGGTAACTACTTCTACATGTCTTCTACCATGCTATCACTGAACTTTGCTTCATGATACTGATAAAGATCTATAATGTTGAAAATACATGATATACCTAATGTGTCTTGTAACTCCACTTCGTATGCATTTCCTAAATCAAATTTCTTGAGTATCCTACAAGGTCCAAACTTCTTCATCTTCAACTTGTTATATGTCCCAATTGGAAATCCTTTTCTTCTCAAGTACACCATCACTTCATCTCCCACTTTAATTTCCTTATATCTTCTCTTCTCATCAACCTTCTCTTTGTACTTACTGTTCATATCCTCTAAATGCTTCTTCACTTGGTTGTGCATTGTCTTCATATGGTCTGCAAATTCTTCTGCTTCTGTGCTCCTCTTTTCCCTTGTACTAATAGCTCTCAATTCTGCAACTCCTCTAGGATCCAATCGGGAAACAATCTCAAAAGGTGTTCTTCTGGTACTCCTATTTACTAAACTATTGTATACAAAATCTACTTGTGAAAGAATCAAATCCCAACTTCTAGCTTTGTCTCCAACCAAACATCTCAACAAGTTTCCCAAACTCCTATTCACTACCTCTGTCTGTTCATCTGTCTAAGGATGAAAAGTCAAACTAAAATTCAAATATGTCTTCTTCTTCCAAAGTGTCTTCCAAAAGTATCCAACAAGCTTTGTATCTCTATCTAGAACTATACTCTTAGGTAATCCATGCAATCTCACAATATCCTTGAAAAATAGGTCAGCTACATGCATTGCATCAGTTGTCTTCTTACAAGGTATGAAATGAGCCATCACTAAAAATCAATCAACCACTACAAATATTGAATCATGTCTTCTATGTGTCTTAGGAAATCCTATTACAAAATCCATGCTTATGTCTTCCTAAGGTCTCTCCGGTACTGTCAAAGGTTTATACAATCCGGTGTTCTGACTAATCCCTTTTGTAACTTGACAAACTCTATAACTTTGCACAAATCTCTGAACATCCTTATGTATCTGAGGCCAAAAGTAATTTTCACTTACCAAAGCCACTGTCTTGTCAATGCCAAAATGTCCTAGCAATCCACCACTATGCTTCTCCTTGATTAAATTATTCTGCATTGAACTTCTAGGTATGCACAACTGACTTCCTTTGAACAACATATCTTCTTGAATGAAATAGTCCAACCACTTACTCCTATCTATCACTACAGGTTACTTATAGGCTTTCTAAGGTTCTACAAAATCAGTGTCTCCCTCATACATGTTCTTCAATTCATCACAACCCAACACTTCAACCCTCATCTTTGTCAAAAATTTCATCTTCTACTCAAGGCATTGACAAATTTATTTGATTTTCCACTCCTATGCTTCAACAAAAAAGTATAACTCTACATGAACTCTACCCACCTCATATGTCTTTGATTCAACTTACCTTAACTATTTAAATATTACAAAGCTTGATGATTTGTATACAACACAAACTCCTTAGGCAACAAGTAATGTCTCCACTTCTTCAAGGATTGAATTATGGCATAGAACTCTTGATCATAAATTGAATATATTTTCCTTGTATCATTCAACTTCTCACTGAAATAAGCTACAAGTCTACCTTCTTGACTTAACACTACTCCAATTGCACTTCCACTTGCATCACAATCAACGTGAAATACCTTATTGGTATTTGTTAATGCCAAAATAGGTTGCTCTATCACTTTCTGGTTCAACAACTCAAAACATTTATCTGCTCCTAATGTCCACTTAAAATCCTTTCTGTCATCTCTCATTGTCTCTATCATGAGGTTAAAAAATGAACTAAAATTTCTAATTAACTTCTGGTAGAAACTAGCGAATCCATGAAATGATCTAACCTCTCCAATGTTCTTCGGTGTAGGCCATTCAACTATTGCTTTCACTTTCTTAGGATCCATCTTCAATCCTTCTACATAAATCACAAATCCCAAATATACAAACTCTTCCTTCATGAAACTACACTTCTTGATGTTTACCAGCAATATCTCCTCTCTCAATCTCTACATAAATTGTCTAATATGGCACAAATGTTCTTCTTTTGTTTACTGAAAATTAGAATATAATCTTGTTAAGAAAAATTATGCGTGAATATCTTTGATATCAACAATATCCATAAGCCAATGAAATATAGAAATAAAGAAGATCTAAAATGATGAACAATATCCCAACAAACCTCTTTACCTCATGGCTTCCATTGGTGGCCTATCACAAATGATCTTATCTAAGAGAATGCCCTCAGAAGGTGCACTTCCTTGCTATTCCAAGATGCCAAGTGGGAATGGCCATGATAATTGATTGCAATGTAGGTGAGCTTCAAAACAATGGTAATGGTGATATGGTAACAAGTTGATCGCAAGCAAATGAAATTCCTACAGAGTAACAATACTAAAAGCTTGGATGATTGAAATGGAAGAAGAGGGTTCATTTTAGAGACTTGTGAGAGAGAAGATCAATGCTTGAGAAAGAATGAGAGAATGTGCATGAGGAGAAAGAAGACAAGCATCACACAAAGGCTATTTTGAGTTAACTAATTTTCTATTTATTGAAAATAAGATATGTTGTCATAAAATAGAAAGCTTTTTTCTATTTTACAAGTTTTTTGATAAAAACAAGGTTGCCTGAGTTAGTTAACTCAACTTGAGGTTTGCTTTTGCATGATTTGAGAGGAATTAAATAATAAATTATTTAATTTTGTGTGCATGAACAAGATTTGTTTTTAGAAGATTTGGAATTTTTTTGAAGAATTTAGAAGATAAGAAAGCAAATTAAATAAATAAATTTATTTAATTGTTGTGCATGATTTGGAAGAATAAATAAAATATTTTATTATATTTTATTTTTAGAGACTGAGAGAATTTAAATAAATTTGATTGATTTATTTAAATCTGGAAGAAGAATTGACTCAATTAAACAATTAAAAATTATTTAATTGTTTTGGAAGAATTAAATTAAATAAAGGATTTTATTTAATTTTAACTTTAGAAGAGGCAATTAAATATTTTGACATTTAATTAACCTAAAGGAATAAGAATTGAATAAATAAATTTGTTTATTTATTTATTGATAGAAGAATTAGAATGGAAAAAATATTAAAAATATTTATTTAGACTGAGTCATGTCATTTTTAGGCATATACATTTTGCCCCTCTTTGATGCAATGCAGTTTACGGTGTTGCTTCAAAGAATAAGAATTTTTTTGATAATGATACATTCCCTAGTTTGCCCATGGTATAGGTTTAATCGATAGGATGATGCTCCCTCGGGAGATTGGACGGGAAGAAGGGAAAAGGACGTCAGACAGACAATCTCACGATGAAGAAGGTGAAAAATAGGTTAGAATGAAGAAAAACATATCTCGGTTTGGAGAAATGGGAAGAAATGGGCCTGGGAAGTACGCATAGTCATCACATAGTTAGTTAGGGTACACATGCTATATAAAGGAGCTAGGTCCACAATCCTAGTCATTTGCACACTTGGTTTTTGTTGATAGGTCTTTGAGAGCTTGGGAGAGCACAAGAGCATAGAGCAGTCAACATTGAGATGGATATTCCATGTGAGGAGCATTGATTTGAGCGAGTTCCTTGGTTCGATCTGCCAGCTGAGGTAGGTCCACTGGTATGTAGCTCAAAAAACTTCACCTAGGGTCATTTATGAGCACATTAAATGCTAGGGAAAATTAGGTAAAATAAATGTATAGGATTGTAGTTCAGCGCATATGCCATGCGGAACTATGCATATGCTTTTATACAACACATTTAAGATATGAAATGGTGCATGCATGAGTGCTGCGCATGCATGTTATGAGTTGGTGCATGTATTGAGCTCTTGCGCATGCATGTTGTCTTTAGGCACATGTATTTAGGCTGCACATATATGAGGTATAGTTACACATTTGATATAGATCTGCGCATTTATGAAATGCAGCAGTGTATCTACCAAAAGTGGTGCATTGACTGGGAAATTGTGCATTTACCTTCTGGTTTGGCACATATGCATAGGATAGTCAGGTTACTTAACAAAATTAACTTGATTGGCATCCTGCTCTATGCGTCAATCAATAAGTGATCTCTGAGATTGCAGGAATCTAGTCAAGCGATGTTGTATGATGTTTTGATCAATTTTATATGTTAAGCCAGTGATATGATTCTTTAGATATGTTGAGTAGGTTTCTAGCAGCTTTAGGTTGACGCATTGTCTTTCATGCTTGCTAGAGGACATTCGAGATATATTTATGTTGAGGGAACAGTTTCCCTTACTGATGTTGCGATTCTATATGTTCATTGAGATAGATCAAGAGGCTCTCGGTGCTATGGGTCTTGATTATGTTTGTTTCATGGCCGAGGTTCACGTGAACCTTGATTTGTTGACTGCAGCAGTGTAGAGATTCCATAGTGAGGATGGGACTTTTCATTTTCCAACTAGTGATTACTCTGGAGGATGTCTATAGGATTTTACACTTGCTAATTTAGGGTGAGTTTGTAGAGTATGATCCTCAGCAAGATGCAGGACTTGCGGAGTGCAGGTGAGTTTTCAATGACCCAGAGCTAGATTGTCAGGTTATCTCATGGCAGGATATTCACGACTATTATGACTACTTCCAAGGTATAGTGGCTAGACTGATCAGAGGTGTTGTATGGCCCGATAGGAGGTCGCATGGGTTCCTAATTGTATGTGGATTGATCATGGAGAAAATGATGACAGAGGGCACCCGCTATGCATGGGGTGTCTATGTTTTGGTGCACCTATACCATGATATGCATCACATGGTATACCACAGGGGTGCCAGCTTGTTGGTAGGTGTCTCTCTTTTACAGTTTAGGCTCTGGGAGCATATTGCGATCACTTGGCTGATATGCATCTTTTCTAAGCAAAAGGGGCGAGCCCTATAGTTATGGATATGCAGGAGTTATTTCCTAGCACAAGTTGGGAAAGCTTGAGTACTAGAGACATGCACTAGATAATGTCAATAGAGTTATCGGGTACCCCTACTTGGAGTGTGAGCACTGGGATAATGAGGATGACAAACTACCATACTGCTTTCAGATGCAGTGGATCATTGGCAGGACCTCATTTATTCTAGAGAGATAAATTGTTAGGAAGGTGCGAAGATAGTTTGGCAAGAGATAGGGCATGCCACAGGGGTAAGCCCTTTTTGCACACACACATGTAGAGAGATTCAGATGGGGCCTGATTGCTTCTTATGAAGAGGCACTAGTAGAGTTCTAGAAGATTCCTTATGTTTCTTGGCCTATAAAGAGGGAGGTGGTAGATGTAGGGATGACTCCAGATTATGAGTGGTTCATAGTGTATCCTTTTCTAAGGTACTCAGGACCCAGAGAGTTGGTTCCTCACATAGATGAGGAGGATTCAAACAACGAGGATGAGGCTGCCAGGAGGAGGAGGAGATAGAACAAGGGTAGAGGAGGATGGGGAGAGGGAGATGATGGAGGTGACGGAGGTGGAGGAGGGGGTGTAGATGGAGGCCGACAGAGGCATAGTATGAGAGCTAGGGAGGGACCCTCCCAGCAGCAGTAGCTAGTGTAGTCATAGATTGCACAGTAGGTTTAGATGCTACCACTGTAACAGGTGAAGGGATAGGCATAGGTTCTATAGGCTCCTCAGCCTGACTTACAGTAGCAGGCCATTGCAACACTACAATGTTAGATTAGATAGCTCCGGGCATACCTCAGGATGGCTAAGTCACGGAGTGAGGTAGATGCATGTGTGATATCGGGGCTCACTACAGAGCGAGATACAACCTTGGAAAGAGTGGGCTATTAGATTAGAGAGAGACTCAGCTGTGGCAGCCTTAGGCATAGATGGGGTTATAACATTTTTGGTGACACAGGTGCAGCAGGCACAGGCGCAGCTTGCACAAGTATAGGCAGAGATATCGAGGGCATAGGCCTAGACTGAGTATTATAGATGTTTTTACCACGGGGCTATGCTAGTAGATCAGAGGGCACCCAACTTTAGGAGCTAGTCTATGGATTCCCAGAGAGCAGGGGGTTCACGGTCAAGAGGGTAAGTGATGGGCCCACTACAGTTTGGAGCCGGTAGAGGAGAGGACAGTGCAACGAGAAGTGGTTCACGACAATAGGGCTTGCCCATAGTTGCACTTGTACTTATTTTTGCTCATGTACACACTCTTTGATGGCTCGGATAGCTTGATATGTATATACTTGTATCAATTTTGTACTGAGACATGTATCACTATTTATGTGGTGTATGCACTATATATGACATTGACTTAGAGATGGACTTTGATATTGTACATTTGGACATGTTTTATTTGATATTTATATGATGATGTAGCTATTGATGATCTATATATGCAGTTGTTTATGCTATATGTCATGGATGCATTCTATCTCTATAATGTTTTATATGCAATGCCCATGTTTATTATGTCTATATGATGCTATGTAACGTTGCTATGGATGCATTTGGTTTTTGATTCTATGACTCTGATATGATGATGATCTAATGCAGACTTAGATGATTTCATGATGACCTGATGCACTTTTATGTATGGAGATCCAAATGTTATCTATGTGATTATGCAGTGTTATGTTTTTTATTTTTCTGTTGATGCTATGGTATGATGCAAATGTATATGGATGAGCTAATGCACTTATTATATATGAAAATGATTTAATCATGTTCATGACTATCTTATGTGATATGATATGCAACTTATGCTATGTTTTTCCTATGTCTAAATGTACTCAATGGACACAAAAATGACATAATGATAGATAAAAGACTGACTGGTGGAAGAATGACTTGATAGAAGGAGTTTACAAGCTTTTTATTTGTATTGATACTCTGCATAGGAATTTTTTTTATTGCATGGGATATGGATGTATGTGGATATGATATGGATGCGAAATGGTTTTGTCATCTTGATTTTGCAAGTATTGTGAAGTGCTTATTTCATCATTGGGCATTTGAAAATGTTATTAGAAATAACAAGCATCTAGGTATAATTGAACCGAGATGACCTGAGTATCACTTACATGGATTTTGATTTAGCAAGTTAATACAAGAATCTAGTCAAAATTGAATCTAGATGACTTGAATATTTTTTCATATCAACAGACAAGGAATGCCCCTATTCATGTTAGACCTTTGATGTCCTCGATGATCTTTTACCAATCATGTAGTTGGACAAGGCTTCACATTACTAAAGATTAATCCACAAACAACAAACAAAGAAAATGATTATGCCCCCATCATAGCATCTCTAGATTTTGGCATCCTCAAGTAGCATAGGAAGACATAATAACAAAAATCAAGACTTTGTAAGTTAACTTGATCAAACACAAAATATTCTTACATTTAGATGTGTTTCTTCCTTTCCATAATTAGATACAATTAGTTTGATTGCGTTAGGTTTATGTTTGCTTTGCATTGGATAGGTTGATGTCTTGCATCAAGAATTCTGTTTGAAAGTAGGTTTTGCTTGTGCTCATATACACACTTGGTAAAACGGACCCTAAGGGACTGACCTAGTACCTCGGGGGTGCATTGCTAAATGGCCTTGCCTATGTGATGATGCAGAGGATGCATAGTTCGGTACTTGGACCATGGATGGACTACAAGATAGATGACAAGATATGGGATGGATGGGAAGGTGGAACCTTGGGGGCACATTGAAAATGGACTTGCCTATGTGACAATGTAGAGGCAACATAGTTTGGGGTCCACCCTATGATATTGATGACAGATGCACTACTAGGCTGACATTGTGGATAGTATACTGAATAAGACCATGGTTGACAAGGTGATAAAAGAGACAAAGTATCAAGCCATGATAGGTTATCGTCAAGTTACACAAGGTATTTTATTGTGGAGCAGATATGGATCGGATGAGTAATGATGGTAGGAAGAATGGACACAATGTGATTGGTTTCCCAAATATGGAGAGTGTGATTTATCACAAGTAGCACCTATTTGCGAGGTTTTCACTACTTTTTTTTATTTGCATGAAAGCTAGAAGTACCTATCCAAGGTACCTGTTTGCAAGGTTTTCACTAGAGGACAATTTTTTTGTTGTTTTTATTTTTATTTTTATTTTTTTGTTCTTTTTTTTAATTTTTTTGATTTTTTGTTTTTTTATTTATTTTACGCCTCCCTTACATTGGGGTCCTATTAGGTATAGAATCAGTGAAGATGCATAAAGTTGATTGGGTCATCAAATAACTCACCCTCTGATGTAGCTAATTGATATGCTCTCGATCCATAAGCAACAATGATGACATAGGGACCAAACCAGTTGGGCTCAAACTTACCTTTCTTTTCCCAATCCTGCTAATTACGAGGATTTTGCGTAAGTACTAGATCCCCAACATTGAAGACCATTGGATGGACCCTATGGTTATAGCTTCGTGACATCCTCTATTGATATGCTTTGAGATGGTTAAAGGCCTATTGTCTTCTCTCTTCTAGCAACTCTCACTCTTGCAATCTGGAAACTCGGTAGTCTTCATTAGTAATGAGACCTTTTAACGACACCCTTAGGGATGGTAACTCGACCTCGATAGGCAAAATAGCTTCTGATCCATAGACAAGGGCATAAGGGGTAGCTCCTGTGGGAGTGCATATACTAGTTCGATAGGCCCACAGAGTAGGATTCAGTTGTATGTGCCAATCACGGCCAACATCATTGACTACTTTCTTGAGGATTTTGAAGATTGTTTTGTTGGATACCTTTGCTTGGTCATTGCCTTGTGGATAGTAGTGGGTAGAGAAATAGTGTTGGATTTTGAATTTGTCACAAAGCTCTTGGACATCCTATTCTTAAAAGGTTTTCTATTATTTATGACAATGGATGAAGGAATTCAGTATCTGTAGATGAGGTAATTGAGGATGAATGAGGCAATCTGTTTGCCTGTGACATTGGTGAGTAGAACAACTTCAATCCACTTAGTAAAATATTCAATGGTGATTATTATGAACTTGTGGTAGTTAGATGATGGAGGCTGAATTTTTCCCACAAGGTCAATTCCCCATTGACAAAAGGGTCAAGGTGTCGTTAAAGGTCATTTCCATGGTCAACCAATAGTATCCCAAATGCATGAGTTTCTTAGCTAAAGAAGGACCGCAAGAGTGTGTTCTACAAATTCCTTCATGTACATCTCATAAGGCGGTTTGAGATTCTTCCCATTCTAAACATCGAAGTAAAGTAGCATCTAGACCTCAGTGGTATAAGGTGTCAATGATAATGGTATAACGAGAGGTTTGGTGAATGAAAGTTTAGTGTTGGTTAGAAGACAAGTTAGATGGTAGGGTGTTATCCTTAAGGTAAGTGTAAATCTTACCATACCAAGGTGAATCAGATTTGACTAATAGGCATGTGGAGTGGGTTTTAGGAAGATCATAAGCTAGTTGCATATTTGTCTCAACTAAGAACTCATGTTGTGATTCATTCTCTGGAATCTCTAAGAGCGAGGCAATGGTTGCCATGGCATCTACTGCCTTGTTTTCAATGCAAGGTATCTACTCAAAGGAGATGTTTACAAAGTACTCTTTAAATTCATCGACCATACTCTTTTATGGGATTAACTTGTCATATTTGGTATGATAGTCATCATTTACTTGATTGATTACCATTTGGGAGTCACCATAAATATGTAGCTCTTTGATTTTCCATTCTATTGCCAGTTTGAGACCAATGACCAAGGCTTCATATTCTGTGACATTGTTTGTGCATGGGAATAGAAGAAGGTAAGACTTAGGTATGGTGTCACCATGAGGAGTGACCAACAAGATTCTTGCCCCCAATACATCAAAGTAGAGTTTCGATGAGTGTGTTGTGATACTAAATATGGCTTCATCTGGAAACTCAAATGTCATTGGTGTGGTATCCTGTAATGGTGCTTCTGCTAACTAATTGGTAATGATTTGACCTTTGATAGCCTTCTGTTCTACATACCCAATGTCATATTTGCTTAGGAGCATTACCCACTTAGCTAGGTGACTGGTGAAAGCTTCTCTGCTTAATAGGTATTTCAGTGGATCTATCTTTACAATGAGCTTGACTAAATGTGCTAGCATGTAATGTCATAGTTTTTGTGAAGTAAAAACTACAACAAGACACAATCTTTCTATTTGAGAGTATTGTAGTTCGTAGCCCATCAATGTGTGACTAATATAGTAGATAGCCCTTTCTTTGCCTTCATAATCTTGTTGTGCTAATAGGGTTCCGAGAGCTGTCTATGTAGTAGATATGGAACATAATAGCGGTTTACCTTGGATAGGTAGCATTAGAATAGGAGGGTTCATGAGATATTCCTTAAATTTTCCAAACACTTCTTCGCACTTCTCATCCCATTTGAATGGAATGTTTTTATGTAAGAGATGACTGAAAGGTTGGCACTTGTCTACCAGTTGTGATATGAACTGATGGATTGCTTGTAACTTGCCTTGTAGAGACCACAATTGAGTGATGTTCTTTGGTGGTGGCATTTCCATGATAGCCTTGACTTTGGTAGGGTCAACTTCTATCCCATTTGCTAACACATTGAAGCCTAAGAGCTTACTGAAGGTGACTCCAAACACACATTTCTTTGGGTTCAACCTAACTTTGAATTGTTCTAGTCTCTGAAAGACCTTCTCTAGTACATCAAGATGTGATTCTCTTGTTAGTGACTTTCCAAGGATATCATCTACATAGTCCTCCATTGTGAAATGCATCATATCATGGAAGATAGTGGTCATAGCACGTTGATATGTTGCTCCTGCATTCTTTAACACAAATGCATGACATTCTAATAGAAGGTTCCCCATGGACAAGTGAAGGCTGTTTTATGTTGGTCTTATGGTGCCATCTTGATTTGATTGTACTTAGAGAATCCATCCATTAGAGAAAGCATGGTGTGTCCTGCTATCAATTTCACTATGATATCAATATTAGGCAATGGAAAGTCATCGTTGTGGCAAGCTTTGTTGAGATCTCAGAAATAATTACATAATCTAACTCTACCATCAGTTTTTGATACTAGCACTATGTTGGATACCCACTCTAGATAGTCTATTGCTTTGATGAACCCTACATCTAGCAGTTTCTTGAGTTCTTCTTTCACTAGTAGTGCAATGTGTGGATGCATCTTTCTAAGCTTCTGTTTGACTAGTTTGACCCATGGATCTAGTAGAAGATGGTGTAGAATTAACTCTGGATCTAACTCAGGCATATCTGTGTATGACCAAGAAAATTTGACTTGTTTTCTCTTAAAGAATGATATGAACTTAGTCTTTTCTGGTGGAGATAGAGACTTTGCAAAGTGAATGATCTTAGGATTATCCTCGTTTCCAATGTTGACAGGTTCTATAGGTTCCACAACAATCTGTGACTTCTCCTGATACATGTCAGTGGGGAGTGTCAAGCCTTCCGTCATCTGGCACCTCAGAGAGGTTTTCACCATTTGATGTGTCCTTTCTTTTTAATATTTTGGGATCTAATACTACTGCAGAGCAGTTTTCACCATCAAATCCATTTTTGATTTTGATGTTTTTGCAACTGGAAGGCTTGGCACCCTCTCCAAAATAAGCCACAGTGTTGAGTTCAATAGAGAAACCAGTTTTATGATCTCTTGCGGGTAGGTGGTCCCTAAGTTCCATGTAGTCAATATAGGCACCATCATTTTGGAACATGTCTAGTTGCAAGGTTCCTTGTAAATCCCAGTTGATTAGGTCAAAATGCAAAAGGGGAAAGGGATCAGAAGATAGATTTGATTCATTGATAGTTTGAATGGATACGTGGTTAGGATTTAGATTGGTAGGGGTAGGATCTGAGATGGTACTTTCGTCCAGGTTGTTTATCATGATGGAACTCTAACCTTCATGAAAAGTTATACCCTTAGGAGTTGGTGAGTCAGAATCTAATGGTCTGTGTTAGTGTTTGTCCCTCACGGTAGGGGCTATAGATTTGAATGTTGTCAACTCCTTTGTCTTCATAGGAGTTCTCTATGAGTTCCTCGCACTCATACTCATTGTAATCTATGTAACTGTCTTCTTGTAGAGCATGGATCTGTTCCACAAAGCAAGCATTGGCCTTAGCTTTGCCTTTTTCTTTGTATCCAAACCCTTTTGTATTTCTTGCTAGTGAGGATGAAGAGGGTTGGATGGGTTCTATTATTCCTTCTTTTCTTAGGCCAATGGGACCTTGTCCGTCATAACCTATTCTCTGTAGGATAGATTCACCACACCCAGAGATTTCCATTGGGAGTTTAGGTGGTTCTTGTTGTGTATTGTCTTCCTCTGTGTAGAGCCATTGTAAGACATCTCTCTCTTCTGCTTCATATGATAGGGTCCCCCATTTTACAAAGGGAGCTGTAGGAGCTTTGGGAGAAGTAGAAGGTTTTGGAATGTACTTAGGTGGAGGTCGGCCAAATGATATTGGAGATAGAGGTAGTTTGGCTAAGTTGAGGCTGTGCTCGATGGTGATTTTCTGCTCTTTTGGCTTAGATGAGGAACCTTTGAAGGTAGAATCATGCTATGAGACAGGGGATGTAGAAGCTCTATTGTTGGGAATGATGCAATCAGGCTTTGAGTGGATGGTGTTGCAGTGCTGGAAAGGGTCAGGGTCCCCTTGGATGGTGATCTATTTTCCATTATGAGGAAATTTGATGCATTGGTGGTAGGTAGAAGGCACATCTTGCATGGCATTGGTGGTAGGTAGAAGGCACATCTTGCATGGTATGAATCCAAGGTCTACCTAGGAGGATATTATAGGCTAGCTCCTTGTCTAGGACTTGGCAAACAATGTCTTTTATTATGGGTCCCACTTGTATTGGTAACACCACTGTTCCTTTGGTAGTTTTTTCCTCTTCATCATAGGCTTTAATAGTGATGTTTCTCCTTGGATGCACTACTGTTTTGGAGAACCCCAATGTAAGGACTAGCTTGAGCATGCAAATATTTAACTTGGCTCCTCCATCAATAAGAATCCTTTTGATATGGTGTTTATGAATGAATGAGATAATATGCAGGGGTGTGTTATGAGGATAAGACACTAAAAGATCATCCTGTTTGGTAAATGATATGGTGCTAGAGGAGATTATATTTCCTACCATGGCTTGAAACTTCTCTTGGGCTAGGTTCGTGGGTACAGTTGTTTCCACTAGGTGCTTGGGAAGGAGACATATGCAACAACTCTAAGATAGTAATGTGGGTAGGAGTTTTCCAATGTTGGTCTATGATACTATACATATGGGGATTGGATGGAGAAGGTGACAACCTTGGAGGAAGTGTGTTTAATGTGACCTTACCACTGTAGGTGATGATGCTACAATCAGGTTAGTTAGGTCCTAATTTTTGGTTGGATGTGACCATATTGACTTGTGGGATATGCTTGAAAATGTAGCTGATGGTATAATCAAATGCTACACTTGCATAGTTAGCATTGTTGTTCCCATTGTTTTGATTCTATCTGTTGTGATTGTTATTGCTTTTGTTGTTGTTTGTGTTGTATGGCGTATTGTGATTGAGGAGTGGATCCTTGTATGCCACATGTGTCTCGTTAGAAGTATGTTCTTTAGTGCCTACTTGATTTTTCTCAAGTATTTATTGAATGACGTGTCTGAGATAGATACATTTGTCGGTCGTGTGGCCTCTTTTTCTATGGTATTCAGAAAAATCTATATCTTTCCAGTAGTGAGGTTTTGTTTGAGGTTCATAGTTGCTAGTTGGTGGTAGAGTGATCTCATTGTTGGCCAATAGCTTTCTTAACACAGAGATACTTGGGACTCCCCTAGTGGTGTGAATTTTTTCCTAGGGTTGGAGTTGAACCATGGCTTTGACTCCTAAGAAAAGGTATTGTTTTGTGTGGCATTGTTTGTGTCTCCTTGGAGAGTGAAGATTGGTTGCTGTTTGGGAGCCACCACTTTGGTATCAACTACTCCATCATTGATGACATTTTTGTTCTTTGTCCAAAATTTTGACTTGTCCATGGTGTGATTAGAGTTAGGAGTGTCCTTGTACAACTTTATTTGCCCCTTGGTGATCATAGCTTCTTCAATAAATAATCCCATCTCAATGACTTTTGAAAACTAGGTAGGGCATTAAATTTGGATTTGGTAACTCAGATCAAGGTTTAGGTTGTGGACAAACATCTTTGTCATTTGCTTCTTAGGTATGTCATATGAGCACTTGCTTACGAATTGTCTCCACCTTTGTAAGAAAGAGGCGAAGGATTCGCCACCCTTTTGCTTTGTATTGCATAGGTCAAGCATGGAAACTTCGTGTCGAATGTTATACAAGAAGTGTGTGATAAACTTGTTTACTAACTCATCAAAAGTTTTGATACCCAGTGGAAGTCATGAGAACCATTCCATGGCTTGACCACCTAGAGATCTAGGGAATAGTCTGATTAAGAATGTTTCATTGTGAGCTACTTCCATGCACACGGTGTTAAGTTCCCTAATGTGATCTCTTGGGTCCCCTTTTCCTTTGTACTTTTCAAACTTAGGTACTTCAAACCAAAAGGGGAAGGGCACCATGTTCAAGTTTTTGTCAAAGGGATACAGTGCAATGTCTTCTACGAATAAGTTTTAGTGGATGACCCTACTTTGAGATCTACCATTTGTTGCATTAGGTCCTCAATTTGTTTCCTCATCTCTTCCATAGGTATGTTTGGGTCTATGACTTTCTTTCCTTTTGATGTAGGAGCATCCAGTGGTTTAAGGGCAATCTTGCATCACCCAAAAATAAGTTAATTCAAAATCTTTGTAGTTGTTTTCATTTCTTTTCCATAATTAGTTTTTCTGGTTCCATAATATCTAGAATAATGATGTAGGACTTTCAGTTTTTCCAAAACTGCTAAAAATAGCAACTTGCCTGTTTTGGAAAGTCTACCTGCTATTTTTGGAAAGTTTACAGTTGGGCACGGATTAAAGTGAAAACTTGCAGAAAGTTACTAAATGGAAATATAAGACCTTTGGTGAAGGAATCAGGCAAAGATCATTTGTGAGCTGAAAGATATTAAAGTTTTTGTTTTCTGAAAAGCCCCTAAAAATTTTTGAAACAAGATATGAGGCACTAAAACTTCCATAAACATCCTGAAAAGTTGACGGAAACCCATTTACAAATTTTTGGCGTGATAGTTCACCTGACACCTAAAATGGTTCGTCAATCGGACACCCGGATCAAAAGTTATGCTTCCCGGAAGTTTACCTACTTTTATAAGGAGTTGTAAATTTTGATATTTAGATGGAGGCCACCAAAAAGTGTTATTTATGGCTATTTTGGGGACCTTGGGCAGTAGTAGAGTTAAGGGGGAAAGTGTAGAGTCAAGAATAGGTGGGAAAATAGAAACCGCAGCTGATTTGGGGGTTATAGAAGGCAAAAGATTCCAGAGCCTGGTGATGGTAGCTGTAGTGTGTTGTAGCCTGTGGAAGACTGATTCCTCTAATTGTAATTAAGCTTCTATAATGTAATGAGTTGTCCAGATCAATAAAAAAAAGTTCTATTCTCTGTGTTCAATTTCTGTTATTGTATGTTTTATGATTTACCCCCTTCATCACCTTTATCCTCAATAGTGTGATTTTCATGAGTTTCCTCTATAGTCTCTTTCAGTTTGTTGAGATCAAAGTCTGAGGGGAGTTTAAGTCCTAGATTTACAAGATGAAGAAATTACTTGTAGGAGTCCTTGTGGAGCACTTTTTCTAGCATGCGTTGAAATTTCTGATCTTGGAGGGTTCCTTGGTATTCTTCACGAGAGATTTCCTCATCACTATAATGACGGGTGACATTGTGGTTGGATGATCTAGCCATTTCAAGTTATTTTAAGTCTTGAGATCTAGTTAAAACCATGTGAGGTGATGGGGGAAGAGGTGGGATGAAACTAGATATTTTGGTAAGGTGTTGTTGAAGATTGTTGAGAAGAGGATACTTGTGATGAGATTTGAAAAGGGACTCTTTTGATCAATGATTCCAAGTTGGCAGACACAAGATGATAGCCAAAAGTAAGGGTATCCAGTACCTATTTACTGTGTAGAGACTATTCTTGCACCAAGACCACTAGTAAAGTTATGTGACCCACTAGGGTTACTTGAATCTAAAGTGATATGAAAAAAGATCTTGCACTAATCTAATATGGAACTTTGACTTTGTTTTGGAAAAATGGAGTAGAAGGTGGATGAGATGACCGATGAAAGTGTTTGCTATGGAAATGGATGGAAATGGTGACTGCATAATAGATCTAATCTTAGAAACTAGAGTAAGGCTGAAATGGGTATCTGGAAAGCCTAAAATTTTTCTCTAAAAGATGCAGAAATAGAAGCGTGGAAATAGGTGATATATGCATGGAAAGTTAGGACAAAAGTGAAGTTCTGGTAAAATTTAAGGGTGCAGTAACATGTGACAGATGCGCAACAAGTCAGAATGTATGTGCAGTAGATCGAGGTATATGTGCAACTCTATAGGATAGATGTGCAGCTCTAGTTTTCTTGAATTTTTTTACAATTTTTGGCACATTTTTTTATGTTTTTGGTTTTGTTGGTTGCAAGTTGGTGTTTTTGATCTAATTTTCTCAATTATGGCAAGTAAAACACAACAAACACAAAGAAGTTTTTGTATTTTTTGTACTCTTTTTAACTTAAAAACAAGTACAATCCTAGGCTAGCAAAGATAGTATTTGTTGGATCCCCTAGCTATGCATATTCAAAGTAGATAGCTTCAGGATCTTGATAATACTGACTCCTCTCCACGGCACACACTTCTCATGCACACCAAGATTTGAGTTTCCCAAGGCTCGTACCCCCACCAAACCTTACGATTGTCTCTACTATCTCTACTAATAACCACATGAATCAGGGCGGCTTCAAAGGTCCCACCTTCTGTGCCAAAAAATATAGGGTTTTTGGTCTACTAAAACAAAGGATGACTAGTAAGGGTAACCATTCAAGTGGTTATACATGCGGTAGTGCTACTCTCTATTATGGAGTCTCCCAGCCTTCAAGGGTTTTGAGAGAGGTTCGCTATCAGTGTAACACATCAACACTCATTGCTTGAAGGTTTTTCTCCAAACACAATTTATTTATACTGGCTAGGGAGGGCTTGGCTTTAGCCTATTACCACTTAAGGTCATTCCCCAAGGATGGAAGGATATCCAAGGGCGGGCCCTTCTAAAGGTTCAACACATGCAAAAATGATATGTCTGGCATTTTGGTCACCCAAGATAGGGGAGAGCATAGGCCTGGTATCATTCACAAAAAAATGAAAGATAGTTGTTCTTTTCCCCTAGTTAAAATAAAAAAGACTATATGAGCTATCTACTTGGGCACACACGCGAGTTCTTAACTTTAAAAAGAAAGATAGCAGTGGTTCAATTTTAGCCTCCTAGCGTTGTAACTAGATTCAATTTGTTGATGCAACATGATCAAGTTACTTCCTTCCTAGTTAGATCTAGATGTGATTTTGTATGAACATCTAATTACTATCCTTTAAAAAGATGATGTGTTTTAACAATGCAACTAGAATGACTAAACTAGCCCCTAACCCTGCAAGTAGATGAGAGAATATTCCTGTAACAAGTGTCAGCATTAGAAAAACTACATAAAATATCCTAAAAACTATTTCTTAGAACATATGCGTGGCTTCAAAGCATAAATGCACTAAAATAGAGCTCAAAAGTGCAGAAACTTTAAAAGCACAGAAAAAAAACATAAAAGCATTAAGATAGAGAACTTATGTGTAGGAATATCATATGCATGATAACAAAAGATGTATGTACAGCTTCAGAGATCAGATGTGCTGAAAGATCACATGCACTGGAATAGAGCTCAGTTGCATGATAGAATTGCTCAGATGTACTAAATCCTCTTGTGTACGAAACCTTTGCAAAAAAAAATTAGTTTTTGGGTTAAATCAGGGCAGGACCCTATGGTGGGCCAAGAATGTTAAGGGAAATTATGCATGAATATCTATGATATCAGTAATACCCATAACCCAATGAAATATAGAAATAAAGAAGATCTAAAATGATGAACAATACCTCAACAAACCTCTTTACCTCATGGCTTCCATTGGTGGCCTATCGTAGATGATCTTGTCTATGAGAATGCCCTCAGAAGGTGCACTTCCTTACTATTCCAAGATGTCAAGTGGGAATGGCCATGATAATTTATTGCAATGAAAGTGAGCTTCATAACAATGGTAATGGTGATATGGTAGCAAATTAATTGCAAGCAAATGGAATTCCTGCAAAGGAAAAATATTGAAAGCTTGGATGATTGAGATGGAAGAAGAGGGTTCAATTTATAGACTTGTGAGAGAGAAGATCAATGGTATAGAAAGAATAAGACGATCAATGGTTGAGAAAGAATGAGATAATGTGCATGAAAAGAAAGAAGACAAGTGTCACACAAAAGCTATTTTGAGTTAACTATTTTTCTATTTATTGAAGATAAGATATGTTGTCATAAAATAGAAAGTTTTTTTTCTATTTTAGGAGTTTTTTGATAAAAAAAAGGTTGACTGTGTTAGTTAACTCAACTTGGGGTTTCCTTTGGCATGATTTGAGAGGAATTAAATAATAAATTATTTAATATTGTGTGCATGAAGAAGAAGATTTATTTTTAGAAGATTTAGAAGATTTTTGAAGCATTTAGAAGATAAGAAACCAAAATAAATAAATAAATTTACTTAATTGTTGTGCATGATTTGGAAGAATAAATAAAATATTTGATTGTATTTTTTTTTAGAGATTGAGAGAATTTAAATAAACTTGATTGATTTATTTAAATTTGGAAGAAGAAGTGACTTAATTAAATAATTAAGAATTATTTAATTGTTTTGAAAGAATTAAATTAAATAAAGGATTTTATTTAATTTTGACTTTAGAAGAGGCAATTAAATATTTTGACATTTAATTAACCTAAAGGTGTATGAATCAAATAAATAAATTTGTTTATTTATTTATTGATAGAGGATTAGAATGGAATAAATATTAAAAATATTTAGTTAGACTGAGTTCATTTTTAGGCATATACACATCCAAGTACACAATCACAAACTTAACCAATAATTTCTTCAAGACTTCATTCATCAACCTCATGAAAGTACTTAGTGCATTTGTCAATCCAAAGGGCATCACTAACCACTCATACAATCCTTCATTTGTCTTAAATGGAGTCTTCCATTCATCTCCTTCTCTAATTCTGATCTAATGGTATCCACTCTTCAAGTCTATCTTTGTGAAATATCTTGCTCCACTCAAAGAATCCATAATATCATCCATCCTAGGTAAATGAAATCTATACTTAACTGTGATCTTATTTATTTCTCTAGAATCAGTACACATTCTCCATTCTCCACCCTTATTTAGTGCAAGCACTACAGGTACTACACAAGGACTCAAACTTTTCTCAACAACTCTTGTATTTGTCTATTCAGTTCTTCATTCTTAGCTAATGTCATCCGATGTGCTACTTTGTTAGGCAAACATGCTCTCAATATAAGATCCATGTGATGAGTGATACTCCTTATAGGTGGAAATCCTTCAGGTACTTTATTTGATATGATGTCTTCATACTCTATCAACAACTCTCTTATATCTCATCCAATTCAGTCTCTTTCTTCACTACTTCAGGCATTTTAGGAATCAAGCCATAACATATACTTTTCTTTTTCAAACCATCCAAAAATTTCCTTCCATCTACAAAATAGATTCTAGCATTCCCACATACTACATCTTTAGGATCATTCTCCGAAGGAATGAGAGTAATTATCTTTTCATGTTCTATTATAGTGTATGCATTCTTTCTCCCATCATGTATAGATTTTCTATCATACTGCAAAGGTCTACCCAACAAGATATGACAAACATCCATAGGCATAATATCACACAAGAGTTCATCATGATAAGATCCAATATGTAATTTCACCAAATATTGTTCACTCACTAGTACCTTATGATCATCCTCAATCCATGCTATCTGATAGGGCTTAGGGTGTTTCAATCTTTCCAACTTTATCTTAGTCACCATCTCCTCTGAAACTAGGTTATCTAAACTACCACTATCAATTACAACTTTACAACACTTACCTTCATATTTGCATCTGGTTCTAAATAGACTTTTCCTCTATGATGGTTCCTCATTTGTTTCTATTTGAAATAGTGCTGTCCTCATCACCAATGATTCTCCTTTTCTTAGGTTTGCCAATTGAACTGGGTGATTCAATAGGTTCTTCTTCAACATACGCTACTCTTCCACTATTTTATGTCCTCATACTTATACTACCTTGATTACACTTAAATGTTCTATGTCCTTCACCTCCACACTTAAAACACATACCTCTGAATGTCCTCTTATCAAATCCTCTTCCTTATCTTATGTATCCTTCATTCTGGTATGCACTAGGGTTTCCTCTCCTAAAAAAATTTCTATCATCTCTCCAATAAGCATTGTTATCTTTGTCATCCTTCTTCAACGGGATGTCAAACTTACTCTACTCAACAGATGATCTCTCATATCCAGAAAATGCTCTACCTCTCTAAAATTTACCTCCTCTGCCTCTCTATCTCTGATCATGTCTCTTATTTAGCTTCTCTTCAACTTTCAGGGCAAAGTGGTATGCTTCCTCAAAAGATGTCATCATTACCAAACTTAGTTCTTCTTGAATGTTCAATATTATTCCATTGATGTATCTTGCCACTTTCTCCTTGCTTGCTTCACTATGTCCTATCCTTATGATCATTTTATGAAATTCATCAATGTACTCCTTCACAAATTTCTCCTTTTCTCTTAGGATTTACAATCTTTTCAACAATTCCAACTCATAGTTAGAAAGTATAAACTGATTCTTCAACTTTGTCACCATCCAGTCCCACTTTGTAATCTTTTCTTTTCCTCTTCTGTTTCTTTCCAACTGAACTTCTTTCCATCATATAGCAACATATCCTTTTGACTCTGTCTTTGCAAATTTCACCTTCTCCAAGTCTTCAATTTCCTCATATTCAAATTCCATGTCATTTATCTAGTCAATCAATTCTTCAGGGTTCCAATTACCACTATTATTTGGCACATCAACTCTAGGTGTCTTTCCAAACTTTGAAATAGCTCGCAACATATTTATTTGATTTGATTCTTCTTCTTCATTACCTTCTAGGGTTTCACTAGTTTGTTCAGCAGATTGAAATTCCTCTTCATCATCACTTTCAACATTAGGTCTCAGTGTCAATCCTTTTTTCCCATCTTCCTCAATAGTATCCAATCAAATTCGCATCATTCTCATCAATTCCATCATCTCATCCATTCTATTAGCCATTGTACCAACAACAGCAACTCTCCTTGGCGGCATCCTTCCTATGATCAAGTGCAAACTACCTCAGGTTTAGTGATTAGGCTATAAGAGACAACTGCCTCTCAATTGGTGATCGATTGCACAGAAGTAACCTACCTCAAATCGATGATTTGCTTACAACAAGATCTTATGGAATCCCCTTTAGCAATTTACTCCAAAGAATCAAACTTTCACTCTGATACCACTTGGTGCAGTCATGGTAGGAGGGTTCACAAAATGAACCGTTCGGACCATGCAACAACAGTCAGCACAATGGAAAAAACTCAAGGAAATGGAACAAATATAGATTCCGTCATTTAGTATATCATAGAATTCAAATACAATTTGGCTGGCAATGTGTGGGCTTAGAACTAGGGCTCATAGGCCTGATTACATACATACACAAGATAAAGCTTTGAAGTCCTCTCACGAAGGAGCCAACTATCTATCATCTAAATCATGAGAACTTAATTACTGCTTTCCTAAGGATCTATTACATCATTATATATCATTTATAGACCAATAGAGTCCTCTGCGTCAGCCAAGGAAGGTCACAAACTCCAATGAAGAGTTGTAATGTGTTCACAGATAGGTCAGACCTAAATGCATAGAACACTTCCTGAAATGAATTAAACAATGTGCGGACCCTTCGAGAAGCTCGACCATGAACCAAAGGACATTGAATGATGTGTCATTGAGATCCACAAGTCAAGTAATGATTTGCAATCCTTCTCCTTTAGCTGATTATTAGGAACTGTTAGAATGCTCTACTTTGAGAAAATAGTCAACTTCTGATAGTGATATCTTTCTAGTAATTGATTCAAATGCTCTAAATTCTTGATAAGATGTAGATGAATGGATGTAGGTGCTACATTCAAATCTACAAGATGTGAATTGCCAAAACTGGAGCACAAGCTAAAATTGCTTCTGACTCACTGCCTAAACTCAACTGGAAAATGAAAGAACTAAAATGCAAATGTTTTTGGTTGATGCAAGATTACTCTTGAACTAGGGATGCTCCTGCATCACACTAGTATGAATTTCTTCTTGTACTTGTTCATTACTAGGCTCTTCAATTTGAACATCAATAATTTCATTGGGTTGTTTTTTACAAGATGACCCTAAAGTCAAATTCCCCCTATTTAGTTTGTTTTCATCTTTTTTTTTATACAACCTTGATCTAGTTATTTTATTCCCCATCACAAATTGTTTGTTTTAATTCACGCACACATACACATGCATGTACATCCCAATAAATTTAAATCATGGAGTTCAATTTCTACATGGTTTTAATCTATCATTCAAGACCAATATATATGAACAATAAATACATTCTTAAAATTTTAAAATTAATCAATGAAAAGTTGAGAATTATTATACCTTGAAACTTTGTAGCCTCTCTTTCCAAAAAAATCCATTTGTGTTCTTTCTCCAAATGCTTGAATTAAAAAATAAGTAAAAAAATAATGTTGAATTAAATGATTTTTTACATATTTACCTATGCTTATGTTTACTTAGGCATACAACATTATTAGATATTAGTTTATTAGTGCATTTATTGTTTAGTAGTTTTTGTTAGTTATATCTTTACTGACTTTCTCCTTGTCTTTACAAGCAATGTTTTTTACAATATTTTTGCATCTCATTTTAATTATTTACTTATTCGGTGAAATATTTATCTCTCTTTGAAGGTTTATTTGTAGGTTGTGCTCCTAAGAGGTGGTTCACACCAACATGGTATCAGAGCTGACTATTTGCATCTCCTATTTTGAGATTTTTCATCAGTGAATTGGTGAGATCGAGATTTTTATACCTATATTTTCTGGTGTAATGATATTTTTGGCATTTAAAATTTTTAAAACTTCTATTTCACCAATTATTTGCCAAAATCTACATCTTTTGGCTTCTTTTCTTGAGGTCGATTCATTGCTAGGTGAGTACCAACTACAAGCAGGAATAGTACGCCCACCAAGCACAAGAATCCTGAGATGTTGCTACCTATGTTTTGGAACTTGCCCCAAACTGCGAGGGTTGTGACTTGAGAAAGAACATTCAATTTGATATTTGGTTTGATTTTTTTAAGCTTTCTGGGTACTACTTTTGCCTCATTTATCTACCTCTTGAGGCTTGTATTTGGTGATCTCCATTTTGGGAAGTTCATGTTTGCATTCAAGGTCTTTGATTCCTTGGTAGACACCATTCACTATTTTTAATAGAGATCACAATCAAAACAAGTGTCACCATTCATGGTTTATGTTTTTTTCCATGCTATCTGGCACTTGTTCTAACAAAAGCCCATGTACTTGGCACAAGCAACCACTCCAAGCCATGAAGAATTGACCAATTCAAATATATTAGGCTTCCTTATTCTTTTCACATGGAGGTGAGGCTCTTTCATCGTGATCCATATTTTATTGATTCATGATCAAGACCTTATACATTTGAAAAGTTTATAGCAAATACTAATTTAGGGTTTCAATCAGAGATCTACAATGCAAGTGAGGTGGACCCGACCATGGCTCTCTTTGGGTGTGGGCAGGGAATTTTGTCCCACGTTGGTGGTGTGGAGCCTTCTTTAGCTATTAATATAACCTATCACTCATTTCCCAACTATGAGCAAGGCTCATGAGGCCATTGATAGCCTATCTCCTATGTGGAACCTTGTGCTTTGGGCGATTGGTGATTTGTACTCTCATGAAGACTTGTGTGCTCATTGTCTGGCTTGGTGATTTGGAGTTCATGTGGTGTGGGAACCCACCACATATTTTAACTATTGAAATCCAATTGGCCCTAGGGGCCCATATTTTTTCCTTCACTCAAGGATGTAGTCACATGGGCGATTGGAATTGATCCCTCAGGTGCTTGTGGGTGCTTCCAAAGTGCCTTTATAGGCCTTTTTTTCATTTTTTCATATCTTTTGCAAACATAGGATGATTTTTGAGTTCCATATATCAATGGAAAGGTATTTTCGTCACCTTTGTAGTGGTTGAGGTGTTTCTCTCATATTTTTTTGTTTGATAGTGCTTTTACTTTGTTGAAGTTTGATATTGGTTTTGTTTAATTCTTGTGAACAAAGGAGTTGGTTGTTTACATTGTGAGGGATATTTGCTGCATTCTCTTATTTCATCATGGGTTTACCTAAATTAGAATTTCTAACTACAACAATTTATCTTAAGTTGACATCTGATATGGATATTTTTTGTTGAAATTAAAGTTGCAAAGGATTACTTTTGACCAAGATCCTAAACCCACTAGTGCTATAGAAAAAAGGAAATTGTTTGATCAAAGAGATGAAGCTCTTGGTAGTCTCATTATGTCCATTTCTCTTGATTTGAGATATCATGTGTTAACTTGTAAGCATCCAAATGATATTTGGACTACCTTAGATAATCTTTTTGGTAAGCCAAATAAGATGAGGAAATTTCATTTGGAGAATGAACTAATGAATATAGATCCTAGACATTTTGACAACATCTAGGACTTCTTCACCAAGCTTAATTCTCTTAGATTGTAGTTGTTTGAATTTGGGGTTAAAAAGGATAATGAGTAGTTGATTCTATCTAATCTCTCTAAGTTAGGTTATGATTATTTTGTATTTGTTTTTGCATTTTATGCTACCATGGATGCTCTAGGTAGTGCACACAAAATGTCTTCTCTTGATGGTTTTGCAATGCAATTCATAAGGGAACAAGAAAAGATGGTACAAATGGGTACATTGACACTTATGAAGGCTCAAGAACTTCTTGAAAAAGATCCTAAGGCTTCAAGTGGCAAGGACAAGAAATGGAATAAGGATTCTAAGTCTAAAGAAAAAGTTAAGGATCATCCTTCATAGCCTAATCCTGAGACCAAGACCTCTTCTAAAGATGAACCATAACAAAAGACAAAGATCGAATGTGCTTATTGCAAGAAACATGGACATGCTGAGCATAGGTGTTATACTAAGAAGATTGATGAGCTTACTCAACTTCTTTAGAAGAATAACATCTTGCTACCCTCATCAGAGTCTTCTTCTTCTCCTCATGCATCACATTCAGTAGCATCTTCATCTACATAGTCATTGAATGTAGGATTTGCTAATGGAATGAAAGGTAAAGCACTCTTGGCTTCCACTATTCCTAAAAATGGGAGATGGCTTCTTGATTCAAGTGCATCTCACCATATTGCATCTTCTTTGGATATGTTCTCTTCTTTTGAGCCTTGTAGTTCATCTAATATTTTGATGGGTAATAATACATACATGAAGGTTTGTAGAGCACTAATATCCATTTAGTTTATCAAATTACTCATGGTGCACAAGGTAAGACAATTGAGTTCACTTCTGATTATATTTATGTTAGAGACACAGAGACTAGAAAGATCATTGCTATAGGTGTGGTGTATCATGCATCTCACTTGTATTATTTTTCTCATTTTGCTCCTGATGATGTTATTTCTTTGGCTGATGTTCATACCCTTCCATCAAGGGTGAATCATGTTTGTGAGGTGCAGTTTGGTCACTTGAACCTTGGTGTTCTTGAGACTAGTGTTGAGCCTCCTCCTTCTCCTACTTGTTCAAATTTGGGACCTACTCTTGAGTAGGTTGATCATAGTCTTTTAGATCTTGCTTTATTAGATGAGTATTTTGTAGGTATCTTAGATTTTTTTGTAGATTCTCATCTTGCTGATTTGGGAGACATACTTGAGGGGATTTCTCTCCTCTTTGATTACAATTCTAGCAGTTGTTGATACGTCTACATCTTTTTTGGAGATTGGAATTGATGAGTTTTCTCCTTCACTTGACTTATCACATTTCTTAGTTATTTTCATCATGATTATGTGGTGCATTATTCATGCTTGGAGACTCCTACTTGGTCTTTAGAGACTTCTATTTGGAGACTGTTGAACACCCAAGGTACTGAGAGGTGAGGGGGTGAATCAGCATTGCATAAAGCTTCTTGTTTATTAAAGTAGTAATCTATTTACCGCATGTGATAATAAAGAAAATTAAACATAGAAGAAACAACCACAAACCATCACACATGAGCACCAGGATTTTTATGTGGAAAACCCAAAAATAGGAAAAACCATGGTGACTATTAGCTCAAAATATATTACTTAGGAACAATATCAAATTACAATAAATACTCACTACCTAGGGCTCACTGCCCAAAAGAAGTGCTCACTGCCTAGAGAAAGAAAGAAGAAAGGAAATGGCTCACTACCAGGTTGCTTAGATTCCATCTACAAATGGATGGATACAGATCTAATGAATGCTCAAAATAGTATCTCAAAACTCTTCATCTTGACTGTTATGTTTCACAGCTTTGCATTTACATTGAACACGATCTCTCTTCTTCTACTCTTATCACCTGCTTTGCACTACATATATTTGACACATTCATATTCGTATCTCATCCCCAAATCACCAAATTCAATATATATATATCTGCAACAAACAAAATCTTCATATTAGGTCAGCTTATTGAACTTTACTGTGTAGTCATGCATTATGTACTCTGTCGGTCAAATTTATTCTCCAAAATCTATAGGGGACCCAAAACAATATTTAAAACACCTTTAGACATGTTATGCTCAATTGTTTTACCACTTAGCATTAATTTTTAAACACCAAAATTTACCCCACACATATCATATTGTCATGTTGACCTTAACCACAGACTGTTCACTGGTTCAGTTTAATTGTCAGACAACATCTTCCACTATGGAGCATAAGACCTGCTCAAATCCATATCAGAGACTCTTCACATATCATAGATCATACCTATAGAACCTCAAAGAAAAATATTCTTTTGCGATAGAATGCAGACCACTACAACACGTGCTCTGTCATAGTGAAACTATACCATCCAAAGTAGTGATACTTAGGCATTCATAACTGACTCTTTGATGAAGTTCAAAACATGAACCTCTGGATTTAGATGCTTCATACTTGTTTCTACAACACCTCAAAATTGCACAACAAAATATACCATAGTGAAGGAATACAGACCAATTCAGTTAGGTGTTCTATTATGATTTCCTCTATTCTTTGCACTTCCGAACTTGGACTTTCAAAGATGGACTTTCATTACACATCAAGGAATGAAACCTTGTACAAATGATTGTCTAAGGACCATGAAAAACATACCTAAAACATATGATATGATCTTCTACTGTGGACTAGTACTAGTGCAAACATTGTCTCCTTGTTGTTGCTTCAATATACTACCAAACACTTAACCCAAAATGGCTGTCTTTTTCATCGAACCAAAACTTCGGTTCTAACCTTGTTCCTTTTCTTGTTACCATCAATGACAACATCTTCAAATATCATACACAAGTTTCTAACAATGTCCCATTTGGCATTGATGGCAACACTTGATGTGAAAAAAAATTACATTTCCCCCTGTCTCTTTATACACTGCTCCCCCTGTCTTCATGCCTTATTTTTTTTAAAAGTGTTTCACACACTTCATTTCTTCTCCCCCTTTGACATCAATGGAAAAGGTGTATGATATAAGGATATGTACAAGTTGCCAAAATCTCAAAACTATTTTTCTACTTTACCACATATATACAAGTGATATCAAAAGTGCTTACTAGTGTTTTTTTTCTAGGAGAACACCTTTATAGATTATTTTTAGTCGCACCATTTCTTCATCCCAACTTGTCTTGGCATTGCTCAAATTTAGTATATGCCCATTGATCTAGGACACCAAATCTTCTACTTTCTTCACTATATCCGGGTCTTCAGTGATTTGCCTTGTTTTGTCTGCCACTACTATCATCTTGGTTAGGGATGCAATTTAGAAAATTGCTACCTCCCTGAGCTAACTCATTCTATGCTTTATGATATCCCTTTGGGTTTGCAACTTATGTATACTAGAATGAATAGTTTCAACTTGTGCCCTTTGATTACCAATAGCATCTTTTTCTAGGTCATAGGTTTTGGATATCTTCATTATCTGAGCTTCCCATCTATCTATTTTAATCCTTTATATCCTTAGTCCTAACCGACCATGTAAGACAAAATTAATATAACTCACTGGCTTCTTTAAGAGCTAATTGTACATATTCTATACTTTTATCTAAAAAAAATTTGTCTTGAGAAGCCTTATCTTTTAGCTCAACTAATCTCTCACTGCCTATTTCAGGTCTTACCTTTTTGTCAACAGCTTTCTCAAAAGATTCGAAATGGGAATTCATAGACTCCATAAGTGTTTTAATTTATGCTATAGGAGGGAGTGTTCTATCTCTTTAAACATTGGGGATAATCTTCTAAAACAAATTTATTTCTTCGCCAAGTAGCTCATTATCTTCCATGTGAGATTTTATTATTTCTTCTTGGGTTGTTGCTTGGAACATTGTACCCAACTTCAATTACTATAGGGGAGACATGGTTACCAAGTTTATTTGACCTTGCAGTAGCTCAGATGTATATGTTATTTGATTTTCCGTCTGTTTTAACAGAAATTCCCTTAGTGAGTCAACACTGTCTCTTTTTATTTCTTCTTGAGATATTTTGATATCTTGACTCTCTGGAGTGGGATCTTGAATGTTTTCTTGTCCATCTCCTTTAGCTTCTGGAGTAGGAATGTCCATCATTTGTTCATTTTATTGTTCTCTCTACTCTTCTCATTCATCAAAGATATTCTGTTTAGGGATTGTCCTTGCTTCTTCAAACTTCTACTCTTCTTTAGTTTATTTCATTTCTTGAACCTTTGTTGAACTCTCCAAAGGAGTGGTTATACCTTGGTCTATGCTCTGCTCAACATTTAATTCTAGAGAAACATTAGAAGTGTCAACATTGTTCACTTGTTCTTCTCCATCAATATCTGCAATAGTTGTAATTTGTAATTCATGCAACACACTCTGTGTTATCTCCTTTCTCTCTTTAACTAACTACTCAGTCTCATCAGCCATAAGTGTAATAACTCTTCTCTTTGTTATTAATTTATCATTGAAAATCTTTGTGACTTTGGATTTTTCTTCTTTTGTTATGTCTAGACAAAAACTCAACAAGACTTATTCTCTTATCTCCACATATTTGTCTATAGCCACTTCTTCCTTGCTGATATAATACTAGCTGGGTTATCAAGTAATTGATCTAATATTTCAATCAAAGCTTTACTAAACATTTCCAAATATCTAATGACTACTTTTTCAATAATTATATTGGTTGTATGAGATCTTTCATCATACATTTCAGCTATGGGTTTCAAATTTCCATGCTAAGCAAATGCATTGACTAATGTTTCCAAGGACAATGTTGCTTCACTTTTAGTCTTCTCATTTTCTTTCTTCTTCTTGGTCTTTATTGAGGGCTTCTTATTCTTACTAGAAGTTGTTTCCTTTATTCTTACCCATTTTGTTTCACTCTCCTTATCCGTCTCTACATTTTCCTCTTCTTCTCCTTCACCTAGGATTACATATAGTCTTTTTGTTGCCTTTGTTTTCCTTCTTATCTTCTTCTCTACTATTTTCTCCATCGGTACATATTCTTCAAGCTCAGCCTCTTTCTCAAGTACCTTTTTTTAGCACTTGTAGTCTTTGTCTTTTCAATAGAGGGTCCAGAACTCTTTGAAGAAACTTTTGAGGTTGAGGCTCTTGTTCTTCGTGCAGGACTAGATACAAGCTTCTCCTTTTCAATTTTCTCCTCTCCCTTCTTCTCTAGAGATTTTGATGTTTTCCCTTCAAGAGTACTTGTAGCTTTTGATGCCTCTACCTTTACTCTTTCTTTACTTATTTCCTCTTTTGTAAACCCATGATTCTTGGGAATTTCCTCTACATACTTCTTGATCTTTCTTTGCATCTCTAGTTATGTTTGCTCTAGATGTACTTTAAGAGATAGTTCCTCAAAAGTACCAAACCTCTCTTCCTTAGGGTCTCTTGGTTTTCTCAAGATAAGATCTACTAAACTAGTTAAAACCTCCTCTAAGACTTCATATCCCACTACTGGGACCCATAAAATTCTAGGTTCAACAACCTCCATGAGGCATTTTCCCTTGTCAACCATGAACACAATATCCTTTCCATACTTCTTTACAACTGATTCAGGGATTCTAATCCTTGCCTATATTTTCTTTTGGAAGTTTTTGAGGTAACCCCATAAAGTTGTAATCTATTTGTCAGCATTTCCTAGATTATGCAAATGATTTCTGATTTGCTACAGATGCATGATCAAGCCAACCTATATTGTCCATACCAAGCAACTCTTTCAAAACGTAAAAGAACAGACAAATAATCAAAGTTCCATACTTAAAGGGATATTTTGTTTCCATTTTTCTTTTCAGGTTTTCCATTTATTGTTCCTAGAGTAACTCACATAGATCATAGTCTGTGTTATTCTTGGCCATATCATATGCTATGTATATGGTAGTTGCAGACACCTAAATTCTCCCTATTGGATAAATTGACTTTATACCCAATAACTATCGATACAAATCTAACTCTCAGTTTCTTAATATCATTCATAGTTAGTGCTCTCTTATCAAATTTTGTATTGGTTAACTACATAACCACATTGTTCTTCATGGTTTTTAGGGTTGAAACTTTTCCGGTAGAGCTCATGTAAGTCACTGCTTTGATAGCTTCCTTTGTTATCATGTGGGGTACATCAAGCCAAAAGAATTCATCATGAATTCAGTTCAGAACATATCTAACCCATGCATCATCTGAAAATATTGAAAAATCTAACTAGGTATACAAGTTCTTCTCATGCGAGACATTGTATTCTTCTTTCAATGCAAGATTAATAGTGGTTAGCTCAACCAAGTACAATTTCCATAATTTTATGTGATCATATTCCTCTAGGTTTGTATGAATGTATGCCTTAACATCCTCTGTGTGCATAACACTGTGGAATCTCAAAAAATGCTCTGTCTGGATCAGTCATTAATGATTTAAAGGGATGTTTCTTGAACTTAGGGTGGGGCATCTTTGTTATCTTAACTACTTGAGGGGAATTCATCTTTATGAACTCAAAACATGAAAATTTTCAACAGAGAGAGCGGTAAATACATTTTTGCTTTAATAAGGGTTTCTTTGTCAAAAGCATGAATTTATCCTAGCTTGCTTCTCAAGTTTTTTTAGTTGATTGAAAAAATGAATGCAAAGTGAGTTTTCCTTCAAATGGATCCTTTATATTCTCTTCTCGTCAAAATTTGATCATCATTAATTTTTTTTCAAAAAGTTGTCAAACCTTTTCTCTGCTACTCATAGTTGACCAAGATTGCTCCACAAATTACTATATTAGCTTCTTTTCTATTGGAATCTTCTCTAGAAGCTCTATCATTCAATTTTATACCTCATATCTTCATGTTGGATATTAGCACCACATTTTTGGCGCTGGGAGTAGGATTTTACATTAAGCTCCCCCTGAGTCAGAGCTCTCAATTTACTTCTCTAAGGAAGTACCAACACCAAAGTCTAGTGCAAACTCAGCCTTGACCTCCTACACTCCATTCTTGACCCACATTTAATTCCTCTCTTTCTTGATCTCTACTAGATCTACCTTTTATATTAGTTTCTTCATTTCTATCTGATTATCCTTCCGCATATTCCTCTTCCTATAGAATCTTACAAAATGTCCAGGCCTATAGAAGTTGAAGCATGCAATATTTCTCTATCCATTCTTCCTTTCATTCATCTTTGATCTACATTGGTTAGTCTTGTGACCAAATCTATTGCATGTAAAATAGTTCCCATTGAAAGGTTGAATATTCCTTCCATTATTATAGTTGTTCCTTATCTTACTTCTATATTCACTAGCTCTATGACCAAACCTTTTGCAATTAAAACAGTTACCTTTGAATGTTTAAACATTTCTTCCATTATTGTAACTATTTCCTATCCAACTTCTGCATTCATTAGCTTTGTAACCTACTTTGTTGTATGTACAACACTAACTAGAGAATGATGGAACATTTTAATTTACTATGCTCCTACACTGAGTAGCCTTATGACCAAATTTATTGTATGCATTACAATAACTATTGAAGGAATGGTACCTCTAAGCATTTGGTTCCCTGATTGGTGGTCTTCTAGGTCTGTTCCTTTGATTTTGAATATGTTTTCCTTTGTCCTTCTCGATCCCAGCATTATTTTCTTGAACAGTTTTGGAACTTTCACCTTTCTCAAATCCCAAGCCTTCTTTATCATTAGGACTCTTCTGACTGGAAAGTATTCTATAAAGTTGGGCAACACTTATTCTAAATTCTTCTTCCTAAATCTAAGCATGTTTTAGATCAGATTTCAAATCCACAACTTCTTATTCAAGCTTTGTGTCATCTTCAGTTTTCTTTGTAATGTTCCATTTTCCAGCTTGATCTTTTACAGTTGACCGTTGGCCTATTCCGGAGACCCGTAGGTTACTCGAAGGTTGAAATTGGGGTTTCATGTTTTGGTGGTTACTTTTTTTCGTGGAACGTGGTTTGGTTGGTGGTTTCTTTCTGGGTTTTCAGAGAGCTTCACAGGGATGTGTTTTTCTTGACATTCAGGAATTTACTATTTTTAGTAAGTTCAGGATTGGCACCACAATGGGATTTTGAGAGTGGAGTTGGATTCGTCTTGTCAAGACCTTTCAAATGAGCTATAGATCATTGGTTTCTGACATCATCTTGGCCTCCGTTTTAAAGTCCGTAAATTAAACTTTATTATTTAATAGTGGACCTTGGTGCCTAGGCTCAACGACTTAATGTTGAGGTTGAAAAAGAATTGAAGAGGATTATATTATTTTCCCTCTCATGTTTTATCCCATATGCAAGAGGATTTTAGAGACTCCCAGTTGGAAAAGTATAAAAGGAGGAAGGGTGCTCTCATTTTGGATCTGAAATCTTGATAATGTTATGCTGTCGTAATGGTTCTGGGACTGCTTCGAGGAATGAATGCCTCCTAGCCTGGGCTCACTTTGTGCTTGAGAGATAGCACCTAGGGAGAGGTTTGCTGATAGTAGTGATTTTTGTAGTGAGGTTTGCATTGTAGCTTGAGTTTTATTTGTAGTTCAGTTATTTACACTTTATGTCATTTTTGGAGTTGCTGATAACAGGGCTGAATCTGTAGTTTCATTCATAAATCTAAAAATAAAAATACATTTGTTCTAGGTATTTCATATTTCTCTTTGTCTATGCTAGGCGCCCCATTGTGCCAATTTGCAGATTTTATTATGAAAACTCTGATTTTCCTAGAAGGAAATCACCCTTCTTGCCAGGCTACCCTCTTTGGATTGCATTAGAAAGTGTGCTAAATAAATACTTGGGTTTAAGAGTGGTCTCTAGTGTGTAGCTTGGTCGCCATTGTCATAGGAGTGCATTGCATCAGATTTGAGGTCATTTGGTTGAGAAATGAGTGAGGTGTGAGCATTTTTGTACAGTTTTATGTTGTTGGTTTGGTCTTTTCAAGTTGTTGATCCGTCATTTCAGTTTGCTAATTTCTATCATTTGAGTTGGGTTGGAAGTCTCTAATTATTGTAAGCTAAAGAGTAGTACTGTCAGCACTTCATACTTCTTCTCATATTTGCTTTATAATACCTTGCATCTCCGTCATATGGTAGCTCCAGTTCCACTTCAGGTTAGAAAGCACATTCTTGATGTCGAGTTATTTCAGCATAATAGTGGTAGGGATCCTCTGACCACATGCTCGTTGACATCCGAAGCATTCTTGGTTAGAGTTCTTTGTCTCAGCATTGCATCAAGACCCTCTGACCATATGCTCGTCATCATCAGGCGCATTCTTGGTTAGAGTTCCTTTATCAACATTGCATAGAGACCCTCTGACCATATGCTCGTCACCATCAGGTGCATTCTTGGTTAGAGTTCCTTTCAAGCATTGCATAGAGATCTTCTGACCATATGATCATGCCATCCTGGTGTACATTCTTGGTTAGAGTTGAATTCCACATCATTTTGGTTTAAGTGCTAACTTCAACGATTGTGTATTGCTCTGCTTATTGTAATTGGAAAAGTGAAAAAAATTGGCTTGGTATATTTCAGTGGTATTAGAGCCACGCATCCTGCCATCTTGTGAAAACAAACCTTCTATGAGTGATAGAGAATAGAGGTACTTAGCAAGAGAATACAAGAAGGCTATCAGTTAGTTTCATTGGCATCAGGCTCTAGAAGGTCAGACAACTTCAGAGGTATTAAGAGCCAATTGTGAATCTTCTCCTGAAGGAGAAATGGGGGATAATGAGAGGATATTGGGAGGTAATAGAGATGATAGTGGGAACGGAAGAGAAAGATCATTAAGTCTGGCAAAGAGGTTCAAGAGAAAGATGGATACCTTAATGGATATGATATCTCTCATGAAGGGAGAATGGGTCAGAACCAACCTCCACTAAACAATTCAGGACATAGTGGAGAACACAGTGCCACCAACCAGCATAATGGACGTGCTGCTCAGCCTACTTCAAATAGCACATACATTTCTTCCAGGCCATTCAAACCCACTTTCTTGGCACCAGTAAAACCTCATCTTGATCCAAAAGAAAATGTGTCCTTTGTTGAACAGTTGAGACTCGGCCGCGCTGAGTATGATTCTCTACCTAATGAAATTAAGGCAGATATGTCTTATAATGATTTTATGGATCATAAAAGGAAGAATAGAGGACAAGGAAGACATTAAGAACAAAGGAGGACAATAGTTCATGGGGATTTGCGTCAAGCTATCAACAAGGTTATGCTTCCACATTTTGATGGGAGTGACAATAGTTCAGCCAGAGCCTAGATACAGAAGTTAGACAACTATCTAGCTCTTAGACCCATGGAGGAGGAGGAGGCAATTAAGTTTGCTACGCTACACCTGGATGGGGTGGCGTACGAGTGGTGGTACCATGGTCTAGTCACCTTGGGTCATCGGTCTATCACTACCTATGATGAGTTTACCAATAAGCTCATAGAAAGATTTGAGAAAAAAGATCCAGAAATGCATTTCAGAGAATTGGCACAACTTAAACAATATGGTATAGTTGATGCCTACATAGCTGAGTTTCAAAGGCTTTCAGTCATGGTCATAGGAGTCACTGAGAGGCGCTTGGTGATCCTATTTAGTGAAGGATTAATAGAGCCACTCAAGGGTTGGATTAAAGCTTTTGATCCACCCTCTCTACAAGAGGCAATGAAGAGGGCAAGAAACATGGAGTGGGCTGCTTCTAAAGCAAAGTTTCAACCCAAGCCATCATTTCACAAAAGAGATAAAGGAAAATGACCTCAGCATAAGGAGTTCAAATAGCATCAACCTCATGTCACAAGGTTGGATCCTGAGACACTTAATGAACTCAGAAGAAAAGGGTTATGTTTCCGGTGTAGAGAAAAATGGTCCCAAGATCATGTTTGCCCAAAAGGAGGCAAATTTCATCAAATTGAATACTATTCAGCTGAAGAAAGTAATTCTGATTTGTCAGACCAGTAGTCTGATTCTGAAGACAATGAAGTGGAAAAAGTCCCAGAGGAATCTGAAGATGAAAGGGGAAGTGGAGGCACTTTGGCTCAACTTTCGAGCTTTCAAAGCAATGAATCCTTCAAAGTTCAAGGGATGATTAAGGGGCAACACATAGTTGCTTTGATTGACATTGAAGCAACGCATAACTTCATTGACAAAGTTGTGGTGGCAAAGAAGGGGCTGCAAACAGAAGAGTTTGAAGGGTTCAAGGTTATGGTTGCTGATAGTTTTCACATCACCTGCACCAAGAAGATCTCAAACATGACCATGCAAGTGGGAAACTATGAGGTCAAGGACGACTTCTATGTAGTCAAAATTGGAGATACGGATGCCGTCCTAGGCATTCAATGGCTGTGTTCACTCGGGGAGATCACTCTAAATCTAGAAACCATGGAGCTCAAGTTTCAATCCGAAGGGAAGAATGTAGTGATAAGAGGAATGTCCAATGGTGGTCCTTAGATTGTGTCATTCAAGAGGATGGCAAGGCTGATTCGTCATGATCAAGTTGAGTGGACTGCAGAGTGTATGATTCTTCCTGCTAGTCTAGTTGAAACAAAGAGAGACTACCCTCTTGATATTCAGTCTTTACTCACAAAGAAGAGGAAGGTGTTTTCTGATTTACCTCCTGGACCACCTCCTGATCGAGGTTCGGAGCATGTCATAGAGCTCAAGGAAGGAGCTAAACCAGTTATTACAACTCCTTATCGGTATCCTAAGAAGCAAAAGGATGAGATTGAGAAAAACATTCAGGAACTCTTGGAGATGGGCTTCATTCGTCCAAGCAAGAGCCCCTTTGCTTCGACAGTTGTCCTAGTGAAGAAGAAGGATGGTACCATCGGCATGTGTGTGGACTATCGTGCTTTGAATCAAAGCACCATCAAAAATTGATATCCCATCCTGAGGATAGATGAGCTCATTGATGAGCTACATGGAGCCAAGTTCTTTTCAAAGATCGATTTGAGATCGGGTTATTACCAGATTCGGATGAGAGGATCCGATGTTGAGAAGACATCATTTAGATGTCACTATGGCCACTTCAAGTTTCTAGTCATGCCATTTGGGTTGACTAATGCTCCTGCTACCTTCTAGTCATGTATGAACAAAATCTTTCAGAAGCAGTTAAGGAAGTTTGTATTGATATTTTTTGATGACATCCTGATCTATAGCAAGACATGGGAAGAACATCTCAAGCACTTGGAGGAAGTGCTTAGCATCTTGGAATCAGAGAGTTTGTTTGCCAATGAATCCAAATGTGAATTTGGAATGAAGGAGTTACTTTACCTTGGCCATATAATCAGTGCTGAAGGAGTGAAGGTTGATCCTGAAAAGATCAAGGCAATTGTTGATTGGCCACCTCCTAAGAATTTGACTCATCTGAAAGGATTTTTGGGTCTTTGTGGATTCTACAGAAGATTTGTGAAGGGCTACTCTCAGAATGCTGCTCCTCTTACTGACCTCACAAAAAAAGGTGCCTTTTGTTGGTCAGAAAAGGCTCAAACTACTTTTGATAAATTTAAGGGGATCATGAGCTCTTGTCCGATGTTAGCTATCCCAGACTTCTCCAAGTTGTTTGAGCTACAGTGTGATGCATCCAGTGAAGGAGTTGGGGCTGTTTTGATGCAAGACAAACATCCCATTGTGTTTGAAAGCAGAAAATTAAGAGGTGTTGAAAGGACATACTCCATCTATGACAAGGAGATGCTTGCCATTATGCATGCATTAGCTAAGTTCAGACAATACTTGGTGGGAAGCAAGTTTGTGGTCAAGACTGATCACAATAGCCTCAAGCACTTCATGCATCAAAGAGATTTGAATGAGATGCAACAAAAGTGGGTGAGTAAGCTTCAAGCTTACGATTTTGACATCGAATATGTCAAAGGGAAAAACAATATTGTGGCTGATGCTCTATCTAGGAGACCTCATTTAAGCTCATTGTGTAAGCTTACAACTAATTGGAGGGACATGTTGCTTGCTGATTATGCCAAAAATTAGTTTGCAACTAGCATCATTGAGGGTACTCTTCTTGATGAAAGGTACAAAGTGGTCGGAGGGCTGATACACTACAAGGGTAGAATCTTTGTGGTGGCTGATTCTAAGCTCAAAAAGAAGATTCTGTTGATCTTTCATGACATTCCACTTGCTGGTCATCAAGGGTTCTTCAAGACATATAGGTAGATCAATGAAAGATTTTCTTGGAAAGGGCTGAAAGGGGAGGTTCAATGATATATTCAGGAGTATCCCACTTGTCAGATGAACAAAAATGAGCATACTTTACTAGCTGGTCTTCTGCAACCTCTTCCCATTCCCAATAAAAAATGGGAAAGCATATCAATGGACTTCATAACAGGGTTGCCTAAGGTTCAAGGAAAAGACTGTATCTATGTTGTTGTGGATAGATTAACAAAATTTGCTCACTTCTTCGCCATTACCAGCTCTTTTTTAGCAGCCCAAGTTGCAGATCTATTTTTTCATGAGGCATTTAGATTACATGGGTTGCCAAAAAAAATTGTGAGTGATAGGGACAGCAAGTTCCTAAGCACTTTTTGGCAAGAGGTTTTCTGAATGAGTGGTACAGTGCTTACTCCAAGCACTAGTTATCACCCTCAAACCAATGGACAGATAGAGATAGTGAACAAGTGGTTGGAAGGTTACCTGAGAAACTATGTTTCAGAGCAGCAAAGAGCTTGGGTGAAGTGGCTTCACATGGGCGAGTATTGTTATAATTCTACTTTTCACATGTCAATAAGGATGTCACCTTTCATGGCTCTTTACGGTTATGAGGCTCCTAGCTTTGCTGATTTGGTGTTTGGTGATAGCAAAGCCCCTCAGGTTAAAGATTTGTTGCAACAGAGTCAAGATATCTTAAACTCATTGAAGAACAATCTTTAGATTACACAGAATTAGCAGAAGATGTACGCTGATCAGCGGCATGTTGAGTGCTCTTTTGAAGTTGGAGATATGGTTTATCTTCGACTATAGCCTTACAGACAATCCACTCTCAAGAAAAGTAGAGCTGAGAAGCTCAAACCACGTTTCTATGGGCCGTTCAAGGTCACTAGGAGGGTGGGGGCAGTAGCTTATGAGTTGGAGCTACCTTCAGATAGCAGAGTACACAATGTATTCCATGTGTCTCACCTCAAGAAGGCACTTGGACACAATGTTGTTGCTTCATCACAGTTTCCACCTTTGGATGAAGAAGGACAGTTAGTTTTGATTCCAGAAGAGATTCTTGAGTTCAGGGAGCATTCTTTGAGGAAAAGAACTATCAGAGAGTATTTGGTGAAGTGGAAGAACTTGCCTATAGAGGATGCAACTTGGGAGAATGATGAGATTCTGTAGCATCCAGGCTTGCAATTGCTTGAGGACAAGTAATCTTGGGAAGGGCGGACTGTAATGTTCTGTTTCCCAGCTTGATCTTTTACAGTTGACCATTGGCCTATTTCGGAGACCCGTAGGTTACTCAAAGGTTGAAATTAGGGTTTCATGTTTTGGTGGTTACTTTTGTTTGTGGAACGTGGTTTGGTTGGTGGTTTCTTTCTAGGTTTTCAGAGAGCTTCGTAGGGATGTGTTTTTCTCGACATTCAGGAATTTACTATTTTTAGTAAGTTCAGGATTGGCACCGGAATGGGATTTTGAGAGTGGGGTTGGATTCATCTTGTCAAGGCCTTTCCAACAAGCTATAGATCATTGGTTTCCGACATCATCTTGGCCTCCGTTTTAAAGTCCATAAATTAAACTTTATTATTTAATATTAGACCTTGGTGCCTAGGCTCAATGACTTAATGTTGAGGTTGAAAAAGAATTGAAGAGGATTATATTATTTTCCCTGTCATGTTTTATCCCATATGCAAGAGGATTTTAGAGACTCCCAGTTCGAAAAGTATAAAAGAAGGAAGGGTGCTCTCATTTCAAATTCAAAATCTTGATAATGTTATGCTGCTGTAATGGTTCTGGGACTGCTTCGAGGAATGAATGCCTCCTAGCTTGGGCTCACTTTGTGCTTGAGAGATAGCACCTAGGGAGAGGTTTGCTGATAGTAGTGATTTTTGTACTGAGGTTTGCATTGTAGCTTGAGTTTTGTTTGTAGTTCAGTTATTTGCATTTTATGTCATTTTTGGAGTTGCTGATAACAGGGCTGAATTTGTAGTTTCATTCATATATCTGAAAATAAAAATACATCTATTCTAGGTATTTCATATTTCCCTTTGTCTATGCTAGGCACCCCATTGTGCCAATTTGCATATTTTATTATGAAGACTCTGATTTTTCTAGAAGGAAATCACCCTTCTTGCCAGGCCACCCTCTTTAGAGTGCATTGGAAAGCGTACTAAATAAATACTTGGGTTTAAGAGTGGTCTCTAGTGTGTAGCTTGGTCACCATTATCATAGGAGTGCATTGCATCAGATTTGAGGTCATTTGGTTGAGAAATGAGTGAGGTGTGAGCATTTTTGTAGGGTTTTATGTTGTTGGTTTGGTCTTTTCAAGTTGTTGATTTGTCATTTCAGTTTGCTAACTTCTATCATTTGAGTTGGGTTGGAAGTCTCTAATTATTGTAAGCTGAATAGTAGTACTGTCAGCACTTCATACTTCTTCTCATATTTGCTTTATAATACCTTGCATCTCCATCATATGGTAGCTCCAGTTCCACTTCAGGTTGGAAAGCACATTCTTGACGTCGAGTTATTTCAGCATAATAGTGGTAGGGATCCTCTGACCACATGCTCATCGACATCGGGCACATTCTTGGTTAGAGTTCTTTGTATCAGCATTGCATCAAGACCCTCTGACCATATGCTCGTCATCATTAGGCGCATTCTTGGTTAGAGTTCCTTTATCAGCATTGCATAGAGACCCTCTGACCATATGCTCATCACCATCAGGTGCATTCTTGGTTAGAGTTCCTTTCGAGCATTGCATAGAGATCTTCTGACCATATGATCACGCCATCTTGGTGTACATTCTTTGTTAGAGTTGAATTCCGCATCGTTTTGGTTTAAGTGCTAACTTCAATGATTGTGTATTGCTCTGCTTATGGTAATTGGAAAAGTGAAAAAAATTGGCTTGGTATATTTCATTGTTCTTCACCAACTAATTTAGGTCTTCTTCTACTTTTTCTCTTTTTACAATTTCCACTTTCAGATTACTCAAGGTATCTTCTGTAGATATCAATTGTTCACTAACCTCCTTATATTTTTCATTGAACTTCTTGACTTTCTTCATCAATTTCTTTATGCACTCATCTACTTCCTTGAAATTATCTTTCATATCACTGTTTTCTATTCCAATCTTTTCAAGATCTGCTAGTGCATGTTTAAGTTCTTCTTCATTTACAAGTGTGCACTCTTCTTCAGTCTCAGTTGCATGAATTTCTTCAGGAGGAGTAGTACATTTTTTACCTTCCATGTGTTCAGTCTCAAAAATCTTCCTCAAGTTGTTAGACTTCTTTTGAGGAACTAGGCTCTAATACCAATTGTTAAAGACCCAAAGTACTAAGTGTAATGTCCCTCTATTCTGATCTTGGATGTGTAGATGGTCTAGCTAAGAAGCATGAAGATGAAGGTAAAATAATAGGTATATTTAGGGTATGTTAGACTATTGATGTTGTACATTATATGATGATTGTAGATACTACATTCATGTTGATGACATTCTTGATTATGCTCATGTGTGGTTTCATATGACAGTTAGTATGTTTTATCGATAATCTTTGTTGCGACACTGATAGTTTATATGCTCTAACATTGTTTTACATTCAAGTGATTATGATGTTGATCTTACTATGATTGTCATCTATTAGAATTGATTTATATACAATTGATTGTATATCATAGGATGTTATGTTGTGATGTTTGTGTGGATTAATCTTATTATGTATATCATGCGATTATCTGATGATGGTTCTAATTTAGTCATTTAGTAACTGATTGCTATGTGTGTTGTGAATACGTGTTTGATGAGATGGTGAAAGGAACACTGTCGCATTACTCATGCGTGAGTACCCTACTATGATGCGATTCCCTTTCATGGTGTATTTGAGTATACAATTCTATATATATATATATATATATGTCTATTTGTTTGACTATTTGGTTCCTGTAGGATGCAGGTACCAGGCACGGACTCCACCTAAATTTATAGGTCTGAGCATGCCTTAAACCTAATGGAAACTTGGAAACTGTTGAACGGAGATAACGTGTGGTCCCCTAGTTATCCATCATCCTTAAGAAGGATGAGTATCCAGTTTTGCACCTAGTTAGTGTTGTCTGTATGGGCATAATGGTCATTCATTGTCATTGTGGTCATGCTTTAGATCATGCATTATGTCACATATTGTTTGGCATTTGGATTATTTTGTTTGGAATTGTTTGATTAATATTTTGGTTAATTGCTTCATTACAATAAAATTATTAAGTCAAGAGGACACTTTGATAAATAAATATAGATGCTCTTATATAAGTTATATTTGTGTGGAAATATGTAATATTATGTCTGAAAAATATTCTCTTTCTTTATTATTATTACCTTGAGTAATTATTTTTTATTTTGGCCACTTGGAAGAAGTGGAAGTTATGCAATTCAAGAGGGAATCTTGGAAATAATTGTTTCTTTTGTGTAAGAGACTAATTTTAGAAAAGTAGAAAGAAACTATTTTTGTTGGGTTGTAAATGAAATAAAAAGCAAATTCTAAAATAAATAAAATTAGAGAGAAATTATTGTTTGGTTAAAAATAGCAAATTGTAAGAGAGTAATAAATGATAATCATCTAGAAGAAATTATGGGGGTGGTTATGCATGCTCAACTTTATTTTGAAATCTCAAGACATAATTTGGGGAGGAGTGTGCATTTCAAATAGAGAATATGTTTTGAGTTTTGGGGATCTCTGTCTCAGGAGGTTTTCATTTTTTCTTTTAGCACCATAAACCATAGTTTCCAGAAGAAAAGACTTGGGGAAAAATGGATACGAACCCAAAATTTTTTGAAGATGTGATAGAAGTAATATTCTAAGTATGGACTAAGATATGAATCTGATTTATTGTTGCATTAGATTTATTAAAATATTCTATGAATTCTCTTCTACATTTTCTAAACCTAGTCTATTGTGTTAGACATAACTTTACTTTTACAAACTAGGTTTCTCTAATTATTTTGTATATGTTCTAAGGCCTAGATATATAAATTATATTTAAAAATCAGCCATACCCAGTTTATCCTTTTTGAGATATAAATATTTTGTGATTGTCTACCTCTCACGCATTTTGTCTCTGTTTTAGCAGTCTGTTGTGTTAGCCATAACTTTAGTTTTATGAACTGGGTTTCTCTAATTTGTTTGTATATAGTGGATGGTATTGATATCTAAATCGTATCTGAAAATCAGCCATACCCAGTTTGATGTTTTTGAGATATGAATATTTTTGTGACTGTCTACCTCTCACCCATTTTGTCTCTATTTTAGCAGTCTGTTGCATTAGCCATAACTTTATATTTACGAACTGGGTTTCTCTAATTTTTTTATATATGGTGCATGGCCTGGATATATAAGTCATATCCAAAGATCAGCCATACATAGTTTGTAATCTTTGAGATATGAATATTTTGTGACTGCCTACCTCTCACCCTTTTTGTCTCTGTTAAAACAGTTTGTTGTGTCACCAATAACTCTATATTTTTGAACTAGGTTTTTCTGAGATATTTTAAACCAATTTGTTTTGTGCATATCCTACAATCATTGCTATCCATCATATGACTCTCTTTGAGGCATTCTACCAGTTAGTCTGCATGCCCTGTCTATGCTTTCATGTTTTGCATTGTTGGTAGCTTCTAAAACCTTCTCAACAAATTCATTTTGTGTTGATCTTATCATATGCATGTGGTTAAAAGTGTGGTAGATTTGATGAAGATGTTAGATCTATAGGAATGTTTTGTTGTTCTGTATTTATTTCCTCTTAAGCTAACCTTAGGACAAGGTTCTTTCATTATACCTTCAAGTTTTGTATCTTGTGATTCTAACTAGTGTAAGATATTTATAGCATTCTAATATTATATTCTTTTAGCCTTGCTTGTACAGTTAAATTTAATAGTATTTACAATTGTCTAGATTGTTAATGAAATTGACATCAGTGTAAATAGTTTCAATAATTGTTGTGTTTAATTTGTATGCCTTAGAGTTATTTGTAGTTTGTTCACAGTCATTTTAATTAAATGAAATTAACATAAGTCTTCAGAACTATTAGTTAAAATATTGTTACTCATGGACTCTTATATCTTATGTTCATAAAAGCAACTATTACTAGTGGTTGGAATATGATAGTTCTATATTATTGAGGAAGATGCACTTTATGATTGTTAGATGATTGATCATGATTCAATTAATGTTACATTCTTCAAAACCCATAATTAGTGCATTATGTCATTTGTTGCAATTGTGGTGTTGTATTTGAATTATTGATGAAGGATCTTAGTTTGGTCTATTAGGTGATAATGTGCATTTGAGAGTGAATGTGATGTGAGACCATAGTTTTTAATGTGTCAAGTGTTTGTCTCATCTGAGAAAGTTGATTCCAAAGGCCAAGAGGGATAGTCATGTGTGTGACTCTTGTGATTATGTAATCTTGCTAATGGATTCATGTGGTTATATATTGGTTATATATTGACTCCACTTTGTTTATGGATTCATGTGGTTATGATGACTATGCAAGATAGATAATGTCTTGCTTAGTGTACCTATTTATGTGGTTGTGATGACTGTGCAAGATGGATAATGCCTTGCTCAGTGTACCTATTCATGTGGTTATGATAACTATGCAAGATGGGTAATGCCTTGCTCTGTGTAATGTGAAATGATGTATATTTTGCGTTATAAATGTATCATGATAAGAAATGTGATAGTTCATACTTGGGTTTTGTTTTGGGCTTTGAGAATCTAGATGCAGTGAAGGGGGAGTGGCTTTCAATGTGGGGCCAGTGCCCAAAGTGGCTTGTTAAAGTAACCCATTGGAAGCTGTTAATCTAGTGATAACTTAATAATAAATTTAGAGGGTTGGGTAGTTTTCACACTAATCAAGATTATTGGATACCTCACTCATGCCTGTAGTGCTTGTTCAGGTTAAGGATGAGATGAGAAGGTTGTGGTTGGCAAAACCAACTTCCTTGTCCTCATGAAAGGAATGTTGGTTCCATATGTGTCACCCTGTGGGGTCGGTGTCTAGTGAGAGACTATCAGGGTAACCATAGATGGGGGCCAACGCCTAGTAAGAGACTATCAGAGTAACCCATGGATGGAGTCTGATGTCTAGATAGAGACTGTTAAGGTAACCTATTCTAGGACCATGAGGTGACACTCATCACTACTACAGTCTAGCATTCTCTAGTTGTGTTCTCCCCTTTGTTTTGTGAATGACTCTGAAAGTGATGTTTGAGTTACTTGTGATGTCCTTATTGACTAGTGTTGTTTTGGAGTCATGTGTAGTCCTTGCACCTATTAGTCTATTGTCTTTTTTACTATTGGAGTAAGTGGTGACTCTATTGTGAATATCATGTGTATTTATATGTTGGAGTCATGTTTGCCTTTTGTGTTGTGTTCCTATCTTCTTAATCGTTTCATGTTGTGGGACCTTATTGTTATCTTCTAGCATAGGGGGTGGACCTTACGGTTTTGCATGGTCGGGTGGTTGTGTTTTATCTCCATTGGTTTCTCATGTTGTTATTTGTGTGTGAGAACGATGTACCTCTTATATTAGATTACAAATCTTGTTCTAACTTGAGGAGATAGATACTTATGTTCATGATCCAGTCTTGTATATCAGTTGAATCATTTGCAATTATCTTCATGTATATACTCCAATGTAATCATGAAAGTGATATTGTAAACAATGTAATATTGTACTCTCTTGTAAAGGAAATTGTATATGTACTTGTATCCTTTTTGTAAGATCTTCATGATTACTTATCTGATTATATAATATGGAAATATATGTGTTTATTCATTTGATGCAATTAGATTAGAATGAACCATGGTTGTTAGTTAATTCATAATGTTGGTTAGATCATGTTAATAGTTGTTAGTAATGTGGCCGTGGAATCCCTAGAGGATACAACTTAACTTGATGTATGATTAAATATGATTTACATTTCTTGTTATTTCCTTCTCTAAAAAGAAATAATTGGTCATTTGTAAGCATAGTTGAGATGTTCCCTAGGGTTTCGTGGTGGGGTGTTACAGAGAGGGGGGTGGGTGAATCAATACTATACAAAACTTCTTGTTTATTAAACTAGTAATCCATTTATTGCATGCAATAATAAAGCAACTTAAGCATAGAAGAAACAACCACAGACCATCACACATGAACACTATGATTTTTAAGTAGAAAACCCAAAACTGGGAAAAACCATAGTGAGTGTTAGCTCACAATATATTATTTAGGAACAATACCAACTTACAATAAAGGGTCATTGCCCAAAAGAAGTGCTTACTGCAAGAAGGCTCAATGCCTAGAGAAAGAAAGAAGAAAGGAAATGGCTCACTGCCAAGTTGAATTTCACAAATTACATCTACACATGCATGGATGTAGCTCCAATGATTCCTCAAAATACTATATCAAAACTCTTCATCTTGAGTGCTCTATCTCACTTCTCTACTTTTACATTGAATAAGATCTCTCTTCTTCTGTTCTTGTCACCTGCTCTGCACTACATATATTTCACACATTTATATTCATATCTCATCCCCAAAACACTAAATTCAATCCAATATATATATCCACAACAAACAATATATTCATATTAGGTCAGGCTATTGAAGTGTAACGTGTAGCCATGCATTATGTACTCTGTCGGCAAAATTTATTCTCCAAAATCTATAGTAAATCCAAACAATATTTGAAACACCTTCACCCATGCCAAACTCAATTGTTTCACCACTTAAGATAAAGTTCTAAATACCAAAACATACCACACACATATCATACTCTCATGTTAGCCTTAACCAGAGACTATTCACTAGTTCAGTTCAATTGTCAGACAACATCTTCCACTACAGACCACAAGAGCTGCTCAAATCCATATGAGAGATTCTTTACATATCATAGATCATACCTCGAAAACTACAAAGAAAAATATTCTTTTGTAGTAGAATGTAGACCACTGGAACACATGCTCTGTCATAATCAAACTATACCATCCCAAGTAACAATACTTAAGCATTCATAATTGACTCTCTGGTGAAGTTTAGATCTTGAACCTCTAGATTTAAATGCTTCGTACTTGTGTGTATAACACCTCAAAACTACACAACAAGATATATCATAGTGGAGGAATGTAGACCGATTCAGTTGGGTGTTCTATTCTTATTTCCTTTGTTCTCTACACTACCAAACATGGACTTTTGAAGATGGACTTTTGGTACTCATCAAGGACTAAAAGATTGGACAAATGATAATCTAAGGACTGTGAACAACATACCTAAACCACAAGATATGATCTTCTAGTATGGACCAGTACCAGTGCAAACACTATCTCCTTGTCACTATTTCATTATACTACCAAAGACTTAACTCAAATTGGTTGTCTTTTTCACTAGACCAAAAATTTTGTTCTAACCTTGTTCCTTTTCTTGTTGCTATCAATGAAAATATCTTCAAACATCATACACAAGTTACCAATAGAGACTTCCCTCCTCCTTCCTTCAGTTGGACACAGAATGGCTTCTTCATCGTTTGGTGGACTTGTTTCTTCCTAAGAGGAGAGGTGTTGCTTGTAGGCACTAGATCATCTTTTTTTCTAGGCATACTTCATCGACATTAGAGCTTCTTCATTATGGGTGGGATATGATGTCTATCTTTTTCCTTCCTATGGGGGAATTATTGATTGTATATATATGATGTCAATAGCCCTTGGGGGGTACTAGTGAGTCCTCCATGCATCATCTTGTTTTTACTTTCTATCTTTTGGAGAGGAGTTTTTTCCCACATGGTTTTCTCCTTTTCTCCAGTTTGTGAGAGATTACATTGAATTTTGCATTGTAAATGGGAACCTAACATGGTTGTGTATCTAGAACCCATATTACATAGTAATCTACTCCCTAAGTTGCACTTAAGGGGGTATTAGAGTAAATGAGTTTTTACATATTTACCTATGCTTAAGTTTACTTAGGTATCCAACATTATTAGATATTAGTTTATTAGTAGATTTTATTATTTGGTACTTGTTGTTAGTTATATCTTTATTGGCTTTCTCCTTGTCTTTATAAGCATGGTTCTGTACAATATTTTTGCATCTCATTTTAATTATTTACTTATTCGGTGAAATATTTATCTTTGTGAAGGTTTATTTGTAGGTTGTGCTCCTGGGAGGTGGTTCACACCAACATATAATTTGTAGCCTCTATTACAAAAATCAAACCGCTTCTTGTATTTTCTCTTATTGTTTGAATTAAAAAAATAAACATCAATGAACTTATATTTATATGAAGTTGCTTCAATTTGGGAAAAAAATCTAGTTGACCAAATGGGGGGTCAACTAGAAAATTTTAGATTTGGGTGAATTGAACTCACCCGAGTCCAACTTGAGCGAGTTTATTTTGCTTGAAACTATCTATGTGGCATCCTACTTGGTAACCACCTCCTCCTCTTTTAGAATTCTCTGAAACTCTCAACTTGGACTGAATATTTCTTCAGTCATAATGAATTATTTCAAAAAACTAAAAATACCCTTTTGTAGAGCTCTAAGTCTACAATCCATGCATATATTTCTTTTGATATTTTGATTAGTTTTAATATGTATTTTTTAAATTATTACAAGTAGGTTGTTATAATCAAAGATGACACTGATTAGTTAAAACAAAAAATATATAAAACCACATCAAAAAAAATTGAAAATTATATGGTGCATTAGAGGAAAGAGTCTTCTCCAAAAGGGTATAATTTATTTTTTTGAAAATGATAAAAAACTTATACAAAAGTTCACGTGGAATGAAAACTATCAAATTCTAGTAAGTTTGACTTTAAAACTTATTAAGAGGAAAATATGCATTGGAAACTATTTTTTTTATGCACTAGATATTGAACTAATCTATTTGAGTAAAAAAAATAGGGAAAAGTAAGATTTTTTTTATGACGTGGACTCAACGTCACTTTTTCCTAAAATTTTCAGCAATTCAAAATCTGCTCTTAAATTTATAAAAAAATATCAAAATAATTTTTTGGAATTTTTTTAAAATTACAAGCATAAAATTCATCATGAGTTCTACATTTCATCAGTTTACATCATTTTGAAATTCAAAACATAAATGCCACTTTTATGAGGTTGAAGTTGATTTTTTTATTTCTATTGGTCGATTCCTTTATAAAAGTGTGACACAGGTTTGTGCTTTTACCCCAATGCTATCATCTTCTTTATATTTAACTTTGAAAATCCATTTGCATCCAATATCTTTCTTCCCTAGTGGAAGATCAATAAGCTCCCATGTGTTGTTCCTCAGTAATGCCTAATATTTTTCATCTATGGCATCTTTCTAAGGTGCTGACTCAAGAGCTTGTTGTATGCGCAAAGTTTACCTCCTCATGAGATTTTCTATGAGTTTTGGGCCTAGTGATAGATGTATCTATATAATAGTAAATTTTCTCTAACTAATCTAATTGTAATTAAAAAAAATCTATTGAACAATAGGATACTAGTCGATGAAGACATATATTTCACCTCTATCCCATCAAGAAGGGTAAAATTATCTAGGCTATATCCCTTTGTTCCAATCAAGTGAGAAAATAGATAACTAAACTAATTAGAAAAGGAAAAATATAGTGATATATGAATTATTTCAAGAAATGAGAAACTATAATAATAGAGAACCTAGCAGCAGAAGGTGGAGCTCACTTCCTAGGACAATAGCGCATGGAATAGACATTTGTGTGTCACACTATAGTCAGTACGACATAGTATGGTTCAAATTCTAGTTCTTGATCTTCGTGCTAGACATTTTAGTCATCCCTTGGCTCATCAGACTTCTAGATAAGACCTAAAAATATAAAGACAGAGGAAAAGGGTTGGGGCTATATAGGGGCTTGCCTTAGTCAAACTCCATTATGTTGTTTTTACCTCAATGACGGCTAGATTGATAAATAGATAAAATAGTGTGTACTTTTGTATTCTAAATGTGTCTAGAATTACGAGGAGTAGTGACAAAGAAGTAAATGCAATAAAAAATAGTATAAAAACTTAGTCAATGACTTAGAAAGTTTTCATAGTGATCTCTACATGCAAGAGATAAAATGGTATTGTAAACAACCCATGAAGGATATGTAATATATAGCAAAAGGATTGTGAATAATCAAAGCACGAAAATGAGAACTATTGAAACTTTATCAACTCACAGCGAGGAGGTAAAGACCACTCAACAAGAATTAGTTCCAATTGGAGTTTTTTGGAATCCATTGAGCTTTAATTACAAGGGGATTCTGAGAGCATCATAAGATAACCATGGTAGTGCTTGTTCTCAAATTTTGGCACAGATTTATCACGAAAGTTAAATCAATCACAATTTTCGTAGAGCTTTGCTACCAAAGAGAATTAATCTTTTGCAATGACAAATCAATTTTCTTAAATAAAGAATCCAAGGATGAAAATTTAAGGATAAGAGTCATTTAGGTATAGAGAAGGACCTAGAAATTCTTGGTGAATCACGCAAGTGAAAAGAGCACTTGTACAAAAATCATAGGAATGGTAGAGGCTATCAGGATGTCAATGTATGGCATAGATGTGTATGTTCAGCACTAGAGTTCTATAAAATACAGTTCTTAAAATGTCTAATTCTCTGGGGATAAAGCTAGGATTTAAGCACTTTAAATTTTTTGGATATGATCAGCATAAAGGGTCAAAGTAGTGCAGAGCATCTTTCGTGGGTTAAGGTTAAGGCCAAGGCTATAAATGATCATAAAAACACACTAAGGCATAGACACTAAAGCGAGTACCAAACATAATGTGAAATAATGGGTGAGCAAAATTTATAATGTTACATTTATGCCCCCTTTAGTAGGTGTATGACACTATGTTCATATGCATGCTAAAGTACAAAAATGTAGAATGAAAGTAAATAAGTAGGAAAAGGATACCAGAAAGAATATTGTAGAGGATGCAGTGTGTTACCAAGTGAAAGAAAGGAGCCCCCAACTTAGGAACCTACAACACCACAATGTTAGGGACCGCATCCTACAAAACCACTTGTCATAAAGAAAAATCATCATATAAGGTGAAATGATATGTTAGTAAAAAATGTAAGGGGAGTGAGAGGGAAAAGTGATCTAGAGTGAAAAATGAATGTATATATGTGCCCCTCTATTTTTGCCTACTAATTTGAATGTACAAAGATGGTAGAAATCTATCGCTTCACTTTTCTAAAAAAGTGGTGAAAATGCCTTCAGTGGCGTAATTTTGTAAAATGATAGTAGTTTGAAAGAAAGATGAAAAAATAGGGGGCGGCACCCAAATTCCAATGCAATGAATGGTGTGAAGATCAGAGTTCACATGCCCAAGTTATGACGATTTCCAAGAAGAGTGCTACAAGAAAATGGTGAATTTTTTAAAAAATTACTAAAAATAGTAAGAAATATTTCTATTTTTACTATTCATTTGTAATTTGCAATTTTATAGAATTATGGGGATTCTGAACACCATAGAGAGAAAACATGTCATGCAAATGAGCCTACCAAGCACCCAGGTTGGACGTGTTGAGGGATAGAGTAGCACATGGCGTCACGATCCATGAGGTATGTTCAAATTTTTTATTTGGTATCATTTAATATCTTGTTTTTCATACCAAAGAACATACATGTGTGTTAGCATCTTTTTCAAATGCTAGCATCCTTCCAATGTGCTAGAATTCAATAGGTTCGCTAGCATCTAGAATGGGAGCTAGGGTCCAAGAAACGCACTAGTGTCCAACATGGGTGCTAGGTTCCAGAAGACACACTGGTGTCTAGGGCACTAGTGTCCTTAAGAACTTAGAAAATTTTGACATTTTTGAAGTTTGAGTCTGATTTTTAATGATGGGAAACCAAGGATATTTGCTTATTGGAATTGTAGACTCCCCAATCAATGAAGGAGAACACTAGTAGAGACTTATACACATTGTTGCGTAGTAGTGTGAGCACACTAACACTTGCAGAGGTTGGCAATATTTGAGATGTTGGACTCTGGGTGGTCTACATGATACTTGCATAAAAATTTAATGATACTATGTTGATGGACTTGATGGAGTGCTGGGACATTGACACCTCTACCTTCCATATACCAATGGGAGAGATGATTGTGATCTTAGAGGATGTGTACTAGATCCTTCAGCTACTAGTCTAGGGTCACAATATATTGATCATCAAACAAAGGCCAGAAGCCTATGTCTAGGAGGGATAGACCTACTGCCTTAGCTAGATTGTGCCTACGGATTATTTGGGGTAGATATACATTAGTTGGTTAGATCAAGGCATGGTGGTCACACCACTAATCCATCACATCATGATCGTGACCATCACCTTATGTGCTGCATAGGATAGGTGAGGCTCTCACCTTCATGGGGGCCTCATCCATAACATTAGAGTGATGGACGACCATAGGATGGTGTTTGATTAGGGAAAGAGGATGCTCATCCACCTATAGCATGATCTAGGTTGATACATACACTATGAGGCATACAGATTCATGACCTGCATACACTTCCAAGTGTGATAATTCAAGCATAATACGTGCACATGACTAGTGGGAGTACTAATAAATATTGTTTGAACTGACCCACAAGTGCATGCCTATGCCTTGATGAGCCCATGGCAATTTGGAGACTTGCATCACTTGAGGGTAACCTCTGAAAGTCTACCAAGTGTATTCATAGTGTAGAGACCACACAGAGCCATGGGGTTATAAATCAGGCATCGACAACAACTTGCACAGATGTAGAGGGATTGACCCTTTGTTTGTTGCCTCAATCAAGTCATGAGGTTGTTGGGGTAGGTGAATGGATTTCCTACTATCTTGCTGATGTACATGTGCTTGCACCATAGCGTAGTGAGGCGTAGTGACAGACTACAACTAATGGCGGTAGATTTTTCCATGAGTAATTTAGATGATGAGTTCTAGAATGTAGTGCTTGTGACTCCAGCAGATGACATGATTGTAACCCTAGCATACATAGTGTTTTGGGCTGCATCTAGACCTGCCTCCATCTATCCAACATACCATCCTATTAGAGACCTAAGACCATGGGTTGATTAGGACTAGCTAGGAGAGGGAGTCAGTGGAGTAGAGGATAGAGAGGAGGAGGAGGAATAGAAAGAAGAGGGAGATGATGAAGAGTGGAGTGAGAAGCCAGTCCCAATAACTACAGGGAGGCATCGACATAAGGAGGGTGGTGGTACTACGGAGGGGAGGCTATTAGGGTTAGCTGGTAGAAGATATCAATTAAATGCAAATAAAGATTAAACAGAGGAATGGAAATACACAGAAATAATAACAACGAGAGACAAGTTTTAACATGGTTCACCCAAACTCAGTCTACATCCACCAAATAGAGAGTCCAATATTATTATCCAGTAAATCAAACTGATTACAATTAGTAATCCCTGCAACTCAATACCGCTGCAAAATGCTACAATACAATATATCAAAACCCTAACCCTTATCCACTTTTTATCAAGCTTTTTGTCAGTTACAAAAATAGGGTTTTCTTATATTAGTCAATGAAAAAATAACTCCCGACTGCTCCCAAACCCCCGCAAGGGGCACTGCCTCTTGACCCCGTAGGAATTTGGGGGGAAACTGTGTCGATAAAAGTGGGGAAAATGTAACCTCCAAGTCTGATTGGGCTCCATATAACAACAATCTCCCACTTGGAGACTAATCAGACTCCACACCATATCATCTCCCACTTGGAGACTGATCATAACACCACTGACCCTGTAGCTCCCACTGGAAATAAGCACCCTGGACTTTGCTATTCTATTTTTGTTATTTTCAGTCTAGAAGACCAACCAAAGCTGAAGAGGAGCTCAGCTTCTCCCTTGTCACTACCTTTGTAAACATATCGGCTGGATTGTCATCTGTATGTATCTTTTCCAGCTATAATTGTCCATCATCCAACACTGACTAAATGAACTGATACCTCAACTGTATGTATTTGGTCTTTGAATGCAAGGCAAAATTCTTTGCAAGATGTATGGCACTCTGGCTATCCGTAAATAAATAACTGTTAACCTATTTTGTGCCTAATTCATTCATGAAAGATTGCAGCCATATCATCTCCTTGCTTGCCTCTGTTGCAGCTACATATTCTGCTTCTGTGGTGGAGAAAGCAACCACCTTTTGCAACCTAGAAATCCAACTCACTACTGTTCCTCCTACAGTAAAGACATAACCTATAGTACTCTGCCTGGTATCAATATCCCCTGCCAAATCTGAGTCTACATAACCTGCTGAATCAGTATTAGAGCCCCCAAAACATAAGTGTTTATTGGATGTACCTCTCAAATATCCGAGAATCCATTTTACCGCATTCCAATGCTCTAATCTGGGATGACTCATATACTTGCTAACGACTCCTACAACATGTGCAATATCTGGTCTCATGCATACCATGGCATACATTAAAATTTCTACAGCTGAAGCATATGGTAACTTGGACATTTTCTGTTCCTCCTCTTGTGTCTTAGGACACATGTCCTTAGTCAATTTCAAATGACTAGGCAAAGGTGTGCTGACAACTTTTGCATTCTCCATGTGGAATCTCTGCAACACCTTTTCAACATAAGCAGCCTGAGATAGGGTCAATTTTCTATTCTTCCTATCTCTGCAAATTTTCATACCAAGGATTTGTTTTGCTACCCCCAAATCCTTCATATCAAATGATTGTGCTAACTGCTGTTTTAACTCTCTTATGTGATCCATGTTAGACCTAGCTACAAGCATGTCATCAACATATAAACATAAAATAATGTAGCTATTATTATCCAACCTCTTAAAATAAACACAATAGTTAGAATTACACCTGTTGTAGTCTTTCTCAGCCATAAAACTATCAAATTTCAAATACCATTGTTGAGGTGCTTGTTTCAAGCCATACAAACTCTTCTTCAATTTGCACACCGGTTTCTCCTTACCTTTGACCTCAAATCCTTGGGGCCGTTCCATATATATGTCCTCCTCCAAATCACCATGGAGAAAGGCAGTTTTCACATCTTGCTATTCCAAATGCAAATCTTCAGCAGCCACAATACTTAAAACAGTATGAATAGAAGTCATCTTGACAATCGGAGAAAATATCTCATCAAAATCAATGCCCTTTTTCTGTGCAAATCATTTTACAACTAACCTGGCCTTAAATCTTTTCTTACCTCCATCTTCCTCTTTCAGCCTGTAAACCCATTTATTTGGTAAAGCCTTTTTACATGCAAGTAACTTACATAATTCCCAAGTTTGATTTTTCAGCAAAGAGTCCACTTCTTCTTTCATTGCAAGCTCCCACTGAACCTGTGTATCCACCTACATAGCTTCATCATACGCTTCTAGTTCACTAGCATCTGTTAACAAAATAGAATACAAAGAGGGAGAAAACCTTTTAGGAGGCCTACTTATCCTTGCTGACCGTCTAACATTCACTAGAGTTTGTGGTATTTCTGGTTGCTGTTGCGGAGTATGAGGAACCACTGGAACATCACTATTTGGAGTATCATCTAGCACCACATAATCCTTTTCTTTCTTCTCATGCTACTGTAACTGATCTTTGTACAACACTTTCTCATTGAATATAAGATCCCTGCTTCTCACAATTTTCTAATTTTCAAAATCCCAAAGCCTATATCTAAATTCATCAATGTCATATCCAACGAAGGTACACTTTTTTGATTTTGCATCCAGCTTGGTTCTATTTTCAGAATCTATATGTGCAAATGCTTCACAACTGGAGGTTTTTAGAAAAGAATAACTCACCTTCTTACATGTCCATGCTTCCTCTGTAATACCATAGCCCAAAGGAACTGAAGGACCTCTGTTAATTAAATATACAGCAATGTTGACAACCTCTACCCACATGTTTAAAGGTAACCCAACATGTAATCTCATGGTCCTTGTACACTCCATTATTGTCCTATTCATGCATTCAGCCACTCCATTTTCCTATGGAGTCCCTCGAACTATTTTCTTCCTATGAATTCCATTAAAGGAATAATAGTCTTCAAATTCTTTGCTGCAATACTCGCCGCCATTATCAGATCTGAGACATTTTAATGTTTTACCTATCTCATTTTCAACCAAGCTTCTCCATTTCTTAAATGTTTCAAATACATCAGATTTCTACCTAAGGAAATAAATCCAGACCTTTCTAGTTGCATCATCTATGAATGTAACATAATACTAAGAGCCATCGAGAGAAGATACCTGAGATAGTCCCCATACATCTGTATACACAAGCTCTAACTTTTCATTTTTTTTGCTTCCCATCCTTGAGAAAACTGACTCTCTTTTGTTTTCCATACACACAACTTTCATAGAAATCCATATTAATACATTTCAAACCTATTAGAACTTTCTTAGAATGAAGTACCTTCATACCTTTTTCACTCATATGCCTAAGTCTGTTATGCCACAGTGTTGTCTCAGAACCTGCAGCAACTTTTCCAATCTCTTCCTTCAAACCTGCAGCAACTGTTCTTGAACCTGTTTGTTTTTTTCTCTGTAACAGCTAACGTAGAAGGAACAATATGACCTGTACAAAGATATAAGGTGCCTACCTTCACACCTTTTGCTACTACTAAGGCACCTTTTGAAACCTTCTAATTTTTATCAGTAAATGTAATAATGTAACCTTGTTTAGCCAGCTGCCCTACTGAAATTAAATTCCTATTGAGCCTTGGAACATGCCTTACCTCTTGTAGTAGACAATGATTCCCATTCTACAGCTTAATCTTAATTCTTCCCTTTCCGACAATCTGACAGGGTTCATTATCTCCCAAATAAACCAGCCCAAAATCCCCTTGGACATAATCAAGAAAATAACTTCTATGGGGCGTAGCATGAAATGAGGCCCCTGAATCTAAAACCTATGAATCATCAGCATTATCTAGGGAAAGAATCAAAGCATCATCTTCAGACTTATTACTTATCACATTTGCCTCCTTATTGCCTTCTTGTTAGTCTCCTTCTTTATTTTTCTGAGACCAACAATCTTTCTTCAGATGACCTGGTTTCCCACAATACCAGCAATCCTTCTGTCCTCTGGATTGGGATCTTTTGTCCTTTGATTTTCCTCATGACTTCCCATGACCTCCAGAACCTTTTCCTCTCTCCTTTGATATGCCCCTACTTTCTACATTCAAAGCACTACTTGATGTGGATCCACCTAAGTTTTTCCTATGAATTTCCTCACTCAAAATAACACCAACAACATCATCAAATTTCAGGGTATTTGAACTAGAAATAGAGTTACTAACCGCCATTACCAAACTATCCCAGCTTTCAGGCAATGAACATAATATCAAGAGAACTCTAACTTCTTCATCAAATTTTACATTTACAAAAGTCAATTGATTGACAATCGTATTAAATTCATTTAAATGATCTATCACAGATCCATCTTCAACCATTTTCAGATTAAACAAGCACTTCATGAGAAATACATTATTTGAGGCTGACAGTTTTTCATACAATTTAGCCAAAGCTTTCATTAGAACAATTGTTGTCTTCGTTTCTATTATATTGAATGCCACCGTTGGTGCGAGGCACAACTGAATGGTTCCCAGTGCCTTTTTGTCAAGAAGATTCCAATCCTCATCAGACATTGTTGCCAGTTTCCTGGCTACTCCTTCCAATGGCATCCATAAATCCTTTTGATAGAGGTAATCCTCCATCTCCATCTTCCATAACTGATAGTTCTACCCATTGAATTTATCAACCTTCAATTTACCTTCGTCCACCATTGCTCCCACTCAACCGTGAGACCTTCCTGTAGATGATAATTGAACACAACCCACTCTGATACCACTTGTTAGGGTTAGCCGATAGAAGATATCAATTAAAATGCAAATAAAGATTAAATAGAGGAATGGAAATACACAAATAATAACAGCGAGAGACAATTTTTAACGTGGTTCACCCAAACTTGGGCTACATCCACCAAACAAAGAGTCTAATATTATTATCTAGTAAATCAAATTGATTACAATCAGTAATCCCTGCAACTCAATACCGCTGCAAAATGCTACAATATAATATATCAAAACCCTAACCCTTAGGTGCTTTTTATCAAGCTTTTTGTTGGTTGAAAAAATAGGGTTTTCTTATGTAGCTGCCCCTTGACCACATCTTGGGGGCGCTACCCCTTGACCCTGTAGGAATTTGGGGGGAAACCGCGCTGATAAAAGTGGGGAAAATGTAACCTTCGAGTCTGATTAGGCTCCATATAACAATAGAGGCCTAGGGCCTAACTCAAGTGTTATGACCATGCCTAATTGCAAGTAGCGACGAAGTTGTTATAATACCCCCTCTACCCCAGTGGTGATAGTAGTAGCTTCTAGTAATTGTGAGTGGTAGGATGGAGACATAGATGAGTTTTTTACTTATGTTTTGTGATGTTAGTAGAACACTAGATGCTCGATTTAGTTTAATTTGATACATCATATATGATAAGAGATTTGACATGATCTTTGTCTTTTGTTTACAATTGGCACATGGGCATGGCTCAACTTCATATGTTGAGTCTTGGCATAGATGATACTCAATGTGTGTAGAATCAACAACTAGTGTGGGTTAGTTATAGGCAACTACAGATTGATGGACACCATGTGGACATCTTCAAGATTGTTGTCCATATTGAAGCTATATACGAGGAGAGCCTAGTATATCTAGGGCAGGTCACAACTGAGAGAGATCACGATGTATTGAGAGTAGGGATAATTGAGTAGGTTAATGATACTTTGCAAGTATAGTTAGATCTCCTCACAATGGACTTGCATGAAGACCAGTGAGCATAAGCATCTACTATTGTGGACCCTCACATATATAGTCCTTGAATGTAGAGACCATAAGGTTGTGATCTAAGGTGGCCCAACTACAATTGTGTGAGATGGATCTAAGGTTGGTGGTGGTGGAGTTGAGAGGCACTGTTAGTGGCCTACAAGCATGAAGTGGATCTAGGACCAATTCTTAATTTGTAGCCTTGTAGTGGGATCCATTTGTCACTCAACCAACACCAAGACCTGAGGCATCCATTAGCCACGGCCCTAGAGAGTGAATAAGAATTTGTATATGTACTTTTTGATACACCACATTTTATGATAATGGTGATTTTGTATATCATGTATCAAGACATTTGATGTATATATGAGCTTTTTATTATTTTGGTTGATATATTTGAATTAGGTGCTCATATTATGATGTGTTATGGATGATTAATTAAATGCTTTTGTGATTTAATTTAATCAACTTGGTTAAATTTTTTAACTAAATGCTACAAAGATCTAATTAAATGTTGTGATGCAACATGTATAGTTAATTAAATACAATTGTGATTTACGTAAACAACCTAATAAGATTGTTTTGTACAATGATTTAATTAATACATGTGATGAATGGTTTATGATAATCAAATTGTGATCCAATTAAACAATTTTAGTTAAATTGTTTAACTAAATACAACAATGATTTAAGGCCAATGATTAATTAAATAGTATTGTGATCTAATTAAACAATACAATAATATCATCTAATCAAATGTGACAATGATCTAATTAATCATGGTAGAGTTGTTTACTTGTGATGCTTAAAAGGACAACATTATCCAATTAAATATCATACAAGATCTAATCAAATAATGGAAATATTAATTAATTGCATCCACAACTAATTAGAACAACATGGTAAGAATGAAAGCATTTTTTATTAACTAGGAAAATTACTTGACAATTCAAGACAACTAGATATCTATCAAGAATGAAAAAGAAAAAAATGTAATAAGAGAAAGCAAAGCATTAATATACTAAACTATCTAACACCATGTGCTTTAAAAAGAAAACTAGCATACCATGCAGAAAGAAATATGATTTAATTCGAAGTAAAGATTATGAAAAGAAATCAAGCTAGGCATAGAATCTATGCAAGTGCATAGCATTGATATGCTCTTTTAGAAGCTTACCATCTATTATAGAGAGTTGATATGCACCTAATCTATATACTTTAGTGATGATGTAAGGTCTTAACTAGTTTAGACCAAATTTTCCTTTCACACTTAGTGGAGCTTTGACATTGCATTAATTGTTGTAGTGAATCAGGTCACCCACTTCGAACAAATGATGGATGATGTATTCATTGTAGCTGCATGTGAGGTTGTTTTGATAAGCTTGGAGATGTTCAAGAGTGTGATTGCGCTATTCATTGAGCATCTCAAGTTGTTGGAGTCTTTGTTCCTTGTAATTGTTGTCATCGATGAGGCCACTAAGGGAAATCCATAATGAAGGAATTTCCAACTCTAAAGATGTAATTCCATTGACACCATACATGAGATTGTGCGGGGTATTACCTCTAGTCATATGAATAATCATGTGATAGGCCCATAATTGTGTGAAATAGTTCTGACCAAAAATGGCTCATGAAGGTTGCATCACAATCTGAGACAATAGAAGAAGGGATGTCGTGAAGATGGAAGATCTAGTCCAAGAAAATTTGTATGACTATGGAGGTGGTATAGGGATTGTTGAGGGCACAAAAATGACTATATTTGGAGAGGCAATCAACCACATCCAAGATCACTATTTTCCCTTTGGATTTAGGGAGCCACTCAATGAAATCCATAGAAATATCTGTCCAAATCCTTGTAGGAATGGGCAAGGGATTGAGAAACCTAACAATGAGTGTTGTTTCACCCTTGTTGCATTGGCAGGTATCACATTTAACCACCATATGTTGAATTGCCCTTTTCATTCCCTTCCAAAAGAAGTTATGTCATGCCCACTCATAAGTTTTGAGCAACCTTGAGTTCCCTACTAATGGAGAAGCAAGGAGTTCATAGAATATAGCCTGCTAAAGATATATGATCTAGGGAAGCACTAGACGACCCTTGTATCATAGAGAAGCACCATCCCAAGAATAATGAGGTACTGTAGAGGGGTTAGTTGCCAACTATTGAATGATTTGAGATAATGAATAGTCATTAACATACCCCTGCTATACAAATTCTAGCTGTAATGTCCCCTACTTGAAGTATACCTATGTTAACATAATAAACATAGTTCAACATACTTATTGAACCCTAAATTAGATCATTAAAACTAGGTACTAATTAGTATTCATAATATACTCAATGGTTACTATATTTAAGCCCTAATCCTTACCTCTTACCTAGTCATCAACCCTACGAAGGATGGGGGATAACCATGCTAGGGCATTAGAAAACTATTCTCCACAAGTGAGGCCCAAGGGTTTCATGAACACTCCCCAATACCACCACATGGACCGAGAGCTTCAGGAACACTCGTCCATACCACTTCGGGGCTCACCTTCCTTGTGAGACATTAATTCTACCTCTCCCTAAGGACCGAGTCATGAATATATATTAATCCCTCGTATATCATCAATATATTTATATATATTCATATAGTTAGTTTATAAGTCATATTTAGTAATTATATTCTTATTGACTTATCTAAGGCATATATATATAAACTTATTCTTCTTAATATAATTCAATTATTATCATAAGAATACCACAAGTTCATAAGGTGAGATACAACATACTAGTTTGATGCTATAGATAATAATATGCAAATATTTCTTAATTTGCTATCTATATTATATGTCTTTCCTTGGTTGGATGCTCTTCTCTATATATCTCAATTGTAAATCTGAATATATGTTTTTTGATGATTCTCTTCTACTTCATTTCATTATCCTCTTATACTTCATGAAGAAGGGTGACTTCATGATTGGATGTGACTCTTTGTTACTAATCAAAATTGCACCTCTTTTTCATACACAAATCACATCTCTCAAAACTATATTATAATTCCTTTTATTCTTTACTTAAGCACTACCTCTAACATGTAATAACTTGTATTACTTTTCTTCCTTATGCACATCACACATTATATATCAATCGCTACATTTTGTTATAATTAAGACCTTCTTTGAATAGTCATCATTGTCTTTCAACTACAAATGCAGATCATACTTTTTAATCATGGATCACTTCTTCTATTAACAAAACCTTCAATATTGAATCATTGCATATATATATGACAATCATTGCTCTATAAATGTGGGTGATAATCATTGCATTTGTGAATTTAGTTTTCTACTCTTTAAATATAATTATTGCATTTAGGATATCATCATTGTTCTTGTAAGATGTAGTTGATTCCTATTATCAAATGATAATCACTGCCATGTATATATATATATATATGGCAATTTGTATCTGTATAACTATTTCTTGGTGGTTGACTAGTAAACAACATGTAACACATTTCTCTTTCATAGTCGACTTCTTAATTACACATGTAATCCCATTTATCTTTGCAAACTATCATAATGATGGTCAGCATGTTCCTTAGACCATGAAACCCCTTGCCTTGCATCATCTCCAATAACTCAATGATATTATGACTGCATACAAAAGTTGCTTTTCATAGTTGAATTACACTTGATATTACGACTACATAAAGAAGTTGCTTGTTAGAGTTAAATTATACTTCCTTAAAGAATGTTGACTATTCTAAGGGAGTTGGCCAGCTTGAATAGACTAGCATAATGTAATATTAATGATTAAACTTTACAATAGATATAATAATATATTCTTATCATTGTTAGTTTCATTAATATCTTTAATTTGAATGAATAATAAACTCACAATAAAATAATAAATTGAAAATATATTCAATTAGAATTATTAATATAGGGACATGATAGTCCTCCCCACTCAAGATTTCTTGTCCTCAAGCAATTTTAGATTTGGATGATCAAGAATTTCAAGTCCTTCCCATGTTGAATCTTCTACAGAAAGACCCTTCCATTTAACGAGATACTCATAAATGGTTTTGTTTCTCAACTTTTTCTCCCACATGTTAAAAATGCACTCGAGTTCTAGAGTCAATTGTCCTTCATCATCCAAAGGAGGTAGCTTTAGACATGGAATGACATGTTGTTCCAATACCTTTTTTTGTTTGTTAAGAATTGGTTGAATATCAATATGTATGGCTTGGCCTTGACTATGTCTAAAAATTCTTTCCATTCTTTTTGAGGAGACTACCCTTAGAAAACCATCAGATAGTCCTTGTAGTATAACCCTTTGTCCATCATGGTCAAAGCTAAGTTCCAATTTTTGGAAATCTAACATAAAGCATCTCAAGGAGTGCAGCCATGGGACACCCAAAATTACATCCATGTCTCCCATGTTTACAACATAACAATATTCTTTAATTTGATGCTTCCCCAAAGTGAGTTTTAATTTTGAAAGTTTTTGTGTACATGGACTTGTAGATCCATCAGCCAAAGTTACCTTAAAACCTTCAAAATCTTATATTTCTAGGTTGATTCCTTTTTCTAATTTTTCATCAATAATGTTGTGGGTTACCCCACTATCTACAAGTGTTGTTACTTTCTATCCTTTGAGGTCATCCCTAATTCTAAAAGGGTGATGCTTGGATGCCCTAGATATTGTAGCTAAGGACCCATACTCTTGGTCATCATGTTTCATTCTTTTTCTTGGAGTTTCCGCATTTTACCCCCATATTTATTTGTTGGATAGGACTTCTATATTGTGTGCTTGACCTCTTTTTCGATATTTATGCCCTAGTTCCCATTTCTCATTACATTTATAGCATACATTTTTCTTTTCAATTTATTTTTATGACAAACATGCCCTCATTCCCATGGTTCCTTGCATTTGTAGCATAAGTTCATGTGCTTAAGTTCATCCTTGGAAGAGAAGACTTTGTGAAATCTCTCTTTCTTGTGGAAGGGTTTTGTATGCTCATTTGAGGATTTGTTATTTATTGATGAGGTTTCTAGTCTCAAATCCTTTTCAATGGCATCCTCAAGTGATATTGGATTAAGGGCACTTATCAATCCTCAGAGTGAATCTTTTAGTCCCTCCACAAATAGATAGGTGAGTCTATCTTCATCAACTCCTGAAACCCTGACTAAAATATTTTGGAATTCAACTGTGTAATCTTCTATTGTTCCTTGTTGCTTTAATTTTGTTAGTTCTTTAAAATATTTTTGGGGATGTTTTCAGTCAAACCTTTTAATAATTTTTTGTGAAAATACATCACAGGATGTTATATTTTGGTTCCCTTGGGTGTGGATTCCATGGTGCCACTATTCATAGGCCAATCCTTCTAAATGTAGGATAACAAGTTAGATAGCATCTTCTTTGTCATTGGACTAAGGGTAAAATAGGTGTTCAACTTTTGTAACCATGCATGGGTTGTGATTTTATCCAATCCATTGAAGTTTGGAAGAGTTACTTTATTTACCTTATGTCTCAAGTCTTTATTTGGATGCCTCTTTTCTTTCCTAGGTATCTCATTTTTATTTGCCTCACAAAATTCCCTAAATGGTACAGTTCTCCTAACCTCAGGGTCTAAACTTGCATAAGCTATCGCAATATCCTTGGTGCTAATTAAAACCTTCAAAATCTTATATTTCTAGGTTGATTCTTTTTTCTAATTTTTCATCAATAATGTTGTGGGTTACCCCACTATCTACAAGTGTTGTTACTTTCTATCCTTTGAGGTCATCCCTAATTCTAAAAGGGTGATGCTTGGATGCCCTAGATATTGTAGCTAAGGACCCATACTCTTGGTCATCATGTTTCATTCTTTTTCTTGGAGTTTCCGCATTTTACCCCCATATTTATTTGTTGGATAGGACTTCTATATTGTGTGCTTGACCTCTTTTTCGATATTTATGCCCTAGTTCCCATTTCTCATTACATTTATAGCATACATTTTTCTTTTCAATTTATTTTTATGACAAACATGCTCATTCCCATGGTTCCCTTGGTATAACTTCCTTACATAGGAAAAGGGGTCTTAGAATCCTAGGTTTAGGAGACATGTTATTATTTTCCAAAAGGTTAGACCTTACATATTTCCTATTCGAAGAGTTGGTCTTGAGATTATCAATTGCATTACCCATGTTTTGTAGGGCTTGGAGAAGTACTTGAGTTTTTTTGTCTGTTTGATCCATTAATACTTTGGTTTTCATTTCTATTAATATTTTTATTTCATTTCCCATTGGTTCACCCATATTATTTTGAATAGGGTTGTTGTTGGTTGTCTATTTCCTTCTTTGGTAAGTTTGCATTTACTTACCTTTCACAGGATGGTAGGATAAAGGCTCCAATACCAATTGTAATGTCCCCTACTTGGAGTATGCTTATTCTTACATAATAAACATACTTCAGGGTGAAAGTTCATAACTGTGTCACACTTTTATAAGAGAACGGCCAACACAAACATTATTTTCCAACTTAAACATTAAAAAAGTCATATGTATGTTATGAATTTGAAAATGACCTAAACTAATGAAATGTAGAATTTTAATGTAGTTTATGCTTATAATTTTTTAAATTTTTTAAAAAATAGTTGGATAGTTTTTTATTAAATTTAATTGATGAATTTTAAATGCTCATATTTTTCCAAAAAAATTGACATCGATGGGACGTCAAGAAAAATATATGCAATTTTTTTTTGTTTAATTTTTTTCCTGATTAGTCAACTCAAATATATAGTGCATGGAAAAAAATTTTAATTTTTGATAATTTATTTTTAAATTTGTTTAAAGTCAATTTTAATCAAAACATATAGTTTCCATGGGATGTCAACTTTTTTACATTAATTAAAAAAATACCCTCTTGGAGAGGATTCTATTCTCTAGTGAACCATATAATTTTCAAATTTTTTGAATATGTTTTGCCTATTGATGTCTATTTTCTAATCAGCTTCATGTTCCATGGGAAAAACCTACTTACAATAAATTTAAAAAATATATATAATAAAAAAATCAAAATATGAAAAACAAAATATTTACAATCTACGTTTCGAGTAATACAAAAGGGTATTTGTTAATTTTATAAAAAAGTGTATTTTAATGGCAAAAATTAATAGCAAAAGATGATTTTTTTTTAAAACTGTGGAAAAGGGGGGTGGAGTGCCATATAGGATGCCACATAAGTAGTTCTGAGTGTAACCTTACCAGGTGGTATGGTTCTGCCTGGTAATGTTATGCCTATAACTGTGCGGGGTGAGTTAAATGAGGGCGGAACCCTACTGCTAGGTAACATTCTACCAGGAACTACTTTTTTTAATTAATATTTATAACTAACTATTTTTTAATGTAGATTCCATATAATATAGAATAACAAGGTTATGACAAGTATTAGCACATGACAATAGGCAGAGAGAATTTAAAGGGCAAATACAAAACAAAAAAATTACAAGCAAGGGTAAATTTTTTTTAATAAACAATAATAAAGTTTATTATTTTATAATTGATTTAATTTTATTAGGGTTTAATTGTTTATTTAGGTTAGGTTTAATTTTTTTATTTAAGTAGGGTTTAATTTAAAAAATATATATATTTTAGGTTTTAATTCAATTTTTATTTGGGTTTAATTAATTTAAAGTAGGTTTTAGTTTTTTAAATTAGGGTTTGACTGATTATTTGTTAATTAGGATTTCTAAAAATCAAGACAAATACTATGCAAATAAACACCTAGATTAATAACAAAACAATCAATACACATTAAAAAAAAAAAAAAAAACATAAATTTATGTGAACTTCCCCATCCATATCCATGTATGCGAGCTTTCCTTGCATCATAAGACAATCTTAGAAATTAGAAATAGTGTTGTTTCATTGACTATTTGTTAATTAGGGTTTTTTAAAATTGACAAATACTATACAAATAAACACCCAAATTAATAACAAAAAAATTAATACAAATTAACAAAAAATAAACTTAGATTTATGTGAACTTCCCCACCCATATCCGTGTATGCTATTTGCTTGCATCATAAGATGATCTTGGAAATCAGAAATGGTGTGGTTTCATTGATTATTTGTTAGTTAGGGTTTCTAAAAATTGACAAGTACTATACAAAAAAACTCCTAGATTAATAAGAAAAAATTAGTACAAATTAACAAAAAATAAACTTAAATTTATGTGAACTTCCCCATCCATATCTGCGTATGCTCTTTCCTCACATCATAAGATGATCTCAGAAATAAAAAAACAATGTGGTTTCATTGATTATTTGTTAATTAGAGTTTCTAAAAATTGACAACTACTATACAAAAAACTCCTAGATTAATAACAAAAAAATCAATACAAATTATCTAAAAATAAACTTAAATTTATGTGAACTTCCCCATCCATATCCATGTATGCTCTTTCCTCAGGTCGCATGACGGTCTTGGAAATCAAAAACAGTGTGGTTCATGTGAACTTCCTTATCCATATCTGTGTATGCTCTTTCCTCACATCGTAAGATGATCTTGGAAATTGAAAATGGTGTGGTTTCATTGATTATTTGTTAATTAGGGTTTATACATATTTGTGAATGATCAAACTAAAAGATAGTTTGTGATGGGGAACAAAAGGAATAGGTCAATGATTTTTTATTGAAGAAGATGTAACGAAGATAAAAAATCTAAGAAGAAGAATTGACAGAAATTCAACCTTAGAAGGATTGGTTAAACATAGTCAAGAAGCATAAGATCAAATTACTAATGAACATGAGGAAGAACATCTTGGGTTTGATCAAATCAAAGAAGAAATTGAACAAGGTGCAGAAAACATTGTGACCGAGGAGGAAATTCAGAATAGAACATATTTTAATGTTATGGAAAATCTAGTAGATTTAGATGAAGATGCACTTTTTAGTAAGATTTCACCCTAGGAAATGTTACCTGATAGTATAATAAAACATCAATCTAAAATAATTTTGGATGAATTTTTTAAAGACAAATATCTAGTTGGAAGAGCACAATTATGTGCTAAGTTATTTAGGCAAAAAGAAATGACCCCTATTTTGCAGTTGCTAGGGGTTGATAATAGGGAGAAAAAAACAAATCTAGCAAAAAACATAATAGTAAAAAACTTGTAAGAAGCTTTGAACTCTATTCAAAGTACAAGTACAACAAGTGATTTAAGTGCAACACACAGGGCATTGATGACTATGATTTCAAGTAAAAAATATCACTAGTGAGACAGGTGAAAGCAATTGGAAAGTTATTGCATGTATCCAGGAAAATTGTTCATAGATATATTTCAAAGAGAAATAAGCTTGATGAAAACATAGAAAAAAAATGGGTAAATATTGTTAGGGTTCCCAGAAAAGATAGAATCCCAGAAGATGTGAAAAAACAAGTCATTGAATATTGGACCAACCACTTTTGTGTTTCCTCTAATAGAAGGGATACTATACAAGTAATAGGTGAAGATGGAAAAAAGTATCCTTATTGAAAACATTTTATAGATACAACACATAGTGAATGTTTTGAAGCATTCAAATAATAATCTCGATAGGTAAAGATATCTCAAAGGGTGTTTGAAAAGTTATGTCCCTATTTTATACGCATAAATAAAGTGTGTGAAACTTGTTGTTGTCAAAATCATATGGAATTTCATCTACATCTTCAATCGTATAAAAAAATCATGGCAATGACTCATCCATATGTTATCATCCATGCCAGTACAACACAATTTATGAAGTCCCTCTTAAGTGAAAAAATAGAAGGTTCTAATGAATTCAGTGTGTAATGTATCAAAAATAGTTGTGAAAATTGTGGAGATTTGAAGAAGCTTCCTCTAATCAAAAATATTTATCAATCAATGGAAATTATATAGAAGAGATTTGAATATGAGAAATACACAGCTAGGTGAGGAGTGGAATTGAAAAAAAATGTTATGATAGAAAGTGAAATGCCCTGCAATGAGTTTTGAATAAATTTTCGAGTCTCATATATCCGCACATCCAACATTGTCATGGTGCAAGATGGTAGGAAATTCAGTTTCATGAGTCAAGAATTCTTTTTCACAAGGTTGTATTATTTCGGTTGTGGATTTTGCTAGGAACTATACATTTAGTCCTCAAACAGAGATTCAGAGTCAGTATTATCATTCAAAGCAGGTTGCAATATTCATACATGTTTGTTATAGACATGCTGAGTTGCAACTGAATGGTGTACAAAGTAACCTGCATGATTGAAATATTATCAAAGATGTTCATTTTTATATCAGTGATAATAATGGCAATGACAGAATCTATGTAGCCCATTGTTTTGGAATGTATTTTGATGATCTTAGCTTCAAGTCATTGGATTTGGTCAGATGGATGTGTTGGTAAGTGTTGAATTTATTAAATCTTTCAAATTTTTTAAAATTATTTCTAACTTTTAAACAACTTTTAATGTTCATTTGTTTACTTTATAGGACAATTTAAATCATCTAAATTATTTAATTGGTTGATCCAACAACATCTGAGATGTTCCATAAAATTTGTGTGGAATGTTTTTGAAAGTGGACCTGGAAAAGGTGAGCATGACATAGCTGGTGCATGTGTCAAGCGTGCACTTTACCAACATGAGCTTATTGGTAACACTATTCATAGTGAAAAAGAAATTGTTGAATGGTGTAAGACTCATTTTGTTGCTCATAAAGGAAAAAGTTGTTGGAGTCTAGGACAACACTGAGAGGGGGGGTGAATAAGTGTTGTATAAATTTTACAATTTTAATCCTTTTGACTTACAAGATAAAGAGAGAGAAAGACAAAGTTATTTATTAATTCACAAATTTACAATTATAATATTGAAGGCATGAATTAGGACATTAAACATAAATTATGAAGACACATAAGAAATATAACACAAAATATGATGAGTGGAAAATCCTCAAGGGGAATAAACACCACTAAAATTGCCTCACTGGCTTATTCAAAAACTCATTGGCTACATGAAGGTCTCACTGACCAGGCAAGCCTCACTGGCTTCAATATGTGTCTCACTAACTAATGTAAGGTGTCACTGACCTATAAGCCTCATTGGCATATAGAAAGTCTCACTAACATTTTTACAAACACTTTGTGTCCACATACAAATCTTATTAGGGGATTACCCTATTTCAATCAAGTGCAAAACCTTATACATCCCCTATATCTTTCACAACAAATTCATTACAAAATTATATTCTTCAATACGTATAAAAGAAACAAATCATAAAAAAAATTCTTTTTGTGATAATTCCTGCACCATTTCTTAAAAAAGAACATGCATCATGTATATGAATTATGTGAACTGCTATATGATCAAAATCGTACAAGACCTTTTGACATTAATGACATTCAACTCAAACACCTTTTTGACATCAATGACAACCTGTCTCCATCAATCTCCCCCTTTATCATTGATGGCAAAACTATATGATTCAATTTCTCTTTATTCCCCTTTTTGACATCTAATGACAAAGACTGAAGGCTATTAATACTTATGCAATTTACTATCCTAAACTTATCCTGAAGGCTTTGTCCTTGCACAAATTTTCAACTTATGAGCAATAAGACAACATGAAGCATAGGACCTGAAAGCAACATCATGTGAGGCACACCAACCAAAGCAACAAACCATTGTTATAAACTGTCCATAGATTGTATCAAACTTTCAACACAATACCATTTCTTTTTGTCACAACACCAATGTGAAGATAAAAAAAAATTGATATCATTGAAACCCTATGAAAACTTCTTTTGATGCCAAGCTATCAAATACAAACTCTTGACACCACTTGTGATTTCAAAACAATTCTTTCATAGTCATCAATCATTTTTGACTTGAAATGACAAATCTCCAAGATCTTCCAAATCATAAATATGAAGACATAAAAATTACTCCTTTGAAATGACACAAATGAACTTGAACTTCATGCAAGACTACTCATCACACCTTTCACCCATAAACATCAACATGAAGACTACACACAACTCATGATAACATGATGATCACACAACAAATAACCTTGACAAGACATCATGATAGTGACAATATGAACAATCATCCTACAACCAAGATATTCTTGTACACCCTTCTTGACATGAAAGAGAATAAGGACCATCTGAAATGAATGAAGGCTATGAAGATCATCCTATAAAAAACAATGAAGACTATCTTGATGAAGATCACTAGGCTGATCCTGCACATGACACTTTTTGCAACACAATGTCAAATCTGATATATATTGTACTCAACAAGAACTAATGCCTCTTGACTCTATAATCCAAAACAATCAATCAATATCTTCTTGCAACAACACTTTCCAAAACCAAATGCAAAGATAAAAATTTAACTTCTTCCATTTTCAACCTCCTCAGGCAACATAAGAAAAAATCTGAAGAGAACTACTTGAGTATATCCAAGATCCTTTGTGAGCACCAACATGAACAAGATCATTTACCAAACACTTTGTGTATTGAACCCCTGAACTTATTTTCAACATCTTGAATGCATAAAGAACTAAAGAACACTTGAATCACTATCACATACTATATAACAACATAATTATCAATTCCATTAAGAACTTCATTTCACAAGACTTATATGAATAACATCTTAGCAACCATTATCAGGCAAGAGAGATAAACAAAACAAGATCATCAGATCAAGGTCATCATATTGATAAATATCAATTGATCTCCTCCTATAACTTCTTGGGAATAATTGATAGGACATGTACAACTCCCCCTTACTTCATGCCATATGTTATGTCACTAATGATGTGGTGGAGGAGCACCTAAAAGAATAGCTTGGAGAAAGAAGATAAAAATGACCATGGAAGGAACCTATGGAACAAATCAAGTCAATTGGGACACCTTACAACCAATTATGGCATGTTGCAATATTCAAAATGATGTAATAGTTAAATGTCCTGAGGGTCCTGGTAAGGACCCTAGGACCAAAATGATGTAAGTTGGGCCAATAGTGCCCCTAGAGTCAAATAGAGGTGTCTAAGATCAGTAAGAAAGTATAATGAACCTAAGAAGATCAAACATAGTGAATTAATAAGGTAGAAGTTCATTAAATAAGGCCGAAATTCACTAAACCAAAGTTTGAAATTCAAATTTTTGAATTGTGCATTTAGGCGGGAAAAGCCTTTTTGATTAGTTTTTGAAAGTTTAATCATCCCTAACCAATGGGGATTGGTTAAGGAAGTTAGGACAGAAGTTATGTAAGCATGCCAAGGCATTTGATGTATGAACAAGTATCTTGGAGGCCTTTTTTTGGTACGACAGACTAGGAAATAATAGAAATTTTAGTTTTCTTGTATTTTTCCTTCTCATTTCTGTTGATTCTTTGGTTGTTGGTGTTTGGAAAATATTTTAGATTCTCATCTGACAATAATAGACCCTTTTCCATGCTTTGAGAAGGTTTTTATAGATAGTTTATTGCTATTTGTACTGACTGTCATAAAAAATAGTAGACTATTCTATGTGTTTTGAGAGGTGGCAATGTATCTTTGGGCCTTCCCATGAATGTAAGACCCTGATTCTTATGGGATAGGTCCTTGCTAACATGTATACTATGATTCTTTAACCTTTTCAAGGTAGGAGAAGTTCAAACTAGAAGGTGATCACCATTTGAAGTCAAGTTTGCATGTGAAAAGAACATGAGAATGGTGGCATGGTTATAGCAGCCGGAGATCTGTCTTAACAAGGTGAATTTTTTATGATTGGTATTGTTTGGTATGGCCAAGAAGATGGTGTTAGACCTTTGAATGAGGTCTGGAAGTGATTGGAGGTGGGAGATCTAGCAAGCCCTAGGTTTTGAGGCCTAGAAATGAGGTTTTTGTATTTCAAACCATAAATGTGCAAACCACCTGATAAGACCTAGAAAATCCTTGGTTTTTAACCCTTTCCTAAGACTTTTTTTATGTTTGAAGTCTGTGGGACAAGTTTGTCATAGGGTTCCTTTGTAAAATGGTCAATTTAGGCCTTGTAGGAAGGCAACAAGGTGTTAGGATAGTCACATTTAGTACAAAACAATAGTAGGTGAGTTTGAGATATATTTTAAAAAATGATAAAGGGTACTTAGATCAGTCATCATTTTTTAGAGTGTTTTGGGAAAGTTGAGAGAAAAATGCAAATTCGTCGCTGAACAGGGCTACAAGGATTAGGCCTAGTCAAGTGGAATTGTCAAGAACCGGTCAAAATGGTGCATGAAACCTATTTAATCTTGTTGGTTGGGGTAGGTTGAGACCCTAGAAGGTACAATATTTCATCTAAGAAATTGGAATCCAAATTTGAGCCCTTTGGTGGAGTTTAAGGCAAAGAGAAGACTAGTGAAGTCTTATTGATTGAAGCCCACACTAGATTGAAATCTTTTGTCCTTGTCAAATTATCTCTAAGACCTGACTACTCTGCATCATGATGTAACTTGTGCAAGATGCACAAGTTTAGAATCTGTACTCTTTTTCCTTTGTTTCAATCTCCAAACTTTAACAGGCTCTTTCTTCCTCTAAACTTTTTCAGCTTCTATCCTTTTCAACCTTTTCAAATCCAGTGATGTATTTTTGTAACTATGTGCTTTCTGACCAAGATAGTTGCAATTATAAGAAATTATACTATAATCATAATCAAATGATTGATAATAGCTTCTTAACATCCCTTGAGTATTTATGTTATGCTTCCAAGCAGGATCATACCTTCTGTTCATTCTGCAATCAACTACTTTATGTCCAAAATGATTACAGGTATAACAATTACCATTAAATGAATAATTATACCTATACATGGATGCTTGTCTTATAGGAGCAGATCTCTTGAAATTTCTTCTTTGATTATCCATTACAAACTCATCTTTGGTATTCATTCTAGCTTATGGCTTCTTTTTGCCTTCAGGAGCAACAACATGAAGATCAATTTTCTTTCTAGGAGTTTCTCTAGCTTTTGAACACTCTCCTTTTTCATAACCAAGTCTAGAAGTATCCCCATCTTGTTTTGTTTACCAAGCATCTCATGTAGCTTGATTGTGCTTTCTTCAAATTCCTTATACTTCTTAGATAAAGCCTTGAGACCATCATACTCTTTTCTCATATTGATAATATCACCTTCTAATTTTAGATTCTCAATACTTCTAACTTCAAGGTCATATTTTGAAACATCTACTATCCTCTTAGTTTCCTCAACCTCTATCTTCAGACTAATAATCAAATTGTTTGAGTTATCAATTTGTGTCCTTAAATTTGTAATCTAAATATTTTCCTCTTCAAGATCAGAGAGTGCTTTGTCTTTGTAGTCTATTTCTTGTTGTAGTTGCCACATTAATCTTTAGTTCTCCTTTTTGTATTTCTCAACTTCACCCAAAGCACACATAAGTTCTCCTTCTACATCAATTTCAAATTCTTGTTCATCATATTTTGGATGATAGTCTTCTTCTGAATCTGATTGAGTCTCAACTTATTCATGTGATTGTCTTCTTTCATTGTCACTTTCTTTACACACCAAGTTGTCCTTTTCTATACCATTATTTTGATAAATTTTTATCAATTTCTTCCACATATCCTAAGCTATTTCACACTGTACAACCTTACAAGAAATATCATTAGATAGAACAGATAATATGGCCTTCTTTGAAATATCATTACTTTCAATAGCTTCTTTGTTATTTGTAGTAACACAATCCCCATTCTCAACTAACATTAAAACACCATATCCTAAAGAAGATAAATAAATCTGCATTCTCATACACTAGATTGAAAAATTTGAGCCATCAAAGAAAAGGGCTTCTAAATTTTTTTCTTCTAATACAATACTTGACTCAACTTGAAGAACATTTCTATCAATATGTTCTATATCAACTTTTGAATTTGATAAACATGGAGACATTTGACCAATTTGAGGCTTGACAATATTCTTTTCTCTATTTTTTTTGTACTTACCCATGGCACTCCACACACAGGACCTACTCAAGCTCATGAAGCTTCAAAAGGGGAACCTAGGCTCTAATACCACTTGTTGGAGTCCAGGACAACACTGAGAGGGGGGGTGAATTAGTGTTGTATAAATTTTACAATTTTAATCCTTTTGACTTACAGGATAGAGAGAAAGAAAAAGTTATTTATTAATTCACAAATGTACAATTATAATATTGAAGGCATGAATCAGGACATTAAACATAGATCATGAAGACACATAAGAAATATAACACAAGAAATGATGAGTGGAAAACCCTCAAGGGGAATAAAAACCACTTTGAAACTACTTCACTGGCTTATTCAAAACCTTGCTAGTTACATGAAGGTATCACTGACCAGGCAAGCCTCACTAGCTACAGAAAAGCCTCACTAGTTACAATATGTGTCTCATTGACAAATGTAAGGTCTCACTGACCTACAAGCCTCATTGGCATATAGAAAGTCTCACTCAAATTTTTACAAATACTTTGGGTCCACATACAAATCCTATCAGGGGATTACCCTATTTCAATCAAGTGCAAAACCTTATACCTCCCCTTTATCATTCATAACAAATTCACTACAAAATTATATTCTTGAATTTGAGCAAAAGAAACAAATCATAAAAATAAATTATTTCTATGATAATTCCTGTACCATCTCTGTGATCACATCTCCAATCATCTGATCATCTGATTATATTTGCAAACACTACATCTCTCTACTCATCTTCTTCTCTCTATCAAAACACGATCTCATATACACAATGACACACACACCTCAATCTGGAACCCGCAAAAATAAATCATATAAATCTTCTTCAAAATCCTTCATATTTCTCTTCAATTTGATAACAAATCCAACTCCTTTATTTTTATTTTTCATTATCTTCATCTCAAAACTCTTCAACTTCTTCATCTCTACAAATACCATCTCCAAACAAAAATTAGAACATAAAAAATTAAACCCCATTCAAATTCAAATTCTCTTCATATTCTTCTTTGACAATCTAAATAAACCCTTGATATTCTCTGTATGTATATCATCAAATAAAAACTTCAATGAATTTTTAATTCATTTGCTCCTATATTAAAAAAACTAAATCACTGATCTCCTTGAACCTGCTGCTATAAAGTCTTCTTCATGAACAAGATAAAAATCTCTTAAAACATTATTTCTATAAAAGAAATATTCCTTCCAAAAGAAACTTCTTAATATTTTCAATGCCACGAGTGAAGAAGATTGAAATAGAATAAATCATCCAAAAATATAGTCTCCAAAATCTCAAAGAATCTGCCTTATAAAAATACTAAAAATAGACTTTAAAACAATCTTTACTATAGTCACCAACATGTGACACTTATCTACACATCAAAAAAGATGCTTACGAGTAAGGGTCTAAAAATTAAATATAAACCATTGATTATATTCTTTGCGCCCATAGTAACTTTAAATAACAGTCGATGAATCCCTTTTTGGAGCCTAATAAAGACTTCATTAACCGAAACATTCGGTGATAGGAGTAGAGAGGGCCGGTAAGAAAAATGTTTTGACAACCCTTGAGTTGGTCAATTTAAGTGACATAGCTTATGGCAGCAGATCAATGACATTTTATAACCAAAAGTGCAACTAATGTGTGATGGTTAGGCATAAGCCTTATTGCCTAGTATAACCTTGATTAGGGTTTTTGAACATACCACAATGAAATCCAAAAATGAAAACTCCTTCACCTGAAATCAAGAATTTCTAATCCATTGAACCTTAATGTAGTGCATATTCAAGATTTCTATAAACTCTTTGAACATCTTTACCATCATAAATATGCAAGCACTCCAATTGAACATTTTATGCATAATATTAGACAACATGTGTTAGCAACAACACCATCTTGCTACAACACCATCTTATCATACTGAAGACACTGATACAAGAAACTAAACCACATCTGACCATGATTTGAATGATTCTTCATAACCAACTTTTAAGGTACAATGAACTTATGAACAATGAGATGTTTGAAACATATCATAAATTGCATCTCATTGACATGAGTAACACTAACACCATCAACCTATGAAACATAACTTGAAATGAAACAAATCTGTGATCCAAAACATATATGAGCAATCTTACTGCACCAAAACATTCTAAACTTCTTGCATCACCATCTTGATGATAATATCAACATGAAAACGATCTTGAATACAAATTGAAACATTGAAACAATATCATATGCCATCTGTCATGATATCATATGAGAATACTCACCATATTAATGCAAACTCACCAAACACACCATAATCTTGACATCAATTAGACTTGAACATTATCAACCTTAATGAAGGCATGTAGAAATCATATTCCATCTGCAAGAACAATGACATCCCAATGAACACAACAATGTACTTTGAGTGTGAATGAACAAACTTCTCCTTTCAATCTGTAATATGTATAAAGAAGATCTCCTACATCATCATTTCTTAAACAAGAACATGCATCATGCATATGAATCATGTGAACTCTTGCATGATCAAAATCCTACAAGAGCTTTTGACATTAATGACATTCAACTCAAACACCTTTTTGACATCAATGACAACCTATCTCCATCAAAAGTGGCTCAATAAGTACCAAACACTATTTTTGGGAAGTCAAAGGTATTTCTTGAAATTCTTGTAGATCTACATTTATTTTTGTGTAGTACATGTACATTTTTTGTTCATACAAATTTAAATTTCCATGGTTGTAGATATCGATTAATCAAATCTCTATAATGGTCAAAAGATTGTCGGTATTAGAAGACTTCATCAAGTGATGATGACTAGACATACTAAACCACTTGTAATCCAAATTAGAGAAAAATAATGTTTTTGTGTTGATTGCATTGAGAACAATGCAAATGTACTACAATGTCAACATATTATTGATGGATATGTCTCAAAATGGGAGATGAAACAATTAGTTTCAATGTCTCCTTCTGAAGATGATAATATAGATCTCCATGATCCTTTATATTCAACAAATTTTGAACTTGTATTCGATCTAGTTGTTATAGGTAAATAAACTATTTACATGTATATTGTTATTAAAATAGTGAAATTTTGTCTAAATTGTCTAAGTAACTAATTGTATTTGAATTGACTTTTGAATATATGTATTTGTTGTAGGAGATATATTTGTTGTGATTGTAGATCCTGATAATACCGAAGGTGTAGGTTACTACCTACTTAGATGCACATGCAACCAAAATGTAAGTTAACAGAATCTATGATAGATAATGATAGACAAGAGTATCCCATTGGGTTTGTAGTGGTTGAAGGTACTTATTATCAACAAATGAAGATAGATAAAAGTTGTATTATATTTGTTAATTATTTGCCAGGACAAAAGGTTCTACATTATAGTCACTTTGTTATAGCAACATAGTTAAATTTGGAAACTTTACAAAAAATAAGATGTAGCCAATAAAAATAGAAGTTGAGTATTGAAGACCATGAAAACATTTTGGAGATAATAAAGGATAGAGAGGATCCAAATTTTATGTACCAAGAACTTGAAAGGAACCTAGGTGTGCAGAAATCGCTTCCTACACTAATCTAATGAGGGGAGGAGAGTCCAAATTCAAATTTATTCTAACTATTATAGTGACATTAAACCATTAACATGGGATATTGCAGCAAACACATAATAGAGAAGGTGAGACAGAAGAAGAGAGACACAAGATATCCGTGGGGAAAACCCTTATCGGGAGCAAAACCCCACACTCTAAAAACTACACAATGTATTATCAAAACAAAGAATGTTTACAACACATTTGCAATGCAAGCTCTAAGGAGTCTTCAACACTCATATCTAGAGACAAACTAGTAACATAATAGTACCTGTCAAACCTATAATACATCTCCTCCTCCAAGCACCTGTTTATATAGAATATAGAAGGCAATATTCATCCTATCTTGGAATGGGCATCCAACTTGGCCTCATGGCCCCAAACCCATGCCGAAGAACACTTGGTCAACATTGTAGAATGTTCCTGACACTTATCAATAGCTCCCATCTGAAAGAGGTCACCTATTTCCAAAATGGGCAATGCCAGATGCTCTTACGACTGTCATATAATCTTTCATAATTAGAACTTACAGCTATAAGAGAATCTGTCATACATAGGCTATTAATAACATATTCTCTTACAACATGTCATAGTCCACCTTGGGGCACCAAAATATGCCTTTTTCAAAGATAGTTCATGACACATGTCTTCACCTGTCTTACAAGCTTCTATTTCTAACTCTTACATGTCATAGAATTTGTCATAGGAATCCTTCATAACCGTTTCGGTCAACATTCCCTTACACAACATCGAAGATGCCAACACATGGCAAAATATTCCTACCACTAAGTGGGATGCCTATCTCCTCATGTGAGGACGAAATTACAAGTTGTCATCTTCTATGTAGGATGAAACATCACCATGCCACATCCCACAAAATGACAATATGGAATTTACAATTAATTTAAAACATAGGCAATGAATTAAAAAATACAATCATAAATAATGCAAGGAATTACCAAGGTTGAAACACATTAATTCCCAACATTCTTCCACTTGTCAAACACCTTGTAAGAGCCAATAGAATAATAGGATTTAACTGCTATAGGCTGAGAGGCCTATAGACTCCAAACACCATCTAAACTTCTCTATGCCCACTAGCTTCGTCAATGCATCTGTAAGATTCTTCAAAGTATCTACCTTGCCCAAATTTACCTTCCCATCCTCTACCATGTCTCACACGAAGTGAAACTGCACATGAATATGCTTTGTTCTGGCATGGAAAGTTAGATTCTTTGCAAGGTAAATTACACTTTGACTTTCACAACTGATCGTAATTTGACCTCCATCAACACCAATATCTAAACACAATCTATTAAGCCAAATGGCTTCCTTACAAGCATGAGTTGTAGCCATATACTCAGCTTTTGTATTGGACAAAGCAACCATAGGTTGTTTCTTACTCATCCAACTAATCATACCACCAAGCATTGTAAACACATATGCATTGGTGGATCTCTTGCTGGCAATTTCACCTACCCAATCAGAATCCACAAATCCATGAATACAAACTAAATGGGGAGGTCCTGTAGTATTACCATGATAGAAAATGTAATACTTAGAAGTACCCCTCAAATATTTGAACACTTTATTAACTGCATCCCAATGTACTTGTCCAGGATTAGCCATAAACTGACTAAGGACTCCCACTGCTTGGGTAATGTCTAGTCTTATGTAGACCATAGCATACATCAAATTGCCAACAGTACTAGCATAACGTACCCTGCTCATGTCCTCCATCTCACTAGGAGATTTTGGACAATCCTCAACAGATAACTTTGTTCCCAATGAAACGGGAACACTCAATGGTCTACAATCTGCCATGTTGAACCTGTCCAACACGATCTTCACATACTTACTCTGGCTTAACCAAAGTTTTATGTTAGTTCTATCTCTTCTAATTTTTATTCCAAGGATGTACTTGGCTACCTCTAAATATTTCATTTCAAACTGTTCTACCAACTAAGATTTAAAATTACAAATCATATTCTTACCCTTCCCAATGAGCAACATATCATCAACATATAATGCAACATTGAGAATATGATCACCATCAAACTTATAATACACATAGTGATCCGATTTCAATCTTAGATAACCAATTGACAACACAAAGGTATCAAACATCAAGTACCACATCCTATGAGACCGCTTCAAACCATACAAAGACTTCTTAAGCTTGCAAACCAAATTTTATTTACCTTTGTCTATGTAATGCTCTAGCTGTGACATGTAGATTTCTTCCTCCAAATCAGCATGAAGGAAAGTTGTCTTCACATCCATTTGTTCTATCTCTAAATCATAAGCAGTTGCAAAAGATAAAAGAAATCTAATGGATGTTAACTTGTGAGTACCCCTTCGCAACCAATCTAGCCTTGTAGTTTTTAACACTACCATCTGCATTAAATTTCTTCTTGAACACCCATTTGCAACCAATGAGTTTCCATCCATTAGGCAAAGATACCAAGTCCCATGTTTTGTTCTTTTCCAAAGAAGCCATTTCATCTTTGATGGCCTCCTTCCAAGAACCTACATCTTTCATACACATAGCTTCTTTCATAGTTCTATGCTCGTCAGTGTTAGAAATCAAAGCAAAAGCACAACTACAATCAAATAATGAATAACCAAACCTATCAGGTTGCTTTGTTGTTCATGAAGACCTCCTCAATGGCTGAGGTTTAGGTTCAACTTCTTCTTCTTCACTTTCAGAGCTGCTAGAACTCTCCTCATCATCAGACCTCATAAGGTCTATCGATTTAGTCTTCTCAGAGGTAGAAGGAAACTAAATCGTATCTTCTTTCTTTTCTAACTGTTCTGGCTACAGCCAAACAAAATAGGGTGTTAGCTCTCTGAAGATAACACTTTCTTAGTCATGAGATCTCAAAGCTTGTATCCTTTCACACCAACACCATAGCTGATGAAAATACATTTAAAAACCTTTTTCTCTGACTTAGACCATTTCTCCCTAGGCACATGTGCATATGTCTCACAACCAAAAACATGAAGATGCCTTACTGAAGGCTTCTTACTAGACCACAACTCCATAGGTGTTTTTCCAACAAGAACTGATGTAGGAGATCTATTTACCAGTAGCAAGTAGTGGACATAGCTTTAGCCCAAAACTTTTGTTCTAAGCCAACTCCACTAAGCATATTCTTAGCCTTCTCCATCAGTGTCCTATTCATCCTCTCTGCAACTCTATTTTACTGTAGGGTATATGAAGTCTTATGCCTTTCAATCCCTTGCTCTTTGTAGAACCTATCAAACTCTGCCAAACAAAACTCACCACTATTGTCAATTCTCAAACACTTAATCTTTATACAAGTCTGATTTTTATCAAAGACTTTAAACTCTTTAAAATAACTAAAGACTTCAGTCTTGCTTCTGATAAAATAAACCCATGCCCTTCTACTATAATAATCTATGAAAGATAGAAAATATACATATTTTGATATTGAAGGAACATTAACAGGACCAAAAACATCAAAATGAATAAGATCCAATACACCAGAAGACTTGTGAGAACTATAGTAAAATTGAACATTGTTTTGCTTTCCATAAATGCAATGTTTGCAAAATTTAAACTCAAGATTACAGTCATTCAACCCCTCAATGAGGTTTTTATTTTTTAGGGTACACTGACACTTCTCACCAATGTGACCATACCTCAAATGCCATAGCATAGCATTTTCAGCAGGACGCTTAGCTTCCAAAGCATGTGCACAACCATCAAAATCGGTTACAATAGATTTCTTCACTGCATGTTTGGATGGTGGGAATGAAGTGACAACATATCATTTCCTTGAGTCAAAAGAAGTATTGCAATATGAAGTGCATGCCTCTAGCGCGAACAGAGTACCCCTCTACATACCCTTCGCAAGCACCATAGATCCTCTTATCATCTTGCATCCATCCTTCAAAAAAACAACCTGTACACCTATGTCATTCAGCATACTTATAGAAAGTAGGTTCCGTGCAGGGCGTAGAATGTGCATAACTCTAGTGATCCCCTTCACTCATCCATCAGGGAATCAGATTAAGAGTCTTCCATGACCAACAATCTTCAGATGAGAGTTCTCAACAAGGTACACCTTTCCACCATCAAAATCTTCATATTTGGTAAACCAATCTCGATATGAGGTCATATGTAATGATGCATGAGAATCAATCAACCACACATCATTAGATGCATGGGTGGCTAGGGCTGTGATGAAGGCATCACCATCATCTTGTGACTTGTCAGAATCTGAATCACGAGCTTTCTTCTTCTTTTTCTTCTCCTCTTTGCATTCCTTTTGGAAGTGCCCGGTTTTACCATAGTTCCAACAAAGAGCCTTGGACTTTCTAGGAGATTTGGATCTCCCATGGGATTTGGATCTACCCTTTTCACCTTTCTTCTTCTTCTTCTTCTTCTTCTCTTCCTCTTTGGGTCTTCCACAAAGCACAAGAGCCTCTTTGGCTACCTTAGAATACATTCTCTACATCTCTTAAAATAATAGTGAAGATACCACATCTTCCATCATGAAGGTGGTAGTGGTGCTTCTGATAGCCATTCAAGATGATCCCATGTATCTGGCAAAGAACAAAGTAGCATCATGCATCGATCCTCCTCATCCATTTTCACATCCATAGATGTCAACTATGCAACCATCATGTTGAAAGCATTCATGTGATTTGCAATAGATCCTCCATCTACCATCTTTAAAGAAAACAACTTATTTTTCAAAAAAAGTTTCTTTACCAAGGAATTGGCCTAATAAACATCACCCAATTTCTTCCAAAGATCTTTCGTGCTCTTCTCCTCATGGATATTCAACAAGATAGAGTTAGATAAATAGAGTCTTATGAGACCCTTAGCCTTCAGATCTTTGAGGCCCCAATTAGCTTGTTACATTGCTATAGGTTTTACACCAGATACCATTTCCCATAGGTCACGATCAACAAGTAGGTCCTCCATTTTCAACTTCCACAACTCAAAATTAGTGCCATTGAATTTCTCAACTTCTAACCTCCTGCATGTGGTTTCCATCTCCTTGCTGCAATAAGATAAAAAATACTCTGCACGAGACTCCCACTCAACCTAAGATTAGCTCAAAAACCCCTATCCAATAGCTAAGACCAAAATTGGTAAGGCTCTGATACCAACTAAAAGGAAGCTAGGTGTGTGGAAATCACTTCCTACACTAATCTAATGAGGCAAGGAGAGTGCAAATTCAAATTTATCCTAACTAACATTAAATGATTAACATGAGATATTGCAGCAAACACATAATAGAGAAGGTGAGACAGAAGAATAGAGACACAAGATATATGTGGGGATAACTGTTATCAGGTGAAAAACCTCACACTCTAAAACCTGCACAATATATTATCAAAACAAAGAATGTTTACAACATACTTGTAATGCAAGCTCTCAGGAGTTTTGGACACTCATATCTGGAGACAAACTGGAAGCATAATAGTAATTGTCAAATCTGTAATACATCTCCTCCTCCAAGCACCTATTTATATAGAATATACAAGGCAATATTCATGCTATCTTGGAATGGGCGTCCAACTTGGCCTCATGGCCCCAAACCCATGCCTAAGGACACTTGGTCAACATTGTAGAATTTTCTTGACACTTATCGATACCTCCCATCACAAAGAGGTCACCTACTTCCAAAATGGGCAATGACAGATGTTCTTACGACTCTTATGACCATCATAGAATCTGTCATAGTAGTTACAACTTACAGCTATAAGAGAATCGATCATAAATAGGCTATAAATAGCATATTCTCCTTACAACATGTCATAGTCCACCTTGGGGCACCCAAATATGCCTTTTTCAAAGATGCTTCATGACACATGTCTTCACCTGTCTTACAAGCTTCTATTTTTGACTCTCACATGTCATAGAATTTGTCATAGGAATCCGTCACAACTATTTCGGTCAACATTCCCTTACACCACATTGAAGATGCCAACACATGGAAAAATATTCCCACCACTAAGTGGGACGCCTATCTCCTCATGTTAGGACAAAATTACAAGTTGTCATCTTCCATGTAGGATGACACAACACCGTGCCACACCCCACAAAATGACAATATGGAATTTACAATTAATTTAAAACATAGACAATGAATTAATAAATACAATCATAAATAATGCAAGGAATTACCAAGGTTGAGACACCTTAATTCTCAACATTCTCCCACTTGTCAAACACCTTGTAAGAGCTAATAGAATAATAGGGTTTAAGTGTTATAGACTGAGAGGCCCATAGACTCTGAACACCATCTAATTTTCTCTGTGCCCACTGGCTTCGTCAATGTATCTATAACATTCTTCAAAGCATCTACCTTCTCCAAATTTACCTTCCCATCCTCTACCATGTCTCACACGAAGTGAAACTGCAAATGAATATGCTTTGTTTTGGCATGGAAAGTTAGATTCTACGTAAGGTAAATTACACTCTGACTGTCACAACTGATCATAATTTGACCTCCATCAACACCAATATCTAAACACAATCTCTTAGGCTAAATGGCTTCCTTAAAAGCATGAGTTGTAGCCATATACTCAGCTTCTATAGTGGACAAATCTACCATAGGTTGTCTCTTACTCATCTAACTAATCGTACCACCAAACATTGTAAACACATATACGCTAGTGGATCTCCTGCTGATAATTTCACCTACCCAATCAGAATCCACAAATCCATGAATACAAACTAAATGTGGAGGTCCTGTAGCATTTCCATGATAGAAAATGGAATACTTAGAAGTACCCCTCAAATATTTGAACACTCGCTTAACTATATCCCAATGTACCCATCCAGGATTAGCCATAAACTGACTAAGGACTCCCACTACTTGGGCAATGTCTAGTCTTGTGCAGACCATAGAATACATCAAATTGTCAATAACACTAGCATAAGGTACCCTACTCATGTCCTCCACCTCACTAAGAGATTTTGGAAAATCTTCAACAGACAACTTTGTCCCCAATGAAACAGGAACACTCAATGGTTTATAATCTACCATGCTGAACCTATCCAACATGGTCTTCACATACTTACTCTGGCTTAACCAAAGTTTTCTGTTAGTTTTGTCTCTTCTAATTTCCATTCCAAGGATGTACTTAGCTGCCCCTTTTCATTTCAAACTATGCTGCCAAATGAGACTTAAAATTAAAAATCATATTCTTACCCTTCCCAATGAGCAACATATCATCAACATATAATGCAACATTGAGAATACGATCATCAAACTTATAATACACACAGTGATCTGATTTCAATCTTAGATAACCAATTGACAACACAAAGGTATCAAACTCCAAGCACCATATCCTAGGAGACTACTTCAAACCATACAAAGACTTCTTAAGCTTGCAAACCAAATTTTCTTTACCTTTCTCTATGTAATGCTCTAGCTATGACATGTAGATTTCTTCCTCCAAATCACCATGAAGGAAAGTTGTCTTCACATCCATTTGTTCTATCTCTAAATCATAAGTAGTTGCAAAAAGATAAATGAAATCCAAACGATGTTAGCTTTGCAACGGGAGAGAAAATTTCACCATAATCAATTCCCTCCACTTGTGAGTACCCCTTCACAACCAATCTAGCCTTGTACTTTTCAACATTGCCATCTACACCAAATTTCTTCTTGAACACCCATTTGCAACCAACGAGTTTCCATCCATCAGGCAAAGACACCAAGTCCCATGTTTTGTTCTTTTCCAAAGAAGCCATTTCATCCTCGATGGCCTCCTTCCAGGAACCTGCATCTTTCATGCACATAGCCTCTTTCACAGTTCTATGCTCATTAGTGTTAGAAATTAAAGCAAAAGCACAACTACAATCAAATAATGAATAACCAAACCTATCAGGTTGCTTTCTTGTTCATGAAGACCTCCTCAATGGCTGAGGTTGAGGTTCTTCTTCTTCTTCTTCTTCACTTTCAGAGCTACTAGACCTCTCCTCATCATCAGGCCTAATAGGGTCTATCAGTTTAGTCTTCTTAGGGGTAGAAGGAAACTGAATCGTATCTTCTTTCTTTTCTAACTATTCTGGCTATAGAACAATATAAGACGGTGTTAGCTCTCTTAAGATAACACTTTTTCTATACAACACTTTCTTAGACACAAGATCCCAAAGCTTGTATCCTTTCACATTGACACCATAGCTGATGAAAATACATTTAACAATTTTTTTCTCCAACTTAGACCGTTTCTCCCTAGGCACATGTGCATATGTCTCACAATCAAAAACATGAAGATGCCTTATAGAAGGCTTCTTACCAGACCACACCTCCATAGGTGTTTTTCCAACAAGATTTGTTGTAGGAGATCTGTTTACCAAATAGCAAGTAGTGGAAATAGCTTCAACCCAAAACTTTTGTTCTAGGCTAGCTCCACTAAGCATATTCCTATCCTTCTCCATCAGTGTCATATTCATCCTTTCTGTAACTCCATTTTACTGCAAGGTATATGAAGTTGTCTTATTCCTTTCAATCCCTTTCTCTTTTGTAGAATTTATCAAACTCTGCCAAACAAAACTCACCACCATTGTCAATTCTCAAACACTTAATATTTTTATAGGTCTGATTTTTAGCAAAGGCTTTAAACTCTTTAAACTGACTAAAGACTTCAGTCTTTCTTCTGATAAAACAAAACCCATGTCCTTCTACTATAATCATCTATGAAAGATACAAAATATACATATTTTGAAATTGAAGGAACATTAATAGGACCAAACACATCAAAATGAATAAGATTCAATACACTAGAAGACTTGTGAGAACTAGAGTAAAAATGAACATGGTTTTGCTTTCCATAAATGCAATGTTCACAAAAGTTAAACTCAAGATTACAATCATTCAACCCCTCAATGAGGTTTTTATTTTTTAGGGTACACAGACACTTCTCACCAATGTGGCCATATCTCAAATGTCATAACATAGTCTTTTCAGCATGAAGCTTAGCTTTTAAAGCATGTGCACAACCATCAGAACCGGTTACAATAGATTTCTTCACTACATGTTCAAATGGTGGGGATGAAGTGATGCACTGTGAAGTGCATGCCTCCAGCAGGAATAGAGTACCCCTCTAAGTACCCTTTGCAAGAACCATAGATCATCTTATCATCTTGCATCCAATCTTTGAAAAGACAACCTGCACACCTATGTCATTCAACATACTTACAGAAAGTAGGTTCTATGTAAGGCCTAGAATGTGCATAACTCCAATGATCCCCTTCACTCATCCATCAGGGAATCAGATTGAGAGTCTTCCATGACCAACAATCTTCAGATGAGAGTCGTCAACAAGGTACACCTTTCCACCATCAAAATCTTCATATTTGGTAAACTAATCTCGATCTGAGGTCATGTGGAATGATGCACGAAAATCAATCAACCACACATCATTAGATGCATGGGTAGCCAGGGATGTGATGAAGGCATCACCATCATCTTGTAACTTGTCAGAATCTGAATCATGAGCTTTCTTCTTCTTTTTCTTCTCCTCTTTGCATTCCTTTCAGAAGTGCCCAGTTTTACCATAGTTCCAACAAAGAGCCTTGGACTTTCTAGGAGATTTGGATCTCCCATGGGATTTGGATCTACCCTTTTCACCTTTCTTGTTCTTCTTCTTCCCTTTCTCTTTGGGTCTTCCACAAACCACAAGAGCCTCTTTGGCTACCTCATAAGACTTTCTCTACATCTCTTTAGATAAAAGTGAAGATACCCCATCTTCCATTTTGAAGGTGGTAGTGGTGCTTCTGATAGTCATTACAAGATGATCCCATGTATCTGGCAAAGAACAAAGTAGGGTGATGCATCAATCCTCCTCCATTTTCACACCCACAAATGTCAACTATGTAGTGATCGTGTTGAAAGCTTTCATGTGATTCGCAACAAATCCTCTGTCTACCATCTTTAGAGAAAACAACTTCTTTTTCAAAAAAAGTTTCTTTACCAAGGACTTGGCCTAATAAACATCACCCAACTTCTTCCAAAGATCTTTTGTGCTCTTCTCCTCATGGATATTCCACAAGATAGAGTCACCTAAATAGAGTCTTATGAGACCCTTAGCCTTCCGATCTTTGAGGTCCCAATTAGCTTGTTACATTGCTGTATGTTTTACATCAGATACCATTTCCCATAGTTCACTATCAACAAGTAGGTCCTCCATTTTCAACTTCCACAACTCAAAATTAGTGCCATTGAATTTCTCAACTTCTAACCTCTCCTTGCTACAATAAGATACAAAATACTTTGCATGAGACTCCCACTCAACCTAAGATTAGCTCAAAAAACCCCTACCCAATAGCTAAGACCAAAATTGGCAAGGCTCTGATACCAACTAAAAGAAAGCTAGGTGTGCGGAAATCACTTCCTACACTAATCTAATGAGGCGAGGAGAGTACAAATTCAAATTTATCCTAACTATTCTAACAAAATTAAACCATTAACATGAGATATTGCAGCAAACACATAATAGAGAAGTTGAGACAGAAGAAGAGAGACACAAGATATATGTGGGGAAAACCCTTATTAGGTGAAAAACCCACACTCAAAAATTTGTACAATGTATTATCAAAACAAAAAATGTTTACAACACACTTGTAATGCAAGCTCTCAAGAGTCTTCGACACTTGTATCTGGAGACAAACTGGTAGCATAACAATACCTATCAAACATGTAATACATCTCCTCTTCCAAGCACCTGTTTATATAGAATATACAAGGCAATATTGGTCCTATCTTGGAATGGGTGTGCAACTTGGCCTCATGGCCCAAAACCCACGTCTAAGGACACTTGTTCGTAGCTCCCATTCCAAAGAGGTCACCTATTTCCAAATGGGCTGTGACAAATGCTCTTACGACTCTTACAACCATCATAGAATCTATCATAGTAGTTACAACTTACAATTGTAAGAGAATCTGTCATACATAATCTATAAATATCATATTATCTTACAACATGTTATAGTCCACCTTGGGGCACCCAAATATGCCTTTTTCAAAGATGCTTCACGACACATGTCTTCACCTATCTTACAAGCTTCTATTTCTGACTCTTACATGTCATAGGAATCCATCATAACCATTTCGGTTAACATTCCCTTACACAACATCCAGGATGCCGACACATGGAAAAATATTCCTATGACTAAGTGGGATGCCTATCTCCTCATGTGAGGACAAAATTGAAAGTCGTCATCTTCCATGTAGGATGACACATCACCGTGCCACATCACACAAAATGACAATATGGAATTTACAATTAATTTACAAAATAGGTAATGAATTAATAAATACAATCATAAATAATGCAAGGAATTACCAAGGTTGAGACACATTAAATCCCAATAGAACTAAGTTAAATGTATTGAAATTACATGTATGCATCAATTTGTATGAAATGTGTTCACAATAAAATGTTACAATTTCTAAAGGTTCCTACACATGCACAAGTTCATTGAAGCTTTTTGATCATTGTATGTAATAGTTGTATTAATTAGTGCATGTAATTGAATTTGAACCATGTACCTTGAGGGACTATGCTATACAATTTAGTTTCATTATTTACTATATTGGTTGTAGTAATTTCTATGTCAATATGGGTTTAAAAACTATATTTTAAAACCTATGAAAAAATTAATATGTTTGTAAGTGTCACACATTTTGAGTTTAAATCTCTTCTACTTGGTTGTAGTATCACACATATTGAGAATAAATGTATCTTATTGAACATTAATTGTCATCATAATATTGTTTATGTTTAATGTTTATGTTTATTTATATGTTTAGAGTTGAATATAAAAAAAAAATTTCTTTTTAGTTTCTATTTATTTTAAAAATTGTTCCTAGTTTTTGTGATTTTAAATATTAACCTCATAACCAAATTTGAATATAATATTTAATCAAGAGTGCCTAGTTACAACATATATATGAGACACCCCCTTCAAACCATACTATAATTTTAAAAGTGTTTTTAACTTAATAGTTTTAAAGTTTATTATTATATAAAAAACTTAGATTGTGACTAATAAATGAGTTTGATTCTTAAGTGCCACAATCTAGAGGATAACAATCCAGATTGTGATACTATCTTCAGATAACAAACAACATAATAATAAGCTTTTAAACTGAATCTTGATGTAAAACATTAACCTATACTAGAAAAAAAACAACTTGCCTAAACTATCAGGATGATTTTATCTATTATGACAAGAAGCCATATCTATGGCAAAAAGATTTAATGGTTGTTATAAGTCTTATGTCTTGATTTTTGTTATCATATTTCCTATGCTACTCAAGGTTGTCCAAGACTAGAGGAACTATGATGTGGCATGATTATTTCATTTGTCTGTTGTTTGTGGGTTAATATTTAGTAATGTGAATACTTGTCTAAAGACATGATTAGAAAAAGATCATTGCTGATGTTATGGGTTTAAGCATGAAAGAGTACAATCCTTATCTGTTGATAGATGTAGGCAATACTAAGGTCATCTCGGTTCAATTATACCTAGATGCTTGTATTCTCCTACAATATTTTTAAAAGCTCAATGATGATAAAGCACTTCAAACATGTATACAAGATGACTAGGTCTCATTCATGCATATTAAGTTTACATTTCATTTCATTTATAAGCATTTCATAGTTATCATTTTCCAAGTGGCTTAAGATCCATGTTCTTTCTCTCATTTTCCAAGTTATCCATTTATCCAAGTCATTTGTTATTTCTAAAGTGATCTTTTATTCATGATTAAGTATACTTGGCATAACAAAAACAAATCATTATAATTGTGCATATCATAGGCATTATAATCATAAGCTTATATGATTTAAGTACATTATCTAAAAACATTTAGAGCATGATTTCAAAATAATTCATACAGTAATGTCATATATCAACATAGGTCTCATACATAACATTACATCAAAATTAAAAAAAAGATCACATTGTCATAGCATTTGCATATCATATCATCATACATAGAGACTTAAAATATCATGTATTGCATTTAAGAGTCATTAGAATATGCATTAAAACATCATAAACTATAAGCACATAAAGTAATGTCCATAACATTACTCATACAAACATGCTATCATAAGAATCATAGAAGCATCATATCATAAATACCATATGCATAATAGAATCAACATGGTAGAACCATCATAATAGAATCATAATCATAAGATCAATCTTATAAAAAACACCCATCCATATAGAACATGCATATAATCTATCAAACTCATTTATATGTATCATCATCAAAATAAGAAAATGTCCAAGTATACAATAATATCATGAATCGTAAACTTGAACTATCAAAATAATGTGTATACAAAATGATATGTCTCAATGTCTATGAGACACTACCTCTAGAAGGCACTGGCTAAGGCTACTAGAAACCTAAAGGCCCTATCCCTGGTGGTCCTTGAGGAGGTGGTGGTCCCATAACCTCTCCACTCTTTGTCTGTGCCTGCCTGGATCTTCCATATGAACTCTAAGTGAAGCTACCCGCTCTTCGCTCAGGGGGCACCTCTTGATCATATAAAGATCTCCAATAAAAGATCTCCTGTCTAGCACAAACCATCTTTGTAACCATATACCTACTAGGACCCTTGGACACAGTCTGCTAAACCTATTTTAATAGAGCCTCTACCTAAGTATACCTTTGTATGGCAGTGTCTCACTCTACTGTCAGTGCCCTCACATCCCCCTGCAACCGAGCAACTTGTCCCTATATCTAAGCCACTTAGGCTGATAATGCTACCACCTCTCCATCACCCTATCCCTAAACCTAAGCCTATGTTTGTGTCTTTGGCCACATGTGGGGCTGCACCTGTGGCTGAGGCTGTACTTGTGGAGCCCTCAGCAGTCTCCTCTATCTACCTCTACCTCTGTCATCTCCATCATCTCCATCTCTTCTACCTTGTCTATTATCTCCATCTCCACCTCTCCCACCTCTACCACCTCATTATCTCATCCTTCATAGTGGAGCCTTCTCCTCATTCATCCTCATCCTCTAGTTGTAGAGTTCTCCCTCTAGGTCCTGAATATCTTGGGAAGGGATGTGCTGCAAAGTGTGTTGCATAATCCTTTTTCATCACTGCATGAACAATATGACTCATCATATCTCATGCCTGTTATGGAATTTAGAGAAAGTTGGCTCATGCCTTCTCAAAAGAAGCCACAAGACCTCACACTAAATGCTCCTTGTGCATCTGAGAAAATACAACAATACCCTAAGGGCATCCCCTAAATCCTACCAAACATTCAAAACACACACACAAAACAATATGGTGATCAATGATATATGGAGTCCTCCTAATCAACCATCATGTCTAAAAGAAAAATTACAACTTTGTTGCATCATCCTCTGAGGGCTCGCAATCTAGATATGGACACCAATCAAATGCATCTACATTATCCAGTGCATGTCTCTAGTACTCCAGCTTTCCCAACATGGGCTGGGAAATCATGCCCTAATAAGCATAAGCATATGGTCATCCCTTGCCTCTACCTCCTAGGCATATAGGTCGTGTCACTGCAATGTGTCCCCACGCCCATATCTATAACAATGAAACTCTAGTAGAAAGACTAGTAGTCCCATCATATACAAACTGATGCAAGTCATGATACAGGTGAGAAAATAAATAGACACCCTAGGGATATTGAGTCCCCTTAGAAACCATCTGCTCTAGAGTCCATCCCCATCCAACCACTAAACCATGTGATCTCCTATCACAGCAAATCACACCTCCAATCAATCCTGCCAAAATAGATGGCAATGGCTCATAATAATCAACAATATCTACCCAATTGATCTCCACTCCCTCTATATCATCATCATGAAAAACTTTGTGGCAGACATCCAGACCATCTCTCGCATGCTACTCATAGTTTACTAGCTCACCATATATAGTAATCCTCAGGATCATGTATACATCCTCTAATGTCATAGTCATCTCTCTAGTGGGAAAGTGAATCATACAGTGCTCACTGTGCCATCTCTCTACCAAAGCAGTCGACATGCCCAAATTAGATTGAATCTCAAGCATAAATGTGACATACCACAATCATGTTGATCCAACTACAAAATGATTAATTTAGGTCAAGTATGGATGTAACAACTGGGTAGGTGGAAATCACTCTCATGACATCATGACATCTAACTCCTCCCATAAGCAATAATACATTCATGTTAATCAACAACCAACTAAGCTACATACCTATCAAATCTATCAAATTAGTTACTTAGCTATCCTATCAAATCTATCCTAGCATCTTTTTTGAGATTCTATCAATCTCAAAGATCACCTATGAATTGGCCAGCATCAACCATGATGCCAACTTAATCAACTTGCTAAGTAATTAACCTATTTTAATCATATGGGCATATTTACAAATCACATGGACAACTTTAGCACATATGTGCAAAAAGGACACTCATATGCACAACAAGTATCATATGCGCAACTTTACAACATATGCATAGTTTGGACATATATGTAGTTTCAGGGGTCATATGTGCAAATTCAAGACATATGCACATATATATTGCACATATACGTAGGAATATTCAACCTACGCATATGAATCCATTCACTTTGACCCTACATTTAGACCCTAATAAATGCACTCAACATCAAATTAATCATATATGTACTAGAGGACCATAGTCTTATGGGTGCCTAATCGATGAATCTATTCAAACCTGTGGTTAGCTATTATAATCTACATTTTTTTCTCAGACTGCTCTGCTTTGTTATGCTTCGGGGCTCTGTATAATCATTGTTCTAATGCCAAGTATGCAAATGTCTTAAAATGGGTCCCCTCATCACTATTTATAGCCTAATCAACTATAATTGGAGATGTTTTGACCTTGTCTATTGCTAACATGTGCATGCTTTTCTATTCATCCATTTCTCATTTTCCATCACCTGCATTTTTTACACAACGATCATTTCATTCATTCTTCCTCATCGTGAGATCGTCCATTTTCTTTTTCCAAAATTTTCCTGATTGATCTCTCGAGGAGAATACTACCAACACTAAACGTATATCAGGGATAAACTGGGGTATGTATCATACTTCTAAAATTTTTATTCTTTAAAACAACATGATAAAACACATTGTCTCAAAGAGGGGCAAAATGTATACATCTAAAAATGGCTCAAGATAAATTAATTAAATATTTTATTTTTATGTTATTCTTATTTCCTCTATCAATAAATAAATATAGTATTATTTGATTCACATTTATCCTATTCCTCCAATAATTAAATAAAATTTAAGTATTTAATTAAATATCTTAATTCTTCTAAATTTATCTTGAATTAAATAATCATAATTATTTAATTGTTCTTCTAAGACAAAGTCATATTCCTAAAATCCACATCATTCCTCCACATCACCCTACACATCATTTGACATCTCACCTCCATGTTGCACAATAAATTAAATATTAATAATATTTAATTAAACATTTATCCTCAACAGATGTCCTATTTCCTCTCAACCATCCCTACTTTGTAGAAGTTGGTCTCTCCACATCATCATGGTCAAAGTTGACTATGACACAATTGTCTCATGAGCCCTATATTCCCTCCAACATTCCAACAAACATAGTCTCCTTCTTCCATCTTTCTCTTGTGGTCTTTGTGAGCATCTCACTATGTCGCTCCTTGTCCTAGATATCTATCCATCTTGTCAATGTACTAGGAACATCCTCTTTCTATATCTCCCCTCATCTAACCAATTCAATCTTTACCCTATAATGTCATAAGACCAATTCCCGAACCATTGATCTTTTGCCACTTGGATCGAAGCCATCCTTTGCCTATAAAAGGAAGCCTCTCATCCCCATTTTAAACAACACAAGAGAGATCATAGATACATGCTGCTAAAATGATAGCAAATATCAAAAGTGTGTTTTTAGATTCATTTACATATAATTATAAATTAGCAATCTCTATTTGCATATCATTAGCATTAGCCATCTACATTGTTTCATTGAATTAGCTTCATCAATCACTATCATAGTTTAGTATTGTAGAATAATTCACTTTGCATAAAATCCACAAGTCCATTCATCTTAGAGTCATCTTGAAACAAAGAAGTGCATTCTGAGAGCATAATTTCAACCAACAAAAATAATATCTCAAGAAGATAGGACACAATGGGGCCACACGAAGGAGAAATCTATATTTTGAAGGTATAAATCATGTTTGTTTCAAATTCTATGTTTTTCTATTAGTTTAATTGGTGATCTTAGTTTGAGTAGAAATTTAGAGTATTGTTGTAGCTTAATAGGTTTTTACTGTTGATCCCCAAATTATCATCACACACACACACACACACACACACACACACACACACACACACACACACACACACACACACACACACAAAAACACACACAAGTATACTTATATTTAAAAAATATATCTAAAGTAGGTTGAGAGATATCCTTCTAGAGGCACCTATTTCCACCTATGTGTAGCAAATTGATTAAAAAATAGGGAAACCTTTTGTAACTTCCATGCCATTACCATCATATTTAATTTAATTTAATTTATTTTATTTGTAACTCCCATGCCACTATAGCCATGCATTGAATTTTATTTGATTTTATTTTATTTATTCCCTCATGCCACCACCACCATGCATTGAATTTAATTTGATTTAATTTGATTTATCTTTTAGATTTTTGTTTATTGGTTATGGAAATTTGAATCTTTCAGCCCTTGCTTGAGTGTAGAATGCCTCTCAATGTAATTACAATTAAGATATATAATTATTATAATAGGATTAAGTCTAGAAATCTGTAAAGAAGGGATTGGAAAAGCTATTATTTCTATGAAAAATGGGAAATCCCCAGGGATAGATGGGATACTTGTAGATTTTTATAAAGATAACCTGGAGTAGATTGTAGATAACCTATTTGGAGTGTTTCAAGAAGCTATTAAAATGGAACCCTTAGGAAAAACTTTAATAGAGGAATCATAAAACTAATGTTGAAGGATGGAGATAAAACTAACACGAGGAATTGGAAGCCAATTACGCTCTTAAATGTTTCCTATAAAATCATAAAAAAAATTATTTCCATGAGGTTAACAGAAATGCTCCCACATATTATAAATCCAACTCATACTGGGTTGATCAAATAGAGATACATTTTAGAAAATCTATTAACAAGCTAGGAAACCATGGAATGGGCAAAATGCTTAGGACAAGATGCAAGTATACTTCTGCTAGACTTTGAAAAATATTTTGACATGATGGAATGGTCTTTTGTGCTAATAATGATGGAAACATTAGGCTTTCTAGATCATTTTTGTAGAATGGTAAAAATGTTGTTCCAAGATGCTTCAGTTCAAATAGATATAAATGGTTCTTTATCTGATTCCTTCATAATGAAAAGATCTATAAGGCAAGGTTGTCCGCTAGCATCTACCTTATTTGTAATAGCTTCTGAGGCTCTATACTATCTTTTAAGGATATATCTTATTGAAGGAGAGGTAAAATGTATTGTTCTTCCAAATAAGGACATATTGTTAAATATACAATTTGTTGATGACACTACCTTATTTCTTGTCTTGGAAAAAGATAATTTAAGAAACTTGGAAAATAGATTAAACTTATTTTGCTAGGCCTCAAGCATACAAATTTATTTCTCCAAACCTATTTTATTAAGTTGGAATGCTGACCCACCAGATTGGTTTGAGCCTAATAGATGATAATGGGGGATCCAAATAAGAAAGTTAGGTTTCTAAGAATACCATTTTCTGTGAATCCATCATTGAAAAGAATGTGGGATTGGATATATGGGAAAATAGACAATAATTGAGGGATGTGGAATAAACAATACCTTTCTTTGGTAGGAAGATTACAAGTATGCCAAAAAAATCCTATCAGCTATTATGGAGTAAAAAGTGGCCACATGACTTTTTACCTCCTAGTTTAGCTCCTAGATCCTATTTTCTTCATTATGCATTATAATTGATTATCTCAAAGCAAATCTCCCAAAACCTAGGACATTTTAGGACCCTTGGGACCCCCTTTAGCACATCACTAACCCAATTTAGGCCCTAGAACTTGGTGTAATGCCCTGCCATGAACACCTTAGAGAACAACACATCTATGCTATGCAAAGCAGGGTAAATTTTTTCTTTTAATGATAGAAATAACAAAGTAATGTTTAACAAATTAATACACATCATTAAACTATCTACTTGTTACTCTAAAGTTCCATGGTTACATTACTTGACAAATCAAATAACATAATCTAACATACATCATTAACTAACATCAGTAGATCATTCTAAACCTATTGCATTAAATAAATAAACATTTACATCTCCATATCATAACATCAGATAAGTAATCATCAGGATCTAGTACACAGTTACAATTTCTCCTCACATATGAGTACAACATTACATTGTTACATTATTACCTTCTGAATACATACATTATGAATCAACTGATACATAGGCCAGTACATGAGCATAATAAGTATCTTCATAAATAGGTACAAGATCTGATGTTTGCTACACAAGATATCATCCTTGCACATGAACATCGGCAAGGAAAAAAACTAATGGATATAAAAGCTCTTCCACCCGACCATGTCGAACCTTGAGGCCCACCCCCTGAGCTAGGAGTTAACATAAGGTCTTCACTACAACATACAATTAGGTAGTTAGTAAACAATAAGAACAAAGACAACACATGACTCCAACAACACAAGTCAATATCACAAACAACTCAACAACACTTCCAGAGGTAGACACATAACGAATGGGGAGCGTACAACTAAGGAATGCTAGGCTATAGTAGGGAGGAGTGTCATCACATGGCTTGTCATGGGTTATCCTGGTAAGCCTTCGTAGGCTCTAGTCCCCATCTTGGGTTGTCCTGGCCGCTTCTCCTGACTCCTGGCCCCCATACAATGCTCATGCAGAATCAACATACCTTTCATGAGGACAAGGTAGTTGATCTTGCCATTCTAGGCCTTCTCATCTCATCTCAAGCCTAAACGAGCACTTGAGCGATGAGTGAGGCATCCTTTTATCTTTGTTTAGTGTGATTAGCTACCCATTTCCCTAATTCATTATTAAGGTTATCACCAAGTTATCAAACTCCCACATGGGTTGTCCTGGATGCCACTTTGGGATCTGGCCCCCATTGAGAGCCACTCCCCTACTTGCATCTAAAAGACCCTACTCAACAGCCATAGCAAACATCATCATGACAACGAGGATACATGAACCATACAAGGAATTAACCATCTCGCATAACAATTATCCTCATATCAACATGTATATATAGCAATGCAAGGCATTGACCCTCTATCATACAAAAACATAATTATAAGGGTAGAACTCCTAAACCATTGCCCGTAACAACACATATTTATTACACCCTCATGATTTCCATGTCTACCCATTCCACAACTTAGCACAAAACTTGATACAAAATGAATACAACTAAATGGACAACAATACATACAAAGAGAAATACATTTATCATTCACAACTTAGACTATACATCACTCACAACATCTTATACCTCATACATAACTAGAGACAACATGTTCCTTATAACGTCATAAATCCAAAACATATAACAACACTACACTTGAAAATAAACCATTTTATCCTACGCCTCTGGAACAAATAACCACACCAGTAGATACAAAATCAAAAGGCTATATGAACTCGTGCATGACCCACAAATTAAATTTCCTAAGCCTATTACTAGAAATTTTTATTTTCTCAAAATCAACACACTTATAGTTAAATTATGCCTACTTTACAACTAGTTAATCCACTATAGTAGATCACAATTGACTAAGTTATTACTAGTATATTAACATTAAAACACAGCCTATCATTTGATTGTATTCTTATTAAGGAATAAATCTATAACTACAATAAAAGTTAACTACATGTAAATATATATTAAAACAATTATTTAATTAATTTTTAAGGATATAAATTGATGCAACACAAAACATACACTCAATAGAAATATGCCATTAAACATATGAGAGACAAAGATTTGGAAGCTGGAATGTAATAAAACTTCTATTCTTCAACTCTACTGCTACAATGAGAAAAAACTATCTTATATACAAGAAAACAAAAAAAAATCAAAAAATTACCTTTTTTGGCAGATTTCGACAAATCTTAGGTTTTGCCATTTTAGGTAATTTTACAATCATATATCGAGAATCCATTTTTTTCCCAAAAAACTCATAAAGCTAAGGTAGGACAAAAACCCAACTAACATCCTAAATTTGGAACATGAGTTTCAAGTTATTAAAAAAAGCAACTTTTAAAAAACTAGAAAAAAAACACTAATTTGCCATTATGAGGGCCAAGATGAAAGTTTGAAGCCCCAAAAAAATGCCAAGATGAGGTCCAACTGACCAGAGTGGGTTGGGAAACCACTGGCGACCTCATAACGCATCCACCTATAAAATTTCGTAGAAAACCCACATCTGAGTCAAAAGTTATGACCTCCGGAAGTCCCTGCATCATTCTCCTCTAGTTGAAAAGAACGTAGCTCCTGCAAGTGAGTGTCTTCAAACTAATGGCATTTGACTGGATCTAACCTCTGCACTTCCCACTCTGTAATGGATGTGCTATCTGTTGGTGGCAATCCCTCCCACTGTACTAAATACTTGTTGTAACACCCTTGCCGAGTGTAGATAGTGTTCTTATCAAGAACCTGTGCAATCTTTTCCTTCTGCTTATGGGGAATGTGGTTGTGCCATGCCACCTCTAGTTGACTATCTTCAGCATCATCCTCACCATGGAATGCATATAAATAAAAAATATTAAACACAGGAGAAATATTGAGATCATCTGGTAAACTGACCTCATATGCATTATCATTGATCTTCTTTGTAATTCTGCAAAGACCAATTTTCCTGTACTTCAACTTGTGATATGTTCCAATAGGAAACCAGTCCTTTCTCAAATATACCATCACTAAGTCACCTTCACTGAATGTTAGATGTCGCCTACTAGTATCCACTAAATTCTTGTACTTCTCATTACTGTCCTGCAACTTCTGTGTCACTTCTTTCTGCAACTGTTGAAGGTGTTCTGCAAATGCTTCCCCATCATCACTGACCCTATCTTTCATTGGTAGTTGTACCAAATCTAGAACACCTTGAGGATTCCTGTCATACACAATCTGGAAAGGGGACTTTCCCGTTGATCTGTTAACAAAACTATTATAGGCAAATTTGGCCTGAGGTAATGCCAAATCCCATTGTTTTGGCTTTTCTCCAACAATACACCGTAACAAATTTCCCAAACTCTGATTGACTACCTCTGTTTGCCCATCTGTTTGAGGATGATAGGCACTATTAAACTGTAACTTGGTCCCCATCTTCTTCCATAAAGTCCTCCAGAAATGACTGAGGACTTTGGTATCCCTATCAAAAGTAATAGTCTTGGGAACATAATGTAGTCGAACAACTTCTGAAAAAAATAACTCTACTACCCTTGTTGCATCATTAGTTTTCTTACAGGTAATAAAATGAACCATCTTGGAGAACCTATCAACAACTACAAAAATGGAGTCATTACCTCGTTGAGTATGTGGAAGTCCCAACACAAAGTCCATGCTCAAATCTGTCCATGGTGCAACTGGTACTGGTAAGGGCATATACAATCTTATATTCTGTGAATGTCCCTTAGCCACTTGGCAGATTCTACACCTTGTTACATACTTATTTATATCCCTTTTCATCTTTGGCCATTAATATTTATCTTCTATCAAGGCTATTGTCTTGTCCTTGCCAAAATGTCCAGCCAACCCACTACTATGAAATTCTCTAATAATGTTCTCCCTCATAGAGCCAGCTGGTATGCATAGTTGTTTTCCTTTAAATAGATACCCATCTTGCATAAAATATTCACCCCTAAAGTGATCCAAATTACCAGATACTGGTGCCTTCAATTGTTCCACAATCTTCCAAAAATCATCATCAGACTCATACAAATTTTTGATGGCATCAAAACCAATCACCTTAGTTTCCATTGTGGTCAAAAGTGCAACACGCCTACTTAACGCATCTACAACCTAATTTTCTTTTCCAGACTTATGCTTCAACACAAAGTTGTAACCCTGTAAGAAAGAGACCCACTTGACATGCCTACTATTCAACTTTTTCTATGTGTTCAAGTATCTCAGTGTAATATGATCTGTAAACAATACAAACTCCTGGGAAACTAGATAATGTCTCCAATGCCTTAATGCTTGAACAATTGCATAAAATTCTAAATCATAAGTAGAATAATTCTTTCTCACTTCATTTAGCTTTTCACTAAAGAAAGCTATAGGTTTTCCAGCTTGGCTAAGCACAGCACCTATCCCCACATGGGAGGCATCACATTCTACTTCAAATACCTTATCAAATTTGGCAATGCAAGTATAGATGCTTCTGTTACCTTTTGCTTCAAGTACTTAAGGCTCTCCTCAGCATCCTTGGTCCATACAAATTCCCTACCTTTGGTGCAATCTGTTATAGGAGCTACAATACTATTGAAATTTTGAATGAACTTTCGATAGAAAGTGGCCAAGCCATGAAAACTTTTTACCTCTGTGATGCTGCTTGGACTAGGCCATTCTAGAATTGCCCTGACCTTTTCTGGATCCATTCTGACACCATCTTTAGAAATGACAAAGCCTAAAAAAACCAAACTGTCCTGCATGAACCTACACTTTTCAAATTGGCATAGAGCTTCTCCTTCCTTAACACACCAAAGATGATCCTTAAGTGTTGTAGGTGCTCTTCTTTACTATTACTAAATACGAAAATATAATCAAAATAAACTACCACAAACTTACCAATGTAAGGGCGTAGTATAGTGTTCATCAATCTCATAAATGTGCTAGGTGCATTTGATAAGCCAGATGGCATAACCATCCACTCATATAATCCATCTCCAGTATTAAAGGCTGTCTTCCACTCATCCCCTTCTCAAATCTGGATTTGGTGGTAGCCACTTCGTAGGTCGATCTTGCTGAAATATTTGGCCCTTGCAAGGACATCCATCATATCCTCCATACGAGGTATAGGAAACTGATACTTGATGGTAATCTTATTAATTGCTCTGCTATCAGTGCACATCCTCCATGTTTCATCTTTTTTTGGGGTTAACAATGCAGGTACAACACATGTGCTCATGCTCTCTCTCACCACACCTTTACTTATGAGTTCTGTTACTTACTTATTCATCTCTGCATATTATGTTGGATTCATCCTATAAGCTGCTTGGTTGGGTAGAGTTGCTCCTGGAATCAACTCAATATGATACTGAATATCTCTCTTTGGCGGTAGACCATCAGGCAATTCATTAGGTAAAACATCAACAAATTCCTTCAATAGCTCTGCTACTTCTAGGGGAACTGAAATGTCTTCCTCTTCACCTTTTTTTACTACTAATGCATAGCAACACCCTATCACCTTCATTTCTTTAACAAGATCCCTTTCAGACAACATGGTCTCACCTTTTCCTTCATCCTTGAGAGGCAATAAAATCACCTTAGAGCCATCTTTTCAAAAGGTGTATGTGTTCTTCTCTCCATCATGCATAACTTTTCTATCATATTGCCATGGCCTTCCCAATAACACATGACAGGCATCCATTGGGACAACATCACACCATATCTCATCATGATAGATCTTCCCTATGCTAAACTTAATTAGGCATCTTGTATCAACAGTGACTTCATTTCCCTTTTTAAACCATGCAATGCGATATAGATGAGGATGTTTTTCACAGTGTAAATTTAATTTTTCTACCATCTCTTTAGAAACCATATTTTCACAACTACCTCCATCAACAATAACTTGACATACCTTGCCACTCGAAGTGCATCTATTTCTGAAGATATTGGTTCGAAACCATGAACCATCAGAGCTTTTGGCTTGTGTTTTCTCCTTCTCTGGAATCACCATTGCTCTTCTCATCTTGAGACTTTCTCCCACATCTGGTGGAACCTCTAGTTCTTTCCCTTCCACTTCATGCTGCATTTGAATCACGTTCACCCTAGGTTGTCCTCCTTGATTTCTTTCTTGCATGTTATAATTTGAGCATTAAAATGCCCTATGACCTTCCTCTCCACATTTGAAACAAGTCAAGGGCCTTCTCTGGTTCTCCCATCATCTACCACTACTATAACCTCTACCTCTTTGAAATCCCCTTCCTCGTGCTTGATTTGGAGGATCTTGTCGAGTGTCTACTTGTTTTTCCAATCCGTGGGATGACTCTCCCCTGCCATAATTTGAACCTCCTCGAAATGGGGTTGATGTACCCCTTCTTCCCCCTCTATTCCTCTGATGGTATAGTCTGTTTTGTTTTTCTTCATCCTTTAGAGCCAATTGGTAAGCCTCTTCCATACTGTTGAGTCGATGCATGCTCAATTCATCTTGAATAGAAAATTTTAGGCCATTCACATATCTAGTAGCCATTTGTTCATTAGTTTCTTGATGCTCTATATGTATAGACAGTGTATAAAACTCATTTGTATAATCTTGCATAGAAGAGAGATTCTGCTTTAAATTTTGAAACCTACGAAAAAGGGTTTGTGCATAATCTATGGGCAAAAATTTTTCTCTCAACTTTTTCTCCATTTTATTCCATGTCCTGATCTTATCCTTGCCTTTCCTTGTTCATTCCTTTTGAAGATGATCCCACCAAATCATTGCATGACCCTTTAATTTGGTGCATGCGAATTTTACCTTCTCCTCTATCATGGGTTTCGATTCAAAAAAATTTCTCACGTCATTCAACCTGTCTATCAACTCCTCTGGTTTAAGACTACCTGCATAATCTAAAACATCTACCTTGATCCCTTCATTTTTCCCTTCTAAGGCCCTGAGCATCCTCTCTTGAAAACTCATGCCTTCTAATTCTTCTTCTTCATGTTCTGTATCTTGATTTGCACCTCCTTGACCTATCTCTTCATCAGATTCGTCTCCTCCTCTACCCAGCCTTTTGTTTTCCATCCGTGTTGTAAGTTCTGCTATTTGCCTTTGTAGATTTTACATTTCTCTATGCATCTGGGCAAGACCGCCTCTTCCTCTTCCCCTCCCAGCCATCTTCCTGCTCTGATACCAGATGATGTAGCACAAAACATACACTCAATAGAAATATGCCATTAAACATATGAGAGACAAAGATTTGGAAACTGGAACGTAATAAAACTTCTATTCTTCAACTCTGTTGCTACAATGAGAGAAAACTCTCTTATATCCAAGAAAACAAAAAAAATCAAAAAAATTACCTTTTTTGGCAGATTTCGACAAATCTTAGATTTTGCCATTTTAGGTAATTTTACAATCATATATCGAGAGTCCAATTTTCTCCCAAAAAACTCATAAAGCTAAGGTAGGACTAAAAACCAACTAACATCCTAAATTCGAAACATGAGTTTCGAGTTATTAAAAAAAGCAAGTTTTAAAAAATAGAAAAAAACACTAATTTGCCATTTTGAGTGCCAAGATGAAAGTTTGAAGCCCCATAAAACTGCCAAGATGAGGTCCAACTAACTAGGGCGGGTTAGGAAACCACTGGCGACCTTATAACACATCCACTTGTAAAATTTTGTAGAAAACCCACATCTGAGTCAAAAGTTATGACCTTCGGAAGTCCCTGCATCATAAATACATTTATACATTTATATATGATTAATTAACATAACTAAAGTAAACCACCGTTTGTTATTTTTTATAAAGAAAGTTAATTAAATAATTACAACATAATTTAAATTCAACTCTTGAGGATAAATTTGAGGGTTCCTATTTATTTTATAAACATATAAAAACCCTAAATCTCCTAATAACATATTTAACTTAAAAGTAAAAAGAAACAACTCTAATTACTTTATATAAACATCATTCCTTCTATAGTCAAACAGGCAATAACAATTTACAACAATAGTGCTAATATTTTCTTTAAAAGATAATTCTAATTTCCCATCTTAATGAAATGATTTTACCGATAACAATATTATGAATTTTCTAAATGTTTTCGGCATTTAACTGATCAACTTCTATGGTTGGAATAATAATAATAATAATAATAATAATAATAATAATAATAATAATAATTATTATTATTATTAATACTACTAATAATAATAATATTATAAATACCATAGCTCATTGAATAGTAAATACTTTTATCAAAAGATAAATAAATATTTACACATACCATTATTACACAAACCAGAAATTTACTTTTACTGCATGAATTCCCACCAATGTAATAACTCTCCGAAGTAATATTTTATTACCTAAAAAATCTAAATTTTAAACATTTTATATGAGGCAACTCATTTGAAAGCAGAAAATAACCCATAGAAATAAATTTTACATTCATATCCTACTGCAAATAAATTCCTTTTATGAAGGTTATGTATTCAATAGTGCATTCAAAATACTATAACCTACTTAGCCTGAATAAATTATTTAAAACCTAATTTACATATCATCTGAAACCTGTATATAAATTTTGGTAATTTAATCAAAAACACTTTCTTTTATATGTTAAAGTCTTTTCTGAAGTTCCAGCTGAAATGTCTATGTGCAGCAATTTTTTTTTAACATTTTATATTATACTATTCAATTGAAAATGAAGAATAGCCCATAGAGATATATTTACACTTATTTCCTACTATAAATAAAATAATATGGATTACATGTACTATAGAAAGACTTGAGTAGTTGGTTTGTTATAAAATCCTAGGTGCAGGGCTTATATTTGACAGTCGACCTTGCTTGTCAATCAATTTTTTTATGACAGTTATCTATTCAATATTGGTTGTAAAATACTATGGCATATCTTATATTAAGTAGATTATATAAAAATCAATATATATATCAACATAATCCTATATAAATTTTGACAGTTTGTCCAAAATTTCAACTTTCATTTGATACAGTTTTTTTTTTAATTTTGATTGTATTTTACAGCAAAAATGCTTAAATACAGCTATACAACTGTCAAATTTAAGCCCTGCCTAGGTGTTGTAAATGATCAAATTAATAGCATATCAATTATAACGTGAGACTTAGATATCTCTTTTTTTTCAAAATAGTCGTCTACCTTTCTAACTAGACTCCACTTGAATTTGTTTTTTTTTTTAAAAATTTAATGCATAAGTCACCAGAGTCTTTAGCTTTCATTAAACAGTTACATTATTAGTCAAATATGCATTACATTTACTAAGTATATTTTGATCTTGGAACAATTTATGCCCCCTGAAAATAAGGTTCTAATAGAATAAAATAGAAGACTCCTATTTATTTACTGTAAAAAAGAGTTCACTGTAGATTTACAAGGAAGTTTCTATAGATTCCCAGCACAGAAAATAGAAATAATTCTTACTCTATGCCTGTGTCTAGTGGCAATACCCTTCAATACATGCCAACTAATTCTCCTTTCGGCTGTTGTCATTGCCATTCTCATTTACTGCATTATCTCATGGTAAACAATGATTGCAGAAAACACACAAATTAGATTAATTAAAAAGACTTTTAAAAAAAAAGAAAAACCTTCAAACAAAAGCGATTGGGCAAGCAATCCAGTGCGCGGCCCTCAGAAGGTTGTTTGTCATTGATATACCTAATAAATATGTGTTTGTTGTATGAATGTGTTTTCTTGGTGACTGTATATCACATATGAATATAGGTTTTGAAGTATTTCCAGCAACACCATTTTTTATTTATTTAGGTCCTAAAAATGTTGTGTAACCTATGTTCTTATCTCAAACATCTATGCAGAAATTAGAGAAATCTGTCAAATGCATTGATTGAGCTTAAGCGCTCAAATTTTTGATAAGCCAAAGTGATCTAAATGAGCAAAAAGAAATAGGTATACTGTTATTGTATTTTGTGATTTCAGGATACTCACAAAATGGACTTGTGGAAAAGGCTTTAGAAACTTTAAAACAAAAGTGAATTGAAAAGCACAGACGGGCAGCGATGTGTTTAGTTGTAAGATTTTTCCCCAGGGAACTCAGATTCACCGAGGCCCACTATACAGCAAGGGTGTGCTTGTAAGGATGTTGTAAGAGATAATATGAGTTGTCCAAGCGAGCCCATATTTGCCAAAACTAAAACTATTGTCCTATGTTGGGTTCATTGCAATGAGACATTCAGTTAAAGCGCACAATTTCTCCTAAAATGGAAGATTGACAGCCATTGGCTTGTAACGGAAGGGTCTACATTGCAATAGGCAGCGCGTAGTCAAGTAGCTTAAACTTGTAATAGTAATTGCTTTAAAGTTCATCCCTTGACATTTGAAAGAAATAATGTTATGTTTCAATATTTCTATTAGCTTCAAAGGGTTAACAGCCTGGCCTAGGATCTAGGCACATGATGAAAGGCAATCTCTCTGGCCAAAATGAATGCAGAATTGGATGTCTCAGAAGATATTCACTTAGAACACAATGACAGTAGATAAATGCTCAATAAAATTGTTAAGGAAAAACATAAATCTTCCAAGCAAATGTATTTGGCAGGATTAGAGCAATTTCATCATCCTTGCTAGGGTTCTACAAGGCTGTGCGGTTTTAAAAGATTTGAAATGTTTCAAGGACATCACCTAAGATTTCTTTATCCAATCAAAACCCTCATTCCTCTATGACTGGGAAGATCATAGGCGCATATGATATAAAATTGAAATGGTTTCAGAAATTCTCAAGCATAAATTATCGACATGAAAAGAAATTGAATTAAATCCTATTCATAATATTTGTTTCAAGAGATGGGAGATTAAGTGTAGAAGATAATGGAACCTGAATTCCAATTGTTTGTCTAGGTAACGGATTGATGTTGTTCCTAGATCCCCACTTGCAGCTACCGCCTTCCTCCCCCAAAGAATAATCCCCCAAAATTTTCTAGCTTCCCCATTTAATCCTCCTCAATCCTTCTAGACCCTTCCAACCTTTTTAAGTGGTTTGCACATGATCCAAAGTGATAACCGTATCTTCTCTTAGAATATTCCTAAAAATATTATTATTTTATTAATTTTTTTAATATTAACTATATATTTCTTTTAACACAATTTGTAATTGTTTATACTTATTTATTTACATTTTATTTTCATTTTTTATTTTATTCATTTACAACTTGTAATTTATTATTTTACTTAATCATTTATCAATTTTATTTATTTATTTCTTATTTTCATATTAATTTTACCTATTATAAATAATTAAATTATTTATAATTAGTAACAACACATAATTTCCTTATAAATGTTTATTTAACTTAAATTGAAATTAACCTTGTTTTAATGAAGTACTACTAGACTTTAATCAACTATTTCTAATTGAATAAACCCATCTTACAAAAAGATACCTGACTTTCATACAAGACCTCAAGACATGACCATGATGTAGGAACAACCAGTTCAACTGACAATGATGATTGGATAAACTATTGGATACTCATCCTCTTTGAGGATGTTGACTGAGTAGGGAACCTTATGTTAACTTCGATCAACAACTCCATAGGCTGGGGCACGCTCAGACCTAGTAGTTTAGGTGGAGTCGATGCCCGGCACTTGCATCCTACAGCAAACTACACAATCAACCATGAAAATATATATCATCATACAGTCATACAGTGAATGGAAGTCGTAGTGTGGTAGGGTACATGAACACAAGTAATGAGACACTATTCTATTCACATAAACAATTCAATAAATAACTACATTACACATAATCTTTCAGTGCTTTTCAACAAGATAAAATAATCAATTACATAACGATCTAATACATCTATTACAAGAAATGCATCATAATCATGATCAAATAACACATAGAACTCAAAATAACATTAATCCATTATATCAAATATGTCAATCAACTGTGAAATATAAAATGTCAGTAATCAAACATCATCAAACATCATCATAGCAATCGGTTCATAATCAGCAAGCATAATAATAGAGAGTCCATCATCAAATAGAATATCATAATGTCTAGTCCTACTAGGAGAACCATCAGTCTGATAGAAGAAAGGTGAGGGGAACTACACTTGGGGACCAGCTACCCAAGTCTCTCCTAATTGGTAAGGCCTAACGTTTGGTATGTCAGCTTGGGCCCTTTCAAAATATTTCTGCTTGTTGTCTTTTTTTATTTAAATTTATAAATGTTAGCGGGAAAGCATATATAAGTGATTTTATGATGTCATTTTACACCTAGAGAGTGTTGAAGGCACAATACAACTAAGGGGGGAGGGGGTGAATTAGTTGTATCAAAAACTTCAAACCCTCATATAAGCATATTCACATCCATATTAGTTCACTTAAACCCTTAATTTGTTATGAAGAATAAACATGAAAAGCATATAACAGAAAATTAATCACATCAACACCATGCATAAGAGAACACCATATTTTTACATGGAAAATCCTAAAAGGGAACAACTACGGTGAGGATTAACTCACAATATAAAGTAGTAGCAATACTGAATTATAAGAGGCTCACTACCCAGAGCTCACTTCCCATAAAAAGAAAGGCTCGCTTCTAAGGACTCACTGTCTAGAAGAAGAAGAAAGAAGAAGATGCTCACCACAAAAGATGAACTAATATAATTGTATATAAAAAATTCATGAATTCAGTTCCAATGGAGCTCAACATACACCTCAACATAAACATCTTCGTAGCATCACTAAAAATTGTAGACACTTCTGCTCAGTACATCCAGTAGCCTAACACATGAAAACTCTTATTGGCTTGATCAATTTCACATCATTCACATCATCCCCCTCATGTACACATGCATCCATTAATCCTTGTCACTTATTTATATCATCATCAACCTTTAAAACATTCTCCAAGGTCAGCAACACAATCTACAACTCTTGAAAAAATCTCCAAGGTCAGAAAACACATAATATTTGAATTAGGTCTGGACCTAAACATTCTACGACACAAAGGAATGAAGAAAAACCACTTTACATCTTAGCCTAGACATAAATCCATCTAAGCACACTACACAACACTCACATTATCACTAAATCAACTCCATAATCAATGCACACATCCAAGGTTGACCAAACAACATAAACATAAGAAATTCTTGATCACACGCTTCCATGATCACAACCATAACTTGCAGACCACAAAAAAGGCTTTAAAACAACCTATAAACATCCAGAAATATCTTAAAGTCACTAGAAAACCAAAAAATTCAAATACAACAACTTTCACCTAAAGAAAGTTCTTAGTCTGCTTACAGTCAACACTATTGAACTCTGCTACACAAGAAATGACATTTTAGAGCATCAAATCATGAACCATTTGAACTGATAGAAGATATGGACCTTACAAGAACTCATCCAAAACCACAATATCTGAAACCACTCTATGGAGAAACGCAGAGCAAAACACTTTCTCCCAAACACATTGAAAACAATGTTAAACATTGTTCTCAAACTGGTGAACACAACTTTCACTACACAATGATCTGGAGCACCAAATTATGGATTTAGCATCTTCAAACACTTCTAAATAACATTTCCAAACCACACACTCATATCTCCAACATGGAATAAATATATATAAAAAACTTGAACAATATTTTGTAAGCTAGAAGACTTCCTCAACACAATGTTTCTAGTATTAGTCAAATTTTCTCAAAAGCACTTAGAAACCCAACCACATAAACATAACCTCAACATCTTCAACATCTATACCAAGCATCCAAACCATCTTTAGAAAAATAATTGAACCAATCACTAATAACACAGTTGACAAAACAAGCATGTTGACATCAATGCCAACACTGATTAGCACATACTTGCAACAATCTCCCCATTTGTCATTGATGACAACATATTATGTGAAAAACCATCATGACATATCTTTGCACCAATCTCACTCTCCCCTTTTATTTTATACATCTTACTCTCTTTCTCTCCCTTTGTTTTTCACATGAACTCTCTCCCCCTTTGACATGAATGGCAAAGGTTGACACACTTTTTAAAGCTCTCTCCCCTAGATTATGATACCGCACATACTTGCACTATTATCAACTACTCTTAATACTCCCCCTTTGGAGTACAAACCAACTTGTATCAATTCTTACTTGTCTTGTCTACAAAAATCATCAGTACCACTACCTTCTCCCCTTGAAAAGTAGCCTCCAACATCAGTCCAGAAAAGGGCCAATCTTGAAATCCATTGTAATGATGCATTTCCTTATGCATCTAGTTCAAAGAAGGAGGGAAAATAACCTCCAACTTCTCCCATAGATACTCAAATGTCTACTTAGGAAGAGCCTTAGTGAATATGTTAGGACCCTGATCCTTTGTAGGCACATACTCTAGCTTCACTTCATTCTCTGCAACCTTCTCTCTTAGAAAGTGATACCTAATTGAAATATGCTTTTTCCTTGAATGCATCACTAGTTTTTTTCAAATGTTAATAGCATTGGTATTATCATAGAAGATAGGAATTGGATCATCATAATCAACTTTGATATCCTTAAAGGTTTGTCTCATCCATAACACCAATGTACAATAGGATGCAACTACAATGTACTCTACCTCTGCAGTAGTTAAAAAAACTAAATCCTACTTCTTACTTAGCCACAATAGAACTCTATCTCCAATAAAGAATGCACCACCACTTGTACTTTTCATGTCATCTACACATCCAACCCAATCTGCATCTATGTAGGCACTTAGGGTAAAGTCATTGTTCTTTAGATAGCACAAACTATGATTTGGAGTGCCCTTCAAATACCTAAATATCCTCTTTACTTGCATGACATGTAACTCTCTAGGATCTTCTTGAAATCTTTCCACAAGATAGACTGCATACATGATATCTGGTCTAGTATTAGTTAGGTATAGCAATCCTCCAATCATTGATTTATATTTGCTTTGATCAGCTTTAGGGGATTCATCATTCTTACTCATCTTGCAACTAGTTGCCATGGGGGTACAAACTAGTTTAGAATCTTCCATTCTAAACTTCTTAAATAGTTCCTTGATATACTTTGATTGTGAAATGAAAATGCCCTTATATGTCTGATTGATTTGTAGCCCAAGGAAGTTCATCTCTCCACACATTGACATCTCAAAATCTTTTAGCATTTAATTTGCAAAGTCCTTACATATACTTTCATTTCCACCAAAAAATTTATCATCTACATAAACCTCAACAATCAAGATTTGATCTTTGCTTTCCTTGATGTACAAATCACTATTTACAGACACTTTACTGAATCCCTGTTGCAACAAATACATGTCTAACCTTCCATACCAAGCTTTAGGAGCTTGCTTTAGTTCATACAATGCCTTCTTCAATCTACATACCATATCTAGTTTGTCTGACAACTGAAATCCATCTGGTTGCTCTATGTATATTTCATCTTCCAACTAACCATTCAGAAAAGTAATCTTCACATCCATTTGATATACATTGAAATCCTTATGTGATGCATAAGCCAGAAACAACCTAATAGAATCCATTCTTTCCATCAAGGCCAAAGTTTCCTCATAATCTATTCCTTCCACTTGTGAGTACCCTTTACACACAAGTCTTACGTTGTTCCTTATGACTTCTCCATTATCATTCCACTTGTTCTTGTATACCCACTTAGTTCCAATCACATTCTTATTTTCTAGTCTTGGGACAAGTTCCGAATTTTGATTCTTCTCAATCTGCATTAGTTCTTCCACCATAGCCTTAATTCAATACTCAACCATGCATGCCTCAACCATTGTTTTAGGTTCAACTTTGGAAAGTTGCCATGACCTCTATTTTCAATAATTAATTTATAATTAAATATTACTATTTAAAAGTTCATTGACCAAACCTTGTTTCATGTGTGTGATAGGAAAATGCTCTCGGTAGAGAGAGAGAGTATCATCGAGGAGGAGGTGTCTAGCCATCTGTAAGCTACCATGGTGAAAAAATCTACACACACACACTTAGAAAATCTTATAGTTGCATTTGCATAAATTAGTTATGATTGCATCTTATCTTATAAGATTATTGCTATAGTTGCTTACTAAATTAAATGTTAGTTATTATTAATTTCTCTTAGAGCAAATAAAAATAATTTTAAATCATTTATTGATTCTATTGGAAATTAGAATTAATATTTATTGTTTTAAAGATATTTGTGATGCAAGTTAATAAATCATATTTGTGAGATAAACTTACAAAAGAAAACAAGATTTAGAAAACAAAGCAATGAGAAAGAAAAAAATAGAAAAATGTCTTAAATTTAGAAAATAAAGTACAACACAAAGGAAAATAAAAATAAAGAAAAAAGAAAAAAAGAAAATAATAAAAGGGAAGAAACTCCAATTCTCTCAACATAGATTATTACACAATTTTCCACTCTAAAAAACTATAATATGAAAACAAAAACAATAGTTTTAGGAGTATTGGAAAAGAGGCTTTGCGCAAGAAGCTTTGAAGGTCTGGAGCAAAGGGGTAGAACTCGAGGAACATAGGATTGAAGAGATCAGCTATTGCAAAACAAAATTTATAAGTTTTTATACCAAACCAATATGTTTATGCTTGAATTTTGTGTATGATTGATTTGTATCTGCAAAAAAAATTGCTTCTTTCATGTCATTAGTTGTTTTAAATTTGATAGCTATATCATTCTTGAAAAAAAAATAGAGTACTTCTATGATTATTGATATTTTTATATACTTAAATACATATACAGTGACTGTATATGTATCTATATATATAAACTCATAAACATATTTGAAGTATGAAGATATATATAAAAAAATAAATTATAAATTAACTACCTGTGAATTACAGTAGGGGAATCCTAAAATAATATACACACACAGAAGCAATCTCTATATATACATTTATATATAAATATATGTATTCAATGTTAAAAATATTCAATAACTGCATACATTGTAGTAGCATAGAAGATGTCTGAATTTAACATAGAAATTTCTGCATGTTTGAATAGTTGAAAAGGGAAATCAATGTATGTAGATATCATTTAGGAAGTATTGTTTTTGGCAATAGTGATCATAGCCTAAGGCCATTGCCACACCATAAGAAGGGTGTGGGGAGGGCGCCAACCCTCCCCATAGGCTTAAAGCCTGTGGGGATGACCAATGCCATCCCCACAATTGTAGACTGTGAGTTATATAAATCATATATTATATGTTGTGTATGTCGTCGACCTCCCTAGCGCAGTCGGCGCTATCTCTGGAATTTAATCTGCTGTATGTTATGAAATTTTTTTTGATGTTTTAACGTCTATTAATGATATACATATAAATTGTTGTTGATAAAATATGTAACTAATATATATATATATATATATATATATATATATATATATATATATATATATATATATATATATATATTTGGAGAAGTATTTCTAGTTTATAATATATTTCTGGTTTAGAAGAAAAACTGTAGCCTTTACAATTAATAGGCAAAAGAGATGAAATCCCATGAAATAATTGCTTTATTGTCAAAAACTTGAAATGAGAATGGGATGGTATAAAAATATTGGATAGATTATGTAATCCTTTGAAAATCATTTTATTTTAGACAAACTGCAAACCTAGAAATAGGAACAAATAGATTGAAGTAAACTATATTGTTTTTCCATAGAGAATATTTTGATGAAAATGGAATTATTATTTTGACTTATTGAATATGAGTTTCTTGTATGAAAATAAGTTTTCTTTTGAGATTTATTTTGTTTACCAAACAGAAATTACCCATTTTACCTAGAAAATGTCTTGCCTTGAGAAATCAACATAAATCATTGGAAAAGTGTAAACTTATTAAACAAGCAAACTAGAGAATTGAATTGAATGAAGAAACTAAGATTCATTTAGTGCATTAGAACCATCATAATTATGAAATGGTAATAAGCATTCCTTAATAGACTAATCCATTACGATGATTACCATATGCTTAATTCTACTTAGGTAAATAAATGTAGATTGATATTGACAATTTATTGGAATAAAGGCAACACATTGCTCTAAAGCAAAGGAACATTTCATGATGTAAATATGTAAGGTTGAATGTGTCATTTGGTTAAGTCATCAAATAAGGCAATTGATAATATAACCTTGTAAATTAAAAAGAAAGTTTAAGGTTAAAATGTCTTTCATTGTTTGTTGGTATTGATAAGATAAGTAGAGGGAAGAATTTCTAAGATAAGTATTTAGATTTCTAAGATTATAGGGAAGAATTTAAGGTTTCCATCTTGAATGTTTTTCTTGTATGATCTTTCCATGATATTAATGAGGACTCAATAGACTTAGCACAACTTGAACGATTGGAAATAGAACTAAATTTAATATAACAACCTTTGGGGCATAAAGTTAGATCTAAGAATAGATTCAACACACTCCAAAATAAGATCATACATGATGGTTATTATATAAGGATTGTTCTTAATCACTTAAAGAGTGTTATATTTTATGCAATGGTGTCTTATGATTTGGGTTTAAGTAAAAACTCCTTATGCATTCTGGGAAGAGAGTCCTAATATGACATTGCTAGATAAATGAATTCCATTATGTCCAAGATATGTGATCCAGAATGACTGACTATTCTTGGAGAATGATTATGTTCATTACATGTGTATTTTACCTTACCGGATAAGTAAGTATGAGTTGTGATGTAGTTTCCATACTTATAATATGTAATGAGTTTAGTAGAGTACCAGATTCTTTCACCTACATCGATTCATTTCTGCTAGACCCCTCATGATGGGTCACGCTTTCCAATTGGAAAGCATGGGTGAAGCTTTATACTTTGTGGTAGGATGGATTAGCCTTGATGATATTCTCTCTCTCGAGTTCCAAGGTACTTGTGTAGAAGATGTTAATTTTTGTTATGCTATTCATGTAAAAGCCTGTGTGGCAAGAACTTGTAAAGGCACAGCCTTGTTTGACTTATGATGTATTGTAATCCTACTTGGATGTATATTAATGAAAGTCAATTTTATCTAACATAAGTAATTTGATCTAATTTATGCCTTGGGTGCCTAATTGTGTATTCAAAGGTTAATTTTAGTGTGTTTGTGAATTGTGGTCCTTACATTTGGTATTAGAGTGCTAGGTTCAACTCTTGGACCTATGCCTATTGATTCTTAATCAAAATTTAGGTCTAATGTTAGAAAGTCTTGTGCAAGGATGGTGTGTCTCTTGACGACTATGAGGAAGTCAGTGAGAAATGAGAGCCACCACAAAGCCAAGAAGGAGAGAAGAGCCATAATGCGAACAATCCAAGGAGTTAATCATGATAGAGACATTTGGCTAGGAGATGAAGAAACCCTAAGTCATGCAATTGCTTAGGTTAGTCAAGTGAGGAGAGAAATGAAGGCGGCTGTCAAACCAACAACCTTACCTCTCAATAGGGAATCGCCTTTGGAAAATAGTGTGACACCTCTTGTAATGGTGGATAGGGACCCTAGAATTCCTGATATAATAGAAATTGTCTCAAGCAAAGAGGAAGAGGAACCAGAAGAGTTCCCTTTGTCTGAAAGTGATACGTAAACTTATTTGATTTTAAAGAACCTCTATATAGAATAAGGATGTAAAAATGCTCTAATAAATGAAATGAGATATTGTTTTGAATATGTAAATGTTTTGAGATTCAATGGGAGATGAGAGGATTCAAAGTATATGATTCAAAGATGGAAGTATAAGGACAACAATTGTTGGAAAGAATCTTTCTGTGAGAGTGAAATTAGAACTTTAGAAATTTGATGGAGAAGTGACCATGTGTATTCTCCAACTCACCTCTAATCAAGGTGAGTTGTGATGTTGAACTTCCATTGTGTATGGTGAATTATGGATTTTAATATTTAATTTAAATTTATTTATTTGAATAAAATGTTGTGGGTTGGTATGAAAGTTTTCTATTTTATTTATACCTACGTATAGCCATCAAGATATTTTTTCCTTGCAATTCTTATGATCGATGAGATTATTTTATGATTTGTTGATTTTCATTCTGCTTGTTAATTTTCTTTTCTTATTTGTTTATGTCTACACTTAAAGGTTTGATATCTAGTTCTGTAATATGTTATGTTCTCCATTATGCCATGAAGGCTTTAATAGAATGTGTATGGGAGTAGAACGTGGAGAATAAACAAGGTTCAGGGTGTGAATTGTGTAAGTGACTTTTAGGGACAAATTGGAAAGAACTTTTCGATCGATACTAGGTAACGAGATGATAGATTCATAATTGAAAGAAATGTGTAATGTCAGAAAGGATGGTAACATAGTGATGACAATCTTGAATCAATTTGTTGTGAGAGTAAATTTGATAGTATGCTTGGATGGTGGAAAATCATGTTGAATGGAATAATGAAAAATTGTACCTTGACAAGGAATAGTGTATGAGATTCATGTGTTCAATTTAATCTTATGGAAGATACAATATGTGAGATATATGATTTATAATGGGCTTAGGCCATGTGTGTGACTATACTAATTATTATATAGAACTTTGAAGATAAATTTTGGAAAAGCTGCTCGAATTAAAAATATTCGTAAAGTGTTTATTAACTAGAGCATGAGCAATGCAAGGTCGAGTAGGACCAATACTCTTGTGAAATAATAATATACTAATGCGCATGATGCATATTCATATTATAGTTGTTCTGGTGTGAGTGAAATGCTAAGGTAAGTCAATGACTCCTTTTTATAATAAATACATTCTTAAAATTGTGTGCGAGATATAAATATATATATTTGATACTCATTATGTTTAAGGGATCGAGTAATGATCATTATAATCACACTACTACAAACTTATGCATATTTCATATATTGTGCAATTGATGCACACGTGCAGGAGATGTACTTACCATGTTATAGAATGTAAGCTTGGGAAAGTAATGCTTATTATATGTGATATGTATACCTTATTTTGTGTGAGAGAGGCACTACATGTAAGTTATGTATTCATACCCTATGCGAGTTATGCACCAAGGAATCATGCATTCCTATTGTACATTCTATGTGCACTTGTGCGTGGAAGCACTATCATGATATCTTATTTGTATTTTATGTAGTTGAAATAGATTACTTTTGTTGAATGTGTTTTATGTGATAAGATTTAAGATTACCTTCTAGGACAAGATGCCAAATGTGGGTAAATAGAGAAGGTGATCTTCTTTTAAGAGATTAACCACTTTTTGTATTTATGCTTTGACCAAAGCTATGTTGTACCATTGAAATAGATGGAAATTGTACCATTGAAATAAATGGGTAGTAAGTGCTTAGTCTATATCTTATATATTTCTCTGCCACATCCTGTATGCAAGAAATATGTCCATTCTAGTGGAGAATGAATATAAGGCATCAGGCATGTATCAAGAGTTTCCCTCTTGTCCTTTTGTTATAGGTTTCTAGGCACCTCATGCAGGACCAGTATTCTTCGAGTTAGGGAGAACCCCAGGGAAGTGTTGTGTTCATGGTTGGGTGGAAAAAACACCTTAACCATGTTTTTTGATTTTTTTGGCTTGTAGATGACTGATGGGTCATGGCAGCTATAAATATATTATACATTTGAATCTCTTTATATAATTTAGAAAATAGATGTAACATGAATTTGTACTTCTTTCTATGTGAATTAGAAATTGTATTTGATCAAAGGCAGAAAATACACATTTTGAATATCTCTATCAATTGAAAGTTTCTTCTTGCCAAAATAGATTAAGATTCACCTTGATTGATAAATAGATGTATCAATATTGAATGTTGATGAACATCTTATTTGTGATTTTCTAATCATTTAATGATCTTTTTATAAAAACCTTATTGTAAAATTGAGATGTTTCTGTTGATGTAATTTTGATTGCCAATGGTGATAGCAAGTAGTATGGCATGCTTGTTTTTCATCATGAGGGTAATTGTTTTGAGTCTCCTACGAGTAGGCATGATGACAAAAAAAAGGAACATGAGTGAATTATTTTATGTGAATGTCTTGAATATGAACAAAATTCTATGAAGAAAAGAAATTAGCTTGCATGTTTTTATTCATCGTAAAGTATAAAACTAAGTTGTTTTGATAAACAATGTTCTGCTAACAATGACTACAAGTGAATGCATATTAAACCAAGAAATTTTTCTAGTTAAGGACAAATAGGTGTGTGGAGTAGCAACACAATTATCAGGTGGGCTGATCTTGACGTTGAGGTAAAACACAATTAAATAGGTATGAAATTTTTATCCTTAGTTAAGTTGATCATGGAGACGATGACTCTTTAAGGGGGGAATGATGTCACGATCCCTATTTTTAATAATTAATTTATAACCAAATATTACTATTTAAAAATTCATTGACCAAACCTTGTTTCATGTGTGTGATAGGAAAATACTCTCGGTAGAGAGAGAGTATCATCAAGGAGGGGGTGTCTAGCCATCTATAAGTGACTGTGGTGAAATAATCTACACACACACTAAGAAAATCATATAGTTGCATTTGCATAAATTAGTTATGATTGCATCTTATCTTATAAGATTATTGCTATAGTTGCTTATTTAATTAAATGTTAGTTAATATTAATTTCTCTTAGAGGAAATAAAAATAATTTTAAATCATTTATTAATTCTATTCAAAATTTGAATTAATATTTATTGTTTTAAAGATAATTGTGATGCAATTTAATAAATCATATTTGTGAAATAAACTTAGAAAAGAAAACAAGATTTAGAAAAAAATAGAAAAAGGACTTAAATTTAGAAAATAAAGCACAAAACAAAGAAAAATATAAATTAAAAAAAATGAAAATAATATAAGGGAAGAAACTCTCATTCTCTCAACACAAGGATTATTACACAATTTTTCACTCTCAAAATCTGGAATCTAAAAACAAAAACATTAGTTTTAGGAGTATCAGAAAAGAGGCTTTGCACAAGAAGCTTTGAAGGTCTAGAGCAAAGGGGTAGAACTCAAGGAACACAGGATTGAAGAGATTAGCTATTGCAAAACAAAATTTATATGTTTTTATACCGAACCAATATGTTTATGCTTGAATTTTGTGTATGACTGATTTGTATCTACAAGAAAAATTGCTACTTTCATGTCATTAGTTGTTTTAAATTTGATAGCTATATCATTCTTGAAAAAAAATTAGAATACTTCTTTGATTATTGATATTTTTATATATATAAATACATATACAATGACTGTATATGTATCTATATATATAAACTCATACATATTTAACGTAGAAGATATATATAAAAAAATAAATTGTAAATTAACTGCCTATGAATTGCAGCAGGGGAACCCTAAAATTATATAATAAATAAATAAATATATAAATAAATATATATATATATATATATATATTGATGTGGGAGCTACTACTACTCATGTGGAGACTACTGTTACTGATGATAACAATGGGAATGATGTTCACTCTATTCCCACTGAGGTTCCTATAGACCCTAATTTTATTTAGGAGGATTGTAACAATGGTAAAGATGGAATGCTTTGTAGGCCGGCTGTGGCTAATCTCTCTCTACTGTAGGAACATGAAGCCCTCACTCATGGTGTTGATGACAACAGGGCTAAGGAATTCAACAAAATATTTGAGTTTCTTTCTAAAGGCTAGGAAAACATCCTTTCCTAGTCTTCTTTCTAATCTTTTCGTTAGCTATTTTTTTACTGATAGTTTCTATGTGGTGTATATCAGTTGTATGTAAGTTGTCTATGGTGGTTCTAGCTCTTTTTGTTTTCTGAGCCTTTTTTGGCCTTTTTGGGTTTTACTTTGTAAGGGTTCGGCCCCTAGTTTTTCCACCTTATATTATCAAAAACGTATTTTATCAATAACAATTTATATGTATATCACTGATAGAAGTTAAAACAACAAACAAATTTCATAACATACAGTGGATTAAATTTGAGATATAGCACTGACTGTGCTAGGGAGGCTGACGACATACACATCATATAATATATGTTTTATACAACTCACAGTCTACAATTGTGGGGATGGTGTCAGTCATCCCCACAGGTTTTAAACCTGTGCGGAGGGTCAGCACCGTCCCCACACCCTTCTTATGGTGTAGCGATGGCCTTAGGCTGCGATCACTATTGTCAAAAATAATACTTCCTAAATGATATCTGCATACATTGATTTCCCTTTTCAACTATTCAAACACACAGAAATTTATATGTTAAATTCAGACATCTACTATGCTGCTATAGCATAAGGTAGTTATTGAATATTTTTAACAGACATCTACTATGCTGCTATAGCATAAGGTAGTTATTGAATATTTTTAACTCTATTAAAAATATTCAATAACTACCTTATGCTATAGCAGCATAGTAGATGTCTAAATTTAACATATAAATTTCTACGTGTTTGAATAGTTGAAAAGGGAAATTAATGTATGCAGATATCATTTAGGAAGTATTATTTTTGACAATAGTGATCATAGCCTAAGGCCATCACTACACCATAAGAAGGGTGTGGGGACGGTGCTAACCCTCCGCATAGGCTTAAAGCCTGTGGGGATGACCAACACCATCCCCACAATTGTAGACTGTGAGTTATATAAAACATATATTATATGATGTGTATGTCGTCAGCCTCCCTAGCACAGTCAGTGCTATATCTCGAATTGAATCCACTGTATGTTATGAAATTTGTTCATTGTTTTAACTTCTATCAGTGATATACATATAAATTGTTATTGATAAAATATGTTTTTGATAATATAAGGTGGAAAAACTAGGGGCCGAACCCTTACAAAGCAAAACCCAAATAGACCAAAAAAGGCTCAGAAAACAAAAAGAGCCAGAACCACCATAGACAACTTACATACAACTGATATACACCACATAGAAACTATCAGTAAAAAACTAGCTAACAAAAACATTAGAAAGAAGACTAGGAAAGGATGTTTTCCTAGCCTTTAGAAAGAAACTCAAACATTTTGTTGAATTCCTTAGCCCTGTCGTCATCAACACCATGAGTGAGGACTTCACGTTCCTACAGTAGAGAGATTAGCCACAGCCAGCCTACAAAGCATGCTTGTAATGAACCTAACAAGAGAAAAGACCCTCTTCCCTAGAAAATCAACCTGCTCCTTCAACCAAGACAAATCATCAAAATGATTACCTTCCTCATTTACTTCCTCCTCCATTCCACCTTCAGTATTGTTACAATCCTCCTGAATAAAATTAGAGTTTGTAGGAACCTCAATGGGAATAGAGTGAACATCATTCGCATTGTTATCATCAGTAACAGTAGTCTCGACATGAGTAGTAGTAGCTCCCACATCAATACAATCACCAATGGGAGAAGAATTTTCAAACCTTTTATTGCCCTCAGTATCAAAGGTCTCTGCAGGTATTTCTTGCCCACCAATCTCCTCAACACCACTTGAATCTTCAATAACAATCTCCAGAATATCACCACTCTTGGACTTATCCTCCCCCTCTTGATTAGAGGCTTCAGAATTACTTTCAGATTAATCAATCAGCTTCAACTTAGGAGTCGGTTTGCCAGCAATATGACCAGACCACTTAACAACTGATTATATATATATACATATACGGTTTGCCAGCAATATGACCAGACCACTTAACAATTGATAATATATATATATGTTGCTCAAAGATTAATTGAAGTTACTAAATCATGATCCAGTCAAAATGAAAAATTCATTTTCAATTAATACCTTTAGATCATTTTTTAGAAAGAGTTTCATTTCCTTCTCTTCTATGGAAGTTCCATTTTTCTAGAATGTATCTTCATTTTCGGCCTATTTCTTCTTCTAGTGATCAATTTCATTTCTGATCAGAAAAAAACAACTTGGTTCTATTTCATCTCTTTAACAAGTTTAGTGCTAAGCATAGGTGTTTTGTTATTTCAATGGAGAGAAGAACCTACGATCAATTTTTTTGGTAATTTCGAAACAAACAATTTCAATAAAATATTTCAGTTTCTCATTTTATTATGTTCCACTTTATGTGTTCCTCTATTAGTGGAATACATTCAATGTACATAAATTATTGTAACAGAGTTTTTGTTATTAATATTAACAGCTACTCTAGGAGGAATGTTTTTATGTGGTCCTAATGATTTAGCAACTATCTTCGTAGCTTTAGAATGTTTAAGTCTATGTTCTTATCTATTATCTAGATATACCAAAAGAGATGCACTATCTAATGAGGCTATTATGAAATAATTACTTATGGGTGGAACAAGTTCTTCCATTCTTGTTTATGGTCTTTCTTGGCTACATGGTCTATCTGGAGGAGAGATTGAACTTCATGAAATAGCCAATGGTCTTATAAATATACAAATGTATAACTCTCCAGGAATTTGGATTGCACTTCTATTTATAACGGTAGGAATTGCATTCAAGCTTTCTCTAGTTCCTTTTCGACAATGGATCCCTGATGTATATGAAGGAGTGCGATTTGTTTTACAAATTATTACATTTCTAAATCTCTTTTTTAGAGATGTTCCTATTTATAAAAACTCTATAGATATGTGGAAGAAAAGACTTTTATTCCCACTTGGACTAAGACATAACTTTTACCAAAAAATGTTTGCATTAAATTAAGGTAAAGCAAAGTAAGAAACAAATAGCTTTTACAAGTTAGTTATTATGGGTAGTTTTTACAAAGGATCAGATTAATGATGTCTACAATATTTTTATTCTTAACATAGATGCTACATAGTAAGTTTTAATTCTTCAAAAACTATGAGTGTAAAAAAAAAGCATCTGTCAACAAAAAGATTACCCTAAGATGAGTATCTCATTACTATTCAGAATGAATTAAATTAGATGGTTTTATTTTTTTCTTTTTGACTCTTTCATAACTGAAGCTTAAAAAGAAGAAATAATAAATGATTTACCATAAGAATTGTTGAGTAAGGATTCCTCGAAAAGTTAAGGATTAGCAATTCTTTCTATCAATTGAATAGATTCAATCTTATACATACACGAGGAAGGTAATAAAAAAGAGAGAATCAAACGATTATGCTAATCTTTTTTAGCACTTAGGAGCCGTGCGAGAATAAAGTCTCATGCACGGTTTTGAATGAGAGAAAGGAGGGAGATTTCCTCTTTTCGACTCTAACTCTCCCACTCCAGACATTTCTTTTATGTTTGTTATTTCAAAAGTAGCTGTTTCAGCTTTAGCCACTAGAATTTTTTATATTATTTTCTATTTATCATTAAATGAATGGTATTTTCTTTTGGAAATATTAGCTATTCTTAGCATAATATTAGGAAATTTAATTACTCAAACAAGCATAAAGTGTATGATTGCATATTCATCCATAGGTCAAATTGGATATATCCTTATTGGAATAATTGATAGAGACTTAATTAATGGATATGCAAGTATGATAACTTATATGTTGTTCCATATTTTTATGAATTTAGGAACTTTTTCTTGTATTGTATTATTCATTCTAAATATAGGAACAGATAACATTCAGGATTATGTAGGATTATATATGAAAGACCCTTTTTTAGCTTTGTCTTTATCTTTATGTTTGCTATCTCTAGGAGGTTTTCCTCCATTAGCAGGCTTTTTTGGAAAAATTTATCTATTCTGGTGTGGATAGCAAGTAGGCTCCTATTTATTGGTTTCGATAGGACTTTTTATGAGTGTTATTTCAATATATTATTATCTGAAAATAATTAAGTTATTAATGACTGAACAAAACAAAGAATTAACTCCCCACATACAAAATTATAGATTATCTTCTTCAATATCAAAAAATTATATCAAATTGAGTATGATTTTATGAATTTGGGAAATTTAGAAAGAATTTATGCAATTTAGTGAGCTATATGAAAATGCAAGCTAGGGTTTTCAAATTTTTGCAAAATTTTCAATTTTTTTGTAATTTTTTCAATGCAATAAGATGAAAGACTATATGAATGAATGAAATCAATGCAAATATGACAAAAACACTTAGAAATTTGAAATTTAAGTCTAAAAACATGAGTTCACCAAAATGTTTAGTGGAAAATTGGATTTGTTAATGTTTTAGTGTTTTGATGTTTAAATTCACCTTTCCACTTTACATTCAAGGACCTAGGGTCGAGTGGCAAGCACTATCATACCCTACAGTCACTGTGAGATGTAGGGAAGCTTGGATTAGGGTGTTTTATTGTTAATTTTCTCTCTCCTATGCTCAATTAACCATAAAAACCCTAGTTATGTAGAAATAGAAGTAAACTAATGAATTACAGAAAATGCTGCTATAGACGGAACAAAAGTACCAAATTATAGAGTACCTGTCTTCAGGGACCTGAGGTGGAAAAGTTGGGGACATGAGAGTGGGTGTCCAATTCCAAGGCCCTATTTTTTGTCTGGATCTGGTAACAAGACCTGCAACCTGAATCTTCTGTATCAGAGATTTTCCCGACACGGAACTTCAGGGACTAGGGAGTAGGTGTCCTAGTCCAAGGGGTAGATTTTCTTCCTTTCTTAAACTTCAAACACTCCAATATGCTCCTCTACAACTCCACTTAGTTGAGCTCCTCATCCTATAACTTGCAATCATGAAAACTTGGTTTGGGGGTTGTGGTGTTTAGGAGCTTGCCTCAGTCAAGCCCTAGAAGGACACTTAAATCTTCCAAACACCTTTTTCAGATAGAGAGAGTGTGCCCTTGTGAGGAAAAGGACAAATCCAAATGAAACAATGATAAAAATCACAATGATTATCACCTTATAATGAAGATCTCATGGGAGAAAGATGTTCTTCATTCGATGAGAAGATGAATGCTCAAATCTATAAATACAAACACATAAACAAAACAAGTCTACTCTTGCAACACTATGAAAGCATTGAATCACCTTTGGAATGCATGAACATAACAATTGCCATCTAGTTTACAAATGAATGCCTAAGCATGCTTTTATATTCAACTACAAACATTCTCGCCAAGATTTTTATAATTCAAACTTACCATGTCGGCAAAGGACCCAAATAACGGTCATAAACTGACACTTAAATTTTGGGCCTGACCCAAAATAGGGTTGGACTAGGGTGTGAGCGCCCAAGTCCTCCCCCCTATTTTGGGTAGGGTTAAGGTCAAGGGGTCCTCCTAGGTCCACTTTTCCATGAAACCTAGGTCTCATTCCGTTGAGATGCCAAAATATGAACTAAAATGTCCTAAATGCATGCTAAGGACCTAGGAGCTAAACCTTAAGAGGGAAAAGCCCCCAAGGGAACATTTTCTGACATTACACTCCTAATTTAATTCCTAGAGGAATTGTCAGCACCAGATTTAGATACAGACTCATTACTATTATTCATGACATTTTTCTTGACCCATGTCTTGCTCATTTCATTCTAGATCTCATTCACATCAATTTTGCCCTTGCCTTTGTATTGTCTCTACTCATCCAGTTTTATATTTACTAGACCTCTTCTTTCATTAATTCTACTTTTCCAGAATCTTGCAAAATGACCAAATCAATTATAATTGAAGCTCACAACATTTATTTGCCCATTTGATTGATTTCCTCTTGATCTTCACTGATTTGCCATGTGTCTAAATCCATTACAAGCAAAACAGAAGCAATTGAAGGAATTTCCATTTCCTCTATTATTAGAATGATTCATTATCATATTTCTGTATTCATTGGATTTATGACCATACCTTTTGCATTTGAAGCATTGACCAGAGAAGGATGGACCATTTTGATTTACTCTACTTCTGCACTAAGTAGCTCTATGAACAAATTTATTACAAATGAAATAATTTCCATTGAAAGATGGATACCTTTGGGCATTAGGTTGTCTTACTAAAGGTCTTCTAGGTCTGTTTCTCCTACTCCTTGATTGAAATTTTATTTGTTTGGATCTAGAGCTTTCACCTTTCTCATACCCAAGACCATGCTTATCATCAGCCTTCTTTTGTCCTTCAAGCATTTCTTCAAGTTTAACTGAACTTATCTTAAACTTCTCCTTGTATTCATTTGCAATTTCTAGGTCATGCCTGAGAATGAAAATTTAACTTTCAAGTTCCCTCTCACTGTTTCTTCTTTCTTGTAGATCAGACTCTAGATGGCCAACTATTCCATCCAATCTGCATCATTCTTTAGTTATTTCTATCAAAGATTGATTTAGTTCTTCTTCAGTCTTCTTTCTTTCTTCAATCTTATTGGTTAGCCTCATCACCCCAGATTCCATCTCATGTTTTAGGACAAGAACTTCTTTAGCTAAATTCTCACATTCCTTTGTCTTCTCTTTCAGGACCTTGTTAATGTTTTCATTAAGATTTACTGGATGAAGAAGTTGCTCCTTCCGCTTTTCATTGGATTTTCTCAAAAAAAAATTTAGAGTCTCAATGTCGTCTTTGGTATTTTTAAGGTTCTCTTGTAGTTCATTAAGCTCTATTTTGGACTGAACAAGATCTTCTAAAGTAATTTTAAGTTGTCCTTGTAGGTTATACTCATCCATTTTATTATCTTCCCAGATCTTCCTCAAGCTATTAAACTTTTTCAAAGGAACTTGGCTCTGATACCAATTGTTGGAATTAGAGCTTACAACTGAGAGGGGGGTGGGGTTGAAAACTTTAGAACTTGCAGTAGTTAATTTCTCTTTACTACTTCTTTAACAAATTAATAATGTAATCATGAAAAGAAAGAAGCAACAACACATGAGCAGAAGCACAAATAACACACTTGACACCAAGATTTTTAATATGGAAACCTAGTTAATGGAAAAACCATGGTGGGGGTTAATAGATAAAGATTATACTCTATTAAAAGTATTACAAATGTAGAATGCAGATGCATTTGGGTTCATTGCCCAGAGCTCACTACTCAATGAAAGGATCACTGCCTACAGGAAAAAGATTACAATGTGTTTGTACTGATAATTAGCATCTACCTATGCAAAGATTTAGTTTCGGTTAAGTACAGAATACTGAATTGATAAACTTCATCTTTATTCTACCTTGTTTACTACTATGCCATAATTTGGATCTTAGATCTCTTTCGCTTTCACACTTCTATCTGCTCTTTTCACACTTACTTCATATTCATACTCTACACACACACTCAACACTCAAACCCATCAGCTATATATATCTACTTCAACAAATTTAATCACTTTTCTATTGGCCTAATGAAGATCTTAACAAACAATACAAGTACTCTGTTCTATCAGCTGAATTGATACCAATATTGATGCGTACTAGAAATAACACTTGTAGGTCACCATGTATGTAAGCCACTAACATTATATCTCATACACAACTCACCAAAACACTTCTACTAGATCCACACAAGAGTCTAACACAAGTCAGCCTATTCTTCACTGAATTGTTCTGTCATATTTGGACCCAGTACTCAGATGCTCATAACTTTTACTCCCTTTGTAATCAGATGGTGAAAACTTATATTTAGAATGTCATGATATTCTTCTACACTTCCTTAGATTTGCAATGCACAATGATTAACCATCAGAGATATCTGGACTAAGATATCAAATCCTATCACATGCCCTATTTCTGGCTACTAGGACTTAGATAAATTCTTATTCTGACTTCTGGTATGAACCAATTATGTTATGCATATGTGTGGAATAGTCTTATTTTCCATCATTGACAACACCTATCATGTGAAGTAGTGCCTCTTGCCAACAGACCTATCTACCTCCTAGTTAAATCTGTTTCCTCTCTCTCTCTCTCTCTCTCTCTCTCTCTCTCTCTCTCTCTCTCTCTCTCTCTCTCTCTCTCTCTCACACACACACACACACACACACACACACACACATAGTGACCTATCTACCTCCTAGTTAAATCCATTTCCTAGCTTTCTTAATTTTTCTCTTCCTTTCTAATTTCTCTAGGGGGAGAGAGAGAGAGAGAGAGAGAGAGAGAGAGAGAGAGAGAGAGAGATTATATGGAAACTATTGAACAATGATAAAATGTAATGTGGTAGGATGTGGTGAGTTCTAGATGTTACAATATAGTATGAAGATATGTCTACATGTGGTGATGCTATGGAAATTTAACCATGAGTCATTTGAAGAAGTACTCACAACTACATATTTAATTGTGCTAGTAGAAGCATAAATAATGTACGTGTACTTGTAGAAGAGTTGAAGTTCATGTGGAACAATCTAGAGGCTTGGTTCTGTTAAGAGAATGTTCTACAATACTACAAGTTGAAAGAATTGGTTAGATGGTTGTATGTGTTACCACAAGTTTATGGTTGGTAGTGGTTTTTATACAAGAAGACATGAATAGATTGACTATAGTTAGTAATAAACTATTGATAGCTAGTAACAAACTAAAAAATAATGAGAAGAATAGGTTAAAGGAAAATAAATATATGTTTTGGGAAACCTAAAATGGATATCCATTTTGCAAAACAGATATCTGTTTTGTAAAACATAAAAAAATAAAATGATATTTTACCAAAGCAAAATGGATATCTATTAATAATGGATATCCATTTTGCTTCACTTTTGCCTTGTATGTATGCTTGGGACTGTCATAGTTGACTTTCCCTCAATTCTTTTTTTTTTGGTTTCACTTTCTTCTTGGAACTTCACCCTTCGTGTTGATGACTTTTTTTATGCAAAATTGATAAAAGGAAAAGGGTTTATAGAAGAAATTGTTAGATTTCTAAAAATATAAGATTTATTGGGTTATCATTTTATTAAATAAATATTAATAATTTTTTATATAGTGTGTGTTTGAAATCCTGATGCACACATTGATTGAAAAACATCCATAACTATCAAACCATTTCACCTTTTTGAGATCCAAAAGTTGCATCGCACTTTATGCTTTTCTAGCTATAGGTTAAAAAATATTGAACTCCAATTTTTTTTATTGAGGTGGGTTGGCTAGAAAATTACTTTCTAGTTTTAAAAAAAAGCCACAGTAAAAAAATTATAACTAATTATTTTATTGGAAAAAAAAATTCAAAAAAATATGCGTCACATCTGGGCGAGTCCTCTACTTATTTTGAAAGTTCCAAAAAAAAAATTTTTTTGCACATAGTTAGGTTGGTTGGAATCATGCTCACTTTTTATTTTTTCTAAAAAAATTAATAGATGTTCATTTAAATATTCATTTTTCACTAAGTAAATTTAGTTTTTTTTTTTTTAAATAGTAGTCCATAAACTAGATTCAATTCTCTACAAATTTAGTTCTTACATATTTTTCAAATTCTCTAGATATTCCATTCAAATTTTCAAATGAACTTGATTATGTCTGATTTTTTGTATTTTCATTGCCACTTTGAGGTATAGTTTGGCCCATCATGATCCTGCACATACCTAGAGGAGCCTGGATAGCCAAAGTTGAGGAATATGATGTTGAAATCAAACCCACTAATTTGGTCAGAGGTAAAGGATTATGTAAAATGATTGCTAAGAATAAGGTTGATGAAAATGAAGAACTACTTTTAATTCTTTTTACAAGCACTACCGATAACTAGTTTTCTGATGTTTCATATTTCCTAACCTATGGTGATTGTCCACCTCACCTCTCTGCTAAAGAGAAGAGGAATCTAAAGCTTAAAGAAAACAAGTCTGTTCTATGGGAGGGAAACCTATATAAGAGGGGAATAGATGGAACATTCCTAAGATGTGTGGACAGGGAACAACAAAACATATTGCTAGAGACTTTCCATAACGAAGCTTGTGGGGGACATTTATCAGCATCAATAATAGCCTTTAAGATATTGAGGCAATATTTTTATTGTCCTGGCATGTTTAGAGACACATACAATTGGGTATCAAGGTGTGAGAAATACTTCAAATTTATTGGGAGACCTCAATTAGTAGTGTTTCCCTTGAGACTAGTGGTAATAGATGAACCATTTCAGCAATGGGGGTTAAATTTCATCAGACCTATTAATCCTAATTCTAGTGTTGGAGACACTCATATCTTGATAGCTACATACTACTTTACCAAATGGGTAGAAGTAGTCCCTATGAAGCATACCACCTCTGAGGCAGTTTGCACCTTCCTTAAAGAAAAAAAATTAGTTAAGTTTAGTGTGCCTAAAATGCTTGTAGCTGATAATGCCTCTAGTTTCTCTTTTGTTAAATTTAGTCTTGTCTATTATGATTATGGTATTAGCCTCACTCATTCATCTAACTATTATCCACAAGATAATGGGAAGGTTAAATCAAGAAACAAAAAATGTCATTTCAAATGGTTAAGAAACTAGTAGATGAAAATCAAAGGAGATGGCATAAAGGTATGTATGATGCTCTTTGGGATGATAGGATAAATTACACGGGAACTATTGGTATGTCTCCTTTTATGCTGGTCTATGGAATTGAGAATGCAATTCCTATCCCTCTAGAATTGTTTGCATTAAACTTGCATAAACAATTGAGGATGAGCAGTTTCAATCAGATTTGGAGAAGACGATACTATATCTAAATCATCTAGAGGAGTAGAGAGACATTGTGGTTGATAAAATTGCTAAACATTATTAGATTATTAAAAAAATCTTTGATAAAAAGGCTAAGCAAAGGATTTATGTTGTAGGGGATTCTATAATTTTATGGGACAAGAGATGAGATCCAAAGGGGGCTCATAAGAAATTTGATTATTTATGGAAAGGACCTTTTAAGATCAAGAAAGTCATTGGAGAGTACCCCTTTTTACTGGCATACCCTGATGGAACACCATTACCTCTTGCCTATAATGGGCAAGATTTGAAGCTGTATAATGGGTAACATCTTTGAGTTCTACTTTGTACCATAGTTTATTTCCTTGTCTTTCCTATGTTTTGGTCATTGTGTTTTTGGTGTGAGTCTATTTCCTCCCTAGAGTAAGGCTTGATTGCCAAAGTTTGATTAGATTCTTTGAGTCCTTCCTAGTCCTTGTCCCTAATTAGAGCCTGTTGTTGCCCTATTTTTGAAATTTTACTAAAGCACTTGTGCCTTTGAATATTTCTTTATTTTTTTTTTGCCACTTCTTTTTTCTTCCTTCCCAAGTTCAACTTTACTTAGTCATTTCCTGAGTCATTGGAAACCCTTCATGTTTTTGAACCAAAGTTGGTGGGTTCAAGAGTTCATGAACTACCTGACTTCTCAAATTGTCTTTGAGTCTAATATCTTAAAACCTTCCTTGCATAAATCTTAGTCATTTGTGTTGTGAAGGCTCTATGTTGTCAAGAGGTTAGAAGTTCTTTCAACTTCTGAACTCTCAATGTTAAAGTTCAAAGGCTCCAAAATTGTCTGACATACCAAGTTCGGTGCCCACTATTCCTATGGTACATTTTCTGAGTTGGCGTGTGGTACAATGAAATGAAACTTGTCATTCTGCATTTAATTTGAAGTATGTGTGAACACATTGGTACATTCATCGGAGGGAAACTCGAGGCAAATGTTTATTATTTTTGAGGCTGGATTCGCTGCTAGAATTTATTGTTCTTTATGAAAGAATTTATGAGAAGTGAGATGAAATTTTTATAAATTCCCTATCTCACCTGAATTTGAATTATTTTTTATAAGGGAATGCACTGCAGGGTGAAGAATAGCTAATCCACTATGTGTAAGATATCAACAAGAATTACATGCTTATAGGTTAGCACAATTATCTATTTCTATCTCATTTCTTGTTTTCCTCTTCTATAAAGACACAACACTTCTGTGATGCCCCGCCATGCAACCCTAGAGTGCTAGACTAACAAAAGATAATAATACATAAATATTTTTATTTTTTTGAAACAAGGAAATGCATTAATCATTAGAAATAATAACAATATTCAATGAAATGATCAGCTAACATTTCTAGGGAACATAACCACATCAGATAAAATCAAAACCATACAAGAATCTGCATCTCAATGCAATAGAATAATAATACATCTTACAATATTAGGGATAAATAATTACAAATTTCAATACAAGGTTACAAGATCGATTACATCAGTTTACAAATAGTACAATTATGAAAGAATACAACAACTCGAAGATGAAGAGCAAACTGGAACTGGAACACTCTAGCTTTGATCTCAAACCAAACATCTGAGAGGACCAATGGATAGCTCTGCCTCCCAACCATGTGGAACCCTGAGGTCCACCCCTCTGAGCTAGGAGATAACAATGAGGATTCCACTAGGTCAAGGTTACAACCATGAACACAGTAACAAGATCTAGACTCCATGCAGACAAACAGGGTAACAAGTTTATACATACACGATAGAACTCACCAAAACAAGACAAATCAAAACATCAAGCTAAGTTCAACCATCAAGACAAGTCTGCACTCTAGAGGTAACAACACAGATAAAAAGGAAGTAATTGAACTACGTAAGGAGAGTGTCATCGCATGGTCCTAGCATGGGTTACCCAGGCTATCTCTCACCAGAAGCTGGCCCCCATCTATGGTTACCCTGACAGCCTCTCTCTAGACACCGGCCCCATAGGGTGTCACATGCAGAACTGACATGTCCTCTCATGAAGATGAGGAGGTTGGCCTTGCCAACCAGGTCTTCTCATCCCATCCTTAGCCTACGAGAGCACTCAAGGCATGGGTGAGGTATCTTACTTATCTTGTTATGTGATTTACTACCCCAACCCTCCTAAATAAGTTATTGAGTTATTACTTGCTTACAACTTCCATGGGGTTACCCAGGTGACCCCTCTGGCACTGGCCCCACCATGAAAGCCACTCTCCTAGCAATCTTTATCTAATCATCCAAAACCACAATATGCAAGGACAAGGTATACAAAAGATTTTGAACCAAGACGTAGGCCATTTACTTGACCACAACAATATAAATCCCATTGACCCCCTCAAACTCACACAATATAGCATGAAATAGTATGACACGAGTATCAAGTTGAGTACCCCACTGGTTAGACCTCTGGAGTCAGTAATTGAATTCTTTACCCAGTTACAAATACACTTCTCCCAATAGGGGACTGGGTTTCAATGACCATCACAATATTATAAGATCAACAAGGGTTAAAGAGAGAGAAAAGCTAACTCAATACCATCCATAATACAAGTTGATAAAATAGCCAATCTTGTCCCAAGGATGACTTCACACTAACACCGGTCAAGGTTTGTGAAATAAAATTCATATCAATAAAAAGGGTAAATACAATACTACAATCTATACCCAAAATGTTCTTACTTCCATGCATTAGAAATAATTACATTTAACACTTTAGCCTATTAACCTTTACAAATATTTTATTAACAAGTTCCACATGCTATACTTCCAAGAACAGATAATTTTTCTTTTGCTTCATAATCAATCAAAGATTCAATAAAGATTTAACTCAAAAGTATAAAGCAATAGTAATCATACAGAACCTATACAACAACTACACTAAGATTTAATCATGTTTACTAACTTAGATCACAATGTAATAACTATTCTACCTTACTGTTCTATGCAGCTCCAGCTATAAACTACCTTTAAGAGTAACATCATTTCTATCGAATTGCCACTCGAACAACTATTACACCATGGAGATGGTTTGAATATTAAAGTTCTAATCTTGCTCTAATTTACTTACTAACATCACGTTACATGGGACAGCATAATTCATTCCATAACTAACAAATTCATTTTTACCAGAGTATGACTAATACTTAATTATTAAGCTATCATTCCATAATAATCTAGTATAATAAATCATTCTAATATAAAAACTATTTGGACTCATTATCCACCTTTCATTCTAATAAAACTATTTGTCATATCCAAAAAGCATGAAGGAAAAGAAATTGGTAGGAATAGTTAAGTGTTTAAGAGCACATTATTTTAAATAGATACTTAGTAATGAAATTAAAATTATTACAAACCTAAGATTATACCAAGCTTTCTTATATTGACTTACAACCATATAATTAAGAGCACTCTAATAAAAAATAATTTTAAATTCCACATAATACAAGGAATTAATTAACAACTTTCTATTACAATGAAACTAATATCTAACTCCATAATCTAATTAGTCATAGAAGAAGAAACTTAACCAAATTACATCAACACTAGGAAACATACTAAACTAAGTTATTAAGATACTCAAAGAGCTCTTTTAGTAAAAACCACTAATATGCTAAACTTCCAACTACAACTCAAAAGTCTTTCAATGTTAACCCAACCTGAGAAATGAGGATAAAATTACAAAGATTTTAAAATGGAGAGGAGACAATGGTGCCATTACAATAACGAATGAGTTATTCCTGAAGAGATGCCATATGGCGGCCAAGTAGATGGTTCAGAAATTTATTTGAAAAATGCTCAAGCTTTCTAACATTGCAGAGCTAGTGAGGTAAAAGACTAAAGGTAGAAGAAAATTCAGAAAAAAGGCAGAGATAAATGAAAGAGAAGGGATGCCATATGGTGGCGGCAGGAAGAAGTTTATATCAGCATTCAAAAATTTGGTAAGGATCGACGAAAATGTCCCCATGAGCAATTTTGCAAGTTAAATTTTCTGGTATAAAGTTTAGGAGAAGCAAGTTAAGAACAACCAAACAAGACGTACCATAAAATGGCCAAAATTTACTAAGGATGTAATTGCTAACTTGCAAAGAATAGGCTCTATCATTTTCTCTTAATCAGCAAAAAAACTCAAGAATTTTATTAGAAATTAAGAATTAAAAAAAACATTGAAATCCAATTTGAATTTGATAGAGGGTGACTCATGAAGGATAGTCCTTGAGATTCACCTCCAGATTGAAGGAGTTTAACATCATCTAATGATAGAATTGCATGTAGGAAAATAAAATCATACAGAGATAAAGATGACAAGGAAATTGGTTTGACACCAGGGTCTAAGTGGTTCATAAGATTTGATTAAAAAAAGAAATGGGTAAGTGAAATTTTATTTGATTTAATCGAAGTACATATAATTTTGCCATATCATGGTTTCTACTAGGAGTTACATTGATTGCAAACTGAGACTAAATAAGCTCTACCATAAAGATTGCATGTGCCTCAATAAATTGATGTGGCTGCTACAGAAGATCATCACTAAGAAGTTGAAATAGGAATTGCTAGTTGGAGTAAGATATAATAAAATAGTGGTAGCAAAATTTGAAGAATAATGCAGGAATGATTTACAAGCTCATCAATTAACCCAGAGGAGAAAAATGTCGTCATTAAAGAAAAGTTAAAAATGATCTATAGGTGAAGATTGCAGTAATCCATTTGAGGAAGAGGTTTAGAGTTGTAGAGATGATTTGTAGGCTAAAAGTTTTGCCTAGTCTTTCCAAGAGCAACCAACAATAAGTGAGGATTTTTACAAAAGTGAGAATGGTGAATAACAGATCAATTCCATGCCAGAATAACCAGACAACAAAGGAATCTAATTCTTTAGAGCAAATAGAGACAAAGAAATATAGAAATTCACAAGACGTACCCATACAATTCACGCTCCAAAATCAAATCATCTTTCAGAACTTTCCCTCCTTCCTCTGAAACAAACCTCTAAAAACATGCCTTTCAAAATCTCCCCCAGAACAAAAATATCCTCAGTCATAAATACCCACTCACACCAAATCCTCTCCCATGAATACTCTTCACCGGGATTTTTAAATTTTTTCGATTCACAGAGATTCCCCACTCTGGAATCATAAATGACCACCAACTACCTTTTTATTAATCCTTAGAAAATACAATACTTAACTATGAATAATAATGAGTTAAAATGAAACTTTGACCCACATAAAAAGAATATTTACAACTTAAGAATAGTTACTTGATTTTGCATTATAATTTATTTAATTAGCTTCCTCCAAGAATATTCCAAGTTATATGACACAACAAAATACTATAACATTTAACAATAAAACATTATAATATTAAAGATCATTTACACGTACAAGACTACACATAGGTTGACCTAAAGATGACCAGATAATAAACTTACAAACCACCTGACCACCATCAAATAGAACGTTGAATTGAGCTAGGGGATAAACCTCATGTTATCTCCATCAATATTATCCATGGTGTAGGGCCTACTCAGACCTACTAAGTAAGGTAGAGTCAAGGCCCGGTACCTGCAACCTACATAAGAACAATAGGCTATATACGAACAATTGCATAAATATCAAACACACACATAGAGTTAGAGAATCAGGGAATAGTAGGGTGCTTAAACTGAATAGTATTACACCGTCCCTGCTCTGAAACAAAACTATAACCATTTATATTTTAAAATTAGATATCAATAAGTCACATGAAACATGATAATATAAACCATCACGACTCATGTCCAGCTCATCATAACTGAAATAACGATAAAGTCATCATAACTTATACCACATGTCAAGACTAAATCAGTCAAACATAGTCTATCACGATCAAAATAATTATAAACCATAGGCTTAATAAGTCAAATGTATCATAAATGTCTGGATGCAATGGAAGAACTAACAACTGTCTCAGATCAAACAAAGAGTAATGTAGAACTAATCAACTATCACAAGCTAAAAATGAGGGGGCATTACAACTTCTCTCAGGTGTTTGAAACTTTCTATTTTTCATGTATCCACATAGAGAATTCCCTATAAATGCACTGCATATTCCTACATTGTCTATGAATGGTTCAGGGTTTCTAGTTGTCTGGTTTCTCAATTTGGTAAAAATGAAGTTCAAATTTCAAGGGGCTCCTATGGTCCTTGTTGTGGAGAATAGTTTCTCTAGTGTAAGAGATACTGAATTGTGCCATGTTGATTTTGAGGATTTCTAGAAAACAATGCAATCTGATAGCCAAACTCCCTTAGCAAATCAAACTGTTAGTGGTGGGTTGGACAGAGATAGAGTCTTTCCACTCGTAGTGCGTTGTCTTGAAGTGGTTGTAGCCTATGTAAATAATTACTTTTTGGAGTCTCAAGAAATCAGAGCCTTAGATGACTCTGTGGCTACAACAATTGACTCTAAATCAGTTGTCTTAGCTCTGAACTTGGAGGAGTATGAAGAAAATGTTGATGTTTCTATGTCTTTTGCATGGACAAACTATAATGAAAAGAAGGATTGGTGCCAAACTTGTATTGCCAAGATCTGGTTGGAAATCAAGAGAAAGGGGAAATCATGGCTTCCTATCAATCTTAAGAGGATTCATTTCAAAGAAGAAATTTTAGACATGATAAATGTATTAAATCAAGTAGTTGGGAACCCAGAGTCAAATACTTTCACTTTTTGGATGTTTAGATTTATTTTGCTAATCTATGGAGATCATCAGATTGATTAGGCAAGAATAATTAGTGAAAGTATGCATTAAGAGCTGATAATTTATTTTTTAGACGTAAAATTTCACATGGGTTCCTTGCTGGTTTATGTGTTGTCTCATAAAGAGGCTACTTGGCTTGGCCTAAGGATTCAAGGAACTCCTATCGCTGGTTTGCATGTGTATCAAACTTTTCCTCAATTACAGAAGACTAAAAGTATGAAAGACTTTCAGAGGTGAATGACGCCTTTTCCATGTGGTTAACTAAGAAGATCGATGGCTCACTAGAACAAATAGTTTTTGCTGAATCAGCTATATTGGTCATGAATTTTAGAATTTTTTATGTGTATTTTGATCACTTTTCTTACTTAAGAATTGGGGGTTATGAAAATGTGCCATTGAAGTTGGCATGATATTGTTTGACTATCTCATGTTCCTGGAGGTATATCATCAAATGGTAGCTGTGAATACAAGGTAGAATGCCATGAAAAAGAAAGGTTACTCCTTTCTTGTGACTCTGCCATTATATTCTTGTAAAAGTAATGATAGTCCTAGAAGTGTCAATAAGTTGATGTCTGAGTTCAATCTCCATAATTTGTTATCTTATGCAACCTTTGATTGTAACAATTATATAAAAGAAAATATGCATGGAGGAGTTTAGTATTTGTACAAACATTAGCTTGAAGACTTCTTGGAGGATTGTTTGGATGAGAGGGAAGTGTAAAGGAGTTGGATGAGATTAACCATTAACCAGATCTAAGCCTTCGAGTTGAATATTCAAGTTCCTAACATGGTTGATGACAACTCCCATATTATAGATGAAGGCTATCATGTTGTTTCATTACAGCCTCTTCCTCCTGTGAAATGGTCTGAAAAAGAAATCACAAATTTAAATTTTCACTCTTTCCAAGTGATAAGAAAAATAGAGAAATGGTTGAATGGAAAAGTTAAAGAATGTGTTGGCTCAGCAACACCTAGAGAATTAGCCTCTTAAGGTCAAAATAGATCTCATACTAACCACTCTCAAAGAATATCATCTAGTTTGGACCCAACTCTCTAAAGAGGTTTCTCACACATGAATGGAGATAGTGATTGGACTCCTAATGAGGTCAGTAAACTAAAGATGGCATGTGTGTAGGATAGTCAACCAATGAAGAGTAATACCAAATTGGTTGCTTTCTCATCAAAAGGAGACCATGTGTCATTTGTCAACAACCTTGTAAGTGATAGTGACTCTTTCATTTTTACTTAGTTAGGAGAAGATAGGATGCTACAATCTCTACTAAGTGCCCCAAATTCTTCCAATCTAAATGAACCCCCAAAACAGAATTCTCCACATGTAGCTATGGATGGTACTATGAGTGTTGTTAATACTACCAATATTCCCTCCCTATCTCCTACCTGGTTAAAGAAAGCAATTGGAAAGAAGAAAAGGTATATACCAACAATGATATTGTGGCTAGAAGTTACTTTAGGATACACCTAAGACTAAACATCCCAAAAGGATGTCGAGAATGGTGACTGATCCTACCTCAAGAAATAAATTTTTGGAAACTACAGATCTAGTGGGGAATAAGAACAAGGATGAAGTGATCAAAGTTAACTTGAGGATGGGTAGAGTAGACTTGGGACCTTCTACTGATGAAGGTGATCTCTATCATGTTAAACACTCATTCAACAATATATCAAAAAGAGTTAAGAGATAGAAAGAGGAGAATTCTAGGTTGCAAGCTCAAGTAGGTTCTTTATCATTAATGGCTCAGTCAATTGTTAAGATAATAATGCCCTTAGTAGAAGCCCCTCCTTATATGGGTATGAGTGCCCCTAACCCTAATCTGTTAGAACAAATAAAAAATCATTATCTCTAAGAAATGCTATGGATCAATGGGTGGAAAAGGTCATTTTTTATGGTCTTTTGTTCATTGAGGAGGTAGTTAAATTGTTTGACTCCATTCATGGAAAAAGAGAATCTTTAATAGCAGAATTCCAAATGGCTAGGAGTGATCATAACAACCTCTCTTTAGCTTCTAAGGAGATACATGAGATGGACAATATGGATGTTGGTATCCTAGTGGCTAAGAAGATTTTGAATAACCCTAGAGAATTAGACACACATGTATGGGTTGATGTAGTCAAATGGAAGCTATGTCTTGTAATATCTACTAAGGATGAGATGAGGAAAGCAATTGTAGCTTATTTTTCAAAAATGATGAGGATCAAAACAAATTTTTGTGTTATAGAAATTGAAGCTAATAGGACTGATGATGAAAAACTACTAGATGTTATGGAGATTATACAAAATTTCAAGAAGTTGGTGTCTAAGAAAATAATGAATTATGATATTATAGGTGAATCACTTGGTAAACATGCAAGGATGGTGGCTTATATCAAAGCTATAAGGAGCGGATTCAATGATGTGCATCAAAAGGTGGCTAATGCGGATAGAGTAGTAAGAACAAGGAAAAGCCATATTAGCAAGACTGGGACTCCACCTAGAATGTCTTTGACACTTGTTGTCAAAAAATATAGGGCATACAAGGTGAAACTATGGGCATGGGCATCTCACACAACATAAAGTGACATGGGAAATGAAGATGAGGAAGCAAGGGAAGAGGAAGCAATGGATGAAGTTGATAATGGAGAAGAGGATGTTGCAATCCTTAATTGAATTTCTTTTCATGACTATTGGCTCTGGAGGGCCCTTTATATTATTGTTTAAAAATTCTTTTAATCAGTTGTCTTCATGAAGCTATTAGGGTTTAAAGATGGTTATGGTTTGTCTTAGCTATAAATTTGATTAGCTAGTCGATGTATGGATCTTTTGGCATGCTATGTTTTGGTGATAGATCACTTTTGGCTTTCTATTCAATTACTTTATATACATGCAATAGAAATCAATGTAGTGGAGTTTTGAATGATTGTAAACTTTGTGTTATAATTATTTGGATTCATATTCTTCCTATGTTGGATGTGTTTCTACCAGTGTTGATGATATTTGTGTATTGAGGTGGGTGGATATCTATAATTCTTTCTCACTACTGGTAATTGTTTATCTTTTGATACATTGTTCATGGTGGTGATTATGAGGTGCATGGTATTTGTTTTATCTATTTGTAGAGGTTAGCTTGGTGGAAGTCTTTGAGCTTTTGATTATTTGGATGTATTCTACTTTTACTTCTTTTTAGTCAAAAGCATCACCTTTACATTGCTTTCTAGTTAAAAGCAATACTACTTTTCATTCATAAGAATATCAATCGAAGGTAGTTGTGCATTGTAAAGGAGGTAGAGAGCCTTTGTAGAATACCAATATAGTAGGCTCAACTGTTTCTACTTTTGTCATTTGTCTGGGTGAGAGTATATAGAGTTAGGTGACAAATTTATTAACCAACAACTAGAAAGATAGCTATGGGTGCCTAAGTATCCTTACTTGGTCTGACAGAACTTGACTGTGATAAAGCATGTGTTCTTGTGGTCCATATTCTACTACAAAAGAATATTTTCTTTTTGGTTCTAGAGGTATGATCTATGATATGTGAAGAGTATCTTATATGGATTTGAGTAAGTCCTATGGTCCATAGTGGAAGATGTAATCTAATAGTTAAACTGAACCAATGATAGTCTGTGGTTAAGGCTAACATGATAGTATGATGTGAGTGTGGTAAGTTTTGTTGTTTGGAATCTTATCCTAAGTGATTATATGGATAGAGCTAACATATGTCAATTATTGCGAGATGAGGTGTCTCAACCTTGCTGCATATTTCTCATAATAGTTATTTTTATTTAATATTTTCCTACAATTGTTACACATTGTTGATGCTTTAAAAATTGGTTTATTAGGTGTCAAAAGATGCCCACATAATGGTATATTATGGAAGGCCTATTTTAAGGCATATTATGATAGATTCTATGACATTTGTAAGGGGCAAAAAGAGGGAATTTCATTTTGGATGTGAGATTCTATTTCTAGACTAGAATCTTAGCTAAGAAGCTTTGCACATGGTTTTGTAAAACCACATATGGTTTCTTGTATAGCCAAAAGTCTATAAATTGGAGGCTTGAGGAGTAGTTTTTGGTGTGTGAGTTTATAGGTATTGTTATGTTGCCAGAACTCTTCCAGAGTTGATTACTAGTGATACTCCTATAAAAAACTTGCTCTGCAATTGTATGTAAACTTGGTATTAGATTTGGAATACATTGAGAAGGATTTTTGAGTGGGGTTTTTCACTTGAAAGGGCTTTCCCCATGTATATCTAGTGTTTTGTATTTAATTTTTTATTTCATGTTTTGAATGTGCTTCTAAATTTTCTATAATTGTTAGATCAATTTAAAAAGTTTTGAATAATGTTTCTCCTCAAGATTGGCATAGGAAGTTGTTGGTGTGAACAGGGTTATCACCTAACTAGTTTACCCTTGTGTGGATATTATTTAACTATTTACTAGTTAAATAATATCCACACATCACACATAATTCACACATGTTAAGTTGACTTAGTGAGTCTTCTAGATGTTTCTAGTTGAGTCTAGTTGTGTGTTGAGTTGTTGATAGTTGGAGTGAGTTGTCTTATCCTCCACATGTGCAATTAGTTATCATCCTTTAATTAACACATGTTGTAAGAATATCTCCACTTTCCACTCCACCTTTCTAGATCTCACCTTGTCTTTATAAGCAAGGCATATCATGTACATTGTAACAACAATCTTTTGCATTCAATGATAGAATAGCATCATTCTTTCATTTGATCTCTCTTGTCCTTTCATGAAGTCCTAGATCCTGGGTGGCTCATATCCAACTCTAACTATTTTTTTTGGTACTTTAACTTCCTTACAAGTGGTATTAGAGCCTGATCACCTTTGGTTTTAGTTGTGGCCTATTGCATTTTTTGTACTAATCAAGGTTTGAGTGGGAGATTGTGCAGAAGATACTTTGTGATCTTGTTGCAGATATTTTCAGATGGTTAACACATCTAGGACGATTGAGGTAGAGATGTTTTCTTACAAGAATTTTGAAATGTGGAGGCTCAAGATGGAATATCTATTGATTGATTGAGATCTATGGGATGCGGTGGATGAAAAAGTCTAAAGTCCTACGGATCCAACTTTAGCAACACAATATGATGTGATGGATAGAAAAGATAAAGGTCTCATAAAATTCTATCTTGCAGACGCAATTCTAATAAATGTCCATGAAAAATCCAATTTGAAAAAGCTATGGAAGAAGTTGAGTGAGATATACCAATCCAAGTCTCTAGTAAACAAGATTTTCTTGAGGAATAAGTTGTATTCTTTGAGAATGGAAGAAGGTGGATGGATTTCTAAGTATCTAGAAACTTTTAATATGTTTGTGACTTAATTGTCCTTAGTTGGGGTGAAAATGGTTGAAGAAGAAATGTGCCAAACTTTGTTGTCTTCACTGCCAGACTCATGGGATAGCTTAGTCATGTCCATTGGGAGCACTTCAGTCATCTTGAAGATGGAGGATGTTGTTGGTTCTCTACTCTTTGAAGAGATGAGAATGAAGGTTTCTCTAAATGCCAAATAGGCTTTGAGTGTTTGAGGAAGACCAAAATGACGAGGCAAAGATGAGAAGCAGTGTGGCCGTTCTAAGTCCAAGAATAAGGGGAGATCAAAATCTCCTATTAAGTCTAAGGCAATATTCTAGAACTGTAGGAAATCTAGACACTTCCAAAGGGAATGTAAAGAAGAGAAGAAGAAGAAGAAGAAGAAGCAAGATACAAATATTGAGTCTACAAAGGAAGATGGAGATGCCTTTATTGCACCCTCGGCCAGTCATGCAGGTGACAATGCATGGTTGATAGACTCGAATGCATCTTTCCACTTGACTCCGAATAGAAACTAGTTTAGTAAGTATGAAAACTATGATGGTGGTAAGGTGTATTTTTGTGATAATTCATTCCTTGCTATTGGTGGCCATGGTAGTATTCATTTGAAATTTTTTGATGGTAGAGTTAGACAATTTGACGGTGTCTTTCATATCCCAAGACTAGCAAGAAATCTATTATCTGCTAGCAAGCTAATAGATGCAGGTGTGCATGTATAGTTTTTTGAAGTAGGTGTGAAAATGGTGAGAGGTTCTATGGTGATAGTAAGAGGAAGCAGATTGGGTACATTTTACTAGCTTGATGCATGCATGGTTGAGTGTAATAGCACTTTTGATAAAATTAAGCCACAAACTACTTCACTGAAAAAGAGACCTCTTCTGTGGATGGTCATGGCTTCTGGGTACCCAAGGGTGCTCTGTCTACTAAATGAAAGTTGCCTATAGAGAAGAATATGTTATGGCACCAGAGACTTGGCCACATTGAAGAGAAGGGTTGAAAAACACTGAAAAATAAGAACCTTGTTGAAGGGTTGAATGATTGCAATCTAGATTTTGATTTCTATGAGCATTGTATTTATGGCAAATAGAACCACGTTTAGTTTTACTCGTCTTCTCATAAGTCTTCATGTATTTTGGATGTAATCCATTTGGATGTATTTGGTCTTGTTGATGTTGCTTCTATTAGTAATTTTTTTATTATGTTACTTTCATTGATGATTTCAGTAGGACGACATGGGTATATTTTTTAAAGAGTAAATCTAAAGTTTTTAGTCATTTAAGGAGTTTAAGGCTATAGTAGAAATTCAGACTAGAAAGAAAATTAAATATTTGAGGACTGACAATGGCAGTGAGTACTATTCTACATATTTGGATAGTTTCTATATAGATTGTAGGATTAAAAGATAAGACAACTCCATATCCTCCTTAGCATAATAGAGTTGTAGAAAGAATGAATAGAATGTTGATGGAGAAGGCTAGGAGCATGTTGAGTAGAGCTAGTCTAGAACAAATTTTTTGGGGTAAAGCTACTACCACTACTTGTTATTTGATAAATAGATCTCCTACATCAACATTTGTTGATAAAACACCAATGGAGGCATGGTTAGGAAAAAACTCACTTAAACATCTAAGAGTTTTTGGTTGTGAGGCATATGCACATCTGTCTAAGGAGAAGAGAACAAAGTTGGATTGTAAGGATATAATATATATCTTCATCGGCTACGAGTATGATGTGAAAGGATACAAGCTTTGGGTCCTTGTTGGAAATAAGGTAATTTATTCTAGAAGTGTTATTTTTAGAGAGACTAAATCTTCTCCTATTACTTTTCAGCCAGAACAACATAAAGAAATTGAATATAAAAAGGATGTGATTCAACTTCATTCTATACCCAAGAAAGTTGAATTAAGACTCCAAGATAGACTAGAAGTTGATGAGAGCTCATCAAGCTCTGAATCTTCAGAATAGGGAGAAGAGGAGGAAGAAGTTGAAGAACCTCCACCTCAGCTTGTTCAATGGTCTACAAGGCATAGGCAACCACATGAAAGGTATGGATATTCACCTAATGATTGGAAGTGTATATTTTCTTTGAGTACTAACATTGATTAAGTGAGATATGTGCAAGAGGATTTTAGTATGAATGATGCAGAGTCCTAGAAAATAGCCATGGATGAAGAGGTGGCAGCCCTTGAAGGAAATGATATATGGGACCTAGTACCATTTCCTAAAGGATGAAAACCTGTTGGATGTAAAAGGGTGTTTAAGAAAAAGATTGGTTTAGATGGAAATGTTGGAAAGTATAAGGCACAGTTGTTTGTGAAGGGATACTCTCAAGTTGTGGGTATTGATTACAGTGAATTTTTTTCTCCTGTTCCTAAAATGAAACCCATTCAGTTTTTATTATCTATTGCAACAGCTTATGACCTAGAAGTTGAAAAAATGGATGTGAAAACTACTTTCCTTCATGTTGATTTGGAGGAAGAAATTTATATGACATAGCCAGAGGACTACATGGTGAAAGGTGAAAGCAAGTTGGTGTGTATGTTAAAGAAATCTCTATATGGCCTTAAATAAAGTGCTAGGATGTGGTACCAAAAATTTGATACTTATGTGTTGAGTTTGGGATTTGTGTTGTCTAAATATGATCACTATGTATATTTTAAATCTGATCGTGATTATTTCCTCATAATTTCATTATATGTTGATGACATGTTGTTTATTGGGAAAGGCAAAGGTTTAGTTGCAAAATTAAAATCCTAGCTCTCTGTGAAATTTGAAATGAAATATCTTCATATAGAAAAACACACACTTGGGATGGAGTGTTGGAATTAGACTGAACAACTGAGAGGGGGGATGAATCAGTTGTCATTAAAAATGAACTTTTTTAGCTTTTATCTTTCTTTATTAACTTACTGATCAGATTAATGATATAAACATTACAGCATAGATCAACAACATATGAGCAGAAACATAATCAACACACTTGACACCAAGACTTTGACGTGGAAACCCAGTTAAGGGAAAAATCATGGTGGGGGTTAACCCACAAAAGATTTGTACCATGTTAAAAGTACTTTTAAAAAATATAAGGCACATGCCTTCAGGTGCACTACCTGGAGCTCACTGCTCAAAGAGAAGCTCATTGCTTAAAGAATTTATTTACAACAGAAAGAATTAACTGAGAAATAGCATCTCCTTCATGCTTGGTTCAGTTTCAATGAATACTCACAAAACTTCTTCTTTGCCCCAAATTCTTCTTCACTAACTTCTCACTCTACACTACTCTCACTCCTTTTCTTCTTTACTCTACTTTTGATCCTTTATTTGGATTTAATCTATTTTGCTCAAGGATAATTTGTAACAACTCTTCAACAAGTATTTATACACTTCATCAACCTTGGAATGATCAAGAGGGTCAGCCAAACTTAATGTGGATCTTTACACTATCGGCTAAACATAGCTGAAACTTGAATCTTCCTCTCCTAACATGCCATGCTTCACAAAATGATCTTTGGATCATCCACAACATGCTAGGAACATTCGGTCGGCCAAGACTAGGAAGAAGAACTTCAAAGAGGAAATCTTCAATAACAAGCTCAAACTTGAATGTAGACCTCCAACATAGTAGCCACATGATCAAGAGACTTCCACAAGCACTTTGAACTCACCAATAACATCAACTCTAAACCAAATTACCAGAATCATTTCGATCTTCCTCCAAAACCTCAAGAACACTCTCTGCCACGACTATCAAACTAGAAGGATGGCTTGCCGACCTCCAACCCATGAACCGCTGGAGTTGATGATATACATTGACTTCCCAAACATGCCTCTAGATCCACAAATCATAATATTTCACTATGAAGCATTACAAACCAACTTATTGTCACTTTGTCTCTTCTAAATACTGCAATATCTGGTTCTATTTAGATGGCCATATATTCTTGAAATCTTCATGCACACTTCTCAATTCTTGTCTAGAACAACCTTTGGCAATCCTCTACACAGCTATAAGGTCCATGAACCTTGAGTCTTCATTAATTTTCTCAATATCCTCAAAATTCTAGTCTCTTGAAAAGGTAACAAAATAAGGTAAAATTGACACTAATGACAACAAGAATATGTTGACATCAATGACAACACCACTAAGGTACATATTTGCAACAATCTCCCCCTTTGTCATTGATGGCAACATATGTTGTGAAAAACTAATTCAACCATCATCACAAAAACTTCTCACCCTGACTTCTGCAACCACTTCCTTCAATTCTCCCCCTATCATAGGCTATTAATTTTTCACATGTCTTCTCTCCCCCTTTGACATCAATGGCAAAGGGCACATATTTGTAATTTTTACTCCCCCTTTTTTAATTTCAGACTGATCTCCAACATTTGCATACTGACTACTCCTTAGAGTAGTATTTTCTCAACATCAATTCGGATCTCAAGATATGACTAAGAATTCTACCAGACTGATGCATCTTAGTTCTTATTCAGAGGGGTCATAACCCCTAACTTCTCTTTGAGATATTCAAAGGTATCTTTGGGAAGAGAATTAGTGAAGATATCTGCAATATGATCTTTGGAAGACACAAACTCCAACTTGACTTCATTCTCATTTACCTTCTCTCTCAAGAAATGAAACTTGATAGATATATGCTTTGTCATTGAATGCAACACTAGATTCTTTGAGATGCTTATTGCACTAGAATTATCATAAAAGATTGTGATTGGCTCCTCAAACACAACTCTGATGGCCTTCAACATTTGCTTCATCCATAGAACCTTAGTACAATATTTGCTACTACTATATATTCTGCTTCTGTAGTACATAGAGATATTGCCTCTTGCTTTTTGCTCATCGAAGAGACCAATCTTCTGTTGATAACTGAGAGGGGGGGTGAATCAGTTATCCTAATTATTTCTTCTTTCTAAACTTTCTTATTAATCAATGCAACATTAATTCAAATAAGCAAACATTACCATGAAATGAAAAACACATGACACAATATTTTTGACGTGGAAACCCTATTAAGGGAGAAAACCACGGGGTGATTAACCCAAAGATTATTCTCTGTTAGAAGAATAAAGAAATACAAAAATGGCACTTGCCAATTAGGGCTCACTGCCCGAGCACACTACTCACAAGGAGGCACACTACCTACAAGGAGACACACTATCTACAAAAGAATGTTATACAATACTTGAACTGACTGTAAGCATCCACATATGCTGGAGTTCAGTTCCGGTTAGGCTTAGTACACTGATCTGCAGTACTTCATCTTTCCTCTTCTCATGTGCCACTTTCCTTTCACATATCAGACCTTTCTTACTATTGCTACTTTTGCTCTACTTTTCTTCACATACCACATAACACAACAACACTTCTCACAACTAAATCCATCCTATATATATATCCACACAAGTGATTTCATTATCTTTCTAGTCGGCACCCAGAACAGTCAATCTTCTCACAAACTCTGTTCTGTCAGCTGAATCCTTGCACATCAAGTAATGCAGATCAAGTATATGCTTGTAAAAATCATTAATCATGTCATCTAGACATGATTCATGCCTTCATAACCTTTACCACAATCAGTAACACATCCAGAAAGTAGTCTAATGTTCTGTTAGTCAGTTCTTCCTCTATTCACACTGTCACTCTCGAATCTGGTACTCAACTATTCATATCTTTTTCCTCATCCATCACCGGAGGCTAAATATTTGGAGTATACCAATCAAGGTAGTCTTCTTGACTTCTCCAAATCCACACTTCACCAAGATACTTCCTCTGAGAGATCCAAACCTGTCTGTCGGACCTTGCCACATGCTCTGTTCTTGTTTACCGGACTACCACATTCTTCATTCTGACTTCTGGTAGAGACACACCATGTCCTGCAGATGTGTGGGATGAACTTTGTTGCCATCAATGACAACAATCATGAATCCATATAGTATCTCTTGCCAACAATCTCCCCCTTTGGCATTGATGGCAACACTTAATGAAAAATGACTAAGTGTTTACACTATGCTTACACTATGCTCCCCCTTGGCTGATGCTCTATTTTTATATACATTTTTTGGACCTCCCCCTTAGTTGGATTCCTTATTTTTCACTGCTCCTCACTCCCCCTTTGACATCAATGGCAAAGGGTAGGGTTCACACACCAAAATTTTCAAAATTTTTACTATACTTAGCCATATATTACATATTCACATAAACTGAAGAATGTCTACAAAGGATGTCTTCAATTGGATGAGTTCTATAGCCCAACTTTGCTTCATTCTATCCAAAATTGAAATGTGACCACTCAACAAAAATGTAAAAGCTTCTATCCTCTTAAGATCTATCGGATCATTGGTTTGGGCGATAGTCTGAGCATCACTCATGGCCTCATGCATGGCCTCTAACTTAGGAACAATGATCCTCCTAAGTTCACCCATCTAGCTGATCATGTTCTTCCTCTCCTTTTCAAAATTCTTTATTGCATTTGAGATTGCAATAGACTAACACTCTTGATTTGCTATAGAGGATGAGAGAGGATCAAAGCTTTGAGACAAACTTAGTAGTTTATTCTCTTGCTCTTTTATTTTCTTGTCAATCTCCACTGTTACCTTGGACTAGGAGATACAAAATTTGTAAATTTCACTACCATCCTTACGAACATTTTCTAAGCTCTTTATCCCAATGTTCATGTTTCTCCTATCATTAGTGATTAATCCTTGCACCTCTGAGAACCTTTTATCCAAAAACTCCTTCCGGACCTTTTCTTCAGCTAATTTTTGTAGAGAATCAAAATGTGTACTAACACTGCTGACTAAGGTTTTGAGATTACCAGAAGAGGAGGCTGTGGGATCTTTCTGAAAAGATGGCATGATCTTTTCCAGTACTCCGGATGTAGCTTCAATCAACTCATAGTCTTCCATATGAGACTTTAGGAGTTTTTCATTAGCCTTAGCATTTGCAAATGAAGCTATCTTCATTGTCTGTACCGGAGAAAGAGAATCAAAATTGAATGGACCTTGTAGAAGCTCCGGTTCATCAATCTCCATTGTTTCTTTGCTCAGAAATTCTTGGATAGTTTGTGTAGTGTCTCTTGCTAGAGACATATGTTTCTTCTGTTCTATAGTCTTGGAGCTGTCCTTTGGAGTTTTCTCTCCTCCTACAATCCCACCACTAGCAGTTGTGGTTTTCTCTGCTGAAGTCTTCTTTCCTTCTGTAATCTTGGCACTGTCATCTTCTTTTTCCTTCACCTTTGCTTCTTTCTCCTATGATTTTTCTTCTCCTTTAGATCTGGAGACTGTAGGGGAAACTAGAGGAGAAATGTTTGTCTGTTCGGGGCCTACTTCTTCTAACATTTTCTCAGGAGTTTCTTCTGCAATATTTGTGGTGGAGGGGTCAGTACCCAAGTCCTCTATGATAGGAAGATTAAATCTTTTGAAGGTTTTCTAGAGAATCTCTTCAGTTTCCTTGGCTACCTTGTCCGTCTCACCAAGCATAAGCTGATTCATCCTTACTTTGCTCCTGAATTCATCCTTGCAGTCTTTGAATACCATGTTCATTGTCTTGGGATCAATTGAAGGATATAGCTGAATAGCTATCTATTCCCGGATCTCAAGGTCTTTTGCCATGGCATTGGTCTTTCTCATTTCCAACTCCTTTTCTAAGCTCTTAGGAATTAATGAGATGATTTCAATAAAAGCCTTATTGTAAATGTTTAAGAACTTAACTGTGGCTTCTTCCAGAATCTTTTTATCTACTTCATTGTAGTCATCATAGAATTCTATTAAGGGTTGCAGGTTCCCATCCACTGTGACTGCTTTAACTACATCATCTAAGGAGAGAGTGGGTTTTTCAATAAATTCCTCTTCCTTCTCTTCCTTGTCTTGTCCTATGGAAGGTTTACCAAATCCTTTCTTCTTCTGTTTCTTTATTTCCTTTACCCCCTCATCTGATTCAGTTTCCTCTTCATCTTTTTGACTTGCATAAGCCCTTGTGGCTTTTATTTTAGACCTTTTCTCTCCTTTGCTAGATGACTGACCTTCTGGTTTTGATGTTTTTGAGCTTTTGGTTGTGACAGGTGTAGATCCTTTTGATGATCTGGTCTGGGTTGAGGTTTCCACCAGAGTACTTTTCTTGCTTTTCTTTTCTGCCTCTTTCTTCTCTTCCTCAGCCTTTCACCTCTTTTCCTGATTGGCATCAAGTGCTTTCTTTGAGATGCCAAAACCTTTTGCAACTTCCTCAACTTCTTTTCTTACCTTTCTTTGGATTTCTGGCTGCCTGAGCTCAGTGTGAATTTTCACACTTAGTTCTTCAAAGGTTCCAAATCTCTCTACTTTTGGGTCCTTTGGTTGACTGAGCATGTGTTGGACATGCAATTCTACAATTTTTTCATCCACTTCATACCCCATAGGCATGATCCAGACTGTTCTTGGCTCTACTGCCTCCATTAGGCATTGATCAGTGTCTACCATGAAGCACATTGTATCCTTGTATTTCTTAATTACTGATTTGGGGATTCTTTTTCGGATTTGCACCATAGTTTGAAAGTGTTTGAAGTAACCCCACAGAGCTGTATTCCTTGCCTTAGCATCCTGAAGTTCATGTAAGTAATCTCTGATCTGGACTGCTACTGGTTTGTCATTCTGCCATACCCATCCACTTGATCTGGGTAGCTCATTCATGAAGTAGAAAAATAGACATAATATTAGTGTACCATATTTGAAAGAATTCTTTTTGTCCTTTTTGATCTTTTGTATGTTTTCCATTAATTGGTTTAACAAAAGTTCACAGAGATCATAATCTACATTCTTTCTCAGCATCTCATAGGCAGTATATACTGCAGTTCTGGATACTGAATTCTCCCTACTGGAGTGATAAATCTTGTATCCTATTATCATAGATGCATACTTGATATCCAGGTCAGTAATATCTTCAATGGTCATTGCCCTCTTATAAAATTTTGATCTAGTGGCCTCTGTGACAATGTTGTTTCTGACAGATTTGAGGACAGCAATTCCTCTAGAGGAATGTAAACTGGTTACTACCCTAATTACTTCCTTGGTGATCTTGCAAGGTCTATTCAGCCATAGGAAGTTATCATGCATCCTACTTAAAACATATCGGACCCATTCTTCTTCTTCAAAGTAGGGGAAATGAATGAGCTAATCAAAATGCTTTTCCTGGACGCCCTTATATTCTGGTTTAAGCTCAAAAGCATCATCTATCAATTGTTTGTGATAGATATCTCTTAGTTTGAATTCCCCAAACTCTTCAATATTGGCATGTACATAAACCCTAATGTCTTCTGTGTGTAAAATGCCATGCGGCACACTAGAGAATGCTCCTAGGGGATCTACCTCCAAGGATTCATATGGATGTTTCTTAAATGTAGGGCGAGCTCTATCAGAAATCTTTACAATATTCAGAGTACCCATTATCAAGAGATTTGCAGTGATATATTTGAAAATGAAAAATACCTTTTGCGCCTATCAGTTTCACGGAGTTGGTTGGATTGATCTCTGGAAGTAATAACTCCTGCAAGTGATCTTCGATGAACTTGAGGAATTTCATTGCAAAGCTCCGCTTTTTGTTTCTTCTTGAGTGCAGAATGAACAAGTGATTAATGATAAGACCCTTATATTGCTCCGTAAACCCTAATATCAGATTGCAATAAATGCTTGACCTACATTATTCTAGTTTGCCTTATTCAAATGTCTTAAAGAACTGGATCTATCCTAATCTATGAACATCATGCGGATCTTCCAAACCATGAACAAATTGAGATGACAAATCACAGGGACATCCCAAAAACTTTGACCAATCCACAGTATAGGACAATGCACTTTCGGATCTCACCAGACCTTTTTGTGGCACTCTGTCACTCCAGAGCATCTCCCAGAATTGGTTCTACTTGATCGATCACAACTTCTTCATATGTTCATGCGAACCTTTGAAATCTTAACTGGATCATTTCAAGACTCATATCTACAAACCCTTTAATCCATATCCTCTTCTTATGCCAATTCTAGCACCACTTGACTGGCTAGGGGAACAAGGCTTTCTTAGTGTCTCCCCCTGAGCCGAGCTCACTTTTTAATTTATGGAAGGAATATCAGCACCAGAGTCTGGTGCGGATCCATCCTCTACATTCTCTATACTCTTCTTTACCCAAATCTTGTTCATCTCTCTTTTAACTTCATCTGCATTCACTTTTTGTTTACCCTTATCTTGATTCTGATTAGGATATACCGGACTTCTTTTGTCCTGATTCTTGCTTCTACAGAATTTTGCACTATGACCAGATCTATTATAGATTTGGCAAACAACATTTCTTGGCATATTTGACTGATATCCTCTTGATCTACATTGATTAGCCATATGACCTATTCTATTGCATGCAAAGCATCTACCATTGAATGATTTGTTCATTTGCATATTTCTGCATTCATGAGATTTGTGACCATACCTTTTGCAGTTAAAGCACTGTCCGGAGAAGGATGAGTTAGTCTGACTCATTCTCTTTCTGCACTGATTAGCTTTGTGACCAAAGTTATTGTAGTAGTGGTAGTATCCATTGAAGGATGGATATCTTTGAGCATTAGGCTATCTTACCGGAGGTCTTCTAGGCCTGTCCCTTGGATTTTCTGATCCAAAATTCCTCTAACCAGATCTGGAGCTTTCTCCTTTCTCATATCCCAAACCACACCTATCATCTACCTTCTTTTGACTGTCAAGAAGAATTTCAAGTTGAGAAGAACTTATCTTGAATTTCTCTTTATATTCATTTGTTGTTTGAAGATCCCTTTTGAGAGAGATAATTTGATCCTCAAGTTTTTCTTCATTATTTTTAGCATCTTCAAGATTGTATTCAAGATGTCTGATAATTCTATCCATCTGGTGGCAATCTTCTGATTTCTCCTTGAGAGATTGTCTTAGATTATCTTTAGTTTTTCTTTTCTCTTCAATTTCTTGGGTAAACTTCATAACTCCTGATTCCATTTCATGTCTTACCATAATGATTTCTTTTGATAACTTTTCACATAACTTGGTTTTCTCATTCAGCTCTTCATTTGCATCATTTGCTTCACCTTGTCTTGCCAATTGCTGAAGTAGCTCCTTTCTCTTTTTCATAGAGAGACTTAATTTGTCTTTTAGTTCTCTCATGAATTCATTAGCCTGCTTGAGTATTTCCTTCAATTCATTGACTTTAGAGTTTGACTGTTCAATATCATCAAGGGCAGTCTTGAGTTGCTCCCTTAAGCCATATGCATCCATTTGGATTCCCAAATCTTCCTCAAGCTGTTAGACTCTGTTAGGAGGAGCTTAGCTCTGATACCAATTGTTAATAACTGAGAGGGGGGTGAATCAGTTATCCTAATCATTTCTTCTTTCTGAACTTTCTTATTAATCAATGCAACATTAATTCAAATAAGCAAACATTACCATGAAATGAAAAACACATGACATAGTATTTTTGATGTGGAAACCCTATTAAGGGAGAAAACCACGGGGTGATTAACCCAAAGATTATTCTCTGTTAGAAGAATAACGAAATACAAAAATGGCACTTGTCAATTAGGGTTCACTGCCTGAGCACACTGCTCACAAGGAGGCACACTGCATACAAGGAGACACACTGTCTACAAAAGAATGTTATACAATACTTGAATTGATTGTAAGCATCCACAAATGCTGGAGTTCAGTTTTGGTTAGGTTCAGTACACTGATCTGCTGCACTTCATCTTTCCTCTTCTCATGTGCTGCTTTCCTTTCACATACCAGACCTTTCTTACTATTTCTGCTTTTGCTCTACTTTTCTTCACATACCACATAACACAACAACACTTCTCACAACTAAATCCATCCTATATATATCCGCACAAGTGATTTCATTATCTTTCTAGTTTGCACTCGGAACAGTCAATCTTATCACAAACTCTGTTCTGTCGGCTGAATCCTTGCACATCAAGTAATGCGGATCAAGTATATGCTTGTAAAAATAATAATTCATGTTGGCCAGACATGATTCATGCCTTCATAACCTTTACCACAATCAGTAACACATCCGGAAAGTAGTCTGATGTTCTGTCAATTAGTTCTTCCTTTGTTCACACTTTCACTCTGGAATCCGGTACTCAACTATTCATATCTTTTTCCTCATCCATCACCGGAGGCTAAATCCTTGGAGTATACCACTCAATGTAGTCTTCTTGACTTCTCCAAATCTGCACTTCACCAAGATACTTCCTCTGAGAGATCCAGACCTGTCTATCGGACCTTGCCACATGCTCTATTCTTGTTTACCGGACCACCACATTCTTCATTCTGACTTCTGGTAGAGACACACCATGTCCTGCGGATGTGTGGGATGAACTTTGTTTCCATCAATGACAACAATCATGAATCCATATAGTGTCTCTGGCCAACATCTTCTTCCCAAGAAAAATGCACTACCACTAGTACTTTTTTGTCATCCACATCTCCTACCCAATCAACATCTATGTATGCATGAAGAGTGAAATCATTATCTTTTGGATGCCACAATCCATAATCAATTGTCCCCTTGAGATATCCAAAAATTCTTTTGACTACCACAATGTGGGATTCTTTTGGGTCAGCTTGGAATCTAGCAACAATTCGTATGACATTCATGATGTCAGGTTTGGTCTAAGTCAAATAGAGCAATCCTCCAATCATTGATCTATACCTTTTCTGATTTGCCTTGGGTTAATCATCTTTACTTAACTTGCATCCGGTTACTATAGGTGTACTTACTAGCTTTAAATCTTCCATTCCAAACTTCTTCAGCAATTCTTTCACATACTTGGACTAAGATATAAAGATACCTTTATCTGACTAAATAATTTGTAGACCTAGGAAGAAATTCATCTCTCCAAACATTGACATCTCAAATTCACTTTTCATCTAATCAACAAATGCTTCACACATACATTCATTTCCACCAAAAATGATATCATCAACGAAGACCTCAACAATCAAGATGTCCTCATGATTAATTTTGAAGTAAAGATTACTATCAGTAGTACCTTTGCTAAAACCTATCTTATGCAAATATTTATCAAATCTTGCATACCAGGCTCTTGGAGCTTGCTTGAGTCCATTAAAGGTGTTTCTCAATCTACAAACCATATCTCCCTAATCTAACAATTGAAATCCTTCTGGTTGCTCAATGTAGACTTCTTCCTCCAAATCTCCATTCAAGAATGCTGATTTGACATCCATTTGATACATTTTAAAATATCTGAAAGTAGCAAATGCAAGAAACAATCTAACTACCTCTATAGCTACCACCAGAGCAAAAGTTTCTTCAAAATCAATTCCTTCAACTTGTGAATAGCCTTTGCATACCAACCTTGCTTTGTTTCTTATAACTTCACCATCTTCATTTAGTTTATTCCAGAAGACCCATTTGGTTCCAATCACATTTTTGTTCTTAGGACTACAAACAAGATCCCAAGTGTGGTTCTTTTCAATTTGCATTAATTCTTCTTCCATTGCTTTTACCTAGTTTTCATCATTACAGGCTTCACTTACTGATTTAGGTTCAATCCTTGAAATCAAACAAATCTCTTATTAATCTCCAATAACTCTTCTCCTAGTTCAAACACCTTTCTTTCTATCTCCTATGATTTGATCTTCAGGATGATTCATTCTTACATACCTGTGGGTTTTGAGAATTACTTGAATTTCTATTTCTTGAGCTTGTTCCTCAACATCTATACTATTTTCTTGAGTTCCTAGAGTTTTTGGATCAATCTAAATCTAAGTTAGTGTTTGAACTAACCTTCCTTGACTTTGACTTTCATCTTGATCATCTAAATCATATCCATAGAACCTGGAATGTGCTTCCTTGTTCTCAACAACTCTAACATTAGCACTTTCAACAATCTTTTTCAACCTCTTGTTAAAGCATCGGTAAGCCTTACTTTGAGTAGAGTACACCAAAAATATTCCCTCATCACTTCTTGTATCAAACTTGCATAAATTCTCATCTCTTTTGATATACCATTTAGGACCAAAAAAATTGAAATATCTCATAGTAGGACGATGACCAAACCATAGTTGATAAGGGGTCTTACCAGAATTGCCTTTGATCTACACCCAGTTAAGAGTGTAGATAGTAGTACTTACAACTTCTCTCCAATAAACTTGAGGATCATTTGTTTCCATTCTCATGGTCTTGGTAGCTTCTTGAATGGTCCAGTTCTTTCTTTCCACAACTCCATTTTGTTGGGGAGTCCTAGGGGCAGATAATTGTATTTTTATGCCATGCTTTTCACAAAAAGCATCAAACTCATGGGAAGTAAATTCTCCACCTCTGTTGGATCTCAGACATTTTAATTTTTCACCAATCTCATTTTCCACCATCAATTTGAACACCTTAAATTTATCAAGAGCTTCTGATTTTTCTTTTAGGAAAGTTGCCCACATCATCCTGGAGTAATCATCAATCAGTAACATGAAATAGCTATCTCCTTGCACACTCCTAATTCTACCAAGACCACAGAGATCAGTATGTACCAGTTCCAATCATCCACTTGAAGCTTGTTCCTTACTTTTGAATGAAATTTTGCTTTGTTTCCCCAATTGACATTATGTACACATGCTATTAGGTTTCACAAGCTTTGGAAGATCTCTTACAGCCTGAGTGGTATTTATTTTGACAATGTTATCAAAATTCACATGACATATCCTCCTATGCCATAACCAACTTTGATCTATCTGAGCAATCAAACAACTTTTTCCAGAACTACTTAAATGAAAAATGTTACCTCTAGTTTGAGTACCAGATGCAATTTCAGTTCTGGAACTCTCCAAGATTCTACATTTTGAATCCTTCAATTGAATATCATAACCTTTATCAACCAACTATCCAACACTAAGAAGATTATGTTTCAGTCCTTCCACATACAAAACATCATTGGTGCTATTTTTACCATTAAAAGAGAGATCCTCTGCCACGGATTCTACCAGCTGAGTTATCTCCAAATTTCACAAGCCCTCCATAATTTTCAAAATTCATAAAGTTACTCTTGTCTCCGGTCATATGATGAGAACATCCACTATCAATCACCCATTCATCATTCTCAATAGCTTGTCCAACCAAGGCACTTCCCATATTTAAATAGCTAGCAAATTCAGTAGACATCGGATCTTCTTTTCTAATGGCAATGAACAACCAATCATTTTTAGATGAAACTCCATGATTAGATTCATCATTTGTGACTCCTTCTTCTCCAGCTTCTTAGACATAGTAACATTTGTTCTAATTTTTGTATCTGTTAGGGTTTGGTTTTGAAAACCTCTCTAGACATCTTGAGGTAAAATGACCAATATTATTACAAGAAAAACATTTGAGTGGCAATTTTCCATCATACTTACCAGATCCTCTTGGCAATCTATTGGCAAGAAAAGCTTCAAAATATGTAGTTTCAATTTCAACATCTTCAAGATCCTTCCTTGTCTTCAAGAATCTATTTGATCTTGTAGAAGAGATTTCACCTGGATCATATCTTTGGTTTCCATATACACTGGCCTTAAATACAAATTCAGACTTGGGAAGAGAATCACCAAAATCACTTAAGTCAAAAGCTGAAATTTTTCCAACCAGTTGATCTCTTGTAACTTATGAGACAGTCCTAATCTCCTCTATAGCAGCAACCTTATGTTTGTATGAATCAAGTAAAGATCTGAGCACTTTTGATACAATCTCTAATTCTTCCAAAGTTCCACCAGCACACCTGATATCACACACAAGTTCATTTATCTTTTGCATGTAGATTGTGATGTTTTCATCTTCAGTCATCCTTAGAGTTTCAAATTTTCCTCTTAAACTTTGCAGCTTGGCACATTTGACAAATTTATCACGTTCATACAGATTTTCCAACATTTTCCAAATTTCATAATTAGTTTTTAGACCAAAGACATTTGTCATTTCTGAATCAGTTAGGGCATGTAGCAAGGCTTCTTTAGCTTGAAGGTTATTTTCAGCATCTTTGACTTGATCTAGAGTTGAAGGACCTTTCTTCAAAGGTTTATACTCAACACTAGTTATTGCCCAATAGGCATCACCCATGCATTGCAAGTGACACTTCATTCGATTCTTCCAACTAGAATAATTTGTTCCATCAAATCTTGGACTATCCTTCTTGTAGGTGAACATCCTGGATCTCCTCAAATGGTCAGGCTTTTATAAGAGGATCTGGCTCTAATACCAATTGTTGGAATTAGACTAGACAATTGAGAGGGGGATGAATCAGTTATCACACAAAATGAAAAAAAATTCTTTTATCCTTCTTTATTAACTTACTTATCAGATTAATGATATAAACATTAGAGCATAGATCAACAACATATGAAAAGAAACATAATCAACACACTTTACACCAAGATTTTGACATGGAAACCTGGTTAAGGGAAAAGCCATAGTGGGGGTTAACCCACAAAGATTTGTACCCTGCTAAAAGTACTTTTAAAAAATAGAAGGCACATGCCTTTGGGTGCACTTCCTAGAGCTCACTGCTTAAAGAGTGGCTAACTACCTACGTAATTTATTTAGAACATAAAGAATTAATTAAGAAATAGCATCTACTTCATGCCTGGTTCAGTTTCAATGAATGCTCACAAAACTGTTGCTTCACCCCAAATTCTTCTTCACTAACTTCTCACTCTACACTGCTCTCACTCCTTTTCTTCTCTACTCTAGTTATGATCCTTTATTCAGATTTAATATATTTTTCTCAAGGATAATTTTTAACAACTCTTCAACAAGTATTTATACACTTCATCAACCTTAGAATGATAAAAAAGGTTGGCTAAACTTAATGTGGATCTTTACACTGTCAACCAAACATAGCTGAGACTTGAATCTTCATCTCTGAACACACGACACTTCATAAAATGATCTTTAGATCATCCGCAACATGCTAGAAACATCCGGTTTGTTGGCAAGAGACACCATGTGGCTTCATGAGTGTTGTCATTGATGGAAACAAAGTCCATCCCACACATCCACAAGACATGGTATGTCTATACTAGAAGTCAGATTGAAGAGTGTCTTAGTCCGGTAAGTAAGAACAGAGCATGCAACAAGGTCTGACAATCAGGTCCGGATCTCTCAAAGGAAGTATCTTAGCAAAGTGAAGACTTGGGGAAGTGAAGAGGAGTACCATGAATGATACATTCCAAAGATTGAGCCTCCGATGATGAAAGAGTGAAAAGATATGAGCACCTAAGTGACTAACCAGTAGAGCATCAGACCTTAATCTAGATGAGAAATTAATAGTGATCAAGTTTCTTGAGGGATCATTCATGGTTAGCTAACATGATTGATGACTTCTACAAGTATCTCTTTGATATGCATCACTTAGTAAGCAAGGATTCAACCGACAGACCAAAGATTTGGAAAATATTGAGTATTCCAGATGCTTACTAGAAAGATGGTGAAATCCTTGATGCAGATATATATACCAGATGGATTTCGATGTGAAGGTGTGTGTGGTTTATTGTGAAGTGCAAAGTAAAGCAGAGAGTAGTGTGGAAGCAGTTAAATAGATCCAGAATGTGATAGAATAGCAGCACTAGAATAGAGGAAGAATGAAGTGCAGCAGATTAGTATATTGAGCCTAACTAGAATTGAACCTCAACATATGTAGATGCTTTTCATCAGTTCAAGTACCTGGTTTCTTTCTATAAACTATTGTAGGCAGTGAGCCTCTTGTGAGTAGTGTGCTTAGGTAGTGAGCCCTAATTAGCAAGTGCCATTTTGTACTTCTATTCTTTTAACAGAGAATACAATCTTGGGTTAGTCACCCCATGGTTTTTCCCTTAATAGCATTTTCTACGTCAAAATCATTGTGTTATGTGTATTGATTTTATTTATTCTTTCATGGTTATGCATGCTTATGTGATTTGATGCTGCACTAGTTGTTAAAGAAGAATAGAAAGTTAAAGTAATTAAGATAACTGATTCACCCCCCTCTCAGTTATCAACACGGTCAGCCAAGACTGGGAAGAACAACAACTTCAAAGAAAAAATCTTTAATAACAAGCTCAAACTCCAATGTGGATCTCCAACATAGTAGCCACACAATCTAGAGACTTCCACAAGCACATTAAACTCACCAATAACATCCAGTCTAAACCAAATTACTGGAATCATTTGTATCTTCTTCTGGAACCTTAAGAACATTTACTGCCATGACTGTCAAACTAGAAGGATGGGTTGTGGACCTCCAAACCATGAACCAATGGAGTTGATGATACACACTGACTTCCCAAACATGCCTTCAGATCTGTAGATCATAATATTTCACTGTGGAGAAGTCTGGACCAACTTTCTATCACTTTATCTATTTTGAATACTACAAGATCTAGTTCTATTCAAATGGCCATAACGTCTTCAAATCTTCATGCGGACTTCTCAATTCTTGTTTACAACAACATCTAACAATCCTCTACATAGCCATAAGGTCCACGAACCTTGAGTCTTCATTAATTTTCTTGATATCCTTGACATTCTAGTCTCCTAAACAGGCAAAAAAATAAGGCACAGCTAACACTAATGACAATAAGAATATGTTGACATTAATGACAACACTTAGGCACATATTTGTGACATGGAGATCAAAAGAGATCATGAGAACAAAAAGCTATGGCTTGGCCAAAGTAAGTATGTTCAGTTTTGGAAAGGTTTAACATGCAGGATTGTAAACCACTTTGTGTTCTTGTTACATTGGGAATGAAGTTCTCTATTTCACAATGTCCTACATCCCCATTGGAGATGGAAGACATAAGGAGAGTGCCTTACCAGAGTGGAGTTGGAAGATTAATTTATGCTATGGTTTGTACAAGACCAAATGTTTCCTAAGGAGTGGGAGTTCTTTCTTGTTATATGTCTAATCCTGGAAGAGTGCATTGGGATGTAGTTAAGAGGGTCTTTAGAGATTTGTGGGGTACAATAGAGTACTCTATTTGTTTTCATGGTACATGAGATCAACATTCCCTAAGTTTTCATGGTTTTGTGTATTTAGACTAGGCTGGTGATGTCGAGAATAGAAGGTCCACTAGTGCATATGTTTTTACTCTTAATGATGGTGCAATCAATTGGATGAGAAAGCGATAGGCTGTGGTTGCTTTGTCCACTACTGAGGTAGAGTACATGGTAGCTACTCATGCCTATAAATAAGTCATCTTATTGAATAATTTATGTTTAGATATTGGATTGAAATAGGGTGCAGTTACATTTTATTGTTATAATTAGAGTTCAATCTGCCTTGTGAAGAACCTAACTTTTCATGCCAAGACTAAGCACATTGATGTTAAGTATAACTTCATGAAAGATATGGTTAAGGATGGCAGGGTGAAGCTGCAAAAGTTATAGACTATGGCAAATGTTGCAAATGCATTAATTAATCCTATAAGCACAAAAAACTTTAGGTGGTGTTTTGAGTCTATGGGCCTTTGGCCCCTAGTAGTTGATCCATGATTGTGTTATTCCCCTAGCTCTTGTAACGTATTTGACAAGTTGGACAATGTTGGAAATGAGGTGTCTCAACCTTGCTGCATATTTCCCATAATAGTTATTTTTATTTAATATTTTCCTATAGTTGTTACGCATTGTCAGTGCTTTAAAAATTGGTTATTAGGTGTCAAAAGATGACCACATAGTGGTATATTATGGAAGGCCTATTTTTAGGCATATTATGACAGATTCTATGACATCTGTAAGGGTCAAAAATAGGCAATTTCATTTTTGATGTGAGATCTTAATTTTAGACTAGAATCTTGGTTGAGAAGCTTCACACATGGTTTTGTAAAACCACATATGGTTTCTTGTATAACCATAAGCTTATAAATTGGAGGTTTGAGGAGTAGTTTTTGGTGTGTGAGTTTGCAGGTATTATTATGCTATCAGAATGCTGTCAAAATTCTTCTAGAGTTGATTACTGGTGATACTCATGTAATAAACTTGCTTTGCAAGTATATGTAATCTTGGTATTGGATTTGGAATACATTGAGTAGGCTTTTCGAGTGTGGGGTTTTTCACCCAAAAGGGTTTTCCCCACATATATCTGGTGTTTTATGTTTCACTGTTTATTTCATGTTTTGAATATGCTTCTAAATTTTCTGTAATTGTTAGATCAATTTTAAAAGTTTTGGATAATGTTTCTCCTCAAGATTGTCATATGAAGTTGATTCTATTAGTTTAACTTCCTTACATGAATATGATTCAAGTGTTGTTTTGATCCACTATGCATTTTCATAAACAATTTTGGCTGACAAGTTATTCCTACATGCTACATCTTAGTATGCCAACCTAATGTGTAAATTTCAAATGTTGTAGATATATATATGTGTGATCAAATTTAGTGTTTGGGTGGGGTGTTATGTGAATGTTATGATGTGCATGGTATGTGAAATATAGTGCAAGCAATAAGTGCAGAAGAAGAGAGATCTTGTTCTTATGTAAGAATAGATAGTATAATAGAGCAGTCAAGATGAAAAGTTTTGAGTCAGTCTTCTAAGCTTCATTGGAATTATAAACATGCATGCATAGATGCAATCTGAGCAGTTCAACTTGGCAGTGAGCCATCCCTTCTTTATTTTTTCTTTCTCAAGGTAGTGAGCCTATTTTTGGCAATGACCCTTTCTTGTAGTGAGCATTTCTTTAGGTAGTGAACCTTCTTGTAATTCAGTATTGTCATTACATATTTATTGTGAGGTAATAGTCACCATGGTTTTTCCTTGTTTAGGGTTTTCCATTTAAAATTCCTAGTCGTTATGTGTGATGCTTTGTGGTTGTTTCTTATGTGCTTAATTTTCCTTGTTGTTATCAAATGTAGTAATGGATAAATGATTCAATTAGTAAAAAGTTTAATAGAATATTGATTCAACCCCCTCTTAGTATTTTGGGTATTCAACAATTGGTATTAGAGCCTGGTTCCTTGGAAGAAGTATAAAAGCTTGAGGAAGGTCTTGGAGACTGAACACATGGCTAGTAAAAGGTATCCTACTCCTCATAAAGAAATTGATCCTACTAAACGTATAGAAGAAGAATGTATTTAAGATCAACTTAGAGTGGCTCTTGAAGATCTTGAAAAAACTAAAATAGAAAATAGGGATATGAAAGATAATGTCAAGGAAGCAAATGAGTGTATCAAAGAACTAAGTGAACAAGTCAAGAGATTCAAAGAAAAGCATAAGGAGGTTAGTGAACAACTAATTGATTTGAAAGTGGAAGTTGTAGACAGAGCAAAAGTAGAAGAAGATCCAAATGAACTGGTGAAAAGTAAATCAGAAGTGTGCTAAGATTGAAAAGGAAGTTGGGAACCTAAAGTCTAGTTTAGAGAAAGAAAAGAGTTATGAAGAAAAATTCATGGTAAGATCTACAAAACTTGATGAAATGCTTGACAGTCAAGAGAGTTTTGATGATAAAGAAGGGTTGAGATTTGAGAAAGGTGAAAGTTCTAAAGCTGATCAAGACAAGAGTGCTGAGATCAAGAAGGAAAAAGGCAAACAAATCCAAAATTGAAGGAACAGACCTAGAAGACCACTGGTCAAGTAACCAAATGCTCAAAGGTACCCTTCCTTTAATGGTTATTGTAATACATGCAATAATTTTGGTCATAAGGCTACTCAATGTAGAAGCAATGTATCAAAAATGTTCCATCATTCTCTAGTCATTGTTTCACTTGCAATAAAGTAGGTCACAAAGATAATGATTGCAAAAGTCAGATAAGGATAAGTTAGAACAACCAAAGGAACACTCAAATTTTAAAGGTACTTTCTTTATGTGTAAGAGGTTTGGTCATAGAGCTAGTGAATATAGAAGTTAGATAAGGATCAACTATATTAATGGAAGGAATGCTCAATCTTTCAATGGGAACTATTTTGCATGCAATAGATTTGGGCACAAGGCTAAGCAGTGTAGATCAAGGATGAATGAAAGGAACAATGGTCAGAGAAATATTGTATGCTTCGATTGCAATAGACTTGGACATATTGCAAGATCATATAGAAGCAATAGTATGAAGAAGGATAATTAGGAAGAAATGAAGAAACTAATACAAAATGTGGATTTGGCAGAGATCAAGAAGGAAATGAACAAGATTTGGGTTAATAAGGAAGCACCAAAAGTTAAGAATGGATCTACACCAAATTTGGGTGCAGATACTTCCTCTGGGAAGTGAATTAAGAGCTCTGGCTCAGGGGGAGCTTTAGTGAAAATTCTTAATTCCTCAACCAAGAAAGTGTAATGTTCCAAACTAAGATTTTATAATTTAAATCATATCTGAAGATGATTTTAATAAACTCCAAAAAAACATCAAATTCACTAAGACTAGCCAGCTAGTCATACACAAAAACAACACAAATTAAGCTGTAAACTCCACAAATATATTTATTAATTTTTCTGATATAAATAACATATAATCAGGTCTAATACACTAATAATAAAAGTAGAAAGCTTCTACAACACAAATTACTAAAATCCATTGCAAACTACACAAACTACGCAAAACTACATTACTAAAAATTGTCAAAAACAATACTGAATTAAACTCCAACTAATAAGAATAGCTCCTTGATGTAGGAACATCCAGTGGTGTAAGGGCAATCTTACATCACCCAAAAAGAAGTTAATTCAAAATCACCATAGTTGTTTTCATTTCTTTCCATAATTAGTGTTTCTGGTTCCATAATATCTAGAATAATGATGTAGGACTTTTAGTTTTTCCAAAACTGCTAAAAATAGCAACCTGCTTGTTTTGGAAAGTCTACTTGCTATTTTTGGAAAGATTGCAGTTGGGCTCCAATTGAAGAAAAAACTTGTAGAAAGTTACATAATGGAAATATAAGACCTTTGGCGAAAGAATCAGGCAAAGATCATTTGTGAGTTGAAAGATATTAAGGTTTTTGTTTTCCAAAAAGCCCCTAAAAAATTTTGAAATGAGATATGAGGCACTAAAACTTCCCTAAATATCCTGAAAAGTTGACATAAATCCATTTACAAATTTCCACCATGATAGTTCACATCGTGAGCATTCTGACACCTAAAATAGTTTGTCAATCAGACACCCGGATCAAAAGTTATCCTTCTCAGAAGTTGACCTACTTTTGGAGGGATTTGTAAATTCTAAAATTTAGCTGGAGGCCACCAAAAAGTATTATTTATGGCTATTTTGGGAACCCTGGGTGGTAGTAGAGAAAAGGGGGCAAGTGTAGAGTCAAGAATAGGTGGGAAAAATAGAAAACCTAGCAGATTTGGGGTTACAAGAGGTTGAAGATTCTAGAGTCTTGAGGTTGGGAAAGCTGTAATATGTTGCAGCTAGTAGGGGATTCATCCTCTGATTGTAATTGGGATTCTATAATGTAATGAGTTGCCTAGATCAATAAAAGAAAGTTCTATTTTTTGTGTTCTATTTCTATTGTTGTTTGTTTTGTGATTTACCCCCTTCACAAAGTGATATCAGAGCAAGGGTTCCTGAGTGTGTAGACAAATCGCTTATTGTGAGGCAGTTTGCACTAGGACCTAAGGTTGTGGGTTTGCTACAGAGACCAAGATGCCTCCATGAAGAAATCATGTTGGGAGGAATGCTTTAACAGAAGAGGGTTTTAGAGCCTTGCAAAGGCAAATCGATGCATTGCAAGAGGAGCTATGAAGAGGGTTTGAGCTGAGGATAAGAGATGAAAGCGAAGATGAAGCTGAAGAAGAGCTCTCTGAGGAAGAATAAGAAGCTGCCAGAGATCCTGTAGAAGTTAGGTTGTTGAGGGTCATTTCAAAGATTAGAAAGAGGCCCAAGATTAAGGTTTCTACATATTCTAGGGATTTGAATCTAGAATAGCTTATTGATTGGATCAATGACATGGAGGAGTATTTCGAGTATGAAGATGTGGAGGACCCAGATCGGGTCAAGTTTGCAAAAACAAAGTTGAAGGGCCATGCCAATATTTGGTGGAAGGAAGTCCAACTAGAGAGGAATAGAAGAGGAAAAGTAAAGATCACTAGATGGGATCGGATGGTGGAGAAAATAAAGAAGAAGTTCATTCCTGTGGACTATGAGATGGAGTTACTGAAGAACTTGCAAGGACTGAAGCAAGGTAACAAGTCTGTTAAGAGTATACATAAGAGTTTTATAAGATTACTATTAGGACAAGCCATGCAGAGCCCAACAAGGAGAAGGTAGCCCATTACATTAATGGGTTGAGATCAAGTATTCAAGAGGAGCTAAGCCTAGTCAGAATGACCACCATAGAAGATGCATACCAGTTTACCCTGAAAGTGGAAGAGAAGCTAAATAAAAGATTCGATAGCAAGCAAAGGGGAAAAGGTCAAGGCGGAAGGACTAGTGGAAGACCCTATGGGGGCTAGAATGAAGATACAAAGAAAAGTGAAGAAGCTTGCACTAGTCAAAATCAGAGAGGAGATAATACCTACCACCCTCGTGACCAGAACAATGGTGAGCAAAGAGGAAGAGGAAGAGGTAGACCTGAGCAAGGACCTGGAAGAGGAGGTTTTAGAGGAACCTATTTCCAATGTGGAGAAGAAAAGTATCAAGCATACGAGTGTCTGCAACATCAAGGAAGGACAAATAGAAGACCTAAAGGTAATGCATGAGTTGCACATGTAGATGAAGATGCACATTCTGAGCATTCTGAAGATGCTGAAAGGGGAGAAACCCTAGTTGTCAAAAGAACCTTACTGAATGAGGAGAAAGAACCCAATCAAAGGAAGAGTTTATTCTGCATAAGGTGTAAATGTGAAGGTAAGTGTTGTGATATTATTATTGATAGTGAACGCATTGATAATCTTGTTTCAGAGGAGATGGTTGACAAGTTGAAGTTAACAAGAAGAAAGCATCCACATCCATATCAGATTGGATGGTTGCTGAAGGACCACCGAGCATTGGTTAATGAGTAGTGTTTAGTGAAGTTCAAGATTGGGGACTACCATGATGAGCTACTGTGTGATATCATACTGATGGATGCATGTCATATGCTGTTGGGGAGGCTATGGCAGTATGATAGGAGTGTTGTCCATGATGGTCATGTAAACACATATTCCCTAACAAAGGATGGAGTTCGTCATAAGTTGAAGCCCTTGAAGGAGGTGGAAGAAAAGGTATGTAGTACTACTAGAATTTGCTTGGTAGATGGTAGGAAATTTTTGGAGGGTATGAAGCATGAGCGTCATTGCTTTGCATTGATTCCTAAGATTAGTCAAGAGAGCTATGAAGATGTACCAGTAGAAGTTTTAGATATGTTGGAAGAGTTCCAAGACATTATCTCTAATAATGTACTAGAAGGTTTACCACCAGTAAGGAAGATAAGTCATCAAATAGATTTGATAACAGGAACCAGATTGCCAAACAAGGCAACCCACAGAATGACCCCTGCAGAGAATGAAGAGCTAAATAGACAAGTTCAGGAGTTGTTGAGGAAGGGACTGATAAGGGAGAGCCTAAGTCCATGTGCGATACCTGTAGTACTAGCATGAAAGAAGGATGGAGAATGGATGCTGTGTACAGACTCTCAAGCCATTAATAAGATAGTGATCAAGTATATATTTCCATTGCCAAGAATGGATGACATCATGGATTATTTGAGTGGAGCCAAGTACTTTACGAAAATTGACCTGAAGAGTGGGTATCACCAGATCCGTATCAGAGGAGGAGATGAGTGGAAGATAGCCTTCAAGACAAAGGAAGGTTTGTATGAGTGGTTAGTCATGCCATTTGGCCTAACCAATGCACCGAACACATTCATGCGGCTCATGAATGAGGTACTGAAAGAATTTTTGGGAAGTTTTGTTATTGCTTATTTGAATGATATTTTGATTTTTAGTAAGACTTGGGATGAGCATCTGATGCATATCAAAAGAGTTCTGGAGAAGCTTAGGGAGGAGAAGTTGTTGATTAATCTGAAGAAATGTAGCTTTGCAAAGGAGTTGGTATACCTAGGATTTGTAGTCTCAGAGGAAGGTCTTAAGATGGACCCAAAAAAAGTAAGCGCTATCATTGAATGGCCTACACCAAGGAGTGCAATGGAGATAAGATCCTTTCATGGTTTGGCAAGGTTTTACAGAAAATTTATCAGGAATTTTAGTAGTATTTGTGCACCCCTAACTGAGACAATGAGAGGGGATAGAAAAGAGTTTAGATGGACTAAAGGAGCAGACAAGAGTTTTGATACATTGAAGTAGAAATTTGTAGAACAACCTATTTTGGCACTTCCAGATTTCAATAAGGTATTTCAGGTAGATTGTGATGCTAGTGGTAGCGGTATAGGAGCTGTTTTGAGCCAAGAAGGTAAGCCCATTGCCTATTCTAGTGAGAAGCTTAATGATGCCAACAAAAAGTATTATGTTTATGATGAGGAGTTTTATGCAATAGTTTAGGCCTTGAAGAAATGGAGACATTATTTGTTGCCAAAGGAGTTTGTTTTATATATTGATCATCAGGCTTTGCAGTATCTTAATAGTCAAGGAAAGTTGAACCAAAGGCACTTAAAATGGGTTGAGTTTTTGCAGAGCTATACTTTTGTTTTGAAGCACAGAGTGGGAAGTCCAATAGAGTTGTAGATGCCTTGAGCAGAAGGCAAAATTTATTGACAGAAACGAAGATAGAGGTTATTAGGTTTGATGAGCTCAAAAGTTTGTATCCTAAAGTTCTAGATTTTGCAGAGGCCTGGAAAGCTTGTATGGAACCTATTACTTTGGATAGGATAAAATGGTTAGATTTCATAATCCAAGATGGCATGTTATTTAGTGGAAGCCAGTTGTGCATTCCAAGAAGTTCCATGATAGAGAACCTGATTAAGGAGAAGCATAGTGGAGGATTGGCTGGACACTTTGGTTAGGATAAGACCATTGCTATTGTTGGTGAAAATTATTATTGGCCACAGTTGTAGCAGGATGTGCAGAAATTTGTGCAGAGTTGCAGAGTATGTCAGATGGAAAAAGGAGCAAGTCAGAACATAGGTCTATATCAGCCATTACCTGTACCAGAGAAGCCATGGGATGATATCAGTATGGATTTTGTTCTTGGTTTACCAAGGACACAGAGAGGACATGATTCTATTTTTGTGGTGGTGGATAGATTCTTGAAGATGGCACATTTTATTCCTTGCAAGAAGACTAATGATGCTATTCATATTGCTGAATTATTTTTCAGAGAGGTAGTGAGACTACATGGTCTACCAAAGAGCATAGTTTCAGATTGAGATACCAAGTTCGTTGGTTATTTCTAGAGGACATTATGAAAGAAGTTAAAGACATATTTGAAGTTTAGTTCTACACACCATCCATGGACTAATGGATAGACCGAAGTGGTGAATAGGAGTTTGGGTAACCTACTATGGTGCTTAGTAGGAGATAAGCCCAAGGGATGGGATTTGATTTTACCATAGGCAGAATTTGCTTACAACAATTCTGTTAATAGGAGTACTGGTAAATCACCATTCCAGGTTGTATATGGTAATAACCTGAGAAATGCTTCTTAGTTAAGGAAGTTGGACAAAAGAGAAAAGACAAGTGCTGAAGCTGAAGACTTTGTAGAACATCCGAAGAATTTGCATGAAGAGGTGAGAAAGTGCATTAATAAGATGAATATTTAGTACAAGGCTAAGGCAGATCAAAGGAGGAGGTATAAGGAGTTCTAGGTAGGAGATGAAGTCATGGTTCACTTGAGAAAAGAAATGTTCCCAATTAGAACATACAATAAGTTAAAAATGAAGAAATTTGGACCATGCAGAATCTTGAAGAAGCATGATTTGGGAAATGCATATGAGGTAGAGCTGCTAAATGGGATCAATATTTCCCCTATTTTGAGCATTACTGATTTATCAGAATATCATGAAGGTGGAACAGAGGATGGGCCAATAGAAGCGCAGTGGAGTATTCCGGCATCTACTTCAATGGACGAGATATAAGAGATCTTGGATAGCCATGTGGAAAGACGTACTCAGAACAAGCAATATGAAGAATATCTAGTAAAATGGAAAGGAAGGTCTATTGAATATTCCTCTTGGTTATCTAAGGTAGAGATTGACCATTTGGGTTTCCCTCACACAAACATCTGAGACATGATAGGGTCACTTCTCAAATTACCCTGGGTGTCTGATGTAGGAGCATCCAGCGGTGTAAGGGCAATCTTGCATCACCCAAAAAGAAATTAATTCAAAATTATTGTATTTGTTTTCATTTCTTTTTTATAATTAGTGTTTCTAGTTCCATAATATCCAGAATAATGATGTAGGACTTTTAGTTTTTCCAAAACTGCTAAAAATAGCAACTTGCCTGTGTTGGAAAGTCTACCTGCTATTTTTGGAAAGTTTGCAGTTTGGTATGGATTGAAGTGAAAACTTGTAGAAAGTTACATAATAGAAATATAAGACCTTTGGAAAAGGAATCAGGGAAAGATCATTTGTGAACTGAAAGATATTAAAGTTTTTGTTTTCTAAAAAGCCCCTAAAGATTTCTGAAACGAGATATGAGGCACTGAAAATTCCCTAAACATCCTAAAAACTTGATAAAAATCTATTTACAAATTTCCATCATGATAGTTCACATCGCGAGCTTTTCGATGCCTAAAATGGTTCGTCAATCAGACAACTGGATCAAAAGTTATGCTTCCGAGAAGTTGACCTACTTTTGGAGGGAGTTGTGAATTTCAAAATTTAGCTGGAGGCCGCCAAAAAGTATTATTTATGGCTATTTTGGGAACCCTGGGCGGTAGTAGAGAAAAGGGGCAAGTGTAGAGTCAAGAATAGGTGGGAAAAATAGAAACCCTAGTAGATTTGGGGTTACAGGAGGCTGAAGATTCTAGAGTCGTGAGGTTGGGAAAGCTGTAATGTGTTGCAGCCAGTAAGGGATTCATCCTCTGATTGTAATTGGGATTCTGTAATGTAATTAGTTGCCCAGATCAATAAAAGAATGTTCTATTTCCTATGTTCCATTTATGTTGTTGTGTGTTTTTGTGATTTACCCCCTTCACCACTCCTAGATGCTTGGAATGGATTCCTAATGACCTTGGAATATCAATACACTTAACAACACACTAGAAATCACCAAAACTGCAGCAGAACAACATGGAAACACCACATTGTTGAAACTGTGCAATCCTTTGAAGTCCAACACAATACTTGGATGGAATTACTCTCTCTAACTAAATGGTTTTCATGCTTTTATCACTTGATACTGATGGGTTTTCATCCACAAGCCTCCAACTCCAATGGGTTTTTGTCCACTAAAGAAAATCTAAGCACAAGTTCCCAAATTTAGAAATTTGGATTGTAAAATGATCAAAAAGTCCTCTTGAAAGAAAATACTTTAATATTTATAATGGATCCAAATCCAAATGCCCCTATCTTAGAAAATAAATTAAAATAATTTAATTCCTAACAAATTGCCTCCAATTATGCTCACCAAAATAGCCCATGCAAGATTATTGTCTAAAAAAAGAAAATAACTCCCACTATGACAACTTGTCATAGATTCTATCATAGAATCTTGTTATAACTATCATAAAATCTTCTAAATTCACTCTTGGGAGTTATAACTACACCTCATTAAACCCCATTCCCCCACTTGTGCAATTAAATAAAAATATTTAATATTTAATTTCTCCTAAAAATATTAAATTCTTTGCGGGATTACATATAAAATATTAAATAAAATATTTTCCCTTTTGATTTACATTAGCCCATGGGAAAATAGGAATGGACTAATAATTTCACCAATTTTATTTTACTATAAAGGGGACATGAGAAATCTCCCCTCCTCAAAATTTCTTGTCCTCAGGCAATTAAAACCATGATGCTTTAGAATTATGTTATATTACACATAAAGCCTTGATCCTGTACCTGTGAGATGTTGCAATTCCTACCATAGAACACTATGAAAACATGAAGACTCAAATTCCTTTATGCTAATACAATGTACCCAAGAATAATATACATATAATTTGAGCTCTTAGATCTGCAATACTTTGGTGCATTCTTTCAAATACTCAAACTGGACTACATCCTCCCACAAAGATTTGGTAAACTCATCAAATACAGTTTTGTCCATCTTCCATGCTAGCATCCTAGAAAATCTTAGAGTAGTGAACTTGATCTGAGTGACATTTATGCAGTAATCACCAAGGTATAAACAACTTATCCATTCTATCAACTAATATGTAGTATGTCTCCATTTATTTTGCATCAATAGCCTTACTTTCACAGCTTGCCTTTCTAGTTGTGTATATGCACTGTCACCAAGAAAACTAAACCAAAAGCTCTTACAACCTTCTCAACAATATAAATCCAATTTATGCAGCCTAAAGAATGGTTACAACAAAAAACACATCCTTCATAATAGTGAATACCGATCTTTGAAATCAATACCTTCTTTACCTTGAATTTGTGGAGACACTCCCTATAGGATATATTAGAAACTGCTACAAACTTTGCCTCTGATTGAAAGATGCTTGATGCACATTTAGGATATGATTTAGAATAGTAATGGAACATATGAAGAATAGGAAATGTTATCATATACCAGCATACCAAATTCCACCAAACTTTGGATATCAATTTTTCAAACCACAAGCCCTTCTGGTGGTAATCTATGCACTTCCTGAGTCCAACTAGCACAAATTGATCACCTAAAGGTAATCTCAAAATGAAAGTAGAAAATAAATTTATTGCATCCTCTACTATATTAGGTGACTTACTGATGTTCTTGATAGTTTCCACCTTGAAAAACTTACAAGACAATCTCCCACAATATGTCAAGTAGTGTCTTGGATCTCTAGCTTGGAAAGCACTGTCATTCGGCAACTTGTACTTGAGACTTCTGATACATTTGGTGATGTTATGGGTCTGATTTTTTCTGTTAATAGGACTATTATAACAGCCATTACATCCTCTACCACAACCATTACATCTTTTTTAAAAATATCTGCAATTAGCTTCTTCGATGCCTAGATACATATCATGGAATTCCATAACATTGGAACCATTCATTACCTCATCCTATGAGTAGTCATTTTCAGCCTATTGGATTGGTCTATAGGATCCAAACTATAGTAATGGAGTGATCATGCAGCAGCAACATTCATTCCATGGCACTTTGAGCTCCACAAAGAAAATCAGCAACTTATGTTTGAAGATGTTGTATTCCCTAGAATCATGCATTGGTATATACTTGAATTTCTTCACAAACCCATTTAAAATGTTCGAGACAAATGCATCATCAAAAAAATATAACATCAGGGAAAAACTTTGACCTTCATGGATGGTAAGGAGATACCAAGAAGCAAACATCCTGAAAAGGTTATCTACCCACATCACTTGACATACCCCTCTTTGTGGCCCCAAATTCCCATAGTACCAAACCCAATAGATTCTCCATTCAATGTAATCCATCACATGGCTATCATGATAAAATTTAAATTTGAATATTTTCAAAGAAAAACTGATTTTAAACATCTTATCACACCTTACAAGGCTTTCCTCTAAAACTTTGAACTATATTTTATCAATTTTCTTGATTTCCAATCTTTGTAATGAAAACCAAATAATTCTCTTTCCTATAGCACCACAAACTTTAGTAGATCCATGTGACAAATATAGAATATTAGCTTCATGTAGAGAACTAGTTACCTTTTCAATCCCTTCCAATGCTTCTTTTATTGCATCCCCCTGTATGCCATGAACACTAGTGACTTGTCCCAAGTATGTGACATCATTCTTCCTCAAAAATTTTCTCATGCAAATTAGTTTCCACCTTTATGACATGTTGGAATATTCTATCTAATGGTGATCTTGTGAACATATTACTAAACACCATTCTTTTTTTATTTGAAAGCAATTGAATAACATAAAGTAGATTGTGTTTCTTACTAGAACTTAAGACTGTTCCATTACCATAGTAATCTTGGAAGTGAGATCCTATGGCTCCTTGCATTTGACTCTTATACCGTAACCATAGAACCATGTAATCCTTCACATTATTTTCCTTATGCTCATGCAAGATAAAATTAATATTCCTACATAGGTTGTTGATTTGAAAATTTTAGCAAGCTGAAATTTGACATCTATATCCAGAAATATGTCCATTTCATGTGCATATTCTTCAATAGGGTCATCTTGGAACTCCTCCTCATAAACACATAGTGCAAAAAGTGTTAAGAAAAAATACTCAATGCAACCCATAGAAAACTCTAAAACATAATAGAATCCTCTACCATAAATAGAAAACCCATTTCCTACAAATTTCAACTTCATGCTCTCATTTTGAATGAAGCCCCACCTTTGCATTAAGGAAGCCCAATCACCTTCCCCTAAAACATCATATCCTTCCACAAATAGATATGAGAAATCTGAAATGAAAAAAATAAGATATGAGTTGGTTACCTTCATTGGCTCATCAAATACATCTTGCATTCCATTCTACTTCATGTCTGGAGTTCCATTGATATGATCCAAGTATGATAACTTTACAACCTTCTTGATGCTAGGAATAATGAGTCCATCTTTTAGAGTCTTATCTTTGTTCTAAACTCCTCCATACATACAATGGTAGAAAGCCTGTATGAAGTTTGATCCTGAAAGTACCATGCCATGCTTAGTAATAAAATTGACAACATCAAATTGACACCTTATTTCCTTACCACATTCCCATGATAAGCATCTCATTGTGCCTATCTACATTTGACCATTACCTAAAATATTTTCTTCATGTGTGGTACTTGGATTGCACAAGTAATCCATAAAATATGAACATTGATCCTTTGTAATGTGGTTAGAAAGCACAACAAACCCTATATGAATCCTCATAAAGTTCCTTTCATTCCAAATAGAAAAGATGGAGACCTCAATAGTGCCTCTAACTACTTTAATCCTTAAGAGATTACCTGGATCCCATATGAAAACACAATTTTAGACTTGACTCAAAGAGTCCTCATGCCTTATACTGCGAATTCTTTCCCTCACTCAATCACCTTTTTTAGCATGCTTTCCATGATGACAAGAATTTTGTAGTGACGTAGAAGGAGACAAATTATCTGAAATAATTTTCATACCTTGGGCTGAAAATAAGATGTTAATCCTCATGTACTAAAAGAGACTTCATTGAGATATCCTCAACAACTCCATTTTTGTGACTCAAAATCCTTGAATTAGGACTAACCAAAATATTCTTCTCAAATGCATACCCATCCACAATGCTACTCTGCAAATCAAACAATGGCTCACCATTTGGAAGTTCGGAAGATAGTGCATGAATTGATGCATGTCCCTCCATTTTGGACTCTTCATAACTAACAAAATATATCTTTTCCTCCTCAACTTCATAAATATTTTCTTGACATGTACAATCATTAGAAGTAAAATAAATATCTTCTATGTCCAAACAATTTTTACCTTCAAATTGTATGGTGGATTTCTCCAAGTTTTGCTTCCTTTCATTTTCTTGCAAATATGATTTTTCTTTATGCTTCACCATCACCATTTCTAGTTCTATCGCCTTCTTTTTTGGCTCTTCTAGTTCTACTACTATGACTATTGAACCTTCCTTTGTATCATGCTCCTTAGCATCTTCTTAATTTTTGATATTTATAGTCTTTCCCATCTCAACTTCTTCCTTTCTTCTTCTCATGAAATAATCTTCAAATGATACTTCAAATTTTCCCTTTAAAAGGCACTCTTCAAAAGTTTTCAGAACCACTCCTTTAGGAAAATCTTTCCTAGTGAGTTCTGTATATTCATAAAAAGTGAGGGTTGCCTTTGTAATTATACATTACATATAATATTCATCAAACCATACTGATATTTTGCAAACTAAAACATCATTTTCCAAACTCCTCAAAAGGGGTTTAAAGAACCCTCCAATGATCAACAACCCAATACCCTACATGATTGAAAGATCTAGGCTCTGATACCACTATAATGTTCCAAACTGATATTTTATGATTTAAATCAGAGCTGAAGATGATTTTAATAAACTCCACCAAACATACATCAAAGTCACTAAGACTAGCCAGCTAGTCATACATAGAAATAACACAAATTAAACTGTACAATCCACAAATATATTTATTTATTTTTCTGATATAAATAACATATAATTGGGTCTAATACACTGATAATAATGGAAGCAAGCTTCTACAACACAAATTAGCAAAATCCACTACAAACTACACAAACTATGCCAATCTACACTACTGAAAAATACCGGAAACAACACCAAGTTAAACCCTAATTGATAAGAATGACTCATAGATGTTTGGAATAGATTCCAAATGACTATGGAATTTAAACATAGTCCACAACACAACAATAACACTGCATAACACACTAGAAATCACTAAAACTGTAACAGAACAACCTACAAACAACACACTACAAAACTATTGAAACTGCACAATCCTTTGAAGTCCAATGCAATCCCTAGATGGAGTTACTCTCTATAACCAAAGGGTTTTCATCCTCTAATAACTTGAAACTGATGGGTTTTTTTTTCACAAGCCTCCAACTCCAATGGATTTTCGTCCACCAAAGAAAATCCAAGTACATGTGCTCAAATTCAGAAATTTGGGTTGCAAAATGATCAAAAAGTCCTCCAAAAATAAAATACTTGCATATTTATAATGGATCCAAATACAAATTCCCCTCTCTTGGAAAATAAATTAAAATAATTTAATTTCCAACAAATTTCCTCCATATATACTCACCAAAATAGCCCATGCAAGATTCTTATTTAAAAATAGAAAATAACTCCCACTATGACAACCTGTCATATATGCTATCATAGAATCTTGTCATAACTGTCATAAAATCTTCTAAATTCATCCTTGGGAGTTATCATTATACCTCATTAAACCCCATGCCCCCACTTGTGTAATTAAGTAAACATATTTAATACTTAATTGTTCCCAAAAATAATAAATCATTAATTTGTGGGATTACAATTAAAATATTAAATAAAATATTTTTCCTTTTGATTTACATTAGCCCATGGGAAAATAGGAAAGGACTAATAATTTCATCAATTTTATTTTACTATAAAGGGGACATGACAGAAAGTGGTGCTGATATCCAATGCAGATATATGAGTTAGAGAACATCTTGACAAATCTTTTGAAGAAGATTTTGGCAGAAAAGAGCCTAATGTGGTGAATTGTGGAGCAATCTTGGTCGATTGTGAGTTGTAGAGAAAATGTTTGATAGCTTTTTAAGATAAGCATTTATGGCGATTAGGTCTTGATCAAAAGAAGATATAAGGGATTCAATTGAAGGAAAAATCACTTTGTATCCAAATCCTTGATCGATTGAAGAGATTTGAAGAGTGAGCTAAGGTGATTTCAATCATTTGGTGAAGAAACCCTAATGGAAACAAAAGGTATTTACTATCTTTTCTATTGAAAAGCTTTCTTTTTTGACCAAGAAAGTATGTTGACTCCACAAGTGATCTTTGAGAGGGCCTATCCAAAGTTTAGGAAGAACCCATATAAATCACTTGAAACTAATCCGGAGGTTGCATTCTATAAGGTTCCCCATGGTGTCATACATATAGAGGATATTAGGGCTTATATCCATGAAAACCTAGAAGAGTTTGATATCACACAAATAGGGAAAATATTCATGGAGAAACTAATTGATAATAATTTTGAGTTGAAGGAAGAGTTTAGTGTTTTGCATGAGAAGAAGCTAGATGTTTGGACTAACTTTCTTGTGTTTTTTGAAGATGCTTGGGTCCGATATGCCCTTAACAAAATTTGGGATGAGATTATGTTGTTAGATATGACACACATGATCACAAAAGATGCCATCAAAGTTGTAACTAGTATGAGCCCCACCAAAAGGGTTCCAACCCTAAAATCAATGAAGAACAATATAGTAATGCAATTAATTGGTGCACAATTTGATTAGAGGGCATTAACAGTGAATGGCATTAGAGATCCATCAGTCAAATTTGCCTCAATGGTCATTGGTTGCAAGGTCTACTTCTCTAATAGGGAGAAATTTGTATCTACAACAACAATATACACAACATGTGACATGGTTAAAAATAATACTAACTATGACCTATGTGAGTTACTCCGACAATAGTTGATGGAGAATGTGAAGAGGACAAAAAGGTACCAAATATTCTTTCAAGCATGGAAATTTGATCATCTACCTGCTCTTCTACTTCTTGAAGGAATTATCGGGTATGAGTAACATTGCATGGATGAGAGAAACCATTTGAATAGTCTTGGGGATATGGATAAACAAAATGCTACCTTATGAGGTTACTTTAAAAATTTTCAAAAGAATATGCAGAACAAGGTTAGAATCCCTAGGAGTGTGGTGGAGAAATATTGAAAGGATATTTTGTTTATGGTGGATAAAGATAAATGCCTCATGGAGGCTATAGAACCAAGAACAGTTTGTGTCGCAACAATAGGATATGAGGTCATAGAGGACATATTAATAGGTTTGGTAGACCTAATGCTAAGCAAGCCCAAAGATCCAAATGAAGAGAGATTTCGAACCTATGAAGAAAAATCAATGGAAGTGCACCTAGAATAGAGACAATAGAAGACCTAAAGGAAGGTAAAAAAATATGTAGAGGAATTTTCCAAGAGCCATGGATTCATAGATGAACACTAGAGAGGTAATTTGCCAAAATTCACCTCTATCTTGATATCACCTCTAAAGAAAGAACAAAAGTCACTAAGATACTTAGTAAGAAGTATAGGACAAAGAAAAGGGTAAACACTTTGATGTCGGGTGATATTGAAAACCTAGTGAAGGAGACAAGGGAAATAACATTGAGTGTACTACACAAGTTACAGATCTTCACTATAATGGACACTGATGAAGAACAAGATGTTGCAACTTTAGAAGAAATAATTGAGAAAAACTTGGATCAAAGTACAATCACCCCTCCAAAGAGTTCAACAAAAGATGAAGAGATGAAAGAATCTAAGAAAGAAAAGAGCACTGAAGAAGCAAAACCAGCTCTTGAGGAGAATGTCCTAGGGAAACAAAAAGAGCAAAGAGAAGAAATAAATGAACATCCTACTCTAGAAGAAGAGAGAACTGAACAAGAACACAACCAAGGATAGCCTCTAGAAAGATAAGAAGCTGAGGTGTCTCATGGTGAAAAGAAGAGAGACACCGCTGACTCCTTGAGGGAGTTCTTGGAGAAGAAGAAAGAAACTCAAATTTTGACTACTCCTGAGTTTCTACAATGACCTATCAACCTTGCTTCTATGTCCCCTCTACAGGAGTTAAGACTTGGGACAATTATCCAAACTAATGCACAAGAGGAAGTATTGAAATCTCATATAGAGGATAGCGAGCTATTAGAAGATGAATCAACACATCTTGAAAAGGAAATGCCTAGAATAAGGAGTGACACATCCTTGGGTCCTATTGTACAAGTAAAGAAGTTAATGTAATCCATCAATACTCATTTTGAGTCTGTTGACAAGGCTACAAAAAAAAAAAAGAATAGAGATTGATGATAAAAGGCTAATAGAGTTAATAGATAAAGCTTCTCAAGATTGTCTTGTTAGATAATAGTATAGATTATGTAGAAACAACAGTAAAGGAAGCTAGTAAAGTGTATCAATTTTGTCTCACTTGGCATGACAAGACAAAAGATGTAAAGGAGAAAATAGATGGGCTAGAAGATAAGATCATGAAGATCTCTAGAATCTATGATCCAATGAAGGATGCTATTAGCACTTAGAGAGCTGAAGTGGAAACAATTCACTCTACTATTCATAAGATGCAGACCCAAAGAGAGGTCCTCAAGCATAGAATGACTCATCTCTAGGAGAATGTGAGATTTAAAATTGTATCCATGGCCAAGTTGGTGGTAGTAGTAGAGCAAACCAAGAAAATCATCAAGGGCCTTGCTACTATAAAGAAACTAGAAGATATGGTAGCTCAAATCAATGGACATTTATTAGTTTTGAGTGATGTAAAAGATAAATGGGATAAAGATTTATTGTAATTAAAGAAATTATATTCAGATATTCTCCAAACAAGTTAGAAAGGTAATTGGCTTTACTTTTATATATGCAGGTAGTAGAAAAATAGTTTTGAAATCTTGACAACTTGTACATACCTGTGTATCATATACCTTTGCTATGTTAGCAACTTGGTCAAGAGATACTACTGATATGATGGTGATTTGATGTTGTTATTGATGGAAATAGTCAGATATGATTGGAAACAAGTCTTGAGACATGTTGTGTACAACATTTTTTGTCCAGAAAGAATGACTTGGTCAAATTGACTAAGTATTGGCAGCTTACCAAGCTAGTGACAGAAAGTTGAATGTTATTCCTCCACAAATGTAGAATCTGGTATACAATTTTGGTATGTTTCATATAGTTTTTTGATGATGTTATATTCCAAGCCTCATGTCCTAGCAATCTCCAGAAGCTACACTTTGAATTTCTTAAGTCTGGGTTAACAAAGTTCAGTCATCTGAGTATCTTAGTCTGCATTTCTCTACTATTGGTTGTTTCAATTTTTGGTTTGGAGGTGTTGTAAACACATGTTAGGAGTATCTAATTCCAAATTTGTAGAGTATGAGGTTCACTGGATGATCATCTACAAGCTCCTAAGTATCGACATTCAGGTTAACAATATTTCACAGTGCCAAAGACAGTAGCTCAAAGATCTGCATTCTACCGCATAAGAATATCATGAATTGATGGTTCTAAAGCTATTTTGAGTGATGCATAATGTGTGTTTGATATGAATCTTAGAGTCCCATGTGGTATGCATTAGAAGTTGTTGTATGACAGTAGGTTTGGTTAAGTATATGCTTAAGGATGAAGTTGACATACAAGTTGGATCGATATGCAATAAAGATATATTGTTTGGATTATCATTCTAAGTGGTTCTATAGTAGGTTCATACCTATATGAAGGTTATTGAAGGATTGAATTGGTTTGTATAACTTTCTATGTAGAGAATTCAAGTTGACAAAGTATAAATTTTTGTGTACATGTTTCATTTCTGGCAAGCCAACCCAGTTTTGAGTTAGATCTTGTTGTGGATATAAATACTTGATGGATTTCAATGTTAAATGTTTTGAAGCATTATTGAGTCTATGTGTATGTGATTTAACACCACTTTTGTGATCCATAAAGTGTAGAAAGAGAGTAGAGGACAACAAAATAGACAATATGTGAGCAGAGAAGAGAAACAGAGTAGTCATTATGAAGAGATTTGAAACTATTTTTTGAGCTATCAATAGATGTATTTGAAATAGTTCTTTATTGGTAGTGAGCCTTTCTCTCTTCTCTTCTATCTTTCTTTCTCAGTGGGTAGTGAGTCCACATGGGCAGTTAGTCCACATGTAGTGAGCATTTCTATGTAATATCTTGTAACCAGTTATACTATATTGTGAGCTAACACTCATCATGGTTTTTCCCTTTTTGGATTTTCCATGTTAAAATCTTGGTGTCTATGTGTTATGACTTCATGGTTTCTCTTTCTATGTTTATTTTTCTTTCATGTTATTGAATTTGGTAAATGGGTTAAAGAGTATGTGAAGGAATGGTTTTATAGAATACTAATTCAGCCCCCCTCTCAGTATTCCTTGTGTTTAACATTTGGTATCAGAGCAAGGTTCCTTGGAAGAAGTGTAATAGCTTGAGGAAGATCTAGGAATGTGAACACATAGTAGCTAGAAGATATCCTACTCCTCCCGAAGCAATTCATCCAAGTAGTGTTACATTTGATGATTGCATATATGTCAACAATGAAGAACTAAAAATTGCTCTTGAAAATCTTTATAACTCTGAAGCAGATATCCAGGATCTGGAGGAGAATATCAGGGAAGCTACTGAATGTATTCTGAAGCTAAGGGAGAAAGTTAAGAAATCCAAGGAAAGGAATAAAGATCTAAGTGAACATTTGAAAGAAGAAAATGAAACCCCAAATAGTTTATCAATATTAATTGAATAGAAAGCAAATGTTGAGGAGCATTTAAATCAAGTTGTGAAAGGCAAGTTTGAGGAATGTGAAAAGTTGGCAAAAGATGTTGTGATTCCGAAACATGATCTAGAAATAGATAATAGTTACACAGAAAAGTTTAAAATAAGCTTTGCAAAGGTTGATGTGTTGATTGATAGTAAAAAAAGTCCAAATGATAAGCAAGGTTTGGGATTTGAAAGAGGAGAAAGTCTAAATCAGGACAAGTTAATATTAAGGTGAAGAGAGACAAAGGTAACTAGGTATGGAATCAGAGAAACAGAACTAGAAGACCTCCAATCAGATAACCAAATGCTCAAAGGTACCCATCTTTCAATGGCTATTATTTTAATTGCAATAAGTTTTGTCATAAGGCTACTTAGTGTTGGAGTAGAATGAACCAAATTGTTCCATGATTCTTAGGTCATTATTTCAATTGCAAGAGAATTGGTCATAGAGAAAATGAATGTAGAAGTTAGATACAGAATGATTTCAACAATAAAGGAATACTCAATCTTTCAATGTAAATTGCTTTAGATGTAATAGATTTTGGCATATGGATAAACAATGTAGATTAAGAATTAATCCAATCTATGGAAGGAACCAAGGACAGAGGAATGTTCTTTTCTATAATTGCAATAAACCTAGACACATTGCAAAAATCTATAGAAGCAAGAATGTGAAAAGAAATCATCCTACAGAAAGGAGGAAAATAGAGAAGAGGGAAGACAAAGGAAAGAACAAGGTTGATCTGGCATAAACCAAGAAGGAAATGAGAAAAATCCAGATTAAGAAGGATATAAATGAGGTTAAGGATGTATCCACACCAGTTTCTGGTGCAGATACTTCCTCCGGGAAGTAAGTTGGGAGCTCTGGCTCAGGGGTGGTTTTATTGAAAATATCGATCCCATAGCTAGATAGTTGGTGTTGAGATCCAACACAAGGATATGAGTTAATGAGCCATTTGATGAATCTTTTGAAGAAGTTACCGGTAGAAAAAGATCTAATCCAGTGCATTGTGGAGTAATCTTGATCGACTATGGTTGACAATAAAATGTTTCACAACTTTTTGGAATTTTCCATTTATGACAATTAGGTTTTGGTAATTAAAGAATAAAAGGCTCACATTAAAAGGAATAATCACTTCACATTCAATTTTTCAAGTATCCAAGGAAATCAGAAGAAAAACCCTAAGCAACTCTAGTGATTTCCAGTGACTGAGAAAAGAAACCCTAATCTGGTGAAAAGAGGAATTTATAGTTGAAATTTCTTAGTGAAATTATTTGAATTAGTGTGGAAACATGTCGACCCCTCAGGTAATAGATATCTCAAAAAAGGCCCCATCCAAAATTTAAGAAGCACCCTTTCAAATCAATGAAGTTTGATTCTAGTGGCACATTCTTGGAAGTGTCATATGGTGTAATGCATGAGGAAGATATTATTGCATACATCCATGTTGCCCTAGAAGAACATAATTATTTCAAACTTAAAGATCTATATCTAAATCATTTGAGTGGTGATGATTTTGAATAGAAGGAAGAATACACGACATTGGAAAAGAAGAAATTCATACAATATCTAGACTTCCCAATGTTTGCAGAAGATGAATGGGTCCAGTATGTTCTTAGCAGGATTCATGATGAATTTTTGTGGCTTGAAGAAACCTTCATGATCATAAAAGAAGCAATAAGGGATGTAACAGGATTAAACTCAACTAGAAATGTGCCCATGTTGAAGGCTATAAAGAATAGCACTATAATTAAGGAAATCGGTGCTCAATTTGACAAAAGAACATTGATAGTAAACTCCATTGAAGACCATGCAGTAAGATTTGCATTAATGCTAGTCAAATACAAAATATATTTTAGCAATGAGGAGAACTCTATCTCTAGTACTACCATCCACACTACATATGAGATGGTCAAGAAGAACGTTGACTATGACCTCTATGAGTTTCTCCAGCAACAGTTGATGGAAAACCTAAAGAAGACCAAAGAGTCTAAATATCCCTTCAAATATGGTATGTTGATCATTTGCCTATTCTTCTATTTTATAAAAGAATTGCCTAGAATGAAGAATTTGATCTAGTTTGATAACAAACATGTTGCTATACAAATTATAAATTATTTGAAAAACTTAAGGAGTCATGATGCATAGAATGGAGCCGTGTGGGGCTACTTGAAAAGTTTTCAAGAGTCCATACAATCTAGGGCACACATACCTAAATCAATAGTGGAAAAATATAAAAAATGATATATGTTTTATTATGAATAAAGATTGATGTGTAATGGTAGTTGTAGATCCAAGGTCAGTATGGGTCTCTTCTATGGAATATGAAGTAACTGAGGATGTGTTGATTGGCTCTATTGAGCTCATGTTGAGCAAGCCCAGAGAACCCACTGAGGAAAGATTTGACACTTATGAGGAAATCTTAGTCAAGGTGCATGTTGAATTGAGAAAGCCTGAAACTGTAAAAAGGGATAATAAAATGGTAACGGAATATGCCCAGAGCAAGGGATTTACTAAAGAACAAATTGTAGAAACAAGAGCAAAGTCTAAAGTAGAAAGCACATCTAGAGAAAAGAAGCAACCAAAAAAGGCTATGGAAGAGCCTGAGAAGAAAGCAGAGGAGCCTACGGCACCAAAGAGAATAACAAGAGATTCAACCACTACTAAAACAACATCCAATTCCTCTGCTCCCACTTCTTCAGTGAATGTGGAAGCACCTTCAAAGAAACCCACTGAAAAATAGCACAAAAGGAAGAAAACTAAAGGCAAAAGGATGTATGTGAGTGTTTGAATTGATGAAGAGGAGACTAAAACATATGAAGAAGTAGAGGAAATGAAGGCTAAGGCCAACAAAGTCTCTAGGAGAAAACAAGAGAAGCCCCCTAGTAAGGGTAAAATCAAGAAAAAGTCAAGGAAAATAGTCCTAAGAAATAGAGGCCACAATAACTTTTGAAGATACACTAAATGCTATGGCAGCTCATGGTAATCTTAGGCCAATAGCACAATTATATGATGAGTACAATGATGCAGACAAAAACAACATTAAAATTGCAGTGGTTAGATGTTTGGAGACGTACAACAAGGCTCTATTGTTATATGGAGCCTAATCAGACTTAGAGGTTAAATTTACCCTACTGTTATCATTGCAGTTTCCCCCCCAAATTGTTTAATGGGGTCAAGGGGTAGTGCCCCTTGTGGGGTTTGGGGGCAGCGCCCATAAGACAAGGTCAAGGGGTAGTGCCCCTTGTGGGGTCTAGGGTTAGCATCCCTGGCACACTCCCTATCACGTTACAAGGTGGGGTTGAGGGGAAGCACCCCCACAGGAGCTCAGGAGCAACACCCCTGAAACCTCAAATGCATTTTATTATTTTATAAAGGCATTGGGAGTTATTTGTTTTTTTTATTAGCTGACATAAAAAAACCCTATTTTGTAACCGACATAAGGCTTGATAAAATCAGCTAAGGGTTAGGGTTTCTATTGATATTGTATTGTAGCATTTGTAGCAGTATTGAGTTGGAGGAATTGCTAGTTGTAATTGGTTGTTTTACTAGATAATAATATTGGACTCTCTATTCGTGGATGTAGCCCAAGTTTGGGTGAACCACATTAAAACTTGTCTCTCACTATTATTATTTCTATGTATTTTCATTCATCTATTTAATCTTTATTTGCATTTAATTGATATCTTCTACATACAATCCCTAACAAGTGGTATCAGAGCTAGTTGTGTTCAATTATCGTCTGCAAGAAGGTCTCATGGTTGAGTGGGAGTCTCATGGTTGAGTGGGAGCAATGGAGAACAAGGATAAATTGAAGGTATACAAATTCAATGGGAAGAACTATTAGTTATGGAAGATGCAGATGGAGGATTATCTCTATTAGAAGAATTTATGGAGGCTATTGGAATGAATAGCCAAGAAACAAGCAGTAATGACTGATCATGATTGGAATCTTCTAGATCGAAATGCACTGGGAAATATTCGGTTGTGCCTGTGACCATCTATGACATTCAATATAATAGAAGCAATGACAATAAGTGAATTGATGAAAGCTCTGGCTAAATTGTATGAAAAATCCTCAGCCTCAAATAAGATATTTCTCATGAAGCATTTGTTTAATCTGAAAATGATTAAAGGTGGATTTGTGATAGATCATTTAAATGAGTTTAATACTATTAGTAGTCAGTTAACTTCTGTAAAAGTGAAATTTGATGAAGAGGTGAGGATTCTCTTGGTTTTATGTTCTTTGCCAGAAAGCTAGAATAGCTTAGTAATGGCTGTAAGTAACTCTATCTCTAGTTCAAATGCTTTGAAATTTGATGATGTTGTTGGTGTTATCCTTAGCGAGGAAATGTGACAAAAAAGCTCAAGAGGGTCCACATCAAGTAGTGTTTTGAATGCAGAAAGTAGGGGTAGATCAAAGGAGAGAGGAAAAGGTTCTAGAGGTCATGGGAAGTCATGAGGAAAATCAAAGCACAAGAGATCCCAATCCAAAGGATAGAAGGATTGCTTGTACTATGGGAAACCAGGTCATCTAAAGAAAGATTGCTGGTCTTAGAAGAATAAAGGAGACAAACAATAAGGCAATAAGGAGGCAAATGTGGTAAGTAATAAATCTGAAGATGATTCTTTGATTCTTTCCTTAGATAATGCTAATGATTCATGGGTTTTAGATTCAGTGGCCTCATTTCATACTATGCCCCATAGAAGTTATTTTCTTGATTATGTCCAAGGGGATTTTGGGCTAGTTTATTTGTGAGATAAAGAACCCTATCAGAGTGTTGGAAATAGAAGAATCAAGATTAAGTTATAGAATGGGAATCATTGGCTACTACAAGAGGTAAGGCACATTCTAAGTCTAAGTAGCAATTTAATTGCAGCGGGGCAGCTAGCTGATGAAGGTTGTATTGTTACATTTACTGATAAAAATTGGAAGGTTACAAGAGGTTCCTTAATAGTAGAAAAAGGTGTGAAAGTAGGCACCTTATATCTTTGTATAGGTCATATTGTTCCTTCTACTTTAGTTGTTGCAGAGAAAAACCAAATAGGTTCAGGAACAATTGTTGCAGGTTCACAGGAAGAGACTGAAATAGTTGCTACATGTTCACAGGAAGAGACTAAAATAGTTATTATAGGTTCTAAGACAACACTATGGCATAATAGACTTGGGCATATGAGTGAAAAAGGTATGAAGGTACTTTATTCTAAGAAAGTTTTATCAGGTCTAAAATGTATTTATATGGATTTTTGTGAAAGTTGTGTATGGAAAACAACAGAGAGCTAGTTTTCTCAAGGATGGAAAGCAAAAGAAAGATAAAAAGTTGGAGCTTGTGCATATAGATGTATGTGGATCAACTCAGGTATCTTCTCTTGGTGGCTCTCAGTATTATGTTACATTCATAGGTGATGCAACTAGGAAGGTTTGGATTTATTTCCTTAGGTAGAAATATAATGTATTTGAAACATTTAAGAAATGGAGAAGCTTGGTTGAGAATGAGACAGGTAAAAGATTAAAATGTCTTAGATTTGATAATAGTGGTGAGTAATGCAGCAAAGAATTTGAGGATTATTGTTCCTTTAATGGAATCCATAGGCAGAAAATGGTTCTAAGGACTCCACATGAGAATGGAGTGGCTGAGCGCATGAATAGGACAATAATGGAGCATTCAAAGAGCATGAGATTGCATGTTGGGCTGCCTTTAAACATGTGGACAGAGGCTGTCAACACTACTGTATATTTAATTGATAGAGGTCCTTCAGTTCCTTTGGGATATGGTCTTCTAGAGGAAGCATGGATAGGTAAAGAAGGTGAGTTATTCTTTTCTCAAAACCTTCAGATGTGAAGCATTTGTACATGTAGATTATGAAAATAGAGCCAAGCTAGATGTAAAATTAAAAAAATTGTACCTTCATTAGATATGGCATTGATGAATTTGGTTATAAGTTTTGTGATTTTGAAAATAAAAAAATTGTGAGAAGTAGGGACGTTGTATTCAATGAGAAGGTGTCGTAGAAAGATCAGTTGCAGTAGCATGAGATGAAAGAAAAGGATTGTGTGGTGTTCGATGATACTCCAAATAGTGATGCTCCAGTGGTTCCTGATGCTCTGCAATAGCAACAAGGAATACCACAAACTCCAGTGAATGTTATATGGTCAGCAATGCTAAGTAGACCTCCTAAAAGGTTTTCTCCCTCTTTGTATTTTATTTTGTTAACATATGCTAGTGAACCACAAGGGTATGATGAAGCTATGCATGTGGATACAAAGGTTCAGTGGGAGGTTACAATGAAAGAAGAAATGGACTCCTTGCTGAAAAATTAGACTTGGGAATTATGTGTGTTGCCTATAGGTAAAAAGTCTTTACCAAATAAATGAGTATATAGGCTGAAAGAGGAAGATGGAGGTAAGAAAAGATTTAAAGCCAAGTTAATTATAAAAGGATTTGTATAGAAAAAGGCCATTGAATTTGATGATATTTTTTCTCTGGTCGTTAAGATGACTTCTATTCATGTTGGGATAAGGTGCCATTAACCTTGCAAATCCCAATATTGTATTTATTCCATTTATTATATGTAATTTGTAATTATCCATGAAGAGATGTACTAGTCTCACTGGCAGGGGTAATTTTAGAGTAACTAGATGTAATTATGGAGTGACTTTTACTATTGGCAAATGTAAAAACTCAAAGTAAATGAGGGTAGGTATGCTCCCTTGAGGAATATACTATTTTTGGCATTTATGACAACTATCATAATGTTTGCTAAGTGCATCTATGAAAGCTGGAAGTTCTCATAAGATTCTATAATTCTATGATGCATATGACGGATATGTTATATATTTGATATATTTAGCCCAAGGTTCCTATCTTTGAAAGGTACTATTTTGTGGAATCTATGATAGTTATGGTACATCATAAGATGTTGTAAGAGGCCATATTTAGTCTTGGGCACCTATCCTTCGCATGGCTATTTTTGAACAAGTGTAAGATGCCGGTGAGATAGTTTCCTCCATAAGTGTGTGACTCTGGAGGATGGTGTTGTGGGCAAGACTTGCATACTTATTTCCTACACAAGCAACACTTTCCCAACTACAAGTCTTGAATCTGGCCTGCTTTGATGGAGACCAAGTAAAGAAATGTATGAATCTAGGCTTTAAAGGGCTCATGCGCTGTATTGTTTATTTTTCTAAATATTTCTTTTTTTGAATATTTTAATGAGTTTTGAACCTATGTGGATTTTGTGGCCAGGACTACGTGCCAACAGTGTTTGACAACTTCAGTGCAAATGTGGTGGTGGATGGGAGTACAGTGAATCTTGGCCTTTGGGACATGACAGGTAACACTATGTTAGGTTTCTGTTTTCAATTTTTAAGTTTTTATTTTATTTTATTTATTTGTCAAACAGTTCATATTTCTATGAGTGATGTATTCCATTATTTAGTTCTTTCATATTTTTAGGCCATGGTGTTACTGGATTTAAAATTACTAAAGTCGAGATATTTGGGTTAACCCCTGCCAATTACATTGCTTCAAGTCTTTTTAACAAATTCATTTTGTGCATATATTGCAATCATTGCATTCCATGAGATGACATTTCTTTGAGGCATTCTATCAAACAATTTACATGCCTTTTATATGCTTCCACATTTTGCGTGCATTTCTCCCAGCGTAGCTGCAACATTTGACAAATTTCTATATTTTTATGCTTTGATGGGGTTCTGGAGTTTGGCTTTACACCTGCCAACTACATACTGATTGAATAGAAGTTGAATTTAGAAATGTGGGATTTGATCTCTATTGGGATCCATGGATAATCGACAAGTTTTTGGCCTCTCTTACCTTGTAATCAATACTCCCATCAATATATTCATGCATTTCATTCTACATCCTTCACTCCTGAATGAATTGAGCTTTTTAAGTAAGGATTTAAGAGAAACATTGTGATCCTATTCAATCTTCATGGCAAGATCGTTTCTTTGCAAGGGTACTCACACCCACTGAACCCTATCTAAATTTAAAATATTGCAATTGGCTATTCTGCACATAACGTCACGACCCTACTCTTCTTCTCCTCAATTTTACATAACGTCACGACCCTACTCTTCTTCTCCTCAATTTAAAATATTGCAATCAGGTACTCGTAAGATGGTAATTAATGTTTACAAGTTGGAGAATCTTAGGAGAGAGAAGGTGAATGCCTAGGATGAGTTAGAAAAAGTTTTTGTAAGTATTTTCTATGTATTTGTTGCTGCAATATAGATTTTAGGTACTCAAATGCTGTAGGAATGTTGTCGGATTGAAGATTGAAGGAGAGATTGGTGGTGTTGTTTTATTGTACAATCTTTTGCAGATTCATACAGACATTGGACCTCTTTCTTGTGTGGAATTTTTTACCTACAAGGGTTTTCTCCACATTAAACACTGTGTCATTATGTCTTGTGTTGAGTTCTCCATGCTTGGCATTTTCTATGAAGTAGGTTTTTATGTTTTGATTACAATCTCCATTGTTAATGCACACTTAAGATTGCTGATTTTTATCTTCAATCAGATTTCCATTGAAGTAGTGTTGCTTTCGTTTCTAACATTTGGTATCAAAGCTTGGCCAACTTTGACTCTTGGGTAGTAGTTTGGAAGCTGTAGCTATAGTGGGAGATTTGGTTGTGTTTGTTTTGCAGATCTTGTGTTGTTATTATGGTTGCATCCATTGTTGCATCAACCTCTCGATTGGACATTAAGAAGTTCAATGGAATGGGGTATGAGTTGTGGAAGCTGAAAATGGAAGATTTGTTAGAAGAAAGAAACCAATGGTTGGCTATTCAAAAAGAGAAGAAACTTGACGATGTCTCTCAAGATGAGTGGGATATACTAGATAAGAAGGCATAGGGAACCATCCAGTTGTGTCTTTCAGACTCTGTCCTATTGAATGTCTCAAAGGAGGAGACTGCACACAAGTTGTGGAATCAATTGGGTGAGATCTATCAAGCCAAGAGTATTGTAAATAAACTTTATTTTAAAAAAAATTGTTTTTCGTGAAAATGCGAGAAGGTGAATCAGTTGCAGAGCATTTAAATTCTTTTAATTTATTATTGAGTCAGCTTGGTTAAGTAGATGTTGAGGTTAGTGAGGAAGATAAATGTATCTTACTTCTTTGTTCTTTACCTCAATCTTGGGAGAATGTTATCCTTGCTATCATTGCTAACCTTGTAGATCTGAAATTGGATGCTCTTGTTTCAGTGCTACTATCACAAGAATTGAGGAAGAAGATTTTGGATAGTTCAGGTGATGCTCTCAGTATTAGGGGAAGGTCTAAGGAAAGGGGACCTAAAGGAGATTAGAAAGGGGCTAAGGACAAGTCCAAGGGCCGGTCTAAGACACCTCATAAAAATAATAGAGTTAAGTGTTGGAACTGCGGTAAAAGGGGACATGTAAAGAAGGAGTGTATAAATCCCAAGAAATAGTGGGAGAGTGCTTCAAATAAGTCCTCGAATGCAGGTGAAGAAGTTTTACTTTCTGTATGTAATCTTGTTTCTAATGATCACTGGTTGGTTGACTCAGGATGCTCATTTCATATGACCCTGCATAAGGAATGGTTCTCCACATATGAAGAATATGATGGAGGTAATATGTACATTGGTGACAACTCTTCATATCTAATTGTTAGGAAAGGAAAGGTATTGTTGTGTTTTAGTCATGGGAGGATTAAAACCCTCCCTAGTGTTTTGCATGTTCTTGGATTAGCTAGGAATCTGATTATAGTTTTGAAGTTGAATGATTTGGGAATGCATGTGACATTTGACAAGCATGGCTATAGATTGGTGAGATGGAACTTGGTGGTAGTGAAAGGGAAGAGATTTAGAAACTTGTTTAAGCTTGAAGCCATACAATTTGTAATGCCTCTTATGTTTCTAAGGCTTCTGAAAATGTTTGTATGTTGTGTCTCCATAGATTGGGCCACACAAGCAATAATTTATTAAAAACTATTAAGAATATAGAATTGTTGGATGGTTTCTCTTATTCTGATGAGCACTTTGATTTCTACGAGCATTGTGTGTTTGGTAAACAAAACATAAAATCATTTCCTTCAAGAAGCAATAGAGAAAAAGGGAAGTTAGAAATTATTCATATGGCTGTGTTTAGACCTGTGGATAATGAATCTATCAAAAAATATCGTTATTTTGTAACCTTCATTGGTGATGTATCTAGATTTACATGGATTTAATTTATGAAGCATAAATCTAAAGTTTTCACAAAGTTTAAGGAATTCAAAGTCTTAGTAGAGAACCAATCAGGTTTAAAGATAAAATTATTAAGATCTAACAATGGAGGGGAATATTGCTCTAAGGAATTTGATGAGTTTTGCAAGCATACAGGTATAATTAGACAAAAGACAAATCCATCTACACCACAGCAAAATGGTGTTATAGAAAGGACGAACCAAACAATTATGGAAAGGGCCAGAAGTATGCTAAGTGATGCACAGTTGGATAAAGGCTTTTGGGTAGAGACTGCTTTCTACTTGATAAATAGATCTCCTTGTAAGGCTCTTGATTCAACACCTTATGAAGTGTGAATAGGTATGAAACCTTATGTTGCACATTTAAGGGTTTTTAGTTGTGAGGCTTTTGTTCATGTGCCTAAGGAAAAGTGATCTAAGTTGGATCCAAAAGCTAAAAAGTGTATATTTATTGGATATGGTGATAATGTCAAAGGTTACAAGCTTTGGAATCCACTAACTTGCAAGATTATCTTTTCTAGAGATGTTATTTTCAGAGAACTTAGAGGTATTTTTGAATTTGATTAGCCAAAAGTAAAAGATGAAAAGGTAAAGAGAGTGCACTTTGAGTTAGAGTAGCAAGATGCACCTTAGGAAAAACAAAATGATGAATTGGGGGCTGAAGAAGAAGAAGAAGAAGATTCAAGTAGCTTTGATGAAGATGAATCTGTTGTTACAGAAGAAATTATTTCAAATGATAATGCAGAAGAACGAGTAGAGTCTCTTACTCCACCCTTGAGGAGATCTACAAGACAACATAACCCAGTTGATAGGTATAGCCCACCAAATTTCTATTGTGTATATGCTTTATTAAGTACTAACAATGAACCTAGATCCTACAAGGAAGCTATTTCTATAGATACTAGTGAGTCTTGGCAGTTAGCCATGTAGGAGGAGATGATGGGTTTAGACTCTTATAATAGCTGGGATATTGTTTGTTTTCCCAAAGGAAGAAAGGCCATAGGTTGTAAGTGGGTCTTCAAGAAGAAGTTTGGAACAGATAGGTCATTGGAAAAGTACAAGGCTAGACAGGTAGCCAAGGGCTACTCCCAGAGAGAGAGTTGATTTTGGTGAGATACTCTCTCCTATTGCTAAATTGACTTCTATTAAGACTGGATGTTAAGACTGCATTCTTGCAGAGATCTTGAAGAAGAAATTTATATGCAACAACCTACAAGTTTTGAGGTAATAGGAAAAGAACATTGATTTTACAGGTTAAAGAGGTCTCTTTATGGTTTGAATAGTCCCCCAAAATGTGGTATCAAAAGTTTGATTCATTTGTTTTGAAATTGGGTTTTGTTAGAAGAGAGGAGGATCATTGTATTTATATTCATTGTGTTGATGATTTTATACTAGTTATTGCTTTGTATGTTGATGACATGTTATTTTTCAGAAATACTAAGGGTATGATTAGTGAGCTTAAAGCCCAACTTTCAGGTGCATTTGAGATGTAGGGTCTTGGTGCTGCAAGGTATATTTTGGGAATGGAGAATACAAGGGACAGAGTTAACAGAATGATTTAGTTGTCTCAAAATAAGTAATGTGAATACTATTTTACAAAGGTTTAGTTTGCAAGATTGTAACCCAGTTAGAATTCCTTTACCTATTGGTACTAAGATTTCACTAGATACGTGTCCAAAGACTGAGGATGATCTTGAGGATATGTCTAATGTTTCATATGCTAGTGTTGTAGGGAGTTTGATGTATTCAATGGTTTGCACTAGACCAGATATTGCCCAAGCAGTGGGAGTTTTGAGAAGATTTGTGTCTAACCCTAGTAGACAGCATTGGAATTATGTGAAGAGGGTGTTTAAATATCTTACCGGTACTCTTGATCATTGTTTGGTTTATTCTAGTATTGATAGTACTAATAAATCTTTGGACATATAGGGTTTTGTTGATGCAAATTGGGCAAGTGACTTGGATAGTCGAAGGTCCACTAGTGGCTATGTGTTTACTCTATTTGGAGGTGCAGTGAGTTGGATGAGTAAGAGGCAGACCACAGTTGCTTTGTCCATCATAGAAGCAAAGTATATGGCTGCTACTCATGTCTCTAAGGAGGTAGTTTGGTTGAGGAGACTATGTATAGGTATTGGTTTTGATTGCAGGATCATTCAGATTAGTTGTGATAGCTAGAATGCCATCTATTTGGCCAAGAATCCCATGTATCATGCTCGAACTAAGCATGTTGATGTTTAGTATCACTTTGTTTGAGAATTGGTTACAAATGGAGAGATTGAGCTGAAGAAGATAGACACTCAAGAGAATGTTGCAGATTCATTAACCAAGCTTGTGATCACAGAGAAGTTCATATGGTCCAGAGAGGCCATGGGCCTTGTTTCTAGTGCCTGATTATTTTCATTTGATTTCCTATGAGTTGATCTCCAATGTATAATGTCAAGTGGGAGAATGTTGGGATAAGGTGACATTAACCTTGTAAATCCCAATATTGTATTTATTCTATTTATTATATGTAATTTGTAATTATCCATGAGGAGATGTACTAGTCTCCCTCGTAGGGGTAATTTCAAAGTAACCGGAGGTAATTACGAAGTGACTTTTACTATTGGAAAATATAAAAACTCAAATTAAATGAGGGTAGGCTTGCTCCCTTGAGGAATATACTCTTTTTGGCATGTGTGATAACTATCATAATGTCTGGTAAGTGAATCTATGACAGTTGCAACTTGTCATAAGATTTTGTGATTCTAAGATGCATATGACGGATATGTTAGTTGTATATTTGCTATATTTAGCCCAAGGTTCCTATCTTGGAAATATACTCTTTTGTGGAATCTATGATGGTTATGACACATCATTAGATGTTGTAAGAGGTCAGATTTAGTCTTAGGCACCAAACCTTTGCATGGCTATTTTTGGACAAGTGTAAGATGCTTGTAAGATGGTAATTAATGTTTATAGGTTGGAGAATCTTAGGAGAGAGAAGGTGAACACCTAGGATGAGTTGTAAAACATTTATATAGGTATTTTCCATGTATGTGTTTCTGCAATATAGATTTTAGGTACTCAGGTGCTACAGGAATGCTATCAGATTGAAGACTAAAGGAGAGATTGGTGGTGTTGTTGTATTGTACAATATTTTGTAGATTAATACAAACATTGGGCCTCTTTCCTATGTGGAGTTTTTTACATGGAAGGGTTTTCTCCATGTTAAACATTGTGTCATTGTGTCTTGTGTTGAGTTCTTCATGTTCAACATTTTCTCTATAGTGGGTTTTTATGTTTTGATTACAGTCTCCATTGTTAATGCACACTTAAGATTGCTGAAATTTATCTTCAATCAGATTTCTATTGAAGTAGTGTTGCTTTCATTTCTAACAATTCTTATTTTTTCAAGTATTGCAGTTGTAGAAGATTTGCATTTGGAACAACTAGATGTGAAAACTGTCTTTCTCCATGGTGATTTGGAGGAGGAGATATATATCAAATAGTCACAAGGATTTGAGGTCATAGGTAAGGAGAAATTGGTGTGTAGATTGAAGAAGAGTCTGTATGGCTTGAAACAAGCACCTCAGCAATTGTATTTGAAATTTGATAGTTTTATGGATGAGTAAGGCTACAATCAGTATATTTTTTACCATTGTGTTTATTTTAAGAGGTTGGATAATGACAACTACATTATTTTATGTTTATATGTTGATGACATTATTGTAGTAGGGTCTAACATGGATCACATACGAGAGTTAAAATAGTAGTTAGCATAGTCATTTGCAATGAAGGATTTGGGGGTAGTAAAACAAATCCTTGGTATGAAAATTTGTAGAGATAGGAAGAATAAAAAATTGACTCTATCTCAGGTGGATTATGTTGAAAAGGTGTTGTAGAGATTTCATATGGAGAATGCAAAAGCTATCAGCACACCTTTGCCTAGTCATTTAAAATTGACTAAGGAGATGTGTCCTAAGACACAAGAGGAGGAAGAAAAAATGTTCAAGGTACCATATGCTTTAGCTATAGGAAGTTTAATATATGCCATGGTATGCATGAGACTAGATATTGCACATGTTGTAGGAGTTGTAAGCAGGTATATGAGTAATCCTAGATTAGAACTTTAGAATGTGGTAAAATAGATTCTTAGATATTTGAGAGGTACATCCAATAAACACTTATATTTTGGGAGCCCTAATACTGATTTAGAAGGTTATGTAGACTTAGATCTGGCAAGGGCTAATGATACTAGGCGGAGTACTACATGTTGTGTCTTTACTGTAGGTGGGACATCAGTGAGTACACACATATATATCCGCAACATTTGAAATTTAAACATTAGGTCAGCATACTAAGATGTAGCCTGTAGTGATAACTTGTTGGTCAAAATCATTTACCAATATATGTGTGTGTGTGATCAAATTTTTTGTTTGTGTGGGGTGTTGTGCAAATGTGATGATGTGTATAGTATGTGATGTACAGTGTAGACGATAAGAGCAGAAAAAGAGAGATCTTGTTCTTATATAAGAATAGAGCAGTATAACAGAGCAGTCAAGATGAAAAGTTTTGAGTTAGTCTTCTAAGCTTCATTGGAACTATAACCATGCATGTGTAGATGTAATCTAAGCAGTTCAACCTAGTAGTGAGCCAACCCACCCTTCTTTTTTTTTCAAGGCAGTGAGCCTATTTTTGGCAGTGAGCCTTTCTTGTAGTGAGTATTTCTATAGGTAGTGAGCCCTAAGGTAGTGAGCCTTCTTGTAATCTAGTTTTTTTATTACATAATTATTGTGAGCTAACACTCACTATAGTTTTTCCCTATTTAGGGTTTTCCATGTAAAAATCCTAGTATTTATGTGTGATGCTTTGTGGTTCTTTCTTATGTGCTTAATTTTCTTTTTTGTTGTCAAATGTGGCAAGTAGATCAATGATTTAATAAGTAAAAAGTTTAATAGAATATTGATTCACCCCCCTCTCAATATTTTGGGTATTCAATAATTCCACCATCCTAAACACTTCTCATGACTTAAAGACAAGTGGTGTTTCTCACATCATTTTAGGTCTTTATCTAAATTCTATAGGGCATCCTCAAATGTGTTTTTATAAACAATGAAATTATCCATGGAGACTTATGTACATTCATTTGTTAATTCTACAAAAATGACTAGTATTGCCTTTGGAAGGTGGTTGGTGCATTGCATAGTCCAAATAGAAGCACCTTGTATGCAAAGGTCCCCCAAGGGAAGGTAAAGTTGGTCTTTTCTTTGTCCATGAAAAATATTTCCTTCCTACTATGTTGTATAACACTTGGTCAATGAATGGCAAAGGGAAATAGTCAATTTTTGTAGCCTTGTTCAATTCCCTATAATCAATACATACTCTCCATTTCCCATTCTTTTTGGGAACTATAATCAATAGGGACACCCACTAGCTATATAAGATGGGATAGATGAATCCATCTTGCAACAATTTTTCTATCTCAATTTTCACAATTTAATTTAGTGTAGGTTTCAATCTTCTCTGAGGTTGTTTGATAGGATTAACAACCTCTATACATATATGTGGTGAGTGTAAATCTTAGGAGGTGTGTCCCTCCCTCATGTCCTTATATTCCCAAGAAAAAAATTCTAAATGAGATACTGGAAGATTAAGAATTTTTGCCTCCTCTATTGTTAACTAAGTACAAATGTTAAGTTGTTTCCCAGGTAACATCATAATTTGTTGTGTGGTTTGATCCATAGGTGTTCCTGCTCTACATTCTAGACTCATGGTGTTTATGGGGGCAAGAATTTTGAAGCAACAGATGAAAGGTGGAAAGGTCTCTATAGAATGTTTCTCCACAAGATATAGCATTGGTAAGGGTACAATGGGCTGCAATAAAATTTCATACCTCAAATCTTGAGTGAGATCCATTATGTCCCCTTCAATGACGATGTGAGCAGGGGTGTTATAATATATTTCTCCTTCCAAATCCCCTAAGTGTTTTGTAATAGTCACCATTGCCAAGGAAGCACTATTTTCTCTAGTGGTTAGTTCATCCACCCAAACTTTTCTTGAGTACTAGATGGATGGTTTGATTGGGGGATACAGGGAGATTGTTTTCATTCCCATTCCATTGGATATGACCATGTCTCCTATTCGGCAGTCAAATAATGTTGTTGCAGTAGTAGCCAAGGCCTTCTTAAGATTAAGAGGTAAGCATTTTTTTGGTTCCTTGGATCCAAAATCAGAAAATCCACATGTTACAACCATGATTCTATCATCACTAGTACATCCATGAGCACTCCTTTTGGAATTGCCACTAACTAATCATCCAACTAGAGAATTATGGAAATTGGTAGCATACCTGTGAGAGACATCTTATCATAGGTTTGGACTATCATCATATTGATTATTGCCCCTAGATCAACCAACACATTTGATATCTCAGTTCCTACAATGTAGACCATGATAATGGGGTTTCTAGGGTCACCATATTTAGGGAGGAGCATTTCCCCCATTAGCAGGTTGACTACTTTTCCTTACACCAGAATGGTTTTAGCATGGGTTGGCATTCCACCTAGAGTCCTAACACATTATTGTTTGATAAATTGATTAAGCTCAGGAACATCTCTAATGGCTTGGACCAGTGGTATCTCAATACTCAATTGTTTGATCTCTTAAAGTAAATGTGATTTCTTTGTGGTTTGTTTTTGGTTGGATGGTACTTTTTTGGATTTTTGAGGGGTAATGTGTTTTAACCATTTAGGGAAGGCTGCCTAACTTGTCTCTAGAGAGGCTCCAAAGTGTAGCTTCGGAGAAGATGTGTAGTGTGACTATGAAGGAACTCTAGAGTGTTTCTTTAAAGGAACTCCAAAGTGTTTTTTAGATTATTTCTCTAACATATTAGAGTGAATAATCTCCTACAGAGGTTGTTGTTATGGTTCTTCAGTGATTTCAACAATCATGCAGGAGATGGTCTTGGAAAAACTTTCCCTCAGCATAGATAAAGGTTATTCAGGTATATTACATTTACTCTATCTCTGTGTTCTTGATCAGTTCGGTAAATTGCTACCCCTTGTTTATTATGTTTAGGATTCACCATAGGCTGAGCAGGGAGAGGTAGTTGACTAACAAGTTCATTTTGTTGTTGTGTATTCATTGGACCTGTTTGGAGGGCCTATTGTTGGTTAGGGAATCATCTTTGTTGATTCTGATAAGGCTGACTAAAGTTTTGTTGGGAATTCCACTAAGGCCCACAATGGGGTTGAAACTATGGTGGTCCTTGTTGATTATGCTAGGTCTAATTTCCCCATTGTTAATAAGACCAAGGTTGATTTTTCCACTATTAGTTTCCCCATTGTTGGTTAGGCCATTGTTGGGGTTGCTTCTATTGGCCCTACCACTCTAGTGGATTGAATTGGGAAGGTTGTATGGGTCCATTCCACTATGGATTCCATTGGTTAACCCCCTAATTTGTAGAACCTTTGTAAGACTTTTGATGTGGATGTTGTGGATATGAGGGACTGCCATGTGGTTTCTAACAAATATAGTTAAACTCTCCATCCATCTAGTTGTTTTTCTTTGTCAAACTTTTCAAAGTAGGAAGTTGATCACACTAGTCAGTAGGGTGGATTTTGTCACAAATTTGGTAGACCTCTATCTTGTCTAAGGGGAATTCTCTCAAAAAATGGTTGTTTCTACACCTGGGAGAATAAATGGACAATAGTTTTGTAGTCCTACTTTTTTGTTGAATTCCAACCAAGGTGATGTTCAACAGAGTAAGGATGTTTGTTTTGAGATTAGAATGATCCTCCATCAATTGACCTATATCATCCTTTCCTTTAACTGATTTGGGTACCCTTGTTGCAAGTATGTGCCTAATCAATGTTATCATTGATGTCAACATATCCTTGTTGTCATTAGTGTCAAATGTATCTTATTCTATTACTTATTTAGAAGACTTGTATGTGCAGGATATTGAGAAAATTAGCCTCTCCATAAGAAAAAAGTGAGTTACCGAGAAGTGCAGTACATACAGCAAGTTGTATGTTGAAGAATAGTCTAGTAAACTGCTTTGCATTTATTTCTACTTGAAGATCATGGTCTGCATATTGGAAGTAAGTTAGAGGTATGTATGAGGATGCTACATAGTAGGTCTGAGCCATCCACATGAAGATCTAAGTGAGTTGTGTTCACTAGAGTGAAACCTACTTTTTCTATAAGTTTAGTTGGGACAGGAAGAAAGTATTCTACTTTGCATTCCTCTGCAATAAGGTATTTGGCTCTGTAGTTCTAGATAGAAATCTAGGATAATGATAAGTGCTTACAATGGCAATGGTTCATGGTTTTTTGGTCCACAAGCCATCTTTCTTTTATCACAATTGAAGACAGTGAAGTTTGTGTGTTCTGGTGAGAAGATTCTTGTGGATAAAGTGGTTAAAGTTCATGCAGTTGCTCCTGATGATTATAGCATGCTTGTGGATGTCTCCTAATCATGTTCCTATTTGGACTTTGGTCTGCGTTAACAAATTGAGATGGTGTGTGAAGATTGTTCCCAGATAATGTAGCATGTAACCAGTCTTGGTCGACCTAGTTGATCCCATTGATTGCGGAGATCTCTAGAAGATTGTGGAAGCATTTTGTGGCATGGAAAATCATGTTTGAGTCCCAGCTAAGGCATGGTGTGTTCCACATTTTATTTCCCTTGTGCTTTGTTGTAATAAGTTAGGACATATTTTGTAAGAGTTTGTAATACCAACCCTGGAGATTATTCCAATGGTTGATGATTGTGATGCCAAACTTCATGGTCATTCCAAGGTTGATGTAGTGTAGAAATACTTGTAGTTGAGTCATGGAAAAAGTGTCCTTGAGTGAAAATGAAAAGATATTAAGAAAGGTCCAAAGGTAGATCAAAGAAGAGGTAGAGGAAAGAAGAGGAAGAGCAAAGCAGAGGAAGAGTAGAGTAGAGGAAGAGTAGAGAAGAGGAATTGTTATTCACAATACAGAAAGGTGTTGATCGTGGTAGTGAGTTTGGCAGTAAGCCACCAATAGGGTTTAACAACCCTCAGGGTTTAACAATCCTTATTGTAATCTTGTTAGGTTTAAGGTTGAGGCAGTGATCCTGCTAGACCTAGTTGTTCTTCATTGTAGTAAACTATTATGTTTAGTCCCATGGAGTGACCAAGCCTAAACATCATTATTTCAAGATTGCAATAGATATTCAGAGTTAATCCTCTACATGGTTTTCTCCACCTTGGGGTTTTCCATGTAAATTTGGTGTCTCTTGTGTTTGATATTATATATGTCGTTAAGTTTTTGATTTGATGCACTCATGGTTAAATCATAATAATTGTGGATAAGTGATGAATGTTAAATTGTACAAAGTGTTTAGGGTTTTGTGATAGCTGATTCACCCCCCTCTCAATTGTCCAATGCACATCAACAATTGGTATTAGAGCCAAGTTCCTATGAAGAAATTTTAATAGCTCGAGGAAGATCCAAAATGTCTTACAAGAAGGAAGCACTGCATTTTGATGGAACTAATTATATTCTCTGGAAGGATCAGATGAAAACCCATCTTCTTTCTCTTGGTTACAAATTTTAGAAAGCTGTAGAACCAGAATACACCATACCTCCAAATGGTCAGATGATTAAAGATGAAATAAAAGAATATAAGATAGATATCAAGGCAAAGGATGCTATGCTATGCTCATTAACCGACTAAATATTGATGAAAGTGGTGGATCTTGAGACTACAAATAAGGTATGGGAAAAGTTGAAAAATCTGTATGAAGAAGATGATTCTGTGAAGGAAGCCAAGTTACAAAGTCTGAAAGTGAAATATTAAAGCTTGAAGATGAATAATGATGAAAACATATTGTCTTTTATGCAAAGAGTTGATGAACTTGTTACAGGGATAAAAGCCAGAGGCGAAACCCTTGAAGAAAAAGAAATTGTTATGAAAAGTCTCAGATCTCTACCCAAGTCCTATTGTCACAAGGTAGTTGCAATTGAAGAATTCATGCAAGTAAAAATTGTTAACAAGGATTAGTTTCTTGGCAAGCTTACTACTTTTGAAATGATGGAGTTAGATGATGCTCTACTGAAAGTTGAGACAACCTTCAAAGCTAGCACTCTTGGAAGTACTTCTAGATCATAAAAGTATAAGGTAGAATTTGATGATGAGTTAGATGAAGTTGAAGCCAACTTTGTGGATAGACTGCAATGAGGATCTGGTAAGTATAAAGGTAAATTTCCATTCAAATGTTTTTCATGTGGTAAAGTAGGTCATTTTGCTTCTAGATGTCCTAAAAGAAATGAAAGAAATAGAAGAAGATATGAGAATAGGCCTAGGACCCAAAAGAAGTGTTATTAAATTGAATATTTTGATGATGATGAAGGAGTATCAAATATTGGTGAACCAGATAATGCTAGTTCCTCCGTAAATGAATGCTTGTTCATTGCTATTAAGGAAAATCTTATGTCTACTAATTCTCCTAGTTGTGTGAAGGAAAAAAACTAGTGGAAAGTGCTTTGGATGCTCAGCTCATTAAGGACAAGGATGCATGGGTTATTTATAGTGGTTGCTCTCATGACATGACTGGTGACAAAAGTAAGTTTGTATGTTTGGAAAGATATGATGGTTGACTAGTTAGGTCTTGAGATGATATAGCTAATAGGATTTGTGGAAAAGGATCCATTTCTTTTGATGACAAGCATAATACTAAAGATGTATTATATGTGAAAGGATTAAAGCACAATCTTTTGAGTGTGGGTCAGATTTGTGACAAGGACTATGACTTAAGCTTCAAGGACAATGGATGCAAGATCAAGGAAAGCTCTGGAATAGTCATTGCAACTAGTAAAAAGACCAGAGGTAATATCTATCACTTGAAAGGAACTGAGAACTATTTCTTGTTGAATTAGATTGACGAGAGTTGGTTATGGCATAGAAGGTTGTGTCACATAAATTTTGATAATATTATGAAGATAAGTACTGCACAGATTTTTAGAGATTTGCCTAAGCTTGTGAAGCCTACTAATCCAGTTTGCAAGGAGTGTTAATTTAGGAAATAGACAAGAACAAGTTTCAAAAGGAATGACCAATTAGTTGAAGGACTACTTGAGCTAGTGCATATAGATTTGTGTGGACCTACCAGAGTAAGAAGTTTATAAGGAGACATGTATTTCATGTTGCTCATTAATGATTATTCAAGAATGACTTGGGTCACCTTTTTGAAAGAAAAAGATGAAGCTCCAGATAAATTCAAGGCATTTAAGGAAATGGTTGAAAATGAGATTGATTTGAAAATCAAATGCTTAAGGTTTGATAAAGGAGGAGAGTTCACATCAAATGAATTCAATTTCTTTTGTGAAGAACATGGAATAAAAAGACTTCTATCTGTGCCTGGAACTCCACAACAAAATGGAGTTATTGAAACGAAAAATAGAACAATTCAAGAAGTTGCTAGAACCATGATGAAGGAAGATCATCTTTCAGAAGCATATTAGAGAGAGGCAATTCACACCACAGTATATATCCTAAACAGAGTCCAAGTAAAGGGTAATAGTTCAAAAACTCCCTATGAATTGTGGCATGGTAGAGTTCCTACTGTAAAATATTTCAATGTTTTTGGTAGTAGATGTTATATCAAAAGAGAAGAAGATTTAGGCAAGTTTGATGCTAGATGCAATGAAGGAGTCCTCCTTGGTTACTCCACCAAGAGTAAGGCCTACCAGTGCTATAATAAGAGACTAAATAAGATCATTGAAAGTGCAAATGTTAAAGTTGATGAATCTAAGGAAAGGTCTTTAGAATCAAGTGGATATGAGTCAGATGATCCAGATGTTTTAGAAGTGGTGCAACATGAAGATAGCACAGATGAAGAATAACAAGCTCCAGTAAGTGCTACCAAAACTCCAAGATATATAAGAATCAATCATTGTAAAAATCAAATCATTGGAGATAAGAGCAAAGGGATCTTAACTAGAAGAAAAGCTGTAGAAGAACAAGTAAATTTTTGTCTAATTTCTAAGATTGAAGCTAAAACTATGGATGAGGCTTGAAATGATGAGAATTGGATAAAGGTTATTAAAGAGAAATTGATGCAGATAGAGAAGAATCAGACATGGATCATGTTCCTAGACCAATAGACAAGAATGTAATTGGTACAAAGTGGGTCTTAAGAAATAAAATGAATGAGAATGGTGAAGTGGTAAGAAACAAAGCAAGGTTGGTATGCAAACGATATGCTCAAGTTGAAGGAATACACTTTGAAGAAACTTTTGCTCCAGTAACAAGGATTGAAGCAATAAGGATGTTTCTAACTTTTACATCATACAAAGATTTGAAGGTTTATCAATCGGATGTGAAGTCTTCCTTCTTAAATGGAGAGTTGGAAGAGGAAGTCAATATTAAACAATTGGAAGGATTTCAGTCATCAAAACAAGGGGACATGGTATACATATTGAAGAAAGCATTGTATGGATTAAAACAAGCTCCTAGGGCATGGTATGCATGATTGGACATGTACCTAATATAGATAGGGTTTAGTAAAGGTACTATAGATAGTAATCACTACTTCAAGATCAATGACGAACAAACCCTAATTGTTGTAGTTTTTGTTGATGATATTATTTTTATAGGCAATGAAGGTATGTGCTCAGTTTTGCTAGAGAAATGTAAAGTGAATTTGAAATGTCTATGTTTGGAGAGATGAACTTATTTTTAGTTCTACAAATAAGTCAATCAGATAAGGGTATTTTCATTTCTCAGTCTAAGTATGTGAAAGAGTTAAAGAAATTAGCAATGGAAGATTCTAAATGAGTATGCACACCTATGATAATTTGTTGTAAGTTGAGCAATGATGATAACTCACCCATGGCAGACTAGAAAAAGTATAGATCTATGATTGGAGGATTACTTTATCTGACTCAAACTAGACCTGACATAATGCATGCAGTGTGTCTTATGGTAAGATTTCAGGCAAAACCCAAGGAATCACATGTGATGGCAGTCAAAAGAATTCTGAGATATTTAAAAGGCACAATAGATTATAGTATGTGGTACCCTAAGGACTGTAACTTTACTCTTAGTGCATATATTGATCTAGATTGGGCCAGAGATGTGGATGACAGAAAAAGTACAAGTGGAGGTGCATTCTTCTTGGGAAAAAGATTAGTATCTTGGCTAAGTAAGAAACAAGATTCAATATCTCTGTCTACTACAGAGGCAAAATATATTGTAGTAGCATGTAGTTGCACTCAAGTGTTATGGATGAAGTAGAATTTGAAGGACATCAAAGTTGTGTATGAAGAACCTATTGCAATCTTTTGTGACAACACAAGTGCCATAAACATATCAAAGAACCCAGTGATGCATTGAAGGACCAAGCACATATCCATTAGGTACCATTTCTTGAGAGAAAATCTGATAGAGAATGAAGTCAAGTTGGAGTATGTTTCTAATGAGGATTAGATTGCAGACATTTTTACGAAGCCTTTGTCTAAGGATACTTTTGAGTATCTCAGAGAAAAGTTAGGGGTCATCACCCCTCCTACTCTAAACTAAGATGCACAATAGTGCATTAGTCTGGAGGTGTTTAGAGGTCAAGATTGATGCTTTTTAGGGTTACTTCTAAGGGGGAGTAGTCAGAGAATTTAGAAGAGAGATTAGATCAGAACAGAAGAGTACAAGTATGTGCTCTTTACCATTGATATCAAAGGGGGAGAGAAGTCATGTGAAAAACTTAGAATGCAGAGGTGCAAAAGAAAGTGGGAGAATTTTGGAGAAATAAAGGAGTGTAAGTGTGTAAAGGGAAAGGGGGAGAATCTTGTCTTGATGATTGTTGTAGATTTTCACATCATATGTTACCATCAATGACAAAGGAGGAGATTGTTGTAAGTATCTACCTAATCGGTGTTGTCATTTATGTCAACATATCCTTGTTGTCATTAGTGTCAATTGTATCTTATTCTATTACTTGTTTAGAAGACTTGTATGTGGAGGATATTGAGAAAATTAGCCTCTCCAGAAGAAACAAGTGAGATATAGAGAAGTGCAGTATAGACAGTGAGTTATATGCTAAAGAATAGTCTGGTAAAATGCTCTACATTTATTTCTACTTGAAGATCATGGTCTGCAAATTGGAAGTTAGAGGTATGTCTAAGGATGCTACATTTTGGGTCTAAGCCATCCGCATGAAGATCTGAGAGAGTTGTGTTCACCAAAGTGAAACCTATTTTTTCTGTAAGTTCAGTTGGGACAGGAAGAAAGTATTTTTCTCCGCATTTGTCTGCAATAAGGTATTTGGCTTTGTAGTTCTATGGGGAAGTCTAGGATGATGATAAGTGCTTACAGTGGCAATGGTTCATGGTTTGGTGGTCTGAAAGCTATCTTTCTTTTATGACAATTGACGACAGTGAAGTTCATGTGTTCCAGTGAGAAGATTCCTGAGGATAAAGTGGTTAAGGTTCGTGTAGTTGCTCTTGATGATTATAGCATGCTTGTGAATGTCTCCTAATCATGTTCCTATCTGTACTTTGGTATGTGTTAAGAAATTGAGGTGATGTGTGAAGATTGTTCCCAAATAATGTGGTGTGTAACTAGTCTTGGCTGACCTGGTTGATCCCAGTGATTGTAGAGATCTCTGGAAGATTGTAGAAGTGTGTTGTGGCATGGAAGATTATGTTTGAGTCCCAGCCAAGTCATGGGGTGATCGACATTTCATTTTCCTTGCACATTTTTGTAATAGGTCAGGACCTATTTTGTAAGATTTTGTAATATCAACTCTAGAGATTGTTCCAATGGTTGATGATTGTGATGCCGACCTTGATGACCATTCCAAGGTTGATGTAGTGTATAAATACTTGTAGCTAAGTCATGGAAAAAGTGTCCTTGAGTGAAAATGAAAAGATATTAAGAAAGGTCTAAAGGAAGAGAAGAGAAGAGGCAGAGGAAAGAAGAGGAAGAGCAAAGCAGAAGAAGAGCACAATAGAGGTGAGTCTGGTAGTAAACTATCAGTAGGATTTAATAGCCCTCAGGGTTTAACATCCCTTATTGTAACCTTGATAGGTTTAGGGTTGAAGCAGTGAGCCTACTATACCAAGTTGTTCTCCATGGCAATAAGCCAGCATTTTTAGGCCCATGGAGTGACCAAGACTAAACATCATTATTTCAATATTGCAATATATATTGAGTTAATCCTCTTCGTGGTTTTTCCCCACCTTAGGATTTTCCACATAAATCTAGTGTCTCTTGTGTTTGATGTTGTATCTATGGTTAAGTTTCTAATTTCATGAACTCATGGTTAAATCATAATAACTTTGGATAAGTGGTGAATGTTTAAATTGCAGAAAGTGTTTAAGGTTTTGTGACAATTGATTCACCCTCCCCTCTTAGTTGTCTGGCACATATCAACAGCCCTAATGCCATCTTACATTCTAGAGTAATTCATACACATCTCTTCTATGTATGGTATGTTTAATCAGTTAATGTTTCCCTTTCCCATCAAATCTAAGACTTTCTTTGATTTTTTCTAATCCCCTAAGGATTAAGGCTTTGGTTAAATTATGTTCTATTGGATTCCCATGTCTTTGTAAAGAAAAAATGAATCTATGTAGGCAATCTTCCAAGATTTCATCCTCCTGTTTAGTTCTAAAAAGCTCCCCTTTCCTCTCACTAACCTTATAGTTGTCCTAATACTTGTCAAGGAAATATGTATCCATCTATCTCCATGAATGTATGGATTCAAGGATTGAATCCATGAACCATTTCATGGAAGAGCCTGTGAGAGTGGATGGAAACAACTTCAATTTCTTATTATCAAAGCCATAATCATAAGTCTAACATAATACTTTGAATTCAAAGAGGAAAGTTAGTTTGGGTCCTCTAAAGGGATTGCTCTTAATGTAGGAAGGTTAGATGGAGAGATGTTTTTAATAGGGGCATTATCCTAAAGAACAAGACCTATAGGGTAAGAAAAAATATGCCTAGGAACCCTTTCCCTCATAGGATCAGGTTGTTCATTCATGTCATTATTCTCAATTGTTGGAGGTTTGAGAAGATAATCTTCTAGGAAATTAGCTTGGGTTTGATCCTATGACCATTGAAGAAATTTTGGGATTATGTGATTTTGGGGAAGTGCAAAAGATTTTAGTTGTGGTGATGTTTCTATGATAGTTGGTGATTGACTTTCCTACTCAACAATTTTCTCTTGCCCTTTACTACTCTCACCTATGGCTTATGTGGGGGTTTCTTTTTAATGAATATTCCTAAAGAATCTCTAGGCTTAACCATGCAAGAATTTTTCTAAACCTAATCAAGATTGTTAATTTAAGTACCTACTAACACTCTTTACCTGGCAACAGTGCCAAAAATGACAAGGTGCATTGTACCTTACATTTAAATATCATTATCTATCAATCCAAGGTGGTGTATCTATTTAATTTTTAGTAGAACTAACAACTAATAGTTTGGAACTAACAACTATTTCCTAGAATGATACTAACGTCCTAATAAAGCTCATGCATTTACTAAATACTAAAAAATACATCTAAATGCTAGAAAATGAATCTAATAACTAATCACAAATAATTTATAAACAAAAATCTAGCTAAGAAGGGATAACTAACCAAGATTTAATGTACAATTGATTAATCAATTGTAGAAGAGGAAAGTAAATCACACCATAGTAGTTTAGATTTATTCTAAGATTGAAAACAACAATTAATCTATCAAGATAGAAATAGATAAGAAGAAATGAAATATTATTCTCTCTCCATAAGTGGGACTCAGGCCTTGTTTCACACCATTGGGAAGGAGACTAGACTAATGACTCAAAATTAGAGATGTTGAATTATTTGCTCTTTCATTCTAGATTGTTCAAAAATATAACATGCATGCAATTGGCACACAGATTCAAAGGTCCTTTCAATCTATCATTTCATGCAACAAAAAGACTAATTATCTTCCTACTTCTAATCCTCTATATATATCATGTGTTGTTCTAATACATATTCTTAGATTAATTATTCTCTACTGTAGTTCATTACAAATATCCAAGTCCTATTACATAATTCATCAAAATACTGAAAGATAATATGGTGACACTACCGGAGTCACAAGAGTTCAACTAAAGTTTGTAAATAGGCCACAAGCGTCAATAAAAGATGAATAGAAGAGAACTAAAATAAATAAAATCAGAGGCCTCTTTATTGTATAGCTACAAATAGAACTCCTGCTCACAGTCTAAACCTTGTTATCATAAGTGTAGTTCCATTTTCTCCAAAATCTCCAATCAATCAGTGTTAACATGCCAACTGCAGTTCTTTCTTCAGCTCGTGATGTCTTCTATAGAGCTATGAAACTTTTCAGAGGTACTCTAGAGCTATCTCTAGAGGTCAAATACCTACATTCAAAAAGGGGTATGTATCTACAAGATTATATTAGTGACCATTTACAATCCTGAAACCATCTAACTATGAAACTACCATGATATAACACCTATTGAATACAAGATTAAACAAGATTTCTACTAATTTATATTGTACATCCAAGGTATGATGGCTCTATAGGGAAGAAAAAGAGAGATAAATAGAATATATAACATGAGTTCTAGCTATCACTCATTAGGTGATCCTCATAAGAATCCTTTCTATTATTTCTCTTTTTGCTTACTTCATTGCTTGCATTAACTTTACCATTTGAATAATACTCTTCCTTCTTACTTCTTCTTAGATACTGCCATAGGATGGAGGGTGCTCTTTCATGACTCTTCTTTATATCTTCTAGCCCCTATCATTGGTTGTCCATGGTAATCTATTCTTGTTGATGCTCATCTTCCTTCTTTATGCAGAAGCATCTGGGAGCATTTAGAATAATTGAGACAATTAACAATGAAGTTGTATAGTGTTGAAAGAGTGACCTTGGAGAATACCACATTCTACCACATTTGCATATTATAGGCTATGGAGCTGGAATTAGCATCTAGACATGGTCATTTACAACATATCCAAAATTTAGAGCATTTGGTTTCGATTCTAGAAAGTTATCACTATCAGACGATTACCTGCTTTTACCTATTTTCATATAGCAGAGCTGACAATGTTCAGTGAAGTCTAATCAGATTACAGAGCAATTATGTGACTTGTGGAGCTAAAAGGAACATTATTCAATGAATTTTAGGGCATCTAGACATAGTAATTTACAATATATCCAAAATTCATAGCATTTGGGTTCGATTCCCGAAAGTTATCACTATCAGAAGATTACCTGCTTTTACTTGTTTTCACAGAGTAGAGCCGACAATGTTCAGTGAAGTCTAATAAGCTTGTGGAGCAATTCATGGATAAAAGGAACATTATTCAATGAAGTTTAGGACCTGGTTGACCTTCATGGAGATCCATGCAAAGTTCTATGCATCAACAAAGCAATGCCTTATGTTTAGGTTTGACCTATCAATGTACACACGTTTCATATCTAGCTGTTGCAATCAGGTTGACTTGATAATGATTCGAAGGCTTGGGAATGATACAAATAAGAGACAAAGGATTGTTTCTAGAGGGTGATCAATAGCATGAAGATATGAAGAAAGACCTTAAGTTATTTTGATCCGATTGGGTAGAAAAATAAAGTAGAAAGCAGAGCAGGAAATAGAATGAGTTGCAAAACAGAGAATTGAATTGTAGGAGAAGGAAATCATGAAAGGATATTGTTGTATGAATCTTTTGTAATCCCTATCTTGCAACCTAGAATGTGTAAATCCCTTGAGGCATGTGTAATTTGATTTGAATTTATAATATATGAGGAAGGAGCTTTGAAAATTGTGTTTTTCCCTGTTAGGGTTTTCCTAGGATACATCTTGTGTCATATTCTTATGAATGTCTTTTCTTTTTGTCAATAACTATTTACTTCCATTGTGAATCTGATTATTCATGCTATAATTTGTTTAAGGCTGTAGGGTTGGATAGTCCCTCACTGGACCCTTCTACCTTGACTGCATTAAGCAGTATTAGAGCTGGTTTCAAATCTACTGGGCTGGTTGTGAATATACTAGAAGGTGGTGAATATGATAAAAGTATTGAGAAACCCTAGAAGTAACAATTGTTATCACTGAAGAAGATCAAGGTAAGCTTTTCAAATTAAGTGTTTATCTAATTTGTTTGCATGGGGAAGATGGGAAAGAGGATGAAGAAAGAAAATGAAACCCTTGTTAGGTCTCAAAAATGCAGGACATTAAACCTAAGAGGTTGCTAGGATCTCTTGACGTTTTTGGCTAACTGACACAGGGTGGATATGGCTAAACCCCCTTCACTTCAGGCTCTACTAGGCCTAGACGGGTATACCATAATGATTAATGTATACTTAGTTTGACCTTCATGATGGCAAATAGGTGTGAAGTAGATATAAAGTGTGATGATTGTTTCTAATGCTAATGTTTGAGATTTAAAAATGTAAATAAGGTTTTTAAAATGTTAAAATAACTAATGTATTATCTAGTTTGGACAATGGAGTCAGGATTTGTATGATAAATATGTCCTCCCTCTTGGCTTAACTTGAATTATTTGGCAATTTCTCATATGTTTATACCTTGTATAAATGTGCAAGATTGTCGGCTACTTGTGCTCTACTTACCCAATCCCAATGATATTTTCCTAGGTTACTGTGAACAACTAAAAGCATATTTAATTCTAGTAAGAAGAAAACCTAACCAAGATCATTTGTTTAAAGGGTTTTAACTCATGGCAAAGACCAACGAACATAAATCACTCGGGAGGAATTAAATCAACTTCTCACAGAAACTAATCAAGTAGCGTACACTGAATCAGCAAATGTGACCAGATAAATTAAATATATGCTCGATATACTGATTTAAATAACAAGGGAAACCATTTTGGAGATAGCTCAAGTAACACATATAAATGAATATTTACAAATAATTGAACACCATATAGAGTGGACATCAAATAAAATATTCCTTCTCTATTCAAAAAAGTTTACAATATGTGCTTGGAAGTCTTCATCTTGATATATTTTACCTAACCCTAATTATTTCTTTGTTGTTGCTTATTATTCTTTGATGCTTTCTTCCTTATTTTTATCTTCCATTTATAGTTTACATTTTTAGGGTTATGACCCTTCACCTTCATCTGGGGCAACCTTTCATTACACTTAATTATTTTTTATTTCTCGGCTTCACAAATATTTGATTTTAATTTCCATTTTGTCTTCACATCCCATGAAAATAGTTTTAATTATTATTATCTCTCCTTTGGTTGTAATCTCTACATTCACATTCACTTCTCATTGGAAACATCTCACCCTTAATTAGAAAAAATATCACTGGGGTAAAATAATAACCACTAACTCATTGTGAAAATATTTCACATTTTGGTGAAAATATGTTACAACTTAATTTTATGTCAAGAGGTGATTAAATTTAATAATGTTTACCTCCTCCTGAATGTATTCACCTTGTTTTAATCAAAAGATATTTGATATACTCTCCCATGAAGAATAAAGTATTTCATAATACTTTAATTTTAATCTCTTTGTTGGAAATTATAAACCTGTATGCGTTTTCACCTTTGTCTGGCAAAAAGATACACTTTGGGTGAAAATGATTACCCCTCCTTACTTCTTCAATGAAAATATTTTCATAGGTCATTATATGCACTTTCACATACAAATATCCTTTAGGTAAATAATTACCCACCTGATGAATTCCTCCAAAATATTTTAATGAAATTTATTTTCCCAAGACAAATATTTATGTGGTGACTTTAATACATTTTCCCCTAAAATGTTCACCACACTTGAATGCAATAAAATTTATTTTCATCATAAGCAAATATCTCCCCGAATCAAATTCTATCTTTCCATTATGAACTCATCCATTAGCCCTATTGAAGAGACTTGGAGTATCAGGTAGACTTTTAAAAATATCCTCTGATGTTTTATCTCTCTTTAATAGGCTTTTGCTTTGTTTGCCATTTTTAGGGTTTGCTTCATTTGTAGATTTTCCTACTCCTCTCTACTATTTCTTCATTCCAAAGCTCATGATATGGTGCTAGTATAGAGGATGTTGGCAAAGGTGGTGTTCATTAAAATATATTTCATTTGATGCATTCTGCAAACAATACGTTCAAGAGTATTATTACTCTTTCCACAGGCTGTCTTCATTTGGTAAAATATCAGAACCTTTATTAAGTCCATCTTTCTTATGAATTGCAAGCATTTCTATTATTTTAAAAAATTTCTCATTTTTGAGTCCTCGACCTCCATTGACAACAATCCATACATTACTAAGGTCCCATTGTTTAGTATCCCGTGATGTTTGCTTCAACCATGTGGACCTCCCAATGGGCTCTGCATCTAAGTTAGAGACATCAATATTTGAAACTGGAATTGTATCAAAGTTTGATTCAGCTAATAAAAATAGGCATGAAACTGGCCTAATGGTCATCATGTAGGGACCTGATCCAACATAACAAATAGTAGAAAGAGCATTTCCAATAGAGATTGGCCTGACAAAAACCTCAACTCCAAATTTCATTTTCATGAAAGTCTTGACCATCAGATAAAAGGTTCTCATATTGGAGCGGGTTCAGAAATAATTCGTTGGCAAAAGTTGTGGAATTTCGCTTTACTCTCACCAATTTAATTTGCTGGAAAGTTTTTAAAGCTTAATAAACACATCCATTTCTGGAATACTCTGCAATCCTGGCAGTCCATGTGATCAATCTTTAATGGTAGCATGAATACATTTCTATCTACAAATCTACCACAAAGATTTCTTTTCCATATTTTAATGTGTACCATATTTGTATATGCTAATGCACTTGCTAGAAAGTCTATTCAACAATTCAATTTTGCATATATGCGATCAACATTCCTTGAGGCTTTTGGATTCCACACTAGCAAAGGCATTAGTAACATCCTCATGTGGCACACTGGTAGGATGTAATTAGTTTCTTGGATAGATGTAAAAATAGTAATAGAATTTGTAGTCTCTTAATTTGCAACAAAATGTGGCATAGCTACAAATCATGTCAGTTCTTTCTTAGCTTTTAAATACCAATTAGGGAAGTCCCAATTATATGCCAAATTTTCCTTCAAACTGTTCCTTTAACGTGATAAAGTCAGCTCTCATCAAGTCTGCCCCTAAACACAAGCTTGATGGTGCAGTATTTTATGCATAGTGTCACACCTACAATTTTGAGCAATTCGTACACATCCATTTCTTTATGTTGTAATTCCAATGGTTCTTTTATTTCCTCCATATCATGCCATACAATATTAAAATTGGATCTTGTACCTACTATTTTCATGAATAGCATGCAAATGCATCAGAAAGGGTGTCTTTGGCCTTATAACTTAATAATTATGTGAAGCATGCCAAGTCTCCTTTTGGACCTAGCTAAAAAAATATCATTTTGAAATAGTTTTCTATCATGAATTTGTCTCGAACCACACCAATCTACTTTTAAAGTAAAAATTTGAAATGGGTTGTCATCAAAATTTACTTTTTGACATTTTGTATTGTGAGCAAGACAGGGTAAATAGCCTCCAAAATTTCCTTGGAAAACTAACTAAAACTTCTCTTGGAACCACACAAATGCACCAACATGTTGACTTATGATTGGGGAGTATCATTGTTAGATAGATTGGCATGAAGTTAATAGGATAAAAAGTTTCTTGCAATCAAATTATCTCATTCAGAATGTTTTGCACCTGTTTAAACTCAACTGAAACTTGTCATCTTGCCTCTTTGGAAAAATATCAAATTTGATTTTGAGAAGTTGCCATCCTGGGGATTAGTTCATTTAGGTCACATGAACATGTAGGTTAAAGGGTTTTTCCTTAATCTTCTCCCTTTACAAAATATCAAGTATCCAAGTTGACCCTTTTGTAATTTTTGGAAGCGCAATCACAAAAACTGTGTAAAACCCATTTGGTTTTGACTTTGAAAAAATATCAACTGAAGTGCTGGGATTTTTAGTATTGGTATGAAATCACATTAATATGGGAAGAATCTAAGATATCAGTTGATTTGTTATGAACGTCACCCAATTGCTAGATATTAGCCTCCAAATTAACCTTCTTGAAAACTACACCTGTCAAAACCTGATTAGAGCTCACCAACTTGCAATTTGGAAAAACCATTAAATCTCTTCCTGGGAAGTTGTAACTAGAGAATTTAGTTCATTTATAATTGATGAGAGCATGCACAAGAGATTTTATCACCAATCATCTCTAATCACAAAATATTGAGGGTCAAAGTTGACCTCTCTGGAGGTGAAAACTGTGAAATTAGGGCTAAGTGCATTTACTTTTTATTTTGAAAAAATAACAAATGATGTGCTAGAGCATTGCAACTAGACATAGAAGTAGATTTTCATATGTTGAATCAGGAATGCCAATCATTTTGTTAAGATCATCATTCACCTGCTAGATATTAGCCTCCAAAGTTGGCTTCCCATGCTGATTTCATATTATGGAGGTAGCAAAACCTTTCCAAAACCCTTCAACTTGACTCCTCAAAACCTAGTCAAATCTCATCATAGGAAGCTGAAATCAGACATGTGCACTCACATATGATAGGTAAGCATGCTTGCAAAGTGGTTTTGCATAAAAATGAGTAGGCTCTAAATTATGATCCCTCAACAAAAGCTCCTCGGGTAGATTACACAAGTGTATTTTTGAGAGTTATAGTTTATTTTTTCACATGGAAGGATAAATTTTTTTTGCAAAAATTGGTATGTAATTTTAGGTTCTAACAACCCTAATATGCGAAAAGGATATTTTGGAAGAAGAATTGTGTGAAATCAAAAAGTGTAATTCATTGTTGATGGAAAAGATGAAAGAACTAGGAGAAGATAAATATGATGCTCTTGAAGAGTAATTGGAAAATGTCAAAGGGAGGAATGAAGAATTAGAAGAAGAGATAAAGTTGTTTGAAGATGTTGAAAAGAGATTTGTAGAATTGGAAGAAGGTTTGAAGTTATTTGGGAAGGTGGAAAAGAGGAACAAAGATCTTGAAGAAAGTTTGGAAGAAATGAAAAAGGAGAACAGTTTGAAAAAGACTGAAATATTAGGATTGAAGGAACATGTTAATTAGTTAGAGAAGTCACTAGAAGAATGCAAAAAAGAGAATGAAAATCTAAGATCTAAGCCTAAATTTTGTAATGTTTCTTGTGATACTAATGATTTGTGCAATGTTGCAGAAGTTTCTTTAGAAAGTGAAATTAAGAATGATAGTGTAACTGAACACGCAGTTGTTGGTGATGGTATTGGTTTCAAAATCATGCAAACAATGGGATATGAAGGAAAAGGATTGGGAAAGAATCAACAAGGAATTACAAAATCTATTGAACCAGTAATAAGATCAAGAAGTGAAGGCCTTAGATATGATAGAGGTAAGGATGTTATTGCAAATTCAAACAAATCAAATCAGGGTAGAAGATGTATGTATTGTTCTCATTCTAATAGACATGGACATGAAAAGGAATTATGTTGGGACCTACATCCTTGTATGTTTTGTGGATTGAGGAATCATTCTGAAAAGATGTGTTGGAATAAAATGAGAAAAAAAAACCCATGACAGATTGTATGCAGATGAATTATGGATGGATTGATGGAGCAAAATAGAAACATGTTACTATTATGTTTAGAAGGTTGTATAGATGGAAGTGTTCATATGTTGGAGAGAAAAGAAGATATGGATCAGGAGGTAGACCTTATGTGAAGCGGAACCAGAATAGTAATTCAAACTACAGAGGGAGGGATGGAAGGAGTCATAATTCTTATCACAATAACGGACACAGAAGAAATGAAATATGATTTGCTAGAAGACCATTCAGATGAACCTATTTTCAAGTTTGGAGGAGAAAAGAATCAAGCATTAAATGTCAACAGAAACCTATTATCAGAGGAGTTAAGGATAAAGAAACAACAAATACAGAGGTAGTTTATGCAGAAGAAGAAGAGCCTGTTGATGCAGAGATAGTGTATGCAGAGGAAGAGGAACTTTTGAGACATCAAATTTTACAAAGAAACCAAAATAAGGTGAAGCATTAATCTTGAGATAATTTTGTTATAGAATCATTATCAAAAATAGTGCAAGAGGAAGTTTGTGTGGACAAGTGTGAGACATAAAAAAAAGAGTTCATGTGGCAGAGAAAGAGAGAATGACAAGATATTCTACTAGAAGAGAAAGTTTGTGTACTAGAGTGAAGTAAATGTGAAAAAAGAAATAGAGAAAAAATATTGGAGAAGTATGTGTAGAGTAGAAACCATAAGATTATTGTGAGTACAGAGGAATTGTAGCAAGAACCTGAGATCAGAAAGTGTTGCAAAGAAATTTAGGAATGTATTTACTATATCAAAGGGAAGTTACATGATTGTTCCAGAGGATGCAAGTATGAATTGGTTAACTCTTAATTAATTAAAGTAGACATTGAGATTGAGGCAACTTGTGGAGAAGACATTCTTAGACCTTCGATCAATGAGGCATTGCAAGGCTTGCAAGTGGAGCACCGAACCTAGATGAACTTGAGGCAGTTTTGAGGCATGGACTTGAACATACTACCAATATTGAGGTAGTTACAAGTACATATGAATACACTACCAAATCTATTCATATAAAAAAGAATTGAATTTGACATAATACAAACCAAAGTGAAGAGGCTCACTTTTAAAATAACCCCAAGAGTTTGATGTAGGAGCATCCAAAAGCATTCATAACAATTGTGACAGTTAACAGTGAAGTTACATAGTATTAAGAGAGTGACCTTGGAGAATACCACATTCTACTACATTTGCATATTAGAGGCTGTAGAGATGGACTTAGCATCTAAAAATAGTCATTTATAACATATCTAAAATTTCAAGCATTTGGGTTCGATTCCAAAAAGTTATGTCTATCATAACATTACCTGCTTTTACCTATTTTCACAAAGCAGAGCCGACAGTGTTTAGTGAAGTCTAATCATCTTGCAAAGTAATTCCATGACTTGTGGAGCTAAAAGGAACATTATTCAATGACGTTTAGGGCATCCAAACATAGTCATTTACAACATATCCAAAATTCAAAGCATTTGGGTTTGATTCTAAAAAAGTTATTGCTATTAGAAGATTACATGATTTTACTGGTATTCCAAAGCAGAGCCAACAATGTTCAGTGAAGTCTAATCATCTTGCGGAGAAATTACATGACTTACAGATATAAAAGGAACAATATTCAATGAATTTTAGGGCATCTAGATATAGTCATTTACAACATATCCAAAATTCAAAGCATTTAGGTTTGATTCTGGAAAGTTATTGCTATCAGAAGATTACATGCTTTTCCCTATTTTCATAGAGTAGAGCTGACAGTGTTCAGTGAAGTCTAGAGAGCTTACGAAGCAATTATGTGACTTGCAAAGCTAAAAGGAACATTATTTGATGAAGTTTAGGACCTGTGTAACCTTCATGGAGATCCGTATGAAGTTCTATGCACATCAGTGGAGCAATGCCTTATGTTTAGGTCTAACCTATCCATGTACACACATTTCATATCTAACCATTACAATTAGGGCAACTTGATAATGATTCGAATGCTTGCAGAGGATATAATTAAGAGATAAAGGATTCTTTATAGATGATGATCAATAGCATGAAGATATGAAGCAAGATCTTAAGTTGTTTTGATCCGATTGGGTAGAAAAATAGATTAGAAAGCAGAGAAGGAATTAGAATGAGTTGAGTAGAGAATTGAATTCTAGGAGAAGGAAATCATGAAAGGATATTGTTGTATGAATCTTTTGTCTAGAATCTATAAAGCTCTTGAGGCATGTGTAATTCTATTTGAAGTTATAATATGAGGAATGAGCTTTGAAGGTTGGGTTTTTCCCTGTTAGGGTTTTGTAAGGATACATCTTGTGTCATATGCTTATGAATGTCTTTTCTTTCTATTATTAACTATTTACTTCCATTGCAAATCTGATTATTCATGTTATAAGTTGTTTAAGGCTGCAAGGTTGGATAGTCCCTCACCAGACCCTCCTACTTTGAGTGCATTACTTCTTTAGCTAGTTGTCACACTAATATTGTTGCTCCTTATCATGTGGGTTAGGAGATCATTTCTTTCCAAGGTCAGATCACTATGCTTAATTATGAGAATGTTTTTCCTCAAGAGATGGAAAACCTTGGAGTTGATAGGTAGGCCTTGTAGATGGATATTGTTTGATAGAAAAGAGTGACTTAACCTAAAAGCTTAAACTAGTTCAAACCCTCTTCCACAAACATTGGAACACAAACCAAGCTTGGATTCTATCCAAGAAGGAGAGCCAAAATACAAGGGTTTCATACCTCTATTTTATAGATGAGTGTTGACCAAATCCAATCAAAGCTAACCAATCAAACTAAGTCAAAATATCAAACCCTAGTTGACAAAGATCTACTCATAATAGACTATTGAAAGCAGATACCTAGAATCTAAATAGATAAAAGAGATTAGTGGATCAAGGAGAACTTAGATCTAGATTTAGGGACCCAAATGACTAGGGTGCTTGGGCACCCTAGACCCTAATTAGGCTTTTCCAGAATGTTAGGGTTCTAATGTCTTCACCTTCTTGTGTTCAAGCTTCCTGTAACTTGGTTTCTGCAAATTCTTTTGCATTCAACCTGTACACATAAAACAAGGAAAGATGTTAGGTGATATTTAGGATCTTTCCTAAGTCAATCTCCTTGAATGATGTTTCTATAGAATGAAACTCTACATTTTTTTTGCTTAGTCGTGGCTCATTGTTTCTACAGTTTCAGTTTTTTCCTAGTTTTAAAGTATTGTGGATAGTTCTGTATGCCTTATGTATGCTTCATAGTTCTTAGTGTATCAAAATGTGTTTCAAGTTGCTTCCTGTAAGTGGAGTGTACCACATGTTGCTGCCACGGGCCTTGGTGAAAAGTTTCTTTTGGTGCAACTTGATGTGGGTGGTGCCAAGTGTCCTTTTGTTGCAGTAGTAGATATCGCCACGTGTATCCCTTTTGATAAGCTTTTATGGCATCGAGACACATTTGGTGGGCCCAAGATGATATGAAACAAACCAAGGAGTCAACAAAGGATGCCATTTGTTGTATGCAGATGGCTGAACTAATTCCATTTTATTGATGCTAGCGGTTGCCATGTATTTTTCTTTTATAAGTTTTAGTTGTATGCAGGAGATGACAAGTGTCATCTCTGCGGGGCTTAGAAGGACTCTTTTAAAAGGCTTTAGAAATAGGTGGAGGGTGTCACGTTACTTTTGTTGCTTCAGGTAGATGGTGCCATGTGTCACTTATTTCTATTAAGTTTTAAAGGTAAAGAAACATATGGTGGGTCCCACAAAATAAAGTTGTAGTTTCTAAGAGAGTAACAATTGTCATTGTCGTGGGTGTTTAAGCAATAAGGTAAAGGAGCTTTAAGGATGAGTGGAGAGTGTCAGGTGTCCTAGTTTTGATCCTTGGGTGCCATCATGTATCAAATAATAAGTGTGGCAGATGGTGACAAGTGAAAGTATTCTATGTGTCTCTTGTTTATGAAAGGAAACTATATAGCAAGCGAAAGGTGTTGTGTAGCATATTTTGGAGCCGTTTGGGAACCCGCGGGTGATGCCATGTGTAAGCAATAGAACTATGAGTTACAATGCCACATATTTTATCACTCAACCAATGAGCACGCAGGGAGAGATGGTTGCAGATTTGAAGAGATTTTCAGTCCTAGTTGAGTTCCAATTTTGTTTAGGCCATTGAGATCCTAACAGTTAGAGGTGATTTTGAGTCAAATTTTGTAGCTATAAATAGAGGAAGGTATTGTAGCACATTGACATTATTATTATTAAGAATTTAGAGATTTTGTGGTGATCAGATATATCATTTTACCTTAGTTTAGCTATTTCTAAGAAGGAAGTTGATATATTTGTGCATGTTTTTGTGCCTTTTGTATTTGTCAAATTGTTAATGAAAGAATCTCTGTTCTATGCTATTGGTGATATTATTGATGTCTCTATATCAATCTTCTAAGTTTGGCCTTTGATTTTAAATTCATTTACAATCTATATATGTAATCATACAGTATTTGCTCTTTAATATAGTTGAATCATGAGAATTTAATCATTGTGCTAGTTACTGAAATACATTTAAATTAGACACATTGGCATAGAATTAGAAGCTCTTTTTATTGTATCTGTAATCTTATTTTTTCTTCCCTTTACCCAAACCCCAATTGAAAAAAGGAAGAGCCAGCTTCTATAAAATCTGAAGGTTGTTTCAAGTATCAAGTCCTACTTTCTTGAAGCTTCCCATGTTGGTGTTGGAACCTATGCAATTTTATACATCTACAATTTTTGTCACACCTAGTGGGACCTTTCTTGAAACTTAATCAAGATCATATGAACTAGAGAGCATCAAGGAGTCAGAGTAGTTGACCAACAACAAGAGCATAGTGAGCCACTAATCTAGGGATATTATTTCCCCCATTAGTTTCCACTCCATGAAGAAGAATAAATCGAGTAGCAATAGCATTAGGAGAAAATATGGGAGCACCTGTACTGCCATGAAGTTATACAAACTAGAACAATAGTAGCCCCCTTGTTCTCCTAATGCCACCTGATATTTGGGACCCAATTCTAGCTAATGCTTTGAAATCTTTACCCAAATTCAGTGGAGAAGATGCCAAGACACTAGGAGAACATCTCCAAGATGTGTCAGATGTGTGTGCAGTACATGTTATTACAGTACAAAATGTTGCTATTAGACTATTAGTAGCTTCTTTTAAGGGGAAGGCTCTAGATTGGTATAGGTCTCTACCCTCGAATTCCATATCTGCTTGGGATGAACTTGGAGATGCTTTCTTTGCAAGATTTAGTGAAAAGGGTGACAAATGATCCTATTTACAACAATTGATCACTATAAATGGGGCACCTCAAGAAGCCATAATAGACTTCAACACAAGGTTTCAAAAGACTTGGGATAGAATAGTTGTTACAGCCAGACCACTATCAAGTATGGCTATTGTATTTTACCTCAAATCTTTCAATTCTAATATCTCTGTGATGATACAGTCCCTAGGAGGGCAAACCTTACCCAAAGCATATGAATTAGCTGTAAGGGTTGAGAACAATCTGATAGATGCTGGAAAATTACCTACAAGGCCTCCTATGCCCATGTTTCCAGAATTTTCTATCCTTTTACCTCAAGAAATCCCTAATCCACCATTTGTACATGTATCCATATACACCTTCCCAACATCTCAATAACCCACGGTGTCAACACCCTCTACCCCTCCATCTAAAATGGATGACATCAAGAACATCCTCAAGACCTTTTCAAATAAGATTATTAATATCAAGAGGCAATAGATTTCTTACCCTAAGCCTCCTTACCATGGATTATAGGGAAATAGACCCCCATATTAGCCAAACCAGTACCAAGGTACTCAAAGACCAAATAATCCTCAACCTTCAAATCAGTTGGTCATGGTTCCCACACCTTTGTAGGCTACCTCACCTAACCCAGGTAGAGAAATGGTCCCTAGACAAAACAACCTAGCATATGATACCAATGCCTGGTGTTTTCCTTACAACAATGTCCATATGTCCTGAGATTGTCCTAGGGGCAATTTACAACAAAAGATAGCATAATAGAGAAGAATGGAGGGCCAAGATATGGTACCAAATGCTCCCCCATATCAGTCACCTAATGTTTAGAATGTAGTATTGGTGGCTTAGATGGAAGGTATGTCTATTCAACAAGAGGAAGAGATTTCCCCAGAACATGATTTATTTTCATGGATTGAAGATGAAGATTTAGTATTCTTGAATGAAGCATCTACCTCCAAGAAACCCTTAGTACAGTTTGATTACTATACTAGATCAAAGAGGAGGATGGTGGAACAGCCTGAAGCTCAAAATAATGAAGCTGCTGCCCTTCTTTCTAGACTCGGTATAATCCAGCTTCAAGGCAAGAAATATCTCAGCTGACCCAGAATCAAGCAGTCTCTAAACTAGTACTAGAAAAAGAAAAGTATCCTTATTACCCTAAGACACAAACATTGGGACCCATGAATGTGGTAGAACACCTGAATAAGACCCTTGCCCATGTGTCAATTTGGGATATGTTGGCCATTCCTGAGTAAAAGACACTATTGCAAGAAGCATTGCAGATTTAGGTTGATTCCAAACTTTTCAATACAAAGGGAGGAGGTACTAATAAAGGAAAGACTCAAAATAAGGACACTCCACCCTTGTAGTCAACTACTTTGTTGAACGTTGCACCAGAGGTAAGCAAATCTAAGCCAAATCCATTTTATCTGACTTTAATAGTAGGCAAGAAATTGTTGCACAACTCAATGATAGATTCTAGGGCTAGTACTATAATCATGCGAAAGTAGATAGCAAATGCTTAAAGATAAAATATAAGCCACTAGCTAAAGGGGTCATGCAATTAGATGGGAAGTCTATCCAAACCATAGGAAGGATCAAACAACTCCCATTGCAGCTGTATACTTGCCCAAATATAATTGTCCTGCAAGATGTAGTGGTTATAGATATTCCCCCTGTCTTTGGTTTATGTCTATCTAGTGGTTTCACAACTAAAATAGGAGGGTACATGTCACTTGATTGGTCACATTTGATTTTGAGAACTAAATATGGAACAAAGATGAAGTTGCTACCTAAACCTCTATCCAAAGATCATATTACTAAGGAACCAGCTCCAAAAGTTGAAGCATCTCATGCTATGATGAATAGGGAGGAGAGAATTTTTGTGGAAGAAGTGGGAGAATGGACTAAATATGATAAAAAATCAAGAAGAAAACAAGCAGCTGATGACCATGATGCAAAGTGAAACTTATGGAAATTATGACTCTACTAGTTTGGGCACTTATGTTATTTTTGAAGAAGGCCAAGAAATACCAAATATTATGAGGAAGGAGGTATCTAAAAAAGAAGATTCTCATAGAGACTCAGAAATTTGGACCTTGAATTTTGATGGGGCTAGAAGGAAAATTGGTGATTGGGTAGGTATATGTCTCACTTCTCCAAATAGTGAGAAAATACTTAGAGCTATACATTTGCAATTTGCTTGCACAAATAATGATGCTGAGTATGAGTGTTTGGTGCATGGTCTTATGTTGGCCAAGAAGAAAGGAATAATGAATCTAGTGGTCAAAGGAGATTTAGAACTGGTTGTGAAATAAATCAGAGAGAAAGCCATGGAAAAGAATGTAAGGATGAGATCTTATCATCATAGGATTTAGGACTTAATTGATGGCTTCAACACTTTTAACATAGAAGTTGTCCCTACAGCCCAAAACACTGAAGCATATAGAATGGCACAAATTGGTTCCCAATTTGACCTAGCAAGTGACTTTCTCATTAACTGTGAGTCAGTAAAGGTTATAGTTAGGGCAGAAATCCTAGATAATGTCCAGAACTAGCAACTCTTTGACCATGATCTTCAAGTGCTTTTATTTCTACAACAGTCAGGAGAATTTGATAATCAATTACAGCTCAAGATTGAGGAAGCATATGGTGACCAAATTATTTATTTGAAGTCTAATAAGCTCCCAAATGGGTTAATCATGCTGGAGAACCTATTTGACCTAGATGATGTAAGACTGGACAAAAGGAAGTTTAAGGCAAGCAAAGATGATTATTTTGAGATTCAAGTCAGTGAAGGAAGAAAGTTGAAGATAGGAAATACTACTCAAGAGGAAAGAGATAAACTAATTTCTTTATGTAACAAGTATGATAGAGTAATTTCATGGACCTATGATGACCTTCATGGTTATAATAGAGACATCATTCAACATACCATAGAACTTGTTGAAGGGTCAAAACCAGTCCATCAGAAACAAAGACTAGTGAATCCTAGGATTTAACCCTTAATGGTAGATGAATTGCAAAAGCTTCTGGAGTCCAAAATTATTTTTTGAACTAAGAACTCAACTTGGGTGTCTAACTTGGTGCCAGTAAGGAAAAAGAATGGAGACATAATGCTCTATGTAGAGTTCAGAGACCCGAATAAAGCTTCATTAAAGGATTGTTACCCCCTACCCTCCATGGACTATATTTTGCAAACTATGGCTGGATAAGAGAGATTCTCTTTGCTTGATGGTTTCCCAGGGTAAAATCATATTTGGTTGGCTGATGAAGACCAACATAAGACAAAATTTGCTACAAAGTGGGGAACCTTTGCATATGCCAAAATGCAATTTGGTCTTTCAAATGCTGGAGCTACTTTTTAGCGCACCATGGATATAGCATTTGGAGACCTTATAAATAACCTTACTATTTGGATGACCTTACTATATTTACCAAAGATGCCAAAGATCACTTTGAGCACCTAGAAGCTATTTTTTAGAAATGTCAGGAGTTTGAGATCTCCCTAAATTCCAAGAAGTGTATTTTTTCTATACCCCAAGGGAAACTTTTGGGACACATTTTTTCAAAAGATGCAATTTCTATTGATCCAGATCAAGTCACATCCATACTAAATCTATCTTTTCCAATTAACAAAAAGGTAGTTCAGTCTTTTTTGGGTAAGATCAATTTTGTCAGTCAATTTACATTTGATTTCCAGGGCTAGTTAGGCCCATTACTCTGCTACTTAAAAAAGGATTTAGTTTTCAAATGGACTACTGAAGGGAGACAATCTTTTGAAGAAGTCAAGAAATCTATTTCCACTGCCCCAGTATTGAGAAACCTAGATTTCTCTAAACCCTTCATAATGTATGCATATGGAGGAGAACATAGTGTTGTAGCTATTTTGACCCAGAAATATGACAAGGAAGAAGGAAAACATCTAATTGCATTCTTCTCTAGGACCCCAAGGGAGTATGAATCAAGGTACAATTTTGTTGAAAAGCAAGCTTATGCTATGGTAAAAGCTCTAAAAAAATTTAGGCATGTAGTGAAAAGGAATAAGATCCTGATATCAGTAGCTAACCCTAGTGTAAGGGAGTATATCATGGAAGGTGAGATTACTAAAAAGAGGGCCAATTGGATAACTAAAATCTTAGAATATGATGTAGATTTAAGGTCTACTAAATTGGTCAGAGGTAGGGGACTCTACCAATATATTACTCCAGACATAGAGGAGTCAATGCCCATAGAAGCAAAGAATGAAATAGTATTGAAGCTCCAAGAGATTGATCAAGATTTGTGGGTAAGTGACAGAATACAGTTCATGAAAACTAGTGTTTTCCCTAGTGAACTCTCCCCTGATAAGAAAATGTTCTATAGACAATAGTGAGTTCATTTTGTATTGATTAATCATGTTTTGTTTAGAAAGAATATTGATGGAATACTGTTAAGATGTCTTGAAAAGGATGAAGCTCAAAAGATATTGCACGATTTTCATCATGGACCCTTAGGGGGACATTTTTCAAAAGAACTACTGCAATTAAAGTTACACAAGCTAGCTACTTCTAGCCAAACTATTTGCATATTGCTATCAGGTGGTCAAAGAGTGTCAGGCTTGTTAGTTTTATACTAGAAGAAGAAGAAATGTTGCATTACCCTTAAGTCCCATAATAGTGGAAGAACCCTTTTCTCAGTGGGGTTTAGATTTTATTAGGATGATTAATCTAGTGTCAAATATGGGATACAAGTGGATCCTTGCTGCAATTGATTACTTTACAAGGTGGAGTGAAGAAGTGCCACTCAAGGAAGCTACTGAAAAGGTAATCTTAGAGTTTCTTGAAGGAATAACTACCTAATTTGGCCCTCTGCGCACCATCATATCAAATAATGCCAAAGCATTTTTAGGAACCAAACTATTTGAGTTGACATTTAAAAATGGAATATATCTAAAGACTTCATCAAATTACTATCCACAAGGCAATGATTTGGTAGAATCTAAAAACAAAAACCTGATTAGACTCATAAAGAGAATGGGGGCTGATCATCAGAGAGACTGGCACAAGTCCCTCAATTCAACACTATGGGTAGATAGAATCACACCAAAGCAAGTAACTAAGATGTCTCCATATGAGTTACTCTATGGCAAGCATGCAGTGATGCCAGTAAGTATAGAAATTCATGCCTTACAATTGCCTAAATAGTTGGAGATAGAAGAAAGTGGCTTGATGCATGTGAGGCTTGCCAAGTTACTAGAGGTTCAAGATAAGAGAGAAAGGGCACATGAGTTATTGATGAAGCATCAGCATATTTTAAAGAATTGGTTTGACAGAAAGACCTCCAATCCAAATTTTAAAGTTGGGTCTTTGGTGCTGAAATGGGATGAGAGAGATGCCAAACCAGGCTAGCACACTAAGTTTGACTCATTATAGATAGTTCCTTTTAAGGTTCATGCCTATAAGCAATAGAATGCATTTGAGCTAGAGACTATGCAATGAGAGCCTGAAGAGATTCCTGTGAATGGGATCTTCTTGAAATATTTTACATAGTCTTTAGACCTACCATGTATCATAGTTAATTAGGTGTCTCTTAATTCCTTTCCCACTTTTTCCTTTTTAAATAAGTATTTTAAGAACATGTGTCCATAGCACAGTGGTCCCTTTTGTTAGTAGTTACATTTATCAAGGTCATTTGACAGATCCTTAAACTTTAAGAAAGTACCTAATCATTTCAGAAGATCACCACTTTTAATACTAATCTGAAACACCCTCCCATATAGATTTTTAAAGATACACTAACCGTCTTTTTGGCATTAATACCATTAATAAGACATGATGGGTCATTAATGCTTCATTATGCCTCATCGAGCTGAGTATTAAGCCCCTCTGATTGTTGCATTTGCTATTTCTCATTCTACATTCTCTAAGTTCTTTCTATCTACATTGAAAGTTCCATTCCATGCATGTAATTCTAGCTAAGTTTGAGTTTGTTTATAGTTTCTTGCTTGCTTTCTGCATCAAGAGTTTCTAAGGCTTCTAAAAAAGATTTAGAGATGTTGGAGCCACAGTCACCACAAGAAGGGCTAGGTCTCTTTTATGTAGAAGATAAATGGAAAGGGAGCAAATCTTATGCGCCTGCACCAGCACCAGCACAACCAAAAGTGATCTATCCAAGGACAAGGGTCTTGGATACAAGGGTAAGTACAGATTCTACACAATTGAAAGACTATACAGATGGCTTCTTTGACACACGTATGCAGAAGAACACGAAAAATCTTCAGGAGGGAGCTCATCAGAGATTCCTCATACGAACCACAAAGGGGGAGTTAGAAACTTTTGGAATGAGGGTTTGAACATCTCAATTGGCATAGTTTGTCATTTCTGTTGTTCACTCTTATCCAGAATTGATTGACATATGTGTAGAGTTGTTTCATCCTCCAACTACCTCTATTCAATGCAGCTCATTCATGGTCCAGATATCTCCTAAATCAATTCAGGATATGCTGGGTTTACATCATGATAGGACTGCTACCTTTCCTAAAATTCCCAAGTTGTAGAATACATGGGGAAATCTCCATAGTAGGGTAAAATTTTTAAACACTGAAATGCATTTAGATGATGACAACACCCAGTTGCCTCTGCTGCCCATAGGCCAAGCTCAATTTAATTATGATGTTCAATATGCCCTTGCCATGCTATCTTTTATCCTTAGCCAATATTATGATTCTATTGGAAATAAGGCAAATAATTGAGAGAGGGGGATGAATCAGTTATCTCAAAATTTCCTTAAATTTCTTTTCCTTTTGTTATCTTAATAATTAGTGTTGTATCAAAACATGAAAACATATGTAATCATAAGAACAAAAATAAAATCAACACACATAACACAAGGATTTTTACATGGAAACCCTGTTAAGAGAAAAACCACAGGGTGACTAACCTAAGATTGTATTCTCTATTAAAAGAATAATGGAGTACAAAATGGCACTTGCTAATTAGGGCTCACTGCCTAAGCACACTGCTCACAAGAGGCACATTTCCTACAAGAGACTCATTATCTACAAAACTTATAGAAGATAATCAAGTGTTTGAACTAATGAGAAGCATCTACAAATGCAAGAGTTCAGTTCTGGTTAGGCACAATACACTGATCTGATGCATTTTATTCTTCCTTTGTTTTAATGTTGTTGCTCTATCACATACCAGACATGAAATGCTTCTCTTCACACTTATCCCTACTTTTCTTCACACTTTATTTCATCACATGTTCACCACACACACCTACATACTGGAATCCATCTAGTATATATATCCACATCAAGGATTTCATCAACTTTCTAGTTGGCAACAAGAACGCTGTAAGTTATTAATCTGTAAGCTGAATCCATGCTTGAATTGTAATGCATATCAAAAACATAGGTATAGAAGTCATTAATCATGTCAGCTAACAATGTATAATCTGACAAATTACTTGATCAACACCTTTTACTCATCCAGATTGAAGTCTGATACTCTGTCAGTCAGTTCTTCCTCTATCTACTCTGCCTGAATGGAACCAAACACTCAGATGCTCATATCTTTTTCATGCTTTATCACTAGAAGATAAATCTTTGGAATACAGTAGTCAAGATACCCCTCTTAACTTGTCCAAGTCCACAACTTATTGAGTTATACTATCTGAGAGATCCGGACCTGATTGTCAGACCTTGTTACATACTTTGTTCTTTTTCACTGGACCAAAACAATCTTCAAACTGACTTTCGGTATAGACATACTATGTACTATGGATGTGTGGGATAGACTTTGTTGCCATCAATGACAACACTTATGAAGCTACACAGTGTCTCTTGCCAACAATCTCCTCCTTTGGCATTGATGGCAACACTTAGTGAAAAATGGCGAAGTTTCGTAGTAACTCCCCCTTGGATGATGCTCTGTCTTTTGTACTATTTTACCAGAGCTCCCCCTTAGCTAGATTCCACATTATTCACTACTCCTGACTCCCCCTTTGACATCAATGGAAAAGGGTGGAATCCGCATACCAAAATTTTGCAAAAATTATCCTATACATGGCCGCATAAGTATATATATATCTTAAGTATATCTGCAAAAGTGGCCTTCAACTATACAAACTCTGTGGCCTAGCTCTTCTTCATCCTATCCAAAATGGAGATGTGACCACTCAACAAAAATGCATATGTTTCTACCCTTCTTAAATTTGCTGGATCATTGGTCTGGGCTGTGGTCTGAGCATCTGTCAAGGCCTCATGCATTACCTCTAGCTTAGGGATAATTATCCCTCTGAGTTCACCCATTATGTTCATTATGTTCTTCTTTTCTTTGTCTAGCCTCTTTATTTCATTTATGAAAAAAATAGCCTGGCATTCTTGATTCATTAGAGAGGTAGTAAGGGGATCAAAATTCTAAGATAAGCTCGACAGTTTTCCTTCTTGTTCTTTCACTTTCTTCTCAATGTCCTCTGTCACTTTGGGCCAAGATAAATAGAATTTGTATATGTCCCCTCCATCTTTAAGAGCATTTTCAAGGCTCTTTATTCCAATGTCTAGGGTCCAACTATCATTAGTAATCAGTGCTTGCACTTCAGTGAATCTTTTTCCTAGAAACTCCTTCCAGACCTTTGCTTCAGCTGATTTCTCTAGAGATTCAAAATGAGTGTTAACAAAATTTACTAGAGTTTTCAAGTTACCAGATGGTGAGGCCAAAGGATCCTTTTGGAAGGATGCCACGATCTTCTCCAGCATCCTAGATGCAATCTCCAATAGTTCACAGTCTTCCATGTGATATTTTAGGAGTTTTTCTTTTGCGTTGGCTTGAGCAAAAGATGCTATTTTCATTGTCTGAATCAGGGAAAGAGAGTCGAAATTTAGTGGCCCTTGAAATAGCGTAGGTTCATCTATCTCCATCATTTCTCTATTTAAGAAGTTCTTCACTACCTCTATAGTGTCTCTTGCCAGTGATTGAGTCTTCTTTTCTTTTGGGATATTAGAACAGTCATCATTAGTCTTTTCTGCTTGTTCTTCTTCTTTTCCCTTAACCTCCTCTTCTTGACTCACTTTCTCCTCTTTTCTACCTTCTCCTTCAGCTTCAAAATCTAGAATGTCTACAGTGGGATTTGGAGGAGAGATGTCACCTGTATTTATTGCTTCATGAAATTCCTCTTTTGAAACAGAGGAATCTAAGTCCTCAGACTTCTCTTCATCTATTTCCTTTGATCCTTCTACATCCCTGTCAGAAGATTCTTCATTGATTACACTTAATCCTTCAACATCCATGGTAGAAGGTTCTTCATCTATTTCCTCTACAATAGGAAAATTGAATCTCTTCAAAGCATTCTAGAGGATATCTATAGTTTCACTTGCTACGTGGTCTGTTTCTTCGAGCATGAGTTTGTTCATTCTTGCCTTTCTCTGAAACTCATTCTTACACTCCTTGAAAATCATGTGCATTTGTTTTGGAGTGATGGAAGGATAAAGCTATATTATTATCTACTCTCAGATCTCTAGGTCTTTTTCCATTACATTCTCTCTTCTCAGCTCAAGTACCTTTCCTAGGCTCTTAGGAATTAAAGATATAATTTCAATGAAAGCTTTATTGTAGATGTTCAAATACCTGACAGTAGCCTCTTCCAAAATTCTCTTGTTAGTATCACTGTATTGATCATAAAACTCTATCACTAGCTATAGGTTCCCATCCATAGTAACTGCCTTGATGATGTCATCAATGGAAAGAATGGGCTTTTCAACAAATTCCTCTATCTTTTCTTCCTCATTTTTACTAGTAGAGAATTTCCTAGATGTTTTCTTCTTCTTCATTTTCTTGATTTCCTCATCAGATTCTATTTCTTCATCATCTTTAAGGCTTGTATATGACCTTGTGGCTTTGGTCGTCATCCTCTTTTCTCCTTTTCTGGATGTCTTGACTTCCAGTTTGGTAGTCTTTGAGCTTTAGGAATGGAAGGTGTAGAGCTCTTGGAAGATCTAGTCTGGGAGGTGGCTTATACCAGAGTGTCTCCTTTATTTGCTTCTTGTTTCTATTTCTCAGGCTTCTCCATCTTCTCTCTATTTGCATCCACAACCTCCTTTGATAGGCCAAATCTTTTGGCAATTTCTTCAACTTCCCTTCTTACTTTCCACTTTATTTCTTGTTGTCTTAACTCAGCATGTATTTTTACACTTAGTTCTTGAAAGGTTCCAAACCCTTCTGCCTCAGTGTCCTTGGCCTGGCTGAGTAGATGTTTTTCATCGACTTCATATCCCTTAGGCATTATCCACATAGTTCTTGGCTCAACTGCCTCCATTAGGCATTGGTCAGTGTCAACCATGAAGCACACTATGTCCTTGTATTTATCAACTATGGATTGTGGTATTCTCTCTCTGGCTTGTATTATGCTTTAGAAGTTCTTGAAGTACCCCCAGAGGGCTGTGTTTTGGACTTGAGCATCACCAAGTCCATACATGTAATCTCTGATCTGAATTGCAACCGGTTTATCATTTTGTCAAACCCAAACACTTGATTCAAGTAGCTCATTCATATAATAAAAGAATAGAAATAGTATTAGAAAACCATATTTAAAGGAATTCTTCTTATCCTTTTTGATCTTCTGTAGATTTTCCAACAATTAATTTAGAAGAAGCTCACATAGATCATAGTCTGTATCTTCCCTCAACATTTGATATGCTACATAGATTGTTGTACCAGACATGGAATTCTCCCTGCTCGAATGATAGATCATGTACCTGATTATCATTGAGGCAAACTGGACATCTAGATTTGTGATGTCATTTATGGTCATTGCTCTTTTATCAAATTTAGATCCGGTGGCTTCAGTTACTGTTTGGTTCTTCATGGATTTAAGTGCAGGTAACCCACCGAATGCATGCAGTCTGATCACTGCCCTGATGACATCTTTAGTTATCTTGAAGGGCCTCATTAGCCACATGAAATTATCATTCATCTTCCTTAGAACATACCAGACCCAATCATCTTCTACAAAACATGGAAAATGTATGCAATGTCTGAAGTGTTTATCTTGGAGGGCCTTGAATTCAGGTTTGAGTTTAAAATTTTCATCTATTAGTTGTTTGTGATAAATATCCATCAATTTTGAGTCTCCAAATTCTTCAATGTTGGCATGGATATAAACCCTAACATCTTCTACATGCAATACTCTGTATGGAATGCTAGAAAATGTGCCCAAAGGATCAACTTCTAGATATTTATAAGGGTGTTTCTTGAATTTAGGATGCGGCCTATCAAAGATCTTGACAACCATTGGAGAAGCCATTTTGTAAGAGATTGAGAGAGATTTTTAGAATGGATGTACCTTTTCATGCTTTAGGGTTTGAAATAGGAGCTAGAACAAATCGTTAGTTGAATTCATTTTTCCAGTTGATCATGAGTGAATTGTAGAAACTTTGTTGTAGAGCTCTTCTTTTCTTCTTCGTGAGTGCAAGTGTGCAAATAATGAGTGAAAGAACCCTTTTATTCTTGCACAAACCCTAATTTCCTTTTATAATAAATGCATAACTTAAGTTATCCAGTTGCCTTGTTTTGAGAGAGATCTTCTTGAATCACTGCACTGAACTTAGAATCATTGTCAGTGAGGATTGACAATGTATCTTCTTTTCTTCAATCATGCCATAGGTCCACAGATCAAATCATTTCAATTTTGAATCATACTGGATCTGTCTATGAAATTCTACTTTATTGTATAGCTATCAGAATTGAATTAACTTGAGCAGTTATAAGTCTTGCAAAACTCCATGCAGATCTTTCACATTTTGACTAAAGTTTATTTGGAGGTTTTTCTAAAAACTCTTTAATCTGAAGCATCAGATGTTTACTCAATATGCCAAATTTAGGCACTAGCTGACTGGCTGGGGGAAATTATTTTTCTCTGACTCCCCCTGAGCCAGAGCTCACCTTTTTAGTTTCTAGAAGGAATATCAGCACCAGATTCTAGTGCGAATCCATCCCCAATATTTTCTGTATTCTTCTTTACCCAAATCTTGCTCATCTCCTTGTGAACTTCATCAACATTGATTTTACCTTTGCCCTTATCTTGTTTCTGATTATTTTCCATCGAACCTTTTCTATCCTAATTTCAGCTTCTACAAAATTTGGTAATATGCTTAGATCTATTGCAATTATAACATACAACATTTCTTTGATTATTTGATTGATATCCTTTTGATCTACATTAATTAGCTATATGTCCCATTCTATTGCATGCAAAGCATCTACCATTGAATGAATTGTTTATTTGCATATTTCTACATTCATGAGATTTGTGACCATACCTTTTGCAGTTGAAACATTGTTCATAGAAGGATGGATTAGTCTAATTCATTCTCCTCCTTTACTAAGTTGTTTTATGACCAAAGTTGTTGCAATTGAAGCAGTATCCATTGAAGGATAGATATCTTTGGGCATTTGGTTGCCTTACTAGAGGTCTTCTAGGCCTGTTTCTTTGATTTCTTGATCCAAAGTTCTTCTGACCAGATTCAAAGCTTTCACCTTTCTCATATCCCAAGCCACACTTATCATCTACCCTCTTTTGGCTTTCAAGAAGAGCTTCAAGTTGGGCTAAGCTTATCTTGAATTTCTCTTTGTATTCATTTGCTTCTTGAAGATTTTGTTTAAGAGTGTCTAACTGATTCTCAAGTTGTTCTTCATTGTCTCTAGCTTCTTCAAGATCAAATTCAAGATGCCTGATTATTCTATCCATTTTGTGGCAGTCTTCTATTTTCTCCTTGAGGGATTGTTTTAGATTATCTTCAATCTTTCTTTTTTCTTTGATTTCTTGGGTGAATCTCATAACCCCTAAATCCATTTCATGCCTCACCATAATGACTTCCTTTGACAGCTTCTCACATAGCTTATTTTTCTCATCCAGATCTTTATTAGTATCATTGACTTCACTCTGATTGGCTAATTTTTGAAGTAGTTCCTTTCTCTTTTTCATAGAAATACTAAGTTTTTCTTTTAGCTTATTATGAATTCATCAACTTGTTTAAGTCTTTCTCTCAAATTATTAACTTTAGAGTGGGACAGTTCAAGATCATCTAGGGCAGACTAAAGTTATTCCTTCATACCATATGCATCCATTGAGATTTCCAAATCTTCCTCAAGTTGTTAGGCTTTGTTCAGAGGAACTTGGCTCTAATACAAATTGTTGGAAATAAGGCAAATAACTGAGAAGGGGGGTGAATCAATTATCTCAAAATTTCCTTAACTTTCTTTTCCTTTTGTTATCTTAATAATCATTTTTTGTATCAAAACATGAAAACATATGTAATAATAAGAACATAAATAAAATCAAACACACATAACATTGGAATTTTTACGTGGAAACCCTATTAAGGGAAAAACCACAGGGTGACTAACCCAAGATTGTATTCTCTGTTAAAAGAATAAAGGAGTACAAAATGGCACTTGCCAATTAGGGCTCACTACCTGAGCACACTGCTCACAAGAGACACACTGCCTACAAGAGACTCACTATCTACAAAACTTACAAAAGATGATCAAGTGTTTGAATTGATGAGAAGCATCTACAACTGCAAGAGTTTAGTTTTGGTTAGGTACAAAACACTAATTTGATGCACTTCATTCTTCCTTTGTTTTAATGTTGTTGCTCTATCACATACTAGACTTGAAATACTGCTCTTCACACTTATCCCTACTTTTCTTCACACTTTATTTCATCACATCTTCACCACACACACCTACATACTGGAATCCATCTGGTTTATATATCTGCATCAAGGATTTCATCAACTTTCTAGTCGACAACAAGAGCACTGCAAGTTAATAATCTGTTAGCTAAATCCATGCTTGATTTGTAATGCATATCAAAAACATAGGTATAGAAGTCATTAATCATGTTGGCCAACAATGTATAATCCCAAAAATTTCCTGATCAACACATTTTACTCATCTGAATTAAATTTTGATACTTTGTCAGTCAATTCTTCCTCTGTCTGCTCTACCTAACTGGAACCCAACACTCAGATGCTCATATCTTTTTCATGCTTTATCACCAAAGGCTAAATCTTTGGAATATAGTCATCAAGATACCCCTCTTAACTTGTCCAAGTCTACAACTTATTGAGTTATACTATCTGAGAGATTTGGACCTGATTGTCGGACCTTATTACATACTTTGTTCTTGTTCAGTGGACCAAAACAATCTTCAAACTAACTTCTGATATAGACATACTATGTACTGCAGATGTGTGGGATAGACTTTGTTGCCATCAATGACAATACTTATGAAGCCACATAGTGTCTCTTTCCAACAAATTCAACAGTACATGATTGGCAACTCACAACAATTTTTAGACTTAAAACTGTAGACAAGTTATAGGAGTACCATTGCAACTTTTCAGAACAAATCTCTCAGGCTATGGTGGACCAGCTCACAAATTTCTCTTAGAATCATGTTTTTAGGTATTCAACCTACCTATTTCACTTAATGTTGTATCAAAATTATGGTCTCCTTTAGCAATATATGCATTTAAATATGTATGACCCTGAGTCAAGTAGTAATAGAACAATCCTAATGTCTGCATGGACCCATGTTGTCTCAGACACTTCATATTCCTATGAGTTTGTAAAGTGTTTTGTTGCACCTATTTTTGGGCAGTTAGTGTATGAGCTTGTGGAAAATAGAATGATAGAGAGTCTGAGGGGTTTCTTAATGAATTTGAAAATTCCTTATGATTACTTCTTTGGGGCACATACAACCATTATTATACGTCATGCTTTTGCTGAAGAACCTATTCTGCTTCCAAAGGTGCTGACTCCTAGGATCACATTTTTAGAAGTGGCTCGTCAATTATCTATCATTGCTAATAATTTTGGATACAAAAAGATGCAAAAGAAAATGTATGATGTTCCTTGGACCAGAGAAAAAATAACAATTAAGAGGAGAGAAACTAGAAACCTCCTATTAAGGAAATTAGTAGCTTATGGTTTCCTGATGGTTGAAGATAAGTGGAAGTATGATCCATATAGCTTCTTAGCTTATTGGATTTTCAATAACAAGGTTTCTACAAATTTCATTCATGAGAGACATTCTTTTTGGGAGAAGAGGAGATTGCCAAAGCAGGATGATCCTACAATTTATGTTAAATTGAAAGATCTGCCAGATGAGGGTCCCAAGCCATGGGAGACATTTTACAAAAAGGAATAGGAATATGACCCCAAGAAGTGGATGAATTATTGTCTTAGAGTTAATTTAAAGAAAAAAGAATGGAGTGTTGAGAAAATTCCCACTTATTAGAAATATAGACATGAAATCTTTGAGCTTACCCATACTTTTGGAGGTGTACAAACAGATGAGCAATGGGAAGTAATATGGAATGAATATCACATGACCCCAATGTCAAGCCCTGACACAAGTAACATTCCAAGTGGTTCAAGAGTAGAAGAGGAAGGACATTATAGGAAGCTCACAAGCTTGAAGAAATAGAGCATGCAACATTAGAAGTTCCTAGAACCCCATGGCCTCCATCTCTCAGCACTTTACAGAAATGAAATGCCATAGTATTGTCATCAGATGAAACCCAAATAGCTTTAGCATTAGGGGGTCTCAGAGTGGCACCTTTTCATCAACTAGTGATTGATTCAGAGGAGGAAGATCCTAATGAAACAGAGGATAGGCCTTTAAGGAAAAAACATAAATTGGTTTTACAAGAGGAAGAAGATGATGTATTGGCGCCCCAGCAACAACAAGTTCCTATGACTTCATTGGTGGCCCAGGTTAGTGTTTCTTCTCCCTTTTCCCCTTCTTCTATTTCTTCTCAAATAGGGGTGGCTACCCCAGTAACCCATTCTTCCATGCCTCCTACCACCTCTGTTGCATGACTACAGTCTTTTGCCCCAATTGCCAGTTCATCGGCCATGTCATCATAGGCCATATCATTACCCCTAATTTCCCCATCAATGCTCAAATGGGCTTTGCCTCAATTTGACCCAAGGCAGCAGACAACTACCATTCCTTATGGTTTACCCCAAGGTTATCCATTTGTTGGGGGACAAATTGCCTCACCTCCTACTTTTGAAGCACAAGCTAATACTACTTCAGCTATTACCACTAATTATTTGAAGATGTCAAAAAGGTTGCAAAAATTTGAAGCTAACTTACAAGATAAGGGTAAAGAGATTGACACCTTAAATAAGGATTTGCAGTCTACTATGTCTTTATAGATACATCAAGCATCACAGGCTTAGGTCACAACTTTGAAAATTGAGATAGCACAGGAGAAAGCTGTTGTTGCTTCACTAAGACAAGAGAAAGCCATTGTGGAGAAAAAGTTTCAAGAAAAAGTCCCAGAGGTGTCTCAATTACCATAGACTCTTTTAAAAGAAACAAATTTAAGTAGTGCCGCTTAAGCCCAATTTATGGTTGAACAAGAAAAGATAAAGAAATTAACTATTGAGCTGGCACAAAGGCCACAAAATGTAAGGGTCTTGAATATGGTAAAGGAACTTTATGTTTCTGCATGGAAGAGAATCTCTAAAGAGACTATTCATCTCAAGACTTCTCTTACTTTCTTGTTAAGTGCCCAACAATTATGTGAAAAACTAGAGTCTTCAATTGAGGCAACTTTATCTATTGTTTCTTTGAGGGTTTCAGATTCCTAGCTTTTATTGCAGAAACTCTATGGCACAACTAAGGAGACTTCATTAGCTACTGTTGTAAGTGACATAATGATTGCTGCAAAAAAGTTAAATGAAGTTTTAAGTTGCAATTCAGCTGCTATGGGTTGTAAGGCACTGCTTGAGGTAGTAAAAATGGGTATCAAAAAATATGAAGTACATTGAAGATTTAGTGCAGTTAGGCTTGCCATCTCCTTTTCCTAATGATAGTACAGTTTTAATGACTAATGCCATAAAGGCTCTTTTGCTCACTAAACAAAATGATTAAACTATTTTTCAAAGTTTGAGTGATTTTTTTAGTGACGAGGAAGTAGAAGTAGTCCTTGTTCCAATGGCTCATCTTGAGTTTCAATTACATGATGTGGTGTAGATTTTGTAGTCCTTTTCTCATAAGGACATCATTAATTTTGATTTTGCATTTCAAGATCTGTAAAGTAGATAGGGATTATCAGATTTAGAGTGGTTTGTATATCAGACCACATTGCAAAAGTTGTGATTCTTTTCTTTGTTAATGGCACTGCAATTTTGAATTTTTTTGGTCCTAGAGTTCTCTCTGAGTAGGCGTAGAGATCCATGTAGTTACCAAGAACTGTACAATCAAACTCTACATTTTTTTGCTTGGTCATGGCTAATTGTTTCTATAGTTTTAGTATTGTCCCAGTTTCTATAGTTTCTAAGTATCATGGGTAGTTTTGTATTCCTTATGTATGCTTTGCAGTTCTCAGTGTATTAGAATGTGTTTCAAGTTTTTTCCTCTAATAGGAGTGCATCGTGTGTCACTGTTGCAGGTCTTGGTGAAAAGTTTCTTTTGGTGCAGCTTGATGCGAGTGGTGCCAAGGGTCCTTTTGTTATAGTAGCGGATGATGCCTCGTGTATCACTTTTGATAAGATTTTGTGGCATCGAGACACGTGGTGGGCCTAAGATGATATGACACAAATCAAGGAGTTAGCAAAGGATGTCATGTGTTGTATGCAGAGGGTTGAACTAATTCCATTTTGATGATGCCAGCAGTTGCCACATGTTTTTCTTTTATAAGTTTTGGTTGTATGTGGGAGATGACAAGTGTCATCTCCATGGGGCTTTGAAGGAACCTTTTAAAATGATTTAGAAATAGGAAAAGGGCACCACATTACTTTTGTTCCTTTAGGTAGATGGCACCACATGTCACTTATTTCTGTTAAGTTTGAAAGGTAAAGAAACATATGGTGGGTCCCATAAAATAAAGCTACAATTTCTAAGGTGATGCAGAGAGTGACAAGTGCCATTGTCGTAGGTGTTTAAGGCATAAGGTAAAGGATCTTTTAGGATGAGTAGAGAGTGCCAGGTGTCCTAGTTTTGATCCTCATGTGCCATCATGTATCAAATAATAAGTGTGGCAGATGGTGACAAGTGGCAGTATTCTATGTGTCTCTTGTTTATGAAAGGAAACTATACAGCAAGTGGAAGGTACTGTGTAGGATATTTTGGAGCCATTTGGGAACTCATAGGTGATGCCACATGTAAGCAAAAAAAACTATGAGTTACAGTGCCACATATTTTATCACTCAACCAATGAGCACGCATGGAGAGACGGTTGTAGATTTGAGGAGAGTTTTAGTCCTAGTTGAGTTCCAATTTTGTTCAGGCCATTGAAATCCTCACAGTTAGAGGTGATCTTGAGTCAAATTTTATGGCTATAAATAGAGGAAGGTGTTGTAACACATGGAGATTATTATTATTGAGAATTCGAGGATTTTGTGGTGATCAGATATATCATTTTGCCTTAGTTTAGCTATTTCTAAGAAGGAAGTTGATATATCTATTCATGTTTCTGTGCCTTTTGTATTTGCATAATTGTTAATGAAAGAAGCTTTGTTTTGTGCCATTGGTTATATTATCTGTGTCTCTATGTCAATCTTCTAAGTTTGGCCTGTATACATCTAAAAATGACACGATTCATCCTAAATAAATATTCTAAATATTTATTCCATTCTTCTATTAATTAAATAAATATTCTAAATTTATTTAATCGATTCACTGTTCCATAATTAAATAAATTCCATTTATTTAATTAAAATTCTTCTATTTGTCCTTCACAATTAAATAATCATAAATTATTTAATTAAGCCTAATTCCTCTATCCTAAGTTCTAAATTCAAAATTCCACATCACCTTTACACCTCACCTTTTCCACCTCACCTTGTCCACCTCATCAGGTTGCACATGTAATTAAATATATTTAATATTTAATTACCTTATTTTCCCTCACCCACATGGCCTATTTCTTCTCCAATCAGAGGTCAGTTAACCAATCAATCAAATATGTTAACTAACCTGTCAGTTGAGTCAAATCCTCAATCAATCCAGTCAGTTCCACAATCCACTCTTCTAACTGATCAATCAATTCTGTTAACAGACCAGTCAATGGAGTTAACTCTCCAATCAATTTTGTCACATCCCCCCTTTCATGATGGAGCTGGGACACTTGGCACGTTTCTACTGGTTGCACATTCCTCAACCATCCTCAGCCGTTGATCTTCATATCTTCTCTCAACCGTTGATTCCTATTTCTCCAAGTCTATAAATGAAGCTTCATCCCTCCATTCTATTCATCCAGGCTTTTGACATTGTTACTCTACAGAAATATCACCAGCGCGCCTTTGGCACCCACTTGTCACCTACAAGCTTGAGATCACCATTGTTGCATTGGAGCTCACCTTCATTGCATATCACACCATAGCCGTTCACCATCGACTTCCACAAACAGCTTTAAAAGATTGCACTCTCTGACGGCTCATCTCATCTGCGAAAGGACGATTCGTGATAGGCGAACAACAAAAGTTTCGAAACGGAAGAGGTTTGCTGTGTTTGTTCATTGCTTTGTTTACTTGAATCTTCTTTATTTTTCTATTCTGTTGATGTTTGGGTCTTATTTAATTCATTTGATTGATTCGACATTTTACCCTCACATTTTTGGCACCCACCGTGGGGCCGTTGCCCCTTTATTTCACCATTTTTGAGCTTTTTTGAAGGCAGGTTCCGTACAGGTCTCGCAGAGTCACGCACAGGTTCTTTCGGCGCATCTGTTCATTTTTACGGCACTTTTGAAGACTGTTACGGCACTTCTGAAAATCTTGCGCATCTGTGTATTCTTACTGCGCTTTTACAGACTGTTACGGCGCTTCTGTTATAACTGCGCATCTGTTGACTGTTACGGCGCTTCTGAATATTGTTGTTGCGCATACATTAAAACTACGCATTTATTCATTTTAACGGTGCATACGTTCAAAACTATGGTGCATTCGTTAATGCTACGCTTCTGTTGATCACTTTTGCACATCTGATCACTGAAGCTGCGCATTTGTAACTGGCTCAGATTTTAGTACTTTTCTAGAGGATTTTGCTAACGCTAACCCTTTTGCAGGTGTTTGCTGGAGCGGTTTTGCAGGATAGGCTCAGGTTTAGTTACATGTAGTTGCATCTAACTAGCTCACATTTCATTTTCTGGGAAAGTGTAAAATGGTTGTTCATTACAAATCTTCATCTAGTCTTAATTAGGGAGGAAGTAACTGGTTTATTTCATGCTTGCATTGCAAACAACTTCCAAGTTATTGCTATCTAAGATTTAAAATTGAACTCATCACTGATCTTGCAGTTAAAATGAACCATTGCTATATCGTGAGACCTGAATTTCAAAGTTAACAATCTCGTGCAACGTGGACTTAAAATTGAACTCACAACTTCTTTCTGAAGTTAAAATGAACCATTGCTATATCGTGAGACCTGAATTTCAAAGTTAACAATCTCATGCAACGTGGATTTAAAATTGAACTCACAACTACTTTCTGAAGTTAAAATGAACCATTGCTATATCGTGAGACTAGAATTTCAAAGTTAACAATCTCGTGCAACGTGGATTTAAAATTGAACTCACAACTGCTTTCTGGGATTTAAAATTGAACCACTGCAATATTGTTGAAATCACTTCAAAGTTCTGTTTGAGTAGCTTAGCCCATTTAGTTTTTATCTTTTAACTAGGGTGGATTAATCAGTGTATTCGGTGCTTGCGAATGACAATAGGCTTATGCTCTCCCCTCTTCTGGGTGATCAGAGTGCCAGACTTGTCATTCTATTTGTTTAACCTTTAGGAGGGGCCTGCCCTTGGATGCACGCTTGTCCAAGCGGGAACAACCCTGAGTGGTAACAGGCTAACGCCAAGCCCTACCGAGCCACTTAAAATAAATTGTGCTTGAGGTGAAAACCTCCTGCAACGAGTGCTGTTATGTTACACCGACGGCCAACCTCCCCCAAAACCCTCTCTGGCGTAACCCTTTGAGGCTGGGAGACTCCATAATGGAGAGTAGCGCCGCCGCATGTGTAACCACTTGAATGGTTGCCCGAATTAAATACCTCTTGTTTTAGTGGCCCAAATCCCTTATAATCCATTTCTCACCTAGGATTTTGTGCTTGTTTTTGTCCAAAATAGAGTCGAAAAACTACAAAAACAATGGAAAACTACAAAACATTCTTTGTGCTTGCCGTGTTTTCTTGCTAAATTAATTCATAATATTAGGAAGACCTTTTCCAGCCAAAGAATACCAAAAACAGAGGAAAAATCCCAAAAATTTGCAAAAAAATACCAGAACTGCGCATATACCCTTTTCTGTTGTGCATACACAGCGACTTGCTGCGCTTTTGCACCGACTGGCTGCGCATACATACCTTTTTGCTGCGCATATACACTGTTCTGCTGTGCATACACAGCGACTTGCTGCGCTTATACACCGACTTGCTGCGCATTTACTTTTCTGCTGCGCATTTACACACTGTTACTGCGCATATGTGCTTCACCAGAGCTACGCTTTTACAGCGACTTACGGCACATTTACCCATTCTTGCTGCGCATCTGTTTCTGCGCATGTGTGATAGTGAGCATCTGCCCTATTTTTGAGAAATTTTCGTCAGCTGTTCAGAGTACCCATTTCAGCCTAGTTTCATTTTCCGAGGTCAGAATCAACCTTGCAGTCAATTTTCATCCATTTCACCCAATTCTCTCTCTTTCGTCGGTCGTCCCAGTCACCTTCAGTCCTAGTCACTCTTGACCCAATGTCATTCTGTCCCATACCGATTCGACGTAGGTCCTTCTTCGCTTCATTCGTGAATTCACGTAAGCCTAGTAGGTCACAGTACCTTTTGCTAGTAGTCTTGTTGAACGACTAAGCCCTACACAGTAAGACTGGTATCGACTACCCTTGCTAGTGGCCAAAGTCTTGTGTCAACCATCTTACCTGAAGTCATTGAGCGAGAGAACCCTTTGTCCAAGTCTTGTCCTAGATACCCCATTCATTACAGTCTTAGTCGGCACCTTGCCAAAATTTCTAATCCTAGTCCACTTCATCCCACCCCACCTTGCATGGTTCTTACTCGATCCCAGTACAACAAGCTAATTGAAATGGCCGACTCATCCGATCACATCGCCCCACCACGCGATGATGATGACGAAATTTCTCGTGAAGAATTAGTGGCACACATGCAAGATAGCAAATTCCAACGCCTAGTGGAGAAAGTGCTCCTTGAGGAGCCCACCAAATATTTCCATCATCTTGCTAGTCTCGGAATCAAACTCCCCGTAGACTTTGACATTAGCTCCATCAGGGAAAATGCAGACAATGAACGTGAGAGGGACACAAATGACACGGTCCCCCAGGCCAATGAGAGAGGAAAACAACCCATAGATCAAAATGCTCCTGTGGCGGATGTGAGGCAACAAATTGAGAGTCTCAAGCTAGAAATCTCCAACCTTAAGATCGGCACAAGTTCCAAGAACTACTCCTTGGAAGATATAGCACCATACCCCTTTGACAGAAGTTTGGTCATGAAACCATTCCCCTTTCAGTTCAGAATCCCGAAATTTGACAAATACAAAGGGAAGGGGGACCCTAGAGATCATATCCGAGAATTCACTGCAGCATGTTTAGAAGTAGCTCACAACGAGACCTACTTAATGAGACTATTCCCAAGATCTTTAGGAGGTCAAGCTATGGAGTGGTTCTCGCGTCTCCCACCGGGAATCAAAACTTTTGATGAACTTGTCAATAAATTCATAACGCACTTCTCTTACAACATAGAACACGAAGTATCTATGCTAGACCTATGCAACACCAAACAAAAGGGTGGTGAGTCTTTTGCCACCTTCTTACAACGATGGAGACAGCTAGCTAGTAAGTGTTCTTACGACATGCCTGAGAAACAACTATTGGAAATGTTTGTCCACAATTTGCATCCCGATCTTAGCTATCAGATTCAAATACAATGCCCTACCTCATTCACCAAAGTCATTGAAATGGGGCTATTCATTGAGAAAGCTATGATCGCTAAAGGAACTCTCAAGCTCTACAAGGACACACCTCCTTCCAATTACACAACTGACAAGTCAAAGTTTTGGACCAAGAACAAGAATGTGGTCAACTATGGAGTAGTGGATGCCAAGGCGGCAGCCCCTAAACAACAACCCATATTCACTCTTAAGGAAGAAGCAAATAATGGTACACTCAACAAGCCACCCCCTCGGGAACCTAGATCTTGGTTCAATTCAAATCCAAGGAGGAAATTCACACCGTTAGGAGAATCTCAAGAATCTGCCCTTAGGAAGTTGTTGGCCAACAATGACATTTCTCTACCGCCAACAAGCGACTATGAGCCTATCGTAAAACCTCCCTATTGGAAGGACACAGACTACTGCGAGTATCATCGAGGAAGGGGGCACACGACTAACAATTGTATCCACCTCAAGAATGTCATACAAGATATACTGGATCAGAATCAGGGAGGAACACAACAGCATACCTCCAATGAATCTCATGTGGCCTACCGGGATCCTCTTCTAAACCACAACCGGCCGTATAACAATAATCGCAACAATGGCCACAACAACAACAATGGTCACAACGGCAACAACTCCAATGGCCATAACAATAATGACAACAATTGCGACAGGCCAAACTAGAACAGTGGGTCGAGTAATGCTAACTATGCAAGCATTCCCTTTGAGTACACCATTAACTGCATTTCTGAGCATGTTCTGCAAGTCAACGTCATATCCCCCACCCAACAACCAGAACCTAACAGAACTGGTTGTAGTATAATTACCCGCAGTGGTAGAGTCACAATCAACACCACTCCTCCAAGGTCGTCACCATCTCCGTCCAACTCCCGTCCATATAATGTCATCGACCATTTGCAAAAAACTCCAGCTCACATTTCTATATTGGAGCTCTTGCGTCTATCTCCTTCTCATAAGGAGATTCTTGAGAAAGCCTTAGTGGAAACTACTGTCCCCACTAACCTAGCCCAAGAAAAGTTTCAAACCATGGTGGGTAATTTGACATCCTCCCCTTCCATATCATTCACTGAGCAAGATGACCTTTCCATATCTCAACCCCACAACACTCCCCTACACATTGTCGCATTCATACACAAGCACCGCATCAAGAGGGTTCTTATTGATGGGGGTGCCGGTTTGAATATTTGCACATTGAAGCTAGTCCTTGCATTGGGGTTCTCTGAATAGGCAGTGGATCCAAGACGGAAAATTACTATCAAAGCCTATGACGAGGAGGAACGAACCACAAAGGGCACGGTTGTCCTACCCATTCAAGTGGGACCGGTAATTAAAGATGTGGTGTGCCAATTCCTTGATTGGGAGCTTGCTTACAATATTCTACTAGGGAGACCATGGATCCACGCCATGAAGGCTGTCCCCTCCACCTACCATCAATGCATAAAGTTCCCACACGATGGCAAGCAGGTCACCATACAAGGCGACCTCGACCCCTACCAACATTGCAACTCTTTCCAAGCCAAATCTAAATGCGTCATTCCCAACAATAGAGCCTACATTTCCCCTACCTCGCAACATGACCATTCTGCTGAAGCTTCCTCCTCATGGCCTAAACCAATGAAAATCACCATAAAAGAAAATGGCGTGGGGGAATACCAGATTGAGCACAGCCTCAACCTTGCAAAAATGCCCTTGTCTCCTCGCTCCTTTGGCTAGCCCAAGCATCAACCCAGGCATTTTCCAAAGCCCTCTGCTCCTCCTATAACTCCCGCAAACCCCTTTGTAAAATGGGGGACCCTATCCGATGAATCAGAGGAGCGAGATCTCTTGCAATGGCTTTATGCCGAAGAAGAAAACACACCCCAAGATCCACCCAGACTTCCTACAGAGCTCTATGGGCGAGGTGAGACCATCTTGCATAGGATGGGATATGAAGGACAAGACCATATCGGCCTCAGAAAAGAAGGGATCATTGAACCTATACAACCTTCTTCCTCCTCTTCGGCTAGAAACACCACTGGCTTGGGATACAAAGGCAAGGGTAAAGCCAAGGAAAATGCCTGTCTTGTGGAGACAATCCAAACACCCCAAGAGGACAGTGACACAGATTCAGATGAGTCGAATGAGTATGAGTGGGACGAGCTAACAGAGCACTCCTACGATGACAAGGAGATTGACACCATCCAAACTCTTAGCCCTTACCATGAGAGACAAACGCAATGGGACAGACCACTAGAGTCTGATTTGCCCCTCCATGAGAGTATGGCTTTCGAGGAAAGTTTCGATTCTATTGCGATAAACAACTTGGAGGAAAGTACCACCCAGAACACTACCCCCACCTGTGCTCCTTGTATTTCCATCCACACTATCAACGAATCAGGTCTTTCATCCGACTCCCTTCCCCTCTTGCATCCTGAGCTTATTGACTGGGATCTGCAAGGAACCCCCCAATTAGATATGTTCCAGAACGATGATGCCTACATTGACTATATGGGACATCGAGATCACTTACCAAAAGGAGATCATAAAGCCGGTTTCGCTATCGAACTCAACACTGTAGCTTACTTCGGGGAGGGTGCCAAGCCTTCTAGTAGCAAAAATGTAAAGATCAAAAAGGGATCTGACGGTGAAAACCACCATGCGGCAGTGTCAGATCATAAAACAGTAAAAAGAAAGGACGTATCTGAAGGTGAAAACCCAACTGTGGCACCTGACGATGGATTGCTTCACACCCTCCCAAGTGATATGTATCAAGAAAGGTCACAGATCGTGGTAGAGCCAACAGAGCCAGTGAACATTGGAACTGAAGAGCAGCCTCAGATTATCCACTTTGCAAAATCTCTCACGCCGCCTGAGAAAACCAGGTTTGTACCATTCTTTAAAAAGAAGAGAGGCAGCTTTGCTTGGTCATATGCCGACATGCCAGGTTTGGACCCAAACCTGATCCTACATCACTTGCCATTGGATCCAGGGGTGAAGCCCGTAAAGCAAAAACTGAGAAAGATGCATCCCCATATAGCCCTTCTGGTCAAGGAAGAACTCAAGAAATTGCTAGACGTGGGGTTCATTAGGGCCATAGATTACCCTGAATGGATATCAAACATCGTGCCAGTGTCTAAACCAGATGGCAGGGTTCGACTATGCAATGATTTTAGAGACTTAAACAAAGCATACCGCAAGGATGACTTTCCCTTGCCTAACATCGATATCATAGTCGACCTCACGGCAGGACATACAATGCTGTCACTCACGGATGGATTCTCAGGGTACAACCAGATCAAAATAGCACCAGAGGATCAGCACAAAACCGCTTTCACTTGTCCATGGGGTACCTTTTGCTGGAATGTCATGCCATTTGGGTTGAAAAACGCAGGTGCTACATATCAGCGGGCCATGACAACCATATTCCACGACATGATGCACGTGACCATGGAAGATTATGTTGACGATATCTTGGCAAAATCACTCACCAGGGACTCACACCTGGACACATTAGAAAAAGTCTTCCAACGGTTGGATCAATTCCAAGTAAAACTGAACCTGAAGAAATGTGTGTTTGAGGTCACATCAGGCAACCTGCTAGGCTTCATCGTGTCAGCAAACGGCATAGAGGTAGACCCGGCCAAGGTCAAAGTAATCATGGACATGCCTCCGCCCAAAACTCTAACACAATTGAGATCCTTACAGGGCAAGCTCCAGGCCATCCGCAGGTTCATCTCACAGCTGGCAGACAAGTGCCATCCTTTCAGCCATCTCCTACATAAGAACGTTCCATTTAAATGGGATGAGCAGTGCGAAGAGGCATTCAACAAGCTCAAGGAGTACCTCATGAATCCTCCTATACTCATGCCTCCGATCCAAGGAAAACCTTTGATTCTCTACATATCTGCTACACCTACTGCTCTTGGGGCTCTCCTAGCACAGCAAGACTATGATAACAAGGAAAGAGCTGTGTACTACATCAGTCAAACCTTAGTGGGCTATGAGTTGCAGTACTCGCAGGTGGAATGTTCATGCCTTGCGGTGGTTTTTGCCTCACAAAAACTCTGACACTACATGTTGGCACATCCTGTCAAACTCATTGCCAAGATCGACCCACTAAAATATCTTCTCAGCAAAGTAGCTCTCACGGGGCGACTAGCCAAATGGGTCATGCTTCTTAGCGAATATGATATCAAGTATGTGGATAGAAAAGCCATCAAAGGGCAAATCATCACTGACCAGCTCGTTGAGGCACCATTACAGGACACTTCACCAATGCAGTTTGAGTTCCCCGATGAGTCTTTATTCACTCTGTCAACATCTCCTTGGAAACTCTACTTTGACGGGTCTTACACCAACCATGGATCGGGGGCAGGTATCTTGTTTATCACTGCCCAAGGTGACACAATTCCAAAGTCCTACAGGTTGTTATTTCCATGCACTAACAATATAGCGGAGTATGAGGCTTTGGTAATTGGTCTCAAGATGGCCACTGAGTGGAAAATTCAAGCACTATGTGTCTACGGTGATTCTCAGCTTGTCATAAACCAGGTCAACGACGAGTATCAGACCAAAGATGAGAAGCTCATCCCATACAAACGGATGGTCGATGACCTCAAGGCACATTTTTGGACTATCTCGTTTGAGCAAATACCCAGGATAGAGAACAAAGCAGCCGATGCAATGGCGACCATAGCCTCTCTTCTTGAGATACCTGAACATGAGTCACGGTATGAGTTCTTAGTAGAAACAATTCGACAACCGGCTTATGATCTCCTCGAAACCCATTCCATTTGCCACCTAGTAGGATCTGATTTGCCTTGGTACGGTAAGACCTACGCTTACCTCAAGGACAATATCCTTCCTTTGGACCTCTCTTCCAACCAAAAATGAACTTTCATTTGACAAGCCTCCCGTTACACCATTATTGCCAATACCCTTTACCGACGTGGTCTGGATGGTACTTTACTCCGTTGTCTAGAACAAGAAGAATCTGTAACTGCCTTGTGAGACGTGCACGAAGGGATCTGCGGAACACACTCTAGCGGTCCTTCCTTAGCTAAGAAACTCATGCGTTTGGGTTATTACTGGCTCAGTATGGAAATGGATTCATATCAGTTCGTCAAAAAGTGCAAACAGTGCCAGATACACGGGAACCTGATTCATGCACCTGCTCAGGAGTTGAGACCTCTAACGACACCCTGGCCCTTTTGCCAGTGGGGACTTGACCTCATGGGAAAGATTCATCCGCCTTCTTCCAATGGCCATAAATTCATCATAACCGCCACTGAGTACTTTACAAAGTGGATTGAAGCCGTTCCCTTATCAACCGTCACAGGAAAGCAAATTTCCTCTTTCATTCTGAATTACATTATCTGCCGATATGGCATCCCTTCATCCATCATAACGGATAACGGGAGACCCTTCAAAAATTAGGATGTCCAGGAACTTTGTGAGCGTTTTAAAATCTAACATCGTTTCTCCACTCCATACTATCCCCAAGGTAACGGCCAAGTTGAGGCATCAAACAAAACCATTCTTAAAATCCTAAAGAAGACTGTTAATGAAGCTGGTCGTGATTGGCACGTCCAACTCAATCCCACGCTGTGGGCTTATAGAACCAGCATACGCACTCCCACAGGTGCTACACCCTACGCCCTCATCTATGGTTCCGAAGCCATCCTTCCCATTGAGGTCGAACTCCCATCCCTTCGGGTGTCGTTGAAAGGTCTCATATCAGACAAAGAGTACAGAGTCTCCAGACAACAGGAGCTAGAACTGCTAGAGGAAAGGCACCAAAAAGCTATTGACCATCTCAAAGCCTATCAACAAATGATGTCAAGAAGCTACAACCACAAGGTTAGACCAGGATGCTTCAAGGTTGGGGACCTTGTCCTAAGAGAGAACCCTCGCAATCAACAAGACAGAGAAAAGAAAGGTAAGTTCGAGCCTAACTGGCTCAGGCCGTATGTCATTGTAGCTGTTTACGGATCAGGGGCATATCAGTTGGCCACATCAGAAGGTGAGTTGTTTGATGATCCAATCAACAGCATGCACCTTCGCCGGTTCTATACTTAAGAGAACCCCAATGCAAGGGGGCACAATAAAGTCAAAAATCAACAAATCAAAAAAATCAAAAAAGTTACAAAGAGAAAATACAAAAAAATCAGAAAAAATAGAAAGCATACAAAAAAATCGTCCTTTGGTGAAAACCTGGCAAACAGGCGCCTTGGATAGGTATCATGGTGAAAACCTGGCAATCATGCGTCATGTTACTTTCTAGCTTCTCGTGCAAATAAAAGCAAGTGATGAAAACCTGGTAAACAGGCATTACTTGTGACAAACCGCATTCTCCATCTTTGGGAATCCAATCACCTTGAGCCCATTCTCCCTCTATTTTCCTCATTCGACCCATATCCATCCCACAAATAAACGCTTGACAGTTACCTATCCTGGCTTGATACTCACCTTGTGGCCTTGTCAACCAAGGTTTTGTCCCATACCGTCTCCTCAGTGTGAGCCTAGCGTAGTGTCTCTCGTCAGTGTCTGTGGTCCAAGTCCGTGAACTACGTTGCCTCTGCGCCGTCATGTAGGCAAGGCGATTATTCTAATGTGCCCCTGAGGCTTCCATCTCTCCCAAGGTCCCATTCGTCTCCTTTCTTGTCTTCATTCTTGTCGTCTTTCTTCTAGTCCATCCATGGTCCATTAGGGTTTTACCCCGAACTACGTTGCCTCTGCGTCATCACGTAGGCAAGGCCATTTAGCAATGAGCCCCCGAGGCACTCGATCAGTCCCTTAGGGTCAGTCTTCTCAATAAGGATTGTGCAACCTTCTCATCAAGTAAGCAAATGCAAGCAAATACCCGCGCCTCAAGCAGAAATCTTGACTATGAGCATCTTAACCTATCCAACGCAAAGCAAATACCCAAGGTCTTCTAAACGATTTTATGCAAATTAAGGCAAAAGCTAAACACATATCAACACAAATATGCTTTGTAGATCAGAAACATGGTTAACAGTTCGAGTCCTAATTGCTGCTATCATACCCTCCTATGCTACTCAAGGATGCCAAAAGCTAGAGATGCTATGATGGGGGCATGATTACTTTCTTTGTTTGTTGTTTGTGGATTAAACTTTAGTAATGTGAAGCCTTGTCTAAGGACATGATCGGCAAAAGATCATCGAGGACATCAAAGGTCTTACAAGAACGGGGGTAATCCTTGCTTGTTGAAGCGCAAGAAGTACTCAGGTCATCTAGATTCAATTTTGACTAGATGCTTGTATTAACTTGCTCAATCACACTCCATGTAAGCGATACTCAGGTCATCTCGGTTCAATTATACCTAGATGCTTGTATTCACTTACAACATTTCAGAAAAGTACCAAAAACAAAATGCCCAATGATGAAATAAAGCAATCTAAAAGTAAAGCATCCGTCCTATATCCATATATACATCCATGCATCCGTATCCCATACCATCCTCATTATCCAAACTATGCAGAGTAATGATATCACAAAAAGTTCCTAAGTCATTCTTTCGCAACCATTCTTCTACCCATCATGTCATTCTTGTGTCGATAGCGTACATTTGGACTTCACAAAAATAAAGCATATAGGAGCATATCATATCACTCGTAGGCCTAGTCATGCACATGATTAGGTTAGTCAAGTCCACCATCCAATACATTAGCTCATATAGACATCACATATATAGTTGCGTCATAACATAGAAATCATGTTCCATACATACACATTTGCATTACATCATATAAACATCCAGTAGTGTCCCATATATCTAAACAACATCATCACATAGAAACCATATCACATATGTATACATTTGCATTAGATCATATAGACATCACATATACAGTTACATCATAACATAGAAATCATGTTTCATATACATACAAGTTACATCATCACATAGACATCATATCACATTTTGCATTCATTTATCACATTAGATCATATAGAAATCATATAGCAGCATATCAGAATATTTCTCATATAGTATCAGATAAACCATCTAACTATGCAATAGATCACATCATGCAGTAGAAGTAAAACATCATCTCATAACACATGCCATAGATACACAAAGCTGCATCATCATATCTACTATCATATAAAAGAGGTCCAAATGTACAATATCACCATCTCTCTCAAAATCAAAGTGTCATATACAATGTACGTCCAAATGGACGGTGATACATGTCCCAAAATGTACAAAATCTGGTCTATGTCTACCCCTGCTGCTGTGGGCCACCACTGCCAGCTCCTGACTGCTGAGGTCCCATCACGGATGCCCCTGACTGTGAAGGACCTGCTCTGTGAGCCACCCCAGACTGACTCCTGAAACTCCCTGCCCTCTGGCTCGATGCCACGGCACCATGATACAAGCCTCGGTAGTATTGAGCCTGTGACTGCGCTCTGGCTAGGTCTGTCTATGCCTGTGCCAACTACGTCTGCAACTGGCCTACCTGTGCCTGTGCCTGCTGCACCTGCCCAACCAGAAAAGAGCTAGCTGTGTCTGTACCCATAGCGGCCACAGCAGTATCCCGCTCTACACGGATAAGACGTACCCGTGCATCCGCCATGTCCCTCTCACGAGTCAAACCAACAATCACCGCTGCGTCTGTGTCTCGCCTCCTCTCCACTCTCCTCAGCTGTGCCTACAGCTCTCGCACCTATCCCCTCAGGCTGGCTATGGTCCTCTCATGCGGCTCACCCTGCACTAGCCCCTATGCTGCCTCTGCCTATCCTAGCCCCTGCTGCTAGGGCACCTGCTGCTGCGGCACCTGCTGCTGTGGTACCTTCTGGGGTGGTGGCATCTGTACCTGCTGCTGTACCTCTCCTTGTCTTGGCACTGCCTGCCTAGCCTGATCTATCCGCCTCCGCTACCTCGGCCACCCCGTCGTCCTCGTCCTCCTCTAGCGCCCCTCCACCCTGGGCCAGCCTCTCCCTCCTCATCCTCTGAGTCCGCCTCATCAATCCGAGGCACCAGCATACCAGGTCCTGAATATCTCGGGAAAGGATGTGCATTGATCCAGTCCTCGTACTCCTGTGTAACCCCCGCATCTGCTATCTCTCTCCGCATGTCCCATGCCACATACGGCAACTGCTGGAACTCTGCCAAGGCCTCCTCGTAAGAAGCCATCAGCCCCCATCTGACCCTCTCTGCATGTGTCTGGGCAAACATGGCCTGTCCTTGTGGCATGCCCTGTCTCCTGCCGAACTATCTCAGCACTCGGCCCACCATCTGCCTCTCCAGTATGTGCCGTGTCCGGCCTATCAACCACCTGGTCTGGAAGCAGTAGGGTAGCTCATCTCCCTCGTCATCCCAGGGCTCGCAATCCAGATATGGCCGCCAGACGACCACATCTACCCCATCCAAAGTATGCCGCCAGTACTCTAGCTTCGCCAACCTGTGCTGGGAAATCACTCCTGCATAGCCATAGCTGTATGGCTCTCCTCGCTGCCTAGCAAAGACGCACATCGGCCTGGTCACCGCTATGTGCTCCCACAGCCAAAACTGTAATAGCAACACCCCAGCCGATAGACTCGTGCTGCGGTGGTACACCACCTGATGCATGTCGTGATATAGGTGGGCTAGCACGCAGGGTCCCCACGCATATCGAGTGCCCTCAGTCATCATCCGCTCCATGATCCTGCCCCATCCAATGGGGAACCCGTGCGATCTCCTGTCTGGGCATACAACACCCCCAATCAGTCCAGCAACTATCCCAGGGAAGTAGTCGTAACAGTCATAGATATCCTGCCACGGGATGACCTGTCCCACCAGCTCGGGATCATCAAATACCCGCTGACACTCGGCGAGTCCCGCGTCCCGCTGTGCGTCATACTCCACTAACTCGCCTACTACGGGCAAGTGCAGTATCCTGTAGACATCCTCCAGGGTCACCGTCATCTCTCCAGTAGGGAAGTGGAAGGTCCCGTCCTCACTGTGGAATCTCTCCACGGCAGCTATCAATAGTCCTCGGTTCGCCCGCACCTCGGGCATGAAGCAAACGCAATCTAAACCCATGGCACCAAGCGCCACTCTGTCAGCCTCTGTCGGCATGTATCTCTACAATAACGGCATAGGGACTATCTCCCTTGACTGCAGCGTCTCTCGTATCTCCTCCTGCAAGCACGCAAAGCAAGGCGTTAGTCTCAAGCCGCATATACCATACTCAACATATCTACTGAACTATATCAACTAAACTTAGCATTTCACAGTGATCAAAACAGCACACTACATCTCTTGACTAGATTCCTGCAATCTCGGAGATAGCTCATCGATTCCTGTGTCAAACAGGACGCTAATCGAATCAATTTGGCTAAGTAATTTGCCATCCCAAGCAAATGCGCCACTACAGGTGGTAAAAGCGCCGTTTCTGGTATATGCGCCGCAATAATCAACATATGCGCCGCAAAAATGCATATGCGCCACTACAGTGCACGTATGCGCTGTTCTAACACATGCACCGCAGAAATCCACGCATGCGCCGTGAAATTACGCATGCACCGCAAGAATCCACATATGCGCAACTTTAACAAATGCGCTGCTACATTTCACATATGCGTGGTGGAAATACCAACGCGCCGCCAAATTACGAAAGCGCAGCTTGAATGCACAAAAGCGCAGCTTTCACGCATGCGCCACCGAAACCGACATATGCGCCGCGAAAAAGCAAATGCGCAGCTTCACGAGGCATATGCGCCGTTCTGCGTTTCGGCGCATCTATTTCACCTATTTTCCACATGCATTTATGACACCTAAACTCGACCCTAGGAGAAATTTTTCGAAGCACATACCGGGGGTCCTACCTCTGCTGGCCGCCCGAATCGTCGGACTCGCTCGAATCGGTGCTCCTCGCGTGGTATATCTGCTGCTCTGGCTGCCATGCTGCTCTATGTTTGCTCTGAGCTCTCTTCCTCCAATCCAGATCAACCAAGTGTGCAAATGACTATTCTTGTGGACCCAGCTCCTATTTATAGCCTTCAAACCCTAATTCTAGCTAGGTGATGACTGTGACTACTTCCCGTGTCCGTTTTTCCTCCCGTTTTCTTCCTACATCCCCGACCGCGTCCCTTTTCCTCCAACCTATCCTCACCCCTTCTTCGTCGTGAGATCGTCCGTCTCCAAAACTTTCACCGTTTTTCCCCGTCCAACCTCCCGAGGGGGTATCCTATCGTCATTAAACCTGTACCAGGGGCAAACTGGGGCATGTATCATCATTCAGACTATCAATTTCTTTGAAGCAACGCTGTAAACTGCATTGCATCAAAGAGGGGCAAAATGTATACATCTAAAAATGACACGATTCATCCTAAATAAATATTCTAAATATTTATTCCATTCTTCTATTAATTAAATAAATATTCTAAATTTATTTAATCGATTCACTGTTCCATAATTAAATAAATTCCATTTATTTAATTAAAATTCTTCTATTTGTCCTTCACAATTAAATAATCATAAATTATTTAATTAAGCTTAATTCCTCTATCCTAAGTTCTAAATTCAAAATTCCACATCACCTTTACACCTCACCTTTTCCACCTCACCTTGTCCACCTCATCAGGTTGCACATGTAATTAAATATATTTAATATTTAATTACCTTATTTTCCCTCACCCACATGGCCTATTTCTTCTCCAATCAGAGGTCAGTTAACCAATCAATCAAATCTGTTAACTAACCTGTCAGTTGAGTCAAATCCTCAATCAATCCAGTCAGTTCCACAATCCACTCTTCTAACTGATCAATCAATTTTGTTAACAGACCAGTCAATGGAGTTAACTCTCCAATCAGTTTTGTCACATCCCCCCTTTCATGATGGAGCTGGGACACTTGGCACGTTTCTACTGGTTGCACATTCCTCAACCATCCTCAGCCGTTGATCTTCATAGCTTCTCTCAACCGTTGATTCCTATTTCTCCAAGTCTATAAATGAAGCTTCATCCCTCCATTCTATTCATCCAGGCTTTTGACATCGTTACTCTGCAGAAATATCACCAGTGCACCTTTGGCACCCACTTGTCACCTACAAGCTTGAGATCACCATTGTTGCATTAGAGCTCACCTTCATTGCATATCACACCATAGCCATTCACCATCGACTTCCACAAACAGCTTTAAAAGATTGCACTCTCTGAGGGCTCATCTCATCTACGAAAGGACGATTCGTGATAGGAGAACAACAGAAGTTTCGAAACGGAAGAGGTTTGCTGTGTTTGTTCATTGCTTTGTTTACTTGAATCTTCTTTGTTTTTCTATTCTATTGATGTTTGGGTCTTAGTTAATTCATTTGATTGATTCGACATTTTACCCTCACATGGCCTTTGATTTTAAATTCATTTACAATCTATCTATGTTAATCGTGCAGCATTTGCTCTTTAATATAGTTGAATCATGATAATTTAAGCATTGTGCAAGTTATTGAAATACATTTAAATTAGGTGCATTGCCATAGAATTAGAAGCTCTATTTATTGTATCTGTAATCTTATTTTTTCTTTCCTGTAAAATCTGGAGGTTGTTTCAAGTATCAAGTCCTACATTCTTGAAGCTTCCCATCTTGGTGTTGGAACCTGTACAATTTTATACATCAACAGTTTCCATGTCCACAATAGCAATGATGAGAGATAAAGAGAGCATTCCCTATGAGGAAAGAGGTAAATTGCAAGTAGAATGGAATGCTAAAACAAAGCATGAAGGAAAGAAGTCACCATGAGCACGAAAACCCTAGCATGGTTGAAGATGGCATCACAACTTGACTCAAAAGGTTGGTCTAGCTCAAAGAAGTAGAAATATCTTCACAAGACCTGCAATAAGTTAGTCCCACAATAGTAATCCACCATACAGAGCTTTTAGAGAAGAGTAGAGAGCATGAGAGAGAAGAGAGTGTGCAAGAGTGCCTAGATTACATAGATATTTTCTAGGTGTTCAAATGAATAACTTAACATTCTTTTATATGCATTCCCCCTCACCAACAATGAATAAAACTAAATGGGACTGACATGAAGAACCATTTTTAAGATGCTTAAAGCTAACATGCCATTAAATTAGGTTAGGGTTAAATGAGGGATCATGACGCATGGGTGCCCTTGTCCTATAGCCCTAAAAACATCAACATGATCTTTGTTTTGTGTGTTTAGGTTGGTCATAAAGTTATTTTGTCAAGTTTTATTATCAGGATCAATAATTAATCATTTAATACTCAAAAAGGTATTAGAATAGGTCCTAATTAACAAGTGTAAACATTTTAGGTCTATCTAGGTGCTAAACTAGTTGTAAAATGCAAGTGTACACATTTTATAATGCAACATTTAGTCCCCACATTAGTGTTAGTATGATCTTACACTCATACATTTACTAAAGGATGGAGAAGACAAATTTCAAACACAAAAAACATAGAAGCCAGAGAATGTCAACAAATTTGAGGGGTAATCAAGCCCCCAAGTTTTGGATTCTATGAGTCTATGATGATTTGCATAAACATAGGAGACATGACATAATTCACTCATACATGACACATTTAGAGAACATGAGATAAGACAAGATATACACAAGGCATACACTTGAGAAATCACAATGTATACATGCAATACACAAAGCATGGATTCCATACGAAAAGCATCCATGTCATACACAATGTATACAACACATACATGAAGTATGCACACAATGCACAAGGTATACATGTAATACACATGAAAAACTCTTGGAAATACATGCCAAGCACATACATAAGGAATACCTAGAGAATACACATGAAGCATGATGAATACATAGAGAATAAGAATATATGTGAGGAGAATATATGTATCATATGACAATCATAAGAAACATAAAACAAAAGACCTTGAGTCAGCATGACAAAAGAGACCTCAATCTAAAAGAGTGTCTTGATCACCATGCATCATTGCCCAAGATGCAATAAAAAGAATGCTAATGGGTTAGTTAGAAATGAGAAGAATAAGAGAATACAAATACTTCATACACATAACCTATCTGAAAAGGAGGGTGTTTCTACTCAAGGGAATACACCAAGCTACCTCCCGCAAGAGGACTTTTCACAAAGCCTTATAGAATAATAGACAAAGTGACCTTACTACTAAACTCTAGTTGGTGGTACAACCCTTCTCCCAAACATGCAATGAGCTTTGACCTAGGAGAACAACATAAAATCAATATCATTTTTTGAAGCTTGCCATAATCCTTTCCAAGAGAGTGGAGATCTTGATGAAGATACTTAATAAGTGTTTTGATACAAAGATGAGAGTGAGGCTCATAACATGATATATGCCCCAACCTTAAAGTGATTGCTAACTCCATCAGGGAGAAATTACCTTTAAGGTAGAGTGAGGAAGAAATATAAAACATGCATGCGAGCTTTCTAAAAGTGCATGCCCAAATGTTGTGTTCTCAAAAGCTACATCATGACAAGGGGTTTCCCCTAGGATGAGCAAACTAAGTTGATGCTTATAGGCATGATACATAATGGCTTGTGTTGTCATGGTATGACACTAAGCATAGAAACAAGGTGTCACATAAATAAAAAGTCATAAATATGAAGATAACAGAAGAAAGATCACATGAAATTAGAGTACACAAAAAAATTGAATCACAAAAAGATGCTAGATCATCCAATAAAAATAAAAAATTGTACAATACGACATATATAAGAATGAAGCTACATATAGAGGAAATGACATAACATGCTCTTACACTTGTACCTTTGTGCTAACAAGGGTGCCAAGAGAGAACCAAAACATCACAATACAAGGATAAAATTACATACAAGTATAACACAAATGAGAGGGAGGGGCCATGTTTGCATGTTGGCCTATAACAAATCATCCTACCCCAAATTACTTATTATAAAATGGATGGAGAACAAGCTACACTAGGGACTACATCAAGCATGGTGAAGAGTACTAGAGCCAAACTTTGTTCAAAATTTTTGAATTTTATCACCCAAGTCTCAGAATTCCTTAGTGGAATGGCCATGTACTCAGTGATATGCACAATAATGAGGTTTTGAATATTTTTGTGTGTCAGAGGAGGAAGAGTTATTAAGTAGTCATCTTTTAGTAGACTCAAAAACATACACTCTTGTTGAGATAAAAGAGAAGATTTAGGTGGAGAAGGAAGGAATCCTTTTTGTTGTGAACATGGTGGAGAGAACATAGGAGAATGCCAAAAACCCAAACCTACTTTAGACAAGTGTGGTATTGGTTCCATAGTTTTCTTAATTCCTTATTCTTTACATCCTAACCCATTCCCATGTATCCTTCTTTTGAAAGAATTTTGAATCCATGCCCATAACACATCTCTAAGTCCGTAGGAAGAGGAAAGTTCATATGACTAGCTTTGTTCATTTTAAATATATGTCAAAGAAGAAAAACAATTCTTTTTATCATGGTGAGGAAGGTCAACCTTTGTTTGAACGATCCCATGGGTGTTGAAATCTAAAGGTGCTCCATCATTACCAAGACATGCATTAGATTTAGATGATACTTTATTAGAAATGACCACCATTTCTATAGAAGAACATAGTGTTGATAACTAAGAGGGGGGGTGAATCAGTTATCCTAATTATTTCAGCTTTCTAATCTTCCTTATAAATTAATGTAGCATTAATTCAAATAAGTAGACATAACCATAAAATGGAAATAACATTAATACACATGACACAATGATTTTGACATGGAAAACCCTACCAAGGGAAAAACCATGGGGTGACTAACCCAAGATTGTATTCTCTATTAAAAGAATAGGATGATACAAAATGGCACTTGCCAATTAGGGCTCACTACCCAAGCACACTGCTCACAAGAGGCTCACTGCCTACAAGAGACTCACTGTCTACAATAAAATAAGGTAACAAAATATTTGAACTGATGAGAAGCATCCACACATGCTGAGGTTTAGTTCTGGTTATGCCCAATATACTAATCTGCTGCACTTCATCTTTATTCTCCTTAGGTGCTACTGGCCAATCACATTCTGAACCTGTCTTACTACCTTTGCACTGCTCTTCTATTTTTCTTCACACTTTTCCTATTCACACCACACACCTTCACATCTAAATCCATCTAGTATATATATCTGCACAAGTGATTTCAACACCTTTCTAGTCAGCATCTGGAATAGTCAATATTTTCCCAAACTCTAATCTGTTGGTTGAATCTTTGTATACCAAATGATACGTTATCAAAGAGATGCTTATAGAAGTCATTAATCATGTCGTCCAATCATGAATGATACCTCAAGAAACTTAATCACCATCAATATCTCATCCGGATTTAGGTCTGATGCTCTGTCAGTCAATTCTTCCTCTGTCTACTCTATCAAACAGGAACCCAACACTCAGGTGTTTATATCTTTTCACTCTTCTATCACTAGAGGCTAAATCCTTGGAATCTATCAGTCAAGGTACTCCTCTTGACTTCCCCAAATCTGCACGTTACTGAGATACCTCCTCTGAGAGATCCAGACCTGATTGTCAGGCCTTGCTACCTGCTCTATTCTTACTTACTAGACCACAACACTTCTTCAATCTTACTTTTAGTAAAGACACACCATGCCCTGCGGATGGGTGGGATGAACTTTGTTGCCATCAATGACAACAATAATGAAGCCAAACAGTGTCTCTTGCCAGCAATCTCCCCCTTTGGCATTAATGGCAACACTTAGTGAAAAATGACTGAGTGTCACACTATACTCCCCCTTGGCTGATGCTCTGTCCGTATTTACATTTTCCAGAGCTCCCCCTTAGTTGGATTCCTTATTTTTCACTACTCCTCACTCCTCCTTTGACATCAATGGCAAAGGGTGGGGTCCGCACACTAAAATTTTCAAAACTCAATCTTTACTTAGTCCGTTCATACTTTACATATATTTTAGTATATCTGCAAAAGTATTCTTTAATTGTATGCCTTTTGTCGCCCAACTCAGCTTCATCCTATCCAAAATTGAGATGTGACCACTCAACAGGAATGCAAAAGCTTCTGCCCTCTTCAAATCTATTGGATCACTAGTCTGGGCTATGGTTTGAGCATCATTTAGGGCCTCATGCATGGTCTCTAACTTAGGGATAATTATTCCTCTAAGTCCATTCAACCTACTTATTCTATTTTTCTTCTCCTTCTCAAGCTTCTTAATTTCATTCAAGACTGCAATAGTCTGACATTCTTGATTTATTATGGAAGTGGTAAGGGGATCAAAACTTTGAGATAGACTTAGTAGTTTATCCCCTTGTTCTTTTACTTTCTTCTCAATACCTTGGTTACTATAGACTAAGATAGACAAAATTTATATATATATCTCCCCCATCTTTGAGAGCATTTTCTAGGCTCTTTATTCTAATATCCATAACTCTCCTATCATTGGTTATCAGCCCTTGTTCTTCTGATAATATTTTTACCAAAAACTCCTTCCAGACCTTGTCTTCTGCTAACTTCTCTAACGAATCAAAATGTGTGCTAACACTATTAACTAGAGATTTGAGATTACCGGATGAGGAGGCTAAGGGTGTTGCAAGTATGAGGTGAGCCAGTGTTGTCATTGATGTCAACATACTCATATTGCATTGACAAGAAGGATTTGATGAGCTGTGTGCTGAGGATATTGAGAAAATTAGCCTCAGTCAGGAACAGTGAAGAACAGTGATGAGAAGAAGGCAAATGTATTGTATAGGTTGAGAACCGGAGGATATGGATTAAAGGGTTTGTAGATATGAGTCTTGAGATGCTTCAGTTAAGATTTCAGAGGTCCGCATGAAGATCTGAAGGAGTTGTGGCTGTCGGTGTAGAACTAATTCCGGTAAGTATTCAGAGGTGACAGAGGATCACAAAAAGGTCCGGTGAGGTCCAGAATTGTATTATCCTAATCTGCGGATTGGAAGGAGTGTTTGGGATGTCCTCGTGATGTGTCATCCTGATTTGTGTATGATTTGGAGGTCTGGAAGTACCTTTTGCATTATGACAGTGGCGACAGACTGTGTTCTTGAAGTTCTGGATGAGGAAGACAAGAGATTCCAGTAAGTAGAGGAAGTGCGGATGTATCCGGTCATTCAGGTAGGCTTGTGAAGGTTCTTGGATCATATTGAGGTTGTGTTGTTGGTCCGCATTGATAGTAGAGCCCGGAATTGAAGTTATTCTTCCAGATGAAGTTCTTGCTCTGTTTAGCCGACCGGATGAGTTGTTCATCCTGCGAATGTTCTTGTGGTGGCCGACCGGATGTGTTATTCATCTTGCGGATACTCCTATGGTTGTTTGCCGACTTAGATGTTTGTTCCTAAGTTGATGTCTTGTATAAATAACAGTTTGTGAGTTCATTTCGAAGTGTGAATTGTGTGGATGAGTGTGGCATAGTGAAGAGAAGTGCGAAAGGCAGAGCAGAGGTTTTTGGGCTTAAATGGAACTGATCCGGACATGGTAGAGATGTCATTCTCCAGTTCAAGACTGTGATTTTTATCACTTTGTAGACAGTGTGTCTCCTTGTAGGCAGTGGGCCTCTTTGTGAGCAGTGCGCTTGGGCAGTGAGCCCTAATTGGCATGTGCCATTCATTCTTCTTTATTCCTCTAATAGAGAATAATTCTTGGGTTAATCACCCCGTGGTTTTTCCCTTAACCAGGTTTTCCACGTCAAAATCTTGGTGTTCAATGTGTTGATGTTTATCTGCTCCTGTGTTTATGTATTATGCTTTCATGGATGATTAATTGATATGCTGCTAACTAACAACGAAGAATCAAGTGTTTGAAAGAACAAGAAGTTTTATACAACTGATTCACCCCCCCCCTCTCAGTTGTATGCCCTAGATCCAACAATTGGTATCAGAGCCAAGTTCCTCTGAAAGGAGCTTAACCGCTTGAGGAGATCCAGGATGTCGTCATACAAGAAGGATAGTCCGAAGTTCGATGGAACCAACTTCACTCTCTAGAAAGGTCGCATGAAGTGTCACTTGGAATGTATGGAAAAAGCATACTTGGCTATGGTTTAAAAACCATATGTACCTCCACAAGGTGGTCTGACAACTCTGAATGAAATCACAGAAGCTGAAAACAATCTGCAGACCAAGGAAGCTCTTCTAAGCGCATTAAATGACTCAGATCTCTCGAATGTTATTGACCTACCAATTGCATATGAGATCCTGACTAAACTGGAACTTCTGTATGAAGGAGATGAGTTTGTCAAAAGTGCAAGGTTGCAAAGCCTGAAAGGGAAATTTGAAAGATTGAAGATGAGAGATGATGAAAACATCACTACCTTTATGCCAAGAGTGAATGAGCTGGTATGTAGAATTAGAAATGCTGGTGGAACTCTAGATGAAAATGAGATTGTCTGCAAAATCCTAAGATCCCTTCCTACTGCCTACAAAATCAAGGTTGCTGCCATTGATGAATTCAGAGCCCACACAACTATCACAAGAGAACAACTGGCTGGCAAACTAGCTGCATTTGAAATGACCAAGTTTGGAGATGATCCTCCCAAGACTGAATCTGCTTTCAAAGCCAGTGCCTATGTGAAAGGCAAACAGAGATTTGATCCGGGAGAAAACTCATCAAGGAAAATGTCATGGTATGATCAAGCAAGAAGAGACATGGAAGAAGAAGAAGCAGAAACAGCTCAACTTGAAGCCCTCATTGCAAAGAGACTGCCAAGAGGATCCGGTAAGTATGAAGGAAAACTACCCTTTAAGTGTTTCAACTGCAATAAGATTGGTCATTTTGCTTCAAGATGTCTGGAAAGATCTGCAAGGTCTAATACTAACAGACAAAGGTTTCAAAAGAATTGCTATTATGTTCATGAAGAAGATGACAATGAAGGAGTAACATATGATGAATCAGAACTAGGAAGCAAATCCGGAAATGAGTGGGTGTTTATTGCCATCAAGGAAGAAGATTCAATACTCTCTGAATCTGTCAATCACAAAGTTGTTGAAAAAGCTTTGGCTGCTCAAGTGGAAGAAAAGGATGATTGGGTTATTGACAGTGGATGTTCTCACCATATGACTGGTGACAAGAATAAGCTCTTGAATTTGGAAAGGTATGAAGGAGGAATGGTAAAGTTTGGTGACAATTCTGCTGGTAGAATCAGAGGCAGGGGAACTATTTCCTTTGATGGAAAGAGCAAAACAGGTAACGTACTATATGTTGAAGGATTGAAGCACAATCTTCTCAGTGTTGGTCAGTTAGTGGACAAAGGCTATGATCTCCGGTTCAAGAATGGAAAATGCAGAATCTTTACAAGCTCCGGATCTGAAATTGCATCCGGTACTCAGACAAAAGGTAATATCTTTCATCTGGTTGGTTCAAATAAAAGTTGTTTGTTTGTTCAAATTGATCAAAGTTGGTTATGGCATAGAAGAATGTGTCATGTAAATTTTGATAACATCATCAAGATAAGCAATACTCAGGCTGTAAGAGATCTTCCAAAATTGATGAAACCTACAAATAGTTTGTGCAAAGAATGTCAGCTAGGTAAACAAAGCAGAGTCTCTTTCAAAAGCCAAGATCAGTCCTCTACCGGATTGTTGGAATTAGTACATACTGATCTTTGTGGTCCGACAAGAATCAAGAGTCTGCAAGGTGATAGATATTTCATGTTGTTAATTGATGATCATTCTCGGATGATGTGGGTTACCTTTCTAAAAGAAAAATCAGAAGCATTTGAGAAGTTCAAAATCTTCAAAGCTATGGTAGAGAATCAAACCGGATTGAAACTAAAGTGTCTAAGGTCTGATAGAGGTGGTGAATTTACATCTGGTGAGTTCATTGACTTTTGTGAGAAGCAGGGTATAAGGAGACAGTTGTCTGCTCCTAGGACTCCACAGCAGAATGGAGTAGTTGAGAGAAAGAACCGGACCATCCAGGAAGCTGCCAGGACAATGATGTTGGAAGCAAATGTTCCTCAAATGTTTTGGAAAGAAGCTATCAGCACTGCAGTCTACACTCTCAATCGAGTTCAAATCAGAAACAACACCGGTAAGACCCCCTATGAACTCTGGTTTGGCATCACTCCTACTGTGAAATATTTCAGAGTATTTGGTAGCAAGTCTTATATTAAAAGAGATGAAGATCTAGGAAAGTTTGATGCTAGAAGTGATGAAGGAATTTTCTTGGGTTACTCCACTCAAAGCAAAGCATACCGGTGTTACAATAAGAGATTGAGGAAGATGATAGAAAGCACCAATGTGAAAGTTGATGAAGGAATTGAGAAGCCTTCAAGATTTTATGAGTTTGATGAAGATGACCAAGACAGTGTTCAAGGAACTCAATCCTCTCCAGTGAGACAGAGTCAGCCTGATCCGGTAAATCAGGAAGAAGAGATAGGCTTGAATGAGCCTGATCAAGAAGCAGCAGTGCAAGATACTCCCAAAATTCCAAGGTATGTAAGACTGAACCACTCTAAAGATCAGATCATAGGTGACAGAAGCAAAGGCGTACAAACTAGAAGGAATGTTGCTCAAAATCAGGATGAATGTTGTCTGATTTCAAAGATTGAACCTAAAACAATAAATGAAGCCTGCAATGATGAAAACTGGACCAAAGCAATGGAAGATGAATTGATGCAAATTGAGAAAAATCATACTTGGGATCTTGTTCCCAGACCTAGAGACAGGAATGTAATTGGAACCAAGTGGGTCTTCCGGAACAAACTAAATGAAGCTGGTGAAGTAATCAGAAACAAAGCTAGATTGGTCTGCAAAGGGTACTCTCAAATAGAAGGAATTGACTTTGAAGAGACTTTTGCTCTGGTGGCAAGAATTGAAGCAGTTAGATTACTTCTTGCATATGCTGCCTTCAAAGACTTCAAGGTATATCAGATGGATGTCAAGTCTGCCTTCCTAAATGGTGATCTGGAAGAAGAAGTCTACATTGAACAACCAGATGGATTTCAATTGTCTGATAATGATGATATGGTCTGCAAGTTGAAGAAAGCTTTGTATGGATTGAAGCAAGCCCCAAGAGCATGGTATGAAAGGTTGGATAAGCATCTTGTACAGATTGGATTCAACAAAGGTACTGCTGACAGTAACTTATATTTCAAAATTGATCATGAAAACATTTTGATTGTTGAAGTATTTGTGGATGATATCATTTTTGGAGGAAGAGATAGTATGTGCAAAACTTTTGCAAATCAGATGAAAAGTGAGTTTGAAATGTCTATGCTTGGTGAAATGAATTTCTTCTTGGGTCTGCAAATTACTCAAACAAAAGAAGGGATCTTCATTTCTCAGGCCAAATATGTGAAAGAATTGTTGAGGAAATTTGGTATGGAAGACTCAAAACCAATGAACACTCCTATGGCAACTGGATGTAAGTTAAGCAAAGATGATGATTCTCCAAAGGCAGATCAGACAATGTATAGATCAATGATTGGTGGATTGTTGTATCTCACTCAAACTAGACCAGATATAATGCAGGCTGTTGGTCTTGTGGCAAGATTCCAGGCTGATCCTAGAGAATCTCATGTTATGGCAATCAAAAGAATTTTTAGGTACTTGAAAGGAACAGTTGAGTATGGTCTATGGTACCTTAGAGATCCGGATTTCTCTCTTCATGCTTACACAGATGCAGATTGGGCAGGAGATGTGGATGACCGAAAGAGCACTAGTGGTGGAGCATTCTTTTTGGGGAAGAGATTGGTTTCTTGGCTAAGCAAGAAACAAGATGCAATATCTCTGTCTACAACTGAAGCAGAATACATTGCAGTAGCAGGTAGTTGCACTCAAATCTTAAGCAGATGCTAAGAGACATTAAAGTTGAATATGAGGAGCCTATCACAATTTTCTGTGATAATTCAAGTGCAATTAATATTTCTAAGAATCCGGTATTGCATTCTAAGACTAAGCACATATCTATCAAGTTTCACTTCTTGAGAGAACAAGTAAACAAGGAAGAAGTCAGATTGGAGTATGTTCCCTCCAAGGATCAGATTGCAGATATCTTTACTAAACCTCTTCCCAAGGATTCTTTTGAATATCTCCGGGAGAAGTTAGGGGTCATGGCCCCTCCGGTGATGAACTAGGATGCACTGATGTGCATCAGTCCGGTGGATATCACAGTCATATCTTGTGATCCGGATTGATGATGGGGAGCTGCTACTAAGGGGGAGCAGCTGGTATGATTCTGATGTATTAGAATTGCAAGTATGAGCCCTTTGCCATTGATGTCAAAGGGGGAGAGAAGACATGTGAAAAACAAGTGGTTAATGATCAAAGGGGGAGCAGTAAAGGAAGAGAAGACATGTGAAAAGTTGTTGTTGATAGGGGGAGCTGTGACAGAAAGGAGAAGTTCTTGTCTTGATGGTTTTTCACATCATATGTTGCCATCAATGACAAAGGGGGAGATTGTTGCAAGTATGAGGTGAGCCAGTGTTGTCATTGATGTCAACATACTCATATTGCATTGACAAGAAGGATTTGATGAGCTGTGTGCTGAGGATATTGAGAAAATTAGCCTCAGTCAGGAACAGTGAAGAACAGTGATGAGAAGAAGGCAAATGTATTGTATAGGTTGAGAACCAGAGGATGCAGATTAAAGGGTTTGTAGATATGAGTCTTGAGATGCTTCAGTTAAGATTTCAGAGGTTTGCATGAAGATCTGAAGGAGTTGTGACTGTCGGTGTAGAACCGGTTCCGGCAAGTATTCAGAGGTGACAGATGATCACAAAAAGGTCCGGTGAGGTTCAGAATTGTATTATGCTAATCTGCGGATTGGAAGGAGTGTTTGGGATGTCCTCGTGATGTGTCATCCTGATTTGTGTATGATTTGGAGGTCCGAAAGTACCTTTTGCATTATGACAGTGGCGACAGACTGTGTTCTTGAAGTTCTGGATGAGGAAGACAAGAGATTCCAGTAAGTAGAGGAAGTGCGGATGTATCCGGTCATTCAGGCAGACTTGTGAAGGTTCTTGGATCATATTGAGGTTGTGTTGTTGGTCCGCATTGATAGTAGAGCCCGAAATTGAAGTTATTCTTCCGGATGAAGTTCTTGCTCTGTTTAGCCGACCGGATGAGTTGTTCATCCTGCGAATGTTCTTGTGGTGGCCGACCGGATGTGTTATTCATCTTGCAAATACTCCTATGGTTGTTTGCTGACTTAGATGTTTGTTCCTAAGTCAATGTCTTGTATAAATAACAGTTTGTGAGTTCATTTCGAAGTGTGAATTGTGTGGATGAGTGTGGCATAGTGAAGAGAAGTGCGAAAGGCAGAGCAGAGGTTTTTGGGCTTAAATGGAACTGATCCGGACATGGTAGAGATGTCATTCTCCAGTTCAAGACTATGATTTTTATCACTTTGTAGACAGTGTGTCTCCTTGTAGGCAGTGGGCCTCTTTGTGAGCAGTGTGCTCGGGCAGTGAGCCCTAATTGGCATGTGCCATTCATTCTTCTTTATTCTTCTAACAGAGAATAATTCTTGGGTTAATCACCCCGTGGTTTTTCCCTTAACCGGGTTTTCCACGTCAAAATCTTGGTGTTCAATGTGTTGATGTTTATCTGCTCCTGTGTTTATGTATTATGCTTTCATGGATGATTAATTGATATGCTGCTAACTAACAACAAAGAATCAAGTGTTTGAAAGAACAAGAAGTTTTATACAACTGATTCACCCCCCCCTCTCAGTTGTATGCCCTAGATCCAACAGAGGGATCCTTTTGGAAGGATGGCATTATCTTTTCCAACACACCAAATGCAGCTTCTATAAGCTCACAGTCTTCCATGTGAGACTTCAGGAGTTTTTCTTTTGGCTTTGCTTGAGTGAAGGATGCTAGCTTCATGGTATGAACCATGGAGAGGGAATCAAAATTGAATGGACCTTGAAGAAGTTCTAATTCATCAAATTCCATTATCTCTTTAGTCAAGAAATCTTTTACTGCTTCTGCTGTGTCTCTTGCTAGAGACACAGTTATCTCCCCTTCTGCACCCTTGCCATTGTCATTTGCGGCCTTCTCTTTTGGAGTTTTCTCTCCTTCTGTAGCCTTGCCACTGTCATCTTCTATTTCCTTCTCTATTCCTTGATTGATCTTCTCTTCTACTCTTTCTTCTTCTTTGGATCTAGAGTCTGCAGGGGAGACCAGAGGAGTGATGTTTGCTTGTTCATGGGCCTCCTCTTCTAGAGTAGAGGATTCAAAGTCCTTGTCTTTCTCTTCCCTTGTCTCCTTAACCTCTTCTGCTACTACCTCAGTAGATTCTTCTTCAACATCTATAGCTGAGGGATCATCACCTAAGTCCTCTATAATAGGAATATTGAATCTTTTGTATGCATTTCAGAGGATGTCTTCTGTTTCTTTTGCTACCTTGTCAGTTTCTTTTGCCTTATTGTATATGTTCAAGTACTTAACTATGGCTTCCTCTAAGATCTTTCTATCTGCATCATTATATGCATCATAGAATTCTGTTATTGGTTGCAAGTTCCCATCCATAGTAACTACTTTAACTACATCATCTAAAGACAGGGTGGGCCTTTCAACAAATTCTTCTACCATCTCTTCCTTGTCTTGACCTATAGAAGATTCATCGGATCCTTTCTTCTTCTTCTTCTTCTTTATTTTATTTACCTCCTCACTTGACTCAGTTTCTTCATCATCCTTCTAACTGATGTAAGACCTTGTGACCTTTGTCTTAGTTCTTTTCTCTTCTTTACTGGATGATTTTTCTTCTGGTTTAGATGCCTTTGAGCTTTTAGCAGTTGCAAGTGCAGAGCTCTTAGAAGATCTGGTCTGGGAGGGGGCTTTTACTAGAGCACTTTCTTTTTCTATTTCTTCCTTTTCTTTTTCTATTCTTTCCATCTTTTCTCTGTGGGCATCAAGTGCCTCTTTTGAGATTCCATGCCTCTTGGCAACTTCTTCAACTTCCCTTCTCACTTTCCTCTTGATTTCAAGTTGTCTAAGTTCCACATGAACTTTTACACTCAGCTCTTGAAAGGTTCCAAACCTTTCTGCCTTAGGATCTTTAGGTTGGCTCAGTAGATGTTGGATATGCAGCTCTATAATTTTCTCATCTACTTCATACCCCATTGGTATGATCTAGACTATCCTTGGCTCCACTGCCTCCATTAGGCATTGACCAGTGTCTACCATGAAACACACTGTATCTTTATACTTCTCAACCAATGATTGGGAAATTCTTTCTCTGGTTTGCATCATATTTTGAAAATTCTTGAAGTAACCCCACAGAGCTATATTTCTTGCCTTAGCATTCCCAAGCCCATGTAAGTAATCTCTGATTTGAATTGCAACAGGTCTGTCATTTTGCCATACCCAACCACTGGATCCGGGTAGCTCATTCATAAAGTAGAAAAATAAACAAAATATCAATCCACCATATTTTAAAAAGTTCTTTTTGTCCCATTTTATCTTCTGTAAGTTTTCCATTAGTTGGCTCAAAAGGAGTTCACAGAAACCATAATCTACATTCTTTCTCAGCATCTCATAAGTAGTATACATAGCAGTTTCAGATACTGAATTCTCCCTGCTGGAGTAATATATCTTATAGCCAATTATCATAGATGCAAACTTGATATCCAGATTAGTGATATCTTCTATGGTCATTGCTCTCTTATCAAATTTTGATCTAGTGAGCTCAGTCATAGTTTGGTTTTTGATAGATTTGAGAACAGGTAATGCTTCGAAAGAGTGTAAACTAGTTACTGCCCTAATTGCATCCTTGGTGATCTTGAATGGTCTATTCAACCATAAGAAGTTATCATGCACTCTGTTCAACACATACTGGACCCACTCATCTTCTTCAAAATAGGGGAAATGAATGTACTAATCAAAATGTTTATCCCAGATGGTCTTATACTAAGGTTTTAGCTCAAATGAATCATCTATCAGTTCCTTGTGGTAGATGTCCATCAGCTTGGATTCACCAAAGTCTTCAATGTTTGCATGAATCTAAACCCTAACTCCCCCAAAGGATCCACTTCTAGAGATTTGTAGGGATGTTTCTTAAATTTGGGGCGAGGCCTATCATAGATCTTTACAACATTTGGCGTAGTCATCTTAAAGATTCAAAGAAAGTTTGATCAAGAGTGAAAAATACCTTTTTATGCTTCTAGGTTTCATGGGATGAGCTGGATCGGGTTGCTAGAAGAATTGTCTTCTGTGATTGACCTTTGAGACACTTGAGACAATTTGTTTACAGAGCTCTTTTTCTCTTCTTCTCAAGTGTGAATGTGTAAATGATAATCAACTGAACCCTTTTATCTCTAAGAAAACCCTAATTCCACATTGCAATAAATGCACAACTTAAGTTATTCCAGTTGCCTTATTTTCCTTGTTCAGAGAGGGAGAAACTTATCTAGATCATTGTGATGCACTTAGGATTGATGTTGGAGATGAATCATAATGACCACCTTTTTCTTAGATTGTCCCATTTGTCTACAAATCAAGATGTTTTGATTTAGAATCACACCAGACCAAACTGTGAAAAACTTGTCTTTACCTAAAGACTATTAAACCAGATCAATCTAGAAAGATTAGACTCTTCAAATTTTCTTACGGATCTTCTAAATTTTAACCAAGCCTTTTTTTGATGTTTCTCTGAAAACTCTTTAATCTACAACCTTTTGTGTGCCAAATTTAGGCACCAACTGACTGGCTGGGGGAATTTGTTTTTCTTAGTGACTCCCCCTGAGCCAGAGCTCATCTATTCAATTTCTAGAAGGATTATCAACACCAGATTCTAGTGCGGATCCATCCCCAACATTCTCTGTGCTTCTCTTCACCCAAATCTTATTCATTTCCCTTTGAATTTCATCCGTGTGCACTTTTCCTTTTCCTTTGTCTTGGTTATGATTATGATGTTTTGGACCCCTTTTGTCTTGATTCCTACTTCTACAAAATTTTGCAATATGACCAGATCTATTGCAATTGTAGCAAACAAAATTTCTTTGCATATTTGACTGATATCCTCTTGATCTACACTGATTAGCCATATGTCCCATTCTATTGCATGCAAAGCATCTACCATTGAATGAATTGTTTATTTGCATGTTTCTACACTCATGGGATTTGTGACCATACCTTTTGCAATTGAAGCATTGTCCGGAGAAGGATATATAAGTCTAATTCATTCTTCTTTTACACTAATTTGTCTTAAGACCAAAGTTACTGTAGTTGTGGTAGTAACCATTGAAAGATGGATATCTTTGAGCATTTGGTTGCCTTACCAGAGGTCTTCTAGGCTTGTTTCTTGGATTTTCTACTCTAGAGTTCTTCTGACTGAATTTGGAGCTTTCACCTTTTTCATACCTTAAGCCTTGTTTGTCATCTACCCTCTTTTGTCTTGCAAGAAGAACTTCAAGTTGAGTAGAGCTTATTTTGAATTTCTCTTTGTATTCATTTGTTGTTTGAAGGTCCCTTTTGAGAGTGTCAATATGATTCTCAAGTTGTTCTTCATTATCTTTAGCTTCTTCAAGATCAGATTCTAGATGCCTAATTATTCTGTCCATATTGTGGCATTCTTCTTACTTCTCCTTGAGAGATTGTCTTAGATTATCTTCAATTCTTCTTTTCTCTTCAATTTCTTGGGTGAATTTCATAACTCCTAATTCTATTTCATGTCTTACCATAATGACCTCTTTTGATAGCTTCTTGCATAACTTGTTCTTCTCATTCAGATCATCATCAGTGTTATTGGCTTCACTTTGAATTGCTAATTGTTGAAGTAGTTCCTTTCTCTTTTTCATAGAGCTACTCAATTTTTTGTTTAGTTCCTTGATGAAATCGTCAGCTTGTCTGAGTCTTTCTTTTAGGTCATGGACTTCAGAATGAGACTGCTCAAGATCATCTAAGGCAGACTGAAGCTATTGCCTCATACCATACATATCCATTGAGATTCCTAGATCTTCCTCAAGATGTTAGGCTCTGTTTGGAGGAACTTGGCTCTAATAGTAATTGTTGATAACTGAGAGGGGGGTGAATCAATTATCCTAATTATTTCAGCTTTCTAATCTTTCTTATAAATTAATGCAGCATTAATTCAAATAAGTAGACATAACCATAAAATGGAAAGAACATTAATACACATGACACAATGATTTTGACGTGGAAAACCATACCAAGAGAAAAACCACGGGGTGACTAACGCAAGATTGTATTCTTTGTTAAAAGAATAGGATGATACAAAATGGCACTTGCCAATTAGGGCTCACTGCCCGAGCACACTGCTCACAAGAAGCTCACTGCTTACAAGAGACTCACTATCTACAATAAAAGAAGGTAACAAGATATTTGAACTGATGAGAAGCATCCACACATGCTAAGGTTTAGTTCCGGTTATGCCCAATATACTGATCTGTTGCACTTCATCTTTACTCTCCTTAGATGCTACTATCTAATCACATTCTGAACTTGTCTTATTGCCTTTGCACTGCTCTTCTATTTTTCTTTGCACTTTTCCTATTCACACCACATACCTTCACATCTAAATCCATCTGGTATATATATCCACACAAGTGATTTCAACACCTTTCTAGTCAGCATCTGGAATAGTCAATATTTTCCCAAACTTTGATCTGTCGGCTAAATCCTTGCATACCAAGTGATGCAGATCAAGGAGATGCTTATAGAAGTCATTAATCATGTTAGCCAATCATGAATGATACCTCAAGAAAATTAATTTCCATCAATATCTCATCCTGATTTAGGTCTGATGCTCTGTTGGTCAGTTCTTCCTCTGTCTACTCTGTCAAATAGGAACCCAACACTCAGGTGCTTATATCTTTTCACTCTTCTATAACCAAACACTAAATCCTTGGAATCTATTAGTCAAGGTACTCCTCTTGATTCCCTAAATCTCCACTTTACTGAGATACCTCTTCTTAGAGATCCAGACCTGACTATCAGACCTTGCTGCCTGCTCTATTCTTACTTACCAGACCACAACACTTCTTCAATCTGACTTCCAGTAAAGACACACCATGTCCTGCAGATGGGTGGGATGAACTTTGTTGCCATCAATGACAACAATAATGAAGCCAAATGGTGTCTCTTGCCAACACATAGATCGTCATCAATATCAAAAGTCCCATCGTCATTACTTTTGAGTTTAAGCTTTATAGGAGTAGAAAATTGTGTTGAAGAAATTTCATTTACCTTCAAGATTTTTGGGTGTGACGGTGAGATTTTATTTTAACCTTCAAAGGAGGGTGTAAAACCTAATGAACCCCAATCATCACTAGAAATGCATTTGAAGGACTGATGCTATACTAACCAATGCTATTGTTAGCAATAGAGGGTAGTGTTCAAGAAGGGATGAAACTTCCTAAAGTAGTTTGATATCTCGCTTCCATTTGCAAGAAGTTTTCCATAACTGAATACACTTTAGTTGTATAGGGCTTATTTTTAAAAATGAATTTTATTGAATGATGAAGGATAGATGGGACTTCCCCCATGGCATGAATCCATAGTCTACTAAAAAGAAGATTATATGAAACAAAATCAGGCATGACATGGATAAGGGTATGTAATGTCACAGGTTTAGCCTCAATATTTAAGGTGATTCTACCTAGTGATTGTGATGAAGGGGATAAATCATAAAACACACAACAACAGAAATGGTACATAGAAAATAGAACTTTTTTTATTGATTTAAACAACTTATTACATGACAGAAGCTCAAATACAATTAGAGGAATCAACCTTCCACAGGCTGCAACACAGTATAGCGTCCTCTCACAAGACTCTGGAATCATCTGATATTTGTAACCCTAAATCTACTATGGTTTCTATTTTCCCACCTATTCTTGACTCTACACTTTCCCCATTAACTCTACTACTATCTAGGGTTCCCAAAAATGGTTATTGATAGCCTTTTTGGTGGCCAACAACCTAATTTCAAAATTTGCATCTCCCTCCAAAAATAGGTCAACTTCTGGGAGCCATAACTTTTGATCCAGGTGTATGATTGACAAACCATTTTATGTGTCAAAAAGATTGCTGAGTTCTCTACGTACGAAGAACTCACTTTGTTGGTTTTGGCCATTTTCGGACCTGTACGGGGCCATTTAGTGCCTCAAACCTAAGTTTGAATAATTTTTAGGTGTTTTTCAGGAAACGAAAACTTTAATATATTTCAGCTCACAATTGATCTTTGTGTGATTCCTTCGCCAAAGGTCTTATTTTTTAGTTATGAAGTTTCCTATAAATTTTCACTTCATTCCATGCCTAAATGTAAACTTTCTAAAAATAGTAGGTTAATATTTTTAGTAGTTTAGAAAAACTAAAAGTTCTACATCATTATCAACCGATTATGGAACCAAAACCACAAATTTTGAAAAGAAATGGAATGAACATCAATAATTTTGAACCACATCTTTTTTTTGGGTGATGCAAGATTGCCCTTACACCACTAGATGCTCCTACATCAGACACGCAGGGTAATTTTAGAAGTGACCTTGTCATGTCTCAGGGGTTTGTGTGAGAAAAACCCAAATGGTCAACCTCTTCCTTAGACAACCAAGAAGAATCTTCAATAGGCCTTCCTTTCCATTTCACCACATATTCTTCATATTGCTTGTTCTGTGTACTTCTTCCCATAGAGCTATCCAAGATCTCTTCTATCTCCTTTGTTGAAGTAGATGCTGGAATACTGCACTATTCTTCTATTGGTCCATCCTCTGTTCCACCTTCATGATATTCTAATAAATTAGCAATGTTGGAAATAGGGGAAATGTTGATCTCACTCAGCAACTGCACCTCATATGTATTTCCTAAATCATGTTTCGTCAAAATTTTGCATGGTCCAAATTTCTTCATTTTCATCTTATTGTATGTTCCAATTGGGAACCTTTCTTTTCTCAAGTGAACCATGACTTCATCTCCTACCTAGAATTCCTTATATCTTCTCTTCTGATCTACGTTAGCCTTGTACTGAATATTCATCTTAGTAATGTGCTTTCTCACCTCTTCATGCAAATTCTTCAAATGTTCTGCAAAGTCTTCAGCTTCAACACTTGTCTTTTCTCCTTTGTCCAGCTTCCTTAAGTCAAAAGCATTTCTTGGGCTATTGCCATATACAATCTGGAATGGTGATTTACTAGTACTCCAATTGATAGAATTGTTGTAAGAAAATTCTACCTGTGGTAAAATCAAATCCCATCCCTTGGGCTTAACTCCTACTAAGCATCGTAGTAGGTTACCCAAACTCCTATTCACCACTTTCGTCTATCCATCAGTCTATGGATGGTGTGCAAAACTAAACTTCAAATCTATTTTCAACTTATTCCACAATGTCCTCTAGAAATAATCAATAAAATTGGTGTCTCGATCTGAAATTATGCTCTTAGGTAGACCATGTAGTCTCACCACCTCCTTGAAAAATAATTCAGCAATATGAACAGCATCATTAGTCTTCTTGCAAGGAATAAAATGTGCCATCTTCGAGAATCTATCCACCACCACAAAAATAGAATCATGTCCTCTCTGTCCTTGGTAAACCAAGAATAAAATCCATACTGATATCATCCCATGGCTTCTCTGGTACATGTAATGGTTAATATAGACCTGTATTTTGACTTGCTCCTTTCACCATCTGACATACTCTGCAACTCTGCACAAATTTACTCACATCCTACTGCAACTATGGCTAATAATAATTTTCACCAACAATAGCAATGGTCTTATCTTGACCAAAGTGTCTAGGCAATCCTCCACTATGCTTCTCCTTAATCAGGTTCTCTCTCATGGAACTCCTTGGAATACACAATTGGCTTCCTCTAAACAACATGCCATCTTGGATTATGAAATCCAACCATTTTGTCCTGTCCAAAGTAATAGGTCCAAACAAGCTTTCTAGGCCTTTGCAAAATCTAGATCTTTAGTATACAAACATTTGAGCTCATTGAACCCAACAACCTCTATCTTCATTTCTGTCAACAAAATTTGCCTTCTACTTAAGGCATTTGTAACTCTGTTGGACTTCTCACTCCTATGCTTCAAAACAAAAGTATATCTCTGCAAAAACTCAACCCATTTTAAGTGCCTCTAGTTTAACTTTCCTTGACTATTGAGATATTGCAAAGCCTGATGATCAGTATATAAAACAAACTCTTTTGGCAATAGATAATGTCTCCATTTCTTCAAAGCCTGAACTATTGCATAAAATTCATGATCATAAACAAAATACTTTTTCTTGGCGACATTAAGCTTATCACTACAATAGGCAATGGGCTTACCTTCTTGACTCAAAATAGCTCCTATAGCACTACCACTAGCATCACAATCTACCTGAAATACCTTATTGAAATTTGAAAGTGCCAAAATAGGTTGCTCTGTGACTTTTTGCTTCAATGTATCAAAGATTTTCACTACTCCTCTAGGCCATCTAAACTCTTTTCTATCACCTCTCATTGTCTCAGTTAGGGGTGCACAAATGCTACCTAAATTCTTGATAAACTTTCTATAAAAACTTGCCAAACAATAAAAAAATCTTACCTCGGAAGCACTCCTTGGTGTAGACCATTCAATGATAGCCCTCACCTTCTTTGGGTCCATCTTAAGACCTTCCTCTGAGACAAAAAATCCCAGGTATACCAACTCCTTCTTTAAAAAGATACATTTCTTCAGATTGATCAACAACTTCTCCTCCCTCAGCTTCTCCAAAACTCTTCTAATATGCATCATATGCTCATCCCAAGTCTTACTAAAAATAAAAATATCATCCAAACAAACAATAACAAAACTTCCCAAAAATTCTTTCAGTATCTCATTCATGAGCCGCATGAATGTGCTTGGTGCATTGGTTATCCCAAATGGCATGACTAACCACTCATACAAACCCTCTTTTGTCTTGAAGGCTATCTTCCATTCATCTCCTTCTTTGATTCAGATCTGGTGATACGCACTCTTTAGATCAATCTTCGTGAAGTACTTGGCTCTACTCAAATAATCCATTATGTCATCCATTCTGGGTAATGGAATTTTGTACTTGATCATGATCTTGTTGATGGCTTGAGAATCTATACACATTCTCCACTCTCCATCCTTCTTTGGTGCTAGTACTATAGGTACCACACATTGACTTAGGCTCTCTCTTAGAAGCCCCTTCCTTAATAGCTCTTGAACTTGTCTGTTTAGCTCTTCACTCTCTACAGGGGTCATTCTATGGGCTGCCTTATTCGGCAAACAGGCTCCTAGTATCAAGTCCATTTGATGACTTATCTTCCTCACCAGTGGTAAACCTTCTGGTACACTATCAAAGACAATGTCCTAAAATTCTTCCAACATATCTCAAACTTCTACTAGTACATCTTCACATTTCTCTTGACTGATTTAGGAATCAATGCAAAGCAATGACACTCATGCTTCATACCTTCCAAAAATTTTCTATCATCTACCAAGCAAATTATGGTAGTACTACATACCTTTTCTTCCACCTCCTTCAAGGGCTTCAACTTATGATGAACTCCATCCTTTGTTAGGGAATATGTGTTTGCACGGCCATCATGGACATCACTCCTATCATACTACAATGGCCTCCCCAATATCATATGACATGCATGCATTGGTATGATATCACACAACAACTCATCATGGTAGTCCCCAGTCTTGAACTTCACTAAACACTACTCATTGACCAAATCTCTATGGTCCATTTGCAACTATGCAATTCGATATGGATATGGATGCTTTCTTCTTGTCAACTTCAATTTATCAACCATCTCCTTTGAAACAAGATTATCAGTGCTTCCATTGTCGATAAAAATATCACAACACTTACCTTCACATTTGTACCTTGTGCAGAATAGACTCTTCCTTTGATTGGGTTCTTTCTCCTCATTCATCAAAGTTCTTCTGACAACTAGGGTTTCTCCCTTTTAGCATCTTCAAAACACTCAAACTGCGCATCTTCATCTACATGTGCAACTCATGCATTACCTTCAAGTCTTCTATTTGTCCTTCCTTGATGTTGTGGACACTTGTATGCTCGATGTCCTTCTTCTCCACATTGGAAATAGGTTCCTCTGAAACCTCCTCTACTAGATCCTTTCCCAGGTCAGCCTCTTCCTCTTCCTCTTTTCTCTCCATTGTTCTAGTCACAAGAGTGGTAGGTATTATCTCCTCTCTAATTTTGACTAGTTTTGGCTTCTTCACTTTTCTTTGAATCTTCATTTTGGCCCCCATAGGGTCTTCCACTAGTCCTTCTGCCTTGACCTCTTCCCCTTTGCTTGTTGTCAAATCTTTTATTTATCTTCTCTTCCACCTTTAGGGAAAACTGGTATGTATCTTCTATGGTGGTCATTCTGACCAAGCTCAGCTCCTCTTGAATAATTGGTCTCAACCCATTAATGTAATGGGCTACCTTCTCCTTATTGGCCTCTGCATGACCAGTTCTAATAGTAATCCTATAAAACTCTTTTGTATACTCCTTAACAAACTTATTGCCTTGCTTCAATCCTTGCAGCTTCTTCAACGACTCCATCTCATAGTCCATAGGAATGAACTGCTTCTTTAGTTTCTCCACCATCTAATCCCATCTGGTGATCTTTCCTTTTCCTCTTCTGTTGCTCTCTAACTGGACCTCCTTCCACCAAATACTAGCATGGCCCTTCAATTTTGTTTTTGCAAACTTGACTCGATCTAGGTCTTCCACATCTTCATACTCAAAATATTCTTCCATGTCATTGATCCAATCAATAAGTGTTTCTAGATTCAAATCTTTAGAATATGTAGAAACTTTGATCCTAGGCCTCTTTCCAATCTTAGAAATTGCCCTTAACAACCTAACTTCTATAGGACCTCCTGCAACTTCTTGTTATTCCTTAGATAACTCTTCTTCAGCTTCATCTTTTCTTTCTTCTCTTGTTCTCGGATCAAACACTCTTTGCAGCTCCTCTTGCAATGCATCAATTTGCCTTTGCAAGGCTCTAAAACCCTCTTCTGTCAAAGCATTCCTACCAATATGATTTCTTCATGGAGGCATCTTGATCTCTGCAATAAACCCACAACCTTAGGCTCTCGTGCAAACTATCTCATGATCAACGATCTGTTTACACACTCAAGAACCCTTGCTCTAATACCACTTAATGAAGGGGTAAATCATAAAACACAAAACAACAGAAATGGCACATAGAAAATAGAACTTTATTTATTTGGACAACTTATTACATTATAGAAGCTCAAATATAATAAGAGGTATCAACCTTCCACAGGCTACGACACATTACAACTTCCTCTCACAAGACTCTAGAATCATCTAACATCTGTAACCCCAAATCTACTACGGTTTCTTTTTTCCCACCTATTCTTGACTCCACACTTTCCCCCTTAACTCTACTACTACACAGGGTTCACAAAATGGTTATTAATAGGCTTTTTAGTGGCCAACAACCTAATTTCAAAATTTGCATCTCCCTCCAAAAATAGGTCAACTTCCAGAAGCCATAACTTTTGATCCAGATGTCCAATTGACGAACCATTTTTTGTGTCAGAAAGCTCACAGAGTGTTCTACGTGATAATGACCCACTTTGCTTGTTCTATCCAATTTTGGGCCTATACAAGGTCATTTAGTGCCTCAAACCTGAGTTTGAATAATTTCCAGGCATTTTTCAGGAAACAGAGACTTTAATATCTTTTAGCTCGCAATTGATCTTTGTGTGATTCCTTCGCCAAAGGTCTTATGTTTTAGTTATGAAGTTTCCTATAAATTTCCACTTCATTTCATACTCAAATGTAAACTCTCTAAAAATAGCAAGTTGCTATTTTTAGCAGTTTGAAAAAACTGAAAGTTCTACATCATTATTCAATTGATTATGGAACCAGAACCACAAATTTTGAAAAGAAATGGAAAGAACATCTACAATTTTGAAACACATATTTTTTTTTGGGTGATGCAAGATAGCCCTTACACCACTAGATGCTCTTGTATTAGATTGTTTACCAACATTATTAAAGCCATGAATTATGAGTTTATTTGGATTGATGAGAGGCATATCAACATTAAGTTTATGAAACAAGTCTATGCCAGAAATTGTTGAACATAGAAGTATTGAGAGGGGGGGTTGAATCAGTAACCAATTTTTTTTCTTCCAACAACATTCAATCAAACGTAAACATTTAAACCATGATAAAGGGAGAGAACACATAAGCACAACCATAACACCAGATTTACAAGGAAAACCCTAGAAGGGAAAAACCACAGTGAGAAAGTTGCTGGGATCTATTGTCCAAATCTAGCCTCACAAATACAAACAAAATTACATTAATATTTATGGGATATAACCTAAAGGAAACTACAACTCCCTGAACTACTACAACACTTGCAAATTCTACAAAAGAGGCTTCAACCTCTACAACAAAATACTTATCTAAATCTGATGATTCTTTCACTAAAACTAACTGCTTCAACCTTCTTCTGACCTTTCCAAACTTTGCATAATTCTATCATCTCTACACAATCACAATATCAATCTCAGTAACATTAAAATAACTTTAGATACTCTTCTCCATCATCGTAAATCTCTCAATTACCTCCGTAGCAACATCACATTAAATAAACTAATCCTTTCCACATTTCATCATCAAAATTGCTTCTACATTTAATTTATTTGCACATTATCATAACTAAAATACAAAATATATCACATATATAATTTCAAAAACATTGATATTACATTTATATCCTCCACAAGCTAAAAAACTTTCTCTTTTGTCTGCCAAGATGAAACATGTAAAATGAAATGTGCAACCACCACAACTAGTTGGCTCCCAAACTTTTGTGGTAAGTAGTGTTATGTCAGAAAAATGCACCTTAGGGGATTTTCCCTAAAGGCTTACCTCTTGAGTCCTTAGATTTGCATTTAGAGAATTTTGCATGTTAAATCGAACTCCCGATGAGAAAAGCCATGGGTCTTGTGGCAAATAGGACCTAGGGGTTGCACTTCATTGAATTTTAAGAAAAGACAAGGGGGTGGACAAGGGTACTAGTGCACTAGTCCAGCCCTATTTTAGGTCTGCCCTAATTTGAAATGTCAATTTTGTGACCATTATTTGGTCTCCAGGATGACATCATAAGTTTCAAATACGAAATTCCTGGCAGGAATGTTAATAGTTGAATAAGTTGGGATTAGACTAGACAACTGAGGGGGGGGGTGAATCAGTTGTCCCAAAAATTAACCTTTTCTTCCTTTTAATCTTCTTTCACAATTTGCAAATTGATTAATGATGTAAACATTAAAGCATGAAACAACATCACATAAGCAGAAACATAATCAACACATTTGACAGCAAGATTTTTGATGTGGAAACCTAGTTAAGAGAAAAACCATGGTGGGTCTTAGCCCACAAGATTCGTACCTGTTAAAAGTACTTAAAAGGAATGGGAAGGCACTTACCTTCAAGCTCACTACTCAAAAGAGAGGTTCATTGCCTACAAGAATTTTTAGTTTAACATAGAAAGATTTAACTGAGAAATAACATCTACTTCATGCCTATTTTAGTTTCATTGAATGCTCATTAAACTTTTGTTTTGCTTCCAAACTCTTCTTCACTAACTTTTCACTCTATTCCACATTTTCTCTTTTGCACCTCCTCTTCTTTGATCTGCTTCTAATCCTTTCTGATGATTTTCCACGACTCAGCTACACTCCTTTATATGCTTCATCAACCTTGGAATAAACTTCAAGGTCAGCACACAAAACATCTTACTTAATGTGAATCACTAAGTTGTCAGCCAAACAATGTTAATACTTGAATCTTCTTTCAACAACACGCCATGCTCTAGAGAATTGCTTCTAGAACATCCGCAATATGCTTGAATCATCTGGTCAACTAGGACTAGGAAGAATGGCAACATCAAGATAGAAATCTTCATCAACAAGCTCAAACTTCAATGTGAACCTCCAACACAATAGTCACATGATCCAGAGACCTCCACAAGCATAATGAATTCAACAAAAAACATCCGCACTCCTCCAAATCATCAAGATCACTTGCATCTTCATCTGGAACCTCAAGAATACTATCTATCATGACTGTCATCTAAGAAAGATTGCTTGTAGACCTCCAAACCATGAACAAATTGAATGGATGATACACACTGACTTCCCAAACCTGCCTCTAGATCCATAGATCATTATTTGACATATCTGGAAGGATCTGAACCACTTCTTTGTCACTCTATCTCTTCTAAATACTATAAAATGAATTCTACTTAGATGGCCATAGTTTCTGCAAATCTTCATACGGACCTCTCAAATCCTGACTGGAGCTACTTTACACAATCCTTTATATTACCACATGATCTGTTTTCATTGATCTTTATTAATTTTCTCAATATCCTCAACATTATAATCTTCTAGTTAGGTAACAAGATAGGACATAGTTGGCACCAATAGAAACAAGAATATGTTGATATCAATGACAACACTAATTAGACACATATTTGCAACAATCTCCCCCTTTGTCATTGATGGCAACATATGATGTGAAAAATTGATTCAACCATCAAGACAAGAGCTTCTCCCCCTTTCTCTTATCACTTCTACAACCATTATCTTCACTGCTTCCCCTTTCACCAGCAACTACTTTTTCACATGACTTCTCTCCCCGTTTGACATCAATGGCAAAGGACACATATTTGTAGTCTTTTCTCCTTAGTTTTATTTCAGATCAAACTCAAAAATTATATGTAGACTACACCCCCTGAGTCGTACTTCCTTAACATCAATTTAGACCACAGGATATGACTGTGAATTCCACCGGATTGATGCCCTCTAGTGAATCTTAATTTTGATCAAGAGGGGTAATAAACCCCTAACGTCTCTCTAAGATACTCAAAAGTATCCTTGGGAAGAGGCTTAGTGAAAATATCCACAATTTGATCCTTTGAGGACACAGACTCCAACTTGACTTCATTCTCATCTATCTTCTCTCTCAAGAAATGAAACTTGATGGATATATGCTTTGTATTTGAATGCAACACCGGATTCTTTGAGATACTTATTGCACTTGAATTATCACAGAAGATTGTGACAGGCTCCTCAAACACAATTCTAATGTCCTTCAACATTTACTTCATCCATAGGACTTGAGTACAATTATTTGTTGCTGCTATATACTCAGCCTCTACTGTAGATAGGGAGATTGCCTCCTACTTTTTACTTAGCCAAGAAACCAATCTACTTCCTAAGAAGAATGCACTACCACTAGTGTTTTTTCTATCATCCACATCTCCTACCCAATCAACATCTATATATGCATGAAAAGTGAAGTTATTGTCCTTTGGATACCATGATCCATAATCAATTGTCCCTTGGAGATATCTAAAAATTCTTTTGATTACTACAACATTAGAATCTTTAGGATCATCTTGGAATCTAGTGACAAGTCCAACTGCATTCATGATATCAAGTCTTGTCTGAGTCAGATAGAGTAGTCCTCCAATCATTGATCTATACTTTTTCTTATTTTCCTTAAGGGAGTCATCATCTTTACTCAACCTACATCTGGTTACCATAGGAGTATCTACTGGCTTTGAATCTTCCATTCCAAACTTCTTCAACAATTCTTTCACATAATTAGATAGAGATATAAAGATACCTTTGTCTGACTAATTGATTTGTAGACCTAAGAAGAAGTTTATTTCACCAAACATGGACATCTCAAATTTGTTTAGTGGAAAATTGGATTCATTAATCTTTTGATGTTTAGGTGTTTAAATCTGCCTCTCCACTATACATTGAAGGATCTAGGGTTGAATGGCATGCATTATCATACCCTAGAGTCACTTTTAGATGTAGGGAAACTTGGATTAGGGAATTAATTATCAAATTTTCCTTCTCTTATGCTTAATTGACCATTAAAACCCTAATTATGCAAATACAACAAATTAATGAATTATGGAAAAATCTCTTGTAGACGAGAGTAAAATATCAAATTACAGAATACCTATTTTTAGGGTTCTTAAGTGGAACAGTTGTGGACACTAGAGTGGGCGCCTGAGTCTAAGGTACCTACTTTTACATGGAATCTGGACCTCCTCTAGACACTGATTAGCTTTGTAACTTTTATTTTCTAGAATCAGACTACAGAGGACATCGGACCAAGCACCCTAGTCCTAGAAGAGCTCTTTTGTCTATCTTTCCTTCATATCCCAAATTCTTGATGTCTTTCCATCCTTCCTACAACTCCACTTTTCCTGGATACAACACCTATAACCTGTAATCACAAGACTTTGTTTGGGGGTTGTGGTATTTAGAGGTTTGCCTCAATCAAACCTCAGAGGATACTTAAGTCTCCAAACACCATTGTCAGATAAAGAGGGCATGCCCTTGTGAGGTAGAGGCCAAAAACAAAGGAAACAATAATAAAAACACAATATTATGTCACCTTGTAGTGAATCTTTCATGGAGGAAGATGCTCTTCATGCCATGCAGTAATTGATGCTCAAATCTACAAATATCAACACACAAAACACACAAGTGTGCTCTTCCAACATAATAGAAAGCCTTGAGTCACCTTGAGAATGCCTAAAGTTCACAATGATCATTCAATTTACAAATGAATGCCTATAGTTGCTTATATATGCCTGTACAAGCATTCCTGCCAAGATATTAAAAATCAAACTTTACCGTGTTAGTAAAACAACCTTCTAACGGTCATAAACAACACCCAAAAATTGAGGCTGCCCTAAAATAGGGTAGGACTAGGGCGTGGGCGCCCAAGTCCTCCCCCCTATTTTAGGTAGGGTATAGTTCAAGGGGTCCTCCTAGGTAAAATTTTCCATGGGACTTAGGTCTCATTACATCAGGATGCTAAAATATGAACTAAAATGTCCTAAATGCACTCTAAAGACCCAAGAGCTAAACCATATGAGGGAAAATCCCCCAAGGGGATATTTTCTGATGTTACATTTAGCCCCCACTTTAATGTGTGTATTAACATGAGGCCCATACATGCATTAAAGTAAGGTTGCAAACACATCAAACACACCAAGCACGGAGAAGACATGCCAATCACATGGAAAATAGTAATAGGTAGGAAAAACATGGAGAAAATAGTTATAGCCATGCAAAACATGGAGCAGACAGTCAATGCATGGAAGACACATTAATGCATGAAAGACAGAAATGATATCTTTTATTTTCTTTTTCTCATATATATGAAATTCAAATGCAAGTACTAGAAAGTAAACAAACCTCTGAAAATGTAGAAAGCACTACTCCAAAGTGCTGGTCTCTGCATATGGAGCAACACACATACAATACACACAAAACCTCCCAAAATGTACGAAGCACTACTCAACGGCGCTAGTCTATGCATATGAGGCAACAAACACACCATACAAAACAAGCATGCCAAAACACACACACTTGAAGACACAGGGAAAACATGGTAGACAAGTGATGGTGTGCTCCCTATTTCTAGGCTCATCACCATCTTAGGCACATTATAGGCACACACCAATGATTGGGCTTCGCCACAACAATCACCAAAGACACTCTTAAGGGTTGAGTTAGTCATAGAAACTCTCCTCGCCTCCGTAGAGGACTTTTGAAAATGACAGGATGATGCAATCTCCTCTAAGAAATACACCATCCTCACCTCTATAGAGGGCTTAAGAAAAAAGGATATGCTTTATATGCCACCTCTGTAGAGGGCTTACATGTTTGATTGATTGATTGCAAACAAATGCAGGATGCACTACTCGAGCGAAGGTCTATGCATCTGAGGTCAAACACATTGGTAACATCTATAACAGACAACTTACCTTATATGCCCCCATGTATAGGTGGTTGATATAAATTATCAATATCAAGCACATTAAGGTAGGAAGAAAACACACAAAGGAACACTGACCTTCGCAAAGTACATACCCCCTAGAGGTGACATGTACTTTATGATCGCCAAATGTTCCCACAGACACATCCGTACAAGAAACATGTTAGTGTCTACAACATCATGATAAACAATAACATTAATCCATATGATTAACTACAAAAAGAGCCAAGGTTATACAATGAATTTGGAGTTCGAGGATAAATTAGGGCTACATCACGAATCTCTTTGAATCGAGTACCACCAAGGCTAGATTCCAAGGCAAATAAAGGTGCATAGAGCAGTAGTATTGTTAAGGTTTGTAAATGTGATAGAAACATCATAAAATTCACTACATAGAAAGCACGAGTGCTTCTAGTAGCCAAGCATCGGATAAAATATACAACCCTATTGTCATATTAGGACTATAGTCCATTTTTTGATTGCTCTTGAAAGGGACACTAGGTCCACATCAGTGTAAATATTTGTCATCATCCACCCGCTAGATGGAAACACCAGAGGAAGGGAAATAATAATTAAGAGAGGAGAAACAAGTGTCTTAGGGACAGTCATGTAGGAGGATGCCCCTAAGTCACTAACCACGATGCTATGTCCGTGAGACACAACACACAACAATGAAATCAGAGAGAGGTAATTTGGAAGAATGATGATACAAATAGAAGAAGGTCACAACAGAGGTGGTCTCCTAGTATCCCAAACCTTACAGAAGAATCCGAGGTCATCCCAAGAGGCCTAAACAACACATAACACATCACGGGGGAAGTGCATCATGAGAGAGATAAAGGGTTAGAGATACTTACCTGTAGGGTCTTCATATTATAACTTGGAGCTCTCAAACATCTTGGAGAGGTATTCAATCATGTTTAATGCAAAATTTGAGTGGTTCTTATGAAAGTCCTATTTGTTATCATATGATGCTTGTTCATTAAATCATTGTTTAAATGAAACTTTTTGTTGCTTATGAGGGGGATAACCACTTTTGTTTTCGACTAGTAATTTTTGTCTTGCTCTCTTCCAATTTTTGGCAAGTTTTCATTGGTAAATCTTTCTAGAACAATAGCAGGATTCATCTTGTACCATCTTACCCATCTATATTGGTTGTTGTTCTTTCTTTTCAAAGGTATTTTGATTATCTCCTGATGCATATAAGGATAATGGAGGAAGAACCTTAGTGTAAATTCCATTTCTTTGTGGACGAGGTGAGTTATCCACTTGTTTCTTATCCACTTCAATCATTCCCACAATACTATCATAGTTCAAGTAATCATTCTTGTCTACTTCCACTAGATCTTGTTCCACCATATTAATTTTTTGTATGCTTAGGAAAAGGATTAGTGAAGATTTGTAAATTCTAATTCGGTAGAACAACTGACTTTTTTCCAATATCATTCACACCCTATACTTGGATGACATTCGAATCAATAAGGTCATGTATCTCATGTTTAAGATGCATACATCGTTCAATGTCATGTCCTTCTATCCGATGATAATGACAAAAGGGATTAGCATCAAAGTAAGGTCTTTGTTTACTAGGATCAACATGATTGATCAGGGGAAGCTTCAGAAGTTATTACTCATAGCTTGATTCATGATAGAATGATAGGACTCAGATATTGGAGTAAACATCCTCAGTTGATACAATTGTTTCTTTGGATTGTCTATAGTAGACACATTTGTATTTGGTCCATTGATCTTGATGAAACCCCTATTATTGTTCCTTTTAAACTAGTTTTGTAATGACCCACCCATGGATTGTCCAACTTGAGCTAATAAGTTTTAGTTTTCATACTGACTAGATGCAAGTTGATAATCATGAAGGGTGGTGCATAAATGTTGAAAGGAGTTGTATTTCATCAAGAGAATCTTATCATGAATATTACCTTATAGATTTGTAATGAATATCTTCTGAACATCCTCATCTTTCATCTGATACTGAATCTGAGCATAAAGGCCTTGATACTGACTAATGAATTTAGTTAATTTTTCTTTTGGAACTTGTTTGCATTGAACCAAGTCAATAAGAGTGACTTGGGGTCTAATATTTGCTTGAAAATGCTGTAAAAATTGATCAATCAACTATGAAAAGGAGTGAATTGAATTCCGAGGCAATGAGCAAAACCATTCTAAAATAGTATCTTTGAGAGATCGTGGGAAAAGTTTTGCTAACAAATCCTCTTCAAAATAGAAATCACTACACATAGCTATGAATGCTGCCACATGGATATTAGGATCTCCTTTTCCATCATATTTTTCAAAGTGAGGAGTCTCAAACCTCTCAGGCATAGGGGTTCTCAAGATTACATAGGAAACAGGATTACGAGCATGGTATGTTGGTAAACTAGGTTGTGAAGAATTTGTCAAGTTTGTTACCTTTTGTTGTAAAGTAGTCATGCCCTATAAAAGTTAGTTTAGGATGGCATCATTCGGAGATGCAATTTGTTGTGAGGAGTTGGAAGCAAAGTGAGGAGGTGACTGAGCTTGAGACACAATATGTAGAGGTTGAGAAGATGTTAGTGGTGGTTGGCCATATTGATAGGTGGAAGATGGTTGCAAATATGTAATGGGTGGCTGGGAATGAGTGGAATAGATAGGAGGTTGAGAACAATTATTCATAGAAGATGTCCCTTTAAGAATCAAATTTTGATAATCAAATCCCACAACTTTGTAATTAGTGCCATTAGATACTCCAATACCATTGGTAGCATTACTACAAGCATTTGCATTAGTTGTTAAGATAGTTGGTGTAAAAGTCAATATTCTTGTAGTCAGTATAGGTATGGATACTTGAGTATGAGATGGTGATAAAGTGTTATTTATCACTTGTACACATTCGGTCACTGGCATGATATTGGTTAGTACTATATGTGGTAGACCATAAATGATTGATATTCAGCTAGCTCCTTATCCAATTTTTATATTTGTTCATTAGATACATATCTTGTTGTCTCAATAGTATTATCAACATCATGAAAATTTTGTTCTTCCATTGTGGTTGGAGGATGTATAATATCTTGCACAATTTGAGTTTCTCCCTTTGTAAAGAAGGTGTCTGAAGTACTAACTTCTTCAAGAGCACTAGATCCCATTAATCTTTTACTTCTTCTCAAAGGGATATTGTTTTTAGGAAAGCAAGTCATAAAGCTTATACAAAAGCATACAATACACACTGCACAAACTAAGAGAACAAATCCTAGGAGAAGGATATGATTGACGGCCAAAATGCTTGATTTTTTGTACTCTTTTCAATGTCAATAAATGAAACAAAGGATGTTGTAAATATTTCCATCAAGGGAAGCAAGTTATATGTCTGATATTAGTCCAAAATAGTAATATAATCACTCTCAATACACTCTTGATGCAAATCCAAGATAATGCCAAGTCAAAATATTGTGAAAATATGTCAAAATAGGCACTTTTTTTCACCAAACTTCAATGTAAAAGAGCATAACAAAGGGTGTTGTGAAGAAAATGATGGTGGAAAGAAAATAATATCATCAATAACAGCCACTTGGTGCCAAAATACCCAACACAACATAATTTTAGTGCAATTTAAGGTCAAACCCTAGTGAAAATATAGCAAAAATAGGCTATTTTTTAGGGTTTTCAACTCCAAGACCTAGTAAAGGAGGTGTTGTAAGGAATTTTAGGAGGTATAGTGAAGAATATCAATAATATCAGTCACCTCAATCTATAAAATTGATCACAATATGCTTGGAGTGCAAACTAGGTCAAACCCTAGGGCCAAAATAGCCAAAATGTGTAGTTTTTTGCAAAATTTTCACTACAAGAGCCTGTTAAAAGGGTGTTGTGAAGATTTTTATGAGGGGAAGAAAATGTTTACCCTAATAAAAACAAATTAAAGAAAAAAATATCTTTCACAACACAATTGTAGTGCAAGTTTATGAGGTTGATAAGGCCAATTTTAGTGAAAATTATCGTTTTTGAAGCCCTAGGTTTGAAATTTTGGAACAAATGCCATAAAAATAATTTGATGTCTGATTTATGATGGAAATTAAATAATCTTAGATCTGAAAATTATTTTTAAGCTTAATCATGCAAAATTCCCATGCAAATTTAATGAAAATGCACCAAAATTGCTAGCTTTTATTGAAAATTTCAATGCAAATTATTTGAATTTAAATGCAAATTCACACTAAAATGAAATCCTACAGACAAATTCAAATTTGAATGAGCCTCTAAATAATTAGAAAATTTTGATAAAAGATTTTGCCTACAAACCCTAGATTTTGGAATTACTAGGTTATATAAAATTTAAAAAAATTCCACAAAACCCTAGCAATTAAATGATGAAAATCCAAAGAAAGATTTTCAATTTTTGTATTTTTCTATAGTTTATATCAGATCTGATGGAAAAATCATGAATTAGGAATATTTAGGAAGAATTTACACAATTTAGTAAGCCCAACAATGCAATTTTTTTGTATTTTTCCAATTTTTCATTTTTTAAAAAATTTTCTCAATGTAATAAATTAAATGACCAAATGAATGAATGAAATCACACCAAATCAATAGAAAAAAACTCAGTAAGTTGCAATTTAATTTCAAAGACATAGGTTCACCAAAATGTTTAGGGAAAAATTGGATTCATTAATCTTTTGATGTTTAGGTGTTTAAATCTGCCTCTCCACTATACATTGAAGGATCTAGGGTCAAATGACAAGCATTATCATACCCTAGAATCACTTTCAGATGTAAGAAAACTTGGATTAGGGAATTAATTATCAAATTTTCCTTCTCTTATGCTCAATTGACCATTAAAACCCTAATTATGCAAATACGATAACAAATTAATGAATTACGGAAAAGCTCTTGCAGACGAGAGTAAAATACCAAATTACAGAATACCTATTTTTGGGGTTCTAAAGTAGAATAGTTAGGGACACTAGAGTGGGCACCCAAGTCCAAGGTACTTACTTTTTTGGGGAATCTGGACTTCCTCTAGAAACTGATCAGCCCTATAACTTCTATTTTACAGAGTTAGATTACGAAGTACATTAGAGCAAGCATCCTAGTCCCCAAAGAGCTCCTTTGTCTATCTTTTCTTTAGATCCTGAATCCTTGATGTCTTTCCAGTATTCATGCAACTCCACTTTTCCCAAATGTGACACTTGTAACCTGCAATCACAAGACTTGGTTTGGGGTTGTGGTGTTAAGAGGTTTACCTCAGTCAAACTCTGGAGGACACTTAAGTCTCTGAACACCATTGTCAGATAAAGAGGGCATGCCCTTATGAGTCAGAGGCCAAAAATCAAAGGAAACAATAATAAAAACATAATATTATGTCACCTTGTAGTGAAGCTTTCATGGAGGAAGATGCTCTTCATGCCATGAAGGAATTGATGTGCAAATCTGCAAATATCAACACACAAAACACACAAGCCTACTCTTGCAACAATGTAGAAAGCCTTGAATCACCTTGAGAATGCCTAAAGTTCACATTGATCATTTAGTTTACAAATGAATGCTTACACTTGCCTATATATGCCTCTACAAGCATTCCCGCCAAGATATTAAAAATCAAACTTTATCATGTCGGCAAAACAACTTTCTAATGGTCATAAACTGACACCCAAAAATTGAGGCTTCCCTAAAATAGGGTAGGACTAGGGCACGGGTGTCCAAGTCCTCCCCCCTATTTTAGGCAAGGTACAGCTCAAGGGGTCCTCCTAGGTCCTATTTGCAATGGGACTTAGGTCTCATTCCATCAGGATGCTAAAATATGAACTAAAATGTCCTAAATGCACTCTAAAGACCCATGATCTAAACCTTATGAGGGAAAAGCCCCCAAGGGGACATTTTCTGACGTTACAAAATTCACTTTGCATTTGATCAACAAATGTTTTGTACATACTCTCATTTCCACCAAAAATGATATCATCAACAAATACCTCAAAAATTAGAATATTCTCATGATCAATCTTGAAATAGAGATGGTGCAAAGGAGAAACATACTCACACAGCAACTTCAAAAATGTGGTTTGACTAACCATACAAACTAGGGCAACATACTGACAAATTCATGGTCTTGGAATAGGTTAAAAGTACCAATTTCGAGATTAGAATGTAAATGTAAAATGTCAATCTTCCTACCCACCTTGGACAACATGAAATTACCTTGAAGACACCTTACAACCCATTCAAAATACATAATTCTTGACTGTTCCTATGGTTTCTTCACAAGTTGACCCACTAGTTAGTAGCCCTGACAATAAGGTTTTTAGAGAAGAACTTGAAGGATTCAAGGTAAAACCAATAATAAAATATATTTTTGGATACCCATTATGGATTTCCATAACATATCAAACATGTAATCATGGTTGTTTTGTGACATATGCTTAAAAAAATGACTATTCTAATTGTACTAGGCCCAATTAGGCCTCCTCCACATAGCAAATGACCATAAAACTTATTATAATTTTCTAAAACCTGCTCCAAGATAGAAAACATGTTGAAAATGGTCTATATAAACTGTTTTCAAGGCTCTTGGTTCAACCCACATCCAATACTCTTCAACCCACTATTCTACTAATGCTCAAGATGTCTACATAATGATATTAGGTTGTTTTTGCTCTAACATAACTCCTCCACCAATTTCCTACATATGCAGCACAAAAATCAAAGAAAAAGCAACTGAATAGCTCCATTCCATCCATTATTGGGTTAGATAGTGGATGGAAATGGCTCCCAAGCCATCGATTTATTCAAAAACCCCAAAAACTGGGTTTTTGGACCAAAAATCAAAAAAATGCCAATAAAATTGTTAAACAAAAATATTAATCTACCAAATCAAATGCAAAAATAGAGGTAACACATCCATCTACCAGATTTCATTTGGTTACCTCCATGAAAATGCCATACATTTCTGTGCAAATGCTTGAAAACTAAAAAACTATATCTTTTTTCTCTTATTTCTTTTGAAAACTTTCCCCACACAAGAAAATTCAATATCTTCTAGATATCATATGTATATTACATTAAATTCCATGATTTTATCCTCTTTCCATCATGGAAATCCAAAAAAAAAGGTAATTAAAGCATTACATAAAGAAAACAAAAGGTTGTCCTAAAATCTAGGAAAAAAAAATCTGCATACCTATTCTTAGAAATTTTCATTTTCTAAGGCCACCACTACATGGTCATGCCCTTATTGGGCTTTATTAAAATATTTTAAAACCAAAATCTACTATGTCTCTTATTAATCAGACCATTATATCAAAATTTGACTCTAGAATATACTAACATAACTAGGAAAATATGTAAAATTGACTTAATAGACTAGGCTCCAAAAAACCTTGCTAGGTGCACTACACCATACACCCCAGGAGAAAGGATTTTAGGCATCTCCTGAAATCAGATCAGTCACAATAGTGCCATGTTTTTCAATGTCCTCAGTTGTCATCCAAGTGGCATCTTCATGAGGAAGAGCTTGCCACTTCACCAAATATTCATTATAAACTTTATGTCTTGTTCTCTTGACCTCCTTTTTGTCTAGAATTGCTTCAAGTTTGACTGGTGCAGCAATAGGAAGATCCTTAATCCAATCAGCATCATCACCTTCATGAACACCTTTACCTGCATCCAAAGATTCCTTAAAAGGATATAAATCATCAATGTTAAAAATTGGTGAGATACCAACTCCAGGAGGGAGTTCTATCTCATATGCATTTTCACCAAACTTCTGGACCACCTTGCATGGCCCAATCTTCTTCGTCAACAACTTAGTGTATTTTTCCTTAGGTAACCTCTCTTTCTTGAGATGTGCTAGTACCAAATCTCCCACTTTTAGCTGAACAGTTCTCCTCTTTAAATCTGCATGCTTCTTGTAGTTTTCAACATTCTTGAGTTGTTCTCTAACTTGATCATGAATGTCTTTCATGGCTATAGAAACTCCTCTCCTTCAGCACTTCTCTTCTCTACTCATCTTAAATCTCTTAACTCAAAGATACCTCTTGGATGTAATCCATATACTACTTCAAAAGGGCTCTTACCTATGCTCCTGTTAATGGAGTCATTGTAAGCATACTCTGCCTATGGGATGACAAGATCCCATTGTTGTCCATGTTCCTTTGTAAGACATCTAAGTAGATTCCCCAATGATCTATTCACTACTTCAGTCTACCCATTTGTTTGTGGATGATAGGTAGAGCTGAAAGTTAGATTTATGCCTAGTTTCTTCCATAAGGTCCTCCAAAAATGACCTATAAACTTGGAATGTCTATCTGAGACAATGGTGAGGGGTAGCCCATGAATTCTAACAATCTCCTTGAAGAACAAACTAGTAATGTTTGATGCATCACTAGTGTATTTGCATGGAATGAAATGTGCCATCTTGCTAAGTCTATCCACAACTACAAAAGCATTATCTACTCCTCTCCGTGTCTTAGGTAGGCCTAGCACAAAATCCATACTAAGATGTTCCCAAGGTCTACTAGGAATTGGAAGAGGCTGATATAAGAATGCATTAGAACTAGAGCCCTTGGCTCTCTGGCAAATTCCACAAGATTCAACAAATTTTCTGATATCAGTATGCATCTTAGGCCAAAAATAAAACCTTCTTACTTGATGAAGTGTTTTGTCTATTCCAAAATGTCCTCCAAGACTTCCACAGTGCTTCTCCCTTATAAGATTTGTCCTCATAGAGCATCTAGGGATGCATAACTGAGCTCCCTTGAATAGTAATCCTTCTTGTAGCAGAAAATCAGAAAATTCTTCATGAAAGTACCTTGGAATTGGTAGCAAATGGAGTAGGCATCCTTGAAATTTGGATCAGTAGCATACATTTCCTTTAGTGCTTCCAAAGCAATACTTTGAAGTTGCATTTCATGCACTAGGACTGATCTTCTACTTAGTGCATCAGCTACCTTGTTCGCTTGACCCTTCTTATGCTTGATTGTGAAAGTATAACTTTATAAATACTCCACCCACTTGATGTGCCTATGACTTAACTTGTCTTGGTTGTTTAAGAAACTCAGTACATGATTGTCTATGTAGACTACAAACTCTTTTGGTAAGAGGTAGTGTCTCCACTTCCTTAGAGACTGTGCTAATGCATAAAGCTCCAAATCATATGACAAGTACCTCCTCTTGGCCTCATTGAGATTTTCACTAAAGAAAAATATTGGCCTACCTTCTTGGCTCAAGACTGTACCTATGGCTACCCCAGTGGCATCACATTTTACTATAAAGACTTTGTCAAAGTCAGGTAAAGCAAGTATGGGTGGTTGTGCCACTCTCTTCTTCAGGTACTCAAATCTTTTTGCTGCCTCTACAGTCTATTGAAACTTCCTTTTCTTATCTCTCTTAATGGTGTCAAGAATAGGAGAACAAATATGACTGAAATTCTTAATAAACTTCTTGTAGAAGGTAGCCAAACCATGAAAACTTCTTATTTCTCCAACTAATTTTGGAGTTGGCCAGCTAAGAATAGCTTCAACTTTTGATCTATCTATCTTCAATGTGCTTTTAGAGATGACAAAACCAAGGTAAACTAGCTCTTCTTTCATAAACTCACACTTCTTGAGGTTTATCATTAGCTTCTCCTCATTCAACCTCTATAAAACCATGTCAACATGCTGCAAGTGTTCCTCTTTTGTTTTGCTAAACACAAGAATATCATCTAGATAAACAACTACAAACTTCCCAATAAAAGGTTTTAGGACCTCATTCATTAACCTCATGAATGTACTAGGAGCATTTGAGAGTCTAAAAGGCATTACCATCCATTCATAGAGTCTGTCATTGGTTTTGAAGGCAGTCTTCCATTCATCTCCTTCCCTTATCCTGATTTGCTGATATCCACTCTTGAGATCAATCTTGGAGAAGTAGCATGCACCTCCTAAGCAATCCATGAGTTCCTCCATTCTAGGGATTGGGAACCTGTATCTGATGCTGATCTTGTTTATAGCCCTTGAGTCAGTACGCATCCTCCACTTCCCACCTTTCTTGGGTGCTAAGACTGTAGGAACAACACAAGGACTTAAGCTCTCTCTAATGAGTCCTTTATCCAACAATTCTTGGACTTGTTCTTTGATCTCTTCATTTTGCTATGGAGTGAGCTTATATGCAGCCTTACTAGGCAAACTTACACTAAGTATCAGGTCTATGTGATGGCTAATGTCTCTCATTGGAGGCAATGAATTTGGTAGCTCATCTACCACTATGTCCTTATACTTGTCCAACAGAGACTAAACTTCAATAGGTATCTCTTCTACCTTATTTACTATTGCATCAAACTTAGTCTTAGGTCTAATCACTACAACAAATCCTTGTCCTTCCTCATTCATTGTTTGTAAAAACTCCTTCTCTCCTACCATCATGGTGCTAGACCCAATCTACTTATCAGAATCTTCTTCAGGAAGAGGTGTTAATTCAAATGAGACTCCATCCTTTTCTATCACATAAGTGTTCTTTTGACCATCATGTTTGCTCTTTCTATCATGTTGCCAGGGTCTTCCTAGCAATATGTGACAAACATCCATAGGGATGATGTCACAAAGGATCTTATCCTTGTAACCACCAATGTTGAACTCCACCCATGCCTGTTCATTTACTAATACTTGTTGCCCCTTATTCAACCATGACACCTTGTAAGGGGTGGGGTGAGGAATCTTCTTCAAATGAGCTTCTCTACCATTTCCAAAGAAACTAGACTATCAGTGGATCCTGAGTCAATAACTACCTTGCAAACTTTGCCATGTGATTTGCATATTGTTCTGAAAAATGACTTCCTTTGTGAAGGCTCCTTGGCTACTGATACCTTGAGGAGTGTCCTCCTGAACATTAATGCATCACCCCTCTCAAGAGTAGCAGGTTGTAATGGTGAATAGACGCTTTCACTATCTGCTTCATGTACTATTTGAGTCCTTCATTCACATCCTTGAGAACTTGATGCTTGCTTCTCTGGACATTTGAATGTAGGGTGTCCAAACTGATGATAGTTGTAACATTTTCCTAAGAAAGTGTTTGATCCTCTACCTTGGCCACCAAACCTTCCTCTAAAGTTACCTCTTTCACTTGAGTCACCTTGGTTCTTGGTTCTCTTTATTTCTGTCACTTGATACTCCTTGTTGTTTCTGGGACTGTCCTCTTGTACCAAAGTTCCCTCTTCCTCTGAAACTTCTTCCTCTACCCCTAGTCTATTGCTCTTGTCTCCTTTTTATCTTTTCTTCTGCCCTTACTACCAATTGGAAGCATTCTTCCACATTTCTAGGGGTGGCTAGACTAATTTCATCTTGAATATTGATCCTAAGCCCATTGATGTACCTAGCAATCTTTTCAACTTCATCTTCGGTGTGTCCTGTCCTCATGGTCAACTTGTGGAATTCTTTAGTATAGGATAAACATCCATGTCTTTTTGTTTTAAATTCTGTAACTTTCTAAAAGTTTGGATTGCATAATATTTAGGAAGAAATTGATTCTTTACTTTGGACACCATCCTATCCCATGAACTGATCTTTTCTTTTCCTTGCCTCAATCTCTTTGATTGAACATAGTTCCACCATGTAAATGTTGGCCCATTTAGTTTGGTCTTGGCCAATTTGACCTTCTACACCTCTGGCATCTCCTTGTACTCAAAGTAGTTATCCAAGGCATTAATCCAATCTAATACTTCCTCGGTGTTCATTTTTCCTTCATACATGGGCAACTCTATTTTTACATCAGTACCCTCTCCTTTCACAGTCTGTAGCATCTTTAGAAACCTTCTATCATCTAGATCCATCTCTTCCACATTGGATCACTCTTAAGGGCCTACATTCTCACCCTCATTCTCTTTGTCACTATCTTCCTCAATGACCCCACCTCTTCTTAGGTTTGCTTCAATGGCTACAAGTCTAGCTAGGATTCCTTGAGATTCCTTCATTATTCTCACTTCTCTAGTGAGGAATGGGCTAGCCCTTGGAGGCATCTTGCACTATTCTTCCTTGACACTTCAAATTCCTACTTTCCTACCCTATAGGATCTTCCCTAGGCTCTGATACCAATTGATGTAGAGGAAAAACATACTCACACAATAACTTCCAAAATGTGGTTTGACTGACCATACAAACTAGGGCAACATACTGACAAATTCATGGTCTTGGAATAGGCTAAAAGTACCAATTTTGAGGTTAGAATGCAAATGTATAATGTCAATCTTCCTACGCACCTTGGAAAGCATTAAATTACCTTGAAGACACCTTACAACCCATTCAAAATACATAATTCTTGACTGTTCCTATGGTTTCTTCACAAGCTGACCCACTAGCTAGTAACCCTGACAATAAGGTTTTTAGAGCAGAACTTGAAGGATTCATGGTAAACCCAATAAAAAAATAGATTTTTGGATACCCATTATGGATTTTCCTAACATATCAAACATGAAAACATGGTTGTTTTGTGACATATTCTTTAAAAAATGTTTGTTCTAATTGTACTAGGCCCAATTAGGCCTTCTCCACATAGCAAATGACCATAAAACTTATTCTAATTTTCTAAAACCTTCTCCAAGATAGGAAACATGTTGAAAATAGTCTATATAAACTATTTTCAATGCTCTTGGGTCAACTCACATCCAATACTCTTGAACCCACTATTTTACCAATGCTCAAGATGCCTAATACATGATGATATTAGGTTGTTTTTGCTCTAACAAAAATCCTCCACCAATTTCCTGCATCTACAACACAAAAATAAGAGAAATAGAAACCAACTAGATCCATTCCATCCATTATTGGGTTAGAGTGTGGATGGAAATGGTTCCCAAGCCATCGATTTCTTCAGAAACCCCAGAAACTAGGTTTTTGGACCAAAAATCAGAAAAATACCAATAAAATTCTTAAACAAAAATATTAATCTACCAAATCAAATGCAAAATAGAGGTAGCACAGCCATCTTCCAGATTTCATTTGTTTCCCTCCATGAAAATGCCATACATTTCCATGGAAATGCTTGAAAACTAAGAAAACCAACAAAAATTGTAGAAAAACTATATCTTTTTCTCTTATTTCTTTTGAAAACTTTCCCCACACAAGAAAATTTGATCTCTTCTAGCTATCATATGAATATTACATTAAAATCCATGATTTTATCCTCTTTCAATTCTGGAAATCCAAAAAAAGAAGGTAATTAAATTTAGCCTTCCATAAAGAAAACAAAAGGTTGTCCTAAAATCTAGGAAAAAAAAATCTGCATACCTATTATTAGAAATTTTCATTTTCTATGGCCACCACTACATGGTCATGCCCTTAGTGGGCTTTATTAGAAGATTTTAAACCAACATCCACCATGTCTCTTACTAATGAGACCATTATATCAAAATTTGACTCTAGAACATGCTAACATAACTAGGAAAATATGTAAAATTGACTTAATAGACTAGGCCCCAAAAAACCTTGGTAGGTGCCCTGCACCAAGAGATTACTGTCAGTAGTGCCTTTTTTGTAACCTAGATTTATCAAATACTTATCTAATCTTGCATAGCAATCTCTTGGAACTTGTTTGAGTCCATACAATGCTTTCCTTAATCTGCAGACCATGTCTCATTGATCAGACAAGTGAAATCCTTCTGTTTGCTCAATGTAGACTTCTTCTAACTCTCCATTTGGAAATGCTGACTTGACATCCATTTGATAGAATTTAAAATATTTATAAAAAGGAAAATAAAGAAATAATTTGACTACCTCTATTCTTGCCACCAAAACAAAAGTTTCTTCAAAATCAATTCCTTCTACTTGAGAATATCCTTTGCATACAAACCCTATTTTATTTCTTACAACTTCACCTTCTTCATTTAGCTTGTTCCGGAGGGCTTATTTAGTTCCAATCACATTTTTGTCCTCAAGTCTAGAAACAAGATCCCAAGTGTGATTATTTTCAATTTGCATTAATTCTTCTTTCATTGCCTTTACTCAGTTTTCATCTTTGCAGGCTTCACTTACGGTTTTTGGTTCAATATTTAAGATCATACAAATCTCTTCTGGATCTTCAACAATTCTTCTTATAGTTAGGATATCTTTATTTCTATCTCCTATAATTTGATCTTCAGGATGATTCATCCTTATATACCTAGGAGTTTTGGGAATTGTTTGAGCTTTTGTTTCTTGAGCTTGTTCCTCAACTTCTGCACTATCCTCTTGAATTACTTGGTTTTTTGGATCAATCTGGATCTAGATCTAAGCTTGTCCTTGCCTTTCTTGACTTGGATTTTCATCTTGATCATCTAAATCATATCCACAAGATCTGGAATGTCCTTCTTTGCTCTCATCAACTCTAACATTAGCACTTTCAACAATCTTTTTCAACCTCTTGTTAAAGCATTGGTATGCTTTGCTTTGAGTAGAGTAACCCAAAAAGATTCCTTCATAGATTCTTTCTTTAAACTTTCTTAGATCCTCATCTCTTTTGATATAACACTTACTACCAAAAAATCTAAAGTATCTTACAGTAGGAGGATGACCAAACCCTAGTTCATACAGTGTCTTACCAAAATTTCCTTTGATCTACACTTGGTTAAGAGTGTAGACAACAGTACTCATAGCTTCTCTCCAATAAACTTGAGGAACATTAGTTTCCATCATCATGGTCCTGGAAGCTTCTTGAATGGTCTGGTTCTTTCTTTCCACACCTCCATTTTGCAAAGGAGTCCTAGGAGAAGATAATTATCTTTTAATTCCATGCTTTTTACAAAATGAATCAAACTCATCGGAGGTAAATTCTCCACCTCTATCAGATCTCAAACACTTTATCTTCACACCAATCTCATTTTCCACCATAACTTTGAATACCTTGAACTTGTCAAAAGATTTTGATTTTTCTTTTAAGAAGGTTACCCACATTATCCAGGAGTAATCATCAATCAACAACATAAAATATCTATCTCCTTGTACACTCCTAATTCTAGCAGGACCACATAGATCAGTATGCACAAGTTCCAACCGTTCACTTGAAAATTGTTCTTTACTTTTGAATGAAATTTTGTTCTATTTGCCCAATTGACATTCTCTACATATGTGATCAAGTTTTATAAGTTTTGGAAGATCTCTTACATCTTGAGTAGAACTTATCTTGATAATGTTGTCAAAATTTACATGACACATCCTCCTATGTCATAACCAACTTTGATCTAACTGAGCAATCAAACAACTTTTTCTAGAACTACTAAAATGAAAGATGTTACCTCTAGTTTGAGTACCAGATGCAATTTTAGTTCTAGAGCTTTTCAAGATTTTACATTTTCCATCCTTGAATCAAAGATCATAACCCTTATCAACCAACTGTCGAACACTAAGAATATTATGCTTCAGTCCTTCCACATACAGAACATCATTACTGTTATTCTTTCCATCAAAAGAGATGAATCCTCTACCACAGATTCTACTAGCTGAATTGTCTCCAAATTTCATAATTCCACCTTCATATTTTTCAAAGCTTACAAACTTACTTTGATCACCAGTCATATGATGAGAACATCCACTATCTATCACCCATTCATCCTTTTCAACAACCTGAGCAGCCAAGGCACTTTCCACATTTGTACAGCTAGCAAATTTAGTAGACACTAGATCTTCTTCCTTGATAGCAATGAACACCCAATCATCTTTAGTGGAACCTCCATGAATAGATTCATCATCTATGACTCCTTCTCCAACTTCTTGGACATAGTAACATTTTTTCTAAGCCTTATATATGTTAGGGTTTGGTTTTGAGAACCTCTATAGACATCTTGAGGCAAACTGACCAATCTTATTAAAATCAAAATATTTTAGTGGCAACTTTCCTTCATATTTACCAAATCCTCTTGGTATTCTTTTAGCAATAAGAGCTTCAAGATCTATAGTCTCAATTTCATCATCTTCAAGATCCTTCCTTGTCTTCATAAATCAGTTTGATCTTTTTGAAGAACTTTCACCAGGATCATATCTTTGCTTTCCATACACACTGGCCTTAAATGCAGATTCAAACTTAGTAATAGAATCACCAAATTCACTCATTTCAAATGTTAAAACCTTACCAACTAACTTATCCCTTGTGATAGTTGTTACCATCTTGATTTCTTCAATGCATGCAGATTTATGCTTGTATGTTGCAGGTGAGGATTTGAGCACTTTGGCAACAATTTCTGATTCTTCCAATACACCACCTACATTCTTGATACTAGTCACAAGTTCATTTACGTTTTGCATGTAGGAAGTAATGTTTTCATCTTCCTTCATTACCAATCTTTCATATTTACCTTTTAGGATTTGTATCTTGGCACATTTAACATATTTGTCACCTTGATATAGATTTTCTAGATTTTTCTAGATTTCATGGGTAGTTTTCAAATCCAGGACATTTGCAAATTCTGTATCTGATAGGGTACTCAATAAATCTTCTTTGGCTCAAATATTGCATTCATCTTCCCTCAATTTGTCTAGAGTAGTAGGGCCATTCTTTAGAATCTTATACTCATTCTTTATTATTGTCCAAAAGTCATTGCCAATACATTCAAAATGACACTGGATGTGTACCTTCCAAAGGGAGTAATTTGTTCCATCAAATCTTAGACTTTCCTTCTTATAAGTTGACATCTTAGATCTCCTCAAGCTGTCAAGCTTCTTTTAGAGGATCTAGCTCTAATACCAATTGTTGGGATTAGACCGAACAACTAAGAAGGGGGGGTGAATCAGTTGTCCCAAAAATTAACCTTTGCTTCCTTTTAATCTTCTTTCAAAATTTGCAAATTGATTAATGATGTAAATATTAAAGTATGAAACAACATCACATAAGTAGAAACATAATCAACACATTTGACACTTGACACCGTGGAAACCCAGTTAAGGAAAAAACCATGGTGGGTGTTAGCCCACAAGATTTGTACATTGTTAAAAGTACTTAAAAGGAATGGGAAGGCACTTGCCTTCAGGCTCACTACCCAAAGCTCACTGCTCAAAAGAGATGCTCGCTACCTACAAGAATTTTTAGTTTAACACAGAAAGATTTAATTGAGAAATAGCATCTACTTCATGTCTGGTTTAGTTTCATTGAATGCTCATAAAACTTTTGTTCTACTTCCAAACTCTTCTTCACTAATTTTTCACTCTATTCTACATTTACTCTTCTACTCCTCCTCTTCTTTTCTTTACTCCTGATCCTTTGTTTGGATTTATTATTTTCTCTCAAGGATGATTTTCCATGAGTTAGTTACACTCTTTTATATGCTTCATCAACCTTGGAATAAACATCAAGGTTGACACACCCAACACGTTACTTAATGTGAATCACTAAGTTGTCAGCCAAATAATGCTAAGACTTGAATCTTCTTTCAACAACACACCACACTCTAGAGAATTGCTTCTAGAACATCTGTAATATGCTTGAATCATCTAGTCAGCCAAGACTGGGAAGAACAACAACACCAAGAGGGAAATTTTCACCAATAAGCTCAAACTTTAATGCAAACCTCCAACATAGTAGTCACTTGATCCAAAGACCTCCACAAGCATAATCAATTCAACAAAAAACATCTGCACTCCTCCAAATCATCAGGATCACTTGTATCTTTATCTGGAACCTCAAGAATACTATTTTCCATGACTGTCATCTAAGAAAGATTGCTTACAGACCTCCATACCATGAACAACTTGAATGGATGATACACACTGACTTCCCAAACATACCTCTAGATCCTTAGATCATTATTTGAATACTACAAAATGGGTTCTACTCAGATGGCCATAGTTTTTTCAAATCTTCATGTGGACTTCTGAAATCTTGAATAGAACTACTTTACACAATCCTTTATACTATAGTATGATCCGCATCCATTGATCTTTATTAATTTTCTCAATATCCTGAACATTCTAGTCTTCTAGTTAGGCAACAAGATAGGATACAGTTGACACTAATGGCAACAAGATTATGTTGACATAAATGACAATACCAATTAGGCACATATTTGCAATAGCATATATAAGCATGTTTAGGGTTTCATTTGTAAACTAGAATATTACTAGGAGAGAAGAGAATTAGCAAGTTTTATGATTGTGAACTATTAGCCTACTTGTGATTATCATTGTGTTGCAAAGCATAGCATTGTTATTGTGTTTGTTTGCAGGTTGGATTACATCTTCTCCTCATGGCATTGAAGAGCTTCTTCCTTTCATGAGAGCTTCATCATTAAGGTATCATTATTGTGCTTTATCAATCATTATCCTTTGGTTTTTACCTCTACCTCCCAAGGGCATGCACTGTCTCTAACAATGGTGTTCGGAAGACTTGAATGTCTCTCTAGGGCTTGACCAAAGAAAGCCTCTATACACCACAACCCCCTCCCACACTCCTTGTGATTTTAGGTTACAGGTGTCAGATTTGGAGAAAGTGGTGTTGTAGAGCAGGAAGATAGACATTAAAGATTCTGGATCTAAAAAAAAGTGGACACTATTCAACTTTTCGGGACAAGGGCACCCTTGTCCTCCATTTTTAGATCACCAGAAATAGAAGACATAGCAGAGATTAGTGCCAGAAGAAGATCAGGACTGTACGGAAAAAGTTGTACATTAGACTAGAGTGCCATCACTGTTGTCCCAAATTTCTCCATTTTCTGATTACAAAAAATAGTGAGTTAAGGTTCTCTGCCCTTTGTCTATTTCCTGTAGCATTTGTTGTAATTCGTAGATTTGATTACTCTTTTCTTAGATTAGGGTTTTAAGGAAATAAAATCATTAACTGGCAAACTTGTGTGATCACATCTAAATTTCCTAGCAGAAAACCAAGTGGCAACTTAAATTTGATAGCTGACTCTCCTCTTGATCGGTGAGGCACTTGGTTGAAAAGCCCTTGGAATGTTTTGTGGAAAGGAGGATTCATAATAGGGAAAGCATAAACCCTCATCCAAATTTTACTCAAAACAAGTAGAAATCTAATGTGGTTCAATCCAAGAGATACTTAGGACCTATTTTAGCTTAGCACATTCTTCTACTTTGGATCACACTTCTAAACACATGGCATAATCACCATCATGCACCCAATCAGCCCAACAAACATGTAACCTACATTGTAATTAGCTCTAGACCTAAAGCATTATTGGAGAAGAAAAAATTAAATCACATAGATCATGTTGTGAATGTTATATGGCTTACAAAATATTCTCAAACACTCCTTTCATCATTCCAAGCTATTTCATGTTGGTGCTAACACTACAACACTAATTTTGATATCCTTGACATACTTTGCTTAAACAAACTTGAAGTAAAACATTAAATATCATACTTATGGTAAACAAAGACCTTTGAAACTTGAATTGGGCAATCAAACTAACCAATTGATATTGTCTTTCGATCAAGTAAGTGAAATACCAATGTGCACTGTGTTAAAATTAGGGTAGACAACTAAGAGGGGGTGAATCAGTTGTCACAAATCTTTATCTTTTGCTGCATTTAATCTTCTATATGACTTATACACAGATTAATGATATAACCATGAAAGCATGAATCAACAACACAAGAGCATATACATAATCAACACACATAACACCAAGATTCTTACGTGGAAACCTGGTTAAGGGAAAAACCATGGTGAGGGTTAACCCACAAGATTTATTCTTTGTTAACAAAATAGAGAAATGGTAAGGCACTTGCCTTCAGGCGCACTACCTAGAGCTCACTGCTCAAAGGAGGCTCACTGCCTACAAGAACATTTAGAATGTTAACACTAAAAGGTTGAACTAAGAATCATCTTTTTCATGCAAGGTTTAGTTCCATTGAAGTGCACAACACCTCTACTCTGTCCCTACTCACTTCCTCACTACATCTGCATCTTTTCTCACCACCACACATTTCTAGAACTTCACAACACTTATTTGTACATGTATTGACATTGGAATAAACATCAAATTTAGCCAAACAATCATCTATCTAGAACATTCTCCAAGATAGGCATTACAAGCAATTACAATCACAAGACTTGACTTAATATAAAATGCTACATCTAAACCACTCCTCTGTTAGCCAAGCATAGCTAGGACTCAAATCTTCCTCGAACAACACACCACACTCCATAGAACTTCTCTCAGATCATCCACAACACACACCAAGCATCCGCTTGGCGAAGACTAGAAATAATAGTAACACTCAAGGGGAAATCTTCAACCATGAGCTCAATCCTCAATGTGGACCACCAACACAATGAGCACATGATCTAGAGACCACCATAAGCACAATGAATCAACAAGAACAACTGTACCACCTTAGATCACCAGAAACACTTGCATCTTCATCTGAGAACTTAAGAACACTAACTGTCATGACTGTCACACTAGAAATATTTCTTGCGGACCTCCAAACCACTAACCACTTGAGTTGAGGATACACACCAACATCTCAAACGTACCTCTAGAACCCTAGACCATAATATTCCAATGCCAAGCAATCCAAACCAAATTCTTGTCACTTTGTTACTTCTAAACAATTGTAAAACCTAGTTCCACTTAGATAGCCATAACTTCACAAATGCTCCATGTTGACCTCTCGAATCTTATCTGGAGCAACTTTAGACAGCCTTCTTAAAAACCCTTTGGTCTGCAAACTCTGATGTTCATCTCAATAGAAATACAGATCAATCTACTTTGTTGAACTGAACCATCTTCACTATCTCTGACAAAGAGATATGTTGACATCAATGAAAACACATCATATGCCCATATTTGCAACAATCTCCCCCTTTGTCATTGATGTCAACATATGATGTGAAAAACTAATTCAACCATCAAGACAAGAAATTCTCCCCCTTTCTCTTATCACATTTGCAACCACTTTTCACTACCCCCCCTTTTACCAGCAACTACTTACTTTTGAGTTTTTCACATGACTTTTCTCCCCCTTTGACATCAATGGAAAAGGGCACATATTTGCAATCATCTCTCACCCTTTTTGTTTCTTAGACAAGACCAAACTGAACTTAGAACAGACTGACTTCTCCACCTAAATAGCATCCCCTTAACACTAATTTGGATCATAAGATATGATTGTGAGTTCTACCAGATTGATGCACACTAGTGCACCTTAGTTCTGAATAGGAGGGGCAATCACCCCTAGCTTCCCTCTGAGATACTCAAGATTGTCCTTAGGTAGAGGCTTAGTGAAGATATCTGCAATCTAATCCTCTAAAGGAACAAACTCCAATCTGACTTCATTCTAATTTACCTTCTCTCTCAAAAAATGAAACTTGATGGATATATGCTTTGTATTTGAATGCAACACTAGACTCTTTGAGATGTTTATTGCACTTGAATTATCACAGAAGATTGTAATAGGCTCTTCAAACATAATTCTGATATCCTTTAACATTTTCTTCATACACAAAACTTGAGTATAATTACTTGCTACTTCTATATACTCTGCCTCTGCAATGGATAGAGATATTGCCTCCTGCTTTTTACTCAACCAAGAAACTAATCTCTTTCCCAACAAAAATGTACCACCATTAGTACTCTTCATGTCATCCACATCTCCTACCCAATCAACATTTGTATATGCATGAAGAGTGAAATCATCATCCTTCAGATACCATAAGCCATAATCAGATGTTCCCTTCAAATATCTAAAAATTCTTCTGACTGCTACAACATGAGATTCTCTAGGATCAGCTTGAAATCTAGCAACAATGCCAACTGCATTCATAATATCAGGTCTGGTATGAGTTAGATAAAGTAGTCCTCCAATCATTGATCTATACCTTTTCTAGTCTGCAATAGGGGAATCATCAACTTTACTCAACTTGCATCCAGTTATCATAGGAGTACTTACTAGTTTTGAATCCTCCATTCCAAACATTTTCAACAACTTTTTTAATACTTAGACTAAGATATGAATATGCCCTTATCTAACTAAATGATTTGTTGACCCAAGAAGAAATTCATTTCACCAAGCATGGACATCTCAAATTTACTTTGCATCTGATCAAATCTTTTTTTACACATGCTCTCATTTCCACCAAGGATGATATCATCAACAAATACCTTAGTAATCAAGATGTGTTTATGATCAATTTTGAAACAAAGATTACTATCAACTATGCTTTTGCTAAAACCTAACTTTAGCATATACTTATCTAATCTTGCATACTAGGCTCTTGGGGCTTGTTTAAGTCCATACAATGCTTTCCTCAACCTACAGATCATATCTCCTTGATCAGACAACTGGAATCTTTCCAGTTGCTCAATGTAGACTTCTTCCAAATCTCCATTTAGGAAAGCTAACTTGACATCCATTTGGTAAACTTTAAAATCTTTGTAAGTAACAAAGGAAAGAAATAATCTGACTGCTTCGATTCATGCCACCAGAGCAAAAATTTTCTTCAAGATCAATTCCCTCTACTTGAGAATATCCTTTGCACACTAATCTTGCTTTGTTTCTCACAACTTCACCATTTTCATTCAATATATTCTAGAAGACCCATTTAGTTCCAATTACATTTTTGTTTTCAGGTCTAGGAACAAGATCCCAAGTATGATTCTTTTCAATTTGCATTAATTTTTCTTCCATTTCTTTTACCCAACTTTCATCATTACAAGCTTCATTCACTAATTTTAGTTTAATCTTTGAAATCAAATAATACTCTTCTTGTTCTTTGAGTATCTCCTATAATCTAATCTTTAGAATGTTTCAACCTTACATACTTGGGAGTTTTGGGATTTTCTTGAACTTCTGAATCATGCACATGTTCCTCAACATTTGCACTAGCTTCTTGAGTCATTGGATTCTCAGGTGCAATCTAAATTTGAGTTTTAGTTTGAAATTGCTTTCCTTTATTTAGACTTTCATTTTGATCATCTGAATCATATCCACAAGACTCAGAAGATCTCTCTTTTCTTTCATCAACATTGACCTTAGTGTTGTGTGGTTACACAACACGCCCCATTTTGACTTGGCAAAACAGGGACCCAACTTTTCTTTTGGCTTGTGTTGTCTGCTTTCTGGCGGTTTGGTAAAATCAGTCATGTTCATCATCATGTGGAGTCAAGATCAAGTAAGCCCCAATACGAGGTCAGTCTGTCAAAATTCATATTTCATATATATGACAACATATTCTGAAAGAGCATTAAAATTCATGCAGGTTTGCTTTTTACATCACCCTGATATTCATCAAGATGTGAGAGTTATGAACAGTCAAAGTCTTGGTCAAACCTGATATTCGCAAGAAGAGGGTCATATTTTATAAACTCAGTTTTGCTGTTTGAAGAACATCATCATCATATTTGAAACGTCCCCCCGATAATATCCTGCGGTTCAAATATCTAGACGTCAACTTTAAGTGATAGTTAGTCTTCCCCGTCGAACGGTCTTTTGTATCGTGAGCATCATATTTTGAAAGTAACCTGATATTCGTTAATATCATCCTGATGCAAAATATCACCCTTAACAAACATCCTGATGACATCATCTGAATACGATAAACAAAGAAACAAACATCCTGATGACATCATCATCATATTTACATTTCGACAGGATATTTTGTAAACATGATCATGTTCACCCAATATGACAATGACGTCATAAGACATTTCCAATACAAAGAACAAATATCATGATGACATCATCCTGATATTCCAAAAGGAGAATGAGTAAGTTTGAAGGTCATCATCATATTTTGAAATATCACCCAATAGACCGAAATATCCTCCTGATGTGCTAAAATGAAAACAAAGGTGCGTTGTCACCCGAATTTTGTCGCGATAGTAGTTTCAAGACTAGGGAGAATGATATTGAAACTCAACCTGATATTTATGAATATCATCCTGCCCTCATGATATCTTGTCATATGAATATCCCCGTGCTCCCTTTGCCGCCATTGCCATTAAATGCGCACATATATGGTAGGTGATTCCCGCCGATCCCGGAACCCAATGAAATGTCTGGCGAGATCCTGAGTTTTCGCACGAATGATCAAAGATTGCGATCTAACTTGTCAGAGTTACCCTAAGTTTACCCTAACTGCGAGGTTAAAAGGTAATTCAATCGCCATTGTTACATTTACCTGCGTTAAAATTGTTTTACAGAGCACCAGCCTCCATTTCTGCATAACAGCTATCGTTGCATGACTGGAGCTCATAAACTGAGGGAGGAAGGTGATCAGCAGCTGAATCAAGAGCGTCTTAGAGATATATTGGTATAAAAAGGAAATCGGCATAACCAGGTAAGTGAACTGAAACCCTCATCATGTTGTTTCTATATGATGTTGTAAGTTCTGGTTATGTATCCGTATGAATAAGTAACGTGAAATTGATACAATAAGCATGATATTTGCAGTATGTATGCATGCATATCCCGTTGTGAGAAGAAATGTTGTTAATTGCAGGTACCCATGGCTGAAAAATGCTTAGTCAAGAATCAGGAAGAATTCAGCTGGCCTATGTTCTCTTCACAGAGAGGGGTCCTGTTCAAATTTGGGGCAATTATAGATACCCATCAGGGGAGTACCAACCTGGAAGCTTGGTCAGCCAAGCTGAATGATGGACAAGATAAGAGTCCAGTATTGGACGCCGTGTTTGTATCCGGCATGTGGAACGCTGCTGGCTTCCCCTACTCCATGGAGTCTCCGGAGCTGGTTATTGAGTGCGCCTGGAATTACAACCCTCAGACGAGGCAGGTGGTGAAGCATGGGAGGGTGTATGCAGACCTGTCCATCAAAGGTCTATCCCAAACATTTGGACTGCCAATGGGCAGCAAGGTAAAGAATGTAGACTTGAAGAAGTCTGAAAGAGAATATGAGGCCAACAAGAAGACAGCTAGAAAGAATATGTATGCTTGGCAGGCCGAGAACAGCACATATAATGCAGTGGCCAAGCTCCCTGTGCACATGTTCAAGTTTGATTTTAATGAGGAATATCAGTATGTGATTGCCCTACTGAACAGGGTGACTGGCCAGCCTGATACTGGAGAATTCAGAGACTGGATGTACGGCATAATAATGATGTGCCTATATGCAGACATCAAGCTGCTGTGGGGGCAAATCATAAGTGATGCTCTGCATGAGCAGCTGCTGAACCTGGGAGGTTCAAATTGTGCCTTCTATATGACCTCTTACATTGTTTATTCCTGTGCATATAGAGGTACGTTTGATGCCTTAACTACAGATGGGAAGTTAACAGGCACAAATGCAGCCTATAACTGGGATCATCATCCCCAGCTGCAAAGAACTAATTACATCAAGGACTATAAACTGGTCAATGATGCATTCTCTATGCATCTGGTAAGGACCATGGAAGATGACAGGACAAAAAGACTGAGCATGGAAGCTCAGGTGGCAGTATACAGGCATGGGGCATGGTACATCCAATTTGCCACCTTTTCCTACATCAGGATAGAAGGTTTTGAAGGGCATCCCCTGATGCTGCCAAGATATCCTACTGATGCAGTAGTTTTAATGGAATTTATCAGGTAGGGCTCCATTATCATACAGATGTATAAGGATGCCAAGAAGCTGCCACCAATTTTGTTCCTAGTCAGCATCGGCAACTATATGTGCCCTGACTCAGATAATATTAAGAAGGTGATGGTCACTCTGAACAAAATGAATCTACTGCCCTTCCCAGTAACGAGACCATATGATCCTTACGGTCGAATGCAGAAGATTCTAGGGAAGCCTATTCACCAGAGGCACCTAGAAGATTTTTGGGCTGACTGCGAAGATGAGGCAGAGGCCAGGAGGAGGAGGTATCAGAGGTTGACTCTGAACCAGATCAGGACATTTGACTGCATACCCCTCCCTCAGCAGCTGAAGAGTGATGACGACAGGATCATGGTAGATGAATACGAGCAGAAGAAGATCTACAATGATACCATTTCTGCCCCTGACCTCACCATGCAGGAGGATATGTCCTTGGACCCATTCTTTGCCAGAACCATATACTTGACCCAAGCTTGGGTAGATGCACAGGTAGAGGCATTGAAGAAAAAGGGTGTTGCCATCATGGTGGACAACAAAAAGAAAGGGCAGGACATCCCTGCAGATGAATATGATGACTTCCTACTGGAGAAGCGGAAGACTAAGGGAGAGAGGATTCCTCCACCATAGTAGCCAAGCAAGAGAGCCCCAAGGGGCAAGAAGGTGGAAAAGGGACCCAAAGGGATCATAATTGAAAGGGTAGTATTCACGGCTGAGGAGGCAGCCAGATCAGGATCAGAATCAGATTCTCCTCCCAAGCCCAAGAAAGCCAAGACAGCAGAGGCTGGAACCACAGAGACCCAAGAAGTGGGTCAGTCATCCAGACAACCAGGCAAGGATATCCTCATGGAGGAAGAGCCTGAAGAAGAGGAGGAAGCTCCACTCGTAATTAGAAGAAAGAGGAGAGCTCCGCAGGTGTTGGTTCCTACCACACCTAAGAAACCAAGAACCTCCATGAGAGGTGAGATGAGTCAACCCCTAGTGCAAGTACAAGGGGTAGGTAGTGAAGTGCAGAAGGAACTTCAGCACAATGTTCCACTTCCTACCATTGTCAAGTTCAAAACAGAACTTGCAGAAGAGCAACAAAAGGAAACATCTCAGGCACAAGCAGAAAAGCATGTCTCGCTAGACGAGACAATAAACTTGTCTGACGATGAGGTGGTGCAGGATGTAGCTGCACAAGAAATGGAAACACTTGCAGCTACTGGCATCAGTGTGGCTCCTCACAAGCCTCCATCTGTCCAATCAACACTTGAAGAGATGAAACAAGCAGAGGCGGAGCAAGAAAAGAGCCCAGAACCAGAGAAGAGCCCGGAGCAGGTGGCTCAGGACATAGGGCTGGACACACTGATCGCCGAGGTGATAAGTCCTGCAGTGGTCGACTTGACGGAGAAAAGGGATGCAAGTCCTGAACAGCCAGCAGGATCACCTGATAAGGGCCACCTGACAAAGGAGATAGAGATGGCCGAAGTAGAGGGCCATGCTCTTGAATCAGGCCAACAAAGCCCACAGGATACATCAGCAGGACCTGCTATAGTAGAGGTCCAAGAATCAAAGGCTGATGATGAGAAGAAAGAAGTGATGGAGGATCCTGCTGATAAGGCACAAGAGGTGGATGCTACAGGTATAGAGCAAATAGCCGCCGCAGAGCAGATGCCATCACCTCAGGCAGATCCTACAATATCAAAGGTGGTCGACATACCACCAGAAGTAGAAAAGCAAAAGGAGGATGATCAACCTCCACAGGGGGAAGAACTGGGGACAGATGAAATAACGAAGGAAAAAGATCATGATCATCATGATCTACCTACAGGTACACCGCAGGGTTCCCCACACAGAGAAGATGCTCCCCCAGAAAAAGAAGTTCCTCAACAGGAGGAGGTGCCTCAGGATCAATAGCAGCAAGGCGAGCATCAAGAGCCGGAAAAAGAAAAGTCACCATCTCCACAACGCTTGTTGGTGGAAACAGGAGATAGAGGTGAACAGCATCATGATGCTGAGAAGCATGATCAGGTGCCTCCATGGTTAGAAAAGGAAGTGAATGTTGAGGAGGAACTAGAGATTCAGGAGTTTGATGTCTCCACCCTGTTCGCTGCAGATATAATGAAACCCAGGAGGAAGGCCAGGATGACTTCGGCCATCAAAAGAGATCCGGCGAAAGGGAGAAGGACCGCACAGATTGCTGTGCCTGCCATAGAGAAAGAGAAAGGCAAAATCACTGTAGATGAATTCCAGATAAGCACAGTTGATTTAGGTTTTGCCAATGAAGAGCAGGAAGGTCAGGAGGGAAAAGACATTATAGACTCTCTAATTCAGAAGGTGAAAAGAGAGAAGGAGAAGAATAAGCAACATAAAGAGCACATTGCTCAGTTGCATGCATACATTAAGGGTTTAACCAACCCTGAGGATACCACAGGTGAAGCTGCAGTCCCATTGACTGCCATTTCTCAGGAGGAGGTAAATAAATTGGACCTCATGAAACATGAGGTGTCCGTAATAAGAAAATGGGTGTCATCCACATTGGATGATGCCATTGAAATAATGAAAGGTTCTTTGAAGAGATGGAGCATATTGAGTGACTCCAAAACCAAGGTAGACAAGTTGCAGATGCAGGCTGGGAAAAGGTCTTATAAACTGGAGAAAGTCCTCAGCCTGCTGGACGAAATAAGGAAGATAAATCCACAACTGCTTATCAGTAAGTAGGTGTTAAATAATAATACTGCATTATTAGTGGATATATGGTATAAAGATGTACAGTTCGAATGCGGAGTCCTCAAGAGATGCAATAATAAGCTGAGGGAGATCAGCATGAGGCTACGCGATTTAATGGGCATTGAAGCAGACATGCTCGAAACATTAGAGGGCAAGGTGGAAGGGAAGATAGAGAATCAAGATGAAGATTCTGCCCTCAAGGCTCTGCGTAATAACTTCCAAGTGGAAGATGATGGTCCGCTAGTCCACTTGACAGAAGAAATAATAAATAAAATGATGAGCATCAAGGTCAAGATGGAGACCTATAATGAGACACTGCAAGACAGAAAGAATAAGCTGGACAACATCAGGGATAAGTATGAAGCACACAAACACGCCATCATCAAGGCAAAGACTCAAGATGGCGGAGGAATAGACCAAGTTGTGCAGTCATACGAACAAATCCAGAGCAGCATGCAGCCCCATATGCAGCAGCGTCATCATCCGGATAGCGAAAGTTTAGAGAGCGATGCACATGATGATGACCCGCATGCATCAGATGAAGAGCATGATGAAGATACATCATGAAGGGGAACATTTTGCATATGCAGTATAGATAGTTGCCAGCTGGCAACTTGTGCCTTTTTGTAAAATTGACAAGTCATGAAGTGATGACCGTTGATTTATATTGACATATCGGATCCGTGGATCTTTTGTAATGGATTCCTCACCTTATTCTATAAAAGGTGGTGGAATGCCTTGTTATATTTCATTCGAAACTTAATTGAAATCTGATTGCTGAAATATTCAGGACTTATTTCAAAGCTGCTGTATATGTACATGTCTTTTGCATACTTAATGAAAGAGAAGAGTATTCCGATTACAAATCTTAGTAAATCTTGAGTAATCTGTGTTTGAATTCTGGATATATGCTTTGATTTGCTGCGTCCCTTGGAGTGCTCATCATGTTGCATGTATTGTTTTCATTCATTACCCTCTGAAGTTCGCATCGACTGTATCTAGCTGTGGAATGTCCTGGTGAACATGTGGTTTGATTTCTTCTCCTGATGACAGTATCAAGCATGTATGTGGATCAAAAGCTAAAGGTTCAACTTAATTAGAAGTATTTCCTTTAATTTATTTCAATTTCAGAGAATCTCACTGTCGTAATCGCAAATAACAGATAATCTTAAGCGAACCACCCAAAATATGCAGACATCTCGTAGATAATCGTAAATATTTAGCATATTTGAACACTAAGCATGTACAATTGAAAATATGATGCAAAGATCTATGTATTTTACCTCTTTCAATCAAATAACTGTATAATTTGACTTCTCTGTAAAGAACTTCTGCAGGAAAGTCATGATGATGGCACACTTTCACGTGAGGCCCCAAAATGGAAACAACAACTCACATTAACCACTGAGTAACGTCAGTCGATTAAGACCTAATCACCGGAGACTTGGGATCATGAATTCTCTGAATTCACTGTATCTTTCAAGATGAATAAAGGTTAATGTGTACTTTTATTCTATGTTTGTTTGTGACTAACATCATGACCAACATAAATTGGCGCTAGAAGGAGGGCCAAACTGGAAAAGACACCACTGCTTCAGTCATCATTCATTTTATGCAGGCCCCTCGCTCCTAACACAACATAAATTGGCGCTAGAAGGAGGGCCAAGTCCGGAAGATCATGCTCATCATCAGTATTTTCAGGTTTGATGACGTATAAGAGTAAGGTAACCTCAGATCACCCGTGAATTTCAGTAAATTACGTAAATATTTGCTGTGAGAAGTTTGTATATGCACATTCTATGTAAAGATTTCCAGATCTCACATAAATATGGCAAGATTTACAGTAGATCTCTCTAAGTTCACTAATATCGGCTAAAGATACGTAAATTTGTTCAAGCTTTGAGACTTTTAGGCCTTAGGCACTCGAGATCTTGTGCTAAGGGTCAGGATATCCCAATATCCTGTCATATTTGCAGTGTCTTCGCAAATATTTCATAAATATCCAGTTTGATTTGCCGTTTAACTGCAAATATCACCTCATCCGGTGGAATCCAGCCAATATTTGCAAAGTTTCAGCCAATTTGCCTCCAAATCAAGAAATCCTGGCTTACAGGATAAATACCAGGTCTAGACCTAGTGAAGTTTTTGAAGAATTGCCTGTTAGAGGTTTCAGACCTAAGACTGTAGACATTCACCATACTCTAGGATCAAGCGCGTCTAGAGCTTCACCGGGACCTCCTCCTGTAACTCCTGTTGGTTTGCAAATACCTTCCGGTATATCCGCGACACCTCCTGTTCAAACCCAGGGTATACCTTTAGTTCAACCTCAGCCAACTGCACCACCAGTTCAGCCCCCTCAGGTTGCAATGTCTTTCTTTGCAGCAGAGTCACCCTTGACCTTTAATGCATATCACGAGTTACCAAAGAATCCGGACAAACTTTGTCCAAAATATCATCCTTATCAAGATGTTGATGATCATATCAGGACATTTAAAGAAGCTTGCTGCAGAGCCAGAATAGAACATCAGGACGTGGTGTGTAGATTATTCCCTTTTTCCTTAGGGGAAGAGGCTTATAATTGGTTCATTAGTCTTGGTCAATCTTCTGTCAGTTCATGGGCTGTCTTAGAGAAAGCTTTTCTTGATAGGTTCAAGGTCCCTATTGATCCATCCATGAATTACCACATGTTTGCCACAATCAAAAGATTTGAGAATGAGCCTATTGCCAATTTCAATGCTAGGTTCCAGAAAATGTTGTCCAAGCTAGTTGCCCCATATGTGGTGGCTGATGCTGCTGCTAGGAGTATCGATTATTCAGCCCTGGATCCATTAACTTCCATGTTCATCAGAAGAACACATCCTGAGATCACTACATTGACAGGAGCTTTTCAAGAAGCTATCAAGGTAAATCAGCAGTTGATACCTGCTCCTACTCCAAATATAGTATTCCCTACTTTGCCTGGCGTACAATCACAATATCCAGCACCATATCCTGTAGTTTATCCTTCACAATATCCTGCACAATATCCAAATGGGGCAGTGATACCCCAAGCAGTCATGCCTGCACCTTTGCAAGTACCTCCATTAAGTATTATGCCTCCTCCTAATGGAAATAGCCAATTGCCACAATATCTTGCACATGCTCAGACACCTCAGGGTACCGATCTATCCAACAGTAACCATGGATCTTCATTTTTCAAGCCTCAGACTGAAAATGTAGTGGCCAAAGCTCAAGAGGAGAAGGAGGAAATCAAGGAAATTTCTGCTTAGTTGAGAAAACTCACCACAGAAGTAACCCATTTGAGAAATCAAGGGTTTTATTCGCAGTCAGGTCAGAATAGGAGTTATTCCAATGACAGACCAAACTACCCTGACAGAGGATATAACAACAATAACTTCAACAATAATGGTGGAAACAATAATAATCCTCCTAGACAGCCCAAAATGTGGAACTCCAGGCCAAATAATGGTTCATTACCATCACCCCTAGACAATCAGTCTCCTGGTGAAGCCAAACAAACTACCAGAGTCAATCTTGCTGAAGCAGCCCTTACCAATTGGTGCAGGATCCACAATACCAATGCACATGCAGAATTAGATTGTCCACAATTTAGGATTACTGCCAGCATCTTTCAGACTAAAGTGTCTAATACTTCTGGAAATCCACCTCAGGCAGAAGGAAATGAAATAGTTCCTTGTGGATATGACTTAGCTTTTGTGCTAGAAACGTACACAAATCAGCCTCATCAGGATTATAATCAGACCTGTGAAGAATCTGCCTTAACCTTTGAAACAAACTATGTCTTCCCCTTTGAGGATGAAAATGAACCTGCAAGAGAGCATGAGGAAGTACATGCATACCAGCAGCAATATCCTGGTAAGCACAATTATAACCTGAGGAGCAATGCCAACAGACCTGCTGGTCCATTGACATCATCTCTACCTCCAAACAACTTCAACACACCTCCTGATCCTAAGGCTAGCAATAACCCTGGGTTCCCTAAGGTGAATGCTCAATACTTGTCTCCTTAAAACACAGTAACAAAAGTCGTAAATGCACCTCAGGAGTCTGACAAGTTAGTCAGCTATTTGGCTGATGAAATGAAGAAAATCAAGATCAGCCTGTCCTTATCAGAGTTACTGAAAACTCCTGCCATTAAAAGGGCATTCATGAAGTCACTAGATGATCCTGCTCCTAAAGAGGATAATCATCTTTCAAGTCAATCCAATGGCAAGGAGCATGCTATTAAAGATAACATTATCAAGCCCAAAGTGTCAGCTACAGTCCAAGCTGCTGAAACCTCCCACATGACCTTGTATAGAGATAAAACTGAATCACCTCCGTTTCTCCTCACAATAAGAATGTTCAGCAAGAACTTGCACAACTGTTTGGTTGATTCAGGAGCCTCAACGAATGTTATGCCTTTGTCAATATGCAACGCATTAGGACTACATCCTGCTAAATCCTTAAAGAAGGTCACTCAACTGGACAAGACAGAAGTAAGTGTAGTAGGAGAACTGACTCACATTCACATGCAGCTAGCGTCTGATCCTAGGATACAGTATTACATTGACATTCAGGTAGTTGACATACCTGATACATATGGGATGTTGCTTAGCCAAGATTGGTCTAAAACGCTTAACGGATATATGTCCACAGACTTCAGTCACATGTGGTTACCATGGAAAGGTATACCTAATCAGATCAGGATTGATGCTGAGCCTAGGATGAAACATATGATCACGGAATATAACAAAACAAATGAGATCATGTATGTAAACGTAGAACCTGGAGTTTATCACATCAGGCCGCAAACTGTTAAAATAGAAGAGATCGTGATGCTGGATGTTCATCATCACCACGATGATGATTATCATGAGGACATGCCAAGTATGGAATCTGATAATGATCCAGATAATGAGAATGAAATAGATCGCTTCAGAGATTTTGAGATGCATTTATCTACTCAGGTAAAACGTTGCCAATTATTGAATATACCTTCTAATGATATTTTGATTGATGGATGGTGTAGATTACATGGTGAAGCACACTCAGAAAAGACTTGGGAACCATGCTTAGACATGATGATACTGGAGCAGACATATAGTGAAGCATCATCATCATATTCCAAGGTGAGTGCTACATCTGATGATGATGATGATACTAATTCTTATTTGTCTTCTGCAGGAACAGAAGAGTCGACAGATCATGATGAAGATCATATCCTAAAAATAGAAGGGATCCTGGTGTCTGATCAGATAAATGATGCAGACAAAGAAAAGATCACTCCTGGTAGCGATTGCTTCATGGAACCGGATTATGAGTTGTCTAATGAAGACAAAGGTAGTGACCTAATGAAGTTCGAAGAATTTCTGGTAAAAGAAATAGAAAAGATGACACAACAGTGTAAATCTCCCCAGGAGGTTTTAATTAAAGGTTGGTGTAGGCTGCATGAGGCGCCTCACTCAGAAACAACTTGCTCACTGTGTTTACACATCTTGAAGAAGCATGCAACTGTACATCCTGAACATCATCCTCCTGCTGAGGTGGAAGAGAAAACAGAAAAGCCATCAGGCTCACAAAATAAAAGAAAGAAGAAACTTGAGGATGACATCCCCAAGTTAAAGTGGATATCAGGCGAAGCAGCAGCCAGAGCTGCAAAGAAGAAAGAAAGTTCAAGTAAATATCCTACTGAAGACAAATATCCTGCTGAGGATAAACCTTGGATCCTGAGGTTTGATGGATCCAAATCTAAGTAAGGTGCTGGGGTAGGAATTGACCTTATTGATCCATCAGGGAAGTCCTATTTAGCAGCTTACAGATTACAGTTCCCCTGCACCAATAATGTCGCAGAGTATGAAGCTCTGATTCATGGACTGTTGTTTGCTCATAAGAAGAAAGTGAAGATCCTGCATGTCTTTGGAGATTCAGAACTAGTTGTGAGACAAGTAAGAGGAATTTACTCCTGTAACTACAGAAAGTTATCAAATTACAGGCATCGAGTGTGGGACCTGATTGAAGACTTTGATGCCTTTAATATCGTTCACGTACCAAGAGAATAGAACCAGAGGGCAGATGCACTTGCCCAGGCCGCCAGTACGTTGGAACCACTGTCTATATCTGGTCTAAAGAGATTTTCAGTAGAATTGGTGTCAGTACCTTCAGTACCTGACAATGTGACTAATCTCCAGGTGTTTGATGATGATCAACACATCCTGGACTTCATATCAAATAGAGACATATTTGAAGCTCAAATTATAGATGAGAATGGTATGGAAGATCATGTCTGGGAAGAAGATGAGATATTAGAGTTACCTAGCAACAGAATTCCCAAAGGTATGATTGAATTAGAAAGAGCCTTTGATCTAGATAATATGCTTAAACATAAAGATCTGCCTAAGGCAGATGGAGGTCAATATTCACAGGTGAATATTGGACAAGCTGATGACAAGAGAAACGTCTTATTGGGTAAGGTTTGTACACCTGAAGAGTTAGAAGGAATAACTCAGGCCCTTAAAGATTACATACATGTAATTGCATGGACTTATGACGAGCTAAAGACATATGACACTTCTATCATAACTCATACTATACCTCTCAAGCCAGATGCAAAACCTTTCAGACAGAAGCAGAGGCCAGTCAATGCTCTGCTTGAACCAATCATCCTTGAAGAAGTCAAGAAATTGTTAAATGCCCGGATAATATTTCCTGTGAGGCACTCCACTTGGGTGGCGAATCTTGTGCCAGTTAGAAAGAAGAATGGAGACATCAGGTTATGTGTAGATTTCAGGAACCTGAACAGAGCATCAGAAAAGGATAATTATCCTTTGCCCTCTTTGGATGAAGTTCTACAGATTGTAAATGGAGCCAAAATGATGTCCTTCTTAGATGGTTTTTTAGGATACAACCAAGTAATGGTAGATAAAATTGACAGATTGAAAACTGCCTTCACCACAAAGTGGGGGATATTTGCATATAGACGTATGCCATTTGGACTTATAAATGCTAGAGCTACATTCCAGCGAGCAATGGACATAGCCTTCAGAGGCTTAATAGGAAAGTGTATAGTCATCTACATGGATGACCTGACAGTATTCTCCAAGGAAAGGGGAAATCATGTTGCCAATCTCAGAAGTGTACTAAAGAAATGTGAAGAATATGGAATATCTTTGAATCCTAAGAAGTGCATATTCGAGGTCACAACAGGAAAGTTACTAGGCCACCTGATCACAGAAGATGGAATTATCATTGATCCTGACAGGGTGGAATCCATTATGAAGTTACAACTTCCAGGAAGCAAAAAGGAACTTAAATCTTATTTTGGTAAGATAAATTTTGTGAGGAAGTTCATCACCAGCTTTGCTGAGATTGTCAGACCACTGAATGCCATGTTGAAAAAAGATGCACAAATTGAGTGGACACCAGAAGCCAAGGCTGCCTTTGAAGATATAAAGAAGGCCATTTTAGATGCTCCTGTCCTCATTAGTCCAGATTATACAAGAGATTTCTACATCTACTCATTTCCTTCAGAACATACCTCTGCAGCAGTGTTAACTCAAAGAAATGAAGAGAAAGAAGAGAAACCAATTGCCTTCATGAGCTATCCTTTCAGGGATGCTGAGTTGAGATATGTAGATGTTGAAAGATAGGCACTTGCATTAGTCAGAGCAGTAAAGAAGTTTAGACATTATATACTGAGAAGCAAAGTGATTGTTGTGGTACCAGATGCAGTAGTAAAGATGCTACTGATGTAGAGTGAACCTAGTGAAAAAAGGGCCAAATGGATTACTGTATTACAAGAATACGACATGGAGATCACACCAATGAAGCTAGTAAGAGGACAAGCTCTGAGCCAGATGATATCTGAAACTGATCCAAACATCATCAGTCAGCAGTATGTGATCAATGAGAAAGACAATAGAGAATGGTATTCAGACATCAGGCACATCCTGATAACTGGAAGATGTCCTTCAAGAATGCAAGCTTCACAGAGAAGAGCATTGAAGATAAGATCCCAGAAGTATATGATGAAGGGAGGAATCCTGTTTAAAAAGAATTATGAAGGAATATACCTAAGATGCTTAGAGAAACCAGAAGCAAATAAAGTTTTGACAGAGTTACATGACAAGTTTGGAATGGCACACGGATCAACGTTGGCCACAACACATGCAATCCTCAGAGCAGGATATTACTGGCCTACAATTTTTAAAGACACGGCTGATCATGTTAAATGTTGTTATGTTTGCCAAGTTGCTGCCAACAGAGAGAAATATGTTGCGCAACCGTTGCAGCCAGTGGTGGAAGAGCGCCCATTTGCACAGTGGGGCATGGATTTCATAGGACCGATCAATCCTCCGTCTTCCTCAAGCCATAGGTATGTCCTGACGATTACTGATTATTGGACCAGATGGACTGAGGCTACCATCAGCAAAACCTGCACTGCAGATGATGTTATCAAATTTCTGGAAAGCAACATTATCACCAGGTATGGAACTCCCTATGCATTGGTAAGTGATAATGGTTCTGCCTTCATTTCCACCAAATTGTCAAGTTGGGCTTTTGATCATGGGATCATACTTAAGTTCTCATCCAACTACTATCCCCAGGGAAATGGATGAGCACAATCCACCAGCAAGAATTTACTGAGTATCATAAGAAAATTGATAGAGAAAAATCCCAGGGAATGGAACTCATTTCTGAAATATGCCTTATGGGTAGACAGAACTAGAATGAAAATTGCATTAGAAAACTCACCCTTCCAATTAGTGTATGGGGTAGATCCTATCCTCCCTGTAAACTTGAAAATTCCTACTCTGCAGTTTGCCCAAGAATATCTAGGCATAGATAATAAACAGGAAGTCAGGTTGCTTCAGTTGATGCACCTGGAAGAAAAATGAAGTCAAGCGATTGACCAATTTGCGAAACATCAGGCTGTTGTCAAACACTGGTTTGACAAGAGAGCCAGAATTAAAGCTTTTAGGATATCCGATTTAGTCCTGATGTGGGATAAAGCCCATGAAAAGAAAGGTGATCATGGTAAGTTTGATAGATTATGGATAGGTCCCTTTCAAATTTCTAAAATTTTAGGAGACAACACTTATAGGCTTAAGAACCTGACAAGTGAGGATGTTCCGTTGCCAGTCAATGGACAATTCCTCAAACATTATTTCCAGGCCTAAATGACTTCGTCATAGTCATATGTATCATATTGTATATTTGTATAGTTGTTTGTACAGTTTGTTTGTTGTGTGTTGTTGTTTTGTTGGTTGGGACCTTGTTCTGGTAAGTCAGGATGATGCACTTCATCACCCTAGAAAATAATTAAGTTGTTGAGATTCAGATGATGAGATCACATTTAAACATAGGTTATGATTCATTCTAAGAAATATTCATGATCAGGTTTGTGATATCTTTTCATCAAGGTGCTTTTTCTTGGTCAAAGTGAATCCATCACAATGAAACACCTAACAGCCTTGGGTTTGTTGAACACACTAGTATAGGTGTTAAGTGAAAAATCTAAAGGGACTCCCTTGCTACCAATACAATCTCCAACCTAAAGCTGTAAGTGACTATATCTTGTACAAATGAGCTGACATGATGATATCAAATATAAATTTTTAAAGAAAAAATCAGAAAAGAAATAAAATTAGGCCATCTAAGTAACTCTACCAGGGCTATGGACGCCTGCTGGCAGTGGGGCTCTACTTAGGGAGATTGTATAGATAACCTTGCCGGGGCTATAGACGCCTGCTGGTAGCAAGGCTCTATCCAGGTTGGCTATGAGGGATGATCCCCAACTATGTAGTTTAACACCAGTTACTTATGTTTTCAACTTACTTTCAAGATGAGGATAATTAATCACATGCACACACCTGATCCTTTGTTAGCTTTATCACCATGATGAAATTTTATCATTCAGAGGATTATGATGCTTACACTTAGACAGAATTAGAACACTGTAGATGAATGTGATCACATCACTTGAATCATTGGAATTTTTTTATTTTCTTTGGTGGCAAGTTGTTGTGTGGTTACATAACACGCCCCATTTTGACTTGGCAAAATAGGGACCCAACTTTTCTTTTGGCTTGTGTTGTCTGCTTTCTAGCGGTTTGGTAAAATCAGTCATGTTCATCATCATGTGGAGTCAAGATCAGGTAAGCCCCAATATGAGGTCAGTCTGTCAAAATTTGTATTTCATATATATGACAACATATTCTAAAAGAGCATTAAAATTCATGCAGGTTTGCTTTCTACATCACCCTGATATTCATCAGGATGTGAGAGTTATGAACAGTCAAAGTCTTGGTCAAACCTGATATTCGCAAGAAGAGGGTCATATTTTATAAACTCAGTTTTGCTGTTTGAAGAACATCATCATCATATTTGAAATGTCCCCCCGATAATATCCTGCAGTTCAAATATCTGGACGTCAACTTTAAGTGATAGTTAGTCTTCCCCGTCGAACGGTCTTTTGTATCGCGAGCATCATATTTTGAAAGTAACCCGATATTCGTTAATATCATCCTGATGCAAAATATCACCCTTAACAAACATCCTGATGACATCATCTGAATATGATAAACAAAGAAACAAACATCCTGATGACATTATCATCATATTTACATTTTGACAGGATATTTTGTAAACATGATCATGTTCACCCAATATGACGATGACGTCATAAGACATTTCCAATACAAAGAACAAATATCATGATGATGTCATCCTGATATTCCGAAAGGAGAATGAGTAAGTTTGAAGGTCATCATCATATTTTGAAATATCACCCGATAGATCGAAATATCCTCCTGATGTGCTAAAATGAAAACAAAGGTGCGTTGTCACCCAAATTTTGTCACGATAGCAGTTTCAAGACTAGGGAGAATGATATTGAAACTCAACCTGATATTTATGAATATCATCCTGCCCTCATGATATCTTGTCCTATGAATATCCCCACGCTCCCTTTGCCGCCATTGCCATTAAATGCGCGCAGATATGGTAGGTTATTCCCGCCGATCCCGGAACCCAATGAAACGTCAGGCGAGATCCTGAGTTTTCGCACGAATGATCAAAGATTGCGATCTAACTTGTCAGAGTTACCCTAAGTTTACCCTAACTGCGAGGTTAAAAGGTAATTCAATCGCCATTGTTACATTTACCTGCGTTAAAATTGTTTTACAGAGCACCAGCCTCCATTTTTGCATAACAGCTATCGTTGCATGACTGGAGCTCATAAACTGAGGGAGGAAGGTGATCAGCAGCTGAATCAAGAGCGTCTTAGAGATATACTGGTATAAAAAGGAAATTGGCATAACCAGGTAAGTGAACTGAAACCCTCATCATGTTGTTTCTATATGATGTTGTAAGTTCTGGTTATGTATCCGTATGAATAAGTAACGTGAAATTGATACAATAAGCATGATATTTGCAGTATGTATGCATGCATATCCCGTTGTGAGAAGAAATGTTGTTAATTACAGGTACCCATGGCTGAAAAATGCTTAGTCAAGAATCAGGAAGAATTCAGCCGGCCTATGTTCTCTTCACAGAGAGGGGTCCTGTTCAAATTTGGGGCAATTATAGATACCCATCAGGGGAGTACCAACCTGGAATCTTGGTCAGCCAAGCTGAATGATGGACAAGATAAGAGTCCAGTATTGGACGCCGTGTTTGTATCCGGCATGTGGAATGGTGCTGGCTTCCCCTACTCCATGGAGTCTCCGGAGCTGGTTATTGAGTGCGCCCGGAATTACAACCCTCAGACGAGGCAGGTGGTGAAGCATGGGAGGGTGTATGCAGACCTGTCCATCAAAGGTCTATCCCAAACATTTGGACTGCCAATGGGCAGCAAGGTAAAGAATGTAGACTTGAAGAAGTCTGAAAGTGAATATGAGGCCAACAAGAAGACGGCCAGAAAGAATATGTATGCTTGGCGGCCCGAGAACAGCACATATATTGCAGCGGCCAAGCTCCCTGTGCACATGTTCAAGTTTGATTTTAATGAGGAATATCAGTATGTGATTGCCCTACTGAACAGGGTGACTGGCCAGCCTGATACTGGAGAATTCAGAGACTAGATGTACGGCATAATAATGATGTGCCTATATGTAGACATCAAGCCGCTGTGGGGCCAAATCATAAGTGATGCTCTGCATGAGCAGCTGCTGAACCTGGGAAGTTCAGATTGTGCCTTCTATATGACCTCTTACATTGTTTATTCCTGTGCATATAGAGGTACGTTTGATGCCTTAACTACAGATGGGAAGTTAACAGGCACAAATGCAGCCTATATCTGGGATCATCATCCCCAGCTGCAAAGAACTAATTACATCAAGGACTATAAACTGGTCAATGATGCATTCTCTATGCATCTGGTAAGGACCATGGAAGATGACAGGACAAAAAGACTGAGCATGGAAGCTCAGGAGGCAGTATACAGGCATGGGGCATGGTACATCCAATTTGCCACCTTTTCCTACATCAGGATAGAAGGTTTTGAAGGGCATCCCCTGATGCTGCCAAGATATCCTACTGATGCAGTAGTTTTAATGGAATTTATCAGGCAGGGCTCCACCATCATACAGATGTATGAGGATGCCAAGAAGCTGCCACCAATTTTGTTCCTAGTCAGCATCGGCAACTATATGTGCCCTGACTCAGATAATATTAAGAAGGTGATGGTCACTCTGAACAAAATGAATCTACTGCCCTTCCCAGTAACGAGACCATATGATCCTTACGGTCAAATGCAGAAGATTCTAGGGAAGCCTATTCACCAGAGGCACCTAGAAGATTTTTGGGCTGACTGCGAAGATGAGGCAGAGGCCAGGAGGAGGAGGTATCAGAGGTTGACTCTGAACCAGATCAGGACATTTGACTGCATACCCCTCCCTCAGCAGCTGAAGAGTGATGACGGCAGGATCATGGTAGATGAATACGAGCAGAAGAAGATCTACAATGATACCATTTCTGCCCCTGACCTCACCATGCAGGAGGATATGTCCTTGGACCCATTCTTTGCCAGAACCATACACTTGACCCAAGCTTAGGTAGATGCACAGGTAGAGGCATTGAAGAAAAAGGGTGTTGCCATCACGGTGGACAACAAAAAGAAAGGGCAGGACATCCCTACAGACGAATATGATGACTTCCTGCTGGAGAAGCGGAAGACTAAGGGAGCGAGGATTCCTCCACCACAGCAGCCAAGCAAGAGAGCCCCAAGGGGCAAGAAGGTGGAAAAGGGACCCAAAGGGGTCATAATTGAAAGGGCAGTATTCATGGTTGAGGAGGCAGCCAGATCAGGATCAGAATCAGATTCTCCTCCCAAGCCCAAGAAAGCCAAGACAGCAGAGGCTGGAACCACAGAGACCCAAGAAGTGGGTCAGTCATCCAGACAACCAGGCAAGGATATCCTCATGGAGGAAGAGCCTGAAGAAGAGGAGGAAGCTCCACTCGTAATTAGAAGAAAGAGGAGAGCTCTGCAGGTGTTGTTTCCTACCACACCTAAGAAACCAAGAACCTCCATGAGAGGTGAGATGAGTCAACCCCCAGTGCAAGTACAAGGGGCAGGTAGTGAAGTGCAGAAGGAACTTCAGCACAATGTTCCACTTCCTACCATTGTCAAGTTTAAAACAGAACTTGCAGAAGAGCAACAAAAGGAAACATCTCAGGCACAAGCAGAAAAGCATGTCTCGCTAGACGAGACAATAAACTTGTCTGACGATGAGGTGGTGCAGGATGTAGCTGCACAAGAAATGGAAACACTTGCAGCTGCTGGCATCAGTGTGGCTCCTCACAAGCCTCCATCTGTCCAATCAACGCTTGAAGAGATGAAACAAGCAGAGGCGGAGCAAGAAAAGAGCCCAGAACCAGAGAAGAGCCCAGAGCAGGTGGCTCAGGACATAGGGCTGGACACACTGATCACCGAGGTGACAAGTCCTGCAGTGGTCGACTTGACAGAGAAAAGGGATGCAAGTCCTGAACAGCCAGCAGGATCACCTGATAAGGGCCACCTGACAAAGGAGATAGAGATGGCCGAAGCAGAGGGCCATGCTCTTGAATCAGGCCAACAAAGCCCATAGGATACATCAGCAGGACCTGCTATAGTAGAGGTCCAAGAATCAAAGGCTGATGATGAGAAGAAAGAAGCGATGGAGGATCCTGCTGATAAGGCACAAGAGGTGGATGCTGCAGGTACAGAGCAAATAGCCGCCGCAGAGTAGATGCCATCACCTCAGGTAGATCCTACAATATCAAAGGTGGTCGACATACCACCAGAAGTAGAAAAGCAAAAGGAGGATGATCAACCTCCACAGGGGGAAGAACTGGGGACAGATGAAATAATGAAGGAAAAAGATCATGATCATCATGATCTACCTACAGGTACACTGCAGGGTTCCCCACACAGAGAAGATGCTCCCCCAGAAAAAGAAGTTCCTCAACAGGAGGAGGCGCCTCAGGATCAACAGCACCAAGGCGAGCATCAAGAGCCGGAAAAAGAAAAGTCACCATCTCCACAACGCTTGTTGGTGGAAACAAGAGATAGAGGTGAACAGCATCATGATGCTGAGAAGCATGATTAGGTGCCTCCATGGTTAGAAAAGGAAGTGAATGTTGAGGAGGAACTGGAGATTCAGGAGTTTGACGTCTCCACCCTGTTCGCCGCAGATATAATGAAACCCAGGAGGAAGGCCAGGATGACTTCGGCCATCAAAAGAGATCCGACGACAGGGAGAAGGACCGCACAGATTGCTGTGCCTACCGTAGAGAAAGAGAAAGGCAAAATCACTGTAGATGAATTCTAGATAAGCACAGTTGATTTAGGTTTTGCCAATGAAGAGCAGGAAGGTCAGGAGGGAAAAGACATTATAGACTCTCTAATTCAGAAGGTGAAAAGAGAGAAGGAGAAGAATAAGCAACATAAAGAGCACATTGCTCAGTTGCATGCATACATTAAGGGTTTAACCAACCCTGAGGATACCACAGGTGAAGCTGCAGTCCCATTGACTGCCATTTCTCAGGAGGAGGTAAATAAACTGGACCTCATGAAACATGAGGTGTCCGTAATAAGAAAATGGGTGTCATCCACATTGGATGATGCCATTGAAATAATGAAAGGTTCTTTGAAGAGATGGAGCATATTGAGTGACTCCAAAAACAAGGTAGATAGGTTGGAGATGCAGGCCGGGAAAAGGTCTTATAAACTGGAGAAAGTCCTCAGCCTGCTGGACGAAATAAGGAAGATAAATCCACAACTGCTTATCAGTAAGCAGGTGTTAAATAATAATACTACATTATTAGTGGATATATGGTATAAAGATGTACAGTTCGAATGTGGAGTCCTCAAGAGATGCAATAATAAGCTGAGGGAGATCAGCATGAGGCTACGTGATTTAATGGGCATTGAAGCAGACATGCTCGAAACATTAGAGGGCAAGGTGGAAGGGAAGATAGAGAATCAAGATGAAGATTCTGCCCTCAAGGCTCTGCGTAATAACTTCCAAGTGGAAGATGATGGTCCGCTAGTCCACTTGACAAAAGAAATAATAAATAAAATGATGAGGATCAAGGTCAAGATGGAGACCTATAATGCAACACTGCAGGACAGAAAGAATAAGCTGGACAACAGCAGGGATAAGTATGAAGCACACAAACACGCCATCATCAAGGCAAAGACTCAAGATGGTGGAGGAATAGACCAAGTTGTGCAGTCATATGAACAAATCCAGAGCAGCATGCAGCCCCATATGCAGCAGCGTCATCATCCAGATAGCGAAAGTTCAGAGAGCGATGCACATGATGATGACCTGCATGCATCAGATGAAGAGCATGATGAAGATACATCATGAAGGGGAACATTTTGCATATGCAGTATAGATAGTTGCCAGCTGGCAACTTGTGCCTTTTTGTAAAATTGACAAGTCATGAAGTGATGACCGTTGATTTGTATTGACATATCGGATCCGTGGATCTTTTGTAACGGATTCCTCACCTTATTCTATAAAAGGTGGTGGAATGCCTTGTTATATTTCATTTGAAACTTAATTGAAATCTGATTGCTGAAATATTCAGGACTTATTTCAAAGCTGCTGTATATGTACATGTCTTTTGCATACTTAATGAAAGAGAAGAGTATTCCGATTACAAATCTTAGTAAATCTTGAGTAATCTGTGTTTGAATTCTGGATATATGCTTTGATTTGCTGCGTCCCTTGGAGTGCTCATCATGTTGCATGTATTGTTTTCATTCATTACCCTCTGAAGTTTGCATCGACTGTATCTAGCTGTGGAATGTCCTGGTGAACATATGGTTTGATTTCTTCTCCTCATGACAGTATCAAGCATGTATGTGGATCAAAAGCTAAAGGTTCAACTTAATTAGAAGTATTTCCTTTAATTTCTTTCAATTTTAGAGAATCTCACTGTCGTAATCGCAAATAACAGATAATCTTAAGCGAACCACCCAAAATATGCAGACATCTCATAGATAATCGTAAATATTTAGCATATTTGAACACTAAGCATGCACAATTGAAAATATCATGCAAAGATCTATGTATTTTACCTCTTTTCATCAAATAACCGTATAATTTGACTTCTCTGTAAAGAACTTCTGCAGGAAAGTCATGATGATGGCACACTTTCACGTAAGGCCCCAAAATGGAAACAGCAACTCACATTAACCACTAAGTAACGTCAGTCGATTAAGACCTAATCACCGGAGACTTGGGATCATGAATTCTCTGAATTCACTGTATCTTTCAAGATGAATAAAGGTTAATGTGTACTTTTATTCTATGTTTGTTTGTGACTAACATCATGACCAACATCAACCTTGACCTTAGCACTTTCAAGAAACCTTTTCAATCTCTTGTTAAAGTACTAGTATACCTTTCTTTGGTTAGAATAACCTAGAAATATTCCTTCACCACATCTTACATCAAACTTTCTTAGATCTTCATCTCTTTTGATATAGCATTTACTTCCAAAAACTAAAGTATTTCATAGTAGGAGCATTACCAAACCATGGTTCATAAGGAGTTTTACCAGTATTACCTTTGATCTGCACCTGGTTGAGAGTGTTGATAGTAGTACTCACAGCTTCTTTCCAATAGATATGTGGAACATTTTCTTCCATCATCATGGCTCTAGTAGCCTCTTGAATAGTTTAGTTCTTGCTTTCCACAACTCTATTCTGCTGAGGAGTCCTAGGAGAAGATAATTGTCTTCTTATTCCATGCTTTTCATTAAACTCATCGGAGGTAAACTCTCCACCTTATCAGATCTCAAACAATTTAACTTCAGACCAATCTCATTCTCCACCCTATCCTTGAACATTTTGAATATGTCAAGAGCCTCTAATTTCTCTCTCAAGAAGGTGATGCACATCATCTGGGGGTAATCGTCAATCAACAACATAAAGTATCTATCTCCTTGCAAACTCCCAACTCTTGCAGGACCACACAAATTAGTGTGCACAAGTTCCAACAATCCACTTGAAAATTGTTCTTTACTTTTGAATGTAGTTCTGCTTTGTTTACCCAACTAACATTCCTTACACATGCTATTACCAGGTTTTACAAGCTTTGGAAGATCTCTCACATCCTGTTGACAATATTATCAAAGTTTACATGACACATTCTCCTATGCCATAACCAACTCTGATCAATCTAAGCAATCAAACAACTTTTACTAGTACCATTGAAATGAAAGATATTACCTCTAGTCTGTGTACTAGATGCAATCTCAGTTCTAGAGCTTTCCAAGATTATGCATTTTCCATCCTTGAATCGAAGATCATACCCTTTATCAACCAATTGTCCAACATTGAGAAGATTATTCTTCAACCCTTCTACATACAAAACATCATTAGTGTTATTCTTATCATCAAGAGAGATGGATCCTTTGCCATAGATTCTACCAGCAAAACTTCACAATTCCACCTTCATACCTTTTCAAACTTACAAACCTACTCTTATCACCTATCATATGATGAGAACATCCACTGTCAATCACCCATTCATCCTTTTCTTCAACCTGAGCGGCCGAGGCACTTTCCACATTCACATAGCTAGCAGATTTAGTAGGCACCATATCTTCTTCTTTGATAGAAATGAACACCCATTCATTTCTAGAGGTACTTCCCTTATCAGATTCATCATATGTAACTCCATTAGTAGCTTCTTAGACATAGTATCATTTCTTCTAAAACCTAGGTCTGTTAGGGTTTGGATTTGAAACCCTATCTGGACATCTTGAAGCAAAATGACCAATCTTATTGCAAGCAAAAGATTTGAAAGGCAACTTTCCTTCATACTTACTAGATCCTCTTGGTAATCTCTTGGCAATAAGGGCTTTAATTTCTTCAATCTCATATTCATCTTCTTCAAGTTCCTTCCTTGCCTTCTCATATCTAGTTAGTCTTCTTGAAGAGCTTTCACCTGGATCAAATCTTTGCTTTCCGGAGACACTAGCCTCAAATGCATATTCTGATTTAGGAAGAGAATCACCAAACTCACTCATTTCAAATGTTGAAAGCTTGCCAACCAACTGATCCCTTTTAACCTTTGTCACAATCTTGATTTCCTCAATAGTAGTGTAGACACCCAAAATTGTCCCAAATTTGTCCATGTCTAACAACACCTAATCAAAACATTATTAAAATTTATCTATTAAGCCAATTAATTAAATAAATTTTATTTATTTAATTAATTTCCACATCATATTTTATTCCATCTTATTCATTTACCCAATTAATTAAATAAATCTTATTTATTTAATTAATTTCCACATCGTATCTTATCCTATCCTATTCATCTATCTAATTAATTAAATAAATCTTATTTCTTTAATTAATTTCCAACTCATATCCCAACTAATTCAAATATTTTATTTGAATTAAATCCTCACCTTTCACTATATTTCGACACTTGTCCATTTCTTAATTCAATCATGTGTTATGGTACAACTTTCATTCAAATCCTTCACATGCACAACTAATGGGACCTAATTTTAGTATCTTTCAATCCTAGCCATTCACATAGCCTTTGAATCTCCACCATTGATTGATTTTGGTTGAGTTCTATATAAACACCCCCTTATTCCATATGAAATCCATCCAACATTCATATAGTGCCTACATTATCATCTTGAGCATATTGAGCATTTGAGAATCCAATTGAGCTTTTATCATCCATCATGGCAGCTTTCAGCTTCATAATTGTCCATTGTTTAAGAAGCAATCCACATCATAAACAAGGAATCGCATAGTCCAGGTGATCTTATGCTTGAATTGCATCACTCTTTGATTTCATTTAGATTAGATGCTTTGATGATGTTAGGGTTAGGTTTTCATGGCTATGCTTGATCTTCTAAACCTATTTTTTTACCTATCACATTCTAGTACACTTAGTGGGACTCACATCCTTGATTAACTTCATTATTTGAAGTTGTTTATTCAAGATCAAATTTTTCAAGTGCTTTCGGCAAATTCCAATCACTTTTGAGCAAAAATCTGCCTTCTGCATCTCCATGTCGCTTCTGCATTGAGATCAGTCACCGATATTGTTTTTTGGATCACTTTTCTCCTAACAATAATCGCCTTTGGTATGTTACACATTATTTTGATTGTAACAGTAATGACCTACTTATACATAGATCTTTTATTCTGTCAGTAATCACTTTTGGACTGTTTCACATCGCTTTTGCCCTAACAGTACTCGCTTTTCCATATAATTGCATCACTTTTATTTTGACAGTAATCGCCTTCGGGCTAATCTGCATCGCTTTCATCTTGACAGTATCTGATTTTGTGTTTAACCTGGCCACTTTCATTCTAACAGTGATTACCTTTAACTAAAGACATCACTTTTCGTAGAGTTAGGGTTTTTGTCGCATTTTTTTATTTTGCAGATCCAGGTCGCTTATACACTGAAAATAGTCACTTTAGGCTTTTCTGCATCGCTTATAAGCCTACAGGAATTGCATCTGGTGTTTTCCAAATTGCATTTGATCTACAGGGGTTTGCCTGTGGTAAAACAGAGATTACTTCTGATAAACAGTAAATCACCTCTGGTAAGCTCTGTCGCTTTCAATTTGTATTATTTCCAGCTTGCTTTCTTGGCTACTAATTGGGGATTTGTGCAGCATCTTATCAATTTGTCCAAGAAAAGGAGGTTATCAAACTACTGACATATCTGTTACAGCTTCGATTGGTCCAAGACTTGTGGTTTATCACTAAATTAGGAACATTTGGGCTTGGTGCTTAAATTGAATCATTGCTTGCTCTGTGCTTGATTTATCTTTTTTTTATTGCTTGTATGTGCTTGATTGTAACCCAAATTTAATAACAAACGTATCCTCTCCCCTTGCCTATCAAATGGATCTTGGGTGTATGAGAACTTGTTATTATCTTTAGAGGGCTTGCCTTCTCGGTGTGAGAAGGGATATGACCCAAGTGGTAACAGGCTAAAGCCAAGTCCTTCCAAACCGCTATATAAGAAAAGTGTTTGTGTCGAAAGCCACAAACAATGGGTGTTGTTGTGTTATACCAACAGCCAACCTCCCCCAAAACCCTCCAAGGCATAACCCTTGTAGGCTGGGAGACTCCATAACAAAGAGTAGCGCTGCCGTATGTATAGCCACTCGAACAAATGCCCTTATTAGCAACTTTGTGTAGTAGCCAAAAACCTTCTATTTGTTGATGTAAAAGGTGGGACCTTTGAAGCGGGCCCAATTCATGTGGTTCTTAGTAGAGATAGTAGGGACAATCCTAAGGTTTGGTGGGGGGACAAGCCTTACAAGAAACCTAGATCTTGGTATGCATGAGAAGTGAGTGTCGTGGAGAGGAGCTAGTGCTACCAAAATCTTGAAGCTATCCTCTTTGAATAAGCATGGCCAGGGGATTTAACAAATACAGTCCTTTCCTAGCCTAGGTTGTACCAATTTGTGATTGTTGTGAGTGTGAGTGACTACAATTATTGTTTTCTTGCCAAAAACCACAAATTAGATACCTTTCTGACAGATACAGTCACTTTTAAACTACCCACATACAGACAATAGAAATCACTTTTGAACTGCAGCTAGCCACTTTTTGACTGAACTAAATCGCTTCTAAACAGTAGCTAATCGCTCCCTGTGTAAATAAGATCACCTTTGATTAACAATCAGTTGCTTCTTAGTTGAATCAGGTCACCTATAAACAACAGTCCATCACCTCTAGCAAAACTTGAGTCACCTTCAATCAACAACAAATCACTTTTTAGCCAACAGTTGTCACCTTTGAACAATCCATCACTTCTGGTCAATACTGTGACTTCCTGCCAGAATCTAAACCAGGCTGCATTTGAGCTCTTATTAGTCACCTTTGGCATCTTCTAAGTCGCATATGAACTATTATCTATCATCTGTGGTTAAATACCTGCAAATCTTAGTGCCTTATTTGAATTAGCCACAAGATCTAGCTTGCTTAAGCTTTAACCTCAGCTTTTAGACCTGTCTTTGATCAACAACAAATCGATGGACTTTGTCTCCTATTTTGAACTTATCAAGCAATCATAATCCATGAGCTTTTCATCTTTTGAGACCCAAACCAGCAAATCAAACATCAACCCAATCATTTCAATCAACAAACATCATCCTTTAGCTTTTAGCTTTAGCAAACATCAATAGCTTAGCAACTTTTAGCAAACAATCTTTCCCTTGAGTGTTTGAGCTATCCTCTAGAGAAAACCAACAACAACCCAACAACAACAAATCAGCCAAAGCACATCAACCAAGTGAATTAGCAAAACTAGCAAACCAAAACAACAACTAGCCAGCCAACCAGCCAAACTATCATCTTTTGGGTCTCAAAACATTGACAAGCTAAGCTTCATTATCAACATCATCCCTCAAACTAGGAGCCAATATAGAGCTAAAATGGAAGCCAAATTGCAAGCTGAGATGCAACAATTCAAATCAATGCCTCTTAAGGACGCAACTCAATTCACAACTGGTATGCCTCCTCATTTCTTTATGCCTCAAGGATACACTATTGGTGAGTCATCTTCACAACAAATACAACCTCCAACATCCTTAGAAAATTTTGAAGAACAATCTCAAGATGAGTTATCAGAATTTCAAGATACCCATGTATGGGACCAAGTTGAGAGACTTATTATATCTGAGCCTAATCATCACTTTTTGCAATTTGGTCGCATGGGTACTAAACTACCAAAAGACTTTGACATATCCGCTATTAAAGAGCAAGATCCAAACACTTCTGCTATTGTTGCGAAGGAACCATCCACTATAGTCACATCATCTCCCATCATATCACAAGCTCCATCTTCAAATACATAGTCACCTATTGTTGCTTCATTTGATCTACCATGATTGGAGCATACTTTAGAACCATTGATAGTGCCAACCAATGTGCTCCCTCTCGTGTCACAAAATCTCAACATCCCACCTTTCCATGTTCCTCAACATATCCCTCCTCCTACCATGACCATTTCCATGCCTCAAGTGATGCAAGCTATCCATGTAACTCAAGTGCAAATACTCCAACTATCACAAGCTATTCCCATGTCTCATAGTGTGCAAGCCTCTCAAATTATTCCAACAACACCTATTGCCCAAATTTCATGTCCATTGAAATCTACTATATCCCATATACCAACTGCCAATCCCTCCATGCTATCATATAACCCCAATGTTAGTCTCATTGACATGAGTGATCCTCCTATCATTTGTCAAGCCAATCCCAGCAATAAGGTCGCTTATGCTGATCAACTTACATCTATGCCATCGTATTCTTTCAATCCTTCATACACCATCAATCCATCTTATGCTGCCCAAGGCTTGCCTATTATCACCCAACATATGAAACATACCAATCCTCATGTTGTCAAAAATACAAATCCAAATGTTCATCCTTCTGTCGTATCTACCAATCCCTCTATCACTTACCATGTCATAAAATCAACCCCAACTTCCCAACAAATCACTATCAATCTGTCATCCACTTCCCAGGTGATGCACACTCAACTGCCGCTTGTGTCTCAAGGACAACAATTCTCCAACACATATGTGTCACATACCAATCCTTTGACATATATTGTGAGTATGCAACCTCAACAAATAGTCATAACTCCATTTATCCCACAACTACAAACACAATATATCTCATACCATACTCCATCCCCTTTGCAAAAACATCAATTATCTTCAACGGATGTTTAACAAATGATCAATGAAATGGTAGGACAAGGAAAGAAGCCTTTCTCTCTCAAAAACATATGCACTTGTCCATTTGACAAGTCTCTTAATATGATACCTTTTCTGTCACATTTTGAAATCCCACAATTTGATAAGTACAAAGGAAAAGGAAATCTGGAAGACCATCTTCGAGCATTCTTTGTGGCATGTCTTGATGTAGCCTATGACGATACATATCTTTTGAGATTATTTCCTCGAAGCTTAGCAGGACAAGCTCTTGAATGGTTTTCTCATTTACCTCTGGGAATTAAGTCTTTTTCTAAATTAGCAAACAAGTTTCGATCACACTTTGCTTTCAACATTGAACATAAGGTAAACATGAATGACCTTTTCAACAATAAACAGTGCAATGGCGAAGCCTTTTCCTCATTTACTCAACGATAGCGTAATATGGCTAGTAAACTATCATGGGAAATACCTGAGAAACAACAGCTTGACATCTTTGTTCAAAATCTTCATCCCAAGTTATCATTCCAATTACAATTGTATAGTGTTAGCACCTTTGATGAACTTGTCTCCAAAGGAATTATCATTGAACGAGATTTAATTGCTAAGGGAACTATCAAGATCTTTCAAGATAACAAAGACTCTCCTCAAAATTCCAAAACTAAGTCTCGCTTTTGGAACAAGAACGAGAATGTTGTCAATGATGGTGTTGTAGATGCAAAGAACATTCAAACTATGAGAGCTCCCATCAACATTCAAGTAGCTTCTACACCAACCCAACCTTTTCAACAAAGGTGACAATGACAAACTTCTAATCCATGCCAATAATTTACAGCATTAGCAGAACCTATGGAAGTTGTTTTTCGAAAGCTTCTCCAAGCGGGTGATATTATCTTACCAGATGCACCACCAAATGGCAAACCACTCTTCAAAGCCCCTTGGTACAAAGAAAATGAGTATTGTGATTACCATCAAGTTAAAGGATACAAAACAAATGGTTGTATGTGCTTAAAACATGTTATCCAAGACTGCATTGATCAAGGTTTAATCAAGGTCACACCTTCAACGACTCAGCCTGCACAACAATCAACATCAAACTATGATCTAGAGACTTTCAAGAATCCACTTCCATCTCATGATTAGACAAATAACCTTCATGCTAGAAATGCTATTTAGTATAACTATGAATTGTCTACCATTGGCTGCATTGATCATGCTCGCATTTCTACCATTACCATCCAAGGCAGAGCACCTGATTGTGCTGTAACCACGCGAAGAGGTCAAGTCACCATCCAAGGAGCACTCACTCATCCTCCTTGATTCCTCTCTAACTATAACCTCTTGGATCACCTTGGCAAAACACCCATGCACATATCCATTCCTGAGTTGCTCTGCATATCCCTTTCTCATAAAGCTATCCTTGACAAAGCCTTACAAGAGTCTTCGGTGCCTAATGACATTGATATCACACAATTCCAATCTATGGCCGCTATCATTGCAGCTCCTTGTCAGTTAACCTTTTCTGACAAAGATCTTCAGCCCTCCATTCATCCTTCACATAATGAAGCCCTCCATATTGAAGTGTTTGTTAAACAATGCTGCATCAAATGAATTTTGGTAGATGGTGGAGCTGGTCTTAATATATGTTCTTTGAAACTTATAAAACAATTGGGATATTTTGAGAAAGATGTTGACACCTCCAAGGTTATTACTATAAGAGCGTATGATGATGCTGAAAGAGATACTGAAGGGATTATCTTATTGCCTATCCAAGTTGGGCCAGTTACTACAGAAACCTGCTGTCAAGTCCTTGATATTGATCTTCCTTATAACATCATCCTTGGTCACCAATGGATACATGCCCTTAAGGCAATTCCATCTACATACCATCAATGCCTTAAATTTCCACATAATGGTGTTGAGGTTACTATTCAAACTAAGCCCAATCCATTTGAATTTTATCAGGCCTTTCAAGCCAAATATTAGAGTCTAAACCAAATTCCTATCAACACTAAGGCATATCCGTTGTCATCTTATATAGACTCATCTGACCTACTCAAGCCATCATCTAGCAAAGCTGCCTCCAGCATCCGTATCAAATATACCAAACATGGCCCTGGTGAGTACAAATTGCAAGAATCTTGTTGTGTTGGTACCCTACCATTATCTCCTAAATCCCATGGTAAGCCTTCTACATCCAAGCCAACTTCATCCTCCACTATCATCAAAGCTCCCCCTATAGTATTCATAAAAGGTGGATTCTTAGATGATGAATACATTGATGATATAAACTCTTGGATCTTCTTTGATGAAAATGACCAATTCCAACTTGAAGTAGAGCGATACAACAATGGGTTTCGTATCATAAAGAACAAGGGCTATAAAGGACATGGTGGATTGGGATTACAGGAACAAGGACCTACTAAGCCCATTATTGTGTCTAAGAAGTTTAATAAGCAAGGCCTTGGTTATCAGCCAGAGGTACCGTGACTCAAAGACATTAAGTGTATTTCTGATACTGATGCTAGACCTTCTTCGACAGGAGAGACTTCTAATTTGGATGCTATCGATGACTCCTCTCTTCATATCACTGATCTTTTTCAAGAGCACTCCATCTTCATGTTTTCTATAGCCTCCTCTAGCCATAACAATTCCTCCATTAGTCTTTCACTCGTATATCCTGACCTCATCGATTGGGACCAATAGGGGGCACCGATATTAGATACATTTGAAAATGATGAAGCTATTACAGAATTCATGGGTTTACGACAAGGTATTCCATTGGGAGATCATAAAGCAGGTTTCATGATGGATATACCTAAACTAGCATATTTTGGCAGAAGTATCAAATCCTTCAATCACAAAAGTGAAATAAATAAAACTGAACAAAATAGGTCACTAGGTGAAAACTGAAAGGCACCTCTTGACCATGAAAAAGTAAAAATAAAGGATGTATCTGAAGGTGAAAACCTCTCTGACACACCTGAGGATGGGGGATTTGATCTTCCTATTACCACTGACTATCATGAGAAATCAACTGTGCTAGTGGAACAATCACAAGACATGAACTTGGGAACAACGTAGAATCCAAAGATCACTTTTTTGGCAGCATCACTATCAGAGCAAGAAAGAAGAGACTTCACAACTTTTTTATGAGAAGAGCTATAAATTTTGCATGGACTTATGCCAACATGCCAATCTAGATCCATCACTTGTGGTACATCATCTAGCAGTATCTCCTAATACAAAACCAGTCAAACAAAAATTGTGTAAAATGCATCCACAAGTAGCGTTATTGGTCAAAGCAGAAATTCACAAACTATTAGAAGAAAAATTCATAAAGCCTATTGATTATCTAGAATGGGTTTCAAATTTGGTACCTATAGCAAAACCAAATGGACGAGTTCGCTGCTGCATAGACTTTAGAGATTTTAACAAAGCATGTCCCAAGGATGACTTTTCACTACCAAGCATAGACAACATTGTAGATCTTACAGTAGGACATGAAATGCTATCTTTGATGGATGGATTTTTAGGATATAATCAAATCAGAATAACAGTGGAAGATCAAGATAAAACATCTTTTATTAGTCCATGGGGCACATATTGCTAGGTTGTAATGCCTTTGGGTCTCAAAAATGCTGGAGCTACCTATCAACGAGCAATGACAGTTATTTTTCATGACCTTTTTCATACTATCATGGAAGACTGTGTTGATGACATCATGGGAAAATCTAAGACAAGAGAAGGACATCTATAGGTATTAGTACATATCTTTGATTGATTAGAAAAATACCAATTCGGACTAAATCCAAAGAAATGTGTATTTGGTGTAACATCAGGAAAACTGTTGGGATATATTATGTCTCGACGAGGGATAGAAGTGGACCCAACTAAAGTAAAAGCTATCATAGAGATGCCTCCACCAACAAATCTCAAGTAGCTCCGCAGTCTACAAGGTAGGCTACAATCTATCTGCAGATTTATCTCCCAACTAGCAGATAAATGTCATCCTTTCCAGTATCTTCTTCGTAAGGGTGAACCTTTTAAGTGGGATGAAAAGTGTCAATAGGATTTTGAGAAGATAAAGGAATATTTGGCATTACATCCTATGTTAGTACCTCCTATACTTGATCATCCATTATTGTTGTATATAGCATCAACAACTGCAGCATTGGGTGCCCTTCTAGCTCAACATGATGATTCAAGAAAAGAACAATCCATCTACTACATCAGCAGAACTCTTGTGGGATATGAACTCAATTATTCATTTATGGAAAAAGCTTGCTTAGCATTAGTGTTTGCTTCCCAAAATTTGCAACACTATATGTTGAACCAAACAACAAAACTCATCTCTAATGTGGATCCCCTCAAGTATCTTCTTTCAAAAGCAATTCTCACAGGGAGATTAGCAAAATGGGTTATGATCTTAAGTGAATTTGATATATAATACATGATTTGCAAAGCTATCAAAGGACAAGTTATTATTGATCAATTACCTGTAGCACCCATCACAGATATTCAACCAATGTATCTAGAATTCCCTAATGAAGGATTGTTCAATCTAACTTCTCCAACACGATGGCAGCTATATTTTGATGGATCATACACACAACATGGATCTGGAGTAGGCATCTTGTTTGTTACCCCTCAAGGAGATTATATACCTAAATCATATAGAATAGCATTCCCATGTACCAATAATGTAGCAGAGTATGAAGTTTTAATCACAGGTTTGCGCATGGCAGTATAATGGGCTATCAAACAGTTACAAGTTTTTGGTGGTTCTCAGCTGGTTATCAAACAAGTTTTAGATGAATATCAAACAAAAGATGAGAAGCTTCTTTCATACACACTAATGGTTGATGATTTCAAGAAATATTTTGATGATATTACTTTTGAGCAAATCCCAAGACTATAAAACAAAGCAACAAATGCCATGGCTATGATTGGGTCTCTTCTTGACATGCCATCTAATACCCATAAATGTGAATTTTTGGTCGAACAACTTTTGATTCCAGCATTTGAAGTTCCACAGTCTGAGCTTATATGTGAAATTGTTGGTCCCAATTCACCGTGGTACAAGGATATATATGAGTATCTCCATAATCAAACCTTTCCATTTTAACTAGCCAACACCCAATGTAAAACCTTTATCCATCGAGCCTCTCGTTACACTATCTTGGGAGACACCCTTTATCGTCGGAGTCTTGATGGTATCCTTCTTAGATGTCTTGATTCTGAGCAAGTGAAAGTGGCCTCATGTGAGGTACATGAAGGTGTCTATGGCTCGCATTCCGCTGGCCCTAGCCTTGTTAAGAAAATTCTACAAGCAAGATACTATTGGCCAACTATGGAAAAAGATGCACAGAAATTTGCAAAGAGATGTCTACAATGTTAGAAACATGGAGACCTAATAAATGCACCAGCACATGAGCTTCAGCCTATTGTCACTCCATGGCCTTTTTCACAATGGGGACTTGATCTCATAGGCAAAATCCATCCTACTTCATCCAACGGTCATAGGTTTATTATTACCGCCACTGAATACTTCACAAAGTGGGTAGAAGCCATACCAATGACCTATATCATAGGTAAACAAATATCCAAGTTCATTCTACATTATATCATCTGCCATTATGGAGTTCCTCAAGCTATTATCATATATAATGATCACCCCTTCAAGAACCAAGAGGTTAGAGATCTTTGTAACAAGTTCCATATCCAACATAGATTCTCTACACCTTATTATCCTCAGAGCAATGGCCAAGCTGAAGATTCTAATAAAATAATCATCAAAATCCTTAAAAAGACTATTAATGATGCTAGTTGGGATTGGCATCTACAACTCCATCCTGCATTGTGGGCATATAAAACGAGTATTAGAACTCCCACTGGAGCCACACCTTATGCTCTCGTGTATGTCACTGAAGCTATTTTACCTATCGAGGTTGAGATCCCCTCTTTGCGAGTATCCATACATCATACTATCTCAGATGAAGAATATCAAGTATCCAGACTCCATGATCTTGAACTTCTAGATGAACAGCATCTTACAACATTGAACCATCTTCAAGTCTATCAAAACTGGCTACAACAAGAAGATCAGAGAACACAGATTTCAAGTTGGCAACCATGTCCTTAAAGATAATCAAAGGAATCAACAACATCAAGAAAAACAGGGCAAGTTTGAACCAAATTGGTTTGGTCCTTTCATTATCGCAGTAGTTTATGGATCAGGTGCATATTCTCTTTCAACACCTGAAGGCATTCACTAGAATGAACCAGTCAACAGCGTTCATCTCAAGAAGTTTTATCCATGAATCCCAACTATAAAAATAAAAATAAAAAATCCATCCAATAGTGAAAACCACTTCATGGCACTTTTGATAACAAAAAAAAAATAACATAAGATAAATCATCCATCCTCTGGTGAAAACCTGGTAAACAGGCGCCTTGGATAAGTACCATAGTGAAAACTTGGCAAATAGGTGCTATGTGTAGTGACCAACTTCCCTTATCTACTTGGTTTGTTTGATCATATTCCACCACCTCATCCTATATAGTCCATATCATAATCCACATAACATCGCCATACATAGCCCTTCCATCTTCACCTTTGTCAATGCTAGCTATCATACTTGAGACATTGTCGCGATACCTATATCTTTTGGCACCCTAGCATCTTGACCACATGCTTTTTGCATTGTCGCTTTTGCATAATAAACCTCATCCCACATTGGGGGCATTTGTTGAGTCTTATCTAGAAGTGGATACCGCTATCTCTAGCTCATAACACATCAAACAACTTAGCTTACAACACAACAAAATTTTTCAACTTCAACCATAGCATTCATCCAATGACAAATGTGACCTAACAAACTTGCAACCAGGATCCATATCTTTGCAATCTATTCACATTCATTCAACAACCGAAACAAACATTGCCAGCTCAAGCATCCAAGCAATCAACGTCATAATTAAGAACTACATCCAACTCTATCATTAACGCCTTGATCCCATGGATGTAGGGTATGTAGGCAATCTAAGATGTGAAGGAAGCACTCTGATTCAGGCTAAGATGATAATGTTGGAAGTATGGGCCTAACCAATGTTGTCATTGATGTTAACATACTCCTGTTGCATTAATGATAAGGATTGGATGAGCTGTGTGCTGAGGATATTGAGAAAATTAGTCTCAATCAGGAACAGTGAAGAATATTAATGACAACAAGTTAAAAGTCCAAGATAGGTTGATGATCAGAGGATGGGGATTAAAGGGTTTATAGATATGTGACTTAAGGTGATCCAGTAAATATTTTAGAGGTCCGCATGAAGATCTAAAGAAGTTGTGATTGCTCAAGTAAAATTGGTTCCAAGAGGTGTTCAGAGGTGATAGGGCAATACAAATAGGTTTGGTAAGGTTTGGAAATGAAATATCCTATTTTACGGAATTGGTGGAGTGTCCAGGAAGTCCTTGTGAAGTATCAACTCATTTGGTTCATGGTTTGGAGGTCCACAAGCATCTATTCCTTTGTGACAATGATGACAGACTGTGTTCTTAAGGTTTCGGATGAAGGAGAAAAGGATTTCAGTAAGTAGATGAAGTGTGGATGTTCTTGGTGATTCATGCAAGCTTGTGGAGATCTTTGGATCATGTCCAGTTTGTGTTGGTGGTCCGTATTGGAGTTGGAGCTCGTAATTCAAGAATAACTTCTGGATGATGGTGTTCTTTCTGTGACTGGCAGACCAGATGAGTTACACATCCTGCGGATGTACTTGTGCATGTTTGCCGACTTAGAGTTTGTTCCTAAGTTGATGTCATGTATAAATAAGAGATTGCAAAGTCATTTCAAATGTGTCCTTGTGGAGATGAGTGTGTGGTAGTGAGGAGGAGAGCGAAAGGTAGAGCAGAAGTTTTGGGCTTAAATGGAATTGACTCAAGCATGATGAAGATGCCATTTATCAGTTCAAGTATGTGATACTTATTCTTTTGTAGACAATGTGTGTCTTGTAGGTAGTGAGACTCTTGTGAGAAGTGTGCTTAGGTAGTGAGCCCTAATTGGCATGTGCCATTTTATTCTTTCTATTCTTCTAATAGAGAATGCAATCTTGGGTTAGTCACCCTGTGGTTTTTCCCTTAACCAGGTTTTCCACGTTAAAATCTTGGTATCTCATGTGTTGATGCGTTTCTGCTCTTGATTAAATGCATTATGTTTCATGATTGATTTATTGTTATACTGCTAAGTGAATGCAATTGTTTAATAAGAGGAAAGTTTTGGACAACTGTTTCACCCCCCCTCTCAGTTGTCTGCCCTGAATCTAACAATTGGTATCAGAGCCAAGTTCCTCTATAAGGAGATTAACCGCTTGAGGAGATTCGAGATGTTGTCCTATAAGAAGGATAGTCTGAAGTTTGATGGAACCAATTTTAATCTTTGGAAAGGTCACATGAAATGTCACTTGCAATGTATGGGAATGGTGTATTAGACCATGGCTACAACATAGTATGTACCTCCACAGGGTGGTCTGAAAACCCTAAATGAAATCACTGATGTTGAAAACTATCTGCAGACTATGGAGGCTCTTCTAAGCTCATTATTTGATTTAGAGCTCTCAAATATTATTGACCTACCAACTGCTTTTGAGATTTGGCAAAAACTAGAACTTTTGCATGAAGGAGACAAGTATGTTAAAAGTGCAAGGCTACAAAGTCTAAAAGGGAGATTTGGAAATCTGAAGATGAGAGATGATGAAAACATTACTACTTTTATGCCAAGAGTAAATGAGATTGTTTGTGGATTATAAATGCTGGTGGAGTCTTGAATGAAGATGAGATTGTTGAGAAAATTCTCAGATCCCTTCTTGCTTCTTATAAAATCAAGGCTGTTGTAATTGAAGAATTTAGAGCTCACACAACTATCACAAGAAATCAACTGGTTGGTAAATTGGCTGCATTTGAAATGGCCAAGTTTGGAGATGAACCCCCAAAGACTGAATCTGCATTCAAAGCCAGTGTATCTATAAAAGGTAAACAAAGGGTTGATCCAAGAGAGAACTCCTCAAGGAAACTTTCATGGTATGAAAAAACAAGAAAAGACCTGGAAGAAGAAGCTGAAACTGCTCACCTTGAAGCTCTTATTGCAAAAAGACTACCAAGAGGATCTGGTAATTATGAAGGGAAATTGCCTTTTAAGTGTTTTAACTGCAATAAGATTGGTCATTTTGCCTCAAGGTGTTCGAAAAGATTTTCAAGGCCAAATTCTAACAGATCAAGATTCCAAAAGAATTGTTACTATGTTCATGAAGATAATGATGAAGAAGGAGTAAAAGATGATGAATCAAAATCAAGAAACAAATTTGGAAGTGATTGGGTGTTATTGCTATCAAGGAAGAAGATCCAATGCCCTTTGAATTTGTCAATCATAAAGTTGTGGAAAGAGCTCTGGCTGCTCAAGTTGAAGAGAAGGATGATTGGGTCATTGATAGTAGTTTCTCTCACCATATGACTGGTGACAAAAATAAGTTTATAGATTTGGAAAGGTATGAAGGTGGAGTGGTAAAATTTGGTGATAATTCTACTAGTAGAATCAGAGGTAGAGGAACTATTTCTTCTGATGGAAAGAACAAAACCAGTGATGTACTGTATGTTGAAGGATTGAAGCACAATCTTCTTGGTGTTGGATAGTTGGTGCACAAAGGCTATGATCTTAGATTAAAGAATGGAAAATACAAGATCTTTGAGAATTCTAGAATAGAGATTGCATCCAGTACCCAAGCAAAAGGTAATATCTTCCATTTAGTTGGTATTGGTAAAAATTGTCTATTTGTGCAAGTTGATCAGAGTTGGTTATGGCATAGGAGAATGTGTCATGTGAATTTTGATAATATCATTAAGATAAGTAATACTCATAATGTAAGAGATCTTCCAAAACTAGTGAAACCTACAAATAGTTTATACAAAGAATGTCAGTTGAGAAAACAAAGCAGAGTCTCATTGAAAAGCAAGGAACAATCTTCTACCAAATTATTAGACTTAGTTCATATTGATCTTTGTGGTTTGGCAAGGACCAGGAGTATGCAAGGTGATAGATACTTCATGTTACTAATTGATGACTATTCCCAGATGATGTGGGTAACCTTTCTAAAAGAGAAATCAGAGGCTCTTGAGAAATTCAAAATACTCAAGGCTATGGTAGAGAATGAAACCAAATTAAAATTGAAGTGTCTGAGGTCTAATAGAGGTGGAGAATTCACATCCAGTGAGTTCATAGAATTCTATGAGAAGCACGGAATAAAGAGACAGTTATCTGCTCCTAGGACCCCACAATAGAATGGAGTACTGGAAAGAAAGAACCAGACCATCCAGGAAGCATCTAGGACCATGATGATGGAAGCAAATGTTCCTCAGATCTATTGGAGAGAAGCTATCAGCACTACAATCTATACTCTCAATCGAGTTCAAATCAGAAGCAATACCGGTAAGACTCCTTATGAACTTTGGTTTGGTATTACACCTACTGTAAGGTATTTCAGAGTTTTTGGTAGCAAATGTTACATTGAGAGAGATGAAGATCTAGGCAAGTTTGATGCTAGACATGATGAAGGAATATTTTTGGGCTATTCTACTCAAAGCAAAGCATACCAGTGTTATAATAAGAGATTGAGAAAGATGATAGAAAGTACAAATGTGAAGGTTGATGAGGGAATTGAGAAACCCTCAAGGTTTTATGAATATGATGAAGATGATCAGAATGGTGTGTTGACTCAAGGAACCCAAGTCCCTTCTAAAATTTAGATTGAAACTGATCTGGTAAATCAAAAAGAAGAAATAAGTTTTAATGAACCTGATCAAGAATTAGAAGTGCAAGAAACTCCCAAAGTTCCAAGATATGTAAGACTGAACCACTCTGAAGATCAGATCATAGGTGACAAAAGCAAAGGTGTACAAACAAGAAGGAGAATTGCTCAAGACTTAGATGAGTATTGTCTGACCTCAAAGATTGAACCTAAGACAGTAAATGAAGCCCAGAATGATGAAAACTGGACTAAGGCAATGGAGGAAGAACTTATGCAAATTGAGAAAAATCACACTTGGGATCTTGTTCCCAGACCTAGAAACAAGAATGTAATTGGAACCAAATAGGTCTTCCAGAACAAACTGAATGAAGTTGGTGAAGTAATCAGAAATAAAGCCAGATTGTCTTGGAAGGGCTACTCTCAAATTGAAGGAGTTGATTTTGAAGAAACTTTTGTTCCGGTGGCAAGAATTGAAGTAGTCAGATTATTTATTGCATTTGCTGCCTTCAAAAATTTCAAGGTATATCTGATGGATGTCAAGTTTGCCTTCCTAAATGGTGACTTGGAAGAAGAAGTGTACATTGAACAACCAGATGGATTTCAATTGTCTGATCATGGTGATATGGTCTGAAAGTTGAAGAAGGCACTGTATGGTTTGAAGCAAGCCCCAAGAGCCTAGTATGAAAGATTGGACAAGCATCTTTTGAAGATTAGTTTCAACAAAGGTATCTTCATTTCTAAAAAATATGCAAAAGAATTGTTCAAGAAATTTGGGATGGAAGATTCAAAGCCAATAAATACTCCCATGGCAATTGGATATAAGTTGGGGAAAGATGATGACTCTCCTAAGGCAGATTAGATAAAGTACAAGTCAATGATTGGAGGATTGTTGTATCTCACTCAAACTAGACCAGACATTATGCAAGTTGTTGGTCTTGTTGCTAGATTCCAAGCTAATCCTAGAGAATCTCTTGTCATGGCAATCAAGAGAATTTTTAGATATATAAAAGGGACAATTGAGTGTGGTTTGTGGTATCCTAGAGATCATGATTTTTCTCTTCATGCATATACTAATGCAGATTAGGCAGGAGATGTGGATGACCGGAAGAGTACCAGTGGTGGAGCATTCTTTTTGGGCAAGAGATTGGTTTCTTGGCTGAGAAAGAAACAAGAGGCAATATCTCTGTCCAATACAGAAGCAGAATCTATTGCAGCAGTAGGTAGTTGCACTCAAGTCTTGTGGATGAAGCAGATGCTAAGAGATATCAAAGTGGAGTATGAGGAACCTATCACAATCTTTTGTGATAATTCATATGCAATAAATATATCTAAAAATCTAATGTTGCATTCAAAGACCAAACACATATCCATCAAGTTTCACTTTTTGAGAGAGCAAGTGAACAAGAATGAAGTCAGATTGGAGTTTGTGCCTTCCAAGGATCAAATTGCAGACATCTTTACTAAACCTCTACCTAAGGACTCTTTTGAGTATCTTAGGGAGAAGTTAGGGGTTATTGCCCCTCCAGTGATGAACTAAGGAGCACTGATGTGCATCAGTTAAGTGCATATCAAAGTCACATCTTGTGGTCAAGATTGATGATGGGGAGTAGCAGATATGATTCTGAACTGATGGAATTGCAAGTATGTGCCCTTTGCCATTAATGTCAAAGGGGGAGAGAAGACATGTGAAAAACAAGTGGTTACTGATCAAAGGAGGAGCAGTAAAGAGAGACAAGACATGTGAATGGTTGTTGCTGATAGGGGGAGTTGTGACAGTGAGAAGAAGTTCTTGTCTTGATGGTTAAAATAGTTTTTCACATCATATGTTTCCATCAATGATAAAGGGGGAGTGGTGCAGGAGCAACTACATGACAGCTGGCCTCCATGAGGCAGTTAGTTTGTTTTGAGTCTTGTTAATGTTTACAAGAAGGTCTTGTAAGACCAATGCATGTAATAAGGTCATGTTGACCATACTTTACTATTTTTAGCTAGGTTGTTAGGATAGCTGTTATGCTGTATGTTCGGTTGGATCCTCCCAGCCGCTTGGAAGCTCCCAGCTGCTGGGAATTGAGTGGTAGTACTCGCAAGCAGATCCTATTTATGTAGTAGGATCGGTTGGTATTGCATATCATCAATCATCGATCAGACTTTGCAGAGAGTGAGACAGAGTACTGTATTGCATCTTTTGAAATCAATAAAGATCCTGTTTGTGTACATTTTCTGTTTGATCTCCATTGTGAAATCGATTTGCTGTTCTGGTGGTTTCATGGATTCGCTGATCCATTCCACCGGTTGATTCGTCAAATCGGTGGAATGGCTATGTACAATAGTTTAGGATTTAGTTTGCATTTTGTGTTTGTTCATGTGCATGTTTGCAGGATCGCAGTCGAAAGGTGTTGAGAACCCTAGCATGGGTATGTGCTAGGTCGTGCTGGTAGTTAGAGTCTGGAAAGTTGTCCAGGAAGCGGATCGGGTCACCCCAGGAGGTTCAGCGGATCGAAATTCGCTAAGGTTGGAAAATCCATCACAACGGCATCATCAGGATATTTCTGTGTATATCCTGCAGTTACTTCAGGCGTCATCCGAGTAGATGGAGATGAGCATGATGCAGTCGATTGCATAAAGTGAATGTGCATTGGGGTGATCATCATCAGGTGTTGCCGAGGAGGAGCGTATCGGCATAAGTTAGTCGATCGGGTTGATAAAACCATCACGGGCCGATAATGTTAAGTTTGGCCGACAGCAAGATATCGAAGGAACTGCATGTGACGTCATCGTCATCAGGATAATCGTCATCAAGATATTGGGGTGATGTAAGCATCAGAGGAAAGGTGCATGAGAGCGTCGTCATCAGGATATATGGGAGGAACAGGATATTTTATATCCTGCTGATGAACATGATGTTGAACATCATGATGCTGCAGATAGCGTTTGGCGGTAAGGTGAACAGTGAACATCAGGAGGATGTTTGCGCTTGCCGAATGTGATGATGTTGCCGATAGCCGAATATGATGAGGCTGCTGACAGGCGAAAGGATGAAGGTTTGTCTGCAGGAGGATATCGGTCGGCAGAGAAAATATGATGATGCTGATAGTGTTAAGGGAAATATGATGATGATGATGGGTTGTAGACATACATGCTGTATGTTAAGGTTTTAGTGTGGATGCCTCTGCATCATAGTGGTATCAGAGCTTAGCAAAAGGTCTGGGCTGTTGTGTGTTGATTCTGTCACCGAAAGGGCAGAGGTAGAGTTGATTCTGTCACTGAAAGGACAGAGGTAGAGTTGTGAGAGGTTGACAAAATGCCTCCGAAAGGTAATGGTACTGCAAGGGAATTGTAGGAGATGAAGGAAAAACATGCCAGAGAGATGAGGAAGATGAAGGAGCTTGCTGAAGCACTTCAAGCCAGGCTTCTAGCCTTGGAGAAGAACAAAAAGAGGGAAGTGGACGACAGTGAATCAGAAGAAGATGAAGATGCTGTTGAAGAGTATGAAGAGGTAGCTAAAGATCTGGATGCTGAAGACCAGAGATTTGCAAAACTGTTAAAGGCAGTGCAAAGTGATAAACCTAAGGTAAAGGTTGATGTTTCCAAGTATAATGGAAGTTTGAATGAAGATGAGTTACTGGATTGGATTGCTGCACTTGATAATCACTTTGAATGTGAAGATGTTGCTGAGGATCAGAAGGTAAAGATTGCAAAGACCAAGTTAGGAGGTCATGCTTTGGTATGGTGGGATTATGTACAATCCGAGAGAAGGAAACAAGGGAAGTCAAAGATCACTTCATGGAATAAAATGGTAGCAAGGATCAAAGGTAAATTCTTGCCCAAGGATTATGAAATTCAGATGTTTAAGAAGCTGCAATTTTTAAGGCAGAAGGAAATGGATGTGAAGGCATATACTGAGGAGTTTTATAAGTTGAGTATGAGATCTGGTCATCATGAGAATGAGGTAGAAAAGGTGGCTAGGTACTTGGCTGGTTTGAGATTGAACATACAGGATGAGTTAGTTTTAGCTAACCCTAAGAGTGTGGAGGATTGTTACCAAATGGCAATCAGGATTGAAGAAAAGATGAATAGGAGACAAGATAAGTCCATGAGAGGAAGAGGAAACCATATGAGGGGAAGAGGATTAGCCCCTACAACAAGGCAAACCAATGAGGGTCAAGAAGACACTGGTAAAGGACAGGGATAGTCTGATTTCAGAGGTGGATGGAAAGGTAATAGAGGCAGATTTGGAAGTGGTAGAAGTTCTACTACATTTTAAGGAAAGTGTTACACCTGTGGTGAGTTTGGTCATCCATTTTTCAAATGTCCAGAAAACAAAGGTTCATCATCCAGAAATGATAGAACGAATGACAAGAGAGTACAACTTGTGCAAGAAGAAAAAGTAGAGGAAAGTGTGCAAAGTTCAAACACTTATCAAGGAGATAGAGTTCCTGACTGTTATGGATATCCTGAGGAGGGAGAAGCATTGATGCTAAGGAGAATTAGTTTGCAGACATCAAAGGATATGATGCAAAGAAGAGCTCTTTTCAAGACCACATGCAAGAGCAAAGGTAAAGTATGTAAGGTTGTCATTGATACTAGTTCAACAGATAACATGGTATCTCAGGAAATGGTGGATAAACTAAATTTGGAAAGGATTCCACACCAACACCCTTACAAGGCATCTTGGGTGAGTGATAGTCAATCACTTTTTGTCTATGAACAGGCATATGTTGATTTTCAGATTGGAGCATATCATGATAGAGTTTTGTGTGACATTTTGCCCATGGAATGTTGTCACCTACTGTTGGGTAGACCATGGCAATTTGATAGGAGGGTACTGTATGATGGGTATGCTAATACCTACACCATCAAGAAAGATGGGAAAACTATTATGTTGATGCCATTGCAGGAAGATGCTGCAGCACAGGGGGCAGCCAAAATCATTTTAGTGGGAAAGAAGGAATTTGTGCAGAAGCCTAGAGGAGTAGGCATAAAGGCAGTTGAGGAAATTGCAGGAAAAGGAGTTGTTAAGGACAACAAGTTGAAGAAAGTTTCAGTTTTGACTGACAGAGGTCAGCAGCAGGTTCAGAAACAGGTTTGCAAATAGCAACCAGTTGAGAGGAATGACAAGGATGTTGTCATAGTTGGGACTATTGTTTGTCCTATAAAGGTTGAAAGAAAGATAGAGTTGAACATTACAGAAGTTCAAGAGGCAGTTCAGACAGAGGTTCTGGTCAGACAACCTGACAAACACAAGGTATGTGAGAGAAGGGCCTACATTGACAGGCATGAGGATTTACTTGCAGGAAAGTAAGTTACCATTCAGAAGTCTTGGAGCAGCCGAGAGCCAGCAGAGGACAAAGCTGGAATAGGTCAAGACACTGCAAAGGCAAAGTGTAAAGGTGGGATTCTTCCACAACCAAACTCATGGGACATGAGTTCTTTTCTGTTGGGGAGTATGGTGCAGGAGCACCTACCTGACAGCTGGCCTCCATGAGGCAGTTAGTTTGTTTTGAGTCTTGTTAATGTTTACAAGAAGGTCTTGTAAGACCAATGCATGTAATAAGGTCATGTTGACCATACTTTACTATTTTTAGCTAGGTTGTTAGGACAGCTGTTATGCTGTATGTTCGGTTGGATCCTCCCAGCCGCTGGGAATCGAGTGGTAGTACTCGCAAGCAGATCCTATTTATGTAGTAGGATCGGTTGGTATTGCATATCATCGATCATCGATCAGACTTTGCAGAGAGTGAGACAGAGTACTGTATTGCATCTTTTGAAATCAATAAAGATCCTGTTTGTGTACATTTTCTGTTTGATCTCCATTGTAAAATCGATTTGCTGTTCTGGTGGTTTCATGGATTCGCTGATCCATTCCACCAGTTGATTCGTCGAATCGGTGGAATGGCTATGTACAGTAGTTTAGGATTTAGTTTGCATTTTGTGTTTGTTCATGTGCATGTTTGCAGGATCGCAGTCGAAAGGTGTTGAGAACCCTAGCATGGGTATGTGCTAGGTCGTGCTGGTAGTTAGAGTCTGGAAAGTTGTCCAAGAAGCGGATCGGGTCACCCCAGGAGGTTCGGCAGATCGAAATTCGCTAAGGTTGGAAAATCCATCACAACGGCATCATCAGGATATTTCTGTGTATATCCTGCAGTTACTTCGGGCGTCATCCGAGTAGATGGAGATGAGCATGATGCAGTCGATTGCATAAAGTGAATGTGCATTGGGGTGATCATCATCAGGTGTTGCCGAGGAGGAGCGTATCGGCATAAGTTAGTCGATCGGGTTGATAAAACCATCGCGGGCCGATAATGTTAAGTTTGGCCGACAGCAGGATATCGAAGGAACTGCATGTGACGTCATCGTCATCAGGATATCGGGGTGATGTAAGCATCAGAGGAAAGGTGCATGAGAGTGTCGTCATCAGGATATATGGGAGGAACAGGATATTTTATATCCTGCTGATGAACATGATGTTGAACATCATGATGCTGCAGATAGCGTTTGGCGGTAAGGTGAACAGTGAACATCAAGAGGATGTTTGCACTTGCCGAATGTGATGATGCTGCCGATAGCCGAATATGATGAGGCTGCTGACAGGCGAAAGGATGAAGGTTTGTCCGCAGGAGGATATCGGTCGGCAGAGAAAATATGATGATGCTGACAGTGTTAAGGGAAATATGATGATGATGATGGGTTGTAGACATACATGCTGTATGTTAAGGTTTTAGTGTGGATGCCTCTGCATCAGGGAGATTGTTACAAGTATGGGCCTAAGCAGTGTTGTCATTGATGTCAACATACTCCTATTGCATTAATGATAAGGTTTGGATGAGCTATGTGCTAAGGATATTGAGAAAATTAGTCTCAATCAGGAACAGTGAAGAACAGTGATCACAACAAGGTAAAATTCCAAGATAGGTTGAGGATTAGAGGATGTAGATTAAAGGGTTTATAGATATGTGTCTTAAGGTGATCGAATAAATATTTCAGAGGTCCACATGAAGATTTGAAGAAGTTGCGATCGCTCAAGTAAAACCAGTTCCTGGAGGTGTTCAGAGGTGACAGGGTGATATAGATAGGTCTGGTAAGGTCTGGAAATGAAATATCCTATTCTTTAGATTTGGTGGAGTGTTTAGGAAGTCCTTGTGAAGTATCAACTCATTTGGTTCATGGTTTTGAGGTCTACAAGCATCTATTCCTTTGTGACAGTGATGACAGACTATTTTCTTAAGGTTCTAGATGAAGGAGAAAAGGATTTTAGTAAGTAGATGAAGTGTGGATGTTCTTGGTGATTCAAGCAAGCTTATGGAGATCTTTGGATTGTGTCTAGTTCATGTTGGTGGTCTGCATTAGAGTTGGAGTTCGCAATTGAAGAATAACTTTCGAATGATGGTGTTATTTCTGACTAGTCAACCAGATGAGTTACACATCATGTGGATGTTCTTGTGGATGTTTGTCGACTTAGATGTTTGTTCCTAAGTTGATGTCATGTATTAATAAGGCATTGCAAAGTCATTTCAAATGTCTCCTTGTGGAGATGAGTGTGTGGTAGCGAGGAGGAGAGAGAAAGGCAAAGCAAAAGTTTTGGGCTTAAATGGAACTGACTCAAGCATGTGAAGATGCTATTTATCAGTTCAAGTATGTGATACTTATTCTTTTGTAGACAGTGTGTCTCTTGTAGGTAGTGAGCCTCTTGTGAGTAGTGTGCTTAGGTAGTGAGCCCTAATTGGCATGTGCCATTTTGTTCTTTCTATTCTTCTAATAGAGAATACAATCCTGGGTTAGTCACCCCATGGTTTTTCCCTTAACTAGGTTTTCCACATTAAAATCTTGGTGTCTCATGTGTTGATGTATTTCTGCCCTTGATTAAATGCATTATGTTTCATGATTGATTTATTGTTATACTGCTAAGTGAATGCAAGTGTTTAATAAGAGGAAAGTTTTGGACAACTGATTCACCACCCCCTCTCAATTGTCTACCCTAAATCTAATAGATAGCCCCCTTTCATCATCCATCTTTCATCTTTCTTCTAATCATCCTTCAATCTTTCATCTTACATTCTTCTACCTTTCATCACTTACATCATCAATCAAACCTAGAACTACATATTCATCGTGTCTTATCTTCATCATAAATGTGCTTTGATCTAGTGGATACAGGGTATGTAGGTAGTCTAGAATATGAAGGAAGTTTATAGTACTCAAGCACAGATGATTCACCCCATCTCCTTTATCTTCTTTCATCATCCATCTTCTTATTTGATTAGCTCAAGTAGTAAGCAAACCATGTGTATATTGAAAGCTTAAGCACTTTAACCAATCAAGAGTAAGCTAGAAAGCTATTTGTCCACATGCCTTAAGCTAACATTTGCTATAGTAGTTTATCAACAACTTTAGCCTCCAACAGGGTGCATCTTTCCTCTTAACAAGGCACCAGCTTAATCCATCCAAGAGCACCTAAATTAGGCAAGAGAACGTGATGACGGTATCTTTTGTTTTATCTTTTGATTTATCTTTTGTCCCTTTTCTATGCTTAATCAAGACTACCTTGATCTATCTGTATCTTGGTATGTTGTGATGAAGTAAGGACTGGGGCATGGTCATATAGCTTTCGTATGTCATGTTTACGAGATGATCTTATTCTCTTCCTATGCATATTGGTATCTTGTACATGTTGGGATTAGCATCTTACATATCAATATCTCTAGCATTTGAGAAGCTAAATAGTCTCTTATGCGTTTGAGACTATTCTATGTTAAGACTAGCTCCATACATATAACTAGCAAGATATCACTATGTGTAGTGTAGATAAGCTCAAACCATTGCTTGTATCATCAAAGTCCATCTCAAACACTAGATGTTATTCATATCTTGTGCATGTTGGCTCAACATCTTGACCTCATGAGTTCAAACAAGATTGTACCATGCTAGTTGTGCATTGGATATCTCAACACCTTGGTCTTTTATACCTTGGTACATAACATCCATATGCTATATCAAACATAAGAATTGCATTTCTTTTCATTCTAAACAATTACTTAGAAAGTTACCCATCATCTTATCTATTCATTCCATCTATTCATCCTATATTGCACTTAACCAAGATCAATCCTTTACATTGTCTTTGTCCATATTTCCATTCCTGCAAAACAAGTGTGTTAGACATACATAAATCCATCATATATCCTCACATTACCATCTATCTATATGCATAAGTATATCCATATCATTACCATTTACATCTTTGTATTAACACACATTATCCATTCATTACCATTTGCATAAACGTCCATATATAATCCATAACAATATATACATAACATGCATAGCCATCATAATATCAACACAATAACTGGTACAACATCATATAGATCACCAAACTACCATCATATATATACATGTGTGTCAAAATACAAGTGTCTACAATACAAGCTGACCCATGAAAGAATGTATGTACAAATCAGCTCTAGGCCTCATCATGATACACTATAATACAATATATACAAGGTAGCTCTAGTGACTACTGGCAACTCCCTTGCCCTGATCACCACCACCACCACTAGGTCCTGCACTTGGTCCTCTATCTCTTGGTGGCCCCATCATTGAAGCTACTGATTGAGATCCACTTGACCTGCGTGAACCTGAAGCCCCTGACTGGCTCCTAAAGCTAGGCTGCCTCTACTCTGTTGGCACAACCCCATAGTACAAGCCTCTATAATACTCAACCTCACCTTGTACTCTCTGAAGCTCTACTTGTACTTGTGTCAACTGCATGGCTAAATACAATGTAGCTCCATCAGTCCCCAATGTAGCCACTGCTCTATCTCGCTCACTAGTCACCCCCTGTAGCTGCTGTACAACCCTATCTCTCTCAGCTCGTATGCTATCTCTCTCAGCCCACAGACCATCCCTCTCTACCCTCATAGCCTGTACCTACTAAACCATAGTATCCCACTCTAGCCTCATCATCTACTCACTCTATCTAGCAGCATCTCTCTCCCTAGTCACCCTAGCTAGAGCACCATCATCCTGCTCATCTCCCGCCTGTGCTCTCAACTTTAGATGAGCCTGATTAGTCTATGTCTATGCCCTCGTATGCCTCAAGCTAATCATTGTCTGATGTCTATCTATCTCCACCCTCCTCAACCTCATCTGTGCTTGCTACCTCCATCTCCTCTCCTCTCTAATCCGTCTCCACAGCTGCTGAATACCAACATCATCACCTGCCAAAATCTGCCCCTAAGGCTGTGCTTGTATAGGAGGCTATCCTGACATCTACCCCTGCATCTATATCCCTAGTGCTGCTAGCCCAATAGCCTGCACTGGTGGAGCCCATTATTGTCTTCTCTAAACTAGTCTCTCCATCCCAATCTCTCCAATCTCTCCAACCCGTGTCAACCGATTCGGTCTAGCAGTCACCCAATAAACATCATACTCTGGCAATGCACTTGGATCTGCAGGACCCTATCCTCATTGCCATACCACTGGCTGTAATCCATCTCTCTTTGCCAATGCTGTGTCAACCACAATCTCTGGACCCCAATCAAAAACCTCCTCTCTCATCCTCCCAAAAATAGCATCACCAACTGGTACTGCCTGTGCTACCCCAAACTGTCTCAAAACGTTCTCTGGCAAATAGCACTCTATAATATAAATGTCGTGCCCAAAAATGTATCTCACCTACATGGCATAGACAAGCTCTACATCCTCCTCCTCCCACCACTCACACCCTAGCCATGTTCTCCATACAAAACTATCCACCGCATCCAATCTCCTCCACCAGTATATCACCCCTCAGTGTTGTCGGTATGTCAAAGCTCCTCTGTACATCTACGCATATGGCTCTCCTGTTGCTCTCACCACCCATCCCTTTGGTCTAGTAACTGGGATGTGTTCATAAGCCCATACATCTAACACTATAACTCTTGCTGACATACTAGCTCCGAACATGTAAGCGTGGTCATTTAAGAAATGGTAAAGCTATCCCAATACAAACTCAGCCCACACATACCTCATACCATATGAAAACATCCCTTCCACAACTATCCCCCATCCTATCAGAAAGCCTCTGGCTCACCTATCTCCCACTAGCCATCTGATGATAACCACTACAACCCGCTATAATCTATCACATAGCTCCTCCATCCTCACCATCAAGATCTCTGAGCCCTCTACTCCAATGTCTAGTGTCCCAAATAACCTTCTGAAGTAGCTGGACCCATATCAGGATCATAATCAACACACTCCCCATCTATCGAAATCCACAAAATCCAGAATACATTCTCCAATGTGATCATGGCCTCTCCTATCGGTAACAAGAAAGAACTGTGCTCTCTCATCCATCGCTCCACCATCACCGTCATCAGCCCCCGATGTGCCTGCACTGGCTCCAATCGTGAAACATACTCCAACCCAAGGATCTCTAGTACCAGTCGCTCCTCTGCATCCAGTAGTCTAACTAACCACAAATCCCTAGGATGTGGCTCCCATGATACCAAAGGCGGTAATATATCCTGCATCATTCCATTCATCATTATCAGTCCATTCTGCTACTTTATTCCTATCAAAATCTGAACATTTATTGCTATCCTAGCTTCTATTTTCCATAAGTGGTTCATTTAACCATATGCACCTATTTTCAGCTCAATAGCGACTACGTTTACCACATGCACTTCTATCTTGTCTATATGCGACTTCTTTTGTATATGTGCCTACTATTAAACTATATGCGAGCTACACTTCTACATGCACTTATTTTTGCCCTATATGCGAGCTAAACTTCTGCATGTGCTCATTTTTGCCCTAAAAGTGAGCTCTCTTCCATATGTAATGACTCCCTATTTCTATGTGAGCTCTACTTTCTCATGCACTAATTTTTGCCCTAAAAGCGTGCTATTTACCCTATGTGAGTAGTTATCATTTATATGCAAGCCAAAATCCTACATGCACCTACTTTTTGACCATAATTGACTGATTATTCTCTATACGCGCATTTTAGCCTATGTTTTCCTAGACGATAGGATGTGATCTATTTTCCTAAAGTGATCAAGACATGCTTATAAGTGATCTAAACTCACATATGCAATTTGTTTTCCTACATAAGCGACCTGTTATCCCTATCCTGCAACCTAGTCGCTTTTGGTGACATGTGTGCATTAATGATGCTTTTAGGAAAAGTTTTGTAACATACCAGTACACCTACTCCCTCTGGTTGCCCATGTGTCCTCACTCGCTCCGCATGATGATCCCTATGTGGAATAACCATCTTGACAGCTCTCCAACTCTTGTCGCAACCTAACTCTCAGGAGCTCTAGATTTCTATAGTTTCTAAGTACAAATGAGCACAAATAAGCCTATTTGCCATTGCAAAACCTACTTATAGCCCTCTCCAAACCCTAATTTTTCTATGCAACACCCTATTTTATCCCACCCAACCCCCATTTTCTTCTTGTCAACCTTATTTTTAGCTTTTTCTTCTATCGTGAGCCAACCCAACCCTTCCTGGTTAGCCTGGCTTACCTCTCGAGGGGGCAGCACCTGCCAGTTACACTAGGGCATAACTTGTTTATCAAACGCATATCGTATCTTCTTTGACACAACACTCTATCAAACATTGTATCAAAGAGGGGCAAAATGTAGACACCCAAAATTGTCCCAAATTTGTCCATGTCTAACAACACCTAGTCAAAACATTATTAAAACTTATCCATTAAGCCAATTAATTAAATATATTTTATTTATTTAATTAAATCCCATCCTCATCCTACTTAGCCAATTAATTAAATAAATTTTATTTATTTAATTAATTTCCACATCATATCTTATCCCATCTTAATCATTTACCCAATTTATTAAATAAATCTTATTTATTTAATTAATTTCCACATCATATCTTATCCCATCCTATTCATCTATCTAATTAATTAAATAAATCCTATGTATTTAATTAATTTCCAACTCATATCCCAACTAATTCAAATATTTTATTTGAATTAAATCCTCACCTTTCACTATATTTCAACACTTGACCATTTCTCAATTTAATTATGTGTTGTGGTACAACTTTCATTCAAATCCTTCACATGCACAACTAATGGGACCTAATTTTAGTATCTTTCAATCCTAGCCATTCACATAGCCTTTGAATCTCCACCGTCGATTGATTTTGGTTGAGTTCTATATAACACCCCCTCATTCCATATGAAATCCATCCAACATTCATATAGTGCCTACATTATCATCTTGAGCATATTGAGAATTTGAGAATCCAATTGAGCTTTTATCATCCATCATGGTAGCTTTCAGCTTTATAATTGTCCATTGTTGAAGAAGCAGTCCACATCATAAACAAGGAATTGCACGGTCTAGGTGATCTTATGCTTGAATTGCATTACTCTTTGATTTCATTTAGATTAGATTCTTTGATGATGGTAGGGTTAGGTTTCCATGGCTATGCCTGATGTTCTAAACCTAATTTTTTACCTATCACAAGTAGTAACTTTATGTTTGTATGAAGTAGGTAAGGATCTGAGCACCTTGGCAACAATCTCTGATTCTTCCAGTATTTCACCAGCATGCCTGATACTGGCAACAAATTCATTCACCTTCTGCATGTAGGAAGTGATGCTTTCATCTTCACTCATCCTCAAACATTTGTATCTACCCTTCAGGATCTGTAGCTCAGCACATTTGACATATGCATCAGCTTCATACAAAGTTTCCAACTTCTTCCAGATTTCATGAGCATTTTGCAATTCCATGACATTTGTCATTTCTATATCAGTCAGGGCACTCAACAATGCTTCTTTATCAGTAATGTTATATTCAACTTCTTTGATTTCATCTAGAGTTGAAGGACCATTCTCCAGAAGAGTATACTCATTCTTATTTATCAACCAATAAGGATCACCCATGCATTGCAAATGACACTTCATGTGATTTTTCCTAAGAGAGTAATTTGTTCCACCAAATCTTGGATTGTCCTTCTTGTAAGTCAACATCCTAGATCTCCTCAAGCAGTCAAGCTTCTTTTAGAGGAACCTAGCTCTAATACCAATTGTTGAAATTAGGGAAGACAACTAAGAGGGGGGGTGAATCAGTTGTCACAAATCTTTATCTTTTTCTGCATTTAATCTTCTTTATCACTTATAGACCGATTAATGATATAGTTGTAAAAGCATGAATCAACAATACAAGAGTAGATACATAATCAACACACATAACACCAATATTTTTATGTGGAAACCCAGTTAAGGGAAAAACTATGGTGGGGGTTAACCCACAAGATTTATTCTCTATTAAAAGAATAGAAAAATGGCAAGGCACTTGCCTTTGAGCACATTACCCAGAGCTCACTGCTCAAAGCAGGCTCACTACCTACAAGAACATTTACAATGTTAACACTGAAAGGTTGAATTGAGTAACAACATCTTCTTCATGCAAGGTTTAGTTCCATTGAAGTGCACAACACATTTGCTCTGCCCCCACTCACTTCCTCACTACATCCACATCTTCATTTTCCACCACACATTTCCATGACTTCACAACACTTATTTATACATGTCATCAACTTTGGAATGAACATCAAAGTTGGCCAAACAATCATCTATCTGGAACATTCTCCAAGATATGCATTATAAGAAATTACAATCAAAAGACTTGACTTAATACAAAATGCTACATGCAAACCACTCCTTTATCAACCAAGCATAGCTGGGACTCAAATCTTCGTCAAACAACACACTATCCTCCAAAGAACTCTTAGATCATCTGTAACACACACCAAGCATTCGTTAGGCCAAGACTGGAAAGAACAACAACACTCAAGGAGAAATCTTCAACAATGAGCTCAATCCTTAATACGGACCACCAACACAATAGGCACACAATCCAGAGACCACCACAAACGCAATGAAATCAACAAGAACAATTGCACCACCTTAGATCACCAGAAACACTTGTATCTTCATCTGGGAACTTAAGAACACTAACTATCGTGATTGTCACACTAGAAAGATTGTTTGTAGACCTCCAAACCACTAACCAGTTGAGTTAAAGATACAGACCAACATCCCAAACATACCTCTAGAACCGTAAACCATAGTATTCCAATGCGGAGTAATCCAGACCAAATTCTTGTCACTCTATTACTTCTAAACAACTACAAAACTTGGTTCTACTTAGATGGCCATAACTTCACAAATCCTCCATGTGGACCTCTCAAATCTTAGTGGGAGCAACTTTAGATAGTCTTCTATATAACCCTTTGGTCTGCAGACTTTGATCTTCATCTCACTAGAAATGCAGAGCAATCTACTTTGCTGAATTGCACTATCTTCACTATCTCTGACGAAGAGATATGTTGACATCAATGACAACACATCATATGCCCATATTTGCAACACACTAATGTGTGCTGGCTTCAACTATCTCCCTCTACTTACCTTAATCAGCAACTAGACATGTCTTCACATAGCTGATTCCTAAGAAACTTCTTATGAACATATTATCACTTAACATTTGAAACATGCATAGCTTTCACATATATCTGGTTGTCCTCCAAACAACAATATCATATCTTCATCTGTGGAGAAGCTTAGAGCTATCTCCAGAACCTTTATGACTGGAAATACTCTGTTTCAACACTGCCTTCATTTTGCCAAGCCTAAAACACTCTACGATAGGTTTTGTCATCTAAAATTTGAGCACACCTACCTAAGAGAAATGTCTAGCTACAAATCTATCTATAAGCTCATATCTGCATTAGTGGTAGAATGCGGTACACTTTCCTAAGCCTCTGACAGCTTTCCTGAGTTAAACTTTACTTAGCAAAATTTCTTGAAACTTTTGCAACTTTAAACCAATGTAACCTCTAGGTCTTTCATTATCAACACAATATATCATAGATATAGATAACATACACTTATCATGAACTTACACATGAACTTCAAAATATAAGGTAGATAAGGCATGATTTTGTATAGATGATACTGATCTCTTCTCATCTTTGACTTGCTCCTTTGACATCACATGCAATAATATGCCTTTCATATGACAACTTGGTGACATCAGTGACAACACATATACAACAATATCCCCCTTTTCATTGATGTAAGCACAACCTAATATGCAATCTCTCCCCCTTTGACATCAAGGGCAAAGGGATAGTGGTCTTACTCTATGTTTGCAAAAACATATAGGCTCCCATTGTCTAAATAGTCCTTATCATTTTTACCAATTAGCTCCCCTTGACAAGTAGCCTTTGTCACTTCAAAAACTGATGTAGAAAACCTCTGATCTCCAACTTCCTTATGATATACATAGTTAATATATACAAAATGCCTTGTACAACTCAAAATACCACTGTTTATTCTTATCTCATTCTCTGCATAGCTATACAATCATCAAAGTTTGTCTTTCCTTCAACATGTCTTCAATTTACTTATAAGTTAGAACATTCTTATATATTACCTTTAACTGGGCAAGTGGTGTATCCCAGTTCTTCACAGAAGATAGAATGTGAAATTAGCTCTCAAACTAAATATATAAGTCCTCTGCTTCTTCCATGCTTGTTGGCACTATTACTTTTTGTGAAACATTTTCTTCTTCTATAAAGATATGGGTTAAGGAAGCTAACCTCAAGCTCACAACTTCCCTTAGCTACCCATTTTCACTTTTTATTTGCTCCCTTTGATCTAAAAGTTGCTTCAGCTAGGAATGGAGACTTTCTATTTGTACTCTCATAGCACCATCTTAATCTTTCACTGGATCATATACTTTGGCCACTTGCGTTAATTTTGAATCAATAACGTTAATTTGGACTCAATAACGTTAATTTGATCCTTTATGCTTTTATTATTGCTGGCCAATTCAAACAAAATTGATACAACACTTTAGCATCCTCTAGGCATTTTTGAATTCTTTTTACATTTACCTATATTTTATTGTGTGCATTAGCACATCTCCTAGAGGCATCAACCATTCTTTTATTATATATCTTCTTAGTAACCTTTTTCTCTAATTGCTTCTCTAAATAATGACTTTACTTTGAAAGATTCTAATATGAAGCTTCATCTTTTATGATTGAATCTATAAGAGAGGAGGAGGAAGATGTATCTTGTGCTTTATCTAAACTCTCTTCTACATCTACATTTACTTGCTCCTCTTATTTATTAGGGTTACCCTATTAATTAGTATTCTCTAAAGGAGGACTATCTTGCATAGTATTATAATCAAGAGATGCATTTCCTTCACCTTATGCTACCTACTCCTCATCTTGTGTAAAGTGCTCTTCTTTCTCCTAATGTTGACCTTGTTGTTTTGTGTTATGCGGAAGAGATACAACATTGTGTGGTGAAGACATAGTGTTGTGCAATGGAGAAACTTGTGTTTGCTCCACATTCTCAATTGATTTCACTTCTTTGAGTATTTTCTTTGTCACTTCTTTAGTCTCCATCTAAATCTTATCTATCATCTTTCTCCATACTCATAAAGGCATCTATGCTTTTCTTTGTCCTTAACTCTTAAGCTTGCATTTGAGAAAGTTTATCTTTTTCTTCTTGTGAAACATAAGATCGAACCTAGTCAAGAGCTTGTTGTCTTAACTCCACATCCATTTCTATGGCACTTTCTCTTCTATACCTCAGAGCCTAAGCTATGCACTCTGGAACCTCATTAATTATATCACACAAAGGCACATTATATTTGAGCATATACACCACTACAACCTTTTCTATAGTGCTCTAGTTTGCAAGAGGAATATCAAGATGTAGTTCTATTGTTTCTTTCATAATACAATAATGCACAATTGCATTGAAAATTACATCTAATTGTAGAGGCTCATGTTGAGGCACCACCAGAGGAGTTTTCTTAGATTTCTTCTCCTCCTCTCCTTCTTCTTCTTCTTCTTCTTCTTCTTCTTCTTCTCCTTCTCCTTCTCCTGCTCCTCCTCCTCCTGTTGCTGCTTCTCCTCCTTCTCCTACATCTCCTCCTCCTCCACCTCCTCCTCCTCCTCCTCCTCCTTCTTCTTCTTCTTCTTCTCCTCCTCCTCCTTCTCCTCCTCCTCCTCCCCCTCCTCCCCCTCCTCCCCCTCCTCCTCCTCCTCCTCCTCCTCCTCCTCCTCCTCCTTCTTCTTCTTCTTCTTCTTCTTCTTCTTCTTCTTCTTCTTCTTCTTCTTCTTCTTCTTCTTCTTCTTCTTCTTCTTCTTCTTCTTCTTCTTCTTCTTCTTCTGCTTCTTCTCCTTCTTCTGCTCCTGCTTCTTCTTCTTCTTCTCCTGCTTCTTCTTCTTCTTCTTCTTCTTCTTCTTCTTCTTCTTCTTCTTTAGCTTCTTCTTCTTCTTCTTCTTATTCTCTTGATCCTTCTTCTCCTTCTTCTCCTACTTCTTCTTCTCCTTCTTCTCCTGCTTCTTCTTCTCCTGCTTCTTCTTCTTCTTCTTCTCCTGCTTCTTCTTCTTCTGCTTCTTCTTCTCCTGCTTCTTCGTCCCCTTCTTCTTCTTCTTCTTCTCCTACTTCTTCTTCTCCTACTTCTTCTTCCTCTGCTTCTTCTTCTCTTGCTTCTTCTTCTCCTCCTCCTCCTCCTCCTTTTCCTCCTCCTACTACTACTGCTTCTTCTTATTCTTCTCCTTCTCCTCATTCTCATGCTTTTGCTGCTTCTTCTTCTTCTTCTTTTTATTCTTCTTATCCTACTTCTCTCCTCCTCCTCATCCTCCTCCTCCTCTTCCTTCTCATGCTTCTACTGCTTCTTCTTCTTCTTCTTCTTCTTCTTCTTCTCCTTCTTCTTCTTCTCCTTCTCCTTCTTCTCCTCGTGCTTCTTCTTCTTCTTCTTCTTCTTCTTCTCCTTCTCCTTCTTCTCCTCCTTGTGCTTCTTCTTCTTCTTCTTCTTCTTCTTCTTCTTCTTCTTCTTCTGCTTCTCCTCCTTCTCATGCTTCTACTACTACTTCTTCTTCTCCTACCTCTCTCCTACTCTTCTTCTTCTTATTCTTCTTCTTGAGTCTTCTTTCTTTTAGTAGTATGTTTTGGTTTGGCATGCTTTTTCTCTACAATCTTCATCTGTGCTAATATTTTAGAAGCTACTCTTCTTCTTCTTCTTCTTCTTCTTCTTCTTCTTGAGTCTTCTTTCTTTTAGCAGTATGTTTTGGTTTGGCATGCTTTTTCTCTACAATCTTCATCTATGCTAGTATTTTAGAAGCTACTCTTCTTCTAGTGGACACTATTTCTAGTGATACAGAGGGCTATGAAGCATTTGTAGCAATAGGTGTGACCTACTTGTCCTTTTTGGCCCTTGGGCTTTTAGTGGATTAACATGGGCTTGTTTTGGATCATCTATAGGGGATTTTGAAGTAGATTTTGGTAGAAAACCTCACTTCTTATGCAATTCATCTTTGTGCCTCTCAAGGTGCTTCTCTACACTTCTTTTATTTTTATTATCTATTATTGCATCATAAGCACCAAATCTTTTTACAATTGTATCTTTAATTTTGTTGTGAAGGATATCAACATAGGTCTTTATCTCCTCTACAGAGACCTCATAAGACATTCTTGGAATCCATGTAGTTCTAGGTTCAACTACTTCCATATAAGTATAGTCTTTGTCATCTAAGAATGCAATTTGTTCTTTGTATCTCTATATAATGCTGAATGGAACTATGTCCCTTTCTTGCATATCAGATTGTAGGGTTTTGAAGAACCCCCAATACATTGTATTATAATTCTTTGTATCTCTAAAACCTCTCACATGATTCTTAATTTGTTCAACAACCAAAATATGTTATTGTCAGACCTTTCCTTTAAACCCAAGTAGTTCATTCAAAAAGTAAAATGCAAGCCAAGTAATTAGGGTACGATACCTAAAGTTGTATCCTATTTCTTTTTACCTCTTCAAATTATCTAGTAGTTGTTCTCTCATGACCTCACATAGGTCAAAATCTTTACCTTCTGATGCAAGAGCATCCGAGTTCACATGCAATCCTCATCAACCAAAAAAAAGATTTTTTTTTTACTTTCTTATTGTCTGTTTTGGGTACAAGAGTTGATGCAAGGATGATTTGATCAAATTTGGAGAATTTTCCTAAGGAAGTTGGCCAAGTAGGTGATTGATCTTGAAGAAGGCCCAAAAGGGTATATGTACCTCAATTTTGTTAAAGATTTGGTCAAAATTGATGAAATTATGCTCTAGCACAACTTTTGATACCTATTGACCTAGCACTAAAATCCAGTCATACCTACCTAGCACTAAAATCTAGTCACACCAAAAATCCATGCTAGCATTCAATGAACAAATCTATACTAAAAATCCTAAGGTTTGGAGTTGCACTAAAAACAACTCTTACCGACCATGTCCATCACCTTTGAATCCTCTGCTAAGTCAGTGATGTCATCATTCCCCATAGAGCGATTTCACATTGTTTGTGCTAAAAATCTTAATCACTGACTTGCACTAAAAATATGTTCTACCACCTAAGTCTGTCGATGCCAAAATCCATGTAGGTCAGATAGATAGAAAATCACCACTTTGTGACTTAGCGTTAAAAAGCTTGCTCACTGACTTTGCCCTAAAATGGATCTACACTAACAAAAGTTAGTTGAGGACAAAATCTACACTAGTCAGATGAGGTTGAATCATGCGCTAGTCAGCGAAGGTCATTTTTAGCACTCTCCTCTACAGATATCAGCTAAGTCCAAATCCAACACTTTCTCCTATTGCGCTGAAATTCTATTGGACCGACTTTCCTGCCAGTGAACCAAAAACATCAAAAAGTCAATTTTGATAGTCTATACAACCATTCCAAGGACAAATCGGGTCATGATATGTGTCAAGAGCATGAAAGATTAGTGGTCACCAAAGAGGTCTATAAATTCATGTGATTTGTTCTTTGATGGGAGCTTCTCCTTACTAAAGATTGTAGTATCTTTTTAGAGTCTTCCAGAAGAAATCTCTAGATTGCATGATCAATTATGGATCTGCAATTGAAGCATTGTAACTATACTCCTACTATAGTCTCTCTTGCATATGAATAAAGCATTGTTGTTCTATTGTTCTTCTGTTGTTTTGTTCTGATTTTGTCATTTGTTGTTTGGTTTAGCTATTTGATAAGACTCCTAGACCTTGACTTGCATTAAGTGGTATCAGAGCAAGGATTTGCACTCCTTGAGGCTGTGGGATTACTACAATAGATCTATAGACATGGCACACTAAGATAGAAGAAGGAGAGGGCCACATCCAAGGATTAGAGATGCAATGTTGGTAGAAATACTGAGAGACATCATGGCTAGGCTAGATGCAATGGAGAGAATGCAGCATAGAGGAGTACCTATGGTAGATGTAAGTGACCATGAGGAGGCAAAAGTTAATGAAGAGGAAGTAGAAGAAGGAGAAGATGGTTATGAGAGGAGGTTTCTGAGTGCAATGACAAAAGTTGCTAGTAAACCTTGTGTTGAATTACCTAGTTATAATGGTAGTCTAAAACCAGATGAGTTAAAAGATAGGATTTCAAAAATGGAAAAGTTTTTTGAGTTGGACTCTATTGAAGACCCTAAGAGTGTAAAACTTGTAGCTTTAAGGCTGAAAGGACATGCATCTCTATGGTGGGATCATGTACAAGTTAAAATACAAAGAAAGGGAAAGGAAAAGATTAACACCTGGGAGAGGATGTTAACCAAGTTGAAGGAAAAATTTATGCCTATCGATCATCAGATCACCCTATTCAAGATGTCGCAGAACCTCAAGTAGAGGGAGAAAAGTGTGCAAGATTACACTAAAGAATTTTACAGATTGAATATTATGTCTGGTCACATTGAAGATGATGTTGAGAAGATCTCTAGGTATATAAATGGGTTACAATACTCGATACAAGATGAAATTAACATGGTTAGAATTACCAGCATAGAAGAAGCCTACCAATTTGCATTGAAGGTAGAAGAAAAGATCTCTAGAAGGTAGAATAGCTCTAGAGGAAGAGGTAAATCCTCCTGCAACATCAGAAAATGTCCCCTTGGGGGCTTTTCCCTCATAAGGTTTAGCTCTCGGGTCTTTTAGCTGCATTTAGGACATCTTGCATCATATTTTGACATCCTGATGAAATGAGCCCTAAGTTTCATGACAAATGGGACCTAGGGGGATCCCTTGAACCTAACCGTGACAAAAATATGGGGAGGACTTGGGTGGCCAAACCCTAGTCCTACCCTATTTTGGGTCAGTCCCAAATTTTTAGTGTCAACTTGTGACCATTATTTAGGTCCTATGCTGACACAGTAAGTTTGAATTACCAAATTCTAGGTAGGATTGTTTGTATTTGCATATATAAGCATGTTTAGGCATTCATTGTGTAGCAAGAGCAGATTTGTGTTGTCTACGTGTTTGTATTTGCAGATTTGAGTCATCATCTCCTCATGGCATGAAAATTTTCTTCCTTCCATGAGATCTTCACTACAAGGTGACATCATTTGTGTTTTTAAGCATTTATCATTTGTTTTTTGCCTCTGCCCCTCAAAGGCATGCACTCTCTATTTGACAACAGTGTTTGAAAGATTTCAATGTCTCTTCGGGGCTTGATTGAGGCAAGCCTCTAAACACCACAACCCCCTCCCAAAGTTTTGTGATTGAAGGTTACAGGTTGAAGATAAGGGAAAGGTGGAGTTGCAGGAGGGTACTATAGAGTGTTAGATTTGTAGATTAGAGTTAAAAATAGCACCTTGGACTTGGGTGCCTTCTCTTTAGTCCTCTAAATTTCATAACGGAGAAATCTTTGTGACAACAAGAATAGGTTGTAGACTGAGTTTTTAGATCCTAACAAAAAGCATGGCACTAGACTAGGGTGCTCACTCATTAGTCCCTGACTGTTTCGCTTTTGAACCCTGAAAATAGGTACACAATTATCTAACATTTTACATCTTTCTGTAGTAGGATTTTCTGATATTCATTTGTTTGCTTCTGTATTTGTAGAATTAGGGTTTTGATGTATAATTGAGCATAATTGTTAATCAAATCATACAAATCCAAGTTTCCCTACATTCCTAGTTACCAAGGGTATGATAGTGCATTGCCACTCGACCCAAAGTCCTAGAATGTAAAGGGTGAAAGGAGGATATACATAAAACTACCAAAAACCAATCATCTAAATGTTATCCTTTACATTTTGGTGAAGCCATGTTATTGGACATGTTTGCACCTTGCTGAGTATTTTGCTTCAGATTTTCTTTGATTTCATTCATTCATAGTATCATTCATCTCATTGCATTGGAAAACTTACAAAAAATTTAAAAAATTGGAAAAATTTAAAAAAATTACACTCTAGGGTTTCTATTTTGGAACAATTAATGTGAATTTCATCAAATTTTTTATTTTTTCATTAGGTCTATTACAAAAATTCAATATCTTGTATTTCATTTTCATCATAAAATTGCTAGGGTTTTGTTCAAAATTGTAAATTTTATGTATAACCTAGTAATTCCAAAATCTAGGGTTTTGTAGGCAATATCTTATTTTAGATTTTGCTACTGATCTTAGACATTCATTCAAAATCTAATTTGGCTATAGTGTTACATTTTAGTGTAAATTTGCATTTAGATCTCAAAATTTTGCATTTTTACATAGAAATTTTCAACAAAACTAGCATTTTTCATTAGATTTGAACTTGCATTTTGCATCTTAAGACCTAGATATCATTTTCAGATCTGAGTACATTTAATTTTCATCATACATTATCTTGTAAAACATTCATATAGCATTTTACATTAAGATCTCCCACCTAGGGCTTGAAAAACCTTAATTTTCACTAGATTTGCCCTTATCGACTCTCTAGATTTGTACTATAGATGTGTTGTAAAGAATATTTTTGTACTAATTGGATTATATCATGGTTATTATCTTCTTCCCCTCATAAAATTCTTTACAACACCTTGTTATTGGTCTCTTGCATTGAAAATTTGATGAAAAGTTGCATATTTTTATTATATTCGTCCTAGGGTTTGACCGAGTTTGCACCTCAAGCATGTTGTAAAAGATTTTATGATTCTAGGTGACTAATATCAGTGATATTATTTGCTGCAACTCATAAAATTGCTTACAACACCTCTTTCACTAGGTCTTGGAATTGAAAAATGGTGAAAAATTACATATTTTAGGGCATTTTCACTAGGTTTTGATCATCATCTTAGATTTGCATCAAAAGTGTGTTGTGATAGATATTACTATTGTATTGGACTGATATCAGAAATATTATTTGCTGTCCCTAATTAAAATCTTTACAACATCCTTTCTTTCATATATTTACATTGAAAAAAGTATAAAAAATCAAGCATTTTAGGTCATTTTTGCATATAGTTTTGCACTTGTCTTTTGCATTCTTTTGGAAAAACTTTAAAAATATGATTTAGCACTCATGGACTCATCTTCTTAGTGATTTTTAGAATATTTACATGCATATATTACAAAATTTGAAAATCTATACAAATTTCTTAGTATGCATCCTCATGTCGTTACCTATATACAAGCTATGTATCACAAGGATATATTTGTGTCATCTTCCTTCGAAATCCTTGACTATGTATTTGATCTTAACAACTGCATATCTCTCATCAATACATACCCTTGGGTAGTAGAAGAATTGATAAAATGCACTTTGAATGAAGAGCATGACACTTCTCATAATAGTTTGGAACTAATAGCTAAAACATATGGAGATGATATTGTCAATGATTTTGAGAGTGACAATGAATTCACAAGATACCCTACTTCTCCTACAACTAAACATTTAGATAACTCAAATGAGAAGACTAGGGTTATCTCTAGTAATTTGAATAATCCTCCTAGCTAAAGTGTAGTAGTAATGGATTACATCCTAACAATGCAACACTGTTTTGACCATCTTGACCTATTTGGTGTGATTGATGTGGATAAGGAACAATTTCATAACCCACCTAGTCCACTAAGAGATGATATTTATGTTGAGCTCCATCCTTCATTATCATTTCAAGGATCAAGAAGTGATCAAAATACATTAGACAAACAAATAGAACAACCAACATTTGGCAAGATGATGACCTCCTCGATGATGCCCTCTAGCATGAAGACCCTACCAGGTAAGTATTTCTAACCCTTTGTCTCTCGTCATGTGCTTCACCTGTGATGTGTTATATGTTGTTTAGGCCTCCTGGGATGACCCCTGATTCTCTTGTAAGGTTTGGGATACAAAGAGACCACCTCTATTGTGACCTTCTATTTGTATCATCATTCTTCTATATTGCCTCTCTCTCTGATTTCATTGTTTTTTGTTGTGTCTTACGAACATAGCATTATGGTTGGTGACTTGGGGGCACCCTCCTATGTGACTATCCCTAAGACACTTGTTTCTCCTCTCTTATTTATTGTTTACCTTCCTCTAGTGTTTCTATCTAGCATGTGGATGACGAAAAAACCATTTATACTGATGCGGACCTAGCATCCCTTTAGCAAGAAATAAAAAATTGGACTTAGTTCCGAATATGATGATGGGGTTGTAATATATTATCTTATGCTTGGCTAGTAGAAGAACTCATGTTTTTTGCGTAGTGATTTTGATGATCTATATCTCACTTACAAACCTTAATAATACTGCTACTCTATACACTTTGCCTGTCTTTGAATCTCGCCTTGGTGACACTTAGTTCTAAGATTTTCATGATATAGCCCCATGGTTATTCTCGATCTTTGAATTCATAGTATAACCATGGCTCTTTGTGTGATTAATCATATGCATTGATGTTGTTGTTTATCATGATTATGTAAACACTAACATGTTTCTTCTAGGGATGTGTTTGTGGGAAAATTTGATGATCGTAAAGTACATGTCACCTCTGAGGGGCATGGGATTTGTGAAAGTTTGTGTTCCCTTGTGTGTTTTCTTCCTACCTTAACATGCTTGATATTGATGTATGATATCAACCACCTTAAGGTGAGGCCATATATAATGTAAACTATCATTTGTAGATGTTAGCAATGTGCTTGTCCTCAGGTGCAGTTTAAAGACTGGTGGCGATGAGTCCCCCTTGCACTTTGAGTTTATTTTCAATAAATCAATCAATCAATTAATCAATCATATTAAGCCCTCTACTGAGGTGGGGGTGGTGTATCTCTTGTGGAGAGTGCCCATCCTATCATTTTAAAAAAGTCCTCATTAGGAGGCGAGGAGTAGTTTTGTGACTAACTCAACCCTTAAGTATGTCTTCGGTGATTGTTGTGGTGAAGCCCAATCATCATTGTGTGCCTATAATGTGCCTGAGATGGTGATGAGCCTAGAAATAGGAACACTCCATCGCTTGTCTGTCATGTTTTCTCTGTGTCTTCAAAGTGTGTGTTTGGTGTGCTTGCTTTGTTTGGTGTGTCTATTGGCCCATATGCAGTCTAAAGACTAGCGTGATGAGTGCTTCCTGCATTGTGGGAGGTTTGGTGTGTCTTTCATGCATGTTGCCCCATATATGTAATCTAAAAACTAGCATGATGAGTGCTTCGTGCATTATGCGAGGTGTGTTTACTTTCCTTGTACTTACATCTGCATTTCATATATATGAGAAAAATAAAAGAAAATAAATCATTCTTGTCTTTTATGCATTAACTGTCTTCTATGCATTTGTTGTCTTCTCCATGTTTTGTGTGACTATAACTATCTTCTCTGTGTTTTGTGTGTCTGTCATTTTCATCAATGTGTATGGCATGTCTTTTCCATGCTTGGCATGTTTGTTGGGTTTGTTGACCGTACTTTAATGCATGTATTGGACTCACATCTATACATACATTAAAGTGGGGGCTAAATGTAACATTGGAAATGTCCCCTTGGGGGCTTTTCCTCATAAGGTTTAGCTCCCAGGTCTTTTAGCTGCATGTAGGACATCTTGCATCATATTTTGACATCCCAATGAAATGAGCCCTAAGTTTCATGACAAATGGGACGTAGGGGGATCCCTTGAACCTAACCCTGGCCAAAATTGGGGGGAGGACTTAGGTACCCATTCCCTATTCCTGCCCTATTTTTGGTTAGTCCCAAATTTTTTGTGTCATCTTGTGATGGTTATTTAGGTCCTATGCTAACACGGTAAGTTTGAATAACGAAATTCCTAACAGGAGTGTTTGTAGTTACATATATAAGCATGTTTAGGCATTCATTTGTAAACTTGATGGACACTAGATGATTATTGTTATCTTTTGGCATCCTAAAGGTGACCCAAGGCATTCATTGTGTAGCAAGAGCAGATTTGTGTTGTCTATGTGTTTGTATTTACAGATTTCACCTCCTCATGGCATGAAGAGCTTCTTTCTTCCATGAGATCTTCACTACAAGGTGACATCATTTGTGTTTTTGAGAAATTATCATTTGGTTTTTGCCTCTACCCCTCAAGGGAACACACTCTCTATTTAACAACGGTGTTTGGAAGACTTCAATGTCTCTCTGGGGCTTGACTAAGGCAAGCCTCTAAACATGACAACCCCCTCCCAAATTTTTTGTGATTGTAGGTTACATGTTGAAGATACAAGAAAGGTGGAGTTGTAGGAGGGTACTACAGAGTGTTGGATTTGTAGATCAAAGTTGAAAATAGCACCCTAGACTTGGGTGCCTGCACTTTAGTCCTCTAGATTTCGCAACGGAGAAATCTCTATGACGACAGGAACGGGTTGCAGACTAAGTTCCTAGATCCTAACAAAGAGCATGGTATTGGACTAGGATGCCTTCTCATTAGTCCCCAACTATTCTGCTTCTGAACCCTAAAAATAGGTACATATTTATCTGTCATTTTACATCTTTCTGTAGCAGTATTTTCTAATATTTATCTATTTGCTTCCGTATTTGCATAATTAACATTTTGATGTATAATTGAGCATAATTGATAATCACATCATACAAATCCAAGTTTCCCTACATTCCTAGTGACTAAGGGTATGATAGTGCATTGCCACTCGACCCAAAGTCCTAGAATGTAAAGGGTGAAAGGAGGATAAACAAAAAACTACCAAAAACCAATCATCCAAATTTTATCCTTTACACCTCCAAAGGAAGAGGGAAGTCAAATTCTAGACGTGGATCTCAGGATAAGAAAGGTGAAGCAAGTTCTTCCAATACCCAAGGAGGTAGACGAAGGGGTGATTACCCTAGAGGTAGAGGCAATTTTGGAAGAGGAAGAGGGTTTAGTGGAACATGTTTCCAGTGTGGGCAAACTGGACATAGGGCATTTGAATGCCCTCAAGTACAACAGAGTTGTGGAAAAGGAGGGGAGATTAGAGCCCATATAGCATAAGCTAAGGAAGAGAGTGTGGCTAGTGCAGCTTTACCGAAGCATGGAGAAGAAGTCAAGGATGGAGAATCCTTGATGATGAGGAAAGTTCTTCTAGCACCAGAGAAGGTATGAGAGGAACCAAAACAATGAAGAAGTTTGTTTAGAACTAGATGTAAGTCTGGAGGAAAATGTTGCAAGGTCATTGTGGATAGTGAGAATACTAACAATTTAGTGTCAGAAGAAATTGTGCAGAAGTTAAAACTGAAATGATTGAAACACCCCACTCATTACAAGGTCTCTTCACTCCAAAACGGACATCAATTATTGGTAAGTGAGAAATGCCTTGTCAAATTTCATATTGGAAATTATAAAGATGAGATATTGTGTGATGTTATGCCAATGGATCCATGCCACTTGTTGGACAGACCTTGGCAATATGACAGGCAGGCCATTCATGATGGAAAGGGTAATTGCATTACCCTAAATAAGGATGGGGTTGAGTATGTGTTGAATCCTTTGAAGGATAAAGATGAGGATGTTGAGAGAGGTGATAGGGTTTGTCTAGTAAGTGGAAAACAATTCCTAAAGGAAATTAGAAAGGAGCAGATCTGTTATGCTTTCCTGCCTCATGTTGCAGAAATTATGACAACTGAGAATAGAGCAAAAAGTTCTCACAGAGGTCCAAGAAATTCTAAGTGAGTTTGAGACATAATAATGAAGGACTTACCTAATGGATTACCTCCATTCAGAAGCATGTCACTAAATGGATTTGATACTGGGAGTAAGCCTACCAAACAAGGCACCATATAGGATGACACCTATGGAAAATGAAGAGGTCAATAGACAAATGCAGGAGCTATTGGATAAAGGACTGATTAGGAAAAGTCTCAGTCCTTGTGTTGTACCAACAGTACTGACACCTAAGGAAGATGGAAAATGGTGGATGTGCACTGATTCAAGAGAGATAAACAAGATAACCGTTAAGTACAAGTTTCCATTGCCTCGTATGGATGACTTGACGGATTGCTTGAGTGGAGCAAAGTATTTTAGCAAGATTGATTTGAAGAGTGGATACCAACAAATTAGAATCAGAGAAGGGAATGAATGGAAGACAACATTCAAAACCAAGGATGGACTATATGAATGGTTAGTAATTCTATTTGGGTTGACAAATGCACCTAGCACTTTTATGAGATTTATGAATGAGGTAACGAATCCATTCCTTGGAAAGTTTTGTCATAGTTTATTTGGATGACATTTTGGTATTCAGCAAGACAAAGGAGGAGCACCTGCTACATCTAAGGGTAGTATTGCAAAGATTAAAAGAAGAGAAGTTGATGAACATGGATAAGTGTAGTTTTATGCAAAAGGAACTAGTGTATTTGGGTTTTATAGTATCAGAAGAGGGGTTGAAGATGGATCTAGAGAAGGTTAAGGCAATACTAGATTGACCTTCACTAAGAAATATGTTTGAGACGAGAAGTTTTCATGGCTTGGCAAGCTTCTACAGGAAGTTCATCAGAAATTTTAGTGGAATATGTGCACCAATCACTGAAACCATGAAGGGTGTTAGGAAAGAGTTCCAATGGACAGCTACAGCAGCAAAGAGTTCTCAGATGTTGAAGAAGAAGGTGATAGAATAGCTAGTGTTGGCATTGCTAGATAATTTTTTTCAAGTGGATTGTGATGCTAGTGGTAGTGCAATTGGGGGAGTGTTAAGTCAAGAAGGTAGACCCATTGTCTACTTCAGTGAGAAACTTAATGAAGAAAAAAGGAAATACTCAGTTTATGACCAAGAATTCTACACTATAGTGTAGCCCTTAAAGAAGTGGCAACATTATCTATTTTCAAATGAGTTCGTGTTATCTACTGATCATCATGCTTTACAGTACATTAATATTCAAGGTAAGTTAAACCAAAAACATGTGAAGTGGGTGGAGTTCCTACAAAGTTATTATTTTGTTTTGAAGCATCAGAGTGATCAGTCAAATTGGGTAGCAGATGCACTTAACAAAAGATGTTTGTTAATGTTGTTGGCTTTGATGCAATGAAGGATTTGTATCCAAATGATCCTAATTTTAAGGAGGCATGGGCTGTTAGTAAGAGTCTAGTGGTAGGAGCTAGGACACCATGGTTGGACTACTTTATCCAGGATGGTTTGCTATTCAAGGGACATAAATTATGCATCCCTATAACTTCAATAAGAGAGAATCTAATCTGGGAAAAGCATAGTGGAAGCTTAAGTGGACACTTTGGGGTAGATAAAATAGTGGTACAACTAAATGAAAGTTGTTTCTGGCCTAGAATGAGTGTAGAAGTGAAGAGACAGGTACAAGGCTGCATGGTTTGTCAGCATGCCAAAGGAGTACTGCAGAATACAAGACTGTATCAGTAATTACCTATTCCTAATAGACCATGGGAGAATATAAGTATGGACTTTGTTTTGGGATTGCCTCAAACACAACGAGGTCATGACTTCATTTTTTTTTGTGGATAGATTTTCAAAGATGGTTCATTTTATACCATGTCAAAAGACTAGTGATGCATCTCACATATCTACATTATTTTTCAAAGAGGTAGTTAGGTTGTATGGGTTGCCTAAGAGGATAGTTTAGACTGGGACACAAATTTTGTTGGTCATTTTTGGCATACATTATGGAAGAGAATGGACACTGAACTAGGTTTTAACATAGTTTATCATCCACAAACAGATGGACAAACTAAGGTTGTGAACATAAGTTTGGGAAATCCATTGAGATGTTTGGTGGGAGATAAACTACATCAATGGGCTCTTATCTTGGCTCAAACATAATTTGCTTATAATAATTTAGTGAATAGAAGTGCGGGAAGGAGTCCTTTTCAAATAGTTTATGGGTACAACCTAGGAAGTGTTGATGAACTCCAAGATAGTGCAGATTTGAATAGGAAAAGTGTTGTTACCAAAGATTTTGTAGAATACCTTCATGAGGTTCATAAGGAAGTGAAGGAAGAGTTCGAGAATAGTGCCAACAAGTACAAGGAACATACTAACGTACATAGGAGGGAACAAGAGTTTCAAGTGGGAGACTTAGTTTTGGCACATTTGAGGAAAGAAAGATTTCCATAAGGAACATATAATAAGTTCAAATTCAAGATGATAGGTTCATGTAAGGTGTTGAGGAATTTCTCATCCAATGCCTATGAGATTGAGTTGCCAGTGAGAATAGATATATCACTTATTTTCAATGTTGTAGATATGTATAAGTTCTATGAAGGAGAGTTAAGTTCACAAGGAGGGATACATTCATATTCCCCTAATGCATAAGGGTGGATAGATTAGTTGCCTAAAAAGAAGATGGAGGATGTGGATAAGGTGATTGACTCTCGAGTGATTAAGAGGACTAGAGGAAAGGAATACAAGGAGTATTTGGTTAGATGGAAGAACCAAGCTACAAATGAAGCTTCATGGTTGAGTGTTGCAGAACTTGCCAAGTTTGCCATTCTAGTTCCAGACTTGCCAAAATGTTCATGAGTTTTAAACTCAAAACATTTCAGTTACCTAGCGTGTCTGATGCAGGAGCATCCAGGTTCACATGCAATCCTCATCAACCAAAAAAGAGATTTGTTTTTACTTTCTTATTGTTTGTTTTGGCTGCAAGAGTTGCTTCAAGGGTGAGTTGATCAAATTTGGAGAGTTTTCCTAAGGAAGTTGGCCAAGTAAGGGATCGATCTTGAAGAAGGCCCAAAAGGGTATCTGTACCTCAATTTTGCTAAAGATCTAGTCAAAATTGGTGAATTTATGCTCCAACATGACTTTTGATACCTACCAGTGTGGCACTAAAATCTAGTTCTGCCAACCTGGTGCTAAAATCCAGTCCTACCGACCTTGTGCTAAAATCAAGTCACACTAGAAATCTGCACTGGCATTCAATGAACAAATCTATCCTAAAAATCCTAAGGTTTAGACTTGTGCTAAAAATTAGCTCTACCACCTAATTCTGTCAACACCAAAATCCACGTAGGTCAGATGGATAGAAAATTGCCGCTTTGCAACTTAGTGCTAAAAAGATTGCTCACTGACTTTGTTCTAAAATAGAGCTACACTAACAAAAGTTGGTTGCGGATGAAATCCATGCTAGTTGGATGAGGTTGAATCCTACGCTAGTCAACAGAGGTCATTTTCAGCACTTTCCTCTGTGGAGGTCAACTGAGGCCAAATCCAGTGCTTTCTCCTATTACACTAAAATCTTGTTGGACTAACTTTCCTGCCAACAAACCAGAAATGTCAAAAAGTTAATTTTCGTAGTCTGTATAGCTGTTCCAAGGACAAATTAGGTCATGACACATGTCAAGAGCATGAATGGAGGTTAGTGGCCACCAAAGAGGTCTATAAATTCTTGGGATTTGTTCTTTGATGGGAGCTTCTCCTTACTCAAGATTGTAGTACATTTTCAGAGTCTTCCAGAAGAAATCTCTAGATTGCACTATCAATTCTGGATCTGTAATTGAAGCATTGTAACTATACTCCTATAATCTCTCTTGCATATGAATAAAGCATTGTTGTTATATTGTTCTGTTGTTGTTGTTTTGTTGTGATTTTGTCATTTATTGCTTGGTTTAGTTGTTTGATAAGACTCATGGACCTTGACTTGCATTACCTTCCTTTACCATCTAATAAGTAGTGTGAATTGTTGTACTAGTGGTGAATCCTTCTCTATTTGTGAAATAAACCTTATAATCCATACCCATTGCAAGATACCAGACACCTAAATCTATTATGTCATTTACACTTAGGGTCCTCTTGTGAAATTTTGCACCTATCAACTCTGTGACCTTCTCATTTTTTATGGATTTCATCATTGGAACCAGTCTAGTTGAATTCAAACTAGTAACTACCCTAATTGCATCCTTAGTGATCCTATAGGGCTTATCAAAATACATAAATTCATCATGATTTTTGCTCAATATATACCTCACCCATTCATGCTCATCACAAAACATCAAGGTAATCCTTCCTTATATCCATTCGTTTGGCTCCCACATTAACATATTCTAGTTTGTAGTTATCATCATCTAGGAGAGTATCCCTTAACACTTTAAACTTTACATGATTGATTTCATCAAGCTTGGAGTGAATTTAGAACCTCACATCTTTTTTGTATACAACATATGACAAAACATTAGAAAATGCCCTATCTATGACAACCTCCATGGCCTTGTAAGGATATTTCTTATACTTCAACCTAGGTTTCTTAGTAAACTCCACCAACTGGGGAGTCACCATTTCAATTTTCTCTAAATTTAGGAACTAGTGTTCAATGAAATAACCATTCTTACAAATACCTTTGCACTTTGTTGCTAGGGTTTCACCTTTATCTCTTTTCCTCTCAAGTTCTCCAAACATTTTGAATAACTTCTCTTCTCAACTTTGGGTGCAAATTCTTTGGTTTTGAATGAGGTTAGACCATGCAAATGAAGAATAAGTATCTTATATTTTCCCTAACTTTCCACATTTAGTGCACCTTTATCTGGTTAGGTAAACTAATGTTGGAGTGCTCTATAAATCCACAGAGACCTAAATCCATTTTGCAATCCTCCACATCTTATGATTTTGTTCCAAAAATTTGGGGGAATGAGACTATCTCTCCTGATCAACAACCTCATATGTCAATTTTTTGCCAACTCATTTGTATGTCTAGATTCCATTCTGTAGAAGCTAGAATTATTCAAGGGGGAAGAATACATATGCAATGTTTAGCTCCCCCTGACCCTATGCCTTCTCTTAATCAACAATTAATTATTCTGCATGAGGTAGAATCACAATGTGAGGACTACCCTTTTTACTTCTGTTCTTGAGACTATTTACATTACTATTACTAATACTTTTATATTTGTGGGATAGTAGTTGCCAGATTTTTCAAACTATTAAACTTTATTATGATAACTGAAAAACTAATTGGGTGATGTTTGGATAACATTTACATTTCAGAAAAGTTAATTAGGTGATGATGGAAAGAAAATTGTAATATGATTTCATTTATGCTATTTATAACTATGTCATGGTAATGCATGTTTTAAGTTCCTTCGGCTATGATGATTATATGTGAAACTAATCTTGTAATTGAGTGTGTAGGATTTACTAATCAAACCACAAATTTCGGAGATCATCCTGCACCTTTTTGTTGTTATTCCTTGTTAAGCCGATCTGGTTCCACAAGGAACCAAGATCACTCTGTGTTTGCTATGGTGTTGTAATGTGGTCTTTCATAAGGTCAAATGGGTTTGGTTTACCCTCTTGTAACACTGAATTATGATTTGTGTTGTAAAAGATTGAATTTGAATTTCTTTCTTTTATTTAAATTTTTGAGGCCTTTTCTTGTATTTTAACATGACCCTGGGTGTCCTGAATAGGTTAAAGTTGACCCTGGGTTATACCCCATGGGTCCAGGGTCCCATTTGGCATGGGTAACCCTTGGGTAACCTCCATATGGTCATCTTAACTTCACCCAGAAGTTAAGTGACGAAAATTGGAGGTATGGGGGGGATAGGATGGGTTGTACCAACACCCAAACCCATCCCTCTTCAATCCCCAAGGTAAGAGATGACTACAAACCCATCCATTATAGAGGAATTGACTTGAAGTCACCCTCACCATTAGTGAGATTCCCCATGAGTTGTGTGGTCATCCATAATGAAGGAAGGAAGAAGAGGCATGGGTCACCTGTCTTTTCCTCCTTTAACTCCTTTTATTTCTCCCATGCATAAGAGAAATGACATGAGATAAGGGATAAGGAGGACTTTAGGGATGGGGGAGTGACATAAGCCAACACTCATCCCTTGAGACATAATAGTAGTTTGGGGAAGAGTGAGGAGGTGACAAGTGTCACCTCCCCATTCCTCTAAACTCTTAGAGTTTTGGGTTATTTGAATCCCATTTTGGGATGGGGAGGGAGTTAGTTGAATTTTGGAGAGTTTTATTTCATTATTTTTTTACCAAGAAAATTTTCTTTAGAGAGGAAAAAAGGGAGAGGGAGTTTGGTGGCTTAGGTTGGAGAAGATCTCAGTGGAGCTCTACAACAGCTTCATCCTTGAAGGGCTTTGTAAGGTTGGTTTGTTATTACCTTTCTCTCGTATATCTGATTGTTGCATGAAAAGTGTGGGAAAGTTGTTTATTTGCTTGTGTTTTAGATTTTGTGTTGTGGGAAATGTTGTCAGGTTGTTGACAGAGCCTCTCCCACTTGGGAGAGCTCATCAAGTGTGGGGTAGGGGGGGTGTGATCCTCCTCAGGTGTATACTAGGTTCTTTTGGGATGTTGAAAGCCTTGAGGGTATGTGTGGGTGACTTGTTCTTTGGCTTGAGAGTCAAACTACGATCTCCTTGGATAATTTTTGTGATCAGATCTGGCTTGAGGCCAAGAGAAATTGTGTTGGTTATATTATCTGTAAGGGTGACACTCTGGAGTCGAGTGTGTCCACTCTCCTACCCCTTGTGAAGCTCACTGTAGTTGAGTTTTCATGTTGTGTAATTTACCCACGGGTGTTTCTGTGTTTTGGGTTTGTTGTTGTTCCCTGTTGTGAAGTGGATTGCTTGAGTTACCTAGGTGTGAGTATGATCTCCCTAGCTCAGGGGTGACCCTCTTGCGGGTCTACGGTAGGGAGGAGAGCTAGATGAGTGGTGTTTTCTTCTTGTTTTTTGATATGCAAGTTTCCTCTTGAAGCTTATGAATGGAATTGGAGGAGTTCTGTATTTAGGGAGAATGTATTTCATCCTTGCTATAAGGAGAGTTTGGTTCATTGAGCTTCTTCCTGTTTAAGTTCATTGTGGAGGGATTTTCTCCCTCTATAGTTGTAAGAATTATTGTCTGGGGAAAGAGAGAAATTCTTCCCTTCATTATTGTTGTTGTGTATGATTTTTTTCAATTATATTATACCTGGTGAAGCTAAGTGTTAAGAAATGAAACTTGTATTGATTTAGACAAATGAATAAATTTATCTCTAGTATTGAAATTTGTTATTGATTTAGATCAAAAATGATAAATTTTATTTATAGTTTTGTTCGGAAGGAAAGAATGAATTTTAGTTAGTTAGCCTTGTTATATATTGTAATTTGTTTTTTTTTATATTTGGAAATAAATATATATAAAGAAGTAAATATATTAGCATAAAAATGTGGTGTGGTATAGTCATAAACTTTCTATGTAAGCCAAAGAAATTTGAACTGTATATGATTTCATATTAAATTGAATTTAACAAGTTATAAGGGAAAATTGAGTTTTACTAAATCTCTGGTTTAACACTATCTGTATCAAGTCAAAATTCAGAAGATTGCATACTAAGGAAATTGTGGATGGCAGTAAAAAAGAGTTATATTTCATTTTCTACATTTAAAAATTTCCAACTTTTAATTGAACGGTGATTGTAAATGGCATTTAGATAGAATTATAGTTGTTCTCTGTATTTGAAATGTTCGATTATTATATGAAAATGTGATTGCAAGATAAATTAGCTTTATTTGTTTTCATTTCTCTGTATTTATAAAGTTATCTATGAAAGAAATATATTAATAAGATTGTGGATGACAATTAAATAGAATTCTATTTAAAAGCTTTAATTATTTAATTCTCTGTAATTTTTTTATTTTTCTCTGTGAGAGGAATATGTCAGAGGGTAATTATGGGAGATATAAATATATATATATAATTATAATTGGAGATGTTATTAAAATTGAATAAAGAAATTCTCAGTAAAAGAAATAAATTAAAAAGAAACAAAAAAAATGTATTCGCAGTGATCGCTGTTTATACACAGCACATACAAATGGTGGAGTGGTGGTGGGAAGGGTTTAAACCTTCCCACCACCATCATCTAGTTTTTTGTTTGGGTGTGGGGAGGGGTGGAACCCCCACCCACACCCCACAATATAGCGCCGTGGACTGCATTCAACCCCACACCCCCGCCAATAAACCAACTCCCGCAGTGGTTGTGACCACTGCTCCAGCCTTCCCCCTTCGTGGCCACCACAGTGCCACCCAAACCCTATCCCATCTGCCGCTCCTGGTGTGGCTTCCACACCTCCGCCATGCTCTGCCTCCCGCGCGGCCCTTGAACCCCACGCGCCACCTCTGCCACTCACGGCAGCCACCACCACTCGCCTCCCTGGTTTGACTTCACCGCCCCAACAACCACTGCCATGGTTCGCTCCATCCAAGTGCCGCCTCCTTCACCTCTGAAAAACAAACAAAAAGTTAGGGCACATTTGGAAAGGTCTAGTGATATTAGGGCTTCAGCCCTTCAATGAAAATAGATTTGTATGGGATTTATAAAGGATGACTTAATATTTAAAAATAATAATAATAAATAAATAAATATATATATTTATATAAATAAAATAATAACAATAGTAATAATAACAATAAAATAAATATAATTGTATATATATAAACCTATAAATATATTTATATATATAGAAACATACATATATTATTGATTTGATATAAATTTATCAGAGAGGTCCTTTTCCTTACAACAAAAAAAGAGATATAATTGAAATTTATAGAGAGCATAAGTAAATATAATTTAATATCTCAGGAAGAGTTTCTCGGAAGTTTCTACAATCAACACAACTTATTAATCAGGAAAATGAAGAGGAAATTATGTTCCTTCCACTTATAAAGGACACTGGAAATAAATGTAAAGAAGCCATCACAGGCATTCCACGTGTGGCCATTTTAAACTCAACTGTAGTTAGTAAGCGTCTAATTGAGAAAATAAAAGAGAGAGATGGAAGAAGAAAAACTAACATTGGAAAACATAGAAGAGAAAATGAGCGGCATTTCCAAACTGAGATAAGAGAACTAAGTAGATTTACCCTTCCGATAATCCTGCTTAGGAACAAGATTAATTCTCAGTTACTACAAACGTAGAGGTGAGTCCTAGATCGAAGAAAACTAGGAGACTGAGTCCAGCGAAGTAGTAAACCAGTTATGTGATCTGGTCCATCCGGAAGTTAGGAATAATGTTAAAAAAAATATATACAGTGATAACTTTGATTGATTAAGAACATGAAGAAAGGACAGGATAAACATAAAGAAAACGTAGAAATCAAAAGAGAGAGACCGAAATATAAACAAACTAAATTTCAGAGAAATAGTTAAGGTGAACGTGATAGAAATACAATCAAAATTAATATCTAGAGAAAAGGAAGAGAGGGCAAACGAACGGCCTTGTTGAGAATGCTAAGTTCGAAGGAGGAGTATATTTCAGGAAACGAGAAAGGAGACAGACAATCATGCTTTGTTGAAAAATGACCCAATAGGGAGATCAAGTGTAAGTTCATTATGAACAAGGCATCGTGGGAAGTTGTTAATCTATCAGGGAACCCCGTAAGAAGTATAGTGTTGTATAATTCCCACTTACGCCGTGAGGCATTATGCTGCTGAAATCTATCGAGATTTAGGGTTGGGAACCTTGAAATTACAAACCTTGTAGCGACGTAACTACATTGTGGAGACCCCCTTGTTGGACTATGTGCATCTAGATGAACGCAATTGTACCTTGTACCCCACTGACAACTGTAGTGTTTCCACCTCGAGCGTACACCACCGAGCATGCTTACGCATGCGAGGGGGTTTCTAGGGAAGCGTGGGAAAATTTTTGATATTTCGTGTCATGACCACATGACAGATGTGGACATGACACGTGTGAAGCATGTTGTGACCGCATGGAAAATGTGGGCATGACACACAGGTTCTTCCTTCTTCTCATTATCTTGTTCTATCTTCTTTCTCCATATCTTTGTAATTTCCATCTTTTGCTGAGTCACAGTTTCCTACATCTTCTTGTGTTGAACACGAGGTTTCACAGAATCACTATTGCAAAATCTAGCTTTATACCCAAAGTTGTTGCACATGTAGCAGACAACATTTTATGAATTTTCACCCATATAACTATTTCTCATTACATTGGTTCTACATTCAATAGCCCTATGACCAAACTTATTGCATGCATAACTATAACAATAAAAGGAATGAGAGATCATAGCATTATGTTTTGGAGGCACAAATTAATTCTTTCTTCATGTAATCATTTCTTCTTTCCTTAGTTCTATAATAAATAGCCTTTTGACCAAACTTACTGCAAGAGTAACAGTAACCATAAAAGTATTAAGAGAACCTAAGAGTAGAAGCCTGTTTAGGCAGAGATCTCTTGAAATTTTTATTCTGACCACTGACTTTTATGAAAACATCATTCAATTCTTGCTCCTCATCTTTAGTCATCTCATAGTCTTCAGTGCAGGGATCTTCCTTTTTCATTTCAAACATGCCTTCAACTATATCTATTTTTTAAGTCTGGCCTTTCTCAAATCCAATACCACCCTTATTATTCAGAGGACTTTGACTACTAATTATTTAATCAAGGATATTGGTTCTTTTCTTGAGTTTTAGACTTTTCTCTATCTGATCCTTTTCTTTCTCCAATTCTTTCCTCAGAAAGGCAATTTCTTCTTTTGATTCCTTAAGCTTGGTCTTATATTCTTCATTTTCTCTCCTTGCAGCATCCAGATCTTCTAGGGTAGAAATGAGTTCTCCTTCAAAATCAACTTCAAAATTTTAGTCATTAAAGGGTGTCATAGATTTATCATTTTTTGGAGGATTATTATCATTAAACAATACTTTAGTTCCCATGTGTTCCACTCCAATATCTACCTCACCTATTAGATTAAATCAAGGAACTTAGCTCTGATACCAACTGTTGAACACATAGAAGCCCTAAGAGGGGTGTGAATTAGTACTTAATAAAATTCTTTTCTTCAAACAACATTCAATCAAATGTAAACATTTAAAACATGGTAAATAGAGAGAACACATAAGCACACAACCATAACATCTTATTTACATGAGAAACCCTAGAAGGGAAAGCAATTGTGAGAAAGCTTTTTAGATCTACTATACAAATCTAGCATCATAAATAAAAACAAGATTACATTAACATTTATGGGCTACAATGCAAAGGAAGATGCAACTCCCTAAAGTGCTACAACACTTGAAACTTTTACAAAAGAGGATTCAACCTATGCAACAAAATAATTATCTGACTCAGATGATTGTTTCACCAAAACTGACTACTTCAACCTTCTGCTAACCTTTCCAAACTGTACATAATATTATAATCTCTGTACAATCACAATATCAAGCACCACAACATCAAAATACCTTTAGATACTCTTCTCTATCATCACAACTCTGTCAATTACCTCCGTAGCAACATCACATTAGATAAATTGATCCTTTCACATTTCATCATCAAAATTGCTTTTCCAATTAATTTATCCACACATTATCATAGATAACATACAACATATATCATGTCTATCATTCAACAACTTTTATCTTACATTTACATCCTCCACAATATTCAAAAAATTCTCCTTTGTTAGCCAAGATAAAATGTGTAACATGAAATGTGCAATGACCATAACTATGCAGCTCCCAAACTTTTACAGTAAGTAGAAATCCAATGTGGTTCAATCCAAGAGATACTCAGGACCTATTTTACCTTAGCACATTCTTCTGTGTTGGTACACACTTCCAAACACATGGCATAATCATTAACATACACCCAGTTGGCCCAACAAACACATAAACTTCCTCTCAATTAGCTCTAGACCTAAAGCAGCACTAGAGAAGACAAATTTTGGTGTAGTCATGGAAGGAGAGTCCAAAGAAGGGACTATCCAAACCATGTAGCAATAGTAAACACAATAGAAACAACATGATAACAAAATGCAATGGAAGATTCAAATGTTCAATATACTAGATAATCACAATGCTTATATGCTGGCAACATGTAGGCTAAAATCAAAGGGCTCTCAAGCTTACTTTCTAGGTTACAACAGAAATGGAAGATATGCCATTGAAGTGCCTTCGGGAAAGGACTCCATTATCTATCTTTTGATATCATCTAAAATTACTAACTCTAACTAATCAACTTTCTAATGGATCTAACATATGTGTATATAGCATTCTTAAGCTCATATGGTCCTCTGTGTTGACCTCAAGAGGTTACAAACTCCAATGAATGATGAAACATGTAGATAACATGTAGGTTGGTCTACACACATGGTATTGCTCTAGAAATGAATGAAACTTGCTGCGGACATCAAGGAAGGTCTATCTTTTCCTTATTTACCTTATGATATGTTTTATTAGGGTCCAAAATTCATTGAAGTGCTCCATAAACCTTCTATTCTCATGCTGACTAAATGAATGCTATGTTCTGTGAAAACTGATGTTCTTCTGATAGCGATAAATTTTAGTAGACGAATCCAAATCTCCTAAAATATGAGTATGATGTATATAACATGGAATAGAAGTTAAATCCTTCTCTACAAGCTCTGATATGAAAAAAATACTGAACTATAAATTACTAAACAACAACTGAAATGAAAGAAAAGAAAAGAATGCAAATGTGTTTGGTTGATGCAAGATGTTGATAACTGAGAGGGGGGGGTGAATCAGTTATCCTAATTGTTTCTTCTTTTGAACTTTCTTATTAATCAAAGCAGCATTGAATTAAACAAACAAACATTATCATGAAATGAGAAACACATGACACAGTATTTTTGACGTGGAAACCCGGTTAAGGGAGAAAACCACGGGGTGATTAACCCAAAGATTATTCTCTGTTAGAAGAATAAGGATTTACAAAAATAGCACTTGCCAATTAGGGCTCACTGCCCGAGCACACTACTCACAAGAGGCCCACTGCCTACAAGGAGACACACTGTCTACAAAGAATGTTATACAATACTTGAACTGATTGGAAGCACCTACATATGCTAGGGTTTAGTTCCGGTTAGGCTCAGTACACTGATCTGCTACACTTCATCTTTCCTCTATTCTTTATTCTGCTATCTTTTCACATACCGGATTTTTCTTACTACTTCTGCTCTGATCTGTACTTATTCGTATACACTATCACACAATTCCACCTTTCACAACTAAATCCATCCTCTATATATATCCGCACAAGTAATTTCATCACCTTTCTAGTCGGCATCCGAAACAGTCTGGTTTCTTACAAGCTCTGTTCTGTCGGCTGAATCCTTGCTCACCAAGCAATGCGGATCAAACATATACTTGTAGATATCATTAATCATGTTGGCCAAACATGATTCATGCCTTCACAACCTTTACCATCAACAGTAACATATCCGGAAAAGATTCTGATGCTCTGTTAGTCAGTTCTTCCTTCTGTTCTCATTGTCTTTCAGGAATCCGGTACTCAGCTATTCATATCTTTTTCTTTGTCCATCACCGGAGGCTAAATCCTTGGAATATGCTACTCAAGGTAGTCCTCTTGACTTCCCCAAATCTGCACTGCACCAAGACACTTCCTCTTGAGAGGTCCGGACCAATCTGTCGGACCTTGCCACATGCTCTGTTCTTGTTCACCGGACCACAACAGTTCTTCATCCTGACTTCCGGTAGAGGCACACCATGACTTGCGGATATGTGGGATGACCTTTGTTGCCATCAATGACAACAACCATGAATCCATATAGTGTCTCTTGCCAACAATCTCCCCCTTTGGCATTGATGGCAATACTTAGTGAAAAATGACTAAGTGTTTACACTATGCTCCCCCTTTGCTGATGCTCTATCTTTATATACAATTTCCGGAACTCCCCCTTAGTTGGATTCCTCATTTTTCACTGCTCCTCACTCCCCCTTTGACATCAATGGCAAAGGGTAGGGTCCGTACACCAAAATTTTCAAAAAATTTCTATACATAGCCGCATATTTACATACTCACATAAACTGAAGAATGTCTGCAAAAGATGTCTTCAGTTGGATCAGTTATGTAGCCCAACTTTGCTTCATTCTATCCAAAATTGAAATGTGACCACTCAACAAAAATGCAAAAGCTTCTACTCTCTTGAGATCTGTCAGATCATTTGTTTGGGCGATAGTTTGAGCATCACTGATGGCCTCATGCATAGTTTCTAACTTAGGGATTATAATCCTTCTAAGTTCTCCCATCCGGTTAGTGATATTCTTCCTTTCCTTCTCAAAGTTCTTTATTGCATTTGTGATTGCAATAGTTTGACATTCTTGATTTACTATGGAAGAGAGAGGATCAAAACTTTGAGACAAACTTTGTAGTTTGTCGTGTTCCGCTTTTATTTTCTTATCTATTTCTACTGTTGCCTTTGACCAGGAGATACAAAATTTGTAAATATCACCGCCATCCTTAATAGCATTTTCTAAGCTCTTTATTCCAATACTCATATTTCTCCTATCATTAGAGATTAATCCTAATACTTTTGAAAATCTTTTATCCAAAAATTCCTTCCGGACCTTTTCTTCAGCTGATTTTTCTAGAGAATCAAAATGTGTATCAACACTGCTGACTAAGGTTTTGAGATTACCGGAAGAGGAGGCTGTCGGATCTATCTGGATTGATGGCATAATCTTTTCAAGCACTCCGGAAGTAGCCTCTATCAACTCACAGTCTTCCATATGAGACTTTAGGAGTTTTTCATTTGCCTTAGCATTTGCAAATGAACCTATCTTCATTGTCTGTACCGGAGAGAGAGAGTCAAAGTCGAATGGGCCTTTTAGAAGTTCCGGTTCATCAATCTCTAAAGTTTCTTGGCTTAGAAACTTTTGAACAGTTTGTGCAGTGTCTCTTGCCGGAGACAGATGTTTCCTTTCTTCTGCAGTTTTGTCCTTAGGAGTCTTATCTCCTTCCACATTCTTACCACTTACAGTTGTGGTTTTTTCTGTTGGATTTTTCTCTTTCTCTGCATCCTTGGTGCTGTCAACCTCTTTTTCTTTTTCTGCTACTACTTCCTCCTGTAATTTTTCTTCTTCTTGGGATCCGGAGACTGTAGGAGAAGTCAGAGAAGAGATGTTAGTCTGTTCTAGTGGCACTTCTTCCGGAGCAGATGATTCCAAGTCCGCAGCTGTTTCTGCACCTGAGTCCTCTGTAATAGGAATATTAAACCTTTTGTATGTATTCCAGATGATCTCTTCAGTGTCCTTGGCTACTTTGTTAGTCTCACCAAGCATAAGCTGATTCATCCTTGCTTTGCTTCTGAATTCATCCTTGCAATCCTTGAATACCATGTGTTGGTGCTCATTTTGACCTGGAGGCTGAGCTTGCTTGTTGGAGGGTTTCTTCTTTCAAACCCTAAGTGTTCTTGTCCATCGCCAAGACTATTGCCTATCGGCAAAGGATATTATGGTTCCACTGACGGCGTTGGTCATGCCGATGGGGGATGAGTTAAGTGTTCATCGGTGAGATTTAGCATATCGGTAGAGGTTTTTTGCAGTTTGCTGATGGAGGGAAGTCACCCCGATGGGGAGTGCCATCGGAGTGAGATTGAGTATCAGGTCAACTTTGAAATGCTTGGCCGATGATGTTTTTCTTAGCGATTGGCGAGACAGTTGTCTATCGGCGAAGGTTTTTTGGGAGCTACCGATGTGAGGAGTTTGGCCGATGCGATGTCGTCGGCGTAGGTCTCGCCGATGGAGGGATGCAAAGGTGAGCATCGGGAAGTCTTTGGCTGTCGGGCTAGCCGTTGGAAGGTCTGCCGATGGAGGATGTCTGGACGATGAGGGTGTCATCGGCGTAGGTCACACCGAGAGGGGAGCATGGAGTGGTCATCGGTGTGAATGGTATCATCGGCAGAGGATGTTTCTGCTTGGCCGACGGTTGAGGGTCTCGCCAACAGAGGATGTGTGTATCGGGGTGAGCAGTGTGGTCAACCAGGGAGTTTCTCGTTGCTCCGATGGGTAATGTCTCGCCGAGGGAATGACTTGGCAATGTTTTGGATGGTCATCGGCGTAACCTTTGACATCAGTGTAGGTATTTTGTTGCTCGCCGATGGTTTTGGTCTCACCGACAGACAAGGAATATGAAATAGGCATCGGCATAACCTTTGAGGTCGGCAGGAGATTTGTGGGGTAGACTGATATTGTATGTCATGGCGATGGGGCTTTGGGCGAAGGAGCGTGTGTCGAGCGTGGCAAAAGCGCTCGACACCTATTATGTGTGTGGCCCCATTTTTAAACTAATGAAGGAGTCTCCTCACCATGTATGTGGGATTTTTCCCCTTGCATTATTTTTGAACCTGCGAAGGAGGCATTTTGGCGGGAAACTTCTTTTGACTGCAGCGACGGTTTTCAATCGACCGCAGGTGGTTGAGGCCCTTAATGGCGACTGTAGCAGGAGTATGGGCGATGGTACAAGTGATCAGGCTACCTGATTGAGAATGAAGACTTCCAGATAGTGGCGTGTGGCTCGAGGCTCCCCTTTGTCTGCTGCATTAACATTTTCTGAGCACTATTCCTTCTGAGGACTGTATCTGGCAGATTTTTTGTTTTAATCATGTAATTAATTGCTGTGGTACACTTTCTGGCTGTTATAAGCAGACTGTGTTACCATTTTTCAGGTTGTTGAAAGTTGAAGATTTTTGGCTCTGTAATTCAAAACAAGCTAATCTGGTTGCTCTGTATAGCTAAACCTATGAGTTTATGTATCTCTTGTTGTATGTTTTGGCATGAACCCACTGATTTCATGATTAATCTTATATGAGAAACGCTATCTTAGCATGTGTTTTGTTAATTCTATCTCCAGTATTGCATGTATTCTTCTTCTGAATCTGGATATTTGGGTAATATTTGAGACTCTAGAACATAGAATTCCTATGTTGAATGTCTGATCTTTTAACTTCTGCTCAAGGGGTAGATTAAACTATTTTCAGGTCAAACATTGGGAAGGGTATACTGCAGTAGGGATGCCATAAGTAGAGATAACTTAACACTCTGTATTGGGAGATATCTGTAAGGCAGGTATCACATATATCCCCCTGAAATCTAGTTTTAGCTGTTCATGTTGATCATTCACAGGTGTATGTCTATTGACTCCAGGCCCTGGATAGGCACCAATCTTGCTTTGTGTTTATGTTACAACCATGTCCATCTTTGCATCCAAACTTAAAATCATAATCAAACTCTAAAACAACCATTAGGACATTAGAATTAGTTTTAGGATCCTCAGTCCTCTGTCTACAACTGCAAATAGGCCCAAAGCTAGCCCCTTTGCTCTTATCTTTCAGTTTTGGTCTACTTACAGGAGGACTTATCTGCTTTCTGACAGCATCCCAATCCTTGTATGCATATCTCATGGATGTTGAGTAGGGAATACCCCCCTAGGTCTTGCAGAGCCTGAAGAAGAAGAGGAGATAAAATATAGAGTCTATCTCCTACACTGTTGGCCCCTGGCCCAGAGATCCTGTTGATCACTGATGGCTACCTTGTAGGGAAATCTAGGAATAAACATCCAGTCTGGGAAAAAACCAATAGAAATTGGTGACTCTACTTGGGATTGAGAAGTAAAAGTACTATCTAATCATCTCCAGTAATATATCTGTGACCCATCCGAGTCACCAACAGAAATTGGCGACTCTAATGGGGATTGAGAAGTAAAAGTACTATCTAATCATCTCCAGTAATATATATGTGACCCATCCGAGTCACCAACAGAAATTGGTGACTCCGCTGGGGAATTTGTGAAAGAACCCTGGTTTTCAAAAGAAAATAGTTCCTAGTAATAGGTGGCGACTCCGAAGTAATCTCCCAACCAGTCAAAGTAAAATTTATATGCAGGGGAGAAGATCCCAACAAAATCCTTTATTTAAAGAGTTACCAGTAACAAGAAGAATGATGTATAGAAGAAAGGGAGCTGTCTCAGTTAGTCATGAGGGGTCCCCCAAAAAAAATAATGATATACAAGATAACCCTAGGCCATCAGGACAGCATGCGCCCTACTTTTCAAATGCAAAAGCTGATATTCAGGGTGCATATGAGAGGCAACAGGGTGGTAACATGAGAATGAGGTCAGAGGTGTTCCAAGAACACCCATTTCTAGACCCTAGTGAAAGGTTTGAAGAGGCCGAGTCTCTGAGGGATGATGAAGACGAAAATCAGAATATGGTAAAACCATCCTCCTCTAGGCCCAGTGAGGAAGAACTAGCTGATGAAATTGGGAGCTTAAGGGTTGAGTTTGAATATCAGCAGGCAATATCAATCAGAGATAACTTGAGGAAGAAAGTGCAAGCTTTGAGGACTGCCCAGAATAATTCAATTCCTACCCTTGAGAATGCAAATGTGCAGAGACATCAACAGAGAAATGATGTGCAACATCAGCATAATGATGAGAGACAAAATGTGAATGATGCTAGGATACCACTGAACAATGTAAGAAACCAGAATGCAAACAGAAATGTTAATGTTAATCAGTTAAACAGACAGCCAATGCAGCTAGATAGATTCAGACAGCTGGTATTTGATGGTATTCCTGGGTATCCTAACCCCATTGATAAGCATCTGAGGCTGCAAGTGCCTAAATTTTTAGGAAACAACACTGTGTCAGGAGAAGATCATCTAAAAGCCTTTCAAAATGTCATGGATAACTTTGAGGTTGAACATGAGGATGTTTTCATGAAGTCATTCATGCAATCCTTAATAGATGAGGCAAGAGAATGGTACAAGAATCTGCCTGACTGGAGTATTTCATCATGGGATGATTTTAAAAGGATGTTCAAGGAGCAATATGGTGACAAAACTGACCCTAGCTTTTTTGTAAATGAGTTCACCAGTATCACTAAAGGGTCAAATGAGCAGGTTGCAGATTTTAATGCAAGATTTACTAAAGTGTTAAACAAATTGCCACATCACATGAGGCCAAATGAACCAATGTGCATAATATTGTATATCAATGCCTTTGATGCAAAAACTGCATATGGATTAAGAGATAAAGGTCCTGCTACTCTTAGGGATGCTTTCAGAATTGCAGTGAATATTGAAAACAACAGGAAAGCATCGGGCAAGACAAATAGAAGGGATGATATAAAAATTCTGCAGAATCCAAACAAGCCTCAAAACATTCAAGGTAATACATCTGCCCCTGAAGATAAGATAGACAAATTGGCAAATGTTGTTAAGGACCTAAGCTATAGATTAGCTAGAAGTGAAAAAGGGATAGGTCCTGATAGGCAAGTCTATCAAAGGTAGGAAAAGAGGCCATCATTGCATGATATGCCTTATAATACCAATTGGCATGATGGTAAACCTATATTCCCACGTAACAACACAAATCAAAGAGCTCAACATGTCAAAGAAACTCCTGATCCTCTAAAGAAAGCTGTAAATATTGTTGATGATGCTCCATGGTGTATAATTTGTTAGATGCCACATTCACAGTCACAGTGTATGATTGCTCAGTCCTTGTGTGATAATACTACATCTTGTAATGAATGCAATGAGCCACATTATGTGCAAGATGATGATGTAAATATGATGTCCATAAGCAATGGATACACTCTTTGTGATGCTGATGAGAGTACAAATGATGGAACTCAGGGCTGCCAACAGTTCCCATATGATGAAGATGATGAAGTTAACTATGCCTATGCTCAGAACTCACACAATTTTCTGAGTAACTTACAACGACCTTCTGATGAGGAAATTAGGGCCTTCACAGCTGCAACAGTTGCTCAAGTCAAGAGCAACTACAATCTTAGGGGTAAAAATCAGGTAAGCAGCCCACATCAACCAAAAGATGTTACTATAGGATAGCCAGTGCATGGTAATAAGGGGATGGAATTACAAAAAAGGCAGTGGGTTAATAATAAACAGAATTTCAGACATAGAACAGGTCATGAATCCCAAGGACCAGAAAATAGAATCCCTCAGGCTGAAGATCAAGGTAAAGGTTCCCAAGACAAGAATGATGATCAGGGAACTATGAAAGTAAAAGCTAAATTAGTTCAGGATAAAAACAAGATTGTGGAGCAAGCTACAACTGTTATACAAAATTATGTTCCATTTGATATAGCTCAGGTCCTCTCCCAGGTAAAAGTCTCTATTCCACTTATGGAATTGATGAAGGTGGAAGAAATCAAGAATAGGACAGTATCCCTAATTTCAAGGGTGCCCTTTCAAGCTAAACAAAATGTTCAGATCTAGGGTGAGAAACATGTCATGTGTAATGAAGAAGATGAGGCTCCTGAAGTCTATTTAGGAGTGACTATGACAAAGTGTCCTTCACAAGTGGAACCATTTTATGTTTCCCTGGTTATAAATGGAAAAATAATCAGAAATTGTATGCTTGACTCTAGAGCATCTACAAATGTCATGCCTTTGGCCATCATGCAACAAGCTGGATTGAAAATTGACAAGGCATGTGGAAAATGTTTTTCTATGGATGCCAGAGAGGTACCAGTTATTGGAATCATGAAGGATGTAGATTTCAAACTGGCAGCATTTCCTGAAAAGAGATATAAAATGAATATAACAGTGGTTGACATCAAGCCACAGTATGGTATGTTGTTGTCAAGAAGATGGGCAGCACTAATTGGTGGAAGTATGCAGCTGGACCTGTCATATGCCATGATTCCAATGAATGGCAGGGATGTTAAGCTAATCAGAGAACAAAGATCATCAGAGACAGTGGAAGACCAAGAAGCAGAGGAACAGATATGCTTTGTAAACACTGACTGTGATAACTTCAAGGTTGTCTCAGATGATAGAGAAGATAAAAAGAAAAATGTTTGCATTGAAGAATTGGATCAGCAAGGTTTGTGGACCATGTTTTTTGATGGAGCTTGTGCAAAAGAAGGCTCTGGAGCTAGAGTTGTTTTCCTGTCTCCAACTGGTAAGCTCCTCAAATTCTCTTTCTTGCTGAGGTTTGTTTGCACAAACAACATTGCAGAATATGAGGCTTTACTCTTAGGCCTACATATTGCTCTCAAACATGGAATCAAAATGCTAAGAGTATTTGGGGATTCTGAGCTGATTGTATCCCAAATTAGAGATAGGTATGCTTCAAAAAACAAAAGATTGAAACAATACAAGCATGCTGTTTGGGATACCATTGAACTATTTGATGCATTTTCAATAGGCTGGGTAGAGAGGTCAAAGAATGTTATGGCTGATTTCTTAGCCAATGTTGCAATAAGGCCAGATGACATCACTCTGTCAGATGTTACAAATGTAGAAGTTAAAATTAGGCCTGCAGTACCAAAAAATATATGCAGTTGGCAAGTGTTTAATGATGATGGGGACTTGTTAAAATTTTTGCACTGCATAGATGAATATGAGAATCAAGAAATTGATTTCCAAGCTTTTGTAGAGACTATAGATGGAAAAGAAACTCTTGTGGGAAAAGAGATAATTCAATTGAAGACTAATAAAATCCCTAGAGGGTTGGTAGCTTTGGAAAGAGCTTTTGACAGTAGAGACAAATTGGTCACAAAGACATCTCCCACAAATAAGGAAGATTTAGAAGAGATAAATCTGGGGACATCTCAGGCCCCTCAGAAGGTATACATTGGTAAACAGCTCAAACCACACATTAGGAGTATGCTGATTGCATTACTGAAAAAGTATAAACATGTTTTTGCTTGGTCATATGAGGACCTAAAAGCCTATAGGGAAGATTTATTCCAGCATGAGATCCCATTGAAGCCTGGAGCTAAGCCATTCAGACAAAGGCAAAGACCTATTAATCCTACCTTAGCTCCAAAGATGCAGGAAGAACTCAAAAGGCTCAGGGAGGCTGGAATAATTGTGCCAATCAGACATTCAACTTGGGTGTCTAACCTTGTCCCAGTTAGAAAAAAGAATGGTGATATTAGGCTTTGTGTTGACTTCAGGAACTTGAATGTATCCTCTTTAAAGGATAACTATCCACTGCCTAATATGGAAGCTATGTTGCAGAGAGTGACTGGTTGTGAACTCTTATCCATGATGGATGGATTTTCAGGTTATAATCAGGTGAAGGTGAAGGAATGAGAATAGTATAAGACTGCCTTCACCACTCCATGGGGAACTTATGTGTATGTTAGAATGCCCTTCGGACTAACCAATGTAGGTGCTACATTTCAAAGAGCAATGGATGTTGCTTTTGCAGGGTTGATTGATTCAATCCTGGCTGTATATCAGGATGACTTGACTGCTTACTCAAAGAAAGAAGAGCAGCATTGTTTGCATCTGGAGCAGATTTTCATAAGAGCACTAGAGTATGGTATTTCTTTAAATCCAAAGAAGTGTGCCTTTGGGGTAGTTGAAGGAAAGCTCCTGGGACATATTGTTTCCAAGGATGGAGTCGGGATAGATCCAGAGAGAGTGGCTGCTATTGACAGAATTCAAATGCCAAAAACTGTAAAAGGAGTTCAGTCCTTCTTTGGACAGATAAATTTTGTTAGGAGATTTGTTCCCAACTTTGCAGAAACCACAAGGAACATTTCCAAGATGATGAAGAAGGATGCAACTGTCCACTAGGAAAGTGAAGCAATAGAATCATTTCAGAGTATCAAAGAGGCAATCAAGATGGCCCCTGTTCTTAAATCTCCTGATTTTTCTAGGCCATTCCAATTATTTTCATTTGCTTCCTTTCGCACTATTGCTGCATGTTTGCTATAGAAAAATGAAGATGGTTTTGAACAGCCCATCGCTTTCTTCAGTATGTCCTTGCAGGCCTCTGAGTTGAAGTATGATATTATGGAAAAACAGGCATATGCACTAGTCAGAGCCATCAAAAGTTTTAGACCATACTTGGTAGGATCATATATAATTGCATATGTACCCCATGCAGCAGTCAAAGACATATTCACTCAGCAGGAGGTGACTGGAAGAAGGTGCAGATGGATAAACAAACTGCAAGAGTTTAACATAGACATACAAGTTACCAAGTTGGTAAGAGGACAAGGATTAGCCAAGATGATGGCACAGTCAAACTTGGAAGCATGCCAAGTTAATGCAGTCCAAAATGTGAGTGTAAATGTATCAGGATCTAAATGGTACAAGGATATTATCTACTACTTGCAAAATCTGAATTGTCCTTCCCATTTCAGTGACAGTCAAAAGAGGACTTTAAAGTTACATGCAATCAGGTATGTTATTGTTCAAGGTGAGCTATACTGGAAAAACCCTGATGGTGTGCTGCTGAGATGTGTGGATGAGGATATGGCTAACAATGTTTTGATTGATATGCATAAAGGATTGTGTGGTGGACATTATACTGCCCAAACAATAGCTCATAAAATTCTCAGAGCAGGATATTGGTGGCCCACTCTCTTTTCAGATGCACAAAGGTTAGTGAGGAAGTGTGACCCTTGCCAAAGATTTTCAGGAAAGTTGAAATATGATGGTGCTTTACCCCTCAGGACTATGACTGTGGATGCTCCATTTCAGCAATAGGGAATTGACTTCATAGGGGAAATTGCAGAGAAATCAAGTGGGGGACACAGTTAGATTTTGGTGGCAACTGATTACTTTACCAAATGGATTGAGGCCATTCCAACTAAGAGAGCTACAAGTAAGGTGGTGACAGATTTCATGCTAGAAAATATTATCATCAGGTTTGGAGTACCATTCAAGATAGTCACTGATAATGCTATGTGCTTCAGATCAGGTGAATTTGTTGATTTTTGCAACAGGTATGGGATAAATCTATCATATGCATCACCATATCACCCACAAGGGAATGGTCAAGCAGAATCAAGCAATAAAAGCATCATGAAAATTATCAAGAGGATACTGGACAAGAACAAGAGAGCTTGGGACTCAAAATTAAAGTTAGCCATATGGGCTGATAGATTGATAGTAAAAAGGGCTATTGGAATGTCACCCTTTGAGCTAGTATATGGTGCATCAGCCAGATTGCCCATAAACAATCTCCTACCAGTTTACAAGTTCATCCAAGAAAATGATGAGGAGATTGAAGATTCCATGACAGAAAGGGTGAACCAGCTGGTTGCACTGGATGAAAACAGAAGGAAAGCCCACCAGATTAACCTCAAGAGACAACAAGATGTGAAATATTAGTTTGACAGGAGAACTACAAAAAGGAAGTTTCAGGTTAATGATCTGGTGCTCATATGGAATGCAAAAGGTCAAGAAAAGGGTAAACATGGTAAATTTGAACCCTTATGGATGGGCCCATATCAGATTTGCAGTGCTCATGGGGAGGATTCTTATTTCCTCCAGGCCCTAGATGGTGAAGTTATGGAATTGCCTGTGCATGGCCAATTCCTTAAGTTCTATTTTGCATAGATGACTTGTCGTTGTGCACATTTGTAAAAAACATGTATATAGTGTAAATGTCTTGTGCAGTTCGTGCTTTTTGATTTTTTTGCCTGGTCTGCCCGGAGATCTGGTTCTCGCTGTAGGTTTTCACCTGCACGTCCCCATTCGGAGCCAGTGTTGGTGCTCATTTTGACCTGGAGGCTGAGCTTGCTTGTTGGAGGGTTTCTTCTTTCAAACCCTAAGTGTTCTTGTCCATCGCCAAGACTATTGCCTATTGGCAAAGGATATTATGGTTCCACCGACGGCGTTGGTCATGCCGATGGGGGATGATTTAATTGTTCATCGGCGAGATTTAGCATATCGGTAGAGGTTTTTTGCAGTTTGCCGATGGAGGAAAGTCACCCTGATGGGGAGTGCCATCGGAGTGAGATTGAGTATCGGGTCAACTTTGAAATGCTTGGCCGATGATGTTTTTCTTAGCGATCGGTGAGACAGTTGTCTATCGGCAAAGGTTTTTTGGGAGCTGCCGATGTGAGGAGTTTGGCCGATGCGATGTCGTCGGCGTAGGTCTCGCCGATGGAGGGATGCAAAGGTGAGCATTGAGAAGACTTTGGCTGTCGGGCTAGCCGTTGGAAGGTCCGCCGATGGAGGATGTCTGGCTGACGAGGGTGTCATCGGCATAGGTCACACCGAGAGGGGAGCATGGAGTGGTCATCGGTGTGAATGGTATCATCGGCAGAGGATGTTTCTGCTTGGCTGACGGTTGAGGGTCTCGCCGACAGAGGATGTGTGTATCGGGGTGAGTAGTGTGGTCAGCCAGGGAGTTTCTCGTTGCTCCGATGGGTAATGTCTCGCCAAGAGAACGACTTGGCAATGTTTTGGATGGCCATCAGCGTAACCTTTGACATCGGCGTAGGTATTTTGTTGCTCGCCGATGGTTTTGGTCTCACCGACAGACAAGGAATATGAAATAGGCGTCGGCATAACCTTTGAGGTCGGCAGGAGATTTGTGGGGTAGACTGATATTGTATGTCATGGCGATGGGGCTTTGGGCGAAGGAGTGTGTGTCAAGCGTGGCAAAAGCGCTCGACACCTATTATGTGTGCGGCCCCATTTTTAAACTAATGAAGGAGTCTCCTCACCATGCATGTGGGATTTTTCCCGTTGTATTATTTTTGAACCTGCGAAGGAGGCGTTTTGGCGAGAAACTTCTTTTGACTGCAGCGACGGTTTTCAAGCGACCGCAGGTGGTTGAGGCCCTTAATGGCGACTGTAGCAGGAGTATGGGCGATGGTACAAGCGATCAGGCTGCCTGATTGAGAATGAAGACTTCCAGATAGTGGCGTGTGGCTCGAGGCTCCCCTTTGTCTGCTGCATTAACATTTTTTGAGCACCATTCCTTCTGAGGACTGTATCTGGCAGATTTTTTGTTTTAATCATGTAATTAATTGCTATGGTACACTTTCTGGCTGTTATAAGCAGACTGTGTTACCATTTTTTAGGTTGTTGAAAGTTGAAGATTTTTGGCTCTGTAATTCAAAACAAGCTGATCTGGTTGCTCTGTACAGCTAAACCTGTGAGTTTATGTATCTCTTGTTGTATGTTTTGGCATGAACCCTGTTGGCAAGAGACACTATATGGATTCATGGTTGTTGTCATTGATGGCAACAAAGGTCATCCCACATATCCGCAAGTCATGGTGTGTCTCTACTGGAAGTCAGAATGAAGATTGTTGTGGTCCGGTGAACAAGAACAGAGCATGTGGCAAGGTCTGACAGATTGGTCCGGATCTCTCAGAGGAAGTGTCTTGGTGCAGTGCAGATTTGGGGAAGTCAAGAGGACTACCTTGAGTGGTATATTCGAAGGATTTAGCCTCCGGTGATGGACAAGGAAAAAGATATGAATAGTTGAGTACCGGATTCCTGAGAGACAGTGAGAACAGAGGAAGAACTGACTGACAGAGTATCAGACTATTTTCTGGATGTGTTACTGTTGATAGTAAAGGTTGTGAAGGCATGAATCATGTTTGGCCGACATGATTAATGATATCTACAAGTATATGCTTGATCCGTATTACTTGATATGCAAGGATTCAGCTGACAAATCAAAGTTTGTGAGAAGATAGACTATTCTGGGTGCCGACTAGAAAGATAATGAAATCACTAGTGCGGATATATATAGAGGATGGATTTTGTTGTGAGAAAAAAAGTTGTGTGAAGGTATATGCGAATAAGTGCAGAACAGAGCAGAAGTAGTAAGAAAGATCCGGTATGTGAAAGGATAGCAAAATAAAGAACAGAGGAAAGATGAAGTGCAGCAGATCAGTGTACTGAGCCTAACCGGAACTGAACTCCAGCATATGTAGATGCTTCCAATTAGTTCAAGACTGTGATTCTTATCACTTTGTAGACAGTGTGTCTCCTTGTAGGCAGTGGGCCTCTTTGTGAGCAGTGTGCTCAGGCAGTGAGCCCTAATTGGCAAGTGCCATTTTTGTAATTCCTTATTCTTCTAACAGAGAATAATCTTTGGGTTAATCACCTCGTGGTTTTCTCCCTTAACAGGGTTTCCACGTCAAAAATACTGTGTCATGTGTTCTTTCATTTCATGGTAATGTTTGTTTGTTTGATTCAATGCTGCATTGATTAATAAGGAAGTTCAAAAGAAGAAATAATTAGGATAACTGATTCACCCCCCCCCCCTCTCAGTTATCAACAATTGGTATCAGAGCAAGGTTCCTCCTAATAGAGCCTAACATCTTGAGGAAGATCTGGGAGTTCAAATGGATGCATATGGTTTAAGGGAGCAACTCAAGACTGCCCTTGAGGATCTTGAACAGTCAAATTCTGAAGTCAATGAATTAAAGGAAAGACTCAAACAGGCTGATGAATTCATGAGAGAATTAAAGGACAAATTAAGTCTCTCTATGAAAAAGAGAAAGGAGCTGCTCCAACAATTGGCAAGACAAAGTGAAGAAAGCAATACAAATGAAGAATTGACTGAGCAAACCAAGTTATGTGAAAAGTTATCAAAAGAAGTCATTATGTTAAGACATGAAATGGAATCAAGAACTATAAAGTTTACTCAAGAGATTGAGGAAAAAAGAAAAGCTGAAGACAATCTAAGACAATCTCTTAAAGAAAAATCAGAAGAATGCCACCAGATGGACAGGATTATCAGACATCTTGAATCTGATCTTGAAGATGCCAAAGATAATGAAGAAAAACTTGAGGATCAAATTGCCTCTCTCAAAAAAGATCTTCAAACAACAAATGAATATAAAGAAAAATTCAAGATAAGTTCTGCCCAACTTGAAGTACTTCTTGGAAGTCAAAAGAGGACAGATGACAAGTATGGTTTGGGATATGAGAAAGGAGAAAGCTCTGGATCCGGTCAAAAGAATTTTGGATTAGAAAATTCAAGGAATAGGCCTAGAAGACCTCCAGTAAGACAGCCCAATGCTCAAAGATATCCATCTTTCAATGGATACTGCCACAACTGCAACCACTTTGGTCACAAAGCTAATCAGTGCAGAAAGAGAATGAATCAGATTAATTCATCCTTCTTCGGACAGTGCTTTAACTACAAAAGGTATGGACACAAATCCCATGAATGCAGAAATATGCAAGTAAACAAATCATTCAAAGGTAGATGCTTTACATGCAATAGAGTAGGTCATATGGCTAATCAATGCAGATCAAGAGGTTATCAGTCAAATATGCAAAGAAATGTTATTTGCCAAATCTGTAATAGGTCTGGTCATAATGCTAAAGTCTGCAGAAGCAAGAATCAGGACAAAAGAGGTCCGGTGTATAATCAGAATCAAGACAAGGGTAAACAAAAGATGAATGCGGATGAAGTTAGGAATTAGATGAGCAAGATTTGGGTGAAGAAAAGTTCAGAGAATGTAGAGGTTGGATCCGCACCAGACTCTGGTGCTGATATTTCTTCCAGAAATTAAAAAGTGAGCTCTGGCTCAGGGGGAGACTCAAAGAAAATCCTGTTCCCCTAGCCAATCAAGTGGTGCCAGATGTGGCACAAGATGCGGAGTAAAGGGTTTGAAGATACCAGTCCTGAGATGATCCAGACAAGATTTCAGAGGTCCGCATGAAGATATAAAGAAGTTGTGATCAATCAAGTAAAGACCTGTTCTAGGAGATGCTTCGGAATGACAGAGGACTACAAAAGGGTCCGGAGAGATCCAGAAGTACATTATTTTACTCTGCGGACTGGACAGAATGTTTGGGATGTTCTTGTAATGTGTCATCTCGATTTATTCATGATTGAAAGATCCGCATGATGTTCATAGATCAGGACTGATCCGGGATACTCCAAGCTATCCGGACAAGGCAAACCAGAATAATATAGGTGAAGCATTTATTGCAAACAGATATTAGGGTTTGTGAAATGATATAAGGGATTTCTCAACAATCATTTGATCATTCCACATCTAAGAAGAAGTGAAAAGTGGAGCTCTGAAACAAAATTCATCAAGATCACCGAAGATCTCCTGCCGAAGTCATTTCATACAGAAATCAATCCAGCTACTCCGTGCAACCGAAGACGTAAAAGGTATTTTCCACTTTCGATATCTTGCTACAAATCTTTTGAAGAAATGGATACTCCAAATATAGTAAAAATCTCAGATAGGCCCCGACCTGAATTTAAGAAGCATCCATACAAGTCATTGGAGGTAGATCCCTTAGGAGCATTTTCCAGTGTTCCTCACGGAGTTTTACACACAGAAGACATTAGGGTTTACATACATGCAAGCATTGAGGAATTTGGGGAATTCAAATTGAGAGATCTCTATCACAAACAACTGATAGACAATGCTTTTAAGCTTAAACCAGAGTATAAGGGTATCCAGAAGAAATAATTTGATCAATTCATTCATTTCCCCTGCTTTGAAGAAGATGAATGGGTCCAGTATGTACTGAGCAGGATGCATGACAACTTCCTATGGCTGGATAGACCCTGCAAGATCACAAAAGAGGCAATTAGAGCAGTAACTGGTCTATACTCTTCCGGAGGGATACCTATCCTCAAATCTGTCAAAAATAACATTGTAACTGAGGCCACCGGATCAAAATTTGATAAGAGGGCAATGACCATTGAAGATATTTTGGATCCGGATATCAAGTATGCATCCATGATAATAGGATACAAGATCTATCATTCCAGTAGGGAGAATTCTGTATCCGGAACTGCAGTATATACTGCCTATGAAATGCTAAGGAAGAATGCAGAATATGATCTCTGTGAACTGCTCTTAAGCCAATTAATGGAAAATATACAGAAAATCAAGAAGGACAAGAAGAATTCCTTTAAGTATGGTACTCTTATATTATGTCTATTCTTCTACTTCATGAATGAGCTGCCCGGATCAAGTGGATGGGCATGGCAGAATGACAAACCTGTTGCAGTACAAATAAGAGACTATCTACATGGGCTTGGGGATGCCAAAGAAAGAAATACAACCCTATGGGGATACTTCAAAAACTTCCAAAGCATGATGCAAGCAAGAGAAAGAATTCCCCAATCTCTTGTTGAAAAATACAAAGACTCAGTGTGCTTTATGGTGGACACTGATCAGTGCCTCATGGAGGCAATGGAGCCAAGGACTGTCTGGATCATGCCCATGGGGTATGAAGTGGATGAACAGATAGTGGAGCTGCATGTTCAACACATGCTAAGTCAGCCCAAAGATCCAAAGGCAGAAAGGTTTGGAACCTTTGAGGAGCTGAGTGTAAAGATACATGTAGAACTCAGGGAACCTGAGATAAAGAGAAAGGTGAGAAAAGAAGTAGAGCACATTGCTCAAGGCCTAGGCATCTCAAAAGAGGCACTTGATGTCAGCCGAGAAAAGAGAAGAAAATCTGAGGAAGAAAAGAAAGAGGCAGAAAAGAAAAGCAAGAAAAGTGCTCTGGTGGAATCCTCAACCCGAACCAAATCATCTAAAGGATCCACACCTATCAAAACCAAAAGCTCAAAACTGGAAGTCCAGGGATCCAGTAAGAGATCCAAGTCAAAAGCCTCAAGAGCTTATCAAAGCCAAAAGGATGAAGAAGAAACTGAGTCAGATGAGGGAGTGAAAGAAATAAAGAAACAGAAAAAGAAAGGATCCGGTAAACCCTCTTCTGGCCGAGACAAGGAAGAAATGACAGAAGAATTTTCTGAAAAGCCCACCCTATCTCTAGACAGTGTAGTCAAATCAGTCACTGTGGATGGGAACCTTCTACCAGTGGCTGAATTCTATGATGACTACAATGAGGCAGATCAAAAGATCCTGCAAGAAGCTATAATAAGGTACTTGAACATCTACAATAAAGCTTTTATTGAGATTATCTCTGAAATCCCAAAGAGCCTAGAAATGGAATTAGAGATAAGAAAGAACAATGCCATGTCAAAAGACCTTGAGATCAGGGAACAGATAGCTATTCAGCTATATCCTTCAATTGATCACAAAACAATGAACATGATATTCAAGGACTGCAAGGATGAATTCAGAAGCAAAGCAAGGATGAATCAGCTTATGCTTGGTGAAATTGACAAAGTAGCCAAGGACACTGAAGAGATCCTCTGGAATACATTCAAAAGGTTCAACATTCCTATTACAGAGGACTTAGGTGTAGAAACAGCTGCATCATCTGCTCCGGAAGAAGTGCCACTAGAACAGACTAACATCTCTTCTACGGCTTCTCCTACAGTCTCCGGATCCCAAGAAGAAGAAAAATTACAGGAGGAAGAAGCAACAGAAAAAGAAAAAGAGGCTGACAGCACCAAGGATGCAGAAAAAGAGAAAAATCCAACAGAGAAAACCACAACTGTAAGTGGTAAGAATGTGGAAGGAGATAAGACTCCTAAGGACAAAACTGCAGAAGAAAAGAAACATCTGTCTCTGGCAAGAGACACTGCACAAACTGTTCAAAAGTTTCTAAGCTAAGAAACTTTAGAGATTGATGAACCGGAGCTTCTAAAAGGCCCATTCGACTTTGACTCTCTCTCTCCGGTACAAACAATGAAGATAGCTTCATTTGCAAATGCCAAGGCAAATGAAAAACTCCTAAAGTCTCATATGGAAGACTGTGAGTTGATAGAGGCTGCTTCCAGAGTGCTTGTAAAGATTATGCCATCAATCCAGATAGATCCGACAATCTCCTCTTCCGGTAATCTCAAAACCTTAGTCAGCAGTGTTGATACACATTTTGATTCTCTAGAAAAATCAGCTGAAGAAAAGGTCCGGAAGGAATTTTTGGATAAAAGATTTTTAGAAGTATTAGGATTAATCTCTAACGATAGGAGAAATATGAGTATTGGAATAAAGAGCTTAGAAAATGCTCTTAAGGATGGCGGTGATATTTACAAATTTTGTATCTCCTGGTCAAAGGCAACAGTAGAAATAGATAAGAAAATAAAAGCGGAACATGACAAACTACAAAGTTTGTCTCAAAGTTTTGATCCTCTCTCTTCCATAGTAAATCAAGAATGTCAAACTATTGCAATCACAAATGCAATAAAGAACCTTGAGAAGGAAAGGAAGAATATCACTAACCGGATGGGAGAACTTAGAAGGATTATAATCCCTAAGTTAGAAACTATGCATGAGGCCATCAGTGATGCTCAGACCACCGCCCAAACAAATGATCCGACAGATCTCAAGAGGGCAGAAGCTTTTGCATTTTTGTTGAGTGGTCACATTTCAATTTTGGATAGAATGAAGCAAAGTTGGGCTACAGAACTGATCCAACTGAAGACATCTTTTGCAGACATTCTTCAGTTCAAGTGAGTATGTAAATATGCAGCTATGTATAAAATTTTTTTGAAAATTTTGGTGTGCGGACCCTACCCTTTGCCATTGATGTCAAAGGGGGAGTGAGGAGCAGTGAAAAATGAGGAATCCAACTAAGGGGGAGTTCCGGAAATTGTATATAAAGATAGAGCATCAGCCAAGGGGGAGCATAGTGTAAACACTTAGTCATTTTTCACTAAGTGTTGCCATCAATGCCAAAGGGGGAGATTGTTGGCAAGAGACACTATATGGATTCATGGTTGTTGTCATTGATGGCAACAAAGGTCATCCCACATATCCGCAAGTCATGGTGTGTCTCTACCGGAAGTCAGAATGAAGATTGTTGTGGTCCGGTGAACAAGAACAGAGCATGTGGCAAGGTCTGACAGATTGGTCCGGATCTCTCAGAGGAAGTGTCTTGGTGCAGTATGGATTTGGGGAAGTCAAGAGGACTACCTTGAGTGGTATATTCGAAGGATTTAGCCTCCGGTGATGGACAAGGAAAAAGATATGAATAGTTGAGTACCGGATTCCTGAGAGACAGTGAGAACAGAGGAAGAACTAACTGACAGAGTATCAGACTATTTTCCGGATGTGTTACTGTTGATAGTAAAGGTTGTGAAGGCATGAATCATGTTTGGCCGACATGATTAATGATATCTACAAGTATATGCTTGATCCGCATTACTTGATATGCAAGGATTCAGCTGACAAATCAAAGTTTGTGAGAAGATAGACTATTCCGGGTGCTAACTAGAAAGATAATGAAATCACTAGTGCGGATATATAGAGAGGATGGATTTTGTTGTGAGAAAAAAAGTTGTGTGAAGGTATATGCGAATAAGTGTAGAATAGAGCAGAAGTAGTAAGAAAGATCCGGTATGTGAAAGGATAGCAGAATAAAGAACAGAGGAAAGATGAAGTGCAGCAGATTAGTGTACTGAGCCTAACCGGAACTGAACTCCAGCATATGTAGATGCTTCCAATCAGTTCAAGACTGTGATTCTTATCACTTTGTAGACAGTGTGTCTCCTTGTAGGCAGTGGGCCTCTTTGTGAGCAGTGTGCTCGGGCAGTGAGCCCTAATTGGCAAGTGCCATTTTTGTAATTCCTTATTCTTCTAACAGAGAATAATCTTTGGGTTAATCACCCCGTGGTTTTCTCCCTTAACAGGGTTTCCACGTCAAAAATACTGTGTCATGTGTTCTTTCATTTCATGGTAATGTTTGTTTGTTTGATTCAATGCTGCATTGATTAATAAGAAAGTTCAAAAGAACAAATAATTAGGATAACTGATTCACCCCCCCCCCTCTCAGTTATCAACAAACCCAATGATTTCATGATTAATCTTATATGAGAAATGCTATCTTAGCATGTGTTTTGTTAATTCTGTCTCCAGTATTGCATGTATTCTTCTTTTGAATTTGGATATTTGGGTAATATTTGAGACTCTAGAACATAGAATTCCTATGTTGAATGTCTGATCTTTTAACTTCTACTCAAGGGGTAGATTAAAATGTTTTCAGGTTGAACATTGGGAAGGGTATACTGCAGTAGGGATGCCATAAGTAGAGATAACTTAACACTCTGTATTGGGAGATATCTGTAAGGCAGGTATCACATATATCCCCCTGAAATCTAGTTTTAGCTGTTCATGCTGATCATTCACAGGTGTATGTCTATTGACTCCAGGCCCTGGATAGGCACCAATCTTGCTTTGTGTTTGTGTTACAACCATGTCCAGCTTTGCATCCAAACTTAAAATCATAATCAAACTCTAAAACAACCATTAGGACATTAGAATTAGTTTTAGGATCCTTAGTCCTCTGTCTACAACTACAAAAAGGCCCAAAGCTAGCCCCTTTGCTCTTATCTTTCAGTTTTGGTCTACTTACAAGAGGACTTATCTGCTTTCTGATAGCATCCCAATCCTTGTATGCGTATCTCATGGATGTTGAGTAGGGAATACCCCCTAGGTCTTGCAGAGCCTGAAGAAGAAGAGGAGATAAAATATAGAGTCTATCTCCTACACTGTTGGCCTCTGGCCCAGAGATCCTGTTGATCACTTATGGCTACCTTGTAGGGAAATCTGGGAATAAACATCTAGTCTAGGAAAAAACCAACACCATGTTCATGGTTTTGTGATCAATTGAGGGATATAGTTGAATAGCTATCTATTCCCTGATCTCAAGGTCTTTTGCCATGGCATTGTTCTTTCTTATTTCTAGTTCCATCTCTAGGCTCTTTGGGATTTCAGAGATAATCTCAATAAAAGATTTATTGTAGATGTTCAAGTACCTTATTATAGCTTCCTGCAGGATCTTTTGATTTGCCTCATTGTAGTCATCATAGAATTCAGCCACCGGTTGAAGGTTCCCATCCACAGTGACTGATTTGACTACACTGTCTAGAGACAGGGTGGGCTTTTCAGAAAATTCTTCTGTCATTTCTGCCTTGTCTCAGCTAGAAGAGGGTTTACCGGATCCTTTCCTTTTCTGTTTCTTTATTTCTTTCACTCCCTCATCTGACTCAGTTTCTTCTTCATCCTTTTAGCTTTGATAAGCTCTTGAGGCTTTTGTCTTGGATCTCTTACCGGATCCCTGGACTTCCAGTTTTGAGCTTTTGGTTTTGATAGGTGTGGATCCTTTAGATGATCTAGTCCGGGTTGAGGATTCCACCGGAGCACTTTTCTTGCTTTTCTTTTCTGCCTCTTTCTTTTCTTCCTCAGATTTTCTTCTCTTTTCCTAGCTGGCATCAAGTGCCTCTTTTGAGATGCCTAGGCCTTGAGCAATATGCTCTACTTCTTTTCTCATCTTCCTCTTTATCTCAGGTTCCCTGAGTTCTACATGTATCTTTACACTCAGCTCCTCAAAGGTTCCAAACCTTTCTGCCTTTGGATCTTTGGGCTGACTTAGCATGTGTTGAACATGCAGCTCCACTATTTGTTCATCCACTTCATACCCCATGGGCATGATCCAGACAGTCCTTGGCTCCACTACCTCCATTAGGCACTGATCAGTGTCCACCATAAAGCACACTGAGTCTTTGTATTTTTCAACAAGAGACTGGGGAATTCTTTCTCTTGCTTGCATCATGCTTTGGAAGTTTTTGAAGTATCCCCATAGGGCTGTATTTCTTGCTTTGGCATCCCCAAGCCCATGTAGATAGTCTCTTATCTAGACTGCAACAAGTTTGTCATTCTGCCATGCCCATCCACTTGATCCGGGCAGCTCATTCATGAAGTAGAAGAATAGACATAATATAAGAGTAGCATACTTAAAGGAATTCTTTTTGTCCTTCTTGATTTTCTGTATATTTTCCATTAATTGGCTTAAGAGCAGTTCGCAGAGATCATATTCTGCATTCTTCCTTAGCATTTCATAGGCCGTATACACAGCAGTTCCGGATACAGAATTCTCCCTGCTGGAGTGATAGATCTTGTATCCTATTATCATGGATGCATACTTGATATCTGGATCCGAAATATCTTCAATGGTCATTGCCCTCTTATCAAATTTTGATCTGGTGGCCTCAATTACAATGTTGTTCTTAACAGATTTGAGGATAGGTATCCCTCTGGAAGAGTATAGACCAGTTACTACCCTAATTGCCTCTTTTGTGATCTTGTAAGGTCTATCCAGCCATAGGAAGTTGTCATGCATTCTGCTCAATACATATCGGACCCATTCTTCTTCTTCAAAGCAGGGGAAATGAATGAATTGATCAAACTGTTTCTTCTGGATACCCTTGTACTCTAGTTTAAGCTCAAAAGCATTGTCTATTAGTTGTTTGTGATAGAGATCTCTCAATTTGAATTCCCCGAATTCCTCAATGCTTGCATGTATGTAAACCCTAATGTCTTCTGTGTGTAAAACTCCATGAGGAACACTGGAAAAAGCTCCTAAGGGATCTACCTCCAATGACTTGTTGGATGTTTCTTAAATTCAGGTCGGGGCCTGTCTGAGATTTTTACTTTATTTGGAGTAGCCATTTCTTCAAAATATTTGTAGCAAGATATCGGAAGTGAAAAATACCTTTTGCGTCTTCGGTTACACGAAGTGGCTGGATTGATTTCTGTAGGTAATGACTTCGGCAGGAGATCTTCGGTGAGCTTGATGAATTTTGTTGCAGAGCTCTGCTTTTTGCTTCTTCTTGGATGTGGAATGATCAAGTGATGGTTGAGAAATCCCTTATATCATTTCGCAAACCCTAATATCTGTTTGCAATAAATGCTCCACCTATATTATTCCGGTTTGCCTTATCCGGATAGCTTGGAGTATCCCGGATCAGTTCTGATCTATGAACATCATGCAGATCTTTCAATCATGAATAAATCGAGATGACACATTACAAGAACATCCCAAACATTCTGTCCAGTCCGCAGAGTAAAATAATGTACTTCCGGATCTCTCCGGACCCTTTTGTAGTCCTCTGTCATTCCGGAGCATCTCCCGGAACAGGTCTTACTTGATCGATCACAACTTCTTTATATCTTCATGCGGACCTCTGAAATCTTGTCTGGATCATCTTAGGACTTATATGTTCAAACCCTTTACTCTGCATCTTGTGTGACATCCAGCACCACTTGATTGGCTGGGGGAACAGGATTTTCTTTGAGTCTCCCCCTGAGCCAGAGCTCACTTTCTAATTTTCGGAAGGAATATCAGCACCAGAATCTGGTGCGGATCCAGTTTCTGTATTCTCTGAACTTTTCTTTACCCAAATCTTGCTCATCTGATTCCTAACTTCATCCGCATTTATCTTTTGTTTACCCTTGTCTTGATTCTGATTATACACCGGACCTCTTTTGTCCTGATTCTTGCTTCTGCAGACTTTAGCATTATGACCGGACCTATTACAGATTTGGCAAATAACATTTCTTTGCATTTTTGACTGATAACCTCTTGATCTGCATTGATTAGCCATATGACCTACTCTATTGCATGTAAATCATCTACCTTTGAATGATTTGTTTACTTGCATATTTCTGCATTCATGAGACTTGTGTCCATACCTTTTGTAGTTAAAGCACTGTCTAGAGAAGGATGGATTAGTTTGATTCATTCTTTTTCTGCACTGATTAGCTTTGTGACCAAAGTGATTGCAGCTGTGGCAGTATCCATTGAAAGATGGATATCTTTGAGCATTGGGCTATCTTACCGGAGGTCTTCCAGGCCTATTCCTTGGATTTTCTGATCCAAAATTCTTTTGACCGGATCCGGAGCTTTCTCCTTTCTCATATCCCAAATCGTACTTGTTATCTGTCTTCTTTTGACTTGTAAGAAGTGCTTCAAGTTGGGCAGAACTTATCTTGAATTTTTCTTTATATTCATTTGCTGTTTGAAGATCTCTTTTGAGAGAGACAATTTGATTCTCAAGTTTTTCTTCATTATCTTTGACATCTTCAAGATCAGATTCAAGATGTCTGATAATCCTGTCCATCTGGTGGCATTCTTCTGATTTCTCTTTAAGAGATTGTCTTAGATTGTCTTCAGCTTTTCTTTTTTCTTCAATCTCTTGAGTAAACTTTATAGTTCCTGATTCCATTTCATGTCTTAACATAATGACTTCTTTTGATAACTTTTTACATAACTTGGTTTTCTCAGTCAATTCTTCATTTGTATTGTTTTCTTCAGTTTGGCTTGCCAATTGTTGGAGCGGCTCCTTTCTCTTTTTCATAGAGAGACTTAATTTGTCTTTTAGTTCTCTCATGAATTCATTAGCCTATTTGAGTCTTTCCTTTAATTCATTGACTTCAGAATTTGACTGTTCAAGATCCTCAAGGGCAGACTTGAGTTGCTCTCTTAAACCATATGCATCCATTTGAATTCCCAGATCTTCCTCAAGCTGTTAGGCTCTATTAGGAGGAACTTGGCTCTGATACCAATTGTTGATAACTGAGAGGGGGGGTGAATCAGTTATCCTAATTGTTTCTTCTTTTGAACTTTCCTATTAATCAAAGCAGCATTGAATTAAACAAGCAAACATTATCATGAAATGAGAAACACATGATACAGTATTTTTGACGTGGAAACCCGGTTAAGGGAGAAAACCACGGGGTGATTAACCCAAAGATTATTCTCTGTTAGAAGAATAAGGATTTACAAAAATGGCACTTGCTAATTAGGGCTCACTGCCCGAGCACACTACTCACAAGAGGCCCACTGCCTACAAGGAGACACACTGTCTACAAAGAATGTTATACAATACTTGAACTAATTGGAAGCACCTACATATGCTAGGGTTCAGTTCTGGTTAGGCTCAGTACACTGATCTGCTACACTTCATCTTTCCTCTATTCTTTATTCTGCTATCTTTTCACATACCAGATTTTTCTTACTACTTCTGCTCTGATCTGTACTTATTCGTATACACTATCACACAATTCCACCTTTCACAACTAAATCCATCCTCTATATATATCCACACATGTAATTTCATCACCTTTCTAGTCGGCATCCGGAACAGTCTGGTTTCTTACAAGCTCTGTTCTGTCGGCTGAATCCTTGCTCACCAAGCAATGCGGATCAAGCATATACTTGTAGATATCATTAATCATGTTGGCCAAACATGATTCATGCCTTCACAACCTTTACCATCAACAGTAACATATCCAGAAAAGATTCTGATGCTCTGTCAGTTAGTTCTTCCTTCTGTTCTCATTGTCTTTCAGGAATCCGGTACTCAGCTATTCATATCTTTTTCTTTGTCCATCACCAAAGGCTAAATCCTTGGAATATGCTACTCAAGGTAGTCCTCTTGACTTCCCCAAATCCGCACTGCACCAAGACACTTCCTCTTGAGAGGTCCGGACCAATCTGTCAGACCTTGCCACATGCTCTGTTCTTGTTCACCGGACCACAATAGTTCTTCATCCTGACTTCCGGTAGAGGCACACCATGACTTGCAGATATGTGGGATGACCTTTGTTGCCATCAATGACAACAACCATGAATCCATATAGTGTTTCTTGCCAACACAAGATTGCTCTACAACTTGGGATGCTTCTGCATCAAAAGTACATCACACGGATAATGTCGTGAATGTTATATGTCTCGCAAAATATTATATCAAAAACTCCTTTCACCATTCCAAGCTATTTCATGCTAGTGCAAACACTAGAACACTGATGTCGGTATCCTTTTCCTACTCTCCCTATATAGACTTGAAGTAAAACATTGAAGATCATACATGTGGTAAACATAGACCTTTGAAACTTGAACTAGGCAATCTAGCTGACCAAGTGGCATTGTCTTTCAATCAACTAAGCCAAATATGAATGTGTAGTGAAGTGTGGTAGCTTCAACTATCTCCCTCCACTTACCTTAATTAGTAACTAGACATGTTTTCACATAGTTAACTCTAAAGAAGCTTCTGTTGAACATATTATCACTTAACATTTGGAAAATGCATGCCTTTAACTTATATCTAGCTGTCCTCTGAAAAAAAATATCATATCTTCATCTACAGAGAAGTGTAGAGCAATCTCCAGAACCTTTATGGTTGGAACTACTTTGTTTCAACACTACCTTCATTCTGCCAACCCTAAAACACTCTACAGTAGGTTTCATGATCTAAAATTTGAACCACACATACCTGAGAACAATGTCTAGCTATATTTAAATCCACAATCTCATATTTGTAGCAATGGTAGAATGTGGTACACTTTCTTGACATTGTGACACCTTTCCTTGAACTGTACTTAGCCAAATTTCTTCAAACTATTTCATCTTTCTTTATCCAATGCCAAACAATAGGGCTTCAAAGTTCAACCAACATAACTTCCATGTCTTTCATTATCAAAATAACATACAAAAGATATAGATAATATACACTAATCATGAACTTACACATGAATGTCAGAGGATAAGGTAGATAAGGTATGATTGTGTACATATGATCTCGATCTCTTATCTCACATGATCACTACTCCTCTTCTCTGGTGATACAACTATGTATAGATGATACTAATATCATCTCTCCTTTCACCTACTCCTTTGACAACACATGCAATAGTATACCTTCCACATCACAACCTATTGACATCAATGACAACACATATGCAACACAAACATTAAGACCTAATCCACCATTAATCAGAGTGCATCTTACCCTCATTTTATTAATATTGGGAGATATCATGTGAGGCTCATATTGGATTTCAACTTCTATGGGAGGTAATTCATGTTGTTGAAATGAAATATATGATGTTGTCACATGTATACAACTAAAAAAAGATGCTACATCATTCAGTCTACCAGAAGGTGGAACAATTACCTTTTGTAGAGCCTCATGCAATATTCTATGGTATGTACGTGATGTTTATATTAAATCCCATAGAGAGATCTTAGCTGGAGTAGCATAGAGCTTCTCAACAATATTATATTCTCTAACAATATGTCTAGTAAGATGATGTGCCTAAAGAAGAATAGTTTACAAAGGTGGAAGAGAAATAGGCATAATAGGTGCTTTCTTAATTTGCTTGTTATTATGGGTGTTTTATGTGTGAGTAATAGCATTTTTATGAGATTGTTGTGACACATTTTGAACACCTTGATTCCTTTGAGTAATTTTCTTTGCAATATTGAGATAGTAACCTAGGGGTTAAGGTGGTTTTGGATCAACTTGAACTGTAATCACCGGTTTAGAGAAAGGAGGTGAATTACACTTATTCACTATCCCTTTAGTGGGTGGAATAAGTCTATTAATGATGATTGAATTGACATTGTTTTCTTTTTTAGTAAGCTTAACATCCATCCTTGAGGGATTTAATGGGAGAGATCCCTCCTCATCCACTAATGCTTCATCTTTTGAAGAGATAGCAATGGAATGAGGGGAGGGTAAAGTGTTGTTAAGAAAATTGTTGATGATTGCACCTTTACTGATGTCCAAGGGGTTTTAACATGCAAGCAAAGGATAAATATCAAGGGTCTTTGTATCCTTAGTGATATCCAAGGTACTTGAACATTCATTCAAAGGAGGAAGATCAAGGTCTTCATGTCCTTAGTGATATCCAATGTACTTGAACATTCAACCAAAGGTAGAAGATCCATAGGATAAGCCATAGAAACCTCATGTACTATGGTAGAAGTAGAAGTAGTATGCTCAAAACCATCTAATGTTGCATCTCTAGAAGAGAGATTAAAATGAAGAGAAGGTAAAGTAATGTTAAGGAATGTGTCAATGATCTCATCCTCTTGTGCCAAAATGTTTTCATTTTTGGAAGAGGGATCCAAACTATTGGGTTAAGTAGGAAAAGCTAAGTCACCATCATATGCCTTAGAGGTGATGTTAATGATATTATCATGAATTGTAGTAGAAGGAGAACTATCACCATCATCTTTCTCATGACTATTCATGGAGATGAATTTAGCAAAGTCCTCTAATAATGATAGAAGTAATACAAAGAAGCCAATTATACATGTAAATGTGATATGGGATAGAAATGTTCAATTGAATTTAGATATAATTTGAGTATCTAAAATAAGATTGCAATCAATGGCCTAAAAATTTAAGATAAGTGGGGGCTTCCCAAAAAATTGGTATTTTTGCTAACCACGACAACTAAGTCTTTTAAATGTAAGATGTGTAGTATGTTCAAATGATTTTACTACATAAACACAAGAGGGATTTAGAATATTTTTATTTAAATGAAGACACATAAGTGTGAAATGAAGCTAGATAGTTTTATTTATGTTATGAAAATATTCTTGCTTTCAAATTTAAACAAATATGACACATATGATGAGTTACAGAAACTTAAATATTATAAGATTTAGCAATCATTCAACATAATAAATATTGGTAAATGAGATTTCAAATTCAATCACTAATTCAACACTAGCTAGGGTTTATCATCTAACCCTAGATCTTAGATTCTTACTCCCTAATTGAATTCTTTGATGCAAGAAATGCTTTTCCTTTTGTAATTTGAACATGAATGATATTTATGAAATGCTACAGAAATGCAAGATCATATTTGAACAACTAATTAGCAGAAAAATCTGAAACAAATGTTTACTCTACAAACCCGAGGTGCTAGCTAGTTTTTCCAAAAAATACAAATGTTTTGACAAAACCCTAGCAATAAAGAGGTTTAAGTGCAACATGTATCACTATGAAAAGATTAATTGCTGTTATACCAATCAGATCTGATGGAAAAAATAGAATTTTAATTTATGCTATGATGATCTAACCTTATTAGCTACAAACAAGGTAACAAATATGCTCTTTTCAAGATCTAAATGAAATGTGTGCTTTCCAAATTTCAAAGGCAAGGATGCAAGAATGATCTAAATAAAGATTATAAGCTAAATAAAAACCCTTTAATCAACCCAATAATGCAACAATATCTAAAATAACACACTAATCTAGAAACCCTAGGTTGAAGATTAGCTAAAATTTTCTAAAAATGCAAGGTTTTTGCAAAACCTAGTTTTGAAATTATGCAAAAAATAGCTATGTAGTTATGAAAAATGATGAATGAATAAAACATAATAATATATAGGGAATAAAATGACTCATATCTAAAGCAAGAAGGATACCAAAATGCAAGAGATGATGGGTTCACCAAAATGCTTAATAGAAAAGAGTGACTTAGCCTAAAGGGTTAAACTAGGTCAAACACTCTTCTACAAACATTGGAACACAAACCAAGATTGCCTTCTACCCAAGAAAGAGAGACAAAATACATGGGTTTTGTCCCTTTGTTGTATATATGAGTGTCAACCAAATCCAACCAAATATAACCAAGAAAAATAAATCAAAATATCAAACCCTAGTTGACAAAGATCTACTTTTAACAGGCTATTGGAATCAAATACCTATAATCTAAATAGATAGCAAAGATTAGGGGATCAAGGAGAACATGGATCTAGATATAAAGACCCAAAGGACTAGGGTGCTTAGGCAGCCTAGACCCCAATTGGATTTTTGTAGAATATCTGAGTTCTAATGTCTTCACCTTCCTATGTTTCAACTTCCTATAATATTGTTTCTACAAATTCTTCTGGATCTGACATGCACACATAAGACAAGGAAATATGTTGGGTGATATTTAGGAGCTTTCCTAAGTCAAGCTTCTTAAATGGTGTTTCCACCTCCATAATAGAAATTATGATAGATAAAGAGTGTGTGCCCTATGAGAGCAAAGGAAAATCTAAAGGAGAATGGAATGCTAGAACAAAGCATGAAGGAAAGAAGTGACAATGAGCATGGAAACCCTAGCATGCTTGAAGACGACATCACAACTTGACTCAAGAAGTTGGTGTAGCCAAAAGAAGTAAAAGGATCTTCACAAGACCTGCAATAAGTTAATTCCACAACAATAATTCACCATAGAGAGCTTTTAGGGAAGATTAGAGAGAATGAGAGAGAAGAAGAGAGAGTGCAAGAGTGCCTAGACTACATAGTAATTTTATAGGTGTTCAAATGAATAACTTAGCTTTCTTTTATATGCATTCTTACTCACCAACAATGAATAAAACCAAATGGGACCAAAATAAATGACTATTTTAGAAGCTTAAATCCAACATGCCCTTAAATTTGGTCAACGCTAAATGAGGGACTAGGATGCTTTGATGCCCTTGTCCTTTAGCATACACGTTTTATGATGTAATAGATATAGTTGGTCGTTTACATGCTCCTAGAAGGGTTCTTTCTCTTTCTCATAGGACCCACAGTGGTTTTGATGCTACTAGAAGTCACAGGGGACCTAGGAGTCAAAGTCATTTAAAGGCTCACTTGGTCAAAGTCATCCCTGAGGTTCTATATGATCTTTTTATTTTGTGCCTTTGGTGTAGTGATGATTAGGAGGGTCCTCAAAGAGAAAAGTCTAGAGCATGCAACTAGAGTAAACACAATGGAAACAACTCAAGGATACAAAGCAAATGCAAATTCATTGATTTAATATATCATAGAATTAAAATGCAAATTGGTTAGTAACATGTGGGCTTATAATTAGGGCTTATAGACGTGATTACAGAATTACAGAACAAGCACAAGATATGGTTTTGAAGCTCCTTCATAAATAATTCAAACTATGTAACTTATAAACTATGCTAACTAATTTCCTAGGCATCTATTACATCAATTTATATTATCTCCAAAACCAAAGGTTCCTCTGCGTTAGCCAAGTAAGATCACAAACTCCAATGAAGAGTTGTAACATGTGTACAAGGATAGGTCAGATCTAATTGAATAGAATGCCTCCACAAATGGATGGAATGAAGTGTGGATCTCAAGGAAGGTCAACCATGAACCAAACAACATTGAATGATGTGTAATTTAGCTCTGCAAGTCATGAAATGCTCCAGCAGTCTTCTCCGTTAGCTAATTATCTGAGACCATCAAGATACTTTGTTCTGAGAAAATAGTTGATCTTATGATAGCGATATCTTACCAATACCTGATCCAAATGCTTTAAAAATTGGCTATGATGTGCATGAATGTGTCTAGATACTAAGTCCATCTCTATAAGGTTAGAAATGCAATTGCGGAAGAATGCAGACCAAAATATAGAAATTTCTTCTGACTGAACTATTCTGGAAAATGAAAGAAACAAACTAAAATGTAAACATACTGAAATGAAAATGTTTTTGGTTGATGCAAGATTGATCTTGAACCAGGGATGTGTTGATAACTGAGAGGGGGGGGGTGAATCAGTTATCCTAATTATTTCCTTTTTGAACTTTCTTATTAATTAATGCAGCATTGAATCAAACACAAAAACATTACCATGAAATAAGAAACACATGACACAGTATTTTTGATGTGGAAACCCTGTTAAGGGAGAAAACCACGGGGTGATTAACCCAAAATTATTCTCTGTTAGAAGAATAGGAAATTACAAAATGGCACTTGCCAATTAGGGCTCACTGCCTGAGCACACTGCTCACAAGAGGCCCACTGCCTACAAGAAGACACACTGTCTACAAAGTGATAAGAATCACAATCTTGAATTGATTGGAAGCATCTGCATATGCTGGAGTTCAGTTCCGGTTAGGCTCAGTACACTGATCTGCTGCACTTCATCTTTTCTCTGTTCTTTATTCTGCTATCCTTTCACATACCGGATCTGTCTTGGTACTTCTGCTCTGTTCTGCTCTTCTTCGCATATATTCTTGACATCGTCACCCCCTTCACAACTAAATCCATCCTCTATATATATCCGCACAAGTAATTTCATCACCTTTCTAGTCGGCATCCGGAACAGTCTAGTTTCTTACAAACTCTGTTCTGTCGGCTAAATCCTTGCTCACCAAGCAATGCGGATCAAGCATATGCTTGTAGATATCATTAATCATGTAGGCCAAACATGATTCATGCCTTCACAACATTTATCATCAACAGTAACACGTCCGGAAAGTAGTCTGATACTCTGTCAGTCAGTTCTTCCTCTGTTTTCACTGTCTCTCAGGAATCCGGTACTCAACTATTCATATCTTTTTCCTTGTCCATCACCGGAGGCTAAATCCTTGGAATATACCACTCAAGGTAGTCCTATTGACTTCCCCAAATCCGCACTGCACCAAGACACTTCCTCTGAGAGATCCGGACCAATCTGTCGAACCTTGCCACATGCTCTGTTCTTGTTCACCGGACCACAACAATCTTTATTCTGACTTCCGGTAGAGACACATCATGACTTGCGGATATGTGGGATGACCTTTGTTGCCATGAATGACAACAACCATGAATCCATATAGTGTCTCTTGCCAACAATCTCCCCCTTTGGCATTGATGGCAACACTTAGTGAAAAATGACTAAGTGTTTACACTATGCTCCCCCTTTGCTGATGCTCTGTCTTTATATACAATTTCTGGAACTCCCCCTTAATTGGATTCCTCATTTTTCACTGCTCCTCACTCCCCCTTTGACATCAATGGCAAAGGGTAGGGTCCGCACATCAAAATTTTCAAAAATTTTCTATACATAGCCGCATATTTACATACTCACATATACTGAAGAATGTCTGCAAAGGATGTCTGCAATTGGATCATTTCTGTAGCCCAACTTTGCTTCATTCTATCCAAAATTGAAATGTGACCACTCAACAAAAATGTAAAAGCTTCTGCCCACTTGAGATCTGTCGGATCATTTGTTTGGGCGGTGGTCTGAGCATCACTGATGGCCTCATGCATAGTTTCCAACTTAGGGATTATAATCCTTCTAAGTTCTCCCATCCGGTTAGTGATATTCTTCCTTTCCTTCTCAAGATTCTTTATTTCATTCAAGACTGCAATAGTCTGACATTCTTGATTTATTATGGAGGAAGAGAGAGGATCAAAACTTTGAGATAAGCTTTGTAGCTTGTCCTGTTCCTCTTTTATTTTCTTGTTAATTGCTGCTGTTGCCTTTGACCAGGATATACAAAATTTGTAAATGTCACCGCCATCCTTAAGAGCATTCTCTAAGCTCTTTATTCCAATACTCACAATCTTCCTATCTTTAGAGATTAATTCTAATACTTCTGAAAATCTTTTATCCAAAAATTCCTTCCGGACCTTTTCTTCAGCAGATTTTTCTAGAGATTCAAAATGTGTGCTAACACTGCTGACTAAGGTTTTGAGATTACCGGAAGAGGAGGCTGTGGGATCCTTTTGAAAGGATGGCATGATCTTTTCTAGCACTCTAGATGCTACCTCCATAAGCTCACAGTCTTCCATGTGAGATTTCAGCAGCTTCTCTTTGACTTTCTCATTTGCAAATGAGGCTATTTTCATTGTTTGCACCGGTGACAAAGAGTCAAAATCTAATGGTCCTTTCAGCAGGTCCGGTTCATCAATTTCTATAGTGGCTTTGCTCAAAAATTGTTGAACAGTTTGTGCAGTGTCTCTTGCCGGAGACAGATGTTTCTTTTCTTCTGCAGTCTTGGAACTGTCAACCTCTTTATCTTCCACCCCTGCTTCCTTCTCCTGTAATTTCTCTTCTTCTTTGGATCCGGAGACTGTAGGGGAAACCGGAGGAGAGATGTTTGTCTGTTTAGGGCCCACTTCTTCCGGAATAGATGATTCCAAATCCGTAGCTGTTTCTGCACCTAAGTCCTCTACAACAGGAAGATTGAACCTTTTGAAGGCCTTCCGGAGGATCTCTTCTGTCTCTTGGGCCACTTTGTCAGTCTCACCAAGCATGACTTGATTCATCCTGGCTTTACTTCTGAACTCATCTTTGCAGTCTTTGAAGATTATGTTCATTGTCTTGGGATCAATTTGAGGATATAGCTGAATAGCTATCTGCTCCCGGATCTCAAGATCTTTTGCATGAGCATTATTCTTTCTTATTTCTAATTCCTTTTCTAGGCTTTTAGGAATAAGAGATATGATCTCAATGAAAGCCTTATTCTATATGTTCAGATATTTGACTGTGGCTTCCTGCAGAATCTTTTGGTCAGCCTCACTGTAGTCATATAAAATTCAGTCATTGGTTGAAGGTTTCCATCCACCGTGACCGACTTGATTACACTCTCTAGAGACAGAGTGGGCTTTTCAACAGATACCTCTGCCATTTCATCCTTGTCTTGGCCTGTGGAGGGTTTACCAGATCCTTTCTTCTTCTACTTCTTTATTTCTTTTACTCCCTCATCTAACTCTGTTTCCTCTTCATCCTTTTGGCTTTCATAAGCCCTTGTGGCTTTTGTCTTGGATCTTTTACCGGATGCCTGGACTTCCAGTTTTAAACTTTTGGTTGTGGGAGGTGCAGATCTTTTTGATGATCTGGTCTGGGTGGGAGTTTCAACTGGAACACTTTCTTTACTTTTCTCTTCTTCCTCAGCCTTCCTCCTCTTTTCCCGGCTGGCATCAAGTGCCTCTTTTGAGATGCCTAGGCCTTGAGCAATATGCTCAACTTCTTTTCTTACCTTCCTCTTTATCTCCGGTTACATGAGTTCTACATGTATCTTTACACTCAGTTCCTCAAAGGTTCCAAACCTTTCTGCCTTAGGATCTTTGGGCTGGCTTAGCATGTGTTGAACATGCAGCTCTACTATCTGTTCATCCACTTCATACCCCATGGGCATGATCCAAACAGTCCTTGGCTCCACTGTCTCCATTAGACACTAATCTGTTTCAACCATGAAGCATACTGTGTCTTTGTACTTTTCAACAAGGGATTGGGGTATTCTTTCTCTTGCATGCATCATGCTTTGGAAGTTCTTGAAGTATCCCCATAGAGCTGTATTTCTTGCTTTAGCATCCCCAAGTCCATGCAAATAGTCTCTGATTTGGATGGCAACCGGTCTGTCATTCTGCCATATCCATCCACTGGATCCGGGAAGCTCATTCATGTAGTAAAAGAAGAGACAAAGGATCAGATTGCCATACTTGAAGGAGTTTTTCTTGTCCTTCTTGATCTTCTGCAGATTTTCAAAGAGTTGGTTCACAAGAAGCTCACACAAGTCATAATCTGCATTCTCCTTTAACATTTGATAAGCTGTGTAGATTACAGTTCCCGGTACTAAATTTTCCCTACTGGAATGATAGATTTTGTAACCAATTATCATAGCTGCAAATTTGACATCTGGTTCAGTGATGTCATCAACTGTCATAGCTCTCTTGTCAAACTTGGATCCGGTTGCATCACTAACTGTCTGATTTTTGACAGACTTGAGAACAGGTAATCCACCGGATGAGTGCAGACCGGTTACAGCCCTAATTGCATCTTTGGTGATCTTGAAGGGCTGGTTCAACCATAGGAAGTTGTCATGTACTCTACTTAGTACATACCGGACCCATTCATCTTCTTCAAAACAGGGGAAATGAATGCACTATGCAAAGTGTTTGTCCCGGATGGCTTTGTACTGAGGTTTGATCTCAAAGGAGTCATCTATCAATTGTTTGTGATAGATATCCATCAGCTTTGATTCTCCAAAGTCTTCAAGATTCGCATGGATGTAAACCCTAATATCTTCCGTATGCAATACACCATGAGGAACACTAGAGAAGGCTCCTAGTGGATCTACCTCCAATGATTTGTAAGGATGTTTCTTGAATGTGGGGCGAGGTCTATCAGAGATCTTAACTATATTTGGAGTAGCCATTCTTCAAAGATTTGCAGTGAGATAATGAAAAACGGAGAATACCTTATGCGCCTTCGGTTTGCACGGAGTGGTGGGATTGATTTCTTTATGCAATGACTTTGGCAGGAGATCTTTGGTGTGCTTGATGAATCTTGTTGCAGAGCTCCACTTTTCGCTTCTTCTTGAGTGCAGAATGAGCAAATGATCTTTGAGAAATCCCTTATATTGCTCTGCAAACCCTAATATCTGTTTGTAATAAATGCTTCACCTATATTATTCTGGTTTGCCTTGTCCGGATAGCTTGGAGTATCCCGGATCAGTCCTGATCTATGAACATCATCCGGATCTTTCAATCATGAATAAATCAAGGTGACACATTGAAAGAACATCCCAAACACTCTGTCCAATCCGCAGAATAAGATAGTGCACTTCCGGATCTCTCCGGACCTTTTTGTAATCCTCTGTCATACCGGAGCATCTCCTGGAACAGGTCTTACTTGATCGATCACAGCTTCTTTATAACTCCATGCGGACCTCTGAAATCTTATTTGGATCGTCTCAAGACTTATATCTTTAAACTTTTTACTCCGCATCTTGTGCCACATCAGGCACCACTTGATTGGCTGGGGGAACAGGATTTTCTTTGAGTCTCCCCCTAAGCCAGAGCTAACTTTTTAATTTCCGGAAGAAATATCAGCACCAGAGTCTGGTGCGGATCCAACCTCTACATTCTTTGAACTTTTCTTCACCCAAATCTTGCTCATCTGATTCCTAACTTCATCCGCATTCATCTTTTGTTTACCCTTGTCTTGATTCTGATTATACACCGGACCTCTTTTGTCCTGATTCTTGCTTCTGTAGACTTTAGCATTATGACCGGACCTATTACAGATTTGGCAAATAACATTTCTTTGCATAATTGACTGATATCCTCTTGATCTACATTGATTAGCCATATGACCTACTCTATTGCATGTAAAGCATCTACCTTTGAATGATTTGTTTACTTGCATATTTCTGCATTCATGGGATTTGTGTCCATACCTTTTGCAATTGAAGCACTGTCCGGAGAAGGATAAATTAATCTGATTCATTCTCTTTCTGCACTGATTAGCTTTGTGACCAAAGTGGTTGCAGCTGTGGCAGTATCCATTGAAAGATGAATATCTTTGAGCATTGGGCTGTCTTACCGGAGGTCTTCTAGGCCTGTTTCTTGGATTTTCTGATGCAAAATTCTTTTGACCGGATCCGGAGCTTTCTCCTTTCTCATATCCCAAACCATACTTGTCATCTGTCCCTTTTTGACTTCCAAGAAGAACTTCAAGTTGAGCAGAACTTATCTTGAATTTCTCTTTATATTCATTTGCTGTTTGAAGGTCTCTTTTGAGAGAGGCAATTTGATCCTCAAGTTTTTCTTCATTATCTTTGGCATCTTCAAGATCAGATTCAAGATGTCTGATAATCCTATCCATCTGGTGGCATTCTTCTAATTTTTCTTTAAGAGATTGTTTTAGATTGTCTTCAGCCTTTCTTTTTTCTTCAATCTCTTGAGTAAACTTTATAGTTCCTGATTCCATTTCATGTCTTAACATAATGACTTCTTTTGATAACTTTTCACATAACTGGGTTTGCTCAATCAATTCTTCATTTGTATTGCTTTCTTCACTTTGTCTTGCCAACTGTTGGAGTAGCTCCTTTCTCTTTTTCATAGAGAGACTTAATTTGTCTTTTAATTCTCTCATGAATTCATCAGCCTGTTTGAGTCTTTCCTTTAATTCATTGACTTCAGAATTTGACTGTTCAAGATCCTCAAGGGCAGTCTTGAGTTGCTCCCTTAAACCATATGCATCCATTTGAACTCCTAGATCTTCCTCAAGCTGTTAGGCTCTATTAGGAGGAACTTAGCTCTGATACCAATTGTTGATAACTGAGAGGGGGGGTGAATCAGTTATCCTAATTATTTCCTTTTTGAACTTTCTTATTAATTAATGCAGCATTGAATCAAACACAAAAACATTACCATGAAATAAGAAACACATGACACAGTATTTTTGACATGGAAACCCTGTTAAGGGAGAAAACCACGGGGTGATTAACCTAAAATTATTCTCTGTTAGAAGAATAGGAAATTACAAAATGGCACTTGCCAATTAGGGCTCACTGCCCGAGCACACTGCTCACAAGAGGCCCACTGCCTACAAGAAGACACACTGTCTACAAAGTGATAAGAATCACAATCTTGAACTAATTGGAAGCATCTGCATATGCTGGAGTTCAGTTCCGGTTAGGCTCAGTACAGTGATCTGCTGCACTTCATCTTTTCTCTGTTCTTTATTCTGCTATCCTTTCACATACCGGATCTGTCTTGGTACTTCTGCTCTATTCTTCTCTTCTTCGCATATATTCTTGACATCGTCACCCCCTTCACAACTAAATCCATCCTCTATATATATCCGCACAAGTAATTTCATCACCTTTCTAGTCGGCATCCGGAACAGTCTAGTTTCTTACAAACTCTGTTCTATCGGCTGAATCCTTGCTCACCAAGCAATGTGGATCAAGCATATGCTTGTAGATATCATTAATCATGTCAGCCAAACATGATTCATGCCTTCACAACCTTTATCATCAATAGTAACACATCCGGAAAGTAGTCTGATACTCTGTCAGTCAGTTCTTCCTCTGTTTTCACTGTCTCTCAGGAATCCGGTACTCAACTATTCATATCTTTTTCCTTGTCCATCATCGGAGGCTAAATCCTTGGAATATACCACTCAAGGTAGTCCTCTTGACTTCCCCAAATCCGCACTGCACCAAGACACTTCCTCTGAGAGATCCGAACCAATCTGTCGGACCTTGCCACATGCTCTGTTCTTGTTCACCGGACCACAACAATCTTTATTCTGACTTCCGGTAGAGACACATCATGACTTGCGGATATGTGGGATGACCTTTGTTGCCATCAATGACAACAACCATGAATCCATATAGTGTCTCTTGCCAACAGGATGCTCTTGAATCAGACATCTAGGGTTATTGAAAAAGTGAGCCCCTCACTTTGTTGTAGCTGGAGGAAAACCAAGATGGTCCACCTTAGCCTGAGAAATCCAAGATGAATCTTCTTCTGGTCTACCTTCCCACTTCACAAGATATTCTTTGTACTATCTTCCTCTAGTGTTGTGTCTAATTTTTCTATTCAAGATGTCCTCAATCTTCTCTAGTTCTTGTTGTGGTAATTGCTTCTTCAAGTCTTCCTTAATGTTGTCACTAAACTCTACTTCATGATACTAGTATAGATCTGCAATCTTGAAAATAGGTGATATACCCAATGTCTCTGCTAACTCCACTTCATATGCATTTCTTGAATCAAATTTTCTGAGTATCCTACAAGGTCCAAACTTCTTCATCTTCAACTTGTTATAGGTTCTAATTGGAAATCTTTCTTTTCTCAAGTATACCATTAATTCATCTCCCATTGAAAATTTTGTGTCTCTTCTTCTCATCTTCTTGTTCTTTATACTTACTATTCTTCTACTCCAAATGCTTTTTCACCTGATTATGCACTATCTCCATATGTCCTACAAATTGTTCTACTTCTACACTTCTCTTTTCATTCATACTGATATCTCTCAACTCTACAACTCCTCTAGGGTTTACTTTGGTAACAATCTCAAAAGGTGTTCTTTTGGTACTCCTATTTGCTAAATTATTGTATGCAAACTCTACTTGTGAAAGAATCAAATCCCAATTTCATGTCTTCTCTCCAACCAAACATCTCAACATGTTTCCCAAAATCCTATTCAATACCTCTATCTATCCATCAGTCTATGGATGAAATGCTGATCTGAACTTCAAATCTATCTTCACCTTCTTCCAAAGTGTTTTCCAAAAATATCTAAGAAATCTTGTGTCTTTGTCTAAAATTATGCTCTTAGGTAATCCATGCAATCTTACAATCTCCTTGAAAAATAGGTTAGCTACATGCACTGCATCAGTTATCTTCTTACAAGGTATGAAATGTGTCATCTTTAAAAATATGTCCACCACTACAAATATTGAATCATGTCCTCTTTGTGTCTTTGGCAATCCCATTATGAAATCCATGTTTATGTCTTCCCAAGGTCTCTCTGGCACTATTAAAGGTTTATACAATCTAGTATTCTGACTACTTCCTTTCGCAACTTGACAATCTCTACAACTCTTCACAAATCTCCTAACATCCTTATGTATCTGAGGCCAAAAGTAATTTTCACTTACCAAAACCACTATATTATCAATGCCAAAGTGTCTTGCCAATCTACCACTATGTTTCTCCTTGATCAAATTGTCTCTCATTGAGCTCCTAGGTATGCATAATTGACTTCCTTTGAACAACATATCTTCCTGAATCAAATAATCCAACCACTTACTCCTATTTGTTATAATAGGTTTCTTACATACTTTCTAGGGTTTTGCAAAATCAATATCTCCTGCATACATGTTCTTTAGTTCATCAAATCCAAACACTTCAAATCTCATCTCTGTCAACAAGTTCCTTCTTCTACTCAAGGCATCTACAACTTTGTTTGATTTTCCACTTCTATGCTTCAACACAAAAGTAGAACTCTAGATGAACTCTACCTATCTCATATGTCTCTAATTCAACATTCCTTGACTGTTCAAATATTGTAAAGATTGATGATCTGTATACAACAAAAACTCTTTAGGCAACAAGTAATGTCTCCACTTCTTCAAGGCTTGTATTATGGCATAGAACTCTTGATCATAAACTAAATATCTTCTCCTTGCATCATTTAAATTTTCACTAAAATATGCTATAGGTCTACCTTCTTGACTTAACACTGCTCCTATTGCATTCCCACTTGCATCACAATCTTCTTGAAATACCATATTGAAATCCAGTAATGCCAAAATAGGTTTCTTTGTCAATTTCTACTTCAACAATTCAAAACTTTTATCTAATCTTGATGTCCACTTAAAGTCTTTTCTGTCACCTCTCATTGTTTATGTCATAGGGTTACATACTGAGATGAAATTTTTGATAAACTTTTGGTAGAAACTAGCTAATCCATGAAATAATCTAACTTTTCCAATGTTCTCCAGTGTAGGCCATTCAACAATTGCTCACACTTTCTCAGGATCCTTCTTCAATCCTTCCAATGAAATCATAGATCCCAAGTATTCCAATTCTTCCTTCATGAGACTACATTTCTTGATGTTTATCAATAATTTCTCTTCTCTCAGTATCTACAATACTTGTCTCAGGTGCAACAAATGTTTTTCTTTTATCTTACTAAAAATCAAAATGTCATCCAAATAAACAACAACAAACTTACCAAAGAATTTATTTAAAACCTCATTCATCAACCTCTTGAAGGTACTCAGTGCATTTGTCAGTCCAAAAGGCATCACTAACCACTCATAAAATCCTTCATTTGTCTTAAAAGTAGTCTTCCATTCATCTCCTTCTCTGATCCTGATCTGATGATATCCACTCTTCAAGTCTATCATTCTAAAATATTTCACTCCACTCAAACAATCCATGATATCATCCATCCTAGGAAAATGGAATCTATACTTGACTCTAATCTTGTTTATCGCTCTAGAGTTTGTACACATTTTCCATTCTCCATCCTTCTTTGGTGCAAACACTGTAGGTACTACACAAGGACTCTAGCTTTCTCTGATCAAACCTTTCCTCAACAACTCTTGTATCTTTCTATTCAATTCCTCATTCTCTACCAGTTTCATTTTGTGTGCTTCTTTGTTAGGAAAACTAGCTCTAGGTATAAGATCCATGGGATGGGTAGTACTCCTAATTGGTGGAAATCATTTAGGTACATTATCTGATATGATGTCTTCATACTCTATCAACAGTTCAGTTATCTCCTCTGGTTGTGATTCTTCAATCTACTTCCAATGTTTTAAGATTCTTAGGAATCAAGGCATAACACATATTCTCATGTCTCAAACCATCCAAAAATTTCCTTCCATCTACCAAACAAATTCTAGCATTCTAACAAACTTCACCCCTAGGGTCATCTTCTAAAGAAATCAAAGTAATTCTCTTTCCATTTGATGTTATACTGTATGTATTATTTCTCCCATAATGTATAGCTTTCCTATCATACTGCTAAGGTCTACCCAAAAGATATGACATACATCCATAGGCATAATACCACATAATACTTCATCATGATAAGATCCAATATAAAATTTCACAAAACATTGTTCACTCACCAATACCTTATGATTATCCCGACTCCATGCTATCTTATAGGGTTTAGGGTGTTTCAATCTTTTAAACATTAGCTTAGTCACCATTTCCTCTAAAACTAGGTTATCTGAACTACCACTATCAATTAAAACTTTACAACATTTAAGTCCTAATTAGCATTTGGTTCTAAATAAGCTTTTCATCTAAGGTGGTTCTTCATGTACCTCTACTGGAAATAGTGCTCTCCTCATGACAAGTAATTCTCCTTTCTGAGGTTTGCCAACAGAACTTCATGATCCAACAGGTTCTTCCTCCACATAGACTAATCCTCCACTATTTTTGTCCTCTTTCTTGTACTCCCCTCATTACATTCAAATCATCTATTTCCTTCACCCCTGTAATGCCTCGCCATGCAACCCTAAAGATAAGTTTAACTAAGAAATAAAAAAGGTGAATATATTTTTTTTCTATAGAAGTGGTAATAACAAAACATAAGATGGTCTAACATACCCTAAGTATTATGAGTATCTTACCTTCATCGTTATGCTCATTAGCCCGACCACCTACTCATACTAGATGAGAATGGAGGGGTGCTACATCAAATACACCAACTAGCATCTTTCATTACGATATCCAAATACATCAAGAAGTTTGCATTAAGATAACAAGTATAAAATAGTATATCTTACAAGAATAATTACATAATTTCAATGATAGAAAGTTGTAATACTAATATGTTACGTTTCCACCCTAGTTTGTGACTTCCAAGAGGAAGTCAAGTTTTGGGAGGGAGGATGTAGTGCCCCTCCATTCTCACCTTGAATGAGCAGGTGGTCAGGCTAAGGAGCATGAAGATGAAGGTAAGATACTTGAAATACTTGTTGCAAGTATGAGGTAAACCAGTGTTGTCATTGATGTCAACATACTCATATTGTTTTGACAAGAAGGATTCAATGAGCAGTGTGCTGAGGATATTGAGAAAATTAGCCTCAGTCAGAACAGTAAAGAACAGTGATGAGAAGAAGGCAAATGTACTGTATAGGATGCGAACCGGAGGATGTGGATTAAAGGGTTTGTAGATATGAGTCTTGAGATGCTTCAGTTAAGATTTCTGAGGTCCGCATGAAGATCTAAAGGAGTTGTGGCTGTCGGTGTAGAATCGGTTCCGGCAAGTATTCAGAGGTGACAGAGGATCACAAAAAGGTCCGGTGAGGTCCGAAACTGTATAATCTAAATTTGCGGATTGGAAGGAGTCTTTAGGATGTCCTTGTGATGTACCATCTCAAGTTGTGTATGATTTGGAGGTCCGGAAGTACCTCTTGCACTATGATAGTAGTGACAGACAATGTTCTTGAAGTTCCGGATAAGGAGGATAAGAGATTTCAGTAAGTAAAGGAAATGCAGACGTACCTGGTCATTTAAGCAGGCTTGTGAAGGTTCTTGGATCATGTTGAGGTTGTGTTGTTGGTCCACATTGACAGTAGAGCCCGGAATTGAAGATATTCTTCCGGATGAAGTTTTTGCTCTATTTAGCCGACCGGATGAGTTGTTCATCCTGCGAATGTTCTTATGGTGACCGACCGGATGTGTTATTCATCTTGCGGATATTCTTATGGTTGATTGCCGACTTAGATGATTGTTCCTAAGTCAATGTCTTGTATAAATAAAGGTTTGTGAGTTCATTTTGAAGTGTGACTTGTGCGGATAAAGGTGGTGTAGCAAAGAGAAGTGCAGAAGGCAGAGCAGTTGTTTCTGAGCTTAATGGAACTGATCCGGACATGGTAAAGATGTCATTCTCCAGTTCAAGACTGTGATTCTTATCACTTTGTAGACAGTGCGTCTCCTTGTAGGTAGTGGGCCTCTTTGTGAGCAGTGTGCTCAGGCAGTGAGCCCTAATTGGCAAGTGCCATTTTGTAATTCCTTATTCTTCTAACAGAGAATAATCTTTGGGTTAATCACCCCGTGGTTTTCTCCCTTAACCGGGTTTCCACGTCAAAATACTGTGTCATGTGTTTCTCATTTCATGATAATGTTTGTTTGTTTGATTCAATACTGCTTTGATTGATAAGAAGGTTCAAAAGAAGAAATAATTAGGATAACTGATTCACCCCCCCCCTCTCAGTTATCAACAATACTTAGGGTATGTTAGACCATGTTATGTTTTGTTATTACCACTTCTATAGAAAAAAATATATATCTGCCTTTTTATTCCTTAGTTAAACTTATCTTTAGGGTTGCATGGCGGGGTATTACAACCCCCACACTTAAAATAGGTTCCTCTGAATGTTCTCCTATTAGTTCATCTTCCTTCTCTTCTATATCCTTCACTTTGGTATGGACTAGGGTTTCCTCTACAGTAGAAAGTTTTTCCATCTCTCCGGTGTGCATTGTTATCTTTGTCCTACTTGAATGTATTCTCTTGTTAGTTCTGCTCCACATATGATCTTTCTCCTCTGGAAAAAGCTCTACCTCTTTTAAATTTACCTCCTCTGCCTCTGTCTTTGATCATGCTTCTTATTCAACTTCTCTTCAACCTTTAGGGAAAACAAATATCCTTCTTCCAAGGTTATCATTCTAACCTAACTCAATTCTTCTTGAATGTTCAATCTCAATCCATTGATGTATCTATCCACTTTCTCTTTGCTTGCTTCACTATGTCTTGTTCTTATGATTATCTTATGAAATTTTTCAGTAGACTCCTTCAAAAATTTCTCCTTTTGTCTCAGGTTTTACAATCTCTTCAATAGTTCCAACTCAGAGTTAGCAAGTATAAATTGGTTCTTCAATTTTGTCACCATCTTGTCCTATTTTGTAATATTTTCCTTTCCTCTCCTATTTCTATCCAACTAAACTTCTTTCCACCATATAGAAGCATGTCCTTTAAGCTTTGTCTTTGCAAATTTCACCTTCTCTAGATCTTCAATTTCTTAATACTAAAAGTATTCTTCCATGTCATTTATACAGTCAATCAACTCCTTCGGATTCAAATTGCCAATATAGTTTGGTACATCAACTCTAGATCTTTTTCTAATCTTTGAAATAGCTTGCAACATCTTAACTTGATTTGATTCTTCTTTGTCTTCACCTCCTAGGGTTTCTACAATTTGATTCACAGATTGAAATTCTTCATCATCACTATAAATATCAATTCTAAGGCTTAGTCCTTTTCTTCTATCGTCTTCAATAGCATCCAATCTAATTCACATTATTTTCATTATTTCCATCATCTCATTCATTCTTCCAACCATTGTTCCAACAATAGGGAATCTCCTCGGTGGTATCTCTTCCTAGGATCAATTGTAATTGCCTCATTTTCTTTGATTAGGCTACAAGGTGACAAATGCCTCACAATTGGCGATTGGTTGTAACATAGGTAACCTGACTCAGGTTTAATGATCTATCCACAACAAGATATTATAGAAATCCTTTGCCAACTTTGCTCAATTCACTCCCAAAGATTCAAACATTCACTTTGATACCACTTGGTGCAGTCACGGTTAGGAGGGTCCTCAAAGAGAACAGTCTAAACCATGCAGTTAGAGTAAACATGATGGAAACAACTCAAGGATATAAAGCAAATGTAGATTCATTCATTTAATATATCATAGAATTCAAATGCAACTTGGATGGCAACACGTGGGCTTACAATTAGGGCTTATAGACTTGATTACAAAATTACAAAATATGCACAAGATATGGATTTGAAGCTCCTTAAAAAAGAATTCAAACTGTAGAACTTGTAAACTATGGTAACTAATTTCCTAGACATCTATTACATTAATTTATATCATCTATGGAACAAAAGGTTCCTCCACATCAGCCAAGGAAGATCACAAACTCCAATGAAGAGTTGTAACATGTGTACATAGATAGGTTAGACCTAATTGAATAGAACTATGTAAATGAATGGAATGAAGCATGAATCTCAAGGAAGGTCAGTCATGAACCGAATAACATTGAATAATGTGTTATTTAGTTTTAGAAGTCATGAAATGCTCTATAGGTCTTCTCCTTTAGTTGATTATCTGAGACCGTCAAAATGCTATGTACTGGTAAAATAGTTGATCTTGTAATAGCGATATCTTACCAGTACCTAATCGAAATGCTCTAAAAATTAGATATGATGTGTATGAATGTGTCTAGATGCTAAGTCTAGCTCTACAAGGCCTAAAATGCAACTATGGTAGAATGTAGACCAAAATACAAAAACTACTTTTGACTAAACTATTCTGGAAAATGAAAAAAACAAACTATAATGCAAACAAACTAAAATGCAAATGTTTCTGGTTGATACAAGATTGCTCTTGAACTAGGGATGCTCTTGCATCACCCTTGAATGGGGAGACATGTATCTTTTGAGAGCATTTTGTCCCTAGATATACTTGTTTCTTTGAGTTGTGACATGTAATTGAACATTTGATGATAATAATGGAATTGTTCTTATGATCAAAATTTTTGTCTTTGCTTATCTCTTGTGCACATTGATTATCTTAGAACCTTTATTATCTTGATCCCTAAAACTTTGAAATGGATGCAAAATGATTATGTAATGTTTTTGGTTTCTTTTTTAGATTATATGGAATGCATGAAGTGTATGAAATGTAAAGGCATATGAGGGAATCTAATGTAGTTCTAATCCTATGGAATGTCATGAGTTATGACATAAACTTGTTGATTTTATATTTATTCATTTTTGACATGATGAATGCATGATGGAATGAACAATGTGACTACTCTTTGGTAATATTTTTTACTCAAGAGATTGTGAGTTATCTCAGTATAGGAGACTTGTTAACCTTTGGGATAAGATTTGGGACTCAAGTGGGGATGGGGAGGAGATAGAATGCTTTTGAATCTTTTGCTTCACTAAATGCTAAATATCGCTCCTTACATAGACAATAATTATTAACAAGATTTCAACTTAGACAAGAAACAAATTTTACTAGCATTTGCTAGACTAAGATCAAAGGATTTCCAACAAGATAGATGTAGGGTAATGGAAAAGCTCCAAATTAGAATATGGCCCTAAAGATAGCTAGACTCCTAGTCTTCCTTATCTGGTGCATGTGTGTGCTTTGTACCTCACTTTTTTCTGATAGATGTGAATATCATAGATTTGAGATTATATTTGTCTCCACTCAAGAGTAAGACCATCAACAATATTCTCTCTTGCACTCTTTTATTCTTCTTTTTCCTTCTTTTTTTAATCTTTTTTTGTACTTTTTCTTTTTTATTGTTGAAGTTGGGATGCTTTGAGACTTGTTAGATGCTTTGATATTTTATTTCTTTGGTGTTTTTTCTATTCAAACGAGTCTTCTTTTTCTCTATCGCTCATTTTTCACTCGTATCATAGATTGCTTCCCACATAGTTATGATCCTCCAGGTGTTTTTAGTTATGAAAGGTAAGGGGTTGAGCACCATGAAAATATTTCACTATCTAATAAGACTTCCCTTCTACTAAGGTGGAATGGGGGAGGTCTAATTGCAAGCTTCTATTGAGTATTGTAAATTTGAAGACTAACTTTTCTTAGACTTATTAACATGGATCATTAAGATCATGATCCATGTAGAGCTAAGAGATAGGGTTTGATTGGAACCATTAGGGAATGATAAACAATAATTGTGAATAAAAGGGATCTCAAAAGATTAAAGCATCGATGCTTACCTAATTAATCTTAGACTCCTTATTGAGAAAAAAATCAAACAAGAACATTTCAGTCACAAAGATGCATGGCGAAACAAAATGAAAAAGAATGCACAATTTTTTTTATTTTTTCAACATTTTTATAATTAGTTTTTTGGATTCTTTTGGATTATTTGATTTTTATTTTATTTTTATATTTATTTATTTATTTTTGTTTCTAGACATAATAGTATCCTAATTAATGTATTTTACTTATGGTGGAAAGATCACCAAAGTGTCCTCAACAGATCCTAATGTGGCATTACTCTAAGATTTAATGTGCTTCCTCCTTATCCACACAGTAAAGTAAAATAGCATCTAGGGCTCCTCGATATAAGACATCATCAATCAGCACATCCTTACAGCAAGGACATGTAAGCATATTTTCGCAAAAGGGGTCATGTATTTAGGGTAGGCCTTATTTACTAAATAGTTCACAATGTCTCTATACCAGTATGAAAAGGCATATTTTTAAGGTCAATTTCATAAATCTCTTCATCTGAGAATTCTTCATTTATTAGCTCCTCTTGAGGGACTAGATTATTTGCCAACCAATTAGCTATTATTTGTTCTTTGATTGATTTTTCATTGATGTAGGTTAATTTTAATTTGCTCAGTAATGTCAAAAACATTAGTTGGTTTGAGAGAATTCCTAGTTGTTCTAATCATACTATAACTCTAGATTCTTGGTTTAACATATAATGTCATATCTCTTCATAGAAAATACTATTACCAAACATTATATCTTAGCCAGGGTGTATTTTTTTCATATTCTAATAACTTTTAGCTAATCAAATATATTGCTCTTTCTCTCCCACCATCGTCTTCTTGAGCCAACATGAAAGTTATTAAAATATTTGTTGGTATGAAATAAATGATGAATGGTTTATCATGTCTAGGTATCATAATTGTCAGTGGGGTTAAAAGGAACTTATTCACTTGTTCAAAGGCATTCTGACAATCTATCATCCAAGTTATCTGGACCTATTTCTTTAATTGATGATTGATGGGGTGAATTTTTAAATTCATATCAAGTATGAAATGTCTTATTGCACCTAGTTGTCCTAATGTTCTCACCAAAGATTTATTAGTTTGTAGAGTGGCATTTAGCATTGCTTTTACCCTAGAGGAGTCTACATCTAATCATCTTTGTGAAACTATAAAACCTAATAGCTTCCCTAATTGTTACTCCAAAAAAACACATCTTTGGTTTTAGTCTCACCTTGTATTTTCCTAGTCTAGTAAAAATCATGAAAAGATCTTCAACATGTGTTATCATTGTTTAGACTAGGTGAGTAGATCATCAACATGTGTTTCTACCATCTTATTGATGAGATCATGGAAGGTATGAGTCATGGAAATTTGATAAGTGGCTCTTGCATTTTTTAATCCAAATTGCATGACCACATAAAAGAATGTTCCATAAGGGGTGGTGAATGTTGTTATATTATGATCAACCTCTAAGATTTTAATTTGATTATATGGACTAAAAACCCATCCATTACGAAAAGCATTTTGTATCTCATAGTTAAATCAAAAATTTTGTCTATGAATGGTAAAAGGAAATCATCATTAAGACAAGCTTGGCTTATATCCCTAAAATCAAGATATATTCAAAATTTTCTAGTTTTCTTTAGGACAAAAATAATGTTAGATACCCAATCTAGGTAATCTATAGGCATGATGAACTCCTTGTTAAACAAATTCTTCAATTATTCTTTTACCATTTCAGCTACTTGGGGCTTTAAGGGCCTAAAATGTTTCTTTATGAGTTTTGCATCAGGTTTCATTACCAGCTTATGAACTACAACCTTTGGGTCTAAACTAGGCTTTTTTGCATATGTCCAAGCAAAGATGTTAAAGAATTCAATGAGAAATTCATTGTATTTTTCTAACTCCTTATCATTTAAATCTGTCCGTAGCTTCCACAACCTTACTTTTTAGGGGTTGTTATGTTGAGATCAATTGTATCTCTAGTCAATGAAGGGTGTCATCCAAAAATTATGTGGTGCTAATGTTAAATTTGAATTTTTGTCTACTTGTAGATTTTCTAATTTATCTCCAAAATAGTCATCAAGATGGTGAAGGAGCATGTAACCCTTCTTATGGTAGACTATTGGAAGTTCGTTGTAGGCATGAAAGTATTCTAAGATGGCTTCATCATTCACAACATAATCCTTTTTTGGCATTTCCATTCTATCTAGTGTATAACTTAGGATACTCAATAATTCTTCACTCTCTAGCAATGGTCCACCTCATATTGATATGGTGAATTTAGGGTTTTGAAGTTGAGAATGAGGTGTGAACATAGCCGTTGATGTAGCCATTGAGTCTACCATTTGATTTTTTCTTCCCTTGGTATAGCTTAGACCAATTTTTGAATGACATCTTTGTAAGGGCATAGTTATTCTATTTTCATGTTATAGTTTTCCATGACTTGATTGATCACTAACTGAGAGTCTCCAAAAGTGGAGATGTTCTTAATTCCCATCTTAATGGCTAACATGAATCCTAGAGAATGAGCTTTGTTCTCGGCAATGGTATTTGTGCATTAAAAGCCCAGTCTAAATGCAAAGGGGAGAATATTTCCTATTGGGGCAGTAAGAATTATTCCTATCTTGACTCTTATCTTTTAGATTTCTCCATTCAAATGAAGGGTCCATAAATGTTGCATACATTATGATTTTGATGTCTCCCCAAATTCCTAAGTTGATTTTCACTTTTCTTCATTTTCTTCTTCTTCTTCTTCTTCAATGATTTCCGTTGTCCTGATCAGGAAACTTTTAGTGTTGTGACTATCCATGCAATGGATAGCCCCTAAAGTAAATAGTGAATACGATTTTGTTGTGCAAGGATCAAAGTAGAATCATTTAACTAGGTTTGAGTTCTAGTGTAAAATATCAAGGATGTTTACAACATCTTGGGAGACTTTACCTTCTCCCATGATCTTTATGTGTGCATTCACTTTCCTTTCTTTTTCCTATTGTCCCATTTTGTAAACACTAAAGGGATCAGGAACTACCTTAATGATATACAAATTTTCCCTATGATGGAAGTGGAGTTCTTGAAGTAGTATGGAAGTAATAGACTTCATTTCATGAATCTAACATGTTTCTATGATCATATTGTAACTAGTTTCTTTGGCAATCACATAATATTTTGTTGAGAGAGTTTTGAGTCCTAGAGTGAGTGACAAGATTACTTTCCCTGTTGTTTAGATGTCTTGACTATTGTATACCCTAAGGATTGTGATGTTTTGTCTAATGCTTATTTTGTCATACCCTATTCTTTGAAGGAGGGAAAATGGTATTGTAATGGGTGGAATTTGGATAGTTGGGTTTGTGGTAGTTTTGTGTATGTATCCTTCTTTCACCCTTTCATTTAAGGACCTAGGGTCAAGTTGCAATGTACTATCCTACCCTAGGCCACTATGAGATGTAGGGAAGCTTGGAATTTCTTGATTTGATTACTAATTATCTTCTCTTATTGTCAATTATACATCAAAACCCTAATTATGCAATTACGATAGCAAATAGATGAATATCATAAAATGCTACTACAGAAAGATGTAAAATGACAAATAACTATACACCTATTTTTAGGGTTTAGAAGCGGAATAGTTAGGGACTAAAGAGAGGGTGCCCAAGTCCAAAGCCTTGTTTTTTGTTAGGATCTGCAAACAAGATCTATAACTTGTTCCTGCTATACCAAAGATTTTCCTGTCACAAAACTTTGAGGACTAATGAGTGGGTGCCCTAGTCCAAGAAAGTGTTTCCTTCTCTGATCTGTGATTTTGACACTCTATTGTACCCTCTTACAGCTTCACTTTTCTTGTAGCTTCAACCTATAACCTGTAATCATAAAAACTTTGGGAGGGGGTTGTGGTGTTTAGAAGCTTTCCTTAGTCAATCCCAGGAGAGACATTCAAGTCTTATGAACACCGTTGTTAGATAGAGAGTGTGTGCCCTTGTGAGGTAGAGGAAAAAACCAAATGATAAATGCTCAAAAACATGAATTATATCACCTTGTAGTGAAGATCTCATGGAAAGAAGAAGTCCTTTATGCAATGAGAAGATGGATACTCAAATATGCAAATACAAACACATAGACAACACAAATCTACTCTTGCAACACAATGAAAGTCTTAAATCACTGTTTGAACATAATAGCTTTCTAGTAATCATCTAATTGAAATCTAGTTTACAAATGAATGCCTAAACATGATTTTATATGCAACTACAAACACTCCTGCCAAGAATTTCATAATTGAACCTTACCGTGTCGGCATAGGACCCAAATAACAGTCACAAGTCGACACCCAAAATTTTAGGCTGACCAAAAATAGGGCAGGACTAGGGTATGGGCACCGAAGTCCTTCACCCCTATTTTGGGTAGGGTTAGGTTCAAGGGATCCCCCTAGGTCCCATTTGACATGATACCAAGGGTTCATTCCATCAGGATGTTGAAATATGATGTAAGATGTCCTAAATGCACTCTAAAGACCCAAGAGCTAAACCTTATGAGGGAAAAGCCCCCAAGAGGACATTTTCTGACATTACATTTATCCCTGACTTTAATGTATGTATAAACATGAGGCCAATACATGAATTAAAATATGGTCAACAAATACAACAAACACACCAAGCATGGAGAAGATATGTAGACACATTGAAAGCAATGACAGGCACACAAAACACGGAGAAGACAGTTATAGTCACACAAGAAAAAGGAGAATACAATAGATGCATAGAAGACAAATTAATGCAGAGAAGGTAGGAATTATTTCTTTTCTTTTTCTCATATATATGAAATGTAGATTCAAGTACAAGAAAGTAAACACACCTCCCATAAAGCAGGATGCACTCATCACGCAGGTCTTTAAACTACATATATAGGGCAACACACATGCAAGACACACGAAACTTCATGTAGCATACACTCATCACATAGGTCTTTAAACTACATATGGGGCAACAAACATACCAAACAAAACAAGCACACCAAACACACAAACTTTGAAGACATGGAGAAAACATGGCAGAACAGTGATGCAGTGCTCCTATTTCTAGACTCATCACCAACATAGGCACAATATAGGCACACATGGACAATTGGGATTTGCCACAACAATCACCAAAGACATGCTTAAGGGTTGAGTTAGTCACAGAACCGCTCCCCACCTCCCAATGAGGACTTTTGAAAATGACAGGATGGTGCAATCTACTCTAACAAATACACCACCCCTGCCTCCACAGAGGGCTTAAGATAAAAATGATATGTGTGATACCCCACTTCTATAGAGGGCTTAAATGATTGATTGATTGATTGCAAACAAACTCAAAGTGTAGGATGTACTCATCACACTAGTCTTTAAACTGCACCTAAGGAGAAGCACATTGCTAGCATCTATAGCAGACAACTTACCTTATATATGCCCACACCTTAAGGTGGTTGATATCATGCATCAATATCAAGAACATTAAGGATGGAATAAAACATACAAGGGGACACAGACTTTTGCAAAGCCCATGCCCCTTGGAGGTGACATGTACTTTGCGATCACCAAATGTTCCCACAAACACATTCCTACAAGAAACATGTTAGTGTCTACATAATCATGATAAACAACAAAATTAATGCATATAATTAACCACACAAAGAGCCAAGGTTATACTATTAATTTAGAGTTCAAGGATAACTGTGGAGCTATATCATGAAGATCTCTGAATCGAATACCACCAAGGCTAGATTCAAAGACAAACAAAGTGCACAAAGCATTAGTATTGTTAAGGTTTGTAAATGAGATAAATATCATCAAAATCACTACATAGAAAGCATGATTGTTTCTACTATCCAAGCATCATATTAGGAACTAAGTCCAATTTTTGGTTTCTCACTAAAGGGACACTAGGTCTGCATCAATGTAAATGTTTTTTGTCATCCACCCGCTAGATAGAAACACAAGAGGAAGGGAAACAATAAATAAGAGAGGAGAAACAAGTGTCTTAGGGATAGTCATGTAGGAGGGTGCCCCCAAGTCACCAACCACAACCCTATGTCTATAAGACACAACACACAACAATAAAATTAGAGAGAGAGGCAATATAGAAAAATGATGATACAAATAGAAGGTCACAATAGAGGTGGTCTCCTGGTATACCAGACCTTACAAGAGAATCAGGGGTCATCCCAGGAGGCCTAAACATGAAAGAGATAAAGGGTTAGGGATACTTACCTATAGGGAGGTCCATTCTAGAAGTTATCAACCATCAAATCGTTCTCTTCCTAGTCACAAACATAACGTACCATTGCCAATTTTTTATCATTGTTCTTTTGTTCATTCTTAAATTCTTCTTAGTTTGACTCAATGTTAGGTGGAATGTGTTCTCATTGAAGTTCATTTGTATACTTATTCACTATCCTCTTAGGTGGTGGGAGAAGTAAATTATTTTTAGTGATCTCAACATCCATCCTTGAAGGATTTAGTGTGTGGGACTTATCCTCATCCACTAGTGCTACTCCTTTGTGATGTTCAAATGGATTGAATATTCAATCAAAGGAGGGACATCAAAGGTCTCCTCTTCCTTAGTGATATCTAAGATTTGTGAACAATGAACTAGATGAAGAAGGTTGGTGGAATAATCCATAGAGATTCCATGCACTAGGGTAGGATTTTGATTATTATTAAATGAATGCTCATTGTCAACCCGTTGAATGTTCTTTGTGAAAGGGAGCTCTTCATTCACTAATGCTTCATCTTGGCTAGGGAGAGTAGTGGAATTACTAAAGCTATCTCTAGTCTTCTTATCTAAGGTTTTTCAATATTGAACTATAGGAGAAATAGGATAACCTATGGGATCATCATCATCATGTTCTTAAGCCATTTATTTCAAAGTATTATCAGAAAAAGAATTTTCACTCTCATCTTTCTCATGAGTATTCCTAGAGATGAATTTAGTTAGCTATTCCAATATCAAAGGATATGCTCCTATGAATAGTGTGAAGCTATTAAAATCATGTGTATAAAAAAGTAATTGCAGATCATATGTAGAACATATAGAAGCATCAATACCACTTGCAGAAGCTATGTGCTCTAGAACATGAGGATTCTCATTAGTGAAATTAGAGAAATTTTCAAAATCTAGAATATAATCATGTGAAGATTTTAGAGATGAATAATATGAAGGTGCCATAATGAGATGCCTAATCATATTTTTAAAGTTTTTCAAATTTCATGCTAAAGACAAGTGCAAAACTATATGCAAAATGACCTAAAATGCTTAATTTTTTGTACTTTTTTCAATGCAAATGAATGAAATAAAAGGTGTTATAAGAATTTTGATTAGGGGAAGAAGATAATATGTCTTAAATCAGTCTAATACAGAAATAATATACTTCACAACACACTCTTGATGCAAATCTAAGAAGATGACAAGTCACAATATAGTGAAAATACACTAAAATATGCGATTTTTTCACCAAATCTTAATGTAAAAGAGCATGACAAATGGTGTTGTGAGAAAAAATGATGATGGAAAACAAATTATATCAGTAACAACATCCACCTAATTTAAAAATATCTATCACAACATGCTTATAATACCACTCAAGCTAACACCCTAGCGAAAATATAGCAAAAATAGGTGATTTTTCACAATTTTTTAGTTCCAAGACTTAGAAAAAGGGGTGTTGTAAAGAATTTAAGGAGGTGTAGAAAATAATATTAATGATATCAGTCACATACAAGAATAAAATCTATTACAACATGCTTAGAGTGCAAACTAGGCCAAACCCTAGGGCAAAATTAACAAAAATGTACAATTTTTCACCAAATTTTCAATACAATAGGTTGATAGAAAGGTGTTGTAAATATTTTTAGGAGTAGAAGATAATATCTTATTGTGTGGTTACACAACACGCCCAATTTTGACTTGGCAAAACAGGGACCCAATTTTTGGTTTGGCTTGTGCGTCTGCTTCTGGGCGGTTTGGTAAAAGTAAGTCGAGTGCATCATCCTGCAAAATCATGATGAGGTAAGTCACCATGAGGTTAGTTTGTCAAAGTTTGTATTTCATCTCTATGACCTTATATTTTGAAAGAGCATTGAAATTTAGGTAGGTTTGCCTTTTACATCACCTTGATATTCATCAGGATATAAAAGTTATGAACAGTCAAAGTTTCGGTCAAACCTGATATTGACAAGAGGAGGGTCATGTTGTTGGAGTTCATCATCATATTTGAAACATTCCCTCCAATATGTCATGCGGTTCAAATATCTGGACGTCAACTTTAAATGGTAGCAAATTCTTCCCATCAAACAGTTTTATCTATCGTGAGCATCATACTTCGCATATAACCCGATGTGTCCTTATATCCTCCTGATGCAAATATCACCCTTAGCAAATATCCCAATGAAATCATCCTAATACGATAAACATATGAACATACATCCTGATGACATCATCATCACATTTACACTGTCGCAGGATTTTTCTCTAAAACATGATCATGTTAGCCTAATATGATGATGACGTCATGATGCACTTCCGATACGAAGAGCGAATATCAGGATGACGTCATCCTGATATTCCGAAAGGGAGAGAGATGTAAGTTTGTCTCGACATCATCATATTTTGAAACATCACCCGATACACCAAAATATCCTCCTGATGTACTATGTAGAAAAGGTGCTTTTGTCACCCGAATCTTGTCGTGATAACAATGTCAATACGAGGGAGGATGATATTGAAACTCAACCTGATATTTGCGAATATCATCCTACCCTCATGATATCCTATCATAGGGATATTCTCCTGCTCCCGTTGCCGCCATTATCATTTAATGCACGCAGCCATGGTAGGTGGTTCCCGCTAACTCCGGAACCCAATGAAACACTTGGCGAGATCCTACATTTTTTGCACGGATAAGCAAGGAACATGATCTAATCTGTCAGAGTTGCCCTAAATGCGAGGTTAAAAGGTAATTCAACTGCCATTTTTACATTTACCTTATGATAAACTTGTTTTACAAAGCACCAGCTTCCATATCTGCATACTAGCTACCGTTGCACAAATTGAGCTCACGAGCAGAAGGGAAAGGTGATCACCAGCTGAATTAAGAATGTCTCGGCACTCTACTGGTATAAAAGGAAATCTGCACAACCAGGTAAGTGAATAAACCCTCATCATATTGTTTCTATTCTAGTGCAATAATTGTAAGTTCTGGTTTATGCGCCCATATGATCAAGTAATGTTGGAGTTCATACAGTAGGCATAATGATTTATAAATTCAACTACAGTATGCATGCACATATGTACCTTGTTGTGAGATAGGATTGTCGTTAATTGCAGGCACTCATGGCTGAGAAGTGATTCGTCAAATGTCAGGAAGAGTTCAGCAAGCCCATGTTTTCTACTCAGAGGGGGGTCCTGTTTAAATACGGAGCAATCACAGACACCCATCAAGGAGGCACTAATTTGGAAGCCTGGTCAGCGAAGCTAAACAATGGGCATGACAAGAGTCCTGTGCTGGACGTAGTGTTCGTATCTAGATTGTGGAATGCCGCTGGTTTTCCCTACTCCATGGAGTCTCTGGAGCTTGTTATTGAATGTGCCTGGAATTACAACCCTCAAACCAGGCAAGTAGTGAAGCATGGGAGGGTATATGCAGACCTCTCCATCAAAGGTCTCTCCCAGATGTTCAGATTGCTGCTGGGAAGTAAAGTCAAAAGTGTGGACCTGAAGAAGTCTGAGAGGGAGTATGAAGCCAATAAGAAGTCAGCCAGGAAGAACATGTATCTGTGGCGGGCTAAGAACAGCACCTACAACGCAGCCACCAAGCTTCTTGTGCACCTGTTCAAGTATGATTTTAATGAGGAGTATCAGTACATGATCGTACTCCTGAACAGGGTTACTGGCCAACCTGATACTGGCAGTGTCAGAGACTGGATGTATGGGATTATAATGATGTGTCTGTATTCAGACACCAAGCCACTGTGGGGGTAAATTATAAGTGATGCTCTGCATGAGCAACTAATGAACCTGGGAGGTTCTAATTGTTTTTTTTTCATGTCCTCATATATTGTGTATTCTTGTGCATATAGAGGCACTTTTGATGCCTTGGTTACAGATGGGAAGCTCACAGGCACAAATGCAGCATATATCTAGGATCATCATCCTCAGCTGCAAAGAACCAACTACTTAAAAGATTACAAACTGGTCAATGATGCATTCTCTATGCATCTGGTAAGGACCATGGAAGAAGACAAAACAAAAAGATTGAGCTTGGAAGCTCAAGAGGCAGTCTACAGGCATGGGGCCTGGTACATACAATTCGTAACCTTTTCCTACATCAGGGTTGAAGGTTTCGAGGGACATCCCCTGATGCTGCCAAGGTATCCTATAGACGCTGTGGTATTAATGGAATTCATCAGGCAGGGCTCCACCATGATCCAGATGTACAAGGATGCCAAGAAGCTGCCACCAATTTTGTTCCCAGTTAGCATTGGCAATTATATGTGCCCTGACTCTGATAACATCAAGAAGGTGATGGTCACCCTGAATAAGATGAACTTGCAGCCCTTTCCAATAACTAGACCATATGATCCTTACGACAGAATACAGAAAGTACTAGGAAAGCCTGTTCACCAGAGGCACCTAGAGGATTTTTGGGCTGACTGCAAGGATGAGGCAGAAACCAGGAGGAGGAGGTATTTGAGGTTAACTCTGAACCAAGTTAGAATGTTTGATTGCATCTCCTTACCTCAGCAATTAAAGAAGGATGATGGTAGGATGATGGCAGATGAGTATGAGGAGAAAAAGATATATAATGACACCATCTCTGCACCTGACCTCACTATGCATGAGGATATATCCTTGGACCCGTTCATTGCCAGGACCCTACGCATAACCCAAGCTTGGGTTGATGAACAAGTAGAGGCATTGAAGAAGAAGGGTGTTGCCATTATGGTGGACAACAAGAATAAGGGGCAGGATATCCCCACAGATGAATATGATGACTTCCTGTTGGAGAAAAGGAAGACCAAGGGAGATAAGGTCCCTCCACCACAGCAGCAGAGAAAAAGACCCCTGAAGGGTAAAAAGGTGGAACAGGGACCAAAGGGGATTATAATTGAAAGAGCAGTGTTTACAGCTGAGCAGGCCATAGGGTCGGGATCTGAATCAGCATCCCCTCCAGAAAAGGACAGGCCCAAGAAAAGTAAGACAGCAGAGGCTGGAATCATTGAGACCCAAGAGGTGGGTCAGTCTTCTAAACAACCAGGGGTAGAGGGCACCCTCATAGAAGAAGAGCCAGAGGAGGAGGAGACTCCATTGATAATAAGAAGGAAGGGGAGAGCTCCGTAGGTGCTGGTGTCTTCCCCACCAAAGAAACAGATAACCTCCATGAGAGGTGAAATAAGCCAACCCCCTACTTCATCACAAGGGGAGGGTAGTGAAGTGCACAAGGAACTGCAACACAATGTTCCACTTCCTACCATTGTCAAGTTCAAAACTGAACTTGCTGAGGAGTAGTTGAAAGAGACCTCCTAGACACAAGTAGAAGGGCATGTCTCGCTAGACGAGACAATAAACTTGTCTGATGATGAGGTGGTGCAGGATGTGGCTACACAAGAAATGGAAACACTTGCTGCTGATGTAAGTGTGACTCCTCACAAGCCTCCAACGGTTCAAACAGTGCTTGAGGAGATGAAACAAGCAGAGGAGGAGCAAGAAAAGAGCCCAGAGCAAATAGCTCAGGAAATAGGGATAGAGACATTGATCACAGAGGTGACCAGTCCTGTAGTGGTGGATCTGACAGAGAAGCAGGATGCAAGTCCTGAACAGCCAGTAGGATCACCTGATAAGGGTCACCTAACAGAGGAGATGGAGATGGCAGAGATAGAAGGCCATGCTCTCAAAACCGGCCAACAAAGTCCACAGGATACAACGAAGGAGCCTGCTATAGTAGAGGTCCAGGAAGCGAGGGCTGGTGAAAAAGAAACACTAGAGGACCTAGCTGCCAAAGTACAAGAAGTGGGTGGTGCAGGCTCAGAAGAAGTAGTAGCTGCAGAACAATCACCACCACATCAGGCAGGGTCCCCAATATCTGGTGCAGTGGATAAACCACAAGAAGAAGAAGAAGTGGGAACAGATGAAATAATGGTAGAGGCGGGTCATGATCATCATGATCAGCACATAGCTGCGCCAAAAGTCTCCCCACAGCACATAGATGCACCACAAGGTTCCCCACAGCATGAAGATGCTCCTCTGGAGAAGGAAATCCCTCAACAGGAGGAGGTACCGCAAGATCAACCACAAAAGGAACATCAAGAAGAAGAACTGAGGAAATCACCATCTCCACAACAATTGTTGACAGAAACGGGAGATATAGGTGAACATCAGGATGATGTTGAGAAACATGATCAGGTACCTCCGTGGTTGGCAAAAGAGGTAAGTGTTGAGGAGGAGATTGAAATTTAGGAATTCGACGTCTCCACCCTATTTTATGCGGACATAATGAAGCCAAGGAGGAAGGCCAGAATGACTTTGGCCATCAGGAGAGATCCGGCAATAGGGAGAGGCACAAATTGCCATACCTGCGGTGGAGAAAGAAAAAGGTAAAATCACCATCGATGAATTTCAGATTAGTACAGTAGATTTGGGCTTTGCCAATGAGGACCAAGAAGGTCAGGAGGGCAAAGATATTATTGACTCTCTAATTCAGAAAGTGAAAAGAGAGAAGGAGAAAAATAAGCAACATAAAGAGCACATTGCTCAGTTGCATGCCTATATCAAAGGGCTGACCAATCCTGATGATACCGCAACTGAATATGCAGTCCAATTGACTGCCATTTCTTAGGAGGAGGTAAATAAATTGGACATCATGAAGCATGAGGCATCCGTAATAAGGAAGTGGATGTCATCCACATTGGATGACACTGTAGAAATAATGAAGGCCTCTTTGAAGAGGTGGAGCACCCTAAGTGACTCTAAGGCCAAAGTGGATAGATTGCAGATGCAGACTGGAAAGAGGTCTTACAAGTTGGAGAGAGTCCTGACCCTATTAGGGGAAATAAGAAATATAAATCCACAACTGCTTATCAGTAAGCAGGTACTGAATAATAATACAGCATTATTAATTGATATTTGGTATAAAGACACTCAGTTTGAGTGCGCAGTCCTCAAAAGGTGTAATAATAAGCTGAGGGATGTCAGCATGAGGCTATGAGATTTAATGGCTGAAGAGGCAGTGATACTGGAGGCTTTGGAAGGCAAGGTGGAAGGAAAAATAGAGAATCAGGATGAAGTGTCCGCCATAAAAAGTTGTACACAGCAACTTCCAAGCGGAGATAGATTGTCCACCTGTCCCTTTGACAGAGGAATTGATAGACAAAATAATGAGGATCAAGGTCCAGATGGAGAAATACAAGGAAACGCTGCAGGACAGGAAAAATAAGCTAGACAACAGCAGGGATAAATATGAAGCACATAAGCACGCCATTGTAAAGGCAAAGACTCAAGATGGCAGAGGGATAGATCAAGTTGTGCATTCATACGAGTAGGTCCGCAGTAGTATGCAGCCCCATATGCAGTCGCGTCATCATCAGGATAGTGAAAGCTCGAAGAGTGAGGCACATGATGATGACCCGCATGAATCAACTGAAGAGCATGATGAAGATACATCATAAAGGGGGATACTAACATAAGTAGTATAGATAGTTGCCAGCTGGCAACTTGTGCCATTTTTTGTAAAGATTTACAAAATCAAATGAATCAGGACCGTAGATATGTATTGATGAATCTGGATTGTAGATCTTTTGTAGTGGATTCCTCACCTTATTCTATAAAAGGTGGTGGAATGCCTTGTTGAAACATTCGAAAACTTAATTGAAATCTGTTTGCTGAAATATTCAGGGCTTATTTCAAAGTTATTGTATATGTACATGTCTTTTGCATACTTAATGAAAGAGAAGAGTATTTCGATTACAAATCTTCGTAAATCTTGAGTAATCTGTGTCTGAATTCTGGATATGTGCTTTGATTTGCTGCATCCCTTGGAGTGCTCATCATGTTGCATATATTGTTTTCATTCATCATCCTCTGAAGTTTGCATCAACTGTATCTAGCTGTGGAATATCCTGGTGAACATATGGTTTGATTTCTTCTCATCATGATAGTATCTAGTATGTATGTGGATCAATAGCTGAAGATTCAACTTTAAATTTGTAGTATTCCTTTAATTTCTTTCAAATTCAGAACATTTCACTACCACAATTGCAAATAATTGATAATCTTAAGCAAATAACGCAAATACGCAGACATCTCATAGATAATCGCAAATATTTAGCATATTTGAATGCAAAGCATTCACCATTGAAAATATCATGCAAAGATTGAGGTATTTCTACATCTTTTCATCTAATAACTGCATAATATGACTTCTCTGTAAATAATTTCTGCAGGAAGGTCATGATGATGGCACAATTTCACGTAAGGCCCCAAAATGGAAACAGCAACTCACATTAACCTCTGAGTAACGTCAGACGATTAAGACCTAATCATCGGAGACTTGAGATCCTGAATTCCTTGAATTCACAGTATCTTTCAAGATGAATAAAGGTTAATGTGTACTTTTATTCTATGCTTGTTTATGAATAACATCATGACCAACATAAATTGGCGCTAGAAGGAGGGCCTGATCTGGAACACTACGTTCATCATCATTATTTTCAGGTTCTATGATGCAGAGAGTAAGGTAACCTCAGATAGTTTGTGAATTTCAAATATTACGTCAATATTTACTGTAAGAAGCTCATATATGCTCATTTCGTGTGAAGAATTCCAGATCTTACATAAATATTTCAAGCTTTACAGTAGATCATTCTGAATTCACTAATATTGGCCAAAGATCCGTGAATCTGTTCGGACTTTGAAGAGTTTAAGCTTTAGATACTTGAGATCTCATGCTAGGGTCATTATACCCTAAATATCCTGTCATACTTGTAGTCTCTTCATAAATATTTCGTAAATATCTAGTGTGATTAGCCATCTGACTGCAAATATCACCTCATTCGGCGAAATCCAGCCAATATTTGCAAAGTTTCAGCCAATTTGCCTCAAAATTGTGAAATCCTGGCTCACAAGATAAGTACCAGGTCTAGATCTAGTGGAATCTTTGAGGAACTACCTGTTAGAGGTTTTAGACCTAGAACCGTAGACATTCATCATACTCTGGGGTCTAGTGCATCAGGAGCTTCACCAGAACCTCTTCCTGTAACTCCCGTTGGTTTACAAGTACCTTCCAGGATATCTGTAACACCTCCTGTTCAGCCTCAGGGAGTACCTTTGGTTCAACCCCAGCTAGCTGCAACATCAGCTCAACCTCCTCTGGTTGCAATGTCTTTCTTTGCAGCGGATTCACCTTTGACCTTTAATGCATATCATGAGCTACCAAAGAATCTGGATAAACTGTGTCCAAAATATCATCCTTCTCAAGATGCTGATGATGATATCAGGACATTTAAGGAAGCTTGCTGCAGAGCCAGAATAGAACATCAAGATGTAGTGTGCAGGTTATTTCCTTTTTCCTTAGGGGAAGATCCTTATAATTGGTTCATTAGTCTTGGCCAAGCCTCTGTTGGTTCATGGGATGTCTTAGAGAAAGCCTTTCTTGACAGGTTCAAAGTTCCTATTGATCCATCTATGAATTACCATATGTTTGCTACGATCAAAAGATTTGAGCATGAACCTATTGCCAATTTCAATGCAAGGTTTCAGAAAATGTTGTCCAAGTTAGTTGCCCCATATGTAGTATCTGATGCCTCTACCCGGAGTATCTATTATTCAGCTTTGGATCCATTAACTTCCATGTTCATCAGGAGAACACATCCTGAGATAACTACATTGACAGGAGCTTTTCAAGAAGCTATCAAAGTGAATCAACAGTTGATACCTGCTCCTACTCCAAATATAGTGTTTCCCACCTTGCCTGGCATGCATTCACAATATCCTGCATCATATCCTGCAACATATTCTCCGCAGTATCCTGCGCAGTATCCTAATGGAACAGTGATACCTCCAGCAGTCATGCCTGCCCCTTTGCAAATACCTCCACTAAGCATCATGCCCCCTCCTAATGGAAATAGTCAAGTGCCACAATACCCTGCACAAGCCTAGATACCTCAGGGTGCTGATCTATCCAATAATAACCATGGATCCTCTTTCTTCAAGCCTCAGACTGAAAATGTAGTAGCCAAAGCTCAAGAAGAAAAGGAGGAAATCAAAGAAATTTCTGCTCAATTAAGAAAACTCACCACAGAAGTGACACACTTGAGAAATCAGGGTTTTTATTCCCAGTCCAGTCAGAACAAAAATTATTCCAATGACAGACCAAATTATCCTGATAGAGGATATAACAACAATAATTTCAACAATAATGGTGGAAATAACAATAATCTACCTAGACAGCCCAGAGTATGGAATTCCAGGCCAAATAATGGTTCATTGCCATCACCCCTGGATAATCAGCCTCCTAGTGAAGCCAAACAAACTACTAGAGTCAATCTTGCTGAGGCAACTCTTACTAATTGGTGTAGGATCCACAATACTAATGCACATGCAGAGTTAGACTGTCCACAATTTACAATTGCTGCTAGCATCTTTCAGACTGAAGTGTCTAACACTTCTGGAAATCCACCTCATGCAGAAGGAAATGAGATTGTTCCTTGTGGATACGACTCAGCTTTTGTGCTAGAAGCCTACACAAATGAACCTTGTCAGAATTGCAGCCAGGCACGTGAAGAATCGGCCTTAGCTTTTGAAACAAACTATGTTTTCCCCTTCGAAGATGAAAATGAGCCTGCAAGGGAACGTGAAGAAGTACATGCATACCAGCAGCAATATTCTGGTAAGCACAATTATAACTTAAGGAGGAATACCAACAGACCTACTGGTCCATTGACATCATCTCTACCTCCAAACAACTTCAATACACCTCCTGATCCTAAGGCTAGCAATAACCCAGGGTTCCCTAAGGTGAATGCTCAATACTTGTCACCTCAAAACACAGTATCAAAGATTATGAACACACCTCATGAATCTGACAAGTTGGTCAGCTATCTCGCTGATGAAATGAAGAAAATTAAGATCAGCTTGTCCCTGTCTGAGTTACTGAAAACCCCTGCCATCAAAAAGGCATTCATGAAGTCCTTAGATGATCCTGCCCCCAAAGAGGATAGCCATTTTTCGAACCAATCCAGTGGCAAGGATCATGCTGTTAAGGATAATATTATCAAGCCTAAAGTGTTGGCTACAGTCCAAGCTGTGGAAACCTCCCACATGAGCTTGTATAGGGATAAAACCGAATCACCTCCGTTCCTTCTTACCATAAGAGTGTTTAGTAAGAACCTGCACAACTGTCTGGTAGATTCAGGAGCCTCAACGAATGTTATGCCCTTGTCAATATGCAACGCCTTAGGACTACATCCTGCCAAATCCTTAAAGAAAGTCACACAGTTGGACAAAACAGAAGTAAGTGTAGTAGGCAAATTAACTCATATCCACATGCAGCTAGCATCTGATCCTAGGATCCAGTATTATATTGATATTCAAGTAGTTGACATACCTGATACGTACGGGATGTTGCTTAGCCGCGATTGGTCTAAAACTCTTAACGGATATATGTCCACAGATTTCAGTCACATGTGGTTACCCTGGAAGGGTATACCTAATCAGATCAGGATTGATGCTAAACCTAGAATGAAACATATGATAACTGAGTACAACAGAACAAAAGAGATCATGTACGTAAACGTAGAACCTGGAGTTTATTGTATCAGGCCACAGACCGTCAAAATAGAAGAGATCATGATGCTTAAGCTACATCATCATCATGATGATGATGATCAGGAGGACATGCCAATCATAGAAACTAATAATTATCCTGATAATGAGGATGAAATAGATCACTTCAGAGATTTTGAGATACATCTGTCTAGACAGGTAAAATGTTGTCAATTGTTAAATATACCGGCTAATGATATTTTGATTGACAGATGGTGCAGGTTACACGACGAAGCACATTCAGACAAGACATGTGAAACATGCTTAGAGATGATGATGCTAGAACAAACATACAGCGAGGCATCATCATCATATTCCAAGGTAAATGTTACATTTGATGATGATGACAATAATAACTCTTATCCGTCTTTTGTAGGAACTGAAGAACCGACAGATCATGATGAGCATCCTGCCCCGGAAACAGAGGAAATTTTAGTCTCTCTCCAAGTAAATAATGAAATGAAAGAAAAGATCACCCCAGGGAGTGATTGCTTTATGGAGCCAGATTATGAATTGTCTGATGAGGACAAAGGTAGTGACCTGACGAAGTTCGAAGAATTTTTGGAAAAGGAAATAGAGAAGGTGATACGGCAGCATAAATCTCCTCGGGAGGTCTTAATTAAAAATTGGTGTAGGCTGCACAAGGCACCTCACTCAGAAACAACTTGCTCACTATGTTTACACATCTTGAAAAAGCATGCAGCTGCAGATTCAGAAGATCATCCTCCTACTGAAAAGAAAGAGAGGATAGAAAAGACATCAGGCTCACAAGAAAAGGGAAAGAGGAAACTTAAGGATGATGATGTCCTTAAGATAAAATGGATATCAGGCGGAGCAGCAGCCAGAGCTGCAAAGGGAAAAGAAAGTTCAGCTAAATGTCCTGCTGAAGATAAACCTTGGATCCTGAGGTTTGATGGATCCAAATCTAAGCAAGGTGCTGGGGTAGGAATAGACCTGATTGATCCAACTGGGAAATCCCATCTAGCAGCCTACAGATTATAGTTCCCCTGTACTAACAATGTAGCAGAGTATGAGACTTTGATTCATGGAATGTTGTTTGCTCATAAGAGGAAAGTAAAGATTCTGCATGTCTTTGGAGATTCAGAACTAGTTGTGAAGCAAGTAAGAGGAATTTATTCCTGTAACTACAGAAAACTATCAAATTACAGACATCGTGTGTGGGACCTGATGGAGGACTTTGACGCCTTTAACATCACTCATGTACCAAGAGAACAAAACCATAGGGCAGATGCGCTAGCTCAAGCTGCCAGTACATTGGAGCCACTGTCTATATCTGGTCTAAAGAGATTTTCAGTAGAACTGGTGTCAGTGCCATCAATACCTGACAATGTGACTAATCTCCAGGTGTTTGATGATGATCAACACATTCTGAACTTCATTTCAAATAGAGACATATTTGAGGCTCAGATCATAGATGAGAATGGAGTGGAGGATCATGTCTGGGAAGAAGATGAGATATTAGAGTTGCCTAGCAACAGAATCCCCAAAGGTATGATTGAGTTGGAAAGAGCCTTTGATTTGGATAATATGCTTAAACATAAAGATCTGCCTAAGGCAGATGGAGGTCAATATTCACAAGTGAATATTGGACAAGCTGATGACAAGAAAAACATCTTATTGGGTAAGGTTTGTACACCAGAAGAGTTAGAAGGAATAACTCAGGCCCTCAAGGATTACATACATGTAATTGCATGGACTTATGATGAGCTGAAGACATATGACACCTCTGTCATAACTCATACTATACCTCTCAAGCTGGGTGCGAAACCTTTCAGACAGAAGCAGAGACCAGTCAATGCCTTGCTCGAACCAATAATTCTTGAAGAAGTTAAGAAATTGTTAAACGCCAGGATAATATTTCCTATCAAGCACTCCACTTGGGTGGCTAATCTTGTGCCGGTCAGAAAGAAGAATGGAGACATCAAGTTATGTGTAGATTTCAGAAACCTGAATAGAGCATCAGAAAAGGATAATTATCCTTTACCCTCATTAGATGAAGTTCTGCAGATTGTAAATGGAGCCAAGATGATGTCCTTCTTGGACGGCTTTTCAGGATACAACCAAGTAATGGTTGACAAAATCAACAGATTGAAAACTACCTTCACCACAAAGTGGGGGATATTTACATATAGACGTATGCCCTTTGGACTCATAAATGCTGGAGCTACATTCCAGTGAGCAATGGACATAGCTTTCAGAGGTTTAATAGGAAAGTGCATAGTCATCTACATGGATGACTTGATGGTATTCTCCAAGGAAAGGGGGAATCATGTTGCTGATCTCAGAAGTGTACTAAAGAAATGTGAAGAATATGGAATATCTTTAAATCCCAAGAAGTGCATATTTGGAGTCACAACAGGAAAATTACTAGGCCACCTGATCACAGAGGATGGAATTATCATTGATCCTGACAGGGTGGAATCTATTATGAAGTTACAACTTCCAGGAAGCAAAAAGGAACTCAAGTCTTACTTTGGTAAGATAAACTTTGTGAGGAAGTTCATCACCGGCTTTGCTGAGATTGTCAGACCTTTAAATGCTATGTTGAAAAAAGATGCACAAATTGAGTGGACACCAGAAGCCCGAACTGCATTTGAAGATATAAAAAAGGCCATATCAGATGCTCCTGTCCTCATTAGTCCAGACTACACCAAAGATTTCTACATCTATTCATTTGCTTCAGAACGTACCTCTGCAGCAGTGTTAACTCAAAGAAATGAAGAGAAGGAAGAGAAACCAATTGCTTTCATGAGCTATCCTTTCAGGGATGCTGAGTTGAGATATGTAGATGTTGAGAGATAGGCACTTGCATTAGTTAGGGCAGTAAAGCAATTCAGACATTACATACTCAGAAGCAAAGTGATTGCTATGGTGCCTGATGCAGCAGTGAAGATGCTACTGATGCAAAGTGAGTCTGGTGAGAAAAGAGCTAAATGGATTACTGTATTACAAGAGTATGACATGGAAATTACACCAATGAAGCTGGTAAGAGGACAAGCTCTAAGCCAGATGATATCTGAGATTGATCCCAACATCACTAGTCAGCAATATGTGATCAATGAGAAAGACAATAAAGAATGGTATTCAGATATCAGACACATCCTGATTACTGGAAGATGTCCATCAAGGATGTAGGCCTCACAGAGAAGAGCCTTAAAGATAAGATCCCAAAAGTATATGATGAAGGGAGGAACCTTGTTCAAGAAGAATTACGAAGGAATATACCTTAGATGCTTAGAGAAGTCAGAAGCAAGTAGAGTTCTGACAGAATTACATGATAAGTTTGGAATGGCACATGGATCAGCGTTGGCCACAACACATGCAATCCTCCACATAGGATATTACTGGCCTACAATTTTTAAAGACATAGCTGATCATGTTAAATGATGTCATGTTTGCCAGGTTGCTGCCAACAGAGAAAAATATGCTGCACAACCCTTGTAGCCAGTAATGGAAGAGCGCCCATTTGCACAGTGGGGCATGGACTTCATAGGACCAATCAATCCTCCGTCTTCCTCAGGGCATAGATATGTTTTAACAATTACTGATTATTGTACTAGATGGATTGAGGCTATTAGCAGCAAAACTTGCACTGTAGATGATGTCATTAAATTTCTGGAGAGCAACATTGTCACCAGGTATGGAACTCCTTATGCATTGGTAAGTGATAATGGGTCCGCCTTCATTTCCACCAAGTTATCCGGTTGGGCTTTTGACCATGGGATTATACTTAAGTTCTCGTCTAATTATTACCCTCAAGGGAATGGTTTAGCAGAATCCACCAACAAGAATTTACTGAGTATCATAAGAAAATTGATAGAGAAGAACCCCAGGGAATGGAACTCATTCCTAAAGTATGCCTTATGGGTGGACAGAACTAGAATAAAAACTGCATTAGGAAACTCACCTTTCCAACTAGTATATGGAGTGGATCCAATTCTCCCTGTAAACTTAAAAATTCCTACCCTACAGTTTGCCCAAGAATACCTAGGCATAGACAATAGACAAGAAGTCAGGTTGCTTCAGTTGATGCACCCGGAAGAAAAAAGGAGTCAAGCAATTGATCAATTTGCAAAACATCAGGCTATTGTCAAACGCTGGTTTGACAAGAGAGCTAGAATTAAAGCTTTCAGGATATCCGATTTGGTCCTGATGTGGGATAAGGCCCATGAAAAGAAAGGTGACCATAGTAAGTTTGATAGATTATGGATAGGTCCCTTTCAAATTTTTGAGATACTAGGAGATAGTACTTATAGGCTTAAAAAACTGACAGGTGAGGATCTCCCATTGCTAGTCAATGGACAATTCCTCAAACATTATTTCCAGTCCTGAATGACTTCATAACAGTCATGTGTATCATATTGTATACTTGTATAGTCGTTTGCACAGTGTGTCTGTTTTGTTTGTTTCGTTGTGTTGGTTGGGACCTTGTTCTGGTAAGTCAGGATTGTGAACTTCATCACCCCAGAAAATAACTAAATTGTTAAGATTCAAGTAATGAGATCACATTTAGACATAGGTTATGATTCATTGTAAGAAGTGTTTATGATCAGGTTTGTGATATCTTTTCATCAGGATGCCTTTTCTTGATCAAAGTGAATCAATCACAATGAAACACCTAACAGCCTTGGGTTTGTTGAACACACAAGTATAGGTGTTAAGTGAAAAATCTAAAGGGACTCCTTTGCTACCAATACAATCTCCAATCTAAAGCTGCAAGTGACTGTACCTTGTACAAATAAGCTAACATGATGATATCAAATACAAATTTTAAAGAGAAAATTAGAACAGAAATAAAATTAGGCCATCTAAGTAACTCTACTGGGGCTATAGACGCTTGCTGGCAGTGGGGCTCTACTTAGGGAGATTGCATAGATAACCTTGCCGGGGCTATAGACGCCTACTGGCAACAAGGCTCTATCCAGGTTGGCTATGAGGGATGATCCCCAACTATGTAGTTTAACACCAGTTACTTATGTTTTCAACTTGCTTTCAAGATGAGGATAATTAATCATATGCACACACCTGATCCTTTGTTAGCATTGTTGTCATGATGAAATTTTATCATTCATAGGATCATGATACTTATGGTTATATGGAATTAGAATACTATATGTAAATGTGATTACATCACTTGAATCATTGGAATTTGTTTGTTTTCTTTGGTGGCAAGTTGTTGTGTGGTTACACAACACACCCCATTTTGACTTGGCAAAATAGGGACCCAATTTTTGGTTTGGCTTGTGCGTCTGCTTCTGGGCGGTTTGGTAAAAGTAAGTCGAGTGCATCATCCTGCAAAATCATGATGAGGTAAGTCACCATGAGGTTAGTTTGTCAAAGTTCATATTTCATCTCTGTGACCTTATATTTTGAAAGAGCATTGAAATTCAGGCAGGTTTGCCTTTTACATCACCTTGATATTCGTCAGGATATAAAAGTTATGAACAGTCAAAGTTTCGGTCAAACCTGATATTCACAAGAGGAAGGTCATGTTGTTGGAGTTCATCATCATATTTGAAACATTCCCTCCGATATGTCATGCATTTCAAATATCCGAACGTCAACTTTAAATGGTAGCAAATTCTTCCCGTCAAATAGTTTTATCTATTGCGAGCATCATACTTCGCATATAACCCAATGTGTCTTTATATCCTCCTCATGCAAATATCACCCTTAGCAAATATCCTGATGACATCATCTTAATACAATAAACAGACGAACATACATCCTGATGACATCATCATCACATTTACACTGTCGCAGGATTTTTCTCTAAAACATGATCATGTTAGCCTAATATGATGATGACGTCATGATGCACTTCTGATACGAAGAGAGAATATTAGGATGACGTCATCCTGATATTCCGAAAGGGAGAGAGATGTAAGTTTGTCTCGACATCATCATATTTTGAAACATCACCCGATACACCGAAATATCCTCCTGATGTACTACGTAGAAAAGGTGCTTTTGTCACCCGAATCTTGTCGCGATAACAATGTCAATACGAGGGAGGATGATATTGAAACTCAACCTGATATTTGCGAATATCATCATGCCCTCATGATATCCTGTCATAGGGATATTCTCCCACTCCCGTTGCTGCCATTATCATTTAATACGCGCAGCCATGGTAGGTGGTTCCTGCCGACTCCGGAACCCAATGAAACACCTGGCAAGATCCTGCATTTTTCGCACGGATAAGCAAGGAACATGATCTAATCTGTTAGAGTTGCCCTAAATGCACCCTAAATGCGAGGTTAAAAGGTAATTCAACCACCATTTTTACATTTACCTTATGATAAACTTGTTTTACAGAGCACCAGCTTCCATATCTGCATACCAGCTACTGTTGCGCAAATTGAGCTCACGAGCAGAAGGGAAAGGTGATCACTAGCTGAATTAAGAATGTCTCAGCACTCTACTGGTATAAAAGGAAATCTGCACAACCAAGTAAGTGAATAAACCCTCATCATATTGTTTCTATTCTGGTGCAATAATTGTAAGTTCTGGTTTATGCGCCCGTATGATCAAGTAATGTTGGAGTTCATACAGTAGGCATAATGATTTATAAATTCAACTACAGTATGCATCCACGTATGTACCTTGTTGTCAGATAGGATTGTCATTAATTGCAGGCACTCATGGCTGAGAAGTGATTAGTCAAATGTCAGGAAGAGTTTAGCAAGCCCATGTTTTCTACTCAGAGGGGGGTCCTATTTAAATATAGAGCAATCACAGACACCCATCAGGGAGGCACTAATTTGGAAGCCTGGTCAGCCAAGCTAAACAATGGGCATGACAAGAGTCCTGTCCTGGACGCAGTGTTCATATCTGGATTGTGGAATGCCACTGGTTTTCTCTACTCCATGGAGTCTCCGGAGCTCGTTATTGAATGTGCCCAGAATTACGACCCTCAAACCAGGCAAGTAGTGAAGCATGGGAGGGTATATGCAGACCTCTCCATCAAAGGTCTCTCCCAGATGTTCAGATTGCCGCTGGGAAGTAAAGTCAAAAGTGTGGACCTGAAGAAGTCTGAGAGGGAGTATGAAGCCAATAAGAAGTCAGCTAGGAAGAACATGTATCCGTGGCGGGCTGAGAACAGCACCTACAACGCAGCCGCCAAGCTTCCTATGCACCTATTCAAGTATGATTTTAATGAGGAGTATTAGTACATGATCGCACTCCTGAACAGGGTTACTGGCCAACCTGATACTGGCAGTTTCAGAGACTGGATGTACGGGATTATAATGATGTGTCTGTATTCAGACACCAAGCCACTGTGGGGGCAAATTATAAGTGATGCTCTGCATGAGCAACTGATGAACCTGGGAGGTTCTAATTGTGCTTTTTTCATGTCCTCGTATATTGTGTATTCTTGTGCATATAGAGGCACTTTTGATGCCTTGGTTACAGATGGGAAGCTCACAGGCACAAACGCAGCATATATCTGGGATCATCATCCTCAGCTGCAAAGAACCAACTACTTAAAAGATTACAAACTAGACAATGATGCATTCTCTATGCATCTGGTAAGGAGCATGGAAGAAGATAAAACGAAAAGATTGAGCTTGGAAGCTCAAGAGGCAGTCTACAGGCATGGGGCCTGGTACATGTAATTCGCAACCTTTTCCTACATCAGGGTTGAAGGTTTCGAGGGACATCCCCTGATGCTTCCAAGGTATCCTACAAACGCTGTGGTATTAATGGAATTCATCAGGCAGGGCTCCACCATGATCCAGATGTACAAGCATGCCAAGAAGCTGCCACCAATTTTGTTCCTAGTCAGCATTGGCAATTATATGTGCCTTGACTCTGATAACATCAATAAGGTGATGGTCACCCTGAATAAAATGAACTTGCAGCCCTTTCCAATAACTAGACCATATGATCCTTACGACAGAATACAGAAAGTGCTAGGAAAGCCTGTTCACCAGAGGCACCTAGAGGATTTTTGGGCTGACTGCAAGGATGAGGCAGAAGCCAGGAGGAGGAGGTATCAGAGGTTAACTCTGAACCAAGTTAGAATGTTTGATTGCATCTCCTTACCTCAGCAATTAAAGAAGGATGATGGCAAGATGATGGCAGATGAGTATGAGGAGAAAAAGATATATAATGACACCATCTCTGCACCTGACCTCACTATGCATGAGGATATATCCTTGGACCTGTTCATTGCCAGGACCCTACGCATAACCCAAGCTTGGGTTGATGAACAAGTAGAGGCATTGAAGAAGAAGGGTGTTGCCATTACGGTGGACAACAAGAAGAAGGGGCAGGATATCCCCGCAGATGAATATGATGACTTCCTATTGGAGAAAAGGAAGACCAAGGGAGATAAGGTCCCTCCACCACAGCAGCAGAGCAAAAGACCCCCGAAGGGTAAAAAGGTGGAACAGGGACCAAAGGGGATTATAATTGAAAGAGCAGTGTTTACAGCTGAGCAGGCCACAGGGTCAAGATCTGAATCAGCATCCCCTCTAGAAAAGGACAGGCCCAAGAAAAGTAAGACAGCAGAGGCTGGAATCATTGAGACCCAAGAGGTGGGTCAGTCTTCTAAACAACCAGGGGTAGAGGGCACCCTCATAGAAGAAGAGCCGAAGGAGGAGGAGACTCTTTTGATAATAAGAAGGAAGAGGAGAGCTCCGCAGGTGCTAGTGTCTTCCCCACCAAAGAAACAGAGAACCTCCATGAGAGGTGAAATAAGCCAACCCCCTACTTCATCACAAGGGGAGGGTAGTGAAGTGCACAAGGAACTGCAACACAATGTTCCACTTCCTACCATTGTCAAGTTTAAAACTGAACTTGTTGAGGAGCAGTTGAAAGAGACCTCCCAGACACAAGCAGAAGGGCATGTCTCGCTAGACAAGACAATAAACTTGTCTGATGATGAGGTGGTGCAGGATGTGGCTACACAAGAAATGGAAACACTTGCTGCTGATGTAAGTGTGACTCCTCACAAGCCTCCAATGGTTCAAATAGTGCTTGAGGAGATGAAACAAGCAGAGGAGGAGCAAGAAAAGAGCCCAGAGCAAATAGCTCAGGAAATAGGGCTAGACACATTGATCAAAGAGGTGACCAGTCCTGTAGTGGTGGATCTGACAGAGAAGCAGGATGCAAGTAGTGAACAGCTAGCAGGATCACCTGATAAGGGTCACCTAACAGAGGAGATGGAGATGGTAGAGACAAAAGGCCATGCTCTCGAAACCGGCCAACAAAGTCCACAGGATACAATGAAGGAGCCTGCTATAGTAGAGGTTCAGGAAGCGAGGGCTGGTGAAAAAGAAACACTAGAGGACCTAGCTGCCAAAGTACAAGAAGTGGGTGGTGCAGGCTCAGAAGAAGTAGTAGCTATAGAACAATCTCCACCACATCAGGCAGGGTCCCGAATATCTGGTGCAGTGGATAAACCACAAGAAGAAGAAGAAGTGGGAACAGATGAAATAATGGCAGAGGCGGGTCATGATCATCATGATCAGCACATAGCTGCGCCTTAAGGCTCACCACAGCACATAGATGCACCACAAGGTTCCCCACAGCATGAAGATGCTCCTCTGGAGAAGGAAATCCCTCAATAGGAGGAGGTACCGCAAGATCAACCACAAAAGGAACATCAAGAAGAAGAACTTAGGAAATCACCATCTCCACAACAATTGTGACAGAAACGGGAGATATAGGTGAACATCAGGATGATGTTGAGAAACATGATCAGGTACCTCCGTGGTTGGCAAAAGAGGTAAGTGCTGAGGAGGAGATTGAAATTCAGGAATTCGACGTCTCCACCCTATTTTTTGTGGACATAATGAAGCCAAGGAGGAAGGCCAGAATGACTTCAGCCATCAGGAGAGATCCGGCAATAGAGAGAAGGACCGCACAAATTGCCATACCTGCAGTGGAGAAAGAAAAAGGTAAAATCACCGTCGATGAGTTTTAGATTAGTATAATAGATTTGGGCTTTGCCAATGAGGACCAAGAAGGTCAGGGAGGCAAAGATATTATTGACTCTCTAATTCAGAAAGTGAAAAGAGAGAAGGAGAAAAATAAGCACCATAAAGAGCACATTGCTCAGTTGCACGCCTATATCAAAGGGCTGACCAATCCTGATGATACCACAACTGAATATGCAGTCCCATTGACTGCCATTTCTTAGGAGGATGTAAATAAATTGGACATCATGAAGCATGAGGCATCCGTAATAAGGAAGTGGATGTCATCCACATTGGATGACGCTGTAGAAATAATGAAGGCCTCTTTGAAGAGGTGGAGCACCCTAAGTGACTCTAAGGCCAAAGTGGATAGATTACAGATGCAGACTGGAAAGAGGTCTTACAAGCTGGAGAGAGTCCTGACCCTATTAGGGGAAATAAGAAATATAAATCCACAACTGCTTATCAGTAAGTAGGTACTGAATAATAATATAGCATTATTAATTGATATTTGGTATAAAGACACTCAGTTTGAGTGCGCAGTCCTTAAAAGGTGTAATAATAAGCTGACAGATGTCAGCATGAGGCTGGGAGATTTAATGGCTGAAGAGGCAGTGATACTGGAGGCTTTGGAAGGCAAGGTGGAAGGAAAAATAGAGAATCAGGATGAAGAGTCCGCCATGAAAGTTGTACACAGCAACTTCCAAGCAGAGATAGATGGTCCACCTGTCCCTTTGACAGAGGAATTGATAGACAAAATAATGAGGATCAAGGTCCAGATGGAGAAATACAAGGAAACGCTGCAGGATAGGAAAAATAAGCTGGACAATAGTAGGGATAAATATGAAGCACATAAGCACGCCATTGTAAAGGCAAAGACTCAAGATGGCGGAGGGATAGATCAAGTTGTGCATTCATACGAGCAGGTCCGCAGTAGTATGCAGCCCCATATGCAGCCACATCATCATCAGGATAGTGAAAGCTCAGAGAGTGAGGCACATGATGATGACCCACATGAATTAGCTGAAGAGCATGATGAAGATACATCATAAAGGGGGATACTAACATAAGTAGTATAGATAGTTGCCAGTTGGCAACTTGTGCCATTTTTTTGTAAAGATTTACAAAATCAAATGAATCAGGACCGTAGATATGTATTGATGAATCTGGATTGTAGATCTTTTGTAGCGGATTCCTCACCTTATTCTATAAAAGGTGGTGGAATGCCTTGTTGAAACATTCGAAAACTTAATTCAAATCTGTTTGTTGAAATATTCTGGGCTTATTTCAAAGTTATTGCATATGTACATGTCTTTTGCATACTTAATGAAAGAGAAGAGTATTTCGATTACAAATCTTCATAAATCTTGAGTAATCTGTGTCTGAATTCTGGATATGTGCTTTGATTTGCTGTGTCCCTTGGAGTGCTCATCATGTTGCATATATTGTTTTCATTCATCATCCTCTGAAGTTTGCATCAACTGTATCTAGCTGTGGAATATCCTGGTGAACATATGGTTTGATTTCTTCTCATCATGATAGTATCTAGTATGTATGTGGATCAATAGCTGAAGATTCAACTTTAAATTTGTAGTATTCCTTTAATTTCTTTCAAATTTAGAACATTTCACTACCACAATTGCAAATAATTGATAATCTTAAGCAAATAACGCAAATACGTAGACATCTCGTAGATAATCGCAAATATTTAGCATATTTGAATGCAAAGCATGCACCAATGAAAATATCATGCAAAGATTGAGGTATTTTTACATCTTTTCATCTAATAACTGCATAATATGACTTCTCTGTAAAGAATTTCTACAGGAAAGTCATGATGATGGCACAATTTCACGTAAGGCCCCAAAATGGAAACAACAACTCACATTAACCTCTGAGTAACATCAGACGATTAAGACCTAATCACCGGAGACTTGAGATCCCGAATTCCTTGAATTCACAGTATCTTTCAAGATGAATAAAGGTTAATGTGTACTTTTATTCTATGCTTGTTTATGAATAACATCATCACCGACATAAATTGGTGCTAGAAGGAGGGCCTGATCTGGAACACTACGTTCATCATCATTATTTTCAGGTTCTATGATGCAGAGAGTAAGGTAACCTCAGATAGTTTGTGAATTTCAAATATTACGTCAATATTTACTGTAAGAAGCTCATATATGCCCATTTCGTGTGAAGAATTCCAGATCTTACATAAATATTGCGATCTTTACAATAGATCATTCTGAATTCACTAATATTAGCCAAAGATCCATGAATCTGTTTGGACTTTGAAGAGTTTAAGCTTTAGATACTTGAGATCTCGTGCTAGGGTCATTATACCCTAAATATCCTGTCATACTTGTAGTCTCTTCATAAATATTTCGTAAATATCTAGTGTGATTAGCCATCTGACTGCAAATATCACATCATCCGGCGAAATCCAACCAATATTTGCAAAGTTTCAGCGAATTTGCCTCAAAATTGTGAAATCCTAGCTCACAGGATAAGTACCAGGTCTAGATCTAGTGGAATCTTCGAGGAACTACCTGTTAGAGGTTTTAGACCTAGAACCGTAGATATTCATCATACTCCGGGGTCTAGTGCATCAGGAGCTTCACCAGAACCTCTTCCTGTAACTCCCGTTGGTTTACAAGTACCTTCCGGGATATCTGTAACACCTCCTGTTCAGCCTCAGGGAGTACCTTTGGTTCAACCCCAGCCAGCTGCAACATCAGCTCAACCTCCTCTGGTTGCAATGTCTTTCTTTGTAGCAGAGTCACCTTTGACCTTTAATGCATATCATGAGCTACCAAAGAATCCGGATAAACTGTGTCCAAAATATCATCCTTATCAAGATGCTAATGATCATATCAGGACATTTAAGGAAGCTTGCTGCAGAGCCAGAATAGAACATCAAGATGTAGTGTGCAGGTTATTTCCTTTTTCCTTAGGGGAAGATGCTTATAATTGGTTCATTAGTCTTGGCCAAGCCTCTGTTGGTTCATGGGATGTCTTAGAGAAAGCCTTTCTTGACAGGTTCAAAGTTCCTATTGATCCATCTATGAATTACCATATGTTTGCTACAATCAAAAGATTTGAGAATGAGCCTATTGCCAATTTCAATGCTAGGTTTTAGAAAATGTTGTCCAAGTTAGTTGCCCCATATGTAGTATCTGATGCCTCTGCCCGGAGTATCTATTATTCAACTCTGGATCCATTAACTTCCATGTTCATCAGGAGAACACATCCTGAGATCACTACATTGATAGGAGCTTTTCAAGAAGCTATCAAAGTGAATCAGCAGTTGATACCTGCTCCTACTCCAAATATAGTGTTTCCCACCTTTCCTGGCATGCATTCACAATATCCCGCATCATATCCTGCAACATATTCTCTGCAGTATCCTGCGTAGTATCCTAATGGAACAGTGATACCTCCAGCAGTCATGCTTGCCCCTTTGCAAATACCTCCACTAAGCATCATGCCCCCTCCTAATGGAAATAGTCAAGTGCCACAATACCCTGCACAAGCCCAGATACCTCAGGGTGCTGATCTATCCAATAATAACCATGGATCCTCTTTCTTCAAGCCTCAGACTGAAAATGTAGTAGCTAAAGCTCAAGAAGAAAAGGAGGAAATCAAAGAAATTTCTGCTCAATTAAGAAAACTCACCACAGAAGTGACACACTTGAGAAATTAGGGTTTTTATTCCCAGTCCAGTCAGAACAGAAATTATTCCAATGACAGACCAAATTATCTTGATAGAGGATATAACAACAATAATTTCAACAATAATGGTGGAAATAACAATAATCTACCTAGACAACCCAGAGTATGGAATTCCAGGCCAAATAATGGTTCATTGCCATCACCCCTAGATAATCAGCCTCCTAGTGAAGCCAAACAGACTACTAGAGTCAATCTTGTTGAGGCAGCTCTTACTAATTGGTGTAGGATCCACAATACTAATGCACATGCAGAGTTAAACTGTCCACAATTTAGAATTGCTGCTAGCATCTTTCAGACTGAAGTGTCTAACACTTCTGGAAATCCACCTCATGTAGAAGGAAATGAGATTGTTCCTTGTGGATACGACTCAGCTTTTGTGCTAGAAGCCTACACAAATGAACCTTGTCAGAATTGCAGCCAGGCATGTGAAGAATCGGCCTTAGCTTTTGAAACAAACTATGTTTTCCCCTTCGAAGATGAAAATGAGCCTGCAAGGGAACGTGAAGAAGTACATGCATATCAGCAGCAATATTCTAGTAAGCACAATTATAAATTGAGGAGCAATGCCAACAGACCTACTGGTCCATTGACATCATCTCTACCTCCAAACAACTTCAATACACCTCCTGATCCTAAAGCTAGCAATAACCCAGGGTTCCCTAAGGTGAATGCTCAATACTTGTCACCTCAAAACACAGTATCAAAGATTGTGAACACACCTCATGAATCTGGCAAGTTGGTCAGCTATCTCGCTGATGAAATGAAGAAAATTAAGATCAGCCTGTCCCTGTCTGAGTTACTGAAAACCCCTGCCATCAAAAAGGCATTCATGAAGTCCTTAGATGATCCTGCCCCCAAAGAGGATAGCCATTTTTCGAACCAATCCAGTGCAAATCTAGTGAAAAATCAATGAAAATGCTAGTTTTTTGTTGAAAATTTCTATGTAAAAATGTAAAATTTTGAGATCTAAATGCAAATTTACACTAAAATGAAACAATAAAACCAAATGAAAATTTTAATGAGTGTCTAAGATCAGTAGAAAAATCTGAAACAAGATTTTGCCTACAAACCCTAGTTTTTGGAATCACCACGTTATATGAAAAATGTAAAATTTCTAACAAAACCCTAGCAATTTTATGATAAAAATGCAATGCAAGCTATTGAATTTTTGTAATTTTCTAAAATTTATCTCAGATATAATGAAAAAAAAAATGATGAAATTGAAATTAATTAATGCAACATGTAAACCCTAGAATGTAATTTTTTTCCCATTTTTCCAATTTTTCTATTTTTTTGTAAGTTTTCCAATGCAATAAGATGAATGACTGTATGAATGAATGAAATCAAATCAAATCTGAAAGAAAACACTCAAAAAGGTGCAAACAAGTCTAATAACATGGGTTCACCAAAATGTAAAGGGTGGAATTTGGATAGTTGGGTTTTTTGTAGTTGTGTATGTATCCTCCTTTCACCCTTTCATTCAAGGACCTAGGGTCAAGTTGCAATGGACTATCCTACCCTAAGTCACTATGAGATGTAAGGAAGCTTGAATTTTTATGATTTGATTACTAATTATCTTTTCTTATGCTCAATTATACATCAAACCCCTAATTATACAAATACGACAACAAACAGATGAATATTGGAAAATGTTGATACACAAAGATGTAAAATAACAAATAACTGTGCACCTATTTTTGGGGTTTGGAAGAGGAATAGTTAGGGACTAAAGAGAGGGCACCCAATTTAAATAACCTAATTTTTTTTAGGATCTGCAAATAATATTTACAACATGTTCCTGTTGTACCAAAGATTTTCTTGTCACGGAACTTTGAGGACTAATGAGCGGGCACCCTAGTCCAAGGAGCTATTTTCTTCTCTAATCTACTATTTTGACACTCTGTTATACCCTCTTGCAACTTCACTTTTCCTGTAGCTTCAACCTATAACCTACAATCATGAAAACTTTGGGAGGGGGTTGTGGTGTTTAGAAGCTTGCCTCAGTCAAGCCCCAAAGAGACATTCATGTCTTCCAAACAGCATTGTCAGATAGAGAATGCATGCCCTTGTGAGGCAGAGGAAAAAACCAAATGATAAATGCTCAAAAATAGAAATGATATCACCTTGTAGTGAAGATATCATGGGAAGAAGAAGTCCTTTATGCCATGAGGAGATGGATGCTCAAATCTGCAAATACAAATACATAGATAACACAAATATGCTCTTACAACACAATGAAAGCCTTGAATCACCTTTTGAACACAACAACTTGCTAGTAAGCATCTAATTAAAATCTAGTTTACAAATGAATTCCTAAACATGCTTTTATATGCAACTACAAACACTCCCACCAAGAATTTTATAATTCAACCTTACTGTGTCAGCATAGGACCCAAATAACGGTCACAAGATGACACCCAAAATAGGGTAGGACTAATGCATGGGTTCTCATGTGCTCCCCCCTATTTTGGGTATGGTTAGGTTCAAGGGGTCGCCCTAGGTCCCATTTGACATGATACCCAAGGTTCATTCCATCAAGATGTTGAAATATGATGTAAGATGTCCTAAATGCACACTAAAGACCCGGGAGCTAAACCTTATGAGGGAAAAGCCCCCAAGGGGACATTTTCTGATGTTACAGGTATGATATTAATTATTGATCCATCATCTATGACAACTTGTATGATGAGAACCTCATTGATGTGTATTTACTATTATGTTGGAAAAAGTAACCTTGGAGGCTTTTTCTTCTTAAGGTTTAGCTCCTGGGTCCTTTAGGATGCATTTAGGACATCTTGCATGTTAATTTGACATCCTGATGAGAAAACCCTAAAGTTTCATGGAAAATCTAGGGGGTACATTTATGATAAATCCTACCTAAAATAAGGGGGAGGACTTGGGTGCCCATGCCCTAGTCCTTCCATATTTTAGGTTAGGACCAATTTTAAAGTGTCGGTTTATGACTGTTATTTAGGTCTTATGCCAACACGATAAGTTTGAAATATGAAATTCTTAGTGAGAATATTTATAGTTGCATATATAAGCATGATTAGGTTATCATTTGTAAACTAGAGATGATTTTGGCATACTTGTGATTCTAGAGCATTCAAAATATTCATTGTGTGGTAGAGCAGAGCATTATTCTTGTGTTTGTATTTGTAGATTTGGCATCCATCTCCTCATGGCATGAAGAACATGTTCCTTTCATGATATATTCACTACAAGGTGATATCAATTATGTTTTATATCATTTATCATTTGGATTTTACCTCTATCCTATAGGAATAAACATTGTTTATTTGACAATGGTGTTCAAAAGACTTGAATGTCTCTCCGGGGCTTGACTGATGCAAGCTTCTACCACCACAAGCCCCAACCCATTTTTTTGTGAATGTAGGTTAGATGTTGCGAAAGTAGAAGTGGAGTTGCAAGAGAGTAGTGTAGACTATCAAAATTGTAGATTGAAGAAGAAAATAGGGACCTAGACTAGGCACCCACTCATTAGTCCTCTAGATCCTAGAATAGGAAAATCTCTAGAACACCAGGAATAGGTTGTAGACAAGATTCCTAGATCTTGACAAAAACTATGGCATTGGACTAGGGCACCCGCTCATTAGTCCCTAAAATCTCTATATTCCAAACTTCAAAATTTGGTATGCATTTGATTGTCATTTGATACAATTTCAATCTTCCCCTATGTTCTGAGTGATAGAAGGCTAGTAGTAGACTTCCTACTCGGTTGAATGTCCTTGAATTTGTTTACTGGTGAAAGGAGTATTAACACAAACTATAAAAATCAAACCCTAAACAAATCCTCCTAATTTTTCACCTTAAACATTTTGTTGAACCCATGTTTTTGGACTTTTTGGCACTTTTCTAAGTTTTGTGCTTCATATTTACATTAATTTCATTTCATAATTTCATTTTTCATCTTATTGCATTTAAAAAATTGACAAATTTGAAAAAAATTGAAAAAATTAGCATTTTTAGCTTGCATTTTCAAATAATTTGAATTAGTTGGCATTTAATTACAATAAATTTATTTCATTATCATCAGATCTAATTTAAAATACTAAAATTTTTCATTCACCATTCATCTAGATTGCATTTTCATGCTTAAATTGATATAAATTTCTTGAAATTATGCATTTTTTCCATATAACCTAGTTTTGCATTAGCTAGGGTTTGTAGTCAAAATCCTGTTTCAGATTTTACTACCCTTTTAGAACACTCATTAGGACTTATTTCTAACTGTATTTTTCATCATAGTGGTTTGCTTGCAAAATTTCATGCCTAGGGTTTGAAAACCTTGATTTTTCACTAGATTTTGGCCTTATCATCTCTATAGATTTGCACCATAGGCATGTTGTAAAGGATTTTTCTCCACTAATTAGATTTTATCAGGGTTATTCTCTTCTTCCCCTCCTAAAATATTTACAACACCTTTTTATTGGGCTCTTACATTGAAAATATGGTGAAAATTTGCATATTTTGGCTATACTTTCAGTAGGGTTTGACTTAGATTTGCACTCCAAGCGTGTTGTGATAGATTATGGATTTAGGTAAATTATATTAATGTTATAATCTTCTGCAGCTCCTAAAATTCTTTACAACACCCTTTCTATTGGGTCTTTGCATTGAAAATTTGTAAAAATTTGCATATATTAGTGTATTTTCACTAGGTTTTGACTTGCCATCACTCTAGATTTGCATCAAAAAGAATGTCATGAAGGATATTATTGCTTTATTGGACTGATATTTGACATATTACTTGTTTCACTTCATCAATTTCCTTACAACACCTTTTCTTTCACTTATTTGCATTCAAAAAAGTTGAAAAAAATTAGAGTTTTAGGTCATTTTCACACATAGTTTTGCATTTATGGATTTTCCTTAGCATTTAACATTGGAAGATTTATTTGAGTACATTATGAATTATGATAATTTTTACAAATTCACTAATAAACATCCTCAAGTCTTGCACCAAATAGCATACATCTATGGTATTGACATGAACATGAACACTACCTATGATATCCTTCGAACAATATCCTATTTTGAAAGCTTTCTTGCTACTATGGATGTTTTCCCTTGGATCTTGGAAAATCCCAATAATTTAATTTATGAAAAAAATCATGGGGAAAGTATTAGTGAAAACATTATTCCCTCTCCCCCTTCATTTCATGATGACATAATGGACATCCTTTTTCGAAACCTATGAGAATGATATAGCAATGGGTGATTCATCGAACAAAGAGATTTGTCCCAACATAACCCCAGTTAGTGAGGATATTTTGGCACAAGAAGAAGACATCATTGATACAATTGTCCATACCACTTTTCCATCCCTTCCTACTCTCCCTAGCTAGGATGATGCTTTGGATGATGTAGATTCTCTTTGTGACCATATGCTTCAACATGCTAAAACTAAAAATTTACCACCTGATGTTAAAGAACTTATCAATTTCATCTTAAACAAAGAAACAAATCATGCATCTTTAATTGAACCTTCACATACCTTGGAAAATAATAAACTTCCACATGAAATTTAATAACAAACTATCCCTCAAACCCAAGGTATTCCAACACCCTATATATGGACTGAAATGGGTACTTTTTAGGTTCCTCAACAACCTCATTGAAATGGAATTAAAGGAGCTCCTATAACTGACAAAGAAAATGGCAATATCCCCTCTCTACCATCATTAATGGATACCTTTCCTACAGGGATACCCTAACCAACTCATGAACATATGGAAGAGAGAAGAAGAGATAAAGCCTTAACCATTAAGGTAATGATCAAAACCTGTGATGACTACTAGCTCGGTTATCCCTATAGGTAAGTATTTCTAACCCTTTACCTCTCATGTTGCTTTTCCCCCATGATGTGTTATGTGTTGCTCAGGCCTCTCGAGATGACCCTTGATTCTCTTGTAAGGTCAAAGATACTAGGAGACTACCTCTATTGTGACCTTCTTCTATTTGTATCATCAGAACTTCTATATTTCTTCTCCTCTATTTTCATTATTGTGTGTTGTGTCTTATGGACATAGCATTGTGGTTGGTGACTTGGGGGCACCCTTCTACATGGTTTTCCCTAAGGCACTTGTTTCTTCTCTCTCAATTTATTGTTTCCCTTCCTCTAGTGTTTTGATCTAACAAGCATGTGATGAAAACCATATTATATTGATACGTGACGATGATGTTGATATATATTATCTAATGATTGGCTAGCAGAATCACTCTATGTGATCTTGATGTTATCTTATCGGAGTTACAAACCATAACAATACTACTACTTCATGCACTTTGTTTATCTTTGAATCTCACCTTGGTTACACACAGTTTTGAGATTTCTGCAGTATAGCCCCACGGTAATACCCAGTCTTTGAATTCATAGTATAAACTTGGCTCTCTATGTGAATGATCATATACATTATTGTTTACCATGATTATATGGATGCTAACACTTTTCTTGCAAGAATTTGTTTGTGGGAACATTTGGCGATCATAAAGTACATGTCACCTCCAGGGGGCATGCGCTTTGCAAGAGTCCATGTTCCCTTGTGTGTTTTCTTCCTACCTTAACGTGCTTGATATCGATACCTGATATCAACCAAGTTAAGGTGGGGCATATATAAGGTAAGTTGTCTATTTTAGATGCTAGTAAAGTGTGTTTGTTCTTAGGTGCAGTCTTAAAGACTGGTGGCGATGAGTCCCTCTTGCACTCTGAGATTTATTTGAAATCAACTTGCAATCATTTAAGCCCTCTGCGGAAGTAGGATATCGCATATATCATTTTTATCTTAAGCCCTTTGTAAAGGTAGGGATGGCGTATTTCTCATGGAGAGTGCACATCCTGTCATTTTCAAAAAGTCCTCTATGGAGGTAGGGAGCAGCGCTATGAATAGCTCAACCCTTAAGTGTCTTCGATGATTGTTGTGGAGAAGCCCAATCATCGGTGTGTGCCTATAATGGGCCTAAGATGGTGATGAACCGATAAATAGGTACACTCCATCTCTTGTCTGTCATGTTTTCTATGTGTTCTAAGTGTGTGTATTATGTGTTTGTTCCCAAGCATAGTCTAAAGACCGGTGGTGATGAGTCCTTCCTGCATTATGGGTGGTGTGTTTATTTTCCTTGTACTTGCATCTACATTTCATATATATGAGAAAAAGAAAAATAAAATCATCATTATCTTCACTACATTCACTATATTCATTGTATTTTGCATGTCTTTAATGTTGTCTTCTTTGTGTTTTGCATGACTATAATTGTCTTCTCCATGTTTTGTGTGCCTATTAGTGTCTTCACTATGACTGGTGTGTCTTCTCCGTGCTTGGCATGTTTGTTGTTCTTGTTGACCATACTTTAATGCATGTGTATTTATATATACATTAAAGTGGGATCTAAAAGTTATGCTGGAATAAGTAACCTTGTGGGCTTTTTCCTCTTAAGGTTTAGTACCTGGGTCCTTTATGACACATTTAGGACATCTTGCATGTTAATTTGACATCCCGATGAGAAAACCCTAAAGTTTCATGGCAAATGAGATCTAGCGGGTACATTTATGATAAATCCTGTCTGAAATAGGGGGGAGGACTTGAACACTTGTGCCCTAGTCCTACCCTATTTTAGGTTAGGACCAATTTCAAAGTGTCAGTTTATAAGCATTATTTAGGTCCTATGCCGATAGGGTAAGTTTGAATTACAAATTTCTTAGTGAGAATGTAGTTGCATATATAAGCATGATTAGGTTATCATTTGTAAACTAGAGATGATTTTAGTATACTTGTGATACTAGAGCATTCAAAATATTCATTTTGTGGTAGAGCAAAGCCTTGTTCTTATGTTTGTATTTGCAGATTTGGCATCCATCTCCTCATGGCATGAAGAGCATCTTCCTAAATCATGAGATCTTCACTACAAGGTGATATCAATTGGGTTATCTATCATTTAGCATTTGGAGTTTGCCTCTATCCTGTAGGGATATACACTCTTTATCTGACAATAGTGTTCGAAAGACTTGAATGTCTCTTTGGGTCTTGACTGAGGCAAGCTTCTAAACACCACAACCCCCAACCCATTTTTCTGTGATTACAGGTTATAGGTTGTGAAAGCAAAAGAAGTGGAGTTGCAAGAGAGTAGTGCAGACTGTTGGAATTGCGTATTAGAGAAGAAAACATGGACCAAGACTCAGGTGCCTGCTCATTAGTCCTCTAGATCCCGTAACAGGGAAATCTCTAGAACAATAGGAACAAGTTACAGACAAGATTCCTAGATCTCAACAAAAACTATGGCATTGGACTAGGGCACCCACTCATTCATCCTCAACTTTTCCATATTCTAAACTTCAAAATTTGGTATGCATTTGATTGTCATTTGATATCTCTATGTGTGATCATTTTTTGTAATTTGTCCATTTGTTCACAAATTTGCATAATTAGGGTTTTGAGCATAATTGGACTTAATTGAACAATAAAGTCATACAATTCCAATCTTCCACAATGTTCCAAGTGATAGAAGGCCTGTATTATACTTCCTACTTAGATGAATGTCCTTGAATGTTTAGTGGTGAAAGGAGGATTAACACAAACTATAAAAATCAAACCCTAAACAAATCCTCTTCATTTTTCACCATAAACATTTGTATGTAGAGAGGGAAATCCCTTTTTTATTTTTGTCACATTGTAAAATCTTTACGATTTCAAAGGTGAAAGCAATAGCTTTTTTGTTTCAAGCATCCTACTTTTGACATATCTAATTTTTTTCCACGTGAGGGAGAGGTTTTGAGTAAGACTACTACTTGTGGGAAAATAGTTTTTGTTCCATCTATTTGTTCTTCTTCTTCGAGAACAAAAACTTCTTGATTTAACTCAATGTGGTTCAAAGTTCCTTGGTCATGAGCACTTTTGTTATTCAAGGACTCTTTATCATGTCACTGGGACTATAGGAAAACTATGAACTTTTGTTTTTGTTCATCGTTGAATTTTGAAATGGCCTTCTTATACCCATAGTAGGTTTTTGTGCCATGACCCTTTTTCTCCATGGAATAGGCAATATATGTCAAGGTCATAGGGCAATCGACCTAATCCATGTTATCTTTTTTGGAATTTTTGATGTGGTTTTCCATTCATGGCATAAAATTTATGGTCTTTATGGTCTTTTGAGTTTTGATTTTTCCATTTGTGGCATAAAATTTATGTCCACTATCGATGGTGGCTTGATCAAATTATAGGGAACTTTCTAGGGCTTCCTTGTATGATTTATAGAGTAGTTTTTGAACTTCCTCACAAGTGTTCCTATTAAGGGCGTGCAAGAAGAGGTCACACAATTCTCTATGAACCATATTCTGGGAGCTTGTAGATGATTAGAGAACTTGTATCCACTGTGTAATGAAATGTTCCATGGATTCATTTGGTTCTTGCTTCATGGAGAGGAATTCATGAATCCCTAATTTAATGAGTTTATTCATGTTGAAAGACTTGAAAAACACCCCTATAGGTTATCAAAATTAATGGATATAGGCCTCAAGAAGATGATTGTACCAATCCATGGTGATTCCTTCTAGTGCCTTCGTGAAATCCTAGCGACGACTCCATCCCAAGTGAGAAGTTCCCTTATGGAAGTCATGTATGATTTGATGTGTGAGTTGGGATGTCCACCTTTAAACTTAGGTAAATCTAGAAGAGTTTGTGGTTGTTGGAATATGTGTTTCATACACCTTCATAACATGTGTATTATTTAATTATGTAAACTAAATATTTATTTTTGGTGCATCATGGGTGATATCTTCAGCCACATTAGATGTAATAATCCAACTCTTATTACCAAAAATTAATCAACTTAATTACCATTAAGTACAATGTCATGATTAATGTAATCACAATTACACATAGTAATAATCAAGATCATAAACAATAATCAATATGCATATCTTTTGGATAATTTCAAAAATGAAATTTACAACAAATTCCAAAGATAACATACTAGTGAATCCTTTCACTATACACTTACAATGTTTTGCTTACATCATCAATGATAAGTTTACATATAATGTTTGACTATCAAGTCATATAAAATAATGTATTGTGTCTAGAGTTTTGACATCTGTCTTCATAAGTCTTGGCTTGTCTTCTTATTGGGAAGGAGAACATCACCTGAGTGCTTTTTGTCCAACCAAAGACTAGTGGTCCCCTGCATAACTTATTTCTTGTAAGTGACCCCACCCTTCATGAAGAGAATATATATAAGGAACCATTAGGTTTTCCATCTGAGTATCTAGTGTTGTGTCTTTCATAATACTTCATGGTCATACAACTATAGATCCACTCTAACTATGTATGACACTACTGGAAGCATTATGTAATCTAGAGCACAGTGAACCAACTAATGCATGCAGAGATGGGTGCATTACTTTGGTCAAATATTTATGTGCATAAGCATTTCACAATGAACATAGTCAAATTTTCACACACCTAGACTCGATTTAGAAGCTGTGTCATCCTATAGTGTTCATAATTTGACCCCTTTAGATCTTAGAGAAGATTGGTTCAATTCACCATTAGTCCATCTAACTTGGACTTTTGACTCTGAATCTAGCAGTGCATTCATTAATAGTCTTGTTGCCTATGCAATAGGGAACCTATGAGTCCACCTCACTCTATTCCCATTATTTCTTTTTAAAGATTTAAAACCATAAGTCTCTATGTTTACCTTGTACCAAGATATTTCATCAACTTTCTATCGACTATAATACATCCTATCATGTAGTCGTTAGTACTAATAAGTTGAAAATAATAAATAGACCTTTATTCAAAAGAATTCAAAAGGGTTTTAATACCTTATACTTCATTCCTGAAGTATTTCCATTTAATAAGTGAAACATATCCATAACAAAATTTCAATTAAATGAGTTATCATACTTGTTTTCTTTTTCTTTTCTTGCATGGAAATTAAATGTCGATCAAGCATTTACTCTCTTGATATTCAAGGCTCGACATGCACTTAGTATAGTCTAAACAATGTTAAAGAGTCATACTACTCATTCTTACATAAAGAATAAAATTGAAGGCTCATAAGCAGTCTAATATCATACTTCCTACTTCATCTACCTCAAAAGCCTTAGTGACTTTCGTACTGTCGATAGCAATGATTTCAAGAATAACTTCTCATTCTGCAATGCATGGCTCTTGACCTATTCTAATAGAACTAATCTTTATGAATGAAAATCATTGTCTTTGGATAACCCTCTAGTATGGAGACTTAAGAGTCTTTGAAATAAAGAATGAAAGAAGATATTAATCATTTCTAGAGATTTATCATTATCATTATCAAATGGTTATAATAGTTGATTACCATCCTTAGTCTTATTGGCTTCAAGGGACATGAGTCTACTATAGTAGTACTCTTAAACATTTAGACTCAAAGGCCTCAACGGAATTATTCAAACAAATCAAATGCTATTACATGAGATAAACACAATGCACTCGAGCATTCAACCTCAAACACCTCAATAGATTTATTCAAACAAATCAAATTCTATCATATGAGATAAACACAGTCATCCATAATCGAATGTGTGGTTATCATAGTAATAACTATGTATACATCTACATGGCTTAATACCACATGACCATATCTTACAATCATACCTGATTGAAAGGCACCGTAGCCAAGTTACGACCAATTATAGTTTGAGCATATCATTATTGTTGTTTTCTCTTTCCAACAAGCTCCCTTTCTTGTAGTTTGTTACTCCTATAACCTCTAAGCAATGATAAAACTAATAATCATCTTTTTCTTTGCATTCTTACTGTCCTATAAACACAAACCCATCATCTTTGAAATGAAGGTTGGTAAAACAATTTTTATTATCCCCGGTCCACCTCACAAGAATATTGACACCACTATTGTCATACCTCCCATTTGAAAGTATCCTACATGGTGTTAGGCTTGTGATAAGCTCAAACACATCTTCCACTCATTCCACTCTTCATGGATCATGGGTATGAATTGCAACAAGAAAGTAAAAACTTAATAAACCAAGGTGCTAGACTCCACTACAAGTGGATTTATAGTTATATCTCACATAATGTCATATACATCTAAAATATTTTATAAGATTATTGAAATAATCTAAGTTATCACCAAATTTACATGACCAACATTAGGGTGGTAACATGAATTTGAGAACATGGGGTCGATACTTACTCCCCCATTTCACTATCTTAGACTATAGTCAGAGTAATTAAATGGTATTCACCAAATTTAATATAGAAATACATAAATAAATAAATTGAAACTCTAATACCCAACAAAGATTAATATCAACTATATGAATGTTATGAGAACATTACTTAGTCGAATCAACATAGATGATGTCAAGAGATCTTAAATTGACTTGCTGACAATATTTGAAATCAACTTAACAAGGAAAAAATGGCTTATGCTCATCCTATCTTGCATGGGTTCACAAAAATTCAACTTTGATACTCAAATGGTAATATGACATTTTCCACATCTATTTCCTTCTCCCACATGATACTTTCCTTCAACTCTTGAAGGAAGATAATTTTCCTAGTTTCACTCACAAACATTTAATCATGATCAGTGTATCATCATTTAAATCATAAAAAATTATGATAAAATAATCTTAACAACATGTAATCTCATGTCTGACCTAAGCATTAATCAGAATCCATATAATTAATGATTCAACATGATATATTCGACAAACATCAACATTAACTAAGATTATTTATCCTTTTTACCTCATAAAAGTAAGACTAAGCTTAATCAAAATTTGGGGATGTAACATATCTCCCCCCATAAGAATCATCGTCCCCAATGATTTAATGTCTCCAAGGATTAAACTGACATAAAGAAAAAGTGTTTACTCATCATAATAAAAAGTTTTAAAAGAGATGAGGAAATATTTGAAAAATATCCTCACAATTCTCCCAAGTGGCATTCTCTTTTGCATATTGGTCGACTGGACCTTGCATTGAGTTATCTCATTGTTACATAAGGATAGCTTACGTGTTTCAAGCACCTTGATGGGATCGATCACTACCACCCCTGGTTCCTTCATCTATATAGCATTCCAATCAAGAATAGGAACATGATTATCTCCTAAAATAAACTTTTTCAAATAGGAAACATGGAAAACATTATGCATCATGGCAAGAGCTAATGGTAGAGCAATCCTATATGCAACAAGGTTGACCTCCTTGAGAACTTTAAAGGGACCCACATATCTAGGAGATGGTTTGGATGTCTTTCCAAACTTAATGGAGCTCTTTTGGGGCTTGTCCCTTAGAAGGACTTTTTCTCCCACTGAGAAATGCCTTATGATGCGTTAGCATCCACATAACTTTTTTTCCTATCATTGGCTTCCGCTAGCCTTTTCTTCATCAAATGGACTTGCTCTTCCATTTCTGATAGCATTTCTAGACTAAAGCTAATCCTATCTTCTAGCTTATCCCATCTTATAAGAGTTTGGAACTTTCTTTCATATAATGCTTCAAGTACAGCCATCTTAATCATAGAATGATAGGAATTATTATAGGCAAATTCTAGAAGAGGAAGATAATCTTCCCATTTGTATCATTATTCCATGCAAAACAGTCTTAGTAGATCTTTTAACACTTGGTTTACCCTTTATGTTTGGCCATCCATCTCAGGATTGTAAGTGGAGCTTATATTCAATTAAGTTCTAAGTGAGGAGAATAAGGTTTACCAAAACCTTGATGTCATATAGGCATCACTATCTGAGATAATCTTTTTAGGAATAGTGTACAATCTAGAAACTGCTTACACAAATTTGAGAGCTATGACTGGTGCCCCATCTATTAAATTCCTAGGTATAAAATGTGCCACCTTGGTGAGTCTATCCACCAAAACTAGAATAGCGTTGTGCTTATTCCTTGACATAGGAACTCCTTGCACAAAATTCATGCTAATGATTTGCCATTTCTATTCCCAAATTTCATGAGGCTATAAAAGTCATGTCTGGTGATGGCATTCCACCTTCACCCTCTAGCAATCTAGACATCTAGCTACAAATCTTATAGCATCCCTCTTCATTCCCTTCTATAAATATAAAGGCTTCACATCAGCCAGTAAATTTGTTACTCCAAGATGTCTTGAATAAGGTGCGAAATGAATCTCTTTCCACACTATATTCCTTAACTCCTCAGAGTTTGGAACATACATCCTTCCTTTATACCTTAGTAATCCATCGGGTTCAAGATAGAATGCATCATATTTTAGATCCTAGGGATTCTCTAAAAGATCTTGTTTTACTTGCTCATAATACTCATCTCCCTTAGACTTTTGTAATACCTGATTCTTAAAATTAGAATTTATGGAGATCTTTGAGAAGATATGCCTTCTCTTGCTTAAGGCATCTACCACTTAGTTTTCCTTTCCTTGAATGTATTTAATATAAAAATGATATTCTAATATTAACTCTAACCACCTTCTTTCGTGAGGATTTAGGTGTGGTTGAGTGAATAGATATTTAAATCCTAGATAGTCTATTTTTAATTCAAAGGGTTTCCCAAGCAAGTAGTGTCTCGACATTTGCAGTGCATGAACTACTATTGCCAATTCCAAATCATGAGGGACATAGTTTTATTCATTAGTTTTTAGTTTCTTGGATTCATATGCAATAACCTAGCCATCATGTACAAGTACACCACCTAAGCATTCCCCTGAGGCATCGGTAATGACTACAAGATGACCTTCTGGGTTAGGTATCTTCAAGATAGGTGATGTAGTCAATCTTTCCTTTAGTTGGTCAAATGCCTGCTAGCACTTGTCTGACCAATCAAATCTTTTGCCTTTTCTTTGCAAAGAAGTAATAGGATAAGAAATTTTTGAAATGTTTGCTACAAATTTTCTATAATAACTTGCTAGGCTCATGAAACTTCAAACATCATGCACATTTCTTGGTGCTGGCCATTTGAATATAGCTTTAATCTGGGTTAGGCCCAGAACTATTCCTTTAGCTGAAATTATGACCCAAATACTACAGTTCCTTTTGAAAGAAAGTATACTTAGAGAGATTTCCATACAATTTAAGCTCTCTTAAGCTCTGAAGCACAATCCTTAAATTTTAAAGGTGTTCTTCATCATTCTTGGAGTAGATTAGGATATCATCAAGAAAAATAAGGACAAACTTGTTCAAGTAGTCTCTGAACACACTATTCATTAAGTTCATAAATGATGTAGGTGTGTATGTTAATCCAAAGGGTAGGATAGTAAACTCATAATGTCCATACCTTGTCCTAGAGACTATTTTGTGAATATCCTCATCTTTTAACTACAATTGATGGTACCTAGATCAAAGATTGATCTTAGAAAATATAGTTACCCCTCATATTTTATCAAAGAGATCATCAATACAGGCAATGGATACTTGTTATTTATTGTTGCTTTATTTAGCATGCAGTAATATATACATAATCGCAACGTACCATCTTTCTTTTTCACAAACATTCCTGGTGCTCCCCAGGATGATACACTGAGCCTTATCAATCCCTTATCAATCAATTCCTACAACTGAGCCTTTAGCTCCATTAACTCAATTGTGGTCATTCTATATGGAAATTTAGATATAGGTTCCAAACCTAGAAATATATCTATTGAGAAATTGAAATCTCTTTTAAGAGGTAATACCGATAGCTCATACAAAAATACATCCTCAAAATCTCTAAGAAAAGGGTACCTATGCATATATGATCTTTCCTCATCTATGGACTCCCTCTTTGCAACTCCTTCGAGTTTCTGAGATTCATAAAACATTAAATCATCTTGGAAATTAGTTTCCTTAAGACTATTTGTCTTTTCCATTAATATAGAAAAGAGTTGACATCCTTTTCTCTGATCTCTTTTCATTGGTAGGGTAGATATTTTTCTCAGTTTAACCTCTCTAGGGTTACCTTTTAGAAAGACTTTATTCCCAAGGTCATCTAGACATTCTATTGTTTTGTCATAACAATCCACCTTAGCCCGATGTCTCCATAACTAGTTAATCTCAAGGATAACATCATATGAGCCTAATGAGACTACATAAAGGTTCACTTTAGTGGAGAAAATTGGAAGTTCAACCTTAGCCTAAGACAAGCATTGCTCTACTTGAGATTTGGTTTGATTTGCATATTTAATTGACCAAGTATTTTCCATATATCCAACTTTTCTAGAAATCTTACTCAAAAATTTAGGAGAAATAAAACATTTTGTGGCACCAGTATCGATTAAAACTGAAATTGGAAGACCAGATAAAAATACCTGTGGTTTCAATAGGAGTAATTTGATATTCATCTTGCCTATTATCTAAGGCTACATGTATGCATTGCTAGAAAGCTACCTACTGAGAGGGTAAATGATTTCCTCATGGATGAGTTTTGTGTGTCTTATTAGGACATTGGTTGGCATAATAATGACCACCACATGTATAACACCCTCCCATAGGTCCTCTCCTTTCATAAGGCTTCCTAGAATTATCTCCATTTTTCTCAAAGTTATTATTGCTTTTCTTGTCACCTTTGGATTCATTTTGCTTGGTCTTGAACCCTTTATCACTTTTCTCAGTAAAGTCCTGCCTTTTTCTCTTTTCGTTAAAAGATTTGTAGGATTGGGAAAAATTATACCTTTTGTGGTTCCTTTCCTTATATGCAGACATAGATTTCAATTTTTGTTCCTATTTAATAGCTTTCTCATAAACCTGGTCCATTGAGGTGGGACCATCCACATCAACTTCACCTCCAATTTGGGTGTTCAATCCCATAATTAACTTTTAGATGCAAAACCTTTCATCCTATTGATATTGCAGAACATATTTGAGGAGGCGAGTGAACTTTTCCTAGTACTCATTCATAGTTGAATTATCCTGTGTCAAATTTTGGAAATCTGTAAGTTTTTGGTCATAATACAATTGGGGAAACCATGTTAGCCTAAAGACTTCCACAAACCTTTCCCAAGTTAGACTCATGGAGCTCAATCTTAACCCCATTTTCTTGTTTGTCCACTAGGTGGTTGCTTCACCTACCAATTGGTATGCCCCCATACCACTTTGGTGATTTTAGAATAGTTTCTTATTTCAAAATATTTCTCCATTTTTATAAGCCATGCCTCCAAAGCATCTTTGCTTACAACCCCATCAAACTTGGGAGGTGTAACCTTTTTCATATCTCTAGATAATTCCAGAGCCAGGTGGCTTCTTTTATCCTCTTCATGTCTTGCTTTGGAGTTATTCTCTCCATGTTCACCTTGGGTGTTGTCCTCATGATGTTTCATGCTAACCCTTGACCTCCTGCTCAAGAGTTCCAATTATAACTCTCGTCTCATGGAGCATAGAAAGGATTTGGTCGAGTTTAGAATTGGAGTGCCCTAAAGGTTGCCCTTCTTCTTGGATATCTCCCATATTGGTTCCTATCTCAATTATGTTGCAAACATCTTCTTCTAAAGTTTGCAAATTAATCATTCAATTAGTTTTTCATACTATTGAATCCATTCATGAATCTAAATCCATTATCATTCATGCAATCTCAAAAAGAAAGGAAAGATTTGCCAAAATTCAAAATTGTGTTATAGTTTCCATGGATTACATATAATCCATCAATTGTCACAATTTTCTTTTACATCTTCCAATTACAAGTCACTATTAGATTGGGGTATCTTCCCAAATTTATCCTCATCCTTGAGGTTCACCAAGTTGGACTTAGGAGGTGGATGTACTTGCAAGTACTCATCCACAACCTCCTGAGTAATAACAGAATCCTTAAGATCACCTTCCAATATTGGTTCCTTAGGTGTAGAGGGTTTCACTGATTCATTTTCAAAGAAAGGAGTAGTAGCCCTAACTGCTTTGTCCTTCTCTTTCCTGATGCATTTAATAGCATTAGGGAAAGTTTCATCATAAGTCAACCATGCGCCTCTCAAGCAACTAGTTTGACCAAGGATTTTCATTCTTAACGATCACTAGCTCATAGCCTTAAGGTAATGGCACACTCACGGTAGGAGGGTTCACAGAATGAACTATTTAGACCATACAGCAAGAGTAAAGACAACAGAAACAACTCCAAGATATGAAACAAATGCAAATTCAATCATTTAGTATATCATAGAATTCAAATACGGACTGGCCAGCATCAAGCGGGCTTATAGTAGGGCTCACAGGCTTGATTACAGAATATCAGAATATGCACATGATATAGCTTTGAAGTTCCCTCGCAAAAGAGCCAGAACTATCTATCTTCTAAATCATGAGAACTTGATAACTACTTTCCTAGGCATCTATTACATCAATATATATCATCTCTAGAACAATAGATTCCTCCCTGTTGGCCAAGGGAGATCACAAACTCCAATGAAGAACTGTAACACGTATACACAGATAGGTTAGACCTAAATGAATTACATTCCTCTGCAAATGGGTGAGTGCAAGATCATGATAGGCCAAACACTACCCCTAAGTGGCAATGTAAATGTGAAAAACAGAATTGAATAACTTCATGTCATAAATTGAATTAGTTATCTACACAATCTAGAAATAAGGTAGTAATAAAAGTTGTAATAAAATTGAACATAGTTTATGGGCTACTACTTTTTTTTGGAAATTTTATAAATATTTTGGTGAAAATTGGATAGTTTAATGAAGCACTACTAATTTTTGTAGAAAAACATAAAAAGTATGTGTCATTCTGGCTAACCTTAGTATGAGAAAAATATAATAGTTTTCCTCCATGATTTGTATTTAAGTAGAGGACACATGAGTGGATGTGACACATATTTTTAAATTATTTTAATAAATAAATAATTATTTATGAATTTTTTACTATGACTTTTTTAAATATTAAAAATTAATTTTCTAGCCAACCTAACTTGGTCAAAAATATATGAAAATCAATTTTTTTAAATTTTAATGTATACCCAATAAATCCTAAAATGTGATGCATCTTTTGGATTTAAAAAAGGATTAATATGTTGAAAGTTATGGATATTTTTTAATATGTATATCTATAAGGAAATCAAACACAACGTATGTAGAAAATTAACGCTAATCACCTATTAAAATTATTATGAGGCATATATTATATTTTTAGAATCTTAATAGCTTTCTCTATAAACCCTTTTCATTTTATTAAATTTCATTACAAATAGTCTATCAGTTTCAAGGATGAAATTGCGGAAAATTTTAGGATAACACTAAATGGGTGGTTTTACAAGTTTCTTTAGCAAGTTTTGGGACTCCCACTTGCCTAAATATGAGGTAATCCCAAGGATTTTTTTGAGGGAATCCGTATTTGAGCTAGAAATATTAACACCCCTTCCATCCCAATCTAAATATTAGTCTAAATGTTAGCACTTTTTCAACCAGCAAGTTTTTTATCCATTTCTACTATTTGGCCCATCATGATCTTGCACTCACCAAAATGAATGGAATGATGTGCAGATCTCAAGGAAGGTCAGCCATGACCCAAAGATCATTTAATGATGTGTCATTAGGCTCCACAAGTCAAGAAATGCTCCACAAGTATTCTCCTTTAGCTGATTGTCTGAGATTGTCTGGGTGCTCTACTCTAAGAAAATAGTCAATCTTTTGATAGAGATATCTTTCTGGTACTTAATCCAAATGCTGTAAATTATGGATATGATGTAGATGAATGAATCTATATGCTAAGTCTACTCAACAAGATCTAAAATACAATTGCAGTAGAATACGAATGAAAATACAGAAACTTCTTCTGACTGAACTGAACTAGAAAATAAAAGAAAATAAACTAAATTGCAAACAAACTGAAATGCAAATGTTTTTGGTTGATGCAAGATTTTCTTTTGAACCAGGGATGCTCCTGCATCATACATAGGGGCTTATTGAAAAAGTGAGTCCCTCACTTTGTTGGGGCTAGAGGAAAACTAAGACGGCCCACCTTAGCCTGAGAAATCCATGATGAATCTTCTTCTGGTCTACCTTTCCACTTCACAAGGTATTCTTTGTATTATCTTCCTCTAGTGCTACATCCAACTCTGTTGTCCAAAATGTCTTCAATCTACTCCAGTGCTCGTTGTGGTAACTGCTTCTTCAAGACTTCTTCCATGTTGTCACTGACCTCTGCTTCATGATATTGATATAGGTCTACAATGTTGAAAATAGGTGAAATACCCAATGTCTCTGGTAGCTCCACTTCATATGTATTTCTTGAATTAAACTTTCTGAGTATCCTACAAGGTCCAAGCTTCTTTATCTTCAACTTGTTATATGTCCCAACTTGAAATCTTTCTTTTCTCAAGTATACCATCACTTCATCACCAACTACAAATTCTTTATGTCTTCTCTTCTCATCTTCTTGTTCTTTATACTTACTATTCATCTCTCCCAAATGCATCTTCACCTAATCATGCTTTGTCTTCATATGTTAGATGCAAATTCCTCTACTTCTGCATTTCTTTGATTAGTCATACTGATATCTCTCAACTTTACAACTCTCTAGGGTTCACTTCGATAACAATCTCAAAGGGTGTTCTTCCAGTACTCTTATTTACTGAATTATTGTATTTAAACTCTACTTGTGAAAGAATAAATCCCAACTTCCTGTCTTCTCTCCAACTAAACATCTCAACAAGTTTTCCAAATCTCCTATTCACTACCTCTATCTATCCATCAGTTTGTGGATGAAATTCTAAATTGAACTTCAGATCTGTCTTCATTTTCCTCCAAAGTATTTTCCAAAAGTATCATGGAAATCTAGTGTCTATATTTGAAATTATGCTCTTAGGTAATCCATGCAATCTCACAATCTCCTTGAAAAATAGGTCAACTACATGCACTGCATCAGTTGTCTTCTTACAAGGTGTGAAATGTGCCATCTTTGAAGAATTTTCCACCACTAAAAATATTGAATCATGTCCTCTCTATGTCTTAGGCAATCCCATTACAAAATCCATTCTTATGTCTTCCCAAGGTCTCTATGGTACTGTCAAAGGTTTATACAATCCAATATTCTAACTACTTCCCTTTACAACTTGACAAACTCTACAAATCTACACAAATTTCCTAACATCCTTATGTATCTAAGGCCAAAAGTAATTTTCACTTACCAAAGCCACTATCTTGTCAATACCAAAATGTCCTACCAATCCATCACTGTGTTTCTCTTTGATCAAATCATCTCTCATTGAACTTCTAGGTATGCAAAACTGACTTCCTTTGAACAACATATCTTCTTGAATAAAATAATCCAGGTACTTTCTTCTATCTATCACATCTACAAAATTGGTATCTCCCTCATACAGATGCTTCAATTCATCACAACCTAACACTTCAACTCTCATTTATGTTAACAAGTTTCTTCTCCTACTCAATGCATCAGCAACTTTTTTTTATTTACCACTCCTATGGTTCAACACAAAAGTTTAACTTTACATGAACTCTACCCATCTCATATGTCTTTGATTCAACTTACCTTGACTATTCAAATATTGCAAAGCTTGATGATCTATATACAGTAAAAACTCCTTAGGCAACAAGTAATGTCTCTACTTCTTCAAGGCTTCAATTATGGCATAGAACTCCTGATCATAAATTGAATATCTTCTCCTTGCATCATTCAACTTCTCACTGAAATATGCTACAGGTCTACCTTCTTGACTTAATACTACTCCAATTGCATGTCCACTTGCATCATAATCACTTGAAATACCTTATTGAAATCCGGTAATGCCAAAACAAGTTGCTCTGTCACTTTTTTCTTTAACAATTCAAAACTTTTATTTGCTCCTGATGTCCACTTGAAATCTTTTCTCTCACCTCTCATTGTCTCTGTCATGGGGTTACAAACTAAACTAAAATTTCTAATGAATTTTTGGTAGAAACTAGCTAATTCATGAGATGATCTAACCTCTCCAATGCTCTCTGGTGTAGGCCATTCAACAATTGCTCTTACTTTCTCAGGGTCCATCTTCAATCCTTTTGTAGAATTCACAAATCCCAAATATACCAATTCTTCCTTCATGCAACTACATTTCTTGATGTTTATCAGCAATTTCTCCTCTCTCAATCTTTGCAATACTTGTCTAATATGTCACAAATGTTCTTCTTTTGTCTTCCTAAAACTCAGAATGTCATCCAAGTATACAATAACAAACTTACCCAGGAATTTCTTCAAGACATCATTCATCAATCTTATGAAAGTACTAGGTGCATTTGTTAATACAAAAGGAATTACTAACCACTCATATAATCCCTCATTTATCTTAAAATTAGTTTTCCATTCATCTCCTTCTCTTATTCTGATCTGATGGTATCCACTCTTCATCTATCTTTGTAAAATATTTTGCTCCACTCAAACAATCCATGATATCATCCATCTTGGGTAGAGGAAATTTATACTTAACTGTGATCTTGTTGATTTCTCTAGATTTAGTACACATTCTCCATTCTCCATCTTTATTTTGTGCTAACACTGTAGGTACTACACAAGGGCTCAAACTTTCTCTAATCAAACCTTTCCTCAACAATTCTTGTATATGTCTATTTAGTTCTTCATTTTCTATCAATGTCATTCTATGTGCTAATTTGTTAGGCAAACTGGTTCCCAGTATAAGATCCATATGATGACTAATACTCCTAATTAGTGGCAATCCTTCAAGTACATTGTCTGATATGATGTCTACATACTCTGTCAACAACTTTTTTATCTCCTCCGGTTGTGATTCTTCAATCTCTTTCTTTAATGTTTCTAGCTTCTTAGGAATCAAAGCATATAACACATATTCTCATGTCTCAAACCATCTAGAAAATTTCTTCCATCTACCAAATAGATTCTACAATTTCCACATACTTCACTCTTAGGATCATCTCCCAAAGGAATCAAGGCAATTCTCTTCCCATTTGACATTATATTGTATGTATTCTTCCTCCCATCATGTATAGATTTTATATCATACTTCTAAGGTCTACCCAACAAGATATGACATACATCCATAGGCATAATATCACACAATACTTCATCATGATATGATACAATATGAAACTTCACCAAACATTGTTCACTCACCAATACCTTATGATCATCCTGAATCCGTGCTATCTGATAGGGCTTAGGGTGTTTTAATCTTTTCAACTTTAGCTTAGTCACCATCTCCTCTAAAACTAGATTATCAGAGCTACCACTATCAATAACAACTTTGCAACATTTACCTCCCAATTTGCATCTAGTTCTGAATAGGCTTTTCCTCTATGGTGGTTCTTCATTTGTCTTTGCTTGAAATAGTGCTCTCCTCATCACAAGTGATTCTCCTTTCTTAGCTTTTCTAACTAAACTAGGTGATCCAACAGGTTCTTCTTCCACATAGGTTGCTCTTCCACTATTCTATGTTCTTTTGCTTGTACTCTCCTGATTACATTCAAATGCTCTATGTCCTTCACCTCCACACTTGAAACAAGTGCCTCTGAATGTTCTCCTATCAAATCCTCTTCTTTCTCTTCTATATCCTTCATTCTGGTATGAATTATAAGTACCTCTATGATGAAAATTTTTGTTGTTTCTTTGGAAGGCATTGCTATCTCTATGTCCCTTCTTGGATGGGCTATCAGGCTTGTTCTACTCCAGATGTGGTTTGTCTCCTCTGAAAAATGTTCTACCTCTCTAAAATTTACCTCCTCTACCTCTCTGTTTCTGATCATGCCTCCAAAGATGTCATCCTTACCAAGCTTAGTTCTTCTTGAATGTTCAATCTCAATCCATTGATGTATCTCACCACTTTCTCCTTGCTTGCTTCACTATGTCCTGTTCTTATGATCATCTTATGAAATTTTTCAGTATACTCCTTCACAGCTTTCTCCTTTTGTCTCAGGTTCTGTAATCTTTTCAACAGCTCCAACTCATAGTCAGCAGGTATAAATTGATTCTTTAATTTTTTCACCATTCTATCACACTTTGTAATCTTTTCTTTTCCTCTTCTGTTCCTATCCAACTAAACTTCTTTCCACCATATAGCAGCATGTCCATTCAACTTTGTCTTTGCAAATTTTACTTTCTCTGGATCTTTATTTTATTCATATTCAAAGTATTCTTCCATGTCATTTATCCAGTCAATCAACTCTTTAGGGTTCAAATTGCTAGTGTAATTAGGCACACCAACTCTAGGTCTCTTTCCAATCTTTGAAATAGCTCACAACATCTTCATTTGATTTGATTCTTCTTCTTCATCACCTCCTAGGGTTTCACAAATTTGTTCAACAGATTGAAATTATTATTCATCATCACTTTCAACATTAGGTCTAGGTGTCAATCCTCCTCGCCTATCTTCCTTAATAGAATTCAAATGAATTTTTATTATTTTCATCATTTCCATCATCTCATCCATCCTACTAGTCATTGTTCCAATAGCAGGAATTCTCCTCAATGGCATTCCTCCTAGGATCAAGTGCAAACTGCCTCAAGTTCAGTGATCAGGCTACAAGGTGACAACTACCTCACAATTGATGATTGGTTGCAACATAATTAACCTTCCTCAGTTCAAAGATCTATCCATAACAAGATCTTATGGAATTTTTTCTCAAACTTCACTCAATTTGCTCCCAAAGATTCAAACTTTTGCTCTGATACCACTTGGTGTAGTCATGGTAGGAGGGTTCACAGAATGAACTGTCCAAACTGTGCAACAAGAGTAAACACAACGGAAACAACTCCAAGATATGAAACAAATGTAGATTCAATCATTCAATATATCATAGAACTCAAATATAGACCGACCAGCATCAAGTGGGCTTACAATAGGGCTCATAGGCCTAATTACAAAATATCAGAATATGCACATGATATAGCTTTGAAGTTCCCTCACAAAAGAGCTAAAACTATCTATCTTCTAAATCATGAGAACTTGATAACTACTTTCCTAGACATCTATTACATCAATATATATTTTCTCCAGAATAATAGATTTCTTTGCATCGACTAAGGGAGATCACAAGCTCCAATGAAGAACTGTAACATGTGTACATGGATAGGTCAGACCTAAAATAATTACATTCCTCTGCAAATGAATGGAATGATGTACGTATCTCAAGGAAGGTTGACTATGACCCAAAGATCATTGAATGATGTGTCATTAGGCTCCACAAGTTAGGAAACACTCCGCAGGTCTTCTCCTTTAGCTAATTGTTTGAGACTGTCTAGGTGCTCTATTTTGAGAAAACTATTGATCTTCTAATAGCAATATCTGTCTAGGTGCTCTAAATTCTGGGTATGATGTAGATGAATGAATCTAGATGCTAAGTCCAACTCTACAAGATCTGAAATGTAACTATGGTAGAATGTGGACCAAAATACAGAAACTGCTTCTGACTAAACTGGTTGAACTGAACTGGAAAATAAAAGGAAACAAACTAAACTACAAACAAACTGAAATGCAAATGTTTTTGGTTGATGCAAGATTTCTCTTGAACTAGGGATGCTCCTACATTAGGTAATGTCTATTTCTCATTACCTTCTTCTTGGGTGTCATTGTTTTTCTTACCATTCTGGCATGAGAACATCCAAACATTAGCAACTATTAATATTAGATAAATATTTCATGTAGTGAGTTTGTAGGTCCATGTATTGAACCAGGTAAATCTGATAACATATGTAACAAGCCAACTCTTATTACCCAAAATTAATCAAATTAATTACCACTAAGTACAAATTCATGATTAATGTAATCACAATGAGGCATAGTAATAATCAGGATCATAAACAATAATCAATATGCATATCTTTTGGATAATTTCAAAACTAAAATTTACAACAAATTCCAAAGATAACATACTAGTGAATTCTTTCACTATAAAATTACAATGTTTTTCTTATAGCATCAATGATAAGTTTACATATAATCTCTGACTATCAAGTCATCTAAAATAATGTGTTGTATCTCAATTTTTGACATCTATCTTCATAAGTCTCAACTTGTCTTCTACTTGGGAAGGAAAGCATCACCTGAGAACTTTTCCTCCAACCGTAGACTGGTGATCCTCCACACAACTTCCTTTCTAGAAGTGGCCCTACCCTTCATAAAGGGAATAGATATAAGGAACCATTAGGTTTTCCTTCTATTGTTGTGTCCTTTATAATACTCCACGGTCATACAACTATAGATCCACTCTAACTATGTATGACACTATTGCAAGCATTATGTCATCTGGAGCATAGTGAACTGACTAATGCATGTAGAGATAGATGCATTACTTTGGCCAAAGATTTATATACATAAACATTTCACAATGAACATAGTCGAATGTTCACACACATTGACTTGACTTATAATTTGTCTCATCCTATAGTGTTCATAATTTGACCCCTTTAGGTCTCAAAAAAGATTGGTTCAATTCACCATTAGTCCATCTAACTTAGACTTTTGACTTAGAATCTAGGAGTGCATTCATTAATTGTCTTATTGCCTATGCAATAGGGAACCTGTGACTCCACATCACTCTATTCATGTTCTTTCTTTTAAAGAGTTAAAAGCATCACGGTTTTAGTTATTAAGAGCATCTTCTATCTAAGTCTCTATGTTTACCTTGTACTAAGATATTTCATCAACGTGCTATCAACTATAATACATCCTATCATAGTCAATAGTGCTAATAAGTTGATAATAATATATAGACCCTTACTCAAAACAATTCGATAGGGTTTTTGATACCCTATACTTCATTGCAAAAGTATTGTCATTTAATAAGGAAAACATATCCATAATACAATTTCAAATAAATGAGTTATCATACTCATTTTCTATTTCTTTTCCTACATGGAAATTAAATGATAGTCAAGGGTTTACTATATTGATATTCAAGGCTTGACATGCATTTAGTGCATCCTAAACAATGTTAAAGATTTATACTACTCATTCTTACATAAAGAATAAACCCAAAGGAAAAATATCAACTTTTCATAAGTTGTCTAATATCATACTTCCTACTTCATGTGATTTGAAATCCTTAGTGACTTTGACACTTTCGATAGAAATGATTTCAAGAATGACTTCTTATTCTACAATGCATGGCTCTTGGCTTGTTCTATAGCAGTAATCTTTATGAATGACAATCATTGTCTTTCGATAATACTCCAGTCTGGAGACTTAACAGTCTTAAAAATCAAGAATGAAAGAATATATAAATCATTTATGGAGATTTATAATTATCATTATCAAATAGTTATAATAGTTGTTTACCATCCTTAGCCTTATCGGCTTCGAGGGGAACGAGTCTACTACACCAGTACTCTTAAAAATTCAGCCTCAAAGGCCTCGATAGAGTTATTCAAGCAAATCAAATGCTATCATATGAGATAAACATAGTACTCTCAAACATATGGCCTCGAAGAGCTCAACAAAGTTATTCAAACAAATCAAATGCTATCACATGAGATAAACATAATCATCCATAATCTAATTTTTAGTTATCATAGTATTAACTATGTATACATCTGCATAGCTTAAGACCACACAATAGTATCTTACTATCGTACGTTATTGAAAGGCACCATAGACAAGTTACGACCTATAATAGTTTGTTCCTATCATTATTATTGTCTATTCTTTTCTACGAGCTCCCTTTCCTATAGCTTGTTACTCATGTAGCCTCTAAGCAATGATAAAACTAATAATAATCTCTTTCTTTTCATACTTACCATCCTACAAATACAAACACATCACTTTCAAAATGAAGGTTGGTAAAATATTTTTCATTATCCCTGGTCCACCTTGTAGGAATATTGACACCACTACTATCATACCTCCCATTCAAAAGTATCCTGCATCGTGTTAGGCTTGTGATAAGCTCACACGCATCTTCCACTCACTCCTCTCTTTATGGATCATGGGTACAGTTTGCAACAAGAACATAAATTTATAATAAACCAAGGTGCTAGACTGCACTACAAGTAGATAGATAGTTATATGTCACATAATGTCATATACATCTAAATGATATTATAAAATTATTGAAATAATCTAAGTTATCACCAAATCTACATGACCAACATTAGGGTGGTAACATCAATATGTGAACATGGGGTCGAGACTTACTCCCCCACTTCTCTATCTTAGACTATAGTTAGAATAATTAAATGATATGCACAAAATTAAATAGAAATAAATAAATAAAGGGAAACTCTGATACCCAACAAAGGTCACTATCAACTATATGAATGTTCTACGAACATTATTTAGTTGAATTGATGTAGATGACCTCAAGAGATCTTAAATCGACTTGCTGACAATAGTCAAATTGAAATCGACGTAACAAGGAAAAAATGGCTTATACTCACCCTATCTTGCGTGGATTCATGAAAGTTTAACTTTGATACTCAGATGGCAATCTAACCTTTTCCACATCTATTTCCTTCTCCCTGGTGATATTCTCCTTCCACTCTTGAAGGAAGATTTTTTTCCTAATTACACTCACAAACATATAACCATGATCTGTGCATCATCATTTAAATCATAAAATATTATGCTAAAATAATCTAAACAACATGTAATCTCATTTCTAACCTAAGAATTAATCACAATCCATATAATCAATTATTCAACTTGATATTTTCCATAAACATCAAAGCATTAATCTAAGATTATTTATCCTTTCTACCACATAAAAGTAAGATTAAGCTTAATCAAAATTTGGGGATGTAATATTAGATATTTGTTTGGTGCACTTGTAATTGTTGTATGCAACATTGCATTATTATTTTAGGTATGTGATAAATAGAGTAGTTAATTTTTTATTTGTAATTATTTAATTATTGGGAAAACATAGTAGGAATAATTAAATGTGGGAGTCAATAATTTTGTAGACTCATGGTTTTGGGATAGATGGTTTTACCATACCACATATTATATTTGTGTGAGCTTATCTTTATAAAAAAAACACATGGGTAGATGTGGAGGTTGCCTTATTGGTTGTTTGGCTTGTTGGTTGTAGGCTGGGTTTGGCTTGACTGAGCATCTCTTGCAACTTACATTTGTGAGGGTCTAAAGCATGGCATTTAATGTGTCGTTATATGCTTGTTTACATGGAGTGCATGTAGAGAGCTTGATGCTTCAAGGCATTCATGGAGACTCTACATATGTATTGTAATGTTTATTTAAGCAAACACATGGGTAGATGTGGAGGTTGGCTTGTTGGCTGTAGGCTAGGTTTGTCTTGACTGAGCCTCTCTTGTAGCTTACATTTGTGAGGGTCTGAAGCATGGTATTTAATGTGTGGTTACATGCTTGTTCACAAGGAGTGCATGTAGAGAGCTTGATACTTTAGGGTATTCATGGAGACTCTACATATGTATTGTAATGTTTATTGCCAAATAATACAAGAGAGATGGATGCTTTGGAGGCTAGGTATGAGGGTTTTGTTTGAAAGAGACACTATGTGGCTTCTTGATTGTTGTCATTGATGGTAACAAAGTCTATTCCACACATCTACAACACATAATATGTCTATAACGGAAGTCTGATTGAAGAGTGCTTTGGTCCTGTGAGCAAGAATAGAGCATGCAGCTAGGTCTGGCAATCAGGTCCGGATCTCTGAGAAGATGTATCTCAGTAAAGTGTGGACTTGGGGAAGTCAAGATGAGTACCATGACTTCCACATTCTAGAGATTGAGCCTCCAGTGCTAAAAAAGTGAAAAGATATGATCACTTAAGTGTTCAGTTCCTGACAATAGAGCATCAAAACTTAATCTGGATGAGAAATTGATGGTGATCAAGCTTCTTGTGGGATCATTCATGGTTGGATGACATGATTGATGACCTACATGTCTCTATTTTGATATGCATCACATATTAAGTATGGATTCAGCTGACAGACCAGTATTTAGTAAAAATCGTAAGTATTCCAGATGTCGACTAGAAAGATGCTAAAATCCTTAGTACGGATATATATACAGATGGATTTTGATATGAAGGAGTGTGAGGTGTTAAATAGTGTGTGAAGAAAACTATAGAGCAGTGTGGAAGCAGCTATACAAGTCTGGTATGTGACAAAATAGAAGCACTAAGCAAAGGAAGAATGAAGTGCAGCGGATCAGTATATTGAACCTAACCAGAACTAAACCTCAGCATATGTGGATTCCTCTGATTAGTTCAAACACCTGGTTACATTCTATATACCTTGTAGATAGTAAGTCTCTTGTAGGCAATGAGCCCTAATTGGCAAGTGTCATTTTGTATTTCTTATTCTTTTAATAGAGAATACAATCTTAGGTTAGTCACCCCATGGTTTTTCCCTTAACATGGTTTTCCACATCAAAATCATTGTGTTATGTGTATTGATTTTATTTCTACTCTCATGGTTATGTATGCCTATATGTTTTGATGCTGCACTAATTGTTAAAGAAGAATAGAAAGTTAAATTATTTAAGATAATTGATTCACCCCCCTCTCAGTTATCTACCTTGTTTCCAACAATTGGTATTAGAGCCAATTTCCTCCAAACAGAGCCTAACAGCTTGAGGAAGATCTGGGAATCTCAATGGATATGTATGGTATGAGGGAACAACTTCAGTCTACCCTAGATGATCTTGAGCAATCTCACTATGAAGTCAATAACTTGAGGGAAAGACTCAAACAAGCTGATGATCTCATAAATGAACTAAAAGAGAAAGGAACTACTTCAAAAATTAGCAAATCAAAGTGGAGCCAATAATACTGATGAAGATCTAAATGAGAAGAACAAGCTATGTGAGAAGCTATCAAAAGAGGTCATTATGGTGAGACATGAAATGGAATCAGGGGTTATGAAATTCACCCCAGAAATTGAAGAGAAAAAAAAATTGAAGATAATCTAAAACAATCTTTCAAGGAGAAGTCAGAAGACTACCACAAAATGGATAGAATAATCAGGCATCTAGAATCTGATCTTGAAGAAGCTAGAGATATTGAAGAACAACTTGAGAATCAGATAGACACTCTTAAAGGGGATCTTCGAATAGCAAATGAATACAAAGAAAAATTCAAGATAAGTTCTTCTCAAATTGAAGTTCTTGAAAGCCAAAAGAGGGTAGAAGACAAGCAAGGCATGGGGTATGAGAAAGGTGAAAGCTTTGGATCTGGTCAAAAGAACTCTGGATCAGGAAATCCAAGGAACGGGCCTAGAAGACCTCCAATAAGGCAACCAAATGCTCAAAGATATCCATCCTTCAATGGATACTGCTACAATTGCAATAACTTTGGTCATAAAGCAAATTAGTGTAGAAGAAGAATGAATTAGACTAATTCATCCTTCTCCAGACAGTGTTTTAACTGTAAAAGGTATGCTCACAAATCTCATGAATGTAGAAATATGCAAATAAAGAATTCATTCAATGGTAGATGCTTTGCATGCAATAGAATGGGATATATGTCTAATCAATGCATATCAAGAGGATATCAATCAAATTTGCAAAGAAATGTAGTTTTCTATAATTGTAATAGATCTGGTAATATTGTCAAATTCTGCAGAACTAAGAATCAGGATAAAAGGGGTTCGGTGCATCATAATCAAAATCAAGAAAAAGGAAAAGGAAAAGTGAATGCGGATGAAGTTCAAAGGGAGATGAACAAGATTTGGGTGAAGAGAAATACAAAAAATGTTGGAGATGGATCCGCACTAGAATCTGATTCTGATATTCCTTCCAAAAACTAAATTTGATGAGCTCAAACTTAGGGGGAGTCACAAAGAAAAATAAATCCCCCCAGCCAGTCAATCGGTGCCTGAAATTGGCACATAGAAAGTTGTAGATTAAAGGGTTCTTAGAGAAACATCCAAATAATCCTTGGTAAAAATATGAAAGATCTACAAGGAGTTTGAAGAGGTTAATCATCCAAGATTAATCTGGTTTGACAGTCATCCAACAAAAGTGGGATTCTCACAGTTGGATCTGGTATGATTCAAAATTGAAATATTTGGATTTGTAGATAAATGGAATGTTTGGAGAAAGGGGGATACATTGTCAATTGTCACCAAGAATAATTCTAAGTGCATCTCAGTGATTCAGAAGAATCTCTCTCAGAACAAGGGACCCGAAATGACTTAAGGTGTGCATTTATTGCAATATGAATTTAGGGTTTGCACAGAAATATAAGGGTTCTTTTTGTTCATCATTTGCACATTTGCATTTGAGAAGAAGAAAGAAAGAGCTCTGTAACAAGATTGCTTCAACCCTCTCAAAGATCAATCGTAGAATTTGATTTAACCAGCAATCTTTTTGTCTCATTTTGTGAACCCTAGAAGCGTAAAAAGGTATTTTTCGCTCTTGAATATCTCTCTCTAAATATTTTGGATGATGGCTACTCCAAATGTTGTTAAGATCACTGATAGGTCATGCCCTAAGTTCAAGAAACATCCTTACAAATCCCTAGAAGTTGATCCCTTAGGTGCATTCTCAAGCATTCTGCATGGGGTTCTACACGTAGAAGATGTTAGGGTATACATTCATGCCAACATTGAGGAATTGGGGGAATCCAATCTAATGCATATCTATTACAAGCAATTAATAGATGAAACATTTGAACTTAGACCTCAATATAAGGCCGTCAGAGATAAGCATTTTGGACATTGCATCCACTTCCCCTATTTTGCAGAAGATGAATGGGTCCAGTATGTTCTCAGTAGAATACATGATAACTTCATATGGTTGTTGAAGCCCTTCAAAATAAAAAAGGATGCAATTAGGGTAGTAACTAGCTTGCGCTCATCCGGTGGGTTGCCTACTCTCAAATCGGTCAAGAACCAAACTATAAGTGAGGCTACCAGATCAAAATTTGACAATAGAGGATATCATAGATCCGGATGTCAAATTTTCTTCTATGATAATTGGTTACAAAATATATCACTCCAGCAGGGAGAATTCTGTATCTGGAACAGCAATATACACTGCTTATCAGATGCTAAGGGAAAATACTAATTATGATCTTCGTGAGCTTCTCCTGAACCAACTATTGGAGAATTTGTAGAAAATAAAGAAGGATAAGAAGAATTCATTTAAGTGCGGTGGCTTGATACTATGTCTCTTCTTCTATTATATGAATGAGCTACCTGGATCCAATGGTTGGGTATGGCAAAATGAAAGATTGGTTGCCATTCAAATCAAAGATTATATGTATGGGCTTGGTGATGCCAAGGCTCAAACTATAGTACTTTGGGGCTACTTTAAAAATTTCCAAAGTATGATGCAAGCCAAAGAAAGAATTCCACAAACATTGGTTAAAAAATACAAAGATACAATGTGTTTCATGGTAGATATTGATCAATGCCTAATGGAGGTAGTGGAGCCCAAGACAGTCTGGATTATGCCAATGGGCTATGAGGTAGATGAGAAGATCTTGGAGCTATATATCCAACACCTGCTGAGTCAGCCTAAGGACCTTGAGGCAGAAAGGTTTGGAACCTTTCAACAACTGAGTGTGAAAATTCATGTTGAACAAAGACTAGAGATGAAGAGAAAAGTGACAAGGGAAGTAGAGGAAGTTGCCAAAAGATATGGCATTTCAATAGAGGTAGTTGATGCTAACAGAGAGAAAATAGAAAGAGCAAAGAAAGAGAGACAAGAAGCAGAAAAAGAAAGTGATCTGGTGCAAGCCCCCTCCCAGACCAGAACCTCCAAGAGCTCTGCTCTTGCCACCTCTAAGAGACAAAAGGCCTCAAAACTAGAAGCCAAGGCATCCAGAAAGGGAGAGAAGAGAACAAAGACAAAGGCCACAAGGTCTTACATAAGTCAAAAGGATGATGAAGAGACAAAGACGGATGAGGAAGTTAAGAAAATAACAAAGAAGAAGAAAACATCAGGTGAATCCTCTGCTGGTGCAAACAAAGAAGAAGAGGTAGAAGAATTTGTTGAAAGGCCTACTCTCTCCATTGATGATGTCATCAACGCAGTTATTGTGGATGGGAATCTGCAACCAATGATAGAATTCTATGATAAGTATAGTGACATAGACAAAAGGATCCTCGAAGAAGCTACAGTTAAGTACTTCAACATATATAATAAAGAATTCATTGAAATCATCTCTCTAATCCCCAAGAGTAGAGAAAGTACTTGAACTTAGAAAAGATGATGCTAAGGAAAAGGATTTGGAGATCAGGGAATAGATAGCTATTCATCTCTATCCTTCCATCAGTACAAAACAAATGAACATGACCTTCAAGGATTGCAAGGATTAGTTCTAGAGCAAAGCCAGAATGAACAAGCTTATGCTCAGAGAGACTGATCAGGTGGCAAAAGAGACTGAATACATCCTCTAGAATACATATAAAAGATTCAATCTTCCCATTATAGAGGACATAAGTGATGAACCTTCTTCCATGGATGTCGAAGGATTAAGTGCATCAAATGAAGATTCTACTGAGAAAATTGTAGAAGATTCAAAGGAGATAGGTGAGGAGAAGACTAAGGACTTGGATTCCTCTGTTCTGGAAAAGGAAGTCCATGAAGAAGTAAACATCTCTCTTCTGGATCCCCCAGCAGACTCCAGAACTGAAGGAGAAACAAGAAAAGAGGAGAAAGCAAGTCAAGAAGAGGAGAAAAAGGGAAGAGAAGAAGAACAAACAGAGAAGATCTCTGATGACAACTCTGAGCCTGCAAAAGAAAAGAAGTCTCCGACAAGAGACACTACAGAAGCAGTGAAGAATTTCTTGACTAAGGAATTAATGGAGATAGATGAACCAAACTATTTCATGGACCACTCAATTTTGACTCCCTCTCTCCAGTCCAGACAATGAACGTAGCATCGTTTGCTCAAGCTAAAGCAAAAGAAAATCTTCTGAAGTCTCACATGGAAGACTGTGAGCTAATAGAGATTGCATCTGGTGTGCTAGAGAAAATCATGCCATCCTTTCAAAAGGATCTTTTGGCCTCCTCATTCAGCAATCTGAATTCTCTTGTTAATTCTGTTAGAACACATTTTGTTTCTTTGGAGAAATCAGCAAAAGAGAAAGTCTGGAAGGAGTTTTTGGGTAAGAGATTCTTTGAAGTATAGGGGCTCATAGCAAATGATAGGAGAAATCTGAATATTGGAATAAAGAGCCTAGAAAATGCTCTTAAAGATGGTGGAGAATTATACAAATTTTGTTTATCTTGGTCCACAGTGACAACAGATATTGCAAAGAAGGTGGAAGAACAAGAGGGTAAACTATCAAGTTTATCTCAAAGTTTTGATCCTCTCACCTCATCCATAATGAATCAAGAGTGCCAGGCTATTGCCACTATAAATGAGATAAAGAGTCTTGAGAAGGAGAAGAAGAATAGAATAATCAGAATGAGTGAACTAAGAGGGATAATTATACCTAAGTTAGAGGCAATGCATGAGGCCCTAACTGATGCTCAGACCACAACCCATACCAGTGATCTAGTAGACCTAAAGAGGGTAGAAGCTTTTGTATTCTTATTAAGTGGTCACATCTCAATTTTGGACAGTATGAAGCAGTGTTGGGCAACAGAATTTGGCCAGTTGAAAACTACTTTTGCAGATATACTTAAGTATATGTAAGTATAACATGTATATACTTATGCGGCTATGTATAGATTGATTTTTTTAAATTTTGTTGTGCAGATTTCACCCTTTTCCATTGATGTCAAAGGGGGAGTGAGGAGTAGTGAAAAAAATAGAATCTAACTAAGGGGAGCTCCGGTAAAAGTGTACATAAGGTAGGGCATCAGCCAAGGGGGAGTTTGCTACGATAGTCATTTTTCACTAAGTGTTGTCATCAATGCCAAAGGGGGAGACTGTTGGCAAGAGACATTGTGTGGCTTCTTGATTATTGTCATTGATGGCAACAAAGTCTATTCCACACATCTATAGCACATAGTATGTCTATACCGGAAGTCTAATTGAAAAGTGTTTTGGTCTGGTGAGCAATAACATAGCATGCAACTAGGTCCGACAATCAGGTCCAAATCTCTCAGAGGATGTATCTCAGCAAAGTGTGGACTTAGGGAAGTCAAGAGGAGTACCATGACTACCACATTCTAGAGATTGAGACTTTGATAATGAAAAAGTGAAAAGATATGAGCACCTAAGTGTTGGGTTCCTGACAAGCAAAGCAGACTGAGCAAGAACTAACCGACAAAGCATCAGACCTTAATCCGGATGAGAAATTGATGGTGATCAAGCTTCTTGATGGATCATTCATGGTTGGCTGACATGATTGATGACTTATACGTCTCTATTTTGATACGCATCACATATTAAGTACGGATTCAGCTGACAAACTAGTATTTAGTAAAAATCTTAAGTATTCTGGATGCCGACTAGAAAGATGTTGAAATCCTTGGTGCAGATATATATACCAAATGGATTTTAGTATGAAGGAGTGTGAGGTGTGAAATAGTGTGCAAAGAAAAGTAGAGAGCAGTGTGGAAGTAGCTATACAAGTCTGGTATGTGACAGAACAATAGCACTAAGCAAAGGAAGAATGAAGTGCAGCAGATCATATTGAGCCTAACTAGAATTGAACCTCAGCATATGTGGATGCCTGTGATCAATTCAAACACCTGGTTACATTCTATATACCTTGTAGATAGTAAGTCTCTTGTAGGCAGTGAGCCTCTTGTGAGCAGTGTGCTCAGGAAGTGAGCCCTAATTGGTAAGTCCCATTTTGTACTTCTTATTCTTTTAACAGAGAATACAATCTTGGGTTAGTCACCACATGGTTTTTCCTTTAACAAGGTTTTCCATGTCAAAATCATTGTGTTATATGTATTGATTTTATTTCTGCTCTCATGGTTATGCATGCTTATATGTTTTGATGCTGCACTAATTGTTAAAGAAGAAAAGAAAGTTAAATTATTTAAGATAATTGATTCACCCCCCCTCTCAGTTATCTACCTTGTTTCCAACAAGTTTTCCTAGGGTATATCTCATGTCACCATTGATGGTATGATTGTCTATTATTTTGCATATGGATTTTTGGTTATTGTTTGCATATTAATCTCTCATAGAGTTATGAGAAAATAGTCTTTATGGCTGCATATTTCCAACATTTAGTATCAAATCTTGGTTGCTTGATTTGGGAGGAGAAATTCCTCTTTCTTAAACCTAGATATGAGTGGATTTTGTGTGTATAGTGGAATCCATGGCTTTGCAGGAAATAACGAAGGCATTTTCAAGGTGACAAGGTTGTTTACAGACTTGGGTTATTGCAAATCTAGGGTTTAATGGATATTTAGCAAGTGAATCTTTGATTGAGATCTTTGTATGTGGATTTTTGGAAGTTATCTTTTGTAGGAATCCTCCTAGGCAAAAACATATCCTGCCATTAGATTATGGAGGTCCTATAGAAGAAGAAAAAATATATAATTTGACCATATTTACAGACAGAAATCTTTTTCCCTATTTGATGCCCTAGGAGAATCTACAAAGGAATCTAATTTATGATGCATAGAATATTCCCTACACATTGTACCTGCATAGGTACGCCTATCGCAAGCATTTTTTAAAAAATATATATTCTATCTGGTGTGTAGATATTTACAAGAATTAATATAATACTTGGGGGATCGACCCCTCATACAAGGTATCCAAATCCCTGTACTAGAGGGTCCCACTGGCTGACACGACCTAGCTAGGTTGTATGGGCTTGTCCCCTATCAATCGGCAAGTCTCAGCTGTTAGATCACTGCCAACTAGCACTGACTAGCAAGGTCAACAGGGTTAGAGCTTGGATAGCCCACTGATCTAGCAGGATCAAAACCCAATTAGCGGGCTTGTTTAAAACAAAACTTTAAAAATATAAAATTTTAGACATAAAGAAAAATTAAATCTAGTTTTAAAATAGTTTCAAATCTGCCACCTCTCACTACCACCCAGTGAGTGTCGTCATTGGTACGGTACTACCAGTGCACCACCACCACCGGTGGGCCAAATGTTTTATGAAGGTGATGCAAGAGCATCCCTAATTCAAGAGCAATCTTGCATCAACCAAAAACATTTACGTTTCCATTTGTTTGCATTTTATTTTTTTTCTTTTCATTTTCTAGTTCAGTTAGTAGCAGTTTCTATATTTTGGTTTGCATTCTACCACAGTTACATTTTAGACCTTACAAAGATGGACTTAACATCTAGATTCATTCTTGCACATCATATTTGATTTTTAGAGCATTTGGATCAAGAACAATCAAAAATTTATTGCTATCAGAAGATCAACTATTTTCTTAGAGCAAAGCATCCTGACAATCTTTGATAATCAAATAAAGGAGAAGATCTACGGAGCATTTCATGACTTGCAAAGATAAAAGTCACATCATTCAATGTTTAATGGTTTGTGTCCGACCTTCTATGAGATCCTCACATCATTCCATTCATTTGTGGAGGAGTTCTATTTATTTAAGACTAACCTATCTATGTACACACATTACACCACTTCATTGGAGTTTGTAACCTTCTTTGGCTAACACAGAGGAATCTTTTGAATCGGAGATGATATATAAAGATGTAATAGATGCCTAGGAAAATAGTTAGCATAATTTTACAAGTCTAATAATTTGATTTCTTTGTGAAGGATCCTTAAAGCTATATATTGTGTATATTCTGATATTCTGCATTAAGGCCCGTGAGCCCTAATTGTAATCCTACATAGTGCCAACTGATCTATATTTGAATTCTATGATATATTGAAAGATTTAATCTACATTTGCTTCATAGATTTTAGTTGTTTCCATTGTGTTTACTCTAGCTACACAACCTAGATAGTTCTCTTTGACGACCCTCCTAACTGTGACTACACCAAGTTGTATTATAGCAAAAGTTTAAATGTTTGGGAAAAAATTGTGTGAAGTTTGTAAAGGAATTCCATAAGATCTTGTTGTGGATAGATTGCAGAATCTAAGGTAGGTTACTTGTGTCACAACTAATCACCGATTGTGAGGAAGTTGTCACCTTGTAGCCCAGTCGCTGAATTGAGGCAGTTTGTAATTGATCCTAAGAAGATACCACCAAGGAGAATCCCTGTTGTTGGAACAATGGCTGGTAGGATGGATGAGATGATGGAGATGATGAAAACAATGTGAATTAGATTAGATGCTACTGAAGATAGAAGAAAAGGACTAAACCATAGAATTGATATTGAGAGTGATGATGAAGAATTTCAATATGCAAATCAAACTAAAGAAACCTTGGGAGCTGAAGAAGAAGAAGAATCAGATCAAGTCAAGATGTTGCAAGCTATTTCAAAGATTGGAAAGAGACCTAGAATTGATGTACCAAACTATACTAGCAATTTGAACCTTGAAGAATTGATTAACTGGATGACATGGAAGAAATTGAAGATATGAAGAAGGTGAAATTTTCAAAGACAAAGTTGAAAGGACATGTTGCTATATGGTTGAAAGAAGTTTAGTTGGATAGTAATAGAAGAGGAAAATAAAAGATTACAAATTGGGATGAGATGGTGACAAAATTGAAGAATCAGTTTATACCTACTAACTATGAGTTGGAACTGTTGAAGAGATTGCAAAACTTGAGACAAAAGGAGAAATCTGTGAATGAGTATACTAAAGAATTTCATAAGATGGTCAAAATAGAAAGACATAGTGAAGAAATCCAAGAGAAAGTAGCTAGATACATTAATGGATTGAGATTGAACATTCAAGAAGAATTAAGTTTGGTAAACATGACAACATTGGAAAAAGCGTATTAGTTTGCCTTGTAGGTTGAAGAGAAGTTGAATAAGAGGCATGATTAGAGACAAAGAGGTAGAGCAGGTAAATTTTAGAGAGGTAGAATATTTTTTAGAGGAGAAAGATCAAATGTAGAGTAGAATAGACAAGAGAACACATTCAAGAAGGAAGACAAAGATAACAATGTATACCAGAGAGATGATAGAAATTTTTACCACAGAGGGAAACCTAGTCTATATAGGAGTGAAGGATAAAGAAGAGAAGGAAGAGGACCTAATAGGAGAACATTCAGTGGAACTTATTTCAAGTGTGGAGGTGAAGGAAATAGAGCATTTGAATGTAATCAGGGAAGTACAAGCAAGAGGATAGAGAACAGTGGAAGAGTAGCCTATGTGGAAGAACTTGTTGGATCACCCAATTCAGCGGGAAAACCTAAGAAAGGAGAATCACTTGTGATGAGGAGAGCACTATTTAAAGAAAAGACAAATGAGGAACCATCATAGAGGAAAAGTTTGTTCAAAACCAGATGCAAATCAGGAGGTAAATGTTGTAAAGTTGTTATTAATAGTCGTACTTCTAATAACCTAGCATTCGAGGAGATGGTGACTAAGGTGAAGTTGGAAAAATTGAAACACCCTAAGCCCTATCAGATAGAATGGACACAAGATGATCATAAGGTACTGACAAGTGAGCAATGTTTGGTGAAATTTCATATTTGATCTTATCATAATGAAGTCTTCTATGATATAATGCCTATGGATGCATGCCATATTTTGTCGGGAAGACCTTGGAAGTAGGATAGAAAAGCTATGCATCATGGGAGAAAGAATACATACACTATAACATCAAATGGAAAGAGAACTACCTTGATTCCTTTGGAAGATGATCCTAAGAGTGAGGTATGTGGAAATGCTAGAATCTGTTTGGTAGATGGAAGAAAATTTTTGGATGGTTTGAGACATGAGAATATGTGTTATGCCTTGATTCCTAAGAAACCTACAACATTGAAGAAGGAGAATGAAGAAGTACAACCAAAGAAGATAAAAGAGTTGTTGACAGAGTATGAAGACATCATATCAGACAATGTACTTGAAGGATTGGCACCAATCAGGAGTATTGGTCATCACATGGATCTTATACTAGGAGCTAGTTTGCCTAGCAAAGTAACACATAGAATGACATAGGCAAAGAATGAAGAACTGAATACACAAATACAAGAGTTGTTGGGGAATGGTTTGATCAAAGAAATTTTGAGTCCTTGTGTAGTACCTAGAGTGTTAGCACATAAGAAAGATGGAGAATGGAGAATGTGTATAGACTCTAGCGCAATAAACAAGATCACAGTTAAGTATAGATTTCCTTTACCTAGGATGCATGATATCATGGATTGTTTGAGTGGAGAAAAATATTTTACAAAGATAGATTTGAAGAGTGGATACCATCATATTAGGATTAGAGAAGGAGGTGAATTGAAGACTTCTTTTAAGACAAATGAGGGATTGTATGAGTGGATAGTGATGCCTTTTGATTAACAAATGCACCTAGTACTTTCATGAGATTGATGAATGAGGTTTTGATGAAATTCTTTGGTAAGTTTGTTATTGTATATTTGGATGACATTATAATTTTTAGTAAGACAAAATAGGAACATTTGCAACACCTTAGAAAAGTATTGCAAAGACTAAGAGAAGAGAACTTGTTGATAAACATCAAGAAGTGTAGTTTCATGAAGGAAGAATTGGTATACTTAAGATTTGTGATTTTTGCAGAAGGATTGAAGATGGACCCTAAGAAAGTAAGAGCAACTGTTGAATTGCCTACACTAGAAAGCATTGGAGAAGTTAGATCATTTCATGGATTGGCTAGTTTCTACAAAAAGTTTATCAAAAATTTTAGTTTAGTTTGTAACCCTATGACAGAGACAATGAGAGGTGAAAGAAAAAATTTCAAGTGGATATCTAGAGAAGATAAAAGTTTTGAGTTGTTGAAACAGAAAGTGATAGAGAAAACTGTGTTGGCATTACTGGATTTCAATAAGCTATTTCAAGTAGATTGTGATACAAGTGGGAATGAAATAGGAGCAATATTAAGTCAAGAAGGTAGATTCGTAGCATATTTTAGTGAGAAATTGAATGATACAAGGAGAAGATATTCAATTTATGATGAAGAGTTCTATGCCATAATTCAAGCCTTAAAGAAGTGGGGACATTACTTGTTACCTAATGAGTTTGTGTTGTATAGAGATCATCAAGCTTCACAATATTTGAACAGTCAAGAAAAGTTGAATTAGAGACATATGAGATGGGTAGAGTTCATGCAGAGTTACATTTTTGTATTGAAGCATAGGAGTGAGAAATCAAATACAATTGTAGATGCATTGAGTAGAAGAAGAAACTTGTTGATAGAGATGAGAATTGAAGTGTTGAGATTTGATGAGTTGAAGGTCATGTATGAGGAAGATATTGAATTTGTATAACCTTGGAAAGCATGTAAGGAACTTGTTGTAATAGACAGGAGTAAACAATTGGACTATTTCATTCAGGAAGATATTTTGTTCTGAGGAAATCAGTTGTGCATACCTAGGAGTTCCATGAGAGAAATTTTTATCAAGGAGAAGCATAGTGGTGAATTCGTAGGACACTTTGGAACTGATAAAACAATGGCTTTGGTGAGTGAAAATTACTTTTAGCCTCAGATAAATAGGGATGTTAGGAAATTTATGAAGAGTTGTAGAGTTTGCCAAGTTGCAAAAGAGAGGAGTCAAAATATTGGATTGTATAAACCTTTGACAATACTAGAGAGACCTTGGGAAGACATAAATATGGATTTTGTAATGGGATTGCCTAAGACACAAAGGGGTCATTATTCAATATTCGTAGTTGTGGACAGATTTTTAAAGATGGTACATTTCATACCTTGTAAGAAGATAACTGATGCAGTGCATGCAACTAAACTATTTTTCAAAGAGATTGTGAGATTACATGGATTACCTAAGAGTATAATTTTAGACAGAGATACAAGATTCCTTGGATATTTTTGGAAGACACATTGGAAGAAGATGAAGATAGATTTGAAGTTTAGTTCAACATTTCATCCACAGATTGATAGACAGATAGAGATAGTGAATAAGAGTTTGGGAAACTTGTTGAGATTTTTAGTTGGAGAGAAGGCAGGAAGTTAGGATTTGATTCCTTTACAAGAAGAGTTTGCATACAATAATTTAGTGAATAGGAGTAATAGAAGAACACCTTTTGAGATTCTTACTAGAGTAAATCCTAGAGGAGTGACAGAGTTTAGAGATATTAGTATGGAAGATAAGGGTAGTGCAGAAGTAGAAGAATTCACATGACATATGGACACAATGCAGAAATAGGTGAAGAAACATTTGGAGGAGATGAACAGTAAGTATAAAGAACAAGCATATGAGAAAAAGAGAAAGAATTTGAGGTTGGAGATGAAGTGATGGTGTATTTGAGAAAAGAAATATTTCTAGTTGGAACATATAACAAGTTGAAGAAGAAGTTTAGACCTTGTAGGATACTCAGAAAGTTTGATTCAGGAAATGCATATGAAGTGGAGTTACCAGAGACATTGGACATTTCACCTATTTTCAACATTGCAGACCTATATGAGTATCATGAAGCAGAGTTCAGTGATAGCATTGAAGAAGACTTGAAGAACCAATTACCACAACAAGCATTAGAATAGATTGAGGACATTTTGGACAACAGAGTTGGATGTAGCACTAGAGGAAAATGATACAAGGAATATCTTGTGAAGTGGAAAGGTAGACCGGTAGAAGATTCATCATGGATATCTCAGGCTGAGTTAGACCGTCTTGGTTTTCCTCTAATCCAGATTAGGGTGAAAGACTCACTTTTTCAAAAACCACGTATGTCTAATGTAGGATCATCCATTGTTCAAGAGAAATCTTACATCAACCAAAAACATTTGCATTTCAGTTTGTTTCTTTTCATTTTCTAGTTCAAATCAAGTAGTTCAGTCAGTAGTAGTTTTTGTATTTTGGTCTTCATTCTACCATAGTTACATTTTAGACCTTGTGGAGCTAGACATAACATCTAGATTAATTCTTTCACATCATATCCAATTTTCAGATCATTTGGATCATGTACTAGAAATTTATCACTATTAGAAGACCAATTGTTTTTTAGAGCAAAGCATCCTGACAATCTCTAATAATCAGCTAAAGGAGAAGACCTGTGGAGCATTTCACAACTTGCAAACTTAAAATGTACATCATTCAATGTTTAATGGTTCATGGTTGACCTTCCCCGAGATCCACACATCATTCCATTCATTTTTAGAGGAGTTCTATTCATTTACAACTGACCTATCCGTGTACACATGTTACACTTCTTCATTGGAGTGTGTAACCTTCCCTAGCTAACGTGGAAGAATATTTTGAGTTGGAGATGATATATAAAGATGTAATAGATCCCTAGGAAAGTAGTTAGCTTAATTTTACAAGTATGATACTTTGATTTCTTTGTGAAGGAGCCTCAAATTTATATCTTGTGTATATTTTGATATTCTGTAATCAGGCTTGTGAGCCCTAACTATAAGCCCACATAGTGTCAGCTGATCTGTATTTGAATTATATGATATATTGAATGACTAAATATGCATTTGCTTCATAGTTTTGATTTGTTTTTGTTGTGTTTACTCTAGCTGCATGGCCTCGATAGTTCTCTTTGAGGACCCTCCTAACCGTGACTACACCAAGAGGGCATAACTTTTGACAAGTATGTCAAATTTTCAAACTTTTATAGTCGACAAAAATATCTTTATGCTATTCTATGGTGTGAGATTCTTTTCAAATTTTTTCCGTTTTGACACTTTTTTTCTAGTTGGAAGCTAGATGTGCAGCTTGAGCTTTGAAGGGGCATAACTTGCACATACGGAGTAGGATTTTGGACTTCTTATAGGTGTTAGAAAAATATTTCTTAGAACTATGTAGTAGAGTAGGTTTGGAGATGATATTCTAACATTTTTTAATTTTATTTTAGTGTGAGATATTTTTGGTCACGTTGACATTGGTGCTTGTGTGAGTTGATGGACAATTAAATTTGAGGTGATTTTGTGTTTGAGTCATTGCAAATTTATAGGTTTATCTCTAATTATCCTTGGTTGATAGAATTATACCTATATTTTTGAGTTTGCATGTTGTACTATGAGATCTATAGGTTGTGCAGTGTTGTAGGTTGTTTGTTCTTAGAGGTTGCATATATGACTTGGATGTGGCTTGTCTTTTCCCATAGATATTTTTAGTGTTCATGCAGGTTCCTATTTGTGGCTTAGTTTAGTCACATGTTTCATTGGTCTGTTTGTCATTATGAGAAAGATGGTATTACCTGATAGAGACATGATATGGGACTTATGTTTGTTTGACAATATGGTACAGTTGTCTGAGACTTGATTGCAATTTGGTGCATGTGTATTCAATGGTGATCATGGTGTCAAGGATGTTCCTTATATTGTGATGTAGGAGCATCCCTAGTTCAAGAGAAATCTTGAATCAACCAAAAACATTTGTACTTTAGTTTGTTGGTAGTTCAGTTTGTTTCTTTCATTTTCTAGTTCAGTTTAGTCAGTTCAGTTAGTAGTAGTTTTTGTATTTTGGTCTACATTCTGCCATAGATACATTTCACATCTTATGGAGCTAGACTTAGTATCTAGATTCATTCATCTACATCATATCCAAAATTCAGAGCATTTGGATCAAGTACCAAAAAATTATTGCTTTTAGAAGATCAACTATTTTCTCAGAACAAAGCATCCTGACAGTCTCTGATAATTAGCTAAAGGAGAAGACCCATGGAGCATTTCTTGACTTGTGTAACATAATGACACATCATTCAATGATCTTTGGTTCATGCTGACTTTCTCAGAGATCCACACATCATTTCATTCATTTATAGAGGAGTTGTACATGTTTAGGTCCAACCTATCCATGTAAACATATTACAGCTCTTTATTGGAGTTTGTGATCTTCCTTGGCTAACGCAGAGGAATCTTTTGTACCAGAGATGATATATGTTGATGTAGTAGATGCCTAGGAAAGTAGTTATCAAGTTCATGATAAAAAGATTTGTGATAAGTTTATATTTTGCACAAAGGAGCTTCAAAGCAATATCTTATGTATATTATGATATTTTGTAATCAGGCCTGTGAGCCGAATTGTAAGCCATGTTGCTAGCCCATTTTTATTTGAATTCTTTTATATATTGAATGAATGAATCTACATTTGTTTCATTTCTTCAAGTCATTTTTGTTGTGTTTACTCTTGTTGTACAGCTTGGATAGTTCACTCTGTGAACCCTCCTGTCATGACAATACCAAGTGGTATTAGAGTGAACGTGTGAGTCTTTGGAGCGAATTGAGTGAAGTTGGTGAGGAAATTCTATAAGATCTTGTTGTGGATAGATCACTGAATTAAGGCAAGTTACTTGTGTTGCAACCAATTATTGATTGTGAGGCAATTGTCACCTTCTAGCCAAATCACCAAACTTGAGGTAGTTTACACTTGATCCTACGAAGAATACCGTAGAGGAGAGTCCTTGCTATTGGAACAATGGCTAGTAGAATGGATGAAATTATGGTAATGATGAAGAGAATGAGAATTTGATTAGATGTTGTTGAAGAAGATAGGCAAAGAGAATTGACTCTGAGACCTAATGTTGAAAGTGATGATGAACAAGAATTTCAATCTGTTGAACAAATTGGTGAAACCCTAGGAGGTGACAAAAAAGAAGAATCATATCAAGTAAAGATATTGTGAGCTATTTCAAAGATTGGAAAGAGACCTAGAGTTGATGTACCAAATTACACTGGCAATCTAAACCCTGAAGAATTGATTGACTGGATAAATCACATGGAAGAATACTTTGAATATGAAGAAGTTGAAGCTCCGGAGAAGGTGAAATTTGTAAAGACAAAGTTGGAAGGACATGTTGCTATATGGTGGAAGGAAGTTTAGTTGGATAGAAACAGAGGAGGAAAAGAAAAGATTACAAAGTGGGATAGAATGGTGACAAAATTGAAGAACCAGTTTATATCTACTGACTATGAGTTAGAACTATTGAAAAGATTGCAGAAACTGAGGCAAAAGGAGAAATTTGAGGAGTATATTGAAGAATTTCATAAGATGATCATAAGGATAGGACTATGAGGCCTACATTTTTCATTTCCATTCATGTGACTATTTACCTTACTATTGCTGATACTTTTATATTTGTGGGACTGTTGATCTCAGATTTTTCAACTATTAAACCTTATCATGTTAAAGGAAAACTAATTGGGTGATGTTGGATAGATGTTTGCATTAACAGAAAATAAATTGGGTGATGTTAGATAGATGTTTATTTTATAGGAAAACTAATTGGGTGATGTCTTATTAATGTTTACATTATAGGAAAACTAATTGGGTGATGTTAGAGAGAAAATTGTAATGTGATTTCATTTATGCTTATGAGAACTGTGGTATGTTATGGTAATACATGTTTTAAGTTGCTTCAGCTATGATATTTATATGTGAAATTGACCTTGTAATTATGTGTGTAGGTTTTGCTAACAAACCACAAATACTGGAGATCATTCCGCACCTTATGTTGTAATCCCTTGTGAAGCTGATCTGGTTCCATGAGGAACCAAGATCAACTCTGTGTTTTATTTAATGTTGTAATGTTGTCTTGCATGAGGTTCAATGGGTTAGGCCTACCCTCTTGTAAATTTTAATTATGATTTATGTTGTAAGAATTGTAATTTAATTTTAAATTTTTGAGACCCATTTCTTGTGTTTTAACTTGACCCCGAGTGTCCTAACTAGGTTAAAATTGACCATGGGTTATACCCCATGGGTCTAGGGTCCCTTTTGACTTGGGTAACCCTTGGTTAACCTTCGTATGGTCACCTTAACTTCACAGTGAAGTTAAGTGACGAATTTGGAGGTATGGGAGGGATAGGATGAGTGTTACCAACACTCAAGCCCATCCCTTTTCCATTCCCAAGATCCACCAATTGTGGAGGACTTGACCTCAAGTCTCTCTCACAATTGGTGGGAGTTTCCATGGAGTTGTGTGGTCCTTCATAAGAAGGAAGGAGGGAAAGACATGTGTCACCCTTTCCCTCTTCAACTCCCCTTTTCTCTCCCATGTGTTGGAGAGAGGACATGTGGTATGGTTAAGGAAGACTTTGGGGATGGGTGAGTGACATGTGTCAACAGCCATCCCTTGGGACACAATAGTAGTTTGGAGGAAGAGTGAGGAGGTGATAAGTATCACCTCCCCATTCCTCTAAACTCATGGATTGGGTTATTTTAATCACACTTGGGATAGGGAGAAGGGTTGTTGAATTTTGGAGGATTTTTATTATTGAAAATTGTTTTTGGGGAAAAAGGATAGGGGGAGTTTGGTGGCTTATGTTGGAGGAGATTTTAGAGGATCTCTACTTCAACTACTTCCATTAAAGGGCTTTTTAAGGTTGGATTTCAAGGTCTTTCCTTTGCATTTTCTATTTGTTGCATGATGGATGGGTGAAATGTATTTTTTTGCTTGTGTTGTGATTTTTTTGTTATTGTGGGAATTTTTATTGGGGTGTTGACAGAGCTTCTTCCACTTGGGAGAAATGCTCATCAAGTGTGGGGTAGGGGAGGAGTGATCCTCCTTGAGTCCATTCCTTGTTTTGGGATGTTGAAAGCCTTGAGGGCATTTGTGTGATTCTGAGTAAGTTTTTGTATGGCTTGAGAGCCAAAATATGATCTCCCTAGAAATTTTGTTAATATGTTTGGCTTGAGGCCATGAGAAAAATTGTGTTGATATATTAGAAGGGTGGCACTCTAGAGTTGAGTGTGTCCACTCTCCTACCCCTCTTTGACTCACTTTAGTTGAGTTTGTGTTGTGTAATTTTCTAAGGGTGTAATTGTGTTTTGGGATGTTGTATTTCTTTATTGTGAAGTGGATTTTGGAATACCCCAGGTGTGTGGATGATATCCATAGCTCAAGGGTGGCCCTCTTGCAGGTCTACGGTAGGGAGGAGAGCAAGTTGAGTGGTGTTTTCTTCCCTTGTGTCATATGCAGGTTCTTGGAGTTTATTGTGAAGCTTGAAGAAGATTACTTGAAACTTGGAAAATATTTTATTTTCCTTTACTCTTAAGGCTCTATAGAAGAGCTTGGGCTTGTGATTGTCTACATCCTTGTTGATTCCCAAGAGGAGAGATTTCTCCTTCTATTGTTGCAATTTTGGTATGTTTGAGTTATGAGGAAATCCTCTTCATTGTAATTATAGTTTTATTTGTAGTGTTTATTACATTTTGTTGCCATTTATGAAAAGATTAAGAAAAGAAAATTGTTTTTAATGGACATTAGAATTGTCTATTTCCTTATACTCCTATTTTGAAAAGTTGTGAATTAGTTGTTGTTATAAATAAGTTTGTTAATATTTATCTCATTACATGACTTGTGAAAACGATAATTTTAATGAGTTGCTTGAAGTTGTAGTTTTGTCATTATGAAAATAAATGAACTTTTGTTATAATCATGCATTTGATTTGTTGTGAAGGAATGCAAATAAAATTAATTCCTTTTTCCTTTAAATCAAAAGCTTACTATAGTTAAGTTGAATCATTTGAATTGGAATTTGAATTGAACATCCTTGTATAATACTTCTAATTATCATTTTTATGTTGAGTTGCATTTGAAAATATAATTGTAAGAAAACTCATTTTAAATTCATTCAATAATCTGTCCTACAAGTTAATTGATAGGAATTTATTATATATATATATATATATATATATATATATATATATATATATATATATATATATATATATATATATATATATATATATATATATATATATATGTATATATGTATGTATATATGTATATGTATATATATGTATGTATATATGTATATATATGTATATATATGTATATATATGTATATATATATATATTCTATATTTTATAGTGATATGTGTTACTTATGAAACTGTGAATTTTATCACTCTGAGAAAAATTGTGAAGTATATATATTGATAAACAAAATTAAAATGGGAAATTAAATAATATTTTCACAGTTTTTTTTATGAAATTACAATCTTTGAGAAGAAGGAATGGTGGTTGAGGAGGGGGTTAGAACCCTTCCCACCACCGTCGCAGCCGAAGTATTTGGGTGTGGGCAGGGGGCGGATCCCCCACCCACACCCCACGTCGTGGGATGTGGGTGGGGACTCTACCCACTCCCCACACCCCCGCTATCTCTGCTACCCCTCGCAGCCCCAATTAAACCATGGACCTCGGACTCTCCATGCACCTGCCACCGTAGACCTCTGTCTCCATACACTCCACCCGCGAACCACCACAACCCTCGTTAACTCCCCTACGACCTGCAAACTCCACCTCCACTCGTCCACCACTGTGGATTTCCCCACAGTCTCCAGCCCTTGCACCTTTGTGCCTACAAACACCTGCAGAGCCGACCTCTGCCCTAAGTGCCACCGCCACCACCATCCATTGGACCCCTGTACAGCCAATACAAACACACACAAAAATTAGGGTTTCTCCAATGGCATTCAAAAGAAAAGCATTAATGGAAATATAACAATTTTCAATGTTATATAATGAATAAACATAAAATATAAGATTAAAATAAATGGATAATATATATATATATATATATATATATATATATATATATATTAATGGTTTGCTAGGAATTTTGTAATTTAATTTAAATAACATTATATATAGGTATATATATATATATATTATCTATGGGTAATTTTGTAAAAAGAATAAATAAAATAGGGCTTATACGTGGACAATAATATATATATATATATTCATATTAATTCAAACTGTATAGGAATTGCGTTTCCAGAATTTTAATAATTTTTTTATTTAAAAATACCAAGAGAACAGAAAGAAAATAAATATACCTATAATTCTTAAAAGAAAACAAGTATGTATATATAATATATATGCTTATTTGCATGTATATGGATATGCGTACCCTTATAAAAGAAACCAAGCCACCATATGCATTTCATATGTGGCTAGTAAAAACCTCAAACTGAAAAGTGAGTAAACGTCCAATTGAGAAAAATGAGAGAGAAAAAGAAAGAAAAGTTAACCGTGAAAACAAAGAGGAGAAAATGCACAACATTTCCTAAATGGGTTAAGAGAACTAAGCAAGACTGACATTCTGTTAACCCTGATTAGGGACAACTTAATTATCAAATTAACTCAAACGTTGAAATTAAACCAGAGTGAAAACCTAGAACTTGATCAAGCAAAGTTAGTAAACCCTATTTAAATGATCTAGTTTACCAAGAAATTAGGAGTAATGAAAGGGATGTAGTGATAACTCTGATTGATAGAAAATGTGAAGAAAAATAGGATAAACATAAAGAAACCTTACAAAAAGAGAAAAAGAAAGTGATAGAAATACAATCAAAATTAAATTTCAGAGAAACGGAAGAGAGGCCAAATGAACAGGCTTTGTTGAAAATGCTAAGTTCAAAAGGAGGAGAAATTAATATTAAACGTGAAGGAGAACAGATGATTGTGCTTTATTGAAAAATGATCAATCAACTTAATCAATTCTTGTACCAGAGTAATTAGTGAGATTAACCTAAATTAGGAAACCACGTGACCAAGATTAGTGTAGTGTAATAAATCCCACTCATGCTCGTGAGGCGTTATGCTGCCAAAATTTTCCAGAATTTAGGGGTTAGGAGCTTTGTAAGTTTAACCCTTGTGGTGACATTCACCTCATCACGATGACCCCCTTGTTGGCCTTCTTGTGTTTGGGTATGCGCACATGTGTGTATTACCCCGCTGACAACTATTTAGTCTACACCTTAAGTGTACGCCACCGAGCACGCTTACTCGTGCAAGGGGGTTTCTAGGGAAGCGTAGAATTTTTTTTTGATATTTCATGTCATGACGACATGACACATGTGGACATGACACGTGTGATGCGTGTTGTGACTGCATGGGAAATGTGGGCATGACAAGGACATGGTGAAGCAAGTAAAGAGAAAGTGGCTAGATACATCAATGGAATGAGATTGAAAATTCAAGAAGAACTAAGCTTGGTAAGAATGACATCCCTAGAAGAAGCATATCAGTTTACCTTGAAAGTTGAAGAGAAGATGAATAAGAGGTAGGATCAGAGGCAGAGAGGTAGAGGAGGCAAATTTTAAGGAGGTAGAATATTTTTTAGAGGAGACAAATCACATCCAGAGAAAAACAAGTTTTACAGCCCATTTAGGAAGGATGACAGAGATAATAATGTTTACCGGAGAGATGATAGAAACTTTTACCAAAGAGGAAACCCTAGTGCATACCAGAATGAAGGATATAGAAGAGAGGGAAGAGGATTTCATAAGAAAACATTCAGAGGTACCTGTATCAAGTGTGGAGGTGAAGGACATAGAGCATTTGAATGTAATCAAGGGAGTACAAGCAAGAGAACAGAGAAAAGTGGAAGAGTAGCCTATGTGGAAGAACTTGTTGGATCTCCTAGTTCAGTTGGCAAACCTGAGAAAGGAGAATCACTAGTGATGAGGAGAGAACTATTTCAAGAAGAGATAAATGAGGAACCACCATAGAGGAAGAATTTTTTTAGGACAAGATGCAAATCAAGAGGAAAATGTTGTAATGTTGTGATTGATAACGGTAGTTTAGACAATATAGTTTTGGAGGAGATGGTGACTAAGTTGAAGTTAGAAAGATTCAAACACCCTAAGGCCTATCAGATAGCATGGATTTAGGATGATCATAAGGTACTAGTGAGTGAACAATGTTTGGTAAAATTTCATATTGGATCATATCATGATGAAGTATTGTGTGATATTATGCCTATGGATGTTTGTCATATCTTGTTAGGTAGACCTTGGCATTATTATAGAAAAGCTATATATGATGGGAGGAAGAATACACAATCTATAACATCAAATGGAAAGAGAATTACTTTGATTTATTTGGAGGATGATCCTAAGAGTGAAGTATGTGGGAATTCTAGAATATGTTTGGTATATGGAAGAAAATTTTAAGATGGTTTGAGACATGAGAATATGTGTTATGCTTTGATTCCTAAGAAGCCTGAAGCATTGAAGAAGGAGACTGAAGAATCACAATTGGAGGAGATAAAAGAGTTGTTAACAGAGTATGAAGACATCATATTAGATAATGTACCTAAAGGATTGCCACCAATAAGGAGTATTAGTCATCACATGGACCTTATACTGGGAGCTAGTTTGTCTAACAAAGTAACACACAGAATGACACCAGTAGAGAATGAAGAATTGAATAGGCAGATACAAGAATTGTTGAGGAAAGGTTTGATCAGAGAAAGTTTGAGACCTTGTGCAGTACCTATAGTGCTAGCACCAAAGAATGACAAAGAATGGCAAACGTGTATAGACTCTAGAGAAATCAACAAGATCACAGTTAAGTATATATTTCCTTTACTTAGGATGGATTATATCATGGATTGTTTGAGTGGAGCAAGATATTTCAGAAACATAGATTTGAAGAGTGGATACCATCAGATCAGAATGAGAGAAGGAGATGAATGGGAGACTACTTTTAAGACAAATGAAGGATTGTATGAGTGGTTAGTGATGCCTTTTGGATTGACAAATGCACCTAGTACTTTCAAGAGATTGATATTTCATGATATTTGGATGAAATTTTGATTTTTAGTAAGACAAAAAAAGAACACTTGTGGCATATTAGACAAGTTTTGCAGAGGATGAGAGAGGAGAAATTGTTGATAAACATCAAGAAATTTAGTTTCATGAAGGAAGAACTAGTGTATTTGTGATTTGTGATTTCTACGGAAGGATTGAAGATGGACCCTAAGAAAGTAAGAGTGATTGTTGAATGGTCTACACTAGAGAGCATTGGAGAAGTGCAATCATTTCATGGATTAGCTAGTTTCTACCAGAATTTCATCAAAAAATTTAGTTCAGTTTGTAACCCTATAACAGAAACCATGAGAGGTGATAGAAAAGATTTCAACTGGACATCAGGAGAAGATAAAAGTTTTGAGTTGTTGAAGTAGAAAGTGATAGAGCAACCTTTTTTAGCATTATCAAATTTCAATAAGGTATTTCAAGTGGATTTTGATGCAAGTGGGAGTGCAATAGGAGAAGTATTATGTCAAGAAGATAGATTGTAGCATATTTTAGTGAGAAGTTAAATGATGCAAGGAGAAGATATTCAGTTTATGATCAAGAGTTCTATGCCATAATTCAAGTCTTGAAGAAGTGGAGACATTACTTGTTGCCTAAGGAGTTTGTGTTGTATACAGATCATCAAGCTTTGCAATATTTGAATAGTCAAGGAAAGTTGAATCAGAGACATATGAGATGGGTGGAGTTCATGTGGAGTTATAAATGTGTGTTGAAGCATACAAGTGGTAAATCAAACAAAGTTGTTGATGCCTTGTGTAGGAGAAGAAACTTGTTGATAGAGATGGGAGTTGAAGTGATAGGATTTGATGAATTGAAGAACATGTATGAGGGAGACTGATTTTGTAAAACCTTGGAGAGCATGTAAGGAACCTATTGTGATAGATAGAAGTAAGTGGCTGGATTATTTCATTTAGGAATATATGTTGTTTAGAGGAAATCAGTTGTGCATACCTAGAAGTTCAATGAGAGACAATTTGATCAGGGAGAAATACAGTGGAGGATTGGCAGGAGATTTTAGCATTGGAAAGACAGTTGCCTTGGTAAGTGAAAACTACTATTGGCTTTAGATACATAAAGATGTTAGGAAATTTGTGCAAAGTTGTATAGTTTGTTAAGTTGTAAAAGGGAGTAGTCATAATACTGGATTGTATAAACCTTTGACTATACTGAAGAGACCTTGGGAAGACATAAGAATGGATTTTGTAATGGGATTTCCTAAGACATAGAGGGGACATGATTCAACATTTGTAGTGGTGGATAGATTTTAAAAGATGGCACATTTCATACCATGTAAGAAGACAATTGATGCAGTGCATGTAGCTGACCTATTTTTCTAGGAGATTGTGAGATTCAATGGATTACCTAAGAGTATAATTTCAAATAGAGATTCAAAGTTTGTTGGATACTTTTTGAAGACACTTTGGAAGAAGATGAAGATAGATTTGAAATTTAGTTTAACATTTCAACCATAGACTGATAAACAGACAGAGGTAGTGAATAGGTGTTTGGGAAACTTGTTGAGATGTTTGGTTGGAGAGAAAGCTGGAAGTCAGGTTTTGATTCTTTCACAAGAGGAGTTTTCCTATAATAATTTAGTGAATAAGAGTACCAGAAGAACACCTTATGAGATTGCTACTAGAGTAAACCCTAGAGGAGTAGCAAAATTGAGATATACCAATTTGGAAGAAAAGAGAAGTGCAGAAGCAAAAGAAATTGTAAAACATATGAAGATAATGCACGAGCAAGTGAAGAAGCATTTGGGAGAGATGAACAAAAAATATAAAGAAAAAGCAGATGAGAAGAGAAGACGTAAGGAATTTGTAGTTGGGGATGAAGTGATGGTATTTTTGAGAAAAGAATGATTTCCAATTGGGACATATAACAAGTTAAAGATGAAGAAGTTTGGGCCTTGTAAGATACTCAGTAAGTTTGATTCAGGAAATACATATGAAATGGAGTTACCAGAGACATTGGGTATATCACCTATTTTTAATATTGCAGACCTATACTACTATCACGAAGCAAAGTTTAGTGACATCTTGGTAGAGGACTTGAAGAAGTAGTTACCACAACAAGCACTGGAGTAGGTTGAAGATATTTTGGACAACAAATTTGGATGCAACACCAAAGGAAGACAATACAAAGAATACCTCATGAAGTGGAAAGGTAGACCGGAAGAGGATTCATTATGGATTTCTCAGGCTGAGGTGGACTATCTTGGTTTTCCTCTAGCCCTAGCAAAGTCAGGGACTCACTTTTTTCAACAACTGAGGATATCTAATGCAGGAGCATCCCTAGTTCAATAGAGATCTTATATCAATCAAAAACATTTCCACTTTAGTTTGTTGGTAGTTCAATTTGTTTCTTTCATTGTTCTAGTTCAGTTCAGTGAGTTCAATCAGTAGCAATTTTTGTATTTTGCTCCGCATTCTACTAGAGTTGCATTTCACATCTTGCGGAGCTAGATATGGTATCCAAATTCATTCATCTACATCATATCTAGATGTCAGAGCATTTGGATGAAGTACCAGAAAGTTATTGCTCTCAGAAGATCAAATGTTTTCTCAAAACAGAGCATCCTGCCAGTCTTTAATAATCAACTAAAGGAGAAGGCCTGTGGAGCATTTCTTGACTTGTGGAACCTAATGACATATCATTTGATCATCTTTGGTTCATGGCCGACCTTCCCCGAGACTCGTACATCATTCCATTCATTTGTGAAGGAGTTTTACATGATTAGGTCTGACCTATCTATGCACACGTTACATCTCTTCATCAAAGTTTGTGATCTTCCTTGGCCAACACAGAGGAATCTTTTGTACCAGAGATGATATATATTAATGTAGTAGATGCCTAGGAAAGCAGTTATCAAGTTCATGATAAAAAGATTTGTAATAAGTTTATATTTTGCACAAATGAGCTTCAAAGCTATATCTTGCATAGATTCTGATATTCTATAATCAGGCCTATGAGCCGAATTGTAAGCTCGCATGTTGCTAGCCCATTTGTATTTGAATTCTTTGATATACTAAATGACTAAATCTACATTTGTTTCATTTCTTCAAGTTATTTCTGTTGTGTTTACTCTTGTTGCATGACCTGGATAGTTCACACTATGAACCCTCCTACTGTGACTACACCATTTTGTTGGGACTTTCACATGAGATGATTGTTTTGTAGGTGTAGTTCTTGATGGCATTGAATTGATGTTTGTTTTATAGGTTTTGTTAATCTTCTTGGTTTAGATATCTTGGTTACATGATTCAGTGGGAGAATTTTGACAATGATGTTTTGATGTTTATCATGATGCCATGTACAACTCGATATCATTGTTTAGTGGGAGTTTTGGCTATGATATGGATTCATAATTTAGGTGATGGATGATCTTCTGTAGTGGTTGTTGGTGTCATGGAGGAGCTCTTGGATCTTGTTTCTTCTATGCAGTGAGAGGTCATCAACATATTCACTTCTATTGACATGGGATGGTTACCTTCATGTGATCTGGAGATGTTGACATCTTGGTAACATGGAGGACTCTTTGAGTCTTTGGTTAAGGTGTTGGTTATGGTTTGTTTGTTTTGATAGGTGATCCTTGGTTCTAGAGGTGTTGGTATTATGTCTTGATGAACTCATGATTCTAGATTACAGTGTTGGCATGATACATGTTCTCTGAGACCAAGATGTGTTCATTGGTGCATGTGATCTCCTAGGAGGAGATGTTACATTGTGATGTCATGATTGGGTTCCTAGTTCTACAGTTGGAGCTTTGACAATGATCTTGTTGGTTCTCTTAGTATTGACTACATTGGTCATGTGGTTGGGAGCTTCGTGATAGTGCGATGTTGCATTTGGAGTTTAGCATGGATTAATCATGGAGGTGCTCATGGATACTTGGAGACTTGGGTGAGGCTTGAGTTCTCTTGGGATTAGAGACATTTGTTGAGATGGTTATTCTTTGATGAGGATTTCAGTAGCAAGACCAAGGAGCCTACACCTTGGTTGGACATGAGTTCAACATTGACCTATTGAGGAGATTGTTCTTAGAGAGAGTCTTTGATGCTTGGTGCATCCAAGAGGTGAAATCTTCTCCCCACTCTTGGTCCACTCAGTGGTGAATGATTTGATAGGTATGTGAACCTACTTTCAAATGCATTTTTTCTTTAGATCTTATCTTCTCGTGCTTGAATCTTGAGCTATGGTTTATGATTGTGAGGACTTGTTTGAGGAGTAGATGCATGGTTATGATTAGTTATCTCCTTATGTTTGATCCTAAGCTGTTATGAGATCATTGTGTGTTATGGAGATGATTAGTGGCTTTGGGCTATTATTCCTACTTTTGGATTGTTATGAGTTGATCTAATTTTGGTTTGAGAGGCTTGCATCTTGATTTGTTGGATGTTGACGAGGCTTCTTGTGTTGGGCCTGTAAATGATATCATACTTTTCAAAGATATAGCACATTAGTATGGATAGAAGGACATGCTTATGATTTGTAGGTTCTCTCTTGATTGGTCTTATTATTCTTCCTAGATGTTTGTGTTCACATGATATTGGATTTGAAATGTGTATGGAGATATTAAGACTCTTTGCATCCTTTCTATTATGATGTGAAGGATTTGGGAGAGATATGGACTTGAGGTGAGAGTTATGTTGTAGCTATTTAGTTTGTAGATTTTGCATATCTATGTACATGTGTTCTTTGACACTATGTGATAGAGGATTTAGCCACATCTTCTATGTGAGTGCTATTAATTGATCTTTGGATGCCTTGATCTATTTTCAGATTTGACATTTACTTATGCAGTGTGAGTTCTAGGATATATATAATTCTTTTGTTGGATTTTCTCATTATACTGTGATATGGAGGGTCTTGAGGTTTGTTGTCACATGCTTTATGTTGTTACCTTGGAGGACTTCTCTATGTAAGATTGAATATATACATGGGACTTGTTATCATTGTGATTTGAGTTAGAAGTGTTGATGGAATAAGGTCTACTTGTTATCTTTTGTATACCTTGGTTTGGAGGTATGGTTAGTTGGTCCATTAGAAACTGGATATGGTTGCTATTTTAGCTATGATGATTGATTCTTGTCAACTACTTGAGCCTATATGTTACTATTAGATTTGGTGTTTGTGTTTGGGTATTAGTTGATGCAGGTTTCTTTCTTCTATGTGACAATTTAGTGTGGCATCTCCTTGAAGGATCTTATCCTTCATGGTTTGGCATAATGGAGGATGGCAAGATTCTTGTTTGAGATGGTGGGTACCTTGATTATTGTTGAAGGTATCTTGGAGCACATGGAGCATGTGTATGTTTATATAGTACATGTTGGGCATATCGATGGTTTCCCTTGATTTTTTGAGTTTACTTGTTGATCCCTTATGCAATGTATACAACAAGTGGGAGAATATTGAAATAGGTGCATTGTGCACCTTGCATAACATTGGTATTATTTAATTATGTAAAATAAATATTTATTTGTTATGCATCATGGGTGATATGTTTAGCCACATTAGATATTTATTTGGTACCACTTGTAATTATTTTATGTAAAATTGAATTAATTATTTTATGTGACTAGGACATATTGAGTAATTAATTATTTATTTGTAATTATTTAATTATTGGTAAAACTTAGTACCAATAATTAAGTGTGAGAGTCAATGGGTTTGAAGACTCATAGTTTTGGGATAGATGGTTTTACCATACCACATATTGTATTTGTGTGAGCTTATCTTTATAAAATCAAACACATGAGTAGTTGATGAGGTTGTCTTGTTGGATGTTTGGCTTGATTGAGCATCTCTTGTAGGTTGTATTTCTAAGGGTTTGAAGCATAGCATTCAATGTGTGGTTACATGCTTGTTCACATGGAGTGCATGTAGAGATCTTGAGGCCTCAGGGTATTCATGGAGACTCTGCATATTTATTGTAATGTTTATTTCAATATAATACTATTGGTGTGTGGCAACTGATCATGGAAGTACTGTACACAAGTCAGATAGCCCTTTGTACACTGATAGACAAAGTGCCATTCATCTTGATAAGAACTCAGCTCTGCATTCAAAAACTAAGCACATATAGCTCAAATACGACTTCATTCTTTCAATTTTGGAGGATAGATAGTTAAAGCTGGAGAAAATTTAGACAAGTGAGAATTCTGCAGATATGTTCACAAAGGTAGTTACATGGGAGAAACTAATTTCCTCATCAGTTTCTATTGGCCTTCATGACTAATAGTGGTGGACTTAAGAAACCAACCATGCATGTAATCCAGTGGGAGCTACAACTGCAGTGGTGTCATCCAAGATCAATCTCCAAGTGGAAGATTGTTTGGTGTGGAGCCTAATCAGTCTCCAAGTGGGAGATTGTTGGTATGTGGTGACTGATCTGCAAGTATTATACATAAGTTATGTATCCTCTTTTTTTGTACGATTGGAGTCAGTTGTTAATTTTTGTTAACTGACAAAAGAAAAATGACATTGCAAAACCCTAATTCTAGAAGCTTCCAAAAAGCTTGTTATAAGTGGCTGGGATGTATGGTACAGTGATGTATTTGCGAGATTGTAATCTATTTTGCACTAGATAATAAAATCATTAGATGGCTAAGTTTCTGTGGATGTAGCCCATATTGGGTGAACCACATTAAATTTTTGTGTTGCTCTCTTTTGTGTTATTCCTCATTGTTATATTTGGGTTATTTAATCTACATATAATTGTTAGTGTTTATTTCTTTAATCTGCCCTAACCCTAACAAATAGATGAGATATGGATGCTTTTGGAGGTTGGTTTTTTCCCTCAATGAGGGTTTTCCAAGGGTATATCTTGTGTCACTATTGATGTTATGATTGTCTATTATTTTGCATATGGATTTCTGGTTATTATTTGCATATTAATTTCTCATAGGGTTATGAGGAAATAGTCTTAAGTACTCGAGGTGCATCCATAGGAATGCGCTTTGAGATGGTGGGGTTGAGAGCATTAATACCATGGGTGGATTTTGATGTCCGAGCATAGTAGTTTAATATTGTTCACTATTTTAAATCATTAGAAGGTTTTGTATTGTTTGGTTTCCATTCAGGAATGTTTCATTACATCCACTGTAAGAATAGAAGTTCAAGTGAGGAGTTCTAAGATGTCCCAGGTGTTGTTCTACCCTAATGTTGTCATATGCCTTAACTTTTTTATCTTGAATGGGATTTTCTATTTCAGGTGTCCTAATCCTTTGGACTAGTGTTTCTATGGGATTACTAGGTGTAGGACCTCTTTATATTTCTTCATTTTGTTACATTTTATTTATGTATTTTCATGACTTTACCCTCCTAGTTATTCTCGTAATATACTTTCACGTTGTTCTTCATGGGGAGTGACATGCATGGCCTCTTGAAAGTGCCTCTCTAAAGGTCTTACTTCATCATCTAGATGTGTTTTTGGGTTTCTTGTTGAGGGCTGATTTATTTGGTGGATCTTTGATCTTACTTGCACTCTACAGGCCCTATGATGTGTGGGTTGGATTGTCATGTTTTTCTCCCATGTAGGATTGTTGAATGTTAGAGAATGTATTGGTGCTCTCCTATTGTTTTCATATTTTTAATCTTCATAATCATAATAGTTTGAAATGGGTGCCATTAGGTCAAGTGGCACATTCCTATCAAAGGATGGTGTTTTAGGTTATCTAGATGGAATGTTCCCTAGGTTTAGTTTATGTTTTGTCATGTTTGGGGGTATTGTAGACATGTCAAAATAAATAGAATGAATGAATGTGATCAGAGCAAAAGAGAAGATGAGTGTAGAGGAAACGAATATTAAAATGGTAATGAATGTGAAAATGTCATGAAAAATTATTATGATTATGAAAGCAGAAACATAGCCAATTCATCTTAGAAGGATTTTTAGATCACGTTAGGTTCAACAATATATCACACATCACTTGAAATGTGACTCATGAGGTTAGTCAGACTCAATTCACACATGAACCCTCTCCTTGCAATGAGTGACCTTCAATTCACTCCCTCTCTTGTGGAAAGAGCTAGTTGAGCAGGGGTGAGACTCAGGGGTGGTTTTGTTCTCATGGGACTAGAACATCATAAAGAGTGGTTGGCTTGTTACGAGGCCTTATGTGGTATGCTAGTTATCAAGTACTTTCTAGGGTTGTGATTGTTGAGATAATTGTATGACTTGAATGGTCACTTGTGATGTTTCTTCTATTTGGGTTTCTTAGATTCTAACACCTAACGGGTAAACTATTATGTTCCTTGATCAGTCTAGTGCATTGTAATATTTGTTTATGAGCTTGAAGTTGTTGTATTTGATAGGCTTGTTGTACAATCCTAAGGATATTTTGTTGTTCTTAGTTAAGTTGTCTAGGGTTGATTTCTTCTGATTCCTCAAGAATTTCTCTAACCCACTACCATCAAATTCGTATGCACATTCGTATGCTTAGGGGAGATGTAGAGTGTTGACCAAATTCAACCTAAAGTTTGACATAGGGTTTGACCTGTGATGTTGTATGTGGGATTTACCTTCTGACAAAACCAAGGGTTTACTCTTGTATGGGAATGTTTATCAATACCTTGTGATGAAACCAAGGACTTAATTATTCTATGTTTTCCTAATTTTTTGGTTGTTTTGAATGTATGTAACTATATGAATGCAAGAAATTTTTTTGGTTCTTTTCTCAAGAAGTAAAGATTATCTAATTACTACAAAAGGAAATAGGGATGTAAGTATATATGAATTTTTTTTATGCAAGTTTATCTATGTTTTTGTGTTTTTCCAAGATTTGTTTTTGAAATTCTACTCTAAGGAAAGAAAATGATAGTCTAATCTAATGATTTAATCTATTGAAAGAAATAAACAACTAGTTTATTGCAAAGAAATCAAGCTATGCTAACAATTCCTATGAAGATTAAGGCAATGATAAATCACTTCCCTCAAGATCAAAGTTGTATTTTAATTACTACTAAAAACCATTCAAAAAACCTCAAATATGTTTCACACATGAGTATATGCACTACCCTTAGGAATCCTTTATTTTTAGCAACCTCTTCATCCTCTTACAATAGTGGAGTCTATTGGAATTAGGCCAGGAAATTGAGAGGGGGGGTGAATCAGTTGTCCCACAAAATTAACCTTTTCTTCTTTTTAATCTTCTCTCACAACTTACAAATAGATTAGTGATGTAAACATTAAAGCATGAAACAATGACACATGTGTAAAAACACAATTAACACACTTGACACCAAGATTTTTAACATGGAAACCTGGTTAAGGGAAAACCATGGTGGGGGTTAACCCACAAGTTTCATACCTTGTTAAAAGTACTTAAAAATGGGAAGGCACTTGCCTTTGGGTGCGCTACCTAGAGCTCATTTCTCAAAAGAGGCTCACTGCCTATAGAAATTTATGTTTAATACAAAAAGAATTAACTAAGAAATAGCATCTTCTTCATGCCTAGTTCAGTCTCATTGAATGCTCACAAAACTTCTGCTCTTCTCCCAAATACTTCTTCACTATCACTTCATCCTTTATTGTTCTTGTTCCTCTACTCCTTCTCTTCTCTAATCTACCTCTGATCCTTTCTTAGGATTTTATTATTTCGCAGAAGGATGATTTTCCACAACTCAACTGCATACATTTATATGCTTCATCAACCTTAGAATAGACATCAAGGTCGGTACTCCAAACATCTAACTTAATGTGAATCACTAAGTTGTTGGCCAAACATAATTAGGACTCAAATCTTCCTTGATCAACATGCCACACTACATAGAATTGCTCTTAGATCATCCGCAACATGCTTGAATCATCCGATTGGCCAAGACTAGGAAAAATAGCAACACTAAAAAGGAAATCTTCAGAAACAAGCTCAATCTTCAATTTGGACCTCCAACACAGCAGTCACATGATCAAGAGACCTCCACAAGCTCATTGAATTCAACAATAACATTCGCACCAATCCAAAATATTAGAATCACTTGCATCTTCATCTGGAACCTCAAGAACACTGTCTGCCATGACTGTCACACTAGAAAGATTGCTTGTAGACCTCCAAACCATGAACTAGTTGAGGTGATGATACACAATGACTTCTAAAACATGCCTCTAGAACTGTAGATCATAAAATTTCAATGTGGAGCAATCCAGACCAATTTAATGTCACTCTATCTCTTATGAGCACAGTAAAACCCAGTTCTACTCAAATGGTCATAGCTTCTTCAAATCTTAGTGCAAACCTCTCAAAACTTAGCTGGAGCTACTTCAGACAATCCTCTACATAGCCATATTGTCATCATAACACTTGTCTTCATTAATTTTCTCAATATCCTCAACATTTCAGTCTTCTAAATAGGCAACAAAATAGGATATAGTTGACACTAATGACAATAAGGTTATGTTGACATCAATGACAACACCAATTAGGTACATATTTGCAACAATCTCCCCCTTTGTCATTGATGGTAACATATGATGTAAAAAAACTAATTCAACCATTAAGACAAGAAATTCTCCCCCTTTCTCTTATCACTTCTACAATCACTTTCTTCACTACTCCCCCTTTCATCAGCAACTAGTTTTTCACACAACTTCTCTCCCCCTTTGACATCAATGGCAAAGGGCACATATTTGCAACCTTTTCTTCCCCTTTTCTTCAGACTAATTTCAAAACTTGCATTCTGACTACTACCCCTAAGTGGTATCTTCTTAACATCAATCCAAATCATAAGATATGTCTGTTAATTCCACTAGACTGATGCACCCTAGTGCATCTTAGTTTTGATCAGGAGGGGTAATAACCCCTAACTTTTCTCTAAGATACTCAAAAGTATCCTTGGGTAGAGGCTTAGTGAAAATATCCACAATCTGATCCTTTGAAGAAACAAACTCCAAACTGACTTCATTCTCATTAACCTTCTCTCTAAAAAAGTGAAACTTGATTGATATGTGCTTTGTCTTTGAATGCAACACTAGATTATTTGAGATACTTATTGCACTTGAATTATCATAGAAGATTATGATAGGCTCCTCAAACACAATTCTGATGTCCTTCAACATTTGCTTCATCCACAGAACTTGAGTACAATTGTTTGCTATTGCTATATACTCTGCCTCTGCTATAGATAGGGATATTGCCTCCTACTTTTTGCTTAGCCAAGAAACCAATCTACTTCCCAAGAAGACTACACCACCACTAGTATTTTTTTTGTCATCCACATCTCCTGCCCAATTAACATCTATATATGCATGAAGAGTGAAGTCATTATCCTTTAGATACCATTAGCCATAATCAAGTGTCCCTTTGAGATATCTAAAAATTCTCTTGACTACTACAACATGGGATTCTCTAGGATCAGCTTGAAATCTAGCAACAAGTCCAATCACATTCATGATATCAGGTCTGGTCTAAGTCAGATAGAGCAGTCCTCAAATCATTGATCTACACATTTTTTGATTTGCCTTAGGGGAATCATCTTCTTTACTCATCTTACATCTAGTTACCATGGGTGTACCCACTAGCTTTGAATCTTCCATTCCAATTTTTTTCAACAATTCTCTCACATACTTAGATTGAGATATGAAGATACCTTTATCTGACTAAATGATTTGTAGACCTAAGAAGAAATTCATTTCACCAAACATGGACATCTCAAATTCACTCTGCATCTAATCAACAAATGTTTTGCACATACTCTCATTTCCACCAAAAATGATATCATCAACAAATATCTCAACAATTAGAATGTGCTCATGATAAATCTTGAAGTAAAGATTACTATCAGTAGTTCCTTTGCTATATCCTAGCTTTAGCAGATACTTATATAGTCTTGCATACCAGGCTCTTAGGGCTTGTTTGAGTCCATACAATACTTTCCTCAACCTACAGACCATATCTCTCTAATCAGACAACTAAAATCCTTCTTGTTGCTCAATGTAGACTTCTAATTCTCCATTTAGGAATGGAAGAAATAATCTGGCTATCTCTATTCTTGCCACCAGAGCAAAAGTTTCTTCAAAATCAATTCCTTCCACTTGAGAATATCCTTTGCATACTAGCCTTGCTTTGTTTCTTATAACTTTACCATCTTCATTTAGTTTATTCTTGATGACCCATTTAGTTCCAATCACATTTTTGTCTTCAGGTCTAGGAACAAGATCCCAAGTGTGATTATTTTCAATTTGTATTAATTCTTCTTCCATGGCTTTTACCCAATTTTCATCATTGCAAGCTTCACTTATTGAATTTGGTTCAATCTTTGAAATCAAACACATCTCCTCTTGATCTCCAACAATTCTTTTCCTAGTTCAAACACCTTTATATCTATCTCCTATGATCTGATCTTCAATATGATTCAGTCTTACATGCCTAGGAGTTTTGGATTTATTTGAACCTCTGTTTATTGAGCTTGTTCTTCAATATCTGAACTATCTTCTTGAGTCACTGGATTTTTTGGATCATTCTAAATCTGAGTCTAGGTTTGAACTTGTCCTCCTTAACTTTGACTTTCATCTTGATCATCTGATTCATATCTGCAAGACCTAGAATGTCCTTTGCTCTCATCAACTCCAAGATTTGCACTTTCAACAATCTTTTTCAATCTTTTGTTAAAGCACCAATATGCCTTACTTTGAGTAGAGTAACCCACAAATATCCCTTCATCACTTCTTGCTTCAAACTTGCCTAGATCCTCATCTTTTTTGATATAACACTTACTACCAAAAATTATGAAGTATCTCATAGTAGGAGAATGACCAAACCATAGTTCATAAGGGGTCTTACCAGAATTGCCTTTGATCTACACCCGGTTGAGAGTGTAGACATCAGTACTCATAGCTTCTCTCCAATAGACTTATGGAACATTTTCTTCCATCATTATGGTCATGATAGCTTCTTGAATGGTTTGGTTCTTTCTTTCCACAACTCCATTCTACTGAGGAATCCTAGGAGCAGATAACTATCTTTTTATTCCATGTTTTTCACAGAATGTATCAAACTCATCGAAGGTAAACTCTCCACCTCTGTTAGATCTCAGACACTTTATTTTCTGACCAATCTCATTTTCCACTATAACCTTGAACACCTTAAACTTGTAAAGAGCTTCTGATTTTTCTTTTAAGAAGGCTACCCACATCATCCAGGAGTAATCATCAATCAACAACATAAAATATCTATCTCCTTACACACTTCTAATTCTAGTACCACATAGATCAGTATGGACAAGTTCCAACCATCCATTTGAAAATTGTTCTTTTCTTTTGAATGAAATTTTGTTCTGTTTACCCAATTGACATTCTCTGCACATGCTATCAACAGGTTTCACAAGTTTTGGGAGATCTCTCACAACATGAGTAGAACTTATCTTGACAATGTTACCAAAATTTAGATGGCACATTCTCCTATGCCATAACCAACTCTAATCAATCTAAGAAATCAAACAACTTTTACCAGAACTACTTAAATGAAAGATGTTACCTCTAGTCTAAGTACTAGATGCAATTTTAGTTCTAGAGCTTTCCAAGATTCTGCATTTTCTATCTTTGAATCAGAGATCATAAACCTTGTCAACCAACTGTCCAACACTAAGAAGATTATGGTTCAATCCTTCCACATATAGAACATCATTAGTGTTAGTCTTACCATTAAAAGAGATGGATCCTCTGCAATGGATTCTACCAGGTGAGTTGTCCCCAAATTTCACAATTCCACCTTCATATTTTTCAAAGCTTACAAACTTACTTTTATCACCAGTCATATGATAAAAACATCCACTGTCAATTACCCATTCATATTTTTCTACAACCTGAGCAACCAAGGTACTTTCCACACTTGCACAACTAGTAGACTCAGTATGCATCAGATCTTCTTCTTTGATAGCAATGAACACTCAATCATTTTCAGTGGAACCTCCATGATCAAACTCATCATCTGTGACTCCTTCTTCACCAGCTTCTTAGACATAGTAGCATTTCTTCTAAACTCTAGATCTATTAGGGTTTGACTTTGAACCCCTCTCTAGACATCTTGAGGCAAAATGACCAATATTATTACAAGCAAAACATTTGAATGGCAACTTTGCTTTCATACATACCAAATCCTCTTGGCATTCTTTTGGCAAAAAGAGCTTCAAGTTCATCGAACTCAGTTCCATCATTTTCAAGATCCTTTCTAGTCTTGTTGAACCTATTTGATCTTCTTGAAGAGCTTTCACCTGGATCATATCTTTTTTTCCCATGAATACTGGCTTTAAATGCAGATTTAGACTTAGGAAGAGAATCACCAAACTCACTCATTTCAAATGCTAAAATTTTACCAACCAACTAATCCCTTGTAACAGTTGTCATAGACTTGATTTCTTCAATGGAAGAAACTTTATACTTGTAGGCCAGAGGTAAGGATCTCAGCACTTTGGCAACAATTTTTTATTCTTCCAATTTTCCACCAGCACACCTTATGTCGCTCACAAGTTCATTCACTTTGAGCATGTAGGAGGTAATATTTTCATCTTCAATCATCCTTAAGCTTTCATATCAACCCTTCAGGCTTTATAGCTTGGCACATTTGACATATTCATCACATTCATATAGGGTTTCTAACTTCTCCCAGATTCTATGTATGGTCTTCATTTCCAATACATTTGTCATTTCTAGATCAGATAGGGCACTCAACAAGGCTTCTTTAGTTCGAATGTTGTTCTCAGCATCTTTGGTTTCATCTAGAGTTGTAGGACCTTTTTTTGGAATCTTATACTCATTCTCAGTTATCAACCAGTAGGCATCACCCATACATTGCAAATGACATTGCATGCGCATCTTCCATAGAGTGTAATTTGTTCCATCAAATCTCAGACTGTCTTTCTTATAAGTTGACATTCTAGATCCCCTCAAGTGGTCAAGCTTCTTTCAAAGGAACTTGGCTCTAATACCAATTGTTAGAATTAGGCCAGACAACTGAAAGGGGGGTGAATCAGTTGTTCCAAAAAATTAACCTTTTCTTCTGTCACAAATTACAAATAGATTAGTGATGTAAACATTCAAGCATGAAACAATAACACATGAGCATAAACACAATTAACACAATTGACACCAAGATTTTTAATGTGGAAACCTAGTTAAGGGAAAACCATGGTGGGGGTTAACCCACAAGATTCATACCTTGTTAAAGTACTTAAAAATGGGAACGCACTTGCTTTCTAGTACACTGCCCAGAGCTTAGTTCTCAAAAGAGGCTCACTGCCTATAGAAATTTATTTTTAATATAGAAAGAATTAACTAAGAAATAGCATCTTCTTCATGCCTAGTTTAGTCTCATTGAATGTTCACAAAACTTCTACTCTTCTCCCAAATACTTCTTCACTATCACTTCATCCTTTACTGTTCTTGTTCCTTTGCTCCTCCTCTTCTTTGCTCTGCCTCTGATCCTTTCTTAGGATTTTATTATTTCTCACAAGGATGATTTTCCATAACTCAACTGCATGCCTATATATGCTTCATCAACCTTAGAATAAACATCAAGGTTAGCACTCCAAACATCTAACTTAATGTGAATCACTAAGTTGTTAGCTAAACATAACTGGGACTCCAATCTTCCTCAATCAACATGCCACTCTCCATAGAATTGCTCTTAGATCATCTGTAACACACTTGAATCATCTAGTCAACCAAGACTGGGAAAAACAACAACACTAAAAAAGAAATCTTCAACAATGAGCTCAATCTTCAATGCAAACCTCCAACACAGCAGTCACATGATCTAGAGACCTCCACAAGCTCATTAAATTCAACAATAACATCTACACCAATCCAAGACATCATAATCACTTGCATCTTCATCTAAAACCTCAAGAACACTGTCTACCATGACTGTCACACTAGAAAGATTGCTTGCAGACCTCCAAACCACAAACCACTTGAGTTGATACACACTGACTTCTCAAACATGCCTCTAGAACCGTAGATCATAATATTTCAGTGCAGAGCAATTCAGACCAATTTACTGTCACTCTATATCTTTTGAACATAGCAAAACCTGGTTCTACTCAAATGGGGATAGCCTCTTCAAATCTTCATGCAGACCTCTCAAAACTTAACTGGAGCTACTTCAGACAATCCTCTACACAGCAATATGGTCTAAATACATTTGTCTTCATTAATTTTCTCAATATTCTCAACATTTCAGTCTTATAAACAGGCAAAAAAATAGGATATAGTTGACACTAATGGCAATAGGGATATGTTGACATCAATGACAACACTGATTAGGCACATATTTGTAATAGGGTCCTCCTCGTGGCAACAAGTGTGAAAAGAGAAAATGATGATATTGACTTGAGCTTGAGAAAATTATGAGCACTATGTGAGAGTGCTAATTGGGCATAATGGCATTGGCTTGAGAAAATGAGAGCATAAGCATCCTTTGAGAGGCTTTATAAATCTTTGAGAATCTATGCTAGTAAAAATAAATGGCACATGTGCTGAAAGTAAGGAATACTGAGAGGGGGGTGAATCAGTATTCTGGAAAACCACTTCTTAACTTGTTCATTAATCCAATTTCCAAAATTAATAACATGAAAGAAGAATAAACATAACCATAAAGACATAACACATGGACACCAAGATTTTACATGGAAAACTAGAAAAGGGAAAAACCATAGTGAGTGTTAGCTCATAATATATTATGATAACAATACTAGATTACAAAGGGCTCACTGCCATAGAGCTCACTTTCTACAGAAATGATCACTATCCAAGTGGACTCACTGTCCATTGAGAAAGAAGGATAGAAGAAAGAACACTCAAATTTGGCTCACTACCACTAATGAACTGTTGTAAGTGCATCTAGACCATATGTTGGATCACTGTTCCATTCAAGGATGAATACATAGATTCGAAGGTCTTCATTTATTTTGCCCTGGTTCTCAACTCTTCTGCATATACTCTATTTTCTACCCTTGTTTTTTGTTTCTTCTCTATACTTTTCTTATAATCCTTCACACTTCAAATTTACAAATCACTACACTACACTATCCTAAACATCACAATTCATCAAGTATTTATATCTGCAACAAGATTTATTTCATAATCAGGTCGGCAAGCTAGACATGAAGCGTGTATACAATGTATTTTACCTTTCCGTCTTGGTCATGTGTACAAATAGTAGTGAGGATCAAAAAAATCATGTGATAATCTTCATATAAAGTTAGCACCAATCATTCAACTACTTATATTTCTTATTCAAACAATATATTGTCTCCACGTATGGATTTTACATGCCTGTCGACCTGTCTCTTAAGAACATGCTTGACCTAATCATATGTCACATCAACACTCTTACTACAGACCATATGAGACTCAAATAATCACATCATCCATTCCTTATACCACACAGATCATATATTAACAACCGTAGGTCATGATGTCCATATGTGGTGAAATGTGGAACTCATAACTATCTCTTCTACCTTGGTGAAGTACTAGCAAACAAAATGTCAAAACTTGGAGTTTTGTAGACAATCTTCTAGATCACTTTAGACTCTTTAACTCATCAATTGGATGCTTCTAACACCAATCCATAATACCTCAAAACTACACACTGATACAGTCACCTACAGAGAAATGCGGACCAAAATATCCATGTACTATGTATTGTTCCTGACTTAACTGTGTTCACACAGACTTAGACCAATCACAACTTGACTTCTAGAAGTCACCAGGACTTGAATTATCAAACATAGCACATTCAAACAATTGTAGGAAACATACCCAAAGTGCATATACTGATCTTCAACTGTGGAGGCATACTAACCCACTTCCTGTCACTTGCTCTGAATACTGCCCATACTTAGTCATTTTAGCCTTCCAGACTAAAATACTTTTATGCCTTGTTGCCAAACCAAGTTGATCTTCTAGAGTAATGTCTCTTTGTCATGTCAGTTGGATCCCATTACCTTGTTGCCATCAATGACAACATGCCATACTTCATCAGAGCAGTGTCTCTTGCCAACAATCTACCCCTTTGGCATTGATGGCAACATTTAGTGAAAAATGCTTGTCTACTCCCCCTTACTCTAGATTTCTTCTTCCCCTTAGATATTTGCCCATTATTCGTTGGTCTTCTTCTCCCCCTTTGACTTCAATGGAAAAGGTGTATGTACAAGAGTCAAAATTTTGTCAAAACTATAAAAAATTTCACACTCTGCCGCAAATGTAGACATACAATCTTCAACTCAATTAGTTGTCGGTGAAAGAATATCCTTATACACAATCTTTAATTGTGTAATCTCTTCATCTCAACTTTTCTTAGCTCTTTCCAAAATTTGAATGTGACCATTTATTAAAAAGACTAATTTTTCTACCTTTTTCACATCATAAGGTGTATCAATTTGTGAAGCTACCTGTGCTTCTGCTACAAGATTTATCATGATCTCAATTTTTAATCTTAGTATCCTTCTCAATAGACACATTTTATTTTTTAATTTCTCCCTGTCTACTAATCAAGCTATTTATGTTGTTCTAAATATTTTCAACTTGTGTTTCTATACTATTGATTGAGTTAACTATTGAATCAAAGGTCTTAGAAATACTTGTGAGTTGAAGCTCCATGCTTTTGACTTTCTCATCTATTTCAAAATTTATTAGACCTTTGAGATAAGCAGTTGATGACATTGATGTATCTTTCTAGTATGAGGGCATCAACTTCTCCAAAATATTGGATGTCTCGTCAACGAGTTCATTGTCCTATATGAAAGTTTTCATCACTTCTTCATAAGCCTTAGCTTGCACAATTGATGCAAGTTTGAGTTTCTCCATCGGAGACATAGAAGCTAGATTTATTGGCCCCTATAGAGTCTTGGGTGAATCTAGGATCTGTACTCTGTTGTTTTTCCAAAAACTTTGTAGCATAGTCAATTCAAATTGGGTCTACAACAGTGTCTCTAGCCGCTTGTTCTTCACTAAGTGTAACTTTCTTTCTTTTCTTTTCTTCTATTGGATTTTATTTCTCTACTTGGCTAGTGGCTTTTTTAATGGATGAGGTCCTTGTTCTTTTTTGGGGCTAGATACATGTTATTCCTTTTCATCTTTCTCATCTTTTCTTTTTGGAGTGTTTGATTTCCATTCCACCAGAGCAATTAAGGGTCTTAGTCCTTCTACTTTGGATTTTGCCTCACTTGTTTCTTCAAATGATTTTTTTTTTGAATGCTCATATTCCATAGATAGTTCTTTGAATATCCCAAACTTGTCTTCTTTGAGATCTTTTGGTTTACTCAGTAATTCATCAGCTAATTCATTCAATATATCTTCTGCAACTTCATACCCTAATGCAGGAACTAATGTAGTTCTTGGTTCCACAACTTCCATGAAGCATTTGTCTTTGCTTACCATGAGTACAATGTCCTATTCATACTTCATCACTTCATTTTGAGGTATCCAGACTCTACATGACATTTTCTTTGGAAAGTTCTCAAAGTATGTCCATAGGATTTCATTATTCCTATCTGCATTTCCCAGGCTCTATAGGTGATTTCTTGTTTGATTTGCTACTGGTGTATGATCAAGCTAGACAATGCTTCCCAAGATGGGTAGCTCTCTTAGGAAGTAGAAGAGTAGAGAGGTGATCAAAGTCCCATATTTGACCATAAGTTTGCTTAAATAGTGTAGAGTGATTACTTAAACAACAATAGAGGCTGACGGCCGAATGGTTATAGCTTCTGATATTACTTAAACACAATTGCTTACAAATCATAACTTATATGCAAGATATTTTCTAATATCTCAGATCACACTAAGAATAGAGACAAAGGATACTCAATCTTTGCAAATATAAGACTCACACCTATACTCAAACTCTACTCAAGCTCTAAGACTTGCTAGAAAACCTGATGCCCACAATGCTTCTGCAAAGGCTTATTTATAGCAAATTCTTGACTAGGAGATGAGGTGGAAGAGAATCTAACCGACAATACTGGGTGAACCAGTAAACCAAAAAGGAGGTTTATCATGCCAAATGGCCAACAGTGACTATCCTTAACAACTTAAATTTATCAGGGAATCTTATTGTCCTATTCCATCTCTGAAATGATAGTTGGCCCCATCTCAGCTCCCATGTGAACTAGAACTATTTGAGGGCGATGGATGAGAAGGCTTGTCAAATCCATACTTATAACATGCCATCCAACTAGTTTCCATCTGGCATGAATTTGAAACCTTTGTCTTATATTCCAATCCTATTGGTTGTTGTCAAAATGCATAGTGGGAGAAAAATATGATTCCCACCTTAACCTCATATTGATCACTATGCGAGTGACCAAATCTTGACTTATTGGTTCATCAGGATTAGCATAGAAGGTCCAGTAGACTTGAAACAGTCTTCAACCTATTTTGAGATAGGAGAAGAACATGTAATAGACCAGGTGAATAATGGCTTTTTGACAAGGTTCAGCAGTAGATGATACATGTCAGAATTTATATGAAGAATCTCAAACTGGCCATATCCTTCTTCATAAAGATTAGGAGTAGAGATGCATCTAGTGTGTTCTAATGTTTTAGCAGTAGAGATAGCATTTTCAGCATAATGATTATTAAGTCCTTTTGTAAGGATATTTCTCTGCACTATTCTGTTCATTTGACAGAATGGAGCATCATATGTTTTATCTTTGATGAATCCTGGAATACTAGAAGAAGAACCAGGATTTTGCATGTAAACTCCTGGTAAAGAAGGTCTACTAAGGACATCTGCTACAACATTGTCTTTACTAGAAATATGCTAAGCCTCATAATTGTAGAGGTTTAGGTATTCTTACCATCGAAGATATTTACCTCTACCATCCTTTCTGCCATGATCCTTTTCCTTAAAGGTAAGGAATCTGGTACAATCAGTTCTGATAATAAAATGTTTCAGATGCATTAGCTTGAGAACAAATTTCTTCAAATTCTTAATCACACTATAAATTTCCTTATCAGAGGAAATCCATTTCTTAACATCTGCAAGGAATGTGCCACTAGCATATTCTACAAGTAATTCAACTCCATCTTTTACAAAGCACAATATCCCCCCAAAGCATAATTTGAAGCATCTGTATATATAGGATAAAATTATCAATAGTGGGAACATTAAGAATTGGCAGATTATATACCTTTTGCTAAATGATTTTAACAACATTAGTATGGACTTGAGACCATTGAGGTTTTTTCTTCGTCAGAAGTTGTTGTAATGGTTCTTGATTGAAACTTGCACCAAGATAGAAATTATTTACATAATTTAAAATTCCTAAGAATCCTTGCAGCTCCTTAGTATTTAGAGGAGGCTGAAATTCAAGGATTTTAGACTTGATATGAGGTCGAACCTCAAGTTGTCCACTTTTAACAATCATACCTAAAAACTTCCAAGAGTCTGTGCACAATTGAATTTTTGAAAGGGTCCCAGAATTTAAAGCTAATCTATAAAAAGTTTCAAGATGAGATCTATGCTCATCAAAGTTTTTGCTAAAGATTAAAATGTCATCAATATAAACACAAAGGAAATCTTCACAGCCACTGAAGATTTTGTCCATCCTCTCTTGGAAGTATGCAGGCACATTCATCAGACGAAAAGGCATGACTCTCCATTCATAATGACCAAAGGGGCACCTGAAGGCAGTTTTATACTGGTCATCTTCCTTCACTCGTATCTGATAGAATCCTGATTTACAATCAAATTCAGAGAATATTTTTGAATTAGCAACTTTCTCAAGAAACCCTATAATTAATGACCATCCTTTTCTTTTGCCTTCTTTTCTCAGCTTATTTACACACCATGAAAGCATAACAATTATATTCAGACTGAGAGTGTTTGATGTACTTCCCTTTTTTGAGTTCTTCTATGGCTTTGGCCATGTCTGGGTAGTCATGAGCAGGGATAGGTATTCTTTTTCCTGTCTTGATGTTTCCCCCATGCTGTAATATGATCTCCATCTCAAGCATCTCTTTTTCCCAAAATTTTTGTGGATCTTCTCAACAGACTGCTTCAATAAGTGTTGCTTTTAGTTCTAGCAATGGCTCTATAGTCTGGATCCTGTGGATAGCTGGATATTTCTCAGATGCATAGATTAGTCGAGGAGTACTAATCTTTTCTCCATTAAGTGTGAACATAATGCTTTTCTTTGTGCATCCATAAGGAGTATATCTATCAATGAAATTACCTCCTAGTAAGACATCTACTGGCATTTGTTTCATAGCAAAGAAATCACATTTGAACTGCTTTCCTTCAACCTGTAAAGCATGTTGATGGCTATATTTATCACAAATGAATTTGTTTCCTTGTACAGCACATGGAGTATATGTAGTTTTCTGGGTCAATTGCTCCCAGTTTCTTAATATGGGTTCTTTGCAAAATGATAGAGATGCACTAGTATCTACTTGGGCATCATATTGTTTTCCATTGATTATGATAGTAATATACTACGAAAACTTGCCAATAAGCAGGTGAACTAAGTATAATGGTTCCAGCTGTGGCTTTGGATTAGGTAAGGCAGACAAAACTAGTTTTACTTTGCTAGGATCAGCCATTGGTGTGGGTAATTCTGCGTCAAGTTCCTCTTTGTATAATTATTGAATTTGTTCTTGGAACTCAAAATGATCTTGGAATGGATATTTGGAGGAAGACAGAATATTTTCATCATATAGGTAGACAGGTGTGGAACATGGCTAACAGGCTTGTGTAGGATAGACAGTTTGTTGTTGAAAAGAAAAATTAGCTAAAGGTTTTGTAATAGAATCCTCTTTGGGTTGTTTCCTACTGTATTTCTTATCTTTTCTTTCAGCAGTAAAGATAGGAAAATCAGTTGAAAAGACTTGTACCTTATAAGGGAAAACCTAGCATGGCATATGAGTGTTAACTATAGGAGGTCTGAACATAGGAGGATATTTGGTTTGTTCTTGGACAAAAGCTGGCTGCTATAGATTTGGTTGGTAGAAATCTTTGTGGAAAGAGTTCCTTCCTCTTCCTCTTCCTTTATTTCACCACGTTTGATTCATCATGACTGTTGGTTCTTCATAAGTGGGTTCTTCTAATTGTTGCTCTGCTTCTATGAGTGTATCAGCAATGGTATTTCTTAATCCCAACTTGTATAGTGATCCTGTGCGGCCACAAATGCTGGTGGGTCCTTGAGGTTAGGTGGCTATGCACTGTGCCAACCAGCTGGTCCTCTACCCCTTAATGCCAAGTAGGGCACCATTCACTAACATCTCGAGGTTTTGGCGCAATGGTAGTTCTTAATGGTATTAGAGCCAAGGTCTCAGATTCAATTCTCAGGGGAGCGTGGTGGGTGTAAAGACCCCATTGTAATGCTAACCTGCACAGTGATCCTATGCGGCCATGTACACTGGTGGGTCCCTGAAGCTAGGTGGTTGTGCATTGTACCAACTAGCCGGTCCTCTACCCCTTAACGCCAAGTAGGGTGCCATTCACTAACATCTCGAGGTTTTGGCGCAATGGTAGTTAGGTGTAATTACCCCATTGTAATCCTGACCTACACAGTGATCTTGTGTGACCACGTACACTAGTGGGTCCCTGAGGCTAGGTGGCTGTGCACTGTACCAACTAGTTGGTCCTCTACCCCTTAACGCCAAGTAGGGTGCCATTCACTAATATCTCAAGGTTTTGGTGCAATGGTAGTTCTTAATGGTATTAAAGCCAAGGTCTCAAGTTTGATTCTCAATAGAGCATGGTGCATGTAATGACCCTATTGTAATCTCAACCTACACAGTGATCTTGTGCGGCCATGTACACTGGTGGGTCCCTGAGGCTAGGTGGTTGTACACTATGCCAACTAGCTGGTCCTCTACCCCTTAATGCCAAGCAGGGCACCATTCACTAACATCTCGAGGTTTTGGCACAATGGTAGTTCTTAAGGGATAATTTGTTTCTTTTGTTCTTTTTAAGTTCTCCATTAACTCACTCTAGAGTAATTTACATAGGTTATAATCCATATTGTTTTTGACCATGTCATATGCTATGTATATAGCTGATGTAGACACATAATTTTTTGAGTGGAAAAAGTATACTTTGTATCCAATAACCATTAATGCAAATTTGACAACCAGATACTTAATATCATTTACCATGAGATCTTTCTTATTAAATTTGGCTCCTGTTAGTTGCATTACTAATTTTTTTTAATTTTCTTTTCCCGTGGGATCTTTCTGGAGGAACTCATACCCATTACAGCTTTGATAGCTTCTTTAGTTATCATATATGGTTCATCAAGCCACAAAAACTCATCATGAATTCTATTTAGGATAAACTTAACCCATGTATCTTTCAGGATCATAGGAAAGTCCAACCAGGTGTCCAATTTCTTTTCTCCTAGAGTTTTATATTCATCTTTCAACTCAACATCAATAGTAGTCAGTTCATCCAAGTATAGTTTTCTAAGATTCAAGTGATCATATTCCTCTAAATTGGTATGAATATATACCCTAACATCTTCCATGTGCACAATTCCATGAGAAGTAATTGAGAATGCCCCTATAGGCTCATTTTCTAGTGATTTGAAGAAATGTTTCTTGAACTTGGGGTGGGGATTTTTTGTTATCTTGATTAATTGGGGAGTAAACATTTTCCAGAATATTTTAAACTACACAGAAGGGTTTTTAAGCTATAAATACATTTTCCACTGAATTAGGGTTTTTCCTGATCTTGTCTTGATTTTCTTTGGAAATCATTGAGCCGCTTGGAATTTCACTTCAAATTGCCTTAAACACTTGAAAGTTTGAATGCAGAATTAATTTTCCATCAAATGAGCCTCTTCTTCTTAATCCTTTATCTATCTTGACCTAATCGCCATAAATGTGGTCTTTCAAGAAGCTGTCAAACACTTCTCTGTCAACCAAAGTCAATCCAAATTTCTCTGTAATGCTCCACATTATATCTTTTTCTACTGGAATTTCTTTCAGAGGATTTTCCATCAAGTTATTCAAAACATACCTTAGTGCCAAATTCTAGCACTAACTTTTTGGCTGGGGGTTTTTGATTTTCAACACAGCTCCCCCTGAGCCAGAGCTTCCAATTTATTTCCCTGAGGAAGTATCTACACCAAAAACAAGTGCAGATCCATCCTTGATATTGTCAATATCTTTCTTAATTGAGACCTTGCCCATTTCCTTCTTTATTTTCCATTGAATCAATCTTGTTCTTGCCTTTATCTTCTCTCTCTATTTTCTTCTTCTCTGTAGGATAATCCTTCGTCTCAATCTTGCTTATGTAGAATCTTGCAACATGTCCAAACTTGTTGCAATTGTAGCATACCATATTTCTTTGTCCTTAATTCCTTCTATTGATTGGATTTGATCTACATTGATTAGCCATGTATGTCTAAATCTATTGGATACAAAACATCTTCCATTGAATGATTGGGTATCCCTTGAATTGTAAAAGACATTTCTTACTTGTTGGGTGAATATTTTGTCGTTAACTCACTAACGGCAAAATGATTATATCAGCCACAGCTATGATGAGACAAAGTCTCTCCTCTCAGCAAGGGGGGATTCCCTCTAGTTGCTTAACTATTACAAACAAAATGACTTATGAAACTTATATACACTAAAAACTATATTTGTGGTGATTCCATTTCATCTCATTCTCTTTTTTTAGAATAGATGTTTATACTTCAAACTAATGATAAAGAACTTATAAACTATCACAAAATCACAGAAACACAAAGTTTACTACTACCTCAGTAACTAATTGTAAATAGAACTATTTGAAGTTGAATGCAGCCCAAAGTCTTCACTCTTCTCCAAGATGATAAAAGTAGATTGAATATAACAATTTGCACCACAAAGTCTTCAAACTATTGTATTCTCACAAACATAAACATAATCCTCACAAATGATTTGATAACACAAAGTCCATCACAATCAAATTAAGAACGCCCTTTAATTAGTTGAAACAATCTCCACACTTTAATTATTACCAAAGAAGATTATGATAGCAAGACGTAAGAACAATACTATCATGACACAAATAATTCCAAGACAAAGATTGGAATTGAAATTGGTTTCTTTTATTGGTAAATATTTGATAATTAATTCTCAGAAAGAAGCACAAAGTCTTGATTTGCTTTTCAATTTGCCAGAGTATTCTTGTAATAGACAAAAGATAATATTTACAAAAGAGGCCCTCTTTATTTATAGGGAGAGGCCTTGAGAAAATTTAGGAAAAAAACTAACCACTTTGAATTATTCAAAAATAGAAGTCCTTATTGACTTGGGACTTCCTATGTTTTTACATGTAATTACATATGAAAAAAGTACATGTAAAAGTCTCCAAAGTTGTTTCAAAAGTACAACTGAAGAATGGAAAATAAACTAAGGAAAAACTACTTCAATTTGTATCGCCATCTTTCCTCGTGTGACCATCATACATAGTGAAAGCCGCTTGCATCCCAATGCTGTCTAGGCTAACCATATTCCTAAAGATCATCTTGGCTCTCACTATAGCATCTCTCACTGTAGTGACTGATTTTGCATGACTAGTTAACTTGGTTTTCAGATTATCCAAAGTTAACTGATTGTCCAAAATATTGTCCACATAAGTCATTGAAAATGTTTTATCTTCGAACTCTTTCTAGAACATATCTTCAAATTCTTGAACCATTTCTTCTACAGAGAGAAATTGGTTGTCCTGTGACACAAGCTTACAAGGCAACTCCTCCAGTTTATGTAAAAGGCTAACATCACTTTGTTCATTGATTTCTTTTGCAGCTTCAAAAAAATCAAGCTTTAACACCTCTGTAGCAAGAGGGCACATAAACACCTTATCAATGAACTTAGGATCCAACCTGATTATCACATTGCCACTGGCGTCCACCACAGCTCTAGTATCTCTGTTATAGAATCGAGCACACTGAAGAACAAATTCTGTGTTATGAGCTACCATTGGGAAAGATGACACCAAATGAGTATTACTGTTAATTATCTTCTTCATTGCAGCACTGGGATTGCTTGACTTGGTTCTTTCTACAAACTCAGCCATGTCCACATGACCAATCTATGTATCTCTAATGTCATCAACATTAGAAGTGACTAAGGTGATTGGAAAAACACCTTGATACTTGTACTTCATCGCTTTTGATTTCTTCGGGGACAACTCCGTCATCTGGATGAACTAGCACCAAAAGGATGTTGATGAAGAATGAAGATCCATTGAAGAAACTGCAGTAAAAAGTCATGATCATGCAATTAGGGGAAATACTAGCAATCTGGGAAAATTGCATGTCGACGATCACGACAAGGGAGATGCGTTGGAAAGGGCTAGAGTGCGAGCAGGCCAAAAATTAGAGGAAAGCGGGCTCAAAAAATCAAAACTAAAAATTTCCCAGAGTTAGGAAAATTTGGGGGAGTGTTTGCATGGGTGGCAAAATTTTCCGCCCTTGCATATGAGGGATTTTATGTACTTGTGTTAGCAGTAAAATTTGCTGCTAGTGCATATGCTAGGAAAATCTTGTTATATGTTGGAGCAGCAAAAATTGCCAATGCTACATTTGATAGGAAATTACAAGTGTTATACATCGGCAGTAGTATTCACTGACAATGCATATTTGTATGAATTGTATTCGAGGTTCAAGCGGCAAATTATGCCGACACCGTGTAGGATAGAAATTGCAAGATTTTTCGTGTAAGGGCAGTGGATTTCACCGCCCATACACTTCCATTTGAAAGTTTAGGAAAACACATAAGTGGTGAATATTGCTGACTTTGCATGTAAGGTAGGGTTGCAAGGTTTTAGTGTAGGAGCGGCGAATTTCGCTGCTCATACACTTGCATTTTGATCACACGTTTATGGAAAGATCTTAAGTGATAATTTTTGCCGCCATTGTGGATGTTTCGAAGATGAGTTTAGTAGGGTTAGGATGAATCACCGATAACACATGTTATCATAAAAACCTAGGGTACAAATATTGATCGGCAATTTTCACCGTTTGGATCTACCAATTTACAATCTAGGGCACAAAGATCAATCTATTTGAAGACACATTTGACATAGGTTTAGGAAAATGAACCTAGATGAAAACATAGATGACCACAACAATAGGAAAACAACATTCAACAGAAGTTTACAACTAAATCAAACAAAGTCATTCAAACCATTATACTAATGGAAACCCTAAAAAAGAGAATGAAAGCGGTTAAAAAGACTTACCTATTCAAATGGTGGAAACCCTAAGTTCAATGATGGCGAATTTGGTTGAATCCTAGAATGGCATGATCGAAAGGTGTGAGGAGAGTCCAGTGACTAGCTAGGAAGCAGGGTAATGAAATGTCGAAAGAAACAATCAAAAAGGCATATTTAAAAGCTTGAAAACATGCCTTTAATAAGTGGCACGAGTGGCCATTAATGGCACTCAAAGTTCAAGATCCCAGAGATCTTGCTTGGGTGGCAATTTCAGCCGACCTCACACATATCAACAAAAATGTAAAGGTGGAAAAAACCACCGACTTTGCATGCGAAGATAGTTTTAATGAGAACATGTAGTAGCAGCTAAAACTGCCGCTCAGACATGTAGAAAAGGAAAACCATGCAAAAGCGGTAAAAAGTGTCGCCTTTACACATAATAAATGAAAGATATTGAAAGTCGGCAATTTTTACTAACATTACATATGAAGACAAAAAGACATGTAATAGTGACAAATTTGGCCGACTTTACATGTGAAGACTCAAAAATTTACTAACACCTGAAAAATGACTAGAATTGACATTTTGATCAGTTTACGACTTGATCAATTTTTGCAAATGTCAAGGAACCGATTCGAGGGAATATCACAAACTAGTTTAGGATGTCAAATGAATTCACACTAGACCAAGAGAATCTTGTCTCAATTTGTGAACTTAGAGTGTAGATTACAAAATAGACAAGGTTCGTAGGGGTTGTCTACAAAAATAAGCATAGCTGATTTTGAGAACAACAGCTGGCTCTAACTGGGGAACTTCCTTCGATCAAACTTTGGAACGATTGAACGGAGTAGAATCCAGTCTCTAAGTGCCTCCATCTATGCCATTGGGCTATAGAGTCAAGCTAAAAAAGAAAAGACACAAAAGACTAAATGAAAACACAAAAATAAAAACATAACTATACAAATGTACAAATGAACTTATCCGATACTTCAAGGATTGAAGTGCTTTAGATGTTGCCCACCATGTGGCAGCAAGAATGGTGTCCCATCCTGATATTCCAGCAAGAAACTATTTTCACCATAGAACTGATGAATGGTGAACGGACCTCTCCACAAGGAATCAAATTTTCCATGCATTCCCTTTAGTTCTCTCCTCTTGTCCCACAACAAGACTTGATCTCCAATCTGAAACTCACAAGTTCTTTCTTTCTTGTCAAAGAGTTTCTTTACCTGACTTTGATGCTCAGCAATACGATCGACTACCATAGTTCACTGCTCCTCAAGTTCAGTTAGATACATAATCCATTTATCAATAGAACTATCAAAAGTTCTATCTTCCAATGCCTTTAAAAACTTCAGTGCTGGCAATTCTAAGGTAATCGGTATCTCCGCATTTAGGCCATATAGAAGCTGAAATGGTGACATGCCTATTGCCCTTTTGGGGTAATCCTATCTATCCATAAAGCATCAAACAACACTTTATGCCAAATTCTCTGATTCTCATCTACCAGTTTCCTGATAATAGTGACTAGATTCTTATTGCTTGATTCTGCCTGACCATTCCCTTGTGGATAATAATTTGAAGAATGAGAAAGAACGATCCCATGCTCATAACAAAATTTAGTAATCTCATAGGAAGAAAAACAAGTAGCATTGTCTGCTACAATCTTGTTTGGAACTCCAAACCTAGAAATAATGTTTTCCTTAAGGAAACTGCATACCACTTCAGAAGTAGCATGTTTGACTGGAATGGCTTCCACCCACTTGGTAAAATAGTCTGTCATGGTGAGAACATAGTTATGTCCCACACTCGATGGTGGATTCACAATGCCAATGAATTTGATGTCCCATTGCTGAAAAGGTTCCTCAATCACCACTGATTTGAGAGTTAGGGCTACCAACTTCGGTTTCCCAACAAACTGTTGACACAACTCACACCTATGCACCCAATTGTATGCATCTTGGAATAGTGTGGGCCAATAGTATCTAGCTCACAGAATCTTGTGAGCTGTCATAGGTGCAAAAAAATGTCCTCCACAAGACAAATTGTGGAAAGACTCCAAAAGTCTACTTTGTTGCGCTTTATCCATGCAACAGAGAAATACCCCATCAAGGCTTCTTTTGTAGAAACCATTGTCCCACAGGACATAGTTAGTAGCTTTCAACTTAACAGTTCTTTTCTCCTTATAAGATAGATGAAAAGGACACTCACCATAGGTAAGGAAATGAGTGATATTTGAATACCACTCATCAGTGGTAGTAACAAAAAGAACAGTTGGTGTATCCTCAACTTCTTCTTCTTCATCCTTGTCTCTTTTGGCACGTTATCAGTAATCAATTGACACAAACCTTTACCATGCACAAGCTTGGTAGGCTTGATATCCAAATCAAATTCTTGGATCTTAGCAATCCAATTACCTCTCTTTGTTCTGAATTTCTGTTGAGTTAGGATAGACTTGACTGTTGTATCAGGAACCAGAACAATAGTGTGTGAATTCAGAATATAGAACCTGAAATGCTTCACCGCTTTGACCATGGCATAAGCATGCTTCTCCATATTTGAATATTTCAATTCATGAGCTTTGAGAGGACAAATCATAAATGATATGGGGGATTCCACACCTTCTTCATTCTGCTGAACCAGAATAGATGAAAGTGTATGTTCTGAAGCGTAGTTGTAAACTACAAAATCTTTGGTATAGTCAAGACAAACAAGAATTGGAGCATGAGCAATAGCTTTCCTGATATCCTCAAATGCTACTTTACCTTCCACAATCCAATGGAAAGTAGCCTTACCCTTCATCATGTTGATGATGTGATGGGTTTTCTCTGCAAATTTAGGAATGAACCTTCGCAAAAAATTCACCTTTCCAAAGAAAGAATGAACAACAGTATTACTAGTAGGCAGAGTAAGACTTTGAATAGATTTGACTCTTTTCGAGTCAATTTTAGTGCCTTCTCGGGATACAATGTGTCCGAGAAGTTTACCTTTTGTAACCCCAAAAATTGACTTCTTAGGGTTGAGAGAAATATCATTTTGCTGACAGCGTTCCAACACTTGTCATAAATGATGCGCATGATCATGATGGTTTTTGGAGAAAATAATCAAGTCATTGAGATACACCACAATGAATTTTCCCATCTCATCTCTAAAGGCAAGGTCCATTGCTCTCTGAAATGTGGCACCAGCATTGATTAGACCAAAAGGCATTCTGCGATATGCATATGTACCCCATGGTGTGGTAAAAGAAGTTTTGAACTAATTTGCTTTGTTGACCTCCCCTTGGTTATACCCTAAAAAACCATCTAGCATAGACAGCATTTCTGAACCAGTTACTATTTGCAATACTTGATCCGTGATGGGCAAGGGGTAGTTATCTTTTAGGGAAGACTGATTGAGATTCTTGAAATCAACATAGATACGGATTTCTCCATTCTTCTTCCTTACAGGAACTATGTTCACGATCCAGGTGGAATGATGAATTAGAAAAATTATCCTTGCATTCAGCATCTTCTAAATCTTAGAAAGGATCGTACTTGATATTTTAGGGTTGTATTGCCTCTGTTTCTGCTTGTGAGGCAATGATCCAGCTTTGAGGGGAATTTCATGTTGAACCTCCTTAGGTTTGAAGGACTTCAGATCATCATAGGAGTATGCCAAGACATCAATGTAATGATGAAGGAGGGTAATGAATTTGAACTTCTCATTGGCAGTGTAACATTTCCCAATATTGATCATTTTGGGATTTACCTCCGAACTCAAATTTACTTGCTCAAATTCCATAGAGGAACTTGAATCCTGTTGTTGCTGCTGCTTGATATACCTATCATGCTTATCAAATAACTTCTCAAGGGAAACCAAACCTTTAGGAATCTTATTCTCTTTCAATTGAAGAAACTCTTCACTTGTTTGTAAATCTATCTCAGAACCATATTCCCGCAGTGGAGATTCACTACCTTCAAAATAAAGCTCGTCAAAGCTATCCATCTTTTCCAAGAAAGTAATGATTTGATTATCACCATTGAACACATGCCAATGGTCAACATTATCGGGTACACTTGGTCGGAAGACTAGCTCAATAGTGTACTTGTTCCCTTTGAAATCTTTATGAGGAACCATGAGAGTGGCAGAAATAGCCAATGAATCTGTACGATCATTAAACTCTCTTGGCACTGCAAAAATTTTGAAAGCATCAAAACCTTCAATGCAATCCCATACACGATTGTGATAGTGTCTCAATCTTTCATTTTTGGTTTGGTACAAATTTCTCACTTGACAAACCACTAATTTAGCATCTCCTTGAGCATGAAGAATTTCAACACCCTTCGCATGAGTAGCTTCCAATCTGAGCAACAATGACTCATATTCGGCAATGTTGTTGTTGTCAAATTACAACTTGTATGAAAAAGGTAAGCTATCACCTTGAGGAGATATCAAGACCACTCCAGCTCTAGAACTGGTAGAGGAACAACTGCCATCAAATTCTAAAATCCAGACTTCATAGAATTTGATTTCTTGGAATTTCTTTGATTAGTAGATTCCTCTTCATCAATGAGGGAAGAATGTGGCATTACTATACCTTCACTTGAACTTTCATCTGAAAACTCTCCTGATTCTTCATCTAAAATGTCTGAGCTATCACCTGATGTACTCTCATCTAATGTATAAGAAACATCTTCGGTGGATAGGAAATAATTACCCATCCCTGAGGACTCAAACAAAATTTGAGCTTTGGGATTGGCCATTTGGGTAACAATATATTTTGCCTCCTTCTCAGGAAGTAACTTCTGCATGACACCTTTAACAGGTATCCTTGCTTTAGATAGATCCATATTCAACTCCCCACCTACATCCTTGCAAAAATTATGCCCAAGCAGAATGTCGTAAGAAGCTGGAACATCAGCTACTAGGACTATCATTTTAATCCTCTTGTTCGGAAAAGCCGCAAATACAAATTGGGCGTGTTTGATTTGACCCAAAAGTGGAACTTGCGAAACACCTCCCAAAAGTTTTAGTTAAGGTGAGGCCAAGGGCATCTACTACTTTAGCAGGCATAACATTATCAGAGGCTCCAGAATCTATTACATAATTGCTCAATTTATGACCATTAACTAATAGGGAAACATAGAAAGGTTCAATTTTTCCAGAGGCTTCAAGGGGAGTAGTGACAAGATTATTTTGGGTAGGTTTGCTTTTTGAGGAGTCATGAGCAACTTTTGGAGAATCTTGTCCTACAGGGACGGTCTTGTTTTTGACGTATTTAGCTAACCTATCAAATTGTTCAGGAATAGCTTGTAAATACTCAACTTCAGACATTTGGATCTTAGTCTTCCTAGCATGATCTATTATATCAAATTGCTGAGATGAACTAGAAATAGAGGAAGGAAATCCATCATTCTAATTTTTGGTAGAGATAGTACTGGTCTAAGGGGTAGAGGTAGAAGATACAAAGTCGTTAGAGGCACTTACTTGTTTATTGCCCATAGGGTCTTTTGACTGGAAAGGTAGCGGAGTCCCCCATTTAGCGATTGAAATTATTGGTTGAGATTCTTCTCTCGCCTTTCCTTTATCAACTTGTAGAGTTGACTGATTTTGGGACCTAGTAAAAATAGCATATGCTCCTTCACAGACCTCTCCTCCTTTTTCAGCTTCATCTTGGTAATTCAGAAAGCTGATGGTAGAGTCACCAACTAATTCTTCTTTTCCTTTTGTGAAGAGATTAGCATCATTCTCATGATCCAACTCAAGTTGGAAAGAATGTTCATTTTTAGCTTCATAATAGCCAACAGCTAAGTTGACCGGCGCTACTTCAATGGAAAGTTTCCCCTGTGTAGGAGGAAGACGATTCTGTTGTCCTTGATTTCTAGCAGCATTGCCTAGATAGGAATTATTGGGAAATGTCCTCCTTGGTATATCCCGATAAGAAGGAGGGGCAGACATACCTTGGGACATTTGCCTTTTCAGAGATAGCAATTCATTTGCTAACATTTGCACCATATGGTCTGTGGTGCTTGTGGAAGAATTCTTAGCAGAAGAGGAACTTTTATTTCTGTTAGAATCTTCCACTTCAGTAGCCAAAGTCTGAGCCGCAGCAAGATCTACGGGACCAGCTCACCTTAACAGAAAACTCACCTTAGGAAGTTGTGTATTGATAAAGAAACACTTAAGATTCTCCGTTGTTGGCTCAGCGGTGGCAAGAATCCTATTCCTTAGCTTATCAAACTTAGCGATGAAGTCTCACATGGGTTCATGAGGCTCTTTCTTCATTTGTGTTAGCTGTGCTAACAATGCATGTGCATCTTCTGAAGGTTTAAACTTGGCTTCAAACTTGGTTTTGAGATTATTCCTGTTTGTTATGGTTTGAACTCGAAGATGATAAAACCAGTCTATAGCAGCACCTTGTAATGTTTCTACAAAAAGCCTTATAGCTACATCTTAATGCTCAACACCTATCACACCACAAGCTATATAGAAAGTTGCAATGTGTTCATCAGGGTGAACCTTCCCATCATCGTAGAACTTGGAGAAATTCTTTCTTGAACTACGAGAAAGTTCATGCAATGGTGGGGTTAAATTTAGAGGACCAAAAGTGTTACCCCAAGGGCCTTGGACTACCATATGCACTGATTAAAAGGTGGGATAACAAACCTTTGTGGAGTATGAAAAGACAAAACTTTGCTAGCACTAGAAATAGAAGCTTCACCTGGTATTAGGGACCTGGCATTAGTAGGAGGAAAACTCTTGGTTCGCTGAAGATGAGGTCATAGAGGCAAAAGACCAAAATTATTTTGCTGCATCAATTCAAATACAGGATCAATAATACCTTGAGCTCTCTTGCTTCTTGTATACCATGAATCTGCCAGAATGTAGTATGCTCAACAAAATTTTGTAACAAATGGAAAAGAACTAAAAATGCTTCAACTCGGAGCGTGAGGCTTCAAGTTGCGCATTCCTTCCCCAGTAGAGTCACCAAAAAACTGTTGGGTGAATATTTTGTCGTTAACTCGCTAACAACAAAATGGGTATATCAGCCACAGCTATGATGAGACAAAGTCTCTCCTCTCACCAAGGGGAGGTTCCCTCTAGTTGCTTAACTATTACAAACAAAATGACTTATGAAACTTATATACACTAAAAACTATATTTGTGGTGATTCCATTTCATCTCATTCTCTTTTTTCAGAATAGATGTTTATACTTCAAAGTAATGATAAAGAACTTATAAACTATCACAAAATCATAGAAACACAAAGTTTCCTGTTGCCTCAGTTACTAATTACAAATAGAACTATTTGAAGTTGAATGCAACCCAAAGTATTCACTCTTCTCCAAGATGATAAAAGTAGATTGAATATAACAATTTGCACCACAAAGTCTTCAAACTATTGTATTCTCACAAACATAAACATAATCCTCACAAATGATTTGATAACACAAAGTCTATCACAATCAAATTAAGAACACTCTTTAATCACTTGAAACAATCTCCACACTTCAATTATTACTAAAGAAGATTATGATAGCAAGACGTAAGAACAATACTATCATGATACAAATAATTCCAAGACAAAGATTGGAATTGAACTTGCTTTCTTGTATTGATAAATATTTGATAATTGATTCTCACAAAGAAGCACAAAGTCTTGATTTGGTTTTCAATTCGCCAGAGTATTCTTGCAATAGACAAAAGATAATATTTACAAAAGAGGCCCTCTTTATTTATAGGGAGAGGCCTTGAGAAAATTTAGGAAAAAACCTAACTACTTTGACTTATTCAAAAATAGGAGTCCTTATTGACTTGGGACTTCCTATGTTTTTACATGTAATTACATATGAAAAAAGTACATGTAGAAGTGTCCAAAGTTGTTTCAAAAGTACATCTAAAGAATGGAAAATAAACTAATGAAAAACTGCTTCAATTTGTATCGCCATCTTTCCTCATGTGACCATCATACATAGTGAAAGCCGCTTGCATCCCAATGTTGTCCAGGGTAATCGTATTCCTGAAGATCATCTTGGCTCTCACTATAGCATCTCTCACTGTAGTGACTGATTTTGCATGACTAGTTAACTTGGTTTTCAGATTATCCAAAGTTAACTGATTGTCCAAAATATTGTCCATAGAAGTCATTGAAAATGTTTTATCTTCGAACTCTTTCTAGAACATATCTTCAAATTCTCGAACCATTTCTTCTGCAGAGAGAAATTGGTTGTCCTATGACACAAGCTTACAAGGTAACTCCTCCAATTTATGTAAAAGGTTGACATCACTTTGTTCATTGATTTCTTTTACAGCTTTAACAAAATTAAGCTTTAACACCTCTGTAGTAGGAGGGCACATAAACACCTTATCAATGAACTTAGGATCCAACCTGATTATCACATTGCCACTGGCGTCCACCATAGCTCTAGTATCTCTGTTATAGAATCAAGCACACTGAAGAACAAATTCTGTGTTGTGAGCTACCACTAGGAAAGATGACACCAGATGAATATTACTATCAATTATCTTCTTCACTGTAGAACTAGGATTGCTTGACTTGGTTCTTTCTACAAACTCAGCCATGTCCACGTGACCAATCTTTGTATCTCTAATGTCATCAACATTAGAAGTGACTGAGGTGATTGGAAAAACACCTTGATACTTGCACTTCATCGCTTTTGATTTCTTTGGGGACAACTCGGTCATCTGGACGAGCTAGAACCAAAAGGATGTTGATGAAAAACAAAGATCCACAGAAGAAACTGCAGTAAAAAGTCATGATCATGTAATTAGGGGAAATACTGGCAATCTGGGAAAATTGCATGTTGACGATCATGACTAGGAAGACGCACTGGAAAGGGTTAGAGTGCAAGCAGGCCAAAAATTAGAGGAAAGCAGTCTTGAAAAATCAAAACTAAAAATTTCCCAGAGTTAGGAAAATTTGGGGGAGTGTTTGCATGGGCGGAAAAATTTGCTACTCTTGCATATGAGGGATTTTATGTACTTGTGTCGATGGTAAAATTTGCCACTATTGCATATGCTAGGAAAATCTTGTTATATGTTGGAGCGGCAAAAACTACCAATGCTATATTTGGTAGGAAATTACAAGTGTTATACATCAGCAGTAGAATTCGCCGACAATGCATATTGGTATGAATTGTATTCGAGGTTCAAGCGGCAAATTATGCTGACACTGCGTAGGATAGAAATTGCAAGATTTTCATGTAAGGGCGGCAGATTTCGCTGCCCATGCACTTCCATTTGAAAGTTTAGGAAAACACATAAGTGGCGAATATCGCCGACATTGCATGTAAGGTAGGGTTGCAAGGTTTTAGTGTAGGAGCAGTGAATTTTGCCCCTCATATAGTTGCATTTTGATCACACGTTTATAGAAAGATCTTAAGCGACAATTTTTGCCACCATTGTGGATGTTTCGAAGATGAGTTTAGTAGGGTCGGGACAAATTGCAGATAACACATGTTATCATAAAAACCTGGGGCACAAACATTGATTAGTGGTTTTCACCATTTGGATCTACCAATTTACAATCTAGGGCACAAAAATCAGTCTATTTGAAGACACATTTGATGTAGGTTTAGGAAAATGAACCTAGATTAAAACATAGATGACCACAACAATAGGAAAACAACATTTGACAGAAGTTTATAACAAAATCAAACAAAGTCATTCAAACCATTATACTAACGAAAACCCTAAAAAAGAGAATGAAAGTGGTTAAAATGACTTACTTATTCAAATGGTGGAAACCCTAAGTTTGACGATGGTGAATTTGGTTGAATCATAGAACGGTGTGATCGAAAGGTGTGAGGAGAGTCTAGTGACTAGCTAGGAAGTAGGGAAATGAAATGATGAAAGAAACAATCAAAAAGGCATATTTAAAAGCTTGAAAACATGCCTTTAATGAGTGGCACGAGTGGCCATTAATGGCACTCAAAGTTCAAGATCCTGGAGATCTTGCTCAGACAGCAATTTTGGCCAACCTCACACATATCAACAAAAATGCAAAGGCGGCAAAAACCACCGACTTTGCATGTGAAGACAGTTTTAATGAGAACATGTAGTAGTGGCTAAAACTGCTGCTCAAACATGTAGAAAAGGAAAACCATGCAAAAGCGGTAAAAAGTGTCGCCTTTACACATAATTAACGAAAGATATAGAAAGTTGGCAATTTTTACCGACATTACATATGAAGACAAAAAGACGTGTAATAGTGGCAAATTTGGCTGACTTTACATGTGAAGACTCAAAAATTTACTAACACCTGAAAAATGACTAGAATTGACATTTTGATCAGTTTACGACTTAATCGATTTTCACAAATATCGAGGAACCGATTTGAGGGAATGTCATAAACTAGTTTAGGATGTCAAACATCTTCGCATGGGACCAAGAGAATCTTGTCTCGATTTGAGAACTTAGAGTGTAGATTACGAAATGGACAAGTTTCGTAGGGGTTGTCTACAAAAACAAGCATAGCTGATTTTGAGAACAACATTACTAGACTTCTACATTCATTTGATCTATGACGAATTGTCTTGTAATTGAAGCATTGACCAAAGAATGATGGAACATTTTTATTTATTCTACTCCTACATTGAGTAGCCTTATGACCAAACTTATTACAATTAAAACAATGGCCATTGAAAGATGGGTACCTTTGAGCACTTGATTTTTTGACCAGAGGTCTTCTAGGTCTTCTTCTTTGATTCCTGAACTGGTTGCTTTTGCTTTTCAACTCAATGTTTACTTGACCTGATTTTGAACTTTCTCCTTTCTCAAATTCCAATCCTTGCTTGTCATCAGAACTCTTTTGACTAGCAATCATCTCATCAAGTTTTGCAAAACTTATCTTGAACTTTTCTTCATAGCTCATGGCTTTTTCCAAGTCCGATTTTAGGCTCACAACTTCTTCTTCAAGTTTGACACATTCTTTTGACTTGCTTCTTATCATCAGAATTAGATCTTCTTTTGCTTTAGCTCTTTCTATTACTTTCACTTTCAAATCATCCAGGGTTTCATTTGTTGATATCAATTGTCCACTAACCTCTTTGTATTTTTCTTTGAATGTCTTGACTTGTTCTTTTAGCTTAAGAATGCATTCATCAGCTTCTTGTATGTTGTCCTTCAGATCCCTAACTTTTGCTTCAGATTTTTCAAGATCAATAAGAGTTGCTTCTAGTTCAACATTGTTTGAGAAGTTTCTAAATCTCCTAGCTGCCATGAGTGAACTCTCCTAGATCTTCCTCAAGACATTAGGATTCTTCCAAGGAACCTTGGTCTGATACCAATTGTTGAAAGTAAGGAATACAAAGAGCGGGGATGAATCAGTATTCCGCAAATCCATTTCTTAACTTGTTCATTAATCCAATTTCTAAAATTAATAACATAAAAGAAAAATAAACATAACCATAAAGACATAACACATGGACACTAGGATTTTTATGTGGAAAATACAGAAAGGGACAAACCACAGTGAGTGTTAGATTATAATATATTATGATAAAAATACCAAATTACAAAAGGCTCACTACCACAGGGCTCACTTTCCAAAGAAATGCTCACTGTCCAAGTGGACTCACTGTCCACTGAGAAAGAAGGATTGAAGAAAGAAGAAAATTGGCTCACTTCCAGTAATGAACTGCTGTAAGTGCATCTACCATATGCTAGATCACAGTTCCATTGAAGGCTCAATACATAGATTCAAAGGTCTTCATTTATTCTACCCTGCTTCTCGACTCTTCTACATATACTCTATTTTTTGCCCTTGTTTTCTTTTTCTACTTTGTACTCTGCTTATAATCCTTCACACTTCAAATTTGCACATCACTACACTACACTCTCCTCAACATCGTAATCCATCAAGTATTTACATCTACAATAAGATTCATTTCATAATCAGGTTGGCAAGCTAGACATGAAGCGTGTATATAATGTATTTTACCTTGTCAGCTTGATCATATGTACAAATAATAGTGTGGACCCAAACAATCATTTAATAATCTTCATATAAGTTGACACCAATCATTCAACTACTTAGATTTCTTATTCAAACAATATATCTTCTCTGCATATGGATTTTACATGCCTGTCAGCCTGTCTCTTAAGAACATACTTGACCTAATCATTTGTCACATCAAAACTCTTACTATGGACCATATGAGTCTCAAAGAATCACATCGACCATTCCTCATACCACATAGGTCATATCTTACCAACCACATGTCATGATGTCCTTATGTGGTGAAATACAAAACTCAGAACTGTCTCTTCTGCCTTGGTGAAGTACTGGCAAACCAATTGTCAGAACTTGGAGTTTTGTAGACAATCTTCTAGATCATATTAGACTCTGTAACTCATCAACTGGATGCTTCTGACAACTATCCATACTGCCTCAAAACTGTACACTGATACAGTCACCTGTAGAGAAATGCGGACTAAAATACTCATGCACTCTACACTGTTCCTGACTTAACTATGTTCATCCGAACTTAGACCAATCACAACTTGACTTTTGGAAGTCATCAGGACTTACAATCTTGAACATAGCACCTTCAAACAATTGTAGACAACATACCTAAACTGCATATACTAATCTTCAACTGCGAAGGCATACTAACCCACTTCATGTCACTTGCTCTGAATACTGCCCATACTTAGTCATTTTAGCCTTCCAGACCAAAATACTTTTATTCCTTGTTGCTAAACCAAGTTAATCTTCTAGAGTAATCTCTCTTTGTCATGTCAGTGGGATCCCTTTACCTTGTTTCCATCAATGAGAACATGCTATACTTCATCAGAGCAGCGTCTCTTGCCAACAACATGTGTCTTGCAAGAGCATCATTGGTGCTAATGGAGAGAAAATAATAAGCTTGTTAATGACTGCAACTATGAAATTTGCCTCCCCTAATGTTTAGAAGGAGGTATTTATAGGATGGAATGATTCATGATAGGTGGGGATGATTGGGGAGTTATCTCTCTTGATTGGAGAGTTAACAAGTTTGATTGAAGAGAATAATGGGCTGATTGGGGAGTGATGAAGCTAAGAAAGCTTATCACAAGTTGAGAAAATAGAGTTAGCATGAGTTGAAGAAATTATAAGAATAGATCAACAAGGATAATTATTCATTATTAAGGGGGATAGATGAGCTTAGAATAGTTTAGTCTATGTTAGGGTCGAAATTAGATGCAAATTGAAGAAAAAATGAAGCTTTTTGGGCCTTTGATTGATGGAAAACACACGTTCAAAAACTTGATAGGATCGCCCATGGGTTTCCCCTTTTATCAGTAGGGTCACCCAAGGGTCATCTAGGGGAGACCAATGGGCAACCTGGAAAATAGTGAGGGTTGGAGATTGGACTTGGAAGGTTAAAGATGCAACCTACCTCTCAAAATAGGTCAAACATATAAATTAAATAGGATCCCCACTTTTACCATTAGGGTTGCCTAGGGAGATCCAGAAATAATACATAGGATTTAGAAATGACAAAAGTTAAGTCAACTCTAAAAGATGGGTTTGGTCTAGGAGGCCATTTAGAGTTTCTTTAAATGGTGGACACACATGAAACATGTTTGGGAAAGATGGAATTACTATGTTATGATGAAAATGAGCTATGTAGGTAAGGTTAGGAATGCAAAAGAAGAAACGTCGATAAAGGGGAAAGTGAAGAAAGTTAGCATTATGAAGACTTGATGAATCAATAAATTAACATCCATGTGTCACCAAGAAGAGCACTGCTCAGAGAGCATTTTATTCATGCTTCCATGTATGTGATTAGGACTACAACTTATCATAGAGTCCTCACACAAGCCCATAGACATTTTTAGTGCTTACAGTGCCAAATAAAAGACCTTCTTCAGACAAGAACATACCATCTAGGATAGGTCAATGGTAGGCCAAACAAAAAACTAGCAACCACTCTAACTGAAAGTGCCATGTGTAAAAGAAGTTGATAACATGTGCAAAAGAAGTAGAGGGTTAACATTAGTTTGAAGTGGAAAACAAACCTTGAAGCTACTTATCTTTAGGCTGAAAGCCTTCCCTATGTGTGCAGCACATGATGGATTACATAGAAGAAGGGTCCAAATTAAAAAGACTACCATCAAATAAATCTTGACCTTACATTTTTTTATCAATTTTTTAAATAATCATAAAAAATTGCATTTATTACTCATCAAAATTTATTTTTTTGATCTTTTCTATAGAATTTAGTATGAATGTAGTGTGATGTGGCAGCTTTCTTTTAACTTGTTGATGGCTGAAATTGTGGACTAGGCGGTCTCTGTCTAAGATGGATTGGGAAAATGATTTTAAAAAAAACTAATTTATAAGCCAATTTAGGGCCTGTACGATATTGAACATTTCATATGCAGCGATTTCTCCACCATTCTATACGGTTGTAGTTGAGAGTATTTAAAAAAACATATATAAATATCAAAAAGCAATATCCAACATGATCTATAATCAAATTTCTTTACATAAATGAGAAACTTATTGTTTGCTTGACCTAATATAACATACATTAATTAAAATTGAGACAATATATTGAATTACTCAATTTTAATACATGATTATGTTAAAAATAATATTATAGTATTATTATAGTTTGAATAATAATATGATATTACATAATATTAATAATACATAATAGTAATATAATATTAAAAAACCATAATATATGATATAGTTAGCTAAGGTAGTATTGTTGATTATATATCATGAAGGAGAGTTCCATTCAATTAATCCACATTGAGTGGTAATATGTTGGAAGTATTTCTCTAATTTTTTTTAATGTGATAGCTATTATAAAAGTTCATATATCAAATACATACTTATAAAACTTTTAGTGGATGTATTATGAGTATGTATTTAATAGAAAAAAATAGTTATGCATTATGTGCATAATTTTAGATATAAGTTGTAGAACATAAATCTACTGTACCCTCACAGAATTATTATATGATTAAATATGCATTTGTTTCTATGGGGGATTTAAAAATTAATAAGAGATTCAATTAATTTACTACATATATACAATATAGACAAGTTACTTAGAAAGTGAACTATAATTTTCAAAATTATATTTTTAAAATGATTTATAGAATTTTCATAGGAGTGAAAGTAAATTAATGATAACTTTAAAAAATATGAATATTTACCTCATAAGAAATTGACATAATAATTTTACTCAAGTGAATTAAATAACTTATAAATTAATAAATAATAAAAAAATATCTAACAAATTCTATAATATTTTTTAGGTAGTTTTCAGCCTGCCCAATGAACCTATGAGTCCAATTGCTAGCAGTACAATAACCACATCATTCATGTCATATGTTGAAGCAAAAAGCATATTCTATTTATAAATGTGGGTGTGGAGACAGCGTCCCGAGCTGCTTTCCACTCATAACATTAAAATAAAAATGAGGCCCAGTGAAAAGTACGTTTATATTAGTTTTTTAACTTTTTCGAATTGGCGTTGAGTGAAGAAGCACAAATAACCAGGCATTGTACGGTGCATCTTTAGGAAATTCTTTTGGGGTAGGTTTATATCAGTTTTTAACTACGTATTATTGAATCGAAAGGCTACGGAATTTGCTGGAATTTTCTTGTTGGAAGATGCCGCCTTTTAAGGCTGGAAGGTAACAAGGCTATTTTTATTTAGAAGGCCGGTGTGAAGTCATTTTTCGTGAATTTGAAGAAAGAGTCGCATTCTATTTATATACAGAAGAAATGTATGACCATTGACGATAATAGGCATCTTTGGCATATTTTATAAGCATGTGGATAAGGATGTGGCTTTAATACTAGTTTACAAAGCCTATAATAAATAAATATAAAAATCCCTCTTTAGTGCGTGGGAAGCACTACTCTTAAGCTTGATTGAATGAAAAAATAAGAGATCTCATGTTTTAGAAGTTTATATGGGATGGAAAACAATAAAAAATAATTAGATTTTAAATAAATTGATGATTTGAGATTGAGATATTAAGATTATAAATTATAATTATATTTGAAATATGATATGAATTATGGTTTACTTGGAATTCAAGGTAATGTTGATTTTAAATGCGACAAAGATCCTAGAACTAAAATAATATCCCAACAAATTCTCAATTAAATAATTGTAGTCATACAACAAAGAATCTTACTATTATAATTTTTATTTCCTTCACATTGGTCTGCTGTCTTATTTGCAAGGCTATTTCTCTGTACACATTTTAAAATTCAAATTATTCAAATTTCAACATATTTCTTTTTAATATTCTATAGTCTATTGTTACATTATATTTAATAATGTTAATATATTTTTTAAATTAATATTTTAATTAGAAATATATAAATTAAAAAATTGAAGAAGTAAATATCATTTTTTATTATAAAAGAATAAATTATATTATCTTTTCATTTTAGTTTGAAAATTTATTTGAATATTAAAATATTGAATAAGTAAATATGTATTTTAAAATAGAGATTATTTTGGAACATTTTTAAAAATGTTGCATTTTATTTTAAAATTTAAATTATATAATAAATATAATATATTGTTGTCCAGGAGAAAGATGTTCTTACCTTTTTATTTTCTACACATATTAACTCAACCTTTGAATCTAGTTACTTGTACTATCCATCACCTTAGAAATAAAATTGGTCTTTCCCCTTAGAATTTTCCCTTGTAGGGATACATAGTTGGTGCAAATTGTCACTTGGAAAAAACTGTATTTGTGGTCTTGTCTTTCTAACTCAAAGTTATTTTCTTGCCTTCTTACTTTGGCCTATTCAAATAGTTTGAAGATTGTGGTGCATCTTGGTGTAAACTGTGCATGCAAGGGAATATTGGGGCATGGGAGGTGTATATTATGCATGGATAATTCATCTTTTTCTTGTAAAGGAATGGTCCCCATTACTTCTAGTGCATGATATGAACAACTTAGTTGATGTTGGTATGAAAAACCAATGGTTCTATTGAGTCATTTTTAGTTGTGTCTATGTCCTTCACCCTTTCTTGTAGAGTGGCATTCTCATTGCACTAGAAAGATAAATTTGAAAGGAAGCAAGGTATGTGGAACACACTTCCTACACCAATCTAATGAGGGGTGAAGTATGCAAATTCTTTAAAATCCTTACAGTCACAGTTATGTTATGTGATTAACACAGAGATTACAGCAGCAAACATAACACAAGAATGCATGAGAGACACAAGATATATGTGGGGAAAACCCTTACAGGAGAGAAACCCCACACTCCAAAACATGCACAATGTATTATTGAAACAATAACAGTTTACAATACACTTGTAATGCAAGCTCTCAGGAGTCTTCGATAGTCATTTCTAGAGTTATTCCGGTAGCATAACAGTATTTGTCAATACACAATACATCTTCAACTCCAAGCACCTATATATAAAGAGAAGTAATACTAATGGAGGTAGCTTCTAGAGAAAGTCACACAAGGAACTCGTCCAAATCCATGTGGCCCAATTTCCAAGGCCATAAAACATGTGTATGACACTTGTAGGAGATTCTCTTTCATCCCTTACAACCCCCAACTTGGGTACCTCAAATTTACCTAATTAAGGTATGACATATGCTCATACAATGTCATAAAATCTGTCATATATGACAACTCTTACAGCTGTAAGAGAATTTGTCATAACTGACTATTAATAGCAGATTCTCTTACAACCTATCATAGTCAAACTTAGGTGCCTACTTCCTCCATGCAAGATGCTTTCTAATGCTTGTCTTCACCTATCATAGGATGTTCTATTTCTAGCTTGTACATGTCATAGATTCTGTCATAGGAATCTATCATAACTCTTACGCATCATAAACTTCTTAGAACACCTAAAAGATGTGGACACATGGAAGAAGTCTTCTAACACAAAGTGGAATGCCTATCTTCTCATATGAGGACAAAATTACACTTAGTCACCTTCTATGTAGGATGACACATCACCATGCCAACTCCCATAAAGTGACAAAATCAAATTTGCATACAAAATACAATAATAGGCAAAAAATTAGATACAATTAAATAATAAATGCTAAAAACTTGCAAAGGTTGAGACATCTTAATTCCCAACATTCTCCAACTTGTCAAACACCTTTCAAAAGCCAATAGAATGACATGATTTAACTATTAGGGGCCAAGAGGCCCATAGACTCTAAACACCATCTGAACTTCTCTATGCTCATGAGCTTCGTCAAGGAATCTGTAACATTCATCAAAGTATCAATCTTCTCCAAATTTACCTTCCCATCCTTTACCATATCACGTACAAAGAATGCTACTACACATCAATGTGCTTGGTCCTCACATGGAAAATAGGATTCTTCACCAAACATATGGCACTCTGGCTATCACAAGAAATGGTAATCTTCCCTACATTAAACCCAATGTTAGAACACAATCTCTTAAACCAAATGGCTTCCTTACAAGCATGAGTAGCTGCCATGTACTCTACTGTAGTCATGGACAAAGTGACCACACGTTGCTACTTACTCATCCAACTGATAGCACCACCGAACATAGTAAGCATAAGCATTGGTGGATATCCTACTATCAATGTCACCTGCCCAATCTGAATCCACAAATCCATGAATATTCACAAAATGTTGAGGTCTTGTAGGGTAACCATGATAACATAAGGAATACTCAAGAGTACTCCACAAATATCTAAACACTCTCTTTACTACATCCCAATGTACCTATCTAGGATTAGCCAGAATTGACTAAGGACTCCCACTAGTTGGGCAATGTCTAGTCTTGTGTAGACCATCACATACATCAAATTGCCAACCACACTAGCATAAGGTACTCTTCTCATGTCCTCTATCTCAAAAGGAGACTTTGGAAAATCATTAACAGATAACTTTGTCCCCAAAAGAAATAGGAATACTCAATGGTCTACAATCTGCCATGCTAAATATCTTCAACATAGTCTTCACATACTTACTTTGGCTTAACCAAAGTTTTCTATTTGCTTTGTCTCTTTTGATTTCAATTCCCTGAATGTACCTAGCTACCCCTAAATTTTTCATTTCAAACTATGCTGACAACTGAGACTTCAAATCAGAAATCGAACCTTTACCATTCCCAATTAGCAACATATCATCAACATACAATGCTATAATGAGAATGCAATCATTATCAAAATTTAAGTAAACACAATGATCTAATTTCGATCTCAGAAATCTAATACTCAATACAAAAGCACCAAACTTTTGGTACCACATCCTTGGAGACTACTTAAGACCATACAAAGACTTTTTTAACTTGCAAACTAAATTTTCTTTACCTTTCATAATGTAGTGTGTTGGCTGACATATAAATCTCCTCCTCCAAATCACTATGAAGGAATGTTGTCTTCACATCCATCTGCTCCACCTCTAAATCATATGCTGCTACAAGAGATAACATGAACTGAATAGATGGCAGCTTCGAAACTAAAGAGAAAATCTCACTATAGTCAATTCCATCCACCTTTGAATACCCCTTTGTGACCAACCTTGCCTTATATTTCTCAATGTTTCCATTTGAACCAAATTTTTTCTTAAACACCCATTTACATCCAACAGTCTTTCTTCCTTCAAGAAAAGGTACCAGGTCCCAAGTATTATTCTTCTCCAAAGAAGCAATCTCTTCTTCCATGGCCTCCTTCTAGGAACCTGCATCTTTCATACCCATAGCCTCCCTTACAGTCCTAGGCTTGTCGGCATTAGAAATCAAAGAAAAAATACATCTGGAATCATGCAATGAATAACAAAACCTTTTAGGTTGTCACCTTATTCTTGTGGACTTCCTCACAAGTTGAGGTTGAGGTTCTTCATTTTCTTCTTATGAACTTTCAAAGCTGCTAGAGCTCTCCTCCTCATCAGGTCTCACTGGTGTATTCGGTTCAACTTTCTCAAGGGTGGGAGGAAGTTGAACCACATAATCTTTCTTTCTTCTTTCTCTAGCTGTAAAACAATAGAAGAAGAATTAAGCTCTTTCAAGATCACACTTCTGCTATACAAAACTCTTTCAGTTGCTAGATCCCATAGCTTGTACCCTTTCACATTGATTCCATAATCAATGAAGATACATTTAACTTCCTTGTTGTCTAACTTGGACCTCTTCTCCTTAGGCACATGTGCATATGCTTCAAAACTAAATACTTGAAGATGTCTCAATGAAGGATTTTTACTAGACCATGCCTCCATAGGGGTCTTGTTCACGAGCGCTAATGTAGGACACTTGTTAATCAGGTAACAAGTGGTAGAAACAACTTTAGCCCAAAACTTTTGTTCTAGGCTATCTCCACTTAACATGCTCCTAGCCCTCTCCATCAACATTGTATTCATTCTTTTTGCAACTCCATTTTGTTGAGGACTATATGGAGGTTTCTTATGCCTCTCAATACCCTGTTCTTTATAGAACTTGTCAAAATCTGCTGAGCAAAACTCACCACCATTATTAGTTCTCAAATATTTAATATTTCTATCTTTTTGATTCTCAACAAGAGCCTTAAACTCTTTAAATCTTGCAAAAACTTTAGATTTACTCCTAACAAAATATACCCATTTCCTATTGTAGTCATCAATAAATGAAACACAATACACATATTTTGAAATTGAAGGAACATTAATGTTGATGGTGATGTTACTCATAAGGAAACATGAAATAAAAGTTACACAACTACCTTTATTTATCTTGAAAGATATGATGAATTCAAAGAATTCATGATCCCAAGTCTCTATTGATTAGTTCATAATCTACTGAAGTTACTCAGTGGTTGATGTGTGTTACTCTTTTCCATTTCAAGGGGCCTTACGTTGATTAATAGATTCTATTTCCTGCAAACATGCTACACAAAGAGGTTATTCTACACAGTATATTTCTTCAAATAATGTGTCTGTACTTAGATCTTTGCATGATATTTATCAATTTAATATGCTTTAACTCTAAATATGCTATGTATTTCCAATTATCTATGAGATATCAGCATATTTCATGTTATTTGCTTATAATCTTCTATTATTTGCAATTGTGATGATGGATTATCATGAAATTGAAAGAAATTTAAAAGAATACTATAAATTTTGGTGACTCTTTAGCTATTGAACCACATACACACTAGATACAGTCATGACGAGAAGAAATCAAACCATATTTTCACCAGGATGTCCATAGCTAGATACAAATGATGCTAACTTCAAAGGATAAGGAATGAAAACAACACATGTAGACTGATAAGCACTCCAAGGGATGCAGTTGATCAAAGCATGTATCAAGATCTCAAACACAGATTACTCAGGATTTATAATGATTTGTAATCAAATGGTCTTCTCTTTCATTAAGTATGCAAACACATGTATGTTTACAACAACTTTGAAATAAGTCCTAATATTTCATCAATCAAATTTCAATTAAGCTTCCGAATGTCTAAAATATGGCATTCCTGCACCTTTTATATAATAAGGTGAGGGAGTAGTTACAAATGACCTACGGTTAGGATTTGTCAATTAAGATCAATAGTATATAATCACTTTTGACTTAGTCAACATCTTTCTCATGGCACAGGTTGCCAACTGGCAACCATCTGGGTAACTTATTATCTTATAAGTACCTGATGCATATGTCTCTTTAGGGTTGCATCTTCCTTTCATTCTTTGGGTTCTTCTTCTTCTTCATCATGATCATCATGATCATCACTTTCTGTATCCCTATCACCCTGATGAATGCCATCCTTTATATGGACCTTTACTACCATCCTGATATTTTCATAAGCTTGTACTATTTTGTCTACTTCCCCTCCATCCTGAGTTTTGGCTTTAGTGATAGCATGCTTGTGAGCCTGAACCTTATCTTTTAGTGCCTCTAACCTTTTCTGTTATTTAAAGTTTCATTATAATTTTCCACCTTGACCTTGATCCTCATGATCTTATCCATCACCTCTTCTGTCAAGTGGCTGAGAGGATCATCAGCTACTAGCTAGAAATTATCATGCAGTGTCTTGATGGCGAAATTTGCATCTTGGTTTTCAATCTTCCCTTCTACTTTTCCTTCCAAAGCTTCCAGTATCTCTACCTCATCTGCCATCATGTTATACAGCTTTATACTAATATCTCTTAACTTGCCACTACACTTCTTCAGGATATCACATTCAAACTTGATGTCTTCATACCATCCATCTACTAGTAGGGAAGTGTTGTTATGTAATACTTGATTATTTATCAAGACTTGAGGATCAATCCTCTTTAATTCCCTTAGAGCATTTTAGGCTTTTTCTAGCTAGAATGACCTCCTTCCTGCTTCATTCTGCAATTTATCCACTTTCCTCTTCAAAGTGCTCAAAGAATTCCACCTCTGTAAAGAGGTTCTCAATACTTCTTCATCTCCTGTAAGGGTTGTCAGCATCCATTTATCCATGATCATGGCTTGATGCTTCATGAGGTCCAACTTATTAACCTCCTCCTGAGAGATGACAGTTAATGGGACTGGCTGATCAATTGGTGTATTACTAGGGTTAATCAACCCCTTTATATATGAATGCAACTAAGCAATGTGCTCTTTATGCTGTTTATTTTTCTCCTTCTCTTTCTTTACCCTTTGGGTTAAAGAATCTATGATATCCTTCCCTTCTTGACCCTCTTGGTTGTCATTAGCAAAGCCCAAATCAACTGTGGTGATTTGGAATTCTTCTAGGGTGATCTTACCCTTTTCCTTTTTGACAATGGGAAGTGCTACTTAGGTAGTCCTTCTGCCTGTAGTAGGATCTCTTCTGATAGCCAAGGTCAACCTAGCGTTCCTCTTTGGTTTCATGATTGTCTTTGCAAACAATGTTGAAACATCAAATTCTTGAACTTCAAGGTCTTGTTCCGTACCTATCTCCTTTTCTAGCCACTGAGGCACTTCATCTCCAACTCCTTGTTGTGTTTTATCACTATCATGTTCACCTTGCTCTCTGGTATCTGTCTCCATTCTGGGTGGAGAAGGTGATTTCCTTATCTCTTCCTCATGATGTTCCTCATAAGGGGGATCTTGTTCTATTTCTTCCTCTTGAAGGGCTTCTTTTTGTGGGGGAGGATCTTGTGGGATGTGCACATGATGATCCCGAGCTTGATCTTGTGCCCTTTCTTCCTCTATTTCATCTACCTTATTATGTTCATCATCTTGAAGCATATTTGTATCCATGGTTGTTGGTATGTTTGGGTCTAGCACATCACCCTAATCTTGAGCTACATTTTGTTTCGCACCTAATTTATTGACCTTCGGTGTCTTAAGGTCCTCATGACTTGATGTATCTTTTTCTCCTATGGTCTATTGAGTCCGGACGACATCATCACCTAATGTGCCTTTATCACCTCCGCCCTTTTGTTGAACTTCAACTATCTCTGGCTCAACAGGTATCTCTTGCTATTGCTGGCCTATATCTAGAGTATCACTCTCTACTTCTACCTGCTTGACTTCTTCAACTTTTTCTGTTACATCAAGTTCACCTACTTTATCTTTGGGACTCACATCCTCCCCATATGTCAAGTCTATCATTACAGGGCTAGTTACCTGATCTACCAACTTGTCAAGCCCAATTTATTGGATTGCCTTTTCTAGGCTATTTTCTTTCTCTCCTTGCTCTATTTGCTTCAACTCTTCCAATACCGCCATCTATACTGATGGGGTCCCATGTGGGGTCATGTGCATACTAGAAGAAAGGGTTTCCATCTACTGAGAAGCTACATTTTGCACCACCTCATCATTTGATAGGTTGACGATGTCTTCCAAGGAGAAAGTACCACCTTGACCTGCCCTGGAGGCTTCTTTTGCTTGGTCTTCTACTTTCTCAGTCTTAAACTAGATGATAGTGGGAATTGGCACATCATGTTGCATTTCCTTTCTAAACACTTCACTGCCAGCTCCCCTTAATACTATGGGATCAATCCTGATCTCACCCCACATATGTGTTCTCTGTTTCTTGGGTGGTGACATCAGGGGTGCTGCCTTCCTCTTCCTGGTGACCATCATAGGGTCATCACCTATAGGCTCTTTATTTACTGGCTCCTCTTCGATAAGGATATCTTCTTCCACATTTTGCTGTGAAGCTTGGCCTTCACCATGTATTTCTATAGTCTATATAGCTGGCCTCAAGATCCTTTTGGTCTTTGGTTTATCCATTAGAGGCAGATGCCTATCTTGATGTGGATGCACCTGTAGCTGGTGTGGTAATTCTCTCAATTATCACCCCCTTAGGTTCATTATTAGTCTTGTTTCCTCTGGGGGGTCCTTTTCTTTATTTATGGGTAGGTAGCCTTTCTCCATTAGATTTTCTTTTCTCACCAAGAAAGTCATCATACTGTTCATCAGGTACCTCCTACCCTTTTCTCTTGTTATCCACTGTAATGGCTACACCTTTCTTCTCCACTCTATTTATCTGTTCATCTACCCATGATTGGGTTAACTGCAGCACCCCCACCTGTAAATTTATTTAATGAAATGTCTTTAGGTTGTGTTAGGTTAGGGGTTGAGATGGTGTCATTATACACCTTCTTATCTTCATATTCATTTGACATGGTCTTTCCATCATCCTTCTTTAACTGTGCAGGCACTGGGATGCATTCAAATGTCCTTATCTGATTTAAGGTGAGCCTTTGATATTTTCTTCTTCTTACTTCTACCTCATCCTCACAATCAGTCCAGAAATCTTCTAGGTGCTTCTGATGTATAGGCTTCCCCATTATCTTCTGCATTCTACCATAGGGATCATATGACCTAGCCAATGGAAATGGCTGTAGGTATATCAGGTTCAAACTCCCTATGACATCCTTTATGCTCTGTGAATCAAGGCACATGTACCAACCCATAGATACTGGAAATAGTACTAGAGGTATCTTCTTCTATGCTTTATATGCATCCAGTATGGTAGATATTTGTCTCAAAAACTCTATCAGGACTACCCCATTAATAGGGTACCTGGGTAGCATAAAGGGTTGCTCTTCAAAACCTTCTATTTTGATATATGAGGAAGTGGCATATTGGATGAACAAGGGGCCATGTTTGTATATAACTTCTTGAGATTCCATGCTTAATCTTTTGGTTCTATCCTTTTCCATAGTTCTAACTAGATGTATAGAAAATGCATCATTCACCAATTTGTAATCAAAGAGGTAGTTCCTTCTCTATAATTAAGGATAATGATCCCATATATGGGCATCATCTAAACTACTGCCAATGTTTCCAACTGTAGTCAATGCATCAAATGTTCCTTTGTAGGCACATGAATAAACAACATATGAGGTCATGTGGAATGAGCATTCCAGACCTCCCAAGTTCCTCATCTGTTAATCTATTGCATCACTGATGACCTTGGCCCATAATGGCTTGTTATCTATATAGAGGACCATCTGGATGATTCCAAACATCCAATTCTTGAAATTTCCAACATGAGGCTGGCCTGTCATCCTGCTGAGCAGGGCAATCATGTATTGATATTTATCATCAAAATAAAATTTGTATAGGTTCACTAGAAACTTGGCAGAAGCAATGTAAGTGCTGCTCTTAGACCTCCACTGGTACATCCTCTTTCTTGCATTCTTTTTATTGTTTTCATACTCAGTCTCTAGTTTGTGCAGATCCACACTAACTACCTTCCTTCCAACTACGAGATTGAAAGTAGATGTAATCCCTTTAATTGAAAAGTCTACATAAACTCTTCCATGTTTCTCCACCTGCTTGGTCTGAGGATTGTAGTTCCTGGCACATTCTACTACCAGCTTTGGGGTTTCCATGGCATATGGAAATCTAGCTGCATGCCAGATTCCTAATACATATATTCTATCTAGAAGGGAATTATCTTTGTCATGATCTATTCTAGATGACCATGCCACCAAATCAGTTTCTCCCTAGTGAGTGTCCCAAATGATGCCATACTTGAATTGTATCCCTTCAGGTTGAACATACATGGGCTTAAGAAATTCTGCTCCAGACTTGTTCTTCCTGAAGTCGGCCATAGATTCCTGCAATAAATGTGACTGGTCTTACCATTCAATACATATATGCATTCATACAACATTATACATCTACAACATCATGCATATTTATATTCATTAACTCATCATGATATGCATATATATAGATTCAAACCATTGGAAAAGTTATACTACCTGGACATGCAAAAAATGACAACAGAAGGGTTTTTAATTACTTACCTGATAATGCTTTTCTCCTAGATTAGGTTGATGGTTACAAAAAAGGGTAGCAAATATTGATGATCACCCGTTTCGTTATGCTGCAAGTTGTTGTCTGTTCATAGGTAGCTCATATGAGGGTTTGACCCTCTGCTCTATAAATTCTTATTTTTTTGCAAGGTAATTGAGAATGACCTTGGAAACTTACCTTTAAACTCATCTGTAGGGTGGATTAGGATAAAACTAGGTTAAATCATTTAAAACCATTGATCTTCTACACAGAATCCATGGATGTTGCCAGGTGTTTAATCGTATTCGTACTCGGTGGGAATCCACCTACTGTATTTATGTGCATTTAATGTTACAAAGAAAGAGGAGGGGGGTGATCCTTAGAAGATCAGGTGATATCAAAATATGACCCCTTCTGTGTAACATGACCTTCCGCCTTTGAGTGGCAAAACTGATGCAAAGGAATTAGGTGATGTGGTCAAAGGTTGACCATGTGTATATTGGGTCATGATTTTAAGATCAGGGGATGTTTAAAATGTGACCCCTATGAATAAAATGACCTTCCTTAGAAAGATTGGGATGATGTCAGTGTGTTGATGACTTCATTTAAACGTTGCATTAAAATGACGTCACCGTCATGTTATTGAGAAGGGTGATTGTTGGATACATACCTCCGCGAGGTAAAAAGAATGATGACGTCACCATCATGGTGATTTCATTTGTTCATCTAGCTTAGATGACATCATCATCATATTGGCCTTGGGGTGATATTGTGTGACAGGGTGATATTTGTAAGATTGGGTGATATTGAAAATATGACCCCCGTAAAATATATGACGTTGTTTGACAGACAGATACAGTTATCATGTAAAATTGACATCTGGAGTTTGTGGATCACATGATTATCAGGTGATAAACCCATATTGGGGTGATCTTACTCAAGGTGACTGATGTTTGAAATATGACCCCCCCTCTCTCGGAATATCAGGTTTGACTAAAACTTTGACTTGTCATAACTTTCTCCCCTTGAGGAATTTTAGGGTGATCCAGAAAGCAAACCTGTATGGAATTTTATGCACTTTCTAACCATGAGATTAATGATATGAAATACTGACTTTGACAAACTAACATCATCATGGGGAACTATCCACCCTCTTATGTAGGGTTACCTGCTTGACTTACTTTTACCAGACCGCCGAAAAGCAGAAAAAAACACAAGCCAAAGTAGTAAAAAAGTTGGGTCCCTGTTTTGTCAAGTCAAAATGGGGCATGTTGTGTAACCACACAACAACTTACCACCAAAGAAAACAACTAAATTCCAATGATTCAAGTGATATGATCACATTCTAACATAGTATTCTAACTCTTTCTAAGTATAAGCACTTATAATCTTTCTAAATGATAAGGTTTTCATCATGGCAACAATGCTAACAAAGGATAAGGTGTGTACAAATGATTAATTATCTTCATCTTGAAGGCAAGTTGAAAACATGAGTAACTAATGTTAAGCTACATAGTTTGGGAGCATCCCTCATAGCCAACCTGGATAGAGCCTTGCTGCTAGCAGCATCCATAGCCCTAGCAAGGTTATCTATACAATCCCCCTAAGTAGAGCCCCACTGCCAACAAGCATCTATAGCCCTGGTAGAGTTACTTAGATGGCCTAGTTTTATTTTCTTTTGGATTTTAAAAATGTTATACTCTATTCATCTGATGTCATCATGTAGGCTTAATGTGCAAGGAATGGTCACTTGCTGATTTAGGTTGGAGATTGCATTGGTAGCAAGGGAGTCCCTTTAGATTTTTGGCTTAACACCTATACTTGTGTGTTCAACAAACCCAAGGCTGTTAGGCAAGTCATTGTGAAAGAGTCACTTTGGTCAAGAAAGGGCATCCTGATGAAAATATATCACAGACCTGATCACCAACACTTCTCAAAATGAGTCATAACCTATATATGAATTTGTTCTCATCACTTGAATCTTAACAATTTGGTTATTTTCTTAGGGTGATAAGCTGCATCATCTTGACTAACCAAAACAAAACTCAACAAGAAAACAAACAAAAACAATAAAACCAAAACTGTACAAACAACTATACAAATATATACACTATGATACACATGACTTACATGAAGCTGACTCAGGCTTAAAAATAGTGTTTAAGGAACTATCCATTAACTGGTAATGAAACATCCTCACCTGTCAAGGTTTTAAGCCTGTAAGTGTTGTCTCCTAAAATTTCTAAATTTTGGAAGGGACCTATCCAGAGTTTATCAAACTTACCATGAACTCCCTTCCTTTCATGTGCTTTGTCCCACATCAGGACTAAATATGATATTCTAAAGGCCTTGACCCTAGCTCTTTTGTCAAACCAGGATTTGACAATAGCCTGATGTTTAGCAAATTGATCTATTGCCTTACTTCTTTTTTCTTCTAGGTGCATCAATCGAAGCAACCTGATTTCTTGCGTATTATCTATGCCTAGGTATTCTTGTACAAACTACAGTGTAGGAATCTTTAGGTTAATAGGGAGGATGGGATCCACCCCATATACTAAGTGAAAAGGTGAGTTTCCTAGGGCAGCCTTCATCCTGGTTCTATCTACCCACAAGGCATATTTCAGTAGGGTGTTCCACTCCCTTGGGTTCGTTTCTATCAACATTTTTATGATGTTCAATAGATTTTTATTTGTGGATTTTGCTAATCCATTCCCTTGGGGATAGTAATTTGAGGAAAATTTTAAGATGATCCTATAATCAAAAGCCCAACTTGATAGTCTTGTTGAAGCAAAGGCAAACCCATTATCACATACCAAAGCATATGGAACTCCATACTTAGTTACTATATTACTTTCCAAAAACTTGATGACATCCTCAGCATTACATGTCTTACTACTGACAGCTTCAGTCCACTTGGTATAGTAATCAGTAATAGTCAAAACATACCTGTGGCCTGAAGATGATGGAGGATTGATAGGTCCTATGAAGTCCATTCGCCATTGAGCAAATGGGCACATCTCCGTCACTGGCTGCAAAGGTTGAGCAACATATCTTTGTCTGTTTGCAGCAACCTAACACATGTGACAATATTTGATGTGTTCAAAAGTATCCTTAAAAATAGTGGGCCAGTAGTACCTTGCCCTGAGGATAGCATGAGTGGTGGCCAAGGATGATCCGTGTGTAGTTCCAAACTTGTCATGCAACTCTGATAGCACCTTGTCTGCTTCCTACCTTTCCAGGCATCTTAGGTATATCCCCTCATAATTTTTCTTGAAAAGGACTCCTCCTTTTATCATGTATTTCTGTGACCTTATCTTTAAGTCTCTCCTTTGTGAGGCCTACAATCTTGAAGGACATCTTCTAGTAATCAAGATGTGCCTAATGTCTGAGTACCATTCTCCATCATCCTTTGCATTAATAACATACTGCTGGCTCCTGATATTAGGATCAATCTCTCATATCATTTGGCTCAATGCTTGTCCCCTCACTAACTTCATGGGTGTAATGTCCATATCATTTTCTTGGAGGATAGTGATCCATTTAGCTCTCTTCTCACCTGGTTTGCTTTGCATTAATAACATCTTTACTACTGCATCAGGTACTACAATAATCACTTTACTTCTCAAAATATAATGTCTAAACTTCTTAACCATTTGAACCAGAGTAAGGGCTTGTCTTTCAACATCCATTTATCTGAGTTCTGCATCTCTGAAAGGGCAGCTCATGAAGGTTATAGGCTTTTCTTCATTTCTCTGTGTCAACACTGCTGTAGATGTATGCTATGAAGCAAATGAGTAAATGTAAAAGTCCCTAGTATAACCTAGACTAATCAGAACTGGAGCATTATATATGGCTTTTTTAATATCTTCAAAAGCTGCTCTAGCTTCAGGGGTCCACTCAATTTTAGCGTCCTTCTTGAGCATGGCATTCAAGGGTCTGACAATCTCTACAAAGCCAGTGATAAATTTTCTAACAAATTTAATCTTACCAAAGTAAGATTTGAGCTTCTTCTTGCTTCCAGGAAGCTGTATCTTCATGATGGATTCTACCCTATCAGGGTAAATGATGATCCCATTTTTAGTTATTAGGTGACCTAGTAATTTCTTTGTTGTTACCCCAAATATGCATTTCTTGGGGTTGAGGGATATCCCATATTGTTCACATTTCTTTAGCACTTTTCTAAGGTCTTCTACATGGTTTCCTCTATCTTTAGAGAAAACTGTTAAGTCATCCATGTATATGACTATGCATTTACCAATCAAGCCTCTAAAGGATATGCCCATCACTCACTAAAATGTTGCTCAAGCATTTATTAACACAAAAGGCATGTGCCTGTAGGCAAATATCCCCCACTTTGTGGTGAATGCAGTTTTTAATCTGTCTATTTTGTCCACCATCTCCTAGTTATAACCAGAGAAATTGTCTAGAAATGACATCATCTTGGCACCGTTCACAATTTACAAGACCTCATCTAGAGAGGGCAAAGGATAATTATCCTTCTCAGAAGCTCTGTTTAAGTTCCTGAAGTCTACACACAATCTGATGTCACCATTCTTTTTTCTTACTGGGACCAAGTTTGCCACCCATGTGGAATGTCTCACGAGAAATATGATCCTGGCATTGAGTAGCTTTTTAACTTCTTCAAAAATGAAGGGCTCTAGTAAAGCATTGACAGGTCTTTATTTCTACCTAAAAGGCTTGACATCTGGCTTCAGAGGTATGGTGTGAGTGATGATTGATGTGTCATAAGTTTTTAACTCATCATAAGTCTAGGCAATGACATGGATATAATATTTGAGAGCTTGGCTTATTCCTTCCAACTCCTCTTCTGTACAGACCTTCCCGATCAGGACATTTCTTTTTTCATCATCTTGTCCAATGTTAACCTGTGAGTATTGTCCTCCATCTGCTTTTGGATGATCCTTTTGTTTCAGCATGTTGTCTAGATCAAATGCTCTTTCCAGCTCTATCATTCCCTTAGGAATCTTATTACTAGGCAACTCCAGGATTTCTTCTTCTTTCCAGATATGGTCCTCCACATTCCTTTCATCTATGATCTGTGCATCAAAGACATCCCTGTTGGATATGAAGTCTAGAATATGCTGATCATCATCAAATGCTTGAAGGTTAATTACATTATCTGGCACAGAAGGCACTGATACTAATTCTACTGAAAACCTTTTCAAACCAAATATGGACAGTGGTTCCAAAGTGCTGGCAGGCTGGGCTAAGGCATCTGCCCTATGATTTTGTTCTCTGGGTACATGGGTGATATTGAATGCATCAAAATCTTCTATCAAGTCCCACACCCTATGTCTATAATTGGACAACTTTTTGTAATTGCAAGAGTATATACCTCTTACTTGTCTCACAACCAATTCTGAGTCTCCATAGACATGCAGAATCTTCACTTTCTTTTTAAATGCAAATAATATCCCATGAATTAGAGCTTCATACTCTATCACATTGTTGGTGCATGGGAATTGCAGTCTGTATGCTGCTAAGTAGGATTTTCCAGATGGATCAATAAGATCTATCCCTACTCTAGCCCCTTGTTTTGACTTGGATCCATCAAATCTGAGGATCCATGGCTTATCCTCAGTCAAAGGCTTGTCTAGGCCTTCCCTTTTCTTTTTATCTCTGGCAGCTGCAACATTTGATATCCATTTTAATTTTGGTATCTCAGCTTTCTCCAACTTCACCTTTTCTATCTTATGTGAAGCTGATATTTCTTCTTTCCTTTTACCATCAGAAGAAAAATCTTCTAGATTAGACAACATTTGCCTTTTCAAAATATGCAGACACAATAAATAAGCAGTTTCTGAGTGGGGTGCTTCATGTAACTTGCACCAGCCTTCAATCAAGACGTCCTATGGAGATCTTTGCTACTATGTCATCTTTTGAATCTCTTTTGATAAAAACTCTTTAAACTTGGACAGATTACTTCCCCTATCTTCATCAGATAACTCATAATCTGATTCTACTAAATAATCACTCCTTGGGGTGATTCTCTTGTTTCTTTTAACATTACTCTTGTTACATACTATAATCTCCTCTGACATCTAAATATGACCCTCATCCTGGCATGTACCTTCCTCTATTCCTACAGATGACAAACAAAAATCAGTGTTTATATCGCTATCTGTAGAACTTGATGTGGATGATGATGATGATGCATCACTGCATGCTTGTTCTAGCTCCATCATATCTATGTAGGCATCACAAGTCTTTTCAGAATGCGCTTCATTATGCAACCTGCACCATCCATCAATTAGAATATCATGAATAGGCATTTTTAACAATTGACATTGTTTTACCTCCTTAGACAAGTGCATCTTGAAATTCTTGAAATGATCTACCTCATTTTCATTTTCAGGGTTACAATCAGATTCTGCAATTATTTTGTCATCTTGAGGATCATCATCATGATGATGAGCATCATACATCAGGATTTCTTCTATCCTGGCAGTCTGGGGTCTGATGGAGTAAACTCTAGGTTCTACATCCACATACATGATCTCATTGGTTTTATTCTATTCAGTGATCATGTGCTTCGTGCGAGGCTCAGCATCTATCCTTATTTGATTTGGTATTCCTTTTCAGGGCAACCACATATGACTGAAATCAGTTGACATGTATCCATTAAGGGTTTTTGACCAGTCTCTATTGAGTAACATCCCATAGGTATTAGGTATACCAACTACCTGAATATCAATATAGTACTAGATTCTGGGATCTGATGCTAGCTGCATATGAATGTGGGTTAGTTCTCCTACCACACTCACCTCTATTTTGTCTAATTGTGTTACTTTCTTTAATGATTTAATAGGATGCAACCCTAAAGCATTGCATATGGATAGGGGCATTACATTGGTAGATGCTTCTAAGTCTACTAAGCAGTTGTGTAAATTCTTACTAAACATCCTTATGGTAAGGAGGAAAGGAGGTGACTCACTCTTGTCTGTGTATAGGGTCATGTGGGAGGTCTCTGCAGCTTGAACAGTAGCTGGCACTTTGTGTTTAACATTAACATCCATAGCAGCATGATCTTTACTACCAGACTGACCTGAAGTATGACTATCCTCTTTTGGAGTAGGATCATCTAATGATTCTATGAAAGCTTTCTTGATAGTAGGGGTTTTGAGCAACTCTGACAATGACAGGCTAATTTTAATCTTTTTCATCTCATCTACCAAATAAGTGACCAATTTATTAGATTCAGGAGGCAGATTAGCTACCTTTGGTGCTGTATTTGGTGATGCTAAGTATTGAACATTAATCTTGGGAAATCTAGGGTTGTTACTTGCCTTGGGATCAAGAGGTGTGTTGATATTGTCTAGAGGCAAGGATGTGGTCAAAGGAGCAGCAAGCCTATTTGAATTATTCCTCAAGTTGTAATTATGCTTACCCTGCTATTGCTGTTGATAAGCATGTACCTCCTCATGTTCATTTGAGGGATCATTTTCATCCTCAAAGGGAAAAACATAATTAGACTCAAAAGCCATGGTTGACTCCTCACATGCTAGGGTGTAATCATGTTGATAAGACACTGTCTGCTAATGAGGATGATGCATTAAAATTTCTAACACTAAGGCAGAATCATATCCACAAGGGACAATCACATTTCCTTCTACATGAGGTGGATTATCTGAAGTGTTGGACACTTCAATTTGGAATATACTGGTAGCAATCTTGAATTGAGGACAATCTAACTCTACATGAGCATTGGTGTTATGTATCCTACACCAATTAGTAAGGGCTGCCTCTTCAAGGTTCACTCTAGTGGTATGTTTGGGTTCACTAGGAGGCTGATTGTCTAGGGGAGATGGCAAAGAACCATTGTTTGGCCTAGTGTTCCACACTCTAGGCTATCTAGGAGGATTATTGTTGCCATTGTTGTTATTGTAGTTATTGTTGTATCCCCTCTCAGGATAATTGGGTCTGTCATTAGCATAGCCTCTATTTTGGTTTGGTTGAGAATAGAAGTTCTAACTCCTCAAATGAGTAATCTCAGTAGTGAGTTTCCTCAACTGTGCTGATATTTCCTTAATTTCTTCTTTCTCTTCTTGAACCTTGGCCACTACATTCTCTGCTTGGGGCTTGAAAAAGGAAGATCCGTTGTTGTTGTTGTTGGACTATTCTACACCATGAGGTATTTTTGTTTGTCCTAGATATTGTAACATCTGGCCATTTTCATTTGGAGGAGGCATGATACTAAGTGGAGGTATCTGTAAGGGACTTGGCATCATAGTTGGAGGTATCATAGCTCAATTAGGCTGTTGTTGGGTAGGATATGTAGGATAACCAAGAAGAGTAGAAAATGCAACATTTGTTGTTGGAATAGGAACCAATTGCTGACTAACTTTGATAGCTTCTTCAAAAGCTTTGGTTAAGGTTGTGACACCAGGATGTGCTCTCCTGATAAACATGGAAGTCAAAGGATCTAAAGCTGAGTAATATATGCTCCTAGCAGCTTCATCTGCTACAACATAAGGTGCAACTAACTTAGAGAGCATCTATTGGAATCTTGCATTGAAATTAGCAATAGGTTCTCCTTCAAATCTCTTGATTGTGGCAAATAGATGATAATTCATTGAAGGATCTATAGGTATTTTGAATATGTCCTTAAAGGCTTTCTCCAAGGTAGCCCATGAACCAACTGAACCCTCACCAAGACTGATATACCAGTTATAAGCCTCTTCCCCTAACGAAATGGAAATAACCTGCATACTACATCCTGATGCTCAATTCTAGCCCTACAACAAGCTTCCTTGAAAGTTTTGATGTGATCATCAGCATTCTAATATGGATGACACTTAGGACAAATTTTATCAGGATTTTTAGGTAAAGCAAGATATGCATTGAAAGTCAAAGACAATTCCATGGTAAAGAATGACATAGCAACTGGTGGAGGTTGGACCTGAGGTGTGACAGGTGGTCCTGTAGGCATAACAGGTGGTCCTGTAGGTGTTTGTAAGCCAATAGGAGTTATAGGAGCATGTTCTAGTGAAGGTCTTGATGCACTAGAATTGGAGAGTGATGAATGTCTACAGTTCTAGGTCTAAATCCCCTGACAGGTAATTCTTTAAAGAGTCTACTAGATCTGGACCTGGTATTTAGCCTGAGAGCTAGGATTTCTTAAATTTGAGGAAAATTTGTTGGATTACTGTAAAGTCCAGTTGAAATTCCCTAGCAAAGGCTATATTTATGGTTAGAAAAAGAAATTGTCTGGATATTTACAGAATATTTGTAGAAACAATGCAAATATGGGATGATATTGAAGCTCGATGACACATTCAACCAGATATTAGGATTCTTAAGGAAGTTACCTCAAGGCTTTAGTGAATTTACCTAAAATAGAGCTTATCTTTGACAATTCATGTTGATCAACCATGAAGCTTGCAATATTTATGTTCAATTTTGAAATCTTCACTAAGGATTAGCATGCACAAACTTAAAACAACAAATCTTTGCATATGACCTGAAATTTAGAGGTGTTTGAGTGTTACCTTACTATCTGCATCATCAAATTGGACAAAACCTACTAATGAGAAGGAGGCCCTCCTTCTAGTGCCAATTTATGTTGATGATGACGTTACTCATAAGAAAACATGAAATAAAAGTTACACAACAACCTTTATTTATCTTGATAGATACAATGAATTCAAAGAATTCATGATCCCAAGTGTCTGTTGATTAGTTCATAATCTACTGACGTTACTCAGTGGTTGATGTGTGTTGCTCTTTTCCATTTCAATGGGCCTTACATTGATTAGTAGATTCTATTTCCTGCAAATATGCTACACAGAGAGGTTATTCTACACAGTATATTTCTTCAAATAATGTGTCTGTACTTAGATCTTTGCATGATATTTATCAATTTAACATACTTTAACTCTAAATATGCTATGTATTTCCAATTATCTATGAGATATATGCATATTTCATGTTATTTGCTTATAATCTTCTATTATTTGCAATTGTGATGATGGATTATCATGAAATTGAAAGAAATTTAAAAGAATACTAAAACTTTTGGTGAATCTTTAGCTATTGAACCACATACACACTAGATACAGTCATGAGGAGAAGAAATCAAACCATATTTTCATCAAGATGTTCCATATCTAGATACATATGACGCTAACTTCAAAGGATAAGGAATGAAAACAACACATGTAGACTAATAAGCACTCCAAGGGATGCAGCTAATCAAAGCATGTATCAAGATCTCAAACATAAATTACTCAGGATTTATAATGATTTGTAATCAAATGGTCTTCTCTTTCATTAAGTATGCAAAAACATGTATGTTTACAACTTTGAAATAAGTCCTGATATTTCAGCAATCAAATTTCAATTAAGCTTCTGAATGTCTAAAATATGGCATCCCTACACCTTTTATAGAATAAGGTGAGCGAGCAGTTACAAATGACCTACGGTCAGGATTTGTCAATTAAGATCAATGGTATATAATCACTTTTGACTTAGTCAACATCTTTCTTGTGGCACAGGTTGCCAGCTGGTAACCATCTCGGTGACTTATTATCTTATAAGTACCTGATGCATATGTCTCTTTAGGGATGTATCTTCCTTTCATTCTTTAGGTTCTTCTTCTTTTTCATCATGATCATCATGATCATCACTTTCTGTATCGCTATCATCCTGATGAATGTCATTCTGTATATGGACCTTTACTACCATCGTGATATTTTCATAAGCTTGTACTATTTTGTCTACTTCCTCTCCATCCTGAGTTTTGGCTTTAGTGATAGCATGCTTGTGAGCCTGAACCTTATCTTTTAGTGCCACTAACTTGCCTTTTCTATTATTTAAAGTTTCATTATAATTTTCCACCTTGACCTTTATCCTCATGATCTTATCCATCGCCTCTTCTGTTAGGTGGGTGAGAGGATCATCAGCTACTGGCTGGAAATTATCATGCAGTGCCTTGATGTCAAAATCTGCATCTTGGTTTTCAATCTTCCCTTCTACTTTTCCTTCCAAAGCTTCCAATATCTTTGCCTCATCTGCCATCATGTTATGTAGCTTTATACTGATATCTCTTAGCTTGCCACTACACTTCTTCAGGATATCACATTCGAACCTGATGTCTTCATACATTGCATCTACTAGTAGGGCAGTGTTGTTCTGTAATACCTAATTATTTATCAAGACCTGAGGATCAATCCTCTTTATTTCACTTCAAACATTTAAGACTTTTTCCAGCTAGAATGACCTCCTTCTCACTACATTCTGCATTTTATCCACTTTCCTCTTCAAAGTGCTTAAAGAATTCAACCTCTGTAAAGAGGTTCTCAATATTTCTTCAGCTCCTGTAAGGGCTGTCGGCATCCATTTATCCATGATCATGGCCTGATGCTTCATGAGGTCCAACTTATTAGCCTCCTCCTGAGAGATGACAGTCAATGGGAATACCTAATCAATTAGTGTATTACCAGGGTTAATCAACCCCTTTATATATGAATGCAGCTGAGCAATGTACTCTTTATGCTGTTTATTTTTCTCCTTCTCTTTCTTTAGCCTTTGGGTTAAAGAATCTATGATATCCTTCCCTTCTTGACTCTCTTGGTCTTCATTAGCAAAGCCCAAATCAACTGTGGTGATTTAGAATTTTTCCAGGGTGATCTTACCCTTTTCCTTTTCTATAGTGGGAAGTGCTACTTGGGTAGTCCTTTTGCCTATAGTAGGATCTCTTCTGATAGCTGAGGTCAACCTGGCTTTCCTCTTTGGTTTCATGATTGTCTCTGCAAACAAGGTTGAAACATCAAATTCTTGAACTTCAAGGTCTTGTTCCATACCTATCTCCTTTTCTAGCCATTGAGGCACTTCATCTCCAACTCCTTGTTGTGTTTTATCACCATCATGTTCACCTTGGTCTCTGGTATCTATCTCCATTATGGGAGGAGAAGGTGATTTCCTTATTTCTTCCTCATGATGTTCCTCATGAGGGGGATCTTGTTCTATTTCTTCCTCTTGAAGGGCTTCTTTTTGTGGGGGAGGATCTTGTGGGATGTCCACATGATGATCCTGTGCCCTTTCTTCCTCTGTTTCATCTACCTTATTATATTCCTCATCTTAAGGCATATTTGTGTCCGTGGCTATTTGTATGTTTGGGTCCGGTACATCACCCTGAACTTGAGCTACATTTTTTTCCAAACCTGATATAATGACCTCCGGTGTCTTAAGGTCCTCATGACCTAATGTATCTTTTTCTCCTATGGTCTATTGAGTCTGGATGACATCATCACCTAATGTGCCTTTATCACCTCCACCCTTTTGTTGAACTTCAACTATCTCTGGCTCAACAGATATCTCTTGCTATTGCTGGCCTATATCAAAAGTATCACTCTCTACTTCTACCTACTTGACTTCTTCAACTTTTTCTATTACATCAAGTTCACCTGCTTTATCTTTGGGACTCACATCCTCCCTATATGTCAAATCTATCATTGCAGGGCTAGTTACCTGATCTACCAACTTGTCAAGCCTGATTTGTTGGGCTGCCCTTTCTGGGCTATTTTATTTCTCTCCTTGCTCTATTTGCTTGAACTCTTCCAATACCATGATTTGTATTGATGGGGTCCCATGTGGGGTCATGTGGGTACTAGAAACAAGGGTTTCCATCTACTGAGAAGCTACATTTTGTAACACCTCATCATCTAATAGGTCGACGGTGTCTTCTAAGGAGAAATTACCACCTTGACCTACCCTGGAGGCTTCCTTTTGTTGCTCTTCTGCTTTCTCAGTCTTAAACTAGATGATAGTGGGAATTGGCACATCATGTTGCATTTCCTTTCTAAACACTTCACCAGTAGCTCCTCTTAATACTATGGGATCAGTCTTGATCTCACCCTCATATGTGTTCTCTATTTCTTGGGTAGTGACATCAGGGGTGCCACCTTCTTCTTCTTGGTGACCATCATAGTGTCATCACCTGCAGGCTCTTTATTTACTGGCTCCTCTTTGATAAGGATATCTTCTTCCACATTCTGCTATGAAGATTGGCCTTCACACTGTAGTTCTGTAGTCTCTATAGTTAGCCTCAAGATCCTTTTGGTCTTTGGTTTATCCATTAGAAGCGGTGCAGATGAGGCATATGCCTATCCTGATGTGGATGCTTATACAACTGGTGTGGTAATTCTCTCAATTATCACCCCCTTAGGTTCATTATTAGTCTTCTTTCCTCTGGGGGGTCCTTTTCTTTGTTTCTAGGTAGGTAGTCTTTCTCCATTAGATTTTCTTTTCTCACCAAGAAAGTCATCATACTCTTCATCAGGGACCTCCTGCCCTTTTCTCTACTTATCAACTGTAATGGCTACACCTTTCTTCTTCAGTCTATTTATCTGTTCATCTACCCATGATTCGGTTAACTACAGCACCCCACCTATAAACTTATCTAATAAAATACCTTTAGGTTGCGTAAGGTTAGGGGCTGAGATGGTGTCATTATACACCTTCTTATATTCATATTCATTTGACATGGTCTTTCCGTCATCCTTCTTTAACTGTGTAGGCACTGGGATTCATTCAAATGTCCTTATCTTATTTAAGATGAGCCTTTGATATTTTCTTCTTCTTACTTCTGTCTCATCCTCACAATCAGTCTAGAAATCTTCTAGGTGCTTCTGATGTATAGGCTTCCCCATTATCTTCTACGTTCTACCATAGGGATCATATGATCTAGCCAATGGAAATGGCTGTAGGTACATCAAGTTCAGACTCCCTATGACATCCTTTATGCTCTATGAATCAGGGCACATGTACCAACCCATAGATACTAGAAATAGTACTGGAGGTATCTTCTTCTGTGCTTTATATGCATCCAGTATGGTATATATTTGTCTCAAAAACTCCATCAGGACTACCCCATCAGTAGGGTACGTGGGTAGCATAAAGGGTTTGTCTTCAAAACCTTCTATTCTAATATATGAGAAAGTGGGATATTGTATGAACCAGGTGCCATGTTTGTATATAACTTCTTGAGCTTCCATGCTCAATCTTTTGGTTCTATCCTCTTCCATAGTTCTAACTAGATGCATAGAAAATGCATCATTCACCAATTTGTAATCAAAGAGGTAGTTTGTTCTCTGTAATTCAGGATAATGATCCCATATATGGGCATCATCTACACTATCGCCAATCTTTCCAATTATAGTCAGTGCATCAAATGTTCCTTTGTAGGCACATGAATAAACAACATATGAGGTCATGTGGAATGAGCATTATAGACCTCCTAGGTTCCTCATTTATTCATCTATTGTATCACTAATGACCTTGGCCCATAATGTCTTGTTATCTGTATAGAGGACCATCTCGATGATTCCAAACATCAAATTTGTATAGGTTCACTGGGAACTTGGTAGAAGCAATGTAGGTGCTCCTCTTAGACCTCCACTGGTACATCCTCTTTCTTGCATTCTTTTTATTATTTTCATAATCAGTCTCCAGTTTGTGCCGATCAACACTGATTACCTTCCTTCCAACTAGGAGATTGAAAGTAGATGTAATCCCTTTAATTGAAAAGTCTACATAAGCTCTTCAATGTTTGTCCACCCGTCTAGTCTGAGGATTATAGTTCCTGGTGCATTCTACTACCATCTTTGGGATTTCCATGGCATATGGAAATCCAGCTGCATGCCACATTCCTGATACATATATTCTATCTTGAAGGGAATTATCTTTGCCATGATCTATTCTGGATGACTATGCCACCAAATTAGTTTCTCCCTGGTGAGTGTCCCCAATGATGCCATACTTGAATTATATCCCTTCAGGCCAAACATACACGAGCTTAAGAAATTCTGCCCCAGACCTGTTCTTCCTAAGGTTGGCCATTGATTTCTACAATAAACGTGACTTGTCTTACCATTCAATACTTAAATGCATTCATACAACATTATACATCTACAACATCATCCATATTTATATTCATTAACTCATCATGATATCCATATTTATAGATTCAAACCACTGGAAATGTTATACTACCTGGACATGCAAAAAATGACAATAGGAGGGTTTTAAATTACTTACTTGATAATGCTTTTCTCCTAGATTAGGTTGATGATTACAAAAATGGTAGCAAATACTGATGATCACCCGTTTCGTTATACTGCAAGCTGTTGTCCGTTCATAGGTAGCTCGTATGAGGGTTTGACTCTCTGCTCTGTAAATTCTTGTTTTTTCACAAGGTAAATGAGAATGGCCTTGGAAACTTACTTTTAAACTCATCTTTAGGGCAGATTAGGGTAAAAATGGATTAAATCAATTAAAACCATTGATCTTCTACACAAAATCCATGGATGTTGCCAGGTGTTTGAATCGTATTCACAGTCAGCAAGAATCTACCTACTGTATTTATGTGCATTTAAGGATACAAAGCAAGAGGTGGGGGGTGATCCTCAGAAGATCAAGTGATATCAAATATGACCCCCTCTATGTAACATGACCTTCTGCCTTTGAGTGGCAAAACTGATGCAAAGGAATCGGGTGATGTGGTCAAAGGTTGACCATGTGTATATCAGGTCATGATTTTAAGATCATAGGATGCTTAAAATGTGACCCCTAGGAATAAAATGACCTTCCTTAGAAAGATGGGGATGACGTCAGTGTGTTGATGACTTCATTTAAATGTTGCATTAAAATGACTTCACCGTCATGTTATTGAGAAGGGTGATTGTTGGATATATACCTTCGCGAGGTAAAAAGAATGATGACATCACCATCATGGTGATTTCCTTTGTTCATTTCACTTAGATGACATCATCGTCATATTGGCATTGGGGTGATATTGTGCAACAGGGTGATATTTGTAAGATCGGGTGATATTGAAAATATGACCCCCTTAAAATATATGAAGTTGTTTGACGAACAGATATAGTTATCACATAAAATCGACGTCCAGAGTTTGCGGATCACATGATTATCGGGTGATAAACCTATATCGGGGTGATCTTATGCAAGGTGACTAATGTTTAAAATATGACCCCCCTCTCTCGAAATATCAGGTTTGACTGAAACTTTGACTTGTCATAACTTTCTCCCCTTAAGGAATTTCAGGGTGATCCAAAAAGAAAACCTGAATGTAATTTTATACACTTTTCCAACCATGAGGTTAATGATATGAAATACTAACTTTGATAAACTAACCTCATCATGGGGAACTATCCACCCTCTTATGCAGGGTTACTTGCCTGACTTACTTTTACCAGACTGCCAAAAAGTAGAAAAACAACACAAACCAAAGCAACAAAAAAGTTGGGTCTCTATTTTGTCAAGTCAAAATGGGGCGTGTTGTGTAACCACACAGTAATTAACAAGACCAAAAACATTAGAATGAATAAGATCCAACACATCATAATATTTATGAGAACTATGGTAAAATTGAACATGATTCAGTTTTCCATATATGTAGTGTTCGCAGAAATCAAACTCAAGGTTACAATCATTCATACCCTTAATGAAGTTTTTATTTTTTAGCATCTTCAAACCAATTTCACCAATATGGCCAAGCCTTTGGTGCCATAACATCATTTTCTTAGTAGGAAGTTTTGTTTCCATAGAATGAGCACCCTTGAGTACCCAAAATGCATGACCATCGGAAGTATATGCAACAGTCTTCTTGACTGCCGGTTCCAATGGTGAGGATGAAGAATCTGAAGCTCTCTTCTTCAAAATAGAGGCACTACTGCATTGGACTGTGTATGCATCAAGTTGAAATAGAGTGCCAATCTAAACACCCTTAGCCAACACCATAGCTCCTCTCATCATCTTACATCCTCCATTTGAGAAAACAACCTACACACCCACATCATTTAGTTTACTTATAGATAATATGTTTTGTACCAACCCAAGGATATGCAATACACCATTGATCCCCTTCACTCGATCATCAGGGAATATAATTAGGAGTCTTCCACGACCAACTATTTTCAGGTGAGAATCATCACCTAGGTACACCTTCCCACCATCAAACTTTTCATACTTTGAGAACCAATTTCTGTGGGTTGTCATATGAAACGATGCACCAAAATCTATTAACCACACATCCTTAGATGCATGTTTTTCCAAGGCAGTGACAAATACTTCTCCATCATCTTGAGAGGACTTATTGGAGTCAGAATATTGGTTTTTCTTCTTCTTCTTTTTCTCCTCTTTATACTCTTTGCAAAAATGACTAGGTTTGCCACAGATCCAACATAAGGCCTTGAACTTTCCAGGAGACTTTGATCTCCCATGGGACTTGGATCTAACTTTGTCTTCTTTCTTCTTGTCCTTGTTCTTTCCTTTTTCGTTGTATCTACCACGAGTTGCAAGAGCCTCCTTAGCTGTTTCAAAAGACTTTCTTTGCATTTCTTTAGACAACAATGAAGAAACCACTTCATCCATATTAAAGGTGATAGTGTTGCTCCCAATAGCCATCACAAGGTCATCCCATAAATCTAGTAAAGATCACAACAATGCCATGCAATGATCCGCCTCCTCCTCTATCTGCACACCAATAGAAATCAACTATGCAACTAGCATGTTAAAGTCATTTAGGTGATCTGCAATCGATCCTCCATCTTCTATTCTCAAAGAATACAACTTCTTGCTCAAGAATAGCTTGTTCACCAAGGATTTTGCTTGATAAACATCTCCTAGCTTCTTCCATATTTCTTTTGCAGTCTTCTCTTCATGGACATTTAATAAGACAGAGTCTCACAAGACCCTTAGCTTTTAGATCCTTGAAATCCCAATCTGCTTGATCCATTGTCGATGGTTTTAGACCAGAAATTATTTCTCACAAGTCTCTATCAACAAGCATGTCTTCCATTTTGAGTTTCCACAACTCAAAATTGCTATCATTAAACTTTTCCAACTCCATTCTTCTGAATGTGACTGCCATCTCCTTGCTACAACAAGAATACATAATACTCTGCATAGACTCCAACTAAATTGAAGATCAATACAAAAGTCCTTACCCAACAACTAGGATCAAAGGTGATCAACCTCTTATACCAACTGAAAGGAAGAAAGATATGTGGAACACAATTCCTACACCAATCTAATGAGGGGTGAAGTATGTAAATTCTTTAAAATCATTACAGTTACAGTTATGTTATGTGATTAACACAAAGATTACAAAAACAAACATAACACAAGAATCCATGAGAGACACAAGATATAAGTGGGGAAAACCCTTATTCAGAGAAAAAACTCACACTCCAAAACTTGGACAATATATTATTGAAACAATAATAGTTTACAATACACTTGCAATGTAAGCTCTTAGGAGTCTTTGACGGTTGTTTCTAGAGTTATTTTAGTAGCATAAAAGTAACTATCAATACAAAATACATCTCCAACTCTAAGCACCTGCATATAAAAGAGAAGTACTACAAATGGAGGTAGCCTCTAGAGAAAGTCACACAAGGAACTCGTCCAAATCCATGTGGCCCAATTTCTAAGGCCATAAAACATGTGTATGACACTTGTAAGAGATTCTCTTTCATCCCTTACAACCCCCCAACTTGGGCACCTCAAATTTACCAAATTAAGGTATAATAGATGTTCTTATAATGTCATAAAATCTATTATATATGACAACTCTTACAGTTGTAAGAGAATCTATCATAATTGACTATTAGTAGCAGATTCTCTTACAACTTGTCATAGTCAAACTTTGGTGCCTACTTCCTTCATGCAAGATGCTTTCTGACACTTGTCTTCACCTATCATAGGATCTTCTATTTCTAGCTCTTACATGTTAGATTTTGTCATAGGAATTTCTCATAACTCTTACGCATCATAAACCTCTTACAACACCTGAAAGATGCCAACACATGGAAAAATTCTTCTACCACAAATTGGAACACCTATCTTCTCATATGAGGACAAAAATACACTTAGTCACCTTCCATGTAGGATGACACATCACCGTTGCAACTCCCACAAAGTGACAAAATTAGATTTGCATACAAAATACAATAATAGGCAAAAAATAAAATACAATTTACTAATAAATGCTACGAACTTGCAAAGGTTGAGACACCTCAATTCCCAACAAAATTGAGGTCTTCAAAATAGAAATGGATGATCTAGTTGCATGTGGTACATGAATTGGGGATTCACATCTTTTTCTAATAACTTGCACATATGAAGTCACAAGTATTTTATGAAGCTCTAGAATTAGTGAGGATCTAAATTAGTCATACTCTATAAGAAATAATGAATGACCAGAGTTTGCTAGCATGACTAAAATTTGAATTGTGGATTGATTATGCATGCTTGCTAATGTTAAGGGAAGTTGGTCCATACACTCTAGCACTAAATGGAGATGGTATAGATGAAATCAATCTAACTTGTTGAGGGAAACTAGTCCCAATACATTACACCTAGAAGCTAGACTAGTGGAGAATATTGATACCAATGACTTATTTGATCATTGTTATTAGTGAAGTAGCTTTTTTTTTATGTAGAATGATGAAATATGTTATGTAGTATTGCACTAGGTGTTCTTTAGAAGTTCATACATGTTTGAAAAGGTTTATAAAATAGACATAGGCTAGGAAGCAAACTTTTGTTGCAGGTTTATAATAACTACCAAATTGCATATGATTCATGATAGCCTTGCAACATACAAGAAATAGTGGTTTCACTTTCCATTGTAGTTGGAAACCCTAGTTTAAGTTGGTTATAACAATGAGAATGCAAATAGATAAGTCTGCTTGGGGGGAATTGGCTGCTAGGTTTCTGAGGAGGTGATAGGTCAGGCTATAGGGATCCCCAGTAAAGGGAAGAAGCATGCTAGATGTAGTAAGGTGCCTCACCCTGAGCACATGGATTTCTTCTTTAGGGAGGGGGAGGCAGCTGTGAAGCCTCATGGTGGGTTCAAAAGGGAGAGGTTACCAGAGCCCTAGGGCTAAATCTATTTAATGATCATGAAGTATTTCACAATGGAAGGGAGATTTAAGGTATTTTATCACTATCACTTTGCCTTGCTCAACCACTTTAGGAACAAAATGGAAATTAGCTTTCCTTTTTTTCTTCTGTCCTCTCTGGAAAATTCGATCAAGTCGGCTAAAGAGCTTCGAGCTAGAAATCTTGGTCACCCTCTTGTTCCCATCCACTAAGGTCTCATTTTGAGACTATCGTTTCCATCTTGCCCTGTGCCTCCTGAAGTAGATTAAAGTCAATTTGATTGAGGATCCCTAGCTGCTTGTGTCTCCTAGTTCTAAAAGCAAAGTTAAGATGTGTGTTGAGACCCCTAATATTTCCCTAAAAAGTACCAAAGGGGACCCCCATATTGTGGAATGAAATACACCTGTTGGGACCCCCGCCCCTAAATCCAAAATGAAATCCATAAAAAAACCCACTCTGGAGCTTGTGAAGGAGAAAGTCATGTCGTCCAAAAGGGATATATTCGAGTGAGAGGAGGAGGGGACTTTGCATGCTAAGAAAGCTAAGATTGGGAAGGAGGATGTAGAGAAGGTGGAAGGGCCTGTGAAAATTACTGACTTGAACTCAGGGCCCATGCAAACTAGAAGTGACATGAAGGGGAGATGCTATTAAACTATAACATCACAAAATGTCCCCTTGGGGGTTTTTCCCTAAGGTTTAGCTCTTGGGTCTTTAGAATGCATTTAGAACATTTTATTTCATATTTTAGCATCCTAATAGAATGAGACCTAGGTTCCTTGGCAAATAGGGCCTAGGTGGACCTCTTGAGCTATACCCTACCCAAATAGGGGGGAGGACTTGGGCAGCCGTGCCCTAGTCTTACCCTATTTTGGGGCAGCCCCAATTTCTGGGTGTCAGTTTATGACTGTTAAAAGGTTGTTTTGTTGACACGGTAAAGTTTGATTTTTAATATCTTGGTGAGAATGCTTGTAGATGCATATATAAGAAAGTGTAGGCATTCATTTGTAAACTAGATGGAAATTGTGATGTTCAAGTGTTCTCAAGGTGATTCAAGGCTTTCTATTGTGTTGCAAGAGTAGACTTGTGTGTTTTGTGTGTTGATATTTGCAGATTTGAGCATCAATTCCTTCATGTCATGAAGAGTATCTTCCTCCATGAAAGCTTCACTACAAGGTGACATATCATTGTGTTTTTAATGTTGATTCCTTTGGTTTTTGGCCTCTTCCTCACAAGGGCATGCCTTCTTTATCTGACAACAGTGTTCAAAGACTTAAGTGTCCTCCAGGGTTTGACTGAGACAAACCTCTAAACACCACAACCCCCAAACCAAGTCTTGCGATTGCAGGTTATAGGTGTCGCATCTGGGAAAAGTGGAGTTGTAGGAAGGCTAGGAAGACATTAGGGATTTAGGATCTAAAGAAAAGACTGACAAAGGAGCATTTCTAGGACTAGGGTGCTTGCTCTAGTGTCCTTTGTAGACTGTTTCCAGAAAATAGAAGTTATAGGGTTGATCAGTGTCTAAAGAAGGTCTGGATTCCCCGAAAAAGTAGGTACCTTGGACTTGGGTGCCCACTCCAATGTCCTCGACAGTTCCTCTTTAGAACCTCAAAAATAGGTACTCTATAATTCTACATTTCACTCCTATCTATAAGAGGTTTTTTCGTAATTCATTAATTTGTTGTCGTATTTGCATAATTAGGGTTTTAATGGTCAATTGAGCATAGGAGAAGGAAAAACTAATAATTAATTCCCTAATCCAAGTTTCCCTAGATCTTAAAGTGACTCTAGGGCATGATAGTGCTTGCCATTTGACCCTAGGTCCTTCAATGTATAGTGGAGAGGCAGATTTTAACATCTAAACATCAAAAGATTAATGAATCTAATTTTCCACTAAACATTTTGGTGAACCCGTGTCTTTGAACTTAAATTGTAACTTGCTAAGTTTTTTTCTGTATATTTGGTGTGATTTCATTCATTCATTTGGTCATTTAATTTATTGCATTGAGAAAATTTCAAAAAAAATTGAAAATTTGAAAAAATACAAAAAAAATTGCATTGTTGGGCTTATTAAATTGTGTCAATTCTTCCTAAGTTTTTGTAATTCATGATTTGTGCATCAGATCTGATATAAACTATAGAAAAATATAAAAATTCAAAATTTTTCTTTGCATTTTCATCATTTAATTGCTAGGGTTTTGTGGTAATTTTATCAATTTTATAACCTAGTAGTTCCAAAATCTAGGGTTTGTAGGCAAAATCTTTTATTAGATTTTTCTACTGATTTTAGAGGGTCATTCAAATTTACATTTGGATGTAGTGTTTCATTTTAGTGTGAATTGGAATTTAAATTTAATTTATTTGCATTTTTGCATTGAAAATTTCAACAAAAACTAGCAATTTTGGTGCATTTTCATTAAATTTGCATGGGAATTTTGCATGATTAACCTTGAAAATAATTCTCAGATCTAATATTATTTAATTTATATCATAAATCAGACTTCAAAACATTCACATAGCTTTTTGTTCCAAACTTTCAAACCTAGGGCTTAAAAAACAATTATTTTCACTAAAATTGCCCTTATCGACTCTCTAAACTTACACTAAAAGTGTGTTGTGAAAAATATTTTCACACTAATTTTCTGTTATTAGGGTAATAATTTTCTTCCCCTCATAAAAAGCTTCACAACACCCTTTTAACGGGCTCTTGTAGTGAAAATTTTGTAAAAAACTACACATTTTGGCTATTTTGGCCCTAGGGTTTGACCTAGTTTGCACTCCAAGCATGTTGTGATCAGTTTTATAGATTGAGGTGACTGATATTATTGATATTATTTGTTTTCCCTCCTAAAATTCATTACAACACCCCTTTTTCTAGGTCTTGGAGTTGAAAAATTGTGGAAAATAGCTTATTTTTGCTATATCTTCACTAGGGTTTGACCTTAAATTGCACTAAAATCATGTTGTGTTGGATATTTTAGCACCAAGGGGCTGTTATTACTGATATTATTTTTTTTCCATCATCATTTTTCTCACAAAACCCTTTGTTATGCTCTTTTACATTGAATTTTGGTGAAAAAGTGCCTATTTTGACATATTTCCACTATAATCGACTTGGCATTATCTTGGATTTGCATCAAGAGTGTGTTGAGAGTCATTATACTTCTGTTTTGGACTGATATCAGACATATAAGTTTCTTCCCTTGCTAAAATCCTCATAGCATCCTTTGTTCCATTCATTGCCATTGAGTCATATCCTTCTCCTAGGATTTGTTCTCTTGGTTTGTGTGTCATGTGTTGTATGCCTTTGTACAAGATTTATGACATGTCATCCTAAAAACAATATCCCTTTGAGAAGAAGTAAAATATTAATGGGATCTAGTGCTTTTGAAGAAGTTGGTACTTTGGACACCTTCTTTACAAAGGGAGAAACTCAAATTGTACAAGATATCACACATCCTCCAACCACAATGGAAGAACAAATTTTTCATGATGTTGATAACACTATTGAGGCAGAAGGATATGTATCTGATGAGAAAATAGAAAATTTGGATAAAGACTTAGTAAAATTTCAATCATTTATGGAAAATGAAAGAATAATTGAAGAAGCTGTTCCTACAATTCATAACATAAGACAATTGATAAAAGAAGGACAAGATGGTGTTAATGCACTTCGTGGTCTAACACATATCATGCAAACTAATATCATGCTGATAATCAAATGTGCACAAACAATAAACAACACTTTATCATCACCTCATACTCAAGTTTCCATACCTATACCAAATACAGGAGTATCCACTTTTACATCAACGATTTTAACAACTAATGCGAACACTTGTAGTAATGCTACCACCAGTATTGGAGTATCTAATGGCACTAATTACAAAGCTGTGGGATTTGATTATCAAAATTTGGTTCCTAAAGGGACCTCCTCTATGCATAATTGTTCTCAACCTCCTATCTATTCAACTCATCTCCAACCACCTATTTCCACATATCAATATGGCCAACTACCATTAACATATTCTCAACCTCCACATATTGTGTCTCAATCTCATTCACCTCCTCACTTCACTTCTAATTCATCACAACAAACTGCATCTCCAAATGATGCCATCCTAAACCAACTTTTATAGGGCATGATTGCTTTACAACAAAAGGTAACAAATTTGACAAATTCTTTGCAACCTAGTCTACTGACATATCATGCCCATAACCCATTATCATATGCAATCCTGAGAACTCCTAGGCATGAGAGGTTTGAGACTCCTCACTTTGAAAAATATGATGGAAAAGGAGATCCTAATATCCATGTGGTAGCATTCACAGCTATCTGTAGTGATTTCTATTTTGAAGAGGATTTGTTCGCAAAACTTTTCCCACAATCTCTCAAAGATACTGCTTTGGAATGGTTTTTCTGGTTGCCTCCGAATTAAATTCACTCATTTTCATAGTTGATTGATCAATTCTTACAATATTTCCAATAAAATATTAGACCCCAGGTCACTCTTATTGACTTGGTTCAATGCAAACAAGGTCCCAAAGAAAATTTGACTGAATTCATTAGTTGGTATCAAGGCCTTGATGCTTAGATTCAATATCAGATGAAAGATGAGGATGTTCAAAAGATATTCATTAAAAATTTACAACCTAATATTTGTGATAAGATTATCTTGATGAAGTACAACTCCTTTCAACATTTATGCACTGCCCTTCATGATTATCAACTTTCGTCTAGTCAGTATGAAAACTAAAACTCATCGGCTCAAGTTGGACAATCCATGGGTGGATCATCACAAAACAACTTTAAAAGGAACAATAATAGGGGTTTCATCAAGATCAATGGACCAAATACAAATGTGTCTACTATAAACAATCCAAAGAAACAATCGTATCAACTGAGAAAGTTTACTCTGATATCTGAGTCCTATCATTCTATCATGAATCAAGTTGTGAGTAATAACATTTTGAAGCTTCCCCCGATTAAGCCTATTGATCCTAGCAAACAAGGACCTTACTTTGATGCTAATTCCTTTTGTCATTATCATCAGACACAAGGACACGACACTGAACGATGTATGCATCTTAAACATGAGATACAGGACATTGTTGATTTGAATGTCATCTAGGTATCAAGTGTGAATGATAATGGAAACAAGTCGGTTGCTCCACCAAATCAAAATTTACAAATCTTCACTAATCCTTTTCCTAAGAATACTAAAAATAATATGGTGGAACAAGATTTAGTGGAAGTAGATGAGGATGATTACTTGGACTATGACAGTATCATGGGAATGATTGAAGTAGATAAGAAACAACTGGATAACCCATCTCGTCCACAAAGAAATGGAATTTATGCTGAGGTTCCTCCTCCGTTATCCTTATATGGATTAGGAGATAATTAAAATACCTTTGAAAAGAAAGAACAACAGTCAATACAAATGAGCAAGAGGGTACAGGATGAATCCTGGTACTGTTCTAGAAAGATTTACCAATGAAAACTCTCTAAAAATCAGAAAAGAGCAAAACGACAATCAACAAATAGAAATAATAGTGGTTCTCCTCCTCATAAGCAACAAAAAGTTTCATTTAAACATGGATTTAAAGAACAATCATCATATGATAACAAACAAGACTTTCATAAGAACCACTCAAATTTTAAAACAAATATGATTGAATACCTCTACAAGAGGTTTGCGAGCTCTAACATATAATAGGAAGACCCTATAGGTAAGTATCTCTAACCCTTTATCTCTCTCGTGATGTGCTTCCCCCATGATGTGTTATGTGTTGTTTAGGCCTCTTGGGATGACCTAGGATTCTCCTATAAGGTTCAAGATACCAGGAGACCACCTCTGTTGTGACCTTCTCTATTTGTATCATCATTCTTCCAAATTTCCTCTCTCTTATTTCATTGTTGTGTGTTGTGTCTTATAGACATAGCATCGTGGTTGGTGACTTGGGGGCACCATTCTACGTGACTATCCATAAGACACTTGTTTCTCCTCTATTATTTATTGTTTCCCTTCCTCTAGTGTTTCCATCTAGCAGGCAGGTGACAATAAACATTTATACTAATGTGAACCTAGTGTCCCTTTCGAGAGCAATAAAAAAATGGACTATAGTTCCTAATATGAGGATGGGGTTGTATATTTTATCCAAAGCTTGGCTAGTGGAAGCACTCATACTTTTTGTGTAGTGAATTTTATGATGTTTCTATTGTAGTTACAAACCTTAACAATACTACTACTCTATGCACCTTTGTTTGCCTTTGAATCTAGCCTTGGCAGTACTCGACTCAGAGAGTTTCATGATATATCCCCTGGTTATCCTTGAACTCCAAATTTGATGTATAACCTTGGTTCCTTGTGTGGTTAATCATATGCATTGGTGTTGTTGTTTATCATGATGTTATAGACACTAACATTTTTCTTGCAGGGATGTGTTTGTGGGAGCATTTGGTGATTATAAAGTACATGTCACCTCCGGGTGGCATGGGATTTGCAAAAGTTGGTGTTCCCTTGTGTGTTTTCTTCCTACCTTAATGTGCTTGATATCGATAATTGATATCAACCATCTTAAGGTGGGGGCCAATAAGGTAAGCTATCTGTTATAGATGTTAGCAATGTGTTTGACCTCAAATGCATAGACCTGCACCCGAATAGTGCATCATGCATCTAGAGTTTGTTTGCAATCAATCAATCAATCATGTAAGCCCTCTAGAAAGGCAAGATATTGAGCATATCCTTTTTCTTAAGCCCTCTGCAAAGGCGAGGATGGTGTATTTCTCAGAGAAGATTGCATCATCCTCTCATTTTCAAAAGTCCTCTACAGAGACGGGGAGTGGTTCTATGACTAACTCAACCCTTAAGCGTGTCTTCAGCGATTGTTGTGGCAAAACCCAATCATTAGTGTGTGCCTATAATGTGCCTGAGATGGTGATGAGCCTAGAAATAGGGAACACACCATTGCTTGTTTGCCATGTTTTTCTGTGTCTTCAAGTGTGTGTTTTGGCATGCTTGTTTTGTATGGCATGTTTGTTGCCCCATATGCATAGACCAGCACTATTGAGTAGCAGTTCGTACATTTTGGGAGGTTTTGCATTTATTGCATGTGTGTTGCCCCATATGTAGAGACCGACGCCTCTGAGTAGTGCTTCCTACATTTTTGGGAGGTTTGTTTACTTTCCAGTACTTGCATTTGCATTTCATATATATGAGAAAAAAGAAAAGAAAAGATATCATTTCTGTCTTCCATGCATTAACTGTCTACTCCATGTTCTGCATGATTGTAACTATCTTCCCCATGTTTTGCATGTCTGTTACGGTCTTCTATGTGATTAGTGTGTCTTCTCCATGCTTGGTATGCTTGTTGTGTTTGTGACCTTACTTTAATGCATGTATGGGCCTCGTGTTCATATATACATTAAAGTGGGGGCTAAATGTAACGTCAGAAAATGTCCCCTTGGGGGCTTTTCCCTCATAAGGTTTAGGTCCTAGGTCTTTAGAATGCATTTAGGACATTTTAGTTAATTTTTTAGGATCCCGATGGAATGGGACCTAGGTTCCTTGGTAAATAGGTCCTAGGTGGACCCCTTGAGCTGTACCTTGCCCAAAATAGGGGGGAGGACTTGGGTGCCCACACCCTAGTCCTACCCTATTTTGGGGCAACTCCAATTTATGGGTGTCAGTTTATGACAATTAGAAGGTTGTTTTGCTGACACGGTAAAGTTTTATTTTTAATATCTTGGCGAGAATGCTTGTAGATGCATATATTAGCAAGTGTAGGCATTCATTTGTAAACTAGATGGCAATCGTGATGTTTAAGTGTTCTCAAGGTGATTCAAGGCTTTCTATTGTGTTGCAAGACCAGACTTGTGTGTTTTGTGTGTTGATATTTGCAGATTTGAGCATCAATTCCTTCATGGCATCAAGAGCATTTTCTTACATGAAAGCTTCAGTACAAGGTGACATATCATTGTATTTTTATTGTTGATTCCTTTGGTTTTTGGCCTTTGCCTCACAAGGGCATGCCTTCTTTATCTGACAACAATGTTTAGAGACTTAAGTGTCCTCTAGGGTTTGACTGGGGTAAACATCTAAACACCACAACCCCCAAACCAAGTCTTATGATTGTAGGTTACAGGTGTCACATCTGGGAAAAGTGGAGTTGTAAGAAGGCTAGGAAGACATTAGGGATTCAAGATTTGAAGAAAAGATGGACAAAGGAGAACTTCTGGGACTATGACGCTCACTCCAGTGTCCTCTATAAACTATTTTTAGAAAATAGAAGTTACAAGGCTGATCTGTGTCTGAAGAAGGTCTGGATTCCTCAAAAAAGTAGGTACCTTGGACTTGGGCACCTACTCCAGTGTTCCCAACTATTCCGCTTCAGAACCCTAAAAATAGGTACTCTGTAATTCTGCATTTCACTCCCGTCTATAAGAGGTTTTTCCGTAATTCAGTAATTTGTTCTTGTATTTGCATAATTAGTGTTTTAATGGTCAATTGAGCATAGGAGAAGGAAAATTTGATAATTAATTCCCTAATCCAAGTTTCCCTACATCTGAAAGTGACTCTAGGGTATGATAGTGCTTGCCATTCGACCCTAGGTCCTTCAATGTATAGTGGAGAGGCAGATTTTAACATCTAAATATCAAAAGATTAATGAATCTAGTTTTCCACTAAACATAAGCAAGGCAATTTGAGGGTTCATTGGTCTAGTTGCATTGTTGGGGAACCGTTTGCTAATAACCAGGGTGTGGAGTTTTCTGATGATTTGGAATTTGTTGAAGATACTATGGAGGAGGTTGAGGATGAGACTCCTCCTGAGTCTATGCATGAGGAAGAACGGGCCAACCATTTCACTTCCATGAACAAGTCTGGTTTTGAGGACTTGGGTGTTGTTGTTGAGGACGTTGGTGGCCTGAACAACAAGGGTAGCTATTCATTCTGTGTTATGACTACTGAGGATCTAGGATGGCTCAAACTCAAGATGGAGAGAATGTAGGAAAAATGGAAGACTATGACTAAATTTGTTGCTAAGGCCTTGCATCAAGTGGCATCAATTTTAGCCACTGTCAAGGATTTGGATAATAGAGTCAAGAAGGTGGGGATTGATAGTCTTGGTGACTACAAATATATGGTTGAATTCTTGGCCAAGTTTGGGATGATTGAGAGTCCTTAGTTTTTTGATAGTCCAAGATGATAGATGATATGCTCAATGTTCTCAATGGATGTGATATGCATGAGATGATAATTTGGATGATATAGAGTAGTGAGATTGCTAGGTGTTTGAAATGAAATGAAAGGGTCTCAACTATATATATATATACTCTAATTACTATTCTTTTAAAATCTTATAAACAAACATCAAGAAATTTTTTTTGATAACTATAAACTAAATTGTCAAAACAATTTTATGGGTGGGTGCAAAAAGTTGGGGGGCCAAAGAGTGGCCAATTTTTTTAAAAAATTTTCTAAGCCATAATGTTAGCGTGTTATAATGTACCCACGTTATGTTTAAATATTAAGAAAAAGGGAAGTTACTGCTCATTTTTTCCTTCCATTTTCTTTGCACCCACGGCCTACAAACCCTAAGGAGCATGCTCGCATTATTGAAGACCAAATTCAACACCAAAATCTTGTTGATTCATCACCAAAATGCTTATATATATATACATACAGGAAAAACTTTTATTAAATGATTGTAGTTGGTTTGTTGGTCATGATAAGATTGATTTTCCTAAAATGGGATGCTTTTTTATTTTAAGAGTTGGATAATGTGGATGATTGATTTTTAGAACCAATTAAATCATTTTTGTATTTTATTTTCAACAAACTATAGACAAAGCCAACTTGTACACATAGAAGAATGTGATAAAAGAGGGAAATGATAAGATAAAAATAAATTAAATAAATGAATTCATTTAATTTATTTTTAAATAATGGAGGAAACAAGAAAATTAGAAGGGTAAACATAAATTAAATAAATAAATTTATTTAATTTATGTAAATGATGAGAAGATAAATAAATAAAATAGATGATTTTATTTATTTAAAAGGAATAATGAGATAATTAAATAATTAAAAAAAACATTTAATTATGGATAGAAAATAGAAGAAAATAGATAAAATTAATTAAATATATATAATTTATTTAATTAATGATAGATGTGGATGATTTAGAAGAAAATAGATTTTTAATACTGTAATGTTAGAAAATGTCCCCTTGGGGGCTTTTCCCTCATAAGGTTTAGCTCTCGGGTCTCTTAGCTGTGTTTAGGACATCTTGCATCATCTTTTGAGATCTCGATGAAATGATCCCTAAGTTTCATGACAAATGGGACCTAGGGGGATCCCTTGAACCTAGCCCTGACCAAAATAGGGAGGGAGGACTTGGGCGCCTACACCCTAGTCTTGCCCTATTTTGGGCCAATCCCAAATTTTTAGTGTCAGCTTGTGACCATTATTTAGGTCCCATGCCGACATGGTAAGTTTGAATTAGAAAATTCTTGGTGAGAGTGTTTGTAGTTGAATATAAAAGCATGTTTAGGCATTCATTTGTAAACTAGATGATTACTAGCTAGCAATTTGGATTCTCAAGTTTATGTGAAGGTGATTTAAGGTATTCATTATGTAGCAAGAGCATATTTGTGTTGTCTATGTGTTTGTATTTGGAGATTTGAGCAATCATCTCCTCATGGCATGAAGAGCTTCTTCCTCCCATGAGATCTTAACTACAAGGTGACATCATTTGTGTTTTTAATCATTTATCATTTGGTTTTTACCTCTGCCTCACAAGGGCATGCACTCTCTATTTGACAATGGTGTTCAAAAGACTTGAATGTCTCTCCGGGGCTTGACTAAGGCAAGCCTCTAAACACCACAACCCCCTACCAAATTTTCTATGATTACAGGTTATAGGTTTAAGCTATAGGAAAAGTGGAGTTACATGAAGGAATTAAAGAGTGTCAGATTTGTATATTAGAGGTGAAAACAACACCCTGGACTTGGGCACCTACTATTTAGTCCTCCAGATTCTATGATGGGAAAATCTCTGTGACCGTAGGAACATGTTGTAGACTGAGTTTCCAAATCTCAACAAAAACCTAGGCATTAGACTTGGGTGCCTACTCATTAGTACCCAACTATTCCACTTTTGAACCCCAAAAACAAGTGCCCATTTATCTGTCATTTTACATCTTTCTATAGCAATATTTTCTGATATTCATTTGTTTGCTTACGTATTTGCATAATTAGGGTTTTGATGTGTAATTAAGCATAAGTGAGCATAATTGATAATCAAATCATACAAATCCAAATTTCTCTACATCTCACTATGACCTAGGGTATGATAGTACATTGCCATTCGACCCTAGGTCCTTGAATGAAAGGGTGAAAGGAGGATACACACACAAAACTACAAAATTTACCTTTTACATTTTGGTGAACCCATGTGATTGGAATTGTTTACACCTTGCTGAGTTTTTTGCTTTAGATTTACTTTGATTTCATTCATTCATAGTATCATTCATCTTATTTCATTGGAAAACTTACAAATTTTTTAAAAAATTGGAAAAATTGGAAAAAAAACTTCATTTCTAGGATTTCTCTTTAGCATCAATTAATTTGAATTTCATCAAATTTGTGATTTTTGCATTAGATATGAGCTAAATTGCATAAAATTGCAAAAATTCAATAGCTTGCATTGCATTTTCATCATAAAAATTGCTAGGGTTTTGTTGGAAATTTTGTATTTTTCATATAACCTAGTAATTTCATAAACTAGGGTTTGTACGCAAAATCTTGTTTCAAATTTTTCTATTGATATTAGAAATCATTAAAATTTTAATTTGCATTTAATGTTGTATTTTAGTGTAAATTTGCATTTAGATCTCAAAAATTTGCATTTTTACATAGAAAATTTCAACAAACAACTCGCATTTTCATTGATATTTCACTAGATTTGCACTTGCATTTTGCATCTTAAGACTTGGAAATAATTTTTAGATCTCAATGCACTTAATTTCATCATACATCATCTTGCAAAACTTTCATATAGCATTTTACATTAAGATCTCACACCTAGGGCTTGAAAAACCTTGATTTTCACTAGATTCAACCTTATTGACTCTCAAAATTTGCACCATAGGCATATTGTGAAGAATATTTTTTGCACTAATTGGTATTTATCAAGGTTATTATCTACTTCCCCTCCTAAAAATTTTCACAACACCTTGTTATTGAGCTCTTGTATTGAAAATTTGGTAAAAAATTGCATATTTTTGCTATATTTGCCCTATGGTTTGACCTAGTTTTCACCACAAGCGTGTTGTAAAAGATTTTATGTTTCTAGGTTACTGATATAGTTTCTATTACTTTCTTCACCTTATAAAATTCATTACAACAACTCTTTCTTTAGGTCTTGGGATTGAAAAATTGTGAAAAATTGCATATTTTAGCGCATTTTCACTAAATTTGGACTAGTCATCAAATTATATTTGCATCAAGAGTGCGTTGTGATGGATATTATTGCTGTATTGGACTGATATGAGACATATTATTTGCTTCCCCTAATCAAAATCCTCACAACACCTTTTCTTTCATATATTTGCATGGAAAAAGTACAAAAAATCAAGCATTTTAGGTCAGTTTTGCGTATAGTTTTGCACTTGTCTTTCACACAACTATTGAAAATATTTAAAAATATGATTTTGCATTGATTTTACAAGACATTTCACAATGGAATATTCATCTGATTACTCTTTGGTATCTTTACATGCATATATCAAAAACTTCAAGAGTTTCTAGAAATTTGTTAATATGAATCCTCATGTTCTCACTTACTTACAAGCTATGTATTACAAGGATATATTTAAATGAACTTCATTTGAAATCATTGACTATGTATCTAATTATGACAACTTTACATCTCTCATGAATACATACCCTTGGGTAGTAGAAGATTTGATGAAACACATTGAGAATGATGAGAGTGAAAGTTTGCTTAATGCTTTGGATTTAATAGCTAAAACATGTGATGATGACATAGAAAATGATTCCTCCTATGAGGATATAATAGCAAAAGATGATGAAATCATTGTCACATTCTTGAACATCATCCTACCCTCTTTAGAAAATGAAACATTAGCGGATAAAGAGCTCCCTCTCAAGAAGGATTCTTCATGGGTGGAAAAAGACTATTCACCTAAGGATCATTTGGTGCATGAGACCTCTATGAATAATCCATTAGACCTTCCAACTTTGATTGAAAACTCAATAACCTTTGATGAGAAGACTATGGATAGCTCGAGTCCACCTAACAATATAGTACCTTCCTCTCATCCCACTGCTCTCCTTGGGCAAGATGTAGCATTAGTGGATGAGAAAAGGTCTCTCACATTAAATCCCCTAGGGATAGATGTTGGGTATAATAAAGAGGAAAATAATGTTAATTCAATATTCATTAATAGATTTTGAAGAAATATTCCTAAAATGTTGTGTGGGGGGCACCTAGTGCACTTTCTTGCATAAAGTCGGTGATTACGGTTCAAGGTGTTCAAAATGTGTTACAAAAGCCACACCACAATGTGATTGCTCACACATACAACACCTGTAATAACAAGCAAAGTAAGCAAGCACCTCATCTGCCTATGCTCCCTCCCAGTTTCTCAACCTATGTTCCCTCCACCACCTCGTCTTACTCATAAAAGTGGTCAAGAATATGATCTTGTTGAGCAACTCTGTGCTACTTAGGCTAACATCTCTCTTTGGGATTTAATAAAACATTGCCTACATACCATGGAATGCTTCAAGAAGCTTTACAAAAGGTGATCATCCCACGTAATGCTAAGCCTAATGATGTAGCAGCTATATTGGATATATGCATGCAACAAAAATAGATATTCTCTTTCAACCACAAGAATTACCGTCAATTGAAGTTCAAAACCAATATGATCCACTTATGATCTTTGTCACAATAAATAAGATATTGGTAAAATGAGTTATGATTGACAATGGATCAGCTCTTAATGTCTGTAGCATTGATCCACTACACAAAATAGAGGCTAACACATCACAAATCAAGATAGATAAACTTTAAATTCATGGCTTTCATAATCATCATAGTCAATCATTAGGTACTATAACTCTACCTATACAAGTAGGATCTATGATTGTGCCTACCCTAATTCATATCATGCCGTGTTCTTTATCTTACAACATGATTCTAGGTACATCTTGGATTCATACATTGGGGGCAGTCCCTTCCACCCTACATTGCTCAATCTTATTTATATTCAAAGGTAAACTTCATACTATTCATGCTGATCTTGAACCAGATAATTATTTATATATTGAAATGTAAAAACTAGTTTACAATCATATGAGCTTAAACAATTTACAAGTTGATTCATCAATGCCTCTAGCCACGAATGATGTTGTGAAAGATTCTATATCATCAAATTCACTCTTCGGTGATGATTGGGGCTGATTAGATTTTAATCCTTGCGGTATAGGGGGATATAAAATTAATAGCCTTGACACATCAAAAGTAGCATCAATTTCACCTAAGCAATCTTTTGAAGCACCTAAGAAACCTAAACTCCCCTTGGTAGAAAATAAAAACAATACTCTCACTTATACCACAAACTATGAGACCTATGAGGCTTCACTATCCCCTAAAGAAATCACATCCCTCTATGGTCGAGGATTTAAAATCCTTTATAAAAATTGTAACTATCTAGGTAAGGGATGTGGTGTAAATCAACAAGGAATTCAAGCACCTAGAGAATCTGCTTCAACACATTACTCAAGCAGAATTGGATATAATCCTTTTAAAGGAAAGAAAGCCTCCCGTCATCCAAACTTAATGTTAATGCAATATTAACATGATTAAAACAATGTAACAGATATCCTAGATACGTATGCTCTTAACATTGGGATAAAATAGATAAGTATTTCTAACCCTTTATCTCTCATGATGTGTTTCCCCTGTGATTGGTTATGTGTTGTTTAGGCCTCCTAGGATGACCCATGATTCTCTTGTAAGGTCTGAGATACTAGGAGACCGCCTCTATTGTGACCTTCTTCTATTTGTATCATCATTCTTCTATATTGCTTCTCTCTCTGATTTCATTGTTCTGTGTTGTGTCTTACGGACATAGCATTGCGGTTCATGACTTGGGGGCACCCTCCTACATGACTATCCCTAAGACACTTGTTTCTCCTCTCTTATTTATTGTTTACCTTTGTCTAGTGTTTCTATCTAGCAGGTAGATGATGAAAAACATTTATACTGATGTGGACCTAGTGTCCCTTTAGTGATAAATAAAAAATTGGACTTAGTTCCTAATATGACAATGGGGTTGTATATCTTATCTGACACTTGGCTAGTAGAAGCACTCATGCCTTTTGGGTAGTGATTTTGATGATCTTTATCTCACTTACAAACCTTAACAATACTCCTACTCCGTGCACTTTGTTTGTCTTTGAATCTCACCTTGGTGACACTCGGTTATGAGATTTTCATGATATAGCCCCATGCTTATCCTTGATCTTTGAATTCATAATATAACCTTAGCTCTTTGTGAGACTAATCATATGCACTGATATTGTTGTTTATCATGATTATGGAAACTAACATGTTTCTTTGAGGGATGTGTTTGTGGGAACATTTGGCGATTGTAAAGTACATGTCACCTCTAGGGGGCATGGGCTTTGTGAAAGTTTGTGTTCCCTTGTGTGTTTTCTTCCTACCTTAATGTGCTTGATATCATTGTGTGATATCAACCACCTTAAGGTGGGGGCATATATAAGGTAAGTTGTCTGATGTAGATGTTAGCAATGTGCTTGTCCTTAGGTATAGTTTAAAGACTGGTGGTGATGAATCCCTCCTGCACTTTGAGTTTGTTTGAAATCAATCAATCAATCAATCAATCATCTTAAGCCCTTTGCGGAGGTGGGGGTGGTGTATCTCTTGCAAAGAGTGCCCATCCTATGATTTTCAAAAGTCCTCTATGGAGGCGGGGAGTGGTTCTGTGACTAACTCAACCCTTAAGCACATCTTCAGTGATTGTTGTGGTGAAGTACAATCATTGGTGTGTGCCTGTAATGTGCCTAAGATGGTGATGAGCCTAGAAATAGGAACACTCCATCGCTTGTCTATTATATTTTCTTTATCTTCAAAGTGTGTATGTTTGACATGCATGCTTTGTTTGGCATGTTTGTTGCCCCATATTTAGTCTAAAGACTAGCATGATGAGTGTGTCCTACATTTTGGGAGGTTTGGTATGTTTTGCATGTCTGCTACCCCATATATGCAGTTTAAAGACTAGTGTGATGAGGGCTTTCTGTATTATGGAAGGTATGTTTACTTTCCTGTACTTGCATCTGCATTTCATATATATATGAGAGAAAGAAAAGAAAAGAAATCATTCATGTCTTCCATGCATTAACTATCTTCTATGCATCTATTGTTTTCTTCATGTTTTTCATGATTGTAACTACCTTCTCTATGTTTTGCATGCCTGTCATTGTTAGCAATGTGTCTAGCATGTCTTCTTTGTGCTTGGCATGTTTGCTATTTTTGCTGACCATACTTTAATGCATGTACTAGCCTTGCGTTTATACATACATTAAAGTGGGGGCTAAATCTAATGTTAGAAAATGTCTCCTTGGGCACTTTTCCCTCATAAGGTTTATCTCTGGGGTCTCTTAGCTACATTTAGGACATCTTGCATCATATTTTGACATCCTGATGAAATGATCCCTAAGTTTCATGACAAATGGGACCTAGGGGGATCCCTTGAACATAACCCTAACCAAAATAGGGAGGGAGGACTTGGACACCCATGCCCTAGTCCAACCCTATTTTGGGTCAGTCCCAATTTTTATTGTCAGCTTGTGATCATTATTTAGGTCCTATGCTAACACGGTAAGTTTGAGTTACGAAATTCTTGGCAGGAGTGTTTGTAGTTGCATATAAAAACATGTTTAGGCATTCATCTCTAAACTAGATGATTACTAGCTAGCAATTTGGATTCTCAAGTTTATGTGAAGGTGATTCAAGGCATTCATTATGTAGCAAGAGCAGATTTTTGTTGTCTATGTATTTGTATTTGTAGATTTGAGCAATCATCTTCTCATGGTATGAAGAGCTTCTTCCTCCCATGAGATCTTCACTACAAGGTGACATCATTTGTGTTTTTGAACATTTATCATTTGGTTTTTGCCTCTGCCTCACAAGGGCATGCACTCTCTATCTGACAATGATGTTAAGAAGAATTGAATGTCTCTCTAGGGCTTGACTGAGGCAAGCCTCTAAACACCACAACCCCCTCCTAAAGTTTCTATGATTGTATCTTATAGGTTGAAGATACAGGAAAAATGGAGTTGCAGGAAGGCATTACAGAGTGTCAGATTTGTAGATCAGAGTTGAAAACAACACCATAGACTTGGGAACCCACTCTTTAGTCCTTCCGATTCTGTGATGGAAAAATCTTGTGACAACAGGAATAGGTTATAGATTGAGCTTCCAGATCTTGACAAAAACCTAAGCATTGGACTTGGCCACCCGCTCATTAGTCCCCAACTGTTCCTCTTCCAAATGCCGAAAATAGGTACACAGTTATTTGTCATTTTACATCTTTCTCTAGAAACATTTTCTGATATTCATCTATTTGCTTCTGTATTTGCATAATTAGGGTTTTGATGTATAATTGAGCATAAGTGAGCATAATTTACAATTAAATCATACAAATCCAAATTTCCCTACATCTCATTATGACCTATGGTATGATAGTGCATTGCCACTCGACCCTAGGTCCTTGAATGAAAGGGTGAAAGGAGGATACACACATAAAACTACCTGTTATCACCTAAATATGCACCCATACTAATATGTAGAAATTAGTCTATTTTATGAAACATGGGAGGACCGCCAAAGTTGTGGGTTACTCTATGAATAGAGGTCAACCTTTGGAGAAGGCCGACTTCCTATGGATATCACCTAAACTACTACTTTGATGAGGAAAAGGGTAATAATATGCTTATTTTAAGAAAAAAAGGTGAAAAATGAAGTGAAAATGGGTGATACACCAAACTAATAAGAGCTATGAGATACTAAGACTGACATACACTTGGTTATTTATGATGAACACTAAAAATACACAACATGTTACTGTAAGTTTCTGCACAAGTATTTCATAAACAGGTCTGTCCTGCATATACTTTCAATAAGGAAAGACAAAACTTTCACAAACTAGAGGTTTCTATGCAATCCTAAGACACAATTTATAACCTGTAAATTCCTACTTTTGCAAAAAAGGCATAAAATGAGAGAAAACTAAAGGAGAAAAGAATAATCTCACAAATAGCTCAGTCAATCACCTAGTAATGTACAATGCTTGCAAGAACAAGAAGGTAACAAGATTATTCAATAATCTCCAAGGTAAAATCTATATTTCATACTCCCAAAATGATGAGTTACAAAAGATGTTCAATACTGTAACAAAGGACTGTATTAGTCACAATCTCTAGAAAATATTTTGCATAATGAGAACTACTACAAAAGAGTCACAAAAGTGGCTATAACCACCACTGCCCAAGTGGTTCCACCATACAAGGAAAACTCCAACTGACTGGGGTCTGATGCACTTAAAAAGCCTGAAATATAGTGCCTATATCCTCTCCAAAAGTGTCCATAATGCAAGTAAAAGTCCACTAGGACTTTGTCAAACATGAAGAGTCATGAGAACCACTCCTAAAGGACTCTAAAGACAATAAAAATCCCCTAAATATTCTCCAACACATTTAACTCAATCACCAACTGTCTCCAAGAATGAGTCAAACCTTTCCTCCTCCTTTGTAAAATAGAATGCTATGTCCTTGGCATGTGTATGCCACATTTTCAACATTCCAACTATATTCCCTCCAAGACAATCAAGACATAGTCAATTACCCTCCTTTGAATTAAACATAACAATACTCCCCTTGACTTATAATAATCATCATATGGAGGTTATTGTTTCACATTTTAAAAAATTTGTAGGGAAAGAATAATGCATAAGGCACCGAAGTATTTGGCACAATACAAAAGAAAGTCCAAAAAACTTAACAAAGTCTTCATTGTTTCAAGGCCACCTTGTGGCATACTAGGTATCATATGATCATGTTATTGACCATGGTCTTTTCAAATAGTATGCAAGGAAAAAGAAAAAAACCAAAAGACAAAGGCTTCCAGGTCTTTAGGGTTTTGAAAACCCTAAAGCACAAAAGCAACTTTTTTGAAGCTCATTTTTCACTTTGTAATATTGCAATCTTGCTCTGCTGCCACCATGAGGGTTTTTTACTGAGGGTTTCTTCTGGCTATCTCTGCCATCCTTGAAGGCATTTTCATGGTGGTTCAACGATTTCTGCTCATATGCTAAAGGTGAGCATGAACATCTCATTTTTCTAGAACAAAAAATGCAATTTCATGATTTTTCTGTAGTTTTTACTCATTGTATCTACTGTATATTTCATTTTTCTATCCATGGCTGTGATGGATAATCTTTCTTTATGCATCAATAACTATGTTTGATATTTAAGCCACAGAAAAAATACTAAAAAATTCCATTTCTTCTTATTGTAAATGTGATCTTTGCATGTATTTGGAAAAACCGTTATGAGAAAGGCACCTTTGTAACATCTTATTTGTTCCCAAACACTTTACCTAGGGTTTCAAGTTGGTAAAACACTCACTACAATCCCTCTAGATATTACACTTACAACATGAAATACCTCTATTCTCTATTATTTTGGACAACATGCACTTAGGGTTTGATAAACAAAACCCTAACCTTTTGGAGCGACTATGATGAAAAGCACTTGTTCTTAAACACTTAACAATCTCTCTTAAAAAAAGTCAACGTATATTGAAGATTGTTTTCTAAATTGTCAAGCTGCTTACTCATTTGCATTTACATGTTGTGTTATCTCAAGAATTGTGCATTCTATTGTGGCTGCTCCACTGTTCATTTTCTCCATCAGTATAAGATAAATGCCATATTCCCATCTACTCTTAGGTGAAAAGAACATTTTTAGTATACCTTGGCATATCTTTTTCTTTAGCTAAAAAGAACAAAAATATATATTTTTTGAAAATGCCTCTCTCATTTTCTGTGCATATAGAACAACTGTAGCTATATACTTGTACTTTTATGTCTGAATGTTTCTTTCAATGACTTTATATATGCATCTCCAAACCAAGCATGAGGAACTGCATATTGTGATGCAGAGGCATCCACACTATAACATTCGCATATAGCATGAATGTCTGCAGACCAACCTCATCATCATCATCTTCGCCATCATCATCATATTCTGCTTTACTCTGTCAGCAACATCATCATGTTTCCTAACACCATCAACAGCATCATCATATTTCGCGTTACACAGTCAGCATCATCATATCTCGGACGATCACAATCATCCTCCCGCCGACTACTGTTCACCTCCTCCGCCAGTCGCTTAACATCATCATCATGATATTCAGCGGGCGCACACATCCTCCTGTTGCACTGTTCATCGGGCTCCGAACTCCTTCGGCATCATGATTTGCAACACTTCCTTCATCAGCAGGATATCCAAATATCCGGTTGCTCAAATATCCTGATGACGATCACCTTCAGCACCTTCCCTTCGATGCTCCGCTAGCCGACGACACAAACAACAGCATCATGATCTACTCTATCCAGTTGTCTTCGAAACCTCCTGATGATGCTAACACAACCTTCTGCCGATACCAAAGCACTCAACGACGGCAGGTTAAACTCGCGTAAGGGGATATCTCAATATCCTGATGACGATGACGTCATATCCTGATGACGATGACGTCACCCGATATCCTGATGACCTCTTCAACACTTAGTTAAAAAAAACACGAACTTTCTCTCCCGCATCTACTCGCGATATGCGGATGTTTGGCACTCCCAATATGATGATCCTGATGCCGATACATGCACTTAGTCTATGTCCGGCCTAAAACATCCTGATGCACTCGCAACATGGAAACTCCAACAGTTTCATGACCCGACCTTCTTCCTGCTGATGATCACCCCGACGAACTCGCACTTCATGCGCTCAACTGCATCATGTTCATCTTCACTTATCCGGATGACGATGCCTAACCCGACTGCAGGATATTTGCAGAAATATCCTGATGATGCCGTTTTAGCGAACTTCTCCACTTAGCGAAATTTCACTTCGCTGATCCTCCAGGGACGACCCGATCTACTCTCAGGGTGATCCTCCAGACTCTATCTTATCAGTTTGACCTAGCACATGCCCATGCTAGGGTCTTCAACATCTTTCAACCACGATCCTGCACACCTGCATGCAAACAAAACATAAACTACAGCCTACCCTACTGTACATTACCATTCCACCGACCAGATGAGTCAATCGGTGGAATGGATCAGTGAATCCATGAAACCACTCAAACCAACAGATCTATTACACAAAGGAATCCAACCAGAGCAAGAACACAAACAGGATCTTTATTGATTCAAAGATGCAATACAATATGATGTTCCTCACTCAGAACACTCGGACTCCTCTGCCTAATGCTATACTATACTGCTGATCGATGATATCTGTCTGTATCTCCAATATCAAACGATCTCATGCTTATAAAGACTTTCCTACGAGTACTACTGACCCAACTCCAAGCGGCTGGGAACTCTCCAAGCAGCTGGGAGATCCCACCGAACATACATCATGACAGCTGTTATAACTAACTAGCTAAAAATAGCAAAAGCCTGGTCAGCATGATCTTATCATGATCAGCGTGACCTTATTACATGCATTTGGTCTTATCAGACCTTCTTGGAAACACAAACAAGACCTAAACTACTAACTGCCTCATGAAGGCCAGCTGTCAGGTAGGTGCTCCTGCACCATATTGTCTAGTATTAATTCTAAAAGACATATTTGAATTAGATCAATTCCTTTCGGTAACTCAATGTTCGAATGAATAAAATCAATGGCCTATCTAATTGAACACAAATTGAAGTTCTTTTATGTAGAGAAGCTTTAGATTTACCTTTTCTTGAAAGATCCTTGGTAGTATATTGATGTGTAATGTATTTATCTGAAGTTGGGCTCTACATAGGATCTCTATCAGATGTTAATTGTTATCTCCTAACATTGGGTCTCTACACCTTCTTGTAGACTGCACCTTATCATAGTGACTGCTCGTTCTAGATATATGGGATTGCTCTTATAGTAATTGATATAGCTTGTCTTGCATCTATTCCCAACTGTTGGATTCTTTGTCATTTGCTTGCACTAGTGTTGATGACTGTAGGATGTTGCATGATTCACAAAAGTCCGTTCACTATTCCATATAGTCTTTGTAACTGCTTTTGACCTTTTACCCTTCACATTCCTAATCTCTATCTTAAAGATCCCTCATTCATGCTTGTCCTGGACTTCATAGTCTCTGACTGCCCTTGTGTGAAGACTATTGTTCACTGAGTCCTCTAACAAAGTTTGTACAACTCAAATATCTTGATGCTGATATGTGACAATATTCTCCTTTAATGTTTTACTATTATGTATGGCAGTTGATATTGTATCTTGTTGTCCTATGTAGTCCTCCATGATTGATATACAATAATCTCCTTGTGTCTCTTGGAAACTTGTAATGGCCGTCCTTTAGGACTGAACTTAGATTGTCTTTAGATCCTGCTTTCTTACATGTCTGAAGTCTATGACATGATCATCTATGATGCATGCTCTTCACACCACTTGAACATTTGTGAAGCCCTCTGCTTTTATTACACAAAACTTAACCTCTCTAACAATAAAAAGATTAGATCACAACTATCTTGTATCTTTGTTCTATTTTGTGTAATGATGCTAGTAGGTAAGTTGGTCTTAATTGTTCTGAATGAGTTTGGTTTTGACTGTTCTCACCTTATTATTAGTCATTGTGGTTGTTCTCTTATATGCAGCAAGGGATGATATCTTCTTGATATTCATATACATTGATATCTTGACTGTCCTGAAACGTATAGGCTATCTCCATGGCAGTCATGTTTATCATCTTTAAATGAATGATGTATTTGATAAATATACATGAGATCCTCTGTAATGGCTATGAGCTGGGCTCAACCCTTGTGGGAGCCACATTTTCCCCACTCATATAATCTGATGAATCACATAGAAACATAATTTCACATGTATCTGTACATGAAGCAAACTTGTGAGAAAAATTAAATGCATACTTTGGATGTGTTTGATGACTGGCTATTTTCTAGGACCTCCAAAGCATACATTTCTCATTTAATGCATATTGAGACCCATATATGCATGCACAGGGTGAATGTGTGTACAATGTTGGTAATCAACCATTGCTTAGAGCATTGCTCTAATACCATTACTTAATCTTTGCAGGAAACAGGAGCTGGGAGAAGATAGTGGCTCGGAGCTACGTCAACCTACAACATCCTCAACCAACATCAATAAAGATTACTTGAAAGATTTGTGTAAATATTTTCTCTATTATATGCACTTGTATAAATGTAATAATTTGTTACAATTACCTTGTAATCTTTTCCTAATTTTTCTATTTATACAATTGAATGTAATGAAGGAAAGTAAATAAAATGTACCTCACTTCTTCAGTTTAAATTCAATAAATCCACCTGATTGAGCTATAGTGAAAATCTGGTAACATTTTTGGTGACATCTACTATATGTTTCCTTGCTAGACATCAGACCAGCTGCCTAGACCTTATCCATTGGGCACAGGGTCACTAAGAGACTTCAAAACACTTTTGAGAAACAATTGTTTACTTCTATAACTTAGCATGAAAGCAGTGAGGAACATTTGGAAAACCCAAACTAAAAGCAAAAATGCTGAAAGTAACCTATCTAACTGTGCTAAACAACACTTAGGGAAAACAAAAAGGCATCTAAACTATTGTGCAACAACACTTATTGAAAGAAAGAAACCTATCCTACTATTCACAAGGCAACTCATACCTCAAAACACCTTTTCAGGTGTATCCCATTGACTGGGATAGGCAAGTTTTCTCCATCCATGTTTGATAATTGAAATGTGTTATGCTCCTTGCATATAGTAATAATAAATGGGCCACTCCACATGCTGTCAAACTTGGAGTGGTTTCCTGGCCTACTTTTCAACTCATCCCATTTGAGTACCATATCACCCTCCCTAAAAATTTTGGGAGTGGCTTTCTTATTGAAGACCCTTTTTGTTTGAAGTTGATGATACTCCATAACTTTCATAGCTTTATTTCTAGTTTCCTCAAGCTCCATAAGCTAAGTGTATCTAATAGCCATAGGGTCTTCTTCTTCAAACATTTCTAGCTGACTCATAATATCAAGAGCTGGCAGCTCAATAGATAAAGGTAGTCTTGCCTCTTTTCCATAAACTAACATATATGGAGAATTTCTAATAGACCTCTTGGGAGTTATTCTATCTGCCCATAGAGCAGATTTTAGATTGGTGTGCTAGGTTCTTTGGTTATCCTCCATTGATCTTTTGATAATCCTTATGAGATTCTTATTTGTGGATTCTACCAAGCCTTTACCCTATGGGTAATAATTTGATGAAGTGTTTAAATAGATTCCATTCTTCACAACCCAGTCAGTTACTCTCAATCCAACAAAGGCTAAAGCATTGTCTAAAATGATTGATTCAGGTACTCCAAATCTAGATACTAAATCATAATAAAAGTTTAAAACAACACTTTCATTGGCTTCTTTCAAAGCCACTGCTTTAGTCCACCTTGTGAAATAGTCTATTACTGTAGGTACCCACCTATGACCTGCACTTGATGGTGGGTTAATAGGACCTATAAAATCAATGCCCCATCTCATAAAGGGTTGTTCTACTTGAATTGGCTGCCAAGGTAAAGTTGGCAGCTTCTCTTGGCCAACAAAAATGGCACATTTTACACATTTTCTGGCGCATGCATGGGCATCTTTGAATAAGCTAGGCCAATAATAGCTAGTTCTCATTATCTTCCAGATAGTAGTTCTTGGGGCAAAATGATGCCCTGTTGTTCCATCATGGAACTCATGCAGCACTTTGTCAGTCTGATCATTATCAATGCATCTTAACAACACACCATTAAAATCTTTTTTGAAAAGGATATTATTGACTAAAACATAAGGAATAGACTATAGTCTAAAGTATCTCCTTTTAGCTCTGTCTAAACCTATTGGACACTCACTAGTTTGTAGAAAATGAGCCATGTCTCTAACCCATCCTGTTCCAATTGTTGTTGTATCACCTTGAGGTAGATCTTCAATGAATAGAAGCACTTCTTCCTTTTTTGTTTCATTTTCAAACCTAGTAGAAAGTTGTTCACTGAGTCCTCTACCCCTGATAAGCTTGGTTATCTTGATATCCATGTCATACTCCATGACTTTGGTAATCCAGCCAACCCTTTTCTCATTGACATCCTTACTTAATAGAAACTCTTTCACACTAGGGTGAGCAACCATCAAATGTACCTTGTTATTAGAAATAAGATGCCTAAACTTCTTTAGACTCTTAACAACTGCAAGGACATGCTTTTCAATAAAACTATACCTTTGCTCATATTCTTCTAGTCCTTGACTAAACAAAGCAATTGGCTGCTCAAAGCCTTCATTTTACTGCTGTACCAGAATTACAAAAAATGTATCTATGCTGCCATAAGCATACAAAATAAAATCATTTGATAAATCAGGGTTTACCAGAGTTGGTGTAGCTAATAAGGCCTCTTTTGTCCAGCTGAAAACTACATTTTTCTTCAACATAGAGGTCAATGGCTTCAATAAATTTGTAGTGTCAGGTATAAATCTCCGCAGAAAACTAATTTTGCCAATAAAACTTTGTAGCCCTTTCTTGTTCCTGGGTAAAGGTAGCTCCAGAATAGCTCTTACTCTTTCTATATCAATGGTAACTCCTTGTTTTGACACAATGTGTCCTAGAAGCTTGCCTTCATGTACAACAAAAATACATTTCTTGGGATTGAGAGTGATGCAGGAGCATCCAGTGGTGTAAGGGCAATCTTACATCACCCAAAAAGAAGTTAATTCAAAATCATTGTAGTTGTTTTCATTTCTTTCCATAATTAGTGTTTCTGGTTCCATAATATCCAGAATAATGATGTAGGACTTTCATTTTTTCCAAAACTACTAAAAATAACAACTTGCCTATTTTGGAAAGTCTACCTGCTATTTTTGGAAAGTTTATAGTTGGGCACAGATTGAAGTGAAAACTTGCAAAAAGTTACATAATGGAAATATAATACCTTTGGCAAAGGAATCAGGCAAAGATCATTTGTGAGCTGAAAGATATTAAAGTTTTTGTTTACTGAAAAGCCCCTAAAAATTTTTGAAACGAGATATGAGGCACTAAAACTTCCCTAAATGTCTAGAAAAGTTAATCCATTTAAGAATTCCCAGCGTGATAGTTCACATCATGAGCTTTCCAATGCCTAAAATGGTTCGTCAATCAGACACCCAGAACAAAACTTATGCTTCCCGGAAGTTGACCTACTTTTGGAGGGAGATGTAAATTTTGAAATTTAGCTAGAGGCCACCAAAAAGTATTATTTATGGCTATTTTGGGAACCTTGGGTGGTAGTAGAGAAAAGGGGGCAAGTGTAGAGTCAAGAATAGGTGGGAAAAATAGAAACCCTAGTAGATTTAAGGTTACAGGAGGCTGAAGATTCTAGAGTCTTGAGGTTGGGAAAGTTGTAATGTGTTGCAGCCAATAGGGGATTCATCCTCTGATTGTAATTAGGATTCTGTAATGTAATGAGTTGCCCAAATCACTAAAAGAATGTTCTATTTTCTATGTTCCATTTCTATTTTTGTGTGTTTTGTGATTTACCCCCTTCACTAAGTGGTATCAGAGCAAGGGTTCCTGAGTGTGTAGACAGATCACTGACTATGAGGCAGTTTGCACTAGGACCTAAGGTTGTGGGTTTGCTACAGAGACCAAGATGCCTCCATGAAGAAATCATGTTGGGAGGAATGCTTTGACAGAAGAGGGTTTTAGAGCCTTGCAAAGGCAAATTGATGCATTGCAAGAGAAGCTACAAAGAGCGTTTGAGTCAAAGATAAGAGACAAAAGTGAAGATGAAGCTGAAGAAGAGCTATCTGAGGAAGAACAAGAAGCTGCCAGAGATCTTGCAGAAGTTAGGTTGTTGAGGGCCATTTCAAAGATCAGAAAGAGGCCCAAGATCAAGGTTTCTACATATTCTAGGGATTTGAATCCAGAATAGCTTATTAATTGGATCAATGAAATGGAGGAGTATTTCGAGTATGAAGATGTGGAGGACCCAGATCAGGTCAAGTTTCTGAAAACAAAGTTGAAGGGCCACACCAATTTTTGGTGGAAGGAGGTCCAACTAGAGAGGAATAGAAGAGGAAAAGGAAAAATCACCAGATGGGATCAGATGGTGGAGAAACTAAAGAAGTAATTCATTCCTGTGGACTATGAGATGGAGCTACTGAAGAACTTGCAAGGACTGAAGCAAGGTAACATGTCTGTTAAGGAGTATACAGAAGAGTTTTATAAGATTACTATCAAGATAGGCCATGCAGAGCCCAACAAGGAGAAGGTAGCCCATTAGATTAATGGGTTGAGGCTGAGTATTCAAGAGGAGCTGAGCCTAGTTAGAATGACCACAATAGAATATGCATACCAATTTTCCTTGAAGGTGGAAGAGAAGCTGAATAAAAGATTTGACAACAAGCAAAGGGGAAGAGGTCAAGGCGGAAGGATTGGTGGAAGACCCTATGGGGGCTGAAATGAAGATGCAAAGAAAAGGAAAGAAGCTAGTACCAGTCAAAATTAGAGAGGAGATAATACCTACCACCCTCATGACCAGAACAATGGTGAGCAAAGAGGAAGAGGAAGAGGTAGACTTGGGCAAGGACCTAGAAGAGGAGGTTTTAGAGAAACCTATTTCCAATGTGGAGAAGAAGGGCATCGAGCATACGAGTGTCCATAACATCAAGGAAGGACAATTAGAAGACCTGAAGACAATGCATGAGTTGCACATGTAGATGAAGATGCACATTCTGAGCATTCTAAAGATGCTGAAAGGGGAGAAACCCTAGTTGTCAGAAGAACCTTACTGAATGAGGAGAAAAAACCCAATTAGAGGAAGAGTTTATTCTGCACAAGGTGTAAATGTGAAGGTAAGTGTTGTGATATTATTATTGATAGTGGAAGCACTGATAATCTTGTTTTAGAGGAGATGGTTGACAAGTTGAAGTTGACAAGAAGAAAGCATCCACATCCATATCAGATTGCATGGTTGTAGAAGGACCACCGAGCTTTGGTCAATGAGCAGTGTTTAGTGAAGTTTGAGATTGGGAACTACCATGACGAGGTGTTGTGTGATATCATACCGATGGATGCATGTCATATGCTATTGCGGAGGCTATGGTAGTATGATAGGAGCACTGTCCATGATGGTTGTGCAAACACATATTCCCTAACAAAGGATGGAGTTCGTCATAAGTTGAAGCCCTTGAAGGAGGTGGAAGAAAAGGTATGTAGTACTACCAGAATTTGCTTCGTAGATGGTAGGAAATTTTTGGAGGGTATGAAGCATGAGCGTCATTGCTTTGCATTGATTCCTAAGATTAGTCAAGAGAACTATGAAGATGTACCAGTAGAAGTTTTAGATATGTTGGAAGAGTTCCAGGACATTATCTTTGATAATGTACCAGAAGGTTTACCACCAGTAAGGAATATAAGTCATCAAATAGATTTGATACTGGAGCCAGTTTACCAAACAAGGCAGCCCACAGAATGACCCCTGTAGAGAATGAGGAGCTGAAAAAACAAGTTCAAGAGTTGTTGAGGAAGGGACTAATAAGGGAGAGCCTAAGTCCATGTGTGGTACCTATAGTACTAGCAACAAAGAAGGATGGAGAATGGAGGATGTGTATAGACTCTTGAGCCATCAATAAGATAACGATCAAGTATAGATTTCCATTGCTAAGAATGGATGACATCATGGATTGTTTGAGTGGAGCCAAGTACTTCACAAAAATTGACCTGAAGAGTGGGTATCACCAAATCCATATCAGAGAAGGAGATGAGTGGAAGACATCCTTCAAGACAAAGGAAGGTTTGTATGAGTGGTTAGTCATGCCATTTGGGCTAAGCAATGCACCAAGCACATTCATGTGGCTCATGAACGAGGTATTGAAAGAATTTTTGGGAAGTTTTGTTATTGTTTATTTGGATGATATTTTGATTTTTAGTAAGACTTGGGATGAGCATCTGATGCATATCAGAAGAGTTTTGGAGAAGCTTAGGGAGAAGTTGTTGATTAATCTGAAGAAATGTAGTTTTGCAAAGAAGGAGTTGGTATACCTAGGATTTGTAGTCTTAGAGGAAGGTCTTAAGATGGACCCAGAAAAAGTAAGGGCTATCATTGAATGGCCTATGCCAAGGAGTGCAACGGAGGTAAGATCCTTTCATGGTTTGGCAAGTTTTTACAAAATGTTTATCAGGAATTTTAGTAGCATTTGTGCACCCTAATTGAGACATTGAGAGGGGATAGAAAAGAGTTTAGATGGACTAAAGGAGCAGACAAGAGCTTTGATACATTGAAGTAGAAAGTTGTAGAACAACCTATTTTGGCACTTCTAGATTTCAATAAGGTATTTCAAGTAGATTATGATGCTAGTGGTAGTGGTATAGGAGCTGTTTTGAGCCAAGAAGGTAAGCTCATTGCCTATTTTAGTGAGAAGCTTAATTATGCCAAGAAAAAGTATTATGTTCGTGATCAAGAGTTTTATGCAATAGTCCAAGCCTTGAAGAAATGGAGACATTATTTGTTGCCAAAGGAGTTTGTTTTATATACTGATCATCAGGCTTTGCAGTATCTTAATAGTTAAGGAAAGTTGAAACAAAGGCACTTAAAATGGGTTGAGTTTTTGCAGAGCTATACTTTTGTTTTGAAGCACAAGTGTGGGAAGTCCAACAGAGTTGCAGATGCCTTGAGCAGAAGGCAAAATTTGTTGACAAAAATGAAGATAGAGGTTGTTGGGTTCGATGAGCTCAAAAGTTTGTATCCTAAAGATCCAGATTTTGTAGAGGCTTGGAAAGCTTGTATGGAACCTGTTACTTTGGATAGGACAAAATGGTTAGATTTCATAATCTAAGATGGCATGTTATTTAGAGGAAGCCAGTTGTGCATTCCAAGGATTTCCATGAGAGAGAACCTGATTAAGGATAAACATAATGGAGGATTGGCTAGATACTTTGGTTGGGATAAGACCATTGCTATTGTTGGTAAAAATTATTATTGGCCACAGTTGTAGTAGGATGTGCAGAAATTTATGCAGAGTTGCAGAGTATGTCAGTTGGCAAAAGGAGCAAGTCAGAACACAGGTCTATATCAGCCATTACCTGTGCCAGAGAAGCCATGGGATGATATCAAAATGGATTTTGTTCTTGGTTTACCAAGGACACAAAGAGGACATGGTTCCATTTTTGTGGTGGTGGATAGATTCTCAAAGATGGCACATTTTATTCCTTGAAAGAAGACTAATGATGCTATTCATATTGCTGAATTATTTTTCAGAGAGGTGGTGAGACTACATGGTCTACCAAAGAGCATAGTTTCAGATCAAGATACCAAGTTCATTGGTTATTTCTACAGGACATTATGGAAGAAGTTGAAGACATATTTGAATTTCAGTTTTGCACACCATCCATAGACTGATGGACAGACTGAAGTGGTGAATAGGAGTTTGGGTAACCTACTACGGTGCTTAGTAGGAGATAAGCCCAAAGGATGGGATTTGATTTTACTACATGCAAAATTTGCTTACAATAATTCTGTCAATAGGAGTACTAGTAAATCACCATTCTAGGTTGTATATGGCAATAGCCTGAGAAATGCTTCTGAGTTAAGGAAGCTAGACAAAGGAGAAAAGACAAGTGTTGAAGCTGAAGACTTTGCAAAACATCTGAAGAATTTGCATGAAGAGGTGAGAAAGCATATTAATAAGATGAATATTCAGTACAAGGCTAAGGCAGATGAGAAGAGGAGGTATAAGGAGTTCTAGGTAGGAGATGAAGTCATGGTTCACTTGAGAAAAGAAAGGTTCCCAATTGGAACATACAATAAGTTGAAAATGAAGAAATTTGGACCATGCAGAATCTTGAAGTAGCATGATTCAAGAAATGCATATGAGGTAGAGCTGTCGAATGGGATCAATATTTCCCCTATTTTCAACATTTTTGATTTATCAGAATATCATGAAGGTGAAATAGAGGATGGACCAACAGAAACGTAGTGGAGTATTCCAACATCTACTTCAATGGACGAGATAGAAGAGATCTTGGATAGTCGTGTGGGAAAAAGTACTCAGAAAAAGCAATATGAAGAATATCTAGTAAAATGGAAAGGAAGGCCTATTGAGGATTCCTCTTGGTTATCTAAGGTAGAGGTTGACCATTTGGGTTTCCCTCACACAAACATCTAAGACGTGACAGGGTCACTTCTCAAATTACCTTGGGTGTCTGATGCAGGAGCATCCAGTGGTGTAAGGGTAATCTTGCATCGAGCAAAAAAAAGTTAATTCAAAATCATTGTATTTGTTTTCATTTCTTTCCATAATTAGTGTTTCTGGTTCCATAATATCCAGAGTAATGATGTAGGACTTTCAGTTTTTCTAAAACTACTAAAAATAGGAACCTGCCTGTTTTGGAAAGTCTACTTGTTATTTTTGGAAAGTTTGTAGTTGGGCACAAATTAAAGTGAAAACTTGCAGAAAGTTACATAATGGAAATATAAGACCTTTGGCGAAGGAATCAGGCAAAGATCATTTGTAAGCTGAAAGATATTAAAGTTTTTGTTTTTTGAAAAGCCCCTAAATTTTTTTGAAATGAGATATTAAGCACTAAAACTTCCCTAAACATCCTAAAAAGTTGATGGAAATCTATTTATGAATTTCCATCATGATAGTTCACATCACAAGCTTTCTGACGCCTAAAATAGTTCGTCAATCGGACACCTAGATCAAAAGTTATGCTTATCGGAAGTTGACCTACTTTTGGAGGGAGTTGTAAATTTTGAAATTTAGCTGGAGGCTGCCAAAAAGTATTATTTATGGCTATTTTGGGAACCCTGGGTGGTAGTAGAGAAAAGGGGACAAGTCTAGAGTCAAGAATAGGTGGGAAAAACAAAAACCCTAGCAGATTTGGGGTTACAGGAGGCTGAAGATTCTAGAGTCTTGAGGTTGGGAAAGTTGTAATGTGTTGCAGCTAGTAGGGGATTCATCTTCTGATTGTAATTGGGATTTTGTAATGTAATGAGTTGCCCAGATCAATAAAATAAAGTTCTATTTTCTATGTTGCATTTTTGTTGTTGTGTGTTTTGTGATTTACCCCCTTCACTAGAGAGATATCCCAAACTCTCTACATCTCTCAAATACTTGTTTTAGATGGGATAAATGTTTAGCTGCATCCTTAGAGAAAACTATGATGTCATCAAGGTACACAAGTACCAATTTGTAAAGTAAACCTTTAAAAGCCATATCCATAGCTCTCTAAAAAGTAGAGCCAACATTTGATAGACCAAAAGGCATCCTTTTGTAATCCATGGTGCCCCATTTTCTGCTAAAAGAAGTTTTGAATTGATCTTCTTCCTTGACTAAAACTTGATTGTAACCTGAATATCCATCAAGTAAGGAGAATCTTTCTGATCCGGCCACTACTTGCAGAATCTACTCCATTGAGGGTAGTGGGTAGTGGTCATTAAAGTAAGCTCTATTAAGGTCTCTAAAGTCAACACAGAGCCTAATTTCTCCATTCTTCTTCCTCACAAGAACAAGATTAGAGACCCAGGATGTATGCTTGATCGAGAAAATGATATTTCCCTCAATCAACTTGGTTAATTCCTTAGTCATCAGAGGCTCAAGTTTCAGATTTAAAGGTCTTTGTTTTTGCCTTATAGGTTTTGCACTTGGCTCTAATTCTATAGTATGATGGGCAATTTGGGGATCAAATCCCTTTAAGTCTGAATATACCCAAGAAAACATAGCTTTAAATTATTGACAAAGAGTAATGAATGCTTTCCTATCTTCAGGTGAACAGATCTTACCAATTTTGAGGAGCTTACCTTTGAAAATTTCCATCTCCTCATAATGTTCTTCTTTGACCTACATGTTGGTTTTGCTCTTTTTCAACTGATCATCAATGCCAAAAATGGACTCCAAGGTTACCAATCCCCTAGGTAGCTTATTAGTCCTTAACTGAATGACTTGATCATCACCATATTATTGTTTAAGCTTGTTTTGATTCACCACAAAAAACTCATCCTCTTTTAACAAGAAACGTAAAACCTGCTCATCACTCTTAAACACCTACCGATGAATGTTATTGTCAGGAATAGAGGGTCTATCAACAATCTTCACATGAGGCTATACCTTTGGTCTCTAAATATCACTGGGCATATCAAACTAAGCCCTAATTGTAGCTAACCTATCTGCATAATTATTCTGATTTCTTGGAATAGAGATTAGATTGAAAGCATCAAACTCCTCAATCATGTCCCATACCCTATGTTTATATCATTTCAAAACATCATTTTTTGTAACATGCAGCCCCCTCACCTGATTCACAATAAGTTTGATGTCCCCATATACCTACAAATAGCCAATTTTTCTTTTCCTTGCCCACTACAAACCTTGAATTAACCCTTCATATTTAGCAGTGTTATTTGTACATGAGAAAGCAAAATAGAATGCAGAGTAATATCTGTCACCTTGTGGAGATACAAGTATTGCACCTCCAACAGACCCATTCCTATTCCTAGATCCATCAAAGTACATTTTCCATACCTCGTCTTGCTATCCTACTTGGTGTTTTGCACTCTTTACAAAGTTTAGAATTGTTGTTTCAGGTTCATACAACATATAAACCCCCATACCGGTTTCTTGAATGTGTCCATCAGGATCATTCACAATATTTTCTATTACCCACTCCTTTAACAATACATTTGGTATACTTTCAGCTTGCAGTTCTTAAGTAGTAGCAAGCTCACAATCATAAAAAATAATGCAAATTGCATTAACAAGACTTGGCGCATAAGGTTCTATGTGATCATTGGCAAGCAATTCAGATTTTATAGTCACTTTTGTACCATATCGGGTCCTAAAAAATATATGGCACCAATCTGAGGACAAATATCCTCCTATCTTGGTTGTGAACTCTCTTGACAAACACATGGCAAAATAAGGAGGTAAATCTATGATGAACACCTCTTGAGAGATGGAAACATTTGTGTTGGATCTAGGGCATACAACTGAGAGGGGGGGGGGTGAATCAGTTGTATAAAACTTCTTCTTCTTTCAAACACTTGATTCTTTGTTGTTAGTTAGCAGCATATCAATTAATCATCCATGAAAGCATAATACATAAACACAAGAGCAGATAAGCATCAACACATTGAACACCAAGATTTTGACGTGGAAAACCCGGTTAAGGGAAAAACCACAGGGTGATTAACCCAAGAATTATTCTCTATTAGAAGAATAAAGAAAAATGAATGGCACATGCCAATTAGGGCTCACTGCCCGAGCACACTGCTCACAAAGAGGCCCACTGCCTACAAGGAGACACACTGTCTACAAAGTGATAAAAATCACAGTCTTGAACTGGAGAATGACATCTCTACCATGTCCGTATCAGTTCCAATTAAGCCCAAAAACCTCTGTTCTGCCTTTCGCACTTCTCTTCGCTATGCCACACTCATCCACACACACCACACCTCGAAATGAACTCACAGACCATTATTTATACAAGACATCGACTTAGGATCAAACATCTAAGTCGGCAAACAATCATAAGAGTATCCACAAGATGAATAACACATCCGGTCCGCCACCACAAGAACATTCGCAGAATGAACAACTCATCCGGTCGGCTAAACAGAGCAAGAACTTCATCCGGAAGAATAACTTCAATTCCGGGCTCTACTATCAATGCGGATCAACAACACAACCTCAACACGATCCAGAAAACTTCACAAGCCTGCCTGAATGTCCGGATACATCCGCACTTCCTTTACTTGCTGGAATCTCTTGTCTTCCTCATCCGGAACTTCAAGAACACAGTCTGTCGCCACTGTAGAAGGTACTTCCGGACCTTCAAATCATACATTATCAATGCGGACCAATGACACAACCTCAACATGATCCAAGAACCTTCACAAGCCTGTCTGAATGACCAAGTATGTCCGCATTTCCTTTACTTACTGAAATCTCTTATCCTCCTTATCCGGAACTTCAAGAACACAGTCTGTCGCCACTGTCATAATGCAAGAGGTACTTCCGGACCTCCAAATCATACACAACTCGAGATGGCACATCACAAGGACATCCCAAATACTCTTTCCAATCCGCAGATTAGGATTGTACAATTCCGGACCTCACCGGACCTTTCTGTGGTCCTCTGTCACCTCTAAGCACTTGCCGGAACCAGTTCCACACAGACAGCCATAACTTCTTCAGGTCTTCATGCGGACCTCTGAAAACTTGACTGAAGCATCTCAAGACTCATATCTGCAAACCCTTTAATCCGCATCCTCCGGTTCTCAACCTATCCAATATATTTGCCTTCTTCTCATCACTGTTCTTCACTGTTCCTGACTGAGGGTAATTTTCTCAATATCCTCAACACACAGCTCATCCAATCCTTCTTGTCAATGTAATATGAGTATGTTGACATCAATGACAACACTGGTTCACCTCATACTTGCAACAATCTCCCCCTTTGTCATTGATGGCAACATATGATGTGAAAAACCATCAAGACAAGAACTTCTCCTTTCTGTCACAGCTCCCCCTATCAACAACAACTTTTTACATGTCTTCTCTCCCCCTTTGATCATTAACCACTTGTTTTTCACATGTCTTCTCTCCCCCTTTGACATCAATGGCAAAGGGCTCATACTTGCAATTCTAATACATCAGAATCATACCAGCTGCTCCCCCTTAGTAGCAGCTCCCCATCATCAATCTGAATCACAAGATATGACTGTGATATCCACCGGATTGATGCACATCAGTGCATCTTAGTTCATCACCGGAGGGGCCATGACCCCTAACTTCTCCCGGAGATATTCAAAAGAGTCCTTGGGAAGAGGTTTTGTAAAGATATCTACAATCTGATCCTTGGAGGGAACATACTCCAATCTGACTTCTTCCTTGTTTACTTGTTCTCTCAAAAAGTGAAATTTGATAGATATGTGTTTAGTCTTAGAATGCAATACCGGATTCTTAGAAATATTAATTGCACTTGAATTATCACAGAAAATTGTGATAGGCTCCTCATATTCAACTTTGATGTCTCTTAGCATCTGCTTCATCCATAAGATTTGAGTGCAACTACCTGCTGCTGCAATGTATTCTGCTTCAGTTGTAGACAGAGATATTGCATCTTGTTTCTTGCTTAGCCAAGAAACCAATCTCTTCCCCAAAAAGAATGCTCCACCACTAGTGCTCTTCCGGTCATCCACATCTCCTGCCCAATCTGCATCTGTGTAAGCATGAAGAGAGAAATCCGGATCTCTAGGGTACCATAGACCATACTCAACTGTTCCTTTCAAGTACCTAAAAATTCTTTTGATTGCCATAACATGAGATTCTCTAGGATCAGCCTGGAATCTTGCCACAAGACCAACAGCCTGCATTATATTTGGTCTAGTTTGAGTGAGATACAACAATCCACCAATCATTGATCTATACTTTGTCTGATCTGCCTTTGGAGAATCATCATCTTTGCTTAACTTACATCTGGTTGCCATAGGAGTGTTCATAGGCTTTGAGTCTTCCATACCAAATTTCCTTAATAATTCTTTCACATATTTGGTCTGAGAAATGAAGATCCCTTCTTTTGTTTGAGTAATTGCAGACCCAAGAAGAAATTCATTTCACCAAGCATAGACATTTCAAACTCACTTTTCATCTGATTTGCAAAAGTTTTACACATACTATCTCTTCCTCCAAAAATGATATCATCCACAAACACTTCAACAATCAAAATGTTTTCATGATCAATTTTGAAATATAAGTTACTGTCAGCAGTACCTTTGTTGAATCCAATCTGCACAAGATGCTTATCCAACCTTTCATACCATGCTCTTGGGGCTTGCTTCAATCCATACAAAGCTTTCTTCAACTTGCAGACCATATCATCATTATCAGACAATTGAAATCCATCCGGTTGTTCAATGTAGACTTCTTCTTCCAGATCACCATTTAGGAAGGCAGACTTGACATCCATCTGATATACCTTGAAGTCTTTGAAGGCAGCAAATGCAAGAAGTAATCTGACTGCTTCAATTCTTGCCACCGGAGCAAAAGTCTCTTCAAAGTCAATTCCTTCTATTTGAGAGTAGCCTTTGCAGACCAATCTAGCTTTGTTTCTGATTACTTCACCAGCTTCATTTAGTTTGTTCCGGAAGACCCACTTGGTTCCAATTACATTCCTGTCTCTAGGTCTAGGAACAAGATCCCAAGTATGATTTTTCTCAATTTGCATCAATTCATCTTCCATTGCTTTGGTCCAGTTTTCATCATTGCAGGCTTCATTTATTGTTTTAGGTTCAATCTTTGAAATCAGACAACATTCATCCTGATTTTGAGCAACATTCCTTCTAGTTTGTACACCTTTGCTTCTGTCACCTATGATCTGATCTTCAGAGTGGTTCAGTCTTACATACCTTGGAATTTTGGGAGTATCCTGCACTGCTGCTTCTTGATCAGGCTCATTCAAACCTATCTCTTCTTCCTGATTTACCGGATCAGGCTGACTCTGTCTCACCGGAGAGGATTGAGGTCCTTGAACACTGTCTTGGTCATCTTCATCAAACTCATAAAATCTTGAAGGCTTCTCAATTCCTTCATCAACTTTCACATTGGTGCTTTCTATCATCTTCCTCAATCTCTTATTGTAACACCGGTATGCTTTGCTTTGAGTGGAGTAACCCAAGAAAATTCCTTCATCACTTCTAGCATCAAACTTTCCTAGATCTTCATCTCTTTTAATATAACACTTGCTACCAAATACTCTGAAATATTTCACAGTAGGAGTGATGCCAAACCAGAGTTCATAGGGGGTCTTACCGGTGTTGTTTCTGATTTGAACTTGATTGAGAGTGTAGACTGCAGTGCTGATAGCTTCCTTCCAAAACATTTGAGGAACATTTGCTTCCAACATCATTGTCCTGGCAGCTTCTTGAATGGTCCGGTTCTTTCTCTCAACCACTCCATTCTGCTGTGGAGTCCTAGGAGCAGACAACTGTCTGCTTATACCCTGCTTCTCACAAAAATCAATGAACTCACCAGATTTAAATTCACCACCTCTATCAGACCTTAGACACTTTAGTTTCAATCCGGTTTGATTCTCTACCATAGCTTTGAAGATCTTGAACTTCTCAAATGCTTCTGATTTTTCTTTTAGAAAGGTAACCCACATCATCCAGGAATGATCATCAATTAACAACATGAAATATCTATCACCTTGCAGACTCTTGATTCTTGTCGGACCACAGAGATCAGTATGTACTAATTCCAACAATCTGGTAGAAGACTGATCTTTGCTTTTGAAAGAGACTCTGCTTTGTTTACCTAGCTGACATTCTTTGCACAAACTATTTGTAGGTTTCATCAATTTTGGAAGATCTCTTACGGCCTGAGTATTGCTTATTTTGATGATGTTATCAAAATTTACATGGCACATTCTTCTATGCCATAACCAACTCTGATCAATTTGAGCAAACAAACAACTTTTATTTGAACCAACCAGATGAAAGATATTACCTTTTGTCTGAGTACCGGATGCAATCTCAGTTCCGGAGCTTGTAAAGATTCTGCATTTTCCATTTTTGAACCGGAGATCATAGCCTTTGTCCACTAACTGACCAACACTAAGAAGATTGTGCTTCAATCCTTCAACATACAGTACGTTACCTATTTTGCTCTTTCCATCGAAGGAAATAGTTCCCCTGCCTCTGATTCTGCCAGCAGAATTGTCACCAAACTTTACCATTCCTCCTTCATACCTTTCCAAATTCAAGAACTTATTATTGTCACCAGTCATATGGTGAGAACATCCACTGTCAATAACCCAATCATCCTTTTCTTCCACTTGAGCAGCCAAAGCTTTTTCAACAACTTTGTGATTGACAGATTCAGAGAGTATTGAATCTTCTTCCTTGATGGCAATAAACACCCACTCATTTCCAGATTTGCTTCCTAGTTCTGATTCATCATCTGTTACTCCTTCATTGTCATCTTCTTCGTGAACATAATAGCAATTCTTTTGAAGCCTTTGTCTGTTAGTATTAGACCTTGTAGATCTTTCTGGACATCTTGAAGCAAAATGACCAATCTTATTGCAGTTGAAACACTTAAAGGGTAGTTTTCCTTCATACTTACCGGATCCTCTTGGCAGTCTCTTTGCAATGAGGGCTTCAAGTTGAGCTGTTTCTGCTTCTTCTTCTTCCATGTCTCTTCTTGCTTGATCATACCATGACATTTTCCTTGATGAGTTTTCTCCCGGATCAAATCTCTGTTTGCCTTTCACATAGGCACTGGCTTTGAAAGTAGATTCAGTCTTGGGAGGATCATCTCCAAACTCAGTCATTTCAAATGCAGCTAGTTTGCCAGCCAGTTGTTCTCTTGTGACAGTTGTGTGGGCTCTGAATTCATCAATGGCAGCAACCTTGATTTTGTAGGCAGCAGGAAGGGATCTTAGGATTTTGCAGACAATCTCATTTTCATCTAAAGTTCCACCAGCATTTCTGATTCCACATACCAGCTCATTCACTCTTGGCATAAAGGTAGTGATGTTTTCATCATCTCTCATTTTCAATCTTTCAAATTTCCCTTTCAGACTTTGCAACCTTGCACTTTTGAGAAACTCATCTCCTTCATACAGAAGTTCCAGTTTAGTCAGGATCTCATATGCAGTTGGTAGGTCAATAACATTCGAGAGATCTGAGTCATTCAATGCGCTTAGAAGAGCTTCCTTGGTCCGCAGATTGTTTTCAGCTTCTGTGATTTCATTCAGAGTTGTCGGACCACCTTGTGGAGGTACATATGGTTTTGAAACCATAGCCAAGTATGCTTTTCCCATACATTCCAAGTGACACTTCATGCGACCTTTCCAGAGAGTGAAGTTGGTTCCATCGAACTTCGGACTATCCTTCTTGTATGACGACATCCTGGATCTCCTCAAGCGGTTAAGCTCCTATCAGAGGAACTTAGCTCTGATACCAATTATTGGATCTAGGGCATACAACTGAGAGGGGGGGGTGAATCAGTTGTATAAAACTTCTTCTTCTTTCAAACACTTGATTCTTTGTTGTTAGTTAGCAGCATATTAATTAATCATCCATGAAAGCATAATACATAAACACAAGAGCAGATAAGCATCAACACATTGAACACCAAGATTTTGACGTGGAAAACCCAGTTAAGGGAAAAACCACGGGGTGATTAACCCAAGAATTATTCTCTGTTAGAAGAATAAAGAAAAATGAATGGCACATGCCAATTAGGGCTCACTGCCCGAGCACACTGCTCACAAAGAGGCCCACTGCCTACAAGGAGACACACTATCTACAAAGTGATAAAAATCACAGTCTTAAACTGGAGAATGACATCTCTACCATGTCCGTATCAGTTCCAATTAAGCCCAAAAACCTCTGTTCTGCCTTTCGCACTTCTCTTCGCTATGCCACACTCATCCACACACACCACACCTCGAAATGAACTCACAGACCGTTATTTATACAAGACATCGACTTAGGATCAAACATCTAAGTCGGCAAACAATCATAAGAGTATCCGCAAGATGAATAACACATCCGGTCGGCCACCACAAGAACATTCGCAGAATGAACAACTCATCCGGTCGGCTAAACAGAGCAAGAACTTCATCCGGAAGAATAACTTCAATTCTGGGCTCTACTATCAATGCAGATCAACAACACAACCTCAACACGATCCAGAAAACTTCACAAGCCTTCCTGAATATCCGGATACATCCGTACTTCCTTTACTTGCTGGAATCTCTTGTCTTCCTCATCCAGAACTTCAAGAACACAGTTTGTCACCACTGTAGAAGGTACTTCCGGACCTTCAAATCATACATTATCAATGCGGACCAATGACACAACCTCAACATGATCCAAGAACCTTCACAAGCCTATCTGAATGACCAGGTACGTCCGCATTTCCTTTACTTACTGAAATCTCTTGTCCTCCTTATCCGGAACTTCAAGAACACAGTCTGTCGCCACTGTCATAATGCAAGAGGTACTTCCGGACCTCCAAATCATACACAACTCGAGATGGCACATCACAAGGACATCCCAAATACTCTTTCCAATCCGCAGATTAGGATTGTACAATTCTGGACCTCACCGGACCTTTCTGTGGTCCTCTGTCACCTCTAAGCACTTGCCGGAACCAGTTCCACACAGACAGCCATAACTTCTTCAGGTCTTCATGCGGACCTCTGAAAACTTGACTGAAGCATCTCAAGACTCATATCTGCAAACCCTTTAATCCGCATCCTCCGGTTCTCAACCTATCCAATATATTTGCCTTCTTCTCATCACTGTTCTTCACTATTCCTGACTGAGGGTAATTTTCTCAATATCCTCAACACACAGCTCATCCAATCCTTCTTGTCAATGTAATATGAGTATGTTGACATCAATGACAACACTGGTTCACCTCATACTTGCAACAATTTGGACAGGTATGTAATGTTAGACCTAAGTCTTTTATCACACCTACAATGTTAACAGATGTACCATCTAGCTGGAGCACACCCTTCTCAAGGGGCTGGTATTTCAGTCCTAATTGGTCTGTAATTTGTTTTGGCATTACAAAACTACTTGCACCACTATCCACCATGTAATTGTGTACTAATTTGTCTCCAATTATCAATGAGACATAAAATGGAAGTGGTTGAGCACTCTTGGTTGTTTACTACTGTCCTGGGATGAATTTGTAAGGACAATTATAGTTGAGTCAACTGTTACATCATTTGACACTCTGAAATAAGATAAGGCAGATTGTAACATGTCGTTTTGACTCAAGATGGCTAAGGAATCCCACATAGATATTGTCACATTCATTTTCTTCATATTTTTAATGATATTAAAAGGTGAAGTGACATTTACCTTTTGATGTGACTTTGCAGCAGCAATATCAGCCTGAATATGAGGTTGTTCTTTGGTAGTTGCTTGAGTGTTCCTTTACAAAATATGAGGGATTTGGGATGTAGAAGGATCAACAGGTCCTTTTCCTTTGTTTTCTGCTTGATCTATCTCATAACCCCTCTTTTTAGCTCTTGTATTCACTGCAACTGAAGCATCATCTCTATTTACACCACAAAACTCATCCCACTGCCAATTTAGAAAGGTAGTATCATTTTGAGGCTATTCTTATTGTTGTACAGCCCCATCATTAGGTGTGTTTGGCTATAAAACTGTAACATTTTGTACCATTAGGGCCTGATTTATCACTCCATTTGAATAGGTTGCTTGACTGTGTGGTTGATTATAGGGAAAACACCATTCATACTTAGTTGCAAGGTTGTTTTGAATAGGGACGAGGTCTCTAACTACATTAATGGGTGTAGGATTGTAAGGCTAGAAAGGCCTTTAGTTTACGTTCTACCTAGCACCCTGGTAATTGCCTTGATAAGGTGGCCTATTACCTTGGTATGGCTAGTTTTGTCCTTGATAAGGCTGATTTTGTCCTTGGCTTACTTGCTGATAAGACTATCTGTTCTGGGACTACTATTTTTTTATATTCACTAGCTCATTTCCAAAAGTTTGTAGAATGTTCTCTATGTTCTATTGGCTATCTTTTATCTCTCTTAACTCTTGTGATGAGCTGGAAATAGTAGCCTCAGGATTGGCAGTACTTGGTAATGCTGCTACAACAAGTAAAGGGGCAAAAGATGGAATTGGCAAAGGCATTGAAGCTTGAATCTTAGGAAAAATAGGCATTGGAGGTCTAAGTGTTATTTTCCCATCCTGAATCAAGTTCTTTTCTACTCTAATAGCTATTTCATATGCATCAGGTAAACTTGTACCTCCCATTGATTGTATCATTACTGAAATATCACTATTTAGAGCTTTCAAAAATACAGAAATGCATATTCTGATGAAGGCCTTACCATGGCAGGAATTTTGTTCCATGTCTTCTAAAACTAGAAATTAAAATCCATCATTTGCTCCTGGGGAGCTCTCTTTATTGTAGTTAACTATTCAACCGGTGATAAGTTATCAGACTTATCTTGAAACTGCTTGTTTAGCTTGTCACCTAAGTCATCCCAAGTTCCAATGGTTTGTACTGGTAGACTCCTGAACTACTATAATGCTTTTCCTTTAAATGAGGCAACCAATAGCTTGATGGCTACATTTTCTTGAGTTACATGATGAACACCACATAGAGAAGCCACATGTCTAATGTGTTCAATTAGGGTAGTTTGATCCTCCCTTGTGAATTAAGGTAGGCTCTTCAAGGGTACCATGGGTATATTATCATGCTGTGTTAAGTTCAATGGGTTGCTCCCATCAAATGCTACAAATGGCTAATTCCTTGCAATTGGAACAGTTGTAGGTGGGTTCACTTGAATCAATACAGGAGCTATAGGTATGACTAGTTTGAAACTTGGTGGGGTTGATTGAATTCTTTTTGAAACTATAGTCCTTCTCACAGTTCTACTCTGTCTTCTAGGTGGAGATAGCTGCAAGTAATCAAAGGAACTCAAACTCTGAGTTTGTATCTTTCTCATAAAAATGTGACAGCACCGATCTACTTGTCTTTTCTTTAGTATGAGTCACCAAATATGAAAAAAATGCCTTTTAAAGGCCTAACAATGCTAGTAGCATATTAAAACAAGCAATATGTGTGAAACATAAGTATTGTTCAGACTCGAACAGTCCCACTCAGTGTGCCAAAAACTGTTATCACCTAATTATGCACCCAAACTAATTTGTAGAAATTAGTCTATTTGATGAAACATGGGAGGACCTCTAAAGTTGTGGGTTACTCTATGAATAGAGGTCAACCTCCAGAGAAGGCCGAATTCCTATGGATATCACTTAAACTACTACTTTGATGAGGAAAAGGGTAAGAATATGCTTATTTTAAACAAAAGTGGTGAAAAATGAAGTGAAAATGGGTGATAGACCAAACTAATAAGAGCTATGAGATACTAAGACTAACATACACTTGGTTATTTATGATGAACACTGAAAATACACATGTTACTGTAAGTTTCCACATAAGTGTTTCATAAACAGGTCTGTCGTGCATATACTTTCAAGAAGGAAAGACAAAACTTTCACAAACTAGAGGTTTCTATGCAATCCTAAAACACAATTTACAACCTGCAAATTCCTACTTTTGAAGAAAGGCATAAAATAAGAGAAAACTAAAGGAGAAAAGAATAATCTCACAAATAGCTTAGTCAATCACCTGGTAATGCACAATGCTTGTAAGATCAAGAAGGTAATCTTGCAAGAACAAGAAGGTAACAAGATTCTTCAATAATCTCCAAGGTAAAATATGTATTTCATACTCCCAAAATGATGAGTTACAAAAGATGCTCAATACTATAACAAAGGACTGTATCAGTCACAATCTCCAAAAAATATTTTATATAATAAGAACTACTACAAAAGAGTCACAAAAGTGACTATAACCACCACTGTCCAAGTGGCTGCACCATACAAGGAAAACTCCAACTAACTGGGCTTGGATGCACTTAAAAAGCTTGAAATATGGTGTCTATATACTCTCCAAAAGTGTCCATAATACAAGAAAAAGTCCACTAGGACTTTGTCAAACATGAAGAGTCATGAAATCCACCCCTAAATGACTCCAAAGACAATAAAAATACCCTAGATGTTCTCCAACACATTTAACTCAATCACCAATTGTCTCCAAGAATTAGTCAAATGTTTCCTCCTCCTTTGCAAAACAGAATGCTATGTCCTTGGCATGTGTATGCCATATTTTCAACATTCCAACTATATTCCCTCCAAGACAATCAAGACATACTCCATTACCCTCCTTTACGTTAAACATAACAATACTCCCCTTGACTTATAATAATCATTAGATGTAGGTTATTGTTTCACATTTTAAAATATTTGTAGGGAAAGAATAATGCATAAGGCACCGAAGCATTTGACACAATACAAAAGGAAGTACAAAAGACTTAACAAAGTCTTCATTGTTTCAAGGCCACCTCATGGCATACTAGGTATCATATGATCATGTTATTGACCATGGGATTTTCAAATAGTATGTAAGGAAAAAGAAAAAAAAGAAAAGATAAAGGCTTCCGGGTCTTTAGGGTTTTGAAAACCCTAAAGCATAAAATCAACTTTTTTGAAGCTCATTTTTCACTTTCCAATATTGTAATCTTGCTCTACTGCCGCCATGAGGGTTTTATACCAAGGGTTTCCTATGGCTATCTCTACCATCGTTGAAGGCATTTTCACTATGGTTCAACATTTTCTACTCCTATGTTGAAGGTGGGCATGAACATCTCATTTTTCTGGAACAAAAAATACAATTTCATGATTTTTTTGTAGTTTTTACCACTATATATGCTATATATTTGATTTTTCTATCCATGGTTGTTATGGATAATCTTTCTTTATGCATCAATAACTATGTTTGAGCTTTAAGCCATAGAAAAATTCTAAAAATTTCCATTTCTACTTACTATAAATGTGATCTCTGCATGTATTTGGCAAAACTGTTATGAGAAAGGCACCTTTGTAACATCTTATTTGTTCCCAAACACTTTACCTAGGGTTTCAAGTTGATAAAACACTCACTACAATCCCTCTGGATATTACACGTACAACATGAAATACCTCTATTCTCTATTATTTTGGACAACATGCACTTAGGGTTTGATAAACAAAACTGTAACCTTTTGAAGTGACTATGATGAAAAGCACTTGTTCTCAAACACTTAATTATCACTCTTAAAAACAAGTCAAGGTATATTGAAGATTGTTTTCTAAATTGTCAAGCTGTTTATTCATTTGCATTTACATGTATTATCTCAAGATCTGTGCATTCTGTTGTAGCTGCTCCACTATTCATTTTCTGCATCAGTATAAGATAAATGCCATAATCCCATTTACTCTCAGGTGAAAAGAAAATTTTTAGTATACCTTGGCATATCTTTTTCTTGTAGCTAAAAAGAACAGAAATATATAGATTTTGAACCTGCTTCTGTCATTTTTTATGCATATAGAACAACTGTAGCTATATTCTTGTACTTTTCTGTCTGAATGTTTCTTTCAATGACTTGATATATGCATCTCCAAAACAAGCATGAGGAACTATATATTGTCTAGTATTAACTCTGAAAGAGATATTTGAATTAGATTAAGTCCTTTTGGTAACTCAATGTTCTAATGAAGAAAATTAATGGCCTATCTAATTGAACACAAATTCAAGTTCTTTTATGTAGAGAATCTTTACATTTAGCCTTTCCTGAAAGATCCTCAATAGTATATTGATGTGTATTGTATTTATCTAAAGCTGGGCTCTACATAAGATCTCTATCAGATGTTAACTGTTATCTTCTAATATTGGGTCTCTACACCTTCTTGTAGACTGCATCTTATCACAGTGACTTCTCCTTCTAGATATATGGGACTATTCCGATAGTCATTGATATAACTTGTCTTGCATTTGTTCCCAGATGTTGGATTCTTTGTCATTTGCTTGCACTAGTGTTGATGACTGTAGGATGTTGGATGATTCACGAAAGTCCCTTCACTATTTCATATAGTCTTTGTAACTGCTTTTGACCTTTTACCCTTCACATTCCTGATCTCTATCTTAAATATCCCTCATTCATGCTTGTCCTAGACATCATAGTCTCTGATTGCCCTTGTATGAAGACTACTATTCCCTGAGTCCTCTAACAAAGTCTATACAACTCAAATATCTTGATGCTGATATGTGACAATATTCTCCTTTAATTTTTTAGTATTATCTATGGCAATTGATATTGTATCTTGTTGTCCTATGTAGTCCTCCATGACTGATATATAACAATCTCCTTGTGTCTCTTGGAAACTTCTAGTGGCTGTCCTTTAGTACTAAACTTAGACTGTCTTTAGATCTTGTTTGCTTACATGTCTAAAGTCTATGACATGATCATCTATGATGTATGCTCTTCACACCACTTGATCATTTGGGAAGCCCTCTACTTATTTTACACAAAACTTAACCTCTCTGACAATAAAAAAGATTAGATCACCACTGTCTTGTATCCTTGTTCTATTTTGTGTAATGATACCAGTAGGTAAGTTGGTCTTAACTATTCTAAATGAGTTTGGTTTTGACTATTCTCACCTTATTATCAGTGATTGTGCCTATTCTCTTCTATGCAGCAAGGGATGATAACTTCTTGATATTCATATACATTGATATCTTGACTGTCCTGAAACGTATAGGCTTTCTCCACGACAGTCATGTTTATCATCATGAAATGAATAATATATTTGATAAATATACATGGCATCCTCCATAATGGGTATGAGTTGGGCTCAACCCTTGTGGGAGCCACATTTTCCCTACTTATATAATCTGATGAATCACACAGAAACATAATTTCACCTATATCTGCACATGAAGCAAACTTGTGAGAAAAAATAAATGCATACTTTGGATGTGTTTGATGACTGGCTATTTTCTAGGACCTCGAAAGGATACGTTTCTCATTTAATGCACATTGAGACCAATATCTGCATGCATAGGGTGAATGTGTGTACAATGTTGGTAATCAACCATTGTTTAGAGCATTGCTCTAATACCATTACTTAATCTTTGCAGGAAACAGGAGCTGGGAGAAGATAGTGGATCAGAGCTACATCAACCTACAACATCCTTAGCCAACATAGCAAACTAGTCATTCAGGCAATGACTGGTTACCTTTCCTTCTACACATATTCATTTTCTCATTTTTACTTATTCATGTATATGTTTTTCTCAGTTTGCATTTGAATAAGCAATAGTCAATCTCACGGCTTGTGTGAGATAATGAACATTCTCACATTCAATAAAGATTATTGAAATATTTGTGTAAATCTTTTCTCTATTACATGCACTTGTATAAATGCAATAATCTGTTACAATTACCTTGTAATCTTTTCCTAATTTTTCTATTTATACAATTGAATGTAATGAAGGAAAGTAAATAAAATGTATCTCATTTCTTCAGTTTAAATTCAACAAATCCACCTGATTAAGCTATAGTGAAAATTTGGTAACACTACCAAAAAATTAACTATCCAAATTTTACCCTTTACAGATATGAGTGTGCTAGAGAAAATTGACATGTGCAATGTTGAAAATGCAACATATCAATAAATGATATGAAGGGTCAATTTTGGGTGTCTACATTTTGCCCCTATTTGAGACAATGTCTGTTAGGACATTGTTTCAAAGAAGATAAAATTGATACATTAGGGTAATCAAGCTATGGCCCAACGAAAATGGTGGGTGATGCCCCCTCAAGATGAAAACTAGGCTACTGGGAAAAGACTGGGTTGACTTGCTATTAGATGACAAAACAAGGTTAGACTAGGGTAGGTTGACATGAAGAATTAGGGTTTGGGTGGGATAAACTAGGTATGGAAGAGAAGAATTAGGTTTTGCCTTAGAAGAAAAATTAGGTTTTGACTATATAAATAGGCTTCAAGGGCTTAATCCAACTCATTTGTGCTATTTGTATTTAGAATTCTAGAGTTCCATTGATTTTCTAGTGTATCAGAGCGTCCTAGGATATTAGGATGGTGATTCCACATGTAGATCATCAAGAGGAGATGGTGAGAACTTATGGACGACCAACAGGGGCCCTCCCGCACTAGTATGTATTGAAAACTTGCCCAGTATTTGTCATTAATAGGGTCAAAAGCATCATTAATTCATGCATGTGACCAAAGGTGCACTAGAGTAGTGCATGTGATTATGAGTGATAGAAAGTCACATTTGGTAGTTTGAATCATTGTTGAGTGTAGTTTGATCACCTTTTCTGAAATAGGCCAATTTGGTTTCTTTGGTAGAGCTTTTAGTATATAATGTGCATATGATGGAAAAACTCACATTTCATGAGTAGTGAGTCACCTTTGGCACTTTAAAAGCGAAGCACTTATGGTTGATAATAAGTCACATATGGCAAGGAAGATTGCTTTTGGTTGTACATAGGCAAACTTATGGATTTTTGCAAAATAGGCTCACATTCATAAATAACATTTAATTGATTGATGTTTACAGAATGTATTGTAGACACCTACAATTGACTTGCTCCACAAACCAATTTCCCATATCTCTACACCACCAATTATCCCTCTTATTAATTAAATAAGTTTATTTTATTTAATTAATCTATCCCTAATCATCTACCCTTAACCATTTATCCATCCTTTGTGATCAAATATTTCATTTAATTTATCACTATACCTGACAACACTATCCCTCATTAATTAAATAAATATTTTCAATATTTATTTAGTTAATTTCTCCATCTCCCTAATCCTTATTAATTAAATAAACCATACTTAATTAATTCATGTACCCTACTAATCAACCTAAACCTAGCCTAGTTGTTTAAATAGCAATTATTTAATTGGCTAGCCTAGCCTACCTATCCCCTAGACCTAAATTAATTAAGCTAAACACTTAATTAAACTTTAACCCATTCTCCCACAGACTTTTAATAAAAATCAATTTTTTATTCAAAGGGTGACATCTTCCTCTTACACATGTAAGTGTACATGCATCCTTGACCTTCCCACTTGTCCTAGTCTCCATTAATGGAACTCTTCTCCATGTGAATTAAAAATTCACATCTAACTTGTCATATCCAACTCTTCCCCCAAAATGAATTTTTAATTAATTCATTTTTTATTCCCATCCTCACGCTCTCCCATGGAAATGAATTTTATATTCATTCCTCATCCTTCCCAAAGTGAATTTAAAATTCACAAATAATGGGAGCCATCCAATCTCATTGACAAAATATTAACCCTTGATCTCTCTTATCCAACCCTCTTGTGACACTTGTCACAAGGCTACAACTCCAATCCAAACCCTAATCCTCAAGCGTTCCTAGCCATTGATCTAAACTTTCAATCCTCACACTCCATCCTTTTACAAAAAATCTATAAATAGAGCCCTCACCTAAGCCATTTTAATAATTCCTTCTTGCATCAAAACTATGCCCAAATTTCTCTCTCATCATACCCTGACCATTCCAAAATTATTCTAGCCTATCTATCCATATCCAATCTCTATCCAATTTTCTATCAATCTATCACCCTATCCTCATCATATTGTATTGAAGAACAAGGAGCAATCCACATTTCTCTATTTCAACATTGGGTAAAGCTAGAAGAGCTTTTGGGTGCACTCTCCTCAACCTTATCAAGGAGAAGGAAGATCTTGAGGTATAGCTTTTATCTTTTATGTATTTTAGTTGTTTTTCTAACCTCACAGATTTCTCATCTTCATGTATTACCAATGTTATTGTTGAGAGAGGTACATCCAGCAGATTTGACATTATCGAGGCATTTAGATGCAGAGGAGTACTTCTTAGAGATTGTAGGATTATGGCATGTGGCATGGATTACCTCTGTACAGGTGCACCTTGCTTTCATGACAACATTAGTATAGCGGTGGTATAGTGAGCATAGTTCCTTCTTATTTCTGACTGGAGAGGCTACCATCACATTATAGGATGTGTGGCGTATATTGTAGATTCTGATTGATGGCAAGTGGATAGATTATGATCCAGAGAAAGGTCTTGATGTGCTACAATGATTGTTTGGGACTCTTGACATAGGGGTTGAGGACCATGAGATACCTATATGAATGATGAGGTGACACTATGATAGACTGCTGAGGTTAGTAGTGGTAGTTATCTAGTTCCTGGTGCAAGCTAGGTAGGCTCGAGGATTCCTAGTAGGATTAGGGATTGTTATGGAGGGCTTGTTTGAGTACGGAGTCAAATATGCATGGGGACCATGTGTATTAGGATAGCTCTAGCACTACCTTCATGACTGTGCGTACTTGTTCAATTTGAGCATGTCAACTAGAGTCACTCTTCTACATGTATGGGCATATGAGCACATTGTTGTGATGAGACTAGTTGGGTTATGATAGAGGGAAATAGGAGAGCCTTATATGCACATATATGGAGGGGCTACTACATATAGGCAGCTTAATGTGCTTGTATACTAGAGATGTACATTAGATGAGATGGACATATTCATCTAGAGACTGTGGTGTGACTTTGAGAGTTGGGATGATGATACAAAGTAGTTGCTATATGCATAGTAGCCTAGGTATCTCTTTGGGAGAAGCATATATGTTATAGAATGATACCTTCTAGAGAGGGTACTTTTATAGTTTAGATTACCCCAAACCATACCAATTGGAGATGCTATATATGGGAGGGCATAGTGGGAGATTCCTACTTGGGGTCTCGAGATCGTTGTAGAGACTACATTAGCTTAGGTTGAGGGTTTATAACCAATAGCATTGGATTGGATTCTGGGACCAATGGATCCTAGCACTACTCTAGAGTACGATGCATATTGGCTACTACATAGGCCTACTCGGTTAACCATTTTGGGGGAGGTAGAAGAGGTGGCGGTATATCGACTAGGTCATAGTAGAGTGAGGGGACAGAGATGACCCCCATGAGTAGAGGTGATTGCAGCAAGATAGAGAGAGGCTCCTTAGGTATAGGGACTATAGTAGGGGTTGGGATAGGTTCCTAGACATGTATAGTTTCAGGGAGAGGTTCCTCCATAGTAGCAGTAACAGCTTGTGGCAGTGAGAGGTGGACAAGGAGGAGATCAAGGAGAGACAACTGAGACTCATCTGCAGTGACACCTATAGAATGAGAGAGGTAGGAGGATACAGATAGAGGCTCAGTATAGATAGGCATCGATTGATAAGGATAGAGCTATAGTCACTATGAGAAAGGCTTAGAAATAGGTGCAAACTTACTAGGAATAGGTGACACAAGAGCCACCAACATAGGTACATGATGATGGAGTTGTGGCAAGAATTACTACACAGAGGGACATAACAGTGCAGAGGGCACATAGGGTGACAACATAGTGAGATGCTACTATAGCTGCATTGAGTATGGACCAGACAGGGTTATATTTTGCTAGAGATCTCACTCAAGTGTAGGGTGAGCTTGGTACAACATAGGAGGAGGTAGAGTACTACAAAGGTTTATACTTTGGAGTAGTGTCTGTGGATCATAGACAACTGAGTTTTCAAACTAGATATGGGGCTTCAGGTTTGAGGAGGATAGGGAGGTCCAACCCATTAGTTGCAGACCCACCCATACAACTAGGTGTAGGAGGATCTCAGGGTGGAGATTAGGGAGAGGCTTCCTCAGCAAGTGCCACTTGCCTGAGACACCAGAGATAGCATGCTTGTTTAATATTGTATCATATTGTACTATCATGTATTATTTTGAGGCTTGTGAGCTGATATATGTATTTTGATGGCTCTTTGATAGCCAATTTGTATATATTGATTCATTTTGTAAATGATGATACACTTATATACTGATCCAAATGTGTATGTGTGTGTGTGTGTGTGTGTATATATATATATATATATATATATATATATATATATATATATATATATATATATATATATATATGATGGATTTGGATGGGGATATATGGTGTTATGATTATGGATTTATGATGTTGGTATTTATTGGTTTATGTGTTTATGGTTATGACATGTATATGGTAGATATATGGATGATAAATGAATATGTTTGTGGCTTGATGATCCAATGCTTATAGTGAATGAATGTTTATGTTAATGAAATGTACAATGATCTATGTTATGGATATAACGACATATGATGATGTATGCCTAAGACACTTGTTTTGTAAGATGAAAATAAGGAAAACAAAGATGAAGATGAATAGAAGAAAGTAGGTGAAACTCAATTGATCAATCCTTGTGAGAGATATGCGTTTTATTGTAGTGAATGAATTGATGGCGGATGATAAATGTAGCTTTTAACAACGGTTGTACAGAAATTTAGAGATTGCAATCCTTATGTTTGATAAAGCATATGGATATTATGCACTAGTGTATAAAGACCAAGGTGTCAATGTATCCATTACATACAGCGTAATACAATCGTGTCTGTCATATGAGGTCAAGATGTTGATCCAACATACACAAGATATGAATATTAGCTGATCTGAGATGGACTTTGACTCTGCAAGAAAATGGTATGAACTTATTTCCACTAAACATAATGAAACCTTGTTAGTTATATGTATGGAAAATAGTATTAGAATAGAATAGTCTTAGTGAGTAAGAAACTATTTAGCTCCTCAGATGCAAAAAATATTGATATGCAAGATGCTAATCCCAACACATACAAGATACCATTAAAAGTAGTAGGAGAATATGATCATCCCACAAACACAACATATGAAAGCAAATGACCATGCCCCAGTCTATACTTCATCACAACATACTAGGATATGATGAATCAAGGTAGTCTAGATTAGGTATTAGAAGGGGACAAAAGATAAATGAAAAGAAAAACAAAAGATAGCCATCATGTTCTCTTACCAAAATGGGGTGCTCTTGAATAGATTGGATAGTGCCTTGTTGGGAGGAAAGATATATCCTATTGAAGGCTCATATATTTGATAGATATAGTAAATGTTGGCTAAAGGAACACAAACAAATGTGTTTGGTTACCTTTGATTTGATGACTTCTTTGAGCTATCAAGACATGCATAATTTGCTTCTACTTGAGTTAGTCAAAGGGAAGAAAATGGAAGAATGAGTCATCTGTGCTTGTGTACTAGATACTTCCTTCATATTCCAGACTGCCTACATACCCTATATCCACAGGATCAAAGCACATTATGATGATGATGAGACATGATGATATGTAGTTCTTTATGTTTATTGATGATGTGGGAGATAGATGATAGAAGAATGGGTGTATCACCTATGCCTGAGTCTAGGTACCTCCTTCAAATTCTAGACTGGCTACATACCCTATATCCATCGGATCAAGGTACTTAACAATAGAGATGAGATATAGTTCTTATAGTGTTGTATTGATGGCAATGATGAAAGTGAATGGATTGATTTAGATTATGGATTGATGGGATTGGTTGGATGTTCAGTGATATATGATGTTGTTGATGGGATGTTAGGTGATTATGCTTTAAGTATCCACTCCAAAGACTAAGCGCAAGCAAGTGCCCCTAGTATGGGATGAAATTATAATGAATGGTGATGGCTTAGGTGACCTAGATCTAGATAGATGATAGAAAAAATGATATCTCAACACCAACAATTTTTGAAACCATGAGAGGAGTAAGCATGGGGATGGAAAAGTGAATGATCTTATTATGGATGGATAGTTTTATTATGGTATAGGTGAAGTTTATTAGGAAACAGATGAAGCTTATTATGGGATGGATAGTATGGAAACAAAAATTGAATAGATGATAAGAGATGGTTCTACACATAGAGCCTATTTGCCAAGTTTTCACTATAGTAATTATCCAAGGTGCCTATTTACAAGGTTTTCACTAGAGGATAGATTATTTATCTTTTACTATTTTAACTTTTTTTATGGGATATTCCAAGAATCAAGTGTAAATCCTCTTCAGATGAACACTGTTGATGGGTTCATCCAAAGGAATGCCTTCAAGTGTTAAGAGAGCATAAGCTCTTGATCCATAGAGTGATGTGATCACAAAAGGTCCTAGCAAATTGGGTTCAAATTTGCCTTTCTTCTCACAATCCTATTGATTCTTCTGATTCTCTTTAAGGACAAAATCTCCTACCTATAACCTTCTTTCTCTGTTATTTTTTTGTAGCTATGGCAAAGATAGTTTTGATAAACTTGAAGATGATTGAGTGTTATGAGGCATCTTTCATCAAGTAGCTCTAGATCATTTAGTCTAGATATCCTATATTCCTCATCAAAGATGATATGCTGTAGTGTGACTCTCAGTGATGGGATCTCGACCTCAATTGGTAAAACAACTTCAGTGTCATATACAAGACCATAGGATGTAGCACCAGTGGGAGTTCTGACACTTGTTTGATAGGCTAATAAGGCTGGATTGAGTTGTAGATGACAATAACGACCAACTTCATTGACTATCTTTTTAAGGATTCTGATAATGGTTTTGTTAGAAGCCTCAGCTTGGTCGTTACTTTGGGGATAGTAAGGTGTAGGAAACTTGCGTTGGATATGGAAATTTTGCATAGCTCATGGACATCCATTATTAGTAACAATGGTTTATGGAACTCCATATTGGCAAATAATGTAATGAAGGATAAATTTGGATATTTGTTTGCCAGTGACATAAGTCATTGATATGGCTTCAACCCACTTTGTAAAATACTATGTGATAGTAGTGATAAACTTGTGACCATTGGATGAAGGTGGATGAATCTTTCCTATGAGGTCAAGTCCCCACTGTAAAAAAGGCCAAGGGGTAGTAACAGGTTGTAACTCATGCTGGAGCATGTATCAAATCCCCATGTTTAAGACATTGTAGACATTGCTTAGCAAACTTTTCTGCATCTTTCTCCATGGTTGGCCAATAATATCTAGCTCTCAAGAGTTTCTTAGTAAGGCTAGGGCTGGCAGAATGCAAAACATAGACATCTTCATGTACCTCGCTTAAGGAAACATTAACTTCTTCCGAGTCAAGTCATCTAAGGAGGATACCATTGAGACTCTTGCGATAGAGGGTTTCTCCAAGGATGGTGTAATGAGTGGCTTGGTGAAAAATGTTTTTGCATTGGGTGTTGGATAGTTGGAATGGAAGGGTACCATTATGGAGGTACTCGTATATATCCTCATACCAAAGAGAATTGGGACCAACAATTTCACATACAAGCCCAAATTGTGGAACTTTAAAAGCTAGGATCAAGAGTTGTTCGATTAAAAATTCGCATGTATGCATTAGAGGGCATGTCTAGAAGAGACCTGATTGTAGCCATCGCATCTACTGCTTTATTGTTTATTTTAGGGATTTGCTCAAATGTGATCTTGGAAAAGTATTTCTTGAAATCATCTACCATCAACTTGTATGGGAGAAGCTTTTCATCTTTTGTTTGATATTCATCCAAGACTTGTTTGATAACCAATTGAGAGTCTCCAAAGACTTGTAGTTCTATGATAGCCCATTGTATTGTCATGCACAATCCTGTGATCAAGCATCCATGCTCAATAATGTTATTAGTGCAAGGGAAGGCAATCTTGTATGACTTTGGTATACAATCTCCTTGAGGGGTGATGAAACATAATCCAACTCTAGATCCATGTTCTATATAGGATCCATCAAAGTACATCTGCCAAACTATTAAAGGATATAAATTAAATAGCCCTTCATCTAGAAACTCATGATGGATAGGATGAATATCTATCATTAGTGCTTCTACTAATTGATTTGCAATTACTTGTCCTTTATGGATTTTGATCAACATACTCTATGTCAAACTCACTTAGAATCATTACCTATTTTTCTAATCTTCCTGTGAGTACTTCTTTGGATAGAAGGTACTTGAGGGGATCAAACTGAGATATGAGCTTTGTTCTTTGGTTCAACATATAGTGTCATAAATTTTGGGAAGAAAACACTACAGTTAAACATGCTTTTCCCATGGTTAAATAATTAAGCTCATAGCCAACAAGAGTTCTACTGGTATAGTAGATGACTTGTTATTTCCCTGAGTCATCATGTTGAGCTAGAAAAGTACCTAGAGCTACTGTTGTTGAAGAGATGTATAGTAATAATTTTTGAGTAGGCACAGGAGGTACCAGTACAGGACGTGTAGCTAGATATTCTATTATTTTCTCAAAAGCTTATTGCCACTTATCATCCAATTTAAAAGGTTGTTCCTTCTAAAGAAGGTGTTGGAAAGGATGACATTTATCTACTAGTTGTGAAATGAATCTATAGATAGATTGTAATCTACCTTAAAGACTGTGAAGCTATTCCAAATTATATGGTGGAGGCATTTGGACTATAGCTTATACCTTGTCTGGATCAACTTCTATGCCTTGTCGAGATATAGTGTAACCCAACAACTTTTCCAATGTTACCCCAAAAACACATTTCTTTGGATTTAGTCTCACTTGATACTTTTCCAATCAACCAAAGATCTGGTCTAGTACTTGTAGATGGCTTTCTCTAGTTTTTGATTTTACTAGGATATCATGAACATAGTCTTCCATTATGGTGTGAAAAAGACTGTGGAAGATAATAGTCATGTCTCGTTGATATTGGGCTCTTGAATTCTTAAGACCAAAAGGGATTATGACCTAGCAGTAGGTACCCCATGGACATATGAAGGAAGTCTTGTCTTGATCTTCTTCTACAATTCTGATTTGATTATAGCTAGAAAATCCATCCATTACGGATAGGATTTCATGTCCTACTGTGAGATCAACAATGGTATCTATGCTTGGTAATGGAAAATCATCCTTAGGATAAGCTTTGTTAAGGTCTCTAAAGTTGGTGCAGCAATAGATGCGGCCATAAGGTTTTGAGACTGTTACTAGATTTGAAACTCATTCAGGATAATCAATAGGCTGTATAAACTTAGCATCCAATAGTTTTTGAATTTCTACTTTGAGTAAAAGTGCTATTTGAGGATGCATTTTTCAAAGCTTTTGTCTAACATGTTTTGCATTTGGAAATACTATTAGACGATGTACAACAAGTGAATGATCTAACCCCAACATATCTCCATGCAAAGTTGATTGCTCTTTTCATGAAGAAGGCAGTGAAATCTATCCTTTCTATCTCTAATAGTGATGCTACTAGGAATGTGATATTGGGATTTTGTGTTGTGCCTAGATTCATCTCTTGAGATTTCTCCACCAACAATGGTGATTGCTCCTGATATTTAGTGGTCAAAGGAAGGTCAAATCCTCCATCCTCGGGCACCTCAGAGAGTTTTTCACCCTCATATATATCCTTTATTTTTACTTTTTCACGATCAAGAGGTGATTCATGATAGCTCAAATGTGACCGAGGATAATCCAAAGGTGACTATCTACAGATCAAAGGAAACTTTATGTTGTTCAAATGTGACTGGATATGGCTCAAAGGTGACACTCGATAATTCAAAGGTACTTGTGTTATGGTCAAAGATGAATTTGAAGCTAGCCCAAGGTGAACTTTTGTAATTCAAAGGTGACTAACTACAGTTCAAAGGTGACTGGCTATTGTTCAAAGGTGATTTTCTGTGACAGCAAATTGGTTTTTTGGTAGTTTGTTTTTGTTTTTTGACAAGAGAAAAAATAGAAAAAGACACAGACACACAAGACACTCACAAACATGTACAACCTAGGATGGAAAGGATAATACTTGTTGAATCCCTACTTGAATTTCTCCAAATATTGAGACAAAGAAGACAACTAGAGCTATTGGTGACACTAGCTCCCCCTTACATGGCATGGGCACACCAACTTCTCTTACCATTCAAATTGTGTGAACAACTAGAATTTTTCTCCATAATTAATAGTACATGTAGGGTGGCTTTGGAGGTCTGACCTCCTATGTCAACAAGTAAAGGGATTTTAGCCTCTAAAACAAATGGTTTCTAGTGAATATTTAGGGGACCGGCACCTTACGAGCATCCAACAATCCACTTAAAGATTTAACTAGTTCTACTAGGAGTTTCATATACACAAGGTATGCCTCCTTTCAAACTAGCACTGTATGGTAAGTGCTCATACCACTTTGGACTCTGCTTTCTCCTTATCTTATTTTATATAGCAGACTGAATGAAAGTATTGCTTGAGGTTGTTCCCTTGGGGTAAGTACCTTTTTTCCCACCAAGGTAGGCATTCCTAAAGATAATAAAAGTTATCTTGCACCCAAGATCTTCTATTAGATAGGCAAGGGGAGAGGATACTTTTGTTATTATCTTAGGGTTACAATCATGCACAACAAGCAAAAGAAAAAGATAAAACAAATACAAGGCAAACAAGGTTCTTTTTAAGCACCAAAAATAAATGTTCCTAGATTAGTGAAAAATATGATGAGTCTTTGACAGATCGATCCTCCAATAGATTTATTAGTAGTTTTAGGTCCACCTTTCCATAGTATAAACAAAAGGTGAATAAGTAGTGATCAAACGTGACTATCTGTAAATCAAATGCCATTATAATTTTACCAAATGTGATCACATGTTGTGTAAATGCAAGTCTATATGGTGCAAAGGTGATCAAGGATTATGCAAATGTGATTTACTATTTCTCAAATGTACTTGGATATGAGAAATCTACAAAAAACTCAAGATCTAGGGTTAGATAAATGATCAAAACACAAATATGAAGGCTCTGATAACCCAAGAGGATGGATTGCTTGAACTAGATCTTGTATTATGCAACATAACACGAAAGATCCCACTATATGATATGATTAGGTCAAAGACAAATCAAACCCCAAATAAACCAGTTTGAGGATTAGGGTTAGCAAATAAACCAACTTGCAACCCAAATCAAATATAGAAAGAACGGATAAAACCCTAAAAAACCAACAAAAGAGAAATATATCAATAAAAACCTAATTAACAAGAGGTGATTCCCTAATGATCAAAGGAGATGATCTATGAACTAGAAGTGACTAAAGACTATGCAAGTGTGATTTGTGTCTGTCCAACTGTGATTTAGAGAAGTGCAAAGGTGACAATTTACTGATCAAGTGTGATTATTTGCAGATCAAAAAATAACTTTCAAATGAAAATATTAATCAAGGATGTGGGTCCCATCAGACATGCCAGAGTGTGAGTAGGGAAAATTAGGTTAATAAGATCAGGCATTACAATCAAAACCCAATCCTACCACCTTTAAAGAATCTATCTAAATGACACAATTCAAAGCAAATCAAAGAAAAATGTCACCTAGATTATGTGATTCCTTGGTGTGGATTATTTCTCAATAGTGAACCACCATAGTTGTCAAAGCTACCTTGATGATAGATGATATGCTCAAAGCGCTCAATGGATGTGATATGCATGACATGATAATCTAGATGCTATAGAGTAGTGGGATTGCTAGGTGTTTGAAATGAAATGAAAGGGGGATATATATAGTTCTAAACTAAGATTGATCAACAATGGAGAAAAGGTGGCTACATGAATAGTTGAGATGATTCAAGAGGCTTGGATGAATGTGTACAAGACATGTGTCTATGGGAAAAGATTTTATTAAATGATTGTAGTTGGTGTGTTGATAATGATAAGATTGATTTTCTTAAAATAGGATATATTTCTATTTTAAGAGTTGGATGATGTGGATGATTGATTTTTAGAACCAATTAAATAATTTTTGTATTTTCAACAAAATATGGACAAGGCTAACTTATACACATATCTATCTAATGTGATAAAAGATAGAAATGATAAGATAAAAATAAATTAAATAAAGAAATTCATTTTAGTTATTTTTAAATAATAGAGGAAACAAGAAAATTAGAAGGATAAACATAAATTAAATAAAGTAATTAATTTAGTTTATGTAAATGATGAGAAGATATATAAATAATGAGATAATTAAGTAATTAAAAAATCATTTAATTATAGATAGAAAATAGAAGAAAATAGATAAAATTAATTAAATAAATATAATTTATTTAGTTAATGATAGAAGTGGATGATTTAGAAGAAAATAGATGATTAATACAAGTGTGCTAGAAAAAATTGACATGTGCAATGGTGAAAATGCAACAAATCAATAAATGATACGAAGGGTAAATTTTGGGTGCCTACAGTTTAGTTTCTTGCAAAACTACATGATGAGACTAGAAGCTTGAATACATATTGGTCAGTGGGACTTTTTCTTCCATATGTAGTCCAAAATCTCACCATGGAAGATGTAATCCTACTATAAAGATTGTGTTTGATATGAAATTATAAAAGTCTATTGTTTCTCATGGTTGGATGAAGCCAAATCTTAAGAGAACTCAAAATTATGTTGACAAAAGGATTCCTATTGTGAAGGAACAATAGAGACAAGTTATTGATACAATTGTACAACACATGGAGGTCTTTAAAGCTAGGGTAATTTTTGGAGTTACAAGATTTCAATGGATATGATTGATTCATATCTTGTAAAGGCTCAAGAATTGCTAAGGCCTCATGTATAGACTCTTAATGATCTTAGTTTTTCATTTATTGATCAGGTTTCCTTTGCTACCTAACCACATATTGAGAAAGATGAAGTTACTTTAGAATCATATCAAGGCTAATTTATTCATGTCTACTAGAGATTTCTCACAATTATGATACACTATCATAATCAATTATGGTACAAGAGGGTACTCCCCTCTTGCAAAAATAAAACAAGACTCTTTCACTCACACAATCAATCACAAATTCTCCTGGGCAACACTCTACCCCAAATTCAATAATACAAGGTTGCAATGAAATAAAATAATTTAATTTATTATATCGAACTCACATACATCAGATATCATTTTGTAAGAGACATGACAATTAGAGACTTCAATGGCCTCTCTCATTCATACACTCCTACCTGCCCCTCCTCTATTCTTGGACATCAACTTCTTCATGTTTTTTCCCATATGAAATGGATTACCTCCTAACAAGTTGACCCAATCTTCCTCTACTTCCCACACTGAGCTCTCTCTTTCCTAAGGCCACATCACTTATATAGAGGCATGAATACAATACTATATTATTCTCAAAAGGGTGACACTTTTCCTTTTCCTATTTTCTCCTCTTAACAATTGAAGTTTATTCCTTTACACTGAACTCCATTACATAGTAATCTAGATGCCCCTCTACCACAACACTCCACTCTTCAAATAATCAAATCATCTATCATATTGGCACCCTAACACATTTGTAGTAGAGGTCCTTCTTTTTAGATGTGTCTTCCCATCTATTTAATTTCTTGTTTGTTGTGACCCTACACACCAATCCATCTGCTATTCTCTATTATCACTGACTAAAATCCCTTCATAATCTTCCTTTATAGATGAAGAGACATGGTCAATGAATTTGAAATTTAATAGAGTCAACATTAATACCTTTCACTAGGCCTATGACTTCATAGTAGGGTCTTATTGATCGAAAAGAAGGAATTTTTGAATACCTAATTTTTTGTAAACATAGTTAATAACCCAACCAGGCATTAAAGACAAATGGTTATAACTTTTATAAAGGTTAAACAATCTAGTTGAAGTCCACGTAGTCTCTTTCATTATGTTTGTGAAAGCATTATGCTAATTGCCTCATTCTAAGGTAAAGATTAAGATTTGATGTGATTTTATATTTCCAAGTCATTTCAAACAAGAGGGAGACTTGTAGCTCCTAAGCCTGATGCCCAAGAAGGAGAATAAACATAAAATAAGATACATAACCCTTCTGTTCAGTCATACTCCAAAGGTACACACACTATATTGTCTAGATTTAACTCAGCACATCCTATTTAGCCCACACAAAATGAAGACATTATAATTGAAGACATTATCAAGAGAAGACAACATTACATATCTAATCAATCTACAAATGGAAGTAATTCATTGCATAAAGGCACTCCACATCTAGTACCAATGTGATTCTTGACTTCCACAATAAACACACATACATCCAAGAAATGGGACCTTAATAGTTTTTGCTATTTTCTCAGTGAATGTCTTTGTCACCTCTAAAGTTACATCAATGTTTACCATCATCCTTACCTTAGGAAATTTTGTCCAATGGGTAATAACATCTAGTCACCTTCAAAATGGACACATGGAATAGAAAGTTGATATATATTTATCTAAAATCATTTCAACAATAGAATTATATTCATGGGTTCTATAAGTGTTTGATTTGTAAAAATTACAAAATAGATACAACTCTAACTTTAGAATGTATAGTATATTAGTGTTTCTAACTACAAAAACCTATAGTTTATAGAATTATCAAATGGCAGAATATTTATACTACTCATTCTGAAAGTAGATGTAAGGATTGCCTCTATATGTTCACCTACAACATATTTTCTTAACACTAATAATTTTTATATACACCACATACAACAATAGTGTGCATCTAATAGTCTAGAGGGAGAAGAGTTTTATATTCTCCTATAGAAAGAGATAAAAATAAATTAAATAAGTTTCTAACCATATCTATCAACCTAAGAAATTTAAATTTCCAGTTAAATTTTCAACAATGTATAAATTTGAGTTTTCATTCTTGTAGTTCAACCCACTAATTATGAAACTAACAATATTCATAATGGTTAAACTCCATGTATTCATATTAAGAACCATATGAATCTAACAATTTACATTTGGGAAAATTTATTCCAAGAATATAAATAAAAAGTCTAGTACCAGTTTGACTACAAATATGTATACAACAATGAAATTACATCTTCTATTTTACATGTCTCCAAAAAATATACACCAATCTGGAAGAGAACTTTATCCATCTCCACATATTGTAACCCATAAACATAGGGTTCTAGTATAGTAAAATGACTAAACAAACAAGCTTGTATGAAGGAATATCATCCAAAACAACTACAAATATGCAACACACAACAAAAAATAGAGGACCACATGACCAAGCTGGCTCACCTCCCAACTGTAGGACCTATCATATGTCCACGCCCATACTAGGAGGCTCCCAAGAAAATTTGTTGTACAACACATACACACACAACATAACAAAACATCAAGCTATCTTGTAGGCCAACTCATACACACATATGGATTTCCATTAAATCCATGAGAGAGGGAGAGTCAAGGGGACTCACTAACCTCTTGTGAAAAATAAATTATATAACTCTAATTTTCAACAACACCCATGTCACAATTCATCATTATCAAATGATTAGGACAATTTTCACAAAAGATACATACTCATCACCAATTAGCTGCCATGAACACATGCTCCATTATCTTAATCCCCATCCACCAAATCACCATGACACTCATGCCATCACCAAAATAAAATTATTTTCCCCAAGAGAGCATCCACACCTCTCTCAATCCCGAATGTGGGTGGATGTTAACCCAAACAAGAAATATCAAAACCCCAACAACCCTACCCCAAAAACCTATTTAAAACGAACAAAAAGAACACACAAGAAGGGAAGTACAATCATATTTACAACAACACTTTAGAAATTATAGCCAACTAAATTTTTTGTTCTAAAATGACACATCTACTTTCTAGGAAGGTATAGAAAATCTACCTCTTGCTTCTCAAAGTTAGAGGAAACCTTGTTATCCAAATTTTCTACAATTCTCTCCTTTTTCTAGCTACAAGTTACTCGAAAACCCTTCCTCCAAAGATTTGAAATCTCATTTGATGATAATGATAGACCAACCTAAAACTGAAAACTCCTTTGATTAAAATGAATGACCAACCCAAAATTGAAAATTTCCTTTGATAAAAATGAATGATCAATGCACAAAGTGAACTAAAAATCTTATTTTCCCAACTACAGTTCCTTCCAATGAAAAGGAAAAATGAAAAGAACCCCGAAAATCAATTTCAAAAACAACTAAATACAGAAGTATAAAATCTAGGGTTAGGTTTTCCTTCTCTAATTTTTGTCACTTATTTTTTTGATAATTTTTCAAACCTCTAGATACTTCTAAAATATTTATTAATCATTTAAACATAGGCCCAACTCATAGGCTATCACAGTAGGAATTTATTTTTCACAAGAAATAAATAAAATAAGGTTTTATGACCCCTAAAATTTCTCTCTTAAGTTCAAATATGAGATTTCACACTTAAGTAAATTTAACCACACCCCTCATAAAATAATAAAAATATAGTTATGTATGAAAATGGTGAATGATGACAAGTAGCATGCATAATAGATCAAACCCCCTTTCACAATAACATTAAAGGAAAAGACTAAGCTAAATCACTACCAAATGAAGGTGGACTCAACTACAAATCTTATTCTCTTGTTGGCTACATAAAGATCATATTTAATCAAGTCTCTTTATTAAACCCTAGGTCAATAATACACTAAGCCCTTGTTCTATGATGATCTGATCATTACAAAATATGTACAAAATATATCTTGAAACCAATTGCACAGGGATGATTAGGAAGATGATAGAACCCATGTCTCAAAAGTAGAGGTGTTAGAGGACCATTTTAGTACTGCCCAAGTCTTGAATGATAAAATATATAGAAACTATAAACTAGAGAAATGTTGCAGAAGCTACCCTGATGCCAGATCTAAATTTAGCAGGGGTAGAAAGAGTAGGGAACCACCACCAAAGTCTTGCATAGAGGAATATTTTGTAACTACCACCAAATCCTATAACCCTAATCCTTTCTCACTCTTCCTTTATCTTCATATTTCCTGGATCTCTCTCATGTAACCTACACACAAGAAGAAGAGAAGGGATTTGGGGTTTATGGTGTTTATGGACTTACCCCAGTTAAATCATAGGATAGCATTCAAGATTCCCAACATCGTTGATACATAAAGAGAGTTTACCCTTGTAGGGAAGAGGCTAAACACAATAACAATATGATGAATCAAATGATGATAAATAACAATCATATCACCTATGTGATGAAACCCTTAGGAGGATGAAGGATCTTAAACTCATAAGGAGAGATAGATGATAACTTCGAACCTACACCAACACACATAATGAAAACAAAAATATGCTCTAGAGTCACAATGAATACTTTGAATGCTCTTTATTCCAATGCTTCAAGTTAGCTATCTCTATCTAGGTTCATAATGAATAAAAAAAAACACTTATATATGATTTCCTGCTAGATTCATGAAATTAGACCAAAAGAGCTGACAAAGGGAAACCTTTCTAAAGGTCCTAGACTGACAGAACTTTGATTCTACCCTGACCAATAAGGGATATCTTGGGCTGTGGCACCCAAGTATTTGAGCCCCTTTTAGGTTTGGGACAAGATAAAACATGGGTCCCTTATTCTCAATTTACATTGGTGTTAGGCAATTTTGCATTGGGATGAACATTTAGAATATATAATGTAATAAACAGGACCTAGGAGCTAAACAAGGAGGTAAAAAGAAAAGTGGCTACTTTTTACTCCATAGCATTTAGCCCCCACTTTATTGTGTGTATGTGTGCTAGGGTTTAGGATTTCAAGCATGCATAAATGAAACTACAACAAACCCTAACTATAATAGAGAACAATGTAGCCTAGAAATCTATCAAACAAGCATGCAAAACAAATAAAATCCAAGCTAACATTGTCTTATCTCTATTGTCCTCCTCTATCTTGCATAGTATGTTCTCATATTTGCAAGTTCATGCAACATCATGAGAAGCTTATGTATTTGATTTGCAAGATATTGGAGAGAAAGAGCAGATTTGAGAAGAAAAAATTAACTAAGAGAGAAAATGAGAGTCTAAGAGGTGAAAATGAAGCTGAAAGAGGTATTTTATAGAACACCTGATTTGAATGAATAGATAGGATTTGATGTTCACTTGGGAGCCAAATCAAGGGTGGAGGATGATTAGGGATTCCTCGCCACAAGAGGAAAAAATAGAATTTTAAATTGAGGTAAATGGTGAGGTGGGAAATGGGATTTAAATTAGATAAATTTGCCCAATTTATTTAATTTATGTGAAAGGGGATTTAGATAAGGGAATTGATTTATTTATTTGAATAAATCAAGTGAAGGGAACATTAGGGTATGAATAATTATATAATGAATCAGAATTAATTATTTAATTATAGAAGAAATATGGACAAATGACTAGAATGGATGAAATTAAATTAGTTGAATAATGGGCTTTGAAGTGGAAATTTGTCCTGTCATATTTGTGACATGAGGACATTTTTTAGTGTCTACATTTTACCCCTCTTTGAGATGATGTTGTGATAAAGTAATATCATTTCAAAGAAGCCAAGGAAATGGATAGAGGTAAAGAATGATAATGGAAAGATAGGATGATGATGCCCCCTCGAGAGGATAGGCGAGTTTGATAAACATAGGTAGGCTCTCGAAATGAAAGGGATTGGTGAAGGAAGAAAGATAGGAGAATTGATAGAAGAAATGAATGATACGTTAAGTTGTGATGAAGGTGGAGGAATGAAGATGCAAGAGAGAGAGATGGTGGGAGAATGAAAGATTGGATAGAAGAATGGGAATGAGATCTTGCTTTGATAGATTTTTGAGCTTCTCACTTACAATTTTTTCTGCTTATCATCATAGAACCTATTAGGTCAAAGGATGACAATCACCATGGCGTGACAAAGGCCAAAATGGAAAGTGTGGTCCCTTGCAAAATAGACACATGATAGATAAGGAATGCCTAACTCAGACTAGTAACTAAGATACCTTGTTGGAACATGTGATGAGATAACTATGAGATGTGCAAGTTCTTATGCAAGAAAGTAGTTATTCTTTCGAATGCATAGGATGTCTTTGATTCACATCCAATGGAATCCTGATCACATGCAAGGCACCAAGTTACCCCAGTTGTGTTGCCAAGACAAACCGCAAACATAAATCAAAGAAAAAGGTCCTGTTCTATCCTCGCTTCTCTTCATCACTTAGGGACTACCTTCAAAAGCATAAGAACGAGACTGCAAAACAATCTAGTAAAGTAAGACAGACTAGACCAAGAACCATTTAGACCTTTTACCAAGTGATATGTGCTTAATTGATTATGATTGAATGGACAAGGAGCCTAGTTTCAGGAAATGAAACATGCCGTATAAGACACCTAGTCTGGTTTCAACAATGCAACATCCTATATAAAGCCAGTGATATGATTGATTGACACTAGTGTTGTTGGTCATATGAGCAACACCAAGGTTTAATTGATGATGTTTGATAAATGACACATGTCATACAAGGAACAAAATCCTTGTTTCGATGATTCCCCACTTTGTATGAGATATGTGATAGTTGATACCGATAGCTTGATAGTCACATATGATTATCACAAGGTGATTGATTGATTTGACTAATTGGATAGCCTGTCTTTGTGGATTTTGGAATTAGTTTTGAAGTGCGTGTTGCTGTGAAGATTGATTGTCTGAACAAAGTGTCCACTTCATGAAAGGACGACTTATTATGATAGTTGACAGGACAGACCCTAAGGGACTGACCCAATGCTTTAGGGGTGCATCAAAGATGACCTTGCCTATGTGAAAGCTCAGAAGCAACATAGTTCGACCAATGCAGACTATGGATGATTTGAAGAACTGATTTGCATGATATGATGGTGTGATTGATTAGGATGTTTAAATGGATTGATAAGAGATTTGATTGAGTGATGAATTCTATGATTTGAAGAATTGATTGAAGAATTGACTTGGTTGGAATGATGTGATGAATTGAATTGATTTGAATGAATGGATTGATATGATGAGTCGATTTATTGCTTCAATGTTTTCTAGGATATTTGATTTTTTTGTGGTTTTTTGATGATATTCACTAGTTTTTTATTTTTGGAATATTTGGATGTTTTTGGATTTTGACATGTTTTGATTTTTTGGGATTTTTTAAATGTTGTGATTATTTTTGGATTTTTGAAATGTTGTGATTTTTTTGTATTTTAGGAATATTTTGATTTTTTGCGTTTTTGGCATGTTTCAATTTTTTTTGGATTTTTGAGATGTTTTGATTTTTTGGGATTTTTGAGAATATTTTGATTTTTTGGATTTTGGGAATATTTTGATTTTTTGGATTTTGGGAATATTTTGATTTTTTTGGATTTTGAGAATATGTGATTTTTTTGGATTTTGAAGATATTTGGAAGTTTTTGGATTTTGACATGTTTTGATTTTTTGGATTCTTGAAATGTTGTGATTTTTTTTCTAATTTTGGAAAATTTTGTTTTTTATTTATTTTGGAGATGTTTGAGATGGCATTGGATTGCAATTTGAATAGCCTTTGTGCTAGCTACCAATGACAAGGGAGAACCAAGTCTAGGTGGGGAGGGATGAATGGAAAAATGGTGGGTGATAGTGGATGGAAGGAATGCACGTGTAAGAGAGAAATGATGTAATCTCTGAGGACTATGTCACATAGGAATTAACATGCCCCATTGTAGGTGGGTTGCTTAGGATTTGAAATGACAAAGCTTATGACGATAGGATAATGATAGGATTGTTTAGAAAGGATAAGATATGTCAAGAGATACCCCAAGGCATGTTTCAACATTTTGCCCCCAGGTCCTTATCAAGATCAAAAGGAAGAAGGATAGATGGATTGATGCATAAGTGTATGTAGGTGTAATGGAAAAGATAGGAAATGATAGGATGAAAATGATACATTGGATAAGACATAGTACCCCCAAGTGTAAGTACCATATAGGATCAACCTACACATGATGTTTGTTTTCTAGGTTTTCATCATGGTACTTATCCAAGGTGCCTATTTACCAAGTTTTCACCACTGGATGAAGGGATTTCTGATGCAGGAGCATCTAGTGGTGTAAGGGCAATCTTGCATAACTCAAAAAGAAGCTGATTCAAAATCATTGTAGTTGTTTTTATTTCTTTCCATAATTAGTGTTTTGGGTTCCATAATCTCTTGAATAATGATGTAGGACTTTTAGTTTTTTTCAAATTGCTAAAAATAGCAAACTGCCAGTTTTGGGAAGTTTACCTGCCATTTTAGGAAAGTTTGCATTTGGGTATGGATTAAAAGGAAAACTTAAAAAAATATTTATAACTAAAATATAAGACCTCTGGTGAAGGAATTAGGCAAAGATCATTTGTGAGCTGAAAGATATTAAAGTTTTAATTTTTTGAAAAGCCCCCAAAAATTTCTAAAACAAGATATGAGCCACTAAAACATCCCATAACGTCCCAAAAAGTTGACAGAAATTTGTTTACATTTTCCAATGTGATAGTTCACTTCGTGAGCTTTTTGACTTCTAAAACAGTTCGTCAATCGGACACTCGGATCAAAAGTTATGCTTCCCAGAAGTTGTCCTACTTTTGGAGGGAGTTGCAAATTTTGAAATTTAGCTGGAAGCTACCAAAAAGTGTTATTTATGACTATTTGGGGAACCCTGGGCAGTAGTAGAGTTGAGGGGGAAAGTATAGAGTTAAGAATAGGTGGGAAAATAGAAACCCTAGTAGATTTGGGGCTACAGATGGCAGAGGACTCCAGAGTCTTGTGAGAGGAAGCTATAATGTGTTGTAGCCTATGGAGGGTTGATTCCTTTGATTGTATTTAAGCTTCTGTAATGTAATAAGTTACCAAATCAATAAAGAAAGTTTTAATTTTTATGTGCAAATTCTTTTGTTGTGTGTTTTATGATTTACCCCCTTCATCAAGTGGTATCAGAGCAAGGGTTCCTGAGTGTGAAGATAGATCACTGACCATGAGGCAGTTTGTACCAGGACCTGAGGTTGTGGGTTTGCTGCGAAGATCAAGATGACTTCACGAAGAAATCATATTGGGAGGAATGCTTTGATAGAAGAGGGTTTTAGATCCCTACAAAGGCAAATCAATGCATTACAAGAGGAGCTACGGAGAGGGTTTGAGCTGAGAACAAGAGAAGAAAGTGAAGATGAAGCTGAAGAAGAGCTATCTAAGGAATAACAAGAAGCTACAGGAGATCCTACAGAAGTTAGGTTGTTGAGGGCCATTTCAAAGATCAAAAGGAAGCCCAGGATTAAAGTTTTTACATATAATGGATATTTAAATCCAAAACAACTTATTGATTGGATCAATGACATCAAGGAGTATTTTGAGTATGAAGATTTGGAGGATCTAGATTAGGTCAAGTTTACAAAAACAAAGTTGAAGGGCCATGCCAGTATTTGGTGGAAGGAGGTCTAATTAGAGAGGAATAGAAGAGGAAAAGGAAAGATCACTAGATGGGATTAGATGGTGGAGAAACTGAAGAAACAGTTCATTCCTATGGACTATGAGATGGAGTTGCTGAAGAAGCTACAAGGAATGAAGCAAGGTAACAAGTCTGTTAAAGATCATACAGAAGAGTTTTATAAGATTACTATTAGGATAGGCCATGCAAAGGCCAACAAGGAGAAGGTAGCCTATTACATTGATAGGTTGAAGCCAAGTATTCAAGAGGAGCTGAGCCTGGTCAGAATGACCACCATAGAAGATGTGTACCAATTTGTTGTAAAGGTGGAAGAGAAGCTAAATAAAAGATTTAATAGAAAGCAAAGGGGAAAAGGTCAAGGCGAAAAGACTAGTGGAAGACCCTATGGAGGCTAAAATGAAGATTCAAAGAAAAATGAAGAAGCTGACATCAGTCAAAATCAGAGAGGAGCTAATACCTACCATCCTTGTGACTAGAATAATGGTGAACAAAGAGGAAGAGGTAGAGGTAGACCCGAGTAGGGACCTAGAAGAGGTGGTTTCAAAGGAACTTGTTTCCAATGTGGAGAAGAAGGACATCGAGCATACGAGTGTCTGTAACATCAAGGAAGGACAACTAGAAGACCTGAAGGTAATGCATGAGTTGCACATGTAGATGAAGATGCATATTCTGAGCATTCTGAAGATGCATCTTCAGAGAAACCCTAGTTGTTAGAAGAACCTTGCTAAATGAGGAGAGAGAACAAAATCATAGGAAGAGTATATTTTCGACAAGGTACAAATCTGAAGGTAAGTGTTGCAATATTATTATTGATAGTGGAAGCATTAACAATCTTGTTTTAGAGGAGATGGTTGACAAGTTAAAGTTGACAAGAAGAAAGCATCCACATCCATATCAGATTGTATGGTTGTAGAAAAACTATAGAGTTTTGGTCAATGAGCAATGTTTAGTAAAGTTCAAGATTGGGGACTACCATGATGAGGTCTTGTGTGATATCATACTGATGGATGCATGTCATATGTTGTTGGGGAGGCCATGGTAGTATGATAGGAGCAATGTCCATGATGGCCGTGTTGGGTTTTCTTCTGAATCAGCATTAGGGTTTGCCACTTCTAATGCACAGGCAGATTTAGCCAACTAATACAGGAGGTTGCGTGAGCTCCTCCCCTTCACTTCTGGTTCTGCCGCACCAAGGGGGGTATCCCTATAACTCAAGATGTAACCTTGACTAGCTCAAAGATAGAAAGATCTAACTTGACAACAACAGGTAGAATACTCTCATGTATGGACCAAGATCTGTATGATAGATCACAAGGTGGGCAACATTCTTGGACATATATGTTTGGTTAGGGATGAGAGCATGCAAGGGCTTCCTACTCCTAATCCTACAACTAACAGATGGAAGGAAGAGATGGTTTAGTTTGAATTTTGGATGCAAAGCTGGACATGGTGTATAACCTCAACACAGAGCTAGATTGGTGCCTATCCAGGGCTTGGAGTCGGTAGACATACACCTATGAATGATCAGCATGAATAGCTAAAACTAGATTTTAGGGGGATACACATGATATCTGCCTTACAGATATCTCCCAATAAAGAGTGTTAAGCTGTCTATACTTATGGCATCCCTATTGCAGTAATAAAGATACATGCAAAACTGGAGACAGAATCAGAATAACACATGCAAACACAGCATTATTCATATAAGATTAACCATGAAATCAGTGGATTCATGCCAAATCGTACAACAGGAGATACATAAACTCACAAGTTTTGCTGCACAGAGCAACCAAAACCAGTTGTATCTTATTACAGAGCAAAAATGTCCAGTTTTCAACAACCTAAATAATGGTAACACAGTCTGCTTATAACAGCCAGAGAGTGTACCACAGCAATTAATTACATGGTTGACCAAAAATCCCGCCAGATACACAGTATCATCAGATTGGCGCTCAAACATTCAATGCAGCAGGTGGGAGAGGAGACAGGAAGAAATCTCGAGCCTTGCGCCGCCGCCTAGGGATCCACATCTTCAATCGGGTACTAGATCCGTCCACACCATCGCCCATACCTCTGCAACAATCGCCATTAATGCTTATCTACCTCGCAGCCATTAGGAAAACATCAAACAGTGCATCGCAACCGTTTCCCACCAAAATACCTCATCGTGATATTTCAAAATATGCAGGATATCAATTATCTCACATGCACCCTGCGGCGACCTTTTCAACACTTTATATACTAGGCCATGAGCATATATGATGTCGGTGCTTTTGCTCCCAACGACACTAGTATAAACCTTCATCATCATCCTCCAGCAGCATGATATCCTGTTGCTTGAAATATCACCTTGACGTTAGCATCATATCGCAATATCACCTGCATGATAAACGCCTTCATCGACACAACCTGATCCATCGGAGGAAGGTCCTCCTGCTTAGCCGATACCAAATGTCTGGCCGATGAACATCCTGATGACATCACCGTCATATACTGCTGATGTCATAAGCATATCTACCTACTACGCACCTCCTCATATCCGGATGATGTCATCGTCATGTTTGCAAATATCGGGGGATCTCCACAAGATGATCAGTGTTAGAAATATGACCCCCCGGACCTTGATGACGTCACCACCACATGTCGGCATCAGGATGATATTCGGAAGATAACCGGATATTTGGAAATATCATCCTGATGCACAAATATCATGCTGCACTGTAGCTCCGCTATAAGATCGGGGTGATTTATGAATATGACAGATATTTGAAATGATCACCCCCCACTAGATAATGCATGAAGCCGACAGGCGGATATCTCCCTGATATCAGCATCATCATGATGCTGGAACAAACATACATCCAGGTGATATTCAAATATGAAAATATCACCCCCTCCTTCGGAAATATCATGATGCAGATAGGCAGAGAAATAGATATCACCCTGACATAAGAATGACGTCAACATCATCAGGATGATAAAACAACGAACATGAAGTGATACAACAACATCAGGATGATATTGACTAAGATCATCCTGACGTTCAAAATATGATGACCACGATGAATATCGGGTCACACTTAGAACTTTACAGCAACATCATCAGGATGATCTTAACAAAGATCACCCGATGTTAAAATACACCCCAGCGAAAGATCATGCAGGTAGATAATATGATGACCCTCGCAAGCAACACGGCGATAACTAGAAATATGATGATGATGATGACCCCCTCCAAAGAAAATATGATGCTGATGTTAAAACATGCTGAGGAGGCCCAAAGACTTAGAACTTTTTTAGATTTTTTGGGAAGGTGCCTGCATGAAAATTGCTCAGAAACTGACAGTGAAATCAGGCACCAACAGTGGCTCTGTCTGGGGACGTGCAGGTGCAAGACTGCAGCGAGAACCCCAGATCTCTGGGATGCAGACTAGTCCCTTATCCATTGGGCACAGAGTCATGATGATATATTGATTTGCATCACCAAACACATTATTTTTAAACATTATTTTGGCGGCCCTGGGCAGCCAAAAAGGAAAAACCATAATTTTTTCTTGTCAAATGCCTGATTCCCAACTGGAATATCCCAATCCCAACTGAAAAGATTGGCATAATCTGCCCATAATGTCATCTGCTTAAAAAGATATTCCACCAGTTTTGAAAGCTTGCCACCATCATTTTCAGCTCTGTCATTTTGGATTTCAGAATTAGACATATAACCATACACATAATATTCCTCAACATTAGGCAACACATGTATGTTATGTCCCTTAGACAGTACATCATACTGCTCTTGGCATTCTTTATCATTCATCTGGCTACTGCACATTATCAGGCACTCATCCAGTGATCCAACAATTCAAAATACTCAGAAAATATGAGATCCCTAATATCTACTGATATTGAAAACAAAACCTGATCCACACACCCAATGTTGCACATGTCTGAATCAGGTGATGATGAACATTCATTATTCATAGTTTGCAAATCAGTATCATCATCTTCAAACAAAGGGTTAATCATGCACCAATGAAGGTCACGACTCACAACATCATATGCATCAGCAGGCTCATCATAAAGGGGATTAACACTCACTGCAAAGGCCTCTGCTTCTTCTTCATGACATTCCAATTCTTCTTCATTACTATCAGATCCAGAGTCATAAGAAAAACAAACCTGATCCATGCACTGGTCATGGATATCATTTTTATCATCTAATTGCCCTGCATACAAGATTGTTGCTGTTTCAATGCACTCTGAAGTTGAACAATCTGCATCATTTTCCAGCCCTCCAATGCTTCCTGATGAAACTGATATTGATTCTTGATCCATATGATCACAACTCTGCACAACTGGATCATTTAAACATGAAGGCTCCTTGTTTAGGACTGGTATGCAAATATTACTTGAAAAATTATTATTTTCAACTTCACCTGCTAGGCAAAAAAGCACATCCTCCTCTATAATAGAAACATCATCCACTTGGAATGATGCAAAAACTGGGACAACAGGGGTGTGAGTGCTATGACATTCATTGTCAATTCCTGAATTAAAACTTTCATCAACATTGGGGGCTGCAGGAGAACAAAAATTTTCAGAGAAATAACCCTTTTGTATTCCATACCTCCAATTGTTTTCAATATCTATTGCAAACTGATGTGCCTAATGCAATGTGGTGGGCTCCTTGTCTCTTAATCTGTAACTCATTTTCTTATCAAAAGCTCCCAAATAGACAACTAAGCACAGTGCATCATTAGGTCTCATACATTCTGGTATTCTGTTCAATGCCCTCATAAATCTGAGGTTAAAGGCTGGGATCAACTCATCTTCTTCAATATGGATGTACATGAAGTCACTAATAACTGCATATTCAGAAATTCTTTCACCATATTGTACTAGAAATGTAGATTTAAAATCATGCCAAGAGCTGACAGAGCGAGCTGGAAGGTAGGAGAACCAATCCCTTGCATCTTCATCTAGAGATTGAACAAATAATCTCATAACTACATCTTCATGGTCAATCTCGAAGTCATCTATAACATTTATAAACTGCTGCAAGTGTCTCTCAGCTGATTCATCCTTTGCGCCACTAAATTTGGGCAAATATCTTCTGATTTTAGGTGGAAGAGCATTTGGGTAGCCACAAATGCCACTAAAATTTATGGGCTTATATCTATCTATGTTGAAACTTCTTTTATTACATGGTTGGGATTGACTGTTATACATTTTTGCATTTGACACTTCACAAGGGTGCATAGGCAGATAATACATCCTTTATGTTTTTGCAACCCTCCTCTCTACTCAGATTTTATACTAACAATGACTTTAGGCACTCAAAATTCAAACTGTTTTTTCAAACTTTCCTAAAGTCCTTTAAATGAGTCTTTTGAACAACATTGCATGCCCTTTGAAATACAGGGTAAGTTCTAATAAAAGCATGCAAGCTCTGTTTTCACCAATGTTTCCCTTTTAACCAGTGCTATCTCACCAAATAGGGAGTCTGTCAAACAATATGAAATACCTGGATATGTTGCAGGAGCTGCAAATTCTTCTTTGACTGATTTTGTTCTTTTATCAGGTTCTTTGATGCAGAGTCGCCACCTCCTTGAAGAGGAATGAGCTTCAAACAAGCTGAAGCTGCAAATTGATTTCTTTCTTTCTAGGTCATCCACCAGTAGAATCACATATACAACCTTTTTTCTCTGCTACAACAAACAGTTTCCAGGTCTAATTTTTTAATCTTGTAGACTCAAACTTTCATGGATATGACATTGATCTCCCCAGTAGAGTCGCCATTTTTGTTGGTGACTCGGATGGGTCACAGATATAACCCTTTCTCAAATTTCTTCCCCAGCAGAGTCGCCATTTTGTTGGTTTTTCTTATGAATCAGCATTAGGGTTTGCCACTTTTAATGCACAGGCAGATTTAGCCAACTAATACAGGAGGTTGCGTGAGCTCCTCCCCTTCACTTCTGGTTCTGCCGCACCAAGGGGGGTATCCCTATAACTCAAGATGTAACCTTGACTAGCTCAAAGATAGAAAGATCTAACTTGACAACAACAGGCAGAATACTCTCATGTATGGACCAAGATCTGTATGATAGATCACAAGGTGGGCAACGTTCTTGGACATATATGTCTGGTTAGGGATGAGAGCATGCAAGGGTTTCCTACTCCTAATCCTACAACTAACAGATGGAAGGAAGAGATGGTTTAGTTTGAATTTTGGATGCAAAGCTGGACATGGTGTATAACCTCAACACAGAGCTAGATTGGTGCCTATCCAGGGCTTGGAGTCAGTAGACATACACCTGTGAATGATCAGCATGAATAGCTAAAACTGGATTTCAGGGGGATACACATGATATCTGCCTTACAGATATCTCCCAATAAAGAGTGTTAAGCTGTCTATACTTATGGCATCCCTATTGCAGTAAGAAAGATACATGCAAAAGTAGAGACAGAATCAGCATAACACATGCAAACACAGCATTATTCATATAAGATTAACCATGAAATCAGTGGATTCATGCCAAATCGTACAACATGAGATACATAAACTCACAAGTTTTGCTGCACAGAGCAACCAAAACCAGTTGTATCTTATTACAGAGCCAAAATGTCCAGTTTTCAACAACCTAAATAATGGTAACACAGTCTGCTTATAACAGCCAGAGAGTGTACCACATCAATTAATTACATGGTTGACCAAAAATCCCGCCAGATACACAGTATCATCAGATTGGCGCTCAAACATTCAATGCAGCAGGTGGGAGAGGAGACAGGAAGAAATCTCGAGCCTTGTGCCGCCGCCTAGGGATCCACATCTTCAATCAGGTACTAGATCCGTCCACACCATCGCCCATACCTCTGCAACAATCGCCATTAATGCTTATCTACCTCGCAGCCATCGGGAAAACATCAAATAGTGCATCGCAACCGTTTCCTGCCAAAATACCTCATCGTGATATTTCAAAATATGCAGGATATCAATTATCCCACATGCACCCTACGGCGACCTTTTCAACACTTTATATACTAGGCCACGAGCATATATGATGTCGGTGCTTTTGCTCCCGACGACACTAGTATAAACCTTCATCATCATCCTCCAGCAGCATGATATCCTGTTGCTTGAAATATCACCTTGACGTCAGCATCATATCGCAATATCACCTGCATGATAAACGCCTTCATCGACACAACCTGATCCATCGGAGGAAGATCCTCCTGCTTAGCCGATACCAAATGTCTGGCCGATGAACATCCTGATGACATCACCGTCATATACTGCTGATGTCATAAGCATATCTGCCTACTGCGCACCTCCTCATATCCGGATGATGTCATCGTCATGTTTGCAAATATCGGGGGATCTCCACAAGATGATCAGTGTTAGAAATATGACCCCCCGAACCTTGATGACGTCACCACCACATGTCGGCATCAGGATGATATTCAGAAGATAACCGGATATTTGGAAATATCATCCTGATGCACAAATATCATGCTGCACTGTAGCTCCGCTATAAGATCGGGGTGATATATGAATATGACAGATATTTGAAATGATCACCCCCCACTAGATAATGCATGAAGCCGACAGGCGGATATCTCCCTGATATCAGCATCATCATGATGCTGGAACAAACATACATCCGGGTGATATTCAAATATGAAAATATCACCCCCTCCTTTGGAAATATCATGATGCAGATAGGCAGAGAAATAGATATCACCCTGACATAAGAATGACGTCAACATCATCAGGATGATAAAACAACGAACATGAAGTGATACAACAACATCAGGATGATATTGACTAAGATCATCCTGACGTTCAAAATATGATGACCACGATGAATATCGGGTCGCACTTAGAACTTTACAGCAACATCATCAGGATGATCTTAACAAAGATCACCCGATGTTAAAATATCACCCCAGCGAAAGATCATGCAGGTAGATAATATGATGACCCTCGCAAGCAACACGGCGATAACCAGAAATATGATGATGATGATGACCCCCTCCAAAGAAAATATGATGCTGATGTTAAAACATGTTGAGGAGGCCCAAAGACTTAGAACTTTTTTGGATTTTTTGGGAAGGTGCCTGCATGAAAATTGCTCAGAAACTGACAGTGAAATCAGGCACCAACAAGCCGTGCAAACACATATTCCCTAACAAAGGATGGAGTTTGCCACAAGTTAAAGCCCTTGAAGGAGGTGGAAGAAAAGGTATGTAGTACTGCTAGAATTTGCTTGGTAGATGGTAGAAAAATTTTGGAGGGTATGAAGCATGAGCGTCAATGCTATGCATTGATTCCTAAGACTAATCAAGAGAAATGTGAAGATGTACCAGCTGAAGTCTCAAAGATGTTGGAATAATTTCAAGATATTATCTGTAATAATGTACCTAAAGGTTTACCACCAATAAGGAAGATAACTCATCAAATGGATTTGATACCAAGAGCTAGTTTGACAAATAATACAGCCCACAGAATGACCCCTGCAAAGAATGAAGAGTTGAATAGACAGGTTCAGGAGTTGTTGATGAAGGGACTGATAAAGGAGAGCCTAAGTCCATGTGCGGTACCTGCAGTACTAGCACTAAAGAAAGATGGAGAATGGAGGATGTGTACATATTCTCAAGCCATAAATAAGATCATGATCAAGTACATGTTTCCATTGCCAAGAACAGATGACATAATGGATTGTTTGAGTGGAGACAAGTACTTCACGAAGATTGACCTGAAGATTGAGTATCACCAGATCTGAATCAGAGAAGGAGATGAATGGAAGACAACCTTCAAGACAAAGGAGGGTTGGTATGAGTGGTTAGTCATACCATTTGTGCTAACCAATGCACTGAGCACATTCATGCAGCTCATGAACGAGGTATTGAAAGAATTTTTGGGAAGTTTTGTTATTATTTATTTGGATGATATTTTGATTTTCAGTAAGACTTGGGATGAGCATTTGATGCATAACAGAAGAGTTTCAGAAAAGCTAAGAAAAGAGAAGTTGTTGATTAATTTGAAGATGTGCAGTTTTGCAAAGAAGCAGTTGGTATACCTAGGATTTGTTGTCTCAGAGGAAGGTCTTAAGATGGACCCAAAAAAAGTAAGGGCTATCATTGAATGGCCTACACCAAGGAGTGCTATAGAGGTAAGATCTTTTCATGTTTTGGCAAGTTTTTACAGAAAGTTTATCAGGAATTTTAGTAGCATTTGTGTACCCCTAACTGAGACAATGAGAGGGGATAGAAAAGAATTTAGATGGACTGAAGGAGTAGACAAAAGCTTTGATACATTAAAGTAGAAAGTTACAGAGCAACCTATTTTGGCACTTCTAGATTTCAATAAGGTATTTCAGGTAGATTGTGATGCTAGTGGTAGTGCTATAGGAGCTGTTTTGAGTCAAGAAGGCAAGCCCATTACCTATTTTAATGAGAAGCTTAATGATGCCAAGAAAAAATATTATGTTTATGATCATGAATTTTATGCTATAGTTTAGGATTTGAAGAAATGGAGACATTATCTATTACTAAAAGAGTTTGTTTTATATACTGATCATGAGGTTTGTAGTATCTTAATAGTTAAGGAAAGTTGAACCGAAGGCATTTAAAATGGGTTGAGTTTTTGCAGAGTTATACTTTTATTTTCAAGCACAGGACTGGGAAGTCCAACAAAGTTGTAGATGCCTTGAGTGGAAGGCAAAATTTGTTAACAGAAATGAAGATAGAGGTTGTTGGGTTTGATGAGCTCAAAAGTTTGTATCCTAAAGATCTAGATTTTGCAGAGGCTTAGAAAGCTTGTCTGGACCCTATTACATTGGATAGGACAAAATGGTTGGATTTCATCATCCAAGATGGCATGTTGTTTAGAGGAAGCCAGTTGTCCATTCCAAGGAGTTCCATGAGAGAGAACCTAATAAAAAAGAAGTATAGTGGGGGATTAGCTAGACACTTTGGCTAAGATAAGACCATTGCTATTGTTAGTGAAAATTATTATTGGCCATAGTTGTAGCAGGATGTGAGGAAATTTGTGTAGAGTTGTAGAGTATGTCAGATGGTGAAAGGGGCAAGTCAAAATACAGGTCTATATCAGCCACTACCTGTACCAGAGAAGCCATGGGATGATATTAGTATGGATTTTGTTCTTGGTATACCAAGGACACAAAGAGGACATGATTCCATTTTTGTGGTGGTGGATAGATTCTCAAAGATGGTACATTTCATTCCTTGCAAGAAGACTAATGGTGTTGTTCATATTGCTGAATTATTTTTAAGAGAGGTGGTGAGATTACACAGTCTACCAAAGAGCATAGTTTGAAATTGAGATACCAAGTTTGTTGGTTATTTCTATAGGACATTGTGGGAGAAGTTGAACACAAATTTGAAGTTCATTTCTACATACCATCCATAGACTGATGAGCAGAAGGAAGTGGTGAATAGGATTTTGGGTAACTTGCTACGATGCTTAGTAGGAGATAAGCCCAAGGGATGGGATTTGATTTTACCACAGGTAGAATTTGCTTACAACAATTCTATCAATAGGAGTACTGGTAAATCACCATTCTAGATTGTATATGGCAATAGCCCAAGGAAATGCTTCTAAGTTAAGGAAGATGGACAAAGGAGAAAAGACAAGTGCTAAAGTTGAAGACTTTGCAGAACATCTGAAGAATTTGCATGAAGAGGTGAGAAAGCACATTAATAAGATGAATATTTAGTACAAGGATAAGGCAGATCAGAAGAGGAGCTATAAGGAGTTCTAGGTAGGAGATGAAGTCATGGTTCACTTGAGAAAAGAAAGGTTCCCAATTGGAACATACAATAAGTTAAAAATGAAGAAATTTGGACCATGCAGAATCTTGAAGAAGCATGATTCAAGAAATGCATATGAGGTAGAGCTACCTAGTGGGATCAATATTTCCCCTATTTTCAACATTGCTTGTTTATCATAATATCATGAAAGTGGAACAAAGGATGGACCAACAGAAGAATAGTGGAGTTTTCTGGCATCTACTTCAATGAAGGAGATATAAGAGATCTTGGATAGCTGTGTGGGAAGAAGTACTTGGAATAGGCAATATGAATAATATCTGGTGAAATGGAAAGGAAGACTAGTTGAAGATTCTTCTTGGTTGTCTAAGGCAGAGGTTGACCGTTTGGGTTTTCCTCAAACAACACCTGAGACGTGATAGGGTCACTTCTCAAATTACCCTGGGTGTCTGATGCAGGAGCATCCAGTGGTGTAAGGGCAATCTTGAATCACCCAAAAAGAAGTTGATTCAAAATCATTGCAGTTGTTTTAATTTCTTTCCATAATTAGTGTTTTTGGTTCCATAATCTCTTGAATAATGATGTAGGACTTTTAGTTTTTTTCAAACTGCTAAAAATAGTAAACTGCCAGTTTTGTAAAGTTTACTTGCCATTTTAGGAAAGTTAACATTTGGGAATGAATTGAAACAAAAACTTACAAAAAGATTCATAAATGAAATATTAGACCTTTGGTGAAGGAATCGGGTAAAGATCATTTGTGAGCTGAAAGATATTAAAGTTTTTATTTTTTGAAAAGCCCCTAAAAATTTCTGAAATGAGATATGAGGCACTAAAACATCCCATAATGTCCTAAAACATTGATAGAAATCCATTTGTGAATTTTTGGTGTGATAGTTCACTTCGCGAGATTTTTGACTCCTAAAATAGTTCGTCAGTCAGACACCCAGATCAAAAGTTATGCTTCCCAGAAGTTGACCTACTTTTGGAGGGAGTTCCAAATTTCCAAATTTAGCTGGAAGCCACCAAAAAGTGCTATTTATGACTATTTTGGAAAACTTGGATGGTAGTAGAGTTAAGAAGGAAAGTTTAGAGTCAAGAGTAGGTGGCAAAATAGAAACCCTAGCAGATTTGGGGTTACAGATGGCAGATGATTCTAGAGTCTTGTGAGAGGAAGCTGTAATGTGTTGTAGCCTATGGAGGGTTGATTCCTCCAATTGTATTTGAGCTTCTGTAATGTAATAAGTTGTCTAAATCAATGAAGAAAGTTCTAATTTCTATGTGCAAATTCTGTTGTTGTGTGTTTTATGATTTACCCCCTTCATCAATTTCTCTTTACTTTTTTTTTCCTTTTTTGACTTTTTTGACTTTTTTAATGGGTGAAACTGAATATGGATGAGAGGGACTCAAGTGTCTAGTACCATGAAGGTGATAGGCCCAAAGGTATGTTTCATTGCCATGCCAAATTTTGTTATGCTCATCAATGTTGGTAAGGGATATTTATGAAAGTGAAATGGATAAGGTAGATAGTGGATTATGATGTGGATTATGTAAGGGATGAAAGTAGATTATGTAGGGGATGGAAGTGTATTATGATGTGGATTATGTAGGGAATGAAGGTGGATTATGATGTGGATTATGTAGGGGATGAAAGTGGATTATGATGTAGATTATGTGGGATTTATGCAAAAGCATGGACCATAGGGAGGTGATAAGGCAAATATGTAGGGTAATGATTGAATGATAGGGTGATGGAGGCATGGAAAGGAATCATGACTAATGGTTGCACACACTGTGATAGACATTGAAGTTTTTCATTGGATGGTGGTGTAGGAAGTAATGGCGATGTTTTCTTAGTGGATGGATGATTTAAGCATTTGGGTACCCACATGGACTTAGTATTTTTATGATTTTTGCTTTTCATGTGGGATGAAGGAATTTGATATTTTGGAATGGAATGGATAGAAGAGGATGGTTGGGGTTTTTGAGAGGTGGATGCCTCATTTGACTTGTTTGATTTTTGTTTAGGGACCTATACCATTGTCATTTTTTGACTTTGCTTTTGGAGCTATGGGTTTGGGTGGATTTTTGGATGTAGTTTCCTTTGAATTTTTGGATTGATTTCCTAAGGTATTAGGACCCTTATGAATTTTTAGTTTATGAAAGGAGGCATCCAAATGTTTATTTTTGAATCCCATGTTGCAGGTGGAATGAGTGGAAGCTTTATGTTTACAAGATATGTGGATTTGTTGGTCATTATTAGGAATGTATGGAGTTTTGTGAATGATAAGAATGTTAGGTGTCGAGAGCAATGGAGGTAAAATGGATGGAGGGAAATTAGGAGTTGGAAGTAACAGAGGTAAAGTGGATGGAGGGATATGGGGAGTTGGAAGAAGTGGAGGCAAGTTGGATGGTGGAAGGTGTATGGTCACATGCTTTTGACTTTTGTAGGATGAGGGAGGTGGAATGGTAACATAGTGTCTTGGGAATATGATAGGATGTGTGATAGAAAGTGGTAGATGTAGGAAGTGTGGAGGAAGTATCATCATCATTAGATTGTTGACCTTGTGGTGTGTATCCAAGGCCATATGAGTGAGAGGCAACATTGACATGGACATGCTCCAAAATACCTTGTTCATGAAGGCCTAAACCTTTACTTTGGTAGTTCATGTTTTGGAGCATGCGACGGACAATAGGGCTATGTGTATTTTGGACACTAGATGTGAGCTGATTATTCGATGAAGAAGGTGAAGTGGAGGACAAAGGTTGTTGTTGTCCCAAGGAGGAACATTCATGTATGAAAGTGGATAAGTCAAGAGGATATGATGGTGATTTGAAATGGGATTGATGTTGGATGAAGAGTGATCATTAGGATTTTAATTATCATTTCTATTCACTTAGATCCAAATGATTTGTTTGATCTTCTATGTGTATGTGCTCTTGGGTGGCACATGTCTCATCATGACAAGTGGAAGTGGTTTGGTCAAGGATGGGTGAGGTGGTAAGATCTTGACCATGTAATGCATAGAGTAGGCTAAGAGGATCATCATGGCCTTCTTGATCACGGAAGGGATCATGAGAATAGAATTAAATGTGTTATGGATAGGTTGAATGGAAGTAGTTTGATCTTGATTAAAATTAGGAGCTAATGGCTCTGCATGCTTTGGATTAGACAATTGACATATCTCTTGACTTGGAATGGAAACAGAAGTGGAAGTGGATGACTCATGAATGGGCTTAATGGTTTCTAGACCACATGATAGGGTTAAAGGGATGGACATGGTACTTGAAATCTCTTTGCTAGGTCCTAGGGTAGATGTTTGACATGGGGATAGGTTGTTCCTAGCTAGTAACCCTTGGATCACATCCTTAGTAGGTGGGTGGGTGATGGCAGTTGAAGGCTTAGGATTGTGATTAGGTGAAGTAGCTAAGTCTCATGGTGGAGGGATGAAAGAGATGGAAGGTATTGGCTTAGGGTTCAAACTTTGGCTAGGTACAGTGTCAAAGGGGTTAGATGAATTCATGGCTATGGATAACTCTTTAGGCTTGCTTTTTTAATGTTTAATTCTATGATGCGGGGTTGATGTATGATTAAAGTGTGGTGGTAGAACGTACTTATAGGATGGATGAGGTAGACTTATGTTCCCCTTGTCAAAGGTAGAATGAGAACTTAAAGGCTCTTTTTTTGTTGCCAAGGTGGACTTGGATAAATTTGTGAATAGGCTTGGGATCCTAGAACCTTATTTTCTAGGATTGGCATGGAATGACACATGTCATCATATCATTGTATGTCATATTATTGGATTAGGGCCATGTTGTCAAGTTCTTGTCTAGGATGAATGATGAGATGGAATGATTGGGATGAATTAGATGTGATTAGGATAATGATTAGGGTGAATTGGATTGGATGATTAGGGTATGGTTAGGGTTGTGATTAGGATGACTTGGATATGATTAGATTAGGGTTGAGGTGATTAGGATGAGTTTGATTGAATGATGTGATTATAAAGGGTGATTAGGATGTGAAGGTTGAATGATGAAGATATGAGTAAGATGTGATTATGATGATGTCAATTGGATGATGTGTTGGAAGGAATTTTTGGAATATTTAGAATGAGGGATGACCAAGAGGATTTACTCCCTTTTCTCTTCCTTTTACAACTGTGTCTTTATCAAATGAGACTCATGAATTTTGGGATGCTATGCAGATGTTAATGTAAGGTGATGAGGCCCTGATATGATAGAGGCTAATGATATTAGTATTCAAAAAGTCTAGCTCCAAGAGGGTACGCTTGTTTACTAATGACCTTTCAAAGCACAAATTGGTTTTATCGAGACCTTGAGGTGTGGAGGAAATGATTGATTAAATTGAACCCATGAGTTTCAGAATTCACTTGGAAGGATGGACTTAAACTAGCCTTGGAGTTTTAAGCTCAAGGTGTGATGGATTTGAAAAAGATATCAAGGTGTCTTGGTCCACAAATTTGTACTTGTTATACAATCAAGCTTCGATAATTTCTCCCTGTGTTTCAACCTTAGGAAGATTATGTTTGGGAACATCTATAGATGTCAAAGGCTGAATGAAATTGAATATGTAGTGGAGTGAAGTTGAATATGTAGAGGCTAAATAGAACCAATAGGTCTATAATATTTTGACACGGTTGCAATCGATTTGATAGGGAGTGTAGATGCTCAAGGCTTACCTACAGTTGTGGTGTGTTGTGATTAGGAATGATTATGGATAAATTTGATTAGATTGCAATGAATGGTTTGGATAGGATTAGGATGCAATTGATTGGATTAGAATGAAGATGATGATGTGGGTGACTAGATTAGAGGACTTGGATGGATTAGGATGAAGTGTAATGATTAGGAATGATGACTAGGGTAGATTAGGATGAAGTTGATTGGATTATGAATGAAGATGATGTTGTGTAGTGATAAGGATTAGAGGACATGTATGGATGTGATGAAGTAGATTGGATTATGGATGGATATAGTTAGGATTTGGACTAGGATGATTAAGATGATGGTGAGTAGATGAAAGGGGTTATTAGGGTTTGATATGGATGAATATGATAATGACTAGAGGAATGATTAAGGTGAAATGGATTGAACTGAAATGAATGGTTTGGACATGATTAGGAAAATGATGATGATGATGATGAAATGTAATGATAAGGAATGATTGGGATTCAATTAGGAAGAAGGTGACACGAGATGATTAAGGTTTGAATTATGATGACTTGGGTATGATTATGGTATGATATGGAATGATTAGGGATGATTAAGATGATGTTAATTGGATATGAAAGAGGTGATTAGGGTTTGATAAGGATGGCATGGATATGTTTAGGATATGGTTAGGATGATGTTGTTTGGATAAGAATGATGAGGATGTGTAATGGTTATACATCATAAATTGGATATGATTATGATGCTTGGGATATAATTGGGATGAGGTGGAATGATTTGGAATGATGAATAGAGTATGATTAGGAATAGGTGCAATGATTAGGTATGATGAATAGGACATGATTGGGATGATATGGAATGATTAGGAAGGATGAAGAGGATATGATTATGAAGAGAAGGAATGATTATGAATGATGAATATGATATATTGGGGTGAGGTGAAATGATCAATAGGATGATTAGGATATGATGAAATGTTTAGGATGATGGTTAGGATAAAGTGTAGTGATTAGGGTGTGGTGTAATGATTAGAAATGATGATTAGGATATGGTTAAGATGAGTTGGATTGATTAGTAAGGATGATTAGGATGATGATTAAGATGAGATTGAATGATGTGGAATGACAATATTGGGTGATTTGGATTGATTAGGGTGATAACTAGGATGATTAGGATATGATGAATAGGATAAGGTTAAGATGAAGTGTAATTATGAGGATATGATGAATATGGTATGATTAGGATGATTAAGATGATGATGATGATTAGATGAAAGAGATGATTAAGGTTTGATAAGGATGACTTGGATTGATTAGAAGAATGATTAGGATGTTGAATGGGATATGATTAGGATGTGGTTGAATGATTAGGGTTGATGTTGTTTGGAAATGTCAAATGATGATTAGGAAGGGTGATTAGGATATGTTTGGGATGAGGTGCCATGATTAGGAATGGTAGGGTAGAATAGGATTATTATGAGGTGGCATGAAGAAAATATGACAACAATGTGATTATGAGTTATTAAGATAGATGTTGTTTGGATATGAGAGGATGATGTGTAAGGATAATGGGATTAGGGATGTGGTTGAATGATGAGGAATGGGATGATTGGGATGTTTGAGGAAGGACAAGGATAATGACTAGGATGAATAAAGGTGAAAGGGAAGTGATTGGAATGAGGATGATAAAGTGTAATGATGTTGTTAGGTGATTTGGATTGATTAAGATAATGATCAGGATAGTGACAAGGATATGCAGGGTGACAAGGGTGATGATTAGGATAATGATTATGTTGAAGTGGAATGATTAGGATGATGCTTAGGTGTTGGTTTGATTTGGAATGTTGGTTGAATGATAAGGATATGGTATGAATGTGATAAGGTATGATGAATTGGGATGAATGGATGGAAAGAATGTTGAGGGTGATGATCAAGCAAGCACACACATCAATCATAGAAGACACTTGGAAATCAATTGTCTATTTTTTATGAATCATGATGTTTTGCAAACACTTGTAAACATGCACAATCCTAGGCTAGGAAAGGACAATACTTGTGTAATGATCCAAACTAAGATTTTAACTTGAAATCAGATTTGAAAATGAATTTATTTAACACCACTAGAAAATACAATAATTTCACCAAGACTAGCAAGCTAGTCATGCACATAACAACACCAAACTAACACAAACTTGCCCAAAAATGAATGGAACTGATTTGATCTGATATTAAATGGATTTTAAATCATTCTAGACTTTCATAACAGCCATAACATAAACAACAACCAAAATCCCAAATCTGGAGCAAATATGATCAAACCCACAAAAACTACCAACACCGTCAATCACCGAAATACACCAAAAAACACCCAAACTGATATTGTTTGATTTTCAGATGGAAAGTACATGAAATATGGTCTGATACCATTAAACTAACAACAGAAAAACCTACAGCACTCAGTAGCAATCTACACCACCAAAACTTCACAATAATGCTGAAATACACATTAGGTATTCTGACCCACAAAGCCAAAATCAACACAACTCTACCCACAACCTCCAATACTTATTTTTGACATTAGAAAATAGCAATCTACAGCTAATACACAGAAAACCAAAGTAAATAACAACAGCAATGCTTCCCAACACTTCTGAAACTACCACGGCAACACAAGAAGACCAACACACACAAACAATGGACACTGCCGGAAACTACCAGAAACTACTCAATCCTTGAAGCTCTGTGCAACCTCTGGATGAAGCTACTCTTTGTGATCAAAGGGTTTACATCCACAAGCCTCTTTACTCCAATGGGTTTTCGTCCATTGAAGCCACAATCTACAAATCTGCAAGTTTGAGAGAAAAATATCAAATCAACAATAGCCCCAAATCACCAAAATTACATATTTTGTATCAATATTTCATGGGAGAGAGGGAAATCCAAGAGTCCCACATTTTTCCTTGATTCCTTGCTATTTTGGGGTATGACAGTTGTCATAAGTTGTCATACATTGTCATAAAATCCCCCGCCACTTGTGATTTACCAAGATTTTTGAAGTCTTCATGCAAATGGACACCTAACCAAACCCAATGCCCCTTTTTGAGTCTCAAAATATTTAATTTAATATATAATTATCCTTTAGAAATAGATATTAGTTGGACAAAATTAAGTATTAAATATTTATCCTTCCTATGCTTGCCCAATTAACCCATGGAAGAATAAGATGGGTTAATATTGACCATTAATTAATTATTTTTGAAAGAGGACATGACAAGTCCTCCCTCCTGGAAATTGCTTGTCCTCAAGCAATGCAAGTTTGGATGGTCAAGAATTTCTGGTCCTTACCATGTTGCATCTTCCATTGGAAAATTCTTCCATTTGATCAAATATTCTAAAATGCTCTTGTTCCTCAATCTTTTATCCCTCGTTTCCAAGATCTTTTCAGGTATCAAAATCAACTTCCCTTCATCATCCAAAGGTGGTAAATCAGATGAAGGCACAATTTTCTGTCCAAGGACCTTCTTCAAACAAGAAACATGAAATACATTATGTATCCTGCTGTTTGGAGGAAGCTCCAACTCATAAGCTACCTCACCAATTTTCCTGATGATCTTGTAAGGCCCAAAGAACTTAGGCTTAAGATTTTCAGCCCCGCTCTTCTTCAAAGAGCTATGTTTATATGGATGCAATATAAGAAATACCAAGTCTCCCACCTCAAAAAATCTTTCTGTTCTCTTCCTATCTGCATATATCTTTTGTTGGTTTTGTGCTTGCCTCAAGTTATCTTTTAGTGATCTTATGATCTCTTGACTATGATTGATAAGATCACTAGCTGCAGGTACTCTACTAACTGTAAATATCAAATCAACAAAAGAAAGTGCATCATAACCATAAAGAGCTCAAAATGGAGGCATACCAATTGACATATGATGTGATGTATTGTAACAATACTCTCCCAAGTGCAACCATTTGACCCAAGTAGTTTGGTGATCTGAAACATAATTCCTCAAATACCCCTCTATCCACTTGTTAACAATTTCTGTTTGTCCATCTGTTTGTGGATGGTAACTTGTGCTTGGTGTGAGCTCTGTTCCTATCAAGTGAAATAGTTCCTTCCAAAAAGAACTGAGGAACCTACTATCTCTGTCACTAACAATGTTCTTTGGCAAACCATGCAGCTTAAATATCTCTTTGAAAAACAACTCTGCTACTTGAGGAGCCTTAAACTCTGAAGTGATGGGAAAGAAATGAGCATACTTTGTTAATCTATCCACCACCACATATATACAATCCTTACCTTGTACCTTGGGAAGTCCTATGATAAAGTCCATGGAAATGCTCTCCCATTTCTGTTCAGGAATTGGAAGTGGTTGTAGGAGACCTACAGGAAAAATTTGTTCTCCTTTGTTCCTTTGGCAAGTCATACACTCCCTGATATGCTTGTGGACATCCTCTTTTGGACCTTTCCAAGAAAATCTCTCACGGCTCTGCCTGTATGTTTTCAAGTAACCTTGATGACCAGCCAAGGGAGTATCATGGAAAGCTCTTAAAATCTTTTCCTTTATTTTTGATTCAGGAACAAGGAAAATTTGATTCTTGTAATAAATCAGCCCATCATTCACTGTATACTTATCATCTTCTACTAAATCATCCAATACATTAGATGCAAAGGTATTTTTGACATATTCAGTAATGATAGAATCTTTCCACTCTGCAGAAATAGAAGATAATGAACACAAAGTTGGCTTCCTAGAAAGTGCATCCGCTACCACATTTCTTTTACCTTTCATATATTCTATTTCAAAATCATATGCCTGTAGCTTTCTTACCCACCTTTTTTGATGATCATTCAAATCTTTTTGATCAAGGAAATACTTCAAACTATTATGATTAGTTTTCACAACAAACTTCCCACACACAAGATATTGTTTGAACTTCTCTAGTGCATGCATAATTGCCAACATTTCCTTGTCATAAATGTGATATGTTTTTTCTAGATTGTTTAGCTTCCTACTCTCAAAAGCAATTGGATGTCCCCTTTGAGTTAGGACAGCCCCAACACCTTCACCCGAAGCATCACATTCAACTACAAAAGGTAATGAAAATCAGGAATAGCAAGCACAGGGCATGAACTCATTACCTCCTTAAACTTGTCAAAAGTTTTCTGAGCTTCTTCAGACCATGCCAAGGCTCAGTTCTTAGTCAAATCTGTTAATGGAACAGCAAGCTAAGAAAAACCTTGTACAAACCTCCTATAATAGCAACATAGCCCAAAGAATCCTTTTAACTGTGTAAGATTTGTAGGTGGAGGCCAATCAAGTATTGCTTGAATCTTCTGTTGATCTACTTGAACACCCTTAGAACTTATGACATATCCCAAGTAAAGAATTTTAGTTAGTCCAAACTCACATTTGGACAACTTAGCATAGAAAGATTGCTACTCCAAAATACCCAAAACTGTATCTAAATGTTCCAAGTGTTCCTTCCAAGTTTTACTGTAGATCAATATATCATCAAAGAAAACCAAGACAAACTTCCTAAGTTGCTTGCTAAATACCTTGTTCATGCATGATTGGAAAGTTTCTGGTGCATTAGTGAGGCCAAAGGGCATGACCAAGAACTCAAAATGCTCGTAGTGACACTGAAAAGCTATCTTTTCCACATCTTTGTCTCTCATCCGAATCTGGTGATGTCCCGATCTCAAATCAATCTTAGAAAAGTAAACAGCTCCATGCAAGTCATCAATAAGTTCATCTATCCTTGGTATGGGATATCTATTCTTAATGGTTTTCTTATTCAAAGCTCTATAGTCAATGCACATCCTTAGAGTGCCATCCTTCTTCTTCACAAGAACTACAGATGATGCAAAAGGACTAGAACTTGGTCTAATGAATCCCATAGCTAAGAGCTGTCTGATAGTCTTCTCTATCTCTTCCTTATAACCCCTTGGATGTTTGTATGGCATAGTTATAACAGGTTTGGCATCTTTTTCCAACTCTATAACATGCTGAAACCCTCTATCTGGGGGTAATCTTGGGGGTATATCACTGAAAACAATGCTATGTTTATCTAAAATTTCTTGAATTTCAAAATGAAATTTACCTTTTCCATTTGGAGAGCTTGAAAGTCAGATCAAGCAAGTGGCTGCCCAAGCAACTTGACCTCTTCTTAAAGTCCTCTCCATCTTCTTTGATGTCACCACTCGTGGAGCTCCATTTGCAATCCCTCTAAGTGTAATCTCCTTGCCTTCTGACTGAAACTTGAACTCCATAGTTTGGTAGTTTTGATAGTGTCCTCCAATAGAGTGCAACCATTGAACACCCAAGACAACATCAGTTTCACCAATACCAACAACATAAAAATCATCACAAACCTTGTAGTCTCCCATAGTGATACTTAATTGTTTGACCACTCTAGTGCATGGCATAGTGAATCCATCTGCAATAGTCACATTGAACCCTTCAAATTCTTCAATTTTCAATCCTCTCTTCATTACTAACCCTTCATCAATAAAATTGTGGGTTGCCCCACTATCAATCAAAATAGTCATTCACTGTCCTACTAACACTCCACGAACCCTGAAAGGATGATATCTTGGTGCTCCTGAAAGTGTAGCTAATGAACCTTCTTTTTTAGTCTCCTCTTCGACATTTGGTTCAGCATCCTCTATGTCATGAAACTCCTCATTACCATCTGAGTCTGAATCCTTATCTGAGACAACCTCTATGTAATGGACTTGTCCTTTTCCCAAACACCTATGTCTAGGGACCCAAGGCTCTCTGCAAGAAAAGAAAAGTTTCTTCCTCCTAACCTCATTCCTTGTTTCTTCATCCATCTTCTTTGCAGTATTAGGAGTTGTATTTTTTTTTGTAGGTGCAAGTGCATGGAATGGTTTCTTCTGGAATCCTCCCTTATGATGCCATGTGTTTGGTTTGGAGGAGTGTGGGAAAGCATTCTTTGGAATTGATGGCTCAAGGGTTAGAGCCCTCTTGATGGCTTCTTGCAAGGTGAGAGGTGTGAAAGATCTGACAAACCCCCTAAGAGGTTCAATGAGCCCTATGATGAATAGATGTACTCTTCTCTTCTCTAATATTTCAGGTACCATCACTGCAATCTTTTGAAAGTTTGCTATATACTCACTTACTAAATTCTTTTGCTTAATTTCAGACAATTGGCTGAAATATTCTTCTTCTTCTTTCAGTTCATACCTATCAAGAATCCTTTGTTTGAAATCACCAAAGGTATGTACTTGATCATGTCCCAAAGTAGTGCAACCATGGTACCACCATTCATAGGCTTCTCCTTCCAAATGCAAAGTGGCAAACTGAACTGCATCCTTCTCTGTCATGGGATTGAGCATAAATTATGTCTCTATCTTTTGCAGCCAAGCCCTAGCTGAAATCTTTTCACTTCCATCAAAGAAAGCTGCGGTTAACTTACCCAACTTGTGTTTTAGTTCTTTATTTTGGCCTTTCCCCTTCTTTTGAGATTCACCTCTTCTCAGGAATTCTACATATTCTCCCCAAGACATATCATTCTTGATCTCATCTGCTAATGCATTGTATTCTCCACGCCATTTGTTAAGGGTCTCTGCATTGAACAATCTAGTAGTTACAGACTCAACTTGTTCAGGTTCCTCTTCAGGTAGGAATAAGGGTTTATTTGCAGCCCCTGAATTTTGTGTTTCAATTTCCTTCCCTTTTCCATTGTTACTATTGTTTGCACCTGAAGTACTACCACCATTGTTTTCGTTGTTGTTGTTGTTGTTATTGTTATTGTTGTTGTTGTTTTGGATCCATTGTAACATTTTCCCAAACATTTCAGCAAGTCTGGTTTGTGACTCAATCATTTGAGTAAATTTCTTTGAAGCATCATCTTCTACTTCAGCTCTTCTATCTGCCATTGTTTCCTCCAATTGCAATTTCCTTTGCTGTCTCCTCAAATATCTAATTTCTCTGTCACTCGGTATCATCAATCATCTGAATAACCTATAGGCTGGCAAGATCATGCTCTGATACCACTATAATGATCCAAACTAAGATTTTAACTTGAAATCAGATTTAAAAATGAATTTATTTAACACCACCAGAAAATACAATAATTTCACCAAGACTAGCAAGCTAGTCATGCACATAACAACACCAAACTAACACAAACTTGCCCAGAAATGAATGGAACTGATTTGATCTGATATTAAATGGATTTTACATCATTTTGGACTGTCATAACAGCCATAACATAAACAACAACCAAAATCCCAAATCTGGAGCAAATATGATCAAACCCACAAAAACTGCCAACACCGTCAATCACCGAAATACACAAAAAAACACCCAAACTGATATTGTTTGATTTTCAGATGGAAAGTACATGAAATATGGTCTAATACCATTAAATTAACAATAGAAAAACCTACAGCACTCAGTAGCAATCTACACCACCAAAATTTCACAATAATACTGAAATACACATTAGGTATTTTGACCCACAAAGCCAAAATCAACACAACTCTACCCACAACCTCCAGTTCTTATCTTTGACATTAGAAAATAGGAATCTACAGATAATACACAGAAAACCAAAGTAAATAACAACAGAAATGCTTCCCAACACTTCTGGAACTACCACGGCAACACAAGAAGACCAGCGCACACAAACAATGGACACTGCCGGAAACTGCTGGAAACTACTCAATCCTTGAAGCTCTGTGCAACCTCTGGATGAAGCTACTCTTTGTGATCAAAGGGTTTATGTCCTATGGCTAGTTGAAACTCATGGGTTTTCATCCACAAGCCTCTTTACTCCAATGGGTTTTCATCCATTGAAGCCACAATCTGCAAATCTGCAAGTTTGAGAGAAAAATATCAAATCAACAATAGCCCCAAATCACCAAAATTACATATTTTGTATCAATATTTTGTGGGAGAGAGGGAAATCCAAGAGTCCCACATTTTTCCTTGATTCCTTGCTATTTTGGGGTATGACAGTTGTCATAAGTTGTCATACGTTGTCATAAAATCCCCCGCCACTTGTGATTTACCAAGATTTTCAAAATCTTCATGCAAATGGACACCTCACCAAACCCAATGCCCCTTTTTGAGTCTCAAAATATTTAATTTAATATTTAATTGTCCTTTAGAAATAGATATTAGTTGGATAAAATTAAATATTAAATATTTATCCTTCCTATGCTTGCCCAATTAACCCATGGAAGAATAAGATGGGTTAATATTGACCATTAATTAATTATTTTTGAAAGGGGACATGACAACTTGCTGAGTTCCCACTTGGTTTTACCTAGCCACACATACTTATGGTGTCTGGCTCTAGGAACTTGGGGCACGGGGCCCCCTTACAATGCACTCACTTTTTAGGCACACCAAGTTCCAAGTCCTTAAGATGCACAAATCTTAAGATACTTTTCTATCTCTACCATAAGTCATGAATATGTGGGACAGCTATTAGAGTTTGATCATCAGACCTCTTGTATCAGCAAGTAGAGAGTTTTTGGCCACTACCAAAGAAGTTCTAGTGTATATCTGGGGGACTGGCACCTCATGAGCATCCAGCAAGCCACTAAAGGCTTTAACTAACCCTACTAGGAGTTTAATATACATAAAGGTACACGTCCTTTCGAGCTAGTGCTGTACGGTGAGCAATCATACCAGTTAGATTTGGCTTTCGCCTTATCCTCAATTTATATAGCGGACCAGATGAAAGTACCACTTGGGGTCACAAATGAGTTCTGTTTGTGGATGTGTCTCAAGAGCAGGCCCACTCTAAAGGGTAACCAAAGCAAGACAAGTTAACATGTTTTTGATCCCCAGGCTTGCACTAAGTCACAAGGGGAGAGCATACACATGCAACTTGCTCACCCTCACACATGTTCATTGACCCTTAGAAAATAGGTGTGTGGTGTGATTTATGCAAATGTTGTGAAGTGTTTTTGATTCCCAAGATCACTTAAAGTGAAAGGGAAGAGAATACACACTTCACAACATAAACACAATCACGAAAGCATAACAGACAGTGGTTCATTTTAAGCCCCCAAAAGATGTGTGAAAACATCAAGTTATGTTCATTTAAGTCCCAAATCCAAATGTGTTTATGATAACTAACACAAAAGCATATGAAAGGAAGTCAATCCCTGCATAAAAATGCATAAGTAGTTTCAATTTGATTTCTTTGACCAACGAATGCCACATGCTACAAAGCAGACATTAGTAATAGAAAAATCCCCATGACAATATATAAAAAAAAGAAATATTGAGTGAATGCCTCATTTTGTGAACCATAGGTCAAAGGGGTCAAAAAAGGGAATCTGTAAAAAATATGAAAATATTCAGCAGTTAGAGAAAAATAAACAAAACCATCAGATTGTTCATGAAATTCCATGCAATTTTTTAAAAAAATCTGTCAAAAATAGAGAAAATTTGCACAAGATATGAGCATTCAAAGTTTGATATGAAGTTTGACTTTGACTAAAAAAAGTTTGATACAATGGCATCATTACTAAAAATTGACTTTACCACAATGAAGCTGGGTGAGTTTGCTCCAAAATGCAACTCATTTCATGAAAATCTGATATGTCTAGTAGAAATTATGAAAATTTGAAAAAAAAATGCCTATTTAGGCATGTAAGGACAAAGGAGGTATAGGCTAACTATTTAAAGTTGACTACCAATGGTTTATACAACGTGATCACATGCTAGCGGTTAGGGACCTAGTGGTTATCCTAGTGGTCAGAGCTAAATCAGCCCCTAGTCACCCATGTGACTAGGGATCATACTAAAGTAAAAAAATAAGAAGAAATGACTTAAGAATTGGGGGACGATAGCCTCTAGCCCCTCTCTCTCCTTTCTGCCTAGTTACTGATGTGACTACACCTCAATAAACGACAAAATGAATTTGAAATTTGCTTATGTCTTGGTTTTAGTGGGAGAGTATGATGCTAGTGGCCTAGGTGATTATAATTATGATTGGAGGCTAACCCTTAGCAGGGCCCTCAGTCCTGAATGTGACTAAGGGCTAGGTGAATGTGAAAAATAAAAAATACTAGGGCATGCTAGGCACTTCACCTCCTTCACTGGTCATAGAGATGTAACCGTTACAAGCACCTTGAACACAATGTCAAAAGCATTGTCCACAAGGTTTCAAGGTAAGCTAGATGTCTACGAGTTTCCTAGTGAGCATTTTTCCATCTAGTTGATTAAGATTGAAGCTTGAATCCATCTCTATGGTAAGGAAGGCAATGTCTTATGCACACACATTTTTCTATCTAAAGGCCTTATAGGTCACAGTCTGATAAGAAAAAATAATTTTGTCGCTGGTTAATTTTTTGATATGGTGTTCTAGATTAAAACTTGTGTCATAACATTTGGGGTAAAGATGAATATGGTGGTCATACTCTACTTTCATTATTAATAATAAACCTATCCATCACATGGTATCCACACACTGTTGAGTTCAATGACTGCCTGTTAGGTTTAATGACTACCTCTTGGATTTAAGGCTAGCAAATGGGTAAAGGTTTGGCTTTATCGGCGTCGACCTGATGGATAGAGGGGAGGTGACTGAGTTTGGTGAGGCCAAATGTTAAGGGGTGTCGACTGGGCATAGTGGAGTGGATTTCTTTTCCATTTGGGTTTTGCCAACAATGCTTATCTGGAGCCAGGAAGATGTCACAGAATGGATGGGAAGAAGTGGAGTTATTCTAGACCAGAAGTATTGTGATCGACACATGAATAGAGGTCGTCACCATTCAGGAAAGCTTATAGAAGGTGAAACTACCAATCAAACTATCATCCATGCTACCACCACCACTGGCAGTGTTGCTAACAATTCCTCCTCTGCAACAATGACAACAAGTCCGGCTATTGCTCATCGTGCTACAAATCCTGCTAACACCAATGCTAGTAATAGTGTTACTAATAGTAATGCATGGAAATAACTTTGGAGTTAGGAATGGAGGCAACATAACCCAGTGTAGGTGGCGATAGAGGACACCTAAGTGGTGGCAAATAGGAAGACTAGTACAGGCTATCAATGGAAAGTTGTGGAGGAATGAGCTTGATGGAGGAGGTTTGAGTTGGGTGGTGAGAGGTTCTAGTCGAAGTGGAGGTGATAGTGAATAAGTGGTGCAAGGGTGAAGGTTAGGAGGTGACACAGTGTTTAAAGGGCTGACGCATAACGTTGGCTGGAAGGATCATAGTGGTGGTGGGGCATTTCAACGCAGTGGAAGGAACCTTGAGTGAGGGCTAGGGTGTAGAAAATGGTTGATTATAGAGGTGACGCAGTGGTGTAGGGGTTGTGATAGGGAGTACATGGGGTGATGACTAATGGAGGTAAGTGCTAAGTGGGGATATGGAAATGGCCATGGTCTAGATGAGCAAAGGGGAAGGCGTAACCAAATTCGAAGGAAGTTGACAGTGTTGTAGGAAGATGCTGACCTAGAGGACTAATGACAGCAATAGGAAAGCATTAGGTTGCGTGTTCAATTCATGTTGGGTTCACCATTTTGTGTTAGTGTTTAGGATTTTAACATGTAGAAATGAAACTACAACAAACCCTAACTGCAATAGAGAGCAATCTAGTCTAGAAATCTATCAAACAAGTATGCAAAACAACTAAAATCCAAGATAACATTGTCTTATCTCTATTGTCCTCCTCTATCTTGCATAGTATGTTCTTAGATTTGCAAGTTCGTGCAACATCATGAGAAGCTCATGTATTTGATTTGCAAGATATTGGAGAGAAAGAGTAGATTTGAGAAGAAAAAATGAACTAAGAGAGAAAATGAGAGTCTAAGAGGTGAAAATGAAGCTGAAAGAGGTGTTTTATAGAACACCTGATTTGAATGAAAGGATAGGATTTTATGTTGACTTGGGAGCCAAATCAAGGGTGAAGGATGATTAGGGTTTCCTCATGACAAGAGAACAAAATAGAATTTTAAATGGGATTTAAATTAAATAAAATTGCCCAATTTATTTAATTTATGTGAAAGGTATTCATGTGAAAGGGGATTTAGATAAGGGGATTGATTTATTTATTTGAATAAATCAAGTGAAGGGGACATTAGGGTATGAATAATTAAATAATAAATTAGAATTAATTATTTAATTATAGAATAAATATGGACAAATGACTAGAATAGATGAAATTAAATTAGCTAAATAATGGGCTTTGAAGGGGAAATTCATCCTGTCGTATTTGTGACATGAGGACATTTTTTAGTGTCTATAGTATGATCTCACGATTTAGTACATGCATTAAGGTATAGTCAAAGCATATCAAACACATCAAACACTAGAGAAAAAACACACCCTAAGTTTGGAAGACCATTTCTAGCCCCCAAGCTAAGGCAAACATGAGAAGACAGATGACAGTCACGCAAAACATGAAGAAGATAGTAAAGAAAAATGTAGTACACAAGGCACACATGAAGAGAAGACATGATTAAATAATTATACAACCCTAACTAGGTGATGTGGGAGCTCATCACTACACACTGCCATCAAAAGCTCACAAAACACAGTGTGGGGGGAGTTCATCACTATGCGCCACCATAAAACATGTGAAAAAATGGTGTGGGGGGAGCTCATCACTACACACTACCACTCAAACACACAAGACATGTAAGGAATGTACATGAAGAATACACATAATACACAAGCATCATATGGTACGTTGTTGACACACTATACATCTTAAACACATCAAGCATGGGCGATGGGGGGAGATCATCACTACAGGCCACTATCTAAGACACACTAAACACACCTGATAGTTGAGCTACACCACCAAATACATGCTTAAGGGTGAATAACTCAAGATCCAGCCCTGCCTCCATAGAGGACTTCTTAAAAGGGTGTGCAACCACTCAAGGGAATGCACAATCCCACCTTCCATAGAAAGGCTTTCAAAAACATATGTAACCCCATTTGCATCATGGAGATGCCTTATGGGAAAAATGATCCATGTACACAAAGTATACAACCCCACCTACATCATGGAGATACATTATAGTGAAAAGGAAGCATATGCAACAAACAAAGACAAGGTAGGGTGCTTCCACAATAATGGGTTACACTTTCTGGGACATCCTGATTTTTGCTAAAATCACATATTTTTAGAAAATATAATGATTTAACCCTTTAAAGGTTCCATTTAAAGGATTTTAATTGAAAAGGGTTTCATCAAACCCCCTTATATAGAACCCGGCTAGTTTTAAACCATACCTATAATGGAGTGTCCTCTACACCTATCAAAATGCTAATAAAAAACCACTTTTGATTTACCTTTTGGGGGATAAAATGAATTCATTTAAAATTTATGTTTTGTAAGTATGTAATCCTTATTATAAGCTTCCCAAAAAGTATAATTTTAAATATATTTGATTTGATTATTATATTTATTTTTTATTTCTTGTGAATGTAGGTTTTTCACCGAACATCAAGTTCTTTGTTCTACACACATGGAAAATTAGTAAATTAGTGAAAAAAATTCTAAAAAATATCTATGTCCTAGGTATTGATGTCCTTGTTTATAAAAAATGAATTTTGATACATATAAAAAAAGTTATGTTTTACAGAATACGCCTATATCTAAATCATAATTGGTTTGACTTCAAAACTTAATTAAAAGCAAATCAACAAAACATTATAAAACCAAATGCATGCGCTATATATTAGTGTTACCAATCTAAATTTAAAAGAATCAGAATTTTATATTTTGTAGAAAAAAAGTTATGTGCTACAGAATACACACCACTTTAAAAAAATGTTGTTTACTATTAAAAACTAGTTATCAAAAGAGACGCAAAAAAATTTACATTTTAACTCCAAATTTTTTTTTAAAAAAATATATTTAGAATCTACAAACAAAATCTCACAAATCACTAGCTTGCATCATCTTCAAATTCCTAACGGTTTAGCGGCTATAGGTGTCAGACAGTGAATATTTAGTTCAAAATGTTGATTTCAATTTCAAGTTTGGCCAAAAAGTGTAACCCACTATTTTTGGATGACCCAGTACACAACTCCAGTTGCATCACGGAGACACCTTATGGTGAAAAGGAAGCATACACCACACATTTTATCACAATGTCTAAGATATCAAAGCATTTAACTCAATATATGCTCCCACCTTAAAGTGGTTGATCCTACTTGCGAGTAGAAATCACATTTAAGGTGAGTATGAAACTACACGAGGGAACAAGAGCTTTTGCAATACCGATGCCCCAAAGTAACATGTGCTTGTGATTGTTGATTGCTTCCAACAATCATAATAGAAACACATTATTATTATATGCTAACAATTAACTATCTTTGGTTAGAAAATCTTAGCTAAGATAACAACAAAATCATCTTGTGAACAACTGTTATAGAAATAAGGCAACATACCTCTTAACTAAACCAATGCTATACTTATAGGTTCAAAACTAAGTATGGTCATAAGGTCATACTTCAGTTATCTTAGAACCAAGTATAGCTACAAGGTGAGATATGAAAATATTCCAAATTGCCTAGAAGTAGGTTTAGAGTATTGAAAAGGTTTGTTACAAGAATTTCACAACATGACACATGACTACATCATCACACAAAAGTGATTCTACTAATCAAGTATCTGTAACAAATTATTCCCATCTTCATATATGGACTGGGTCCATTTTTATTCTTGTTGTAGGGATGCAAGGTCCTTATCATAAATGTATATTTGTTATCGTCATCCATTGACTAATAGAGCCACAAGTACAATTGAAGAATGAAATCATGAACAATCAGAGAGGAGATAAAAGTGACATAGGGCCACAACATGGAAGGATGCCCCTAAATCACCCTTCACAACACTATGTCCCTAAGGCACTACAGACAATAGTTGCAACATGAGAAGTGTAGAAGAATAGAGAAATAAATAGAAGGAATGTCACAATGGAGGTGATATCCTTGTATCCTTGACCTTACAAGTGTATCAAGGGTCATCCGAGGAGATCTACACAAACATTTAACACAACATAGGGGAACATAACACATATGCCTATATCTCAGAGAAGTCGACTCTTGAGAGAAATGCAAAGAGGTGCTACATCAAGTGTGGTCGAGGGAGAGATTATTACCTATTAGTGGTCTTCCTTCATTAAATCATCTTCTTCCCAATCATGATTTTTATATGGGATAGGTGGTACATAAGGTACGATAGCCCATCTTGAAACTTCTTCCTTTATTTCTTCTTCCTTTAGATCTTCTTTTGATTCTATTTCTGTCGGTGGGATGTTTTCTTCTTGTGGTGACATTTTTTAAGCTAAGGCTTGTCATTTTCTCCTTCTTTCCCTTGCATTTCTATTCTTTCTAGCCTTGTTAGTTCTATTTTCTAAAGGAGTTTCTTTGTCCACTATCAAGGGTTCATGAATTTCTACATTCATGAATGTCTATCAAGAGGAAGCTGATACAAAAGTGATCTTTTGTGATGAATAGCTTCACTCTTGAAGGTTGTCTCTTGATCCTTGTAAGGATTATAGAGGATGAACCTAAAAAAAAATTCCTTTTCCTCTTCATCTAGGGGAATCTATTAGCTTGGGTTGCTTTTTGCTCTCTATTTGTTCAATATGAGAAATTGGAGCCTTAGAGAATTGGGAGGGTTCAGGGGCATTCTTGCCATATGATACTTGAGCTATTTTCTTTCTTATACCTTTTATATGCTAGGAAAAATTGGTCTTCTCTTGATTGGTTCAAAGCTTCAGTAGGCTATGGAAAAAAATAATCTAGGTTGAAATTTATGCGAGTGGCTAGTGGTTTCCATCCACTGTGATGAATAAAATGCACTCGTCCATTGTGATAGAGTTTTAAGCATTTATGAATGGTAGAGGGAATTGCTTTCATGGATTTTAGACAAGGATGTCCTAATTTCACACAAAAGAGATCCGAGGTGGAAATGATGAAAATTTGTTGTTCTAGGGCTTTTTCCACCACCTTAATGCAAAGTGTTATCTTTCCAATAGCCAGAAAAAAGTAACCATTATGTGCTTTTATCATTATGTCTATTGGATTGTAAGTATCTTGTGCCAAATCATGCATGTATAATTTTTTTTCTGTGATAACATTTGTTATGCAATTGAGATCTATAAGATCTCCTCTTGTAAGATTTCTATTTATTCTTGTTGTTATATAAAGAGGACCATCAATGTTTCTAATACTGATTTCATGTGGTGTGAAGGATATGATGAGTTAAAGATCCCTCATTTTATTGTTAGATCAGGAAGGAGCCACACCACCCTTGTTTTGATTATATGCCATGTATGTGAGAACTTTGCACACCAATACACTAGTTTGAGGAAATCAGATCTTTAAAGTTTTTACAAGGATAAAGAACATACTAATTTCACTAAAAAAAAGTGATTATGATGTTAAAAGTGCTGCACAAATAGGTAATGTAGATATTTTTATGATTTTTCTCAAAGAGATGTTAAGATGTCAAATTAATTAATGTTGAAATACACAATATGTAATTGCAAAAGTGTAATTTTTGAATCAAAGATGCAAAATGCTGTGAAGCTACTATGCAAAATCAGATCTAATGGATGCAAGAGAATGTTTGAAACCCTGATTGAAGATTTTTTTTTTTTATACCAAAATTCTAGTTAAATACGCACTTTTTCAAGATTATACAAGATTTTCAAATGAATAATGAGGATATATGCAATGAATAAATGCAAGATCTAATTTTTTCAACTAGTAAAATGCAAATGTTTGAAGCTAAGGGTTCACCAAAATGTTAAGTATCAAAAGGTTAATGATAACAACTAGCATGTGTACTAGATCAAACCCCCTTTCACAATAACATACAAGGACAAGACCAAGACTAATAAGTACCAAATGAAGGTGGTCTCAGTTATAGATCTTATTCTCTTATTTTCTACAAAAAGATTAGATTTAATCAAGTCTCTTTATCAAAGCCTAGTTCAAGAATACACTAAACCCTAGTTCTATGATCATTTGATCATAACAAAAGATGTACAACTAATATCTAGAAACTAATTGTATAGGGATGATCAATAAGGTGATAGAACCTATGCCCTAGAAGTAGAGGTGTCAAAGGACTATTTTGAGACCACCCAAGTCTTGAATGATAAGATCTAGAGAAACTATAAACTGGAGAAATGTTGTAGAAGCCACCCTTATGCCAAATCTAAAGTTAGTAAGGGAAAAAATACTAGGGTACCACTACCCAAGTCTTGCATAGAGGAATAATCTATAACTACTATCAGATCTTGAAACCCTGATCCTTGCTCAATCTTCATGTGTCTTCATATTTAATGGATATCACTCCTTTAACCTGCACATGAGAAGAAGAGAAGGGGTTTGGAGGTTATGGTGTTTAGGGACTTACCTCAATCAAATCCTAGGATAGCATTCAATCTTCCCAACACCATTGAGAGATAAAGAGAGCATGCACTTGTAGGGAAGAGGCTAAACACAATAACAATATGATGAATCAAATTATGATAATTAACAATGATATTACCTAGGTGATGAAACCCTTAGGAGGATAGAGGTTCTTCAACTCATAAGGTGGGATAGATGATAAATTCAAACCTGCAACAACATATTGGAAACAAGGTAGATAACTAAGAGGGGGGGGGGTTGAATCAATTATCTCAAATTACTTTAACTTTTTTTTCTTCTTTAATAATTGGTGCAACATCAAAACATATAAGCATATGTGATCATAAGAATAGAAATAAAATCAACACACATAACACAAGGATTTTTACATGGAGAGCCCTGTTAAGGGAAAAGCTATGGGGTGACTAACCCAAGATTGTATTCTTTATTAAAAGAATAATGGAGTACAAAATGACACTTGCCAATTAGGTCTCATTGCCCGAGCACACTGCTCAAAAGAGGCACATTGCCTACAAGAGAATCACTATCTACAAAACTTACAGAAGGTAATCAAGTGTTTGAACTCATGAGAAGCATCTACAATGCAAGAGTTCAGTTTTGGTTAGGCACAATACACTGATCTGATGCACTTCATTCTTCCTCTGTTTTAGAGTTGTTGCTCTGTCACATACCAGACTTGAATTGTTGCTTTCACACTTATCCCTATTTTCCTTCGCACTTCATTTCATCCCTAGTTCACCACACACACCTACACACTAGAATCCATCTGGTATATATATCTGCATAAAGGATTCTCATCAAATTTCTAGTAAAAAACAAGAACACTTCAAGATATTTGCAAGTTACTGATCTGTCGGTAGAATCCATGCTTGAATTTTGATGCATATCAAAAACACGGATATAGAAGTCTTTAATCATGTTGGCCAACAATGTATAATTCCCCAAATTGCTTGATCAACACATTTTGCTCATCTGAATTGAAGTCTGATGCTCTGTTGGTCAGTTCTTTGTCTATCTACTCTGCCTGTCTAGAACCCAACACTCAGATGCTCATATCTTTTTCATGCTTTATCATTGGATGCTAAATCTCTAGAATATAGTAGTCATGATACCCCTCTTGACTTATCCAAGTCTGTAACTTGTTACGTTACACCATCTGAGAGATCTGAACCTTATTGTCGGACCTTGTTGCATACTCTGTTCTTGTTCACCAGACCAAAACAATCTTCAATCTGACTTCCGATATAGGCATACTATTTACTGCCGATGTGTGGGATAGACTTTGTTGCCATCAATGACAATACTTATGAAGCCATATAGTGTCTCTTGGCAACAATCTCCCCCTTTGGCATTGATGGAAACACTTAGTTAAAAATGGCTAAGTGTCGCAGTAAACTCCCCCTTGGAAAAATGGCTAAGTGTCATAGTAAACTCCCCATTGGCTGATGCTCTATCTTTTGAACTATTTTACCAGAGCTCCTCCTTAGCTAGATTCTACATTTTTCACTACTCCTCACTCCCCCTTTGACATCAATGGCAAAGGATAGAATCTGCATACCAAAAATTTCCAAAAATTTTCCTATACATGGCCGTATAAGTATATATTTAAATGTTATACCTACATATACTTAAGTATATCAGCAAAAGTGGCCTTCAATTGTACAAACTTTGTGGCCCAGCTCTACTCCATCCTGTCTAAAATGGAGATGTGACCGTTCAATGAAAATGCATATGCTTTTTCCCTTTTTAGATCTACTGGATCACTGGTCCGGGCTGTGGTCTGAGCATCTATCAAGGCCTCATGCATTGCCTCTAATGTAGGGATAATTATCCCTCTAAGTTCACTCTTTCTGTTTATTATATTCTTCTTTTCTTTGTCTAGGCTCTTTATTTCATTTATGATGACAATGGCCTCGCATTCTTGATTCATTAAAGAGGTAGTAAGGGGATCAAAATTTTGAGATAAACTTGACAGTTTACCTTCTTGTTCTTTCACCTTATTTTCAATATCCTCTGTCACTTTGGGCTAAGATAGAAAAAAATTGTACATGTCCCCACCATCTTTAAGAGCATTTTCAAGGCTCTTTATTCCAATGTCTAGGGTCCTCCTATCATTAGCAATGAGTCCTTGTACTTCAATGAATATTTTTCCTAGAAACTCCTTCTGGACGTTTGCTTCTACTAATTTTTCTAGAGATTCAAAGTGAGTGCTAACAAAATTTACCAAAGATATCAGGTTGCCAGATGGTGAGGCCGAAGGATCCTTTTGGAATGATGGCATGATCTTCTCTAGCATCCCAGATGCCATCTCCAATAGTTCATAGTCTTCCATGTAAGATTTAAGGAGTTTTTCTTTTGCTTTGGCTTGAGCAAAAGATGTTAGTTTCATTGTCTAGACCAGAGAGAGAGTCAAAATTTAGTGGCCCTTGAAATAGCTCAGGTTCATCTATCTCCATCATTTCTTTGTTCCAAAAGTTCTTTACTGCCTCTGCAGTGTCTCTTGCTGGTGATTGAGTCTTCTTTTTTTTGGGATATCAGAACAGTCAACATTAGTCTCTTCTGCTTGTTCTTCTTCTTTTCCTCTAACCTCTTCTTCTTGACATACTTTCTCCTCTTTTCTTCCTTCTCCTTCAACTTCAAAATATGGAATGTCTGCAATGGGATCCAGAGGAGAGATGTCACCTGAGATTACCGCTTCATGAACTTCCTCTTCTAGAATAGAGGAATCCAAGTCCTTATCTACTTCTCTTCATCTAACTCTTTTGATCCTTCTACCCCAAAAGTTTCTTCATTGGTTACATGTAATCCTTCAACATCCATGGTAGAGGGTTCTTCATCTATTTCCTCTACAATAGGAAGATTGAATCTTTTGAAATCATTTGGAGGATGTCTTTGTTTCTCTTGCTACTTAGTCAGTTTCTCCAAGCATAAGTTTATTCATTCTTGTGTTACTCTAGAACTCATCCTTACAATCCTTAAAAATCATGTCCATTTGTTTTGGAGTGATAGAAGGATAAAGCTAAATCATTATTTGTTCCCTAATCTCTAGGTCTTTTGCCTTTACATTCTCTTTTTTTAGTTCAAGTACCTTTTCTAGACTCTTGGGAATTAATGATATAATTTCAATGAAATATTTATTGTAAATATTCAAGTACCTGACAGTAGCTTCTTCCAAAATCCTCTTGTCAGTATCACTATATTCATCATAGAACTCTATTACTGGTTGTAGGTTCCCATCCATAGTAACTACCTTGATGATGTCATTAATGGAAAGAGTAGGCTTTTCAACAAATTCTTGTACCTTTTCTTCCTTATTTTTACTGGCAGAGAATTCTTCGGATGGTTTCTTCTTTATTTTCTTGATTTCCTCATTAGATTCTATTTCTTCATCATCTTTAAGACTTATGTATGACCTTGTTGCTTTGGTCTTCATTCTCTTTTCTCCTTTTCTAGATGTCTTGACTTCCGGTTTGGTGGCCCTTGAGCTTTTAGGAGTGGCAGGTGTAGAGCTCTTAGAAGATCTAGTTTGGGAGGAGGCTTGTACCAGAACATCTCCTTTCTTTGCTTCTTGTTTCTCTTTCTCAACCTTCTCCATTTTCTCTTTGTTTGCATCTACTGTCTCTTTAGATAGGCCAAATCTTTTGGCAATTTCCTCAACTTCCCTTCTTACTTTCCTCTTTATCTCTGATTGTCTTAACTCAACATGTATTTTTACACTTAGTTCTTGAAAGGTTCCAAACCTTTCTACCTCAGGGTCGTTAGGCCAGCTCAATAGGTGTTGAATATGTAGCTCCAAAATTTTCTCATCGACCTCGTATCTCCTAGGCATTATCCACATTGTTCTGGGCTCAACTACCTCCATTAAGCATTAATCAGTGTCAACCATGAAGCACACTGTATCCTTGTGTTTCTCAACTATGGATCGAGGTATTCTCTCTCTGGCTTGCATCATGCTTTGAAAGTTCTTAAAGTAACCCCAGAGAGCTATGTTTTGAGCTTTAGCATCACCAAGTCCATACATATAATCTCTAATCTAGATTGCAACTAGTTTGTCATTTTGCCAAACCCAACCACTTGATCTGGGTAGCTCATTCATGTAATAGAAGAATAGACACAATATTAGACAACCATATTTAAAGGAATTCTTCTTATCCTTTTTGATCTTCTGTAGGTTTTCTAACAATATATTTAGGAGAAGTTCACATAGGTCATAATCTACATCTTCCCTCAACATCTGATATGTTGCATAGATTGTTGTCCCAGAAACAGAATTCTCCCTGCTAGAATGATAGATCTTGTACCCAATTATCATTGAGGCAAACTTGACATCCAGATCTGTGATGTCATCTATGGTCAATGCTCTTTTGTCAAACTTAGATCTGGTGGCTTCAGTTACTGTCTGGTTCTTGATAGATTTAAGTACAGGTAACCCACTGGAAGAATGTAGTCTAGTCACTGCCCTAATGGCATCTTTTGTTATCTTGAAGGGCCTCATTAACCACATGAAATTATCATGCATCCTACTTAGGACATACCGGACCCAATCATCTTCTACAAAATAGGGAAAGTGTATGCAATGTCTGAAGTGTTTATCTCAGATGGCCTTGAATTAAGGTTTGAGTTCAAAACTCTCATCTATTAGCTATTTGTGATAGATGTCCATCAATTTAGAGTCTTCAAATTCCTCAATGTTGGCATGGATATAGACCCTAACATCTTCTATGTGCAATAGCTCATGCAGAATGCTAGAAAATGTGCCTAAAGGATCAACTTCTAGAGATTTATAGGGGTGTTTCTTGAATTTAGGATGTGACCTATCAGTGATCTTTACAACCATTGGAGTAGCCATCTTGCAAAAGATTCAGAGAGAGATTTTTAGAATGGAAGTACCTTTTTACGCTTTAGAATTTGAAATAGGAGCTGGAACAAATCATTGGTTGAATTCAATTTTTTAGTTGATCTTTGAGTGAATTGTAGAAATTTTGTTGCAGAGCTCTTCTTATCTTCTTCATGAATTCAAGTGTGTAAATGATGAGTGAAAGAACCCTTTTATTCTTGTACAATCCCTAATTTCCTTTTGTAAGAAATGCAGAACTTAAGTTATCTGGGTACCCTATTTTAAGAAATATCTTCTCGAATCATTGTACTCATCTTAGAATCATTGTCAGTGAGGATTGACAATGTATCTTCTTTTCTTCAATCATGCCATGGGTCCATAGATCAAAGTATTTCAATTCTAAATCATACTGGATCTGTCTATGAAAATCCTACTTTACTGGATGGCTATCAAACTGAATCAACTTGAGTGGTTAAACTCTTGCAAAACTCCATGTGGATCTTTCATATTTTTACTGAGGGTTATTTAGATATTTTTCTGAGAACCCTTTAATCCGTATCATTCTATGTACCGAATTTGGGCACTAATTGACTGGCTGGGGGAATTTGTTTTTCTCTATGACTCCCCCTGAGCCAGAGCTCACCTTTTTAGTTTTTGGAAGCAATATCAACACCGGATTCCAGTGCGGATCCATCACCAATATTTTCTGTACTCTTCTTTACCCAAATCTTGCTCATCTCATTTTGATTTTCATCTGCATTCACTTTACCTTTACCTTGATCTTATTTCTGATTATCTTCCACCAGACCTTTTCTATCCTGATTTCTACTTCTACAGAATTTGGCAATATGACTGGATCTTTTGCAATTGTAACAGACAACATTTCTTTGCTTATTTGATTGATATCCTTTTGATCTTCATTGATTAGCCATATGTCCCATTCTATTGCATGCAAAACATATACCATTGAATGAATTGGTTATTTGCATATTTGTGCATTCATGAGATTTGTGACCATACCTTTTGTAGTTAAAACATTGTTTGGAGAAGGATGGATTAGTCTAATTCATTCTTCTCCTGCATTGAGTTGCTTAATGACCAAAATTGTTGCAATTGAAGCAGTATCCATTGAAGGATGGATATCTTTGAGCATTTGGTTGCCTTATCAGAGGTCTTCTAGGCCTATTTCTTTGATTTCTTGATCCAAAGTTTTCACCTTTCTCATATCCCAATCCACGCTTATCATCTACCCTCTTTTGGCTTTCAAGAAGAATTTCAAGTTAGGCTGAGCTTATCTTGAATTTCTCTTTGTATCCATTTGTTGTTTGAAGATCTTGTTTAAGAGTGTCTATCTAATTCTCAAGTTGTTCTTCATTGTCTCTAGCTTCTTCAAGATCTGATTCAAGATGACTGATTATTCTATCCATTTTGTGGCAGTCCTCTATTTTCTCCTTGAGGGATTGTTTTAGATTATCTTCAATTTTCCTCTTTTCTTCAATTTCTTGGGTGAATCTCATAACCCCTGATTCCATTTCATGCCTTACCATAATGACTTCTTTTGACAGTTTCTCACATAGCTTATTTTTCTCCTCCAAATCTTCATTAGTATCATTGGCTTCACTCTAATTTGCTAATTTTTGAAGTAGTTCCCTTCTCTTTTTCATAGAGATACTAAATTTTTCTTTTAGCTCATTTATGAAATCATCAGCGTATTTGAGTCCTCTCAAATTATTGACTTCAGAGTGGGATTGTTCAAGGTCATCTAGGGCAGACTAAAGTTGTTCCTTCATACCATATATATCCATTGAGATTCCTAGATCTTCCTCAAGCTGTTATGCTTTGTTCAGAGGAACTTGGCTCTGATACCAATTGTTGGAAACAAGGTAGATAATTGAGGGGGGGGTGAATTAGTTATCTCAAATTACTTTAACTTTCTTTTCTTCTTTAATAATTGGTGCAGCATCAAAACATATAAGCATATGTGATCATAAGAACATAAATAAAATCAACACACATAACACAAGGATTTTTACGTGGAAAACCCTATTAAGGGAAAAACCACAAGGTGACTACCCCAAGATTGTATTCTCTATTAAAAGAATAATGGAGTACAAAATGGTACTTGCCAATTAGGGCTCACTGCTCACAAGAGGCACACAGAGACTTACCATCTACAAAACTTACAGAAGGTAATAAGGTGTTTGAACTGATGAGAAGCATCTACAAATGCAAGAGGTTAGTTCCAGTTAGGCACAATACACTAATCCGATGCACTTCATTCTTCCTCTATTTTAGTGTTGTTGCTCTGTCACATACCAGACTTGAATTATTGCTTTCACACTTATCCCTATTTTTCTTCGCACTTTATTTCATCCCTACTTCACCACACACACCATCATACTAGAATCCATTTGGTATATATATCCACATAAAGGATTCTCATCAACTTTCTAGTTGGAAACAAGAACACTTCAAGATATTTGCAAGTTACTAATCTGTCAGTAGAATCCATGCTTGATTTGTGATGCGTATCAAAAACATGGGCATACAAGTCTTTAATCATGTCAGCCAACAATCTATAATTCCCCAAATTGCTTGATCAACACCTTTTGCTCATCTGAATTGAAGTATGATGCTTTGCTGATTAGTTCTTTCTCTATCTACTCTGCTTGTCTGGAACCCAACACTCGGATGATCATATCTTTTTCATGCCTTATCACTAGAGGCTAAATATCTTAAATATAGTAGTGATGATACCCCTCTTGACTTACCCAAGTCTATAACTTGCTGAGTTACACCATCTAAGAGATCTGGACCTGATTGTCAGACCTTGTTGCATACTCTGTTCTTATTCACCGGACCAAAACAATCTTCAATCTAACTTTCGGTATAGACATACTATGTACTACAGATGTGTGGGATAGACTTTGTTGCCATCAATGACAATACTTATGAAGCCACACAGTGTCTCTTGCCAACACAACCCACACAATGACAACACAAATCTGCTCTAGAATCATAATGAATGCTTTGAATGCTTTTTATTCCAATTCTTCAAGTTGGCTATCTATATCTAGGTTCATAATGAATTGAAAAACACACTTATATATGCTTTCCTACTAACATTCATGAAATTAAACCAAAAGAACCGACAAAGAGAAACCTTTTTAAATGTCCTAGGATGACATAACTTTAATTCTACCCTGACCAATTAGGGAAGACTTGATCGGTGGCACCCAAGTCTTTCAAACCTTTTTAGGTCTGGGATAAGGTAAAACATGGGCCCCTTATTCCTAATTTACATTGGTGTTGGGAAATTTTGCATTGGAATGAACATTTGGAATGTATAATATAATAAATAGGACCTGGAAGCTAAACAAAGAGGTAAAAAGACAAGTGGCTACTTTTTACTTCATAACAAATAGAAATATAAATTTAATTAATATATTAACACCCATAACTTTCTAATTATAAATACCTTAATCCTCTCCTAGAATAAGGCCTGGGTATACTAGGAAAACAAAACAATAGTTGCTTGGGGAGCTTCCATGATTTTTCCATTAGCCATGGAATTCAACCTACACACTTGCACACAAGCATTAATATACCCAAAATGATACCCAAATAAACATTCATAATAAAATTAATTATACACTTCATAAATATTTCTTAATTAACAGTATTATACTTAAATGAAAATCTAAACAACACATTTAATCCAACACCCAGACCATACTAATAGAATATCTAATAAACAAATCATATTTAACTAGATACGATATAAATCTAACATACATAATTATTTTCATAAAAAACATAAATAATTTTAATTCATCAACCTTAATCCAAGAATTATGATAAAATCAGTCATCATAAATTAATTAAATTTATGATCACATGATTGAATCCATAACAAAATCAAACTAAAATGACAAGATGAAATATATACTTCTAATTCTATCATATCATTAATGTGAGAAACTTGTAATTACTAACTAACTAAATTAACATGGATCTAGCCATAATGTTAGTATTCACACAAATCCATGATCACAAAAATAAAATAATCATGTCCCTAAATAATCATAAACCAAGAAAGCCTATGATGCAGGAGCATCTAGTGGTGTAAGGGCAATCTTGCATCACCCAAAAAAAGATGTGTCTCAAAATTGTTGATGTTCTTTCCATTTCTTTTTAAAATTTCTGGTTCTGGTTCCATAATCGCTTGAATACTGATGTAGAACTTTTATTTTTTCCAAACTACTAAAAATAACAACCCACTTTTTTTAGAAAGTTTGCATTTGGGCACAAAATGAAGTGAAATTTTACAAGAAGTTACATAACTAAAAAATAAGACCTTTGGCGAACGAATCATGCAAAGATCACTTGCGAGCTAAAAGATATTAAAGTTTTTGTTTCCTGAAAAATACCTAAAAATTATTCAAACTCAAGTTTGAGGCACTAAATGGCCTCGTACAGGCTCGAAAATGACTAGAATCAGCAGAACGGGTTTTCAGTGCATAGAGCACTACATGAGCTTTTTGACGCATAAAATGGTTCGTCAATCGAACACCCAGATCAAAAGTTATGGCTCTTGGAAGTTGACCTATTTTTTGAGGGAGATGCAAATTTCAAAATTAGGTTGTTGGCTGCCAAAAAGGCTATTAATAACCATTTTTAGGAACCCTGAGCAGTAGTAGAGTTAAGGGGGCAAGTGTAGAGTCATGAATAGGGGGGAAAATAGAAACCCTAGTTGATTTGGGGGTTATAGAAGGCTGATGATTCCAGAGTCTTGTGATAAGAAGTTGTAATGTGTTGTAGCTTGTGGAGGGTTGATTCCTCTAATTGTTTTGAGCTTCTATAATGTAATAAGTTGCCCAAATCAATAAAGAAATTTCTATTTTCTATGTCTAATTTCTGTTGTTGTGTGTTTTATGATTTACCCCCTTGATCAAGTGGTATCAGAGCAAGGGTTCCTAAGTGTGTAGACAGATCACTGACCATGATATAGTTTGCACCAGGACCTGAGGTTGTGGGTTTTCTACAGAGATCAAGATGCCTCCATGAAGAAATTGTATTGGGAGGAATACTTTGATGGAAGAGGGTTTTAGAGCCCTATAAAGGCAAATCGATGCATTGCAACAGGACCTGTGAAGAGGGTTTGATCCAAGAACAAGAGAAGAAAGTGAGGATGAAGCTGAAGAAGAGCTATCCAAGGAAGAACAAGAAGTTGGAGGAGATCTTGCAGAAGTTAAGTTGTTGAGGGCCATTTCGAAGATCGAAAAGAGGCCCAGGATCAAAGTTTATACATATTCTAGAGATTTGAATCCGGAATAGCTTATTGATTGGATCAATGACATGGAGGAGTATTTTGAATATGAAGATGTGGAGGACCCAGATCGGGTCAAGTTTGCAAAAACAAAGTTGAAGGGCCACACCAGTATTTGGTGGAAAGATGTCCAATTAGAGAGGAACATAAGAGTAAAAAGAAAGATCACCAAATGGGATCAGATGGTGGAAAAGCTGAAGAAGCAGTTCATTCCTGTGGACTATGAGATGGAGCTCCTAAAGATGCTACAAGGACTGAAGCAAGGTAACAATTCTGTTAAGGAGTATACTGAAGAGATTTATAAAATTACTATTAGGAAAAGCCATACAAAGCCCAACAAGGAGAAGGTAGCCTATTACATTAATGGATTGAGGCCAAGTATTCAAGAGGAGTTGAGCCTTCTTAGAATGACCACCATAGAAGATGCATATAAGTTTTCCCTGAAGGTGGAAGAGAAGATGAATAAAAGATTTGACAACAAATAGAGGGGAAGAGGTCAAGGTGGAAGCACTGGTGGAAGACCCTATGGAGGCTATAATGAAGATCAAAAGAAAAGTGAAGATGTTAGCACTAGTTGAAATCAGAGAGAGGATAATGCTTACCACCCTCGTGACCAATACAATGGTGAGCAAAGAGCAAGAGGAAGAGGATGACCTGGGCAAGGACCTAGAAAAGGAAGTTTCAGAGCAACTTTTTCCCAATGTGGAGAAGAAGGGCATCGAGCATATGAGTGTCCGCAACATCAAGGAAGGATAAATAGAAGACCTAAGGTAATGCACCAGTTGCACATGTAGATGAAGACACACAGTCTAAGTGTTCTAAAGATGTTGAAAGGGGAGAAACCCTAGTTGTTAGAAGAACTTTGTTGAATGAGGAGAAAGAACCCAATCAGAGGAAGAGTCTATTCTGTACAAGGTACAAATGTGAAGGTAAGTGTTGTGATATTATTATCGACAGTGGAAGCACTGACAATCTTATTTCAGAGGAGATGGTTGATAAGTTGAAGTTGACAAGAAGAAAGCATCCACATCCATATTGGATTGCATGGTTGTAGAAGGACCATAGAGCTTTGGTCAATGAGTAGTGTTTAGTGAAGTTTAAGATTGGGGACTACCATGATGAGGTGTTGTGTGATATCATACCAATGGACGCATGTCATATGTTGTTGGGGAGGTCATGGCAGTATGATAGGAGTGATGTCCATGATGGCCATGCAAACACATAATCCCTAACAAAAGATGGAGTTCATCATAAATTGAAGCCCTTGAAAGAGGTGGAAGAAAAGGTATGTAGTACTACCAGAATTTGCTTGGTAGATGGTAGAAAATTTTTGGAAGTTATGAAGCATCATTATTTTGCATTGATTCCTAAGATTAGTCAAGAGAAATGAGAAGATTTACCAGCAGAAGTTTTAGATATGTTGGAAGAATTTTAGGACATTATCTCTGATAATGTCCAGAGGGTTTACCACTGGTGAGGAAGATAAGTCATCAAATGGATTTGATACCAAGAGCCATTTTTCTGAATAATGTAGCCCATAGAATGACTCTAGTAGATAGTGAAGAGTCAAACAGACAAGTTCAGGATTTGTTGAGGAAGGGATTGATAAGAGAGAGACTAAGTCCATGTGTGGTACCTGTAGCACTAGCACCAAAGAAAGATGGAGAGTGGAGAATGTGTACAGACTCTCAAGCCATCAATAAGATCACAATCAAGTATAGATTTCCATTGCCCAGAATGAATGACATAATAGACTATTTGAGTGGAGCCAAGTACTTCACGAAGATTGACATAAAGAGTGGGTATCACTAGATCTATATCAGAGAAGGAGATGAGTGGAAGACAGCCTTCAAGACAAAGGAAGGTTTGTATGAGTGGTTGGTTATGCCATTTGGGCTAACCAATGCACTGAACAGATTCATGCAGCTCATGAATGAGGTATTGAAAGAGTTTTTGGGAAGTTTTGTTATTGTTTATTTGGATGATATTTTGATTTTTAGTAAGACTTGGGATGAGCATTTGATGCATATCATAAGAGTTTCAGAAAAGCTAAGAGAAGAAAAGTTGTTGATTAATTTGAAGATGTGTAGTTTTGCAAAGGAGTTGGTATACCTAGAATTTGTTGTCTCAAAGGAAGGTCTTAAGACGGACCCATAAAAAGTGAGGGCTATCATTGAATGGCCTATGCTAAGGAGTGCAACGGAGGTACACTCTTTTCATAGTTTGGTAAGTTTTTATAGAAAGTTTATGAGGAATTTTAGTAGCATTTGTGCAACCCTAACTGAGACAATGAGAGAGGATAGAAAAGAGTTTAGATGGACTAAAGGAGTAGATAAGAGCTTTGATACATTGAAGCAAAAAGTCATAGAACAACTTGTTTTGGCACTTCCAAATTTCAATAAGGTATTTCAGGTAGATTGTGATGCTAGTGGTAGTGGTATAGGAGCTATTTTGAGCCAAGAAGGTAAGCCCATTGCCTATTTTAGTGAGAAGCTTAATTATGCCATGAAAAAGTATTCTATTTATGATTAGGAATTTTATGCAATAGTTTAGGCTTTGAAGAAATGGAGACATTATTTGTTTCCTAAAGAGTTTGTTTTATATACTAATCATCAGGTGTTGCAGTATCTAAATAGTCAAGGAAAGTTGAACCAAAGGCATTCAAAATGGGTTGAGTTTTTGCAGAGCTATACTTTTGTTTTGAAGCACATGAGTGGGAAGTCCAATAGAGTTGCAGATGCCTTGAGTAGAAGGCAAAATTTGTTGACAAAAATGAAGATAGAGGTTGTTGGGTTTGATGAGATCGAAAGCTTGTATCCTGAAGATCTAGATTTTGTAGAGGCCTGGAAAGCTTATTTGGAACCTGTTACTTTAGATAGGACAAAATGGTTGGATTTCATAATCCAAGATGGCATGTTGTTTAGAGGAAGCTAGTTGTGCATTCCAAGGAGTTCCATGAGAGAGATCGTAATTAAGAAGAAGCATAGTGGAGGATTGGCCAGACACTTTGGTTGAGATAAGACCATTGCTATTGTTGGTGAAAATTATTATTGGCCACAGTTGTAGTAGGATGTGAGGAAATTTGTGCAAAGTTGTAGAGTATGTTAGATGGAGAAAGGAGCAAGTCAGAATATAGGTCTATATCAACCACTACCTGTACCAGAGAAGTCGTGGGATGATATTAGTATGGATTTTGTTCTTGGTTTACCAAGGACACAGAGAGGACATGATTCCATTTTTGTGGTGGTGGATAGATTCTTGAAGATGGCACATTTTATTCCTTGCAAGAAGACTAATGATGCTATTCATATTATAGAGTTATTTTTCAGGGAGGTGGTGAGATTACATGGTCTAACAAAGAGCATAGTTTTAGATCGAGATACCAAGTTTGTTAGTTATTTCTGGAGGACATTGTGGAAGAAATTGAAGATAGATTTGAAGTTTAGTTCTACACACCATCCAGAGACTGATGGATAGACTGAAGTGGTGGATAGGAGTTTGGGTAACCTACTACGATGCTTAGTAGGATATAAGCCCAAGGGATGGGATTTGATTTTACCACAGGTAAAATTTGCTTACAACAATTCTCTCAATAGGAGTATTGGTAAATCACCATTCTAGATTGTATATGGGAAGAGTCCAAGAAATGCTTCAGAGTTAAGAAAGCTGGACAAAAGAGAAAAGACAACTGCTAAAGCTGAAGACTTTGCAGAACATTTGAAGAATTTGCATGAAGAGGTGAGAAAGCACATTAATAAGATGAATATTCAGTACAAGGTTAAGGAAGATTAAAGGAGGAGATATAAGGAATTCAAGGTAGGAGATGAAGTCATGGTTCACTTGAGAAAAGAAAGGTTCCCAATTGGAACATACAATAAGCTAAAAATGAAGAAATTTGGACCATGTAGAATCCTGAAGAAGCATGATTCAAGAAATGCATATGAGGTAGAGCTACCTAGTGGGATTAATATTTCCCCTATTTTCAACATTACTAATTTATCATAATATCATGAAGGTGGAACAAAGGATGGACCAACAGAAGAATAGTGGAGTATTCCAGTATCTACTTCAATCGAGGAGATAGAAGAGATCTTGGATAGTCGTGTGGGAAGAAGTATTCAGAATAGGTAGTATGAAAAATATCTAGTGAAATGGAAAGGAAGGCCTGTTGAAGATTCTTCTTGGTTGTCTAAGGCAAAGGTTGACCGTTTGGGTTTTCCTCACATAAACACATGAGACGTGACTGGGTCACTTCTCAAATTACCCTAGGTGTCTGATGCAGGAGCATCTAGTGGTGTAAGAGCAATCTTGCATCACTCAAAAAAAGATGTGTTTCAAAATTTTTGATGTTCTTTCTATTTATTTTCAAAATGTGTGGTTCTAGTTCCATAATCACTTGAATAATGATGTTGAACTTTAAGTTTTTCCAAACTGCTAAAAATAGAAACCTACTATTTTTAGAAAGTTTGCATTTAGGCATGGAATGAAGTGAAATTTTATAAAAAGTTACATAACTAAAAAATAAGACCTTTGGCAAAGGAATCATGCAAAGATCACTTGCAAGCTAAAAGATATTAAAGTTTTTGTTTCTTGAAAAATGCCTAAAAATTATTCAAACTCACGTTTGAGGTACTAAACGGCCCCGTATGGGCTCGAAAATGGTTAGAACTGACAAAGAAAGATCCTAGCATGTAGAGCACTTTGCAAGCTTTCTGATGCATAAAATGGTTTGTCAATCAGACACCTAGATTAAATGTTATGGCTCCCAGAAGTTGACCTATTTTTGGGGGAGATGCAAATTTTGAAATTAGGTTGTTGGCCACCAAAAAGGCTATTAATAACCATTTTTTGGAACCTTGGGTAGTAGTAGAGTTAAGGGGACAAGTGTAGAGTCAAGAATAGTTGGGAAAATAGAAACCCTAGCTGATTTGGGGTTTACATAATGCTTATGATTCCAGAGTCTTGTGATAGGAAGCTGTAATGTGTTGCAGCCTATGAAGGGTTGATTCCTCTAATTGTATTTGAGCTTCTATAATGTAATAAGTTTCCCAAATCAATAAAGAAAGTTCTATTTTCTTTGTATAATTTCTTCTATTGTATGTTTTATGATTTACCCCCTTCATTAGCCTATCTAGATATAATATTAGTTATGAGGAGGAATGGGTGTCACAGGACATGTGAAGAAAGGATCTAGAAACTCAAAGAAATAGTGAGATTTCTCTACAAAAAGTCATGAAATGCATGTGATGAAGTTTTACTTTTTGCATGTAATGTTATATCTAATGAATAGTGGTTGATTGACTTAGTTTTCTTGTATGCTCATGAGGAATGGTTCTCGACATATGAGAACTATGATGGAGTTAATCTTTACCTTGGGGACAACTCTACATATCTAATTGTTGGTCGGGGAAAGGTATAGTTGTATTTTAGTGATGGGAGAATTAAAATCCTCACTGGTGTTTTACATATTCATAGAATAGCTAGAAATCTTATCTTTATTTCAAAGTTGAATGATACAATAATGCATGTAACATTTAATAAGCATTGTTATAGATTGGTGAGAGGAACCTTGGTGGTAGCCAGGGGAACAAGGATGGGAACTCTACTTAGGCTAGAGGCCACTATAGTTTATAGATCCACTAATGTAACTAAAACTATTGAAAATACATGTATGTTGTAAAATCATAGATTGGGCCACACAAGTGAAAATGTTTTATAAATAATTATGAATAAAAATTTGTTGAATGGTTTCTCTTATTTTGATGAGCACTTTGATTTATGTGAGCATTGTGTTTTTGGTAAATACAAAAAAAACTTATTTTCTTTTAGGAAGCAATAGAGTGAAAGAGAAATTAGAAATTATTCATTTAGATGTGTTTGGACCCATGGATAATGATTCTATTGGAAAATATTTTTATTTCATTACCTTCACTAGTGATCTATCTAGATTCACATGGATTTATTTTATGAAGCATAAATCTAATCTTTCCACTAAGTTTAAGGAATTTAAAGTCTTAGTAGAGAACCAATTAGGACTAAAGATAAAATATTAAGATCTGACAATGGAGGGGAATATTTCTCTAAGGAATTTGATGAGTTCTCTCGGCATACAGATATCATTAAACAAAAGACAACTCCATATATGCTACAATAGAATGTCGTTGTAGAAAGGATGAACCAAACAATAATGTAAAGATCTAGAAGTATGATAAGTGATGCATAGTTGGATAAATGCTTTTGGGAAGATGTTACAAGTACTTCTTGTTACATGTTAAATAGACCTCCTTATAAGGCTCTTGATTTGATACCCTATGAAGTGTGGATAGGTAAGAATCCTTCTATTTCACATTTAAGGGTTTTTGGTTGTGAGGATTATGTTAATGTGGCTAAGGAAAAGTGATCTATGTTGGATCCAAAAGAAAAAAAATGCATCTTAATTGGATATGGTGAGAATGTAAAAGGTTATAAGATTTGGGATCCTCTAACTAGAAAAGTTATCTTTTCTAGAGATGTGATTTTTAGGGAACTTTGAGCTATTTCTGATCCTGTACATCCAGAAGAAAAAGAAAGGAAGAGGATAGTGCATTTTGATTTACAATAAGAAAATACACATCAAGAATAAGAAAATGATAGATTAAGGGATGGAAAAGAAGAAGAAGAAGGTTCAAGTGAAATTTTAGATGAGGAAGACTCTGTCATTATAGAAGAAGTTGAGCCTATAGAAGAACATGAGGAATCTCTTACTCCACCCTTGAGAAGATCCGCAAGACAATAAAACATAGGTGATAAGTATAGCCTACCAAATTTCCATTGTGTATTTTTGTATTCAGTACTGCTGACAAGCCTATGACTTTAGACTCATGTGACACCTCAAATCTTATACGTTTTCCCAAAGGACGAAAGGCCATGGGATGTAAGTGGGAATTCAAGAAGAACTTTGGAGTAGACAGTTCACTACAAAAGTACAAGGCTAGATTGGTAGCCAAAGGCTACTCCCAGAGAGAGGGGGTTGATTTTAGTGAAATTTTTTCTCCTATTGCTAAATTATCTTCTATTAAATTTATTTTATCCATTGCTGCAGCCTATGATTTTGAAATTGAGCAAATGGATGTTAAGACTAAATTTTTGAATGGAGATCGAGAAGAATAAATTTATATGCAACAACCTACAAGTTTTGATGCAAAAGGGAAACAACACTAGGTATGAAAGTTAAAAAGGTCTCTTTATGGTTTAAAATAGTCCCCCAAAATGTCATACCAGAAGTTTGATTTATTTGTGTGGAAATTGGGCTTTATTATAAGTGAATAAGATCGCTATGTCTACGTTAGATGTATTGATGATCATATTCTAATTACTGTCATGTATGTGGATGATATGTTATTTTTAGCAACACTAAGGGTATGATTAGTGAGGTGAAAGATTAAATTTTAGGTGCATTTGAAATGAAGGACCTAGAGGTTGCCAAGTATATTCTGGGAATGGAGATCAAAAGGGGTTGAGTAAACACAAAGCTTTAGTTAATGTAGAGTAAGTATGTTGATACTATTTTACACAAATTTACTATGCAAGATTGCAATCCAATTAGAATTCTTTTACCGGTTGGTAATAAGATTTTATTTGATATGTGTCCTAAGAATTAAGATCATTTAGAGGATATATTTGATGTTCCATATGTTATTGTTGTAAGAAGTTTCATGTATGCATTAGTTTGTACTAGACCAGATATTGCCTAAGCACCGGGAGTTTTGAGCAAGTTTATGTCTAACCCTAGTAGATAGCATTGGAATTATGCAAAGAGGGTGTTAAGATATTTTTGTGGTACTTATAATTATTGATTGGTTTATTCTAGTACTAATAGTGTGGACAAGACAATGAACATACAAGACTTTGCTGATGTAGATTGGGTAAGTGGCTTGGATAGTAGAAGGTCCACTAGTGGCTATGTGTTTACTTTGCTTGGAAGAGCTGTGAGTTGGGTGAGTAAAAGGCATCCCATTGTAGCTTTATCCACCACCGAAGCAAAGTATATGGATGTTACTCATGTCTCTAAGAAGGTAGTTTGGTTATAGAGATTATGTACAGGTATTGGCTTTGATTCTAGGATTATAAAGATTGGTTGTGATAGCCAATGTGTAATATGTTTGGCCAAGAACCCTATGTATCATGCATGGACTTAGCATGTGGACGTTTAATACCATTTTTCTCATGAAATTATTTCTAGTGGTTGGATTGAGTTCAAGAAGGTTAACATTTAGGAAAATGTCGTGGAATCACTTACTAAACCTATGAGCACAAAAAAGCTTACATGGTATAGGAAGGCCATGGGCCTTGTTCCTAGTACTTAGTTGTTTTAGGTTTTCCAATGGATGAATACAATGTATGATGTCAAGTGGGATAATGTTAGGATTAAGGTGCCATAAACCTTATAAATCCTATGTATTTAATTACTTATAAAATTATTTATAAATCATTCATAAATGATGAAGTATTCACCAAGTAGTGATCTTGTTTCAACTACATTTTGGATTCTTGTACCTGACAGGGGGTGTGGGATGGCTTTTTGCCCCACTACTATCATCAGGGTGTCTAGGGGGTGAAGAAAATTACATTGGAAAATATTGTAATTTCATAGTCAATCTAGACCATTCATCATTAGGTCTCAAATCTGATGGTAGAGGTTATGGGTTTTTTCCCTAGAAGGAAACACTCTTTTAAAGAGAGTATTCTATTATGGATGTGAATGAGTATTAAAGGTTCTACATGATTGAAAACTGAAGAGGAGATTGATAGTTTTTTATTGTAAATTCTATTGAAGTTAATACATATTGGTACATCTCTTGTTGTATGGATTTTTTCCTAGAAGGGTTTCTCCATGTAAATTTGTGTTATTTGTTTGATCTTCAATTCTGTTATTTATTTGTGTTGATTTGATACCATCTCCATCTTGGTTCTATGTAGTTAAATATCTATATTATAGTTGTAATTATTTTTCCATTAATAGTTGTTTACCTTCATTTCTAACACCTATGACATAATAATTCCCCTTTAGGGTTAAAACTAATAAGCAAGATATATTAAATCAAACCTAAAGCTCCCACAAATAAGTTCTCTATGAAATTCCCCTTAAGAAATCCTAGTATTAGAAATTGTACGGATTGCCAGAATGAGATATATGCTAGGGATGTCCATTTTTCTCAAACTTTGCAAGACGTTCTAACTTCCACATTGAGCATGGATTGTGACTTTCTTTCTAGGATTTGAATTACATATGGAAATAGACATATAGACCCTAAATCCCCACAACTTCCAAGGAGCACAAAACTTCTGCTAAAGCATTGTTTGAAACAAATGGGTAGGACACAATCTAAAAATCTGAGCCTTAGTCAAGTCTCTAAAATTATTTTATACCCCAGAAGATATAGTGAGAAAATCATAAGGCACGATATGGAAATATAACATGCAGTAAGAATACATCAGTCATAACACCTGCACATTCATGCACATATAGATATTATATCGAATCCTTATATCTCTGTTATATATTAATTATAATCTTATATACAAAATGGCAGATCTGAGTCTCTACCTTGTTCATACAATCCAATCTCTCTAACATACTCTTACTCTCTTCTTCTTGCTACTACTTTCTTATCCTACATATATTTCTATTACATATCTATATGTTATAGTAGCAACATGTCCCTTACAAAATGTCATCACATATGCCATCCTTGTCCTCTGTATTCCACTTGCAGTGAGCTACAATAGGTTCTACATTCTTCCTTGTGTCCTGCCAACATCATCCCCCCTTTGTGAGACTATGTCTTGTCCTCAACACATGTAGTCCTAGTTTGAGGGTAGGATGTTCTTGTAAATTACTTTAAGTTGCATCAGAGTTGTATTCCATTATTTCTTTGTTACTTGTAGTACTTATATCTATCCCTCTATCTCAATATGTGTACTCTCTACATCTCCTAGAGTAGAAGGTATCTATATATTTTGTACTTTCTTCTTTGATTTTGCAAGTATTTAGGTCAAGGATGCTAACCTCAAACACACCAATTCTCTCAATTGCTTTACTTTTGTTGTCTCTATCTGCACCCTTATAACTTTTTTCAGATCATTAAGAGGATCATATGTTGTAATAGTTTGTGCTATTTACGCCTCTAAGCTATCTATTTGATCTTTTATTACCTTAGTTGTAGTAGACCATTGTAACCAAAACTAGTATAATATTATGGCTTTTGCTATGGATTGTTGGATATTCCTTATTTTTATCTCTAGTTGTGTATGTGTAGCTACAAATTTCTTTGATGCATCAACCATTCTTTTCTTGTTTGTCTCCTCTATCACCTATTATTTAGCTCTTATCTCCATCTAGCTTTTATGTTCTTGTAGGCTCTAGACCAATTGTTGAACAACTACTTTGTAAGTGGTAGTGTTATGTCCCTCCACACTTTAGGTAGCTGACTCTAAATAGAATCCATTACTTCATACAATTTCTCACTACTCCCCACATGTAATATTTCTTCTCTTGTTGTAGCATGGAAATTATCACCCAACTAAAGTGTTTGAATGGGTGCGATCCTAGACAAATTGACTCATGATCCTACTAGAGGTAGTTGCAAGAGATACAATGTCATTAATGGTTGAATCTATTTTTGTTGTGGAAAAAAGATCTTGATGGACTATATAGGAGAGGTAGTGGAAGGTGCCTCTTGATTATCTGATTATTCTTGATCTTCTTCTTGTTGATTGTTTTGTGTGTTATACAGAAGAGAGTTTATTTGTTGTTCTTATTCATGTCCTTTCTCCTCTTGTTGAGCTTCCTATTGTATTATGAGGGCAATTGACTTCTTTCTCTTGTGTATCTTCCCTCAATTTTACATAGACCTAATTTGTCACCTCCTATGTTTCTTTCCATAATTTATTCCTACCCTCCTTTGACATGTTCATCAGGGTGTCTACACTCTATGTTTTCCTTTGTTATGTTGCTTGTAGTTGAGCTAATTTCTCCTTTTTCTCTGTGGACATGGATGGGTCCACCTCATCGATGCCTTTTGGCCTAATTTCTTCTTCTAATTGCAATTCTTTTTTTCTCCTTTTCCTTAATGCATCTACTAGCTCCTCCAAAAAACCCTTTATAAAGTCCTCTAAGGTCATGTCACTCCTCAGCATGTTTCTTATTAGTTCTTTCTATATTATCTCCTTATTTTCTTGGGAGACTTCATTGTATAGCTCCACCGTGTTTTTAAGCATCCCAAAATTTTCAATTGCATTAGCCAATGCATCCAAGTTTAGTAATTCCTCTTTCCTAGGGGACTACACTATCTATTCTAGTTCTTTAATTACTACTATGGAGCTCTTAGCTTTTTTCTTCTTATGTCAATTCCTTGTTTCCCCTTCTTCTTCAAGTCTTGTTCTTCTATTTCCTCTTTGGTACATGCTTGTACTATAATCCTTTTCACTTCTTGCTTCTTTTTTATGGCTTTCTTCTTCTTCTTTGCAATTAATTGTATCAACACATTTGATACTTCTTCTACCTCTGGTTCATTATCTACTTTTTGTGGTGTTGATATTGTTTGTGATGAAGTTGTTGACTTTGCCACATATTGAATGCTATGTGTGGTGGAATGCAATCTCCCAAACCTCCTTGTCTATTGTGTGCTAGTAGTATTTGTCTCTAGCAATGTTGTACCAGTTTGTGGTGTGGATGAGCTAGGCTACAGTGGGATACCTCGCTTCTCGTACAACTTCTCCATATTCTTTTCAAATTTTTATTCCGCATCCTTATTATGTAGTTTTTCTATGAAATCTTTGTATGTTCTAAAGCACTCCACATTGGGGTCACTTGGTTTCTCAAGAGAGTCTCTGCATATGCATATATTTCTTGTGTTGTTATCTCATAGGGTAGCCTAGGTATCCATGATGTCCTTGGGTTTTTTGTCTTGATATAAGTATAGTTCTTATCCACCTTGAATGTTATATGATTTCTATATTTTTTAATCGATTCATATGGTATTGTATCTCTTTCTTGCATCTTAGTATGTAGGGCCTTGAAGAAACCCTAGTATGTGGTGGCACAAGAGGGTTTGTCCTTAAAAATAGTACCATATTGTTTTATTTGTGCTTCTACTATGCTATCTTGTTGTCATATTTCCTCCATAGTTCGGTAGAGAATTCATAAAATAGAAACCAAGACATATAATTAGGGTTCCATACCTAAAATTGTAGTTTGAACTTTTTATTTTCTGTAGGTTTTCAAGGAGATACTCCCTCATTACTTCGTACAGGAAAAATTCTTTCCTTTCCACAATCATTTGATAGGTTATATGTATGTCTATCTTGGTGGCTGACCCTTTGTAGTTTGCATTGTAAATCTTGTACACAATCCTCATGGTGGAAAATCTAACTATGGGGTTGTTAATCTCATTCACATTCAAACTTTGTCCATTCGGTGTGGTCTTGGTTAGCTAGATATTACTTTTTCTTTTTCATTTGCCTTCTTGGATGGTAATTCTCCCATCAACCTTAGTCCTATGACTACTTGGATAGCTTGTTTTTTGATTCAGTGTGGTGTGTCCAAGTACATGAATTCATCACATATGTATCTTAGGATGATTTGAACCTAGTCATGCTCTACATAAAAATCTGGGTAATCCTTCCATATATCCATCTTTTTCTTCTCTATATGGTTATATTGTGGTAAGTAGTCAGTTTGTCCTAGTTGTAGCAGGGTAGTATACAACTATTCAAAATTTGTATGATCTATTTAAGAGATAGGCACATGTATATACTTACAAACATCTTCTGGATAGATTACATCTACCGGGATCCCTTAAAGCATGTCATCTTTGTCCACCTCCATAGGTTTAGAAGGGTACTTTTTGTATTTAGGCCTGGTCCCATCGTCATGTATGGACTTGGTCCATTTTTTTGATTTCTCGCTGAAGGGACACTAGGTCTATATTACTATAATATGTTTTTTATCATCCGCCTGCCAGATAGAAACACTAGAGGAAGGGAAACAATAAATCAAGATAGGAGAAACAAGTGCCTTAGGCACAGTCACATAGGAGGGTGCCCCCAAGTTACCAACTACAACACTATGTCCATAAGACACAACCCACAATAGTGAAAATAGAGGAGAAGAAATATAAAAGAATGATGATACAAATAGAAGGTGGTCACAACAGAGGTGGTCTCCTAGTATCCTGGACCTTACAAGAGAATCAAGGGTAATCCTAGGAGGCCTAAACAACACATATCACATCATGAGGGAAACACAACATAAAGGGGACATCAAATACATGAGTCAATCATGCTGATTGTATAAGTGACCACTAGGGTTAGAGATATTTACCTATTGAGAAAAACTAGTCTAGAATTTAGAACTTACGAGCATCTTGGAAAGATGCTCTGTCAATTTTTGCGTGAATCTTGAGTGGTTCTTATGATACTCTTGTTTGTTGTCATGAAATCTATGTAATGCTTGTTTCTCAAATTCTTCTGTATGTGAGACCTTTTGTTGCTTATGAGGAGGAGAACCAATATTATTTCCAACTGATGACAATCTTCATACTCTTCCAATTTTTAGCTAGCTTTCTTTTTTGAGTTCATCTACCATAGTGACAAGGAATATCTTGTGCTATCTCAATCTTTTCTCTTGTTATGGTCTCTTATTTCAGTTGTTCTATTTATCTTTTTGTTGCATTTTGGTTATCTCTTGATCCTTGTAAAGATAACAGAGGAGGATACTCAAAATAAATACCATTCCTTTGTGGATGAGGTGATACATTGGTATTTTCCCTATCAACTTCTATTATACCCATGATGTTATCATAATCCAAATAATCATCTTCTACTTCCACTATATTTTGTTCTAACATGTTGTTATCGGTATGCTTAGGAAAAGGATTAGTAAAGATTTACAAATTTTGATTTGGTAGATCAACCAACTTATTTCCATTGTAATTCACACTCGATACCTATATAACATTCAAGTCAATGATGTATTGTATTTCATGTTTAAGACACATACATCATTCAGTATCATGTCCTTGTTGTCAATGAAAATGACAAAAGGCATTAGCATCGAAATAAGGTCCTTGTATTTTATTAGGATCTAAAGGTTTAATTGGGGGAAGCTTCATAAGATTATTACTCACAACTTGATTCATGATAGAATGATAGGACTTAGATATCAGAGTAAACTTTCTTTGTTGATATGGTGCCTTCTTCAGAAACTTTCTTTGTTGATATGGTGCCTTCTTCAGATTAGTGATAGTAGACACTTGGGAAAAGTTATTTGAATTTGGTCCATTAACCTTGATGAAACTCTTATTATTCCTCTTAAGGTTGTTTTATGATGGTCCACTAGTGGATTGACCAAATTGAGCTGATGAGTTTTGGTTTTGGTACTAACTAGGTAAAAGTTGATAAACATGAAGGGCATTGCATAAATGTTGAAAGGAGTTATACTTCATCAAGAGAATCTTATCATAGATGTTATGTTGTAGATTTATAATAAACACCTTCTAAACATCCTCGTTCTTCATTTGATATTAAATTTGTGTATAGAGAGCTTGATACCGACTAATAAACTCAGTTAATTTCTCTTTCAAACCTTGCTTTCAATGAACTAAATTGATCAAAGAGACTTGAGGTCTAATGTTTGCTTGAAAATGTTATAAAAATTAATCAACTAACTACAAAAGAGAGTGTATTAAATTTGGAGGTAAAGAGAAAAACCATTCTAAAAAATTATCTTTGAGAGATCACAGGAAAATTTTTGCTAAGAAGTCATCTTCAAAGTAGAAATCACTGCACATAGTCGTGAATGCTACCACATGAGTATTAGGATCACCCTTTCCACATTATTTTTAAAAGCGAGGAGTCTCAAACCTCTCAACCATAAGAGTTCTCAAGATATCATAAGATAGGGGATTACAGGAATGATAAGTTTGTATATTAGGTTCTAAAAAATTTGTCAAGTTTATCACTTTTTGTTGTAAAGAAGTCATGCCTTGCAAAAGTTGGTTTAAGATGGCATCATCGGGAGATACAAATTTTTGTGAGGAATTAGAACCAAAGTGAGGAGGTGATTGAGCTTGAGTAGTGATGAGTGGAGGAGCTATGAATAATTCAGTGGTGATTGCACATAGTGATAGGTGGAAGGTGGTTGCGAGTAGTTATATGTAATAGGTGGCTAAGAATAGGTGGAATGGAGAGGTGGTTGAGAGTGATTATTCATAGAAGACGTCCCCTTAGAAACCAAGTTTTGATAATTAAATCCCATAGCTCTATAATATTGTGAACTAGTTCCATTAGATACTCCAATACCAGTGGTAGCATTACTACAAGCATTTGTATTAGTTGTTAAAATTATCGATGTAAATGTAGACATTCTAGTGGTCGGTATAGGTGTCAATACTTGTGTATGAGATGGTGATGACATGTTTTAATACCATTCACACATTTAGTCATTGTCATGACATTATTGTCTACAATATGTGTTAAACCTTGGATAAAAACATTAATACCATCTTGTCCTTCTTTTATCAATTCTCTTATGTGGTGGATCATAAGGACAACTTCTTCCACTATTCTTTCATTTCCAATGAATTCTTGAAAATTAGCTATGTCTTTATCAAGTTTGTTTATTTTCTCATTAGGAACATGTGTGACCAACTCAAAAGTGTCCTCAACATCATTAAATATTTGATCTTCCATAGTGGTTGTATGAGGTATAGTATCTTGCAAAATTTGTGTCTCTCCTTTTGTAAAGAATGTATTCAATGGATTTTTTAGAGGTAGGAATGTCAAATTATTCGAAAGCACCATATCCCATGAGTCTTATACTTCTCCTTAAAGGGATATTTATATCAACAACATGCAATGCTTAAGGTACAAACTAATAGAACAAACCCTAAAAGAAGGATATGTTTAAGATCCAAAATGCTTGATTTTTCAACTTATTTTCAATACAAATAAGTGAAAGAAAAGGTGTTGTAAGGAAATTGATCAATGTAAGAAATTAAAATGTTTGATATTAGTCCAATAAAGCAATAATATGCTTCACAACACACTTTTGATGCAAACCTAGAGTGATGACCTGTCAAAACCTAGTGAAAGTTTGCTAAAATATGCAATTTTTCACAAATTTTCAATGCAAAGACCCAATAAAAAGGGTGTTGTAAATAATTTTAAGAGGTTTAGTAGATTATAATAGTAATATTAGTCACCTAAATCCATAAAATCCATCACAACATGCTTGGAGTGCAAGTCTAAGTCAAACCCTAGTGAAAATATAGCTAAAATATGCAATTTTCCACAAATATAAATGCAAAGGCCCAATAAAAAGGGTATTGTAAAAAAATTGAGGAGGGGAAGCATATTATAACCCTGATAATAGCAAATTAGTGCATAAAAATCTATTACAACATGCCTAGAATGCAAATCTAGAGAGATAATAAGGCCAAAATCTAATGAAAAAACAAGGTTTTCAAACCATAGGCATGAAATTTTGCAAGCAAACCACTATGATGCAACACTAAATTTAGAAATTAGTCCTAATGAGTGATTTAAAAGGGTATTAAAATCTGAAACAACATTTTGACTACAAACCCTACCTAATGCAAAACTAGGTTATATGGAAAAATGTATAATTACAAGCAATTTTTACCAATTTAAGCTTGAAAACGCAATCTAACTAAATTATGAATGATTAATTTCTACATTTTAAATCATATATGATGATAATGAAAGAAATTTTATGAAATTAAATGCCAACTAATTCAAATTATTTGAAAATGGACGCTAAAAATGCTAATTTTTTTCAAATTTTTCAAATTTTTCATTTTTTTTTAAATTTTCAAATGCACTAAGATGAACGATGAAATAAATGAATGAAATGAAAGTAAATTTGAAGCACAACACTTAGAAAGGTGCAAAAAATTCCAAGAACATGGGTTCACCAAAATATTTAGGGTTAAAAATGAAGAGGGTTTGGTTTTAATGGTTTGTATTGATCCTCCTTTCATGACTAAACATTCAAGGACATTCAATGGAGTAGAGAACTCTACTACATATCTCCTATCACTCGAAACATAGGGGAAGATTGGAATTGTGTGATTTTGTTGTTCAATTAAGCCCAATTATGCTCAAAACCCTATTTTCATAAATTCATAAACAAACAAACAAATTACGGAAAATGATGGCACATTGAGATATCAAATGACAATCAAATGCAAACTAGATTTTAAAGTTTAGTGTGTGGAAAAGTTGGGGACTAAAGAGTAGGCACCCTAGTCTAGTGCCACAGTTTTGTTTAGGATCTAGGAATCTTGTTTGCAACATGTTCCTATTGTTCTAAAGATTTTCTAGTTGCAGGATCTGGAGGACTAATGAGTAGGTGCCTAAGTCCAAGTCCTTATTTTCTTCTCTAATCTATAGTTTTGATAGTCTACACTACTCTCCTGCAACTCCACTTCTTTCAATTTTGCAACCTATAATCTGCAAACACAAAAAAGTGGGTTGGGGGTTGTGGTTTTTAGAGGCTTGCCTCAGTCAAGCCCTAGAGAGACATTCAAGTCTTTCGAACACCATTGTCAGATAAAGAGTGCATATCCCTATGGGATAGAGAAAAAATCTAAATGATAAATGATAGAAAACATAATTGATATCACCTTGTAGTGAAGATCATGTTGTTATATGGAGCATAATCAGACTCAGATGTTAAATTTTCCCTACTTTTATCAGTGTGGTTTCCCCACAAATTATTTAAAGGGGGACTACAAGGGGGCATAACCCCTCTTGCAGGGCCTAGGGGGCCATCCCCTGGCAGGGGCCTAGGGGCAGAGCCCACAGTCAGGAGTTATTTTTTATTGGTCGACATAAAAAAGTCCTATTTTGTAACTGACATAAGTCTTGATAAAAATGGCTGAGGGTTAGGGTTTCCATTGATACTATATTGTAGCATTTGTAGTGGTATTGAATTGCAAGGATTGCTAGTTGTAATTGGTTTGATATGCTGGATAATAATATTAGACTCTCTATTGGTGGATGTAGCTTGAGTTTGGGTGAACCACATTAAAAATTATCTCTTGCTATTATTATTTCTGTGTATTTTTCATTCCTCTGTTTAATCTTTATTTGCATTTAATTGATAGCTTCTACATGCAATTCCTAACAAATTGTATCAGAGTGGGTTGTGTTCGACTATCATTTGCGAGAAGGTCTCACGGTTGAGTGGGAGTCTGATAGTTAAGTGGGAGCATTGGCAGACAAGGTAAATTGAAGGTAGATAAATTCAATGGGCAGAACTATCAATTATAGAAGATGTAGATGGAGGATTGTCTCTATCAAAAGGATTTAGGGAGGCCATTAGAAGGAATAGCCAAGAAATGAGCAATAATGACTAATGAGGATTGGGAACTTCTAGACAAAAAGGCACTAGGAACCATTTGATTGTGCCTAGCACCATCTATGGCATTCAATATAATAGAAGAAAAGACAACAAATGAACTAATGCAAGCTTTGGCTAAATTGTATTAAAAACCCTTAGCCTCAAATAAGGTATTTCTCATGAAGTGTTTTTTTAATCTAAAAATGATTGAAGCTGAATCTGTGACAAATCATTTAAATTAGTTTAATATGATTACTAGTTAGTTAACTTCTATAAAAGTGAAATTTGATGAAAAGGTGAGGGCTCTCTTGGTTTTATGTTCTTTGCCAGAAAGATGCAATAGCTTGGTAATGGTTGTAATTAACTCTGTCTCACGTTCAAATACTTTGAAATTTGATGATGTTGTTGGTGTTATACTTAGTGAGGAAATGCAATGGGAAAGATCAGGAGGGTCCACGTCAGGTAGTGTTTTGAGTGCAGAAAGCAAGGGCAGATCAAAGGAGAGACAAAAAGGTTCTAGAGGTCATGGGAAGTCACGAGGAAAATGAAAGATAAAGAGGTCCCAATCTAGAGGATAGAAGGATTGCTGGTACTATGGGAAACTAGATCATCTGAAGAAAGATTGCTCATCTTGAAAGAATAAAGAAGGAGACAAACAAGAAGGCAATAAAGAGGTAAATGTGGTAAGTAATAAATCTAAGGATGATGCTTTGATTCTTTCCCTACATAATGTTGACGATTCATGGGTTTTAGATTCAAGGGCCTCATTTCATGCTACGCCCCATAGAAGTTATTTTCTTGATTATGTTCATGGGGATTTTGGGCTAGTTTATTTGCGAGATAATGAACTCTGTCAGATTGTTGGAAAGTGAAGAATTAAGATTAAGTTGTAGAATGGGAATCATTGGCTACTACAAGAGGTAAGGCATGTTCGAAGGCTAAGTAGGAATTTAATTCTAGTAGGGTAGCTAGGTGATGAAGGTTGCACAATTACTTTTAATGATAAAAATTGGAATTTTTTAAGAGGTACCTTAATAGTATAAAAGGTGTGAAAGTAGGCACCTTAGATCTTTGTATAGGTCATACTATACATTCTACTTTATTTGTTGTAGAGAAAAAACAAATAGGTTTAGGAAAAGTTACTGTGGGTTCACAGGAAGAGACTGAAACAGTTGCTACAGGTTCTAACACAACAATGTGGCTTAACAAATTTTGCATATGAGTGAAAAAGGTATGAAGGTAAGAAAATTTTACTAGGTCTGAAATATATTAATATGGATTTCTATGAAAGTTGTGTGTATGGGAAATAAAAGAGAGTTAGTTTTCTCAAGAATGGGAAGCAAAAGAAAGATAAAAAGTTAGATCTTGTGCATACAAATGTATGGGGATTGACTCAGGTATCTTCTCTTGGTGGCTCTCAGTATTATGTTGTATTCATAGATGATGTAACTAGGAAGGTTTGGAAATATTTCCTTAGGCAAAAATCTGATGTATTTGAAACATTTAAGAAATGGAGAAGCTTGGTTGAGAATGAGATGGGTAAAAGATTAAAATGTCTTAGATCTAATAATGGTGGTGAGTATTGTAGATAAGAATTTGAGGATTATTGTTCCTTTAATAGAATTCGTATGTAGAAAATGGCTCCAAGGACTCCACAAGAAAATGGAGTGGCTGAGTGCATGAATAGGACAATAATGGAGCATACAAGGAGCATGAGATTGCATGTTGGGCTGCCTTTAAACATTTGGGTAGAGGCTATCAATACCACTTTATATTTAACTAATAGATGTCCTTCAGTTCCTTTGGGTTGTGGTATTCCAGAGGAAGAATGGATAGATAAAAAGGTGAGTTATTCTTTTCTCAAAACCTTCAGATGTGGAGCATTTACACATGTAGATTATGAAAATAGAACCAAACTAGATGAAAAATCAATAAGGTGCATCTTAATTGGATATGGCATTGATGAATTTGGTTATAGGCTTTGGGATGTTGAAAATCTAAAAATTGTGAGTAGGGATGTTGTATTTAATGAGAAGGTGTTGTACAAAGATCAGTTGTAGCAGCATGAGAAGAAAGAAAATGATTATGTGGTGCTAGATGATACTACATATAATGATATTCCAATGGTTCCTCATGCTCTGCAAAATAACAAGAAATACCACAAACTCTACTGAATGTTAGACGGTCAACAAGGCTAAGTAGACCTCTTGAAAGGTTTTCTCCCTCTATGTATTCTATTTTATTAACAGATGCTAGTGAACCAAAAGGGTATGATGAAGCTATGTAGGTGGATATAAAGGTTCATTGGGAGCTTGCAATGAAAGAAGAAATAGACTCCTTGCTGAGAAATTAGACTTAGGAATTATGTAAGTTGCCTGCAGGTAAAAAGGCTTTACAAAACAAATGGGTTTACAAGTTGAAATAGGAAGATGGAGGTAAGAAAATATTTAAAGCCAAGTCAGTTGTGTTATGATCAATCTCCAAGTGGGATATGATATATTGTGGAGTCTGATCAATCTCCAAGTGGGAGATTGTTGTTATATGGAGCCTAATCAGACTCAGAGGTTAAATTTTCCCCACTTTTATCAGTGTGGGTTCTCCCCAAATTATTTAATGGGGGAGTGTAGGGGGGGTAGAGCCCCTCCTATGGGGCCTGTGGGGCCATCTCCCTTGTGGGGGCCCGGGGGAAGAGCCCATAGTGGGTGTCTAGGGGCAACACCCCCCATGGGGGCTACAGGAGACAATACCCTTGGTCGGGGGCTCGGGGAGTAGTGCCCTTGAAGTAAAAATTGCCTATTAGTTTATAAAGGTGTCAATAGTTATTTTTTTTATTGGCCAACATAAAAAAACCCTATTTTGTAACCAACATAAGTCTCGATAAAAAGAGCTAAGGGTTAGGGTGTCCATTAATATTATATTGTAGCCTTTGCAGCAGTATTGAGTTGCAAGGATTACTGGTTGTAATCGGTTTGATTTGCTAGGTAATAATATTGGACTCTTTGTTGGTGGATGTATCCTGAGTTTGGGTGAACCACGTTAAAAATTGTCTCTTATTGTTATTATTTTTGTGTATTTTTCATTCCTTTGTTTAATCTTTATTTGCATTTAATTGATATCTTCTGCATGCAATTGCTAACAGATCACATGGAAGGAAGATGCTCTTCATGCCATAAGGAAATTGATACCAAATCTACAAATACAAACACAAGAACAACACAAATTCTTCTCTGAAACACAATGAAAGCTTTTGAATCACTTTTACATAAGCCACAAGTTTGCAATATCCATCTAGTTTACAAATGATAACCTAATCATGCTTATATATGCAACTACAAACATCCCCGCTAAGAATTTCATAATTCAAACTTACCGTGTCGGCATAGGACCTAAATAACAGTCATAAACTGACACTTTGAAATTAGTCCTAACCTAAAATAGGGCAAGGCTAGGGCATGGGCACCCAAGTCCTCCCCCTATTTTAGGCAGGAATCATCATAAATATGCTCCCTGAGTCCCAATTGCCATGAAACTTCAGGGTTTTCTTATTAGGAGTCACCAAAATCATTCAAGATGCTCTAAATGCATTCTAAAGGACTAATGAACTAAACCTTATGAGGAACAAGCCCCCAAGGTTACTTTTTCCAACATAGCACCTATTACTAAATCTTGACAAATCTTCATACTTAGAAACTTGCATGGAAACCTTATAGCACAAGATCACCCATTCAATCACAACATCAATTAAAAAAATGCCTCTGATACCAAAGGCCTCTTTGATCATGGACATTCTACCGTTGCATATACATGGGACTATCTAAATAATAGTGTTAGCTCATAGTAGAGGCGGTGTGTTTAACAGAGAGTTTTGACATGTAAATAAGGTTTTAAGTACTTGAATGGGTAAGAGATGGTAATCTTCTATCACATAGTAATGCTCATTTTATATCCATTATTGTAGAGTATGCATCACTGCCCCCAGATAGTAACTTCTCTAGTCATCATTAACTTCTCCAAACACTTTTGCAGTCATCCAATCAAAGATCCTATCGACTGATCTAAACAAGTACCCATTGTCATAACAATCTAATGCAATAGTTGATTTTCAACATGATTTTAATATTATTAACAAAAGACATGATAGATTTATTCATACTTGTAACACATATTCAATATTTGTTTTACAGTACTTTTAGACTTAATAAGTTTGTTGTATGGAGTAGACCTTAGAGTCTCTTAGGTTAATAGGTTTCTTACAAGGCTTGACCATACGTTGATACCTTATGCACTCTACTCACTGTGATGATATATCTCCATATTTCTCCCTCTTACTATGAAATGGCCCCTTAATCCCTTGAATTCTCTATATAGTCTATTACTATCTTGAAACATCCTCAAACCTTCTCATAACTTCTTGACCCTATTGGATTCTTGACAGACCTGCACATAGGATGAACTTCAATGTTTGATAGGATTTTGTAGCCATCTTGGTAGAGTTTGCATGGTTTATTTCTAACTTGTCATTGTCCTTTATATTTGTTCATCATGGTGTCTCGCTACCTGATTTGACAATGCTTGAACATGTTTTGACAGAGTTTAATAAGGTCTTAATATAGCTTGTGCAGTCTCTTCACAATGGTAACACTTTATAAACTATGAACAAAGATCCACACTATCTCATGACCCTGACAGTCTTAGGCAATATTTGAATGATTTTGAGGCCTTTACTGGCTTTGAAAGTTGACATAGTGCTTCTTTAGACAGCCATCCTCCATCTTTGAGACTGCATCCTTCATATTCTCTTAAGCTTGAGATTTTTGTAACAATCCTCTTATAAACACTATTTCTTACATCTTTGTGATATTGCTTCTTTCACTAATCCATACAAGAACATACTCAGTAGGGTTGGGTGGTATTTAGGACTTGATGATGTTTGTAATGTATTCCATCATGACTCTTGATCTCCTTGAGACATGCATACTCCCTATACTGTTTGATGGAAATCACCTATATGACAATGCCTTTATTAGAGGTTACTCATCATAGTCATGTCTTCTCTTGAATCCTTATATTGTCACACCATCTTGATCATTGTCTCCTTGAAATTATTATCTTCTTCCCTATAATCTAAGGTTAGATAGATCACTATCCCTTTAGAATTGCTTTGACTTGTCTCAGATATTCATAAATTTGTGAGGTCTTCTTTGGATCTATGTCTATGACTTGTATGTGCCATTATTTTGTAGATGTCAAAATTGACAACATAATCCATATTCAAAAAAAGATCAATCACAAACATTTGCATTTCTCTGAGTACAAACCACTGATGTACCTGATCTTGAAGGAAGAAGCACTGATATACAAACAAACACCTGATCTTGCATCCAACATTGTTCTGATGCAGAGGTAAATACTAATGTCACTAAAGCAAGTAATCATGTAAGCCAATTTAAACCATATAAAATGATTACTTACTCCCCCTAAACTTATGCTACTTCTTATGCAATTGGTTATGCTTCTTGTGCAATATGCACATTATGTTTCTCTTGTTTTTTTCTCCAAAATTTCATAACACCTTTCTTTTGCTTGGTTAGAGTATCTATTTGTTTGTTATGTCTAGATGATTTCATCAAACTACTTCTAAAAGACCATTTTGTATGCCCAAAGTTATTACACTTGTAACATATTACCATAATTATAGTTTCTTGAAAATCCAAAAACATCTTTTCTTACTTGAATGCTACAATCTCTTGCAATGTGATCAAGTTGGTTGCATTTATGACATACAATATTACATCTAGTTGACAAAACACTAGAACCCTTATTCTAATCAATTTTCCTTGCATTCATCTAAAACTCTATTGTTTTATGACCAATTTCATGACAAGAATAGTAATAACCATGAAAAGAATTTTCAAACTTGGTGATTTGATGTTGTCCTAAATGGAAGGATCTTTTGAACATGTTCTTGTTAGCTTGTGTAGGAGTGTTTTCCTTTTGTGGGATTTGATCTTCCTTCTTCTTGTTTCTTTTGCTTTTGATGGGGGCTTCATTTGAACTCTTTTGTAACTTATTAGAATATTTTTTATAGCCAAGTCCCAATTTATTGAAAGGTGATCTCTGCTTAGCTAATATCTCATTTAAACATTTAGTTCTCTTTTCAAATTGAAAGTTCTTGGGCAACTTGGAGGATCCTTTTTCTAGTTCCTTTCTCAAGGAAACTATCTCTAACTCATACCTTTCACAATCTACCTCTTTTTCCTTAAACTAATTTATTAATTCTCCTATTTTTCTTAACTTCAACTTGTACCTTTAAAACTATGATCAATTTTCATGCTTCTTCAAGGGTTGTAATTTCTTTGTCCTTGGAGTCCTTTTCTTCTTGAAGCTGCAACTTGAGTATTGAGTTTTCTTTTTTAAAATTTTCAACCACATTGTAAGCATAATAGAGTTCTTCTTCAAGATCTACTTCTTCATCATCCTCTAGATTAGTTCTGAATTCTTCATATGATTGTATCATTTCTTTGTTATTATCCTCAATAACAAGGCTATCCTCATTTTCAGATCCATCATCTTGATAAATGCTAACATGTTTCTTCTAAACATCCTATGTAGTTTCACAGTGCATAACCTTAACAAAAACATCATTACACAGGCCACAAAGAATAGTACTTTTTTCCATAAAGAAAATGTTATTGCTATGGCAACTGGCATGTCAACTCAAGGGATTAAACTGCAAAGAAAAACCAAAATTACAGACCATTCAAGCCAGAAGCTGTTTCTTGGAGATGATGAAGAACTCATTCCCTATTAGGGGGGATTCGAATGAGCTAAGCTGCCCGAGCCTTGGGACGGTGTGTGTTTTCTCCTTATGAAGTATTTCATTCTAGAGGGGTGCTTCACCAGGTTCTATAATTATCATCTTCCCCTCCTAAATCACTTTAGACACAATGCACATATTAGTTTTCTATTTTATCTTTTGTCTTCCCTTGAGCATTCTATTCTTAGGGTTGGAGCTAAATTGGTCAAGAAACCTATAAAGAAACCCATCCCCCTACATCAGGGCCTCATCCTTTGTCTTTACAACTTCCATCTTGCCCTAGAGCCTTCTAAGTTAATTCAGACTAATACTGGGGAAATGTCTTCAAACCCTGATGATACTGTTGTTGTTGAAGAATTGTGCCCTTCCCCTGTTTCTACTAAGATGAAACGGGTTTCTTTTTCTACTCCTGAGGAGATTCCCATAGATACCACTACCAACACTCTGGGCTCTACTATTAGTATGAAGTGCAAGAAGAGGAAGACACAAGCTAGTGAAGCTGGCACTGTGGGGGCTGCTGTGGGGACCCCTAAAAATCCCTGTAGGACCCCCGTGGGACAAGGTAGCAAATCTCATCCATCTGCAAAGAATATTTAGGAGCGCTTCTCCTCAAGAGTTAGGTAGTCTGGGAGAATTGCTAGAAAACCTGCTCCCGAGGCCAAACTTATTGATTATTCTGAGAGTGCTTCTAACAAATCCACCTAGGGTGATGAGGCTAAGGATATGGATGTTCAAGAGATCTTTGAGGATGCTGATGGTAAGCAAGAGAATAAAGAGATGGGGGCTAGTGATGGGGATGCTGATGATTCTGCAGGTAATGTTGGAAAAGTAGGAAAGATGTTCGTGGAGGAAGCTGATGATGAAACAGAGACCGATGCTGGCTTTGGGTCTAAAATTGTTGTTTTAAGGGGCCACATTCAGAAGCTGGAACATAATCTTTCCACTATGCTCAGGAGTTCTATCTTACTTAATATTTCTATGCTGTAGGACCTTGGGGCGACTGTTACTGCTGACACTGATGAGAACTCTAAGAAATTGGATGACTTTACTAAATTCATGGTTAAATAAGGAGAGAATCTTCCTCCTTAGTTTTTGTTTCTATATTGATGACACTCTGTTGCTCCGTATTTACTATCTTAGTCTGAGGTTGTTGTTTATGCTGATTATGCTGGGTAAATAGATTATGTTGTATCTGTATTGAGGTACTTTTGTGTTGTTGCCTCTGTGGCTTCTTTTTACTTTTTGTAAGGGTTTGGCCCCTTGTTTAGCCACCTTATATTATCAAAAACATTACATTCATAAGCCTTTTTATCATTTGCAGTAGTAGGTGGTTGAGAAGGTATAGCATACACATTCTCTATTGATATCCACACATCAAATCCCAAATATGATACATAGGTTTTCATCCTGATAGCCCAAACAGAAAAATTTGTGCCATAAAAGAAAGGTGCTCCAGTATTAGAAGATTCTTATTCTAACCTTGTATCTACTTCAACTTGTGATCCATTTCTTACAATTGCTTCTCCATCATCATTTCTATGTAGTACTTGTTGATCAACATTTTGCTTAGCACTTCTTCTTCTCCTATTTCCTTTTCCTTTTGCCTTAGTATTCCACTACCAAGATCAACCCAAGTCTATTGGACTTCTACAAGGAACTTGCTACTCTAATAAAAATTGTTGGAATACAATGGATCACTGAGAGGGAGTGAATCAATGATCTAATAAAAAATACTTTACTAATTCTTTGAATGCTTGTTAACACTATTACATTAGAATATCAAAGCACTTAGAAAACCAATGAACCACATCAAATACACCATAACATAAAATTTAAAGTGGAAAACCCTAACTAGGAAAAAACCACTATCCAATCTCACAAAAGATCACAATTTGGTCTCACTAACCAAAATCTCACTGATTACACTTTTACATCTAGATTTAGGAGCACCAAATCCAAACACTTAGAAGCACCAACTCCACTCAAATCAGGAGCACCAAGTCCAATTACAAAACAAGTAAACATACATAGCACTACTTTGTTTACATTGAAATCATAGGTTATAGATGAATTCTATAACACTCTTACTCAATCACATCTACTTTCTCAAATCTGTATGCATACATTAATAACACCTGGGTAAGTGCACAAAGATGAGGGACCAAAATGGGGTCTTAAGTTGCCACTTTTTTTCTAAAATTAGGGAACATTGATGTTGGATGAGAAATTGAAGATAGCTACACTCAAAATTTTAAGATGGAACAAAAACAAGAGTTGTAGTGCTCCGAATCTAGTTTCTAAATTACTTTTTTTTCCCAAAAATGGTTGAGATTAAGGCATTCAAAAAGGGAGAGAACACAAATTGGTCCTATTTTTCTCAAAAAACATACATAGCGTCTGGTGTGCTCCCCCTAAAATGTTAACTTTTTTTTTGTATTTCAATAATCACTCCAGTGAAAAATTAGCTAACAACATGTAGTTTATCCCTAGTTTCTCTAATAATTTTTTAATGAATAATTGATTTTTTAGTAATTTTTAAAGTTGACACACCCTAAAAAATCAAAATTTGAGTGTGCTTCCCCCTAAAATGTTTGAAAACTAATCAAAAATGTTTTTTTTGAATACGTGTAGAATGGAGTCTAGTTTCTAAAAATGCAACTTATTTCAAATTTTGATGAATGGTTAAAAAAAGGTCAAAAATACTAGACACTAGTTTTTGACAAAAAATGGACACACTAACAAAACAAATTCAGGATGAAACACTAAACGTACTCAAAATGTGAAAAAAATTATATGGTTAGATAGCTAACATAGAGCTTAAGATTATTGTGGTATTTGTTTGAGTTTTCATTGAAAAACATGTCATCCTAATGGGGAGCACACTCCAGATTATCTCTAGATTTTGTTAAAATCTGATAAAAGCATGTCAAAGAAAGTTGAGCATAACATGAGCACATTATGATGAGTATAACTAGCAATACACATGCCAATTGCATTTGCTTGAAAGTTTCTAAAGCCTTTTCAACAAATCCATTTTTTGCATATCTTGCAATCATTGCAATCCATTATAGAACATCTCTTTGAGGTGTTACATCATACCATTTACATGCCTTGTCTATGCTTCCACACTTTACATACATGTCTACAAGGGAAGCTGCACTTCCTATTGTCTCTCTCACTCTCTACTTGCCTCCCCTCTCTACATCCTACCCTCTCTCTGAGTCTCTACTTCCCTCCCCTCTCTACCTCCTACCTTCTCTCTCACTCTCTTCTTCCCTCCCTTATCTACCTCTACCCTCTCCTGTACTCTCTACTTCCCTCACCTATCTACCTCCTACCCTCTTTCTAAGTCTTTGCTTCCCTCGCCTCTCTACCTCCTACCTTATCTCTCACTCTCTTCTCCCCCTCCCTCTCTACCTCTTACCCTCTCTCTTACTTTCTACTTCCCTCCCCTATCTACCTCTTACCCTCTCTCTTAGTCTCTACTTCCCTCCCTTGTCTACTTCCTACCCTCTTTCTCTCTTCTTCCTTGCCATGTCTACCTCCTATGGTCCTCTTCCACTCTCTACTTCCCTACTATCTCTACCTCCTATCCTCTCATTCACTCTGTACATCCCTCCCCTCTCATTCTTCCCATCTAATGAAATTTCATAAATTATCTTGTTTCCATTTTCATTATCCCAATTTATATCCTTGTCCCTCTTTACATGTCCTAGTTTTCTTGTTTCCATATTCTTTGTCAACATGTGAGAGGAGAGGGACTAAGAGGGAGACATGATGGAGATGGATGGGAGAGAGAGGGGAGAGATAGGGTGATAAGGAGAGAGAGAGAGTCCTAGTTTTCTTATTTTGGAGAGAGAGAGGGTTGGTCAAGTTTATGAGTTTAGGGTTGCTTAAGTTTTGGGTTTAGTGGAATTATTTAGGGTTTAGGGGTTTATGGTTTCTTGGGTTTATGGTTTAGTGGTTAGATTTTAGGGGTATTATTTAGGGTTTAGGGGTTTTAGGAGAGAGAGAGGTTTAGGGTTTCTCAGGTTTAGGGGCATATTTAGGGTTTGTGAGTTTAGGGTTTCTCAGACCTTTAGGGGTAAATTATTTAGGGTTTATGAGTTTCTAGGGTTGCTCAAGTTTAGGGTTAAAGGGGAATTATTTTATAATTTCCCTCTAATTCTTGTAATACTAACACATTAGTCCACCCATCTCCTAATCCATCAATCCCTATCATCAATCCACCATATAAATCACTATCTAATCTACCGTCAAACATTCTAATCTCTAATCCATCAACCCATGAACACTTGAAATTTTTTCTCCAAACAGTCTTTACAAAATCTAAAAATAAAATCAAAGATATAGAGCCATCCAAATCCATTGATCCAATTTCATCCCCATCTAACACTCCCAATCCTAATCCATTTGGGCCTCCTATATCCATTCACTTGATCCTAATCATAACCCCACACCATCTTCCATCATTATCGATCAACTATATGCATATCCAAGTCCATTAACCCATGAAGCCATGAAGAATGTGACCCAAGGACTATTAGCAATGAATCTAAGAACATCATGTACTCAAATTCCTATCCTTGAGCCTAGCAAAGAACCTCCTAATAACATGTATACCACTCCAACATCATCATCCACTCCTATTGCTATCCATTTCATTGAAGAGTCTCCTATCATATGTCCAAGTCAAACCCCATCATGTAGCCATGTTGTCAAACATCCAAAGATTATTGATCCTAGATCCAAGAACCCATCACATCCATCTATGAAACCTAAGAGTTATACATTAAGATCCTAGTCCAAAGAATGTGGAAACACCAACCACCCATCCTAATCTAAATCCAAACATCCCATATAATCCCATCTCAGTTCCCTTACCATTTCATGGTCAAGCCCTCTATACATCGATCCTGTCATTAATCCTCTAACATCTCCTAGTGAACCCCCATCACCACCTCTTACTCCCCAATCTAATGAATATAAATGCATCCCCACTTACCCTATCCATATCTAATATCTCTCTATCCATGCTTATCCTCCCTGTGATGAAGATATTATATATGATCAAGGTTTTATCCATGAGGAAGTAAGTTCCCACATCACTCCTATCCATCATCCTGTGCTAGTTCTATTAATTATCCATCAATATCCCATGATAAGACACTTGGTCCCCAAGAAAACATAGACAATCAAACAAATAACTTGGATCCTATAAAAATCACATCCCAATGAGTATAATGATTTAATGAAGATCTAAGAATTCTACATCCATTTCCCATTAATCCTCATTCACCCCATATCGAACTATATGTTTAGGTGTTTAGCCTGGTTGCTTGAGTTTAGGGTTTATGGGTTTGGGGCATTATTTCAGGTTTACATGAGTTTAGGGTTTCTCAATTAAATAGGGTTTAGTGTTTAGGGTTAGGTTTTAGGGGAATTATTTAGGCTTTAGGGGTTTAGGGATTCTTAAGTTTAGGGTTTAGGGGCTAGGGGTTTAGGGTTTCTCGAGTTTAGGGGTTAGGGTTTAGGGTTTAGAGAGAGATAGAGTGAGGGGAACAATGGAGATTGGGAGAGATAGGGAGATATAGGTTTAGGGTTGCTTCAAGGTTTTATGGTTTAGGGGTTAGGGGTTTAGGGTTGCTCATTTCTAGGGTTTAGAGGTTAGGGTTTATAGGCATTACTTAGGGTTTAGGGTTTATGGTTTAGGGGTTAGGGATTGAAGTTTAGAGGTTTAGGTTTATGGTTTAGGTAGAAAGGAGAATAGGGAGATATAGAGGAGACCGAGCCTGGGAGAGATATCTCTATCTCCTCTATCCCTCTCTCTAGCTATACCTACCTCTCTATCACTCTCTCTCTCTATGTCTCTATCTTGCTCTCTCTTTTGATCCCCTCTCTCTAACTCTACCTTTATATCTCTCCCTCCCTCAGTATCTCACTCCCCCTCTCTATCACTCTCCAAATCTCTCTACCTCAAATCTATCTCCCTGTCTCTAGAAGTTGTTTCTCTTGATCTGTTTCCCTATCTCTATCTCTCTAAAAATATGGATCCCTATCTCTTAATCTCTCCCTCACTACCTCTCTCTCCTCCTCTCTATCTCTCTCCCCATCCCGCTACCTCTTTAAATCTCTCTCCCTATGTCTCTAGACATCTCTCGATCTCTTTCCCTTTCTCTATCTATCTGCATAACCCTATCTCTTAATATATCCCTCTCTACCTCTCTCTGTATTTCCCTATCTATCTCTCCCTTGCTAGATCTACCTCCCTATATATTCCCTCTCTCTCTATATGTATCTCTATCTTTCTACCTCTATAGACCCCTTTGTCTATATCAATCCCCATCTCTCCCTCTCCCCATCTCTATCTCCACCTATCCCTCTCTGTTTGCCCCTCTTTCTATATTTTTTCCTTTCTCTAACTCTATCTCTATCTCTCCATCTCTTTCTAGATGTCCCTGGGCTCTCTCCCTATCCATGTCCATGTGCCTCTCTATCTCTCCATGTCTCCCAATCACTCTCTCTATATAGGACAGAGAAATGAAGAGAGAGAGAGAGACAGAGAGACAGAGAGACTCTCCCATGTAGATACAAGGTTACTTTTGTCCCTCATAGTATTAAAAAGTTTTATTTCATGAACCAAATGGATATTTGAGTCTAGGGATACTCTTGGACCATCACTTGATTACCTATTTGGGGCACTACATGCATAGTTAAAATATATTTTATGCGAAAGCATGACATCCTAGACCATGATTTTGGCACCAACATTGAGAAGGTTATGATTTTTACATGCATGAACCTTTATGTTTTCATGCTTCCAAGAATGATGTGAGTGTGTTTTGGGAAGCATGAAAAATAATAAAAAAGCATGTGGGATCCATGTTTCAGACCCCACATGACTGTTATTCCTGCTTTTCACACAGTATATCAGACAAGAAAATGCTTTTCATGTTATTTGACTTATTGAGAATCATTTTCATATCAATCCACCACCTTTTTTGTTTTTTCAATGTAGAATTGATTTTGCATGTTTTTGGAGAAAATTTGATTATTTAAATTAAAATTTCCATGTTTCATGTGTGATATTGTTTCAAAGCTAAGTACCATTGATATATATATATATTGAATTTGATGATATATGTTTGTTTTTTCCATAAATTTCACTAATCCTATTCTAGAATTATATAGAATTCTTAATCAAACTTGTGCAAAAGAAGAATTTGAGGATTTTGAAGTCATATTTTGGAGAATTGGTCAATTGCAATATCGAATTCTAAGGTATGTTCAACTTATGTCCATTTTAATTCACATATATATGTTCTTTATGTTCTAAGATATATGTGTCTAGGTATATTAGTTAGTTCAGTCAAAGAGACTCCAAATTCCTCATGTTTCCACCTTGTTTATGCCCTTCATGCCTTCATTTCACCTATTTTCAACTATAGAAGAGAAAAATATTATCAAATATTTCATAAAATAATTTTAGTGAATAATTGTTTGTCATACTCATATTCATGATCAATGGAGCCAAAATTGATTTTGGAAGACTCTTAATGTTTGCCCTAGGATGATATAGAAGGATTTATTCCTTAATATGCATAATTCAATACATTAAATAGAACCATGCAATGGCTTGAATCTTAGACCATCCTATGCCCCCTATTATGACAATGCTACTTGTCTCTATTGATCATTTAGACATAATTGTTAGGTGTCCTTTTGATAACTTCTCCATGCATGTTTCATAGTATGAATTCTCTTGGAGAAGGTTGGAGGATGTGGAGACCTCTTTAGTGTCTTGGGTTAGGACATTCCTTATGCACCTATTCATGATGATTTGTATGCACATGTGACACAACAATATTTCAAAATTTCCTAATTGTCCTTTGTTAGCACATGATGGTGGTTACCTTGATTGACTATATACCTTTCAATGCCCTAAATTATAAAGATTAGTTTAATAATTTTTATGACAGTCCTATGTATGTCTCCAAATATTCATGTTTCCAGGATAGCTCTTGTCATAGGGCAGGCTTGAGTTGGTCTTTAAATAATCGTAACAACTTCTATGTGATGACTCAATAATGCAAAAAATCATGGGCTTTCAAATCTTATACCCTAAAACTATAAAATCAGAACTCTTGGGACAATCATGCCTTAACTTGTGTCAACCCTTCAAAGATGTTCAAGACCTATGGTTCATGGTTTGTAGGACCTCTCTCTCCATGCACCTATCATTACTTATGACAAACAAACAAAAACTATGCTCTAACACATCAAATCTTCCTTGTTTTTGTTGTCCGTAGTTTGATACATCCAAATACCAGACCTACTCTGCCAAGAAATCTTAGGAACAATTCAGGTGCCAACAAAGATTGAAATTAACTATTTCCTACTCATCCCAATTGCTATAAGACTACAAGAACATTCAAAGCATACACCAAAAATAGCACTAAAATCAAATTGCCAACATGCTAGTGAACGAGCATTGAATGTGACCACATAAAGAAAAATCATACTATTCTTCAACAAATACCATCTCCTTGGTCCAAAAATTCAAAAGACCTAGAAAGCACATCTCAATGCACATTTAGATGAATTGACACATTTCCAACTTTATTGAGCCAAGTGAAAAAAGAAAATTCATTCCTTGAAAGAAACCCAGTCATATAATAAGAAAGTTCCATAGATCATTCCCAAGTAATTGTTAAAGGACTCAATTTAATGGTCCATTACAAATGCTAAGAGAGAAAGAAAGGCAAAGACAAAACATGTTTGGGCAGGAAATAAGTAAAATCTTTGTCAATATCAAGCAACACTATCACGTTGCAACATGGCACTATTTGAATCAATTTAAGAATGACTGTCTACAATACAAGCTATGCCTTTATGAAAAAAGGTTAAAATATTTCATTGAGTGATATTTAAAATGCATACAAGTCACATGCATACCAACTATCAACCTAGTCCATATTGTCTTTTTCTCACAACAGCCCACTCCTGTCACTTAAAACTAATTCCACTAATTATGAACTTTAAAATATGACTTTTGACATTGTGTACATGATTAAATCGACAATTAAAGACCTAATTCTATTCACTATGTGAGCCATTTCATTAACTTCTTCTTTCACAATATAGGTTGACATAATTTCCACTTCTTAGACAAAAGTTTAATCAATATGTTATTGTCACCAATGCTATGGTTAACAAAGACCCTTTTCCTAGTGATGCTATGTCTTGCAACAGCCCACCCCACCCCTACACCCTCATCCCCACCAAAACAAATCAACCACCCCTCACTATGGAGTTATTTTGCATCAAAGCATAAAGGATATAGGAATTTTGTAAAATATCATGATTCTAAGTACCCTGTGTATATGCCTAAAAATGACACGATTCAGTCTAAATAAATATTCTTAATATTTATCCCATTCTAATTCTTCTATCAATCAATAAATAAACAAATTTATTTAGTTGATTCACATTACTCTAAGTTAATTAAATATCAAAATATTTAATTATCTCTTCTAAAGTCAAAATTAGATAAAACCCTTTATTTAATTTGATTCTTCCAAAACAATTAAATAATTCTTAATTATTTAATTAAATCAAATCATTCTTCCAAATTTGAATAAATTAAATCAAATTTATTTAAATTCTCTCAGTCTCCTAAAATAAAATAAATTAAATATTTTATTTATTCTTCCAAATCATACACAACAATTAAATAAATTTATTTATTTAATTTGCTTTCTTATCTTCAAAATTCTTCAAATATCTTCCAAATCTTCTAAAAATAAGTCTTCTTCCTTATGCACACACAATTAAATAATTTATTATTTAATTTCTCTCAAATCATGCAAAAGCAAATCTCAAGTTGAGTTATCTATTCAATCAACCTTCTTTTTATCAATCTCTATTAAATTAGAAAAAAGCTTTCTAATTTATGAAAAGCATCTCTTATCTTTAGAAAAGAAAGTGATTAACTCAAATAAAATAGTTTTTGTGTGACACTTGTCTTCTTCTTATTCGTTGCACATTCCTCATCTATTCTCAACCGTTGATCTTCTCAAGTCTTCTATACAGTTGATTCTCATTCTCTCAAGTCTATAAAAGAAACCTCATTCTTCCATTTCATTCATCCACGCTTTAAGTATTATTACTCTGTAGGAATTATAGCGTACCTTTGGCACTAATTCCTTCATTGCCTGTGATCACACTTTTGTTACTATGGACTACTACCATCGTTGTGGAGCTCCTCTTCATTGCGGTATTACCATAGCCATTCTCAATCGACATTCTTGACAAAGCAAAGAAGTGCACTCACTAAGGGCCCTTTCTCATACACACAAGGATGATTTTTGATAGGCAACCAATGGAAGTTTCGATCTAAGGAAGGTTTGCTTTGTTGATTCATTTCTTATTTGATTTAATCTTCTTAGTTCACTATTCTATTGAGTTTTGGGTATTTGATATTGTTTATCATTGCATATTCATTGTTGATCCAAATTTCTCCTAACATTTTTTGGCGCCCACCGTGGGGCCTAGCCCCAAATTTAACCCAAAAACTAAGTTTTTGTGTTTAAAAATCCATACACAAGAGGAAACAGTGCATACGTCACCTCCTAACATGCATCTGTTACTTGTCATGGCACATCCATTAACACAGTGTATATATACACTGTTATAGCCCATTTATCATATTAAATAGTGCATATGTTATTTCAGTGCATACAGTCTTTGTTTTGGCACATCTGACCTATGATACAGCGCATTTACTGATTCTGCACATTTGTTACATCCTATAGTGCATATGTTACATCTTGTAGAGCATATGTTACATCCTGCAACACATCTGTTTTGCAGTAAAATTTTAGAACGTTGTTTTCTTCGTCAAACGCTCTATTTTTCATGAAATCTAGGCAAATTTGTACTCAAAATTTATGGAAATACCCCTCGGACATAATGGTGAGGTTAGATTTGAGATAAGAGATCATATACATACATTTTTATCCAAATCTTAACAAACTAGGGTTAGAAAAATGTAAATTTCTGCAGACTGATTGTTTCTTTCTGCGCATATGTCCTCTGATTCAACGCACCTATAAAGCTATGCATATGACCTCTATTTCTATGCATATGTGCTCTGAAATGGCGCATCTATTTTAGGCAGTGATTTCTAGGGTTTTCTTGAAGTTTTTACTAACGCTAATGTCTTTTACAGGAACTCTCTTGATCTATTTTGTAGGATAGGTTTTGGTTTAGTTTCATATAGTTGCATTTTGTTAGCTCACACTTCAATTTCTAAAAGGATAGTAAAATAGATGCTCATGCAAATATCACGTAGTTTTTAACTAGGAAAGAGGTAATTGAATCATTGCTATCTTGCATTGCAACATTGCTATCTTTTCAAAGTTATTGCTATCTAGATAAAACTGAACTCATCATTGCTATCTTGGTTAAAACTAAACCATTGCTATCTCAATTGACCATCATTTCAAAGTTAACAACTCGTGCTATCATGGTTTAAAAATTGAACTCATCACTGTTATCTGGGTTAAAAACTGAACCATTGCTATCTCGATTGACCATCATTTCAAAGTTAATAATTCATGCTACATGGCTAAAAATTGAACTCATCATTGCTATCATAGTTAAAATTGGACCATTGCTATCTTGCTAAATCACTTCAAAGTTATGTGCTTGCCCAAGTAGATAGCTCATCTAGTTTTTTTAATTTTTAACTAGGGGAAAAAGAACCACTGTATACTATGTTTTGGGAATGATGCTAGGCCTATGCTCTCCCCTATCTTGGGTGGTCAAAATGCTAGACATATCATTTTTGCATGTGTTTTTCCTTTAGAGGGGCCTGCTCTTGGATACTGTTCATCCAAGTAGGAATGACCCTAAGTGGTAATAGGATAGATGCCAAGCCCTTCCAAGCCACTATAAATAAATTGTGTTTGGAGTGAAAGCTTCAAACAACAAGTGAAGTTGTGTTATACCGATAGCCAACCTCCCCCAAAACCCTCTAAGGCACAACCCTTGCAAGCTGGGAGACTCCATAACGGAGAGTAGTGTTGCCGCATGTATAACCACTTGAACAGTTGCCTTCATTAAACACCTTTGTTCTAGAGGCCAAAAACCCTTGTTAACCATTTGAAGCCTATGATTTGTACTTGTTCTTTCTTTTTAGTCCAAAAAGAGTCAAAAAATCACAAAAAAATAAAAAAGCCATAAAAATATTCTTTGTGTTTGCTGTGTTTTCTTGCCATAAATTCAGAAAATCAGATCAGAGAAAACCTTCTTGCAACCAAAGTACAAAAAAACATAAGAAAATTCCAAAAAAAATTGCAAAAATATTGAGAAAAGCTAGAGGGACACATCCGTTATTTGTTTCTGCGCATCTATGCCGACCTGTGATGCATTTTGCTACACCCTTAATATTGGTGTACATAGCATTATGAATAGTCAACTTGTGGCTATCTTAACTCTTAATTAAGTCATGTTATCATTATTATATTATTATTTAGTTAGATAGGTTAGACTAGGTGTTATATAGGGGTGTGTCTATTCATCCTAAGTATAATTAGGTATATATAGGAGGATATGAGTCTTATTTCATTATATATTGTGAAGTGTGTTCTCATTGGAGATATTTGGAGGTTGCCCCCTCGAAGTGGCCTATTATTCTCAGTTATTATCAAGTATTTGTAGAATATTTAATATTATCTTCTTCCATTGTGCAAGTTATTTTATTACAAGTGGTATCAGAGCATGATCTTGGCACCGTAGAGGCAAAAAATTTTCTCAACATTGGAGGTGATTTTGGGAATAGTATAACTTTTAGATTTTAGTGAATCTTTTAAATATTTTTAAAGGGTTTTTGGATAGCATATTAGAAAAGCTACAGTCCAAATTTTAGAGGAATTGGAGCAGATTTACATGAATTATTACAGAATTATGATTTCTACACAATTTATTTGAGATCTACATATCTCTCACATCCTGCCTAATTGGAGTATAATTTCTATTGGGTTTTTGAAGAAATAATAGAGGAGACTACAATCCAAATCTTGGAGAAATTGAATGAAAAAAGAGAGTTATTTCAACATTAGGGTTTCCAACAAATTTGCTCTCAAGGAAGTAAATTTGGTAATTTCTTCAATTTTTTTCTGGGTAAGTGGTATCTTGGTCTTAGTAAGTTACAATAAAATTTTTAGGGAATTTACATTTCATTTGTGTTATTTATTTCAAAAATATTGGTTTCCATCATGACGGGGCCTGCACAAGAGGCAAAAAGAATGCCGCCACACTGGGGAAATCCTTTGATAAGGATGGGGAAACAATAGAGGATAGTAATCCCAATGATGAAATACATAAGTTCAAGGAAGAGGTTAAGAGGGATATGTATGACCTAAGAGGAGATATATCAGATCTACGAAGCATGTTAAGTGCCTATATGAATGAACCAAGAAAGGAGTTCTCAAGCAACCAAGGTGAAACCTTTAAGTTGGCTAATAATGACACAAATTTTAATACTCCTATGGGATCTAGGAATTTTTTTCCAAAGGTGGATATGCACAAGTTCGATGGTAAGGATCCTGTAACATGGATAAACCAAATGGAGAATTTTTTTGAAGTACATCAAATCCCATATGGACAAAAGGTCACGATGGCTTCCCTATATCTAGAACTAGATCAATTCATTTGGTATCATTGGCTTTGTACTCATCAAAAGAAGAAGGGTCTCACTATCTCATGCTCAGTTTTTACGGAGGAACTCCAAGCACAATATAGCAACAGTGTGACAGACAACTTCTTTAGCCAACTAGCTAAACTTCAACAAATAGGATCAGTTAAGGATTATATTCAACAATTCCAAAATCTTTCCTTAAGAGTGGATACAATTATAGAGGAGAACTTGAATGATTTATTCTTGGGTAGTCTCAAGGATCACATTCAACATGAGGTATGCATGTTTTGTCCAAATTCTATCTTTGAAGCAATGATTATGGCAAGACAAGTGGAGGAAAATTTTTTGGCTAATAGAAGGGAAGAACTGCCTAGTAACAAAGTTGACAAGGCTCTTGCATTATCATTTACTCATCCTATTAGGCTGACACCTCAACAATTGGAGGAGAAAAATGCTAAAGGGTTACATTTCAACTGTGATGGAAAATATCATAAAGGATGTAAATGTGATGAGAAGAAGTTGTTCTATATTGAGGATACCTATGATGAAGATAAGGATGAAGAAGATCCAGTGGTGGTGGAAGAGGAATCTAAAGATGTCCAACCACCTATCTCTTGTCATGCACTATCAGGTATTAATTGTAGACACCCAAATTTGTCCATGTCTAACGACACCTTGTTACATCCCTAATCCATTACCCAATTAATTAAATAAATTTTATTTATTTAATTAAAATCCCATTCTCATTCACTTAGCCAATTAATTAAATAAATTGTATTTATTTAATTAATTCCACATCATGTCTTATCTCATTTTATGTATTTATCATATTAATTAAATAAATTTTATTTATTTAATTAATTTCCAACTCATATCCCACTAATTCAAATACTTTATTTGAATTAAGCCTTTATCATTTATCACATTTCAACACTTGTCCATTTCCCATTTATCATGTGTTGTAAGACAACTTTCATTTAAAATCCTTCACATGTACAACTAATTGGACCTAAAGTTAGTAACTTTCAATCTTAGCCATTCACATAGCCTTTGAATCTCCACCGTTGGTTGATCTTGGTTGAGTCCTATATAAACAGCCTCTCATTCCATATGAGACATCCAGAAATCTAGCAATCCAGAGATCCAGAAATCTAGCAATCCAGAATTCATATAGTATCTAGCAATCCAGCAATCATATAGCAACTCCATTATCATCTTGAGCATTCGAGCATTTGAGCTTTTATCATCCATCAATGGCAGCTTTCAGCTTTGTGATTGTTCATTGTTGAAGAAGCAGTCCACATTTCCCTCTCAAACAAGGAATCGCACGGTCTAGGTGATGTTATGCTTGCATTGCATTGTTCTTTTGGCTTCATTTAGATTAGATTCCTTGATGATGGTAGGGTTAGGGTTTCATGACTATGTCTGATCTTCCACACCTGACTTTCACCTATCACATTTTGGCACGCCCAGTGGGACTCACGTCCCTGATTAACTTCGTTTTTTGGAGTTGTTTCCTTGAAGATCAGATTTTGCAGGTGCTCGCAGAAAATTCCAGTCGCTTTTAAAGGAAAATCCGCCGCTTCGAGATTTCTGCGTCGCTTCTGAGCTGGAGCAGGCCGCATATACCTCTCTGGATCGCCTTTGACCTAACAGTCATCGCCTTAGGTAAAACGCATCGCTTTTATCATTAAAATGATTGCCTGGGACTGTGTTCACTGTATTTACCGCTTTTGATCTAACAGCCGCCGCTTTTGCGCATAATCAGATCGCTTCTAATCTAACAGGGGTCGCCTTTGCACAAATCCGCATCGCTTTTGACCTAACGGTGCACGCTTTTATTCTGATATGATACGCTTATGAGCTAATAATATTCGCCTGTGCAGGTTAGGGTTTTGATTTTTGTTTTGCAGGGACAGGTTGCTTTCGACTTCCAACAGGTCGCTTCCGGTATATTGCGATCGCATATGAGACGACAGACGCCGCTTTTGAATATATTTGTGTCGCTTATGGACTAATATTATTCGCCTGTTAGGCTAGGGTTTTTGTTTATCGGCTGTGTTTTTGCAGAAACAGGTCGCATCCAGCCCTCAACCGATCGCTTATGGAAAATATGCATCGCTTATGAGCTAACAGGTGTCGCATACTGTGTTTTTGCGCGTCGCATATGATCTGCAGTCTTTCGCCTATGACATAATAGAGGTCACTTTTGATCAACAGTGGGTCGCATCTGGTAAAGCTCTGTTGTTTTCAAGCCTGTTTCAGTTCCAGTTTGATTTTTGGCTATTAACTGGGTATTTGCGCAGCATCTTATCGATCTGTCCAAGAAAGGAGGTTATCAAACTACTCACATATCTGTTGCAGGTTCAATCGGTCCAAGATTTGTGGTTTTTTTCACTAAATTAGGCATATTTGGGCTTGGTGCTTAAAATGAATTACTGTTTGCTCCGTGCTTGATTTATCCTTTTGATTGCTTGCATGTGCCTGATTGTAACCCAAATTTAATGACAAAAGTATCCTCTCCCCTTGCCTATCAAATGGATCTTGGGTGCATGAGAACTTGTCATTATCTTTAGAGGGCCTGCCTTCCCGGTGTGAGAAGGGATACGACCCAAGCGGTAACGGGCTAAAGCCAAGTCCTTCCGAACCGCTATATAAGAAAAGTGTTTGTGTCGAAAGCCACAAACAACGGGTGCAGTTGTGTTATACCGACAGCCAACCTCCCCCAAAACCCTCCAAGGCGCAACCCTTGGAGGCTGGGAGACTCCATAACGGAGAGTAGCGCTGCCGCACGTATAGCCACCCGAATGGATGCCCTTATTAGCAACTTTGTGTAGTAGCCAAAAACCTTCTATCTGTTGACGCAGAGGGCAAAACCCTTGAAGCGGCCCCGATTCATGCGGTTCTTAGCCGAGGTAGCAGGGACAATCTAAAGGTTTGGAGAGGGTCAAGCCTTATAAGAATCCCGGATCTTGGTATGCGTGAGAAGTGTGTGCAAATGTAAGGAGGAGCCGGTGCTATCAAGATCCTGGAGCTACCCGCTTTGAATAGGCGCAGCTAGGGGATTCAACAGATACTGTCCTATCCTAGCCTAGGTTGTATCAGTTTGTGCTTGTTGTGAGTGTGAGTGACTGTTATCATTGTTTTCTTGCTGAAAAAACTGCAAAAATCAGACCACCGGTACACAAACACAGTCGCTTTTGAACCTAAACTGCTCGCACAGACCATCAACATCACTTCTAAACTGTAGTGACTCGCATTCTGCCTGAACTGCATCACTTTTAAACAACAACTGCCTGCATACTGCTTAAACAGAGTCGCTTTTAAACCGTAGTTGATCGCCTTTTGCTTGAACAGAATCGCTTCTGAACCACAGCTGATCGTCTACTGTCTGAACCAAGTCGCATCTGATTCATTACCAGTCGCATATTGTTTGAGCCAAGTCACTTTTAATCCATAGTTATTCGCCTGATTCTAGAACAAGCTCGCCTATGAACAACAGACTGTCGCCTTTAGGGATATCTGAGTCACCTCTGAACCAACAGTAATCATCTTTGAACCAACAGTCATCGCCTCTGGCATAGCATTCGCTTCTGGTTAGCACTGTCATTTTTTCTGTCGAAACTAAACCAGGTCGCATTTGAGCTATCATTAATCGCCTTTAGCATCCTCTGAGTCGCCTTTGAGCTATCATCAGTCGCCTGTAGCTAAAATTCTTGCAAATCTCAGTGCATCAGCTAAATTAGCCTCAGGACCAGCTTGCTTGAACCTCAAACATCAGCTTTCAGACTTACCTTTGATCAACAGCAAACACCTGGACTTTGTCTCCTATTTTGAGCTTATCAATCAATCACAACTCATGAGCTTTTCCATCTTTTTGAGATCCCAACCAGCAAATCAGACATCAATCCAATCATTTCGATCGACAAACAACCTTCAGTTTTAGCTTCAGCCAACAAACAACCTTCAGCTTTAGCTTCAGCAAACAATCTCTTTTTAGCTTTAGCTCCAACAAACATCAACAGCAAACAATCTTTCCCTTGAGTGATTAAGCTACCTCTAGGGACAACCAACAACAACTCAGCCAAACCAAATCAACCAAGCAACTTAGCCAAACTAGCAAAACCAAAACAACAACCAATCAACCAAATATCATCTTTTGGGTCTTAAGCTCAACTTCATCATCAACATCATGCCTCAAACTAGGAGTCAATATCGAGCTGAAATAGAAGCCAAATTGAAAGCTGAAATGGATGCCAAATTGCAAGCTGAGATGAAACAATTCACAACACCTCTTAAGGACGCAACTCAATTCACAACTGGTATGCCTTCTCATATGTTTATACCTCAAGGGTACACTAGGGGCGAATCATCTTCACAACAAATGCACCCTCCACCATCCTTGGAAACTTTCAAAGAACAATCTCAAGACGACTCATCAGAATTTCAAGATACCTATCTATGGGACCAAGTTGAGAAACTCATGATATCTGAGCCTGATTGCTGTTTTCTCCAACTTGCTCGCATGGGTGCTAAACTACCTAAAGACTTTGATATATCCACTATTAGAGAGCACGATCCCAACACTACTGCTGTTGTTGCGAATAAACCATCTACTATAGTCACATCATCTCCTATTACCTCGCAAACACCATCCTCATTGCCTCTTGTTGCTTCATTTGAGTTACCACGATCAGAGCATACCTTAGAACCATTGATAGTGCCCACCAATGTGCTTCCTCTCATGTCACAAAATCTCAACATCCCACCTTTTCATGTCCCTCAACATATCTCTCCTTCTACCATGACTGTTTCCATGCCTCACGTCACACAAGCTGTCCATGTAACGCAAGCACAAACACTTCGAGCATCACAAGCAATTCCCATATCTTATGGTGTGCATACCTCTCAAACCATTCCAACAACACATGTCCTCCATGCTTCACAACCATTGCGATCTACCACATCTCATACACCAACTGCTAATTCCTTCATGTTATCCTATAATCCCAATGTTAGCCTTATTGACATGAGTGATCCCCTCATTTCTCAAGCCAATCCAAACAATCAGATCGCTTATGTTGATCAACTTACATCCATGCTGTCCTCTTCTTCCAATCCTTCACACACTATCAATCCATCTTATGCTACCCAAGGCTTCTCTAATATCACCCAACACATGACATATACCAATCCTCATATTGTCCAAAATACCAATCCCAATGTTCACCCTTCTGTTGTATCTACCAATCCCTCCGTCACTTACCATGTCATGAATTCAATTCCAACTTCCCAACCATCTGCTACTATCAATCCCACATCCACTTCTCATGTAATGCACACCCACTTACCACTTGTGTCTCAAGGACAGCAATCCTCTAACACATACATGTCACATACCACTCCTTTGACATACATTGTGGGCACACAACCCCAACAAACCGTTACAGCTTCGTACATCCCACAACCACAACAAACTGTCACAACTCCACATATACCACAACCGCAACCACAATATGTTTCATATCACACTCCACCCCCTTTGCAACAACAGCAGTTATCCTCAGCCGATATCCAACAGATGATCGATGAAAGGGTAGGACAAGGCAAGAAACCCTTCTCTCTCGAAAACATATGCGCTTATCCATTTGACAAGTCTCTTAATATGATACCTTTTCCACCACACTTTGAAATCCCACAATTTGATAAGTACAAAGGGAAAGGAAATCCGGATGACCATCTTCGAGCCTTTTTCGTGGCATGTCTCGATGTTGCCTATGATGATACATATCTTTTGAGACTATTTCCTCGAAGCTTAGCAGGACAAGCTCTCGAATGGTTTTCCCATTTACCTCCAGGAATTAAGACTTTTCCCGAATTGGCAACCAAGTTTCGATCACATTTTGCCTTCAATATTGAACATGAGGTAAACATGAATGACATTATCAACAACAAACAACGCAATGGTGAAACGTTTTCCTCATTTACCCAACGATGGCGTAATATGGCTAGCAAATTATCATGGGAAATCCCTGAGAAACAACAGCTTGACATCTTTGTTCAAAATCTTCATCCTGAGCTGTCATTCCAATTACAATTGCAAAGTGCTAGCACCTTTGACGAACTAGTTTCCAAAGGAGTTATTATTGAACGAGCCTTAATTGCCAAAGGAACTATCAAGATCTTTCGTGATAACAAAGATTCTCCCCAAAATTCCAATGATAAGTCTCGCTTTTGGAACAAGAACAAGAATGTTGTCAATGACGGTATTGTTGATACAAAGAATATCCAAACTATGAGAGCTCCTATCAACATTCAAGCAGCCTCTCCACCAAGACAGTCTTTTCCACAACGAAGAAACCAACGCCAAACTTCTAATCCACGCCGACAATTTACACCATTAGTGGAACCCATGGAAGTTATTCTTCGAAAGCTGCTTCAAGCCGGAGATGTTATTCTACCCGATGCACCACCAAATGGCGAACCACTCTTTCGAGCTCTTTGGTACAAAGAGAATGAGTATTGTGATTATCATCGAGTTAAAGGACACAAAACAAATGGTTGTATGCGCTTAAAACATGTTATCCAAGACTGCATTGATCAAGGTCTAATCAACGTCACACCTTCAACACCTCAACCTGCTCAACAATCCACATCAAACTATGATCTAGAGACTTTCAAGAATCCACTGCCATCTCATGATCAGACAAATAACCTTCAAGCTGGAAATGCTATTCCCTATAGCTATGCATCATCTACCATTGGCCGCATTGACCATGCTCGCATTTCTACCATTACCATCCAAGGAGCACCTGATTGTGCCGTAACCACGCGAAGAGGTCGAGTTACCGTTCAAGGAGCACCTCCTCATCCTCCTCGACCTCTCTCTGACTATAACCTCTTGGATCACCTTGGCAAAACCCCCGCACACATATCTATCCTTGAGCTACTCCGCCTATCCCCCGCACATAAAGCTATCCTTGATAAGGCCTTACAAGAATCTTCGGTGCCTAATAATATTAATATCACACAATTTCAATCCATGGTCGCTAGCATTGCAGCCCCTTGTCATTTAACCTTTTCTGACAAAGATCTTCAACCCTCCATGCATCCGTCACACAATGAGGCCCTCCATATTGAAGTATTTGTTAACCAACGCCGTATCAAACGAGTCTTGATAGATGGGGGAGCTGGTCTAAATATATGTTCTTTGAAACTTATCAAACAATTGGGATATTCTGAGAAAAATGTTGACACCTCCAAGGTTATAACTATCAGAGCATATGATGACGCTGAAAGAGATACTGAAGGGATCATCTTATTGCCTATTCAAGTTGGACCGGTCATTACAGAAACTCGCTGTCAAGTCCTTGATATTGATCTGCCTTACAACATCATCCTCGGTCGCCCTTGGATCCATACCCTTAAAGCAGTTCCATCTACATATCACCAATGCCTTAAATTTCTGCATAAGGTGTTGAAGTTACCATTCAAGCTGATCCTAATCCATTTGAGTTTTGCCGCGCTTTTCAAGCTAAATATCAGAGTCCAAACCATATCCCTCTCAACACTGAGGCATATCCATCATCCTCCTATGTCGACCCATCCGATCTCCTCAAGCCCTCATCTAGCAAAGCCGCTTCCAACCTCCATATCAAATATACCGAACATGGCCCTGGTGAGTACAAATTGCAGGAATCCTGTTGCGTTGGCACCCTTCCGTTATCTCCTAAATCCCATGGTAAGCTTTCTATATCTAAGCCCACTTCATCCTCCGCTGTTATCAAAGCTCCCCCTACCGTATTCATTAAAGGTGGTTTCTTGGATGACGAAGACATTGAGGACATAGACTCTTGGATATTCTTTGATGAAAATGACCAAGTCCAACTTGAAGTAGAGCGATACAACAACGGGTTTCGTATCATCAAGAACATGGGCTATAAAGGACATGGCGGCTTGGGATCACAGGAACAAGGACCTATTGAGCCCCTTATTGTGTCTAAGAAGTTTAATAAGCAAGGCCTTGGTTACCAACCGGAGGTACCGCAATCCAAAGACATTAAGTGTATTTCCGATATTGACGTTGGATCTTCTTCGGTAGGAGAGACTTCTAACTCGGATACCATCGACGACTCCTCCCTTCATATCACCGACCTCTTTCAAGAACATTCCATCTTCATGTTTTCCGCAATCTCTTCTAGCCATCACGATCCCTCCATTAGCCTCTCACTCGTATATCCTGACCTCATCGATTGGGACCAACAGGGGGCACCGATATTAGATACATTTGAAAATGACGAAGCCATTGCAGAATTCATGGGTTTGAGACAAGGTATCCCATTGGGTGATCACAAAGCAGGTTTCATGATGGAATTACCTAAACTAGCATATTTTGGCGGAAGTATCAAATCCTTCAGTCGCAAAAGTGAAATAAACAAAATTCAACAAAATAGGTCACTAGGTGAAAACCGCAAGGCACCTCTTGACCGTGAAAAAGTAAAAATAAAGGACGTATCCGAAGGTGAAAACCTCTCTGAGGCACCTGAGGATGAGGGATTTGATCTTCCTGTCACCGCTGATTACCATGAGAAATCAACTGTGCTAGTTGAAAAATCACAAGACATGAACTTGGGAACAGAACAAAATCCGAAGATCACCTTTTTGGCAGCATCACTATCAGAGCAAGAACGAAAGAACTTCACAGCATTTTTCCTGAGACGAGCTATAAATTTTGCATGGACTTATGCAGACATGCCAGGACTAGATCCTTCACTTGTGGTACATCATTTAGCAGTATTCCCTGATGCAAAGCCTGTCAAACAAAAATTGCGCAAAATGCATCCACAAGTTGCCTTATTGGTTAAAGCAGAAATTCAGAAACTATTAGAAGCAAAGTTCATAAAGCCTATTGATTATCCAGAATGGGTTTCAAACTTGGTACCTGTAGCAAAACCAGATGGACGAGTTCGCTGCTGCACGGACTTTAGAGATCTTAACAAAGCATGTCCTAAAGACGATTTTCCATTACCAAGCATAGACAACATTGTTGATCTTACAGCAGGACATGAAATGCTATCTTTGATGGATGGATTTTCTGGTTATAATCAAATCAGAATAGCAGAGGAAGATCAAGATAAAACGTCTTTTATTTGTCCATGGGGCACATATTGCTGGGTTGTAATGCCTTTTGGTCTCAAAAACGCTGGAGCTACCTATCAACGAGCCATGACAGTTATTTTTCATGACCTTTTTCATACTATCATGGAAGACTATGTTGATGACATCCTGGGAAAATCTAAGACAAGGGAAGGACATCTACCAGTATTGGCACAAATTTTTGATCGATTAGAGAAATACCAAGTCAGACTAAATCCAAAGAAGTGTGTATTTGGTGTAACATCAGGAAAACTATTGGGATATATTGTGTCTCGACGAGGCATAGAAGTGGACCCAGCTAAGGTAAAAGCTAGCATAGAAATGCCTCCACCAACGAATCTCAAACAGCTCCGTAGTTTACAGGGTAGGCTACAATCTATCCGCAGATTTATCTCACAACTCGCAGATAAATGTCATCCTTTTCAGCATCTTCTTCGCAAGGGTGAACCTTTTAAGTGGGATGAAAAGTGTCAACAGGCTTTTGATAAGATAAAGGAATACTTGGCAACACCTCCTGTGTTAATAACTCCTGTACTTGATCGTCCATTACTGCTTTATATATCATCAACAACCGCAGCATTAGGTGCACTTCTAGCTCAACATGATGATTCAGGAAAAGAACAAGCCATCTATTACATTAGCAGAACTCTTGTGGGATATGAACTTAATTACTCATTCATGGAAAAAGCTTGTTTAGCATTAGTGTTTGCTTCCCAAAAGTTGCGACATTATATGTTGAACCAAACAACAAAGCTCATCTCTAATGTGGATCCCCTCAAGTATCTCCTTTCAAAAGCACTTCTCACAGGGAGATTAGCAAAATGGGTTATGATCTTGAGTGAATTTGACATACAATATGTGAACCGTAAAGCTATCAAAGGACAAGTCATTGCTGATCAATTAGCTGCAGCACCTATCACAGACATTCAGCCAATATATCTCAAATTCCCTGATGAAGGATTGTTTACTTTCAGCTCTCCAGCACGATGGCAGCTATACTTTGATGGATCATACACTCAACACGGATCTGGAGCAGGTATCTTGTTTGTCACTCCCCAAGGAGACTGCATACCTAAATCATACAGAATAGCATTCCCCTGTACCAATAACATAGCAGAGTATGAAGCTTTAATCACAGGTTTGCGCATGGCAGTACAATGGGCTATCAAACAGTTACGAGTCTTTGGTGATTCTCAGCTAGTTATCAAACAGGTCTTAGATGAATATCAAACAAAAGACGAGAAGCTTCTTCCATACAAACTAATGGTGGATGATTTCAAGCAATATTTCGAGGACATTACCTTTGAGCAAATTCCAAGACTACAAAACAGAGTAGCTGATGCCATGGCTATGATTGGGTCTCTTTTAGACATGCCATCTAACACCCATAAATGTGAATTCTTGGTCGAACAGCTTTTGATCCCCGCATTTGAAGTTCCACAGTCTGAGCTTATATGTGAGATTGTTGGTCCCAACTCGTTGTGGTACAAAGATATATACGAGTATCTCCGTAATCACACCTTGCCTCTTCAACTATCCAACACCCAACGTAAAACTTTTATCCGTCGAGCCTCTCGTTACACTATCTTAGGAGACACCCTTTATCGCCGAAGTCTTGATGGTATCCTTCTTAGATGTCTTGATTCTGAGGAAGCAAAAACGGCCTTACGTGAAGTACATGAAGGTGTCTGCGGTTCGCATTCCGCTGGCCCTGGCCTTGTTAAGAAACTTCTGCGAGCAGGATACTATTGGCCAACTATGGAAAAAGATGCCCAACAATTTGCAAAGCGATGTCTACAATGTCAGAAACATGGAGATCTAATACATGCACCAGCACATGAGCTTCAGCCTATTGTCACTCCATGGCCTTTTTCGCAATGGGGACTTGATCTTGTGGGTAAAATCCATCCTACTTCATCAAATGGTCATAAGTTTATTATCACTGCCACTGAGTATTTCACAAAGTGGGTAGAAGCCATACCAATGACCTACATCACAGGTAAACAAATAGCTAAATTCATCCTACATTACATCATCTGCCGTTATGGAGTTCCTCAAGCTATTGTCACAGATAATGGCCGGCCTTTCAAGAACCAAGAGGTTAGAGATCTTTGCAATAAGTTTCATATTCAACATAGGTTCTCTACGCCTTATTATCCTCAGAGCAATGGTCAAGCTGAAGCCTCTAATAAGACAATCATCAAGATCCTTAAAAAGACTGTTAACGAAACTGGTCGAGATTGGCATCTACAACTGCATCCTGCTTTATGGGCATATAGAACAAGTGTCAGAACTCCTACTGGCGCCACACCCTATGCTCTAGTCTATGGCACTGAAGCTATTTTGCCTATCGAGGTTGAGATCCCCTCTTTGCGCATATCCTTGCAACATACTATTTCAGATGAAGAATATCGAGTCTCCCGACTCCATGATCTTGAGCTCTTAGATGAACGCCGCCTTACAGCATTGAACCATCTTCAAGTCTATCAAAACAGGCTACGTCGCAGCTATAACAAAAAGATCAGAGAACGCAGATTTCAGGTTGGTGACCTTGTCCTTAAAGAAAACCAAAGGAATCAACAATATCGAGAGAAACAGGGCAAGTTTGAACCAAAATGGCTTGGTCCTTTCATTATCACAGCAGTTTATGGATCTGGTGCATACACTTTGTCAACACCTGAAGGCATTCCCTTGGATGAACCCGTCAACAGCGTTCATCTCAAGAAGTTTTATCCATGAATCTCAGCTATCCCACAAAAACACCAAAAAAACAAAAAAATCAAAATATGTCAAAAAAAAAAAACAAAAAACAAACATAAGATAAATAATCCGTCCTCTGGTGAAAACCTGGTAAACAGGCGCCTTGGATAAGTACCATAGTGAAAACCTGGCAAACAGGCGCTATGTGTAGTGACCAGCTTCCCTCATTTGTTTGGTTCCTTTGATCATTTTCCCCACTGCATCTTGTATAAGCTATTTTCATAAGCCCTATCGCAATCTCACACATAGCCTTTCCTCTTCATCCTTTGCCAATGCTAGTTATCATATGTGAGACAATGTCGTGATATCTATATCTTTTGGCACCTTAGCATCTTGGCCACATCTTTTCTGCATTGTCGCTTCTGCATAATAAACCTCATCCCACACTGGGGGCATTTGTTGAGTCTTATTTGGAAGTGGATCCTGTTATCTCTAGCTCATAACACATCAACCAACTCAGCTTTCAACACAGCACACCTTATCAACTTCAGCCATGGCACATGTCCACCGACAACTATGACCTAACGACTTGCAACTAGGACTCATACCTTCACAATTCATCCACACTCACCCAACAATCGCAACAAACATCGCTTGATCAAACATCCAATCGATTAGCCACATCAATAAGAACTACATCCAGCTCTATCGTTGACGCCTTGATCCCGTGGATACAGGGTATGTAGGCAATCAGAGATGCGAAGGAAGCACTCTGATTCAGGCTAAGACGATAGCCCCTTTCATCAGTCATCTGTCATCTTTCCTTCTAAACATTCTTCAATCTTTCAGCTCATATTCTTCTATCTTTCATCACTTACATCATCAATAAAACCCAGAACTACATATTCATCATGTCTCATCTTCATCGTAAATGTGCTTTGATCCCGTGGATACAGGGTATGTAGGCAGTCTGGAATACGAAGGAAGTTTCCAGTACTCAAGCACCGATGATCCCCCCATCTTCTTCATCTTCATTCATCATCCATCTTCTCCTCTTTGATCAGCTCAAACAGGACGCAATCCATGTGTATATTACAAGCTCAAGCACTTTAACCAATCATAGGTAAGCCAGAAGCTATTTGTCCGAATGCCTTAAGCCAACATTTGCTATAGCCATTTATCAACAACTTTAGCCTTCAACAGGATGTAGCTTTCCTCTTAACAAGGCGCCAGCTTAATCTATCCACGAGCACCCAAATTTGGCAAGAGAACGTGATGACAGTATCTTTTGTTTTATCTTTTGATTTATCTTTTGATTTATCTTTTGTCCCTTTTCTGTACCTAGTCAAGACTGCCTTGATCTATTTATATCTTGGTATGTTGCGATGAAGTAAGGACTGGGGCATGGTCATATAGCTTTCGTATGCCGTGTTTGCGGGATGATCTTATTCTCTTCCTATGCGTCTTGGTATCTTGTACGTGTTGGGATTAGCATCTTACATATCAATATCTCTAGCATCTGAGAAGCTAAACAGTCTCTTATGCATTAGAGACTATTCTATGTTAAGACTAACTCCATACATATAACCAGCAAGCTATCATTATGTGTAGTGGAGATAAGCTCAAACCATTGTTTGTAGCGTCAAAGTCCAACACTAGCTGTTATTCATATCTTGTGCATGTTGGCTCACCATCTTGACCATATGCGTTCAGACAAGATTGTAACACGTTAGTTACGCATTGGATACCTCGACACCTTGGTCTCTTATACCCTGGTGCATAACATCCATATGCTATATCAAACATAAGGACTGCATTTCTTTTCATTTTGAGCAATTACTTGAAAGCTGCCCATCATCATCTTATCTTATCCATTTTATCTATCCATTCGTTCCGTCATCCTCAGCCAAGATCAATCATCTCCATCATCCTTTGTCCATATTCCCGCTCCTGCAAAACAAGTGTTAGCCATACATAAGTCCATTACATATCTTTTTCTTTACCATCTACCTATATGCATACATCTATTCATGTCATTACCCTTTACATTTTCAAATATTTTCTATCCATTACCATTTGCATAAATATCCATCCATAATCCATATATAATCCATACACATAACATGCATAGCCATCATAATATCAACATCACAACCATTATAACATCATATAGATCGCCAAAACTGCTATATATATATATATACATGTGTGTCAAAATACAAGTGTCTACAATACAAGCTGAGCCCTGAAAAGAATGAATGTACAACAATGGCTGTAGGCCTCATCATGATACAATGTCAACAAGGTGTGCCCTAGAGACTACTGCCAGCTCCCTCACCCTGACCACCACCACCAACAGGTCCTGTACCTGGTCCTCCATCTCTCGGTGGCCCCATCACTGAAGCTACTGACCGAGATCCACCTGACCTCCGTGAGCTCGAAGCCCCTGACCTGCTCCTGAAGCTAGGCTGTCTCTGCTCTGCCGGCACAGCTCCATAATATAAGCCTCTATAATACTCAGCCTCACCCTGCACTCTCCGAAGCTCGGCCTGTACTGCTGTCAACTGTGTGGCTAAGTACATAGTAGCTCCATCAGTCCCCAAGGCAGTCACTGCTCTATCCCGCTCACTAGTCATAACCTGCAGCTGCTGTACTGCCCTATCTCTCTCAGCTCGCAGACTATCTCTCTCAGCTCGCAGACCATCTCTCTCTGCTCTCATAGCCTGCTCCTGCTATACTGCAGTATCTCGCTCAAGCCTCATCATCTGCTCATGCTGCCTAGCTGTATCCCTCTCTCCTGTAACTCTCGCGAGCGCACCATCCTCCTGTCCATCTCCTCTCTGCGCTCCCAACTGTAGCTGCGTCTGATAAGCCTGTGCCTGTGCTCTAGCATGCCTCAGACTGATCACAGCCTGATGCCTATCCATCTCCACCCTCCTCAGCCTCATCTGTGCTCGCTGCCTCCATCTCCTCTCCTCTCTGATCCGTCTCCGCAGCTGCTGAATGCCCACATCATCCCCTGCTCCGATCTGTGCCTGTGGCTGTGCTAATATAGCTGGCTGACCTGGCACCTGCCCTGGCATCTGTATCCCTGGTGCAGCTGGCACTACTGCCTATGCTGGTGGAGGCCGTCGTCGTCGCCTCCGAACTGGTCTCTCCATCCCAATCTCCCCAATCTCTCCATCTCGTGTCAACCGAGTCGGCCTAGCTGTCGCCCAGTATGCATCATACTCTGGCAATGTACCTGGCTCTGCCGGACCCTGTCTCCACTGCCATGCTACTGGCTGCAATCCATCTCTCTCTGCCAAGGCTGTGTCCACCACAACCTCTGGACCCCAATCGAACACCTCCTGCCTCGTCCTCCCAAAAATGGCATCCCCTACAGGTACTGCCTGTGCCTCTCCAAACTGTCTCAGGGCTCTCTCTGGCAAATAGCGCTCTATAATGTACAAGCCGCGTCCAAAAATGTACCTCGCCTGTCTCGCATAAGCAAGCTCGGCATCCTCCTCCTCCCACTGCTCACATCCTAGCCATGGCCTCCATACAAACCTGTCTATCCCATCCAACCTCCGTCGCCAGTATACCACCCCTCGGCGCTGTCGATACGTCAAGGCTCCTCTATACATCCGTGCAAATGGCTCTCCTGCTGCTCTAGCCACCCATCCCTCTGGTCTCGTCACTGGAATGTGCTCATAAGCCCATACGTGCAACACTGTCACTCCTGCTGACATACTGGCTCCGAACATATATGCACAATCATGTAGGTAATGATAGAGCTGTCCCAACATGCACTCTGCCCATGCATATCTCGTGCCATAGGAGAACATGCCCTCCATCACTGTCCCCCATCCTACAGGAAACCCTCTCGCTCTCCTATCACCCACTAGCCATCTAATGATAGCCACTACCACTCGCTGCAACCTGTCACAGAGCTCCTCCATCCTCCCCATCGGTATCTCCGAACCCTCTGCTCCGATGTCTGGTGTCCCAAACAATCTCCTGAATGCAGCTGGGCCCATCTCCGGATCATAATCTACCCGATCCCCATCTATCAGAATCCTCAAAATCCGGAACACATCCTCTAAGGTGATGGTCGCCTCTCCTGTCGGTAACAAGAATGAACTGTGCTCGCTCATCCATCGCTCCACCATCGCAGTCATCAGTCCTCGATGTGCCTGCACTGGCTCTAATCGTGACACATGCTCTAAGCCCAGGATCTCTAACACCAGTAGCTCCTCTGCATCCAACCGTCTCACTAGCCGCAAATCTCTCGGATGGGGCTCCCGTGATAGTAATGGCGGTAGTACATCCTGCATCATCCATTTACTCTTGTCAGTCCATTCCGTTAATCATTCATATCCAAATCTGCCTATCTATCTGCTATTTTCTCCTACACCTATCATATGCGGTTCACTTTACCACAAGCGACCTCTTTCTGCTCATTAGCGACCCCTTTCACCATATGCGCCTCTGTTTTGCCTACATGCGAGCTCTTTTGCACATGCACTCACTGTTTTCCTAAATGCGACCACTATTACCATATGCGTTCATCCTTACTTTACCTGCGAGCCATATCCCACATGCGAGTCTTTTTACTCCAAACGCGAGCCCTTTTCCTATATGCGCCTATTTTCTCATCATAAGCGAGCTAACTCACACTAAGCGACCATTTTTGCCCTATATGCGCGCTATCTACCATATGCGATCTATTTCTAGTCCTATGCGAGCTAAACTACCCTATGCGACTACTATCTGCTCATAAGCGACTCGTTTTCATCTACACGCGCATTTCCGCTGCTATTTTCCCGCCGACAGGATGCGACCACTTTTTTCCTAAGCGACCTACCCGCGCCCATAAGCGACCTATATTACTCTACGCGACCTCTACTCCTACATAAGCGACCTATATGTGCCATGTCCTAAACTAGTCGCTTTTGGTGACGTGTGTAAATTAATTACACTTCTAGGCTATTAAATGCACGCTTTTGGGAAAAGTTTTGAGACATACCGGTGCGCCTGCTCCCTCTGGTCGTCCATGTGTCCTCACTCGCTCCGCACGATGATCTCTGCGTGGAATCACCATCCCGCTAGCTCTGCCACTCTCACTCTCAGGAGCTCTGGATTTCTCTAGGTTTCTAAGCACAAATGAGCACAAATGAGCCTATTTGCCCTTGCAGCCCCTACTTATAGCCCTTCTCCAAACCCTAATTCTTCTATACCACAGCCTATTTTCTTCGCATCTGCCCTCTTTTCTGCCTTTTCTTCTATCGAGCGCCAACCCAGTCTTTCCTGGTTCGCCTGGCTTACCTCTCGAGGGGGCATCACCTGCCAGTTACACTGGGGCATAACTTGTTTATCGAACATATCTCACATCTTCTTTGACACAACGTTCTATCGAACATTGTATCAAAGAGGGGCAAAATGTAGACACCCAAATTTGTCCATGTCTAACGACACCTTGTTACATCCCTAATCCATTACCCAATTAATTAAATAAATTTTATTTATTTAATTAAAATCCCATTCTCATTCACTTAGCCAATTAATTAAATAAATTGTATTTATTTAATTAATTCCACATCATGTCTTATCTCATTTTATGCATTAATCATATTAATTAAATAAATTTTATTTATTTAATTAATTTCCAACTCATATCCCACTAATTCAAATACTTTATTTGAATTAAGCCTTTATCATTTATCACATTTCAACACTTGTCCATTTCCCATTTATCATGTGTTGTAAGACAACTTTCATTTAAAATCCTTCACATGTACAACTAATTGGACCTAAAGTTAGTAACTTTCAATCTTAGCCATTCACATAGCCTTTGAATCTCCACCGTTGGTTGATCTTGGTTGAGTCCTATATAAACAGCCTCTCATTCCATATGAGACATCCAGAAATCTAGCAATCCAGAGATCCAGAAATCTAGCAATCCAGAATTCATATAGTATCTAGCAATCCAGCAATCATATAGCAACTCCATTATCATCTTGAGCATTCGAGCATTTGAGCTTTTATCATCCATCAATGGCAGCTTTCAGCTTTGTGATTGTTCATTGTTGAAGAAGCAGTCCACATTTCCCTCTCAAACAAGGAATCGCACGGTCTAGGTGATGTTATGCTTGCATTGCATTGTTCTTTTGGCTTCATTTAGATTAGATTCCTTGATGATGGTAGGGTTAGGGTTTCATGACTATGTCTGATCTTCCACACCTGACTTTCACCTATCACATTAATAACCCACAAACACTCAAGGTAAGGGGTTTCCTTAAAAAACAAATAGTGATAGTATTGATTGACTCAGGGAGTACACATAACTTCATCAACAAGCAACTAGCAGCAAAGTTAAATTGTTTTGTCTACCCTACCCTCGAATTCCAGGTTATGATTGTAGATGGTGGTACAATCAATTGTTTAGGGAAATGCCATAGTATTAAACTCACCATGGGAGACTACATGGTAGATAGCCCTATGTTTGCTATACCCATGGCTGGAGCAGACATTGTTTTGGGAGATCAATGGCTTACTACCTTGGGCACAATTGAGATGAATTTCTAGGAACTATTCATGCACTTCTACTCTGGGGATAAAAAATATGAGCTACGGGATTTACGTGCAAAGAGTCCACAATCGGTAAGTGCACACCAAATGTCACTAAAAAGAGATGTGGATAAAGGTATGGCTCAATTATTGTCAATCTCCTGCTTCACCTTTCAAGAAAGTAGTTACAGTTCCATATCACAAGAGGGAAGCTGATTTGTATGGGCCTCATAAAGGTTCAACAAGGACTGAGTATCTACCCAATGGAAGAATTTACCAGTTGAAGAGGCCACATGGGAGGACGAGGAGTTCATTCAGAAGAATCCACACTTGATTAGCATTGAGGACAATGCTTCTTTAAAGAGGGAGGGCATGCTATGTAGGAGTCTAGGACAACATTGAGAGGGGGGGTGAATCAATGTTGTGTAAAGTTTTGCAACTTATTATAACTTTTAATTTACAAGACTTAGAAAGAGCAAGTCATCAATAAACTATTACACATATATGTACAAGTTTGATATTGAAAATTATGAGCAGGACTAGATAGAGATAAATCTTAACATAGAAGCAAATACACACATAGAAGCATATCATTAACAAAAGAATTACTGGAGTGGAAAACCCTCTCGATGTAGAAAAACCACTCAAAACTGCCTCACTAGCTATACAAAATGTATCTAGGAGCACCAACTCCAATACCAAATAGAAGCACCCACTTCCTGCACAGATATACCTCACTGGCAAACAAATAGGTCTCACTGACCTACAAGCCTCACTGGCAAACCAAATCACCAATAGAAGTAATAAACAAGATCAGAGGGATACTCTATTTCCATTCAATTCTCAATTCATTCACACCTGCATAACAATTCATCTGATTATCTCTGCATAACTCAACACTCTTTCTTTATCACATACCCAGTATTATATTCTCATCTTGCTTTTCTCTTCAAGAGGATCTCATAGAAAATGTCTTCCTTTCTGTATACAATTCCACACACACACTGTCAATGTGAAGCCAATAAAAATGAGATACCTCTCAACATTCTACAAAATCATTTTTATATGACCTTTCATATTCCAAACTAAATAGCTTCTTCTTTATTTTTGTTTCACTTTCACCTTCTGACCCTTGACATTTGTATAAACAATTCATCTAAAAACAATAGTAAGGTCATTCAAAAATTCTTCAATAAAATCAATCAGTGCCCTGTAAAAAAATAAAATCCTTCATTTCAAACATCATCTTTTCAAAACTCTTGATCTTCTCTACAAAAACACATTTCCAAACTTTTGATCTTCTCTGTAAAAACACATTCCCAAACTCTTGATCTTCTCTGCAAAAACACATTTCCTTGATTGAAAAATAAAAAAACAAATATTCTTCAAATTCTTTAATTTCATCTTGAATTCTCTTTGTCTTCTCCAATAAAAATTTATCTTCAATAATATCTTCATCAAACCTTTCATCTCCTTCACAATCTCTTTACAAAAATTTTGTTCATCTTCTGTGCAAAATGACCCTTCAAAAAATAAATCAATCATCTCACAACAAATCTTCACTAAATTCTTCAATGGCATGGGCTAGAATTTAGAAATAGTTTTCCAAAAATATTGCTTTTAAAAATATCAACCATCTCCTATAAAGTCTCCTTGAAAAACTCATATGCATTCTATAATGGAACTCATGCCTTTTTAAAAAAGCAAATAAAATAGAAATAAAAAATTTCTAAACTTTGAATACAAAGCCTTTGAAGGCTAACCCACATACCTTTTTAAAAACTTTATAAAACCCATAGAAAATCATGCCCACGTATACTTTTTATAAAACATAAATTTCTTTATAAAAATTGGGCTCCAAAAGATTCTATAAACTGCCTTAAAAGAGATGCTAAAAATAGGCTTAAACTACCTTTATCCACTGTGCATACTTCCCAATGGGCATCAATTTTCTAGCAAGAAAATGTTTCAAGGTTTAAACAATGATCATTGATTTCTCATTGCTCACACATTAAGAATTCAAAGGAGACCGTTGATCTCACAAATCACATCAATAGTTGTGACCACTGCTAGCAGTGGAGAGAACCAAAGGGGCCAGTTCCCATACGATGTATAGACCCTTTAAACAACCACTTAAGTGGCCCATGGCTTGTGAGATAGGTCAACACACTTTTATAACAAAAAGTGCTCATTTGATATGATGTTTAGTCTAGGGCTTTTAAGAAAGAGTTTTATGATCTTTCAAATAGATCTTGTACTCTTTAACTATGTCAAATGCATTTTGAATTTGAGCCACTAAAAACTCTGCCAGTCTTCACTTGCTGCATCAAAACATCCCTGAATACTTAATCATCATTGAATTTGTATCATGAATGTATCTTGACATATGAACAACATAAGAACAAGCATCAATATCATAAAGTAACAATCACATATGTATCATCTACTTGAAAACTCTTTGTGAAATCTAAAGCATGCACAACCTTGAAGCAACAACACTATGACCACCTAACATCTGCAAACTATCTCTGTATGTTCCTTTGCTCACTCCATTTACCTCTTACACAATCCTTAATTTAATGACATTGTATGCCATATTTCCATCAGGGTCTTTTCTGACCATATGAGTGAAGCATCATCACAACATGAGGGAAAGCAACATCATAGGGTTATATCCTGCAAACCACTCTGAGAACACATGACCAATCACATGTGTCAACACAACTTGATCTTACACATGATGCTCATGAACCCTTTATATGCAGCCTCTTTTGAAACATAAGCTTCAAACTCTTGACTTGGATATTGAACATCATGATGCTCCTGATAGAATCTTATCACTACAACTTTATCATGCTTGAAGATATCCTGATTGAAGACCACATTTGTTAAGATCAAGAATATAAGTTCAACATAATCAAGTTAGCATTACAAACAATATAAGCATATCCTGAGAAGACAAATATCACTGATCAAACAAGTCCTGTCCAAAAAAACTAGACATCAAGAACATGAGAATACATCCTGCTATACTTCCTGCCATACATACTGTCATATCTGCATCATCATCAACTCAACATCTTTTTGACATCAATGACAATTAGTCACCATTATGCTACACCCTTAATATTGGTGTACATAGGGTTATGAATAGTCAGCTTGTGGCTATCTTAACTCCTAATTAAGTCATGGTATCATTATTATATTATTATTTAGTTAGATAGGTCAGACTTGGTGTTATATAGGAGTGTGTCTATTCATCCTAAGCATAATTAGGTATATATAGGAGGATATGAGTCTTATTTCATTATATATTGTGAAGTGTGTTCTCATTGGAGGTATTTGGAGGTTGCCCCCTCGAAGTGGCCTGTTATTCTCAATTATTATCAAGTATTTGCAGAATATTTCATATTATCTTCTTCCATTGTGCAAGTTATTTCATTACACATTTGCAGTGACTTTCAGTGCTTTTACTTCCTTTTCCAATGCATATACTTTTTAGTAGTGTGGCGCATATATCTTGACTTCTAGTGCATTTATCCATTTCCATAGCACATTTGTTTCAGCGCATGTGTGACAGTGAGTACTTCCACATCTTTTCAGAGAAAAACTTTAGGTATTCTAGGTACCCATTTCAATCTTGTGTCAGTTTCTAAGGAGATGAAAACTGAATTAGAAGAACTTTCTCAAGAACTCCAATACCTACAAGAGCAATTAGACTTCTATATCTCACCCCAAGGTCATGTAGTAATTACTCAAGAACTTCAAGCCATACAACAACAATTTGCAATCTTACAAGATGAACGTGCTAGTACTAGCTATGCCTCACCCCAAACTCATACATCTGTTTCTCATCTTAATGATTCTCATGACAAGGTAAGCACCACCTCAAGTTGGAAATTGTATACCACTCTGTCTACTAGTCCTCCTTCACCATCTTCTAAGGCACATATCCCAAAGCATACCAGTCTTACACCAACACCGCCATCGAGTCCCCCAAGCTCTAAATGGGCAACCAAAAAAGTCTCAAATGATTTTTGGGAAAGATGTTTTCCATATTTACATAACAAAAGAAAAGCTAGGGAGAACTCTAAATCCACTCCTCTATTGCCTCAATCCTCTACCTATACACCTATGAAGGATGTGATCCAAGAGCTACTAGTAGAGAGTCACCATATCCCCAAATTCTGGTCCTTAACCTTATCAAAGAGTCTTCAAACATGTGAAATCCTACAACCCCTTCATGTGATCCTCAATTCCTTGAGCATATTGAAGAACCTTCTACCATGAACTAAAGTTAAGGTTTGTCACACCTTCATGTTGTTGACCAAGAACCTATCCAAGAGTCTTCTACCTCAACTTCAATTCAAACAACCCAAGAGTTATGTCAAGAGCACACTTTAGAACATGCGAAAACATCAACCCCTTGTCTAAATCAAGATCAAAGCACTCCCATCCAACCCTTACATAACCTTTATCTTTTTGATGATCCTATACCTATACATGAGCAAGAAATCCAATTTCAAACCATTCATAACCTATATCTCTTTTATGATCAAGATACTACCTTTGATGAAGAAGCTATCCATGAGAAACTCGATCCTATACATGAACAAGAGATCAAATTCTAAGCTCTCCATGGCCTATATCCTTTCCATGATCAAGATATTATCATTGATGAACATATACAAGAGAACCTTAATTCCATCATGCTAAATCCTATCTATGATCAAAATCCCACCTACGATCAAGAGTCTATCTATGATCAAGCAGACCATGATGATCCTCTCCACCCACTTTATGCATTCCATGGTCCTAAGCTCATAACCCCGTCTAGTCCCATCCAAGATCTAACAACTTCCTCTTCCTTTGATGAGACACTTGCCTCCCAAGTAAGCATAGAAGATCAAACCAAAAATACTCCTCCGCCGACCACTATCAACCATGTTACAAATCCCCCACCATATATCCTTGGTCTTACTGCCTTCATTCATGAGTGTTATTCCTTAGAACACCAGCCACCATTATCCTCTATCCCACCCTCTTTATCCAATAAGGAACTTGTGTCTAGTGTTCCTCCTACACATAATCCCATTGTCCACTGCATACTCCAACATATGAACTATCAAGGTAAAGGCTTAGACCTTCACGAATAAGGTATTTTGGAGTCCGTCCATGTCAATGTTCCTCCTCCTTCATATGGCCTTGGATACATACCCCAAGGTGAACAATCTCAAGATGTTGGCACTTCCACCACTCCTGCTAAATCCTCCACTTTCCATCACAAATCCTTTCATATCCCATAAATGTATGTCGCCATTACACCTCTGTCATCCTATAATTGCCAAAAGCATGTGACCATACACTTTCCACCATCCTATCTACCTTCGCTACTTCCAACTCCTAATATCCCTCCATGCATTTTACCACCACTTCTCCCAATACCTTATCCATCCATCTATGAATCTTCTAACAATCCCAATCATGGCCAACAAATGCACATGTTGTCTAAACAAAAAAATTCCTCCAACCCCACTTCCACCATCCTAAAGGATTTTAACAGCAAAAATCTGGATGCCTCTACCTATAAAGTTAAAAATCCTAAGAGTCCTAAAGAACTAGGATACAAAAACCAAGAATCAAAGAAACATCCTTCTCAAGAGATGTATACACCCACACACCTATATGCCAAGCTGAAAAAGATGTGGGTCCGCATCCAACAAATGATTACTCCAAAAGCTGCACAAAAGCTGGATACACCCAAACCCATACCTTCACAGCTACTATCTAAAAACAAAATGGTTTGGGTACCTAAGCAAAAAGTCCTCAAGTTACATGAGGCATCTACCTCTCAAGAATCTCAACCATCCACTTTCTCCCTTTCCATCCAAAAGTCTCCAATTCTTCCATCCCAAATGATAAGCAAAGTGCAGAAAAAATGACATGCCTAAGTCATTCATCCAGAAGCAAAAGTCTTCGTTGCTTCCTACACTACTTTCCTATCACCAGCTTCAATGTTTATCATGGCATATGCAACTGTTGGTTATGATTCCCTTCCATTCCGCAACATTTTCATATACCTCCATCTCCCCTTCCTTCCACTATTATCCTACATATCTTCCTCATCCTATCCCTATGGTCCATGCTTTTTTCATAGACTTTTCATCCATCCTTGCATAAGTCCTCTATATTCTACATCATCATCTGTTATCACACCCTTCATAATCCAATATCTACCTTCTCCATCTCACTTTTGAGCAATCCCCTACCAACAACTATGGGAACACTTGACATGGTCCATGTGACGACATCCTTCTAGCAGGAATATCACCTTTCAAGGAACTAGATACTTGAGTCTCTCCCTTCTGTATTCACCTTCTCCTATTCAAAAAACAAAAAAAGTAAAGAAAAATCCCTTTATCCAATGGTGAAAATCTGGCAAACAGATGTCTTGGATAAGTACCATGATGAAAACCTGGCAAATAGGCATCGTGTGTAAGTTGATCTTCTATGTCACCTACACTTGGGGGCACCTTTTCTCATCAACCTATCACTCTTCTCCTATCAGTTTCCTTCTGTACCATTTCCTATCCTATCCTACCTATACTATCTAGTCTATCTATCCTAATTTTCCATTCATCTACTTTTTTTGGTCTTGATAAAGATTGGGGGCACAATGTTGACAAATGTTTTAGATGTCTCTTGACATACCTTATCCCTCCCAAACCAAGCAAATCTTTCATTATCCTCTTATCCTCCTATTGTCATAAGTGTTTCCATGAAAAGTCCTAAGTATTTACCTACAATGGGGCATGTTATTCCTATGCGACATAGTCCTTGGAGATCATATCCTTGATTCCTTCTATCTATTCTTTATCACCCGTACATCTACCTATCCATGGTGTTTCCTTGTCATAAGTATCATCTGATCCATATCTGTACCATATCTGTTTTGTATCTGATCCATATCTGTTCTATATCTGATCCATATTTATTCCATATCTGTTCTATATCTAATCCATATATATTCCATATCTAATCCATATCTATTCCATATATGATCCATGTCTATTCCATATCATGTCTTATCTAATCCATGTTTGTTCCATATCGTGTCTTGTCTGATCCATATCTATTCCATGTCTAATCCTTATCTGTTCCATATCATGTCTTGTATATTCCATATCGTGTCTTGTCTGATCCATATCTGTTCCATGTCATGTCTTGTCTAATCCATATCTGTTCCATGTCGTGTCTTGTCTAATCCATATCTGTTCCATGTCTGTTCCATATCGTTTCTTGTCTAATCCAAATCTGTTCCATATCATGTCTTGTCTGATCCATATATGTTCCATGTCATGTCTTGTCTTATTGATATCTATTCCATATCTGATCCATATCTATTCCATATCATGTCTTATCTGATCCATATCTGCTCCATATCGTGTCTTATACAATCCATATCTGTTCCATGTTTGATCCATATTTGTTCCATATCATGTCCCATTCGATCCATATCCTAGCTCCATCAAGGTCAAGCCCAAACTACATCGCCTCTGCATTGTCACATAGGCATGGCCATTTCTCAAATGTGCCCCCAACGCTCCCACGGTCCCTTCTGTCCCATGTCTAGTCCTTCTATCTATCTAAGTCTGTACCACATTCTACCACCTAGGTCTTAGGTCCATTAGGGTTTTCCCCGAACTACGTTGCCTCTGCTTCATCATGTAAGCAAGGCCGTTTAGCAATGAGCCCCCAAGGCACTAGGTTAGTCCCTTAGGGTCTGTCTCTCCAATAAAGATTGTGGAATCTTCTCACTAGGCAAACAAGTACAAGCAAAACCCACTCTTTTCAAGTAGAAATCCTAATACAAGACATTAACCTATCCAAAGAAAAGAAGACAAACACCTAAGGCATTCCAAATGATTTTACCCAAATTATGGCAAGAAACAAACATATGTAAATGCAAATATGTTTTGTGGATTAGAAACATGGTTAAAAATATAGAGTCTTGATTTTTGCTATCATGCCTTTCTATGCTACTCAAGGATGCCAAAAGCTAGAGATGCTATCATGGGGGCATGATTATTTTCTTTATTCACTGCTTGTGGATTAAACTTTAGTAATGTGAAGCCTTGTCTAAAGACATGATCGGCAAAAGATCATTGATGGCATCTAAGGTCTAACATGAACGGGGGCAATCTTTGTCTATTGATACACAAGAAATACTTAGGTCATCTCGGTTCAATTATACCTCGATGCTTGTATTAACTTGCTAAATCAAAATCCATGTAAGTAGTACTCAGGTCATCTCGGTTCAATTATACCTAGATGCTTGTATTTTCATACAACATTTCAAAAAAATCCCAATGATGAAATAAGCACTTCAAAATACTTGCACCATCAAGATGTCAAAAAAACCATTCGCATCCAAAAAGCATCCATTATACATCCATAAAAGCATCCATACTGTACCCCATGCAATAAAGATCTAACAATGCAGAGTATCAATACAAATAAAAGCTTGTGAGTTCTTCTATCACTCGGTATTCTATCTATCGTTGTGGTCCATTCTTCTTAATTCGGTCAACCCAAGCAATGATCAAAATTCAAGTCCATCCTTAATCCATACCAATCAAGTCAAAGTCAATCTTGTTGAATGATCCAATCATAATCAGTGGTCTTGATCCTTGTCTAGTTGTAAAACAACTCAATTAGTTAATCAATCAATTGTCTTATACAGAATGTTACATTGTCAAAATTAGACCAACACACACGTCTTACACGACATGCTTCATTTCCTGAAACTAAACACTATCCTTCGTGTTACTCTAGGGATCCATCGTTCCATGCCATGCCAACACACCTATCGTGTTGGTCCAGGGATCTATCGTTCCCCGCCATGACAACACTGTCGTATATCGTTAACAATATATCACTAGTTTACCGCTGGACAGGGGCAATACCTTGTTTGTTCTTGTATCATTTGTGCATACTTGCTTTCTTTCTTGTGTGTGTTATCATTCTATCTTGCATCACATATCATTAAGCTCTTTCTTCATCCTTCTTCTTAGTGAGATTGCCCATCTCACACCTTCTGCCTTCTTCTCATCCAATCTCCCGAGGGGACATCCTATCCTCATAACCTGTACCAGGGGCAAACTGGGGCATGTATCATTGTCACACTATCTATTCTTTGAAGCAACGCCGTAAACTGCATTGCATCAAAGAGGGGCAAAATGTATACGCCTAAAAATTACACGATTCAGTCTAAATAAATATTCTTAATATTTATCCCATTCTAATTCTTCTATCAATAAATAAATAAACAAATTTATTTATTTGATTCACATTCCTCTAAGTTAATTAAATATCAAAATATTTAATTATCTCTTCTAAAGTCAAAATTAGATAAAACCCTTTATTTAATTTGATTCTTCTAAAACAATTAAATAATTCTTAATTATTTAATTAAATCAAATCATTCTTCCAAATTTGAATAAATTAAATCAAATTTATTTAAATTCTCTGTCTCCAAAAATAAAATAAATCAAATATTTTATTTATTCTTCCAAATCATGCAAAACAATTAAATAAATTTATTTATTTAATTTCCTTTCTTATCTTCAAAATTCTTCAAATGTCTTCCAAATCTTCTAAAAATAAGTCTTCTTCCTCATGCACACACAATTAAATAATTTATTATTTAATTTCTCTCAAATCATGCAAAAGCAAATCTCAAGTTGAGTTATCTATTCAATCAACCTTCTTTTTATCAATCTGTCTTAAATTAGATAAAAGCTTTCTAATTTATGAAAAGCATCTCTTATCTTTAGAAATGAAAGTGATTAACTCAAATAAAATAGTTTTTGTGTGACACTTGTCTTCTTCTTATTCGTTGCACGTTCCTCATCTATTCTCAATCGTTGATCTTCTCAAGTATTCTATACTATTGATTCTCATTCTCTCAAGTCTATAAAAGAAACCTCATTCTTCCATTTCATTCATCTAAGCTTTAAGTATTGTTACTCTATAGGAATTGCAGTGCACCTTTGGCACCAATTCTTTCATTGCTTGTGATCACACTTTTGTTACTACACACTACTACCATCGTTGTGAAGCTCCTCTTCATTGCGGCATTACCATAGCCATTCTCAATTGATATTCTTGACAAAGCAAAGAAGTGCACTCACTAAGGGCCCTTTCTCATACACACAAGGATGATTTTTGATAGGCAACCAATGGAAGTTTCGATCTAAGGAAGGTTTGATTTGTTGATTCATTGCTTATTTGATTTAATCTTCTTAGTTCACTATTCTATTGAGTTTTGGGTATTTGATATTGTTTATCATTGCATATTCATTGTTGATCCAAATTTTTCGTAACACCCTACAAGACATGTATGCAAAGTGTGGAAGCATGTACAATGAACGCTCAAACTATTTGACACGATGACTCAAAGAAATGTTGTCTCATGGAATGCAATGATTGCAAGATATGCACAAAATGGATTTGTTGAAAAGACTCTAGAAACTTTCTAACATGTAAAAGCAATTAGCACATGTAAAGACAAATTCCACAAATAGAATGTTTGGAACAGCATATGGACAACCATCAAAGCATAAAGGATATAGGAAATTTGTCACATGCTATAATTGCAGCTGCCCTTGTAGACATGTATGTAAAGTGAGGAAGCATAGACAAATCACGTGAACTATTTGGCATGATGCCCCAAAGAAATGTCACCTCATGAAGGCAGATGAACTATTTGAAATGATGCCTCAAAGAAATGCACAGTCCCATAGAATGCAATGATTACAAGGTATGCAAAAAATTGATTATTTGAAAATGATTTATAAACTTTCAAGCAAATACAATTGGCACGTGTAAAACCAAATTCCTATAATGATAATTGATCATCATATTAAATATTTAATATACACTATCATATACATAATGTCATCAACATAACATCTAGTTTATATACAAAGCCATATAGGCATGTCCAAACAAAGCCACATAGGCATATATTAAAAAATATACATCGGTAGTTCACACAAAAGTATGTATACAAAGCCATCTAGGCATACAAAAAAAGTCCCAAAAACTAGTTTCCTATGGACTTTTATGAAATAATCAGTGGCCCTTGCTTGACCATGAAGATGTAGAGCTAATCACTGACTCATCCTCTCTCTATCGTCAAGTAGACCTCTTTGACAAAAGTCGATCCAGCTCCACCTATTAATACATTCAAACAATATATGGGCATTAATATAGAAAATGTATGAAATATATAACATCACATATGTAATCGATCACTTACTACCACCTAATGATCACTCTCCATCATCTTGTCTCTTTCTACGTCCATACTTGGACAGACTGGAGTTGTGATCTCCTGTGAGAAGCATCAAGAAGCAAAATTGACTAAATATAAATATCATTTATGTACATCAAATGACATGAGATAAAAAAAGAAATACAAAATTATGACATTTTCATGTTATTGGTTCATACCTTGGTTAAAGGATTTGAAGACATTATGGCTACAACAATGCCTATTTGTGGTGACTCATGAAGATGAGGAGGAGTCTCCACTGTATTCAGTATCTAAAAATCAAGTTCAATATTATTCAAACAAAATAAATACATAATATTATTTTTAAAATGCATAATGATTAGAAATGGTTTAATTTACCTATGTAAAAGTGGTGGGTTGGTGTCTAGGGGACCAAGGAAACCATGGAGGTGCCAGTGACTTTTGAAATCATCAAATTGTCACAAAATAATATTACCATTGACATATCTAGATTAATTATGATTATGTGATAAATTACATACCTACTGACTTGACCTCCTCTCATAACCCACCAATGGATGGCTAACGGAGGCAGGATGAAAACTTTGACCTTGGAATTTCATTACGGAGACAATTACATACACTATTTTTGACTTATAATATAGATAATCTTATAAAATTAATTACAAATTTCAAATAACAGTATACTAAATCAATATGAAACTTGTAACAAATTACCTGAGAGTCAATACCAGATGTATGTTGTAAGAGATCATCACTGAGAACAAGTTCATCCAATATGTCATGCCCCTGTGTCGTAGCATCCTACTCCTAGGTCATAGCATCCTGCTAAGAGTCCTGTCATGTGTCTTATGCCCCATAATCACATAGGTTCCCACATGACGCCTACTACTCTCACCCTTATCGGCCTGGGTAAGATCATTGGCATGCTGTGATAGTGTTTGGGTGAGAATAGTCAATGAATGTAATGTTCCACCTCAACACTCTCCTTCAAATCCAAAGGGAGTGACCTATGTTTTGGCCTCACTAGGGGTAAAGGCACATGGTTTTTGTCTCCCTGAGCCCTGGTTCTATCTTGCGCAGAGCCACCATCTCTACCCTAGAACTCAAGAATGTCAAAATGATTCAGAATCTTATTGAGTACAAACTCGCATTAGAGTTTCCTCAAGAAATATTGTGGTACCTCATCATTGTTGTATGGGTGGTCACTGAAGACCATGTACCATCTATCCTAAAATTTTTAGGATATTTCTTCATTCCTACACCAATGTATAGAAAACTGTTTGCAACTTTCTTCTAATCTTTGGCCAATTTTGGGATAAATAAAGTGTTCATATAATTGATATTTTGTATTTTTTTTCATTCTTGACTTGTTCATATGACAACTTGTCAGGGTATATAGTCTTGGAATTCAGTGATTTGTTTTGTCACTGAATTCGTGTGGGAAACAATCTCCTCTAGTGATTTTGCAAGCACCCTCCTATGATTAGTGGGTCTACTTGGATTGTTTAGAGTTTAAATAATAGTTTGAAGATGTTTCATGTTTTCTTCTATTATTTGTAGGTAGTTTTCTTGACTATCCCTTACATTAAAAGGAGGTGAAGGTGGGTTTTAAGCCTTTGGCGGCTTTTGGGAGTTGTTTTCACCCTCCTCAACTAGATTTAGGTTTTCTCTTTCCTCAATAACTGTAAATGCAATATAAAAACAAATCAAACATTATAAAACTCAAAAATTGTTCTCAAACTAACAAAATTAGTCAAACCCTACCTTCTTCATGTGTTGGAGCCTCCAAATTTACATGACGACATCTTTGGCGGTGAGGTGGCATCATGAATTTGTTAGTTTCTCTCTTAAACTTGATTGGATAGCCTTTTCTTCAACGCAATTGCTCTTTCACCTAAGTTTTTTTGATACTAAGCTTGTAATGGTCATGGCTATGAGTGAGGAGAAATGAATTTTTTTTGCTTTTATGTAAAGTAAAATGCAAGCGCGTTATAATGCGCTCATGTTTTGCTTTAATTTTGGATATGGTGGTGACTTTTTGGTCCCCCATCTTTTTGCATTTACCCACTTTTCTTTTACAAGCTATTCAAAGAATTATTCTTTAAACAATCCATCATCCACCTAACACAAATACACTAGTTTTTCCTACAACAACATTATACACAATACAAAATCCCCTGCAACATACAATCACTAAACCCAAGACACATTTACATCAAATAATCTTCTTCTTCTTCAATCATGCAAAGAACATTTCTACAAAACTCCATCAATCCCATCATAGATCAAATATGAAACCCTTCAACATACACTTTTCTATTCATTACTCTGCCAAGTTCAAACATTCTACAAGAGATCAATCAACAACAAAAAAAATTAATATATACCTGATTTAAATCATTTCACTCCTTCAAACGTGCCCTAAGATATGTGACCTTTCATATGACCATTCACTATACTAGTCAGAACAACCTTCTCATATCAAAGCAATAACCTGTCCACTTTGTTTACAACAATCGCTCTGCTCTCCTTGATATGCTCACATTACATCATTAAGCTCTTACTTTTTTCAAACTAAATCTATGAATGGTTCTGGAAAAATTCATCATCATAAAGTACACACACAAATACCCCTTATTTTACATCATACTTGACTCATCAAAGAAGATTGGGACTTACCTATAAATTGCTTTTGAAAACTACTTAGTATTCACTGCCAAAATAGTTATCAGAACTAACTAAAACTTCTCCAAACAAAAACAAACATGTATTTGCCTATCAAAACTATCCATGGAGGATAGTTGTTTGAGATTTGAACATCTACCATTGATGCATGTCTTCGTACCCATGGTTAAATCAAATAACCACTATTGATTGAGTTTCAGCACCCAAACACACAAGGTGATTCGATCCTACCGATCACCACTAGGAAGCGGGGCCGGTCACCCCATGACCTCGAACTCTCACCATTGTCACTTAAGTGACTATCCACCAACAATAATAGGTCAATGATGAAATGTAAGAAAAAGGTAACTCGTCATAATATTAGTCTTTGCTTATGAGTCCTAGGGTTCTAGGAGGTCTTAGGGTTAGTTATTTATTCTTTGAGAACCCCAAATTGCCATTAATAGGTTTTAACTTGAATTGAAACCCCTCTCTCTTGTGGACAGACTCTGATGAACATAAAAACCTTGTGGACCTGAATGAAAAAGAGCCTTTGTTCTTGGAGGTCTTAGAGTTTTAGGACCTTTAGGTTTAGGTTTTCAAATATTTACCAAAACCCTAATATTTTTTGAAACCCTAATATTTGAATATGATTCTTACCTTATGTAAAGAAACTTTGCAAATAATACCATAATGCTTGTAATCAAAATTAGATCCTTAGATTTAGGACCTCAAAGTAGAACTCCAAGCCTTGTGAAAATCCTAATCTAAAGGACACTTAAGCTTACTTTATCCACTATGATATCATAGAGTGAAAAAGATGTCAACCAATACAACCATACTATGATATTCTTTGTCTCTATCATCCATCAGAGATCCCATTGAGCAAACACTGCTAATCACTATTATAAACAAAGATCACTAGTCATTGACAAACACTGTTGATCACTGTTACAAACAAAGATCATTGGTCATTAACACACAACTCCTTTGACATCTGAGATTAGATCACTATAGCATTTAGAAACTCTTTGACAATAATGCCAATAGGTATTAGGCTAGGCCTTTGACATTACTATAGCATTCACTAGGCCCTTTGAGAAATGCCTTTGACATCAATGACAAAACTAATACCAACACAAGAGTATCAACACTATACCCTTTTATTACAGTTGAAATTGAAATGATTAAATATTATTAACTAAAACTAACTAAGACAAGAGAAAATAGAGAGAATACAAAGATTGACAAACAAAATCATAGAAATAAATACACAAATGGAAACTATAGATCATGAGGAGCTTGGCACCAAGAAGGCAGCCTCACTACCCAAGACAAGAGTGCATGGAATGGAGTTTTGCACTTAGCGTTGTAGTCTATATGACATAGGAAACCAAAATTCCATATTTTTATATATTTTGATGATTCCATGTTAACAACAAATAGAATTATTATTATGTTGAAGTTGACAATTGAGGAAAATAGATATGAATGATATGATTAAATTGAAATTAAGAAATCGAAAAGGAAGGAAAAAGGAAATACAAACACTCATGTATTTGGAATCCCTTGTCACACAACCTACAATAACAAACAAAGAAGAGGGATTGGCTTGTATAGAGGTTTACCTTAGTCAAACCCTATTTTTTAGTGTTTCCACCTCAATGACAACTAGAGATTGATATATTGATAAAATAGGGTGTACTCTAAATTCTAGGTGCATCTAGAATTGTGATGAGAAGTGACAAAGAGATAATGCAATATTGATAAATGAATAAATAGAACAATGATGTTTAGATGTGAAATAAATTCTAATCTAGATGAATCGACAAAAGGTTGAGAAAGAGATTACGAGGATCTTACTGGAAGATTACCACATAGGAGGATAAAATAGAGTTTTTTTTTAGAAGGATAACAATCTTGAATGAGAGTCTTTTAGATAGTGCAAGATATTTTAGGCAAATCACATTAATTGGTTGTTCTGAATAACCTATAACAAATGATGAGCATAGAATAGGAAGAGCACAAGTGAAATAATAGTGAGAAATAATTTTGGTAGAACTTTTCTAGCATGCAAGATCGATCCTTTGATGGAAAAGAGACAAGGTTTTATCGAAGAGGAAAGAGGCCAAAAAGCTAGGAAATGAGTCATTTGGGCATGGATAAAATTAGGAAAAAGATCAGAATGCCAAGTAAGTAAAAATACACCTTCTAAAAATGGTTACTGAACACGAAGACACTATCGAGACACCAGCGCATGTTGTAGACATTTGGGCTTAGTTCTTTGGTCCATGCAACTTTGGTTTTCAAAGTTTCAGATGACTTAAGGCACTGCCAAGGCTAAGCCACTTTTTCAATTTTTGGATAGGATAAGAGAAAAGGGTGCTAAAGTGAGTAACAAATAGAGTAGGACATTATGAGTTAGCATAATTTACGATGCTACAATTTTCATCTTTACAAAAGTTTTAGACATCAGTTAACTCATAAAGATAGAAAACAATTTTTTTCATGACTCTTACAAATTAATTCTAGGCAATAAATTAGTCTTAGCAACTTTAAGTTGCACATAATAATAGAGTTTAGTTCCATTATTCCTACTAAGGAAAAGTGGCAACAGTCCTAGAACTTTGAAGGGAAATAATTTCTTGTAAATTTATTCCCATGTTTTCTAATTATTAAATTATCATTGTCAACTTTGCCAACATTGATATAAGTTAGATCTTTGTTTACACAAAACTTATCTAACCAATGAGTTCTAAATTTGATTGTAGTCAAAATAAAATTTATTAGAAGTCGATTACATCTATATGTACATAAATAGCATAGTCAACAAAGACATTGCATAAAAATCAAGAGGCTATGGGGTCAAATACTTTTGAATAGATAACATGACAATGTCTTGTTTGTTTATGTGAGGTGCCTTATTTATGGGCATTATTTAAAAGTTACTAATCCCTATAGGGAGGATTATTTATCAAACCCATCTTTTGCCTAGTGTTAATGGAAAAAGCACTTTATTAGGCTTAGTTTACGTTATATATAAAATAATTAATTTAGATTAATTAATTATGGAGTTGAGATTTTAATATTGAATAAGTAATTGAGATGTGTATAAATGTAAATAGAAAATAAGTGTATCTAGATCTATAATTGATGATTACAAAAAGATCGATAAACATTTAAATTTGATAAGCTTTGAGATCAAGAATAGTAAGTGATAGATTGTTAATTGTCTTAGAATCAAAATTTTCTACTGAGTTTGTTTAGGGACAAATACAATTCTTGAGACCAATCCATGACCACAAATTTGTCCTACACTTGTGATATTGTCTCATATGATTTGTCAATTTCTATTCTTTACATAATCATATTATGTCCATGTTTCTTAAATATTTGGTTCCATGACAATATTTAGAAATACCTTAAGAGTTACCAATTAGTCGTAGGGAGTAAACTTCTCCAAGATTACCCCCTAGAAATCATTCAATCATTGAAAATAAAATATTCAATCATGTATATCCTTCTAGAATGTTTGTATAAAACTTGGTTCTTTTTAATCTACCAATGGAAGTGTGTAATGCTCTATGTACCTAAGGGTATGATATTATAATATACATAAGTGGATTGAAATGTAAGTATATTAGGCAATGTCTAGGCCTACATTGCGACTAGTGGTTTACCCTTCCAGTATGTTATTAGGTGGTCTATATGAAGGAGATAAATATCATTGTAAGTGATATGTGAATAGTATGATAAAATGTTTTGGGATCTCTTGGAGATAATGCATGGAGTGCCTTCTTTTATAAGGAGTATTACAAGGTGTTACCCTACCCTAAGTATTTATTCTATTTTGGCATTATATATTGAATATTAGGGTATTTTGGCCTGTGATTATCTTACATTGTGTGTGATCTCTCTTCTAAATTAACTTATTACAATTATTCTATATGTGAATCTTATTATAATGTGAATGATATGCAAATATACCTCTCAATATATTGATGATTATAATATTTGTGTTGAATTCCTTTTAGATACAATGACATAGTAACATATCACACAACCTTACATTTAAATGGCCTAGGAAAGAAGGGTAAAGGAGGGAAATTGGTCATGTTTCAATCTAAAAGTTTAAATTAGGGTAGGATAAGTTCAAAACAATAAGGAAAAAATCATGAATCGAAGGATGAAATCATGGTTGCAAACTACTCCCATGATAGAAAATTGGCTAAATCTTAGTGGATAATGTGTGCATGGAATGGGTGCAAGAAATCATGTGATAAGTTACAAGTAGATAGGGAATGTATAAAGGTGTCGGAGCATGTGAATGGGATTAAGTGATAGGTGCACACGAACATGCATAATGAGGTAGATGGATAGCATAGGGAAATGTACTTGACTATGCATATAAATAAGCTATTTTCCAATATGTCTATGTATAAGAAAACTCCCCTCAAAATAAACACAAAGCTAAATGGAAATGCCATGGGTATTTAAATTTTTCCTTTACATTTTTCTCCCATTTTGAGTTGCATGTGAATCCTAGAACGACTGTGCATATAAAATTATTTAGGACAGACAAATGTGCATGTTTTAAATATCTAAGACACTAATAGGATATTGCTATGAAGTCCTTTTATGCATTTTGATGTTAAGACATCTATGCATCCTCCATCACATTAATCGAATAATTGAAATGAGCCATTACACATTGGCAAGAGATATGCAAAGGAATCTTGATATTGGTTGAGCAAATGTTGGTATGGTGCATAACATGGGTTTATAAGGTAATAGACACAAGGGGAATCAATCAATAAACCTAAGACTATATCCATCATATTTTTGTACTAATGCCCTGCTTTTCATTAAAATAAAAAATAAAATACAAACAAAAATTAAAATATTTAAATTTTTTATTTTTACTAAGTAGATTTATATATTTACAAAATGATATGTTTAGATTCTTTTAAAATGACTATTTGTAGAAGTAGGAGTTGTTATAACATCAAGTTTTTCAAATATTTGCATTTTTTTCTAAAATCAGCCATAAAGTGATGCTACATCTGTTTTTAGTGGATGGTTCTAGTTGAAAGGCTTATGACCTAGATCTATTTTATCTAGGATGAATCCAAATAGAACATATGTTTCACTAAAATTGACTTTTAGTTTGAAATACATAAATTCATTTATGCTAGTAAGTTGGCTTGAAGTGTGACATAGATTTAGACAATTATCCATTTAAGAGGGATTTTTGTTTGGTGGCATAGTGTGACATGTATCTAGAGATTTTAGCAGACTTGAGAAAATTTAATATTCATCTTATTCAAGTTTTGGGACCAGATTTATGTCTAGCATGTATTGCTTGGAGTAAGAGAGTTATTGGTGTGAGGATTGAATGAGGGGGGAAGGCCACTTGGCACATCCTAATTGGTATATAATCAATTATTATTGGCTAGTAAATTTTTTGAAGGAATTCCTTTTCACGGTGTCAACAAGGTTGTCTTTGGTTGTGTGACAAGCTATTATGGTGGGCACTTATATTTGCTTGGCTAGTGAAGAGTGATAGAGAATAAAGAATATGCTTTATTATATGCTTTGCCAACTAATATATCTTATGATGTAATGACTTGTGGGAGTTAAAGGGAATTATAAGGGATGAGGTGTTGCAATGCCTTTCAACCATTCAATTGACCTTGATGAATAGTTGGGGATCATATTTGATCCAAGCCAAGTTGTGATAAAGGAAGAGGAAGTACAAGAAGGTGGTTAGAGCTAAATGGCACCAATAAGGAAAGTATATATGTTTGTGTCCTAACTCAACAACATGGAATAGTTTGTAACGGGCAACTTAGATTTGATGGAGCCATGCACCATGATCTAAAGGTGGTAGTTGGTAGTTTAATGGAGATTGAAAATCTCATTGCCATGTGCATGAAACTAGATAGATCTAAGTCATTGGGGCATGGGTTACATTCTAGCATTATGTTTGGCCTCTAGGGACTAATACAGTTAGGCTTTCTAGGCAATTGGTGTCTATGATTGAAGGAATATTTACCCTCTTGTATAGATTCCAATCTACGAAGGGGTTACCCACCTACAAAAGAAAGATCAAATTTATTGTGTGTCTTGTATTTGTAGAGAATTTAATGTGTGGGAGAGCTAGTTGTAATAGTATAATAGAAAATCCCATGTTGAATTGTAGGATTTTGACATGTGTCCTAGTCATGTGGAGAACTTTTTTGATCCAAAATTTATTGTAATTCATGTGATTGATTGTGGACTTTTTTTTTTTCCTTTTCTTTCTTTATTTTATCTCTCTTCATATTGGATCTATAAAATTTAATGACATATTTTGAGATAAGGAAGGAGGATTTTCTAGATAAATGCTAAGATGAAAACCTTAAAGGGGACGTAAGACTAGATAGCTTTACCAAAATAAAAAGGAAAATAAAGATAAACATTTAAGAGGCTCCTAGGGTAAATCAATTAAATAAAATTGATGAGTACATACCCTAGGATAATGAGGTACAATTGTAGTTCTATTTGAAATAAAGTACTAATATAATAGAGAATTAAATAACAGAATAATGGCATTCAACTCCAATCTAGATGATGGAATGTGTAACGAAAGATGTATAGAAATGAACCGTTAGTGTGTAGAAAAATTAGGCCTAGCTAGAGAAAAGTTGTGAAATATGTAAAATGACTATTTCTTTGTCTAGTTCACTTCTATGACCATGAACTTGATTTACACAACTAGGATTGTGAATCGAATAGTTTGCAAATCTAAACTCTACTTTTAGAGATCTAAGCATTTTAATTACAATTCTTATGCATGCAATCAAAGCTTTGCTTCAGCATCTTGACTTGCAATAAAAATATCACAATGTTGTCAAACACCTTGGAGGAGATTGCAATGATAGGGTGGCTCTTCCCTATTCAAACCACTAGGATATTAAGTTAACAACTTTTGGAAATGATCAAAACTAAGAAGAAATCATGCACAAATGTCTAGACGTTGATGCAAGTAAATGATGTGACATTGATGCTTTGATAGTGCTCCTTGAATGATGATAAAAGTAGGAATGAGAGCTTCTTGATTCTCCTAGATTTTTCAGATGATCAAAATGAATTAGGATTAGTCCCTAAATAGAACTCCAATGGGTGCAAATGAAATGTTTAATGCTCCATGTTAGCACACTATGGTCAATTAGGAAAGGACCGGCTCAGGGTCAAATTTGAATTTGAATTGTGAAAGTTTGAAGTTTATTTTCGCAAATTATAAAATTGAACTTGTCGATTTCCATAATTGTGGATTTGTAAATGTTCAATTTCGTGACTGGAAATTTGAACTTGGATAAAGCATAGTTAAATGAAAATTAACAACTAAATTCTGAAAAGTATTGTAGACGAAATCAAATTAACCATAAATTATATACTATCATTAACATAAAATTTGTGCCTTACACATTACTCATTATATTAAAAAAATAATAAAATATACAATTTTCACCATTAATAAATATACCTAAATTAAGTTTTAGTTACTTATAAGATTTCGACAAGTAAAGATGAAAAGTGTTTAACCTTGGCTTTACGTTTCGTTCGAACATTTGTTAGAAGTCACTTGCGAGCATAATTGGATCTTTATTATGCCCTTATTATGTTCCATGACATTGAACAGTCTATGAAATCAAATGATCATACCAAAGTCGTTTTACCTACACACTGTGGGAAAAATGCTGCGAAATCATGGCCGAGTGATAGGATTTTGTCCGTGCAAGAAGAGATGTCTATATCACATTGTGCCAGCGGAAGAGCTTAACTAGTTCGTGCGTTGTAAACGACCGGTTGGACGTCGAAAACAGTACAGACATTAAATGGCGGTCGAAAATACGTTGACAAACAGTACGGACAGATTGATCAAAAACAACTCAGCCTATTTGGTCGCTCGCATCTTTCCTGTCCAGAGTTACCAGGGTCATTCACCCGAGGGAAAGACTAGAACCCTCGGGACCTAACTCATTACCGAGGGCCCAACACCAACTAGAGCATGTTACATAGATAGTCAACACCAGATTATAGTGGGGCAAACTAGTTATAGTTGATCTTTCCTATCACGTTTGCGACTGGCCTGCGGTGGGGCAAACTAGTCATAGTTGTAATTTCCCATCACGTTCGCGACTCGCCTGCGGTGGGCCAAACTAGTCATAGTTGATATTTCCTAGTCATAGTTTAATATTATGCAGTCTGTTTCGAATTTTGGAGATTATCGCACCAGACAACTTTAAGCTGACGAGCTTTCTTTGGACGAAAAACTGAGTATATGTAGAAAAACGTGAATCGATAGCGAAATTTTCTTTTTCTAGCGAGAATAAGAGAGAAATTGATATATCCTATCACGGGCGCAACCATAGTACCAGTTGCAGGGAAAATTAAAATAGTCTTTTCAATGATACCGTGGGCGATAGATTAAAAAGTAATTCGATGGAACAAAGTAGTTTTACCAATTATGAGTCGGACATAATACCAGTATTTGGTACCGTCCTTCCTGCTGAAGAAAAGTGTGAATTAGCTTCCTTTCTCTCCACAAAGTTATGTAGTGTTGGTGTTGGAAATAAGTCACACCCAGATCGATGATGGACTGGTCTAAGAGGGGCCAGTAGCTCAGTGGTAGAGCATTCCAGCAGTGATGGAAGGTCTTAGGTTCGAGTCCTAACTGGTCCATGTCTCAACATCGTATCAGAGCTAGGCCCAGGTTAGGAGCCCCAAGCACACGAGAGGTGTGGCTTAAGGGGGGTGTTGGTGTTGGAAATAAGCCACACCCGGACTGACGATGGACTGGTCCAAGAGGGGCCAGTAGCTCAGTGGTAGAGCAATCCAGTAGTGATGGAAGGTCTTAGGTTCGAGTCCTAGTTGGTCCATGTCTCAACATGGTATCAGAGCCAGGCCTAGGCTAAGAGCTCCAAGCACACAAGAGGTGTGGCTTAAGGGCGGGTGGTGGTCTTGGAAATAAGCCACACCCGGACCAACGATGGACTGGTCCAAGAGGGGCCAGTAGCTCAGTGGTAGAGCACTCCAACAGCGAATGGAAGGTCCTAGGTTCGAGTCCTAGCTGATCCATGTCTCAACATGGTATCAGAGCCAGGGCCAAGTTAGGGGTCCAAGAGGGGCCAGTAGCTCAGTGCTCGCACACAAAAGGTGTGGCTTAAGGGGGGGTGTTGGTGTTGGAAAAAAGCCACATTCGAACCAACTATGGATTGGTTTAAGAGGGGCCAGTAACTCAGTGGAAGAGCACTCTAGTAACTAAATAGTGCATAAGTTTTTAAATTAAATATTGGTTAATTGCATGTTAGTTTAAAATGATAACAATATATTATATTATACATAGTAGGTTGTTATTTATAAATTTTGTATTTTTAAACATCTTTTAAAAAGTAGAAATTTATTTTAAAACATTGTCCATCATTATAAGTTGAAAATCTCGAACAGGTAAGTCAAAATCTGGCGGAGTCGAAAAATTTGTAAAATGTGCAAGTTGTTTAAACAGGTATGTTGTAAATGTACTGGCTATCAAAATTTCACAGACTGGTTGACACAAATCAACCATAACAAAAAAACATTCTGATTCAAGCAGTCGATCATCATAAATCGAAAATGTTGAACAGGTAAGTCGAAATATGTTGGAGTCAAAAATTTGTGAGCGCTGTTTATGGTGGAGCGATAGTTAAAGCCCAAAACCTTCAGATAATACCATCTTTCTCATGGATAAAAGATTCACTGATGTAGGTCTCGCGTTAAGGTTGAAAGGATTGCGTTAACCTTGACGGTAAGTACTATTTAATGACACCGACGGATATAATGTATTTAGCGGCATCCTTGTTGTGAAGCAAACTTACTACTAACTGGTTGTGGTGTTCTGCGTAGAAGGAAGCCATTAAATGAATCTAAATGGCCAGTCAAGAAATAGAAGAGATCAATTCCAGCAACCCTGAGGGCTGCAGTAGTAGCAGCTGTATAATTCAAGTGGACTATGAGCTAACGATGAATGAAGAGAATATACTAGATGTAGGCGAGGCTCGGATCTTCCGAGTGCCAAAGCCACTGCGAGACTCCGACCGTTTTTACAGTCCAAAATTTGTTTCCATCGGCCCTTTTCATTATGGTAAGTGGAAGCTGAAAGGCATGGAGAAATCGAAATCTGAGGCTGTTCGAAGGATGGAAAAGAGGCTCCAGAGGAAAGACCCAAGCGCTTCTATTAAGTCCTTCGTTGAAGAGCGCATATTCCCGAAGGACGAGGAGATTAGGAAGTTCTATGGTGAACATATTCCCTTTCCTCCCATAAAATTAGCGTGGATGGTCACGAGGGATGCATGCTTTGTGTTTGAATTTCTTGTTAATTATGTAGGGTCTAGTGATATTGGTGGGGATTTTTATAAAAAGGAAGTGTGTGCATTTTCATGGAAGTACGATGCAGTTTTTGATCTCAATTATCAAAATCCCTTGAGAGAAGAACTTATGGATGATATACTTTTATTTGAAAACCAAATACCTCTCTTGATTTTGAAGGACCTCCTTGAAATCGAGATGGGTTCTGGAGAAGCCGCCAACGAAAAGTTGGACGTCTTAATGGACTTGCTGCTTGGGCGTGTGGTCAGACATAATGTTTTCATGTGGTATACTCCATATAATTACAATGAGAGTTTTCATGTCCTGGAAGTAGTCTATCACGGCACGCTCGACACGGATATTAGTTCCTACGCGGATGAGGAAGCGCGACAATTGCCGCCTTCGCGCAATAGCATACAAATCTTCTTTTTAAAAGGCGTGGATTTAATGAAGGGCATTTGTGGACATTGGTGCAAGCTCTGTTTGCGCTTTTCTTCAAATACGAGCTATCGAAATTATCAGCAAACGCCTTCTTCACTTCACAATCTCATGCAGATCTGGTTTAAAAATGGAGTTAATTCATTGAAGGTAATTTGTGGACGTTGGTGTAAGAAGTGTTTGGTCTTACCCTCAAATAGGAGCCGAGACGAAGAGGTCAAGCTGGACTTTCTGAAGCTGCCAACAGCATTGGAACTCGAACACAGAGGAGTGAAGATCCACCCAGTGTCCTCAGAAAAGATCAACGCTTTACTTAAAACAAATGAAGGTAACGGAGAAGGTCGACCAATAGTTGAAGGTTCACCCATTGAATGGATACGATTTGATGACAAAACATCAACGCTTTACCTACCACAAATGAGGGTAACGCAGCAATCAGATTTAGTCATGAGAAACATTATTGCAATGGAGGTGACCATACAAAAAAGCTACTACCCGAAACCATTTACCCAGTTTGCCATGTTTATGGATGAGCTAATTGACAGCAAGGAAGATGTTGCTGTGCTAAGGAAGGCAGAGGTGATTAACAACTTCCTCGGAAGCGACCAACAAGTGGCGAACATTTTCAACTCCCTAGCTAAAGGGATTGCCCCTGAAAATGGGTGCAAAATAATATTTGAGGCCAGATTAGGGTTGTATAGGTACACGAGAAGAAAGTACAAAATCCTCTACAGTGAGTTCGTAAGTGCTTATTTTTCCAAGCCATGGCTGGTCGTTGGTTCCATGGCTGCCGTGCTGCTACTTCTGATGGCAGTGACAAAAGAGTTCTGTATGTTTCTTACTTGCAGCTCCTAGGTAATGGCAAGAATTTCCATCAAATGTATTCAATGTTTCAATTCTCATCATTGTTGACTTTGCCACCTCGTCTTGATTGGGTTTTTATTCATGGTCGCTAGCTACAAGATTCTACATTGTTTGTTTGAACTTGTAATCGGATCTCCAAACATCCATAAATATTTTAATTGAAAATTATTGTATTTTGTTTTACAATTCGTGTGGGTTGGAATCATAAGTAACTATTAGTAAATATAAATTACTTGAGTTGATTATTCTATTTAATTTATAGTATATCAACTATATTTAAATAATATTATTTAAATTATTAATTTTGAGGTAATATCTAAACCATGTGATAAATATAATAGAAGTAATAAAAATGAAATATTAACCTTTATTTTACAATTTCACAGACCTACATCAATAACATGATAACTATTTTATATAAAAACATATTCATATAGGTTTGACCAACACAACCTCCTAAATGAGCCATAAGCACTCATTTCCCTACTTAATCTCAAATTTAATAGAATCTAAGATAGATGATGATAGTCACAAGTGTAAGATCAAAGGATGAAACTACATTGGTACACAAGCCTCCTTTCATATTGCCTCCCATTGGGGATGGTTTTCAAAGTATGTAGTATATGATGGTGTGAAGGTGTACCTTAGTGATGACTCTTATTTTAGCATAGTTGGCCATGGTAAAGTTCTAACCAAATTCCCTTATAGTAGAGTGAAGGGGGTCAATGAAGTTCTACATATCTTGCATTTGGCACTGAAGATATTATCAGTTAGAAAACTTAATTATGTGGATGTGTAGGTTGTATTGTCTAGTGGAAGTTGTAAGATGATGTGAGGAGATATAATGCTCACCAAGGGTGTTCATATGGGCACTCTATTTATTCTTAATGAATGTTACTGCGAACAATATATGGAAAATAGAACCATGTCCAATTTTCTTCTAGTTTTCATAAATCTTTTGGGGTGTTGTAATTGATTTATTTAAATGTATTTGGTTATGCTAATGTTCCTTTAATTTTTATGTCTTTCTAACAGGTATCTTTTATAAATGATTATTCTAGGACATGGGTGTTGGTTAATGGAGTTTAAGGCTCTTTTAGAAAATTAGACTAGTAGAAAGATTAATATTTTAAGAATTGATAATGGTGTTGAGCTTTGTTCTACAATTTTTGATAGATTCTATAAGGAGCATGAAATTGAGATATAAGACAATTGTATACACTCCTTAGCGAAATGGGGTTACAAAAAGAATGAACACAGTTTTGATGGAGAGGGCTAGGAGTATGCTTGTTGGACCTAGATTGGAGACAATGTTTTGGGCAAAAGTAGTTGCTATGAATTGTTACCTAATCAATAGGTCTCCTTCATTAGCTTTTATTGAGAGACCCCTTTGGAGGGATGAATCGACAGAAATCCCTCATTACAAATCATGTTTTTGGTTACAAAGCATATTCACATTTATCTAGGGAGAAGTAGATGATGTTGGAGAATAAGTGAAAAGTATCTCCATTGGCCATGGTGTCTATAGACACCTTAAACTAGCTTGCCTTGCAAGCCACTTTCTGATGCAGAGTGTCAGCAAAAACGTGTAAAGAAATGTCTATTTCTTCCCTATCGGCAAGACAACTCTAATGTTTCACCGAAATATGTATTCACTCTATCATCGGCAAAACATGCACTATCGGCAACCTCTTTGAACCTCCTGCCGACACTTTCATCTCACACCGACGTTAACATCCCCATCGCCAAGACATATAACTATGGGCCCTAGTTTTATTCTTGCCTTTCGATATGATATCTCATACCGATATACTCTCCATTGGTGGAACTTCGGAATAGTCACCCCGAGGACCGTGGCTCCCACGACTTAACCTCAATGGTTAATCACCTCCGTCGGCCAGACTTCCCACTTCGGTCAGACTTCGATCCTCTGTTCCGATGGCTCATCTCACTCTGATGAACCTCGACCTTCGGCCAGACTTTATCCTTCGGCGGAGCTTTCTTCACCTATGTCGAAGTCTTATCTCTCACCAATGACTCCCTTCACATTGCTAGCCGCATATGATCGGTGGGGACCAGGTTCCTCCGTCTTCGACCAAAAGGTTTGTATGTGTCTCCAACACTATACAACATGGGTTGTATTAAAATGAATGTATCCTCGGCTAGACAGAGTTCATTTGTCACCGATGCCTACTCATCAGGTAGAGATTATCTATTGGAAGGTCTTCAAAAAGCTACCCCGACGCTCTGTGTCACACCAATGGACTCCAAAACACTCTGTGATGACCCGGTACCAAAAACCCTTCGACAAAACAATGGATTTGACTGATTCCTGAGTCAAGCCTTCAACCTCTTTGAACAATTTGATCCCAAACAACACCTGATCACTTCTCATTGATTTCCTGACTAGTCACATTGAGATGCCTAGTCAAATTCAGCCGAGTTCTCTGGATTCCTAGGTGAGAATGTAGAAAACAACAAACTTAAATATCTTTCCCCCATCACACCAATACTACATAGGACTTCAGTGGACAGAGGAAAGGGTCTCCATTTATGAATTAAACCCTAACCCTCAGTTACAAACTAGCTTCTGTGGAAATGCTAACATTACACCATCTACACACTACAAGAACACTAAGAACTACCAGATCATATCTAGTTTAGGGCATGGATGTACATTGTCTTAACAGAGATTAAAAAATGCAAAGAACACATAGATAGAAACCATTATATATCACACCTAGAAAACTCTTCTTATTCATTCATCAAGTCTTCGCTGCATCACACACTTCTCCTCTTGTTGCATACAGCTTGTCTCTAGAAAAGAGGTAGAGACAACAGTTATTTCCCTCCAACAATGCAAACTGATATTTAAATTAGTTAGCCATTGGTCTTACTCTTCAAACAAGCAAAACCACATGTTTTCCTTGCCTAATTACATCAATGGGACCAAAGTGATCCTTATTACAATATGATATGGCGTAGAGCCTTATGAAACAACAAAAAGAAAATATGATCCTCTACTGTAGAGAAAGTGCTCCTGCACCATACTCCCCTAGTAGGAAAAACTCAAGTCCCTTGAGTTAACAATTGCTGAAGTGTCTTCCCATGCTTCAGAATATCTGCCTCAGTCATCCAAGTGGCCTCTAAATCAGGAAGATCCTTCCATTTCACCAAGTAGTCTTTGTAGACACCTTTTCTAGTCTTTTTGACAATTTTGGAATCTAGAATACATTCCAACTGCAAAGGCTTGCTTAGAGGCAAATCTTTGATCCAATCAGCATTTGTATCCACCACATCTGATCCACTTTCACCATGTAATGGAGGTCTGAAAGGATAAAGATCACAAACATTGAAAATAGGAGATATACCAAGACTAGATGGTAACTCAATCTCATATGCATTGGGACCGAATTTGTGCACTATTTTGCATGGCCCAATCTTCTTCATCAAGAGTTTAGTTAGCTGACCTTTTGGTAACCTTTCTTTCCTCAGATATGCCATGACTAAATCTCCAACTTTGAACTGCACCTCTCTTTTCTTCAAATCTTCCCTCTCCTTGTACTTTGTGACTATTTTTCCCAATTGTAACTTGACTTGATCATGGACTATTTTCATGGAAGTAGCAAAATCTTCACCAAGTGCACTCCTTTTATCCCATCCTTGGAGATCCTTCAGTTTAAGTGGTCCCCTTGGGTGAAAACCATAAACTACCTCAAAAGGACTTTTACCAGTACTTCTGTTCACCGAATCATTCTAGGCATATTCAGCCTGACTGATAACTAGATCCCATGCCAGACCATGCTATTTTGTAAGGCATCGTAGAAGGTTTCCAAGGGATCTATTAACTACTTCAGTCTAACCATGAGTCTATGGATGGTAGGCTGATGAAAAGGACAATTGTGTGCCCAACTTCTTCCACAAGGTCCTCCAGAAGTGACCCACAAACTTAGAATCCTTGTCTGTTATAATTGACAATGGTAAACCATGTATTCTTACTACCTCTCTGAAAAATAGACCTGCAATATGAGATGCATCATTCGTGCATTTACATGGTACAAAATGGGCCATCTTCCTAAATCTATCAACAATAACAAACACACTATCCACCCCTCTGACTATCTTAGGTAAACCCAGTACAAAATCCATACATATACTTTCCCAAGGCCTGTGGGGAATAGGAAGGGGCTGGTATAGACCTGCATTTGAAGACACACCCTTGGCCCTTTGACAAATTGTAGAACTAGCAACATACCTTCTCACATTAGATTGCACTTTTGGCCAAAAATAGAACCTTGTAACTTGTTCCAGTGTTTTATCTAAGCCAAAATGTCCTCCCAAGGAACCATTATGCTTCTCCTTAATGATATTGTCCCTCATGGAACACTTAGGGACACACAACAAACTCCCTTTAAACAAAAGTCCTTCCTATAACACAAAATCTGAATATGCACCATAGAATGTGTTAGTCAAGTTCACACAAACATCATAAGCCTCTTTGAAATCTGAATCTTCTTTATACAATTCCTTCAAACAGTCAATACCCATGCTTTCTAACTAAATTTCCTGAACAATAAACAAACTCCTACTTAAAGCATTAGCCACTTTATTAGAAACACCCTTTTGTGCTTAATTGTGAAGGTATAAGGTTGTAACTGTTCCACCTGCTTAACATGTCTATGGTTCAATTTTTCTTGACTATTTAGGAAACTAAGAGCATTGTTGTCAGTGAAAATAATGAATTCTTTTAGCAGTGAATAATGTCTCCATTTTTTCAGAGCTTGCACCATTGCATAGAGCTCTAGGTCATAGGTAGAATACCTCTATTTGGCCTCATTCAGCTTCTCTGAGAAGAATGCAACTGGATGTCCTTCTTGGCTAAGAATAGCACCAATAGCTTGCTTGCTTGTATCACACTTGATAACAAACACCTTATCAAAATTAGGAAGTACTAAAGTAGGTATCTCAGCCACCTTTGTTTTCAGCAACTCAAAGCCAACATCGGCTTCCTTTGTCCATCAGAACCTACATTTGACTCCACCCTTGATGGTGTTGAGGATGGGAGCACTAATGTGATTGAAGCCTCTAATAAACTTCCTATAAAAAGTTTCCAATCCATGGAAACTTCTTACTTCTCCAACTGTCATAGGGGTAGGCCAATTCAGAATAGCCTCAACCTTAGAGGGGTCCATTTTCAAACAGCCATTAGAAATCACAAATCCAAGGTATACAAGTTTAGTTTTCATGAACTCACACTTGTCTAGGTTGATCATCAAGTTATGCTTATGTAGCTTCTCCAATACCTAGTCAATATGCTGCATATGCTCTTCTTTTGTCCTGCTGAAGATTAGTATGTCATCAAGATAAACAATAACAAATTTACCAATGAATTCAACCAATACCTCATTCATCAAGTACATAAATGTACTTGGAGCATTGCTAAGACCAAATGGCATAACAAGCCATTCATAAAGATCCTCATTAGTCTTGAAAGAAGTCTTCCACTCATCTCCCTGCCTTATTCTGATCTGGTGACAACCAGATTTCAAATCAATCTTGGAATAGTAGCATGAACTACCAAGATAGTCTAGCAGATCTTCAATTCTTGGCATAGGAGATTTATACCTTATGGTGATCTTATTAATAGCCCTTGAGTTTGTACATAACCTCCATTTTCCATCCTTCTTAGGAGCAAGTACACTAGGAACTGCACATGGACTGAGACTCTTCCTAATCAAACCTTTCTCCAAGAGATCTTGAATTTGTCTACCTACCTCTTCATTTTGTTGTGGTGTTAACTTGTAGGCAGCCTTGTTGGTCAATGTGGCTCCAGGAATCAAGTCAATCTGACTTATGTCCCTCATAGGTGGTAAGGAATTAGGTGTATCCTCAACCACAAGATTCTGATACTTATCCAATAATTGTTACACTTCCAAGGGAATCTCCCTCTACTTCTTGCTTTTTTGATCTAACACATCTACAAGCTTCATTACCAGAGCATATCCTTGGGTATCCTCCTCCTTCATGAGTTGTAGGAACTCCTTGCCACTAACTAACATGACACTGCTGTCACTGCTCTTATCTCCGACCTGCTCTGCTAAGGGATCCATCTGAAACTTCTTACCATTTTTGGTAATCATATATGTGTTCTTTTCACCATCATGCTGTGCCTTCACATCATACTGCCAAGGTCATCCAAGAAGAAGGTGACAAGCATCCATAGGAATAATTTCACATAGCACCTTATCCCTATAATCATCTAGTTCAAACTCTACCCAAGTTTGTTCTTCCACCATATAGTTCTGATTCTTATTCAACCAAGATATTTTATGAGGATTACTATGGGGTGGTCTGTTGGGTCTCAAAAATGCAGGTTGTGGATTCTAAGGGGATGCCAAGCCCTATGGTCAAATTCACAACGTTTTTGAGCCAATGACTAGAGTTTGACCTTATGATCAACTTCTCCCTGCGCTTTAGGTCCTGCTACAACCTAGGCGGTTGAACCCTTGATTATCAAAGTAGGTTGAATGATTAAATCTATGTTGGTTTGCTGCTAGTTTATCCAATTACAATGGCATGCTTGTAAATCAGATAAGATATTGTAAACTAAATTCTAAATAAAGCAAATGATTTAATCTAAATTCTAATAGAAATAAATAACAAATAACATGAAATGAATCTAAACTATAACAATAAAACAATGTAAAGATTTTAATTATAAGATGAATCAATAGTTAGACTGGTGCTTTGTCTGTTCGGGCAACGGAGTCAGGATATCAAAAATAAATTGTATCAGGTAATAACTCGATCTGATTGGCACATATAATTGTTTGCAACTTGTACAAACGTGCAAGGAAGAAATCATTAATTCATTCTTAATAATCCAAAGGACATAATTGAATTAAGTGCAAAATATTAAGAAGGATTTTAATCTTTCTGAAAAGAACCAATTTAAATTTGCAAATTAACAAATTAGATCAACTCTGGAGACAAATTAATAACCCTAATCAATTAATCATACTTAATAATCCATTCAACATTCTAAGATTACTATAATTGATGAGAAAGGATTTAATTCTCTCTGAGAAACCAATCAAATCAACTATACTGAATTAACAAATGTAACCAGACAATTTGAACATATCCTTAACACATTCAAATTGAATAATCAGAAAATGAATGACATGGAGATAATTAAATTGATTGAATTAAAAACAACAAACAGATGATACCGTCACAATGTATTTCGAATTCGAATCCTCAACAATGCTGCCTCAGAATGTATCATGCACCATAGCCTTTCTCAGAATGAAATTTGCATAGAAGGATCAAATTGGCCTCAGATTGCATCAAACCCAACCTAATCTAATCCTAAAATGTTTGAATTGTCTTTTGTAAAAATATCTAATTCTAACCTAATTTCTAACTCCCCTTCTCTGGGTCCTGGGATCTCTATTTAAAGAGATGCAATGAGCCTCAGACCCATTACAAACCTCATGACGGTTGATAACTGATTAACCATGAAAACTGACATTATTCATTTAAATAACATGATTTAAAAGACTTAACAAATCCTCGGAGGCCGGAATAAAATATATAATCTTCCCCATTGAGAGCATTTAACCGCTAGTCGAGAGCCACTTCATTGCATTCAACGCAACCCTAATCCTGCAAAGGAAACAAATTATTCATCAAATAAACAGTATATAAATAATATATTATTTCTATTGAGGTGAACCTTAGCACCTGTGGCATACGGTAATGTTTCCTTGATTTCGTATATTTTCTCACATGTCTTTAGGGTTGCAACCTTTCACATATTCTTTGGCATGACTTTAAGTTTTAATTAATTGTTTTTAACATTAATCCTTTTCCGTCACAAAATAAAATATTTAAGGAGTTGCGTTTGGCAAATTAAATATTTTATTTTAATCTTCATCGCCTTTGATAACAAAATATTTAGTATTATGCCTTATTAATCTTCACTTTATTTCTTTATATTTACCCATATATTTTTCACTTAAGTTGGGCAAAATTCACTCGAGTGAAAACAATTATAGCTCCTCCATGAAAATATTTACCAATTGTTCTTCCAAAAATATTTTCTAGGTAAAATAGTTACCTATTTAATTAATCCCTCCCATATCTTGTTTCAGGATAAAAATATCAAAATTTGTTTTGTTGGATCCGGTTTACTCCTTCGAAATATTTTCTAGGTAAAATAATGACCTATTCAATCAATTCCTCTTTTAGGATGAAAATATCAAAAATCTTTCCTTGCATCAAGTTAAATTTTTCAAAAGATGTTTCACCTCGGAGCATATGTAAATAAAATTAAACATGATGGTTGGAATATTATGATTTGGATTATCTATTTGTAATTTATAATTTTTTAATGAATTAGAATTTTACCTTTGTGCTTAATACTGAATAAAAATTTTGTGGCCAAAACTGTATTTAATTTTGCAAATTTATCTCGAATCTCGTATGTCACCAGAACTGTTCTTCTGCCATGTTTTCTGTTCACCAGCTGTTTGAAATAGCATATTACACCAACATTTACTAGTTGGCCAACATCATCTGCCTTATATCTTTGCTTGTTATTTCTCTATCACATTCAATCACATTTGAATGCCAATATCCATTATTTTGATAGTTTTTAATCCGTTCATTCTACTTAAGATGCAATTTGAAGATTGAAGTCAATTATGCTATCTCAACAGGTTGGGGAGGCTTTGCCGGTTCTTGATTCAAGCATGGATGCAGTTGTTGGTACTCTAGTTTTGTGCTCTGTCAATGATGTGGAAAAGACATTGAAAGGTATTACTTTTATTTAAATTTTCCTCAATGAAGCTTAATATAGGGCAACTAAACTGAAATAGTTATTGCAAGAATGTGAAACTGCTTTCCTCTTGAGATGCATTGGACATGATAAACTGATGTTTGTAGAAACCAGTTTCTCCAACTGATAATGAAAGGGGCTTGTCATCATGCATATTTGGATTGTTTTTTAACATGTAAGGTCATAACCTTCAGAGAAATACCTAGTGCTAATTGTGGGTTGAAAAGACTAAATTATTGCAATCTGCTTCCTTAGTTTATATTCAAATTCTGTCATTCCTTGCAGAAGTGCAGAGGGTGCTGAAGCCTAATGGCTGGTTCATCTTTATAGAACATGTGGCTGCCCCAAGTTACAATTTCCTATTACTCATTGACAACAATAAGTTTGCTAGTAACAATATCCAATTTTTTTTTTAAAGATTTTGAATATCAACCAATCAAGGATTTTTCTTTGTTTTAACATGTTTCAGATGGCACACTCCTAAGGTTCTAGCAGAAGCTACAGGATCCTCTATAGCAATTTGTGTCAGATTGGTGTCACCTCACATGTGAGACAAGAAAGCTCATTAGAGAATCTGGATTTTCTAACGCTGATATCAACATGAAATCATTCAAGATAGTATCTCTTGTCAGCCCACATGTATTTGGTACAGCCTATAAACAACTAGCACTTGCAGCCATAGAGGTTCAAAGAATTCGCTGATAGGAACAACCAACGAATTTTGAAAATTTTCTAGCGTGAATTTTTTTTTACAGCGTGAGACAATTCCAAGCGCTATAATTTTGGTGCATTTGTGGGGTCACCATCAAATTCCTCTTTTGGTAGGACTTTTGTATAGACATCCATATTATTTAGTTCTCCTTGTCTAGTACCATTGGAGACAAACATAAAAGTAGAATGTCCATACTCCTCATAAGCATTGCTACTTGTGAATTCTTTTATCACTGAAGCATCAATGGTCACAAGCAAAGACTCTGTTGCACTTCACATGGAGTAAACATCCACACTATCTGTATTTGGCAGATTTGCTGTCCCCATGTCAACAATAACTGTTTGTGAGGTATTTCCATTATCTGGTTTTGCCTCATGTATAAAGTCTATATCTAAATATTTTGTTTGTGGTTCATGCATGTAACAACCAATAACATTATTGACATGTAACACTTTTTTTTTCAGTGTAAATGTCTAATGCTTGTGGGACATTTGTACAGTAAGAATCCACACAGTCTCCTTTCAACCCATTTTCATGACTGACATCCAACCTCTATAATTTTGGTGGATCGGTGCATTCAACATCAACTCTCTGTGCTTTTGGCACAACATTTTTATTAAAATCAACTTCCATGTCATCAGCAGTTCTTTTTACAAAATCATCAGAGACTTGCTCTGAACAGGGATGTCCATATCCACCATTAACAGTGTCACTCAGACGGTGTGAATTGTTATCCACCTTAAACACTGAGGAAGGAACATTGATAGTGTGCAAAGGCTCTACTTTCAAGCTGTCAACATCCGTGCCTCCTGTTTTTGGCACATTTTCATTCAACGTATGAAGAATACCTTCTTTTGACATGGTTAAATGGTCAATAACATTTAGTTTGCCCTGGCGTGCATAATCCATGGCTAAAAACTCACTTTTCAGTTCATTTACATTGTAATAATTAACATTATTAATATCCGATACAATTGCTGGATTGAAGTCAAAACTAACTGGTGCTAAATTTTCCATTTCTCCATTAACAGGATCTTTTTTATCATTAACTATGTTTGCGGGATATTCATTAAAAAATTTGCCCTCATTACTTACTAGAGTTGGAGGATCGTTAATTGCAGTGGAGTTATTTACAGTTAAATGACCTGATTTTTCCAAGTAAATGTTGAGAGCATCTGTTAGGACTATATCTTTGATTCTAAAACCTTCACTGTCTTTCCAGTCAGTATCATTTTCTAGAGTCAAGGGAGCATTAACTTCACTTAGAGAATCTCTTACAGACGAATCACCTATCGTTGAACTTTCGGAAGAAGAACCATGAATTGCAAACTGTGGGCTTCTTGTAGACACTGAATGACTGGCAATATTTGCAACAGTGTTAAACCAACAGAGTGGCTGTCTTCAAGTGATTTGTCCAACAGTGATTCCGTTGTGAAAATCTATAATTTGATGATGAGAACTGATTCATTATGTCCAAAAGATGATTTAATGGGATTATATCTAGAAAAGATATATTTGATCCCAGTTTTGATTTGTTGCCTTTATCCATTGCGATTTCTATTTCATCTGTTATTGAGGATGAAGTGGACATACTCTATCAGTTAAAATTTTCATAATAATCAAACTGGAGAACCTAGAGTAGTGAAGCATATTTACATGTAGGTATAATACCAAAAACTATCGTATTTGACTTCTCAAAAATTGGTAATGACCTACAATAAAATCAAATATGCAAAGAAACTCCTCAGAAAGATAAGTATTAGATTATATATAATATGGAGCTTCTACACTCTACTTGAGAGCATCTTTATGAAGTGGATTTTCTCCAGTGTTCCATCTTAATCTTCCTTAGATGTGGAATATCAATCTAAGATTATTTCCTACTTGCCTAGGTGGAAAAGGAAGCTCTGCTTTGAAATGTACTTTTTCTCCGATTGAAGTTTTGATGGACAGCTAGAATTGGTCAGCAAGAATCCAGCATACTTTCCCATCAAATGCCAGATCAAGTATAAGAGAACCACAATATCGACGCTATGTGCCTTTCACTTTCTTCTAGTAAAGAACTACTTTCTTGTGCCAAAATTACAAAAATAGAGAAAGCTTCGAAGAACACTGAAGATGCTAGTTATAATACAGCTGATACATTACTCATTCTCTTCACGAAGGGAAGTGAAAGAGAATGGATTGAACTTGTATCCATCTCCTTCGGAAAATTTATTTTAAAACTCAACCCAGTGAAGACGCAATGAATGCAGAGGTGCACTAAGAGTTTCCATAAGAAGTAACACAACAATTGTTGCACAAGCAAACACAACAAATCTAGCTATATGAATAAAGATGTTATCATAGCCCCATGCAGACTGAAGCACTTTCTCATAGAAAATAGCCGACAACTCTAAGTGTGCCAAGCTGAGGGCCCAAAGCCGAAGATAAGATGCAGTGTTTGAGATAGCACCTAACATGAATTCAATTGTATGTATCATTTGGTGGACACAAATCTCACTGAAGTTGAAATCTTCATGTACAACATCAAAATCACATTCCATATCAAATGAATCAGTATCTGAGTTGTCATGAATGCTGTATGCATGACCTTGGCACCTTAGAAGATGTTGCTTCCTCAAAAGCAAAGGTTTTGGAAGAAGCATGCAAGGCACTGCAACAAAAGCCAATAGTAGCAACAGAATCTATATGGGTCTCTGACCCCAAAAGAGTTGGTTTTTACCAAGATCATCAGTAGGACTTAAAAACATGTATATCATTACATGATAAAGATCAGCTTTAGTACCAGTGCACTAGATTTATGAAATTTTTAGGTGCTTCACTCAAGTTAATTATCATGGGATCTTTAAAAAGTTTTGAAAAAATATGTTGGAAATTTCCAGTTCCAACATAGGCTACGTCTGGGGATGTATGTCCCTTGTGGGCATAGCAAGATCCCTAGATCTTTGGGAAGCAGGCCGGTGCCTTATCCATTGGGCGACAAAGTCTACTTTTGCCCCAATACTGATATGGTCAAAAGACCATATCAGCAAAGAAAATCCATGTCTTTCCCCTGTCAAAAACCTTGTTTTGATCATGTTGTAATGAAAACAATTTGAATATATCATTTAAGTTCGCATGATTGGTCATATCCATATTTTTTAACAATGGTTCATTGATGTTGCTATATTCTTCATGATTATGCATCTGAAAATCATACGCAATCAGAGAACTCCCAAATGATAGGTCAAACGCATTTTTATCGTGATATTTTAAGTAACAATATTCACTATCATCCCCCAAATGATAATTCCCTATATGAACTGAAAAACAGGCAAAATCAGAATGTATTTGATATTCACTTTTTTCAATGTTAGCATTATCTAATGGTATTATATCAGATTCAAAGTCATCTCCACTACCTTCAGCACTATATGTATTTTCCTCATACAACTGTGATACCCAGACTTCATTATTACAAGGTTTGATAGAACTTATCTCTGGATAATCATTGCGATGAAACTCATAATCACTAGATGTTTCTACCTCAACTGAATATGATCCTAATGTTATCCTTTCACACCAATCGTATGGTCTACTATCATGCAAAGTATCCTCACTGTCAAAGCATATATATGATGGACATGAAACTTTCAAATCACCCCCATGTGCATATTTTTGATATTCTATGGTGAGTAACTATGAGATTTGATCACTGTCAAGTGAATATGCCTCTTCATCCATCATGTTTCCAACATTTTCTTCATCTCTTTCAACATTACCACAATGCTCAAGATCATTAAAATCAGATACACCTATTTTGTCAGCATGTTTACAAGATGACACATCACTTTGGTTATCTGAAGGCACTTCATCCCTCTCATAATTTAGATCTGAATGCACATGAAATTCTTGTTCAGGAATATCTTGGCAAAGTATCACCTCATCTTCTTTTACTATGTTATCATACAATGGATTTGAACAAACCTGAAAATTATCCACAGGCATGTATATTTCCTCCTCATTGTCATCTTGTCCTGATTGCAAATACTCATTCCCCTCTTCTTCCCAACATTGTTTGTTATTTTCCTCTTCCTCCCAACACTACTAATCCATATATGGCGGTGGGTGGGTGGGCAAAAACTCTGTCTGATATAAAGACTGATAGTAAGCATCATGATGCGGCATATATTACTGGTATTGCGGGGTATAGTGTTGTCTTAGTGGTGAATAGTATTGAGGAATGTTACTTGCATTTATAAACTGGGGCTCTTGTGGTGGCTTATTATGCTAGATAGGGTAATGGTATGGATCATGAGGTACTCTTGTAGTATATGGAGCGTATGTGTTCTGAGAGGGTGCATGTGAATTGACATCACTACTTTGTTTATGTAGAGGGATAGGTTTTGGTGGTTCCAGTACCTGGAGGCCCAATTGTGCCAGCTATCTATCCAATCCTACTATTTGTCTTTCTAGTTCTTTGCTTTTTTGTATCATCTGTAATCTCCTAATTTGTTGTTCTCCCCATTCTAAATACATTTCTAATTCCTGATCAATCATGCTATCAAGGTCAACAACAGTTTGATCAATAAGCTTCTCCTCATCATGTGGGCTATTATAGTCATTATTTTCATTTGTATACCCATCATTTAATGGTTCTCCTTCATGTCTCCTTGGTTCAAAGAATGCATCTAAAGGGGGTATGTTTTTCATGTTCGATCAATTTTATTTTTCGGAGTCACCACCTCTTGTGAGAAGAGGAAAATTAAAATACTTTTCTTCCCAGCAGAGTCTTTTAATTAAAACTTTGGATTGACTCTATGACAAATGGCTTTAGATTTTCAGGCAAACCTTCCCCAGCAGAGTCGCCAAATTGTTGGGTCTCAAAAATGCAGGTTGTCGATTCTAAGGGGATGCCAAGCCCTATGGTCAAATTCACAACGTTTTTGAGCCAATGACTGGAGTTTGACCTTAACGATCAACTTCTCCCTGTGCTTTAGGTCTTGCTACAACCTAGGCGGGTGAACCCATGATTATCAAAGCAAGTTTTATGATTAAATCTATGTTGGTTTGCTGCTAGTTTATCTAATTACAATGGCATGCTTGTAAATCAGATAAGATATTGTAAACTAAATTCTAAATAAAGCAAATGATTTAATCTAAATTCTAACATAAATAAATAACAAATAACATGAAATGAATCTAAACTATAACAATAAAACAATGTAAAGATTTTAATTATAAGATGAATCAATAGTTAGACTGGTGCTTTGTCTGTTCGGGCAATGGAGTTAGGATATCAAAAATAACTTGTATCAGGTAATAACTCGATCTGATTGGCACATATAACTGTTTGCAACTTGTACAAACGTGCAAGGAAGAAATCATTAATTCATTCTTAATAATCCAAAGGACATAATTGGATTAAATGCAAAATATTAAGAAGGATTTTAATCTTTTCGGAAAGAACCAATTTAAATTTGCAAATTAACAAATTAGATCAACTCTGGAGACAAATTAGTAACCCTAATCAATTAATCATACTTAATAATCCATTCAACATTCTAAGATTACTATAATTGATGAGAAAGGATTTAATTCTCTCTGAGAAACCAATCAAATCAACTATACTGAATTAGCAAATGTAACCAGACAATTTGAACATATCCTTAACACATTCAAATTGAATAATCAGAAAATGAATGACATGGAGATAATTAAATTGATTGAATTAAAAACAACAAACAAATGATACAGTCACAATGTATTTCGAATTTGAATCCTCAACAACGCTGCCTCATAATGTATCATGCACCATAGCCTTTCTCATAATGAAATTTGCATAGAAGGATCAAATTGGCCTCAGATTGCATCAAATCCAAACTATTCTAATCCTAAAATGTTTGAATTGTCTTTTGTAAAAATATCTAATTCTAACCTAATTTCTAACTCCCCTTCTCCAGGTCCTGGGATCTCTATTTAAAGAGATGCAACAAGCCTTAGACCCGCTACAAACCTCATGACGGTTGATAACTGATTAACCATGAAAACCGACATTATTCATTTAAATAACATGATTTAAAAGACTCAACAAATCCTTGGAGGCCGGAATAAAATATATAATCTTCCCTGTTGAGAGCATTTAACCGCCAGTTGAGAGCCACTTCATTGCATTCAACTCAACCCTAATCCTGCAAAGTAAACAAATTATCCGTCAAATAAACAGTATATAAATAATATATTATTTCTATTGAGGTGAACCTTAGGACCTGTGGCATGCGGTAATGTTTCCTTGATTCCGTATATTTTCTCACATGTCTTTAGGGTTGCAACCTTTCACATATTCTTTGGCATGACTTTAAGTTTTAATTAATTGTTTTTAACATTAATCCTTTTCTGTCACAAAATAAAATATTTAAGCAGTTGTGTTTGGCAAATTAAATATTTTATTTTAATCTTCATCGCCTTTGATAACAAAATATTTAGTATTATGCCTTATTAATCTTCACTTTATTTCTTTATATTTACCCATATATTTTTCACTTAAGTTGGGCAAAATTCACTCAAGTGAAAACAATTATAGCTCCTAGGTGAAAATATTACCAATTGTTCTTCCAAAAATATTTTCTAGGTAAAATAGTTACCTATTTAATTAATCCCTCCCATATCTTATTTTAGGATAAAAATATCAAAATTTCTTTTGTTGGATCCGGTTTACTCCTCTGAAATATTTTCTAGGTAAAATAATGACCTATTCAATCAATTCCTCTTTTAGGATGAAAATATCAAAAATCTTTCCTTGCATCAAGTTAAATTTTCCAAAAGATGTTTCACCTCAGAGCATATGTAAATAAAATTAAACATGATGGTTGGAATATTATGATTTGGATTATCTATTTTTTATTTATAATTTTTTAACAAACTAGAATTTCACCTTTGTGCTTAATACTGAATAAAAATTTTGTGGCCAAAACTGTATTTAATTTTGCAAATTTATCTCGAATCTCGTATGTCACCAGAACTGTTCTTCTGGCATGTTTTCTGTTCACTAGTTGTTTGAAATAGCATATTCCACAAACATTTACCAGTTGGCCAACATCATCTGCCATATATCTTTGCTTGTTCATGCTATTCTTCCCCTTTGCTTGTTATTTCTCTGTCACATTCAATCACATCTGAATGCCAATATCCATTATTTTGATAGTTTTTAATCTGTTCATTCTACTTAAGATGCAATTTGAGGATTGAAGTCAATTATGCTATCTCAACAGGTTGGGGAGGCTTTGCCGGTTCTTGATTCAAGCATGGATGCAGTTGTTGGTACTCTAGTTTTGTGCTCTATCAATGATGTGGAAAAGACATTGAAAGGTATTACTTTTATTTAAATTTTCCTCAATGAAGCTTAATATAAGGCAACTGAACTAAAATAGTTATTGCAAGAATGTGAAACTGCTTTCCTCTTGAGATGCATTGGACATGATAAACTGATGTTTGTAGAAACCAGTTTCTCCAACTAATAATGAAAGGGGCTTGTCATCATGCATATTTGGATTGTTTTTTAACATGTAAGGTCATAACCTTCAGAGAAATACCTAGTGCTAATTGTGGGTTGAAAAGACTAAATTACTGCAATTTGCTTCCTTAGTTTATATTCAAATTCTGTCATTCCTTGCAGAAGTGCAGAGGGTGCTGAAGCCTAATGGCTGGTTCATCTTTATAGAACACGTGGCTACCCCAGGTTACAATTTCCTATTACTCATTGACAACAATAAGTTTGCCAATAATAGTATCCAATTTTTTTTTCAAAGATTTTGAATATCAACCAATCAAGGATTTTTCTCTATTTTAACATGTTTTAGATGGCACACTCCTAAGGTTCTGGTATAAGCTACTGGATCCTCTACAGCAATTTGTGTCAGATGGGTGTCACCTCACACGTGAGACAGGAAAGCTCATTAGAGAATCTAGATTTTCTAACTCTAATAACAACATGAAATCATTCAAGATAGTATCTCTTGTCAACCCACATGTATTTGGTACAGCCTATAAATAACTAGCACTTGCACCCATAGAGGTTCAAAGAACTCACCGATAGGAACAACCAACGAATTTAGAAAATTTTCTGGCGTGAATTTTTTTTACAGCGTGAGACAATTCCAAGCGCTATAATTCTGGTGCATTTGTGGGGTCACCATCAAATTCCTCTTTTGGTAGGACTTTTGTATAGACATCCATATTATTTAGTTCTCCTTGTCCAGTACCATTGCAGACAAACATAAAAGTAGAATGTCCATACTCCTCATAAGCATTGTTACTTGTGAATTCTTTTATCACTGAAGCATCAGTGGTCACAAGCAAAGACTCTGTTGCACTTGGCATGGAGTAAACATCCACACTATCTGTATTTGGCAGATTTGTTGTCCCCATGTCAACAATAACTGTTTGTGAGGTATTTCCATTATCTGGTTTTGCCTCATGTATAAAGTCTATATCTAAATATTTTGTTTGTGGTTCATGCATGTAACAACCAATAACATTATTGACATGTAACACTTTTTTTTTCAGTGTAAATGTCTAATGCTTGTGGGACATTTGTACAGTAAGAATCCACACAGTCTCCTTGCAACCCATTTTCATGACTGACATCCAACCTCCCTAATTTTGGTGGATCAGTGCATTCAATATAAAGTCTCTGTGCTTTTGGCACAACATTTTTATTAAAATCAACTTCCATGTCATCAGCAATTGTTTTTACAAAATCATCAGAGACTTGCTCTGAATAGGAATGTCCATATCCACCATTAACAGTGTCACTCAAATGGTGTGAATTGTTATCCACCTTAAACACTGAGGAAGGAACATTGATAGTGTGCAAAGGCTCTACTTTCAAGCAGTCAACATCCGTGCCTCCTGCTTTTGGAACATTTTCATTCAACGTATGAAGAATAGCTCCTTTTGGCATGGTTAAATGGTCAATAACATTTAGGTTGCCTTGGCGTGCATAATCCATGGCTAAAAACTCACTTTTCAGTTCATTTACATTGTAATAATTAACATTATTGATATCAGATACAATTGCTAGATTGGTGTCAAAACTAATTGGTGCTAAATTTTCCATTTCTCCATTAAGAGGATCTATTTTATCATTAACTTTGTTTGTAGGATATTCATTAAAAAATTTGCCCTCATTACTTACTGGAGTTGGAGGATTGTTAATTTCAGTGGAGTTATTTACAGTTAAATGACCTGATTTTTCCAAGTAAATGTTGAGAGCATCTGTTAGGACTGTATCTTTGAGTCTAAAACCTTCACTGTCTTTCTAGTCACTATCATTTTCTAGAGTCAAGGGAGCATTAACTTCGTTTAGAGAATCTCTTACAGACGAATCACCTATCGTTGAAGTTTCGGAAGAAGAACCATGAATTGCAAACTGTGGGCTTCTTGGAGACACTGAATGACTGGCAATAGTTGCAACAGTGTTAAACCAACAGAGTGGCTGTCTTCAAGTGATTTGTCCAACAGTGATTCCATTATGAAAATCTATAATTCGATCATGAGAACTGATTTATTATGTCCAAAAGATGATTTAATGGGATTATATCTAGAAAATATATATTTGATCCCAGTTTTGATTTGTTGCCTTTATCCATTGCGATTTCTATTTCATCTGTTATTGAGGATGAAGTGGACATACTCTATCAGTTAAAATTTTCGTAATAATCAAACTAGAGAACCTAGAGTAGTGAAGCATATTTACATGTAGGTATAATAACAAAAATTATCGTATTTGACTTCTCAGGAATTGGTAATGACCTACAATAAAATCAAATATGCAAAGAAACTCCTCAGACAGATAAGTATTAGATTATATATAATATGGAGCTTCTACACTCTACTTGAGAGCATCTTTATGAAGTGGATTTTCTCTAGTGTTCCATCTTAATCTTCCTTAGATGTGGAATATCAATCTAAGATTATTTCTTGCTTGCCTTGGTGGAAAAGGAAGCTCTGCTTTGAAATGTACTTTTTCTCCTATTGAGGTTTTGATGGATAGCTAGAATTGGTCAGCAAGAATCCAACATACTTTCCCATCAAATGCTGGATCAAGTATAAGAGAACCACAATATCGACGCTGTGTGCCTTTCACTTTCTTCTAGTAAAGAACTACTTTCTTGTGCCAAAATTACAAAAATAGAGAAAGCTTTGAAGAACATTGAAGATGCTAGTTATAATACAGCTGATACATTACTCATTCTCTTCACGAAGGGAAGTGAAAGAGAATGGATTGAACTTGTATCCATCTCCTACATAAAATTTATTTTGAAACTCAACCCAGTGAAGACGCAATGAATGCAAAAGTGCACTAAGAGTTTCCATAAGAAGTAACACAACAATTGTTGCACAAGCAAACACAACAAATCCAGCTATATGAATAAAGATGTTATCATAGGCCCATGCAGATTTAAGTACTTTCTCATAGAAAATAGCTGACAACTCTGAGTGTGCCAAGCTGAGGGCCCAGAGCCGAAGATAAGATGCAGTGTTTGAGATAGCACCTAACATGAATTCAATTGTATGTATCATTTCGTGGACACAAATCTCACTAAAGTTGAAATCTTCATGTACAACATCAAAATCACATTCCATATCAAATGAATCAGTATCCGAGTTGTCAAGAATGCCGTATGCATGACCTTGACGCCTCAGAAGATGTTGCTTCCTCAAAAGCAAAGGTTTTGGAAGAAGCATCCAAGGTACTGCAACAAAAGCCAATAGTAGCAACAGAATCTGTATGGGTCTCTGACCCCAAAAGAGTTGGTTTTTACCAAGATCATCAGTAGGACTTAAAAACATGTATATCATTACATGATAAAGATCAGCTTTAGTACCAGTGCACCAGATTTATGAAATTTTTAGGTGTTTCACTCAAGTTAATTATCATGGGATCTTTAAAAGGTTTTGAAAAAATATGTTGGAAATTTCCAATTCTAACACAGTCTTTTCAGTTTACATTTTTCTACCATTTCAGTAGACACTACATTTTTAGTAGGACCTAAGTCAACAATGATTTACAGAGCTTACCATATGCTACTCCTTGGGTTCTAAAGAGATTCTTCCTTTGTGGAGGCTCCTGCTTCAATGGCATCTTCACTAGGGTTCTCTTGATCATCATGCTCTCTCCTTCAAGTACTGGTGTAGCACTACCAATTGGTGAGTTTACACTCTTGCAATCATCATCCTTCAATAGTTGGTTCCTTTTCCGACCATCATGAGAGCTAGATGCCTTCTCAGGGCATTTATTTACAGTATGGTCTACTTGATTGCAGTTGTAGCATCTTCTTATGAAGACTCCAGGTCCTCTACCTATACCACCACCTCTGCCTCTGCCATAAGGTCTTCTCCAACCTCTGAAACTACTACCTTTCTGTTCTGTATCAGAATGTGATTCTTGTTGACTTGAACTTTCACCTTTGTTTGGTTGTCCTCTACCAAAATTACCTCTTCCTCTATTGTTTCTGCCACCTCTTCCTCTGTTATTTTGATCCCCTTTCCTTTTCAGCTTATCCTCAGCCCTAGAGGCTAACTGAAAACATTCATCTACAGTCTTGGGAACCACCATACTAAATTCATCTTGTATATTATATCTTAGACCATCAAGATATCTGGCCACCATCTTTCTCCTCCTCCCTGTGATTGGCTCTCATGCTCAATTTGTGGAATTCTTCAGTGTACATAGCCATTTCCATATCCTTCTATCTGAGATGATTAAACTTTCTGATGGTCTGCAACTCATAGTCACATGGCAAGAACTTGGTTCTCAGCATGGCCACCATTCTGCTCCACTTGGTGATTGGACTCTTTCCAACCTTCTCCCTTTCACATTGGGTGTAGTTCCACCAAACCAATGTAGAACCTCTCAATCTAGTTTTTGTAAACTTTACTTTCTTACTGTCACTGTACTCCTTGAAGTCAAAGTAATTACTTATGGCTTCAATCCAATCCACAAGAGTATCTCCATCCAGTTTCCCATCGAACGTGGGAACATCCATTTTCGGATCACCACCATCTCCATGACCCTTGAGTGCATTTAGGAATGCCTTTTGATCAGCAGACATACCTTCTCCTTGAGGATTTTCTCCTGCTTCTTCTTCTTCATCCTCCTCTGACTCAGAAGTGCTTCCATTCTTCTCTTTGGATCTTTCTTCCTTTAGTCTCTCTTCGAGCATCTCTTCTACCATCTTCTGGATGGCTTCTTTGCTCATCGACTTGGGAGGCATTATGCTAGCCTCTATTTCTATCTCCAGCTCTTCGTCTGACATACACGGCTCTGATTTAGAATATTGGCTCTGATACCAATTTGATGCAAAGTATCAGCAAAAACATGTAAAGAAATGTCTATTTCTTCCGTATCAGCAAGACAACTCTAATGTTTCACCGAAATATGTATTCACTCTATCATCGGCAAAACATGCACTATCGGCAACCTCCTTGAATCTCCTGCTGACACTTTCATCTCACACTGATGTTAACATCCCCATCGCCAAGACATATAACTATGGGCCTAGTTTTATTCTTGTCTTCCGATATGATATCTCATACCGATATACTCTCCATTGGCAGCACTTCGCAATAGTCACCCTGAGGACCGTGGCTCCCACGACTTAACCTCAACGGTTAATCAACTCTGTTGGCCAGACTTCCCACTTTGGTCAGACTTCGATCCTCAGTTCCGATGCCTCATCTCACTCTGATGAACCTTGACCTTCAGCTAGACTTTATCCTTCAGCGGAGCTTTCTTCACCTACGCCGACGTCTTATCTCTCGCCGATGACTCCCTTCACACCACTAGCCGCATATGATTAGTGGGGACCAGGTTCCTCCGTCTTCGACCAAAAGGGTTGTATGTGTCTCTAACACTATACAAGGTGGGTTGTATTAAAACAAATGTATCCTCAGCTAGACAGAGTTCATTTGTCACCGATGCCTACTCATCGGGTAGAGATTATCTATCGAAAGGTCTTCAAAAAGCTACCCCGACGCTCTGTGTCATGCTGATGGACTCCAAAACACTCTGTGACGACCTGGTACGAAAAACTCTTCGACAAAACAATGCATTTGATCGATTCCTGAGTCAACCCTTCAACCTCTTAGAACAATTTGATCCTAAACAACACCTGATCACTTTTCATTAATTTCCTGACTAGTCACATGGAGATGCCTAGTCGAATCCGGCCGAGTTCTCTGGATTCCTAGGTGAGAATGTAGAAAACAACAAACTTAAATATCTTTCCCCCATCACACCGATACTACACAAGACTTCAGTGGATAGAGGAAAAGGTCTCCATTTATGATTCAAACCCTAACCCTTGGTTACAAACCAACTTTTGTAGAAATGCTAACATTACACCGTCTGCATACTACAAGAACACTAAGAACTACCAGATCATATCTAGTTTAGGGAATGTATGTACATTGTCTTAATAGAGATAAAAAAAATGCAAAGAACACACAGACAGAAACCAATATATATCACACCCAGAAAACTCTTATTATTCATTCATCAAGTCTTTGCTACATCACACACTTCTCCTCTTGTTGCATACAACTTGTCTCTAGAAAAGAGGTAGAGACAACAGTTATTTCCCTCCAACCGTGCAAACTGATATTCAAATCAGTTAGCTATTAGTCTTACTCTTCAAACAAGCAAAACCACATGTTTTCCTTGCCTAATTACATCAATGGGACCAAACTGATCCTTATTACAATATGATATGGCTTAGAGCCTTATGAAACAACAAAAAGAAAATATGATCCTCTACTATAGAGAAAGTGCTCCTGCACCACTTTCTCACATCCTCACATAACTAACTTATCCATTCTACTAATTAATTAAATAAATCCAATTTGTTTAATTTATCTCTAGCCATTTATCCCTAACCATTCATCTTCATCCATCCTTTGTAATGAATTAATTTGATTAATTACTTACAATACCTTAGACATCATCCCTAATTGATTAAATAAATATTCTAAATATTTATTTAGTTAATTTATCCATCTTTCTAATCCTAATTAATTAAATAAAAATTACTTATTTAATTAATCTACCCTATCCTATAGCCTAAACCTAGTCTATTTGAATAAATACTAATTATTTGATTAGCTATCCTAGACTAAAAGACCCCTAGACCTAAAATAATTAAATAAACCCTTATTTAATTAATTTTAACCCCTCATTAGTGAACTCACTAATTTTGTCTAGCCATATTAGTTATGTTAATCAATTGATTAACTTGGTCAAATCACACTTAACACCCATTCCCACACCATTTGCATAAAAAGAAATTTTTTATTCAAATGGGTCACATGACCCTTACACATCATCTTTCCCTTTGTTAGATCCCTTCTCCATGAAAAGAGCTCACACATGTGATTGTTAGACACATCCATGTGTCACATGCCAATACCCTCAATAAAACTTAATTTTTTATTCAAACACTTCCCCACAAAAATGAATTTTTAATTCATTGAAAAGTCCACATCATCCTCACACAATCCCATGGAAATGATTTTTTAATTCAATCCTCATCCTTCCAAATGGGAATTTAAAATTGACATTTAACCTCAATCATCTAATTTTGTTGATGAGATCTAAGCCCTTGATCTCATCCTCTCATCTCAACCATTGATCCCAACTTTGAAAACTAGCCATTAGATTCAAATCCCTCCAAATTCTCCTATAAATACAAGGCCAACCCAAGCCATTTTCATAACATCTCCTTGCATCCTTATGTTGTCCAAATTTCTCTCTTATCCTCTCATATTAACATTACCATACCAAAATCATCCCCCATCTCATAGCCAAATCACTTTCATCTCATCTTTATTCAATTATCTCTCAATATCTAAGCCATTATCCTTATCAAAACAACTACCAAGTCCCTTATCTACATTGTGTTGAAAGCAAGAGCAATCCACATTCATACTACATCAACTTGGGTAAAGATGGGAGCTCTTTGGGTGCAAACTCCTCCACCTTATCAAGGAGTGAAGAATATTTGAAGATTCTTGGAAGGTATAAATCACTCTTTTGTGTTTGTTTTCATCTTATTTAAGTCTACATATCTTTTCTCATCTTCATTTGGCATGCCCGGTGGGACCCCTATCCTTTAATCTAACCTTCTTGTGAAGTTTTTTTGAATGTTTTGATGTCCAAATTAGATTATCCCAATCTCTCTCCATAGTTGTGCCTTCTATCCATAGTTTAGCTCCTTTGAAGACTATTTAGTGCCATGAATGACTGTCTCAATGCCATATGTCCCTAGATTAGAACAATCTATCCCTAGATTAGCACCATCTATCCCCAAATTAGTGCCATTTGTGCTCATATTTGTACCCAACCCTCTTTCACCATATTAGCACCATCTGTCTCTAGATTAGTGCTATTTGTCCCTAGATTAGCATTATCTATCCCCATATTAGTGCCATCTGTATCTAGATTAGCACCATCTATCCCTAGATTAGTGCCATTTGTCCTCAGATTTGCACTCAGCTCTTTTTTCAACACAAACACCCTCTATTTCTAGATTAATGCTATATGCTCCTGGATTAGGGCTATATGCTCCCAGAATAGTGATATATGGCCACAAATTAGCACCATTTTTCATAGCATAGTGCAATTTTGAATTTTTTTGTAGTGCATCTTGGCTATCTATTAGTGCTTTATGTCTTTGTTTTAGCACTATTGGTGTCTGTTTTAGTACCATTTGCTCTCTATTTAGTGCTATTTGCCTATCTGTCAACGCTTTTTGTCTCTATTTTAGCACCATTTTTTTTACATAGTTTAATGGTTTATGTAGGGGTCTAACATATTCTTGCAGGTACTAAAAATGTTTGTCCAAGACTAATTTATCAAGCTACTAAGTTCTTTGGTGCAAAATCGCTTGTCAAAGCTTTTTTTTATCACTAGAACTAGTAGCACAAAGGTTAAATTTATTTTTAATCAACCTTGTTTTCTTTTCTTTTGTTTGCTTGTAGATGTCTACTCTCCCCTCACACCTTTGGATGATCAAAAGTCTACTTGCAAACTATCTTTGTTTATCTTTGTATCCCAAAGGGACCATCCATTTATGTATGCTTCCCCCTTGCACATCATGCAACCTTGGGTGATCAAAAGTAAGGGTGGTTTCTTCTTAGGAGGCCTACTTGAGACTTTAATCCCCCCAAGGGATGACATCAACCACATGTACTAGTGAGTTATATTAAATCGGTGATAAGGGAACTTGTACCCCAATCTAGTTGCATTGTTATTGGGATAGCCTTGGGGCCCCAGGTTATTCCAGACACAAGGTGAAGTGGTGCTTGTGTAACCACTTGGTGTCACATCCCTTCAATGGACTAGTGTTCACATAGGATGAAGTAATCTTAGTTAGGTAATAATATGGATAGGTATTTAATCATGTGGGCCCACACTAGAAATCACTCCCACTTGAATAATCTAGGAATGTTCATTTGCATGGTGTGTCTTCTTTGTCGAAACCCATATAAGCCAACTATCCAAGTCCACCTTTTGAAATCAAGCCATTGTGTTTTCTTTTTTAATTTCTTTCCAAGAAGCCTTGAAGCCAGAAGATCACAAATCCCATCAAAACCATCAATTTTACAAGCCCATTAATTCCCACCTTTGAGCTTAATCCCATATTATCATCCTAATCACTTTTTAATACAAAATCCATTATCTCCCCAATCAATATCCTTAATCATTTATCCATTAATCACCTCATAATCCTCTTAATCCAACCCTCCTATGGTTCATCCCACAATAATGGGTTACACTTTTTGGCCAAACTTGACATTGAAATCAACATTTTGAACTAAATCTTCACTTTCTGACACCTATAGCTGCTAAACCATTAGGAATTTGAAGATGATGCAAACTAGTGATTTATAAGATTTTGGAGTTAAATTGTAAATTTCTTTGCGTCTCCTATTAAAACTAGTTTTTGATAGTAAACAATATTTTTTTAATGTGAGGTGTATTCTATAACACAACTTTTTTCTACAAAGGATAAAATTTTGATTCTTTTGAATTTAGATTGGTAACATCTATATAGGGCATGCATTTGGTTTCATAATATTTTGTTGAATATTTTTTTAAATTAAGTTTTGAAGTCAAAGCAATTATAATTTAGGCATAGGCATATTCCATAAAACATAACTTTTTCTATATGTATCAAAATTCTTTTTTTTTTGTTGAAACAAGCACATCAATACCTAGGGTATAGATATTTTTTTAGAATTTTTTTTCACTAATTTACTAATTTTTCATGTGTAGAACAAAAAAACTTGATTTTTGGTGAAAACCCTACATTCACAAGAAACAATAAATAATTATAATAATCAAATTAAATATATTCAAAATTATACTTTTTGGGAATCTTATAATAAGTACTACATACTTACAAAACATAAATTTTAAATTAATTCTTTTGATCCCCTAAAAGGTAAATCAAAAGTGGTTTTTTATCTGCATTTTGATGGGTGTAGAGGAGACTCCATTATAGGTAAGGTTTAAAACTAGCAGGGTTCTATCCAAGGGGTTTGAATCTAAGGGGGTTTGATCAAACCCTCTTCATTTAAAATCATTTAAATGGAACATTTCAAGGCTTAAATCGCTATATTTTCTAAAAATGTGTGATTTTAGCAAAAAAATAGGATGTCCCAGAAACTGTAACCCATTATTATGGCAGCACCCTTATCCTCCTAATAACTCATCCAATTATCCAATTTCATCCTAATCATTCTCCTACTCACCCAAATAATTCTCCTAATCCACCATCATTGGACAATAATTGGAATCAATTTGATAAGTCAAGAAAAGGTCCTAATTCTAAACACCTATCTTATTGATTTCCTAATCATCCAACTTATTCAAATCATATCTCACCCATCATATCCTATTCATTCTAATCATTCTCATCATCCTTAATCCAATTCATCACCATCATCATAATCAAATTCCTTTATCCATTTGAACAATTTCATCCCAATCAAATCCAAAATCTAACCAACATCATCTAAATAGAAACAACATTATCCAAATCCTCATCCAAAATCGACCCTAGGTCAAATCATAACATCAATCCAAATCTAAAATCAAATCCAACATCAATCATCCATCATCCTTTATCTATTCCAATCAAACATTCCAACCTCTTATCCTTCATCAACAGATCATCCTTTTGCAATTCAAACTTTGGTTAAGGACTTAGTCTCCTTCATCCTCCATCAACCTTTCATCAAAAATCCCAATCACAATCATCCACATCATTGTCAAAATATTAGTCCATCCAATCAAAAATCAATAACCTAGATGTTCATCATCAACCTTTATCCAAATTTGCTTGATATTATTAGTCTATCTTAAGTATGGAGAGTCATCCATCCTTTGGAGCAAAGCAAATCATCCTAAGGTCTTGAAATTTGATTACCAAACTGCATCACTCATCCATTAATCTATCCTTCCAACATCATGGATCCATATGTAGCAATGCCACCATTACAAAGACTTAGAAAAATTGATGCGAATGTGGATCCTAATGGTAAGGAAAAATGACATTAGTAATATACACTTAGCACACCTTATCATTGGAGACTCCCAAACTTTTATTTCATCCCCATCAACCTTATATAGATGAACATCCTATACACCTTTCCCATCAAACTCATACCAACCTTCATCATATCAACAAACACCCTATCTTTCATGCCCATCAACATCATATCAATTTCCATCCCCTTATGTATTTGCACCATCATATCTACCCAAACAATCAATACCTCCAACCTACCCATCCTCCAACCTTTGTCATGCTACCTTTGATCAAGGGAACATCAATCTAGGACATAATCACCTTATGGTTGAAATTGAGAGCTTAAGTGCACATCCATGGCCCTATGCGAATCCCCCATCTTCCAATCCATCAATTTCTCCAACCCTCCCATCACATTATCCTTCCAATCTTATCAACCTTAATCTATTATCCTATGTATCTCCCAATCCACCAACCCCTATCCCCTATCCACCATCTAATCCACCATCAAACCTTCCAAATTCTAATCCATCCACCAAAGAATCCTTGAGGGATTTTATCCAAAGACCATTACCAAAAAATCAAAAAGCAATCTATGGAATCCCCTACCTCTCCAACACCATCATGCAATCCCATCACCCATCTACCTAATCCTAATCCCAATCCTACAACATCTAACATCATCATCCATCCACTATACTATCCTACCAAACCTATTAAACAATCTCCTATCATAACTCAAGAACCATCATGTAACCATGTTCAAGAGCCCATCAAAGAACCTATCACATCCATCCAAGCACATATCACATCTATCCAATTCACTTCCAATGCTATCCAAACACATGAGCTATGTCAAGAGTCAAATCCAAAGCATATTGAATCATCAACCCCCATCCTAATCAAGATCTAAACATCCCATCTAATTTCATCTCTAACCCCCTCCTATCTAATCCCATCCCTAATCCCCTCCCATCTAGTAATCACCCTATCCACATCAACCCTATCACTTCTACCACAACAACCCCCATTGATCCTCCCACACCACCTACCAATCCCATCCCAAATCCATCTTCTTATCCACTTGGAAAAATTGCCTTCATTCATGGTGGAAACCTTGTATGTCGTGAAAAAATTCCATCCCCCATCTATCCTCTTCCAATAAATAATGGACTCCTATCTTGTTTCCAAAGCATGAAACATCCCATTGCATGTTGCATACTCCAAAACATGAAATATCAAGCCAAAGGTTTAGGCCTTCATGAACAAGGTATTTTGGAACCCATCCACACCACATTCCATCCATTAGTGCATGGCATTGTCTATACATCCCACGGAAAACAATCTACCATGTTGGTAGCATCCATACACCTCATAAAGCATCTTCTTCGAACTCCAAATCCAGTGCACCTCATTGCACCTTCAAATCATATGTCACCATCCCTCCATATCATGGGAAAAATCATGTGACCATACATCTCCCCCCATCAACCTTACCTCCACAACTCCCAACTCCTAATATCCCTGTCCTTAAATCCCCTTATCCTCCCATCCATCCAACTACTATCCATAAATCTTCATCCCTTTATCTCTCTAACCTTCCAACTCCTATCTATAAATATTCATCCCATAAATCCTAATCCCTTTATCCCTCTATCCTTCCAACTCCTATCTATAAATGCTCATCCCATAAATCTTGATCCCCTAAAATCCCCAATCATGACCAACAAAAGAACACATCAACCCAACTAGAAGCTACCAAAACACCCATGGGATAAAACATAAAAATTTGGATACCTCTACGCATCAAGCAAAAAATCCTAAAGATCCCCATGCCCTAGGGCACAAATACAAAGAATTAAAGAAAAATCCATTCAAAGGGCTATCAAAACCCACACCCTCAAAAGAAAAAGAAAAACAAAAATGGTGTTGGTCCCCAAACAAAAATAAAAAAATCCAAATGAGACATCCATATCTCAATCCACCCCAAAATCTCAAACATCCCATTCCACATCAAATCCCACAAATCCTAAGTTTATTTGGGTCCCTAAAACCCCCAATTGACCATCCAAAAATCTTCTATCCCAATCCCCATTACTCCCCGCCCCACATCCAAAACATAACCTTCAAAATACATCATGGTGTGTGCAACCATTAATTGTGATCCCCTTCAACCATATGGAAATCCCACATACCTCCATCTCTCCATCTTTCATCAACCATACTACATATCCCACCCATCACCTTCCTATTGTCCATGCTTTTGCATAAACCTTACATAATCCATATCATAATCCGCATAATCCATCAACCTATATCCATCCATAATCCTTCTCATATCCACCATCCATTCCATCTCCTCCTATCTACCAACTATCCAACATGGAACAACATCCTCCTTGCTAAGGAAATAGACGCTAGAGTCCCTCTTCCATCCAAAAAATTAAAAAAATCAAGAAAAAAGGCAAAATAGTAAAGAGAAAAATATGTCCAATAGTGAAAACCACTCCTTCTAGCACCTTGGGAAAGTACCATGATAAAAACCCCTTGTAGGTGTCATGCGTAATCCCTTTCCCATCCATTTGCATCCCTATACTTTTGGTAAAATTATAGCATTCACCCACATCCATAACACTCTTTTGGATATCCTATCCATGTATCCTTATCCTATCAAATTCCTATTCACCATCTTCTATCATATCATCTCCCATCCATCTCATCTACTACATATTCCTCCTTAGATTTTGATAAATACTGGGGAAAAACATCAAAACATGCTTTAGACACCTCTCGACATATGTCCCTTTCCAAACATACCCTCCATCCATCAACTACAAAATCCATCCGTCCCTTCTAAGAATTTGTCCATCGAAAAAAAAATTCTAAGCATCATACCTAGAATGGGGCATATGATTGTTACACAACTAAGGTCTTTGGAGATCATTTTAAAACCCCTCCATCCATATATCATGCATCCCTATCCTATCCTTTATCCCCATGTATCCATCAATCTATCATGAATTGCCTATCCATTATCTTTCATCACCAACCCCCCATCCAATCCTATCACTTTATTCAGCTCTAGACTTGGTGTTCCCTCATGATTGGCATCTAGCACAAAGGCTATCTAAATTTAATCCAATTCCATCCCATAATAAAACCATACCCTATCCAAAACATTCAAAATCCAAAAAATATAAAAATTGTAAAACAATCATTTCATCATGATCATCCAAATCATCCAACATCATTGACCCTTATCCAACCCATCCCGAGCCATCACACATCATCATCACAAATCAAAACTACATATCATCACCACTTGCATCTTAATGTGCCTCGATCCCATGGATACAGGGTATGTAGGCAGTCTAGAATATGAAGGAAGTTTCCAATACTCGGGCACATAAGATGCACCCATCCAACCCACTTGGATGGTCCCTATCCCTTGAGCATACATTCACAATATCTAAAGCATCATCCCTTAACAAAACTTATTAACTATCAAAGCAACATCAACCACAACTTGTAACCATCATATCTTGCACCAATCTTACAACATCAACCATTAAAACCATGCCCTAGGATATACCGTTCCTACAATGGGCATGATCCAATCATTCATTGATTCCTTCCTTAAAGGATATATCATTCCTACAATAGGTAGAATCCATCAATCATCTATCTTGGCAAGAGATACAATGAGTTAAAGAGCTTTTGGATTCAACTATGCATGTTTTTATCTTGACATTTCAGATCATATTCAATGATCCATCATCAGGAAGATGATAGCAATCTATCTCAATGATAAATCATACTCAATTTCTATCCTCTTCTTGATGCTGGATCATTGAGTCTGATCTGAAACATCAAGACAAAAACATACACAGTTGAATCCAAAAGCTCTTTAACTCATTGTCATGGATTGTGGAAAGCTCATGCCCACTAAGAGATACAATGTTTGTTTGTTGGGTTAGTTGGTCTTTTGGTTATTTATTTTTATCATTTTCCTATTCAAATATCACATCAATACTACCTTAATCTCACTATATCATGGTATTTGGCAAAAACATCTAGAATGGGGCATAATCATTTCTTTTGTATGATGTGCTTGTGGGTTGGTCTCATTATTCCAAGATAGTATTCATATCTTGTGAATCATAGGATCAGTTCTAGCATATTGATGTCCTTTTGCATCTAAGGTTCTTCATACCTTTTGTGTACTAAGGGCTTATGCTATGAGTCCCCTTCCCTCATATAGACAAGGTTGTACTATCTTGGGTGTCTAGTCCATGCAAATGGTGGATGAGTTGTTTGGCATCTGTGTTGCCTTGTCATTGATGTCAACAAGGGCATCATGTCTTGATTAGTGGTCTTCATCATAACTTGATATCTAGGTGTGTGATACTCTGCATTATAGGGAGTTTGTTGTTTGGCACTCTCTACAACAAGGTTGATATAATGTGTGGCATACTCTACATCCAAGTATCATGTAATCATGCAATTAGTAGTCTTCATGAGTGGTCTTCATCATATCATGCATTCATGGCATTTCATGGCATTCTCTATACAGTGGCTTGGTATGCATTTGATCTACATTATATGTGGTATGATATCAGTTTACAATGACATGGATGTCTTATATCATGGTAGTTGTGACATGTGGCAGACAACTAAGAGGGGGGGGTGAATCAGTTGTCCAAAACTTTCTTCATTTTCAACAGTTATATTCACTTAGCAGTATGACAATAAATCAAAAATGAAATTTATTGCATTTAATCAAGAGTAGAAACACATCAACACATGAGACACCAAGATTTTGACGTGGAAAACCCGGTTAAGAGAAAATCGATGGGGTGACTAACCCAAGATTGTATTCTTTATTAGAAGAATAGAAAAAACAAAATGGCATGTGCCAATTAGGGCTCACTGCCCGAAGCACACTACTCATAAGAGGAGGCTCACTACCTACAAGAGACACACTGTCCACAAAAGAATAAGTATCACATACTTGAACTAGTAAATAGCATCTTCACCATGCTTGAGTCAATTCCATTTAAGCCCAAACCTTCTGCTCTGCCTTTCGCTCTTCTCCTCACTACCACACACTCATCTTCACTGATCACACTCTGAAATGACTTCATAATCCCTTATTTATAAATGACATCAACTTAGGAACAAACATCTATGTCAGAAAACATCCACAAGAACATCCGCAAGATGTATAATTCATCCGGTCGGCCAGTCACATAAAGAACACCATCATCCAGAAGTTATTCTTCATTTCTGGGACCCCAACTCTAATGTGGACCATAAATATGAACTGAGCATGATCCAAGGACCTCTACAAACTTGTCTGAAACACCAAGAACATTTGCACTTCCTCTACTTACTGAAATCCTTCTCTACTTCATTCAAAACCTCAAGAAAACAGTCTGCCATTACTGTCACAAAGGAATAGATACTTGTAGACTTTCAAACCATGAACCAATCAAGTTAACACACCACACAAACTTCCCAAACACTTCCTCAAATACACAGAATCAGAGAATGCATTTATGGATCTCACCGGACCTATCTGTATCACTCTGTCATCACTGAACATCTGCCGGAAATGGTTTCACTTAAACTCCCATAACTTCTTCATATCTTCATGCGGACCTCTGAAATCTCTACTGCAACATGTTAATCTGCATCCTCTGATCCTCATCCTATCTTGGACTTTTACCTTATGTCATCACTGTTCTTCACTGTTCCTGATTGAGACTAATTTTTTCAATATCCTCAACACACAACTCATCCAAACCTTGTCATTAATGTAACAGGAGTATGTTGACAGCAATGACAACACCGGTTAGGCCCATACTTGCAACAATCTCACCCTTTGTCATTGATGGCAACATATGATGTGAAAAACTATTTTAACCATCAAGACAAGAGAATCACCTTACTGTCACAACTCCCCCTATTAGCAACAACCATTCACATGTCTTCTCTCCCTTTACTGGTCCCCCTTTGATCAGCAACCACTTGTTTTTCACATGTCTTCTCTCCCCCTTTGACATCAATGGCAAAGGGCACATACTTACAGTTCCACCACTTCAGAACCATGTCTGTTGCTCCCCCTGAGTAGTAGCTCCCCGTCATCAGTTTGGACCACAAGATGTGACTGTGATATCAACCGAATTGATGCACATCAGTGCATCTTAGTTCACCACCAGAGGGGCAATAACCCCTAACTTCTCCCTGAGAAACTCAAAAGAGTCCTTAGGTAGAGGTTTAGTAAAGATGTCTGCAATCTGATCCTTTGAAGGCACAAACTCCAATCTAACTTCATTCTTGTTCACTTGCTCTCTCAAAAAGTGAAACTTGATGGATATATGTTTAGTCTTTGAATGCAACACCGGATTCTTGGATATGTTTATTGCACTTGAATTATCACAGAAAATTGTGATGGGCTCCTCATATTCTACTCTGATGTCTCTTAACATCTGTTTCATCCACAAAACTTGAGTGCAACTACCTGCTGCAGCAATATATTCTGCTTCTGCAGTGGACAGAGATATTGCTTCTTGTTTTGCTTAACCAAGAAACCAATCTCTTCCCCAAAAAGAATGCTCCACCACTGGTACTCTTCTAGTCATCCACATCTCCTACCCAATCAGCATCTGTATATGCATGAAGAGAGAAATCATGATCTTTGGGATACCACAACCCATACTCAACTGTCCCCTTTAGATATCTAAAAATCCTCTTGATTTCCATAACATGAGATTCTCTAGGATCAGCTTGGAATCTAGCAACAAGACCAAGAGCCTGCATAATATCTGGTCTAGTATGAGTGAGATACAACTGTCCTCCAATCATTGACCTATATTTTGTCTAATCAACCTTGGGAGAGTCATTTGCTTTTCTCAACTTGCATCCGGTTGTCATTGGAGTGTTCATTGGCTTAGAGTCTTCCATCCCAAATTTCCTCAACAATTCTTTCACATATTTTGACTGAGAAATGAAGATTCCTTTCTTTGTTTGAGTAATTTGTAGACCCAAAAAGAAATTCATTTCTCCAAGCATGGACATCTCAGACTAACTTTTCATTTGACTTGCAAAAGTCTTACACATACTATCTCTTCCTCCAAAAATGATAGCATCAACAAATACTTCAACAATTAAGATATTTTCATGATCAATTTTGAAATACAAATTACTATCAGCAGTACCTTTATTGAAGCCAATCTTCAAGAGATGCTTATCTAATCTTTCATACCAGGCTCTTGGGGCTTGCTTTAGTCCAATACAGTGCCTTTTTCAATTTGCAAACCATGTCACCATGATCAGACAATTGAAATCTATCCGGTTGGTCAATGTACACTTCTTCTTCCAAATTACCATTTAGGAAGGCAGATTTGACATCCATCTGATACACCTTGAAATCCTTAAAGGCAGCAAATGCAAGAAATAATCTGACTACTTCAATTCTTGCCACTGGAGCAAAAGTCTCTTTAAAATCAACTCCTTCAATCTGAGAGTAACCCTTGCAGACCAATCTAGCTTTATTTCTGATTACTTCACCAGCTTCATTCAGCTTGAAGACCCATTTGGTTCCTATCACATTCTTGTTTCCAGGTCTGGGAACAAGATCCCAAGTGTGATTTTTCTCAATTTGCATTAGTTCTTCCTCCATTACTTTTGACCAATTTTCATCATTGCAAGCTTCATTCACTGTCCTAGGTTCAATCTTTGAAATTAGACAATACTCATCTAAATTTTGAGCAATTCTCCTCCTTGTTTGCACTCCTTTTCTTTTGTCACCTATGATTTGATCTTTAGAGTGGTTTAGAGTTACATACCTTGGAACTTTGGGAGTTTCTTGCACCTCTAACTCTAGATTAGTCTCATTGAGACTTATCTCTTCTTCCTAACTTACCAGATCAACTTGACTTTGTTTCTCAGAAGAGGCTTGGATACTTTGAATCTGAACACCATTCTAATCATCTTCATCATACTCATGAATTCTTGAGGGTCTTTCAATTTCTTCATCAACCTTCACATTTACACTTTCTACAATCTTTCTCAGTCTCTTTTTGTAACACCGATATGCTTTTCTTTAAGTAGAGTAACCTAAGAATATTCCTTCATCACTTCTAGCATCAAACATTCCTAGATCTTCATCCCTTTTAATGTAACATCTGCTACCAAAAACTCTGAAATATCTCACAGTGGGATTAATGCCAAACCAAAGTTCATAAGGAGTCTTACCGGTATTGTTTCTAATTTGAACTCGATTGAGAGTGTAGACTACAGTGCTGACATCTTCTCTCCAATAGATCTGAGGAACATTTGGTTCCATCATCATGGTCCTAGATGCTTCCTGGATGGTCTGATTCTTTCTCTCAACTACTCCATTCTACTGTGGAGTTCTAGGAGCAGACAACTAATCTTTATTCCAAGTTTCTCACAGAAGTCTATGAACTCACCGGATGTGAATTCTCCACCTCTATCAGACCTTAGACATTTCAATTTTAATCCGGTTTCATTCTCCACCATGCCCTTGAATATTTTGAATTTCTCAAGTGCTTCTGATTTTTCTTTCAGAAAGGTTACCCACATCATCCGGGAATAGTCATCAATTAGTAACATGAAGTATCTATCACCTTGGATACTCCTAACTCTTGCCGGACCACAAAGATCAGTATGAACTAAGTCCAATAGTCTGGTAGAAGACAATTCCTTACTTTTGAATGTGACTCTACTCAGTTTGCCCAACTGACATTCTTTACACAAGCTATTAGTAGGTTTCACTAATTTTGGAAGATCTCTTATAGCCTGAGTATTGCTTATCTTGATGATATTATCAAAATTCACATGACACATCCTCCTATGCCACAACCAAATTTGATCAATTTGAGCAAATAAGAAACTTTTACTAATACCAACCAAATGGAAGATATTACCTTTAGTTTGAGTACCAGATGCAATCTCAATTCTGAAACTTTCAAAGATCTTGTATTTTCTATTCTTGAATCTAAGATCATAGCCTTTATCCACTAGCTATCCAACACTGAGAAGATTGTGCTTTAATCCTTCAACATACAGTACATTATTGGTTTTGTTCTTTCTTTCAAGAGAAATAGTTCCTCTACCTCTGATTCTACCAGCAGAATTATCTCCAAATTTTATAATTTCTCCTTCATACTTTTCCAAATTTAAGCACTTATTCTTGTCACCTATCATATGGTGAGAGCATCCACTGTCAATGTCCCAATCATCCTTTGCTTCAACTTGGGCAGCCAGAGCTCTTTCTTCTACTTTATGATTGACAGATAAAGAGGATATTGGTTCTTATTCTTTGATGGCAATAAACACCCATTCATTACCAGATTTGTTTCCTATCTCTGATTCATCATTCGTTACTCCTTCATTATCATCTTCTTCATGAACATAGTATCAATTCTTTTAAAACCTTGGTCTATTAGGATTTGGTCTTGAAAATCTTTCCAAACATCTTGAGGCAAAATGACCAATTTTATTGCAGTTAAAACACTTAAAAGGTAATTTCCCTTCATACTTACCGGATCCTCTTGGCGGTCTTTTTGCAATAAGAGCTTCAAGATGAGTAGTTTTAGAGTCTTTTCTTGCTTTTTCATACCATGAAAGGTTCCTTGAAGAGTTTTCTCCCAGATCAAACCTCTATTTCCCTTTTACAGAGGCACTAGCTTTGAATGCAAATTCAGTCTTTGGAGGATCATCTCCAAGCTCGGCCATTTCAAAAGCAGCCAACTTACCAACCAATTGATCTCTTGTGACTGTTGTGTGAGCTCTGAATTCTTCGATTTCAAAAGCCTTGATTTTATAAGAAGCAAGAAGGGATCTAAGAACTTTGCTAATGATCTCATCTTCACTCAGGGTTCCACCTGCATTTCTAATTCCACAAACCAGCTCATTCACTCTTGGCATAAAAGATGTAATATTTTCATCATCTCTCATCTTTAGTTTTTCAAATTTCCCTTTTAGACTCTGTAACCTTGCACATTTAACATACTGGTCTCCTTCATGCAAAAGTTCTAGTTTATTCCAAATCTCAAAGGCAGTTGGTAGATCAATAGCATTTGAGAGCTCTGAGTCAGATAATGCACTTAGAAGAGCCTCTTTGGTCCACAGATTGTTTTTAGCATTTGTGATTTCATTTAGGATTGTCGGACCACCATGTGGAGGTACCTACTATTTTGTAACCATGGACCAGTATGCCATTCCCATACACTGTAAGTGACATTTCATGTGACCTTTCCAAAGAGTAAAGTTAGTTCCATCAAACTTCAGACTATCCTTCTTGTAGGACGACATCTTGGATCTTCTCAAGTGGTTAAGCTCCTTTTAGAGGAACTTAGCTATGATACCAATTGATAGACTTAGGGTAGACAACTAAGAGGGGGGTGAATCAATTGTCCAAAACATTCTTCATTTTCAAAACTTATATTCACTTAGCAGTATAACAATAAATCAAACATGAAACTTTATGCATTTAATTAAGAGCAGAAACACATCAACACATGAGACACCAAGATTTTGATGTGGAAAACCCAGTTAAGGGAAAAAACATAGGGTGACTAACCCAAGATTGTATTCTCTATTAGAAGAATAGAAAAAAAATGGCACATGCCAATTAGGGCTCACTGCCTAAGAACATTGCTCACAAGAGGCTCACTGCCTATAAGAGACACACTGTCTACAAAAGAATAAGTATCACATACTTGAACTGGTAAATAGCATCTTCACCATGCTTGATTCAGTTCCATTTAAGCCCAAACCTTCTGCTCTACCTTTCACTCTTCTCCTCACTACCACACACTCATCTTCACAAGTCACACTCTAAAATGAATTTGCAGTCCCTTATTTATATATGACATCAACTTAGGAACAAACATCTAAGTCGGAAAACATCCACAAGAACATCTGCAAGATGTATAATTCATCCAATCAGCTAGTCACATAAAGAACACCATCATCCAGAAGTTATTCTTCATTTTTGGGACCCCAATTGTAATGTGGACCATAAACACAAGCTGAGCATGATCCAAGGACCTCCAAAAACTTTCCTGAAACACAAAGAACATTCGTACTTCCTCTACTTACTGATATCCTTCTCTACTTCATCTGGAACCTCAAGAACACAGTCTGCCATTAGTGTCACAAAGGAATAGATACTTGTGGACCTTCAAACCATGAACCAATCGAGTTAACACACCACACAGACTTCCCAAACACTTCCTCAAATCTGTAGAACTGAAGAATGCATTTCTGGATCTCACCAGACCTATCTGTATCACTCTATCGTCACTAAACATCTACCATAACTTCTTCATATCTTCATGCGAACCTCTGAAATCTCTACTGCAACATCTTAGGACACATATCTACAAACCCTTTAATCCTCATCCTCTGATCCTCATCTTATCTTGGACTTTTACCTTATGTCATCACTGTTCTTCATTGTTCCTGATTGAGACTAATTTTCTCAATATCCTCAACACACAACTCATCCAAACCTTGTCATTAATGTAACAAGAGTATGTTGACATCAATGACAACACTGGTTAGGCCCATAGTTGCAACAGGTCTCTTACAAGTAATATACAGTGGCATGGACTTCATTTGATCTTAGTTGCAATTGTGACATATGTAGAGGTCTATAGTGGTTTTCAAGTCATGTCTACATGTCACAAGGTCTTCATGTTCTACTTGTGTAATCACATCCTAAGTGTCGTTATGTCTTTTTGTCTTGGATATTCTTGTGTCATAGATTCATGTTATATCTATTATCATATTCTATATCATGTTTCCTTTAGTTTACAAGTCCTTGAACCATTTTGGTTTAAATACTTTCTAGATCTTTAGACTTAAATACCACTATACTCTTTTGAAGTCTAAGCCTAAATTTAAGTTCATGTTTTATCAACTTCTAAGATGTGAGGTCTCTGTATTATTATTCAAAGTCTAAAATGTTATATAGAGTCTCTCTAGGATGTGACTATCTTTTATGTTGTACTCTTGTCATTTTTTTTTTGAGCCTAAATCCTATCATTAACCTAGGTTCTCAAAGACTTAACCTAGCCTAAGTTATTTCTTCCAAAACCTTGTTTTACCTGTCAGTTCCTTTATGTTATAACTTTTAGTTCACCGGTTGAGGAGGTTAATGTTAGTTAAGTGAAAAACTAAGGGTATCAACTCTGTTGTCTTACTAGCCCTGATGCCTAGGGTGTTGGGTTATTGGGTAATGGCTCAAAGAGTTTAGCAGGAAAAAAAAATTGATGATCAATGTTTAAATGACAGGTGGTAGGAACTTAAGATCAAAAGGATAAGATTTAAAAGAAAAGAGAAGACCAACGGTTAGGGTTTGTCACTAAATTTGATGGGTGAATGGTATAAAAAGCCTAAAAACAAGGCTTTTTCTTCCTTCTTTTAGGTAGAATTTGGTTGTTGTTTCTAATCTTGAATAGAGACTGAGATAGAATTTTATTTTTGTGTGTGCCTGAGGTCTTTAACATTGGCATACAATTTCTTTTCATCTTATATTCAAGTGATATGAGAAGTTTTATTTTGAATGGTGTTTGAAATGAAAACATTATAGAGAAGAAAGATGTTAATGTGTAGAGATGAACTTAAGAGAGAAGAGTGAATGGTATATGTGTAGAGATTGATGGTATTATTCAATTGCAAAAACTATTTTTGTGGTGCACAGATTTTGATGCTGATATTTTATTGTTTTGTGTTTGAGATATAAAATAAGGTTGAAGACTATATTCATAAAGACCAAAATTTTAGAGGTGATTGTTTTTGCAGAGGTAAAATTCAATGATGATAGATTAAAAAGATTGTAGGTTATAGGTTTAAATTGTGTTAAGGTGCAGAGAGAATGAGATATTATTTCTTGTTCAAGGTGAATAGTTTGTGATTGAAAGAAAGTTTGACAAGTAAAGATATAAGGAGAAATAAGGTTTTGTATCAAAGAGAATCAGGGTAACCCCCTAAGCTGTGTTACTTGGCATCAAGTTGATTGTATGGGCTAGTGAAACCTTGCTTTGTCAATAAGTAATGTATTGATCAACTAGTGAGGCTTGCTTGGTCAGTGATACTTGTTAGCCAGTGAGGCATGTATCTGATGTAGCCAGTAAGGCATATATTTGATTAAGCCAGTGAAGCAGTTTTGAGAGGTTTTTCTACCCTAGGAGGGTTTTTCTCTCGTATAATATTTTGTGTCTTGGTCTCATGTCTTGTGTGAATTCATGGTTGAACATTTGTGTTATGATTTATCTCTTTGATAAAGTTTTAAGTTAATTTTTGAAAATATTTAAAATCTTGTTTTAGACACAACACTAACTCACCCCCCCACCCCCCTCACTCTTAGTGTTGTTTGTACTCCTACAAGATGTACATCAACACCCTGGTCTTCTATACCTTGGTGAAAATATCTCCTTTTCTAGAACAAACCTAGAATTACTCTTTCATATTAACACAATAATCATCTATTTCAAATTTATCCAATATCTAACATCAACCAATCGTCACTATCCTCTAATCACCTTATCCTCCATTCTCCTTAATCAATATGTTCATCCATTTAGATAGCACATTTGTGTTCTCGCAACCCTCCTGCCCTCTTGAGGGGACATCATTACCCTTACCATCATCCCTAAACCTAACCTCATTCTTCTAAACCAAAGTCTCTTTCTATCAAATCCAACACTATATTTTAAACTTCTTTGAAATAAAGTTACTTAGCCACAACACCATTTCAAAAAGGGGAAAAATGTGGACACCTGAAACTAACTTGCCTCTCAAGCCACTTTCTCACATCCTCACATCACTAACTTATCCCTTCTATGAATTAATTAAATAAATCTAATTTGTTTAATTTATCTCTATCCATTCATCCCTAACCATTCATCTTCATCCAACACTTGTATTGAATTAATTTGATTATTTTTTACAACACCTTAGACATCACTGACAATTGATTAAATAAATATTCCAAATATTTATTTAGTTAATTTATTTGTCTTTCTAATCCTAATTAATTAAGTAAAACATACTTATTTAATTAATCTACCGTATCTTATAGCCTAAACCTAGTCTAATTGAATAAATACTAACTATTTAATTAGCTACCCTAGCCTACATAACCCCTAGACCTAAATTAATTAAATAAACCCTTATTTAATTATTTTTTCCCCTCATTAGCCCACTCACTAATTTTGTCCAGCCACATTAATTAAGTTAATCACTTTCTTAACTTGGTCAAATCACACTTAACACCCTTTCCCACACCATTTGAATAAAAGGAAGTTTTTTATTCAAATGGATCATATGAACCTTACACATCATCTTTCCCTTTTTATGTTAGAGCTCTTCTCCATGAAATGAGCTCACACATGTGATTTTTGAATGCATCCATGTGTCACATGTGAACACACTCCTCAAAACACTTAGTTTATTTTTCAAACACTCTCCCCAAAAAATACATTTTTAATTCATTTAAAATTCCACATCATCCTCACACTATCCCATGGAAATGAATTTTTAATTCATTCCTCATCCTTCCAAATGTGAACTTAAAATTCACATTTAATCTCAATCATACAATTTTTTTGATGAGATCTAAGCCCTTTATCTCATCCTCTCATTTCAGCCATTAATTCCAACTTTGAATCCTAGGCATTAGATTCAAATCCCTACAAATTTGCCCATAAATACAAGGCCAACCCAAGCCATTTTCATAACATCTCCTTGCATCCTTATGCTGTCCAAATTTCTCTCTTATCCTCTCATATAAACATTACCATGCAAAAATCATCCCCCATCTCATAGCCAAATCCCTCTAATCTCATCTCTATTCAATCATATCTCAATCTCTAAGCCATTATCCTTATCAAATGCACTACCAAATACCTCATCTACCTTGTCTTGAAAGAAAGAGCAATCCACATTCATACTACATCAACTTGGGTGAAGTTGGGAGCTCTTTGGGTGCAAGATCCTCCATCTTATCAAGGAATGAAATAGATTTGAAGATTCTTGGAAGGTATAAATCACTCTTTTGTGTGTTTTTCAATCTTATTTAAGTCTTCATATCTTTTCTCATCGTCACCTGCTATTTTGGTTTTGTTTCTTGAATTGTTCTACTATTTTAGTATGGTTTCTATTTCTGCTATCCTTAGTTGTTAGTTGCTACTTTCATTTTGTCATGGATTTTGGTTGCTAGTTTGCTTTAGGTTTAGTTTTTCATCTATTATGGGGTCCCTTACTTTTTAAATAAAGGGGTTGTTTATGTGTACATTCAATGTTATTCTCAAGTCCATGTTTTGTATTACTTTATTGAAGAAACCCTGGTCATGAACTAAGAATTTCTTGTGGGTTCCATCATTTAGTGTTTAATGGAAAGATGATTGCTCATGGAAGATGAATTTACTATTTAGGATAACTTGAAATATTTTTAGATCTGATACCTTTTACATTTCAATGATCTTCAAAGTTGTTAAGTGAATTTGAGTAATCTCTCATTGAGTGAAAGATCCTAAGATATTACCTTTGCTGCCATTGTGATTTCCAACCAAACATAAGTTGAAATAATGTATGTAACCCATGTCATAGAATCATGGGCTATAGGGTAGATGGTATTTCTCTATACTCCAATCAAAGCTAAGTTAATTGAATCATCAAACAAGAAAAGTAATGAAAAGGTGGTACTTCGTGGTACTCTTATCATATATTTCAACTAAGTTGGAGGATTCAAGTATCTCTACCAAAACTATGGATGCTTGGTTCATAGTAGAGATATGCATTGTGTAGAATCACAAAGACAACCTCATTGAGGCTATGGATGCTTGACTGGTAGTAAGGCAATGTCTAGGTAGTTCATGAGGTGATGTATCAATCATGTAACTTAATGAGAAGGAACATGGATGACGCTATTAAATAAAGGATGGGGATAAATGCACCTACACACACTTGGATCTTTTTTATATAGATGATCTAGCTAAACTTTCCATTTTGATCCCTCGATATTCATATTGTACTTATTCCATCTAAATGTGTGGGTGTACATAGAGATTCTAGGTTTGTGACTGATGTTTACGATGGAAATGCTCGGGAGCATTTATCCAAGAGAGTCACCCTTTTATGTACTTTACACACATGCCCCATGCTTTTTCTTAACCAAAATGGGGACCCCCTCATTTTTCCATGCTTTTCAATGATTCCCTTACTTCTTTTAGTTTTTCATCTTGTCTTGGGAGCTCAAGGCCTTAGCTGAGTAACATGATTTTCTTGTATTGGTTTTACATATCTTGATGATTTGAGGGTCTTGGTTTCCCACCATGGCTTTGAGGTGCACTTGGGAGGCCTACCCTTTTCATTCCCATATATTCTACTACTTTATTTTTACTATAGGTGATACATAGTAGACTTATGGGACTGTTGATCCTGATTTGCAAAACTATTAGACTTTACGCTATATGTGGATTTATTATGTTTAGAATGATTACAACGTGATTAGAACTTGATATGGATTTACTGATGATGTTAGACATGTGACTTACATTATGATGTTATTTGGATACTATGCATGTGATTCTAGTTAGAAATGTATTATGTGATTCTATCTTGGGATGGGTGTTTGAAATGAAAAATTTAGAATTTAACTATAATGTGATTTCCTTGATGCTTATATGAACATGTGATGTTGTATGTACTTTTTTCACTTTTCTTCAACTATCATATACATGTCAGATTAACATTTCAATTGAATGCACAGGTGTTTCTAACGAAGCCACAGAAATTCAAAGATCATCCCACACACTATGTTGTTTTCACTTGTGAAGTGGATCTAGTTCCAAGAGGAACCAAGATCAACTGTGTATTGCATGATGAATTTTTGTAATGTTTGTGTATGGTGTTCTTTAGGCTAGGTCTACCCTTTTTCAGTTGATTGTATTATGGTGTTATAATTGTGTAATGTTTATTTGACTCAATTTTTGTTTTATTTTTTTGTGACCCCTTTTCATGTGATTTTCTACATCCTAAGGTGATAAATTTGGGTTAAACTTGACCCTGGGTTGTACCGCTAGGGTCTAGGGGTCATTTGGCCTTGTGTAAACCTAGGGAAGCTTCCATTTGGTTACTTTAACTTCACCCTAAAGTAAAGTGACGAAAATGGAAGCTCGGGAGGGAGAGAATGAGTGGCTCAAACACTCAACCTCTTCCTTTCCTCTTCCCTGGGTTGGGGGAGTCTTCAAGACCCCTTAAATGTGGAGAACTTCACTCCAAGTCTCTCCCACAATTGGAGAGGGTACCTTGGGGTTGTGTGGTCCTTCTTAGGAGGAGAGGATTGGGGCACATGTGGCACCCACTCCCTCTTAAGCTCCACTTTTCTCTCCCACATGTTTTAGAGAGGACAAGTGGAAGGGAGAGAGACTTGGTGGATGGGTGAATGACATGTGTCACCACCCATTCCAAGGGTCTTTCTTGTAGTTGGGTGGAGTGAGCAGGTGACATGTGTCACCTCCCAATTCCTCAAGGCTCATGATAAGAGCCTATTTTAATCCCTCTTGAAGGGAGGGATGGGGGTTGTTGAATTTTTTGCAATTTTATCGATTTTAATTATTTTGGGAAAAAAGTTGGAGAAAATTTGGTGGCTCAACTTGGAGAAGGACTTAGAGGAGCTCTTCTCAGCCATCTCCCTATTGTGCTCTTTAAGGTAGGAATTCAAGGCTAATGCCTTCCCTTATGTTTTTATTTACTTGTGTGATGCTATGTGTGAGTTTCCATTTTGAGTTTTTACTTGTTGTGGGGAAAAATTGTAACAGAGTTGTAAGAGCCTCTCCTACTTGGGAGAAGATGCTCAACATGTGTGGGGTGGGGGAGGAGTGAACCTCCTCAGGGTCACATCCTATATTTTGTGGAGTTGTAGCCTTGAGGGCAATATGTGTGTATGTGCAATATGTGAAATGGCTTGAGAGCCAAAGGAAAGCTTTGTGAAACTATGTTTAAAAGTGTTGGCTTGAGGCCTTGAGATGTATTTGTACTGGGAAGTTTTGGAGTGGCACACTTGAGTTCAGTGATGTCCACTCCCCTACGCCATTGAACTCATCTTGAGTGTGTTCTTGTGTTGTGATAGTCATGGGAGTAAATTGTTTTTGGGTGTTGAATGCAATGTTGTGTTGTGGTGTGAGTTTTCCTAGTGTGAGGATGACCTCCTAGCTCGGAGGTGACTCATGAGTGAGTCAATGGTAGGGAGGAGAGCAAGTTGTTGTGGATTCTTTCCCCTTTTTGTGTTATTGCATGATATTGGAAGCTATGTGATGTTGAGGAAATTATCATGGTTCTTAAGAGTTGTAATCTTATTTATTTTTAGCTTTTGAGAGAGCATGGCAAAGTTAGGATTTTGTATCATTTTTATATTTCAAAAGAGGAGAACCTTGTTCTGTCTCTCTTGTTGTAAAAGTATATATTTTTTTACTTGTGTGTATAAGCTATTTACATTTGAAATAGAAATTTCAATATTGCTGATTTCAATGCTTTTGATTTAAAAAAAAAATATAGAGTAATGGAAGAATGTTATGGTCTTATTGCTATTTCATTTGTATGTTTATTTTTAAAATAAAGAAATAGGGTAGCTGATGCTTTATCTATGTGGCGTAGAATGAAAATCTGTACATTTTATTTTCTTGGAAAAGAAAAGAAAAATTAGTTGTTGCTATATATTTTAAGTACTTAATTGAATGCATTTGCTTTTTAAAAATAATATAATGAATAAATTCTTTGAAAGAATGATTGTGTGGAAATATATTATTATAAAAAAAAATGTTCCTTTGCTTTATATAAATTTCATATTGAAAAATATATCTTTTGCTTAATTGTTTTAAAAAGAAAATCTCTGCATTTTGAAGGAGAAATGTATATTTAAAAATAAATAAATAAATAAATAAATAAATAAATAAATAAATAAATAAATATATATATATATATATATATATATATATATATATATATATATATAAACCATTAAAAAAAATTAACGCTGTGTAAACGAATGAAAGGAGACTATTTTTTTTGAGATCGTAGTTTTGAAATAAAGAAAAAATAAAATATAAGGGGGGAGGGTTTCAACCTCCCCCCACACAGTTGTTTTTATTATGGGTGTGGGGAGGTGGGCGGAGCCCCCACCCACACCCCACTATGTGGGATGTGGGTGGGGGCTCCACCCCCCTCCCCACAATCCCCACACCTGCCTTCCCCCGCAGCCAAACCCCCACGTAGTCCACACTCCCCCTTCTCCTTTCACCCCTGCAAACCCCCGCAGATCTCTCCCTCCGCAGTGCAGCTCATTTGACATCGCCGCTGCCAGTCCTTCTAAATCCTGCGGCCCATCCTTCCTCCTCAACTCCACCCAACACCTCCTCTTATCGTTGTCACTGCCCAACAGTGCCATCTCTGCCACCGTCCATCACTCTACCTTCAGACCCTCTATGGGCAGTAAACTCCACCCTACAAAACATAAAATATACACATATAAAATATATAAAATATATAAATATAAATATATATAAATGTCTAGCATATTTACTACTTGGTGTGGCCATGAATGGTCCTCCATTAAATCGGCAAACACAACCCAAAATAAAATTAGAAAAGAGAAAAAAAAAAGAAGAGGAGAAAAACAAACAAGGAGAAAAGAAAATGAGATTTGAAAAAATAGGGTTAGGACTTTTTTGCCCTTAAGGAAATTGTTTTTTTAATTGTGAGGACTTTTTAGGGCAAGGTAAATTTAAAATTCATTTTTAATTTGTCTCCCACTCTTTTAATATGTTATATCATTTGTTTGTGTATTTATTTTAAATTGGGGTTTTGAGATAAATAATGAATGGATAATTTTTATTCTTTTGGGGAGTGTTATATTTAATTATAGTGGTATGGTAATATTCAGAATAGTTTATGACTAGAAGGAATTTATCATTAATTAATTTTAAATCGATTATTGAAGGGGGATTTTTAATTGTTTTATTTAATGATTACACCAATTTAAATATTGAGATGTATTTATTTTAAACAATTGGGTTAAACCTTTAATTATAAAACCAAATTCAACGATCCTAATATATAACTCGATTGTTATTAATTTAATATTCCTTTTTAATTATATCTAGAGTGATTTTATTAATTTAATAAAGACGTAGTTCAAACCAACTTGGAAACTTAGTAAACTATTTAAACGAAATTAGTATAACTTGTTTCTGTGATTTGATCTACTAAGAAATTAGGAATAATGTAAAGGATGTAGTGATAACTCTGATTGATAGAAAATGTGAAGAAGAACAAATTGATCGAGCTTTGTTGAAAAATGTTTTAAATGATAAAAAAGTGAAGAAGAACAAATTGATCAAGCTTTGTTGAAAAATGTTTTAAATTATAGAAAACATGAAGAAGAACGAATTGATTGAGCTTTGTTGAAAAATGTACAATTAATCTATTTGACTAATCTACCAATTTAATTGATGTTATGTAGGTAATTTAACACCAAACCAGTAAACTTTCGATCAAGATCAGTTTTATTATAATAAACCCTAATCACGTCTGTAAGGCATTATACTACCAAATTTTTCCAGAATTTAGGTTTTTGCTAGGTTAGTGAAATTTAACCTTGCTTAGGATTAAATTATTTTTTTTTGCTGGTTATTGATATTAGGTTTTGGTATTAAATTATATTTCCTCATGCACTAGAGTTTGGCATTGGATTTTGACTTATGTCAAAATCCCATCATTCATTTAAGTTAACCTAGGGTTTCGATTGTTGATCCTAACCCTATTGGCGACATTAACCGAGTCGCATCAACCCCCTAGTTGGCTTTCTTTGCGAAAAGGGTATGCTCAAGTGAACGCATTTCCCCATCTTCATCTGTCATGGTTACACCATATGTGTAATGCCACCGAGCACACTTATGCATGCGAGGGGATTTCTAGGGAAGCGTGGTAAAATTTTTGATATTTCATGTCATGACCACATGACAAATGTGGACATGACATGTGTGATGCATGTCGTGACCACATGGGAAATGTGGGATGACATTTGGTATCAGAGCCTAAGTATAAACACTAGGCTTATTTGGGCACATTACTTATTCCGTAACTTTGATTAATTAGTGCCTACCTTATTTTTGTAGGATGCCTCCCTGACAAATTTGGCGAGCGTGATCACGTCACACTACGTCCGCCGAGGTGCATAGTGATTCCTCTACAGAGGGTCAGGGACCAGCAGCCTTATCAGATCAGCCGGTACTACAGGCACCACTAGGACTTGATATAGGACCTTAGATTTTATAGACATTACAAGCCATGTTAGAGAGGCTACTGCCAGTTATACTAGTGCCACATGACAAGCCCCATGTTGATCTGTGAGAGGAGCCACATGAGGAGCCGTGTGCGGAGTTGCAAGCTGAGCCACGTGTAGAGCCCTGCATTGATCCACGAGAGATACCACGTGTGGAGCCTTTTGTAGAGATACCAGATACTACTGTGGAGGAGCTAGGGTCAGCTTACAGAGCATGGAGGAGGAGTCCTCCATGACATGGCACCTCTCGCAGATCAATGACCTTCTGAGTATGGTATGGATGAGCATGGAGATGAGATGAGACTGTGAGGGTTGAGCAGGTACATCATAGACCTTATGAGTATGGTATGGATGAGCCAGTCATAGGATATAGAGATAGAGGAGATCCCATCAGAGAACTACTTAGGTTTAATCCACCTACCTTTGTAGGAGCTATAGAGGGAGCCGAGGCTGAGGCTTGGCCCATCAGTCTAGACAAATGCTTTGTGTTGCGACCTTATAGGAGCAACATGAAAGTACACATGGCAGTACACCTCCTGAGAGATACAGTAGCTACTTGGTGGTGCATTGAGGAGTGCAAGTGCTGGTTATCATTAGACACACTCACATGGGACACATTCATAGAACACTTTAATGCACGTTACTTTTCAGACCATTATAGGCAACGCCAAATAGATGAGTTCAATGACTTACAGTAGAGAGGACTCGTGGTTGAATAGTATGAGAGCTAATTTATTGAGCTTTCATGTTACGCAGAGTATCTCCATGATGAGAAAATTTTGGTGCACAAATTCATCAGAGGTTTGAATCAAGGGATAGCAGGACCAGTGCGTATGGCAGACCCCCAGACTATGAGTGAGGCTATCGAGAAGGCTTTTATTGCAGAGGAGATTCAGGGATGAGGGTAGGGATCACATCCATAGTTTCAGGATTGAGGCCAGTAGCAGTACCAATAGAATTATCACAGACCACCACTACCACAATAGAAAGGAGGATTTAGTTCTCTGTCACTACCTCCTAGACCTCCACAGCAATAGCAGAATTAGAAAAGGTCTAGACCCCAGTAGAGGGCACAGGGAGGGAAGAATCAAGGATGGCAGCAATAGGGCATGCGTAGAGACCCCAGGTAGCAGAGACCACTTGTGGGGCCCATGAGCTCTCAGTAGTTATACAGGGGTTCACAGGGTTCCATAGGTAGATCTGGACAACAACAGTCAGGTAGGACTCAGTCGAGATAGATATAGGCTTGGGGCCCATGCTATGTGTGTGGTGGAGTAGGTCATCTAGCCAGAGAATGCCCACAAGGTTTTATGGCAGGGGGACAACCCCATTCAGGAGGGTCAGAGTAGACGGTAGGAGATGTGGGTAAGTCCCACTGCATGTTTGCAGTGGTTGATAACCACCAGGCTAACTATCAAGCATCTATGATTGAGATATCAAGTATGATTGGGGGTGCCCCCATTTCTATTCTTTTTGATTTTGGTGCTACTGATTCCTTTATATGTATGACGTTAGTGGAGTGTTGCGGGCTAGTGGCTTCTAGGCAAGACATTTGGTGGGAGGTTGAGTTAGCCTCTGGGGCTAGAATGTCAATAGATACCTTGGTTTAGGATTGTGAGATTCCTTTGGGGAACTTCACTACATCTTCTGACCTTAGAGTTATTCCATTAGAATCCTACGGTGCGGTTTTGGGTATGGACTAGCTTGCCGCTCATAGAGCCAAGCTAGATTGTCATTGAAGGATGATTAGCTGCTTAGATGATCATGGTGCACCAGTTGAGATAATGGGCATTCAGAAGCCCATGGTAGTTTGTATGATATCTGCTCAACAGCTTAAGTGCTACATGCGGAAGGGATGTCAGATGTTTGCTATCATAGTTAGTGATAGATCAGAGGATGAGCCTAAGGCATCTTTAGTTGACCATCCCATCTTGAGAGAGTTTGCCAACGTGTTTCTGCCAGAGTTACCATGGATGCCACCCCGTCGTGAGTTAGACTTTCATATTGATTTAGTGTTGGGTACCGAGCCAGTGTCTCGTGCACCCTACAGGATGACCACTCATTAGATGACAGAGCTCAAGCTGCAGTTAGAGGAGTTGCTTGAGAAGGGGCACATTTGACCTAGCATTTCACCATGGGGCGCACTAGTTATCTTCGTGAAGAAGGATGGGTCTCTTCGCTTGTGCATGGACTATAGGAAGTTGAATAAGGTGACGGTGAAGAACTGTTACCCTCTGCCTAGGATTGATGACCTTTATGACTAGATGTAGGGACCTAGAATGTTCTCAAAAATTGATTTGAAATCTAGGTATCACCAATTGCGGATCACAGAGGTAGATATTCATAAAACTACTTTCTGAAATAGATATGGCCACTACAAGTTCACAGTGGTACCCTTCAGTTTGATGAATGCCTCTACAGTGTTCATGAGTCTCATGAATGGGGTGTTCTGCACTTACTTGGATCAGTTCGTGATCATTTTTATTGATGATATTTTGATCTATTCATGGACCGAGGAGGAGCATGTGGATCATTTGCGTTAGGTTTTGTAGTGCTTGTGAAAGAAGCAAATTTATGGCAACTTGGTGAAGTGTGCTTTCTTCAGGATAGAGGTACGGTACTTGGGGCACATCCTATTAGGTGATGGCATCTTCATAGATCCATTGAAGATTAGAGCTATCAGAGATTGGCCAGCACCCACTAGTGTGATAGAGGTCAGGAGTTTCATGGGATTAGCTGGTTACTACCACAGATTTGTAGAGGGCTTTTTGAGAATAGCACACCACATCACTTCCCTTCAGCAGAAAGGGAAGAGTTTCACTTGGACCGAGTAGTATGAGAGGGCCTTTGGGGTCCTCAAGGAGCATCTTATTAGTGCTCCCATATTGACCGTCCCAGATCCTATAGAGGATTTTGTAGTTTGCATAGATGCATCATTTGAGGGTTTGGAAGTCGTACTTATGTAGGGTGGTAGAACAATTGGATATGAGTTGCATAAGCTCAAGACACATGAGCTGAACTACCCTACTCACGATTTAGAGCTCGCAGTAGTGGTGCATGCTCTTATTCATTTGAGACACTTTCTTTTGGGTTGACGCTTTGAAATTCATTTGGATCACCATAGTTTGCAGTACATATTCACATAGCCAAATTTGAACACCTACTAGTGGTGATGGATGGAGTTTCCATGCAAGTATGACTTTGATGTCCACTACATCAAAGGGAAGGAGAATGTGATCGCTGACACTTTGAGTCAGAGGTGCCATGAGATCCTGACCTTGACCTTGAGTGTGGATTTGAGAGCGCGCATCATTCAGCATCTGCCTGAGGATGAGTGGTTTCTTGAGGTGTAGAAGGAGATCCAGAGATAGAGGGCCCTTAAGGGTAAATTTACAAGATATTCACTCAAGTCAGATGGATTGCTTAGACATCAACATCGCATCTATGTACCCCATGTGGGTGAACTTCGTGCAGTGGTTCTTTCAGAGGCTCATAGAGCACCATATGCAGCACATCCAGGGGTGAAGAAGATGCATGCCGACTTGCGGCAGTTATACCATTGGGCAAATATGAGATGGGATATTGCAAAATATGTTGACAGTTGACAAGTTGACCAAGGTGGCCCATTTCTCACCTGTACGCACGAAGTACAATGCACCATCTATGGCGAGAGTATTCTTGGATTAGATTGTTAGCTTACATGGGGTACCTCATTGTATCATTTCTGACAGGGATTCAGTATTCACTTCAGCCTTTTAGAGAGCCTTACAGCAGGCATTGGGCACACAGCTCAACTTCAATTCCGCTTATCATCCTAAGACCGATGGACAGACAGAGAGAGTTAATTAGGTTCTTGATGATATGCTCTGTATGTATGTCGTGGATCATTAGAGTAGATGGGAGGAGTATCTATATCTAGTTGAGTTTGCCTACAACAATGGGCATCACATCTCATTGGGTATGCCTCCTTTTCAGGCCTTATACGACAGACCTTGCGAGACACCTTTGAGTTGGGACCGTATTGAGGAAAGGGTTGTGATAGGGCCAGAGTTGGTTTAGGATATGGAGTAGTAGGTGAATTTGATTAGGCAGAGACTTCAGGAGGCTCATGATTGACAAAAGAAGTATGCTGATGCTAAGAGGGTAGATCGATTCTTCTTAGTTGGGGACAGAGTGTTCTTGAGAGTGCGACTGCACAAGAGTCCAATATGTTACGGAAAGGGCTCTAAGCTCACACCTCATTTTGTTGGACCTTTTGAGATCTTAGAGTGGATAGGACCTGTAGCCTATAACCTAGCCTTACCACCTAGCCTGTCACGTATCCATGATGTTTTTCATGTTTCAGTTTTATAGCATTCCATATTTGATTTATCTCATGTATTAGATTGGAGTGCTCTTTAGGTAGAGGCAAACAGACAACTGGCTTTGGAGCCAATTCGCATATTGGCTCATCAGACACTGGGCCTTTGAGGTCGAGAGCTAGACCATGTTAGGGTCTAGTGGGACATTTATGACAAGGTCATGGCGACATGAGAGGATGTAGCGAGATTTAGGTCCCTTTATCCTCACCTCTTTGATAACTTCCAGGAGGAAGTACAATCTTAGGGGGGGAGGATGTGAGGCCTACCCTTTTCATTCCCATATATTCAACTACTTTATTTTTACTATAGGTGATACATATTAGACTTATGGGACTGTTGATCCTGAGTTGCAGAACTATTAGACTTTATGTTGTATGTGGATTTATTATGTTTAGCATGATTACAATGTGATTAGAACTTGATATGGATTTACTGACGATGTTAGACATGTGACTTACATTATGATGTTATTTGGATACTATGCATGTGATTCTAGTTAGAAATTTATTATGTGATTCTATCTTGGGATGGATGTTTGAAATGTAAAATTTAGAATTTAATTATAATTTGATTTCCTTGATGCTTATATGAACATGTGATATTGTATGTACTTGTTTCACTTTTCCTCATGTATCATATACATGTCTGATTGATAGGTAAGTGCAAGAAGATGGGGGGCCAAAAAGGGGTCTTAAGTGGCCACTTTTTTCTAAAATCAGGAAATGTTGGCCTTGGATGAGAAATTGAGCATAGTTAGACTCAAAATTTGGAGAGGCAACCAAAACAACATTCGTAGTGCTCCAAGTCCACTTTCTAAACTACTATTTTTTAAAAAATGGCATAGATTAAGGGGTTCAAAAGAGGGAGCCACATAAATTGGTGTTATTTCTGTCAAAAAAACATAACATAGCATGTTTTGTGGCTCCCTCAAAAGGTTAACTTTTTTTTAGTATTTTTAAAATCACTTTGGTGAGAAATTAGTTAATATCACGTAGTTTATGCCCTATTTTTCTGATAATTTTTTGATGAATATTTGATTTTTTACTAATTTTCAAAGTAGACATCCTAAAAAATAGAATTTTGGCCGTCGTACCTCTATAAATTTTGAAAACTAATTGAAAATCATTTTTTTGTTTTTTTAATATTTGTAGAATGGAGTCTAGTTTCTAAATGTGTAATTTTTTTGAAATTTCAATGAATAGTTAATTTACAATGAAAAAAAGACCAAACAGTAGTTTTTGCCCAAAAATGGACACACAAACAAAAGAAATAAGGATGAAAGGCTTAACATTGTTAAAATGTGAAAAAAATTACATTGTCAAATAGCTAAGAGAAAGCCTAACATTACCCAGGTGTTTAATGTTTTCAACCTTGAAACACGTGCAAATCTAAGGGTTAGCACGAATGCAATTATGTGAAATCTTGAAGAATATGGAAAAACACGTCTGTGGATGTTGAAAAGGCACTACAAGCCTTTGGGTTGGAAATCCAAAGTAAATCTCAAGCCCAAGGCTTGGGATTCCTAAAGCAAAACATAATGCGAGCGTGTTATAATGCGCTTGCATTAGTTTTTTCTTTGTATTTTTCCTTTTCCGTAAATTTTTGTGTTGTTTGTCATGTTTGAAATAACGCACTCGTGTTATGTTCCCCTTAAATTTTTTTATGTTCAAGGCTATTAATCATGTATGTATGTATGTATGCCTATATGTATGTATGTATGTATGCCTATATGTATGTATGTATGTATGTATGTATGTATGCCTATATGTATGTATGTATAGTGTCAAGGGTAGAGGAGGGTAGAGATGGGAGTTAGCTAGATAGGGGAGGAGAGGGGTGGATAAGGATTGAGTGATTAAGGTTTAAGGTTGAGGGTTGAGTGTTTAGGGATAGGATTTAGAGTCTAGGGATAAGGGATTAGAGTTTAGGACCTTGAGGGATTAGGGTTTAGGGTTGAGGCTTTAGGGATAGCATTTAGGGTTAAGGGTTGAGGGATTGGGGTTAAGGTAGAGTGTTGAGGGTAGAGAGATTAGGGATAGGGTTTAGGGTTGAAAGTTTAGGGTTGAGGGATTAGGCTTTAAGGTATAGTTTAGTAGTTCTTGTGGATAGAGCCAATAAACAATGGGAGATTATTTGCATGTTTCATAACAATATACCTCCCCTAAGTGTAGGGTGTATAGCCAGAAACATAGATGTACCCCAATGCAATTCTTTTCTCATAATGATCATCCTTCTGATTTCAACTATTAATTACTCACTGTGGATGTTGTTATCTGCCGTTGCACCAAAAGATCAACCTATTAATGCCCGATACAACCACTTGACTTAACAAGCATGGGATGCAGTTAATCCCTTGTCGTAAACCACCATAGCACAGCGCTAAACAAGCAGACCAAGGGCCACACCTTGCAAAAATCCCCCCAAGTGCAAGCATGGGTTTTGAACCCATGACCTCAGCTCTGATACCAATTGTTAGCTGCCATTACACCAAAAGATTAACCTATTCATGACCGATACAACCACTTGACTTAACAAGCATGAGAGGTGGTTAAGCCCTTCTTGTAAACCACTGCAGCACAACGTTGAACAAGGAGACCAAGGGCCACACCTAGCAATAGATGTACCATACACAAATCTCTTTTCATAGTGTGCACACCTATTGGCATAATGAACCCCAGATGGGCTAGAAAAACATGCCATATAACATTACTAACATTAAAAAAGTTCATAGCCATTTTTCTGACATATTCTTGCAACTCAAATATCTTTAAGAGAACAGTGTCAAAAGTGATGGGTTTAACAACTTAACATAAGGTAAAGCAGTTTTGTTGGGTTTAGGGATAGGGTTTAGGGTTTAGGGTTGAGGGATTATGGTTTAAGGTATAGTGTTGAGGGTTTAGAGATTAGGGTTTAGGGTTGATGGATTAGGGTTTAGGGTTCACGGATTAGGGTTTAATGTTGAGAGTTGAGGGTTGATGGTCAAGGGGTTAGGGTTAAAGCAGAGTGTTGAGGGTAGAGGGATTAGGGATAGGGTTTAGGGTTGAAGGTTTAAGGATTGAGGGTTGAGGTTTTAGGACTGAGGGTTAAGGGATTGGGGTTTAAAATATAGTGTTGAGCATCAAGGGTTTATGGATAGGTTTTAGGGTTTAATTTTTAAGGTTTAACGGTTGAGGGATAGGGTTTAGGGATAAGGGATTAGGTTTTAAGGTATAGTGTCGAGGGTTGAGGGATTAGGAATAAGGATAGCATTTAGGGTTTATGGATGATGGATTAGGGTTGAGGGTTGAGGGATTGGGGTTGAGGTTTGAGGGATTAGGGTTTAAGGTATAGTGTCAAGGGTTGAGGGTTTATTGATAGTGTTTATGGTTGAGGGTTGAGGGATTAGGTTTTAGGGTTGATGGATTAGGGTTTAAGGTATAGTGTTGAGGGTTGAGGGTTTAGGGTTGACGGATTAGGGTTTAGGGTTGACAGATTAGCATTTAATGTCGAGGGTAGGGTTAGAGTGTCGAGGGTAGAGGAATTAGGGATAGGGTTTAGGGTTGAAGGTTTAAGGATTGAGGGTTGAGGCTTTAGGGATGAGGGTTTAAGGCTTAAGATATAGTGTCAAGTGTTGACTGTGTAGGGATAGGGTTTAAGTTTTAAGGGTTAAGAGTTGAGGGATAGGGATTAGGGTTTAAGGTATAGTGTTGAGGGTTGATGGTTTATAGATAGGTTTTAGGTTTGAGGGATTAGGGTTTAGGGTTGATGAATTAGGGTTTAATGTTGAGAGTTCAGGGTTGAGGGTTGAGGGTTGAGGGTTGACAAATAGGGTTAATGGTCAAGGGATTAGGGTTAAATAAGAGTGTCGAGGGTAGAGGGACTAGGGAGAGGGTTTAGGGTTGAATGTTTAAGGATTTAGGGTTGAGGCTTTAGGGATGAGGGTTAAGGGATTAGGGTTTAAGATATAGTGTTGAGTGTCGAGCATGTAGGGATAGGTTTTAGGGTTCAAGTTTTAAGGGTTAAGGGTTGAGGGCTCAGAGTTAAGGGTTGAGGGATTAGGGTTTGACGTTGAGGGTTGAGTACATTGAGGTTCGAGGGTTAAGGATTTCAAGATATGTTTGAGGCTCAAGGGATTAGGGTTAAAGTAGAGTGTCAAGGGTATAAGGATTAGGGATAGGGTTGGAGGGTTTAGGGATAAGGGATCAGGGTTTAAGGTATAGTATCGAGCCCGTTGATGGTCTAGGAATAGGGATAGCATTTAGGGTTTAGGGATGAGCAATTAGAGTTGAGGGATGACAGATTAGGGTTGAGGGTTGAGGGATTAGGGTTTAGGGATAAGGTTAAGGGTTGAGGGTTGAGGGATTAGGATTTAAGGTATAGTGTTGAGGGTTTAGGGATAGGGTTTAGGGTTGAGGTATTAGAGTGAAGGGTTGAGGGATTAGGATTTGATGTTGAGGGTTGAGGGTTGAGGCTTTAGGGTTTAGGGTTTAGGGATAGGGTTGAGGGTCGAGGGATTAGAGTTAAGGGTTGAGGAATTAGGGTTTGACATTAAGGGTTGAGTACATTGAAGTTTGAGGGTTAAGGGTTTCAGGATAGGGTTGAGGGTTGAGGGATTAGGGTTAAAGTAGACTATCGAGGGTATAAGGATTAGGGATAGGGTTGGAGGGTTTACAGATAAGGGATTAGGGTTTAAGGTATAGTATTGAGCCCATTGAGGGTTTAGGAATAGGGATAGCATTTAGGGTTTAGGATGAAGGATTAGAGTTGAGGGATGACAGATTAGGATTGAGGGTTGAGGAATTAGGGTTTAGGAATAAGGTTTAGGGCTGAGGGTTGAGGGATTAGGGTTTAAGGTATAGTGTTGAGGGTTTAGGGATAGGGTTTACGGTTGAGGGATTAGAGTGAAGGGTTAAGGGATTAGGATTTGATGTTGAGGGTTGAGGGTTGAGACTTTAGGGTTTAGGGTTTAGGGATAGGGTTGAGGGTGGATGGATTAGAGTTAAGGGTTGAGGGATTAGGGTTTGATGTTGAGGGCTGAGTACATTGAGGGTTGAGGGTTAAGGTTTGAGGGATAGGGTTGAGAGTTGAGGGATTAGGGTTAAAGTAGAGTGTTGAGGGTATAAGGATTAGGGATAGGGTTAGAGGGTTTAGGGATAAGGGATTAGTGTTAAAGGTATAGTATCAAGCCTATTGAGGGTTTAGGAATAGGGATAGAATTTAGGGTTAAGGGATGAGGGATTAGAGTTGAGGGATGATGGATTAGGGTTGAGGGTTGACGGATTGGGGTTTAGGGATAAGGTTTAGGGTTGAGGGTTGAGGGATTAGGGTTTAAGGTATAGTGTTGAGGGTTTAGGGTTGAGGGTTGAGGGATTAGGGTTTAAGGTATAGTGTTGAGGGTTTAGGGTTGAGGGTTGAGGGATTAGAGTGAAGGGTTGATGGATTAGGATTTGACATTGAGGGTTGAGCACATGTAGGTTTGAGGGTTAAGGGTTTCAGGATGGGGTTAAGGATCAAGGGATTAGGGTTAAAGTCGAGTTTTGAGGGCATAAGGATTAGGGACAAGGTTGGAGGGTGTAGGCATAAGGGATTAGGGTTTAAGGTATAGTATCGAGCCCATTGATGGTTTAGGAATAGGGATAGCATTTAGGGTTTAGGGATGAGGGATTAGAGTTGAGGGATGATGGATTAGGGTTGAGGATTGAGTGATTAGGGTTCTGGGATAAGGTTTAGGGTTGAGGGTTAAGGGATTAGGGTTTAAGGTATAGTGTTGAAGGTTTAGGGATAGGGTTTAGGGTTGAGGGATTAGAGTGAAGTGTTGAGGGATTAGGATTTGATGTTGAGGGTTGAGGGTTTAGGGTTTAGGTTTTAGGGATAGGGTTGAGGGTCGAGGGATCATAGTTGAGGGTTAAGGGATTAGGATTTGATGTTGAGGGTTGAGGGTTGAGGTTTGAGGGTTGAGGGTTTAGGGATAGGGTTAAGAGTCGAGGGATTAGGGTTAATGTAGAGTGTGGAGGGTATAAGGATTATGGATAGGGTTGGAGGGTTTAGGGATAAGGGATTAGGGTTTAAGGTATAGTATCAAGCCCATTAAGGGTTTACAAATAGGGATAGTGTTTAGGGTTTAGGGATGAGGGATTAGAGTTGAGGGATGATGGATTAGGGATGAGGGTTGAGGGTTGAGGGTTTAGGGTTTAGGGATAAGGTTTAGGGTTGAGGGTTGAGGGATTAGGGTTTAAGGTATAGTGTTGAAGGTTTAGGGATAGGGTTTAGGGTTGAGGGATTAGAGTGAAGGGTTGAGGGATTAGGATTTGACATTGATGGTTGAGTGTTGAGGCTTTAGGGTTTAGGGTTTAGGGATAGGGTTGAGGGTCAAGGGATCAGAGTTAAGGGTTGAGGGATTAGGTTTTGATGTTGAGGGTTGAGGTTTGAGGGTCGAGGGTTTAGGGATAGGGTTGAGGGTCAAGGGATTAGTGTTAAGGTAGACAAGGGCAAATGAGAGACATAGAGAGGGGAGAGGTCGAGAGGTGAGGGGGAGAGATAAGTGAGATATAGAACATGAGCTAATGGAACTAGAGGTGAGATATTGTAAAGGTGCTATCGAAGGTGAGATAGGTAAAATATTTATGGATCAATCTATAGCAGGACAAAACATGAGCACATTATAACACGCTCACATTTTCTCCTACTATAGAAATGGTAAAAAAGTGTTGACCCCCATGATCCAGGCCCACATGCTCTATTTTCATACTAATTATGCACATGCTCCAACAAAAAATAAGTGCTTTCATGCTGTTAGGAAGTTCACATGCACATTTTACACATTCTACCACCTTTGCATGATCTTTCCACCACCTTTTCTACTTTGCCAACTTGATAAGGATGAAATAACATAGTTTTCACACCAAGTTTAATATATATCTATTCAAGTTTCAATTTTGGTAGTGTTGCAATGTTAATTGTGATTCAATTTTAGGAATTTAACATTATAGATTAGTTAATAGTATTGTTGTTAGTAATTATATTTGAGTGTTATTCAATTTAACATTGAAAAGGAAGCAAGTGGTGAAAACTCAAATTGTTGAGGAGTTTGATGCAAGAAGAAAAAAACACTACATAATTGGGTATTCTCTCCATTTGAATCTTCATTTTTTAGGTATGTCAAGTCTTTACATGCATATTCTTTACATTTTCCTTAATTCTATTTGAATTACTTTATCATGCTTTATCATACATATTTAAAATAGACACATTCCCAATCAAGAAAGCAGCCCACAATCTCACATGATGCCATGTATATTTTCTACACTTGGGCTCTTTAGTAATTATGTGTAATAAACAGACCTTAACATACCATGATGTCAAACTATATAGGAATAAATCCTTACAACATAATAAAAATACAATCTCACTATTATCTTGTTTTCATTTTTTAGGAACTAATATTGGTCTCTTTATCATGCTACAGACAAATTCTCTGTCATGACGAGGAAACAATCAAGAACTAAACCAACACAGGAAGAGATAGAAGCTAAGAATCCAAAGAAAGTAGTGGCTATGAGGGAACTTCATGAGAAGAGGAAATTGGACATGATAAATGAAGACATGCCAATTGAAGAGGAACCACAACCATCACAAAGAGATATGGTATTGGTGACACAAAGAGAATGAATGCAAAAACTTCGTGCTACGAGAGATTTGAATACCATAGTTGGAGACATGTCCTCTATGGCAAGTCAACATGTAGGGACACCATCTACCACATCTCAAGTTGATAGTACATCATCACTCACATGTGATGAAGAAGGTACACCATCATTCCCACCTCAACCTCAAGGTATGTCATCTATTCCATCTTCGATCGAAGGTATGCCATCTAGCCCATCTCATATAAATATTGATGAAACTCCTAATGTTGAGATGAATTTATCTAACTTAACACCACCTAGAATTTTGCATAGAAAGCCAAAGTATTTGATTGATATTGATGAAAATATTTTGCAGCCAATGGAAGGTAAGATACCAAAATGCACTTGTAGAAGATATGCTCATAAGATTTGGAGATTGTTCTTTGAAAAGTTAAATGAGACTACAAGATGTCAACTATTCATTGAAATGATGCGAAGTATAAAGTATAGGTCCATCATGAAAATTTTTGGGTTGAGAACATCAGATGCTTCAAGTGAAAAATCTATTGTCAAGAATCTAATGAGTGCATATGAGAGTGTGGGTAACACCTCACGCACAAAAGATAGTAATGCGACATGACATGTGATTACATTGACTATAGTAAGTAGTCAAATGAGGAAAGCTCATCTCATTAGAAAGACGAGTCAAGAATTGAGAATTAATAGGAAAACTTTATCAAGAGCCATTAGAAGATGCCAAAGAATTAAGGACACTAATGCCAATAAATTATGGGTGTTCTCGGGGAGACTAGCATGAAAAGATAAACCAATTGTTGAAGCATTGAAATCACTAATTGAAGACTTTTGGAAGAATTACACAAGGGTATCTCCGAATCAAAGGGATGTGGTAAGAAGGAGAATCAGTAGTCAGAACCATGAGCCACATCAAAAGCATTTTTTGGATGAGACTCAAACATAGTTTTATGGTAAATTTCTAGAGAAGTATCCTCAAATTAAAATTGGTCAAAGATATTTTGAAATGCTAAAAGATTTCTATGTCAAGATAAATCACACATGCACTACTTGTTGTTGTAGATAACATATTAAATTTTCTAACCATTTTGATGTTTATAGGTCTATATGTTTAGATATGCATACTAACAATGTTTTGCAGGGTTGTGCCATACGTTCCCCACCAAAATCTTCAAGAGACTTCATATCAAGAATTTTATGCGAAAGAGAGGAAGGTCAAATATTCTCCAAGAAATTATGCTTGGATGGCACATGTCATCATTGCGGTGGTTTGCAACATTTGCCAATATGTGAACATATGGAAAGAACACATGCGGTTGGAAATGAACTAGTAGAGTTTGGAAAGTATAAAATAGTGGCATACAATACAAAAGATGGTAAAGAAGCAAAGAGGTGTGAATTGGTTATTGAAAAGATTTTAGTGTATCAGTTTATGCCTATATTTTGTGACATCATAGTGTATGAGTATGCAAGACATGCCCATAGAGCTCGATGGTTGGACTTGTAATTCAAGTTATACAAGGGCACATTTTTGGTTGGTAGCATTGTTTTAGTCATCAAATTTGTAGAGAACTACAGTCTACAGCCATAGCGTGAGGTGCAATCATAATATTACAAGTCCACACAGGTTTCTATATTTGTGCACATCACATTCATTTATGCGAATGATAGTATAGAGGATGACAGAAAGGTCATAAGGGAGTATAACTTCTATATTAGTGATGATCACACACATTCTACAGAGTTCATGCAAGGTTTCTTTTAGGTGTTCTACAATGATTTGGCTAGAAGGGCCATATCATTCAGTCAGCATATCATATGGTTAGATAACTGTGCGTCACAATTCAAGAACTTGTGGAATTTCTATTGGTTGAGTAGGAGGTATAATTTTATAGGTATTCAGCATATGTGGAACTTTTGTGAGGTCAGGCAAGGAAAGGGGGAGCATGTATCAAAAGAGCCATAGCACAAGAAGAGTTAAAGTATAAAGACAATGCAAAGTTGACAGATGCAAAATCAATTACTGAGTGTTGTAATGCTTCCATGGGTCCAGTTAATGAAGTTAAGTCTTGAGTTCATAGATTTTTTTGGTTGATAGATGATACTAACATTGCACCATATGAGGACTATTGTACACTGACATGATCAAATGAGATGAACTCTTTTAGAAGCTCAATTACAGGTTCATGAAGTATCCATATGCAAAAGATGTCATGCTTTTGTTCTTCTTGTACAATTCAAGTCTAGGATGAGTGCGAGTCAAAGGAGTGGGTTGAGGAATGCCAGTTAAGTTATCTTAGCCCACTTGACATGTATTGACCCCCAACAACACTGGAACTAACACATATGGAATCATCAGTTGACTTTGAGCACATATCAGATTTAGTTCAACCAGGTAATATAGGGCACATATATGCATCTAATTTCATCTAGTTCAACCAGGTAATGTCATCTTACTTTGTAGTGTTTTTGTAATGTTGACTAATTTGATCTAATTTGCTGGGCATGTATATGCAATTATTGTAGATAAAGATAATGAAGAGGGAATAGATTATTACTTATGTCATTGTGTTGAGGCTAAAAAAAATTGGAGGCCCCTGTTACAGATGGAGAAAGCATTGAATACCCTACAGGCTCAGTGGTTATTACTGGAACATGGCTTCGAAGGTACCCACATAAGAGTCTTAATGTTTGGCTATTTCAGGACATTGACATGCATCAAAAGATTCTTCATTACTCGAAGCTTGTCGTGGCATCCAATGTTCATTTGATAAAGTATCGGGGTAGACCTTTCAACAAAATCTTCTGGAAGGTGCATGAGTCTGACCATGAAGCAATACTTGACACAATAAAGAGTAGACAAGACCCGGATAGTTCATTGGATTAATTTGTAAGTATTCACATTGATTTTGTAAAGTCATGTTACATTGAGTTGTAGTATGGACATTAATTTGTAAGGTTTGTATTTTTTTATTTCCTGCTACATTTTTACACATATACACATTTTTACATCATCATGTTATGCATTTTTTGTGTCTTGCTCCTGATGCAACCAAACTGATAGCTCTAATGCATCCAAATGGGTACGTTTAGGCTAGGCATTGTTCTTTTTATCACCCAAACATGTCAAAACAGTCTGAGCTACATTGTACCGATGATATCCCTGAAGAGTCCAAAATGCAAAAAGGCAACAATCTTTGATGAGATGTTAATTGAAAACTATGTCACTTAGAAACATTTTGTCTAAGGCAACATGATCATGTATAGTGCCTCTATAATAACCTCTCTCAGTTTTTTATATCTCTAAGGCATTTGCCTGTGGTGAAAGGTTTTCTACTGCCCCAAAAATCATCATAAGGAGGTAGTGTAAAGTTACAAAGGGCTGTAACTTTCATCCTGCTCCTGACGTGACCAAACTAACTATTCCAACACATCTGGATGGGTACATTTACACTAGGCATAGTCCTATTTTTCAGCCAAACATGTCAAAACAGTCCGAGCTACATTGTACTGATGATATCCATGAAGAGTCCAAAGTGCAAAAAGGCAGCAATTTTTGACGAGATGTTACATGAAAACCATGTCACTTAGAAACATTCTATCAAAGGAAACATGATCATGTAGAGTGGCTATACAATAACCTCTCTCAGTTTTTTATATCTCTGAGGTATTTGCCCATGGTGAAAGGTTTTCTACTACCCAAACAATCGTTAGAAGGAGGAAGTGTAAAGTTGTAAAGGGGTGTAACTTTCATCCTGCCCTTGATGCAACCAAACTGACTATTCCAACATGTCCAGATGAGTACATTTACGCTAGGCATGGTTCTATTTTTCACCCAAACGTGTCAAAACAGTTCAAGCTACATTGTACCGATGATATCCCTGAAGAGTCCAAAGTGCAAAATGGTAGCAATCTTTGACGAGATGTTACTCGAAAACCATGTCACTTAGAAATATTTTGTCTGAAGTAACGTGATCATGTAGAGTACCTCTACAATAACCTCTCTTGTTTTTTTATATCTCTCAGACATTTGTCCATGGGGAAAGGTTCTCTGCTTCCCCAAAAATCATCAGAAGGACGCAGTGTAAAGTTGCAAAGGGGTGTAACTTTCATCCTGCTCCTAATGTGATCAAACTGACTATTCCAACACATCTAGATGGGTACATTTACACTAGGCATGGTCTTTTCTTTCACCCAAACATGTCAAAATAGTCTGAGCTACATTGTACCAACAATATCCCTAAAGAGTCCAAAGTGTAAAAAGGAAGCAATCTTTGACGAGATGTCACTCAAAAACCATGTCACTTAGAAACATTCCATCTGAGGAAACACAATCATGTAGAGTGTCTCTACAATAACCTCTCTCAATTTTTTATATCTCTAAGGCATTTGCCCGTGGTGAAAGGTTTTCTGCTACCCCAAAAATTGTCAGAAGGAGGCAGTGTAAAGTTGCAAAGGGGTGTAACTTTCATCTTGCTCCTAATGCAACCAAACTGACTATTCCAATGTGTTTGGATGGGTACAGTTATGCTAGGCATGGTCCTTTTTTTCATCCAAACATGGTGAAATAGTTTGAGCTACATTTTACCGTCGATATCCCTGAAGAGTCCAAAGTGCAAAAAGGTAGCAATCTTTGATGAGATGTTATTCAAAAACCGTGTCACTTAGAAGCATTTCATCTAAGGCAATGTGATCATGTAGAGTGCCTCTACAATAACCTCTCTTAGTTTTTTATATTTCTAAGGTGTTTGCCCATGGTGAAAGGTTTTCTACTGCCCCAAAAATCCTCAGAAGGAGGCATTATAAAGTTGCAAAGGGGTGTAACTTTTGTTCTTCTCCTTGTGTAGCCAAACTAATTTTTGTCTGATATCTTCAATATGATTACTTTGATAATAAACACTTGAGATGTATCTTGTTGATCTTTCCTTGTTCATTGTAAGTAGGATATGTATGATGCTTGTAGCTTCATTTGACTAACTCTATGATATTTCTTCTTCTTGTAGGTAGGTTGATGACCTTCCTTGATGCTCTTTCATGTAGAGTAGATGAGGATAATGATGCTCCTTCATGACTCAGAGTAGATGATGAAACTTCATTGATGACATGGAGTAGAAGACTCTTCTTAAAGACTTGAAGATTGGGAGAACTTGAAGTATGATGGATGAAGTGCCTTGCTTGATGATATGATGAAGATGAAGTAGTGCACTTGGCATATTGACCTTGAAGAAATGATTGATGAAGAAGCTAATTGATACTTGAAGATGAATGAAACTTGAAGTGATTGAAGATCTCTGGACATGATGCAACTTGATGAAGTATGTCAAACTTGATGTGATCTAACATGATGTCATTGATGAAGAAGACTTGAGATGTATCTTGTTGTGACTTCTTGGAGTAGCTACCTCTTGAAGTGGTGTCTCTTTGGTAGTGATTACTTCCCATCTTAACTCTCTGGCATGAATGAATGTGAATGACTCCTTTGAAATAGCTACATGATGACTCCTCCTTGAAAGTGACTCCAAGCTCTTGCTTCTACCTCTGTAATACTTCTTTTCCTTCAATCTTCCTACAATACAAACCAAGAAACACATCAATCCTTATGATAAACACTTTATAGCACAAAGGAACATGCAATAATCTTATTTCAAATCTAGGTGCATATATAGGTGAAAAGAGGAGCAAAAGGTGCCTAAGTCCAATTTGACTTTGTATTGTTATTTCAAACATTTAAGGATGACTTATAATAATTCTTGCTTGCCAGGTGCACTTGGAGGTTATACAAGTTGAAGAACTCACCTAAACTTCCTTAATAATGCTGATCTCTCCTAAGGTGCATTTTGATGATGATTGGGGTGTAAATTTGTGCCTTAACTTAGGTAAATACCTTCTTCAACTTCAAAGGGGTTCAAAGCATTGCTAAGAAATCCTTAATACTCAAACACTTCAATGAACTGAAGCAACTTCTTCTTAGGTGCAAATGTAAGGGTACACAAGGGGAAAATGGTGCCTAGATGACTTAGTGCATTTCTATGACTTCATTCACACATTTAAATGTTTGAGAAACTCTCCTTTACTAAGCACTTGTCCTCATGTCAATGTTAAGCTTTATACCTCCTAGGCGCTTAATTAGCTGATATCATTAGATACAACTTACCCTTAGGTGCCAATGTAGCTTCTTCAATCCATCACACTTTTGGGTGCTCAAATTTGAGGTTTTGGACTTGTATCTTATTCCTAGGTGTAATTAGATGATCTTCTTAGATCTAGGTGCTCATGATGGTGGGAAATTACATGAAGGGGCGCCTAAGTCCAATTTGACTTTGTATTTGATATTTTATGACTCCAATTGACTAGGAATGGCTCAATTTCTAAAGTGCTGACTCAATAATGTAAGTTTAAGGTCTTTTCCTCCTAGGCACCAATTAATGCGTTCACTAGATGCAATTTCTCCTTAGGCACCAAAACTAGATAGTAGAGACAAGAGGAGGTGCCTAGCATCAATTTAGGCTCTATTTGTTATTTGTAAGACCTTGAATGATTAAACATGATTGAAGTAAGCCTTTCTCTCTTGGAACTTAATGATATAGTTTTGTAATACTTTATCTAAGGAGCCAATCTAGATCTATATGGAGGTGAAAGAGAACCCAACATCATGAAGCTTTATACTTGGCATTTTTTATGCTTTAAATAATTATGAAGGTCTTAGGATGACTTTTCCCCTCTAGGCACCTACTCTTAGATGTCCTTGGATGTAATTGCAATCTAAGTGCTCATGGAGATATTGAATGACAAGCAAAGGTGCCTTAGCTTACTCAGCCCATTTCATTGGATTTTGATGATCTTGACTCTTAAATGCCATCTAGTCTCATACTATTAAGCTCTCCTCTTACAAGGAACCATATTGAATGGATTTAAACTCTCTTGTTATGCTTAGGCACCAATTCAAGGTCATTCTAAAGGCAAAGAGTGCCCAGAATCCATTTGACTTATCTTTTAACATTTCAACAAGTTTAAGAAATGGGAGAGATCTCATCAAGGAGTCCACTCAAAGGATTGTTTCATGTCAACTCTTCCTAGGTGCCAATGTTTGATTAGATGAGAAGGAAAGTGTGCCTAAACTCCAAACATTCAATCAATCTTCATATACATACTTCTCTCCTTCAAGGTGCTCAAAGTGGTTAACTCATCCTTCAATTCCTTATTCTAGTTGGTTCTAAGACCTTTAGGCGCTATCATTCACCAATTCAAACCTTCAAACACTTTTAAGGCACTCAAAGTGATGTCCATCACTAATCCACTCCTTAGGTGCTCAAATTTGATTGTAGAAGCAAGAAATTGTGCCTAAGGTTTATGTTGCTCAAGACCTCCTTTGCAAGGTGCCTTAGATGATGATCAAGGTGTGAAAATGTGCCTTACTTGAATTTGGATTATTCCTTGATATTTTAATGCTTTTAACACTTGTTTGCACCCTTGTATGATTACATCACCCATAGGCACTCATTTTGAGGTGTTATTCATCTACTATGTTGCCAAGGTGCGAAAATTGGTGATATGAAGCATGAAGGCCACCTAAACTCATAATGTGTTTTCCTTGTCAAATTTTCAATGCTTAAGGTAATTTGTATCAATTCTATTCAAGGCGCCATAACTTGGGATGATCAAAGGTTTGTTTTCATCTCTAAGTGCACTTTGAGGTCTCAATCTTAGGTGCTAATTTGTGTCTGCAGAGGTGGGAAAGCACGCCTAACTCCCTAGAGCAATTTTGTGCCTAGAAGTGTAAGTCCTAGAGGATAAGGTATATTGAATAACCTTTAAATATTTTTCAATATACCTTTCAGGATGTTTGAGATAGGTCTCGAATCCACCAGATTTAACATGTAGATTATAGAATTTGGAGGATCCACTAGATTTCAGACTTAGTCAATTTTAGTGTTTCAGGATATCAGGCTACCAGACTTAGTCATTTTTAGGATCTCAAACATCAAGATCAGGTCATCAAAGGACTATAGGACTCAAACACCACTGACTTCATCATGCAATAAACTAAAGACATCATCAAAACTTCATGCAAAGCATTAGAGCTCAAAAAAAAGGGGGTCCCCATTCGCAATGGGGCGATGTGTGATTTGGTCACAACAGTATGACTTATGGAAGCCTATAGCCCCAATTTATGTTGCATACTAAAATTAGGTAAGACTCAATGTAATCTCATAACCTCGCCTTATATGCAAGAGGAATTACATTTAATAACCACAATGGTCATCAGGTGCTCATAAGCATATGCTTTTGACTATCTTATTCAAAACAACAAACATACTCTTTGCATCCCAATATGGTATAATAACAAGAAATTAAGAAATAGTTTCAATTGAGCAACTCATAACGAATATGGATCAACATACTCATTTGAATATTTTCAATTGAGCAACTCATAAAGAATATTAATATTTTCTGTTCAACATGATGATTCATTTTTTTTTAACTACAACTTTTATCTTTTAGTTCCAAAATGAGGTTTAGGTAATACTTGAATAACAATAGCTAGCTTATTGGATCAACAAACATACTATGTAATACAATTGGACTTTAAATATTTGAAGTATCCATCTACAAATATCCATTCAAACATGGATTTATAATGCAAGTATGGAAGCCATCAATAAAAAAGATTTGTATTAACCAAATATCCATATAGGCATACATCAATATCTGTCGATATAAGTATAACATATATATAAAATAGCCATATAGTCTTACAAGAATGCCATATAGGCATACAATGTCAATTGTATGAAATACAAAATATATGTCCACAAATGCCATATAGGCATACAATAAAGGCACACAATAAAAAGTCATTCCCCTCTGGCTGGTGAAGAGAATAGATCACGGGCAGCCTCTAGGGGATGGAAACGTGCATGTGGGTGGTCTACTACAAACCCAAGGGCTACTCCTCCTATTTAGTTCTTCCAGCATCTTTAGTTGTTACAATAAAAAGTATAGACATTAATATATAGAAATTACATGGTATAAAAAATGAACCATTTAACAAAATAATCACTTACCACTACCATATAATCTATCTCCTCACTTGCCTCAGTAGCAAGAATAGGCCATGGTGATGTCATGTCCTATAGAAATCATCTAAATAGAAATTAAACTTCAAATCAATAATCTTATAATTTTTCAAAACTAAACAACTATAACAATGAATGTAAATTTAAATTTACTAATCTACCTCATACCCTATCATTGCCATGGAGCTATGAATCACAGAGGTCACACCATGCTCCATTTCCCTATGAACATTAGGAGGTGTCTCCATAGCCTGCATAATTTGGCAATAAAACAACATTATTCAATTATGAAAACTATAATAGTGATGCAAATCATGGCTTCTAACATACACACACATTCATTTAAACGTGGAAGTACACACAAGAAAGCACACAAGTCACATACAAAAATCTAGTAAGTATAATTCATTCATTAAACTATTTATTTTATTACATCCGTGAAGCTTTGAAGTCCACCACCACTAGCAGGTGTTGCCATGAAATCTCCAATATTAACCTATTCAATATCCAAAATCATATATTAGAATACCATTCATATAATGATGCTATTCACATGTAATATTTATAATTGTTTACTAGTTACATACCCTGACAATAGATGATCTAGTGTAATATGCAGGTGGAGAACCACTAAAAACTAGATCAACGCTATGACCCTAAAATTTCATTAAAATCATCAAACTAAATTAGTTAATCTTGCATTTCAAAAATGAAATTTAATAAATTAAATTCAATAAACTAGCTAATATTTACCTAAGTATCAAGGTCGAACATCTCAATCAGGAGGGTATCTATCATCACCATCTGCTCAGCTACAGATGTAGCCTGTGCACATGCATTCTGACCATCCATGGGATCATAACCACAGGCTAACCCACAAGTCTGACAAGTATGGGGTGGGACCCTACTCCTCGCACTATCTCCCAACCCACTATGTGATGTAGGACTAGCATGCTCTATGATGCTCTGGGTCATGGCACTAATGGACTAAAGTGTATCAACCTCAACACTCTCCTTCACAATGGAAGGGATAGAAACATGCTCATGGGATGGTCTGTTGATTACTCGTCTCACTGCCCACTGTAGGTCAACATGTGCCCTTGGTCTATCTTGTGCCGACCCCCCACCTCTACCCTGGAAGTCCCTCATATCAAAATAGTTTGGCACTTTATTGAGGACAAACTCACAGTAGAGTTTCCTAAAAAAGTATTACGAGACCTCATTATTATTGCATGGAGGATGGTCAAAAACCATCCACCACCTCTGTCCAAAATTGTCCCTTATTGCTTGGTTGTTGCACCAATGGATAGGGAACCTCTTGCATGTAATGGTTGGAGGTTGATTTGTTTGTGGGTTTGTGAAAATCGAACACAAGTCTAATATTGTAATTTGTAATTTTTTCACATCTTGGTATGACATCTTTTCTACATAATAGTCTCTAAACTCTCTCCTTTTATGCATCCAACTAAATATTTGCTTGCTAATTGAATCTACATTTGATAACATAGATTCAAGATTTTCAGTAAGCATGGACCTATGCAAGGTTGAAGTGGAAGGATCTTTCAACCTTGCAATTATATCTTCAATTACTTTTTTGTTGTTTTTAATTTGCCCCATTATATTTCTTGTGTTCCAGGGGCATGTCGAGGAATGGATAGAGGAGGTTGTTGTTCCAAAGGATTTTCTAGATTTGGAGGAGGAGGAGGAGGAGGTGCATTAACATTTCCTAACAATTAATGAAATATACATCAAACATCAACACAAACCTACCTATTTAGAAACAAATTCAAAAAAAAATAAAATAAAACTCACTCCTTTGGCATGCTCGACATCGTGGCGGTATTTTAGTGACGAATTAGCAAGATTTTCGTGTTGAATTATCTTTTTCAAAATGTGAGTGCGCTTCCTAGGGTTTGTAGGCCGCAGGTATAGAGGAGAAAAATAGAAATGAAATGAGATAAGCTTTTTATTTATTTATAATAGTTCATAACACGCTCGCGTTATAACGTGAGCGTGTTATGTATTAAATTTTTTTAAAACAATTTGGCCACTTTTTAGCCCCCCACCTTTTTTCACTTACCCTAACATTTCAATTGAGTGCGTAGGTGTTTCTAACGAAGCCACATAAATTTGGAGATCATCCCACGCACTGTGTTGTTTTCCCTTGTGAAGTCAATCTAGTTCCAAGAAGAACCAAGATCAACTATGTATTACATGATGAATTTTCGTAATGTTTGTGTATGGTGTCCTTTGGGCTAGGTCTACCCTTTTTTAGTTGATTGTATTATGGTGTTGTAAATGTGTAATGTTTATTTGACTCAATTTTTGTTTTTTTTTTTTTGTGACCCCTTTTCATGTGATTTACTACATCCTAAAGTGCTAAATTTGGGTTAAACATGACCCTGGGTTGTACCCCTAGGGTCTAGGGGTCATTTGGGATTGTGTAACCCTAGGTGAGCTTCCATTTGGTCATTTTAACTTCACCCTGAAGTAAGGTGACGAAAATGGAAGCTTGGGAGGGAGAGGATGAGTGGGTCAAACACTCAACCTCTTCCTTTCCTCTTCCCTAGGTTGGGGGAGTCTTCAAGACCCCTTAATTATGGACGACTTCACTCGAAGTCTCTCCCACAATTGGTGAGGGTACCTTGGGGTTGTGTGGTCCTTCTTAGGAGGAGAGAATTAGGGCACATGTGGCACCCACTCCCTCTTAAGCTCCACTTTTCTCTCCCACATGTTTTAGAGAGGACAAGTGGAAGGGTGAGAGACTTGGGGGATGGGTGACTGACATGTGTCACCACCCATTCCAAGGGTCTTTCTTGTAGTTGGGAGGAGGAGTGAGGAGGTGACATGTGTCACCTCCCCATTCCTCAAGGCTCATGAGAAGAGCCTATTTTAATCCCTCTTGAAGGGAGGGATGGGGGTTGAATTTTTGGCAATTTTATTGATTTTAATTATTTTGGGGAAAAAGTTGGAGTAAATTTTGTGGCTCAACTTGGAGGAGTTAGAGGAGCACTTTTCAACCATCTCCCAATTGGGCTTCTAATGTAGGAAATCAATGCTAATGCCTTCTCTTATGTTTTTATTTACTTGTGTGATGCTATGTGTGAGTTTCCATTTTGAGTTTTTACTTGTTGTTGTGGGGAAAAATTGTAAGGGAGTTGTAAGAGCCTCTCCTACTTGGGAGAAGATGCTCAACATGTGTGGGGTGGGGGAGGAGTGAACCTCCTCGGGGTCACATCCTAGATTTTGTGGAGTTGTAGCCTTGAGGGCAATATGTATGTATGTGCAATATGTGAAATGGCTTGAGAGCCAAAGGAAAGCTTTGTGAAACTATGTTAAAAAGTGTTGGCTTGAGGCCTTGAGAGGTATTTGTATTGGGAAGTTTTGGAGTGGCACTCTGGAGTTGAGTGGTGTTCACTCCCCTACCCCATTGAACTCATCTTGAGTGTGTTCTTGTGTTGTGATAGCCATGGGAGTAAATTGTTTTTGGGTGTTGAATGCAATTTTGTTTTGTGGTGTGAGTTTTCCTAGTGCAAGGATGACCTCCTAGCTCGGGGGTGACTCATGAGTGAGTCAATGGTAGGGAGGAGAGCAAGTTGTTGTGGCTTATTTCCCCTTTTTGTGTTATTGTAGGATATTGGGAGCTATGTGAAGTTCAGGAAATTATCATGGTTCTTAAGAGTTGTAATCTTATTTATTTTTAGCTCTTGAGAGAGCATGGCCAAGTTAGGGTTTTGTATCATTTTTAGATTTCAAAAGAGGAGAACCTTGTTCTCTCTCTCTCTCTTGTTGTAAAAGTATATTTTTTTACTTGTGTGTATAAGCTATTTACATTTGAAATAGAAATTTCAATATTATTGATTTCAATGCTTTTGATTTTTTTTTAAAAATATAGAGTAATGGAAGAAAGTTATGGTCTTATTGCTATTTAATTTGTATGTTTATTTTTAAAAATAAAGAAATACGGTAGTTGATGCTTTATCTATTGGGTTGGAATGAAAATCTGTACATTTTATTTCCTTGGAAACAAAAAAAAAAAATTAGTTGTTGCTATATATTTGAAGTACTTAATTGAATGCATTTCCTTTCTAAAAATAATATAATGAATAAATTATTTGAAGGAATGATTGTGTGGAAATATGTTATTACAAAAAAAAAATGTTCCTTTGCTTTATATAAATTTGATATTGAAAAATATATCTTTTGCTTAATTTTTTTAAAAAGAAAATCTATGAGTTTTGAAGGAGAAATGTATATTTGAAAATATAATGATATATATATAAACTATTTTTATAAACTAATTAAACAAAAAAAAGAGGCTATATTATGTATTCAGAAGTATGTATGTATATATATATATATATATATATATATATATATATATATATATACATATATATATATATATATATATATATATATATATATATATACATACATATATTTTATATAAATCTAATATTAAAAAATAAATTGTGTTTTGATTTGAAAATGGGCTTGCTGTGTATATATATATTATTTTGGGTGTGGGGAAGGGGGCAAAGCCCCCACCCATACCCCACTGTGTGGGATGTGGGTGGGGGCTCCGCCCCCCTCCCTACACACCCCACACCTGCCTTCCCCCGCTATCAAACCCTCGCGCATTCCACACTCCCCCTTCTCCTTTCACCCCCACGGAGCACTATAGACCTCTCCCTCTGTCGTGCAGCTCATTTGACATCACCACCGCCGGTCCCTCCAAACCCTACGGCCTATCCTTCCTCCTCAGCTCCACCCAACACCTCCGCCAGTCGCCGCTGCTGCCCAACAGTGCCACCTTCGCCGCCATTCATCACTCTACCTTCGGCCCCTCTGTGGGCAGTAAACTCCATCCTACAACACATAAAATATATACATATAAAATATATAAATATAAATATATATAAATGTCTAGCATATTCACTACTTGGTGTGGCCATGAATGGTCCTCCATTAAACCTACAAACATAACCCAAAATAAAATGAGAGAAGAGAAAAAAAAGAAGAGGAGAAAAACAAACAAGGAGAAAAGAAAATGAGATTTGAAAAAATAGGGTTACGGATTTTTTGCCCTTAAGGAAATTATTTTTTTAATTGTGAGGACTTTTTAGGGAAAGGTAAATTTGAAATTCATTTTTAATTTGTCTCCCACTCTTTTAATATGTTATATCATTTGTTTGTGTATTTATTTTAAATTGGAGTTTTGAGATAATAATGAATGGATAATTTTTATTCTTTTGGGGAGTGTTATATTTAATTGTAGTGGTATGGTAATATTTAAAATAGTTTATGACTAGAGGGAATTTATTGTTAATTAATTTTAAATCAATTATTGAAGGGGGATTTTTAATTGTTTTATTTAATGATTACACCAATTTAAATATTGAGATGTATTTATTTTAAACAATTGGGTTAAACCTTTAATTATAAAACCAAATTCGATGAGGTTAATATATAACTAGATTGTTATTAATTTAATATTCCTTTTTAATTATATCTAGAACGATTTTATTAATTTAATAAAGACGTAGTTCAAACCAACTTGGAAACCTAGTAAACTATTTAAATGAAGTTAGTATAACTTGTTTCTGTGATCTGATCTACCAAGAAATTAGGAATAATGTAAAGGATGCAGTGATAACTCTGATTGATAGAAAACGTGAAGAAGAACAAATTGATTGATCTTTGTTGAAAAATGTTTTAAATTATAGAAAACGTGAAGAAGAATAAATTGATCGAGCTTTGTTGAAAAATGTTTTAAATTATAGAAAACATGAAGAAGAACAAATTGATCAAGCTTTGTTGAGAAATGTTTTAAATTATAGAAAATGTTAAGAAGAACAAATTGATCAAGCATTGTTGAAAAATGTACAATTAATGTATTTGACTAATCTCCCAATTTAACTGATGTTACGTAGGTAATTTAACACCAAACCAGTAAACTTTTGAGCAAGATCAGTTTTATTATAATAAACCCTAATCATGTCCGTAAGGCATTATGCTGCCTAATTTTTCCAGAATTTAGGGTTTAGCTAGGTTAGTGAAATTCAACCTTGCTTACGATTAAATTATTATTTTTTTGCCAGTTATTGACATTAGGTTTTGGTATTAAATTATATTTTCTCATGCACTAGAGTTTGGCATTTGATTTTGACTTATATTAGAATCCCATCATTCATTTAAGTTAACCTAGGGTTTTGATCGTTGATCCTAACCCTATTGGTGACATTAATCACGTCGTATCGACCCCCTAGTTGGCTTTCTTTGCAAAAAGGGTATGCTTAAGTGAATGCATTTCCCTATCTTCATCTGTCATGGTTACATTGTATGCGTAATGCCACTGAGCACGCTTACGTGTGCGAGGGGGTTTCTAGGGAAGCATGGTAAATTTTTTGATATTTTGTTTCATGACCACATGACAAATGTGGACATGACATATGTGATGCATGTCGTGACCGCATGGGAAATGTGGGCATGACAGCACTTGATTGTAATTTATTACATAAGAAAAGAGAGCCTAATAATTTATACACTAATTAGAATAGTCTTTCCTATCCAACATTAGAACACAAGCCAACCAAGACTTGTGTACTCGACTACATTCCTCAAGGGAGAGCCAAGTGGTCTAGGGCTTCTCTTCCTTTTGTTGTAATAGATGAGATTGATTTGAGCATAGTAAGATCTAGGGTTTCTATGATGAAATATACCAAAATAGAGCTTATAGACCTAATAGAGTAGAAAATGCAAAAAAAAGGACCTAAAAGGAGTACAGAAGGATTGTCAGAGATCACTATTCAAAATAAGATCTAGATATAGAGGACTTCGACAGTAGGCATCCTAGTCCTGGGGTTTTAAGGCTAAAAAAATTTGGTTGTACCTATATTTACGACTTTCCGCTTCCCATCATTAGTCAGACATGTTTGAAACTTCTGATGTGAGTTGTACACATGAAAGAGGCAAAATGATTGTGATGTATAGGAGATTGCATCAATCAAGCACTCATGTAAGTGTTTCCACTTCCAAATAGCATGGATTAGATAAATGTAAACAAGAATAAAAGAAAGATGTTACCATGAACATGAATCCCTTGATGGGATGATGTCACTATAACATCACCACAGGGTGGAATTGAAGGAGGAAGGAGCTTCCACCATGGTCTGCAATAGCGGTTAGTATAGACAACAATAATCTATACAAATGTAGATCTTGTAGAGAGAAAATAGATAGCTTGTTAGAAAGAATTGTCATAAAGAGCATCTAGTGAATTTTCCATTAGGTGTAAATGAGTGAGAGAAACTTGTGTTTATATGCATCTCAATTACTTTCTAAGGCCCCAATTGGATTGGGGTTGACAAGGTGCATCACTTAAGTCATAAGGCCAACAATAAAAGATAGGTTGTTAGGGTGAATTTGCCAGGACCCAAGTGCTGGGCACCTTAGTCATGGTAGTTTGGGCTATCCATGTTGAATATAAGGAATACTGAGAGGTGGTGGGGGTGCATCAGTATTCCATAAACCACTTCTTAACAAATTTATTAATCAAATTTCCAAAATCAATAACATGAAAGTAGAATAGGCATACGAAATGAAACCATAAACACATAACAATGTTACAAGTATGTGCCTAATTGGTGTTGTCATTGATGTCAACATATTTCTGTTGTAATTGGTGTGAATGGTATCCTATTCTATTACTTGTATAGAATACTTATATGTTGAGGATATTGAGAAAATTAGCCTCTCCAGAAGAAACAAGTAAGTTACAGAGAAGTGCAATACAGACAATGAGTTGTATGCTGAAGAATAGCCTAGTAAACTACTCCACATTTATTTTTGTTTGAAGATCATGGTCTGAGGATTCAAAGTAAGTTAGAGGTATGTCTAAGGATACTAACTTCTAGGTTTGAACCATCCTCATGAAGATCTGAGTGAGTTGTGTTCACCAGAGTGAAACCTACTTTTTCTATAAGTTTGATTGGGACAGGAGGAAAGTATTCTACTCCACATTCCTCTACAATAAAGTATTTGGCTCTATGATTCTAGAGGGAAGTCTGGGATGATGATAGGTGACTACTATTGTAGTGGTTCATGGTTTGGTGGTCCGGAAGCTATCTTTCTTTTATGACAGTCAAAGATAGTAAAGGTTATGTGTTCTAGTGAGAAGATTCCTATGAATAAAGTAGTAAAGTTCATGTGGTTGCTCTTGATGATTATAACATGCTTGTGGATGTCTCCTAATCATGTTCCTATCTGTACTTTGGTTTGCATTAAGAAATAGAGTTGGTGTGTGAAGATTGTTCCTAGATAATGTAGCATGTAACCAGTCTTGGCCGACCTGGTTGATCCCAGTGATTGCAAAGATATCTGGAAGATTGTGGAAGCATTTTGTGGCATGGAAGATCACGTATGAGTCACAGCTAAGGCATGGCATGATCTGTATTGTATTCCCTTTACATGATGTTGCAATAGGTCAGGACCTATTTTGTACGTGTTTTTAATACCAACCTTGGAGATTGTTCCAATGGTTGATGCCAACCTTGATGATCATTCTAAGTTTGATGTAGTGTAAATAAATGTAGATGAGTCATGTAAAAGTTATCCTTGAGGAAAAATGAGAATATATTAAGAAAGGTCCAAAGGTAGAGCAAAGGAGAGGCAAAGGAAAGAAGAGGAAAAGAAGAGAAAAATTTGTATCAATACAATCAACACTGAGAGGGGGGGTGAAATAGTGTTGATACACAAAAACCAATTTTTACTTCTTCTCTAGAATTGTCAATAAGATTTGTCTGAATTGAAACAATTATCAAAAGCACATTTACTAAATCTTGAATTATATAGGACACAAGAAATTATGCAAATCATCAACACAAGAAATTATGCAAGACATCAACACAAGAAGAATTAATGAGTGGCAAACCCTCCTACGGTAGAAAAACCACTCAAACTACCTCACTGGATTAAGTATAAAATCTTCAACTTTACAAAGTCTCCCTAACTTGTGATTGCCTCACTGGCATACAAAAAAGTCTCACTAACTTATATCAATGCCTCACTAGCATAACATACAAAGGTCTCACTGACCACAAGCCTCACTGGCATAAGAAGCTCTAACTAACCACAAGCCTCACTAGCATAAGAAGGTCTCACTGACAAATTCAATTGTCCTCGACAAAATAATGTGAAAGACATGATTGATTCTCAATCTGATTTGCATTATTCATGATCTATCATCTCTGAGCATACTCAAACCAATTTGCAAACTAGTCTCATTCTCTATGTTTAATCAATTCAAAATTCATTCACCTGATTATCTCTACATAACAATTCACCTGATACACCATCATTGTCCTCAAGGTTCAATATGAAAATATGTTCCAACAAGGAGATTATCATTTTTGCATTATGGTCCTCACATCAACTCTCTTCATCTCAATTTTCACTCTCTAATAAACATCTAATGAACTTGTCATTCTCTGTATTTACCTCTGCAAAACATGATCTCATACATACAAAAATCATTTGTATCTTCTCAAGGATGTCTTCAATTCACACACACTATCAATGTACCTATAAAAACATTATAAGAAATTTGAATATCCTTTCACATTCTCTGAAAACAAAGTTATCTTCTTCAATTCTCATCTTCCCTATAAATTTCTTTTCTTCAATGATTTTATTTTTCCTCTTGGAAAAATAATAATAATACATTCTCCTCAAAAGAAAAAACTTATATACAATGTTATGAAAATTTTCTATCATATTCGCATTGAAAAAGATGTCATCTCATTTCATCTTCTTTTCACCTTCTTGTAAAAATCACTTCCAAAAAAAATTTAAATCCCATTCAAAAAATCTTCATATTCTCTTCTCTCTGCAAAATTATCTTCAATTTGCATATTAGACTTCCAAAAATCAAATCACTATGAAATGATATTTCATATTCCTCTTCATTCAAAAAAAATCTTTCAATTTTCTTCTCTGTAAACATAAATATTCTCCAATCTGCAAATATTGTCTTCAAAAATAAATCTTCAAAAATATTCTCCAACATAGAAGAATGTCTTCAACCAAGACAAAGATTAATAGAAATATCTTGAAAACTTCTAAAAAATATGCTTCAAATGGGCACAAGATATTCTTTAAAAAACTTTCTAAAACTTTATAAAAATCTTCTAAATAGAAAGCTTTCCAATCAGGCAAAAATGACCCTCCAAAAACAATGTTTAAACAAGCTAAAAAATAGCCTTAATAAACTATCCACTACAATTACAAAGCATTTGACACTTAAGAAACCATCAAAGATGATTCTTAAAAGAGAAAGTTCTGTTTTGAATATTGGCCATCGATTTTATTTTTGCCACTCAACATACTTTAAACTCATTCATTGATTTGACTTTACCACCCAAACACTCGTGGAAGAGACCGAAGGTGTCAATTGAACTAGGATAGGGCTAGTCATTCACAATGACATGTGACCCCTCTAGTAGGTTGCATAAGTGGAATGACCTTCTCTCGCAAGTCAAAGTGAAAATAAAATATAAAGTACAATATATAAATGACGGGTAAAGAAGGGTTAAACACAGTATGTTAGAAGCACTTGACTTAGGGTTGTAAATAGGATTCATACCCATTAATATCTGTAGAGACACGAGTAAGATCATGAGATATAATCTACCTTTAACATCAGAAATCTAAACAACACATCTCCATCTGAACCCTTAACACTATGAAAAACTTGACACCATAAATTCTTCAAAGAGATCATTAAGAGATGTTAACATGAAGTGATCTTGAACACACTTAACTCTTGAACATAAAGGCATGATCTTTGAATAAAGATGGCATAACCCTAATTTGTCTCAAATTGCAGAGAATGCAGATGATACCACTAAGAAAAAAGACCACTGATTATATGAACCAAGTATGAAGACCACTCAAGATGTCAAACAACAAACTCCTAGATATCACACACCTAGATATCAAATCACGATGAAAACCACTAATCAAGACATGATGCCCTTTTTTATTATCCTGAATAACACAATGATAACATAAAACAAGATCCCACTATCCAAAATGTTCTTTCCAAGGTGATTGTGAAGACAATCTTTGTAAACCAACTAAATCATGAATGAAGATCACATCTCTGCATATCTACATAACCATGCATGATGAGCATTATCTAGACCATTAAGATAGAAACCATTAAGGTACACTATGATGGAAAACCAACCTTGTCTTGAGTACATCCTAAGATCCACTGGAAAATACCATGACCATGTTTTGCATTATCACACTTGAACCATGACCATGTCCAACCAAACATTACTTTGTAACACCAACCATAAACAACACTACAAGAGCATGAGTCACCATACCTTACCTACTTTTGACATCAATGACAAACATGACCATAAATCTCCCCCTTTGTCATTGATGGAAAGAACAAACAATATTTTTTGCTCTGTCCCCCTTTGACATCTAATGACAAAGGGTTAATAACTCCCCTTGATAGAATACTCTCCCTTTCATCAAACCTACTACAACATAGAATGAGCATTGGCATATCAATAGATCTACCACTAGTTCTAGCAACCTTGAGTAGTATAGATCTACAACATGCTCTGCTACACAGAATCTGCAACATATGTACTATGAAATTCTCTACACCACATAAATGCTTAGTCACCAAGATAGTGTTTTGTCATACAAAAAGATTTGTAGTGTTGCTTCACTATAAAAAGTCCTGATTTGATAACTCTATTCTGATTTGATAACACTACTCACATAGTTCTGATCTGATAACTCTGATGGCAACATATAGAAAAATGTCTTGATTTCTTTTCAAATTAGGCTGTCCATTATTACTGTCACTTCTTTTATTGACATTATGACTCTTAATACACAAAAAATGAACACATTCAAATGCACAAACCCCTTTGTCTTAGTCAACTGCAACTTTGAAAAAAACTATTGGGAGTGACCTTTTATTTGTCTTGATTATTTGAAATAACCTTTGAGTGAAATCAACATTACTTGCCTCATTTGATATCACCATAACTCAAATGAGAGAATCACATCATATCAAATATCAACTATGAGTCAACTATGTGCCATATGTATGCCAAACTGAATAACAACAAACAAAGGTACTCACTGTATGATCATCAATGATATTATGTGTCAAACAACATCATAAGTAGCCAACTCCAAATAAGCCATGTCAAGAAGATCAAGAAGTGACTTCATATGACTGAACCAATGCAACTCAGAATAGGATCTCAATACATTAAAGCAACTCTACCAACCAATATACTATGCTATCAAAATGTTGTGCCATACCAAGACTATTCATCAACAAACTAATTTCACCACCAAGTACTTCTTGCAACACCACTTTGCAAAACCAAATGTAGAGACAAGAATAATAAATTGACTCCTTCCATATGTAACCTCCTTAGCTCACATAATGCAAACAACTGATGAGAGTTTCTTGAGAACCCCTTAACTGAAGCATCATGACAAATCAACCATGTATGTTCTAACATGATATGACAAAGATAGAATCATTTATAAATCAAATCACTTCTACACCAAGTCATTCAAATACACCAAACTCTTTGTGAATTGAGCCCTTGAACTTCTTATCAATCATGAACCACTGATCACCTATATCACTGACACACAAACATTATCAAAGATGAATCCAAAACCAACAAAACAAGATCATCATATTGATAAACATCAACTAATCTCCTCTTATAACTTCTTGGGGATAATTGATAAGACATGAACAAATCCCCCTCACACCATGCTAACTATTATTCAAATGATGATGTAACTTGTGCAAGATGCACAAGTTTAGGATTTGTCTTCTTTTCACTTTATTTTTGCTTCCACACTTTCATAGGCTCTTTCTTCTGTTCAACTTTCTTTATCCAAACCTTTTCAACCTTGTTCTTTTTTCCAATCTATCAAACCAAGTAAAGTTATTCTTTCAAACCTTCTGTAACTATATGCTTTGTGACTAGGATAATTACACTTGAAACAAACAATATTAGTATTCTTGATTGAATCAAAATGATTTCTTCTGCAATTAACTGATTTGTGTCCAAATTGATTACAAGTATAGCAATATCCATTATATGAATAATTATACCTATACATATATGCTTGTCTTGCAGGGGCATTTATTTTGAATTTTCTCCTTTGATTATGCATTTTGTCTCTAGGGACAGCAGTATGATAATTTAAATCAATCTTTCTTTTAGGAGTCTCTCTAACTTTTGAACATTCTCCCTTTTCATAACCAAGTCCAACAGTGTCTCTATGTTGTTTTTGTTTACCAAGAATCTCATGTAGTTTGCTTGTGCTTTCTTCAAACTCCCTATACTTCTTAAATAAAGCCTTGAGACAATCATACTCTTTTCTCATATTGATAATATCACCTTCTAATTTTAGATTCTCAATCCTTCTAACTTCAAGGTCAAATTTTGAAATATCTGCTATCCTCTTAGCTTCTTCAACCTCTATCTTCAGACTAATAATCAAATTGTTTGAGTTATCAATTTGTGTCCTTAAATTTGCAATCTGAATACTTGCCTCTTCAAGATCTCAGAGAGTGCTTTGTCTTTGACGTCTCATTCTTGTTGTATTTGCAACATTAATTTATGATTCTCCTTATAATTCTTGAGTTCACTCAAAGCATATATAAGCTCTCCTTCTATATCAATCTCACAATCTTGTTCATCATATTCTTGGTCATCATCACTTATGATGTTAGCTTCTTCTGAAAGATATTGGACCTCAACATCTTCATGTGAATGTCTTCTATCCTTGTTATTCTTCTGAGATAACAAGTCCTCACCTTGATAAATTATTTTCAATTCTCTCCATATATCTTGAGCTATAACACAATTCATAACTTTACAGAGAACATGATGAGATAATCCAGATAAAGTAGCCTTCTTTGCAATTTCATTGTATTCAAGAGTCTTTTTATGCTTTGTATCATTAGGTGATAGAGAAGAAATAAAAAATCCATTCTCTATAGACATCCATACACCATATCCTAATGAAAATAGACATGCTTGCATCCTAAAACACCAAATAGGAAAGTCTGAACCATCAAAGAAGGGAACATCTAAAAACACTTTCTCTTCAACCTGTGAGACATTTCTATCAAATGATAACGTATCAACATCTTGAATTGATATAGACTGCACCTTCTCATTAGAATGAGACTTGACATTTCTCATGTTCTTATTTCTTTTGCACTTACCCATTATACTCCACCCTCAAGATCTACGCAAGCTGATTAGACTATAACAGGGAACCTGTGCTCTGATACCAATTGTAGGAATACTATTGGCAAGAGACACTATATGGACTCATGAATGTTGTTGTTGATGGCAAAAAAGGTTATCCCACACATCCGCAGGACATGATGAGTCTTTATCGGAAGTCAGATTGAAGAAGTGTTGAGGTCTGGTAAGCAAGAATAGAGCAGTCAGTAAGGTCTGGATCTCTCAGAAGAAGTATCTCAATGAAGTGCAGATTTGGGGACGTTAAGAGGAGTACCTTGACTAATAGAATCCAAGGATTTAGCCTCCAGTGTTGAAAGGATGAAAAGATATGAATACTTGAGTGTCAGGTTCCTGATTGGCAGTGTGGATAGAGGAAGAACTGACTGACAAAACATCAAACATTATTCTAGATGTGTTACTAATGATGGCAAAGGTTCTCAAGGCATAAGTTATGATTGGCCGACATGATTGATGACTTCTACAAGTATATCCTTGATCTGCATTACTTGTTATGCAAGGATTCTACCGATAGATCAGAGGTTGAGGAAAATATTGACTATTCCAGATGCCGACTAGAAAGGTGATGAAATCAATTTTGCAGATATATATATATATATATATATATATATATATATATATATATACAAGATGGATTTAGATGTGAAGGTGTGTGTGATGTATTGTATTGTGTGAAGAAAAGCAAAAAGTAGAGTGAAGATAGGGAGACAAGTCCATAATGTGAAAGTACAATAGCATTAAAAGAGAGTAAGAATGAAGTGCAGTAGATCAGTTTATTAAGCCAAACTAGAACTAAACCTCAGCATGAGTAGATGTGTCTCATCAGTTCAAATTTTGAGTTACGTTCCCTTCTTGTAGACAGTGAGTCTCTTGTAGGCAGTGAGCCTCTTGTGAGCACTGTGCTCAGGTAGTGAGCCCTAATTGTCATCTACCATTTTGTCCTTTCTATTCTTCTAACAGAGAACACAATCATGGGTTAATCACCCCGTGGTTTTTTCCCTTAACAAGGTTTCCACGTCAAAATCATTGTGTCATGTGTATTGGTGTTATTTCCATTTTTTATTATGCTTGCTTATTTGATTTGATGTTGCATTAACTATTAAAAAGATAGAAAGTAGAATAATCGGGATAAATGATTCAGCCCCCCCTCTCAGTTATCAACAATTGGTATCAGAGCTAATTCCCTCTAAATAGAGCCTAATAGCTTGAGGAAGATCTAGGAATCAAAATGGATATGTATGGTTTGAAGGAACAGCTTCAGTCTGTCCTAGATGATCTTGAACATTCCAACTCTGAAGTCAATGAATTGAAGGAAAGACTTAAACAGGCTAATGATTTCATAAATGAATTAAAAGGGAAACTAAGCATCTCTATGAAGAAGAGAAAGGAACTTCTTTAGCAATTAGCAAGTCAAAGTGAAGCAAATGATACAAATGAAGAGCTAAAGGAGAAACTCAGTTATGTGAAAAATTGTCAAAAGAGGTTATTATGATAAGACATGAAATGGAATCAGGAGTTATGAAATTCACCCAAGAAATTGAAGAAGAAAGAAAGACTGAAGATAATCTAAGACAATCTCTCAAGGAGAAATTAGAACACTGCCACAAGATGGATAGAGTAATCAGACATCTTGAATCTGATCTTAAAGATGCCAAAGATAATGAAGAAAAACTTGAGGATCAAATTGACTCTCTTAAAAAGGATCTTCAAACAACAAATGAATACAAAGAGAAATTCAAGATAAGCTCTACTCAACTTGAAGTTCTTCTTGAAAGCCAAAAGAGGGTAGATGATAAGCATGGCTTAGGATATGAGAAAGGTGAAAGCTCCGGATCTGGTTAGAAGAATTTTGGATCAGGAAATCCAAGGAACAAACCTAAAAGACCTCCGGTAAGACAGCCAATGCTCAAAGATATCCATCTTTCAATGTATACTACCACAAATGTAATAACTTTGGTCATAAATCTAATCAATGCAGAAAGAGAATATTTATCCTTCTCCAGATAGTGCTTCAACTACAAAAGGTATGGTCACAAATCTAATGAATGTAGAAATATGCAAATGAACAATTCATTCAATGGTAGATGCTATACATGCAATAGAGTAGGTCATATGGCTAATCAGTGTAGATCAAGAGGTTATCAGTCAAATATGCAAAGAAATGTTGTTTTCTACAATTGCAATAGATCCGGTCATATTTCCAAAATCTGTAGAAGCAAGAATCAGGACAAAAGCGGTCCGGTGCATCATAATCATAATCAAGACAAAGGAAAAGGGAAAGTGAACGTGGATGAAGTTAAGAGTGAAATGAACAATATTTGGGTAAAGAGAAGTACAGAGAATGTAAGGGATGGATCCATACCAGAATCTGGTGCTGACATTCCTTCCAAAAATTGAATAGATGGGCTTTGGCTCCGGGGGAGTAACAAAAGAAAAACCAATTTCCCCAACTAGTCAATTGGTGCCTGAAATTGGCACTTGAAAGGTGCAGATCAAAAGTGTTTTCAGAGAAACATCAAAAGAAGGATTCATTAAGATTGGGATGATCTGCAAGAAATTTTGAAAAGTTTAATCTATCAAGATTTATCTGGTTTAACAGTCATCCAGTATGAACATGACTTTCACAGTTAAATCTGGTACAATTCAAATTTTGAGATATCTTGATTTGTGGATAGATCAAATGGTTGAGGAAAGTAAGAAAGCTCGTTGTCAATCACCAAGGACAACTCTAAGCATATTATAGTGATCTGAAAAGAGATCTACTTCAAAATAAGAAGAACAGTGCAACCAGAATAACTTAAGTTGTTCATTTATTACAGTATGAATTTAGGGTTTCTTTGGCAAATAAAAGGGTTCTTGCACTTGTCAGTTGTACATTTGCATTCAAAAGGAAAGAAAGGAGAGCTCTGCAACAAACTGCTTCAAACTTCTCAAAGGCCAACCATTGGAGTAGATTCAATTAGCAGATTATTCAAGTTCACTCCGCAAACCCTATAGGCGCAAAAGGTATTTTCTATTATCAAATATCTCTCTATAAATCCTTGAATGATGGGTACTCTAAATATTGTGAAGATCTCTTATAGGCCTCGTCCCAAATTCAAGAAACATCCATACAAATCCTTGGAAGTAGATCCCCTAGGAGCATTTTCTAGTGCTCCACATGGTGTGTTGCATATAGAAGATATTAGGGTTTACATACATGCGAATATTGAAGAGTTTGGGGAATTCAAACTAAGAGACATCTATCAGAAACAATTGATAGATGATTCTTTTGAACTTAAACCATAATATAAGGGCATCCAGGAGAGACATTTTGATCAGTACATTCATTTCCCCTCCTTTGAAGAAGATGAATGGGTCCGGTATGTATTGAGTAGGGTGCATGATAACTTCTTATGGCTGAACGGGCCTTGCAAGATCACTGAGGAAGCAATTAGGGGAGTAACTGGCTTACACTCCTCTGGAGGGATACCTGTTCTCAAATCTGTCAAAAACTACATTGTAAATGAAGCCACCAAATCAAAATTTGATAAGAGGGCAATGACCATTGAAGATATCACTGACCCGGATATCAAGTTAGCATCTATGATAATAGGGTATAAGATATGTCACTCAAGTAGGGAGAATTTAGTATCCGAAACTGCAGTGTATACTGCCTATGAGATGCTAAGAAAGAATGCAGAGTATGATCTATGTGAACTCCTTCTGAGTCAATTGATGGAAAACATACAGAAGTTCAAAAAGGACAAGAAGAACTCCTTTAAATATGGTGGACTGATATTGTGTTTATTTTTCTACTTCATGAATGAGCTGCCTGGATCCAATGGATGGGTATGGAAAAATAACAAACCAGTAGCAATTCAAATCAGAGATTACTTACATGAACTTGGGGATGCCAAGGCAAGGAATACAGCTCTATGGGGGTACTTTAAGAACTTCCAAAATACTATGCAAATCAGAGAAAGAATCCCAAAATCATTGGTTGAGAAATATAAAGATACAGTGTGCTTCATGGTAGACACTGATCAATGCCTAATGGAGGTAGTGGAGCCAAGGACAGTTTGGATCATGCCTATGGGGTATGAAGTTGATGAACAAATTATGGAGCTGCATATCCAACACATGCTAAGCCAGCCAAAGGATCCAAAGGAAGAAATATTTGGAAGCTTTGAAGAACTGAGTGTAAAAGTTCATTTGGAACTCAGACAACCAGAAATAAAGAAAAAGCAAGAAAAGAGGTTAAAAACATTGCCAAAAGCTTTGACATTTCAAAAGAGGTGCTTGATGCCAACAGAGAAAAGAGAGAAAGGGATGAGAAAGAAAAGAAAGAGGAAAAAAAGAAAAATGAGGAAAGTACTCTGGTAGAATCTTCCGCCCAAACCAAATCATCAAAGAAATCTGCACCTGCCATTGCTAAGAGCTCAAGGGCATCAAAACCAGAAGCAAAATCATCTGGCAGAGGAGAGAAAAGAACTAAAACAAAGGCCACAAGGTCTTATGTCAGTCAGAAGGATGATGAAGAAACTGAATCATATGAGGAGATAAAGAAAATGAAGAAGCAGAAGAAGAAAACATTCGGTAAACCTTCTACCGGTCAAGGTGAAGAAGAAAAGACAGAGGAATTTGTAGAAAAGCCCACTCTATCTTTAGATGATGTCATCAAATCAATTACTATGGATGGAAACCTTCAACCAAAGGCTAAATTCTATGACGACTATAATGAAGCTAACCAAAAGATCTTGCAGGAAGCAGCAGTTAAGTATCTGAATATATATAATAAAGCTTTTATTGAAATTATATCCCTTATTCCCAAAAGCCTAGGAAAAGAGTTAGAAGTAAGAAAGAATAATGCCATGGCAAAAGATCTTGAGATCTGGGAGTAGATAGCTATTCATCTCTATCCTTCAATCACTTAGAAACAAATGAATATGATCTTCAAAGATTGCAAGGATGAGTTTCGGAGTAGAGCTAGAATGAATCTGCTTATACTTGGAGAAACTGATAAAGTGGCAAATGAAACTAAAGAGATCCTCCAAAATGCCTTCAAAAGATTCAATCTTCTTGTCTTAGAGGACATAGGTGTTGATCCCTCAGCCATAGGTGTTGAGGAAGAGTCTACTAAGAAAATGGCAGAAGAAGTAATGGACACTGGTGCAGAAAAAGATAAGGATTTGGAATCCTCTACTGCGGAAGAGGAAATCCTTGAACAAGCAAACACCTCTCCTCCAGTTTCCTCTACAGTCTCCGGATCTAAAGGAGAAGAAAGAGTAGAAGTGAAGGAAAAAGAAGATAATAGTACTAAGGATGTAGAAGGAGAGAAAGCTCCAAGAGATAGTTCTATGACTACAGAAGAAAAGAAGACTTTGTCTCTGGCAAGAGACACTGCAGAATCTGTCAAGGACATCTTGACAAAAGAGACTATGGAGATTGATGAACTGAAACTACTAAAAGGGCCACTTGACTTTGACTCTCTTTCTCTGGTACAAACAATGAAGATAGCTTCATTTGCTAATGCAAAGGCCAAAGAAAAACTCCTAAAGTCTCACATGGAAGACTGTGAGCTTATAGCAGCCGCATCCGGAGTGTTAAAAAAGATTATGCCATCTTTTCAGAAGGATCCCTCTACCTCCTCATCTGGTAATCTCAAATCTCTGATTAATAGTATTAGTACACATTTCAACTCTCTAGAGAAATCAGTTGATGAGAAGGTCAGGAAAGAGTTTTTGGATAAGAGATTCTTTGAGCTGCAAGGGATAATAACAAATGACAGGAGAGTTATGGGTATTGGAATAAAGAGCTTGGAAAATGCTCTCAAGGATGGAGGAGATGTATACAAATTTTGTATAACCTGGTCTAAAGCAACAGTGGAGATTGAGAAGAAAGTGAAAGAACAGGAGGACAAACTAACAAAACTTTCTCAAAATTTTGATCCACTTACCACATCCATAATAAATCAAGAATATTAGACGATTATAGTTTTGAATGAAATTAAAAAGCTTGAAAAAGAGAAGAAAAATAGAATCAGTAGGTTGAATGAACTTAAAGGAATAATTATCCCTAAGTTGGAGGCCATGCATGAGGCCCTATGTGATGCTCAAACTATAGCCAGGACAAATGATCCAATAGATCTGAAAAAGGCAGAAGCTTATGCATTCCTGTTGAGTGGTCACATCACAATTTTGGACAAAAAGAAGTAGAGTTGGGCAATAGAATTTGTCTAGTTGAAGACATCTTTTGGAGATATCCTTCAGTTTATGTAAAGTATAGCATGTATAAATACTTATGCGGCTAAGTATAGAAATGTTTTTGAGAAATTTTTTATGTGCGGACCCCACCCTTTGCCATTGATGTCAAAGGGGGAGTGAGAAGCAGTGAAAAATGGGGAATCCAACTAAGGGGGAGCTCTAGAAAATGTACATAAAAATAGAGCATCAAACAAGGGGGAGTATAGTGTGACACTTAGTCATTTTTCACTAAGTGTTGGCATCAATGCCAAAGGGGGAGATTGTTGGCAAGAGACACTATATGGACTCATGAATGTTGTCATTGATGGCAACAAAGGTTATCCCACACATCTACAGGACATGATGAGTCTTTGCCGGAAGTCAGATTGAAGAAGTGTTGAGGTCCAGTAAGCAAGAACAGAGCAATTAGTAAGGTCCAGCAGAAAGGTTTGGATCTCTCAGAAGAAGTATCTCAATGAAGTGTAGATTTGGGGAAGTCAAGAGGAGTACCTTGACTAATAGAATCCAAGTATTTAGCCTCAGGTGTTGAAAGGATGAAAAGATATGAATACTTAAGTGTCAGGTTCTTGATTGGCAGTGTGGACAGAGGAAGAACTAACTGACAGAACATCAGACATTATTCTGGATGTGTTACTGATGATGGTAAAGGTTCTCAAGGCATAATTTATGATTGGCTGACATGATTGATGACTTCTACAAGTATATCCTTGATCTACATTACTTGGTATGCAAGGATTCAGCCAACAGATCAGAGGTTGAGGAAAATAATGACTATTCCAGATGCCAACTAGAAAGGTGATGAAATCACTTTTACAGATTTATATATGCAAGATGGATTTAGATGTGAAGGTGTGTGTGGTGTATTGTATTGTGCGAAGAAAAGCAAAAAGTAGAGTGAAGACAGGGAGACAGGTCCGGTATGTGAAAGTACAGCAGCATTAAAAGAGAGTAAGAATGAAGTGTAGTAGATCTGTTTATTGAGCCAAATCAGAACTAAGCCTCAGCATGAGTAGATGCATCTCATCAGTTCAAATTTTGAGTTACCTTCCCTTCTTGTAGACAGTGAGCCTCTTGTAGGTAGTGAGCCTCTTGTGAGTAGTGTGCTCGGGCAGTGAGCCCTAATTGACATGTGCCATTATGTCCTTTATATTCTTCTAATAGAGAATACAATCTTGGGTTAATCACCCCATGGTTTTTTCCCTTAACAGGGTTTCCACGTCAAAGTCATTGTGTCATGTGTATTGGTGTTATTTCCATTTTTTATTATGCTTGCTTATTTAATTTGATGTTGCATTAACTATTAAAAAGACATAATGTAGAATAATTGGGATAACTAATTCACCCCCCTCTTAGTTATCAACAAATACAATCAACGCTGAGAGGGGGGTGAATCAGTGTTGATACACAAAAACCAATTTTTACTTCTCTAGAATTGTCAATAAGATTTGTCTGAATTGAAACAATTATCAAAAGCACATTCACCAAATCTTCAATTATATAGGACACATGAAATTATGCAAATCATCAACACAAGAAATTATCCAAGACATCAACACAAGAAGAATTAATGAGTGGAAAACCCTCCTAAGGTAGAAAAACCACTCAAACTATCTCACTCGCTTGAGTATAAAATCTTCAACTTTACAAAGTCTCACTGACTTATATCAATACCTCACTGGCATAACATACAGAGGTCTCACTGACCACAAGCCTCACTGGCATAAGAAGGTCTCACTGACCACAAGCGTCACTAGTATAAGAAGGTCTCACTGACAAATTCAATTGTCCTCAACAAAATAATGTGTAAGACATGATTTCTTCTCAATCTGATTTGTACCATTCATGATCTGTCCTCTTTGAGCATACTCAAACCAATTTGCATACTATTCTCATTATCTCTATTCAATCAATTCATAATTCATTCACCTGATTATCTCTGCAAAACAATTCACCAGATACACCATCATTGTCTTTAAGGTTCAATCTGAAAATATGTTGCAACAAGGAGATTATCATTTCTGCATTATGGTCCTCACATCAACTCTCTTCAGTTCAATTTTCACTCTCCAATAAACATCTTATGACCTTGTCATTCTTTGTATTTACCCCTGTAAAACATGATCTCATACATACAAAAAAATTTGTATCTTCTCAAGGATGTCTTCAATTCACACACACTATCAATGCACTTGTAAAAACATTATAATCAATTTGAATATCCTTTCACATTCTCTGAAAACAAAGTTATCTTCTTCAATTCTCATCTTCCCTTTAAATTTCTCTTCTTCAATGATTTTATTTTTCCTCCTACAAAAAAAATAATAATACATTCTCCTCAAAAGAAAAAACTTATATACAATGTTTTGAAAATTTTCATTCATATTCCCATTCAAAAATATTTCATCTCCTTTCATCTTCTTTTCACCTTCCTATAAAAATCACTTCCAAACAAAATATTAAATCCCCTTCAAAAACTCTTCATATTCTCTTCTCTCTGCAAAAATATCTTCAATCTGCATATTAGACTTCCAAAAATCAAATCACAATGAAATGATATTTCATATTCCTCTTCATTCAAAAAAAAACTTTCAATTTTCTTCTCTGCAAACATAAATATTCTCCAATATGCAAATATTGTCCTCAAAAATATTCTCCAACATAGAAGAATGTCTTCAACCAAGAGAGAGATTAATAGAAACATCTTAAAAACTTCTAAAAAATATACTTCAAACGGGCACAAAATATCCTTTAAAAAACTTTCTAAAACTTTATAAACATTTTCTAAATAGAAAGCTTTCCAATCGGGCAAAAATGGCCCTCCAAAAATAATCTTTAAAAAAGCTAAAAAAATAGCCTTAATAAACTGTCTGCTGTAGTTACAAAGCATTTGACATTTAGGAGACCATCAAAGATGATTCTTAAAAGAGAAAGTTCCATTTTGAATATTGGCCATCGATTTTGTTTTTGCTGCTAAACATACTTTTAAACTTATTCATTGATTTGACTTTACCGCCCAAACACTTGTGGAAGAGACTAACAGTATCAATTGAACTAGGATAGGGCCAGTCATTCACAATGATATGTGACCCCTCTAGTGGGTTGCATAAGCGGAATGACCTTCTCTTGCAGGTCAAATTGAAAATAAAACATAAAGTGAAATATATAAATGACGGGTAAAGAAGGGTTAAACACAACATGTTGGAAGCACTTGACTTAGGGTTGTAAATAGGATTCATGCCCATTAATATCTACAGTCACATGAGTAAGATCATGAGATATAATCTACCTTAAACATCAGAACCCTTAACACTGTGAAAAAATTGAAACAATAAGTGCTTCAAAAAGATCATTAAGAGATGTTAACATGAAGTGATCTTGAACACACTTAACTCTTAACCATAAAGGCATGAGCATTGAATAAAGATGACATAACCCTGATTTGTCTCAAATTGCAGAGAATACAGAGGATACCACTAAGAAAAAAGACCACTGATTGTATGAACCAAGTATGAAGACCACTCAAGATGTCAAACAACAAACTCCTAGATATCACACACCTAGATATCAAATCATGATGAAAACCACTAATCAAGACATGATTCCCTTTTTGATTATCCTGAATAACACAATGATAACATAAAGCAAGATCCCACTGTCTAAAATGTTCTTTCCAAGGTGATTGTGAAGATAATATTTGTAAACCAAGTAAACCATGAATGGAGATCACATCTCTAAATGTCTGCATTACCATGCATGTGTTGATAACTGAGAGGGGGGTGAATCAGTTATCCTAATTATTTCTTCTTTCTGAACTTTCTTTTAATCAATGCAGCATTAATTCAAACAAACAAACATAACCATGAAATGGAGATACACATGACACAATATTTTTGATGTGGAAACCTTGTTAAGGGAGAAAATCATGGGGTGATTAACCCAAAGATTATTCTCTGTTAGAAGAATAAGGAAAAACAAAATGGCACATGCCAATTAGGGCTCATTGCCTGAGCACACTGCTCACAAGAGGCACACTGCCTACAAGAGACTCACTGTCTACAAAGGAATGTAATACAATACATGAACTGATATAGGAGCATCTATATATGCTGGAGTTCAGTTCCGGTTAGGCTCAGTACACTGATTTGCTGCACTTCATCTTTCTTCTTCTCTTATGCTACTTTCTTTACATACCAGATCTTCCTTACTACTTCTGCTCTACACTTCTACTTTTATTCACACACCATTGACACACTCAACACTTCTCACAACTAAATCCATCGTGCATATATATCTGCATAAGTGATTTCATCACCTTTCAAGTCGGCACCCGAAATAGTCAATCTTTTCACAAATTCTGATCTGTCAGCTGGATCTTGCACATCAAGTAATACAGATCAAGTATATACTTGTAGAAGTCATCAAACATGTTGGCTAATCATAACTTATGTCTTAATAACCTTTACCAACATCAGAAACACATCCGGAATGATGTCTGATGCTCTGCTAGACAGTTCTTCCTCTGTTCATACTGTTACTTGGGAACCCAACGCTCAAGCATTCATATCTCTTGGTACTTTCCACACCGAAGGCTCAAACCTTGGAATCTATCAGTCAAGATAGTTCTCTTGACTTTCCCAAGTCCGTACTTCACCAAGATACTTCCTTTGAGAGATCTGGACCTGTTTGTCAGACCTTGCCACATGCTCTATTCTTGTTTACCGGACCACAATATTCTTCACTCTGACTTCCGGTAGAGACACACCATGTCCTGTGGATGTGTGGGATGAACTTTGTTGCCATTGATGACAACATTCATTAATCCATATAGTGTCTCTTGGCAACAATCTCCCCCTTTGGCATTGATGGCAACACTTAGTGAAAAATGACTAAGTGTTTACACTATGCTCCCCCTTGGCTGATGTTCTATTTTTATATACATTTTCTGGAACTCCCCCTTAGTTGGATTCCTCATTTTTCACTGCTCCTCACTCCCCCTTTGACATCAATGGCAAAGGGTAGGGTCCGCACACCAAAATTTTCAAAAAAATTTAACTATACTTAGCCACATACTACATATTCACATAAACTAAAGAATGTCTGCAAAAAGATGTCTTCAATTGGACTAGTTCTATATCCCAACTTTGCTTCATTCTATCCAAAATTGATATATGACTGCTCAATAGAAATGCAAAAACTTCTGCCCTCTGAAGATCTATCAGATCATTAGTCTGGGCAGTAGTCTGAGCATCACTTATGGCCTCATGCATGGCCTCTAACTTAGGGATAATGATCCTTCTAAGTTCACCCATCTGGCTAATTATGTTCTTCCTTTCCTTCTCAAAATTCTTTATTGCATTTGTGATTGCAATAGTCTGACACTCTTGATTTACTATGGAGGAAGAGAGAGGATCAAAACTTTGAGACAAACTTAGTAGTTTATCTTCTTGCTCTTTTATTTTCTTCTCAATCTCCATTGTTGCTTTGGACCATGATAAACAAAATTTGTATATTTCTCTGCCATCTTTTAAGAGCATTTTCTAAGCTCTTTATCCCAATATTCATATTCCTCTTATCATTACTTATCAACCCTTGTACTCCTGATAATCTTTTTGCAAGAAATTCCTTCCGGACTTTATCTTCTCCTGACTTCTCTAGTGAATCAAAATGTGTGCTAACACTATTGACTAGAGTCTTGAGATTACCTGATGAGGAGGTTGTGGAATCTTTCTGAAATAATGGCATAATCTTTTCTAGCACTCCAGAAGCAGCTTCTATCAGCTCACAATCTTCCATGTGAGACTTTAGGTGTTTTTCTTTAGACTTTACATTAGCAAATGAGGCTATCTTCATTGTCTGTACCGGAGAAAGAGAATCAAAATTAAATGGTCCTTGTAGAAGCTCCAGTTCATCAATCTCTATTGATTCTTTGTTCAAGAATTCTTGAGCAGTTTTTGCAGTGTCTCTTGCCGAAGACAGTTTTTTCTTTTCTTCTGTATTTTTGTCACTGGTGTCTTCTTTTTCTTTCACCTCTACTTCTTTCTCCTATAATCTTTCTTCTTCTTTAGATCCAGAGATTGTAGGGGAAACCGAAGGAGAAAGGTTAATCTATTCAGGGCCCACCTCTTCTGTCATTTTCTCAGTAGATTCTTTTGCAGCATTAGTACCCAAGTCCTCTATAGTAGGAAGATTAAATCTTTTGAAGGCCTTCCAGAGGATCTCTTCTGTGTCCTTGGCTACTTTGTCAGTCTCACCAAGCATAAGTTGATTCATCCTTGCTTTGCTTCTGAACTCATCCTTACAATCTTTGAAAATCATATTCATTGTCTTGGGATTGATTGAAGGATATAGCTGAATTTCTATCTGTTCTCGGATCTCAAGGTCTTTAGCCATGGCATTAGTCTTTCTCATTTCTAACTCCTTTTCTAGACTTTTAGGAATAAGATATATAATTTCAATGAAAGCCTTATTATATATGTTTAGATACCTAACTGTAGCTTCCTGCAAGATCTTTTGGTCAGCCTCATTATAATCATCATAGAATTTGGCCATTGGTTGAAGGTTTCCATCCATAGTGACTGATTTGATTACACTTTCTAACAATAGGGTGGGATTTTCAACAAATTCCTCTACGATCTCTTCCTTGTCTTGACCTGTGGAAGGTTCACCGGATCCTTTCTTCTTCTGCTTCTTTATTTCCTTTATCCCCTCATCAGATTCAGTCTCTTCTTCATCTTTTTGATCCACATAAGACCTTGTGGCCTTAGTCTTGGTTCTTTTCTTTGTTTTACCGGATGATCTTGCTTCCGGTTTAGACGCCTTTGAGTTTTTGGCAGTGACAGGTGTAGATTTCTTCGATAATCTTGACCGGGTGGAGGTTTCTACCGGAGCACTTTTCTTGCTTTCCTTTTCTTTCTTCTCTACCTCAGCCCTTTCCATCTTTTTCCTATGGGCATCAAGTGCCTCCTTTGAGATGCCAAGGCCTTTGGCAACATGTTCTACTTTTTTTCTCACCTTCCTCTTGATTTCTAGTTCTCTGAGTTCCACATGAATCTTTACACTCAGCTCCTCAAAGGTTCCAAACCTTTCTGCCTTTGGATCCTTTGGCTAACTTAGCATGTGTTGAATATGCAGCTCCACAATTTGTTCATCCACTTCATACCCCATGGGCATGATCCACACAGTTCTTGGTTCTACTGCCTCCATTAGGCACTGATCAGTCTCTACCATAAAACAAACTGTGTCTTTGTATTTCTCAACAAGAGACTGGGGAATCCTTTCTCTTGCATGCATCATGTTCTAAAAATTCTTGAAATAACCCCATAGGGCTATATTTCTTGCTTTGGCATCCCCAAGCCCATGTAGATAGTCTTTGATTTGGATGGCAACCGGTTTGTCATTCTGCCATGCCCATCCATTGGATTTGGGTAGCTCATTCATGAAGTAGAAGAATAGACACAATATTAGTCCACCAAATTTAAAGGAGCTCTTCTTGTCCCTTTTTATCTTCTATATGTTTTCCATGAATTGGCTCAAAAGAAGTTCACAGAGATCATATTCTACATTCTTCCTCAGCATCTCATAGGCAGTATATATTACAGTTCTGGATACTAAATTTTCCCTACTCGAATGATATATCTTGTATCCTATTATCATAGATGCAAACTTGACATCCGAGTCAATAATATCTTCAATGGTCATTACCCTCTTATCAAATTTTGATCCAGTGGCCTCAGTTACAATGTCATTTTTAACAGATTTGAGGACAGGTATCCCTCCGGAGGAGTATAAACCAGTTACTGCCCTAATTGCCTCCTTAGTGATCTTGTAAGGTCTGTTCAGCCAGAGGAAGTTATCATGTATCCTACTTAATACATACCGGACCCATTCATCTTCTTCAAAGCAGGGGAAAAGAATGAACTGATCAAAATGCTTCTCCTGGATGCTCTTATATTCTGGTTTAAGCTTAAAAGTATCATCTATCAATTGTTTGTGATAGATGTCTCTTAGTCTGAATTCCCCAAACTCTTCAATATTTGCATGTATGTAAACCCTAATGTCTTCTGTGTGCAAAATGCCATGCAGAACACTAGAGAATGCTCCTAGGGGATCTACCTCCAATGATTTGTATGGATGCTTCTTAAATATGGGGTGAGGTCTATCAGAAATCTTTACTATATTTGGAGTATCCATCCTCAAAGAATCTTACTAAGAGATATCAAGAATGAGGAATACCTTTTACGTTGTTTAGGGCACACACGATGAAATCTGGATTGAGCTGTATGAAGAATTGTCTTGACCTTTAGTAGAAGTAGTTACAGAGCTCCTTTTCTCTTTTCTTCAGATGTGAATGTACAAATGATGAGCGTATGAACTCTTTTATTTCTAAGAAGCCCTAATTTTCATTCTGCAATAAATGTGCAACCTAATTCATTCTAGTTTGCCTTGTTTGTCTTATTCAGAGACAAAAACCTTTCTGGATTACTTAAAGAACTGGATCAATCCTGATCTTTAAACATTTTGTGGATCCTCCAAAACTTAACCATAGTTTGTCTGGATGTTTCCCTTATGAACCCTTCAATCCGCAACTCTTCTTGTGCCAGTTCTGGAACCAATTGACTGGCTGGGGGAACAAGGTTTTCTTTGTGTCTCCCCCTGAGCTAGAGCTCACTTTTTAATTTCTGGAAGGAATATCAGCACCAGAGTCTGGTGTGGATCCAACCTCTACATTTTCTATACTTTTCTTCACCCAAATCTTGCTCATCTCACTTTTAACTTCATCCACATTCACTTTTTGTTTACCCTTATCTTGATTCTGATTATGATATACTGGACCTCTTTTGTCCTGATTCTTGCTTCTACAGAATTTTGTACTATGACCGGATCTATTGTAGATTTGTCAAACAACATTTCTTTGCATATTTGACTAATATCCTCTTGATCTGCATTGATTAGCCATATGACCTAATCTATTGCATGCAAAGAATCTACCATTGAATGTTTTGTTCATTTGCATATTTCTGAATTCATGAGATTTGTGACCATACCTTTTGTAGTTGAAACACTGTCTGGAGAAGAATGAATTAGTCTGATTCATTCTCTTTCTGCACTAATTAGCTTTGTGACCAAAGTGATTGTAGTTGTGGCAGTATCCATTGAAGGATGGATACCTTTGAGCATTAGGTTGTCTTATCGTAGGTCTTCTAGGCCTATTCCTTGGATTTTCTAATCCAAAATTATTCTGACCAGATCCGGAGCTTTCTCCTTTCTCATATCCCAAACCACACTTGTCATCTACCTTCTTTTGACTTCCAAGAAGAACTTCAAGTTGAGCAGAACTTATCTTGAATTTCTCTTTATATTCATTTGCTGTTTGAAGATCCCTTTTCGAAGAGACAATTTGATCCTCAAGTCTTTCTTCATTATCTTTAGCATCTTCAAGATCAAATTCAAGATGTCTGATAATTCTATCCATTTGGGGGCAATCTTCTAATTTTTCCTTGAGAGATTGTCTTAGATTATCTTTAGTTTTTCTTTTCTCTTCAACTTCTTGGGTAAATTTCATGACTCCTTATTCCATTTCATGTCTTACCATAATGATTTCTTTCGATAACTTTTCACACAACTTGGTTTTTTCCTTCAGCTCTTCATTTGCATCATTTACTTCACCTTGTCTTGCCAATTACTGAAGTAGCTCCTTTCTCTTTTTCATAGAGAGACTTAATTTATCTTTTAGTTCTCTCATGAAATCATCAGCCTATTTGAGTCTTTCCTTTAATTCATTGATTTTAGAGTTTGACTATTCAAGATCATCAAGGGCAGTCTTGAGTTGCTCCTTTAAACCATATGCATCCATTTGAATTCCTAGATCTTCCTCAAGCTGTTAGGCTCTATTAGGAGGAACTTGGCTCTGATACCAATTGTTGATAACTAAAAGGGGGGGTGAATCAGTTATCCTAATTATTTCTTCTTTCTGAACTTTCTTTTAATCAATGCAGCATTAATTCAAACAAACAAACATAACCATGAAATGGAGATACACATGACATAATATTTTTGACATGGAAACCCTATTAAGGGAGAAAACCACGGGGTGATTAACCCAAAGATTATTCTCTGTTAGAAGAATAAGGAAAAACAAAATGGTACTTGCCAATTAGGGCTCACTGCCTGAGCACACTGCTCACAAGAGGCACATTGCCTACAAGAGACTCACTGTCTACAAAGGAATGTAATACAATACATGAACTAATATAGGAGCATCTATATATGGTGGAATTTAGTTCCGGTTAGGCTCAGTACACTAATTTGTTGTACTTCATCTTTCTTGTTCTCTTATGCTGCTTTCTTTACATACTGGATCTTCCTTACTGCTTCCGCTCTGCACTTCTGCTTTTATTCGCACACCATTGACACACTCAACACTTCTCACAACTGAATCCATCGTGCATATATATCCGCATAAGTGATTTCATCACCTTTCAAGTTGGCACCCGAAATAGTCAATCTTTTCACAAATTCTAATCTGTTAGCTGAATCTTGCACATCAAGTAATGCGGATCAAGCATATACTTGTAGAAGTCATCAAACATGTCGGCCAATCATAACTTATGTCTTAATAACCTTTACCAACATCAGAAACACATCTGGAATGATGTCTGATGCTCTGCCAAACAATTCTTCCTTTGTTCATACTGTTACTTGGGAACCCGACACTCAAGCATTCATATCTCTTGGTACTTTCCTCACCAGAGGCTCAAACCCTAGAATCTATCAGTCAAGATAGTCCTCTTGACTTCCCCATGTCCGCACTTCACCAAGATACTTCCTCTGAGAGATCCGGACCTGTCTGTCAAACCTTGCCACATGCTCTGTTCTTGTTTACCGGACCACAATATTCTTCACTCTGACTTTCGGTAGAGACACACCATGTCCTGCAGTTGTGTGGGATGAACTTTGTTGCCATCAATGAAAACATTCATAAATCCATATAGTGTCTCTTGCCAATAGCATGATGAGCATTATCCAGACCATTAAGATAGAAACCATTAAGGTACACTATGATGGAAAAATAACCTTGTCTTTAGAACATCCTGAGATCCACTGGAAAATACCATCACCATGTTTTGCATTATCACACTTGAACCATGACCATGTCGAACCAAACATTACTTTGTTACACCAACCATAAACAACACTACAAGAGCATAAGTCACCACACCTTACCTGCTTTTGACATCAATGACAAACATGACCATCAGAGCTAAGGAATTATTTATTCGTAATAAAGAAAGGTGTTGATTATGGCATTGAATTCGATAGTAAGCCACCGGTAGGGTTCAATAGCCGTCAAGGTTTAACAACCCTTATTGTAATTTTCCTAGGTTTAGGGTTGAGGCAGTGAGCCTGCTGGACCTAGTTGATCTTCATGGAAGTAAGCCAGTATGTTTAGGCCCATGGGGTGACCAAGCATGAACATCACTATTTCATGATTGCAATATATATTTAGAGTTTATCCTCTTTGTGGTTTTTCCCCACCTTGGGGTTTTCCATTTAAATTTGGTGTCTCTTGTGGTTGAAGTTGGTTCTGTGGTTAAATTTCTGAATTCATGCTCTCATTGTTAAATCCTAATGATTGTGGATAAGTAATGAATTTTTAAATTACCAAAAGTGTAAAAATTTTATGACAATTGATTCACCGCCTCCCCTCTCAGTTGTCCAGCACATATCAATAATTAGTATCAGAGCCATGTGCCTTTGGAAAGAGTCTAAAAACTTGAGGGAGATCCTAATGGAAGGAAAATAGATACTCTCTAATGCTCCTAAATTAAAAGATATCAAGAACAGATTGTCCAAGGAAGTGACTCACGAAGAAAAGAATGTCGACCATCGAAGTTGCTCTGAAGTTTTTGCCAGTAATGAAGATTGTTGGGTTATTGATAGTAGCTTCTCAAACCACATGACTAGTGACAAAAGTAAGTTTGCTAGTCTGGAAAAATATAATGAAGGGCTAGTCAAGTTCATAGATGACTACACTACTCAAGTTCGTAGAGTAGGATTGACAAATTTTGGCAACAAACAAATTTTTGAATATGTCCTCTAGGTAAGAGGCTTGAAACAAAATCTCTTAAGCATTGGACAGTTATGTAGGAAGGGATTCAATTTTGTATTTGCGAATGACTCTCTTGAAGTCAAAGGGAAATCTGGACCTACAATAGCAATTGCCAAAAGAACTAAAAAGAACGTCTATCATCTCAAGAAAAGTGACTTTCTAGGATACACATCTTAGACCAATGAAAGATGGGTTTGTCATAGAAGACTTTGTCATACAAATCTTGATGATTTAAAAAAATTAGTTCAGATTATGAAGGACCTACCAGAGATTGATTACTCTAGAAACATCAGTTGTAGGAAATGTCAAAGATTGTCAAGAAAAGCATGGCAAGATAAATAAAGATTCTCGACTGAATGACTGGAATTAATTCATACTAGCTTTTGTGGTCCTACAAGAACACAAAGTCTCCATGGTCAAAGGTACTTTATGTTTTTCATTGATGACTTTTCTAGAATGACTTGGATCAGTTTTTTAAATGATAAATTAGAGATTCTAGAGGCACTCAAAATTTTTAAAGAAACCCTTAAAAATGAGGTAGTCATGAAAACCAAAGGCCTAAGAATCAGGAAAGAAGAAGAACATGTTTCAAATGATTTCAATATATTTTGTGAAACCTATGGGATAGAAAAACATCTCTCTGCAAAAGTTAAGATAATGGAAGAAGCAAGTAGAACTATTTCGGAGAATGCAAAATTAATGATGGAAGAAGCAAATTTACTAGATGTATTTTGGAAGGATGCAATTCAAACCACTATCTATACTTTAAATAGAGCTCAGGTAACAACCAAAGAAGGAGAGATGCATGTTGAGTTATAGGGTGGATCAATGCCCACTGTGAAATATTTCCAAATCTTTGGAAGCAAATGTCTCATCAGAATGGAAAAGGACAATGCTAAGTATGAGGAAGGCATTTTTCTTGGATACTCATCTTGGACCAAATCCTACTAGTGTTACAAAAATAGATTAGGAAGGATCATAGAAAGTACAAATGTTAGGGTTATTGAAAGCATCCAGGAGAATTTAGTCTCAGCCATGAAGAGTTTGCAAATTGAAAAACAAGAAGGTTCCCAGACCACCGAATTTGATATGCAAAATCACAAAACTGCTGCAAGTCAAATGAATATGTGCTTAATTGCCATTATTGATAAAGACAACTCAAGAACTACAGATGAAGGCATGGATTTGAAAGAAGATTTAAGAAGGTAGATCACGTATTTACAGCAAACTCTAAAAGAGAACATTGAAGAAAAGACAAAGATTGAAAATTGTCTAAAAGACAAAATCAAAGATTGCAAGAAGCTTGAAGAAGTTGAAGACTTAAAAGCTGATCTGAAGCATGTACAGGCTCAAAGAGATCAATTCAATGTGAGTACTGCCAGATATGATAAACTAATAGAAGAACAAAAAAATGATAGAGAATGCACTACATTTGGAAAAGACAAAGGATTTAGAACAATTCAGGAAGAGGACAAGATCAGATTGACTCAAAGAAGTAGAAGACTATCAATTAGATAGCCTAGTGCTCAAAGGTACTCTTCCTTCAACATTTACTGTAATTTATGTAACAAATTTGGTCACAAGGCTAATTGGTGTAGAAATAAGCTGAATCAAAATATCCCTAGTCAGAATTCCATTAAATACCATGCTTGCCACAAAGTGGGACATAGAGCCAATGAGTGTAGAAGCCAAGTGAGAAAAGGTTATGGTACAAATGGGAAACTAGAATTCTTTAGTGGCTACTGTTATATATGCAATAAATTTAGGCATAAAGCTAACCTATGTAGGTCAAAAATGAATAAAGGTAACAATGGTCAAAAAATATTATGTGCTGTAATTACAACAAGCCTAGACATGTTACAAGATTTTACAGAAGAACATGAAGAAGGATAATCAAGAAAATTTGAAGAAATCAGTGGAAAATGTTGATCCGGCAGTAATCAAGGAAGAAATGAACAAAGTTTAGGTCAGAAAGGAAATAAATGAAAGAAGAGATGAGTCTACTCTAGGCTCTCGAGTAGCTACTTCCTCCGAGAAGTAGATTTTGAATCATAGCTTAGGGGGAGCTTTGCTGGAAATCCTAAATCCCCCAGCCAGATAGTCAATGTTGATATTTGGTACAAACATATATGAGGACTTATATGTAAGATTGCTTGAAAGGAAATTTGTAAATAAAGGTACAAAAGGATTCTAGTCTGAAATCCCAAAATGATTAAAGTATGAGCAATATATATAAAGAGACTGAATCAGTATGCTTCCACAGTTGATGATCATTATATGTTGTTCATGGCTCTGGTATTCTAATCTGCTTGGGGCCGCTATTAAAGATAATGTTCTTTAGTTCAGGCATATGGTTATTAATTAGTGATTACATTTGCATCCATAAATTTGTTTGATTTTCATAATTGGCTTGAGAATAATGAGTAACAGAAGTTCAGGATTGTTTTAGGTACAGAGCAGTTTTTTTATAGATGAGCTCAGAGTTGAAAGATTATAAACTAGATGAGCTTTGAAGACAATAATTGGGAATGAGATATAACTAAGGATCTAATGCTTAAAGTTTGATAGTGGAGGTGAGTTCACATCAAATGAATTCAATATTTTCTATGAAGAACAAGGGATAAGAAGAAAATTGTCTTCTAGGACTTCTCAGTAGAATGAAGTTGTTAAAAGGAAATATAGGATAGTCCAAGAGGCTACTAGATCAATGATAAAGGAAGCTGACCTACCAGACACATACTAGAGAAAAGATAGACATACTGCTATCTATATTCAAAATAGAGATTAAGACAAAAGTGTTGCAATAAGAGTCTAGGAAAGTTCATTGAGAGTGCTATTGTGAAGATTAATGAAATTAGAGAAAGAATATCATCAAATGGACCTATTGAACAAGAAGTTAGTCAAGTTGAAGAAGAAAAAGTTTCGAAAAGAATTCCTAAAATCCCTAAAGATTGTATAGAAGTACCACACTAAAGACCAATTCTTATGTAAAAAGAGCTAAGGTGCATTGGCAAAGAAAAAGAATTGCAAGATGAGTGTTGTTGGCAGAGAAAACAGGGCATTAGCAGCAAGTTCCTAAAGTTAGAATTGATAAACCAAGAAGGAGAAAACTTCATATAAAATTACAATCAAGAAAGCATCAAGTAAGGGTGAGCAGTTAGTTGAAGAAAGTTTAGAAGAGAGATTAGATCAGAGCAAAAGAGTCCAAGTATGTGCCCTTTGCCATTGATGTAAAAGGGGAAGAGAAGTCATGTGAAAAAACATAGAGTGCAGATGTGTAAGAGAAAGGAGAAGAATTTTGGAGAAAGGAAGAGTGTAGCTGTGTAAAAAGAAAGGGGGAGAATCCTATCTTGATGGTTGTTGCAGTTTTTCACTTCATATTTTGCCATCAATGATAAAGGGGGAGATTGTTGCAAGTATAAGCGTAATCAGTGTTGTCATTGATGTCAACATATTCTTGTTGTCATTGGTGTCAACAATATCTTGTTCTATTACCTATCTAGTAGACTTGTATGTTGAGGATATTGAGAAAATTAGCCTCTCCAAAAGAAACAAGTGAGTTATAGAGAAGTGCAATACAGATAGTGAGTTGTAGCTGCAAAACCATCCAATAAACTGCTCAAAATTTATTTCTATTTGAAGATTGTGGTTTGTGGATTGCAAGTAAGTTATAGGTATGTCTAAGGATGCTACATTCTAGGTTTGAGCCATCTACATGAAGATCTAAGTGAGTTGTGTTCACCGGAGTGAAACCTGCTTTTTCTGTAAGTTCAGTTTGGATAGGAGGAAAGTATTTTGCTCTACATTCCTCCATAATAAAGTATTTAGCTCTGTGGTTCTACAGGGAAGTTTGGGATGATGATAGGTGAATACAATTGCAATGGTTTGTGGTTTGGTGGTCTGCAATCTATTTTTCTTTTGACATTCGAAGATAGTAAACGTTATATGTTCCAGTGAGAAGATTCATATGAACATGAAGCCCTTGATGGGATGATGTCACTATAAAATCACCACAGGGACAAAATGAAGGAGGAAGGAGTTTACACAGTGATCTATAATAGGGGTTAGTACACACAACAATAATTTATAGAAATATAGATCTTGTAGAGAGAAAAGAGATGGCTTGTTAGAGAGAATTGTCATAAAGAGCATCTAACGAATTTTCCATTAGGTGTAAATGAGTGAGACAAACTTGTGTTTATATGCATCTCAATTACTTTCTAAGGCCTTAATTAGATTGATGTTGACAAGGTACATCACTTAAGTCATAAGGCCAACAATAAAAGATAAGTTGTTAGGGAAAATGTGCCAGGACCCAAGTGTTAGGCACCCTAGTCATGGTAATTTGGGCAATCCATGTTGAATATAAGGAATACTAAAAGGTGGTGGGGGTGAATTAGTATTCCACAAAACCACTTCCTAACAAGTTTATTAATCCAATTTCCAAAATCAATAACATGAAAGTAGAATAGGCATAAGAATATCAACCAGAAACACATAACATTGTTGCAAGTTTGTGTTTAATCGATGTTGTCATTGATGTCAACATATTCTTGTTGTAATTTGTGTGAACTGTATCATGTTATACTACTTGTCTAGAAGACTTGTATGTTGAGTATATTGAGAAAATTAGCCTCTCCAGAAGAAAAAAGTGAGTTACAAAGAAGTGCAGTACAAACAGTGAGTTGTATGTTGAAGAATAGTCCTGCAAACTACTCTGCATTTAGTTTTGTTTGAAGATCATGGTCTGGGGATTGGAAGTAAGTTAGAGGTATGTCTGAGGATGTTAGATTCTAGGTTTGACCCATCCACATGAAGATCTGAGTGAGTTGTGTTGACCAGAGTGAAACTTGCTTTTTCTATAAGTTTAGTTGGGACAAGAGGAAAATATTCTGCTCTGCATTCTTCCACAATAATGTATTTGGCTCTATGGTTCTAGAGGGAAGTCTAGGATGATGACAGGTGACTACAATTGCTATCTTTCTTTTATGAAAGTCGAAGACAGTAAAGGTTATGTGTTCTGGTGAGAAGATTCCTAGGAATAAAGTGGTTAAGGTTCATACAGTTGCTCCTGATGATTATAACATGCTTGTGGATGTCTACTAATCATGTTCCTATCTAGACTTTGGTCCATATTAAGAAATTGAGTTGGTGTGTGAAGATTGTTCCTAGATAATGTAGGATGTAACTAGTCTTGATCGACCTGGTTGATCCCAGTGATTGCGAAGATCTCTGGAAGATTGTGGAAGCATGTTGTGGCATGGAAGATCGTGTTTGAGTCCTAGCTAAGGCATGGCATGATCTGCATTGTATTTCCCTTTGTATGATGTTGCAATAGGTTAGGACCTATTTTGTAAGTGTTTGTAATACAAACCTTGGGGATTGTTCCAATGGTTGATGCCGACCTTAATGATCATTCCAAGGTTGATGTAGTGTATAAATACTTATAGCTGAGTCGTGGAAAAGTTATCCTTGAGCAAAAATGAGAATATATTAAGAAAGGTCCAAAGGTAGAGCAAAGGAGAGGTAGAGGAAAGAAGATGAAGAAAAGAGTAGAGGAAGAGTAGGGCAGAGGAAGAGCAAAGCTAAGGAATTGTTTATTTGCAATAAAGAAAGGTGTTGATTATGGTAGTGAATTTGGCAGTAAGCCACCAGTAGGGTTTAACAACCCTTATTGTAATCTTGTTAGGTTTAGGGTTGAGGTAGTGAGCCTGCTAGACCTAGTTGTTCTTCATGGCAGTAAGCCAGTATGTTTAGGCCTGTGGGGTGACCAAGCCTAAACATCACTATTTCAAGATTGTAATATATATTGAGAGTTAATCCTCTCCATGGTTTTTCCCCACCTTGGGGTTTTCCATGTAAATCTAGTGTCTCTTGTGTTTGAAGCTATTTATGTGGTTAAGTTTCTAAATTCATGCGCTCGTTGTTAAATCCTAATAATTGACAATAAGTAATGAATGTTTAAATTATAGAAAGTGTTTAAACTTTATGACAATTGATTCAGCGCCCCACTATATGTTGTCCGATGCATATCAACAATTAGTATCAGAGCCACATCCCTTTGGAAAGAGTCTAACAACTTGAGGGAGATCCCAATAGGAGGAAAATAGATACTCTCTAATGCTCCCAAATCAAAAGATATCAAGAATAGATTGTCTAAGGAAGTGACTCACAAAGAACAGAATGTCAACCATTGAAGTTGCTCTGAAGCTTTTACCAGTAATGAAGACTATTGGGTTATTGATAGTAGCTACTCAAACCACATGATTGGTGATAGAAATAAGTTTGTTAGTCTAGAAAAATACAATGAAGAGCTAGTCAGGTTTAGAGATGACGACACTACTGAAGTCTGTGGAATAGGATCGACAAATTTTGGCAACAGACAAATTTTTGAAGATGTCCTTTATGTAAGAGGCTTGAAACAAAATCTCTTAAGTGTTGGATAGTTATGTAGGAAGGGATTCAAGTTTGTATTTGAGAATGACTCTCTTGAAGTCAAAGGGAAATCTAGAGCTACAATAGCAATTACCAAAAGAATTGAAAAGAACCTCTATCATCTCAGGAAAAGTGACTTTCTTGGATGCACATCTCATGCCAATGAAAGCTGGGTTTGGCATAGAAGACTTTGTCATACAAATCTTGATGATTTAACAAAATTAGTTCAAATTGTGAAGGACCTACCAGGGATTGATTACGCAAGCAACATCAGTTGTAGGAAATGTCAAAGATTGTCAAGAAAAGCATGGCAAGATAAAGAAAGATCCTCCACTGAATGACTGGAATTAATTCATACTAGCTTTTGTGGTCCTACAAGAATACAAAGCCTACATGGTCAAAGGTACTTTATGTTTTTCATTGATGACTTTTCTAGAATGGCTTGGATCAGTTTTTTAAATGATAAATTAGAGATTCTGTAGGCACTCAAAAAATTTAAAGAAACCCTTAAAAATGAGGTAGCCATAAAATTCAAAGGCCTAAGAATTAGGAAAGAAGAAGAACATGTTCCAAATTATTTCAATATATTCTATGAAACCTATGGGATAGAAAAATATATCTCTGCAAAAGTTAAGATAACAGAAGAAGCAAGTAGAACTATTCAAGAGAATACAAAATTAATGATGGAAGAAGCAAATTTACTAGATGTATTTGGAAGGAGGCAATTCAAACCACTGTCTATACTTTAAACAGAGCTTAGGTAACAACCAAAGAAGGAAAGATGCCTACTGAGTTATAGTGTGGATCAATACCCACTACGAAATATTTCAAAATCTTTGGAAGTAAATGTCTCATCAAAATGGAAAAGGACAATGCTAAGTATGAGGAAGGCATTTTTCTTAGATACTCATCTTGGACCAAAACCTTCTAGTGTTACAACAATAGATTAGGAAGGATCATGGAAAGTACAAATGTTAGGGTTATTGAAAGCATCCAGGAGAATTCAGTCTTAGCCATCTAGAGTTTGTAAATTGAAAAACAAGAAGGTTCCCAAACCACTAAATGTGATATGGAAGATCACATAACTACTACTATAAGGGTAAAAATGGGATTAATCAAATGAATATTAAAAACCCAAACATCAATGGAATATGAAGATAAAAGGAGATTTAAAGTAAAGACATGAGATACTTACAACCTTTTACCTTTCGACTTCCATTGTTCGCTTTTTCTTTCTTGATCTTGTGGTGATGAAGATGTCCCTCAGGAAGCTTGCTTCCTTGCTTCGATTCCTTAAGATGACAAGGAGAAGTGGCTAGGATACTTGTTTGTGTTGAAGATGAGCTTCAACACAAGGTGAATGGATGATTGATGGAGTGATATGCAATGGGGTGCCAATGGCGTGCTATAGTTCCTGTAGCATAATTTTACTTGAATGATGGATATGTGAAATAGAAGAAGAGGGTGGTATTTATACAGTTGTGTGAGAGAAGATCAATGGTGGAAAAGAAATAATAAGATCAATGGAGGAGAATGTTTGAGAGAACATGCACTAATAGAAGAAGGACATGTGTCATTCAAAAAGATGCTTTGTTGAGTTAACTGCTTTCTTAATGAGGAAGATTTTTTATTTCTTAAATTAGAATATGTTTTTCTAATTTAAGAGCTCTGTTGATAGCTTTAAATTAGTTAACTCAACTTTTTCTTTTGTATGACAAGAAGAATTTATTTTTAGAAGATTTGAAGATTTTTTGGAAGATAAGAAAGCATAATTAAATAAATAAATTAATTTAATTTCTTGCACATGATTTGGAGGAATAAATAAAATATTTAAATATATTTTCTTTTGTGGAGATTTAATTTAAATAAATTTGCATTTTATTTAAATTTGGAAGAACAAAAGATTTAATTAAATAATTAAAATTATTTAAGAATTTGGAAGAATAAGGTTGATATAGATGAAATTATTTAATTAAATAAATGTAATTTATTTAATTCAGTGGGAGGAAGTGAATCAAATAAATAAATAAATTTATCTATTTATTGATAGAGGAATGTGAAGATGAAATAAATATTTAAAATATTTATTTAATTAGAGTCATGTCATTTTTAGGTGTATACATTTTGTCCCTCTTTGATGCAATGTGTTTTATCACGTTGTTTCAAAGAATAAGAATTTTTGACGATGATACATGCCCTAGTTTGCCCCTGGTACAAGTTTAACAATAGGATACCCCCTCGGGAGATTGGACATGAAGAAGGCAGAAGGAGTGAAACGGACAATCTCATGGAGAAGAAGGTGGAAGAACAAGTTAGGATGGATTAAAAGAGGACATGGTTCAAAGGAACAGATATGGGAAGTAGTCACAATTGTCACACAGTCAGCTATGGTTCACGTGCTATATATAGGAGCTGGGTCCACAAGTTCTATTCATTTGCACACTTGTCCTTAGTTGATTGGTCTTTGAGAGCTCAGGAGAGTATGGCAGCTAGAGCAGTTGACAAAGAGATGGATATTCTGTGCAAGGAGCACCGGTTTGAGCAAGTTCAACGGTTCGATTAGACAGCTAAGGCAGGACCACCGGTATGTAGTTCGTTAAAATTCACTAAAAGTCATTTATTAGGTCAATAAATGCCTTCAAAAAAAAGATAGGACAGATGTGCCAAACTATAGTTCGGTGCATACACTCTCTGAAATGGCGCATATGCTGCTAAGTTGCGCATTTGAGAGATCTTATGGTGCATATGATAGTTTTGTGCATATAGTCTATGAATTGGCGCATCTACTAGGGAACGACGCATATGGTACTAGAAGTGGCACATATGCTAGAATGGTGCATATACATCAAGGATTGGTGCATTCATGGTGAAGCGATGCATATGGTATGGATCGGCACATTTGAACTAGGAAAATCAGTTGACTTAACGAAATTAACCCAATTGGTACCTTGATTGATGCATTAATTGATAAGCGATCTCTGAGATTGTCGAGAATCTAGTCAAGAGATGATATGCTTGTTTTGATTAATTTGATATGTTAAGTTAATGATAGGATAGTTTGATTGCTTTTAGTAGGTTTGCTTGGATATGGATTTCTTTGACGCTATACTTTGCTTGGTTGCAGGAGGATATCCGGGATACCTTGATGTCACAAGAGCAGTTCCCTTTGCTGTTATTGTATTGGTACATGTTGACAGAGATTGACCGCGAGGCTCTTGGTGCGATGGGTTTGCACTATGTTTTATTCATGCCTGAGGTTCACATGAACCATGGTATGTTGACTGCAGTGGTGGAGTGATTCCGCATTGAGGATGGTACATTCCATCTACCGACCGGGGAGATGGCGATCACTTTAGAGGATGTGTACATGATTCTGCACCTTCCTATTCAGGGAGAGTTGGTCGAGTATGAGTCACAACGTGATGCTGGATTGGTTGAGTGCAGATAGGTGTTCAATGACCCAAATTTGGCTAAGTAGGTGATTTCGTAGAAGGACATTCATGATTGCTATGACTACTTCCTGAGTATAGTTGCGAGACTGATCGTTGGTGTAGTATGCCCCGATAGGAGGTCACATGGGTTTTCGATTGGCTGGGGGAGGGTGCTGTATAGCATGATCACTGACGAGACTCAGTATGTGTGGGGTGTGTGCGTGCTTGCACACTTATATAGAGATATGCACCAGGTAGTGTATCATAAGGGAGCCAGTTTGTCAGCAGGTGTGTCTCTCATGCAGTTTTGGTTGTGGGAGCACATAGCTATTACATAGCCTATATGTCTTTTTCACAGGCAGAGGGGTGAGCTCTATAGTTATGGCTATGCAGGTGTGATTTCCCAGCACAAGCTGGGGAAGCTCAAGTATTGGAGACACGTGTTTGGCAACATGGATCTAGTTATCTAGCACCCATACCTAGATTGTGAGGTATGGGATGATGAGGCAGACGAGCTTCCATATTGCTTCCAGAATCAGTGGCTCATTGGTAGGATGAGATATATATTAGAGCGACAGATTGTGAGCAGGGTATAGTGGCAGTTTGGCCAAATAAAGGGTAGGCCATAGGGGCAGGTGTGTTTCATGAGGACCCATGCAGAGAGATACAGGTGGGGTCCTATGGTATCATATGAGGAGGCCTTGGCAGAATTTTGATAGATTCCTTATGCAGATTGGCTGATGAGGAGGGATATAGTGGATGTAGGCATGACACCAGATTATGAGGAGTGGTTTATAGCTCATCCATCTCCTAGATTTTCAGGACTTGGAGAGTTAGCTCCTCGTAAAGATGAAGAGGGGAGGACGGAGGAGGGGGAGAGGAGGTTAAGGGGATGATGGAGGAGATGGAGGAGGAGGTGGCAAACCTATACAAAGGAGGAGGTCCAGGGAGGGACCTTCATGTCAGTAGGTAGTTATGCAGCTGTAGGCTGCAGGACAGGAACAGGCATAGGTGCTAGCACAGTAGGTGGCACCACACTAGGTACAAGGGCAGGTGCCAGTACAGCAGGCTCTGCAGCCTGACTTATAGCAACAGGCTATGATTGCACTATAGGTTAGATTAGGCAGCTAAGGGCCCACCTGAGAGTAGTAGAGTCTCAAAGAGATGCAGATGTAGGATAGATATTAGAGATATCCAGAGAGAGACGTAGCCTTGGCTAGCATACGGGTGATGAGAGAAGAGAGAGATGCAGCTGTGGCAGCTATGGGTACAGATGGTACTTCTAGCTTTTTGGTTTCACAAATGCAGAAGACACATACATAGCTGGCCCAAGTTCAGAGTGGGCTTGCTAGAGCGTAGGCTTAGGCTTAGTACTACATAGGGTTATACCATGGGGTAATGTTAGCAGATTAGAATGCACCTAACTTCAGGAGCCAGTCTGTGGCATCTCAGAGGGAAGGTGGGTCTCGATCTGTATGATCAGTGAGAGGCCCCCAGCAGTCAGAGGGAGACAGAGGAGAGGGCAATGCAGGGTTAGTCAGACCTAGACATTTGTACCATTTTTTTGATTTGATGTACACATTTTTTATGGCTGAGATAGCTTGTATATGTATTATTTTTCCCTGAGACATGTATCACTATCTTTTTGTACATTGTATACATTTCATGACATGACTCTGAGATATGGACATATATTTTGATATCTTGCATATTTGGACATGTTTTTATGTTATGGATGCAATCTATCTTATGATTCTTTGGATATGTGATGCATGCTAGATGGATTTAGGATAATTTGATATGTAAATGCAAATCTTTATGCATATGGTTATCCAGCTCTATATTGATTTGTCTATGTTTTTATTTTTGATATGAGATATGGATGCACATGTATGTGGATGACCTAATGTACTTTATATGTATGTAAAATGATTTAATCATGTGAATGACTATCTCATGTGATATGATGTGTGACCTATGCTATGTTTTTGATATGTCCAAATGTACTCAATCGACATAGAGATGATAAAGATAGGTGGAAGAGAAGAAATGAAGAAATACAGAATTTCATTTGATTATGCTACAAGATTTTCTTATTACATGGTTGATATGGATTTCTTGATATGGAATGGATGTGGGTTGTCATCTTGATATTGCAAGTACTTTTCTTTCATCATTGGGAACTTTTTGGTACTTTTCTCTTTTTGAAATGTTGTAAGAAAATACAAGCATCTAGATATAATTAGACTGAGATGACCTGAGTATTCCTTACATGGATTTTGATATAGAAAGTTGATACAAGCATCTAGTCAAACTTGAATCTAGATGACCTGAGTACTTCTTGCATTTCAATAGACAAGGATTGCCTCTTTTCATGTTTTTAGACCTCTAAGTCCTCGATGATCTTTTGTTGATCATGTCGTTAGACCAAAGTCATCACATTACTAAAGTTTAATCCACAAACAATAGGCAAAGAAAAATATCATGCCCTCATCATAGCATCTCTAGCTTTTGGCATCCTTGAGTAGCATAGGAAGACATAATGACAAAAATCCAAGACTTTGTTAAGTTAACCTCTTCACAAAAGTATTCTTGCATTAGATGTGTCTTTTTGCCATAATTGATATAGAATTAGTTTGAGTATTTCGGTATAGTGCTCTTCTTTGGATAGGTTGGTGTATTTGTGTCAAGATTTTTGTGGTTTGGGTAGCTTGCTTTGCTGCACTATCTTGTCTAGTGAAAGGTATCACAATCCTTATTGTTATCCTCTTAGAACATGTGGCATTCAAGAATCCAAATCCGTAATCAGGTCAAGGAGTTGCCCCCAGCTTAGACAAAGGATTGACTTATTATGGGTGATATGACAAATAGACATGGAGAGACAGACCCTAAGGGACTGACCTAGTGCCTCAAGGGCTCATTGCTAAATGGTTTTGCCTATGTGATGACACAGAGGCAATGTAGTTCGGGGTGAACCTAATGGACCTAAGACCTAGGCAATGGAAAAGATGCAGAAATGGTATGGACAATAGGACAGATGATAATCAAAGAAATGGAGAGGAAAGAAACAGAGTGGAGTGGAGCGAAGCCTTGGGGATGCATTGATAATGGCCTTGCCTATGTGATAGCTCAGAGGTGACGTAGTTTGACAATGGTTCAAAGGACTAGTTCAAGATGAACAATATGATGAACACAAGAGACACAAGGTCACAACAGATGGAGGAAGTGGTTTGTCATAGATAGCACCTGTTTACCAAGTTTTCACCACTTGCTTTTATTTGCACGGAAGCTAAAAGTACACAAGACACTTGTTTGCTAGGTTTTCATCATGGTACCTATCCCAAGTACTTGTTTGCTAGGTTTTCACCAGAGGATGATTTTTTTGCTATTTTTCTATTTTTTTGATTTTTTGTTTCTTTTTTATCACTTTTTCAATTTTTTTTAGATTTTTTAAGGACTCCCTTGCATTGGGGTTCTCAGGTATAGAACTTGTGAAGATGCATGCTATTGATAGGATCATCAAATAGTTCACATTTAGATGTAGCCAATTGATATTCCCCAGACCCATAGGCTACAATGATGACATAGGGACCCAGCCAGTTGGGTTTGAACTTGCCTTTCTTTTCTCAGTCTTGCTGATTTCTGGGATTTTCTCTGAGAACTAGATCAGCGGCTTAGAAAACTCAAGGCTTTACCCTGTGATTATAGCTTTAGGACATTCATTATTGATAAGCTTTTAGGTGGTTAAAGGCTTGTTGCCTTCTCTCTTCAAGAATCTCTAATTCTTGAAGTCTAGTCACTCTGTTTTCTTCATCAAATATGACACCTTTTAACGAAACTCGCAAGGATGGGATCTCAACTTTAATGGACAAGATAGCTTTAGATCCATAGACCAGGGAGTATGGTGTTGCACTTGTTGATGTGTGGATGCTTGTACGATAGGCCCACAGTGTGGGATTTAATTTGACATGCCAATCACGACCAGCGTCATTGATAGTCTTTTTCAAAATTTTAAAAATGGTTTTATTTGATGCCTCCACCTAGCCGTTGCCTTGGGGGTAATAGGGGGTTGAAAAGCAGTGTTGGATATGAAATTTGTCACATAGTTCCCTGACATCCTGATTTTTGAAAGGTTGTCCATTATCTGTGATAATGGACGAAGGGATACTATAGAGACAAATGATATAGTTAGGATAAAGGAGGTGATATGATTGCCTATGATATTGGCTAAGGGCACAGCTTCAATCCACTTTGTAAAGTACTCCGTGGTAGTAATTATGAATTTATGGCTGCTAGATGAAGAGGGGTGAATCTTGCCCACTAAGTCGAGTCCCCACTAACAGAAAGGCTAAGGAGTCGTTAATGGATGTAGCTCTTGTGTTGGTGCATGTATCAGGTTCCCATGGATTTGGCACTTTTTACACTTCTATACAAAATGATAGGAATCTTGTTCCATGGTTGGCCAGTAGTATCCCATGCGTATGACTTTCTTGGCTAGGGTAGGGCCACTAGAGTGGGTCCTGCATATACCATCATGTACTTCACTTAGGACAGTTTGATATTCCTCACTATTGAGACATCTAAGAAGAGTACCATCAAGACCTCTACGATATAGGGTATTGGCAACAATGGCATACTGGGATGCCTGATGGATGAAGGTTCATTTTTTGTTACTAGAGAGATCAGGTGGGAGGGTATTCTCTTTAAGATAGGAAAATTATTTTCCATAGAGGGGGGAATCATCTCCAACAATGTGGCAAATGATATGGGATTCAGGGGTGTCATATGCAGGACAGGACTCTGGCTCTACCAAGAACTCATAACGTGATTGATTATCTAGAATATCGAGGAGAGATGTGATCATGGCCATGGCGTCTATAGCTTTGTTCTCAATCCTCGGTATCTGTTCAAAAGAGATTTTGATGAAGTATTCTTTGAAGTCATCTACCATCCATTTGTAAGGGATTAAGTTCTCATCTTTTGTCTGGTAGTCATCATTTACTTGATTTATGACCAGTTGTGAGTCACCATACACCTAAAGTTCTTGGATATTCCATTCAACTAGTAGCTTGATGCCAATGACAAGGGCTTCATACTCTACCATGTTGTTAGTGTAGGGAAAGAGTAGTCTGTATGATTTAGGAATGGTGTCACCACTAGGTGTGATCAACAAGATACCTACTCCTGATCCATGCTGAGTATATGAGCCATCGAAATACATTTTCTAGGTTGTTGTAATTATGTGAAAAATGGATTTGTCTAGAAATTCAATTCTCAAAGGGCTATCATCTGTTAGAGGTGCATCTGCCAGTTGGTCTACAAGTACTTGGCCTTTTATTCCTTTCCTATCTACATATTTGATATCAAACTCGCTAAGAAGCATGACCCATTTGGACAATCTACCCATTAGGGCTGCCTTATTGAGTAAGTACTTGAGTGGATCAATTTTTGCTACTAGTTTGACCGAATGTGACATGTAATGTCTCCACTTTTGTGAGGCGAAGACCACAGTGAGATATGCTCTTTCAATTGGCGTATATTGTAGTTCATACCCAACAAGTGTTTGACTGATATAGTATATAGCTTGTTCTTTCCTGTCATAATCTTGCTATGCGAGGAGAGCTCCCAGAGCTGTTGGTGTGGACGAGATATATAGTAGAAGAGGTTTTTCCTGAATCAGTGGCATCAAAACATGAGGTTTCATTAGATATTCTTTTAACTGCTGAAATACGTGCTCACATGAATCATTCCATTTGAAAGGGACATTCTTATGTAGAAAGAGGGAAAATGGGTGGCACTTGTCTGCCAATTGAGAAATGAACCTTCTGATAGATTATAGTTTTCCTTGTAGGGACCTTAGCTGAGTGAGATTTTTAGGAGGTGGCATTTCCATGATGGCCTTCACTTTAGCTGGGTCAACTTCGATTCCATTGGCTGACACTATGTATCCAAGTAACTTTCCTGAGGTAAGTCCAAACACGCACTTCTTTGGATTGAGGCGTACATTAAACTTTTCCAGTACTACGAGGTGTCCTTCTCTTGTGAGTGATTTTGCTAGAATATCATCAACATAATCTTCCATTGTAGTGTACATCATGTCATGGAATATTATGGTCATAGCTCTGTGATATGTTGCGCCAGCATTTTTCAAACCAAATGGCATGACACACCAACAATAGGTGCCCCAATGATATGTGAATGCAGTCTTGTGTTGGTGTTCAGGTGTAATTTTTATCTGGTTATATCTAGAAAAACCATCCATTAGTGACAGTATAGTGTGCCCTGTTGTTAGATCTACAATCATGTCAATGTCTGGCAGGGGGAAATCATCTTTCAGATAACCTTTGTTCAGGTCCCTAAAGTCATTACATATTTAGACTCTACCATCTGGTTTGGCCACTAGTACTATGTTTGAAACCCACTTAAGATAGTCTATTGGTCTGATGAATCTAACATCTAACAGTTTCTTTAGCTCTTCTTTCACCATGAGGGCTACATGCGGGTGCATCTTTCTGAGTTTTTGCTTTACTAGTTTAGCTCCTGGAGCTAAGGATAAGTGATGCATTATGAGATTTGGATCTAGCCTTGGCATGTCTATGTATGTCCATGCAAAGTTGATTTGTTTTCTCTTGAAGAAGTTGGTGAATGCTAGCTTTTCTTGTTTTGTTAAAGACTGTGCCATGTGGATCATTCTAAGATTATCACCTGTACTGACATTGATCGGCTCTACTGGTTTTATCAAGATTGAAGATCTCTCCTAATGTGTAAGATTGGATAGAGGGTCAAGCTTTCCATTCTTCGGCACCTGAGAGAGGTTTTCACCATTGGATACATCTATATTTTTACTCTTTTCATGATCTAACACTACTACAAAGTAGTTTTCACCATTAGATCAATCAAATGAATATTAAAAACCCAAACATCAATGGAATATGAAGATAAAAGGAGATTTAAAGTAAAGACATGAGATACGTACAACCTTTTACCTTTCGACTTCCATTGTTCGCCTTTTCTTTCTTGATCTTATGGTGATGAAGATGGCCCTCAGGAAGCTTTCTTCCTTACTTCGATTCCTCAAGATGACTGGGAGAAGTGGCTAGGATACTTGTTTGTGTTGAAGATGAGCTTCAACACAATGTGAATGGATGATTGATGGAGTGATATGAAATGGGGTGCCAATGGCACACTATAGTTCTTGCAGCATAAGTTTACTTGAATGATGGATATGTGAAATAGAAGAAGAGGGTTGTATTTATAGAGTTGTGTGAGAGAAGATCAATGGTGGAAAATAAATAAGAAGATCAACGGAGGAGAATGTTTGAGAGAACGTGCACGAATAGAAGGACGTGTCATTCAAAAAGATGCTTTGTTGAGTTAACTGCTTTCTTGATGAGGATGAGTTTTTATTTCTTAAATTAGAATATATTTTTCTAATTTAAAATATTTGTTGATAGCTTTAAATCAGTTAACTTAGCTTTTGGTTTTGTATGACAAGAAGAATTTATTTTTAAAAGATTTGAAGATTTTTTACAAGATAAGAAAGCCTAATTAAATAAATAAATTTATTTAATTTCTTGCACATAATTTGGAGGAATAAATAAAATATTTAAATATATTTTATTTTGTGGAGATTTAATTTAAATAAATTTGCATTTTATTCAAATTTGGAAGAATAAAAGATTTAATTAAATAATTAAAATTATTTAATTATTTAGAAGAATAAGGTTGATATAGATGAAATTATTTAATTAAATAAATGTAATTTATTTAATTAAATGGGAGGAAGTGAATCAAATAAATCAATAAATTTATTTATTTATTGATAGAGGAATGTGAAGATGAAATAAATATTTAAAATATTTATTTAATTAGAGTCATGTCATTTTTAGGTGTATACAACTGCAAGTCAAGTGAATATGTGCTTAATTGCCATTATTGACAAAGACAACTCAAGGACTATAGATGAAGGCATGGATTTGAAAGAAGATTTAAGAAGGCAGATCAGGTATTTACAACAAACTCTAAAAGATAACATTGAAGAAAAGACAAAGATTAAAAATTGTCTAAAAGATAAAATCAAAGACTACAAGAAGGTTGAAGACGAAGTTGAAGACTTAAAAGTTGATCTAAAGCATAACAAGCTCAAAGAGATCAATTTAGTGTGAGTTCTACCAAATATGATAAACTAATAGTAGAACAAAAAAATGATAGAGAAGGTACTACATTTGGAAAAGATAAAGGATTTAGAACAAGTCAAGAAGAGGACAAGATTAGACGGGCTCAAAGAAGTAGAAGACTATCAATTAGATAGCCTAATGCTCAAAGGTACTCTTCCTTCAACGTTTACTACAATTTATGTAATAAATTTGGGCACAAGGCTAATTGGTGTAGAAATAAGGTGAATCAAAATATCCCTAGTCAGAATTCCATTAAATTCCATGCTTTCCACAAAATGGAACATAGAGCCAATGAGTGTAGAAGCCAAGTGAGAAAAGGGTATGGTACAAATGGTAAACTAGAATCCTTCAGTGGCTACTGTTAGATATGCAATAAATTTGGGCATAAAGCTAACCTATGTAGGTCAAGAATGAATAAAGGTAACAATGGTCAAAAAAATATTATGTGCTTTAATTGCAACAAGCTTGGACATGATGCAAGATTTTGTAGAAGTAAGAACACGAAGAAGGATAATCAAGAAGAATTGAAGAAATTAGTGGAAAAGGTTGATCTGACAGTAGTCAAGGAAGAAATGAACAAAGTTTGGGTCAGGAAGGAAACAAATGAAGGAAGAGATAAGTTTTCTCTAGGCTCTGGAGCAGCTACTTCCTCCAAGAAGTAGATTGTGAATCATTGCTTAGTGGGGGCTGTATTGGAAATCTAAAATCCCCTAGCTAGATAGTCGGTGCTGAGATTTGGTACAATGATATGAGGACTTACATGGAAGATTGCTTGAAAGGAACTTTGTAAATCAAGGTACAAAAGGACTATGATTGGAAAGCCCAAAATGAATAAAGTATGAGCTATATATATAAAGAGACTAAATCAGTATGCTTCCGTAGTTGATGATCATTATATGTTGTTCATAGGCTCTGGTATTTTGGTCTGCTTGGGCCTGCTGTTAAAGATAATGTTCTAGCATATGGTTATTAATCAGTGATTACATCTACGTCCATAAATTTGTTTGATTTTCATAACTGGCTTGAAAATAATGAGTAACAGAAGTTTAGGATTGTTTTCGGTATAGAGCATTTTTTTTGCAGATGAGCTTTGAAGTCAATAACTGGGAATGAGATATAACTAAGGACCTAATACTTAAGGTCTAATAATGGAGGTGAGTTCACATCAAATGCATTCAATATTTTCTATGAAGAACAAGGGATAAGAAGAAAATTGTTTGCTAGGACTTCTCAGTCGAATGGAGTTGTTAAAAGGAAATATAGGACAGTCCAAGAGGCTACTAGATCAATGATAAAGTAAGCTAACCTGCCGGATGCATACTAGAGAAAAGATAGACATACTTCTATCTACATTCAAAATAGAGATTAAGACAAAAGTGCTGCAATAAGAGTCTAGGAAAGTTCATTGAGAGTGCTATTGTGAAGGTTGATGAAATTAGAGAACAAATATCATCAAATGGACCTGTTGAACAAGAAGTCAGTTAAGTTGAAGAAGAAAAAGTTGTGGAAAGAATTCCGAAGATCACTAAAGATTGTGCAGAAGTACCACACTGAAGACCAGTTCTTGGGTAAAAAGAGCTAGGGTACATTGGTAAGAATAAAGAATTATAGGATGAGTGTTGTTGGAAGAGAAAATAGGACATTAGCAGCAAGATCCCAAAGTTAGAATTGACAAACAAAGAAGGAGAAATCTTCACATAAAAATACATTCAAGAAAGTATGAAGTAAGGGGGAGCAGTCAGTTGAAGAAAGTTTAGAAGAGAGATTAGATCAGAGCAGAAGAGTGCAAGTATGTGCGATTTGCCATTGACATAAAAGGGGGAGAGAAGTCATGTGAAAAACTTAGAGCATAGATGTGTAAGAGAAAGGAATGAGAATTTTGGAGAAAGGAAGAGTGCAGGTGTGTAAAGAGAAAGGGGGAGAATCTTGCCTTGCTGGTTGTTGTAGTTTTTCACATCATATGTTGCCATAATGACAAAGGGGGAGATTGTTGCAAGTATAAGCATAATTGGTATTGTCATTGATGTCAACTTATCCTTGTTATCATTGATGTCAACTGTATCTTGTTCTATTACTTGTCTAGAAGACTTGTATGTTGAGGATATTAAAAAAATTAGCCTCTCCGGAAGAAACAGGTGAGTTACAAAGAAGTGCAGTACAGATAGTGACTTGTATGCTGAAGAAAAGTCTGATAAACTACTTTGCATTTATTTCTATTTGAAGATCATGGTCTGTAGATTAGAATTAAGTTAGAGGTATGTCTAATGATGCTATATTCTAGGTTTGAGCCATCTGCATGAAGATCTAATTGAGTTATGTTCACCAGAGTGAAACCTACTTTTTCTGTAAGTTCAGTTGGGATAGGAGGAAAGTATTCTACTCCGCATTCCTTTGCAATAAAGTATTTGGCTCTATGGTTCTAGACGGAAGTCTGGGATGATGATAGGTGACTACAATTGCAATTATTCATGGTTTGGTGGTTTGCAAGCTATCTTTGTTTTGACAGTAGAAGAAAGTAAGGGTTATGTGTTCCGGTGAGAAGATTCATATGAATAAAGTGGTTAAGGTTTGCGTGGTTTCTCCTAATGATTATAACTTTCTTGTGGATGTCTCCTAACCATGTTCCTATCTAGACTTTGGTCTACATTAAGAAATTTAGTTGGTGTGTTAATATTGTTCCTAGGTAATGTAGCATTTAACCAATCCTGGCCACCCTGGTTGATCCTAGTGATTGCGAAGATCTCCAGAAGATTGTGGAAGTGTGTTGTGGTGTGGAAGATCATGTTTGATCCTAGCTAAGTCATGGCATGATCTACATTGTATTCTCTTTGCATGATGTTGCAATAGGTCATGACCTATTTTGTAAGTGTTTGTAATACCAACCTTCGAGATTGTTCCAATGGTTGATGCCAACCTTGATGATCATTCCAAGGTTGATGTAGTGTATAAATACTTGTAGCTAAGTCTTAGAAAAGTTGTCTTTGAGGGAAAATGAGAATATATTAAGAAAGGTCCAAAGGTAGAGTAAAGGAGAGGCAGAGGAAAGAAGATGAAGAGAAGAGAAGAGGAAGAGCAGGGTAGAGGAAGAGCAAAGCTGAGGAATTATTTATTCATAATAAAAAAAGGTGTTGATCATGGCAATGAATCTTGCAGTAAGCCACCAATAGGGTTTAATAGCCCTAATTGTAATCTTGCTAGGTTTAGGATTGAGGCAGTGAGCCTACTAGACCTAGTTGTTCTTCATGGCAGTGAGCCAGTATGTTTAGGCCTATGAGTGACCAAGCTCAAATCACTATTTCAAGATTACAATATATATTGACAGTTAATCCTATCTGTGGTTTTTCCCCACCTTTGGGTTTTCCATGTAAATCTAGAATCTCTTGTGTTTGATGTTGTTTTCTATGGTTATGTTTCTGATTTCACACTCTGATTATTAAATCCTAATAATTGCGGATAAGTAATGAATGTTTAAATTATAGAAAGTGTTTAATTTTTGTGCCAACTAATTAACCCCCACTCAATTGTTTGGCGCATATCAACAAACACATGGACACTAGGATTTTTACATGGAGATCCCAAAAAGGGAAAAACCACGGTGAGTGTTAGTTTACAATATATTTTGATAGCACAATACCAAATTACAGGAAGGCTTATTGCCTTAGGGCTCACTGCCCTATGAAGAAGTGCTCACTACACAAATACTCACTACCAAGAGAAAAAGAAGATAGAAGAAGGATTGGCTCACTACCAGGAGATAAACTATTGTGAATTCATCTACTATATGTTGGATCATAGTTCCATTAGAGGATCAATATACAGATTCAAAGGTCTTCATTTATTGTGCCTTGCTTCTCAACTCAACTACATGTACTCTATTTTCTTTTTCTGCTCTACACTCTGCTCATAATCTTTCACACTTTGAAATCACATATTACATTGCACACTCACTACTACACTCAATAGCTCAATCCATCAAATATTTATATCCGCAACAAGATTCATCTCATAAACAAGTCAGCAAGCTAGGCATGAAGCATGTATACAATGTATTCTACCTTGTCGGTTTGATCAAGTGTGCAAACAGTAATGTAGACCAAACCAAACATATAATGATCTTCCTATAGGTCAGTACCAATCATACAACCACTTAGATTTATTATTCAAACAATATACCTTCTCTGCATAAAGATCTAACTACCTGTCAGCTTGTCTCTTAAGAACATGCTTGACCCAATTCATCTGTCACATCAAAACTCTCACTGCGCACGACAGGAGACTCAAGAATTCACAACCAACATTCATTCTTGACCTCTTAGCATACCTCTAGAACCACAAGACAAAATATGCAATTGTGGAGAAATGCAAACCCTTTTTCTCAAGCACTGTGTATTGTTCCTGTCTTAGTTTTGTTCACCTGGACTTAGACATTTCATAGTATGACTTTTGGAGGAAGTTAGATCTTGATCATTTGAACATAATGTCATCAAATAGCTATGAACAACACACCTAAACTACATATAGTGATCTTCTATTATAAAGGATACTGACCCAATCTCTATCACTTACTCTGTATACTATCCATACATAGCCATTTTAGCCTTCCGAACCAAAATACTTTTGTGCCTTGTTGCCAAATCAAGTTGTTCTTTGAGAGAAATGTCTCTTTTTCATGCCAATGGAATCCCTTTGCCTTGTTTCCATCAATGACAACATGCAATTCTTCATTAGATCAGTGTCTCTTACCAACAATCTCCCCCTTTGGCATTGATGGCAACACTTAGTGAAAAATGCTTGTGTCTGCTCCCCATTACTTTGTATTTCTTCTCTCCTTTAGATTTTTTCCCATTTTTCACTAGTCTTCCTCTTTGCCTTTGACATCAATGGCAAAGGTGTATGTTCAAAAAGTCAAAATTGTGTCAAAACTACAAATCTGTCATATTCTACCACATATGTACACATACAATCTTCAACTTCATTAGTTATAGGTGAAAGGATATCCTTATACACAATCTTTAATTGTGTAATCTCTTCATCCCATCATTCCTTATCTCTTTTCAAAATTTGGATGTGACCATTTATCAAAAAGACTGATTCTTTTGTTGTTTGCACATCAAAATGTATGTCAAGTTGTGGAGCTATCCGTGCTTCTGCTGCAATACTGATCATTGAATCTTACTTGGGGCTAATTAGTCCTCTCAACTGACACATTTCATTTTTCATCTAATCCCTCTTATTCACAAGATTACTTAACTCATCATGAATACTAATTACTTGTATTTATTTGTTGCTCACCAACTCAACTGCTGAATTAAATGATTTAGAAATATTTATTAGCTACAGGTTTATATCCTTTTATCTTTTCTTCTAGCTCTTTTGTGGATACTAGGAAAGATAAACAAAATTTGTATAGGTCACTTGCTTCTTTGATAGCAATCTGTATGCCTTTGATTTTATTGTTTGGTAGAACTTTGTCATTCACTATCATATTCTTCAACTCATTTAGTCTTCTCTCATCAAATTTCTCAAAGGATTCAAAATGCTCACATACAGAATTTATGAGTCCTTTTAGTTGATTATTGAAGACAAAGAGGTGTCATTCTTATATGATGGCATCAGCTTCCCCAAAATGTTGGATGCCTCACCAATCATTTCACTGTCATGTATGTGAGACTTCAAAATTTATTCCTGTGCCTTTGCCTACACAATTTATACCAGTTTAAATTTATGTACATGGGACATTGAGTCTAGGTTTATTGGTGCTTGTAAAAATTCAATCTCATCCATGACCTATTTCTCTTTCTCCAAAAATTCTTTGATTGACTCAACAGTGTCTTGCTATACTAGAGACTTCTTCTTGGTTTAGCTCTAGAGCATCTAAATCCATAGCTTCATTTGCACCATCCTTTTGTTCTAGTGTAGGGATTTCCTTGTCTTGTTTCTCTTCTTGATCATCAGCTTTATCTATCTTCTCAGTATTCTCTATTTCTATCTTGTCACCTTTTTGTTGTTCCAGAGGGAGAGTAGTCTCAATAACTGAAGCAAGAGCATCCTTTTCTTTAGCCACTTTTTCATCTAACCCTTGGTCCAAATTTACTTCTATGATGTATCATCTCCAACATTTGTTTCATCATTATCATATATTGTTGGGAGATGAAATTGTCTTAGCACTCTCAAGGTAATTTCTTTAGTTTCCTTTACTACTTTCTTAATGTTTTTATATTCATTCTTTAAATCATAATCATCACCGCATAAGTGACATAGGAATAAATCTGTGAGTTTGATGTTTCCATGTTCTTCTAGGGAAACATGAATATAATCCATAACATCCCCTTCATTCACAAATCCATATGGTATTGTTACAAATATGTGTCTAATTGGTGTTGTCATTGATGTTAACATATCCTTGTTGTCATTAGTGTCAACTGTATCTTATTCTATTTCTTGTTTAGAAGACTTGTATGTTGAGGATATTGAGAAAATTAGCCTCTCTAGAAGAAACAAGTGACTTACATATCTCTCTATTAGAGGTAGCGAAGACAGTGCAATTCAGTGAAGGAGATTGCTCCACATTCCTAGTGAGATGAAGATCAGAGTCTGTGGATTAAAGAGTTTGCAGAGGATTATCTGAATTTGCTCCTATCAAGATTTGAGAGGTCTACATGGAGAATTGGCAAAGTTATGGCCATCTAAGTAAAACTAGGTTTTGTAGTTGTTTAGAGGTGATAGAGTGATATAAATTTGGTCTGCATTGATCTACATTGGAATATTATGTTCTACGGATCTAGAGGTGTGTTTGGGATGTCGGTGTGTATCCTCAACTTAAGTGGTTCATGCTTTGGACATCCACAAGCAATCTTTCTAGGGTGACAGTCATGACAATTGGTGTTCTTGAGTTCCTAAATGAAGGTGCAAGTTTTTCTAGTGATCTGAGGTGGTGCAATTGTTCTTGTTGATTTCATTGTGCTTGTGCTGGTCTTGAAATCAGGTGCTTGTTGTGTTGATGGTCCGCATTAAGGATTGATCTTGTGGATGAATATTTCTCCTTGGGTTTTTTGTTCTTTCTAGTCTTAGCCGATCAGATTCATGGTGTGTGTTGTGGATGATCTAAGAGAAGTTTTATGGAGCATGGCATGATGTTCGAGGAAGATTTGAGTCCCAATTATGTTTTTCTGACAGTGTAGTGGTCTGCATGTGGCATATTAAGTCTTTTGATTGTAATTGCTTGAAATGTCTATCTTGGAGAATGTTCCAAAGAGATGATTGTTTGGCCAACTTTGATGTTCATTTCAAAGTTGATGAATTGTATAAATAAGTGTTGTGAAGTCATGGAAATGTGTGGATGTGAGTGAAGATATGTATGTAGTGAGGAAGTGAGTAGGGGTAGAGCTGAGGTATTGTGCACTTCAATGGAACTAAACCTTGCATAAAAAATATGTTGTTTTTGAGTTCAACCTTTCTGTGTTAATATTGTAAATGTTCTTTTAGGTAGTGAGCCTCTTTTGAGAAGTGATCTCTAGGTAGTGCACCTGAAGGCAAGTGCCTTCCCATTTTCTATTCTTTTAACAAAGAATAAATCTTGTGGGTTAACCCCCACCATGGTTTTTCCCTTAACCAAGTTTCCATGTAAAAATCTTGGTGTTATGTGTGTTGATTATGTTTCTTCTCATGTGTTGTTTATTTATGCTTTCATGGTTATATCATTAATCTGTTAATAAGTGGTAAAGAAGAATAAATATAGCAAATGATAAAAAATTTTTGACAACTGATTCATCCTCCCTCTCAGTTGTCTGCCCTAATTTCAACAATTGGTATCAGAGCCAGTTCCTCTAAAAGAAGCTTGACCACTTGAGGATATCTAGGATGTCGACTTACAAGAAGGATAGTCTGATATTTGATGGAACAAATTACTCTCTTTGGAAGAGTCACATGGAGTACCATTTGCAATGCACTGGTGATGCTTATTGGTTGATAATAAAGGATGAGTATCAGCCCCCAGAGAAAGGTCCTTCAACTCTAGATGAACTAAAAGATGCTAAAAACAACATTCAAGATAATGAAGCATTGTTAAGTGCCTTGACTAATACAAAAATGACAAATGTTCTGGAACTAAAAACTGCTCATCAAATCTAGAAGAAGTTGGAAATTCTATATGAAGCTGATCCATATGTCAAATGTGCTAAGTTACAGAGCCTGAAAGGTAGATATGAAAGTTTGAGGATAAGTGAAGATGAAAGCATCACTTCCTACATGGAGAAGGTAAATGAACTTGTGTGCAGTATCATGTGTGCTGGTGGGAAATTGGAACAATCAGAGATTGTTGGCAAGGTGCTCAGTTCCTTACCTGCTTCATACAAGCATAGAGTTACTTCTATTGAGGAGATCAGTATTGTGACAACTATTACAAGGGATCAATTGGTTGGCAAGCTTTCAGCATTTGAAATGAGCGAGTTTGGTGATTCCCTTCCTAAATCAAAATCTACTTTTAAGGCCAATGTTTCCATGAAGCAATGATTTGATCTAGGTGAAATCTCTTTAAGAAGACTAACCGGATATGAGAAAACAAATAAGGAACTTGGAGAAGATGAAACAAAGGTTGAAGAAATTGAAGCCCTTATTTCCAAAAGATTACCAAGAGGATCTAGTAAGTATGAACGAAAGTTGCCTTTCAAATATTTTTCTTGCAATAAGATTGGTCATTTTGCTTCAAGATGTCTCGAGAGGGTTTCAAAGCTAAACCCTAACAGACCTAGGTTTCAGAAGAAATGATATTATGTCCATGAGGCTACTGATGAAGGAGTTATAGGTGATTAATTTGATAAGGGAAGTAAATCTAGAAATGAATGGGTGTTCATTGCTATCAAAGAAGAAAATCTGGTGCCTACTAAATTTGCTAACTATATGAATGTGGAAAGTGCCTCGGTTGCTCAAGTTGAAGAAAAGGATGAATAGGTGATTGACAATGGATATTATCATCATATGATAGGTGATAAAAGTAAGTTTGTAAGTATGGAAAGATATGAAGGTGGAATTGTGAAGTTTGGAGACAATTCAACTTATATAATCCATGGCAGAGGATCCATCTCTTTTGATGGTAAGCACAACACTGATGATGTTTTGTATGTAGAAGGATTGAAGCATAATCTTCTCAGTGTTGAATAGTTGGTTGACAAAGGGTATGATCTCCAATTCAAGAATGGGAAATTTAGAATCTTGGAAAGGTCTAGAACTAAGATTGTATCTGGTACACATACTAGAGGTAATATCATTCATTTAACTAGTACTGGTAAGAGTTGTTTGATAGATGAGATTGATTAGAGTTGGTTGTGGCATAGGAGAATGTCTCATATAAATTTTGATAATATTGTTAAGATAAGTACTACTCAGGCTATCAGATATCTTCCAAAGATTGTAAAACCTACTAATAGCATGTGTAAGGAATGTCAGTTGCACAAATAGAGTAGAACTACATTAAAAAGTAAAGAACAATTTTCAAGTGGCTAGTTGGAACTTGTGCACACTAATTTGTGTGGTCTTGCTAGGGTTAGGAGTTTGCAAGGAGATATATACTTTATGTTGCTGATTGATGATTACTCCCAGATCATGTGGGTCCCTTTCTTGAGAGAGAAATCATAGGCTCTTAAAAAATTCAAGGTGTTCAAGGCTAGGGTTGAGAATGAGATTGGTGTGAAGATAAAGTGTCTGAGAACTGATAGAGGTGGAGAGTCTACCTCTGGTGAGTTTAATGCATTTTGTGAAAAGCATGGAATAAGAAGATAGTTATCTACTCCTAGGACTCCTCAACAAAATGGAGTTGTGGAAAGGAAGAACTGGACTATTCAAAAGGCTACTAGAACCTTGATGATGGAGACAAGTGTTCCACATGTCTATTGGAGAGACTCTGTGAGTACTGTTGTCTACACTCTTAACCAGGTGCAGATGAAAGGTAATACTAGTAAAACCCCTTATGAACTATGGTTTGGTAATGCTCCTACTATGAAATACTTTAGAGTTTTTGGTTGTAAATGCTATATCAAAAGAGATAAAGATCTAGGCAAGTTTGATGCAAGGTGTGATGAAGGAATATTTTTGGGTTATTCTAACGAAAGAAAGGCATACCAGTTCTTTAACAAGAGATTAAAAAGGATTGTTGAAAGTACTAATGTAAAGGTAGATGAAATCATGGAGAAACCTTCCAAATTTTGTGGAAATAAATCAGATGATGAAAATGAAAAGCAAGTTCAAGCTTAGACTCAGATTCAAATTGCTCTAGAAAATCTAGTGACTCAAGAAGCTAATGAAAATGCTGAGGAACAAGTTTAAGAATCAGAAGTTCAAGAAAATCCCAAAACTCCTAGGTATGTAAGGTTGAACCATTCTAAAGATTAGATAATAGGAGATAGAAATAAAGGTGTTCAAACTAAAAGAAAAATTGTTGAAGAACAAGTGGAGTATTGTTTAATTTCAAAGATTGAACCAAAAATAGTGAATGAAGCATGTAATGATGAAAGTTGGGTAAAAGCAATGGAAGAAGAATTAATGCAAATTGAAAAGAATCATACTTGTGATCTTGTTCCTAGACCTGAAGTAAAAAATGTAATTGGAACTAAATGGGTCTTCTAGAATAAATTGAATAAAGATGGTGAAGTTGTGAGAAACAAAGCAAGATTGGTGTGCAAAGGATATTCTTTGGTAGAGCCAATTGATTTTGAAGAAACTTTTACTCTAGTGGTAAGAATCAAACCAGTCAGATTATTTCTTTCCTTTATTGCTTACAAAGATTTCAAAGTTTACCAGATGGATGTCAACTCAACATTCTGGAATGGAGAGTTGGAAGAAGTCTATATTGAGCAACTGGAAGGATTCCAGTTGTCTAATCAAGGAGATATGGTCTACAAATTGGAGAAAGCATTGTATGGAATTAAACAAGCCCTAAAAGCCTGGTATGCAAGGTTAGATAAGTATCTACTAAAGTTTGGCTTTAGCAAAGGCACTGCTAATAGTAATATTTATTTCAAAATTGATCATGAACACATCTTGATTGTTGAGGTATTTGTTGATGATATCATCTTTGGTGGAAATGAGAGCATGTGTAAAAATTTTGCTGATTAGATGCAAAGTGAATTTGAAATGTCCATGCTGTGAAATGAATTTCTTCTTGGGTCTGCAAATCATTCAGTCAGAAGGGCATCTTCATATCTTAGTCTAAGTATGTAAAAGAGTTGTTGAAATAGTTTAGAATGGAGGATTCAAAACCAGTGAGTACTCCTATGATAATCAAATGTAAGTTAAGTAAAGATGATGATTCCCCTAAGGTAGATCAGAAAAGGTATAGATCAATGATTGGAGGACTACTTTATCTGAGTCATACTAGACCTGATATTATGAATGAAGTTGGCCTTGTTGCTAGTTTTCAAGCTGATCCTAGAGAATCTCATGTTGTAGCAGTCAAAAGTATTTTTAGATATCTGAAGGGAACATCTGATTATGGCTTATGGTGCCCTAAGGGTGATGATTTCACTCTTCATACATATACAAATGCTAATTGGGTAGGAGATGTAGATGAAAGGAAAAGTACTAGTGGTGGTGCATTTTTCTTGGGTTAGAGATTAGTTTCTTGGTTGAGCAAAAAGCATGAGGTAATTACTCTATCTACTACAGAGGTAGATTATTTAGTAAAAACAAGCAATTGTACTCAATTTTTGTGGATGAAGCAAATGTTGAAGGATATCAAAATTGTGTTTGAAGAAAATATTACAATTTTCTATGATAATTCAAGTGCAATAAACATTTCAAAGAATCCGGTGTTGCATTCAAAGACAAAGCATATATCCATCAAGTTTCACTTTTTTGAGAGAGAAGGTAAATGTGAATGAAGTTAGATTGGATTTTGTTTCTTCAAAGGATTAGATTGTAGATATCTTAACTAAGCCTCTAAGGACACTTTTGAGTATCTCAGAGGGAAGCTAGGGGTGATTACCCCTCCTGTTCAGAACTAAGGTGCACTAGTGTGCATTAGTCTGGTGGAACTTAAAGTCATATATAGTGATCTAGATTGGTGTTAAGGGGATGCTACTCAGGGGGAGTAGTCAGCATGTTCTGAGTTTAGTTTCGTTTTGTCCAAGAAGCAAAAAGGGTGAGAGATGATTGCAAATATATGCCCTTTGTCATTGATGTCAAAGGGGGAGAGAAGTCATGTGAAAAACTTGGATGGAAGTGATTAGTTGCTGATGAAAGGGGGAGAAGTTAACACAGTGGTTGTAGGTGTGATAAGAGAAAGGGGGAAAATTTCTTGTCTTGATGGTTGAACCAAGTTTTAACATCATATGTTGCCATCAATGACAAAGTGAGAGATTGTTGCAAATATGTGCCTAATCAGTGTTGTCATTGATGTCAACATATCCTTGTTGTCATTAGTGTCAACTATATCTTATTCTATTTCTTGTTTAGAAGGCTTGTATGTTTAGGATATTGAGAAAATTAGCCTCTCTGGAAGAAACAAGTGAGTTACATATCTCTCTGTCAGAGACAGTGAAGACAGTGCAGTTCAGTGAAGTAGATTGCTTCGCATTAACAATAAGATGAAGATCAAAGTTTGTGGATTAAAGGGTTTGTAGAGGATTGTTTGAAGTTGCTCCTATAAATATTTGAGACCTCCGTATGGAGAATTGGCAATGTTATGGCCATTTGAATAAGACCAAGTTTTGTAGTTGTTCAAAGGTGACAGAGTGACAAAAATTTGGTCTGGATTGATCCGCATTGGAAAATTATGATCTGTGGATCTAGAGGTGTGTTTGGGATATTAGTGTGTATCCTCAAATCAAATGGTTTGTGGTTTGGAGGTCCACAAGAAATCTTTCTAGTGTGACAATCATGATAGTTGGTGTTCTTAAGTTCTCAGATGAAGGTGCAAGTATTTTTGGTGATCTGAGGTGGTGCAGTTGTTCCTGTTGACTTTATTGTGCTTGTGGTGTTCTCTAAATTATGTACCTATTATGTTGATGGTCTGCATTAAGGACTGAGCTCATGGATGAAGATTTCTCCAAAGGTGTTGTTGTTCTTTCCAGTGTTGGCCAACCAGATGCATGGTGCATGTTGCAGATGATCTAAGAGAAGTTTTATGGAGTGTGGCATGATGTTTGAGTAATATTTGAGTCCCAGTTATGTTTGGTTGATAGTGTAGTGGTTCACATGTAGCATATTAAGTCTTGTGATTATAATTGCTTGAAATGTCTATCTTGGAGAATGTTCTAGATAGATGATTGTTTGGTTGATTTTGATGTTCATTCGAAAGTTGATGACTCGTATAAATAAGTGTTGTGAAGTCATGGAAATGTGTGGATGTGAGAAAAGATGTGGATGTAGCTAGGAAGTGAGTGTGGGTAGATTAGAGGTATTGTGCACTTCAATGGAATTGAACCTTGCATGAAAAACATGTTTCTCAGTTCAACCTTTCTCTGTTAACATTGTAAATGTTATTGTAGGTAGTGAGCCTCTTTTGAGTAGTGAGCTCTAGGTAGTGTGCCTAAAGGCAAGTGCCTTCCCATTTTCTATTCTTTTAATAGAGAATAATGTTGATAACTGAGAGGGGGGGTGAATCAGTTATCCTAATTGTTTCTTCTTTTGAACTTTCTTATTAGTCAAAGCAGCATTGAATTAAACAAACAAACATTATCATGAAATGAGAAACACATGACACAGTATTTTTGACGTGGAAACCTGGTTAAGGGAGAAAACCACAGGGTGATTAACCCAAAGATTATTTTTTGTTAGAAGAATAAGGAGTTACAAAATGGCACTTGCCAATTAGGGCTCACTGCCCGAGCACACTGCTCACAAAGAGGCCCACTGCCTACAAGGAGACACACTGTCTACAAGAATGTTATACAATACTTGAACTGATTGGAAGCACCTACATATGCTAGGGTTCAGTTCCGGTTAGGCTCAGTACACTGATCTGCTACACTTCATCTTTCCTCTGTTCTTTATTCTACTATCTTTTCACATACCGGATCTTTCTTACTACTTCTGCTCTGATCTGTACTTATTCGCATCCACTCTCACACAATCACACTTTTCACAACTAAATCCATCCTCTATATATATCCGCACAAGTAATTTCATCACCTTTCTAGTCGGCATCCGGAACAGTCTGGTTTCTTACAAGCTCTGTTCTGTCGGCTGAATCCTTGCTCACCAAGCAATGCGAATCAAGCATATACTTGTAGATATCATTAGTCATGTTGGCCAAACATGATTCATGCCTAATCAACAATAACATATCCGGAAAAGATTCTGATGCTCTGTCAGTCAGTTCTTCCTTCTGTTCTCATTGTCTTTCAGGAATCCAGTGCTCAGCTATTCATATCTTTTTCTTTGTCCGTCACCGGAGACTAAATCCTTGGAATATACTACTCAAGGTAGTCCTCTTGACTTCCCCAAATCCGTACTGCACCAAGACACTTCCTCTGAGATGTCCGGACCAATCTATCGGACCTTGCCACATGCTCTGTTCTTGTTCACTGGACCACAACAGTTCTTCATCCTGACTTCTGGTAGAGGCACACCATGACTTGCGGATATGTGGGATGACCTTTGTTGCCATCAATGACAACAACCATGAATCCATATAGTGTCTCTTGCCAACAATCTCCCCCTTTGGCATTGATGGCAATACTTAGTGAAAAATGACTAAGTGTTTACACTATGCTCCCCCTTTGCTGATGTTCTATCTTTATTATACAATTTCTGGAACTCCCCCTTAGTTGGATTCCTCATTTTTCGCAGCTCCTCACTCCCCCTTTGACATCAATGGCAAAGGGTAGGGTCCGTACACCAAAATTTTCAAAAATTTCTATACATAGCTGCATATTTACATACTCACATAAACTGAAGAATGTCTGCAAAAGATGTCTTCAGTTGGATTAGTTCTGTAGCCCAACTTTGCTTCATTCTATCCAAAATTGAAATGTGACCACTCAACAAAAATGCAAAAGCTTCTGCCCTCTTGAGATCTGTCGGATCATTTGTTTGGGCGGTAGTTTGAGCATCACTGATGGCCTCATGCATAGTTTCTAACTTAGGGATTATAATCCTTCTAAGTTCTCCCATCCGGTTAGTGATATTCTTCCTTTCCTTCTCAAAGTTCTTTATTGCATTTGTGATTGCAATAGTTTGACATTCTTGATTTACTATGGAAGAGAGAGGATCAAAACTTTGAGACAAACTTTGTAGTTTGTCCTGTTTCACTTTTATTTTCTTATCTATTTCTACTGTTGCGTTTGACCAGGAGATACAAAATTTGTAAATATCACCGCCATCCTTAAGAGCATTTTCTAAGCTCTTTATTCCAATACTCATATTTCTCCTATCGTTAGAGATTAATCCTAATACTTCTGAAAATCTTTTATCCAAAAATTCCTTCCGGACCTTTTCTTCAGCTGATTTTTCTAGAGAATCAAAATGTGTATCAACACTGCTGACTAAGGTTTTGAGATTACCGGAAGAGGAGGCTGTCGGATCTATCTGGATTGATGGCATAATCTTTACAAGCACTCCGGAAGCAGCCTCTATCAACTCACAGTCTTCCATATGAGACTTTAGGAGTTTTTCATTTGCCTTGGCATTTGCAAATGAAGCTATCTTCATTGTCTGTACCGGAGAGAGAGAGTCAAAGTCGAATGGGCCTTTTAGAAGCTCCGGTTCATCAATCTCTAAAGTTTCTTGGCTTAGAAACTTTTGAACAGTTTGTGCAGTGTCTCTTGCCGGAGACAGATGTTTCTTTTCTTCTGCAGTTTTGTCCTTAGGAGTCTTATCTCCTTCCACATTCTTACCACTTACAGTTGTGGTTTTCTCTGTTGGATTCTTCTCTTTCTCTGTATCCTTGGTGCTGTCAACTTCTTTTTCTTTTTCTGCTGCTTCTTCCTCCTGTAATTTCTCTACTTCTTGGGATCCAGAGACTGTAGGAGAAGCCGAAGAAGAGATGTTAGTCTGTTCAAGTGGCACTTCTTCCGGAGCAGATGATGCAGCTGTTTCTGCACCTAAGTCCTCTGTAATAGGAATGTTGAACCTTTTGAATGTATTCTAGAGGATCTCTTCAGTGTCCTTGGCTACTTTGTCGGTCTCACCAAGCATAAGTTGATTCATCCTTGCTTTGCTTCTGAATTCATCCTTGCAGTCCTTGAATATCATGTTTATTGTTTTGTGATCAATTGAAGGATATAGTTGAATAGCTATCTGTTCCCTGATCTCAAGGTCTTTTGCCATGGCATTGTTCTTTCTTATTTCTAATTCCATCTCTAGGCTCTTTGGGATTTCAGAGATAATCTCAATAAAAGCTTTATTGTAGATGTTCAAGTACCTTATTATAGCTTCTTACAGGATCTTTTGATCTGCCTCATTGTAGTCATCATAGAATTCAGCCACCGGTTGAAGGTTCCCATCCACAGTGACTGATTTGACTACACTGTCTAGAGACAGGGTGGGCTTTTCAGAAAATTCTTCTGTCATTTCTTCCTTGTCTCGGCCAGAAGAGGGTTTACCGGATTCTTTCTTTTTCTGTTTCTTTATTTCTTTCACTCCCTCATCTGACTCAGTTTCTTCTTCATCCTTTTGGCTTTGATAAGCTCTTGAGGCTTTTGTCTTGGATCTCTTACCGGATCCCTGGACTTCTGGTTTTGAGCTTTTGGTTTTGATAGGTGTGGATCCTTTAGATGATCTGGTCCGGGTTGAGGATTCCACCGGAGCACTTTTCTTGCTTTTCTTTTCTGCCTCTTTCTTTTCTTCCTCAGATTTTCTTCTCTTTTCCCGGCTGGCATCAAGTGCCTCTTTTGAGATGCCTAGGCCTTGAGCAATATGCTCTACTTCTTTTCTCACCTTCCTCTTTATCTCAGGTTCCCTGAGTTCTACATGTATCTTTACACTCAGCTCCTCAAAGGTTCCAAATCTTTCTGCCTTTGGATCTTTGGGCTGACTTAGCATGTGTTCAACATGCAGCTCCACTATTTGTTCATCCACTTCATACCCCATGGGCATGATCCATACAGTTCTTGGTTCTATTGCCTCCATTAGACACTGATCTATTTCTACCATGAAGCATACTGTGTCTTTGTACTTTTCAACAAGGGATTGGGGTATTCTTTCTCTTGCATGCATCATGCTTTGGAAGTTCTTGAAATATCCCCATAGAGCTGTATTTCTTGCTTTAGCATCCCCAAGTCCATGCAAATAGTCTCTGATTTGGATGGCAACCGGTCTGTCATTCTGCCATATCCATCCACTGGATCCGGGAAGCTCATTCATGTAGTAAAAGAAGAGACAAAGGATCAGATTGCCATACTTGAAGGAGTTTTTCTTGTCCTTCTTAATCTTCTGCAGATTTTCAAAAAGTTGGTTTACAAGAAGCTCACACAAGTCATAGTCTGCATTCTCCTTTAACATTTGATAAGCTGTGTAGATTATAGTTCCCGGTACTAAATTTTCCCTACTGGAGTGATAGATTTTGTAACCAATTATCATAGATGCAAATTTGACATCCGGTTCAGTGATGTCATCAACTGTCATAGCTCTCTTGTCAAACTTGGATCTGGTTGCATCACTAACTGTCTGATTTTTGACAGACTTGAGAACAGGTAATCCACCGGATGAGTGCAGACCGGTTACAGCCCTAATTGCATCTTTGGTGATCTTGAAGGGCTTGTTCAACCATAGGAAGTTGTCATGTACTCTACTTAGTACATACCGGACCCATTCATCTTCTTCAAAATAGGGGAAATGAATGCACTGTGCAAAGTGTTTGTCCCAGATGGCTTTGTACTGAGGTTTGATCTCGAAGGAGTCATCTATCAATTGTTTGTGATAGATATCCATCAGTTTTGATTCTCCAGAGTTTTCAAAATTTGCATGGATGTAAACCCTAATGTCTTCCGTATGCAATACACCATGTGGAACACTAGAGAAGGCTCCTAGTGGATCTACCTCCAAGGATTTGTAAGGATGTTTCTTGAATGTGGGACGAGGTCTATCAGAGATCTTAACTATATTTGGAGTAGCCATTTTTCAAAGATTTGGAGGGAGATATTGAAAACGAAAAATACCTTATGCGCCTTCGATTATTTGGATTGATTTCTGTATGTAGTAACTTTTGTAAGTGATCTTCAGTGAACTTGATGAATTTTTTCATAGAGCTCCACTTTTCACTTCTTCTTGGGTGTGGAATGATCAAATGATTATTGAGAAATCCCTTATATCGTTTCGCAAACCCTAATATCTGTTTGCAATAAATGCTCCACCTATATTATTCCGGTTTGCCTTATCTAGATAGCTTGGAGTATCTCGGATCAGTCCTAATCTATGAACATCATCCAGATCTTTCAATCATGAATAAATCGAGGTGACACATTACAAGAACATCCCAAACGTTCTGTCCAGTCCGCAGAGTAAAATAATGTACTTCCAGATCTCTCCGGACCCTTTTGTAGTCCTCTGTCATTCCGGAGCATCTCCCAGAACAGGTCTTACTTGATCGATCACAACTTCTTTACATCTTCATGCGGACGTCTGAAATCTTGTCTGGATCATCTCAGGACTTATATCTTCAAACCCTTTACTCCGCATCTTGTGTCACATCTAGCACCACTTGATTTGCTGGGGGAACAGGATTTTCTTTGAGTCCCCCCTGAGCCAGAGCTCACTTTCTAATTTTTGGAAGGAATATCAGCACCAGAATCTGGTGCGGATCCAGTTTCTGTATTCTCTAAACTTTTCTTTACCCAAATCTTGCTCATCTGATTCCTAACTTCATCCGCATACATGTTTTGTTTACCCTTGTCTTGATTTTGATTATACACCAGACCTCTTTTGTCCTGATTCTTGCTTCTGCAGACTTTAGCATTATGACCGGACCTATTACAGATTTGGCAAATAACATTTCTTTGCATATTTGACTGATAACCTCTTGATCTGCATTGATTAGCCATATGACCTACTCTATTGCATGTAAAGCATCTACCTTTGAATGATTTGTTTACTTGCATATTTCTGCATTCATGGGACTTGTGTCCATACCTTTTGCAGTTAAAGCACTGTCCGGAGAAGGATGGATTAGTTTGATTCATTCTTTTTCTGCACTGATTAGCTTTGTGACCAAAGTGATTGCAGCTGTGGCAGTATCCATTGAAAGATGGATATCTTTGAGCGTTGGGCTGTCTTACCAGAGGTCTTCCAGGCCTATTCCTTGGATTTTCTAATCCAAAATTCTTTTGACCAGATCCGGAGCTTTCTCCTTTCTCATATCCCAAACTGTACTTGTCATCTGTCTTCTTTTGACTTGTAAGAAGTACTTCAAGTTGGGCAGAACTTATCTTGATTTTCTCTTTATATTCATTTGTTGTTTCAAGATCTCTTTTGAGAGAGACAATTTGATTCTCAAGTTTTTCTTCATTATCTTTGGCATCTTCAAGATCAGATTCAAGATGTCTGATAATCCTGTCCATCTGGTGGCATTCTTCTGATTTCTCTTTAAGAGATTGTCTTAGATTGTCTTCATCTTTTCTTTTTTCTTCAATCTCTTGAGTAAACTTTATAGTTCCTGATTCCATTTCATGTCTTAACATAATGACTTCTTTTGATAACTTTTCACATAACTTGGTTTTCTCAGTCAATTCTTCATTTGTATTGATTTCTTCAGTTTGGCTTGCCAATTGTTGGAGCAGCTCCTTTCTCTTTTTCATAGAGAGACTTAATTTGTCTTTTAGTTCTCTCATGAATTCATCAGCCTGTTTGAGTCTTTCCTTTAATTCATTGACTTCAGAATTTGACTGTTCAAGATCCTCAAGGGCAGTCTTGAGTTGCTCTCTTAAACCATATGCATCCATTTGAATTCCCAGATCTTCCTCAAGCTGTTAGGCTCTATTAGGAGGAACTTGGCTCTGATACCAATTGTTGATAACTGAGAGGGGGGGGTGAATCAGTTATCCTAATTGTTTCTTCTTTTGAACTTTCTTATTAGTCAAAGCAGCATTGAATTAAACAAACAAACATTATCATGAAATGAGAAACACATGACACAGTATTTTTGACGTGGAAACCCAGTTAAGGGAGAAAACCATGGGGTGATTAACCCAAAGATTATTCTTTGTTAGAAGAATAAGGAGTTACAAAATGGCACTTGCCAATTAGGGCTCACTGCCCAAGCACACTGCTCACAAAGAGGCCCACTGCCTACAAGGAGACACACTGTCTACAAGAATGTTATACAATACTTGAACTGATTGGAAGCACCTACATATGCTAGGGTTCAGTTCCGGTTAGGCTCAGTACACTGATCTGCTGCACTTCATCTTTCCTCTGTTCTTTATTCTGCTATCTTTTCACATACCGGATCTTTCTTACTACTTCTTCTCTGATCTGTACTTATTCGCATCCACTCTCACACAATCACACTTTTCACAACTAAATCCATCCTCTATATATATCCGCACAAGTAATTTCATCACCTTTCTAGTCGGCATCCGGAACAGTCTGGTTTCTTACAAGCTCTATTCTGTCGGCTGAATCCTTGCTCACCAAGCAATGCGGATCAAGCATATACTTGTAGATATCATTAGTCATGTTGGCCAAACATGATTCATGCCTAATCAACAGTAACATATCCGGAAAAGATGCTCTGTCAGTCAGTTCTTCCTTCTGTTCTCATTGTCTTTCAGGAATCCGGTGCTCAGCTATTCATATCATTTTCTTTGTCCATCACCGGAGGCTAAATCCTTGGAATATACTACTCAAGGTAGTCCTCTTGACTTCCCCAAATCTGCACTGCACCAAGACACTTCCTCTGAGAGGTCCGGACCAATCTGTCGGACCTTGCCACATGCTCTGTTCTTGTTCACCGGACCACAACAGTTCTTCATCCTGACTTCCGGTAGAGGCACACCATGACTTGCGGATATGTGGGATGACCTTTGTTGCCATCAATGACAACAACCATGAATCCATATAGTGTCTCTTGCCAACAAATAAATCTTGTGGGTTAACTCACACCATGGTTTTTCCCTTAACTGAGTTTCCATGTAAAAATCCTAGTGTTATGTGTGTTGATTATGTTTCTGCTCATGTGTTGTTGATTTATGCTTTCATGGTTATATCATTAATCTATTAGTAAGTGGTAAAGAAAATTAAATGCAATAAAAGATAAAAGTTTTTTGACAACTTATTCACTCCCCAACTCTCAGTTGTCTTCCCTAATTTCAATAGGTATATCAAAAAATGCACCTATTAGATCTACTTCTATTGATTTCAAAGGATGTATCTTGAATTTTGGCCTCAGTCTTTTAGTTATATCAATCATGTGATGTTACCATTTTTTGTAAAAGTTCAAATAAATTTAGAGTAGGTTTTCAAATCTAAAAAATACCTCTTTTCACCGCATTAGGGTTTTCTTTAGTTTGGTCTTAATTTTCTTTGGAAATCACTGAGTCACTTGGAATTTTACTTCATTTTGGTTTAGACACATTGATAGTTTGAATGTAGAATGAACTTTCATTAGATGAGCCCCTTTTTAATTCTTGACTTCATTTCCATAAATCCTCCTATTAAAAAGTTGTCAAACACATTTCTACAAAATGTAGTCTATTAGAGTTGCTCCAGAATGTTTTTCACTTGAACCTTTTTCACCAAAATTTCTTTCAAAGAATTCATCATATGCATCATTTCAATATATCTTCATGCTGGATTCTGGCACTAACAATCTTGCTAGGGGATTATAGCTCCTCCTGAGCCAAAGCTCACAAATTCACTTCCTAGAGGAAGTATCTTCACCAGATGTTGGTGCAGATCCATCCTTGACTTCAATCACATCTTTCTTGATCTAGATCTTGCTCATTTCCTTCTTAGTTTCTACTAGATCAACTTTTTCTTTTTCCTTATCATTCCTCTACTCTGTTTTCATGTCTTCAACGTAGTAGTTTCTTTTCACACTCTTGCTTCTGCAAAATTTTGTCATATGACCAAGTTTGTTGCAATTATAGCACACAATACTTTCATGTCCTTGCTTCCTTCCTCTCAATAAATTCATCCTTGATTTGCATTGATTAGCCATGTGTCCAAATCTATTGCAATCAAAACACTTTTCATTGAATGATTGAGTATTCCTTGCATTATAAAACTCATTTTTTACCAAACTTCTACATTCATTTGATCTATGACTAGTTTTCTTGCAATTGAAACATTGACCAGAGAATGATGGAACATTCTAAATTATTCTACTCCTACACTAAGTAGCTTTACGACCAAACTTATTGCAATTAAAATAATGGCCATTGAATGATGGGTACCTTTGAGCATTTGGCTGTCTGACCGGAGGTGTTCTAAGTCTTCTTCTTTGATTCCTGAACTGGTTGTCTTTTTTTTTGCTTCGACTAAAAGTTTTTTAACCTAATTTTAAACTTTCTCCTTTCTCAAATCCCAAGCCTTGCTTGTCATTGAAACTCTTTTGACTAGTAATCTTCTCATCAAATTTTGCAGAACTTATCTTGAACTTTTCTTCATAGCTCTTAGATTTTTCCAAGTCTGATTTCAAGCTCACAACCTCTTTTTCAAGTTTAGCACATTCTTGTAACATCCTTTTTACTATCAGATTTAGATCTTCTTCTTCTTTAGCTCTTTCTATAACTTCCACTTTCAAATCATCTAGGGTTTCATTTACTGATATTAGTTGTTCACTAACCTCTTTGTATTTTTCTTTGAATTTATTGACTTGTTCTTTTATCTTTAGAATGAATTCATTAGCTTCTTGTATGTTATCCTTCAGATCCCTGATTTCTAGTTCAAATTTTTCAAGATCAATAAGAGTTGCTTCTAGTTCAACATTCTTTGAGAAGTTTCCAAATCTCTTGGCTTCCATGAGTGAACTCTCCCAGATCATCCTCAATCTATTAGGCTTCTTCCAAGGAACCTTGCTATGATACCAATTGTTGAATATAAGGAATGCTGAGAGGGCAGGTGAATCAATATTCCCTAAAACCACTTCTTAACAAGTTTATTCATCCAATTTCTAAAATCAATAACATGCAAGCATAACATGCATAAGAACAACAACCATTAAGACATAACACATGGAAACTAAGATTTTTACGTGGAAAACCCAAAAAGGGAAAAATCATGGTGAGTGTTATCTCACAATATATTATGATAGAACAATACTAATTACAAGAAGGATCACTGCCTTAGGCCTCACTGTCCAGGGCTCACTACCCTATGAAGAAGTATTCACTACACAAAGGCTCATTACAAAGAGAAAAATAAGATAGAAGAAGGATTAGATCACTACCAGGAGATGAACTAATATAAATGCATATGCTGGATCACAGTTCCATTGAAGGCTCAATATACAGATTCAAAGGTCTTCATTTATTCTACTCTGCTTCTCAACTCAACTATATCTGCTCTATTTTCTTTTTCTTCTCTACACTCTACTCATAATCTCACACTTCCAATTAGCACATTACACCACACACTCACTACTGCACTCAATACCTTAATCCATCAAGTATTTATATCCACAACAAGATTCATCTCATAAACAAGTTGACAAGCCAAACGTGAAGCGTGTATACAATGTATTCTACCTTATCAGCTTGATCAAGTGTAAAAATAGTAATGCAGACCAAACTAAACATATAATGATCTTCCTATAGGTTGGCACCAATCATACAATCACTTAGATTTATTATTCAAACAATATACCTTCTCCATATAAAGATCTAACTACCTATCGGCTTGTCTCTTAAGAACATGCTTGACCTAATTCATCCATCACATCAAAACTATCACTATGGACCATAGGAGACTCAAGGATTCATAACCAACATTCATTCTTGACCTCTTAGCATACCTCTAGAATTGCAAGACTATGCAACTACGGAGAAATGCAGACCATTTTTATGAGGCACTGTGTACTATTCCTATCTTAGTTCTATTAACCCAAACTTAGACATTTCATAGTATGACTTCTAGAGGAAGTTAGGTTTTGATCATTAGAACATAAAATCATCAAATAGCTATGAACAACATACCTTAACCCCATATAGTGATCTTCTACTACTAGGGCATACTGACCCAATCTCTATCACTTACTATGTATATTGTCCATACTTAGTCATTTTAGCCTTCCGGACTAGAATACTTTTGTGCCTTGTTGCCAAACAAAGTTAGTCTTCCAGAGAAATGTCTCTTCATTAGAGTAGTGTCACTTTCCAACAATCCAAATTCCAAATGACAAAGGATTAAGCCTTGATTCTCATAGAAGTGTTAGAAATTATACAATGTAAACAAAGATGATCATACAAGCCACACCAGGTGCAAAATCTAGTGTAAAATTGTAACATGTATTAGTTTTATGATGTTACATTTATCCCCCACCTTAGTGAGGGTATAAAATTATGCTCATACTCTCACTAAAGTATGGAGAAGAGAAATCTCTTTACTCAAATGTTGAAGCCATAGAATGTCGTTAAGTTGAGAGTTGAGTTAGCCCTGAATCTTAGGATTCTACAAGACAAAACCACCTACATAAAGCGTTTATACATATACAAAAGCACATAGCATAGTGACAAGGGTCGTTGTACCTTGACATTTAGTCATATTTTATGTGTCAAATCTAGGGCTATGTCTGTGGTTGTTCGCAATAGAAACCTAATAATCAATAATCCTTAACTAATCTACTGAATTGAACTTCCCTAAGTAATAAAACTAATGCTTCTAATTACTTTCTTGAAAGGAAAACCTAATATAAGGACCACAATAGTAACTTGCTGAAATGATCTATCTGATTCACACAAAAGATTAAACATGTATTAAATAAAAACATGATTTCTTTAACAATAATTGATCTATCTTATGATAATATGAAAACTATACTTAATGGAAGCTATGTAATGTCCCCTTCTAGCAAGCCAAAATTTTTGCACCATTGCAAATGATTTCAACTTACCGAAAGAGAACATTAGTATTCCATTTTTCATTTCCTTTTAATCTTGATGATAATCATAAACATAACCATATACTATTTGCCATTTCATAAATCCATTTTTTCCATACATCATGATTCTCCTTGGGTGAGATAATCCTTAGGCCTCTTATTAACCTCACCTTCCACCTTGTGAGAGAAGATTCGTTAGGTAGGTGATGTCATCTCAATCCTATGGGTCCATTAATATTATTCCTTATTTTGTCAACTAATGCCCATAATTCCTTAGTTCATCAACTAAGGCCCATTCCTTTGATACTTAAATCGAAGGTCCATAGTAATATCCTTGATTCGTCAATCCAGGCCCATTCCATGGAATGATTAATAACTACCATAACTATCTACCCCACCTTCTTAGTGTTAGGTGGTTAGTTAGGAAGTCTCATATCCACACTTAGGAATTCATGCCTTTATTAATCTTTAGGTTTTACCCTAAAGCCTTGATTAATCTTCAGGTTTTATCCTAGAGCCTTCTCCATAGGTTTTACCCTAAGGCCTTAATTAATCTTCATCTATACATATACGTACTTGTTATCTCTCATACATCATTTATTAACAACTTATGAATTCAAATCATACAAGATACATATTTAAAATATAAATTTTAGACATAAATGTATATATCACATATATCAGTTTCTACTTAATAACCTTATTATTTATATCTTTCAAGTTATAAATTGAACAAGTAATTATAAATTCTTACAAATCATAAATTGAATAAGTAAATACATATACTTACTTACCTGCTTTACCTAAGATTCCTTACCTATGCTGCGGTAATATAGTCTTTATTGTATTGCTGTTATAAAATGCAGATCTAAATATATGTATTTATCTCATACTCTTTTTATATTTTCTCCCCATGATCCTTTTCCTTGGCTTCCCTCATGGCTTCCTTATGATATTTTCTTGTTGTGTCCTTGATGAATTCAAATGATGTTTCTTCTTTATTGCCTTTATTAAATTCACAGCTGTTTATTTATTTCTTTTTTATTACTTCATTCTTTCGATGATCATTTCCTTCTATCTCACAACCTTTATTTATTTCCCTTTCAAGGGATATGTTCGAAGAGGTATGTCTCTTATTATTTTTATTACTTTATATTAATTCCCTTTTGTGGTAAAACTAGTTCTAACAATACGTAACTCCCTTATCATAAGAGGATAGGTTAAAAGATGTTTATTATTATTTATTTACCTTATTTGTATTTATATTATATCATTATAATAAATGATATATTATTTATATTTATATTACAATATAAGATAATAATAATAATAATAATATTTGTATTTTTATTATTAGATATATTTATAATATATTATTTATTAATGTGCTGCACCTATAAATATCTTCCTTCGACCTCCCCTTAATCTTTTTAAAGTACATTATTTATATAATATATATAGTATAAATAAATACTTTTGTTATTAAGTACGGGAGCTCTTTTATTTTATTTTATTTCTAAGAATATAATATGGTGGGATAATGTTTGTCTTATTAGACTTTTATTTTTATATGATTTTATTTTGAATTTAACCTTTTGTTTAACCATATTACTTTGTCTTATTCCAATTACTTTACTTTCTAAATTACTTTACTTTCTAACTTTAATAGGTAAGACTCTTCATAATATTTATTTTTATATATAATAATATATCTTATTAATTACTCACATAAATATTATATTAAAATATTTATATTTATAATATATCTAGTTAATTAAAATATAATTATATATATATATTTCATATATTTTATAATATTTAAATTATATTAAATTAATAATATTATTTATTAACTAATACATATTAATAATATATTTTAAATAAATATATTATGTATTTAGTTTATATAAGGCTAACTTATTATTTAAATAAACAATTCAATTATAAATCATTATAGGGACATGACAACCCTCCCCACTCAAGATTGCTTGTCCTCAAGCAATTATAATTAGGCATCCTAAAGTAATATTTAATAACATTATATTTTATTATGTTTCCTTATATAAAATAAGGTTTAACTCAGCAATAATATAAAATAACCTCTAGAAAATGTAACAAATTAATATAGCTAATAAACTATAGTGCTATAAATAATATAGGGGCCTAAAATAATAATTTATAAATTTGGGTTTACCCTTTTAAATTTTTAGCACTAAATTTTATAAATAATTTATAACTATATTTTATTAAGTTTATGTACACCATAAATACTTTGGGTTAATTTCTTTGTTTTTTTTTTTTTTTTAATAATAATAATAATATTATATTTATTTATTAACTTGTCTACTATTACAATATATATATATATTCAATAAACTAAATTTGCATAAAGGCATTTCTATTTATTTAATTATCAAAAATGTTTTAATGACTACTAATATTATTTTAGTGCTATGATTAACCAATAGCATCAAATGAACAATCCAAACCAAATAACCAAATGTCAAGCATACCTGACACAACCAAAGTGAAAATAGAGGGGCACTACATCCTCCCCCCTAAAACTCGACTTACTCCTGAAAGTTGCAGCTAAGATGGAAACATTACAAGTTAGTAACAACATTAAAGTTGATTCATTTCATACAATAATACACATTAAAATATAAACTTATATACTCCATTTCAAAAATAATCTACACAATCAAAGCTTCCAATTTTAAAAGTGGTTTCATAATCCATAAACCACTCCCAATCCTTACAAGTTAGCATCGACACCCAATCAGCTTCTTCAGAACAAGGAAAACATTGCACCTTTTTATTCCTAACTTGTAAAAATTATCATATCATAAACATATGAGGCATTCTATTTCAAATACACCACCATTGTAATTTCTCTACGAATCTACTGTTAAGCAAACCATAGGTCAGAAAGCTACATTTTCACAAAATATCAACATATTCATACACCTAAAACACACCTTTTTCACTAAATCTCATAGCATCTTCAACAAGATCATGAATTTCTTTCACCTTTTGAAGCATGGAAACACACTTTATCATTTCATAAATCCATTTTCATGATTTACCATATATTCTTCAGATACACACAAATTAACATTACCAGGATTCACATCACAAGGCTACACAAGGGTTCATCTGGATACCAGAAAAAACATGCTAATCCATGATACATAATCCATGAGCCAAGAGCCAAAATCCATCTCACATAATCTATACCTCAAACGTAGTGGCTTGATGGTGTTAGGCCACACACACATGGTGAGACCATCCAAACAAGACAACAATGACCTATCTCTTGTTGTATAAGGTAGTTAGCCTCCAAGAGATAGTCATCACACATAGGTGGGTAGTGGGTCCTAGCTATGTAATAGTCTCACATACCCTCATCCTCAAGGTTCCCTTCGTCTGCTTCCTCGTATACACTCATCAAGTATGCCTCATATGTCCTTGGAGAGGAATCACAATACGACACATCGCCGACATCGAAAACAATAAGGAAAAACTAGTTTAGCCACCAATGTCATAAAGAAAGATCAAATAAAAATTCAATTTCAACAATAAAGAAAGAAATGCATGCAATTTCAACACTAAATCAAATGTAACCACGATGGCTACATGCAAATAAGATCACAAGGTGTGGCTAAACCATCACAATTAAATATAAATAAAGGGCCAGCCTTCACAATCAATAGAAAATCATCAACAACCATAAAGAAAGTCCACAATATTCAAAATTGCACTATACAACACTGCGTGACTAGATACTAGCCACCAAATGAGGAAGGAGGGAACAATGTCAGGCTATAGCAGTAGCCCTCATGTGGTGCAGAGTGAGTATTCCATCCACATGGCTCAAGGTGTACTCCTTGGCTACACCCTACATCGCGTTGTCATGCGACATGGACTAACCAAGTGGTCCGCACACTCCTTGGCTGCCCGCATGGAACATGCACCTCGGCCACATCCTACATCGCATCTTAGCGCGGCATGGTCATATGCCAGCCGGAGAAGGCACGTACTAGCCGTATGCCTCATGGCATTGTGTTTGTGGCTCCACGGAAGTAGGCATGCACAGAACACACCCCGTATAGCGATACCTCATGAAAAAGGCACACACAGGTACTCGCCATAGCTAGAGGTATACATGGGTATCCCTCTACAAGTGTGTGAGGCCCCATTACGCTCATCACACAAGTAGGTTATGACACAATCTCATAGTGCACCTTCATGTGGCTATGCACATGGCATCATGTCCTCAAGCACAGCTTGCTACCATCAGCAACACGGTATCATCACCAACACTGTGTCGAAACATCAGTGGGGTGTGGCATCATACCTATTGCATCATGTTGGAACATGTACAGATACAGAATCTATCTCAACATGGGTAACAAATCTCCCTCCACATGCTAGACCTCAAATATACATGGGGCACATGGTCTCACTTGGGTTATCCATGCAAGTCCTAGACCCTGGCCCCCAAATGATAACACATGTCATCACATAGTTCCAGTTGGGTTATCCTTGCAGGTCCTAGATCCCAGCCCCCAACTGACAACTCATGTGGCATATCATACCTTTCGTGAAGACAAGGTAAATGATCTTCCAAGAAATACCATCCAGATGCTCAGAAACTGTGGGGATTAGGCTAACACATATGAATCAAGTACCCTGATCCCTCATAAGGGAAAGTAGTGAGTACGTTTCCTCAGGTTCAGTTGAGCGAGGGACTACTCTGCGCCGTCATAAGAGTATGCTATACAATCCACCCAAGGAACATTGTGGCTGCTACTACCCCTTCATAGATTCAGGGACTAGTGAACCAAAAGAAGAGAATCTATGAATCTAAGTTTTGGCTACTCTTTTATATATATATTTTCAACCACGCAAGGGTTGGCCCTCAATCGGGTAACAAACATACAAACACACATAATGGTATGGTTGATTCCACACCTAAAATACACATTTCCCCATGGATGGGTACCCAGTATCACCATCTCAAGGGCACACAAAGCAAGTACAGGGTATTCACAACACTCAATCAATGCACAGTTACTAGTTTCACACTTTTACATGGGAAGATTACTTTTATATACACAATTCCATTACTAGCAGTATGATTCCTATTTGAAAAATCATAAGATTACATGTTATCCACTTCCCTATTCCAGTTTCCTTCCAATCTACTTTTCTGCATATCACACAATGCTAAATCTCAATCTCATGATCATCTATCCAATACATCAACCTAGGTGTATAGATCAAGCATAGTATACTACTCAGGAGTTTCCTACCACTTGCATAAAAAGTACTACTATAGCTAAACATGGGTGACAACATTAATCTAGAGGTCCCAGTGCTGAAACTTGGCTCTGATACCAAACGTAATGTTCCCTTCTAGCAAGCCAAAATTTTCGCACCCTTGCAAACGATTTCAACTTACTAAAAGAGAACATTAGTATTCCATTTTTCATTTCCTTTTAATCTTGATGATAATCATAAACATAACCATATACTATTTGCCATTTCATAAATCCATTTTTTCCATACATCATGATTCTCCTTGGGTGAAATAATCCTTAGGCCTCTTATTAACCTCACCTTCCACCTTGTGAGAGAAGATTTGTTAGGTAGGTGATGTCATCTCAATCCTATGGGTCCATTAATAATATTCCTTAGTTTGTCAACTAATGCCCATAATTCCTTAGTTCATCAACTAAGGCCCATTCCTTCGATACTTAAATCGAAGGTCCATAGTAATATCCTTGATTCGTTAATCCAGGCCCATTCCCATGGAATGATTAATACCTACCATAACTATGTACCCCACCTTCTTAGTGTTAGGTCGTTAGTTACGAAGTATCATATCTACCCTTAGGAATTCATGCCTTTAGTAATCTTTAGGTTTTACCCTAAAGCCTTCATTAATCTTTAGGTTTTATCCTAGAGCCTTCTCCCTAGGTTTTACCCTAAGGCCTTAATTAATCTTCACCTATACATATACATACTTGTTATCTCTCATAAGTCATTTATTAACAACTAATGAATTCAAATCATACAAGATACATATTTAAAATATAAATTTCAGACATAAATGTATATATCACATATATCAGTTTCTACTTAATAACCTTATTATTTATATCTTTCAAGTTATAAATTGAACAAGTAATTATAAATTCTTACAAATCATAAATTGAATAAGTAAATATAAATACTTACTTACCTGCTTTACCTAAGATTCCTTACCTATGCTGCAGTAATATAGTCTTTATTGTATTGCTATTATAAAATGCAGATCTAAATATATGTATTTATCCCATACTCTTTTTATATTTTCTCCCCATGATCCTTTTCCTTGGCTGGCCTCGTGTCTTCCTTGTGATATTTTCTTGCTGTGTCTTTGATGAATTCAAATGATGTTTCTTCTTTATTGCCTTTATTAAATTCACAGCTATTTATTTATTTCTTTTTTATTACTTCATTCTTTCAATGATCATTTCCTTCTATCTCACAACCTTTATTTATTTCCCTTTCAATGGATATGTTCGAAGAGGTATGTCTCTTATTATTTTTATTACTTTATATTAATTCCCTTTTGTGGTAAAACTAGTTCTAACCATACGTAACTCCCTTATCATAAGAGGATAGGTTAAAAGATGTTTATTATTATTTATTTACCTTATTTGTATTTATATTATATCATTATAATAAATGATATATTATTTATATTTATATTACAATATAAGATAATAATAATAATAATATTTCTATTTTTATTATTAGATATATTTATAATATATTATTTATTAATGTGTTGCACTTATAAATATCTTCCTTCGACCTCCCCTTAATCTTTTTAAAGTATATTATTTATATAATATATATAGTATAAATAAATACTTTTGTTATTAAGTATGGGAGCTCTTTTATTTTATTTTATTTCCAAGCATATAATATGGTGGGATAATGTTTGTCTTATTAGACTTTTATTTTTATATGATTTTATTTTGAATTTAACCTTTTGTTTAACCGTATTACTTTGTCTTATTCCAAATTACTTTACTTTCTAACTTTAATAGGTAAGACTCTTCATAATATTTATTTTTATATATAATAATATATCTTATTAATTACTCACATAAATATTATATTAAAATATTTATATTTATAATATATCTAGTTAATTAAAATATAAATATATATATTTCATATATTTTATAATATTTAAATTATATTAAATTAATAATATTATTGATTAACTAATACATATTAATAATATATTTTAAATAAATATATTATATATTTAGTTTATATAAGGCTAACTTATTATTTAAATAAACAATTCAATTATAAATCATTATAGGGACATGACAACCCTCCCCACTCAAGATTGCTTGTCCTCAAGCAATTATAATTAGGTATCCTAAAGTAATATTTAATAACATTATATTTTATTAGGTTTCCTTATATAAAATAAGGTTTCACTTACCAATAATATAAAATAACCTCTAGAAAATGTAACAAATTAATATAGCTAATAAACTATAGTGCTATAAATAATATAGGGGCCTAAAATAATAATTTATAAATTTGGGTTTACCCTTTTAAATTTTCAGCACTAAATTTTATAAATAATTTATAACTATATTTTATTAAGCATATGTACACCATAAATACTTTGGGTTAATTTCTTTGTTTGTTTGTTTTTAATAATAATAATATTATTATATTTATTTATTAACTTGTCTACTATTACAATATATATATTCAATAAACTAAATTTGCATAAAGGCATTTCTATTTATTTAATTATCAAAAATGTTTTAATGACTACTAATATTATTTTAATGCCATGATTAACCAATAGCATCAAATGAACAATCCAAACCAAATAACCAAATGTTAAACATACCTGACACAACCAAAGTGAAAACAGAGGGGCACTACAAGCTACAATAATATAATAAAATAGAGGTACTAGCCTCCTATCTATTGGTGGGAGTGGATCCTTGCTCCACACCTTCAACTATAAAGGATAAACAAAGAACTCAAAGAAAAAGTATAACAATATTGCTTTCCTTAATCTGGTCTATCCAAAGTATATTGTATTAAAAATATATGTTTCTACCGAACAATGAAAATTACATAAACATCTACTATAAATCTAGTAATCTTATTCTATTGTGCACATCCATATATATCAGTCTGAGTGACATAATATTTCTAGAGTTAACTACCTTTCCTAATAATTCAACTTGATATATAAACAATCTCTGATTCTTAGAACTAAAACATGTAACTATTTATCAAAAGTATAATCATGCAAAATATTAAAATGGACATAAGTGAAACTGAAGGTGTCACTAAATCTTGATTTTGCCTTATAAAAATAACAGGTTGTGAGGCACTGATAAAAAGGAATGTGACTTCCCAAAAAGAGTGAACTTAAAAGAAATCCTCTAATCTCATACAAAAGCAAATAAAAATACATTATGTCCCTGTTGACCACTAGAGTTATCTTCTAGGACACTCAAGCCTAGATATGCAGACTTTGTAGCTCCTTAGAATCCCCAGAGATTATAATAGTTAGTGATGTTGGAGACTTTGTGCAACTCTAGAGACTTTGTGTTGTTGCCAACAACTCTAGTGATGCTCTAAAAACCTATTAAGACACAACTCTAGAGGTCTTCATGATCACCATATTCTCTATCATGTTGCATCACTTCAGTGATCCTCCAACAAGCTAGAAAATGTTGGAGTGTTGTGTAGTGTCCTTCCTACTTATCTCTGGAGGTAATTAGGATCATCTCTAGAGTCCCTCAGAATTGTCTTCCACTTAAGCAATGGATACTTGTGAAACCAAAAAGAGATAATTCTATACAATTGTTTTAGTTTCACTACAAACACAAGCCTTCTCATCATAACAATAATCTTCAGTAGTTCATCTCTTATTAGCATAATTAAAACAAGACTTCACAATTCCTATAGTGTAATTACCAGGATAGGCAATGTATAAAGATGAGAAAAAAGGAGTAAAAAGGCATATTTAGATGAGTGCTACCTGACAATCATCATTCCCTCTAAGCTTAAGGGTTTGTAGGTCCTCCTGCACTATTCATAACCTAGATTTGTTGAGTTTGTACAACCTATCTATGAGGTTGTACTCATTTTCAAAGATTGTCCAAGTTACATGAAGTTTTTGCTGTCATTCCCCCTAAGCTGATTAGCCTGCTTCACCCATTCTTGGAATCTAGTAGCTTCCATCTATTCAACCCATATGGGTAAGGTCTCAATGATTAGGGTTGGTCTGAAGCATCCCCCTAGCCACTCTTGATAATATTTGTCTATCAATTTTGATATAGCCCTTGCCTTTCCCAAAAACCACATAAGGTTGGTTGGAGATACTATATCTCTCATTTTCTCATCTTTGGTGAGGGTATTCCACATCTTCTTACAAATGGCCATAATCTGATTAGATTAATTATGCATGAATAAACCAAATTCAATGGTACCCTTTTGCAGTTGTTTCTCATATAGTGGCTGAATTTTTTCCTTTGGGGAATAAACTGTCACTGTGAAGTCAATTTCAAATGCCATTGGATTTGGGTAGTCTCTCTTAAGGAATAGGCTTGTACCTATGGCTTTCTCTATGTAAGCCTCCATCCTCTTCTTCCATACCTAATTGTTTCTCATCAATTACATGAAAGCCCTCTGTTTGCATTCTCTTACAAAAAAGTTGATGAAGAATGTGTGGTCTTCAATCCAGAAGTTATGCAAATATAATTCACATAGAAAATTCTTTTCTTCATCTGTACTCTGCATATATACCCCATGGAAGTCATTTCCATCATGTATATTCTCAATCAAGTCAGAGAGAATGAATGAGAGTTTCCTTTGGAGGACATTTTCTTGTAGTAACATCGCATAGTTTCCACTGGGGGGTCTGCAAGAAAGGATTTTTGATAAGAGGGTGGCCACTGTCATGACTTTTTTCTTCTAGTGTCTTTAATTTTTTAGTCATGATATTGACTACCCTTTGCAACTGTTATGTCAGAAAAAGTAACCTTGGGGGCTATTTCCTATTAAGGTTTAGCTCTCGGGTCCTTTAGTATGCATTTAGAGCATCTTCCATGATTTTGATGAGTCCCAATGAGAAAACCCTAAAGTTTCATGGCAATTGGGACTCAAGGGATGCACTTAACATAAATATTTCCAAAAATAGGGGGAGAACTTGGGCACCCATTCCCTAGTCCTACCCTATTTTAGGTCAGGACCAATTTCAAAGTGTCAGTTTATGACCATTATTTAGGTCCTATGTCAACTCAGCAAGTTTGAATTACAAAATTCTTGGTAAGAATGTTTATAGTTGCATATATAAGCATGATTACTGATTCATTTGTAAACTAGAGATGGATATTGCAAACTTGTGGCTTATGTTAATGTGATTCAAGGCATTCATTGTGTGTTGTAAAGCATAATTTGTGTTGTTATTGTGCTTGTTTGTTACAAATTTGGCATCCATCTCCTAATGGAATGAAGAGCATCTTCCTTCCATGACATCTTTACTACACAGTGATCAATTATGTTTTCTATCATTTGTCATTTAGATTTGACATCTATCCCACAAGGATACACACTATTTATTTGACAACGGTGTTCAAAAGACTTGAATGTCTCTCCGTGGCTTGATTGAGGTAAGCCTCTAAACAACACAACTCCTAACCCAATTTTCTATGATTGCAGGTTATAGGTTATAGAAGTAGAAGAAGTTGAGTTGTAGGAAAGTAGTGAAGACTATCAAAATTGTAGATCAAAGAAGAAAATAGGGACCTGGACTAGGGCACCCACTCATTAGTCCTCTGGATCTCGCAACTAGAAAATCTCCAGAACAATAAGAACATGTTGCAGACAAGATTGCTAGATCACAAAGAGAACTATGGCACTAGACTAGGGCACCACTCATTAGATCCCAACTTCTCCATTTTCTAAACTTCAAAATCATGTGCGCATTTGATTGTCATTTGATATCTTTGTGTGCGATCATTTTCCGTAATTTGTCTGTTTGTTCACGAATTCATGTAATTAGGGTTTTGACCATAATTGGGCTTAATTGAACAACAAAATCATACAATTCCAATCTTCCCTTATGTTCCAAGTGATAAGAGATTTTTAGTAAACTTCCTACTCAATTGAATGTTCTTGAATGTTCAGTGGTGAAAGGAGGATCAACACAAACCCTCTTCAAACAAACCAACCCTAAACAATCATAAACATTTTTACTACTAAACCTTTTGGTGAACCCATGTTTCTACACTTTTTGGCACCTTTTTGAGTGTAGTAATTTATATTTAAATTCATTTCATTCATTCATTTCATTGATCATCTTATTACATTTGAAAAAGTACAAAAATTTTGAAAATTTTGAAAAACATTTGGAAAACAATTAGCAACTTTAGCTTGCAATTTCAAATATTTTGAATTAGTTGCCATTGAATTTCAATAAATTTCTATCATTATCATCATATCTTATTTAAAATATATAAATTCTGCATTCATCATTCATTGAGATTGCATTTTCATGCGTGAATTGATAAAAATTACTTGAAATTGTGCATTTTTTCATATAACCTTGTTTTGCATTAGCTAGGGTTTGTAGTAAAAATCTTGTTTCAAATTTTACTACCCTTTTAAAACACTCATTAGGATTGATTTATAACTATAGTGCTGCATCATAGTGGTTTTCTTGCAAAATTTCATGCCTAGGGTTTAGAAACCTTAATTTTTCACTAGATTTTGGCCTTACCATCTCTCTAGATTTGTACCATAGGTGTGTTGTAAAGGACTTTTCTACACTAATTGGCTATTATTAGGGTTTTTATCTATGTCCCCTCCTCAAATTGTTTACAACACCCTTTTTATTTGGTTTTTGCATTGAAATTTGGTGAAAAATTGCATATTTTGGCTATATTTTCCCTAGGGTTTGACTTAGATTTACACACTAAGCATGTTGTGATAGATTTATGGCTTTAGGTGACTGATATTACTAATATAAATTTCTGAACCTCCTAAAACTCTTTACAACACCCCTTTTATTGGGTCTTTGCATTGAAAAATTGTGAAAAATTGCATATTTTAGTGCATTTTCACTAGGTTTTGATTTGTCATCATTCTAGGTTTCCATCAAAAGTATGTTGTGAAGGATATTAATTATTTATTGGACTGATATCAGACATATTATTTTCTTCCCTTGATCAATTTTCTTATAACACCTTTTCTTTCACTTATTTGCATTGAAAAATGTTGAAAAAGTCAAGCATTTTGGGTCATTTTACACATAGTTTTGCACTTGTCTCTTGCATATGTTTTGAAAATCTTTTAAATCTGATTTCACATTGATTTGAAACCATACAAATGGCAACTTAATGTAATTTTTCTATGGTATCTTTGCATGTATTTATTAAAGATCTTTATTTTGACCAATTTTTAACACTCATGAGTGAACATCCTACGATATTAGAAAACTTAACTGAGTTCATCTCCATGAGTAGCAATGAAAAAGATAATTGTGATAGCGTATGTCCTATGCATTTAGAATCTAGTACATGTGATGATTATATAAAAATTATCCTCTAATCATTTTTTTCAAAATGGTTCCTCCCATGAGGATATACTAGTACAAAATGATGAAATCAATGACACCTTCCCTACAATAGGAGAAGCACAACTTTTACAAGACATCATGCCTCCTACAACTACAATAGAAGAAAAAATATTTCATGATGTTGAAGATCCTATTGATGTGATAACATATGTAGCTAATGAGTAAATAACCAAACTGGATAAAGAGTTAGCTGATTTTCAAGCATTTGTTGAAACTAAAAAGATAGAGGAAGAAGCTATACATGTGATTCATAACATAAGAGATTTGATTAGAGAAGGGAGAGATGGTGTTAATATAATTAGAGGATTAATGAACATAGTGTTTAAATAATGTTATACCACTATATGATCTAGGCTTACCACACCGCATTGAGAATGATGAGTATGAAAATTCTAGATTATTAGAATGGAATCGTTAACTAAAATTTATCATGATGAGGATGATAATAATGCAACACATGAACTTTTCAACAATACTTTACCTTTCTTCCATTCCAATGCTCTCTCCCTGGCCAAGATGAAGCATTTGCAAATGCAGAAAGATATCTCATAGAACAAAAAGCTTATTATGACTATGATTCATGAAATAATTGGGTTAATAGAAGTGAACAAGGAGAAAGTTGAGAATTCACCTCATACATGGAAAAATGGTATTTATTTAATTGTTGACAAAGGTTAGATTGTCTTTTTTTAATAGGTAAGTATCTCTAACCCCGGTGGTCACTTATGTGGTTAGCATGATCGGCTTGTGTATTTGACCTCCCCTCTCGTGTTGTGTTTCCCCCATGATGTGTTATGTGTTGTTTAGGCCTCCTGGGATGACCCTTGATTCTCTTGTAAGGTTAAGGGTAATGGAGACTACCTCTATTGTGAACTTCTTCTATTTGTATCATCATTCTTGTATATTGCTTCTCGTCTATTTTTCACTATTGTGTGTTGTGTCTTATGGACATAGCGTTGTGGTTGGTGACTTGGGGGCACCCTCCTATGTGACTATCCCTAAGGCACTTGTTTCTCCTCACTTAATTTATTGTTTCCATTCCTCTAGTGTTTCTATCTAGTGGGGGCATGACAAAAAAATATTATACTAGTATGGACCTAGTGTCCCTTCAGCTAGAAATCAAAAAATGGATCAAGTCCATACATGACGATGGGGTTGATATATATTATCTGATGCTTGGCTATTAGAATCACTCCATGTGATCTTCATGTTGTCTTATCTCTGTTACAAACCATACAAATACTGCTTCTCTCGCACTTTGTTTATCTTTGAATCTCGCCTTGGTCTACACTTAGTTTTGAGATTTCTACAGTATAGCCCCATGGTTATACTTGGTCTTGGAATTTGTAGTATAACCTCAGCTCAGTGATTGTTCTGGAAAAGCCCAATCGTCAGTGTGTTCCTATAATATGCCTAAGATGGTGATGAACCTAGAAATAGGAACAGTCCATTACTTATGTGTCATGTTTTCTCTGTGTCTTCCAAGTGTGTGTGTGTATTGTTCCCAAGCATAGTCTAAAGACCGGTGGCAATGAGTCCCTCTTGCATTATGGATGGTGTGTTTACTTTTCTTTTACATGCATTTGCATTTCATATATATGAAAATGAAAAGAAAAAGAAAAAGAACATCATCACCAGCTTCACCGCATTCACTATATTTGTTGTGTTTTGCATGTCTTCCATGTTTTATTCTTCATGTTGTGCATGACTATAACTCTCTTCTCTATGTTTTGCATGCCTATTATTGTCTTTTCTATGATTGGCATGTCTTCACTGTGCTTGGTATGTTTTTTTGTCCTTGTTGACCATGCTTTAATGCATGTATTGGCCTTGTGTTTATACATACATTAAAGTGGGGGCTAAATGTTATGTCAAAAAAAGTAACCTTGGGGAATTTTTCCTATTAAGGTTTAGCTCTTGGGTCCTTTGGAATGCATTTAGAGCATCTTGAATGATTTTGATGACTCTCGATGAGAAAACCTTGAAGTTTCATGGCAATTGGGACTCAGTGGATGCACTTATCATAAATCATGCCTAAAATAGGTGGGGAGGTCTTGGGCCCCCGCACCCTAGTCCTACCCTATTTTAGGTTAGGACCAATTTCAAAGTGTCAGTTTATGACTGTTATTTAGGTCCTATTATTACCTAGAAATTTAAAATTGAAAATTTTCAAATTTCAAGAGCACCCGAACCCCTAAAACCATTGAATCACAAGAATGATTAATTTTGAAGATCTGTAAATTTTGGTACAAAATCCTTTTGTAGTTTTGATCCCAACCCTATTGAGCCTAATCTAGGTAGTTTTCATGATAAAACACCTTGCTATTTCATAGATTATAAGCTTCACATTCTCTCATCTGAGATTCACAAATGCAGTTAAATTTTGATTTTCTGGTTGCTAGAGCTAAAAACTTTTTTGCATTTTGCTCACAGGGATCAAATCATTATGCTGCCCAAATTTCATTAAAAATAGAGTTGTCACTTCAAAATTATGGAGTTTTCCACCTTTAATTCAAAGCACTATTCCAAAGGCCCAAAGTTTAAATTATCGTGAAGTTATGTTTTTCAAAGATTGAAAAAGTGGGTAAATACATTTGTTTTGGGGAAAATTTTATTTGCAAATTCACAGTGGCATTTTATAAAGTCCCATGGTTTCAATAATTAAATAACTTTATTAAAGTCATATGTTATAGCAGTTTTAAAAACATTTAATAAAGTTGGAGACTTTATAAACCACATGATCAGGAATTTAGTTAGTTCCTAAATATCAAAAGGCCCCGACTCTTTATAGTTGGGTGATTTAGGAGTTCTAGAAATTGAAAACTACTCGACTCCAAGTTTCTAAAGATCAAAAAATGCCTAACTTCTCAAGTTCTTTGTTGTCAGGGGTTTTTAAAAGCTCAAAACCTTGGTATATTTTTGACTCCATGACATTTTCTAGTGTCCTCTTTGCATGTGATATCATAAGAGAAGGTATTGACACCCATCAAAGCTTGATTGAATGTAGATTTTAACAAATGTTGCAGTTCCAAGTGACATCGTAGTCAAAATGCCTCATAGGAGTCTGGTTAAATAGAAGGCTGTCATTACAGAGTATGCATGACATCGATATGTTGAAAGGTTTTAGAAACTCATAAAGAAATACAACTGGCAAGCCAAATTCCATGGGCATGATCCAACTTTCAATTTTTAGGATAAAGATAGTAGACAAAGGTTGAAGGCAAATGGCGAGAGGCAATTAACCAATTCCATGTGGTACATTTAATAATGGTTCATCATATGAAATCATAGGATAATCCTAAATGTCACTCTAAAATCAAATTCTCAAATTGTTTTAAGAGAGGCTGAGAATAGAAGATTTCACCTTTTATAACTGACCTTTCCCAAGAAGCAGTTATTGAAACCAAACAGTTCCTAGGGGGAGACTTATAAATAGACAATTTGTAGACATTAAGAGGGATCTTTTTTTGGTAGTTCTATGAAACAAAGGAGGAGGAGAAAAATATATTTTCTATTGTTATGTAATTCTAGTTATCTTTCTTCTTGTCTCAGTCTATGTAGAGGGGATTTTAGAGACTTTGTTCTTTGTTTTTTTTGGAGAAATGGAGAAATATTTTCAGAACCTTATGTCTATAAATTTTTTCTTTGGTTGCAATTTTTACTATGTTAATATGTAATCAATCTTCAATGTGTTTCTGTTATGTATGGTTGTATCTATAGTTTAGATTCATATCTTGCATGTGTTTGATATGTGTTGAGGGAAATATAACTGTCTTTATTAATCTATTATCATCTGTGGGTGTGATGGGTTAACTTTGTGTCATTTATCTACAGTCACTTCATTCTAAAATTAATTAATCACATCCACTTTCATGGTTATGGGTAGGTGTTAGTTTGCCTTTTCTACTTTATGGTTAAAAGAATACCCTATTTCCATTCATTGCATATTATTGAAAGGTAGATGTGCCTTGTAAAACAAGCAGAGAGAACTTGCAAACACCATTGCAAGTGACTCAACTGTTCATTTGTTTGTCATTGGTGTGGGCAAGGGAGTATAAAATCAAAGTGACAAATCTATTAACCAACATATTTTTGGTGACTCTACTGGGGATTTGAAATTGAAGAATGGTGCTCTTGTTTTCCCCATAAATTTAAAGGTGCCTCCTCGAGGACAGAGGCTAGCGGCTCTATGAAGTGGAATGTACTCAGAAGTAGTTTATTCCAACGAAGACCCCTACATATTTATTTTTTAGATTTGCATGATGGAATTGGTTTCTCCTCAGCCATGGGGAAATCACTTTGGACCTCTTTCTTTGCCATGATATTCACCATTGCCTGAAGGATCAAGAAATCATTTTTTGAATTTCAGTGGACAGAACCACCAAGATGTAGAAAGTCACGTTTTGGCATTCATGGTTACATGTGGTGTTTTGGTGGTAAGTGGAGAAAATGTTTTTGTATGATTATTCATTGAATCTCTTGTTGGGCCTCTAGTAGATTGGTTTCATTATTTGGAAGATAAATGTATTACTGATTGGGACTCATTGAAGAATAAGTTTTTGGGAAGATATAAAGGTCTCATTGATGAAGCTGCTTTATTGTGTCAATACAAAGAAAGAAGGTGAACATATTAGGGATTTCATGGATAGGTTCAACTGACTACTCAAAAAGATTCCTATCTCTATTCAACCGAGTAGGAAACTTCAGATCTATATTTTTATTTCTACATTGCATCCAGATGTTCAATTTTTCTTGAGATAGAGTAAAGTAAATGATATTGAAGTTGTACAAGAGGCTATAAAAATTGAGGATGAATTGATTACAAGTGGTTATGGAAAGCAAATCAGGCTGTGTATAATTTGATTTGTGAATCTATGATGAAGCCTATTATGCACAAACCAAGTTTTTAGCCTATAGAATTTCAAACTACACAACCTCCTTCTATTGAAAGTTTTAATCTCACTGTTTTTGGTCCAAAACACTTTGGTAGAGATGAAGTAAGTGTTGTAGAAATCAAACCTCACATGAATAGAAGAATTGAAGCCTTTTATTTGTATTGTGAGGAAGGTAATGATGAACCCGTAAGTCACCCATGTGTTGTAGAAGATAAACAATCCTCCCATGGTACAAATTGTAAAAATGACACTATTTTGTCATCCTTATCTATTGCAAAAATGGAATCATTTATTTTTACCAGCAATGAGTAGCAACTTGAGGCTACACAACATAAAGATGAGGTATTGAACATCCTTTTCCTGAAGTGCATGCAAGCTGAATATGAGGCCTTCACATTTTCTGAGGAAGATGATGCAGAAGTAAGGCCACAAGAAGAGGTCAGGAATGATTTTAGATTTGAATCATTTCATTTTGAAAATCTGGATGCCAAAATTTTTAAAAAAAAATTGGAAGATGGTGTTAAAAGTAGTCATGATAGCTTCCATGAAAGGAATCAAATAGATGAATGTGCTAAACCTCATACTGCTTATATTCCCAACTGGTGCCTCACTGCATCCAAGGATGAATTTTTGTGTGGAGAAGAGGTTGTCATGTCTAATCTATAGGTTATAAATAGAGATGATGAAGTACAACATGAAACTGTTTAGTTAAGTCTTACAAAGAAAGAAAATATTGTCCTTGTTGGGGTTAACGTTGAGCCGCATAAAAATATTATTTGTAATGCAAATTTTTAGTTTGATCCGCTTCTAGTTGTGCATGGGAAACATATGATTAATGATTGGTCTCTTGATGGTTTGTGTAGTTATGGTTATTTTCAAGCATGGGATGTGAATCTATTAGCTGTAGACAGAAATGATTATGTGCAGGAATATGTTGAGAAGTTTCTGAGGTCTATGATGCAAAGTGGTTGTTTGGTTTTGAAGTATTATCCAAGAGGTCTTTTCACTTCACAAGTTCCAGATTTTTGTTTTGGGTCATGGGATGGCTTCTGAGTCTATAGGTGCTTCATGGGTACATCTCACTTTTCCACTCAGACATCTATTTCTCCCAGCCTATTAATGGATTTGCATGATCATCTTGAAGTCATTTGAGGTAGGGCTTTCCTATCATATTAGGAGTTTTTTTGTGCTGGTAGTTAGTTTCCTTTCCTGTTTTCTCTTGTTTTTGGCTTGCTCTTGCTCTTTTTTCCCCTCTACTCTCTAACTCTATTACCCCTTGGATTTAAGCACTGCTCCATGCTTGAGATTTTAGGTTCCTTTCTTCATCTTTTGTAGTCCTCATCCCCAATTATAGCCTATTGTTACCCAAAAATTTGAACTTGAAAATTTTCAAAATTTTAGAGTACCCAAACCCTTGAAACTGCCGAATCATGAGAATGATTAATTTTGATGATCTATAAATTTTGATACAAAATTGTTTTGTAGTTCTGATCCCAACCCTATTGAGCTTGATCTGGCCAGTTTTCATGACAAAACACCTTGCCATTTGAGATATTTTAAGCTTCATATTTTCCATTCAGAGATTCACAAATATAGTTAAATTTTGATTTTTTGGATGCTGTAACAGAAATGTTTTCTATGTTTTGCTCTAAGGGATCAAATTATTATGCTACCTTAATCTCATAAAAATGGAGTTATCACTTCAAAGTTATGGAGTTTTCCACCTTTAATTCAAAGCACTATTCCAAAGCCCCAAAGTTTAAATTATCATGAAGTTATGTTTTTTTAAGATTGAAAAAGTGGGTAAATACAGTTATTTTGGGGATAATTTTTTTTGAAAATTCACAGTGGTAGTTTATAAAGTCCCATGGTTTCAATAATCTAATGACTTTATTGAAGTCATATGTTATAGCAGTTTTAAAAACTTTTATTAACAATGGATACTTTATAAACCACATGGTCACGAATTTAGTTAGTTCTTGAACCTCAAAAGGCCTTGACTCTTTATAGTAAGGTGATTTAAAAGTTCCAGAAATCTAAAACTGCTCAACTCCCAGGTTCTAAAGTTTAGAAAATACCCAACTTATCAACTTCTTTGTTGTTGAGGGTTTTTAAAAGCTTGAAACCTTTGTATATTTTTGACTCAATGACATTTTCTAGGGTCCTCTTCACATGTACTATCATAAGAGCAAGTATTGATGCCCATGAAAGCTTGATTGAATGTGAATTTTAACAAATTTTATAGTTGCAAGTGAATTTGTAGTTAGAATGCATCAGAGGAGTCTGGTTAAATAGAAGGTCATCATTGCAGAATATTCATGACATGGATTTGTTGAAAGATTTTAGAAACTCATAAACAAATGTAATTGGAAAATCAAATTCCATGGGCATGATGTAGCTTTCAATTTTTAGGATAAAGATAGTAAACAAAGGTTGAAGGAAAGTGTCGAGAGGCAATCAACCAATTCCATGTGGCACATTTAATAATGGTTCATCATAGGAGAATCCCAAATGTCAATCTAAAAGTGAATTCTTAAAATTTTTTAAGGGTGTATGTAGAAGAGGGGATTTCACCTTTTATAACTAACCTTTCTCTAGAAGCATTTATGGAAATAGAAAGGTTCATGGGGGAAGACTTATAAATAGGTAATCTGTACGCATTAAGAGGGATATTTTTCTAGCTATTCTATGAAATAGAAGAGGAGGAGCAAAATTTGTTTTCTATTGTTATGTAGTTCCAGTTATCTTTTTTCTTGACTCAGTCTATGTACAGGGGATTTTAGAGACTTTGATCTTTTTTTTTGTTGGAGAAATGGAGAAATATTTTCAAAACCTTGTGTTTATAAATTTCTTCATTGGTCGTAGTTTTTACTATGTTAATATGTAACCAATCTTTGATGTGTTCCTTGTATGTATGGTTGTATCTATATTTCAGATTCATATCTTTCCTATGTTTGATATGTGTTGAGGGAAATATACATGTCTTTATTAATCTATTATCATTCGTGGGTGTGATGGGTGAACTTTGTGTCATTTATAGACAATCAATTCATTTCGAAATTAATTAATTTCATTGACTTTCATGGTTATGGGTAGGTATTAGTTTGCCTTTTCTACTTTGTAGTTAAAAGCATATCCTATTTCCATTCATTGCATATTATTCAAAGGTATCTACGCCTTGTAAAACAAGCAAAGACCACTTGCAAATACCATTGCAAGTGACTCAACTATTGGTTCATTTGTCATTGGTGTTGGCAAGGGAGTATAAAATCAAAGTGAAAAATATGCTAACCAACACCTATGTCGACATGATAAGTTTGAATTACAAAATTCTTAGCGGGAATGTTTGTAGTTGCATATATGAGCATGATTAGTGATTCATTTGTAAACTAGAGATGGATATTGCAAACTCATGGCTTATGTTAAGGTGATTCAAGGCATTCATTATGTGTTGTAGAGTAGAATTTTTGTTGTTATTATGTTTGTTTGTTGTAGGTTTGGCATCCATCTCCTCATGGCATGAAGAGCATCTTCCTTCAATGAGATCTTCACTACAAGGTGATATCAATTGTGTTTTCTATCATTTATCATTTTTATTTTACCTCTATCCCATAGGGATACGCACTCTTTATCTAACAATGATGTTTGAAAGACCTGAATGTCTCTTCAGGGCTTGACCGAGGCAAGCCCCTAAACACCATAACCCCCAACCCATTTTTCTGTGATTGCAGGTTGTGGAAGCAAAAGAAGCAGAGTTGCAGGAAAGAGGTGCAGACTATCATAATTGTAGATCAAAGAAGAAAATAATGACCTAGACTAGGGCACCCGCTGATTAGTCCTCTAGATATTGCAACTAGAAAATCTCTAGAACAACAGGAACAAGTTGCAGACAAGATTCCTAGATCCTAAAGAAAACTATGGCACTGGACTAGGGTGCTCGCTCATTAGTCCTTGACATGTGTATTTTTCAAACTTCAAAATTTGGTATGCATTTGATTGTCATTTGATATGTCTGTGTGAGATCATTTTCCATAATTTGTCCATTTGTTCACAAATTCATCTAATTAGGGTTTTGAGCATAATTGGTCTTAACTGAACAACAAAATCATACAATTCCAATCTTCCCCTATGTTCCAAGTGACATGAGATCTATAGTAGACTTCCTACTTGATTGAATGTCATTGAATGTTTAGTGGTGAAAGGAGTATCAACATAAACCCTCTTCAAATAAACCAACCCTAAACAATCCTAAGCAAATTTTTACTACTAAGCAGCAACTACACCATAACAATTGTTCCTTCTAATTCACTCCACGTTCTTTCCCAATTGAATAGAGCTCTAGGGATATCGAAATGCAAATTCCTCACAGAGACATCTATTTCTACATACCATGTTGTGTAGTAGAAACTAGAACAACTAATTCTTGGATCAACTCTACCTAATCATAAATTTTATTATTGGCCTTCATCAATTCTCAAGTCTGAGTCTGCAATTTTTTAATCTTGGTTGAGATCAAAATGATGCTATTATTTCTGGCCTTAATAACATAAAAAGTGTGGATATCCTTCTGTGTCATCTTTGCATTCTTTTTATTGACCTCAACCTCTTTTGTCTCGATGACCTTTTATTTTTCCTCCACTTGCTTCTTTAGGTCATTGATCTATCAGTCTTTAGTTGATTCTTTCTCATGCATGATCTTTTTAAGGTCTGTGATGAGAAACTACTTACCCCACAACAATCTTTTTTTATTTGAAATTTCTTCCATTAATTTTTGCTCTCTTGGTATTTCAATTTCCTCTTGGTTAGAGGGATGGAAACAACTTTCTATCTCTAATCCCTCTACCATATCTACATCTAGGAGCCAAGTATCCTCCTATTCTCTAACATCATCCTACTCTTCATCTTCTTCTACCCTCTCAATTTGTGCCTCTTCTTGTTCTCCTATTTCTTTGTTTGCTATAGACTATGGGGCATATGATGGCCTAGCTTGCTTTTGAGGAGGGGTTATCAAGGTTCTAAATCAAACAAGAACCTCCATGAAGAGTGCAATTTCCTTTTCTTCTTGAGTGGGTTGCCTCTTCCTCTTGCTTCTCTGGAGAACTGGTTTTGTCTATGACTCTAGTTTTAGTGTAGCTTCTTCTAATTATGAGACGATGGTTTGGGGTTCACTATGTGCCACCTCCAGAGCTTGGGCAAGTTGGGGAACAATGAGCTCTAGAGTGCTCTCCTCAATCACTTGCCCCCTTTTGCTTTTCCTTAAAAAGAGGGAGTGTGAGCACTAGCAAAGTCCTCCTTCTTGGGTTTGTATAATTTAGGAGCTTCTAAAGACTCCTCTGCTGCTTCTTTCTAACTCACCTTCTTCTTGTGTTTCTGTGGCTTGGGAGTTTTGATAGATTCCTCTATATCTTTTTCCTCGACAGTGATAGCACCTCTCATTTTTCTTGCTAGGGTGGATTCCTCAATGAAGATTAACTTCCTTTTTACTGTATGAGGTGTTATGTGGGGTTGTTCCTCAGTTGTAGCTTCTACATGCTCAAGTGTAGCAAATGATTCTCCTAGAATCTCCATCCCCTTTTTCCTCTTCTTAGTACTTGGGGAAGAGGTAGAGGGAGTTGGTCTCTCTTCTTCTGTCTCTTGGGTAGAGGAAGGTGCCTCTTCTCTTTTTTTCTTGCCCTTTCACTTAGGCCTATGGGTATTATCAAGAAATGGCTACTATAACACCTCTCCTATCTTTTGAAGATAAAGTGGTGTTTAATTATTAATTGTATGTTTCATAGGATGCTTCCCCTATTGATATTCATTTGTTGAGACTACAATTGTAGAATATAGGAAATTGGGCAAATTTATGTTGTATTCAGGATGTGCTTGCACATGCCCAAGGAAAATTAGTATTTTCATGATGGTCCCTAGTACAAGTACAAATTTCCCATCACAGGTAAAGTGCTTCATGAGCCACGTGGCCAAGGATTGGCATGGATGACAAAGAATGGTCCTAATTATCCCCTTGATTTCTCCCTTATTTAAATGTGTCTAAATTTTAGGATCATTATCTACTGAGATTTTTTTTTCAATTCAAAATATAAGGTTTTCAAATGGTAAACCCTATCACCTTCTTGTGGGAGGCCAGATATGTTGCTGATTATGGTGGATGAGACATAAATAGTCATCCCTCATACCTATGTTTGATTATTCTTTATATTGGAGAGAAATTCATCCACGATATCCTCCTAGTAGCCTTAAAAATTTTCTAATAACTCTGGCCATCCAATAGTTCTCATAGCATCAACTGAGGCTTGGTCCTGAAGTAACCCTTCTGATGTCTCAGGCTCAAATTTATTTTTGATCCCCATTCTACACCTTGACATTGATATACCCTCCTTTCTTTTGTTCCTTTATTTACAAATTGTTACTTTTAACTACCTTGCTCTGAGTAGCTGCCACCAAAATGATCTTATCTTCAAAGGTCCTTTGTTTCTGTAGAATAAATTTTCATCTAGAGTTCTATTTGCTTTCTAAACTCTAGAATTGGATAACTTCTTTTGTCTCATTGTGGTTGATGGATAATGATTGGCTCACGAGGAAGTTATTGCTTGTAATTTCAAACATGATGGTTAATCATGAATGAAGAAGGGTTGTGAAACTATGGAGCAGATGTGTCAGGTGGATAGTTAAGGCAACATGCATTGGATGCAGGTAGGAATAATGGTAGCATACAGGTGTCTAGGTAAATTGCATGAAAATGTAAAATGAAAAGACCCATCATTATTATCTAATGCAAGAGAAATACTTGGATAACCATTTTTAATGATTCTAGATGGTATGCTCAGGTTGTTGCCCCCCATCTTCATTTGTTATGGTGTGATTCCATCTCCATGTATAGATTTCCAAGTCACTTGTCATGATGTCTACAACATGTGGACTGTTTGGTCACTTTGATGATGGATGTGACTACTTGCCTTAGAGGATGACATCATCAAATGATGTGGAGATAATAGTTAGTCAGTGGCTTGGTGAAATGAATGCTTGATGTGGCCTCTTTTTTTGAAAGTGGGGTGTGATTCATGATGTCCTCATCATGTTTTTTATACCCCCACTTTGATTTTTGGAAAGATAGTCCTTGAAGTTTGGAATTTCCTGTCTGTTGAAGTGTCCAAGGTGCTCCTTGTTGGCTCTAGAGATGCACTTGGTTAGCTCTAGAGATGCACCTAGTTGGCTCCAGAGATACTTCTGATGGATTCTTGCATGAAAAAGAGAACCACAATTTTTTGGTTTTTAGTTCCCTAAGTGAGAAAGACCCCCATTTGATTGATTTTTAATATTTCTCTTTATTATTTTTTTGAGAAGGTCTGCCATTTACTATTTTTCAACCTCTCTTTTATTTCTCTTTATTCTTCTTTCTTTTTTTGTTGTGCATTGAATCTTTTCAAGTATTGGTAGAGGATGTGACCTATTTCACCAAGCATAAGTCTTTGGTAAACTCCTCTTTTGTATTTGTTCACTAGTAGAGGCAAATTCTATGAGCATCCACTAAGAATATGTTTTCTCCTCCACCAATGGGTTCCAACAGCACTATCCCATTTTCATAAACTTCTCTGATTTGGTAAGGTCTAATCAAATGATTTTGTAGTTTTTGTTTGAACTCTTTGAACGTAGAATCATATAAGAGAACCTAGTCTCCTTGCTAAAATGTCCTCTTCTTGATGTGTTGGTCATGCCACTATTTTCTTTGGTGCTAAATGAGTTTTATCTACTGTATGGCTTCCATATTGATTTCATCCAATTCATTGCATTGAAGAATCCTATCTTGTTATGCTATAGATAATGGAAATGAAATGTCTAGTGATGTGTTGAGTGTTTGTATTTTAAACTCTATTGACGCTATTGGTTTCTTCTCATAGACAAGTTCATAAGGTGAGAACTTGGTTGTTGGCTTCCATGTGGTGTTGTAAGCCCAAATTGCTTTAGGTAACTTGCTTGCCTAAGCTTTCCTATTCATGGCCATTGTCCTTGCCAAGATATTTTCCATCTCTCTATTTGTCACCTCCACCTGCCCATTTGCTTGGGGATGATAGGGTGAAGATTTTATGTGCTTGATCTAGTACAAATATGTGAAAGATCTTATCACTTGAGAAGTAAACTATGGGCCTCTATCTGAAACTATTGCTCTTGGGGCTCCAAACCTTAAGAATACTTTTTTATATGGGAAATCAACAACTTTTTCTTATCTTGCAAATTGTAGTGCTTGAACTTCTACCCATTTGTTTATGTAATCTCTGCATGCCAAGATATACTCCTTCCTTGAAGATGCTAGAGAAATAGGCCCCACAAAATCTAGGCCCCATTTCCCAAATGGTTCTAAAACCAATTAGGGATGAAGTGTCATTTCTTGGATGAATGTTGGTTGACTCGTCCTTTGGCATTGATCACACTACTTCACATACCTCTTGGCATCCTTGTGGAGAGTTGGCCAATAATCCCTAGCTCTGAGGATTTTGTTGATTGTTCTTTGTGAGGATTAATTTCCACCTGAGGGTTCATCACGACATGCCTTTAAGTCATCAAAAATTTCATTATCTCTTAAACACCTATGCATCACAATGTCAAGACCACATTTAAACAACAAACCATTAAACCATTTATAAGATAAACTTTTCTTTACAAATCTCTTTTTTTGTTTAGAAGTGAAATGATAAGGAAACAAGACTATAGCTAAGAAATTTTCTATATTAGAAAACCAAGGTGTAATGGAAGAAACAACAAAGAGGTATTCATCTAGGAACCTATCTTCCACTGGCTAGTTTTCTCCACCTATATGAAATCTTGACAAAAAGTCAGAAACTAAATTGAATTTACCTAGATTATCTATGATTGTAATATCAAATTCTTGCAATAGTAACATCCATCTGATTATTCTTACACCTGCTATAGGTTTATTTATTAAGTATTTAGTGGCTACATGATTAGTGTGCACAAAGATTTTATATCTTGTGATGTAATATCTGAATTTTTTAATAGCATAGATGACTTCCATGAATTCATTTTCTTTTGTTGTGTAGTTCTTTTTAGTAGGGGTAAGGTTCTTACTTATGTAGTAGATTGCATGCATGCCTTCCACTTCATCTTTTTGTCTTAAGACTATCCCTATTAACTCATTTGATTCATCTGTTTGGATGTAAGAGGGAAGATTCCAATTAGCTCCCCTCAAAACAAGTGTGATTGTACATTTTCTTTAATGGTTTCAAATACTTTTTAGCAGTCTTCTGTCCACTAAAATTTATTTTCCTTGATCAACAAGGAAATCATAGAGGTAGCTATCTTGCTGAAATTTTCTATGAATCTCCTATAGTATCTTGCATGACCTAAGAAAATTCTAACATCAATTTGGTTCTTACATGGAGGTAATTGATTTATCACTTCTACCTTGTTTTGATCTACTTTGATTCCTTCTACTGATATGTGATATCCAAGGATAATTTCCTCTTCCACCATCATAAAGCATTTCTCATGGCTTAAACATAGTTGATTCTTATCACAACATTGCAACACTTTGTCTAGGTTTTGGAGGGCTTCTTCAAAGCTATTCTCATACATAGTAAAGTCATCCACATAGACCACCATACACTAATTGGGTAGTTCAGTAAAAATGGCTAAAATAGCCCTCTAAAAGGTAGTTGGAGCATTATACAGGATGAATGGAAGGACTCTGTATGTAAAGGTTCCCCATCAACATTTGAAGGTAGTCTTATCCTGGTATTTTCACTAGTAGAATTTGGAAAATAAATGACTAGGTGACTAAAATGTTTAGTCATGACAACTAAAAATGACTAAATTCTACTAATTTTTGCAACATAGCTATAAATGAGTAATTTGATCATGGGGAAAAAAACACAACTAAATAATTAGTCACACAAATAAAAATGACTAAATAATTAATCACACAAATACAAATAAGACAATATCATTTAAGGCAAGAGGTACTTTTACTCTTACAAACTAAAAACCTGGGAAAATAAAATCCAAATTTAAGATTTTCCCACATCACGTAAAAGGGACTAGGTAGAGAGTCAAAATGTTATTTTTGTTTATATCGATGGAGGAAAACTTAAAGAAGGAAAGGGAACAAGAAGAGGGGAAGTTCAATAGTTTTGGTATATAGTCTGTGTGTTACTTGGTGAAGAAGCATTTGCAAGAAGTGAAAAGGGATGAGGGTTTTCAGTGGTTGTGTGATAGATTGTGTGTTTGGACTAGTTGGGCACATGTTTTCTTTGGTTGGGGCCGATACATCTACCATGCAGAACATTGTATTCCAGAAGAGGTCCGAGGAGAAAATAATATTCCTTGATTCTCACAACCTCATGGGTGTCAGTGGCAAGGGTGGAGATAGGTACACATTCATCACATATTTAAAAAGTACTATAATCCTTTTAAGTTTTTTGGTTTCTAGGGTTTTGTTTTTGTAAAGTTGAAAAATGCCCCCTGGGGGATTTTCCCTCATAAGGTTTAGCTCCTAGGTCTTTTAGCTGCATTTAGGACATATTACATCATAATTTGACATCTCGATGAGAAAGCCCCTAAGTGTCTTGCCAAATAGGACCTAGGGGACCACTTCGGATAGACCTTGCCCAAAATAGGGGGAGGACTTGGGTGTCCACACTCTAGTCCTGCCCTATTTTGGGTTAGTCCCAAATTTTGAGTGTCAGCTTGTGACCATTATTTGGGTCCTATGTCGACACAGTAACTTTGAATATGAAATCCTTGGCGAGAATGTTTGTAGTTGCATATAAAAGCATATTTAGGAATTCATTTGTAAACTAAATGATTACTAGATTGTTATTGTAAACTTTATGCATCCTAAGGGTGATTCAAGGCTTTCATTGTGTTGCAAGAGTAGATTTGTGTTGTTTATGTGTTTTTGTTTGTAGATTTGAGAATTCATTTCCTCATGGCATGAAGACCTTCTTCCTCCATGAGATCTTCAATAGAAGGTGACATTCATTTGTGTTAAATTCAAGCATTTATCATTTGGTTTTTGCCTCTGCCTCCCAAGGCACACACTCTCTATCTAATAATAGTGTTCAAAAGGATTGAATGTCACTCCAAGGCTTGACTAAGGCAAGCCTCTAAACACCACAACCCCTCCCAAAGTTTTCATGATTGCAGGTTATAGGTTGAAGCTAAAAATAAAGTGAATTTGTAGGAGGGTACAAAGAGTGTAAAAATTGTAGATCAGAGATGAAAATAGCTCCCTGGACTAGGGTACCCACTCATTAATCCTAAAAGTTTCATGACGGGAAAACCTTCAGTGCAATAGGAATAAGTTACAGATCTTATTTGCAAATCCTGATAAAATGTAGGGTACTGAACTTGGGCACCCTCTCTTTAGTCCCCAAAATTTCCACCTCTGAACCATGAAAATAGGTACATAGTTATTTGTCATTTTACATCTTTCTGTAGTAGCATTTTCCAATATTCATCTGTTTACTGTCATATTTGCATAATTAGGGTTTTAAGGTGTAATTGAGCATAGGAGAAGATAATTGGCAATCAAATCATAAAAATCCAAGTTTCCCTACATCCCACAGTGATGTATAGTATGATAGTACATTGCAACTCAACCATACGTCCTTGAATGAAAGGGTGAAAGGATGATACATACACAAAACTATCAAAAACACAACTATCCAAATTTTACCCTTTACATTTTAGTGAACCTGTATTATTGGACTTATTTGCACCTTGCTAACTATTTTGCTTCAAATTTACATTAATTTCATTCATTCATAGTGTTGATGAATAAATTTGTGGGTCTAATCCAACAACAACATGGGAAGTTTCAAAGATGTGGGATTGACCCTAGAAATGACCTCTAGATTTTAGGGAAGCTAGCTCTTCTATTTTCAAAGGGGGTTTTGAAAAAAGGGAAGAAGAAACAAGATTACAGATATAATGAAATAAATCTAATCCTATGGCAATGCACTAGATTTGTATATGTATCAACAACTAGCATAGTGATTAAACCTTTAGGATTCATTTATGTCAAAGAGAAAATGAAGCATGATCAACATAAATAGATTGCAAATAGATTCAAATAAAGGCTAAACTTAGAAGACTTATGCAAAGACACAGAATATATCATCAATGGCATAGAACATAGCTTCTTTCATTAACAATTCAGAAAATACATAAGGCACAGAAACATGCATAGATCCATCTACTTCCTTCTTAAAATAGCTAATTTAAGGCAAAATGATACAATATGATCACAATCAAAACTCTGAATTCTTAATCAATATCTATCTCTGTGTTACAAAACCTTCCCCTACTTATAGAAACAAAATTTGACTCAAGACCATGCCCATTCGTTAGAATCCCAACAGCCTGCAACTGAACTAGAACTCAACTAGAAGTCAAACAGGCACTAAAAATCTTCTAAAATCTGCAACTATGTCTTCCCTACATTCTAATTGTCTAAGCAATACTAAAAATCTGGTACTGTAACTTGTAGGTCCATTGAGACACATGGCATCACCTAGGATCTTCTAATGGCTCTAAAATGTGTTATGTGGCACCTTCCACTTGCTGCATAGATTCCCTTTAATACAAAAGGGACACACCAGATACTTCCACTTGTCACTATCCACCACACTCTAGAAACTAATACGTTGCAATGTCAGGAAACTTCACACTGGGACACTTGGTGCTTTTGCGTGCATCTTAAAAGATTATTCTAGCTTGCATCCTTCAAACACCCATGGTGATGACACTTGTCAATCTCTGTGTCACTTTAGAAACTGTGGATATTACATCGTGGGGCCCACCATATAATTTGTCACTTCTTGAAACTTAACAAAATATAGAGACAAAGAGGCACACGCTAACCTTTGCATAATGTAACAAAAGTAAGACATGGTACACTGGTGAATGTTCAAAAGCTTCACACCAAAAATGTTTCCCAAAGCCCTATAGTAGCAACTAATGGTGAATGATTGTCATTGATGTCAAAAAGGTGTTGTGTAGTTTGTCATTGATGTTTTGATTATGATGCAAGGTTGGTTGACAAAGTTTGTTTCTTCTTTCTTTCATGATGTTCACAGGTTGACCACATGGGTCTATTGTAGAGGTCATTCTTTTGGTGTCATCACAACTTTATAGTATGATTGATGCTTCTTGGAGTTGATCATGGACTCATAATATTGTTTGGAGTTGCTTCATGTTCTTGTGTGCTTTCATGCATTTTTGTGCATTCATATACATAGATATAAGTTATGACAGATACAAGATTTATGTTTATGATAGGACTTGTTTAGTTTGCTTGATTAGATCATTTGTTGATGCTCTATGTCATGGACTCAGTTGAACAATATTTGATGCTCTATGTCATGATTGTCATGGGTTGTGTCTTCATCAGGTTGTGGCTTCAAAAAATGGTTATGGTGGACACATATTGTCTTGATATTGGTTCTCATCATGTTAATAAGAAGGTTTGATGCTCATACTTCATGTCAGGGGATTATGTTACAGTTCATCTTATTGAGGTTTCATTCTAGTTGTCATGTTGATGTTGGATTGATATCAAAGGTTGAAGTACATCATCAGGAGTTTAGAATGTTGCATGCAAAGGATGTGTGTGCTTCATGATGTCCTTCATGGAAACTTGTTCTTGGCACTAATTTTATGTTCTCAAGTTGAAGAAGTTGAAAGCTCTAGTTTTACTGAAGGAGCTCACAATGGCAGTATTGGCTAATGAGTCTACTTGCTTATAGTGCAATGCAATGCATGAGTTTCAAGTCTTGATGAAAAGTCTCCTTGTCATTGATATTATTTTTTTAAGTGTATCTCTACAATGAAGAAATCTTCAATAAGAACTAGTTGTTTCTAATTTCTTGAAGTCCTAAGAATGATCCTTGTTTTGAGCCTTTAAGAGTTCTTAAAATAGATTTCAATATAAGTAAAATTAAATCTATGCATAGAATTCTATACTTCAAGCTACCCGTCATCATTAGAATTCACTTTTCTTCTATTTAGAAGGTGACCTGTTGTATTAGGTTAGACATAACCTAAGTTATGTCTTGAAGGGTTGTTAGCCTCATTTTCAACTTGCCAATTTTTAAACTTTTTGATGACAAAATCCCTATGTTGAATCACTCTCAAGTCACTAATACTCTGATTATCCCAAAGTGTCAAGTCACTTTCTATCTTGAAGGAGGAATCATCAATCTATTTCAATTGAAGACCTTGAAGTGATTCTGCTATGCAGCAAATCACAAAAATAATTAAATTTTGAAATCCATAATGTTTGGAAAGAAATCATTTTACAGGGATGTTTATGTGGTTATTTCACCTAATGTGGCCACTTTTTAGACTCATGCACCTTTTTCTTTGCGAGATTTTAAAATTTGAATTTTTTGACGAGTAATTGGCGGAAACAATTAAAGCATGGTTTCTATAAAGGCTAGACCTAGAATCAACTAGTACGGGATCTTGTGGCACTATTATAGACAATGTGGCAAAATTTCATCCTAATCAAAAGTTGTGCATGTTTTGCCATTTTCAAGTTTGGAGATCAATCGGGTGATTTTTATGAAGATTCTCTAAGTAACGTCGATGCAATGCAAGTAGGTTTTAAACTAACATGTGTGAATTCATCAAGTCTTCAACAACATCATTGGCAATACTTGTACCATGGGAAATTATAAACAATCTCATGAATCTTAAAGCCGAAGATTTCTTCACACACTAACAACGAGGGACTTTCTTTTTCAGGAATTTCTCTTCAAAATGGTTGAATAATGCTTTGATAAAATCAAAGGTGACTAAAGGGCTATAGACCACATTTCAAATGCTAATAATATTCTGCTATCATCAGTTTCTATCATAGGTAGTTATCAGCTTAAGTAAAGAATTTTTTAAAGTAATTTAAAAAAAAAGCCATCGAAGAGAAGTCTTCTATTGCCAAGCTAGACACATGGTTTCAAAGGTTTTGATGCATCTTCAACAAACATAGAAGCTTTGAAAAATGGTTTCAAACATGGATAAAGGAGTCTCTCATCTTTAAATATTTCATTCACTCCTAACTACCTTCAAGACGATCAATAATTTGATCACTCATATTTCAAAAGAGACAACTTCTTCATAAAATGCTCACAAAGAGATGAAGCATATACGTCACTTTAAAATGGTTACATGTTAGCCTTTTTTAATATAGGTTCTAAAACCTTGGTCAGGCACCGACGGGCTTGCAAACATTATTTTAAATATATTGTCGGGAGTTTTGTTTAGTTCCTAAAGTGTTACAAATTACCAAAGATAAAAGAAAAAGACCCTTTTAATTTCTTCCATGGGCTTTATTCAAAACTTACCAAGCCTTATATATCTCTGATGAGTTAAAAGTAAATTATCTCTAATGCTTTAATTGACACCTTTGTAAGGTGAAGAAAACATCAAAAGATCCAGATGAAGTAGTTATCAGGAAGTAGTTTTAGTAACTACTCAGAAAGCTCGTTACCAAGAAAATAAGCTATTCTTGATTTGCATTTTCTCAACCTTTGCTAGTAACTTTCTTTCTTGCATACCAATCTGGGAGATTTCAAACAAGCCATGCACATTCATCAATGTATAATGGAAGTGGGTTTTTGTCAGATATTATAATTAGAAATGCTTTATTACACATATACAAAAAATGTGGATGCCAAAACAAGACAGTGAAGCTCTTTAACAGGATGCTAAAAAGAAATGGCACCTCGAGGAATGTAATGCTACCAAGTTACTTATAGTGGAGACTTTAGTTAAAAGATTCTGTTCAAATCTTCACTAGCAGCAAAACACCATTATGTTGGATGTGCGATTACAGGCTATTCACAAAATGGCTTTGTTGAAAAGACTTTAGAAACTTTCAATTAAAGTCTGTCCAAAATGCAGATTTTGAATAGGGTATGTATCTCCATCGAAGAATAATTGAATGAAGATTTTCTTCAAATATTGCAGTTGCAAGTGCCCTTATAGATATGTGTGCAAAATGCTGAAATATAGACACGACGGGTGAGCTTATTGACAGGATGTTTCAAAGAAATGTGGTCTTGTAGATTGCGAAGATTGTAGGACATGCATGCAAAAATTTGTTGAAAAGGCTTTAGAAACTTTCAAACAAATGCAACTAGTGGGTGTAAAACCACGTCCCCACAGCCTAACCTTGAAACAAGGTATCAACATCCATCAAATTATAATTGAAATGTAGACTTTGATTGAATATTGTAGTTGTAAATGTCATTGCAAACATATTCGCAAAATCTAGAGCTGTTGCACATTCTGCCCAATACTTAGAAATTTACAAATATTGTAGACCTGCGGCTTGCCTTAGAATGAGCACATGGAGGAAAGATTTTGTAAAATGTCAAAGTTCAAATCCTCTAGTAGACAAGCCTACAAAATGTGAAAACATAAACAAAGTAAAAGTTGTTTGTTTAAGCACTTGTAAGGATAGAAATTTCATGGTGAACAATATCGTTGCACTTGGGTATGCCCCTGAAATACGCAAGATATGCTATGACTCCAAATACAACCACTGCATTTCAAGTTTATATCCATTCTAATTCCAAATTTGATCTTATGGAATGCAATGAAAGCAATATGCATATAAATGTGGATTTGTTATAAAGCATTCAACAACTTTCAAACAAATGCAATAGGCAAACTCAAAGCCAAAGTCCATGACACTATCATTTTTCACCTTACCTGCCTACTGAAATAGGAGCTTTGAATAAGGGTTTCATCAAGCTAGTAGCTACTCATATTGAGATTTTCATGGAAAGCCAACAAGATGTTTTTGTGGTAAATGGAACTAGCACAGACAACAATGCACCATCTTCCAAGAAGGACATTGGTGAAAAATGACACCATCGACAAGGAAAGAATAAATTCAATTGTTGCATATTGTATAGTTCCCATTTTTATGTGTTTGTGTGCGACTCAAGTCATGATTTTGGCTTGTTTTGTAAATAATTTTCATGAGTGAGTTTCTCCTGTTCGAGTCTAGTTTTCTATCTTTAATTGTAAAGTTAGGTTCATCCTAACTCTTTATTACAAAGTAGTTATTTTAAGTGCCTAAGTTAGGTAGTTACTCTAAGTAGCTATATTTACAAAAGAAAGTTAGTCATTCAAAGTTAGTGCACTTATGAAGGTAGTTATTCCAAGTAGTTACAAAAAGTGGTTAAGGTAGTTACCTTAAGTGGTTACTAACCTCACCTATAAATACAACATTGTAATTCAATCAAAGGGGTTCCACTTTTTTGTAAGGCATTGTGTAAAGGACTTGAATAGTATTATTCAAGAAAGAAAGCAATAAAGAAATGTTTTGGATGTGTATTTAGTTTGATTTCACTTGTTGTTGTTAATATGTATGTTTAATCAATGATAACCATTTGCTTTCCTTTAAACATTGCACATGGAAAAGATTATCATGTTAAGTTTTGGTATCTCAACTTGAATGTGTGGAACTTGATTCTATAAGATTATTTCTCATTTCTTCATTAGTTTTCATTATTCAATTTGTTTTGTTCTTATAATCCCAGAAAATCAATATACACCCATCATATGAGGGAGCTCCCCCTCTCAAACGCATAGAGGAATCGACATAGTCCTGCGATTCTTCAACTATTGTGAATAGGTTGTTGTTGATCCAAGGGCAAAACAGAGTTACTCAAGAAGATTACTTAAGAGAAAAAATTCTGTTTACCAACAAGGGTCTAGGCAACATGAGCAACCGGCCCCTTTACCTCTCTAGGTGGTCACCATATATGTGTGTGGGGCACAAAAACTAAATCTATGGCTGTGTTTAAACATTCAAAGGGCACAAAATCTCTAATCAATGGTCACCATTGAAATTTAATCCTTCCTCTTCAACAATGCACATTCACGTGTATGTGAACATCAAAGTCCTTTGTTGACTGCAGTTTGAAGTTATATTTGGCAGTTTATGTAGACTTTTTGAGCCTGAATAGAAAGAATTTTTTTAAGGAGTTTTAAAAGGTTTTTGGAAATATTTTTTAAAAGATTTTTTCTAAATCTAAAACACAAGTATCCCTCTTTCTCTCCTAGGATTTAAGGGGTTTATTTTGGAAATTATTTTTTGTGAAGTGAGTTTTTTTGGAGAGGGGGTTTTAATAAGTACGAAGAGATTTTTAAATAAGAATTATTTTTAAGGAGAACATGAAGAGATGAAGGTATGCAACATAGAGATTTTGAAAGTAATTTGTGTAGAGCATAAGATATTATAGAATGATTTTCTTGGGAGAAGTTGTTTTTGTCTTTTTGCAAGAGCATGTTGAAAAGATTTTTGAGATGAAATTTTTATAAAAGGGAATTTGAGCAAATTGAAGGCTCTAAATGTGAAAAGACTTAAGCAATGATTCAGAGAAATAGAGGAAAGAGAATGGCATTGAAAAAGATTGATTTTATTTTTTCTTACAAGATGGAAATGCTTATCCAAAGAAGAAGAAAATGAATGATCATGAAAATGAAGAGAAAATTGATTTTATTTTTCTTTGCAGGCTCTTCATAGATGTAGTGAAGAAATATATGATTTTTTTATGCAGACAAAATTGTAGAAGATGTTTTTGTTTTCAGAGCATGTGAAATGTCGTTAAATTTGTATATAATGAAGTTACAGGTACATTGGTCGAAATGAGAGGTGGTATGAGATCAATATGCAGTATTGAAGAAAATTTTAAGAAGATTTAATTGAAAAGAAAATACAGATAAATAAATGTGAAAACTAATTTGTAATGAAAAAGACATATTTTCTTGATCAGGTGAATCAGATGATTTCAAGGATAAAGTGTCAGAGGATTGGAATGATGGAATATATATTGTAAATGAGTTGATTTGAATGGTACAAATTAGATTGACTTGCAATCACTTCTTGCACATGAGATCTTTTGTTTTAATTGATTGAGAAAAGCTAGTGAGGCACATTCAACCAGTGAGGCACATTTAGCCAGTGAGGCATATTGTAGCCAGTGAGGCTTGTATGGTCATCGAGACCTATTTGTATGTATTAGGGGTTGGTACTCCTTGAAGTTGGTGCTTCTAAACATTGTAACCAGTGAGGTTTTTTCTTAAGCCAGTGAGCTAGTTTTAAGTGGTTTTTCTACCCTGGGAGGGTTTTCCACTCATTAATTTCTTTGTGTTATGATCTCATGTCTTTTGTAATTACATGTGATTGAACATTTGATTTTGGTTGTTCAAGTATTGAATTCAATTTTTGATAAACTTCATTGTCAAATTTGAAAAGTCATAAATTGTGGTTTTTGACTCAACACTGATTCACCCCCCCTCTTAGTGTTGATTGTACTCCTATAGCAACACTTGGTGTCCTCTGCTTGTGATTGAAAATTATAAAAGAAACATACGACCAAAGATATATGTGGTATGTTCAGATGTATCTGGGAACTGCAGTCTGAAAGGATGACACATAGCACTCTACATCACCCTTAGCACAACCATATTGCTTTACTGCTACCACACCATGTGTCAACCTCACGCACCTTCAAAAAGGAAACATCTCCTTCTGCTCTCTAACACTGGCTTTACTACCATGTGGTGCACTCCACGCCTGGAAAAAAATGACATAGAAAAAGTGACAAAAGATATTGAAAATGAACAACACACCCATGGCTAAATAAATGTTTTAAAATGTGGAGTTTTAACTCTATAGTTCTTGGTGACTACATGAAACTTTGTGTCTTCTCAGAGAGAACTCCAGAAACATCAAAAAAGTTTCAAAAAACAAAACTATATTGCCACTATCAGAGAATCATAGTTTCTGCAATGTGGCCTGATACATAAACCACTACAAATCTGATAAACACTATCTATTCTGCAAATCTTGAAAGGCAAAATCTAAATTGATAATGTCCTTGTGAGAAAAGGATTGTAAGATCCATACCATAGCATGTAGCTGAAACTCAAGATGATCCATTGGAACAAGAACTGCCTCCACTTCCTCAATACTGGAAGAATCACTTAGACCTTGGAAAATAATCTGATCATTTTGTTTGGTTAGCAGGAGGTTCTTTATTACACCAGTCATTAGAACTGTACTATCATCTGGAAAAGGGGATGGTAACCCCAACTGTACCAACTCTTAAATGTGCCTTTTCATGTTTTTGACACCTTCCTTTACCACATCTAGAAGTGTTCTACAACTCTTAGCAGCTTCATTACAACTTAAGACCTCATTTATCTTCTTTTCTACAACCATTCTATCATTCACACTAGCAGCTAACAAGGTCTCATTAGTTGTATCATAGAGCTTCTGCAACAAAAGTTGAGTCTGAAACTCTTAAAGAAATAATGGACAAAGTTGCTTCACTTGAAGACTCTACCTCTTTACTTAACTGCTAAGCATTTAATAGGAAATTGAGGGCAGGTATGAGTTGTGAAATATCCTCTAAGATTCTTCCCCATGTAGACACATAAAGCTCCTTCACCATTGCCAAGACCACTGTATTTTGTGGCCTCTAACTCAAATCAGTTTTTAACTGCTTGGTCTTTTCCTGTTCAGCCATGAATTGGGCCTGAGTAGCACTATTATGATTTTTTTCCTTTAACAGGGTCTATTGTTGCTGGGATACTTCTTGCACCTTGTCTTGATAGTTTTTCTCAATAATAGCCTTTTCTTGTTTTAATGCAGCTATAATAGCTTTTTCTTGTGCTACTTCATTTTGCAAAGCTGGGACCTTAGCCTGTAATGATTGATGTATTTATAAAGACATAGTGGACTATAAATCCTTATTAAGAGTGTCAATCTCTTTATCCTTAGCCTTTATTTCTAATGTCAGGCTAATGTTAGTGGATTTTACCTTTGTTAGGTCTGCTTCTACTTTCTTAAACCTTTTTGTAGGTAATCAATTATAATTGTTGTGGAAGTTTCATTCATCAATTCCACTTTGTCATGTGGCTTGAATTGAGTTAGATCCATAGCCACTGCATTCATTATGTAGTCCTATGGATGCATTTGTTCTACAAGCTAAATGACATTAGGGGCTAGATGAGTGATGGTTAGAGACATATGAATTGGGTCAAACAATGACTTCATATGAGGAGTAGCAGGGATTTTCCCTTGTTTCTATTTCTATTTCTTCATCCTAGCTTCTCTATCCTTCCTGGCAGCATCTGATTGCATTTGGAATTTAGGTTGAGAACCAATAAGCCCTCTAGCAAAAGGATATCCTTGGAACCAACCATAGGGAACGGTGGTGATTTGTTGACTCGGGTTAGTTTGAGACAAAGTTTTCTTGGACATAGATGGGGAAAACAAGGGTAATGATATGGCCTATGATGACATGGTCGGTGAACTGGTAGTAGGGGCAAAAGTTTGCAATTGCACAACTGAGATGGTAGGAGACGTGGAAGAATGAGGTACTTGGATTGCCACTCCTAATGAAGAAGTTGAAGAAGGAGAAAGAGGAGAAAGAATACTGGCAGTAGGGGCAAAAGTTTGCAATGGCATAGCTAAGGTGGTAGGAGACGTGGAAGAATGACCTACTTGGATTGCCACCCATAATGAAGAAGAAGTTGAAGAAGGAGAAAAAGGAGAAATAATACTTACATGTCCCACAACTATTGTTGCAAGAATTTGTTATTGTGGGGACACTGAGACGTCACCTTCAGTATCTTTCTTTTGTATCTCTAATTTGTACCTTCTTTTCAAAGGCCTATTTACTACATCTTTAGGGTCTTCCTCCCCTATTGCCTCCTATGATTCTATTAAAATTTGGTGAGAAAGTGTCACTCCAAGAATGCCAATGCCAAATCTATTTGGGTCTCATGACATGGCAATAATGTAGCCTTTTTTTTCTATAGAGCGCTAAGAGATTGAGGTCACGGGGCTTTAGGAGTTTTTGTTGTTGCTTGCTATGTCTCTTCTAACTCCTGAGCTTCCTTTGATGCTTTTGCCTTTTGAACCCTCTCTAGCTCTTCTGTCTCCTCTTCCTCATGAGAACTACCTGGAAGATTACTTGTATCTGGACTCGACACTGGGGTCATATGATATTCATCCCAGATTGCTTCCCATTATTCATCTGTCTGGGCACTTCCAAAAGTATAAGTAATCTCAAAAATCTCCTACCTATACTTCCAATAAGTAGATATTTTCTTAGCATTCCACTCTTTCTTCTTTAGAGTAGCTCTAAGTCTAGGAATCATGAGCTTCTTGGGATCATATTCTTGTTCCTTCTTGTAAAATGTCTCCCATGGCTTGACTATATTAGGCAAATCCTTCAATTCTACATAAAATGTAGGATCATCTTGCTTCAGTGATCTTCTCTTTTCCTAAAAGGGGCATTTATCATGGATGAAAGGGGCAGAAACTTTGTTATTCACAATCCAAGATGCTAAGAAGCTATCCAGATCATACTTCCATTTATCTTTACCTATGAGAAAGCCATAAGCTGTCAATTTCCTTAATACAAGATTCTCAATTTCTCTCCTCTCTATTGTAACCTTTCCTCTGCTCCAAGGAATGTCACACATTTTCTTCTTCCTCTTCTTATTTCCAAAATTATTATAAATGATAGACAATTGACAAGCCACATCTAAAAATGTGCCCCTAGGGGTTAGAACTTTTGGGAGCAAAATAGGCTCTCCAACAAAACCATGAAGTCTAATAATGGTTGTGTGAGTACCAAAGAAATAATCACATGGAATTTTTAAATTTGTTAAGAAACCTCTCATGCTTTCTATCATCCTATTCTCCACAGCCTCAGACCCTAATTGCCTAAAGACTGGGGCTGCAAAATACTCATCAAACTCATATGGATCTGAAGTATATGAGAGAACATGAGTCCATGCAGACACTAGGATTGTTTTCTTATTGCTCGACTCAAGGTCATACATATTCAATAGCATATATTGCTGGAAGAGACTGATTTTAATACAGAATTAGGTGAAAAAGATAGGTAGAATACATGAAAACTCAGTTCTAAAAGAAATTTGTTAGCTGCACTCCACCATAGCCTAGGAGATTTGTTTTGAAAAGTCAAAACAATATTCTGAAGAATTGTCCATGGTTTTATGTCTAAAAATTGTTGCTAATTGCTAATCATATACTCTTGAATCATCATTTTGGCCAAAAATAAAAGCCAACATGGATAGAGTATCTTGAACATCAGCATTAAACTGAGCTCGGCCAGTGGGTGGCTGAGGCCACTGAGTATTCTCTTCATCTAAATGCATCTCAATAATTAAAAACTATACCCTACTATGAAGACCACCCCATGTATGCTGCATCTTGGGGATTGTAGGAAATGTGGCAGTCCTGTCATAATACAAACCCAGCATATCTCAAATTGCTTTGGGAGATATCTAGACCATGAAAGCATCGTGTTGAATGGAGGCGGTTGGTGAGTAAAAAATCTCAACACATATGTCAATAAACTCTGGGTAAGGGTGAACAACAGGAACCAAAAATTGCACCAACTAAGAAGTCCAAACCCTCATTCCAAAAGTTTTTATCTCTCCCTTTCCATCCTATCAGAGGAATCTCTGGTGAGCTCCTTCACTTAGATTCTTTGGATTTTTCTATATATGTTTATCAAAGATACCATCAGCAAAGTCTTTCACCTATGTAAAATCTGTGCTCACTCCCATATCTAAGATTCTTGTCCTTGGATAATTTGTTCTAGGCTATGCTGTTGTGGATGCATAAGATTTGCTACCCTTGCATTTTTCAGGTAGCTCGAAATGTTGTCACCCTTCTTGTGGTGACTATGCCTTTGACATCTCTATATTTCTTTTGAAATCCTTAGAAATTGCAAATGTACTCAAACTAGCTGGAATTATAGGCAAGGAATGAAACTTTTGACATAGGCAACAAGAACTCAAAGGCTATGAGATAAGGAATAGCAATTGCAACTACTTGAGAAGCTTAATACTTGACTCGGTGGGGCATAATGATGCATTAAATGACCCATCACATCTTATTAACAATATTAATGCCAATAAGATGGCTAGTGTATCATTTAAAATCTGTATAGGACTATGTGTCAGATCAGCATTAAAAGTAGAGATCCTCTGAAATGATTAGCTACTTTCTTTAAGGTTTAACGAATCGCCTAACGACCTTGGTAAATGTAACTACCAACAAAAGAGACACTGCACTATGGACACGTGTTCCCAAAACACTTATTTAAAACAAAAAATGGGAAAAGCAAGACAAAAGAGGAAAAGGAAATAAAAGATGCCTAATTAACTATAATATAGGGGTGGGTTTTGAGATTATGTAAAGTGTTTCAGAAAGATCCCATTCACAAGAATCTATTCAGGCTCTCCTTCTATATACTCCAGCAAAAATGCATTATGTTGCTTACAAGAGTGAATCATAGAAGGACCCATCCACAATGAGTCAAATTTGTTGTGCTGACTTGGTTTAGCAGCTCTCTCATCCCATTTCAGCACCAAAGATCCAACTTCAAAATTCATATTAGAAGTCTTTCTGTCAAACCGATTCTTTATGATACATTGATGCTTCATCAAAGACTCATGTGCCACTTCTCTTTTCTCTTGAACCTTTGGTAACTCGGTGAGCCTCACATGCATTGATCTATTTTCTTCTATCTCCAACTGTGTAATCAACTACAAGGAGGGAATTTCTATCTTTAGTTGCATCATTGCACTCTTCCCATAAACTAGCTCATATGGGGACATCCTAGTCACTTCCTTTTGTGTGATTATGTCTACCCATAGTGGTAAATTGAGGGATTTTTGCCAATCTCTCTAATTATCAACCCCCATTCTCTTGATGAGTCTAATCAGGCTTTTGTCTGTAGATTATGTCAAACCATTGCCTTATGCATAGTAATTTGATGAAGTCTTCAGATATATTTCATTATTTAATGTAAACTCTGATAGGTTCCTAAAAATACTTTAGCATTATTTGATATGATGGTGTGCAGAGGACCAAAATGGGTAGTTATTCCCTCAAGAAACTCAAGGATTACCTTTTCAATGGTTTCTTTAAGTAGCACTTCTTCACTCCACCTTGTAATGTAATCAGTTGCAACAAGGATCCACTTGTATCCCATATTTGACACTAGATTGATCATCCCAATAAAATCTAAATCCCACTAAGCAAAGGGTTCATCTACTACTATGGGACTCAAAGGCAATGCTGCATTTCTCCTCCTTCAGGTATAAAATTCACAAGCCTGACACTCTTTGACCATCTAATAGCAATCTGCAAACAGTGTTAGCTAGAAGTAGCCAGCCTGTGTAACATTAATGGCAGTAGTTTTTGCTAAAAAATGTCCCCCTAAGGATCTATGATGAAACTCATGTAGTATCTTTTGAGCTTCATCCTTTTCAAAATATCTCAATAGTATTCCATCAAAAATCCTTCTAAACAAGACACGACCAATTAGTGTAAAATGAATTCCATGTTTTCTATAATATCTTCTTTTATCAGGGGAGAGCTCACCAGGGTAAACACCAGTTCTTATGAACTATATTCTATCACTTAGCCAAGAATCTTGATCAATCTCTTGGAGTTTCAATACTTCTTCATCCTCTGTTTCTTGTAATATTGATGTCTCAGTGTCTTGGGATATATACTAGCAAAGTCCCCTGTCTCTGACCAATTTAGTAGGCCGTACCTCTACATCATATTCTAAAATTTTAGTTATCCAATTGGCCCTTTTTTTTGTAATCTCACCTTCCATAATGTACTCCCTAACACTTAGGTGAGCTACTAGTATTAAGATCTTATTTCCTTTTTCTAGATGCCTAAATTTTTTAAGAGTTTTAACCATAGCTTAAGCTTGTTTCTGAATGAAATTATACCTTGATTCATACTCCCTTAGGATCCTAGAGAAGAATGCAATTCAATGTTCTCCTTTCTTGTCATCCTTCTAGGTTAGAATATCTACACTACTATGTTCTCCTCCATATACATACATTATAAAGGGCTTAGAGAAATCTGGATTTCTCAATACTGAGGCAATGGAAATAGCTTTCTTGACTTATTCAAAAGCTTGTCTCCCTTCAGTTGTCCATTTGAAAACTAAATCCTTCTTCAGCATTAGGGTAATGGGCCTAACTAACCCTGTAAAATTAGATATAAATAGACTAACAAAATTTACCTTACCCAAAAAAGATTGAACTACCTTTTTGTTTACCGGCAAAGATAAATCTAGTATAGCTATGACCCATTCTAGATCAATGGAAATTTCATCTTTTGAAATGATATGTCCCAGAAGTTTCTCCTGGGGCACAACAAAAACACATTTCTTAGGATTTAGGGAGATCCTGAATTCTTGAGACTTTTGAAAAACAACTTGTAAATGCTCAAAGTGATCTTTGGCATCTTTGGTAAATATAGTAAGGTCATCTAAATAGATTAGAATGATCTTATTTATAAGGTCTCCAAATGCTATATCCATAGCACATTGAAAAGTGGTTCCAATGTTTGAAAGACCAAACATAATTTTAGCATATGCGAAAGTTCCCCACTTTATTGTGAATTTGTCTTATGCTGGTCTTCATCTGCCAACCATATCCAATTGTATCCTAAGAAACCATCAAGCGAGGAGAATCTCTTTGATCTAGCAACTATTTGCAGAATCTGCTCCACGGAGGGTAGGAGGTAATGATCCTTTAATGAAGCCTTATTTAGGTCTCTAAAGTCTACACAGAGCCTTATGTCTCCATTCTTCTTTCTTACTGGAACCAGGTTAGACACGTAAGTTGAATGCTTAATTGGAAAAATAATTTTGGACTCCAGAAGCTTTTGTAATTTATCCACTATTAAGGGCTCAATCCTAGGATTCATTGGTCTTTGTTTTTTACAGACTAGTTTTGACCCTTCAACAAGTTTTATGGTATGTTGAATGCCATCTCTATTATAACCATGAAGGTCATCATAGGTCCATGGAATTACTCTATCACACTTTTTACATAAATAAATTAGCTTATGTCTTTCCTCTTGAGTAGTAGCATTGCCTACCTTCAACTTTCTTCCTTCACTGACTCAAATTTTAGAATAATCTTCCTTGTTCACTTTAAAATTCCTCTTGTCCAAGCTCACATCATCTAGGTCAAACATGATCTCTAGCATGATTAATCACTTTGGGAGGTTATTAGACTTCAATTGCATAATTTGGTCAAATATGCTTCTTCAATCTTGGGTTGTAATTAGTCAGTAAATTCTCATGACTGTTGCAGAAACAAAAGCACCTGATGATCAGTGTCAAAGACTTGCTAGTTCTGGACGTTATCCAGGATTGTTGGCCTAACTATAACTTTCACTACCTCACTATTAATGAGCAAGTCACTTGCTAGGTCAAATTAAGAGCCAATTTGTACCATTCTATCTACTCTAGTATTTTGAATTCTGGCAACAACTTTTATGTTAAAAGCATCAAAGCCATCAATTAATCCCAAATTCTGTGGCAATAAGATCTCATCCTTCCATTCTTTGCCACTGCGTCCTCTCTGATTTGTTTCACAACCAATTTTGAATCTCCTTTGACCATTAGATTCTTTATCACTTTCTTCTTGGCCAACATAAGACCATGCACCAAAGGCTCATATTCAACATCATTATTGGTACAAGCAAATTGGAAGCGTATGGCTCTTAGAATTTTCTCACCATTTGGAGAAGTGAGACATATACCTGCCCCAACACCATTCTTACTTCTATCCCCATTAAAGTTCAAGGTCTAGATTTGTGAGTCTCTATCAGAATCTTCTTTTTTAGATACCTCTTTTTTTATAATATTAGGTATTTCTTGGCCTTCATAAAAAATAAGTGCCCAAACCAGTAGAGTCATAATTACCATAAGGGTCACTCTGCATCATGGTCATCAACTTACTATTTTCTTCTTCTTGTTGATCATATTCAGTCCATTCTTCCATTTCCTCAACAAAGACTCTCTCCTCCCTATTCATCATAGCATGAGATGTTTTAATTCTTAGAGTTGGTTCTTCAATGATATGATGTTTAGATAGGGGCTCAGACATCACCTTCATCTTTGTCCCATATTTAGTTCTCAAAATCAAATGTGGCCAATCAAGTGACATGTATCTCTTATTTTAGCTCTAAAGTCTCTAAATAGGCATAGACCAAAGACAGGGGGAATATCAAAACCACCACATCTTGTAGGACAGTTATATTTAGGCAAATACATAGCTACAATGGGAGTTGTTTGATCCTTCCTATGGTTTGGACATACTTCCCATCTAATTGCATGACCCCTTTAGCCAGTGGGTCATATGTTATCTTTAAAGCATCCGCTATATGCTTTGGCATGACTGTAGTACTCACCCCTGAATCTATCATTGAGTTGTACAATAGTTTCTTGCCCACTATTAAAGTCAAATAAAATGGATCTGGCTTAGATTTTCTTATCTCTAGTGCAACATTTACTAGAGTGGCTATTTGCATGGGTGGAGTATCTTTGTTTTTAGTCTTCCCTTTAGTCATACCTCCTTCTTTTGTATTAGCATCTTTAGGATCCGCTTGAGTCTGCAATGCTTCTTGTAATAGTGTCTTTTTCTCAAGAATACCCAGCATATTCCATATCGATGTGTGCAGGGGTCTTATTTAGCTATTCTACCACATTCATGGGTCCCAATGTCTGTGTCTTAAGGTAGTAAGGATACTTTTCTCTTTCTAGTACTGGGTTAGAGACTACTTGATTCTAGGCTGGTTGAGTATTTCTTGTCTTGAAGAAGGATTATAGTGGGTTTGGATAGGAAGCACCCCAGCCGCTTCATTATTTATAGCTTCAGGTTGCTCAACCATCCTTCTTTTTGATTTGGTGTAGTAATCATATTGTACCAAGAGCTTCTTGGAGGTAGATGCTTCATTTAGAAAGACTGACTCTTCATCTTCAATCCATAAAAATAAAGCATGTTCTGGGGCAATCTCTTCCTCCTATTGAATAGACATTCCTTGCATCTGAGCCACCATTACTGCATTTTGAACACTAGGTGAATGATATGGAGGAGCATTAGCCACCATAGCTTGACTTTCTATTATTGTAAATTGCCCCTATGACAATCTCTTGGCATAAGGGCATTGTTGCAAGGGAAACACCAAGCATTGGTATCTTCTGCTAGGTTATTTTGTCTAGGGACCATTTCTCTACTCAGGTTGGATGGGACAACTTGTAATGGAGTGGGAACTATAACCAATTGATTAGAAGGCTAAGGATTATTGGGTCTTTGAGAACTTTGGTATTGGTTTGGCTGATATAGGGGTCTATTACCTTGGAATCCCTAGTAAGAAGGTTTCAGGTAAGAAGTCTGTTGTCTTTTGAGATTAATAATCTCATTTGAAAATGTCTTGAGAATGTTCTTGACATCATCCATTTCAGATGGATAGGCAGAAGTGTTGGCAAGAGACACTACTTTGAGTTGATAAGTATTGTCATTGATGGAAACTAAGATCTTCCCAGACATCTACATAACACAAGTTGTTCAAACCGAAAGTCAGAATCATAATTTGTCTAAGTCTGAGCAGTTAGGAACAGAGCAGTAATAGGGTCTAGTATTTCAGTCTAGATCTCTCTGGTGGAAAAGCATGGTTTGTTGTAGATCTAAGGTAGTTGACAACATTGCAAAGACACTCTAAATCTAGAGTTTTGTCCTCCAGTGATGAAGGATTCAAAAGATATTAGCATCTGAGTATCAGGTTCTAATCTGATAGAGCAAATAGAAGAAGTAGACCTTACAAAAGGTCTTGATTCCGGATGTATGGAAGTTGCTTGTTGGAAAAATGATGGCATTTAGTGATTGTGGCCAACATGAGTAATGATTTCCAAGAGCAAGTTTTGGTCTGCACCTTAAGCTATGTATAGATCTAGCCAACAGAGCAAAGCATTCACAAAAGTTCTAAGTATTGTTGAAGTTGACTGACAGAATGATTTTAGATAATGTTTCAGATATATATAGCCATTGAAATTAGATGATTCAGTGTGTGAGATGTGTACAAATAAGGTGTATGTGTGAAAGGTGTAGAAATCCAAAGTACAAACGAAGGTAGATTAGTAAGAAGAGTAGAACAAAGATGAAATGTGTAAGATCAGTTTATGTACTTAACTAGAACTGAAACTCATGCATTGGTAGATGCAACTAATCAGTTCAAATCTCTATTGTTCTCTTATAATATTTTCCATAGGTAGTGAGTTTTCTTTTGAGCAGTGAGCCTAAATGCATGTGCATTGCCATTTGTATAAATACTTTTAATAGGGTATTAATTTTTGTGGGTTAACTCCTACCATGGTTTTTCCCTTAACCGGATTTCCATGTCAAAATCTTGGTGTCAAGTGTGTTATTCTTATTTTTTCTTATGTGATGCTTAAGTGTTTATTTCATTAAGTTGATTATATGTTGTGAAGGAAGATTCAAGTTAGAAAAAGTTTAGAATGTTTGACAACTGATTCACCCCCCCTCTCAGTTGTCTGGACCTAATCCAACAATTGGTATTAGAGAAAGGTTCCTTTGAAAAAGCCTAATAGCTTGAGGAAAAGATCTTGGAAGAAGTTTCAAATGGGTTCATTCACAGATCAACTTCAAGTGGCCCTGGAAGAGCTTGTTCAGTCCAAAGTAGAAATTAGTAATCTAAAAGTTGAACTCAAAGATGCTAATGACACCATTGAAATGCTAAAAAATAAATTAAAGAAATCTCTGCAAAGGAAAAAGGAGCTACTTTTGCAGCTATCCAATTTACCTGAAGAAAATGGCATGAATGAAACTTTAGAAGAAAATACAAAGGAATGTGAGAAGATGGTCAAAGAAGTTGTTCTAAAAATTGAAATGGAACCGAGGTAATGAGGCAAACCAAAAAAAGTGAAGACAGGAAAAAATTTGAGGAAGAGTTGAATCAAAAACTAAAAGAAAGAACTGAAGAATATTGCAAATTGGACATAATAGCTAGACATCTAGAATCTGATCTACAAGAAAGTAGAGACAATGAGAGAAAACTTGAAAGGCAAATTGTCATTCTCAGACATGACCTAGAAGTTGCAAATAAATATAAGGAGAATTTCAAGATAAGCTCAGTAAAACTTGAAGCATGACTTAAAGGACATAGAAAGGTTGATGACACACACGGTCTTGGATATGAGGAAGGTGAAAGCTCTAGATCTAGATAGAAAAATTTTCAACCAAGGAATAGAAGAAACAGGATTGGAAAACCTCTGGTAAGATAGCCTAATGCCCAAAGATATCTCATTTAATGGAAACTATTTCAATTTTAACAAATTTGGTCATAAAGCTACTCAGTACAAAAGAGGATCAAATCAAAATGGTCCATCCTTCTCCGATCAATGCTTCAAATGCAAAAGGTATGGTCATAAGTCTAATGAATGTAGAACTATGATAATGAATAACTCAAGTAGCAATTCTTTCAATGGCTACTGCTTTACTTACAATGGATTTGGACACATGGTTAATCAATGTAGATCAAGAGAAAATAAAGGCTATAAGAAAGAAAATGTTGTGTGCTTCAATTGCAACAAATCTGGTCATATTGTAAGATTTTACAAAAATAAGAACAATGGAAAAAGAAGTTTGGTAAACAAAAAACCAAATGAGTAGAAACAAGACAAGGCAAATAAAAAATTGATGCAAATGAGACTCAGAACGGAATAAATATGATATGGGTCAAGAAAACAATTATGAATGATAGTAATGGATCTGGACCAGAATCTAGTGCTGAAAATTCCTCTAGAAATTGAAATAAGAGCCTTGGCTCAGGGGGAGTAATATTGGAAATCAAATTTCCCCAGCCAGTAAGTGAGTGCCTGGATCTGGCACAATAAGAAAAGGTATTTTAAGTTGAATCATAATAGTTGGAAGGATTTCCAGAAGAAAAGAGAAGAATAGATAGCAAGGGGTGAACAAACAGAAAAGGATCCCTCTACAGAGAACACAAAAAATAATAAAACAAATAAAGAAAAGGGAAAACAAAAGATAGATAAAGCAGAAGATGGTGCAAATGTTGAAGCACACAAAGTAGATATTGAGAAATTTGATGAACAAAAGAATAATTTAGAGAATGTTGCAAGAGACACTGTAGATTCAGTGAAAGGCCCTCTTGAAAAAGAAGTGATTGAGATTGTTGAACCTGAACTACTTCAAGGTATAGCCAATCTAGATGCCCTCTCTCCAATCCAACTGATGAAAATAGCATCATTCACCCAAGTAAAGGCTAGAGAAAAGACATTGAAGTTCCATAGAGAGGATAATGAGCTACTAAGACTTGCATCTAGGTTTTTGGAGAAGCTGATGCCTACCTATCAAAAGATTCCATCTAATTCCCCCTCCAAGCATCTAAAAAATCTTGTAAGTTCTGTAAATACTCACTTTGAGTCTCTTAAAAAATTAGCAGAGGCAAAAGTTCAAAAAGAGTTCTTGGATAAGAAATTTTGTGAAATAAAAAAACTGATAGGAAATGATAGAAGAATACTTGGTATTAGCATAAAGAGTATTTAGAATGCTCTAAATGATAGAAGTGATTTGTACAAATTTTGTTTATCATGGCCCAAAGTTAATGAAGATATTGAGAAGTAGATAAAGAAACAAGAATAGAAACTATCATAACTCTCTAAAAATTTTGATCCTCTAAGAGTTTCACCCATAAGTCAAGAATGCCAAGTAATCAACTTAACAGATGAGATAAAAAGGCTTGTCAAAGAAAAGGGTAACATTATGAAGAGGATGTGTGAGCTCTGGGGATTGATTGCCCCTAAGTTGGAAACAATGCATAATGTTCAATCTGAAGCTTAGACTACAGTCTAGACTACTGATCCATCAGATCTATCAAAGGCAGAGGCATATTCATTTTTGCTAAGTGGGCATATCTCAATTTTGGATGGAATGAAGAGTACTTGGGCCTCTAAACTTATGCAGATAAAAACTTGTTTTGTAGACATTCTCAAATTTATGTAAATAGAACTTGGTTATTATTTGTACATATGTGGCATTATATATAGAATTGTTGAAAGTTTTGGCTTGTGGACCCACCCTTTTCCACTAATGTCAAAGGGGGAGTAAAGGGCAGTGAAAAATGAGGAGTTCAATAAAGAGGGAGAACTGGAATAAGTGAAGGACATAAGTGTACAGGCAAGGGGGAGTCGCTCTAAGACACTTAGTCATTTTTCACTAAGTGTTGTCATCAATACCAAAGGGGGAGATTGTTGGCAAGAGACACTACTTTAAGTTGATAGGTGTTGTCATTGATGGCAACTAAGATCTTTCTAGACATCCGCATAACACAAGTTGTCCAAACCGGAAGTCAGAATCATAATTTGTCTAAGTCTGGGTAGTTAGGAACACAGCAGTAACAGGGTCTGATATTTCAGTCTGGATCTCTCTGGTGGAAAAGAATAGTTTGTTGTGGATCTAAGGTAATTGACAACATTGAAAAGTCCCTCTAAATCTAGAGTTTTATCCTCCAGTGATGAAGGATTCAAAAGATATTAGCATCTAAGTATCAGGTTCCAGTCTGACAGAGCAGACAGAAGTAGAACAGGTAAACCTTATAGAAGATCTTGATTCCGGATGTATGGAAGTTGCTTGTTGGACAAATGATGGCATTCAGTGATTGTGGCTAACGTGAGAATGGTTTCCAAGAGCAAGTTTTGGTCCACACCTTATGTTATTCATATATCTAGCCGATAGAGCAGAGCATTCACAAAAGTTCTAAGTATTGTTGAAGCCGACTGACATAATGATTGTAGATCATGTTATGAATATATATAGCCAATGAAATTAGATGATTCAATGTGTGAGGTGTGCCTAAATAAGGTGTATGTGTGAAAGGTGCAGAAATCCAAAGTGTAAATGAAGACAAATCAGTAAGAAGAGCAGAGCAAAGATGAAATGTGTAAGATCAATTTATGTACTTAACCGGAACTGAAACTCATGCATTGGTAGATGTAACTAATTAGTTCAAAGCTCTCTTATTCTCTTATAATATTTTTCATAGGCAGTGAGCCTTCTTTTGAGTAGTGAGCTCTGTACAGTGAGCCTGAATGCATGTGCATTCCCATTTGTTTAAATTCTTTTAATAGGGTATTAATTTTTGTGGGTTAACCCGCACCGTGGCTTTTCCCTTAACCAGATTTCCACGTCAAAATATTGGTGTCAAGTGTGTTATTCTTATTTTTACTTATGTGATGCTTAAGTGTTTATTTCATTAAGTTGATTATAAGTTATGAAGGAAGATTCAAGTTCAAAAAAGATTAGAATGTTGGACAACTGATTCAACTCCCCTCTTAGTTGTTTGGACCTAATCCAACAAGAAGGTGTTGACACAGTGGGTTGTTGAGGCATCAAGAAGGTGTACATGGACATAGGTATAGATGGTGGAATAGGGTCTTATTGTGGTAAGGGAATAGAAATTTCTAGGAACATAGGCATGGGACGCCTTGGAGGCAATTTTCTAGTATCTATTAGATTATTCTTAGCTCTTACAACCAACTGATATGCTTTTGGTAGGGTCTGGCTGCCTAAGGATTGTATCACTATAGAGATATCATAATTGAAAGCTTTGAGATAGAATACAATAGCCATACCTGATGGTGGCTTAGCTGCAGCAAGGACTTTGTCCTAGGTCTTTTAAAACCTAGTGTTGAATTCTATTATGGATTCTTGATGTGCTCTCTTTATAGTAATGAATTGTTGTAGCAGTGATGATTTACCACTCTTTTTGCTGAATCTTGTAAAGAAGGCATCTCCAAGTTGGGTTAGGGTTAGCCAGTAGAAGATATCAATTAAATGCATATAAAGATTAAACAAAGCAATGAAAAATACACAAAAATAATAACAACAAGAGATAATTTTAATGTGGTTCACCCAAACATAGGCTGCATCCACTAATAGAGAGTCCAATATTATTATCCAGTAAATCAAACCGATTACAATCAACAATCCTTGCAACTCAATATCGCTACAAAATACTACAATACATCTACAAAAACCCTAACCCTTAGCTACTTTTATCAAGCGTTATGTCAGTTTCAAATATAGGGTTTTTTATGTTCGCTAATAGAAAAATAACTCCTGACCCCATCTTGGGGGTGCTACCCCAAACCCCCACAAGGGGCATTGCCCCTTGACCCCGTTAAATGATTTGGGAAATTGGACTGATAGAAGTGGGGTAAATTTAACCTCTGAGTTTGATTAGGCTCCATATAATAACAATATCCCACATGGAGACTGATCAGACTCCACACCATATAATCTCCCACTTAGAGATTGATCATAACACTGCTGAACCTATGGCTCCCATTGGAAATAAGGACCCTGGACTCTATTGTTCTGATTTTATTGTTTTTTTAGTCTTGAAGACCAATTGAAGCTAAAGAGGAGCTCATCTTCTCCCTTGTCATTACCTTCATCAACATATCTACTAGATTTTCATCTGTATCTTTTCCAACCTTAACTATCCATCATCCAACATTGACTGAATGAAGTGATACCTCAACTGTATGTGTTTTGTCTTTGAATGTAAGGCAAAATTCTTCGCAAGATGTATGGCACTCTGGCTATCTGTAAACAAATAACTATTAGCCTATTGTTTGCCTAATTCTTCCATGAAATATTACAGGCATATCATCTCCTTGCTTGCCTCTGTTGTAGCTACATACTTTGCCTCCATGGTGGATAAAGCAACCACCTTTTGTAACGTAGAGATCTAACTTACTGATGTCCCACCTACAGTAAGGACATAACCTGTAGTACTCTTCATGGTATCAATATCCCCTACCAAATCTAAGTCTACATAACTTGCTAAATCAATATTAGAGCCCCCAAAACATAAGTGTTTATTGGATGTACCTCTCAAATATCTGAGAATCCATTTTACCGCATTCCAATGCTCCAATTTGGCATGACTCATATACCTGCTTACAACTCCTACAATATGTGCAATATCTAGTCTCATGCATACCATGGCATACATTAAGCTTCCTACAGGTGAAGCATATGGTACCTTGGACATTTTTTCTTCGTCCTCTTGTGTCTTATGACACATCTCCTTAGTAAATTTCAAATGACTAGGCAAAGCTGTGTTGACAACTTTTGCTTTTCAACATAATCAGCCTGAGATAGAGTCAATTTTTTGTTTTTCCTATCTCTGTAAATTTTCATACCAAGGATTTGTTTTGCTTCCCCCAAATCCTTTATAGAAATGATTGTGCTAACTGTTGTTTTAACTCTCTTATGTGATCCATGTTAGACCATGCTACAAGCATGTCATCAACATATAAACATAAAATAATGTATCTATCATTATCCAAACTCTTAAAATAAACACAATGGTCAGAATTACACCGACTGTAGCTTTGCTCAACCATAAAACTATCAAATTTCAAATAATATTGTTGAGTTACTTGTTTCAAGCCATATAAACTCTTCTTCAATGTGCACATCAGTTTCTCCTTGCCTTTTACCTCAAATCCCTGTGGTTGTTTCATATAGATCTCCTCCTCCAAATCACCATGGAGAAAGGCAGTTTTCACATCTAGCCATTCCAAATGCAAATTTTTAGCAGCCACAATACTTAAAATAGTACGAATAGAAGTCATCTTGCCAACCATAGAAAATATCTCATCAAAATTAATACCTTTTTCTATGAAAATCCTTTTACAATTAACCCGGCTTTAAATCTTTTCTTACCTCCATCTTCCTCTTTCAACCTATAAACCCATTTGTTTTGTAAAGCCTTTTTACCTATAGGCAACTTACATAATTCCCAATTCTGATTTTTTTAGCAAGGAGTCCATTTCTTCTTTCATTGCAAACTCCCACTAAACCTTTGTATCCACCTGCATAACTTCATCATACCCTTCTCATTCATCAGCATCTGTTAATAAAATAGAATAAAAAGAGGGAGAAAACCTTTCAGGAGGTCTACTTAGCCTTGTTGAGCATCTAACATTCACTAGAATTTTGGGTATTTCTTGTTGTTGTTGTGGAGCATGAGGAACCACTGGAACATCACTATTTGGAGTATCATCCAACACCACATAATCCTTTTCTTTCTTCTCATGTTGCTGCAATTGATCTTTGTACAACACATTCTCATTAAATACAACATCCCTGCTTCTCACAAGTTTTTGATTTTCAAAATCCCAAAGCTTATAACCAAATTCATCAATGCCATATCTAATGAAAGTATAGCTTTTTTATTTTGCATCCATCTTGGTTCTATTTTCAAAATATACATGTGTAAATGCTTCGTATCCAAATGTTTTGAGAAAAGAATAACTCACCTTCTTACTTGTCCATGCTTCCTCTGGAATACCACAACCCAAAAGAACTAAAGGACCTCTATTAATTAAATATACAATGGTATTGACAGCCTCTGCCCACATGTTTAAAGGCAGCCCAACATGCAATCTCATGCTCCTTGCACGCTCCATTATTTTCCTATTCATGCATTCGGCCACTCCATTTTCCTGTGGAGTCCCTTGAACTTTTTTTGCCTACGAATTCCATTAAAGAACAATAATCCTCAAATTCTTTGCTACAACACTCACCACCATTATCAGATCTAAGACATTTTAATTTTTTACCCATCTCATTCTCAACCAAGCTTCTCCATTTCTTAAATATTTCAAATACATCAGATTTCTGCCTAAGTAAATAAATCCAAACCTTCCTAGTTGCATCTTCTATGAATGTAACATAATATCGAGAGCCACCAAGAGAAGATACTAGAGCCAGTCCCCATACATCTCTATGCACAAGCTCCAACTTTTCATCTTTCTTTTGCTTCCCATCCTTGAGAAAACTGACTCTCTTTTGCTTGCCATACACAACTTTCACATAAATCCATATTAATACATTTCAGACCTGGTAAAACTTTCTTAAAATGAGGTACCTTCATACATTTTTCACTCATATGCCCCAAGTTTGATATGCCATAGTGTTGTCTCAGAACCTGTACCAACTATTTTAGTCTCTTGCTACAAACTTGTAGTAACTGTTCTTGAACTTGTTTATTTTTTCTCTGCAAGAGGTAAAGTAGAAGGAATGGCATGACCTACACAAAGATATAAGGTGCCTACCTTCACACCTTTTGCTACTATTAAGACACCTTTTTCTACTATTAAGGCACCTTTTGAAACCTTCCACTTTGTATCAGTAAATGTAACAATGCAACATTCATTAGCTAGTTACCCTACTCAAATTAAATACCTACTTAGCCTTGGAACATACCTTACCTCTTGTAGTAGATAAATGATTCCCATTCTGCAACTTAATCTTGATTCTTCCCTTTCCAACAATCTGACAGGGTTCATTATCTCCCAAATAAATAGCCCAAAAGCCCCTTGGACATAATAAAGAAAATAACTTCTATGGGGTGTAGCATGAAATGAGGCCTCTAAATCTAAAACTCATGAATCATCAGCATTATCTAGGGAAATAATCAAAGCATCATCTTTAGATTTATTACTTACCACATTTGCCTCCTTATTGCCTTCTTCTTTGTCTCCTTCTTTATTCTTCTAAGAACAACAATCTTTCGTCAGATGACCTTGTTTCCCATAGTACCAGCAATCCTTCTATCCTTTGGATTGGGATCTCTTGTCCTTTGATTTTCCTTGTGACTTCCCATGACCTCTAGAACCTTTTCCTCTCTCCTTTGATCTGCCCTTGCTTTCTACATTCAAAACACTGCCTGATGCGGATCCACCTGAGCTTTTCCTATGAATTTCCTCAATTAAAATAACACCAACAACATCATCAAATTTCAGGGTATTTGAACCAGAAACAAAGTTACTAACAACCATTACCAAGCTATTCTAACCTTCTAGCAAAGAACATAAAACTAAGAGAGCCCTCACCTCTTCATCAAATTTCACTTTATAGAAGTTAACTGACTGCATCTGTCACATATCCACCTTTAATCATTTTCAGATTAAACAAATGCTTCATGAGAAATACCTTATTTGAGGTTGAGGGTTTTTCATACAATTTAGCCAAATCTTTCATCAGTTCATATGTTGTCTTTACTTCTATTATATTGAATGCCACAGATGGTGCTAGGCACAACTGAATAGTTCCCAGTGTCTTTTTGCCCAGAAGACTCTAATCCTCATCACTCATTGTTGTTGGTTTCTTGGCTATTCCTTCTAACGGCCTCCATAAATCCTTTTTATAGAGATAATCCTCCATCTGCATCTTCCATAACTGATAGTTCTGCCCACTGAGTTTATCTACCTTCAATTTACCCTCATCTGCTTTTGCTCCCACTCAACCGTGAGACCTTCCTACAGATAATGATCAAACACAACTTGGCTCTGATACCAATTGTTAGGGTTAGCTGGCAGATGATATCAATTAAATGCATATAAATATTAAATAGAGGAATGAAAAATGCACAGAATAATAATAGTGAGAGACAATTTTAATGTGGTTCACCCAAACTTAGGCTACATCGACCAATAGTATTATCTAGTAAATCAAACCAATTACAACTAGCAATCCTTGCAATCAATACCATTGCAAAATGCTACAATACATCTATAGAAACCCTAACCCTTAGCTTCTTTTATCAAACCATATGTTGGTTATAGAAATAGGATTTTTTATGTTCACCAATAGAAAAATAACTCTTAACCCTTAATAAAATAATAAAATAACTCCTGGTGTTGCTCTTTGACCCTATCTTGGGGGTACTACCCCCAAACCCTCGCAAGGGGCACTACCACTTCATCATGTCAAATGATTTGGGGGGAAACTGCATCGATAAAAGTGGGGTAAATTTAGCCTCTGAGTCTGATCAAGCTCCATAGAACAACACTTTGGTCCCAAGCAGATATGAAATTTGAGGACAAAGACCTATACCAATCTAGAGCCTTCCCTTTAAAAGAAGCCACCAACAGTGTGATAGCAACATTTTCTACTATAATAACATGTATGGCAAACACATCTGACACATCTTGGAGATGTTCTCCTAGTGTCTTGGCATCTTCTCCATTGAATTTGGGTAAGGATTTCAAAGCATTAGCTAGAATTGGATCCCAAGTATTTGTTAGTGTTCAGAGAACAAGGGGGCTGCTATTGTTCCAATTTGCATAACATCATAGCAGAACATGTACTACCATGATTGTTCCTGATACTGTTGCTACTCGATTTACTCTTCTTCTAAGAGTGGATACTAATGGAGGCAATAAGATCCCTAGATTAGTTGCTAACTATTTTCTTGTTGTTGGTCCACAGCTCTAACTCCTTGATGCTCTCTAATTCATACAATCTTGATCAAAATTTGAGAAAGGTCCCAAGTGTGCTAAAAATTGTTGAAGTGTAAATTTGTGGGTCTAATCCAACAACATGGGAAGTTTCAGAGATGTGGGATTGACAGCTAGAAATGACCTCCAAATTTTAGGGAAGCTGGATCTTCTATTTTCAAAGGGGGTTTTGGAAAAAGGGAAGAAGAAACAAGATTATAGATACAATGAAATAAATCTAATCCTATGATGGTGGACTAGATTTATATATGTATCAACAAATAGCACAGTGATTAAACCTCTAGGATTCAGTTATTTTGAAGAGAAAATGAAGCATGATCAACATAAACAGATTGCAAACAGATTCAAACAAAGGCTAAACTTAGAAGATTTATGCAAAGATAGAATATATCATCAATGGCACAGAACAAATCTTCTTTCATTAACAATTTGGTAAATACATAAGGCATAGAAAAATACATAGATCTATCTACTTCCTTCTTGAAACAACTAAATTAAGGCAAAATGATACAATCTGATCATAGTCAAAACACTAAATTCTTAATCGATATCTATCTCTATGTTACAAAATCATCCCCTATTTGTAGTAACAAAATTTGACTCAAGAGCATCCCCATTTATTAGAATCTCAACGGCTTACAACTGAACTGGAACTCAACTGGAAGTTGAACTGGCACTAAAAATATTCTAAAATCTGCAACTGTGTCTTCCCTGCATTTTGATTTGCTAAGCAATACTAAAAAAGTGGCATTGTAACTTGTAGTTTCATCGAGACACATGGTGTCACCCATGAGCTTCTAACATCTCTAAAATATGTTACGTGACACCTTCCCCTTGCTACATAGCTTCCCTTTAATATAAAAGGGACACACCAGACGGTGCCACTTGTCACTATCCAGCACACTCTAGAAACTGATATGTAGCAGCGTCGACAAACTTTACACTGGGAGACCTGGTGCTTTTGTGTGCATCTTAAAAGCTTTTCCTACCTTGCATCCTTTAAAGACCAGTGGTGATGACACTTGTCACTCTCCATGTCACTTTAGAAGCTGTGGCTATTACATCATGGGGCCCACCATATATTCCGTCACTTCTTGAAACTTAACAAAATATAGAGACACAAAGACACGTGATAACCTCTGCATAATGCAACAAAAGTGACATGTGGTGCACCAGCACATGTTTCCAAAGCTTCACACCCAAAAAGTTTCTCAAAGATCCATGATAGAGACACTTGGCATCCTCCACTTGTGACTAGAAATTATAAAAGAAACATACGACCAATGATATACGTGGCAAGTTCATATGCATCAAGAACTGCAATCCAAAGGATGACTCATGGCACTCTACATCACCATGAGCACAACCTTACTATTTTACTACTACCACACCATGTGTTAGCCTTGCATGCCTTCAAAAAAGGAAACATCTCCTTCGGCTCTCCAACACCTTCTTTACTGCCACATGGTGCACTCCATGCCTGACAAAAAATGACACAACGAAAGTGATAGAAGATATTGAAAATGAACACAACCATGAATAAATAAATGTTTGAAAATGTAGAGTTTCAACTCTACACATAGTATCATTCATCTTATTGCATTCGAAAACTTACAAATATTTTTTTTAAATTAGAAAAATTAGAAAAACAAAATGGCATTTTTAGGGTTTGCATGCTGAATTAATTGATTTGAATTTCATCAAATTTCTTATTTTTACATTAGATCTGATTTAAATTGTATAAAATTACAAAAATTCATTAGTTTGCATTGCATTTTCATCATAAAATTGCTAGGGTTTTGTTGAAATTTGTGAATTTTACATATAACCTAGTAATTCCAAAATCTAGGGTTTGTAGGTAAAATCTTGTTTCAAAATTTCCACTAATTTTGGAGACTCATTCAAATTTGCATTTGTCTATAGTCTTGCATTTTAGAACAAATTTGCATTTAGATTTTAAAAAATTTGTATTTTTGCATAGAAAAATTCAATAAAAACTAGCATTTTCATTGATTTTTCATTAGATTTGCAGTTTCATTTTGCATGTTAGAGCATAAAAATAATTTTCATATTTGAGAGAAAGTAATTTCAATCATATATCATCTTTCAAAACATTCATATAACATTTTACATCAAGATCTAAAACCTAGGGCTCGCAAAACTACAAGTGTGTTGTTATGGATATTTTGGCATTAACTAGCTGTAATTACTAATATAATTTTCTTTTCATCATCATTTTCCTCACAACACCCTTTGGAATTCTCTTTTGCATTGAGATTTGGTGAAAAAGTCACATATTTTAATGCATTTTCACTATATTTTGACTTGTCATCATCTTAGATTTGCATCAAGAGTGTGTTTTGAAGGATATTATTGCTAAATCAGACTGATATCAGACATATAATTTTCTTCCCCTGATCAAAATCCTTACAACACCTTTGCTTTCATACATTTGCATTGAAAAAGTACAAAAAATCAAGCATTTTAGGTCATTTTTGCATATAGTTTTGCACTTGTCTTTTAAATGCTTTTTTTTATTTGGCACTCGTGGCCTCATCCTCTCCATGCTCTTTGGAACCTTTACGTGAATATATTATAAAATTTGAATATCTTTACAAATTCCTCAGTACACATCCTTATGTCATTACCTATACACAAGCCATGTATCACAAGGATATATTGGTATCATCTTCCTTCAAAATCCTTGATTATGTATCTAATCTTAACAACTTCATATCTCTCATCAATACATACCTGTGGGTAGTAGAAGGACTGATAAAACACACTTTGAATGAAGAGGATGACACTTCTCATAATATTTTGGAATTAATAGCTGAAACATATGGTGATGATATTGATAATTATTATGAGAGTGATAATGAATTCACAAGCTACCCTACTGATCCTACAACTGAACATTCAGATAACTTAGATGAAAAGAGTAGGGTTAGCTCTAGTAATTCAAATAATCCTCCTAACCAAAGTGTAGCATTAATGGATGACTTCCTGACAACGCAACACTGTATTGACTATCTTGACCTATTTGGTGTGATTGATGTGGATAAGGAACCATTTCATAAACCACCTAGTACACCAAGAAATGATACTCACGTCAATATGCATCCTTCGCTATCCCTTCAGGGATCGAGAAGTGATCAAAATACATTAGACAGATAGATGGAACAACCTATACCTCTTTCTAGCATTCAAATGTGGGAGGATGATGACCTCCTTGATGATGGCCTCTAGTGCGAAGACCCTACAGGTAAGTATCTCTAACCCCTTATCTCTCTCATGATGTGCTTCCCCCGTGATGTGTTATGCATTGTTTAGGCCTCTTGAGATGACCCTTGATTCTCTTGTAAGGTCTAGATACTAGGAGACCACCTCTATTGTGATCTTCTTCTATTTGTATCATCATTCTTCTATATTGCCTCTCTCTGATTTCATCATTGTGTGTTGTGTCTTATAGACATAGTATTGCAGTTGGTGACCTGGGGGCACCCTCCTACATGACTGTCCCTAAGACACTTGTTTCTTCTCTCTTATTTATTGTTTCCCTTCCTCTAGTGTTTCTATCTAGCGGGCGGATGACGAAAAACATTTATACTGATGCGGACCTAGCGTCCCTTTTGGGAGAAATAAAAAATTGGACTTAGTTCCTAATATGATGATGGGGTTGTATATCTTATCCAACACTTGGCTAGTGAAAGCACTCATGCTTTCCATGTAGTGATTTTGATGATCTTTTATCTCACTTACAAACCTTAACAATACTATTGCTCCGTGCACTTTGTTTGTCTTTGAACCTCGCCTTGGTGATGCTCAATTCAAAGATTTTTCATGATATAGCCCCACAGTTATCTTGGATCTCCAAATTCATAGTATAATATTGGCCCTTTGTGTGGTTAATCATATGCATTAATGTTTTTGTTTATCACAATTATGTAGACACTAACATGTTTTTTGTAGGGATGTACCTGTGGGAACATTTGATGATCGTAAATTACAGGTCACCTCTAGGGGCATGGGCTTTACAAAAGTCTGTGTTCCCTTGTGTGTTTTCTTCCTACCTTAATGTGCTTGATATCGATACCTGATATCAACCACCTTAAGCTAGGGGAATATATAAGGTAAGCTATCTATTATAGATGTTAGCAATGTGCTTGTCCTTAGATGCAGTTTAAAGACTTGTACGATGAGTACATCCTGCACTTGGAGTTTGTTTGCAATTAATCAATTGATCATTTAAGCCCTCTATGGAGGTGGGATATCACGTATATCCTTTTTATTTTAAGTAATCTGTAGAGGCGTGGGTGGTGTATTTCTCAGAGTAGATTGCATCATCCTATCATTTTCAAAAGTCCTCTGCGGACGCGGGGAGCAGTTATGTGACTAACTCAACCCCTAACTGTGTCTTTAGTGATTGTTGTGGTGAAGCCCAATTATCCATATGTTCTTATAATGTGCCTAAGATGGTGTTGAACCTATAAATAGGGACACTCCATCACTTCTCTACTATATTTTCTTTGTGTCTTCAAAGTGTGTTTTTGGCGTGTCTGCTTTGTGTGGCATGTTTGTTGCCCCATATGCAGTTTAAAGACCTATGCGATGAGTACATCTTGTATTTTGAGACGTTTGGCATGTCTTGCATGTGTGTTGCCCCATATGTATTTTAAAGACATGTACAATGAGTACATCCTACATTATGGGAGGTTTGTTTACTTTCTTGTACCTGCATCTGTATTTCATCTATATGAGAAAAAGAAAAGAAAAGAAATCATTCCTATCTTTTATACATTAATGTGTCTTCTACATATTCAATGTAATCTTCATGTTTTACATGACTATAACTATCTTCTCTGTGTTTTACGTGCATGTCATTGTCTTCAATGTGTCTGGCATGTCTTCTCCATGCTTGGCATGTTTACTGTGTTTGTTAACCGTACTTTAATGCATGTATTAACCATGCATTTATACATACATTATTAAAGTGGGGGCTAAATGTAATGTCGTAAAATGTCCCCTTGGGGGATTTTCCCTCATAAGGTTTAGCTCCTGAGTCTTTTAGGTGCATTTAGGACATATTACATCATAATTTGACATCTCGATGAGAAAACCCCTAAGTGTCTTGGTAAATAGGACCTAGGGGGACCACTTGAGATAGACCCTGCTCAAAATAGGGGGGAGGACATGAGCACCCACACCGTAGTCCTACTCTATTTTGGGTCAGTCCCAAATTTTGGGTGTCAGCTTGTGACATTAATTGGGTCCTATGCCAACATGGTAAGTTTGAAATTGGAAATCCTTGGCGGGACTATTTATAGTTGCATATAAAATCAAGTTTAGGCATTCATTTGTAAACTAGATGATTACTAGATTGTTATTGTGAACTTTATACATCCTAAAGGTGATTCAAGGCTTTCATTGTGTTGCAAGAGCAAATTTGTGTTGTTTATGTGTTTGTATTTGCATATTTGAGCATTCAACTCCTCATGGCATGAAGAGCTTCTTCCTCCATGAAATCTTCACTACAAGGTGACATTCATTTGTGTTATCAAGCATTTATCATTTGGTTTTTTCCTTTGCCTCCCAAGGCACAAACTCTCTATGAGACAATGGTGTTTAGAAGGCTTGAATGTTGCTCCAGGGCTTGACTGAGGCAAGCCTCTAAAAACCACAACCCCCTCCCAAAGTTTTCATGATTAGAGGTTATAGGTTGAAGCTACAAACAAAGTCAAGTTACAGGAGGGTACACCAGAGTGTCAGAATTGTAGATCAGACAAGAAAATATCTCCCTGGACTAGGGTGCCAACTCATTAGTCCTCAAAGTTTCATGATGGGAAAACATTTGGTGCATTAGGAACAGGTTGCAGATCTTGTTTGTAGATCATAACAAAAAGTAGGGCACTAGATTTGGGCTCCCTCTTTTTACTCCCCAAATTTTCTGCCTCTAAACCTAGAAAACAAGGGCACAATTATTTGTCATTTTACATCTTTCTGTAGTAGCATTTTCTGATATTTGTCTATTTACTATTGTATATGCATAATTAGGCTTTTAAGGTATAATTGAGCATAAGAGAAGATAATTGGGAATCAAATCATAAAAATCCAAGTTTCCCTACATCTCACAGTGACCTAGGGTATGATAGTACATTGCAACTTGACCCTAGGTCCTTGAATGAAAGGGTGAAAGGAGGATATATAGACAAAACTATCAAAACATAAACATCCAAATTTTAGCCTTTACAATTTCTACATGTGATTAGTAGCCGTATTTCTAACTATGATTTACAAAGTGCAATTCACAAAATACATTTAGAATAATGTTCATTTTTATCAATTTCACAATGGCATTATGATATTTGGTTTTGTTTTTATTCCATATTCTATAAATTTCCCTTGTCCAATAACATTTGGATTATATCCCACAAGAGCTAGGCTTTTAAAAAAAATAATAAATCACTTATTCATGTAAGTACAATTACATATTTCCATCAAACTATCCTGAGAGTAAAATTAGAATCCCAAACCCTCTATTATAGATTATCGTAGATTGCAATGACAATCAATAGAGGGTAATTTTTTTCCTCTCAATAGCTTCATCCATAAAGTACTTCATCCCATTGCACTATTTTTTTTAAAACATCTTTAATAGGATGTGAAATCTACAAATCCATTCACTATAGCCAATTAACTCAAGTAGATAGGGAGAATGTAAATGACTCAGAAGGTCCACCTCAACTCTGAATTCATGTTCTCCTTGCTTTCCACCTCTATCAAGTTGTTTGATGGCCACTATTATGCATTAGGAAAGACACTTCTGTACACTAGCCCAAAACCTCCATTGCCAATAACATTAACAAGGTTAAAATTGTTTGTAGCAAATTGAAGTTGTCTGTAAGTGAACACCTGGGCTTCTTTGTGTGTTATAACATGGATGGAAGGGATAAGGGGATTGATGTGATTTGATGATAAATTTTTCCTCAAATCTGGGCTACCATTCTCACTGGGTTACCTTGATATATTTCCATTACTAGGATTTTTTGAGGATCCATCAATTTTCCTTTCTATATGGCTTCTTCTACCTACATTTCTTCTTCTATAGTGGTAGAATCCAACATCAATAATAATCCTAGAGAAACCAAGCTGCAAATTGTGGCTACTATTACAATAACCACATGGCTTCTATGTGCTCCTCTATGTTTATCAACATGTGGCTTACCTCATAATCTTAGTTTGTTTGCAACAATTTGCATAAGCAATACTCAATTTGTTTTTTCTAATTTAATGTTTCTTTATGAATTGATTTTCATGGTATAAATTGAGCTCATAAGATTTGATTTATCAAGTTTGTGAGGTTTTCCATCTTTTAGGGTTTTGATTAGTATCTTCTCACATTTTGGATTATTCAAGATTAGTTACATATTTGCACTTTGTGCTATTACTGTTCAACATTGGCTGCTAGAAATGAGAAATAGGAAATGAGATGGCATTGGCAATGTGATGGGAAATTGGAATAGGTTTAGGTTGATTTCTACTTAGGCACAACAAATGCTCGTGCATTTAAACACCTATTTAAATATGCAATTTATGGTGCAAATTAGAGCTACAAACAAAAGACATAACACATCTTCACCTCCAAGAGCACCTTGCCATCTTCCCAAATAATGCTTTTCTCCATCAATATTGCAAACATTATAGACAATCCTCACTATCATTTAGTAGTTTGCATTTGCAATTGAAGGAGGTAGTGCCATTGCCTTTTAAGGTTGATAGGTTTCAATCTAGAGACTTAAAGGCTTATTACAACCCTACCACATGGACTCCTGCTTATAATTTTTTTAGGTGTTTGTCCATATCAACAACCATCTACCTCAACACTTAGCTCTTTGTGAAAGCCATGTCAAACACCTAGGTCAATTTACTCTACTTATGTTGATGTTAGAAAAGACAACAAACCTTCTATGGAATCAATGCAGAGTAAACAGTCTCAATTTCACCCCCCTAAAATAGAAGACACAATCATAGTGGACAAGGGGCTCAAAGGAAGAAAAAACATTTAATTTAAACCTACAACTCTCCACCCTAAAAACAAGACCCCACAACTGTTAGTTACAAAATTGTTGGCCTTTATATATGTTGTCATAAATATTTCCAATTACAATTTTCAACTTTAATGTCTTCGATGTAAGTCAAAGTTGTCTCATGTATCTCTCAAGTTGTTAATTTACCATGTCAAGTTTTATAGTTCAAATTTTAAGTGTGGACAATTTGCATAAAAGGTCACAATATCAATATACTCAAACATCCAATTGGTCCTAGGGAAGGTTAGGTCTTGTGAAAAGTTAAAATTCCTAAGTTAAAAGTTGGGAATTTACCTTGGGCAGAGTTTTAGGGTTTTCATACACTTTTGTAATTTTTACTAGAATACCAAGGAACTTTGAAATTATGCATGTTTGTATTATGGTAGATCTCATGAAACTAAAACTCTTGTGTGAATATTTTGACATGACATTGAATGAGTACTACAAAGTACCTCATAAGATGCTAGATATTTACATAGAAAAAAATGTGTTCTATAGGTACTTTGATGGCTTAGATCAAGAAGCAACCTCATGCCATGTGTCAACACCTTACTCATTAGTCAATTGCCATTGACCTTTCTCATGGTTCCTTCTTTGTTGGTCATTCCCAGGCATAACCTCCATACCACAGACCACATTGCATGACTATCACGATGTTAGAGGTTATACACTGTACCACCGCAAGGCCATTCCATTAACCATTGTGGGATGGTGATATGTATACCACACTACTAGAAGGCCATTCCATTGACCATCACTAGATGACAGTATGTATACCATACTACTGCAAGGATATTCCATTGACCATCATGGGATGACAATATGTATACCGTACTACCGCAAGGCCATTCAATTGACCATCATAGAACAATGGTATGTATACCATAGTATAGCAGGCCAACTTGATAGACCATTGTGAGGTGGCAGGTTCTTCATGGCATTACTACACAAATTGTCAAAAGACTCCCACAGGATGGAGGTTAACACCACCAACTTGTACCTCTCTTATATGCACTCAACAGTACTATGATAAACACTAGATTTGATAAAAAATAATGGGACTTTATGGTTTGATAGACCTTATTAGGGTTTAATAGAGATCTTAGGGTTTAATAGAGCTCTTAGGGTTTACAAAGCCCTTGAAAATATTATGTAGACCTTTCGAGGTTATACATATCCCTAAAACTCTTGACAAACCTTCTTAGCGCTATAAAATCTTTGAATGCTTGAAATACCTCATGGTGATGGTGATCTTACCCCTGTATGTGTTACCAACATTACCCATTATTTTTGGGAATGAAGAACATTTGATGATTTATTTTTCTCTAATACTTCTCACTTGATAAGCTTTTGGTACAACATCCTATGCTTTACCCTTCCACTATCTCTGATCCCTTTGTATGGTCACTCTCTACCTAGATGACATTTATTTGTCCATATGATGCCACAAGTACTCCAAAGATAATCACATACAACAAATTCTTCACAAACCGTTCATAAAAGTTTGATAGATCTAGAAATGTTTGGTAGACCTTTTAATAGCTTCAAAGACTCTTCATAGCTTAACAAACCTAATGAATGACTACAAACCTTTCTATTCTTGTCTTGGCTAGGCCATGTAAAGGCCTGTTATGGGTTCCATAGGGTTTCTAGAAGTCTATCTATATGGACCTTACAAATGTCTCATAAACCCTTAGAAAACTTCATAGACCCTTAAAAAGCTTCTGCATACCTTTAATGACTTGATAGAGTTCCTAATGATCAAGAAGAATTTCTCATGGTTTATGCAAGGTCTTAAAGGTTTTATAATATGTATTTTAGACAATCTCATGCTTTACAATAGATCATAGACTCTTAATGATTTGATAAAGTCTTGTAAGGTTTAACAAGGTTTTAAGATTATATAGAGCTTCAATAACCTTTGTATTCTTTTAAGACTCTTTACAAACATTACAATGGTTTTCACATATCCTGAGAGAACTTCACAGACCATTAATGGTTATACAGATCTTCTTTGAGCTACATATACCCTAACATGATTTGATATACTTGACATGGCTTAAAAGGACATCTTAATTGTTATATCAGACTCTTTACATGTAGACCTCCTTTAAGCTTCCATAGTCTCCCTAATGCTTGATGTACCTCTGATCTCTAATGATTTTCATAGTGTTTCTAGGTTTGATAGAGCTCTCACCTTGATTTAATACCTTGTACAAGCATGTATAGCTCTATTGGTCTTCTAGAACTCTTGTAGATGTCCTCCATGAGCATACATTCTTGAAATAGACCTTCTAATGCTCTAGAAACCTTCTAGGATTGTGATATTTCTATCATAATGTATGTATAGATGTGTATCACCTATAGAACATTGTAGGAGAATCACTGTAGAATATGAATAACTACTCTATCACTGGGGGTGAATAACTACTCTATCACTAGACAATTACTAGAATTGATGTTTGTTTGAGATTTACATAGTGGTCTAATACAAACATGGTATAGTATGAAAATAATTTCATTGTCTCATTTATTGACTTTGTTAAGAGGGTCTTATGCCCTGCTCATTTAAAAACATGAGTTGATTATGTCTAAAGTCTTTTGTTTGGATTTCATGCTTTCCCAGTCACTTATTGAAAGTTGAAACAATTGTATCTATTATATTTGTTTTTAATACTGAGATTAGTCATGCTTCTAGGTTTAAATTAGTTTGGTGGTTGAAATTATTGTACAAATTCCAAGCATGGGATCAATGCAAGCAGCTTTAACAATATTTAGTGGTCCTCCACTAGCAGGACCTAGTCCTACTTTAGGACCTCTTAATGGCCAATGGACATCACCTTCACAACCACCAGTTTCTTATCCATTTCCTGCTCTGGGTAAATAATATCATTGTTGATGGTGAACTTATAGTTGTATTTCACCTATTATGAAACTATACATACTTAAGTTTGTCATGCAATTCAAAGGTAAAATTTTAAATCCTAAATTAAACATTATGGGCTGATCTGTAACTTATATAATTATTGAAAGGTTAGAGTTAAATATAAGGCCTTAGTTTCTTTTGTTCTTTGTCTTTTGGTTGAATTAGTATCCAACAAAAGCAGTGCATGCTTGTTGAAGCAATGAAGTATTTTTTGAATATTTAGGCCGTTTCTTTTGGGATGGGTACTTTTGTGGAGTTTGTAGTATTAAGTAAAGGTATTAAATTTAGAAATACCCTACTTCCTTCATTTTCTAAGCCAATTTCTTTAATTTTGAATAGCTCTCCCATGTTTGTGGATGTAATCTATCTCCTACACAAAAAAACATGTACCATTTTATGCCCTTCAATCCAACTACATGCAAATATCTTTTTAATTTCTCTATCTTTCATCAATCTCCTTATGATTTGAACCTCACCACACCTACCCTCTTTTGTACAAATGTTTTAGAGACGAACATAAGTTGCACATTTTTAAGATCCAACTAAAAAAGCAATGTTGCTGGAATACTCAACCTATATTCATATATGATCCACAAGCACCAAAGGTTTAACTGGCATCTTAGTAATAATGTTTAGGGTGTCCTCAAGATAACCAGCATGGGTACGAAGGTCAACCATGCACACCTAATGATCAACTATATGTGTAATGTAATAAGGGTTACTAATGTGTGAAGTATGTTCAACCCTCATCCACTACACTTGCATGACTACATGCATCTAGAACACAAGAAAAGATTAGAATGTCAGTGTTCTAGAGTGGTTCACTAATTCAAAGATTAATTTTTAGAGCTTCCTTACAAAACCCATTTTGTCCACATTCTATAATCATATCATTTCATTCTATAATATGACATCTCTTTGAGGTATTTTTTCAAACAATTCATTTTGTACTACATTTTGGTGTCAAATCTTTGGTAATTATGGTTAGTTTTGAATTACATTCAAATTTTGAATTCTAGGAAATTATATACAGTAAATAGATAGATGGTTGTTTGGATAGTGAAATTAGATTTCTTAGAAATTAACTAAAATATCTTGTCTTGAATTATCTAGAAAGATTATTTTACTTAAAGAGGATTGTGTGGTTATTTTTGTAACAATGATTTTACAGTGCAACTAGCTTGCTATTTTCATTCAGGATACAAGTCATCAAAGTCATGCACATCCAAGAAGATGGTACTCTACTTGAAACCCTCAACCTCACTTAGTTTAGTCTTCTTACATGCGGATAGTAAGGAAGTTGGTATATAATTAATATATATCATTTGTTGTTTGTGAAGGAGAATCTTGTGAGATCCAATATGGTAGTGGATCAATATCTAGTTACTTAAGTAAAGATGACGTCGCAGCTGGTAAACTTGTTGTGAAATATCAGGTTAGTAATTTTTGGATGTTAAGGCTTCTCAATTGGATATCAAAGATCTTTTCTCATCAAATTAATTTGGAATTTATGTATAAATGGATTCTTTAGTGGTGCAGGTCTTTACTGAGACAACAAATGAACTAGGGTTGAAATTATTTTTTGTCTAGGTCTGATGGCATTCTTGGGCTTGGTTTCTAGGAAATTTCTGTTGATAATGTTGTTCTAGTCTGGTTAGTGTTGATAGTATGTATTCTATAATGCCAACTTCATTCTATAATCTAAGTGTATCACCTTTCTTAAACTTTGAACAAGGTTTTGAAATCAAGGGTTCAATATGCATATTTTAGGCCTATGTTGAACACTCTATTTAAGGCATTTGTTGACAAGCCTACAATTTTTTAATTGATTTATATTTCTGTTGTGTTTGGACTTTTGTAAGCTTGCAATATACAATACACTTTTTGTTTTTTTGAATTGAGACTAATAGAAATTTTGTTGGTTGTATTGAGGCATGACTTCATTCATGGAAGAAAAGGTAGTACATTGTTGCTCATATCAGATGACACATTGCATATAAAGGAGGAAACATTCTAGGGTTATTGTTGGCTGCATTGAAGGAGAGAGCTTCATATATGGGACATGATCAACACTCTTCTTCTTGGATTCTACATGTTACAGCTTGCTCCAAGAAGATTGTCCACATTGCAGAAGTTTTAAGAGATGAAAGGGGCATGCGCTTTCATTAAAAGGCTCCAAACATGCATTTCCATCATTGTAGAAGTTTTTTATAGAAGTTTCTTTCTTGTCATTTTTGTGCATTCTAACTCAGAATTTCAGTCTTGCAACTAAAAATAAACATTATAATACTCTATTTCTAAGTATTTTTCAAGAAAGATAGATATTTTAGACATGTGCAAGCTATAAGAACACCTTTCTTTTAATAAAGTTCAACGTGATTTTGCATTCTCAATGTCTATTTTATTGTGTGCAATTGATTATTGATGTGTATTTCTATGTTTTATGTTTAAACCCTCAAATATCAGTCAATTAAAATGCCTAAATATACTACTAATTGAGGTCAATTAATAATTAAATTCACTAAATATACTACAAATTGATAAAAATGAGTGAATAGTGAATGAAAATGACTAAATATACTACCAAATTGATCTAAATGACAATTAAAATTAATGACTGAATACACTACCAATGGATAGAAATCAATGAATAAAAATGACTAAATAAGTGACCACTTAACAACAATCAATGACCAAATTAATGACTAAATATATTAGTGAATAAAAAATGACTAAATAAGTGACTAGATTACAACAATCAATGACTAAATCAATAACTAAATATACTACCTAATCAGTCAATCAAAACAACCAATAAATGACTAAAAATGGTTTAGTCATCAATTTGGTCGCATTATAAATGACCGGTAATAAACTATTAATGGTCATGTGATCATGTTTGGTTATTTATATGTAGTTTTTAGTAGTTTTTGAATCAAATATTGTTGTTTCTATACTAGTGTTTTATACCACTTGGATATGGTTGTATCCACTAAAGCCATATTAGAATGAAAAGTACTTTTTCCCTACTAGGTTATCTAGTACTTGGTCAATTAATGGCAAGGGAAAATAATTTTTCTTTGTGGCTTTGTTTACCTCTCTATAATCAATGCATACTCTCCTTTTCTTATTCTTCTTGGGCACTATAACCAAGGGTGAAATCCATTGGCTATCTGCGATAGGATAAATGAATCTAGCTTATAAATAATTTATCTATGTTTTGACAATGTCCTTAAGTGCATGGCTTAACCTTCTTTGGGAATGTCTAATTTAGGTTAGACATCTTCCATGTGTGATGGGTGCAGATCTCAAGAGGGATGCTCTTCATGTCTTGATATTCCCAAGAAATATCTATTGAATGGGAGGTAAGAAGATGAAGAAGTGCCCCTTCCTATTGTCCTGTTAGTTGAGTGTTGATGTTCAATGATTTCCTAGGTAAGACCATGACTTTCTTGGTAATATGTTCCATGGATGTTCCTAACCAATATTCTAAACTCGTAGAATGAAGAGGGAAATAATAAGGAAGCAACATGTGAAAAGTAGCTAGGTCTTTGTAGAAGGTTTCCCCACATGGAATGATATTAGCAAGGGTACAATGGGCAACAATCAGAAGTTCTTTCCTTAAGTCTAGAGCTAGGTCCATTCTATCTTTTCCAATGAGGATATGGGTGATATCTTTCAGTTTATCATAGTTTATTTCTTCTTTCAACTCTCCCAATTGTTCTATGATGGTAACCATAGCTAACAAGGCATTCTTTTCCATGTTGTTAGGCTCATTTACCCACACTTTTCCTAAATAATGTACAGACCATTTAGTTAGAGGGTACATGGAGATTTATCTTCATATCCAAGCTATTTGAAATGACCATGTCTCTAGTTTTGTAATCAATGGATGCTTCTGCAGTAGCCAGTCATGGCCTTCCTAAAATCACAAGATAAGGATTTCTTTGATTTCATGACTCTAATATCATGAAATCTGTTGCGAATTCCCATGACTCCAGAATAATTGGGACATTAGTCAACACCCCTTTTAGAATGGATATTGATTGATCAACCAACTATAGAATTGTAGATGTGGCCTAAACACATGTAAGGGATAATTTATCTAAGGTGTGAACTCTCATCATGTTTATTGCTACTCCTATGTCAACTAAAACAATGGATATTTCAATTCATGAGATATGAACTGTTGATAGGGTTCCTAGGATCCCCGTACTTTGGGAGGAGCATTTATGCCACTAGAAAATCCACTACTTCTCCTTCCACTTGAATGGTGGTAGGAAATTTTTTCTTCTTGCCCTGAATCTTAAAACAATGTTGTTTAATGAATTGATTCAATTTAACATCCCTGATTGTTTCAAGGAGTGGAATTTCAATGTTTAGCTACCTAATTTCTTGCAGCAATTCTAATTCAATGGTAGGTTGGATTTGTTTTTGGAGGAATTTTTTTTGAGGGACATGTTATTTGAGCTATTTTGGGTATGGTGCCTTCTTTTCATTCTCCAAAGTAGTTCTAGAGGTGATATCCAAATCTATTCCTTTAGGAGGAACTCTAGAGTTACTTGACGGATGTTCTTGTGGCACAATTTCTATAGTAATCTCCTCTCAAGGTTGAGTGGATGGATTTTTAGGCTCCATGTCATATTGTACTTCAACTATGAGCAAAGGAGATGGTCTTAGAAGTGCCTTCCTAGAACATAGATAGAGGTTATTTATATAAATAGCATTTACAATAGCCATGTTCTCTTGCTCAGTCATGTAAATGTTTTCTCCATTTTTATTTCATGGGTTTGCTAAAGGTTGATTTGGTTAGGGTGGTTGACTAACTGGCTCATTTTGAGATTGTCCCTATGTGTTTGTTGGTCTAGTTATGAGTGTTCATTGTTGGCATTGGATACATCTAAGTTGTCTTTGGAATTGTGGATTATAACCCTATTAAGGACCCCACTAAGGCTACATGTTTTGTGGTCCATATTGTGATAGGAGTTGTTGTGGTCATTGTTGATTATCCCAAGGCTAGTTTTTCCACTACTAGTTTTGTCATTGCTAGCTTGACCAGTATTGTGGTCCTTGTGGATGATTGCTTTGAGGCCCCTACCAGGTTGTGTTTCATTGTTTACTTCCCCATTTTGAAGGGCCCCTAAAAGAATCCTAATTTGGGTATTGGTTTTATGGGAAATGGCCAACTTGCTTTTTCCCTACATAGTTCAACTCCTCTTCTATTATGGTATTCTTTTAAGTTAACCTTCTCAGGGCTAGGAGTTGATCATAGCGACTAGTAGGTTGTTCTTTTTCATAGATCTAATAGGTCTCAGATTTACCCAGTGGGCACTCTCTGAAAAGGTGTTTATTTCTACATCTAGAATAGTAAATTTACAGGGGTTCAGTTGTTCTGTTATGTTCAGTTGTTCTTGTTTTTCCTAAATCCCATCTAAGGTGGTATTTAGTTGAACTAAGATATCTATTGTTAGGTTTTCAAACTCCCCCATTAACTACTCTGTATCATTTTTCCCTTTTAGAGACCATGGTTTTCTTACTCCATCTTGTGTTATGGAGTAGTTTTTGTAGGTTTCCTCTATTGTAGGCATGTCCATTTTGTTAATATTCCTCCTCCCATTAGATCTAGTGATTTCTTTGACTCTCTACCCAAGCCTTTTATAAAAAAAGTTTTGGCCAAGCTATGAGCTATAGGGTTGCCATACCCTCTAAGGGAAAACTTGAATATATCTAGGTAGTTTTCTAAGATTTCATCCTCCTATTTAGTTCTAAATAACTCTTCCTTTCTATCACTAATTTTGCAATAGTCCTGGTATTTGTTTAGGAATTCAGTTTCCATTTGTTACCATGAGTGAATAGAATCTGGGGATAAACCCATGAACCACCTCATGGTAGAATCTTTCAAGGTTGATGGAAAAAGTTTGAGTATCAGATCCATAGTCATATGTTTGACATAAGACCTTAAACTCAAAAAGAAGTTGATCTAAATCCTCAAAAGCAAGACCCTTGAATGTTGGCAGGTTTGAAGGTGAAATGCTCTTCATAAGGGTATTTTCCCTAGGGTTGTGGACAATGGGGTGTGAAAAAGTTCTTGCATTCTCATTCAGAGGATCTACTGGGTTATGATTGTCCCCCATGTTTGATGGTTCTTCTTGTGATTCTTCTTTATTCCAAGATTTAGTTTGAGTTTTTGGTAAAGTGGATCCTCTTAACAGATCTACCTAGTGTTTCTCCTATAGTTCTTGAATGTACTCACAGAGTGAAAGGTTTTGATGACTTGTGAGAGTATCTAATTGTGGTTTGATTCCCAATGTAGGTCCTAAATGTTGTTCTTTTTCAACAAGGTCTTGTCTTACCCTACTGCTTTCATGTGTAGTCTATTGCTTGGGTGTTTGCTTGATGTATCTACCTTTTAGATCCCTAGGTCTAACTGTGCATAATTAATCTAATCTAAATGGGACTATTAACTAGAGCTGCTATTAACACACGTCCCTAGAAATAACACCAAAAATTACAAGGGTCATTGTACCTTGAAATCTAGTCATATTTTATGTGTCAAATCCAGGGTTGTGTCCATGGTTGTTTGTAATAGAAACCTAATAATCAACAGTCCTTAACTAATCTACTAAATTGGACTTCCATAAATAATAAAACTAATGCTTCTAATTAGTTTCTTGAAAGGCAAACCTAATCTAAGGACTAAAATAGTAACTTACTGAAATGATCTATTTGATTCACACAAAATATTAAACATGCATTAAATAGAAACAAAATTATTTTAACAATAATTAATCTATCTTATGAAAATAGGAAAACTATACTTAGTGGAAGATGCAATAATAAAATAAAGTAGAGGGGTGAGTGTAGGATCATCTCAAGCCAAACAGTGGCAAGGGCAAAAAAAATCACATCTTTACTTAGCCAAAATTGTGAATTGGGGAAGTTTGACTTTCTTAAGCATGTAAAGAATATCGATTTTGGTTTGGAATACCAAACCAAAATAGATATCCATTCATAACAGATATCCATTTGGAATATGATGCAGAGGCACCCACACTATAACCTTAACATACAGCATGGATGTCTGCAACCCATCATGATGCAGAGGCATCCACACTATAACCTTCGCATACAGCATGGATGTCTGCAGCCCATCATCATCATCATATTCATCCTCATCATCATCATATTTGACTTTACTGTCAGCATCATCATCATATTTCACCTGCCGACCGATATCCTCCTGCAGACAAGCTTTCACACTTTTGACTGTCAACAGCATCACCTTACTCGACTATCGACAGCATCATCATGTTCGGCAGCATCATCATGTTCGACCAGCGCGAACATCCTCCTGACGTCCACTGTTCACTTCAGCGACAACCTCCGTCCTCACTTCCTTCAGCATCATGATATTCGACATCATGATATTCAACAGGATAACGAACATCCGGTTCCTTCCATTTATCCTGATGAAGACAAAATCTTAACTCCTCGCACCTTTCACTCGATGCTTGCGTCACCCGATATCCTGATGATGTAGATCCTGATGACGATGACGTCACCCGCAACTTAGCAATATCCTGCCGCTCCGAAATGTCCTGATGACGTATATCATGATGATGATGACGTCATATCCTGCTGTTGGCCAAACTTAGTTTTTTCGGCCCGCGATCAACTTGATCAACCCGATCTTCAACCTGATGCCGATGCGCTCCTCCTCGGCTTCTCCTGATGATGATCACCCCGACGCACTTGCACTTCATGCAATCGACAACATCATGCTCGTCTCTTCCACTTGTCTGGATGACGATGCCTAACCCGACTACAGGATATTTGCAGAAATATCCTGATGATGCCGTCTTGACCAATTTCCAGCCTTAGCGAAATTTCACTTCGCCGATCCTCCAGGGATGACCCGATCCAACCTCAGGGTGATCTTCCACACTCTATCTTATCAGCTCGACCTAGCACATACCCATGCTAGGGTCTTCAACATCTGTCGACCACGATCCTGCACACCTGCATGCAAACAGAAAACAAACTACAACCTACCCTACTGTACATTACCATTCCACCGATCAGATGAGTCAACCGGTGGAATGGATCGGTGAATCCATGAAACCACCCAAACCAGCAGATCGATTACACAAAGGAGATCAAACAGAAAATGAAACAGGATCTTTATTGATTTCAAAGATGCAATACAATATACTGCTTCTCCCACAGCACACTTGAGCTCCTCTGCTTAATGCAATACTATACTGCCGATCGATGATATCTCTCTCTGTCTATGCAATATCAACCGATCTCAAGCTTAAATAGATTATCCTACGAGTACTACTGACCCGACTCCAAGCGGCTGGGAACTCTCCAGGCGACTGGGAGATCCAACCGATCATACATCATGACAGCTGTTATAACCAACTAACTAAAAATAGCAAAAGCCTGGTCAGCATGATCTTATCATGATCAGTGTGACCTTATTACATGCATTTGGTCTTAACAGACCTTCTTGGAAACACAAACAAGACCTAAAACTACTAACTGCCTTATCAAGACCAGCTGTCAGGTAGGTGCTCCTGCACCATACTCCCCAACAGAAAAGAACTCATGTCCCATGAGTTTAGTATGTGGAAGTCCTCCACCTTTACACTTTGCTTTAGCAATATGCTGATCTCTTCCAGCTGTGTCCTCTGCTGGCTCTTGGCTACTCCAAGTCTTCTGAACTGTAACTTGCTTTCTGGCAAGTAAATCCTCATGCCTGTTGATGTAGGCCTTTCTCTCACATACTCTGTGTTTGTCAGGTTGTCTGACCAGAACCTCTTTCTGAACTGCCTCTTGAACTTCTGAAATGTTCAATCCTATCTTCCTGTCAACCTTTATAGGACAAGCAATAGTCCCAACTATGACAACATCCTTGTCATTCCTCTACACTGATGGCTGCGTGCAAACCTTTTTCTGCACCTGCTGCTGACCTCTGTCAGTCACAACTGAAACGTTCTTCAGCTTGTTGTCTGTAACTCCTTTCCCTGCAGTGTCCTTATCTGCCTTTATGCCTGCTCCTCTAGGCATCTGCACAAATTCCTTCTTTCCCATTAAAATGATTTGGGCTGCCTTCTGTACTGCAGCTTTTGCCTGCAATGGCATCAACTTAATAATCTTCCCATCCTTCTTGATGGTGTAGGTATTAGCATACCCATCATACAGTACCCTTCTGTCAAATTGCCATGGTCTACCCAACAGTAGGTGACAACACTCCATAGGCAAAATATCACACAAAATTCTATCATGATATGCTCCAATCTGGAAATCCACATATGCCTGTTCAGAGACAAAAAGTGATTGACTATCACTCACCCAAGATGCCTTGTAAGGGTGTGGATGTGGAATCCTTTCCAACTTCAGTTTAGCCACCATTTCCTGGGATACCATGTTGTCTGTTGAACCAGTATCAATGACAACCTTACATACCTTACCTTTACTCTTACATGTGGTCTTGAAAAGAGCTCTTCTTTGCATCAGATCCTTTGATGCCTGCAAACTAATTCTCCTTAACATCAATGATTCTCCACTTTCTGGATATCCACAATTCTCAGGATCTCTGTTTGAACTCTGTGCACTTTCTTCTACTTTCTCTTCTTGCACAAGTTGTACTCTCTTGTCACTAGTTCTATCATTTCTGGATGATGAACCTTTATTTTCTGGACATTTGAAAGATGGATGACCAAACTCTCCACAGGTGTAACATTTTCCTGAAAATGTAGTAGAACCTCTACCACCTCCAAATCTTCCTCTATTACCTTTCCATCCACCTCTGAAATCAGACTGTCCCTGTCCTTTACCAGTGTCTTCTTGACCCTCATTGGTTTGCTTTTGTGCAGGGGCTGCTCCTCTTCCCCTATTGTTTCCTCTTCCTCTCATGGACTTATCATGTCCTCTATTCATCTTTTCTTCAATCCTGATTGCCATTTGGTAACAATCCTCCACATTCTTAGGGTTAGCTAACACTAACTCATCCTGTATGTTAAATCTCAAACCAGCCAAGTACCTAGCCACCTTTTCTACCTCATTCTCATGATGACCAGATCTCATACTTAACAGATAAAATTCCTCAGTATATGCTTTCACATCCCTGTCTTTCTGCTTTAAAAATTGCAGCTTCTTAAACATCTGGATTTCATAATCCCTTGGCAAGAATTTCCCTTTTATCCTTGCTACCATCTTATCCCATGAAGTGATCTTTGACTTTCCTTGTTTCCTTCTCTCAGATTGTACATAATCCCACCATACCAAAGCATGACCTCCTAACTTGGTCTTTGCAATCTTTACTTTTTGATCCTCAGCAACATCTTCACATTCAAAGTGATTATCAAGTGCAGCAATCCAATCTAACAACTCATCTTCATTCAAGCTTCCAGTATACTTGGTAACATCAACCTTTACCTTAGGTTTTTCACTCTGTACTGCCTTTAACAGTTTTGCCAATCTCTGGTCTTCAGCATCCAGATCTTCAGCTACCTCTTCATACTCTTCAACAGTATCTTCATCTTCTTCAGACTCACTGTCTTCCACTTCCCTCTTTTTGTTCTTTTCCAGGGCTGTCAGCCTGGCTTGAAGTGCTTCAGCAAGCTCCTTCATCTTCCTCATCTCTCTAGCATGTTTCTCCTTCATCTCCTGCAATTCCCTTGCAATACCACTACCTTTCGGAGGCATTTTGTCAACCTCTCAATCAACACACAACACACAATCAACTCTACCTCTGCCCTTTCGGTGACAGAATCAACACACAACAGCCCAGACCTTTTGCTGAGCTCTGATACCACTATGATGCAGAGGCATCCACAATATAACCTTCGCATACAGCATGGATGTCTGCAGCCCATCATCATCATCATATTCATCCTCATCATCATCATATTTGACTTTACTGTCAGCATCATCATCATATTTCACCTGCCGACCGATATCCTCCTGCAGACAAGCTTTCGCACTTTCGACTGTCAACAGCATCACCTTACTCGACTATCGACAGCATCATCATGTTCGGCAGCATCATCATGTTCGACCAGCGCGAACATCCTCCTGACGTCCACTGTTCACTTCAGCGACAACCTCCGTCCTCACTTCCTTCAGCATCATGATATTCGACATCATGATATTCAACAGGATAACGAACATCCGGTTCCTTCCATTTATCCTGATGAAGACAAAATCTTAACTCCTCGCACCTTTCACTCGATGCTTGCGTCACCCGATATCCTGATGACGTAGATCCTGATGACGATGACGTCACCCGCAACTTCTCAATATCCTGCCGCTCCGAAATGTCCTGATGACGTATATCATGATGATGATGACGTCATATCCTGCTGTTGGCCAAACTTAGTTTTTTCGGCCCGCGATCAACTTGATCTACCCGATCTTCAACCTGATGCCGATGCGCTCCTCCTCGGCTTCTCCTGATGATGATCACCCCGACGCACTTGCACTTCATGCAATCGACAACATCATGCTCATCTCTTCCACTTGTCTGGATGACGATGCCTAACCCGACTGCAGGATATTTGCAGAAATATCCTGATGATGCCGTCTTGACCAATTTTAGCAAAATTTCACTTCGCCGATCCTCCAGGGATGACCCGATCCAACCTCAGGGTGATCTTCCACACTCTATCTTATCAGCTCGACCTAGCACATACCCATGCTAGGGTCTTCAACATCTGTCGACCGCGATCCTGCACACCTGCATGCAAACAGAAAACAAACTACAACCTACCCTACTGTACATTACCATTCCACCGATCAGATGAGTCAACCGGTGGAATGGATCGGTGAATCCATGAAACCACCCAAACCAGCAGATCGATTACACAAAGGAGATCAAACAGAAAACGAAACAGGATCTTTATTGATTTCAAAGATGCAATACAATATACTGCTTCTCCCACAGCACACTTGAGCTCCTCTGCTTAATGCAATACTATACTGCCGATCGATGATATCTCTCTCTGTCTATGCAATATCAACCGATCTCAAGCTTAAATAGATTATCCTACGAGTACTACTGACCCGACTCCAAGCGGCTGGGAACTCTCCAGGATGCTGGGAGATCCAACCGATCATACATCATGACAGCTGTTATAACCAACTAACTAAAAATAGCAAAAGCCTGGTCAGCATGATCTTATCATGATCAGTGTGACCTTATTACATGCATTTGGTCTTAACAGACCTTCTTGGAAACACAAACAAGACCTAAAACTACTAACTGCCTTATCAAGACCAGTTGTCAGGTAGGTGCTCCTGCACCACATCATCATCATCATCATCATCATCATATTTGACTTGACACTGTCAGCATCATCATCATATTTCACCTGCTGACCGATATCCTCTTGATGACAAGCCCTCGCCCCGTTCGCATGTCAACAGCATCACCTTATTCGATAATCGACAGCATCATCATGTTCAACCAGCGCGAACATCCTCCTGACGTCCACTATTCACTTCAGCGACAACTTCTGTCTTCACTACCTTCAGCATCATGATATTCAACATCATGATAATCAACAGGATAAAGAACATCCGGTTCCTTCCATTTATCCTGATGATGACCAACCTTAACTTCTCGCACTGTTCCTTTGATGCTGACGTCACCTGATATCCTGATGACGTATATCCTGATGATGATGACGTCCCTCGTAGATCGTCAATATCCTGCTGCTCCGAAATATCCTGATGATGCCGTTTTGACGACTTTTCAACCTTAGCGAATTTTCACTGTTCTGATCCGCCAAACCTCCTGGGATGACTCGATCCGCTTCCAGGGTGATCTTCCACACTTTATCAGCTCGACCTAGCACATGCCCATGCTAGGGTCTTCAACACCTTTTAGCCGCGATCCTGCACACCTGCATGCGAACAAACAAGCTAACACCTACCCTACTGTACATAACCATTCCACCGATCAGACAAATCAACCGGTGGAATGGATCAGCGAATCCATGAAACCACCCAAACCAGCAAATCGATTACACAAAGGAGATCAGACAGAAAATGAAAACAGGATCTTTATTGATTTCAAAGATGCAATACAATATACTGTTTCTCACACAGCACACTCTAACTCCTCTGCTCAATGCAATTCTATACTATCGATCGATGATCTACAGTCAACCGATCCTCATGCTTAAATAGATTTTCCTGTGAGTACTACTGACCCGACTCCAAGCGGCTGGGAACTCTCCAGGTGGCTGGGAGATCCAACCGAACATACATCATGACAACTGTCCTAACAAACTACCTAAAAATAGTAAAAGCATAGTCAGCATGATCTTATCATGATCAGCATGACCTTATTACATGCATTTGGTCTTATCAGACCTTCTTGAAAACATAAACAAGACCTAAAACAACTAACTGCCTCATGAAGGCCAGCTGTCAGGTAGGTGCTCCTGTACCATACTCCCCAACAGAAAAGAACTCATGTCCCATGAGTTTAGTATGTGGAAGTCCTCCACCTCTACACCTTGCCTTTAAAAATATTCTGACTTGTTCTAGCTTTGTCCTCTGCTGTCTCTTGGCTGCTCCAAGTCTTCTGAACTGTAACTTGCTTTTTGGCAAGTAAATCCTCATGCCTGTCAATGTAGGCCTTTCTCAGTTTGTCTTTGTGTTTGTCAGAATGTCTGACCAGAACCTCTGTCTGAACTGCCTCTTGAACTTCTGAAATGTTCAATCCTATCTTCCGTTCAACTTTTATAGGACAAACAATAGTCCCAACTATGACAACATCCTTGTCATTCCTCTCAACTGGTTGATGTTTGCAAACCTGTTTCTGCACCTGCTGCTGACCTCTGTCAGTCACAACTAAAACTTTCTTCAACCTGTTGTCCTGAGCAACTCCTTTCCCTGCAGTATCCTCATCTGCTTTTATGCCTGCTCCTCTAGGCATCTGCACATACTCCTTCTTTCCCATTAAAATGATTTTGGCTGCCCCTTGTGCTGCAGCATCTGCCTGCAATGGCATCAACTTCATAGTCTTCCCATCTTTCTTGATGGTGTAGGTATTAGCGTACCCATCATACAGAACACCTTCTGTCAAATTGCCATGGTCTACCCAACAGTAGGTGACAACATTCCATAGGCAAAATATCACACAAAATTCTATCCTGATATGCTCCAATCTGAAAAATCCACATATGCCTGTTCAGAGACAAAAAGTGATTGACTATCACTCACCCAAGATGCCTTGTAAGGGTGTTGATGTGGAATCCTTTCCAAATTCAGTTTATCCACCATTTCCTGAGATACCATGTTGTCTGTTGAACCAGTATCAATGACAACCTTACATACCTTACCTTTGCTCTTGCATATGGTCTTAAAAAGAGCTCTTCGTTGTGGGGATTCTTTGTCATGTACCTTCATGGTAGTCACTGTTCTTCTCATCATCAGAGACTCTCCACTCTCTGGGTATGCATAATTATCAGGCTCCTTATCCTTGTGATAAGTGTTTGAACTCTGCACACTTTGCTCTACTGTCTCTTCTTGTACAAGTTGTACCCTCTTGTCACTAGTTCTATCATTTCTGGATGATGAACCTTTGTTTTCTGGACATTTGAAAGATGGATGACCAAACTCACCACAGGTGTAACATTTTCCTAAAAATGTAGTAGAACCTCTACCACCTCCAAATCTTCCTCTATTACCTTTCCATCCACCCCTGAAATCAGACTGTCCCTGTCCTTTACCAGTGTCTTCTTGACCCTCATTGGTTTGCTTTTGTGTAGGGGCTGCTCCTCTTCCCCTCATATGGTTTCCTCTTCCTCTCATGGACTTATCATGTCCTCTATTCATCTTTTCTTCAATCTTGATTGCCATTTGATAACAATCCTCCACATTCTTAGGGTTAGCTAAAACTAACTCATCTTGTATGTTAAATCTCAAACCAGCCAAGTACCTAGCCACCTTCTCTACCTCATTCTCATGATGACCAGATCTCATACTCAACTTATAAAACTCTTCTGTATAGGCCTTCACATCCCTTTCCTTCTGCTTTAAAAATTGCAGCTTCTTAAACATCTGGATTTCATAATCCCTTGGCAAGAATTTACCTTTGATCCTTGCTACCATCTTATCCCATGAAGTGATCTTTGACTTCCCTTGTTTCCTTCTCTCAGATTGTACATAATCCCACCAAACCAAAGCATGACCTCCTAACTTGGTCTTTGCAATCTTTACCTTCTAATCCTTAGCAACATCTTCACATTCAAAGTGATTATCAAGTGCAGCAATCCAATCCAGTAACTCATCTTCATTCAAACTTCCAGTATACTTGGAAACATCAACCTTTACCTTAGGTTTATCACTCTGCACTGCCTTTAACAATTTTGCTAATCTCTGGTCTTTAGCATCCAGATCTTCAGCTACCTCTTCATACTCTTCTACAGTATCTTCATCTTCTTCAGACTCACTGTCTGCCACTTCCCTCTTTTTGTTCTTTTCCAGGGCTGTAAGCCTGGCTTGAAGTGCTTCAGCAAGCTCCTTCATCTTCCTCATCTCTTTAGCATGCTTTTCCTTCATCTCCTGCAATTCCCTTGCAGTACCACTACCTTTTGGAGGCATTTTGTCAACCTCTCAATCAACACACAACACACGATCAACTCTACCTCTGCCCTTTCGGTGACAAAATCAACACACAACAGCCCAGACCTTTTGCTGAGCTCTGATACCACTATGATGCAGAGGCACCCACACTATAACCTTAACATACAGCATGGATGTCTGCAACCCATCATCATCATCATCATCATCATCATATTTGACTTGACACTGTCAGCATCATCATCATATTTCACCTGCCGACCGATATCCTCCTGATGACAAGCCCTTGCCCGTTCGCATGTCAACAGCATCACCTTATTCGATAATCGACAGCATCATCATGTTCGACCAGCGTGAACATCCTCCTGACGTCCACTGTTCACTTCAGCGACAACTTCCGTCTTCACTACCTTCAGCATCATGATATTCAACATCATGATAATCAACAGGATAAAGAACATCCGGTTCCTTCCATTTATCCTGATGATGACCAACCTTAACTTCTCGCACCGTTCCTTTGATGCTGACGTCACCCGATATCCTGATGACGTATATCCTGATGACGATGACGTCCCCCGCAGATCCTCAATATCCTGCTGCTCTGAAATATCCTGATGATGCCGTTTTGACGACTTTTCAACCTTAGCAGATTTTCACTGTTCTGATCCGCCGAACCTCCTGGGATGACTCGATCCGCTTCCAGGGTGATCTTCCACACTTTATCAGCTTGACCTAGCACATGCCCATGCTAGGGTCTTCAACACCTTTTAGCCGCAATCCTGCACACCTGCATGCGAACAAACAAGCTAACACCTACCCTACTGTACATAACCATTCCACCGATCAGACAAATCAACCGGTGGAATGGATCAGCGAATCCATGAAACCACCCAAACCAGCAAATCGATTACACAAAGGAGATCAGACAGAAAATGAAAATAGGATCTTTATTGATTTCAAAGATGCAATACAATATACTGTTTCTCACACAGCACACTCTAACTCCTCTGCTCAATGCAATTCTATACTATCGATCGATGATCTACAGTCAATCGATCCTCATGCTTAAATAGATTTTCCTGCGAGTACTACTGACCCGACTCCAAGCGGCTGGGAACTCTCCAGGCGGCTGGGAGATCCAACCGAACATACATCATGACAACTGTCCTAACAAACTACCTAAAAATAGTAAAAGCATAGTCAGCATGATCTTATCATGATCAGCATGACCTTATTACATGCATTTGGTCTTATCAGACCTTCTTGAAAACATAAACAAGACCTAAAACAACTAACTGCCTCATGAAGGCCAGCTGTCAGGTAGGTGCTCCTGCACCAGAATAGATATCCATTTAGAATGAATATCCATTCCAAAACAGATATTTATTTTGTGGGTCCCAAAATGAATATCTATATTATGGGTCCCAAAACAGATATCCATTTTCCAAAACAAATATCAATTTTAGATATAATAAAAACTCTAAAAAGAGGGTACATTTTGCAAACCCATGGGTTGCAAAATGCAGACCTCTTCAAAAACACATATCAGAGTCTGCTTGAATGGATATCTGATCCAAGTATGCGTGATTCTTATTTTTTTGTTTGTTTTGTGAATTCAAGTAATATTTTTTTGTTTTTATCCTACATGGGTATGTTTTATATTTTAAATAGGTAAAATGAATTAACAACATGAAAACCCAAACCCTATTCCACCAAACCCTCCCCCTCCAACAATCGAATAGAAAATTGAAAGAAACATTGATCAAACAAGTAGGATTGGAGAAATTTATCACCAGCACCCTTGATTGTCTTTAATGACATCAAATTTAGAGGGGATTATTACTCATGCTCGAACCCTCACAATCCAACATGAATTATTTAGGCAATTGTGAGAAACCAAAAAAGTGGAATATGCTGATGGTTTATCATATGATCAAGTGAAAGAGTTAGACATACCAAAGCTATGTTAGCCCAATATTTTGTCAATCCTAAAACTGGATTGCATGGTGATGTTTGTAAGCCTTGTATTCAATCAAATGGTATAAACATGATGGTATTACTCATAATTTTTGGGATCATTTGTGGATGGTTTTTGATAAAATGACCAACAACAATTTAGATATACTTTTGTATTTCCTTCAAAAACTATATGCAGTGTTTGTAATGGGTCACCATGTGAATTATTTTGATTTTAGAAAGTTCCAGGGAGTGGGTAAGGAAATGCCTCAAGATAGACTTGGGGCAAAGAGACAAGTGCAAGGTCCTTTTATTCCCCCTCCTGCTATCCCTTCTCCACCCAACATTCAATACCCAAACATTATTACAAATGCAACATAGCAGGGCCTCATTACCATACACTCTTTGACTGAGCACTTGATTACGCAGACCTCTCATTTTGCATAGCCACATGATGTTGGCAGTGATATTGGATCACCTAATATTACTAGACCCTCCTTGTCCACACATGTTTGGGTTCCCCATAATTACATTTTTTGCAATCAGTTGTGCTTAGGTCCTCTTATGGAGAGTAGTGAGCAACCATTAAACACTTTAGAGTATGATGTTGCTTCATGAGATGAGGTAGTGGGGTGTAGAACTCTAGATAAGGGATTGGGGACAAGAGAAAAAGTACAAGCATCAGTGGGTAGAGAAGGAGAAGAGAATGTCCAATCTTTTATAGAGGTAAAATTTGAAGTTAAATTTCACAGTGTATTCCATTTCAATAATATAAACAAATATTAGTACTAGTGTATCTAAGGGTGATAATAGTTGATGACAGAGGAGTAGTTGACAAAATTTCATCATGGAACTCTTTCTGTCATTCAATTTGGCTTTGACTTGTCGGTATAATTTTTTCTACACATCAACTTTTTTTTAGTATATGCATTTAATACTTTGGGAGTAATTATATATTAATTTATGTCTTGATGTTAATTTACTTTTATAGTCAATCCAAAATGTGAATGATTTGCATCTTTGCCAATAGTCTTTAGTCAAACTCCTGATTGACCCAAGGGACCATCATTCATAGAATGACTTTCTGAATGCCAACAAAGGGTGAGGTAATTTGATTGAATTGTACTTTAATTGATAATTTAGAAAACATAAATATTTGATTAAAGTCATTTAGATAAATAATAAAATAGAGAATCATGATAATTATTACATTTTTGATCATATAAAATAATGGTTAAAACTTCACTAAAATGAAAAAGAAAGAAAGCAACATGTATTATCCATTATTTATAATATAGTTTTGAGCTTTACTAGCACATCAATTAAAAAAAAAAGTAAACACAATTTTCCCAGAAGCATTAAAATTCTAACATTAATTATGTGTTTAAATATTTATATAGATTTTACAATTGATTTGAAGCTAATTTTATTATGTGATCCATTTTAGTGCATTGATTAATTCATCTTATGAGGATTCCATTATGACCTACAATGTTCATTGATTGCCAAGATAATTGTGTGTATTGATAAATTGATGCTATCTCATTTACATAGTAACATCAACATATAAAAACACATAAACATACAAGGAAACTAAAACTCCATAAAAAATATGGATCATATAGATGCCCATGCCATAAACTAATAAATATGAAGACCAACCATACATATCATAGTGTCCAATACCAAATGTTATCGACATAACAAAAATCATAACATGATCAAGCACATATAATAGTGGGGACACATATTCTAATTCTCCTTCTCCTTTTGATCCTCTTGAACCCACTCCTCTACCTACATCTAATGGATATAATAGTGGGGACACATATTCTACCAATAATCTCTATGCATTTGTGACCCAGCATCATCTCAAATACAACATTAATTGGCTCATCTCCATCATCATCATTATTAAATTCATGAGTGGAAAATGGTGGTTTATCTATCTCCCATGTTGATTCCATCCTAGCTTAGCCATACTCACATCAACTTGGCTCTTTAACTTGAATACTTTATTACAACCTATCATGCCTTCTCTATTCACATGACTCCTAAACTTCATGACCTAGATATTGTCTACAGATTTGCACTAGATCATATGACCTCAACTTTATATGTTTTGCAACTTCTAAAGTTGCTCCTAAAAATCAACCTCTCCTAAAGTTATTCAACTAATTCCTTGAATAGAAAACATGGTTATCTCCTCAATATCATATAGACTTCATATCTATAACTTTGGATTTCAAACTTATAAGCTTTAGCCACTCATCCTTATCCACCTAGACCTAGTCAACTTACCCCTTTTTTACTTCTCAATGCACTCATTCACCTCTTGACAACATGTCAAGGTGCTTTTACAATATGAAAGATATAAATATGTTCTATGTTATATGAAGGTCATTTTAACCTCTTGACACCATTCATTTTCATGTTTGATGCCTCCAAAAGTCCTTATAGAATTTGAATTTTCAAATAGTCCATTTTGGCATGAAAATTGGAAACGTTTATCCAAATGGCTTAAATGGATGTCTTGACTTACAAGACCACTTGGAAACATGAAAATGTTGTCCTTGCCATCTCCTAAAGTCACTTGATTGGTTTTGAGTGTATCCTCCTACATCACAAGGCCTAAGCGCTGAGATTTGGTGCCTCCTATATATTTTAGGTTTTAGGGGAACATTCTACTAGATAATAAACTATTTGAGGATCCAATAATAATGAAAACATTCCAAATATGTAGACAAATACTATTATTATGTGTAGAACTATTGAGGTGGAAATATACATACATCAAAATACTTCATATTATATGTTTATCCTATGACAAATGTAAAAGGTGAGTATAAGAATTACCTTGTATTTTCTCATGAAATGTAAGAGGTTGTAAAAAAAATTCCATGATAGTTCATTTTAGTTGAATCTTTAAAAATTCATTCTAAGGACACTTTTCACTAGACATGTGATGATGTGGAGGGTTGCATGATGAGTCACACCTCTAAACCTTAGTTGTAGATAGATAACAGTCCATATCACATTTATAAACAAATAGAAGTCCTACAATATTCCATTTAACTTCTACATGGTTGTAAAGATATTTGTAATGACTAATAGCTCTCTCCCCTAATGCTATTGAGCATTTTTTCTTTGTTTGTTTAAATTGATCTATTAATTTAAAAATTATTATGATTATTTGTATATGTAAAGTCTTACATTCTTGCCATTTTTCATACAAGAGATATTAGTTGGTTCATCCCTGATGAGTCCTTCTCAATTGATGTGTAGGAGGCCTCTATGGTGGTATGTGTTTGTTTTTTAGTACATAAGTTTTTGTTTAGTCTAGTCTAGATGTATGTTAATAAATGAAAGTTCTAAATTGTAGTAGATAAGACTCTATTTACTAATTATAACTTATTTATATTTACCATTGAAGAGTTTAATCAAATTTGGGTTTGACTTGTTAATGCAGTTAACTTTTAGATTCCATCAACTACTATACATCATGGCATGAAGAGGACACTTTTTGAGGATCCATCACATATTGAGGATTCACTAGAGATGTAGGGTCAAGTGGACCTTTAGTATTTGATGTAGATATTTAGCAGGTAGATTGCATATAGATTTTGAGACATGGCACGCCACATTTTGTAAAAAATGTTTAGAGTTTGAAAGAAATTTATAATGGTTGAGTTATGATCAATAACATCTTATAGATTTATTTCTTGTTATATGTTATTGTTTTTCTATTGAACACACCAAGATACTAAGATGGGGAGGTGAATCAGTATCTAAACAAACTTCAACTTCTTTGGAGTAGATTAAAACTTAAGCATTCCACCATCAAGATAAAAATAAAATATTAACACAATACACATCAAAACATAACACTAGATATATGTGGAAAACCCTAGAAGGGAAAAACCATGGCGAGGATTAACTCACAATATGAAGCTCAAAAATAACTACTTTGTTTTACAGTTATAACCCAACGAAGCTACTACTCCCTAAAAATTTTGATTTAGGGTCACTCCCAAGGAAGCTACTACTCCCTAAAGAATTTATTTTAGGGTCACTCCTAAGGAAGCTACTACACCCTGAATTGAGAATACACTTATAAAATATTACAGTATGACAATCCTACCACTATTACATTGAAACTCACACCTTTGATGATTGCAATTCTGCCTCTTCACACTTCCTTTTGATGATCGGATTAGTTAGACACACTTTATGCTTGATCATTGTCATAGAGATGTCTTCAAGATGAATCATGACATCTTCTACAACTTTTACTTCAGTCACACATCATAATACATTCATTCTCCTCCTTATCTTGCTTGAGAGCCTTATCAATCACATTGAAATCACACCTTGCCTATCTCAATTAGATTTACAATTTATACATGATATTACATTGATTACATTGCTTTTCATCTAGAGACAACATAGAAAATAGATTTACAAGTCGGATAGATTACACACAACATGAAACATGTAGAAGATAAACCCTAAACAAGACCACACACTACACCAGTAGAAGACCCATTCCTTATGGACATCAACCCTCGTTTAACAAAGTCCAAAACATCCATCACAGACTCAAACACCAAGGAATTACATTTACACACTCTACTCATTTGAAAAAAGGATAGCTGGTGCAGTCACAGTAGGAGGGTTCACAAAATGAATTGTCTAGACTGTGCAGCAAGAGTAAACACAATGGAAATAACACAAGGATATAGAACATATGCAGATTCAGTCATTTAGTATATCATAGAATTCAAAATAGAGATTTGCCAGCAACATGTAGGCTTACAAATTCAGCTCATAGGCCTGATTACATACATGAACAAGATCAATCTTTGAAGCTCCTTCGCAAAAAATCAAACTATTAGATCTTTCCTCTATGAATAGGTACTTTCCTAAGGATATATTACATCAATATATCATTTCTAGAAAATTTGATTCCTCCATGTTGGCCACAACAGATTCAGAATCCTAATGAAGAGGTGTAACGTGTGTTCTTGGATAGGTCAGACCTATCATCTTGAAAAATCCTTCTCCAATGGATACAATGAAGTGTGGACCTATAAGGAAGGTTAGTCACAAACCAAGGAACATTGAAGAATGAATCTTTATGATCTGCAAGTTAGCCAATGGTCCCAGTCCTTCTCCTTTAGCTGAGTATCAAGAACTGTTAGAATGCTCTGCTATGAGAAAATAGTTGATCTTTTGATAGCGATATCTTTCTGGTAACTAATCCAAATGCTTTGAATTCTTGATAGGATGTAGATGAATGAATGTAGGTGCTAAGTCTAGATCCGTAAGATGTGAAATACCAAAACCAGACCACAAGCTGAAACTACTTCTGACTAAACTGTCTAGACTAAACTAGAAAATGAAAGAATTGAAATGTAAATAAACTAAAATGCAAATTTTTTTGGTTGATTCAAGATTGCTCTTGAACCAGGGATGCTCCTGCATCAGACATCTAGAGTTATTGAAAAAGTGAGTCCCTCACTTCACTAGAGCTAGGAGAGAACCAAGACAGTCCACCTTAGCCTGAAAAATCCATGATGAATCTTCTTTTGGTCTACCATTCCACTTCACAAGATATTCTTTGTATTGCCTTCCTTTAGTGCTGCATCCAACTTTGCTATCTGAAATGTCTTCAATTTGTTCCCATGCTTGTTGTACTAACTGCTTCTTTAGGTCCTCTTCCATGTTGTCACTGAACTCTACTTCATGATACTCATGAAGATCTGTAATGTTGAAAATAGGTGATATACCCAATGTCTCTGGTAACTCTACTTCATATGCATTTCCTAAATTAAATTTCCTAAGTATCTTACAAGGTCCAAACTTATTCATCTTCAACTTGTTATGTGTCCCAACTAGAATTCTTTATTTTCTCAAATATACCATTACTTCATTCCCCTCTTCAAATTCTTTGTGTCTTCTCTTCTCATCTGCCTTCTCTTTGTACTTACTGTTCATGTATTCTAAATGCTTCTTCACTTGATTATGCATTGTCTTCATATGATCTACAAATTCCTCTACTTTTGTACTCCTCTTTTCTTCCATGATGATATCTCTTAATTTTGCTACTCCTCTAGGATTCACTCTAGCAACAATCTCAAAAGGTGTTCTTCAAGTACTCCTATTGACTGAATTGTTGTATACAAACTCTTCTTGTGAAAGAATCAAATCCTAACTTCTAGCTTTCTCTCCAACCAAACATCTTAACAAGTTTCCCAAACTCTTATTCACTACCACTGTCTGTCCATCGATTTGGGGATGAAAAGTTGAACTGAACTTTAAGTTGGTCTTCATCTTCTTCCAAAGTGTCCTCCAAAAGTATCCAACAAATTTTGTATCTATGTCTGAAACTATACTCCTAGGTTATCCATGCATTCTCACAATCTCCTTGAAAAATAGGTCAGCCACATGCACTACATCAATTGTCTTATTGTAAGGAATGAAATGAGCCATCTTTGCAAATCTGTCAACTACTCCAAATATTGAATCATGTCCTCTCTATGTCTTAGGTAATCCCATTAAAAAATCCATGCATATGTCTTCCCAAGGTCTCTTCGGCACTGTCAAAGGTTTATACAATCCAATGTTTTGACTACCTTCTTTTGCAACTTGACAAACTCTACAACTTTGCACAAATCTCTAAACATCCTTATGAATCTAAGGCCAAAAGTAATTTTCACTTACCAAAGCCACTATCTTATCAATACCAAAATGTCCTGCCAATCCACCACTATGCTTCTCCTTGATCAAATTATATCTCATTGAACTTCTAGGTATGCACAATTGACTTCCTTTGAACAATATATCTTCGTGAATGAAATAATCCAACCACTTACTTCTATCTATCACAACAAGTTCCTTACATGCTTTGCAAGGTTCTGCAAAATTAATGTCTCCCTCATACATATTCTTCAATTCATCAAAAACCAATACTTCAACTCTCATCTCTATCAGGAAGTTTCTTCTCCTACTCAACACATCAACAAGTTTGTTTGATTTTCCACTCCTATGCTTCATCAAAAAAATATAACTTTGCATGAACTCTACCCATCTCATATGTCTTTGATTCAACTTACCTTGACTGTTCAGATATTGTAGATATTGATGATCTGTATACAACACAAATTCCTTAGGCAACAAATAATGTCTCCACTTCTTCAAGGCTTGAATTATGGCAAAGAACTCTTCATCATAAATTGAATAACTTCTTCTCACATCATTCAACTTCTCATTGAAATATGCTACTAGTCTACCTTCTTTACTTAACACTACTCCAATTGTATTTCCACTTGCAACACAATCAACTTTAAATATCTTATTGAAATTCAGTAATGCCAAAATAGGTTATTCTACCACATTTTGCTTCAACAAATCAAAACTTTTATCTTCTCTAGATGTCCACTTGAAATCCTTTCTGTCACCTCTCATTGTCTCTATCATTGGGTTACAAACTAAACTAAAATTTCTGATGAACTTTCAGTAGAAACTAGACAAACCATGAAATGATCTAACTTCTCCAATGCTCTCTAGTGTAGGCCATTCAACAATTTCATTCTCTTTCTTGGGGCCCATCTTCAATCCTTCCACAGAAATCATAAATCCCAAATATACCAACTCTTCTTTCATGAAACTACATTTCTTGATGTTTATCAGCAATTTCTATTCTCTCAACCACTGTAAAACTTGTCTAATATGTCAAAAATGTTCTTTTGTCTTACTGAAAATCAGAATATCATCCAAGTACACAATCACAAACTTACCCAAGAATTTCTTTAGAACTTCATTCATCAACCTCATGAAAGTACTCAGTACATTTGTCAATCCAAAAGGCATCACCAACCACTCATACAATCCTTCATTTGTCTTAAAAGCAATCTTCCATTCATCACCTTCTCTGATCCTGATCTGATGGTATCCACTCTTCAAATCTATCTTTGTGAAATATCTTGCTCCACTTAAACAATCCATGATATCATCCATCCTAGGTAAAGGAAATCTATACTTAACTGTGATCTTGTTTATTGCTCTAGAATCAGTACACATTCTCAATTCTCCGTCTTTGTTTGGTGCCAAAACTATAGGTACTACACAAGAACTCAAGTTTTCTCTGATCAAACCTTTCTTCAACAATTCTTGTATCTGTCTATTCAATTCTTCATTATCTATCGATGTCATTCTATGTGTTTCTTTGTTAGGTAAACTTGCTCCTGATATAAGATCCATGTGATGACTAATACTCTTTATAGGTTATAATCCTTCAGGTACATTATTTCATATGATGTCTTCATATTCTGTCAGTAATTCTCTTATCTCCTTAAGTTATTCTTCTTCAGTTTCTTTCTTCAATGCTTTAGGCTTCTTAGGAATCAAGGCATAACACATTCTCATGTCTGAAACCATCCAAAAATTTCCATCCATCTACCAAACAGATTCTAGCATTCCTACATACTTCACTCTTAGGATCATCCTCCAAAGAAATCAAAGTAATTCTCTTTCCATTTATTGTTATAGTATATGTATTATTTCTCCCATCATGTATTTCTTTTCTATCATACTACTGAGGTCTACCCAACAAGATACGACAAACATCCATATGCATAATATCAAACAAGACTTCATGATAAGATCCAATATGAAATTTTACCAAACATTGTTCACTCATTTGTACCTTATGGTCATCTTGAATCCATGCTATCTAATAAGGCTTAGGGTGCTTCAATCTTTCCAACTTCATCTTAGTCACCATCTCCTTTGAAACTAGGTTATCTAAACTACCACTATCAATCACAACTTTACAACACTTACCTCCTAATTTGCATCTGGTTTAAAATAGACTTTTCCTTTGTGATGGTTCCTCATTTGCCACTATTTGAAATAGTGCTCTCCTCATGACTAATGATTCTCCTTTCTCTAGATTGCCAGTTGAACAAGGTGATTCAATAGGCTCTTCTTCAACATAGGCTAGTCTTCCACTATTTTCTATCCTCTTGCTTGTACTATCCTGATTACAATCAAATGCTCTATGTCCTTCACCTCCACACTTAAAAAAAGTACCTCTAAATGTTCTCTTATCAAATCCTCTTCCTTCTCTTCTGTATCCTTCATTCTGGTATGCACTAAGGTTTCCTCTCTGGTAAAAATTTATGTCATCTCTCCAGTAAGCATTGTTATCTCTATCATCCTTCTTCAATGGGCCATCAAACTTGTTCTACTCCATAGATGACCTGTCATTTCTGGAAAATGATCTCCCTCTCTAAAATTTACCTCCCATGTGTCTCTATCTCTGATCATGTTTCCTATTTAGCTTCTCTTCAACTTTTAGTGCAAATTGATATGCTTCTTCCAAAGAGGCCATCCTTACCAAGCTTAGTTCTTCTTGAATGTTCAATCTTAGTCCATTGATGTATCTACCCACTTTCTCCTTCCTCACTTCACTATGTCTTGTTCTTATGATCATTTTATGAAATTCTTTAGTGTACTCCGTCACAAATTTCTCCTTTTGTCTTAAGTTTTGGAATCTCTTCAACAACTCCAACTCATAGTCAGCAGGTATGAACTGATTCTACAACTTTGTCACCATCTGGTCCCACTTTGTAATCTTTTCTTTTCATCTCCTATTGCTTTCCAACTAAACTTCTTTCCACCATATAGTAGCATGTCCTTTCAACTTTTTTTTTTCAAATTTCACCTTCTCCAGATCTTCAATTTCCTCATATTCAAAGTATTCTTCCATGTCATTTATCCAATCAATCAATTCTTTTGGATTCAAATTGCCAGTATAGTTTGGCACATCAACTCTAGACCTCTTTTCAATCTTTGAGATAGCTTACAACATCTTGATTTGATCTGATTCTTCTTCTTCAATACCTTCTAGGGTTTTGCTAGTTTGTTCAACAAATTGAAATTCTTCTTCATCATTACTTCCAATATTAGGTCTCAGTGTCAATCCTCTTCACCTATCTTCCTCAATATAATCAAAACAAATTTTCATTTTTCTCATCAATTTCATCATCTCATCCATTCTATTAGACATTGTACCAACAGGAGGAACACTTCACAGCAACATCTTCCTAGGATCAAGTGCAAACAAGAAAGATTGTGTGGTATTGGAAACAAGAAAGATCTTCATCAAAATATTCTAGATAAGTCTACATGACCCATAAAACATCTTCAAACACTCCTATAGCTATGCACATCAAATATTTGTGCCACGTATATTTAACCATGAACTCTTAGAACAACCAGTCATTCATAACACACTACAACATACTATCATTGAAAAACTAAGCTTGTGGACCACCAAGAAATTTGAAACTCCAAGAGAGCATGTACAAAACATCCATAAACATATCCACAAAATTGTAAAGGAAACCATTTACTTCCAAAGGAATGTAAAGAATTCCAACATGCCTTCAACACTACGTGACTCTTCAAGAACACATGTCGGTACTCTATCATGCATAACTTTCACAGTGGAAGGACAAATGATATGAAACTTTGAAATTATCACCTTCACTACATCTTAAACATAGTTCTAGAACTGGATAGACATAACTACTAATGTAGAGAAATGCAGAGCAATCTACCAGATATTCTTCAAAGGTAGTCATCTTATAGTAGGGACTGTAAGCAACTTACGGAGGCCAAACCTTCTTTGTATCAACACATGCATTCTTAGGAGTAGTAGGAAAGATAATATAATATGCTTCGGGCCACCAATAACATCAACGACACATCTGATCATCTTAGTGCTTCCAATTCCCATATTTAAGTAACTTCACACTAAACTCTACACTGATCAAGGCATGACATCCAACCACGAACTTCATTAATCATAGTATATTCAACATAACATCCAACCATGAACTATATCTTCTCTTCTGGATAGGACATGACATCTAACCATGAACACCATCACTCATCCATGATAGTGTTGACATCAACGACAACCTTGTGATAGTGTTGACATCAATGATAACCTTAGGAACCATATGTGTAACAGTCTACCCCTTTGGCATTGGTGGAAACACATACCTACACATTTCTCCCCATTTGACATCAAGGACAAAGGGAAACTTCTTTTCTATTAGGGCATAACTTGTTCTTGCAGCAAACAAACTACCCCTATCATCATCAACCACTACCTACTCCCCCTGAGAGGTAGCCACCATCAGTCTAGGAAAAAGATATAACATGAACTCCCTCTAGACAGATGCACCATTATTCATCTAGCAAGAAAGAGGGTAATTACCCCTAACCTCTATCGAAGATCCACAAAAATGTCATTTATAAGGGCCTTTTTGAAAATATATGCAATCTGATCCTTTGTTGGAACATATTCCAACCTTACTTCATTTTCTCCCACATTCTCTCTCAAAAATTGATACCTAATTGCTATATGCTTGGTTCTAAAATGCATCACTAGATTCTTGCAAATAATGATAGCACTTGTTTTGTTACACAAAATATGAATACGCTCATCATACAATACCTTGATATCATTTACAGTTTGCTTCATCCACAACACTTGTGTATAGCAGGATGCTACTTCAATGTACTCTACCTCTATAGTAGATAAGGACACTGAATCTTGCTTCATGCCCTGCCATGAAACTAATCTGCTTCCTAAGAAGAAAGAACCACCACTTGTACTTCTATCATCAATACATCCAACCCAATCAACATCAGTGTAGGCACTCAAATAAAAGTCATTATCTCTTGGATACCATAAGTCATAATCTAAAGTTCCTTTCAAGTATCTGAATATCCTTTTCACTGCCTTCTCATGTGTTTGCTTTGGATTAGCTTGATATCTAGAAAACACACATACTACATGCATAATATTTGGTCTAGAAGTAGTTAGGTACAACAATCCTCTAATCATAGATCTATAGACACTCTGATCCACCTTTAGAGACTCAACATCCTTATTGAAGTGACATAAAGTGGTCATAGGAGTACTTAATGGCATTGAATCCTGCATACCAAACATCTTCAATAGCTCTTTGACATACTTAACTTGAGAAATAAAGATGCCACCTTCTAGCTGAGAAATTTGAAGTCCAAGAAAGAAAGACATCTCACCAATCATAGACATCTCATACTCTTTTTGCATCTCCTCTACAAACGTCTTACACATATCATCATCTCCACCAAAGATGATGTCATCAACATATACTACAACTACCAAAATCATGTCTCCTTCTTCCTTGATGTAAAGATTTCTATCTAGATTACCTTTCTTGAAGCCCCACTAAAGTAAGTACTTGTCTAACCTAGCATACTAAGCCCTAGGTGCTTTCTTGAGACCATAAAAAGTATTCTTAATTTTGCATACCATATCTAGATCTTCTAATATCTAGAAACCATATGGTTGTTCAATATAAACCTCTTCCTCTAGATCACCATTCAAGAAAGCCAATTTAACATCCATCTAATATACCTTGAAGTTCTTATGAATAGCAAGAGTAAGGAACATTTTGATTACCTCCATTCTATCTACTAGGGCAGAAGTCTCCTCAAAGTCAATGCCTTCAACTTGTGTGTATCCTTTGCATACAAATCTTTCTTTATTCCTTACCACTTTACCTTCTTCATTTAGCTTGTTCCATAACACTCACTTTGTTCCTATAACATTCTTATTGGTTGGTCTAGTAACCAATTCCCATGTCTGATTCTTATCAATCAGATCCAATTCTTCTTCCATTGCCTTTATCCATCCATCATCTTTTCTAGCATCAGCAAAGGTTTTGGGTTCTACTTTTGATAACAAACACAAGTTTACTTCCTCATGTGTCATAGCAAACTTTCTTCTTGTTAGTACACCTTCATTCTTATCTTTAATGATCTGATCTTCTAATTGGTTCTTCTAAACATACTTTCCTAGAGTCTTAGGTATATGCTCTAGTTTTTGTTCCTTTTCTTCTTTCACTTCTTCTTCTTCATCATCTTTAATGCATGGAAAGATATCAGATTTAAATTCCTCTGATTCTTGTGAGATCTAATACAAGTCTTCATCTACCTTGATATTTGTGATTTCAATCATCTTTCATAACATCTAGTTGTAGCGTCTACAGGGCTTGCTTCTGGTTGAGTAACCAAGAAAGATTCCTTCATCTCTTCTTGAATCAAACTTTCCTAGGTCTTCTTCTTCTCTTCTAATATAGCATTTGTTGCTAAAGATCCTAAAGTATCTGACAATGGGAGGTATTCCATAACATAGCTCATAAGGGGTCTTATTACTATTGACCTTCAGTTGCACTTTCTTATAGAAAACATTGTGAACTACCTCCTTCCGTTAAATATTAGGAATATCTACATCTTTCATCATTCCCTAGACATCTCTTGCACAGTCCTATTCTTTCTTTCCACTACCCTATTTTGCTGAGGGGTCCTAGGAGATGAAAGATGTCTCCTAATTCCATGATCCTCACAAAATATTTCAAATTCATTTGATGTAAACTCACCTCCTCTTTTAGACCTTAAGAACTTGATCTTAGCATCCACTTCATTTTCAACCATAGCTTTGAGCACCTTAAATTTATCAAGGGCATCTAATTTTTCTCTTAAGAAAGTAACCCAAGTCATTCTAGAATAATCATCAATAAGCAACATACAATACCTCTCACCTTGTTGACTCTTTGTACTCTTTTAGGGCCACATAGATCAGTGTAAATCAGCTCCAATGGATTTGGTGAAGAGCACTCCTTTCTTTTGAAACTTGTCTTTGTCTTCTTTCCCATTTGACATTTCCTACATACTGTGTTTGCAGGCTAGATTATCTAAGGCACGTCTCTCACTACATGATTAGAATTGATCCTTAACATATTAACAAAATTGTTGTGTCCCATTGTATTATGCCACAAACAACACTCATTGGATTGAGCCTATAAACATGTTCTTCCATTTACCTCCTTCAAATGCTAGATTTCACCTTATGTTTTGATACCTTCTGCAACTAGTCTTCTAGGCCTTGCCTTCACTATTTACCAACCTTTAGCATGAAAGGTGAGATTATAACCCTTGTTGCACATTTGAATGATACTGAGAAGATTATGTTTTAGCCCTTTGACATAGAGGACAGCCTCAGTCCTATTTTTCCCATCAATGGTTATAACACCTTTTCCATAGATTTGTGTTGATTCATCATCACCAAACTTGATAGCACCACCACCCCCTTCTCAAGGATGATAAAGTTCTCCTTGTCCCTAGTCATATGATTTGAGCATCCATTGTCAATTACCAAAGCCTTGACTTATTCTCTTGCATGAAATGCAGTCCATACAGCCATTGATCTATCATTAGTTTTATTTGTTTGCAAGGCATCAGTCTTCTCACATTTTTTGACATCATTCTTTTTGTCACCAACACTCAGGGCCATGAAACGTGTTTCATCATTTGAATCATCATGATCCTCATCTTCTAAAGAACAATAACTCTCTATGGAATACAAAATTCTCTTGAACTTGTCTCTCTTTTCACTACCCCTTGATTCTTTAAAAGGACATTTAGAATAAAAGTGACTGACCTTTCCACAATTGAAACATATGAAGGGTAATATACCTCTATATTTGTAGTGCCTTTCTTCAATCTTCTCACAAAATTTTCTTCAATTTTATCAGAGCACTTATCTTCATTCGTAGCTTCATCCTTTGTCTTCATACTGACTTTGGAAGAAACTTCTTTCTTTGGAGCATCACTACCAAACTCTCTCATCTCAAAAGCACTAAGGGAACCAAACAATTTATCTATAGTGTATGTATCCAAGTCCGCATTCTCCTCAATAGAAGATACCTTATGGCTATAAGACTTGGGAAGAGATCTTAGAACCTTCTTCACAATCTCATCCTCTTTCACTTCTCTACCAAGACATGTGATTCCACTAACCACTTCATTCACCTAGAGAATATATCCAACAATGTCTTCATCCTATGACATTTTTTGAGTCTCAAATCTGCTCTTGAAGATTTGCATCTTTTCTTTCTTTACTTTCTTATCTCCTTCATAAATGGTTTCAATTTTAACCAAAACTTTCATATCATAACTGTAACTAATTACCTTTAAAATTCTAAACCAACTAACTCAATTATGATAATAAACTTTGCCTTGATATTGTTATCATACTTCTTAACTTCATCTACATATGTAAAAATAGTAGCAGGAACTTTATAAAAAGTCTTGACAGATTCTCAAACACCACACTCTAGAGAATTGATGTAGGCTTCCATCCTTAGCTACAAAAAACCATAATTTATTCCATCAAACCTTGGTATCTTATTGGATCCATTAAGTACCATCTTAGACCTTCCTCTAGTAGTTAAGCTTCCTTTAGAGGAACCTAGTTCTAATACGAATTGTTGAACACACCAGGATTCTGAGAGGGTGAGTGAATTAGTATCCAAACAAACTTCAAATTCTCTATAGTAGATTAAAACATAATCATTACAATATCAAGATAAACATGAAAGATTAACACAATGCTCATAAACACATAACACTAGATATATGTGGAAAACCCTAGAAGGGAAAAACCATAGTGAGGATTAACTCACAATATATGAAGCTCAAAAATAACAAATTTGTTTTAGGGCTACAACCCAAGGAAGCTACTACTCCCTAAAAACTTTGATTTAGGGTCACTCTTAGGGAAGCTACTATTCCTTGAAGACTTTATTTTAGGGTCACTATGAAGGAAGCTACTACTCCCTGAATTTAGAACACACTTACCAAAGATTGTAGTATTGTAGAGATTAAAACTCTACATTTTACTATAAATTTGTTTCAAGTTTTTTCATTTATAGCATCTATGAATTTGTTAAATATTAGTTTTCTCCCACATGGATGCCACACTGCATAGCGGTGGGGTTTTAAGGATGCATAGTGGCAAAGAAACTTAGAAGTAGCGCAAAATTGCCACATGGCTAAATCAATATCTGTGGAGTGTGCCAAGTGTTATCATTTACTTTGGCTATAGTGTTCGAAAGGCCTCTTGCATGTTTCCTTTAAAAAGTTTTGAGTCTCAATAGATAGGGCCATGTGGCAGCATGGCAGAGATTCAAGGAAAGCTTTTTGTGAAGGCATCTCAAAAGACTGCCAGCTTGTCATGTGTCCTTTTTATGAATCAAGTGGAGCTTTCTACATGTACTTGTGCTTTGGCCCTTTTTAGTTAAGTCTTTTCATGTCATAAGCTGACATATGTCCATGGTGAGACATGAGTTTCAAAGTTAATGAAAGCTACGGATGACACCACATGTCAGTGTGGCAGATGTTTGAAGGAAAAGTTTTGGTGAAGCTTTGTGAAGTAGCATGAAGGTGCCATGTGTCTAAGTTTTGAAATAGGTAGAACCCACCAAGTGTTATGAAAACCTAAGTCACTTATTAAGAATAAAAGTGGCAGAAAGTGCTAGGTGTCAACATGACTGACGTTTAAGGAATCATGTGAAAATGGTCTTACTTGGAGAGCTCCAGAGTGCCACATATGTACCTTTTGAGTCTTTTTGAAGACCACGAGAGGTGCCACCTTTCTCAATGGCACTGATAGAAGTACCATGGGTTTGAGCTTATTTAATGCACCTGCTGACCAATAGGGATGCGAGGAATGAGTGGGAGAATCCATCATATCAAAAGACTCAGAGTGTTTGTTACAATGAGAAGAGTCAATGTAGAGACCCAGAATCTAAGGAAATATTCAGTGTATGGGCTTCCAATGGCATCTTCAATTCATGCTAGTTTTGTTTTGCGAGCTGTTGGAGAAGTATCAGTTGTTCCTAGACTTTGGAGCCTCATTTTTGTGTTATATATAAGGGAGTTTTGTAATACATAGAAATGCAAAAGAAATATTTGCCAAAATGAATTTGTGCTATTAGACTAGATATAAGTCATTTACCTTTATAGTTATCTTTCAAGAAAAAGAAACATTGTAGATTTGTGCATACTTTTTTCCTTATGTACTTTGTTGAAGATATTAATGAGAAGAATCCTCTGTTTTGAGCATTTTGTGATATTTTCTAGGTCTTTCTTGCAAGTTCTTTAGGCTTAGCCTTTGAATATAAATATGTTACATATTCTATTTCTGTAAATCATGTGTATTGCTCTTTAACTTAGCAGATATTTTAAAGGATTTAATCATTGTGCGTATTTGATATTAAAACATATTATTGGTGTATCACTTGGGAAGTTATCTTATATTGTATCTATAATCTTGTTATTTCTCCTCTTTTCTCACAAACCTTAGAGAAGAGCCAACTTCTTTAAAATATAGAGGTTATTCTGAGAGCTAATCCCACATTTTCAAAAACTCCCCTTGTTGGTGATTTAATTGACAAATTTTAACGTCAATAATTTTTTACATGCTCAGTGGGACCATTCAATAGATCTTGATTAGGATCGTATGAGCTAGGGTCTAGGAGTGAGTCAGAGTTGTGGACCAACAACCAGAGCCTAGTCAGTTGCTAATCCAGGAATCTTATCACTTCCATTAGTAGCTACTCCAATAAGAAAAGAAAATCAACCAACAAGAGTATTAGGAATCATGGCAGCCCCTACTCCAACCTAGAACTTTGCAAATTGGAACAATGTGAGCCCACTTGTTCTCCTAACAACACCAGACACATGGGATCCAATTCCTGCTAATGCCCTGAAAGCATTACCCAAGTTTATAGGAGAGGATTCTAAGACTCCAGTGGAACATCTTCAAGATGTATCTGATGTATGCACCATACACTTCATCGTAGAACAAAATGTTGCTATGAGGTTGTTGGCAGCTTCTTTCAAAGAGAAGGTTCTGGATTGGTACATGTCCTTGACGGTGAATTCTATTAGGAGTTGGGATCAACTGGGAAACACATTCTTTGCAAGATTTATTGAAAAGAGTGACAAATCATCTTTGCTACAATAGATGATCAACATAAAGAGAGCACCTCAAGAAGCCATAACAGACTTCAACACCCAATTTTAGAAGACTTGGGATAGAATTCCTGCAATAGCTAGGCCATCAATAGTTATGGCAATTACTTTCTATCTTAAGGATTTTACACTGACATTTTAGTCATGATTCAGTCCTTAGGAGGACAGACCCTACTTGATGCATATGATTTAGCTATTAGAGCTAAGAATAGTCTACTAGATGTTGGGAAGTTGCCCCCAAGACCTCCCATGCCTATGTTTCCAAAAATTTCCATTCCTCTCCCATGACAATTCCCTAATACTTCAATAACCCCTATGTCTATGTACACTTTTCCAACACCTCAAATACCCACTACTTTATCACCTTCTACTCCCCCATATGAAATGGGTGATGTTAAGAGTATTCTCAAAACCTTTTCTAATGAGATCATTAACCTTAAGAGACAACAAGCTACTTACCCAAAGCCTCCTTACCATGTATTTCAAGGGAATAGCCCTCCATATCAGTCCAATCAGTACCAAGGCCCACATAGACCAAATTATCCTCAAACATCCAATCAACTGGTTCTAATGCCTACATCATTACAAACTATCCCAGCTAATTCAAGTAGGGAAATGGTTCATGGGTAAATTAATATGGTAAAAGAAGCAAATGCTTGGTGTTTTGCTTGCAATAATGCACATATGCCCAAAGATTTTCCCAGACGTAATTTATAGTAGAAGATAGCAGAGGAAAGAAGAATGGAGGGTCAAGCTACCTTGTCCTCTGACTCTTTTCCATATCAATCACCAAGTGTTCTGAATGTAGTAATGGTAGCCCAAATGTAAGGGATGTTAATGGAACAAGAAGGAAAAATTGCCCTAGAATATACCCTATTTTCATGGATTGAAGAAGAAGATTCAGTGTTTGTCAATGAGGCATCAACTTCTAAGAAGCCCATGGTATAGTTTAATTACTTCACTAGGTCAAAGAGAAGGATGGTTGATCAGCCTAAGGTGAACCCCAATAAAATAACTAGGGGGCCTCCATTCCAAGCTTAATATACTCCCACTTGAAGACCACAAGTATCTATGGCAGCTCAAAATCAAGGAGTCTCCAATACAGTGGTAGAAAGGGTAAGATATCCCTACTATCCTAAGACACCAACATTAAGCCTTATAAATGTGTGTAGCTAGGGAAAATCAGATTTAGTGTTAAAAAAAACAAACTAACTAAACCCTAACTATGCACCATGAAGGACAAACTAGCATGAAAATAAAAACAAATAAAATCATATGCAAATGGAATCCACACTAGACTTGATTGATCTCCATGGATCTTCTTGATCTTGCATGAGAATGCATGATGTCAAAGGGTTGTTGATTGCTCATAGTTGCAGCATAATGATATCGTGAAAATGACAAAGGAAAATAGATATATGAAGATGAGAAGATTAGAGGAATTTTGGAAAAGTGATGGTACTAAAAGAAGATGGCCCCAAAATGTCTTGTGTGAGGCTAGATTTATAGGCAAGAGCTGATATGATTCAATGGATAAGATTAAAAGTCAATTGTATTATGTGTATGGCTAGGATTAAAAGTTGATTTTAGTGCCTATCACACACATTAAGTGGGTTATTACATGAGGCTAAAAATAGGATGAGAGGAAATAAGTGGGATTCTTTTATTTATTCTGAATAGAAAATGCTTTATGATGCACAAATAAGTGGGGCTAAAAATAGGATGTGAGTGGGAATCTCATAATTTAAATAATCAAATTATTTAAATTATTTGTGCATGAGAAGAGTTGTAGTCATGTGACACATGTCATAAAGAGGGATTTGATTTAATATTTAATTTAAATTATTTGAGACAAGTGAGGGGGAATTAATTAAATAAAGGGTTTATTTAATTAATTGGTTAGGTGATTAAGTTGGATTACAAGTGGGATTATGCGAGGACCTAGGACAAAATGTGTTGTTGCAAGGCATGGACAATTTGAAGTGTCTACATTTTTCCCCTCTTTGAGATGATGTTCAAGATGATGAGATTTAAGTTGAGTAACATCATTTCAAATAATATGAGGTATGGATAGAGAAATAGGATGATGATACCCCCTTGAGAGGATAGGCAGGTTGGACAAACACGGGTAGACTCTCAAAATGAAATGGGTTGATCATGGAAGAAAATTAAGGGAATTGATAAAGGAAAAGGAAGGATACGTTATGTTGTAATGAAGGTGAACAACCATGATGTTTGATATAGCACTAGACATTATGCACCAAGCTAAAAGGACCAAGGTGACAATGTGTCTTGTGCCCCAAAATAATACAACCGTGTCCAGATACAAGATATGAATATTAGCTGGGAATGATACAAATGCAAGATAAAAATGATAAAACACAAGCAAGCATGTACAAATGATACAAAAATAAACCAGGTATTGCCCCTATCAAGTTGTAAACCAATGATTAAGTGTTTGATTTCAATTTAATGATAACAATAACATTATTGATGTGGGAATGATTTATCCTGAGAATAATGCAAGAATTGTGTTGTTGATATGGGAATGATATATCGTGAGAACAACATTAGGATTGGGGATGATAAATCCCATTGATTATGATGATGATTGATTGATCGATTTGGTTGGTCCAAGAAGATTGGAACAAAACCAAGGATGCAATTGGATAATTTGACTTGATTGGTATGGGTTAAGAATTGACTTGCATTTAGATCATGGCTTGGATTGGATTGACTTGATTTGATTTGATGAAGAATTGATTGATGAATTAAATTTAATGATTTGATTTTATTTTGATGAAAATTGATTGCAAGAATTGATTAATTTGATTTGTAAAGATGATTTGAATGATGATGATTGGATTTAAATGAATTAGAAGAATTTGTTTGAATGATGATGTGATAATTGATTTATTGCTTGGATTTTTGTTGAATATTTAATTTTTTTGTATTTTTAGGAATATTTGATTTTTTTGGATTTTGAAATGTTTTGATTTTTTTGGATTTTGAAGATGTTTTGATTTTTTTGGGTTTTTGGGAATATTTCATTGTTTAGATTTTGAAATGTTTTGATTTTTTTGGATTTTGAGAATGTTTAATTTTTTTGATTTTGAAATGTTTTGATTTTTTTAGATTTTTCAATATGTTTTGATTTTTTTGGATTTTTGGAAATATTTTGAGGATGGCATTAGTTGATGATTCATGTAGCCTTTGTGCTAGATACCAATGACAAGGGAAAACCAAGTCAACAATGAAAGAAGGATTGGATATACAGATAGGTGATAATTTATGGGATAGAAGGCTCATGATAAGTGAATGGATAAAAGAATAGGCCATGGAAAGCTCACGATGAATGGATAGAATGGATATATGCATAAGAGGGCAAGGATGTGATCTCCAACAACTATGTCACATAGGAACAACATGCCCCAATCTAGGTACAATCCTTAGGATTTTCCATGACAATGCTTAGGACAATAGGATGATGATAGGATGGATTGGAAAGGATGAGGTATGTCAAGAGATACCCAAAAAACATATTTCAACATTTTTCCCCTTTGTCTTTATCAAGATCAAAAGGATAAAGAGAGGATGAATGTACTCAATATGAAAAGTATGGTGTCATAGGATATGAAAATGGTATAATAGGAAATGATAGTGTGAAAATGATAGGTTGGATGATACAATGTGCCCCCAAGTGTAAGTGATAGAAGATCAACCTACATATGATGCCTGTTTGCTAGGTTTTCATCATGGTACTTATCCAAGGCACCTGTTTACTAGGTTTTCACCATTGGATGAAGGGATTTATCTTTACTTTTCTTTTTTAATTTTTTAATTTTTGGATGGGATAGGTGGATATGAGGTACTCAAGTGTCTAGTTCCATGAAAGGTGATAGTCCCTGCTAGATGGATGCCATCGCATGGACCATGTCTGTTAGATTCAAGACAGACAATTGAGAGGGGGGTGAATCAGTTCTTCCAAAACTTTCTTCCTATTAATCACTTAAATCCATCTTGTAATTTAGCAACATTATAGTAGATCAATCATGAAAAAATAATATAATAATTCAAGACTAGAAACACATTAACACATATGACACCAAGATTTTAACGTGGAAAACCCAATTAAGGGAAAAACCACAGGGTGACTAACCCATGATTGTATTCTCTGTTAAAAGAATAAGAAGAACAAAATGGCACATGCCAATTAGGGCTTACTACCTGAGCACACTAGTCACAAGAGGCCCACTACCTACAGGAGACACACTGTCTATAGAATAATAAATATTACATACTTGAACTGAAGAATAGCATCTTCACCATGCTTGAGTTAGTTCCATTTAAGCTCAATACTTCTGCTCTACCTTTCACTCTGCTCCTCTCTACCACATTCTCATCTCTGCCAAGATACTTTTGAAATGACTTCACAACTCTTATTTATACAAGACATTGACTTTGGTATAACCATCCAACTTAACATACTTTACAGAGAAAATACATAAATACAACATGACTAATTACAAAAAGACTTCATGCAGATCAACACACTGTCAGCTGCATAGATCTAAGACTTCAATCTTCTTTGAGTAACATGTCATGCTTCACAGAACATCTTCAAGATCATCCACAAGATGTGTAACTCATTTAGTCGGCCAAACTTAGGAAGAACATCATCATCCAGAAGTGATTCTTCAATTACAAGCTCAGTCTTCAATGCAGACCACCAAAACAAACTAGACACAATCTAAAGACCTCCACAAGCTTGCTTGAATCACCAAGAACATCCACACTACTTCTGCTTACTAAAATATTTCTCTCCTTCATCCACAATCTCAAGAACACAGTCTATCATCCACACTACTTTTTCTTACTAAAAACTTTCTAATAGATGCTTGCGGACCTCTAGACCACAAACCAATTGAGTTGTCAATTCACATTGACTTCCTAAACACTCCACCGAATCTGCAGAACAAGATATTGCATTTTTTGGATCTCACCGGACCTATCTATGTTATTATGTCACCTCTGAACATTTTCCAGAACTGTTTTTACTCAATTTGCCATAACTTCTTCAAATATTCATGCGGATCTCTCAAATCTTTACTAGATCATCTTAAGACACATATCTACAAACCATTTGATGTGTATCCTCTAATCTTCATCTTAGCTGGGATCTTTACCTCATTGTCTTCACTATTCTTCTCTATTCCTGATAGGACTAATTTTCTCAATATCCTTAGCATATAACTCATCGAATCCTCATCATCAATGCAATAGGAATATGTTGACATCAATGACAACACCGGTTAGGCCCATACTTGCAACAATCTCCCCCTTTGTCATTGATGGCAACATATGATGTGAAAAAATATTTCAACCATCAAGACAAGAACTTCTGCTCACTAACTGACATAACTCCCCCTATCAACAACAACCATATACATGTATTCTCTTCCTTTACTGCTCCCCCTTTGATCAACAACTACTTTTGTTTTTCACATGTCTTCTCTCCCCCTTTGATATCAATGGAAAATGGCACATACTTGCATTGCTTTAGAATCATACCAACTGCTCCCCCTAAGTAGTAGCTTCCCATCATCAATCCAGACCACAAGATATGACTATGAGATCCACCAAACTGATGCACATCAGTGCACCTTAATTCAGAACCAGAGGGGTAATAACCCCTAACTTCTCCCTGAGATACTCAAAAGAGTCCTTAGCTAGAGGTTTAGTAAAAATATCTAGAATTTGTTATTTGGAGGGAACAAACTCCAATCTGACTTCATTCTTGTTCACATACTCTCTCAAAAAGTGAAACTTGATGGATATATGTTTTGTCTTTGAATGCAACACTGGATCTTTTGATATGTTTATTGCACTTGAATTATCACAGAAGATTGTGATAGGTTCCTCATACTCCACTCTGATGCCTCTTAGCATGTGCTTCATCCACAATACTTGAATGCAACTACCTGTTGTTGCAATATATTCTACTTCTACAGTAGACAGAGATATTACCTTTTGTTTCTTACTCAGCCAAGAAACCAATCTTTTCCCTAAAAAGAATGCTCCACCACTGGTACTCTTCTAGTCATCCACATCTCCTGCCCAATCTGCATCTATATATGTGTGAAGAGAGAAATCATGATTTCTAGGATACCATAAACCATACTCATCTATCCCTTTTAGATATCTAAGAATCCTCTTGATTGCCATGGCATGAGATTCTCTAGGATCAACTTGGAACCTAGCAACAAGACCAACAACATTCATAATGGCAGGTCTAGTTTGAGTGAGATACAATAGTCATCCAATCATTGACCTATACTTTTTCTGATCAACCTTAGGAGAGTCATCATCTTTGCTCAATTTGCATCCAGTTTCCATAGGAGTATTTATTGGTTTTGAGTCTTCCATCCCAAATTTCTTCAACAATTCTTTCACATATTTGGTCTGTGAAATGAAGATTCCTTTCTTTGTTTGAATGATTTGTAGACCCAAGAAGAAATTCATTTACCCAAACATGGACATCTCAAATTCACTTTTCATTTGATTTGCAAAAGTTTTGCACATACTATCTCTTCCTCCAAAAATGATATCATCAACAAATACTTCAACAATTAAGATATTCTTATGATCAATTTTGAAGTACAAGTTACTGTCAGTAGTACCTTTGTTGAAACCAATCTTCAAAAGATATTTATCCAATCTTTCGTACCAGGCTCTTGGGGCTTGTTTGAGTCCATACAGTGCTTTCTTCAACTTGCAGACCATATCACCATGATTAGACAATTGAAATCCATCTGGTTGCTCAATGTAAACTTCTTCTTCCAAGTCACCATTCAGGAAGCCAGACTTGACATCCATCTGATATACTTTGAAGTCCTTGAAGGCTGCAAAGGCAAGAAATAATCTGACTACTTCAATTCTTGCCACCAGAGTAAAAGTTTCTTCAAAATCAACTCCTTCTACTTGGGAATAACCCTTGCAGACCAATCTGGCTTTATTTCTGACTACTTCACGATCTCCATTTAGTTCATTCTAGAAGACCCATTTGGTTCCAATCACATTTTTGTTTCTAGGTCTTAGAACAAGATCCCAAGTGTGATTTTTCTCAATTTGCATTAGCTCTTCCTTCATTGCTTTAGTCCAGCTTTCATCATTACATGCTTCATTCACTATCTTTGGTTCAATCTTTGAAATCAGACAATACTCTTCTAAGTCTTGAGAAATCTTTCTTCTTGTTTGAACACCTTTGCTTTTATCACCTATGATCTAATCTTCAGAGCGATTCAGTCTTACATACTTGGGAATTTTGGGAATTTCTTACACTTTTGTTTCTTGAATAGTTTCATTCAAACTTATCTCTTCTTCCTGATTCACCAAATTAGACTGGATCTGAATTTCAGAAAGGGCTTGGACTTCTTGGACCAAAACATCATTCTGATCATCTTCATCATATTCATAAAACTTTGAGGGTTTTTCAATACCTTCATCAACCTTCACATTTGTACTTTCTATAATCTTTCTCAATCTCTTGTTATAACACCGGTATGCTTTGCTTTGAGTAGAATAACCCAATAATATTCCTTCATCACTTCTAGTATCAAATTTGCCAAAGTCTTCATCTCTTTTAATATAACATTTTCTACCAAAGACTCTGAAATACTTCATAGTGGGAGTGATGCCAAACCAGAGTTCATAAGTGGTCTTACTAGTATTGCTTCTGATTTATACTCAATTAAGAGTATAGACAGCAGTGCTTACAAATTCTCTCCAATAGATTTGAGGAACACTTGCTTCCATCATCATGGTTCTAGATGCTTCCTGGATGGTCCAGTTCTTTCTCTCCACTACTCCATTCTACTATTGAGTTCTTGGAGTAGACAACTGCCTTTTTATCCCATGTTTCTCACAAAATTATATGAACTCCCCGGATGTGAATTCTCCACCTCTATCAGACCTAAGACATTTTATGTTTAATCCTATTTCATTCTCTACCATAGCTTTAAATATTTTGAATTTCTCAAGAGCCTCAGATTTCTTTTTCAAAAAAGTCACCCACATCATCTAGGAGTGGTCATCAATTAATAACATGAAGTATCTATCACCTTGCAAACTTCTGATTCTTGCCAGACCACATAGATCAGTATGTACTAAGTCCAACAATCCGGTAGAAGACTATTCCTTACTTTTGAATGTGACTCTGCTCTACTTACCCAACTAACATTCTTTGCACAAACTATTAGTAGGTTTCACCAATCTTGGAAGATCTCTTACAGCCTGAGTGTTTCTTATCTTGATGATATTATCAAAATTTACATGACACATTCTCCTATGCCACAACCAACTCTGATCAACTGGAACAAATAAACAATTTTTGCCAGTACCAACCAAGTGGAAGATATTACCTTTTGTTTGAGTACTGGATGTAGTCTCTATTTCAAAACTTTCAAAGATATTACATTTTTCATTTTTGAATCAGAGATCATAGCCTTTGTCCACCAATTGTCCAACACTAAGAAGATTGTGCTTCAGACCTTCAACATATAGTATATTACTGGTTTTGTTCTTTCCATCAAAATAAATAGTTCCTCTACATTTGATCTTGCTAGCAAAATTATCACCAAATTTTACCACTCCTCCTTCATTTCTTTCCAAATCTATAAACTTATTTTTGTCACCTATCATATGGTGGGAACATCCATTGTCAATGACCCAGTCATCCTTTTCTTCAACTTGGGCAGTTAGAGCTCTTTCTATTTTATGATTTATAGATTTAGAGGCAATTGGATCTTCTTCCTTGATGGAAATAAACACCCAATCACTTCTGGATTTGTTTCCTATTTCTGATTCATCATCTATTACTCCTTCATCATCATCATCTTCATGAACATAGTAACATTTCTTTTGGAATCTTGATTTGTTAGGATTTGGGCATGAAAATATTTTTGGACACATTGAGGCAAAATGACCAATATTATTATAGTTAAAACATTTAAAGGGCAATTTTCCTTCATACTTATTGGATCCTCTTGGCAGTCTTTTTGCAATAAGGGCTTCAAGTTGAGTAGCTTCTGCTTCATCTTCTTCTAGATCTTTTCTTGCTTTTTCATACCATGATAGTTTCTTTGAAGAGTTCTCTCCTAGATCAAACTTTTGTTTGCCTTTTACAGAGGCACTAGCTTTGAATATAGATTCAGTCTTGGGGGTGTATCTCCAAATTCAGCCAGTTCAAATGTAGCTAATTTTTCCAACCAATTGATCTCTTGTGATATTTGAAAAAGATCTAAATTCTTCAATAGCAACAACCTTGTATTTGTAAGAAGCAGGTAGGGATCTAAGAACTTGGGCAACAATCTCATCTTCATCCAAGATTTTGCCAACACATCTAATGCCACAAACAAGCTCATTTACTCTTGGCATAAATGTAGTGATATTTTCATCTTCTCTCATCTTCAGGTTTTCAAATTTTCCTTTCAAACTCTAGAGCTTGGCACATTTAACATACTTGTCTGCTTCATACAGAAGTTCTAGTCTTTCCCAGACCTCATATGTAGTTTTTAGATCTATAACATTTATTAGCTCTAAATCAGATAAGGCACTTAGTAGAGCTTCTTTAGCGCTAAGATTGTTTTCAGTATCTCTAATTTCATCTACGGTTCTCGTATGATTCTGTGGAGGACCATACTTCTTTGAAACCATGATCCAATATTGCATTCCCATACATTGCAAGTGACATTCCATCTAGCTTTTCCAAACAGTGAAATTGGTCCTATCAAACCTCAGACTATCCTTCTTTTAGGAAGACATCTTGGATCTCCTCAAGTGGTTAAGCTCGTTTAGAGGAACTTAGCTCTGATACCAATTGTTAGATTCAAGACAGACAACTAAGAGGGGGGGTGAATCAGTTGTCCCAAAACTTTCTTCCTATTAATCACTTAAATCCTTCTTGTAATTCAACAACAAAATAATAGATCAATCACGAAAACATAATCCAATAATTCAAAAGTAGAAACACATTAACACATATGACACCAAGATTTTAACGTGGAAAACTTGGTTAAGGGAAAAACCACAGGGTGGCTAACCCAAGATTGTGTTCTTTGTTAAAAGATTAAGAAGAACAAAATGGCACATGCCAATTAGGGCTCATTGCCTAAGCACACTGCTCACAAGAGGCCCACTGCCTACAAGAGACACATTGTCTACAGAATAATAAATATTACATACTTGAACTGAAGAATAGCATCTTCACAATGCTTGAGTCATTTCCATTTAAGCTCAATACTTATGCTCTACCTTTCACTCTGCTCCTCTCTATCACACTCTCATCTCTACCAAGATACTTTTGAAATGACTTCACAACTCTTATTTATAGAAGACATTGGCTTTGGGATAATCATCCAAGTCGGCATACTTTACAGAGCAAATACATAAATACACATGATTAATTACAAAATGACTTCATGCGGACCAACACACTGTCAAATACATAGATCTAAGACTTCAATCTTCTTTGAGGAACACGCCATGCTTCGCAGAACATCTTCAATATCATCCACAAGATTTGTAACTCATTCGTTCGGTCAAACTTAGGAAGAACATAATCATCTGGAAGTGATTCTTCAATTACGAGCTCAATCTTCAATGTGGACCACCACTACAAATTCGACACAATCCAAAGACCTCCACAAGCTTTCCTGAATCACTAAGAACATCCACACTACTTCTACTTACTAAAATCTTTCTCTGCTCCATCTGGAACCTCAAGAACATAGTCTATCATCACTGTCATATTGGAATAGATGCTTGCGGACCTGCAGACCACAAACCTATTGAGTTGTCAATTCACATTGACTTCCTAAACACTCCACCGAATCTATAGAATAAGATATTACATTTCTGGATCTCACTGGACCTATCTGTGTCATTCTGTCACCTCTAAACATTTGCTAGAATTGGTTTTACTCAAGTGGCCATAAATTCTTCAAATATTCATGCGGACCTCTCAAATCTTTACTGGATCATCTTAAGACACATATCTACAAACCCTTTGATGTGCATCCTCTGATCTTCATCTTAGTTGGGATCTTTACCTCACTATCTTCACTGTTCTTCTCTATTCCTGATAGGACTAATTTTCTCAATATCCTCAGCATACAACTCATCCAATCCTCATCATCAATGCAATAGGAATATGTTGACATCAATGAAAACACTGGTTAGGCCCATACTTGCAACAATGTCAACTCATCATGCTCAAAGATGTTGATAGGGAATTGCATGAAAGTGAGATGGAATAGGTAGATAGTGGATTATGAAAGGTTTATGCATGGAAAGATAGAGGATTATGATGTTGATTATGTAGGAATTATGCAAGAATGGATGAAAGACTTGTCCAAAAGCATGGACCATAGGGAAGTGATGTGGGAGATATGTAGGATAATGGATGATGAATGGGGAGATGGAGGTATGTGGAAATGTTATGGATTGGAAGGGAACCATGACCAATGGTTTCACACACTATGATAAATATTTAAGCTTTTGATTTGGAGGTGGTGTAGGAAGCACTACTCAAAGGCACTGGTCTCTACATATGGGGCAACACACATACAAGACACACAAAACCTCCCAAAATGCAGGAAGCACTACCGAAGGACACTAGTCTATGCATACAGGGCAACAAACATGCCACACAAAAAAAGCATGCCAAAACACACACACTTGAAAACACACAGAAAACATGGCAGACAAGCGATGAAGTGTACCTATGTCTAGGTCCAACACTATCTCAAGCACATTATAGGCACACACCGACAATTGGGATTTGCTACAACAATCGTCGAAGACATGCTTAAGGGTTGAGTTAGTCACAGAATTACTCCCTACCTCCACAAAGGACTTTTGAAAATGACGGGATGATGTGATCTTCTCTAAGAAACACACCATTCCCGCCTCCGCATAGGGCTTAAGAAAAAGGATATGCACAATACCCTACCTCTACAGAGGGCTTACAAGATTGAATGATTGAATGAAAACAAACTCAAGATACATGATGCACTACTTTGGGCTACAAGTCTATGCATCTGAGTTCAAACACATTGCTAACATCTATAACAGACATCTTACCTTATATGCCCCCACCTTAAGGTGGTTGATATTAGTTATCGATATTAAGCATGTTAAGGTAGGAAGAGAACACACAAAGGAACACTAACTTTCACAAAGCCCATGGCCCACAGAGGTGACATGTACTTTACGATCACCAAATGTTCCCACAAACACATCCCTACAAGAAACATGTTAGTGTCTACAACATCATGATAAACAAAAACATCAATGCATATGATTAACCACACAGCAAGCCAAGGTTATACAATGAATTCAAAGTTCAAGGATAACTGTAGGGCTATATCATGAAGCTCTCTAAATCAAGTACCACCAAGGCTAGATTTAAAGGAAAACAAAGGTGCATAGAGTAACAATATTGTTAAGGTTTGTAAATGTGACAGAAACATCATCAAATTCACTATGAGAAAAGCATGAGTGCTTCCACTAGCCAAGCATTGGATAAGATTTACAACCCCATCATCATATTAGGAACTATAGTCTATTTTTTTATTGCTCTTGAAAGGGACACTAGGTCCGCATCGGTATAAATGTTTGTTGTCATTTGCCCGCTAGATGGAAACACTAGAGGAAGGGAAATAATAAATAAGAGAGAAGAAATAAGTGTCTTAGGGATAGTCACGTAGGAGGGTACCCCCAACTCACCAACCATGATGCTATGTACACAAGACACAACACACAATAATGAAATCAGAGAGAGAGGCAATATAGAAGAATTATGATACAAATAGAAGAAGGTCACAACAAAGGCAGTCTCCTAGTATCCCAAACCTTACGGGAGAATCCAAGGTCATCCCAGTAGGCCTAAACAACATATAACACATCACGATAGAGATAAAGGGTTAGAGATACTTACCTGTAGGGCCCCTATCAGACTAGAAATTGTCTATAAGAAAATCATCATCGTCGTCGTCCCAATCCCTAATGATGGAGGATAGTGGGACATATGGTACCATAGCCAAAGTCATATATTGTTAATCATGTTGTTCATCATTAGGATTGTTTTTGTTTGGTTGAATGTTTAGATCAATGTTTTGTTGTTGAGAGACTAGCTTTATGGCATATTCTTGTCTTCTTTTTCTTCTTTCTCTTTCTTTTATATTTCTCTTTGTTCAACCACTTATCACTTGTAAGACAGGGCCTTTCTCCTTCATAGGTTTTTGCAAATTAGAAGATGAAGCACCAAGATCAAACTTGATTTGTTGCGGCGAAACATTTTGTTGTTGACAAATATCTCTTGATCCTTGTAAGGATTTTAGGGGAGGAACCTCAGCATAGGGACCTTGTCCTTTCGGTCTAAAGTTCTCTTCACATGCCAGTTGTTTCTCTTTTGTCATTTCTTGGGTAGGAGTATTAGGTGTTTCAATTTTATCCCAAGAGTAATTGAACTTGTAATGTGTTTTATGACCCAAAGGTCTATACATGTGAGGGACAATGATTATATGGCCTTCCTAAGGGAATTTTAGACAATGGTGTATTGTTGAAGGGATAGATTTCATTTATTTTAGCCAAGGATGTCCCAATTTTATGCTAAAAAGGTCAGAAACAAGGACAACATCAAACTATTGTACAACATGTTTTCCAGAAAGCATTACTAATAATAATATATTTCCCAAAGGTTTGATAAAGGTTCCCATATGTGTCTTAATCATCATGCTCAAGAGGTCATAAGAACCTTGCATTAGTTGATGTGAACAGATAAATTCCTCAATGTCAACATTAGTCATGCAATTAGGATCAATAAGAGTTCCATCGATAGGGTTTCCCATTATTTTCATAGTGATGCAAAGAGGTCCTTTGTCTCCAGTTGTTCTATCATGAGGTGTAAAGACAATTTCAGGTTTGGGTGCTTTTCATTTCATGTAAGGTCTAGGAGGGAAGATATTGTTGTTATTATTATTAGAGGCCATGTTTATATGCTTGAGTCAATGCCAAATCAGATTTTGAAAGATTTTCAAAATTGGTACAAAAGACAAGAGCAAATGAAAGATTTTTTGTACTTTTTTAAATGCAAATGAATGAACCGAAGGGTGTTATGAGAATTTCAGTCAAGGGAAGCATGTTATATGCCTTATATCAGTCCAAAATAGCAATAAGTTCACCCTCAACACACTCTTGATGCAAATTAAATATAATGCCAAGTTGATTATAGTGAAAATGTGTAAAAATAGTCACTTTTTTCACCAAAATTCAATGCAAGAGAGCATAACAAAGGGTGTTGTGAGGAAAATGATGATGGAAAGAAAATAATATCAGTAATGACAGCCACTTATAGCCAAAATATCCAACACAACATGCTTTTAGTGTCACTTAAGGTAAAACCCTAGTGAAAATATAGCAAAAATAGGTTATATTTCAAGGTTTTTCAACTCCAAGACATAGAAAAACAGGTTTTCTTAAGGAATTTTAGGAGGAAAAGAAAATAATATTCATAATATCAGTCACATAAATCCATAAAAGTGATCACAACACAATTGGAGTGCAAACTAGGTCAAACCCTAGGGTGAAAATTGCCAAAAAGTGTAGTTTTTCACCAAATTTTCACTACAAGAGCCCGTTAAAAGGGTGTTGTGAAGATTTTTATGAGGGGTAGAAAATTATTACCCTGATAACAGAAAATTAATTCAAAAATATCTTTCACAACACACATATAGTGCAAGTTTATTAAGTCGATAAGGCCAAAATTACTGAAAATCATTATTTTCGAAGCCCTAGGTTTGAGATTTTGAAACAAAATAATATGTGGATAGTTTGAAGTATGATTTTTGATGGAAATTACATACTCTCAGATCTAAAAATTATTTTCAAGGTTAAACATGCAAAATGCCCATGCAAATTTAATGAAAATGCACCAAAATTGCTAGTTTTTGTTTAAATTTTCAATGCAAAAATGTAAATAATTTAAATTTAAATGCAAATTCATAGTAAAATGAAACACTACAGACAAATGTAAATTTGAATGAGCCTACAAAATTAGTAGAAAAATTTGATAAAATATTTTGCCTACAAACCCTAGATTTTGGAATTGCTAGGTTATCTAAAAATTATCAAAATTTCCACAAAACCCTAGCAATTAAATGATGAAAATGCAAAGAAAGATTTTGTATTTTTGTATTTTTCTGTAGTTTATATTAGATATGATGCAAAAATCATGAATTAGGAAAATTTAGGAAGAACTGACACAATTTAGTAAGCCCAACAATGCAATTTTTTTGTATTTTTCCAAATTTTCAATTTTTTTTGAATTTTTTCAATGCAATAAAGTAAATGCCTATATGAATGAATGAAGTAACACCAAATATACAAAAAAATAGTCATCAAGTTGCAATTTAAGTTCAAAAACATGGGTTCACAAAAATGTTTAGGGTAAAATTAGATTTTGTTAATCTTGTTGTTTAGATGTTAAAATCTGCCTCTACACTAAACATTGAAGGATCTAGAGTCGAGTGGTGAGCATTATCGTACCCTAGAGTCACTTTTAGATGTAGGGAAACTTGGAATAGGGAATTAATTATCAATTTATTCTTCTCTTATGTCTGATTGGCTATTAAAACCCTACTTATGCAAATATGGCAACAAATTAATGAATTATGGAGAAAGCTCTTGCAGACGGAAGTAAAATGCAGAATTATAGAGTGTCTATTTTTAGGGTGATGAAGTGGAAGAGTCAAGGACATTGAAGTGGGTGCCCATGTCCAAGGTACCTACTTTTTTGGGGAATTTGGACCTCCTTCGAATACCGATAAGCCCTGTAACTTTTGTTTTCTTGAATCTATTTACAGAGGACACTGGAGCAAGCATCCTAGTCCCAGAAGTACTCTTTTGTCCATCTTTTCTCTAGAACCTGAATCCTTGATGTCTGTCTAGTCTTCCTACAACTCCACTTTTCCCAGATGCCACACCTATAACCTACAATCACAAGGCTTGGTTTGGGGGTTGTGGTGTTTAGAGGTTTGCCTCAGTCAAACCCAAGAGGACACTTAAGTCTCTAAACACTATTGTTAGATAAAGAGGGCGTGCCCTTGTGAGGTAGAGGCCAAAAACCAAAGGAATCAATGATAAAAACATAATGATATGTCACCTTGTAGTGAAGCTTTCATAGAGGAAGATGTTCTTCATGCCATGAAAGAATTGATGCTCAAATCTGCAAATATCAACACACAAAACATACAAGTCTGATCTTGCAACACAATAGAAAGCCTTCAATCACCTTGAGAACACTTGAATATCACAATTACCATCTAATTGAAATCTAGTCTACAAATGAATGCCTAATCATGATTATATATGCAACTACAAGCACTCCCACCAAGATATTTAAAATTCAAACTTATCATGTCGGCAAAGGGACCTAATAATGGTCACTAACTGACACCCAAAAATTGGGGCTGCCCCAAAATAAGGAAAGACTAGGGCATGGGTGCCCAAGTCATCCCCCCTATTTTGGGTAGAGTATAGCTCAAGGGGTCCCCCTAGGTCCCCCTAGGTCCCATTTGTCATGTTACCCAGGTCTCATTCCATCAGGATGCCAAAATATGAACTAAAATGTCCTAAATGCACTTAAAAGACCTGGGAGCTAAACCTTATGAGGAAAAAGCCCCCAAGGGGACATTTTCTAACATTACAGAAGGTATGGCCTTGGATAGCCTTTTAGATGGATTTTTAAATGGACTTTTCTTTGACTTTTTGAATTGATGTGGTAAGGCATTAGGATCTTTATGATTTTTGACTTTATGGAAGGAGGCATCCTTTTTTTAATATTTGAATCCCATGGGATAGAGGGAATGAGTGGAAGCTTCATGTTTACACAATATGTGCATTTGTTGGTCATGATTAGGAATGTAAGGGATTTTATGGATGATAGGGATATTAGGTGTTGGAAGAAATGGTGGTAGAGTGGATGGAGGGATATTAGGAGTTGGAAGAAGTGGAGGTAAATTGGATGGTGGAAGATGTATGGTCACATGCTTTTGACATTTGTAGGATAATGGAGGTGGAATGGCAACATATGTCTTAGGGGTATGATAGGTTTTACGATGGAAAGTGGTTGACTTAGGAGGAATGGAAAAAGTACCAACATCTTTAGATTGTTTACCTTGGGGCATGTATCCAAGGCCATATGAGTGTGGAGGATCTTTGACATGGACAGGCTCCAAAACACCTTGGTCATGAAGGCCTAAGCCATTGCCTTGATAGTTCATGTTTTGGAGCATGTGGTGGACAATGGGACTAGGTGTAGTTTGGGAACTAGACACAAGTTCCTTATTGGGTGGAGAAAGTGAAGTGGTAGATGATTGTTGATGTGTCCCTAGGGATGAACATTCATGAATGAAGGTGGATAGACCAATAGGATGTGATGGTGGATTTGGAATATGGTAGATAATAGATATGGAAGGATCATTAGAATCTTGATCATGCTCATTAGGATCCAAGGTATTTGTTTGATCTTCTATTCTTATGTATTCTTGGGAGGAATGTATCTCATCATGACAAGTGGATGTTAGTGGATCATGGATAGGACTAAGTGGAGTTGTATTTCAGATATCTTTCTCATGGGTAGGTATAGTATCTAGTTTCTCCTAGATAGCTTCTTCATAGGTAATATCTTGATCATAGAAAATATATAGGTTATGGATAGGTTGGATGAAAGTGATTTGATCTAGAGTAGGACTAAGGCTTTATGTTTCCACATGCTTAGGATTAAACTCTTGACATAGCTCTTTGTTTGCTTGAATAGAAGTGGATGAGTCTTGGATAGGTTCTTGGTGCAGGAGCACCTAACACAAGGTGGCCTCTGTGAGGCATTTAAGTTCATGTTCTGTTTTAAAACAGGTTTTGTGTTGTAATAAGGTCTATACGACCAATACATTTTGATTTCTGTTTGTAAGTCCCTAGTGACTTAGGTCGTTTTGGTCAAGTTGTTAGTTTTAGATGGTTGGAATCAGTTAGTTTTCTCCTAGCCGCTTGGAATCAGTTAGTTTTCTCCCAGCTACTTGGATTGGTCTCCCAGCCACTTGGAATCAGTCTCCCAGCCGCTTGGAGTCAGTTTAGTATTCCTCAGGGTGAGTTGGTAAATACCCAGGGAAATGAACCAACTCAGGCATATTGTAATGAGATCGAAGAAGAGAGATCAAATGTAATCAGATCAAAGAAGGCTGTGAATGTAATTGTATTGTGCTCAGGAGAAATAAAGCAATTCTATTCTGTCTATTTGATTTTTGTTTCTTATAACTGCAAATCATGTAATTGTAGATTTCCATTCTCCTTTGCTTTCCATTGTTGCGATATGGCAATGTGAAGCATTCCACTAATAAGATTTCTATCGAAATCAGTGGAATGGCTTCATTGTATAGATATCTATTTTTGTTTCCTATTTTGTTTTCCTATTCAGTAGCGCAGATGTTCCAGATTGCAGGTTGTACACAGTAGATGGCCTAGCATCTCCATGTGCTAGGGTTTGATCAAAGGATTTGGAGCTTTATCGGTGAGACAAAGGCCATCAGAAAAGCATTACTCACTCAGAGTGATGAGGATACTCTGGCCAATTAGAGGTTCAAGGCATTGAACGGAAGTCACAACCTAAGATGCATATCAGAGTGATAAGTTGCAAGGTGGCCGACGGTGTAAATTTTACTACTAGAGGCTCCCCATCATATTGGTATCAGAGCTAGCGAAAGCTCTGGATGGAGGTGTTGTGTGTTTTATTTCTGTCATTGAGAAGGTGGATGATGAGTTGCTCATACCGTCTAGTTGTGAGGAGGAATAGGATTCCTGTAGTGTGTGGGCAGATGATGATGAGGTCTGTCAAGACCATTCACCAATAGAGGTTTGGCTAGAAGAGGGTACAGAGTGAGGCCACTGTAAGAGAGAGTGGTAGTGCATCTCTAGGATCTACTGTTGGACAAGAGGAATGGGTCTATGAAGCAACATGTAGGGTGGACAACTGATTGAGAATTGTGTTGTAGTTGAATTAAGGATTTGCAGAAGTGTTGGGTGTTGTCTGTTAATTTTTATGTCAGACAGAGAAAGCAAAGGAGAGGCTACTGATATGCCTCCAAAGGGGATGACCACCGAAGTGGTCAAGAAATTTCAAGAGATGGAAGAGATGATCAAAACTGGAGTTAGCGAAGCACTCCAGGCTGAGTTGAAGACACTGAAGATAGGAAAGAAATCAGATGATGAATCTGATGGAGAGGAACAAGAAGAGGAACAAGAAGAGGCAGCGATATCGGCTGAGCAAAATCAATTCCTTAAAGCCATTAGGGCTATTGGCAAGGACTCTTCAGAGCCTCGGATAGATATCCCCATGTTTAGTGGAAAGATGAATACTGAGGAAGTCATGGAATGGATTGAGGCTCTAAAAAACTACTTCGAATACAAGGAAGTTCCAGAGAATAAGAGAGTTAGGTTTGTAAAAACTAAACTCAAAGGTGCTACCCTTACATGGTGGAATTACACCCAAGGAGAGAGGGTAAAGAATTGGAATAATATGATCTCTTCATGGAGCAAAATGATAGAGAAGATCAAGTCCCAGTTCCTTCCATCTGCTTATGAGGTATAGATTTATAGGAAAATGTAGAACCTTAAGCAAAAAGATATGGATGTGGCTACTTACACTGAGGAGTTTCACAAATACACTCTTCATTGTGGGTACATGGAGGATGAGAAAGCCAAGGTAGCAAGGTATCTAAATGGTCTGAGGATCAATATTCAAGATGAGATAAGTTTGTTTACCCCTAAAACCATGGAAAAATGCTTTCAAGTAGCATTAAGAGCTAAAGAGAAGCTGAAGAGGAAAGGTGAGCAGCAGAGTAGAAGAAGAGGGGACAAAAATTTTAGAGGCAGTTTTGGAGGAAGAAGTCCTAACCAGAGGTGTAGTGGTGAGTCTAGCCAAGAAGAGTAAGTTGGAGACTCAAGTAGCAGAGGAGGCTACCGAGGAAGAAGGTCAAATGAAAGAGGTGGGACAAATGGATCAAACAAAGGATCCAAGTTTTGCAACATGGGATGTTATAACTACAATCAGATAGGGCACCTGGCTTATAAGTGTCCAAAGAAGGCCTCAACTTCTCATGGCAATGAGAGAAGAACCACATTAACTCAAGAGGATGCAGGGAGTGTGAAATCTCTTGAAGTGAATTTGACATCAGAGATGGGAGAAAATCCGATGATCAGGAGGACACTGTTCAAAGAACCAGTGAAGACTAAACCATCACAAAGGAGAGCACTTTTCAGGATCAATTACAAAAGCAAAAGTAAAATATGCAATGTAGTCATAGATTCTGGTTCAACCGATAATATGGTGTCCAGGGAAATGGTGGACAAATTGAACATAGAAAGGATTCCTCATCAAACTCCTTATAGAGCATCTTGGGTAAGTGATAGTCAATCACTTTTGGTAGATGAATAGGTATATGTTGATTTTCAGATTGGAGAATATAAGGAGAGAATTTTATGTGACATTGTGCCTATGGAATGTTGTCACCATCAGTTCTTGGCCAACAACATGAGGGCATGATGGACTCATGGGAGGAAAATTTTCAATAGGCTCAAGGGGTTGTGAACCACATGATGGGGTTGAAGAAGTGGACATGGCATTCAAAGGTTTTTTGGTAGGCTCATCAATGGGTGCTTGACATGGGGTTGGTCTATTCCATGCTAGTAGCCCTTGAATCACATCCTTTGTAGGTGGGGGGTGATGGAAGCTGAAGGCTCATGATTGAGATTAGGTGGAAGGCCAATTGGATTAGGTGGTTTAGGACTAGGAGTAGATAGATCCATGGTGGAAGGATAAGAGGGATATTGGATGGATTAGACTTAGGGCTTGGACTTTGGTTAGATGAAGAGTCAAAAGGATTAAATGGATTGGTGGATTTGGATAACTCCATAGCTTTTATTTTGCCTTTAGATTTTGTAAATAATCTTTCAAGAAAATCGTTTGAGGATTTGTTGATTGATAGATTAGATCTTGAAAGGTTTGCTGATGATGTTGATGTAGGACTAATAGGATTTGATATAGGCATTCTCTTGGATGGTGATGGAGGACTAGTGGATGGAGTGGTGTATGATTCCAAACTTAAGGTGGTATTTCCCTTGTCAAGAGTATTATTAGAGCTTGAGGACATTTGATCTTGTTTCAAGGGATGGCTTAGGTTCACATGTGCTTGTTGTGATGTAGATAGATATGAATATTGGTTGGCATGGAAAGAAGTGGGATAGGTTGATGTGGCATCAACTTGATAGGTAGGTGGATTTGGTTGGATTTGACAAGTAGCTACAAATTGTTGGGCTTCAACTAGGAGTTGTCATATTTGTGGTGATTGGTTCTTTTGAAAATTTTGAATGAGGGATTGGAATCTTTATATGATTTGTTGGTTTATGGGTTGGGGTACCTCATGAAGTGTTTGAATGAGGTCTTGGAGTTCTTGTGCTATGATCTTTTGCTCTTGTGTTGGTATGGAGTTACATATAGATTAAAGTTTTTGGATTTCAATTTGTTCCTCAAAGTATCCCTCAAAATCTATAAGATCCTCATCATCACTAGGATCTACAAAGTTCTCATCATCACTAGAAACAAATTTTGGGTCACCTCAGAGTATGTAAGGTTTTGGATTGTCTTCATGATAAGGAGGAGGGGCTCCTCGAAGTGTGACCTTGTGCTTTGGATTAGGATTAGGCTTGCTTAGGATTATGGCCATTTCAGCAAGTATTGACTAGGATTAAGATGATGATTTAGAATGATTAGGATGATTTATTTTGGAAAGATTGGATGATGTGGCAAATTGTTTATTGGTAGTTTGACTTGGGCAATATCAAACACCAAATTTCACATGTAAATGCATGAACACTCACACCAAACACAATGATGAATTTTCCTTTCAAGATTAAATATTATGATTAAGAAAATACTTGAAGACACATCAACAAGCCCTAATGATTAGTCAAGTGGGGTATGGCTAATTAGGTCTTAATCTAGGATGCACGAGGTTGACGAGGGATGATTTGAAAGTAAAATCTTGCCACACAGCTGGGAGAAAGGGGTAACCCACCCTTCACCTTCACTTGCCAAAGGTATAAAGTTCTTTGGGGCTTACCAAAGAGTGACAAGTTTTACAACTTCCAATGAAGGTGTCTTTCAATTCAACCTTGATTGAGGTCATCTCTTGGAGTGGTGTGTCTCCAAGAAGGCCTCCTAAGATAGGGTAAACAAAAGCAAACCAAGTGAGATGTCACTTGATTCACACTCGTAGTTGTTAATTGACCCTTAAAAATGAAATGTGTGTAAGACAACAATTCAAGCACTTGTTCTTTTTAGATCCTAAGCCAAATGTGTAGGAAGACTCTTGTTCATTTCAACCCAATTTTTGATGTGAGATGAAAACAATGATTTGTTTTAGAGCCTAAATTGTAATGTGTTTGCAAACAATGATTAAGAGATGAAAGAATAATTGAAGTGCACATAATTATTTTCACTTTCCAAGTTGTTGTTATGACTAATCCAAATGCTGATCTAGATCCTTTGATTCACCTACAAGATGAGAAAATGATATTATAATCCAGCCATTAAAAAAAAAAAGCTCATCAGAAAATTGCAATTTCAGATACATGTTTTTAACATAGCCAAATTAGATTCAATAATTTGAAGACATTTTCGATCTAAAAACTAAAAAATCAAAGAAGAGACCCTTGCTAATTTTTTGATAACTTTCCAGAAATGTAAAGAAATAAAAAAAATTCCCTGTTTTACATCTAGAAAGATAGATTTTTGGAAAGCCTACAGTGGATGAAGATTTGATTTTTTCTCACATTACATAAACTCAAAATTAAATCTGTAAAGAATAGACCCTAATTAGAATTTTAGGAAATGTTCAAAAATGTAAAAATTTCTAAAAAAATGCTTTGATTTGTGCCCAGAAATGTGATTTTATGAAAAAACATAAAATCATGATAACTCCTACAAAAATGGTGATAAACATGTATTTTTTATGCTCTAATCTCCTAAGATGATGCATAAGATGCTATGAAAATATTGTAGAAAAATTCTCTTTCATTTGGAAGATATGAAGAAATTTGTAAAACTTAGGGTTTTATCCAAAAATAACATAAACCTAAAACAAAAAGTTAATGGAACCTTCAAAAAGCAATCTAGATCAAGGGATTCATGCCAGGTTCACTAAAATATAACTAGGGAAAATTAGATTTAGTGTTAAAAACAACAAACTAACTAAACGCTGACTATGCACCATGAAGGACAAACTAGCATGAAAATAAAAACAAAGAATATCAAATACAAAACGAATCCATGCTCGACTTGATTGATCTCCATGGCTCTTCTCAATCTTACATGAGAATTCATGATGTTGAAGAGTTATTGATTGCTTATAGTTCCAGCATAATGATAAAATGAAAATGACAAAGGAAAAGAGATAGATGAAGATGAGAAGATTAGACGAATTTTTGTAGAGTGATGATACTAGAAGAAGTGGCCCCCAAATGGCTTGTGCGAGGCTAGATTTATAGGCAAGAGCTGATATGATTTGATGGCGAAGATTAAAAGTCAATTGTGTGATGTGTATGGCTAGGATTAAAAGTTGATTTTAGTGCCTATGACGCACATTAAGTGGGTTATGACATGAGGTTAAAAATAGGATGAGAGGAAATAAGTGGGATTCTTTTATTTATTTTGAATAGAAAATGCCTTATGACAAAAAAGTGGGGCTAAAAATAGGATGTGAGTGGGAATCTCATAATTTAAATAATAAATTTATTTATATTATTTGTGCATGAGAAGAGTTGTAGTCATGTGATACATGTCATAATCAAGGATTTGATTTAATATTTAATTTAAATTATTTGAGACAAGTGAGGGGAAATTAATTAAATAAAGGGGTTTATTTAATTAATTGGTTAGTTGATTAAGTTTGATTACAAGTGGGATTATGCAAGTACCTAGGATAAAACGTGTCATTGCAAGGCATGGGAAATTATAAGTGTGTACAATGTGGTCGAGTAGTTGAAGAAAGCTCTTGTTAATTTGTCAATATGGGACATGTTGGCTATTCCTAAATAGAAGTTACTATTGCAAGAAGCACTGCATTTTCAGGCTGACCCAAAATCTGCTAAAACAAAAGGAGTCATAGACAAAGGAAAAGATCAAATCAAAGATACTCCACCTCAAGGGATAGCTGCTCTAGTAAACACCAAGGAAGAAGTAAATAAATCTAAGACAAAACCTTTCTATTTGACCCTAATAGTAAGAAAAAAACTATTACATAATTCCACGATAGACTTAGGGGCTAGCACTATAGTCATGCCTAAGCAAATAGCAGATGCCTTGAAAATAAAGTATGAGCAACTTTTCGATGAGGGTCATTGCAGTCCTCATCATTTAATTTTAATAAATATCAATCCAATGCAGTGTACATGGCTATATGCAAAAGGGAGAAGGAATAACTTACATGGCAGTCTTTTCTACAAAAGGGAATTGACAACAATTGCATGGAACAGACTAGGGTTTAACTCTGCTAAAAAAGATAATTTAATCTAAGGAAAGCAATAACTTGAGTAGTTGATCTAATTTTGGAATAAAAGAATTGCACAGTAGAAAAACAAATTATTCTATGGAAGGCAAAACTGGAATAGCTAAAGGAATTATGCATAACAGCAAAGCAACTAATGAAACTAAAAAAATATAGTCTCTGCCCTTTGGTTGGAGTGGGCCCTTGTTCCTTCCTCTAGAGAGACTAATCAATTCCAGCAATCAGCAAATGAGTAGAACAACTTTCTTTATTAAATAACCTTCAAGATCCAAAAGACATGCTGCTATAAAAAAATAGAGTTCTTCTTTCCTTCAATGAATTATTTTACAACTTCTTTTTTCTCTATTCTACGCCATAGTTCTCTATATATAACTATGGTTATTAAATTCTAATTGAGAGTCTCTCTAGAGTAGAGAACTTATTCATGCAGCTAAATAAACTTATTTATCTAGTTAACTAAACTTATTCATTTAGTTCACTGATTATACAATTACTGAATACAAGGCAAAACATGCAGTCTTTTAGAAAGACATGCAATGACACTAGTGTGTATTCTTTACATGTAATAATTACTCATAATTAGATCCATTATTTTAGGAGTAATTATAGTCAATCTATCCTTAAAATCTTGGAGTGTGTGTTGGTAGATTGGAAGAATCTGCAGCAACTTCATAAATTATTTTTGGAACATCTCCAGAGCTTACAAAATAGTCAACTTCTGTCATAAATTGCTCATTTTTTTACTGGATCTCCTCAAATTATTTATGGGTTTTGTTCCTGTAACTTCCTTCTTTCTAGATCATTTCAAATTTCAAAATTTCATTAAGAAATTGGAGAGATTTCACAGTTTTACTAAAACTAGTTTTCTTAACTTTTTTGTTCTGCATCTTCGCGCTCTGTAACAATTAACTTATATCATTAACCATTTATTAGTTTTAATGAATCTCTTCAAAAATCCTTCATAGATTTGTTCCTCTCTCTTTAATCTTTCTAGATCATTTTGAAATTCTAATTTTCATTAAGAAATGAGTGAGATATTGTAGTTTTACTAAAACTACCTTTTTGACTTTTGCATCTCTAGCGCTATGTGCATCTCTGGTGCTCTGTAATAGTCAACTTCTATCATAAAATGTTCATTTGTTTTACCATATCTCCTCAAATGATTTATGAGTTTTGTTCCTCTAACTTCCAACTTTCTAGATCATTTTGAATTTCTCAATTTCATTAAGAAATGAGAGAGATATCGTAGTTTTACTGAAACTATCTTTTTGACTTCTACATCTCTGGCTCTCTGTGCATCTCTAGAGCTCTGTACATCTTTGACACTCTGTGCTTCTCTCAAGCTATGTCCATCTTTGGTGCTCTGTGCATCTCTGAAGTTCTATCCAAATCTGGTGCTCTGTGCATCTCCGGAGCTCTGTACATCTCCAGAGCTCTGTGCATCTATGGAGCTCTATCCATCTCTGGCGCTCTATGCATCTCAAGAGCTTTGTCCATCTTCAGAGCTCTATGTTTCTCTAGAGCTCTAGCCATCTCTAGTGTTCTGTGCATCTTCGAAACTCTATCCATCTCCGGAGCTCTTTGCATCTCCGAAGCTCTATGCATCTCCGGAGCTCTGTCCATCTCCAGAGCTCTATGCATCTTCGGAGCTCTACAACTCTGAAACTCTGCAACTTAACATAAAATAGACTTTCTCTACACTTTATTGATAAAATAATTGCTGATCTCAAGGTGAACATGTAATATCAAGATAAACTCATACATGGCATTGATTGTTGCATTTAGACAAGTTTATTTGATATTTAGCTAAAAATTTTCAAACCCATACTCAAGTCCACTTCAAAAACTAATTTAATGAAAAGAAAATATATGCTTTTATTTGATTAAAGATGAGACACTTTATGGTCTCATCATCTCCCCCACACTTAAGAGGTTGTAGGTCCTCCTACACTTCATAATCACTCTTTTGAGCTAACCTCTTTGCTTTTATTGCAGTTGCTCTGGAGATGCCTTATAGTTGTTGTTCTGGTGTTTTTTGGAGCAGTTCTAATGATCTTTGGATTTTCCATTTTGATTATCTATGGAGCTTATACCCTATTGATCCCTGGAGCTGGTGTGCTGCTAATCTTTGGAGCTAATACTCTGCTGATCTCTAGAGTTGATACTTGATGTTCATCTCTAGAGCTAATACTCTGCTGATCTCCAGAGCTATTGTTCTGTTGATCTCCATAGATGATACCTTGATGTCCATCTTAGTCTTCCATGTGACCATTATGCACCATTTGGTTCTCCATCTTTTTAGCCCATGTTTTGTATGATGCATGCAAAGACGTCTTCAACTTCTGAAAGCCAAAATATCTGCAAGAGTTCTTGGAAGCAGCAAATTGTATAGAAAAAGCATGTGCAAAGCACTTATTTGCAGAGAATAAGCCTACCCTAACCTACTCTACTTAGTGATGTAGAGTTAGGTTACACAAAACCATTGACTGGTTAGGGAAAATAACTTCCTTTTCTCAAAATATGGATCCATGCATTTAACTTTCTAAAAGAAAAGGAAAACCATGAGAAGAAGATGACTAAAAATTTGAACTTCAATGCTTCACCTTCCTTTGAAATAACAACCTCCTCCATAATTTCTGACTCTAGCACATGCATGGGCTGATTGGAGAGATCTTGCAACCCTTCCTTACATTCTGGTGCATGCATGATTAGAGGCAGCTCCTTGCTGTTCATGGGCTGATTGGAGAGATCTTGAAACCCTTCCTCATATTCTGGTACATGCACAATTAGAGGTAACTCCTTTCTATTCTTCAAATATCTGATTGGGCAGCCCTCCTTGGACATTGAAGGCATCCAAATAATACTCTACCATACAAGCTCCTCCAATAGAGACAAGATTTCTTCATTATACTCATTACCTATTGCAAGCAATAGGGCATCATTGTCTCCTTCTAAAATACATTTTCCTTGCTGGACATTGGAGTCATGGTCATCTAGTTGAAGAGGCTACACAAGAGCTGAAATTACAAAACAACAAGATTTTTCACCTTTTTTGCATGCAAGAACCTTACTATTTTAATCTATTATTTGAGGGGTTTTGGCATACAGATCTTTTTTGAGGAACTTCTTTTATCTACCTAGACTTTAAATTAATAAACCTAAAAAGACTATCAAACCAATTTTCCCCTCTTTTTGACCTGTTGTCACCAGATCAACAACTCCCTAATGACACCTATCCCTGGCAACAACACCAAAAATGATGAGGTTCATTGCAATCTTCATCATTTAATTTTAATAAATATCAATCCAAGGCAGTGTCCATGGCTATATGCAAAAGGGAGAAGGAATAACTTGCATGGCATCCTTTTCTACAAAAGGGAATTGACAAAAATTACATGGAATAGACTAGGGTTTAACTTTGCTGAAAAAAACAATTTAATCTAAGGAAAGCAATAACTTGAGTAGTTGATCTAATTCTAGAATAAAGGAATTGCACAACAGAAAAATAAATTATCCTATGTAAGGCAAAACTGGAACAACTAAAGGAATTATGCATAACGACAAAGCAACTAATGAAACTAAAAAAATATAGTCTCTGCCCTTTGGTTGGAGTGGGCCCTTGCTCCTTCCTCCAGAGAGACTAATCAATTATAGCAATTAAAAAATAGGTAGAACAACTTTCTTTATTCAATAACCTTCAAGATCTAAAATAGATGATGCTGTAAAAAAAATAGAGTTCTTCTTTCCTTCAATGAATTCTTTTACAACTTCCTTTTTCTCTATTCTACGCCATAGTTCTCTATATATAACTATGGTTATTAAATTCTAATTGAGAGTCTCTCTAGAGTAGAGAACTTATTCATGTAGTTAACTAAACTTATTTATCTAGTTAACTAAACTTATTCATTTAGTTCACTGATTATACAATTGCTGATTACAAGGCAAAACATGCAGTCTTTTAGAAAGACATGCAATGACACTAGTGTGTATTCTTTACATGGAATAATTACTCATAATTAGATCCATTAATTTATGAGTAATTATAGTCAATCTATTCTTTAGAAAATATCATAGTGTTTGTTGGTAGATTGGAAGAATCCATAGCAACTTCATAAATTATTTCTGGAACATCTCCAGAGCCTACAGAATAGTCAACTTTTGTCATAACTTTCTCATTTGTTTTACTAGATCTCCTCAAATGATTTCTGGGTTTTGTTCTCCTAACTTCCAGATTTCTAGATCATTTTAAATTTTTAAATTTCATTATGAAATGAGAGAGATATCATAGTTTTACTAAAACTAGTTTTCTTTACTTTTCTGTTCTGTATCTTCACGCTCTGTAACAGTCCACTTATATCATTAACTATTTATTCATTTTAATGAATCTCTTCAAAATACCTTCATAGATTTGTTCCCCTCTCTTTAATATTTTTGGATTATTTTGAAATTCTAATTTTCATTACGAAATGAGTGAGAGATTACAGTTTTACTGAAACTGCCTTTTTGACTTCTGCATCTCCGGCACTCTGTGCATCTCCGGTACTTTGTAACAGTCATCTTCTATCATAAACTACTGATTTGTTTTACTAGATCTCCTCAAATGATTTCTGATTTTTTTTCCTCTAACTTTGAGCTTTCCAGATCATTTTGAATTTCTAAATTTCATTAAGAAATGAGAGAGATATCGCAGTTTTACTGAAACTACCTTTTTGACTTCTACATCTCCAGTGCTCTATGCATCTCCAGCACTCTGTGCATCTCCGGAGCTCTGTCTATCTCTAGCGCTCTGTGCATCTCCAGAGCTCTGTCTATCTCTAGCGCTCTGTGCATCTCTAGAGTTTTATGCATCTTCGGCACTCTATGCATCTCTAGAGCTCTGTGCATCTCCGAAGCTCTGTGCATCTCCGGCGCTCTATGTATCTCCGGAGCTCTATCCATCTCTGGAGCTATGTACATCTCCGAAGCTATGTATATCTCTGGAGCTCTATGCATCTCTGGAGCTCTGTCCATCTCTAGAGCTTTGTGCATCTCCAAAGCTCTGCAACTCTGAAACTCTACAACTTAACATAAAATAGACTTTCTCTTCACTTTATTGATAAAAAAATTGTTGATCTCGAGGTGAACATGTAATATCAAGATAAACTCATGCATGGCATTGATTGTTGCATTTAGAAAAGTTTATTTGATATTTAGCTAAAAATCTTCAAACCCATACTCAAGTCCACTACAAAAATTGATTTAATGAAGAGAAAATATATGCTTTTATTTGACTAAAGATGAGACACTTTATGGTCTCATCACTTGCCAAAGGAGTCATGAAGTTAGATGGAAAGTCAGTTCAGACTATAGTGGTGCAGTGCACCTAGAATAATCATTTAGTCAATTTTTTGTAATTTTGGTTGTTAAAGACAAAATAAAGTTTTAGATTAATGTATTAATGCCTTCTAAAGGCATGATCATGTAGTGGTGGCCTTAGAAAAGGCAAATTTCTAATAATAGGTCTAAGAGATTTTTTTTTCCTAGATTTTAGGATAGTCTTGTTTTTCCTTTCTGGAAGGCTTTAATTACCTTTTTTTTTGGCTTCTCCTGAAGGAGAGAAGAGAAATTCATGGATTTTTTCTGTAACATGCCTATAATAGCAAAGGGAGATCAAATATGCTTATGTAGAAGAGTTTTCATAAAGAAATAAGGAAAAAAAAGGAGAGAGTTTCTTGTATTTTTTTAGTTTTTTCTTAGTTTTGCAGCCTTAGTTTAGACACATACGGCCTTTTCATGGGGGAATCAAATGAAATCTGAAAGAGGGTTCTGTTATCTTTGTTTTACATTTGGTTTGGTGAATTAATATAATTGGTGAAGAATCTTATTGCATTTTTTATGATTTTTGGTCCAAAAACCTACTTTTTCGGGTTTCTTAAGAAATCGATGGCTTTTGAGCCATTTCCATCCACACTCTAACCCAATAATGGATGGGATGGAGCTATTTTTTTGCTATTTCTCTGATATTTGTGCTACATATGCATGAAATTGGTGGAGGAGACCTGTTAGAGCAAAAACAACCTAATATCATCATGTATTAGGCATATTGAGCATTGGTAGAATAGTGGGTTGAAGAGTATTGGATGTGAGTTGACCCAAGAGCCTTGAAAATAGTTTATAGAGATGATTTTCAACATGTTTTCTATCTTGGAACAGGTTTTTTAGAAAATTAGAATATGATTCATAGTCATTTGTTGTGTAGGAGACCTAATTTAGGCTTAGGACAGTAAGAACAGTCCCAATTTGAGTCATATGTTTCAAAACAACCTATGTTGAATGTTTGGTATGTTAAATAACTTGATAATGGGTACTTGAAAAGGTATTTGGTTTGTGGGTTTGTCATGCTTTTTGAAAATTATGCTCCAAAAACCTTGCTGACAGGGCTATAAGGAGATAGGTCAGTTTGTGAAGGAAGTGGTACAAGGAGGTACCCTAAGTGCATTTTGATGGTTTTGTGAGTTTTTCATAGTCAAAAATAGAAGGTCTAGGGTCCCTAGAAAGTTTGGAAAGGTTCCCATGTATATGAACCTAAAAATGGTGTTCTTTGACAGTGTTGAAACCATGGAGAAAGAGTGGACAATCATGTCTTATTTGATGTCAAGTGTTGTAGTTTGGTCCACTAGGGTCTAAAAGGAGTTTTTTTCCCTACCATCCCCTATATCCTCTTCCTCCTGTGTAGTTGGTTGTGATCCTTTGTGGTTCTTTGTGTGTGAGCTCTACATCAAATTGGTATCAGAGCACAATTAGTAGCTTGGTTGTGATTGAGAAGTGTTAAGAGGTAGTTTGTCAAGATGCCTCCAAGAGTGAGAAACATGGCTCAAGAGACAAATAAGTTGAAGGAGAAACATGCTAGAGAGTTGAGGGAGCTGAAAGAAAGAATGGCTACCCTAGAACAAAATTAGAGAAGAGGAGTGGCTCTAGGTGAAGAGATTGAGTTTGAGGAAGAAGAGGAAGCTGAGTATGAAGATGTGGAAGAAGAGTTAGACCCTAAGGATCATAGGATGGTAAAGTTGCTGAGGAAGTAAAAGAAGACAAGCACAAGATAAAGATAGATGTGCCAATGTTTGGAGGAAGCCTCAATGATGAAGAGTTGTTAGACTGGATTGCAACATTGGACAATCACTTTGAGTGTGAAGAAGTTCTTGAGCATCAAAAAGTGAATATTGCAAAGACCAAGCTAATAGGTCATGCTTTGTTATGGTGGGATTATCAACAAACAGAAAGGAGAAAGCAAGGAAAGGCAAAGATTGTCTCATGGGACAAGATGGTAGCAAAAATCAAAGGTAAGTTCTTGCCTAAAAATTATGAAGTCCAAATGTTTAAGAAGCTTCAAGGTTTAAGGAAAAAGGAAATGGATGTAAAGACATACACTAAAGAGTTTTATAAGCTGAGTATAAGGTCTAGTTAAAATGAAACTGAAGTGCAAAAAGTTGCTAGGTATATTGCTAGTTTGAGGTTTAACATGCAGGATGAACTAGTGTTCGCAAATCCAAGGAGTGTTAAAGACTGTTACCAGATGGCAGTTAGAGTAGAAGAGAAGTTGAAAAGAAGACAAAATAAGTCAGCTAGAGGTAGAGGCAATACCTTTAGAGGCAGAGGATCTTTTAGCACAAAGCAAGTCAATGAGATTCAAGAACATATGAGCAAGGCACAAGGACAAGGTGTAGATTTCAAACAAGGACAAAGTGCAAATTTCAAAGGCAGGGGTTCTAGAGGCAGATTTGGTGGTGGAAGGAGTGCAAATAACTTTATGGGTAAGTGTTATGATTGTTAAAAGTTTGGGCAACTAGCATATAAGTGTCCTGAGAAGCAAAATTTTTCAAGTGATGTTGAAAGGAAGAGTGAGAGGACTCAATTATTCCAAGAAGAAGAATGTGGTTCTAGTTCCACAAAGTGTGATGCTAAGACAGGGGAAACATTGATGTTGAGAGAAAGAACACTATTGAAGACCTCCAGGGAGAAGGAGTTGCTTCAGAGGAGAGCATTGTTTAAGACAACTTGCAAAAGCAAGGACAAGGTATGTAAATTGATAGTGAATTCTTCTTGTATGGATAATATGGTGTCAAGTGAGATGGTAGACAAACTGAGATTGAAGTGAGTACCTAGGGAAATACCCTACAAGGTTTCTTGGGTGAGTGATCATCAATCCATTTTAGTGACTAAGCAAGCATTAGTTGAGTTTAAGATTGAAATATATGAGGACAAGGTCTTATGTGACATCCTACCAATGGATTGTTGTCATGTGATATTGGGAAGACCCTGGCAATTTGATAGGTTTGCAGTTTATGATGGAAAATCCAATACCTTCACTATTAAGAAGGATGAGAGGAATTTTGTACTACTACCATTAGAGGAGCAGTCAAGGACAGGAAAGATGATTATGTTTGGTAAGAAGGAGATAGTGATGTTTGAGGAGAGTGAAAACAAGGAGGGTGCAACCTTTTCAAGGCATAAAACTATTGAGACAACAAATAGCAAGTGTGAAGTTGAGTTGCAGCCAGTTGTGAAGAGGAATGTCTTCATGTGGAAGAAGGAAGTGAGTGAAAATGTGGAGTGTAAGGGTGAAGAGCCTGTGGAAAGGCAAGAAGAGAGTGAATGGATCTTAGTAGGGATAGTCATGTGCCCTATAGTGATGACTAGAGATAAGAGATAGACAAGTGAAGCTGGTGCATCAGTTGGCAAGGTTGATAGGATAGTAAACAAGTTGGGTAAAGGCTTGATAGAGGTTACAAAAGGTAAGATGACAGTGGACAGTGGAAAGCAAAGTATGAGATAGTGGTGTGAGAAAGGATCTAAGAAGAAAGTATTGATAGAGGTAAAGGAGAGTGAAGTTGACAGAGCACTCCATGATAGAGTGAAACAAACTACAAGAAAGGACAAGAGAAAAGATGACAAGAATAGTGAAGGATCAAAGCAAGAGGGACCTGCTAAAGACAAACATGGAGCACAAAGGCAAGCAATGAAAGACAATTTCCAAGATTCTTTCCAAGGGACTTGTAAAAGTTACAAGTTAGGGTGTATAGTACAGTGCACCTAGAATAATCATTTAGTCAATTTTTTGCAATTTTGGTTGTTAAAGAGAAAATAAAGTTTTAAATTAATGTATTAAAGCCTTCTAAAGGCATGGTCATATAGTGGTACCCTTAGAAAAGGCAAATTTCTAATAATAGGTCTAAGAGACTTTTTTCCCAGATTTTAGGATAGTCTTGTTTTTCCTTTATGGAAGGCTTTAATTACTTTCTTTTTTTGGATTCCCATAAAGGAGAGAGGAGAAATTCATGGATTTTTTATGTAACATGCCTATGATAGCAAAGGGAGATTGAATATGCTTATGTAGAAGAGTTTTCATAAAGAAATAAGGAAGAAAAAAGAGATAGTTTCTTGCATTTTTTTTATTTTTTTCGTAGTTTTGCAGCCTTAGTATGGACATGTATGGCCTTTTGATGGAGGGAATCAAATGAAATCTGAAAGAGGGCTGTGTTATATTTGTTTTGCATTTGGTTTGGGTAATTAATATTATTGGCTAAGAATCTTATTGTATTTTTTCCAATTTTTGGTCCAAAAACCTAGTTTTTAGGGTTTCTTAAGAAATCGATGGCTTTGGAGCCATTTCAATCCACACTCTAACCCAATAATAGATGGGATGGAGTTATTTATTTGTTGTTTCTCTATTTTTTTTGCTGCAGATGTAGGAAATTGGTGGAGGAGACCTGTTAGAGCAAAAATAGACTAAAATCATCATGTATTAGGCATCTTGAGCATTGGTAGAATAGTGGGTTGAAGAGCATTGGATGTGGGTTGACCCAAGAGCCCTGAAAACAATTTATATAGATCATTTTCAACATGTTTTCTATCTTGGAATAGGTTTTTTAGAAAATTAGAATAAGTTTCATGGTCATTTGTTGTGTAGAAGGAGACTTAATTTAGGCTTAGGACAACAAGAACAGTTCCAATTTGAGTCATATGTTTCAAAAAAACCTATGTTGCATGTTTGGTATGTTAAAGAAATTGGTAATGGGTACTTGAAAAGGTTTTTTTTTGTGTGGGTTTGTCATGCCTTTTGAAAATTATGCTCCAAAAACCTTGCTAATAGGGCTACAAGGAGATAGGTCAGTTTGTGAAGGAAGTGGTACAAGGAGTAACCTAAGTACATTTTGATGGTTCTGTGAGTTTGGGATAGTCAAACCTAGAAGATCTAGGGTATATAGAAAGTTTTGAAAGGTTCCCATGTATATGAACCTAAAAATGGTGTTGTTTGATAGTGGTGAAACCATGGAGAAAGAGTGGACAGTCATGTCCTATTTGATGTCAAGTGTTGTAGTTTGGTCCACTAGGGCCTCAAAGGAGTTGTTTTCCCTACCATCCCCTATATCCTCTTCTTTTTGTGTAGTTGATTGTGATCCTTTCTGGTCCTTTGTGTGTGAGCTCTGCATCATATAGGAATCATTAAGCAACTCCCATTACAACTATATATCTTTCCAAATATAACTGTTTCACAATATGTGGTAATCATTAGCATTCCCCTTGTTTTTGGGTTATGTCTATCTAGAGCTTTTACAGCTAAAATAGGAGGATACATGCCGTTAAATTGGTCACACTTGATCTTAAGGACTAAGTATGGTACCAAGATGAAGGTGTTGTCTAAACCTTTGTCTAAAGAACATATCACTGATGAACCAACACAAAAATTTGAAGCATCTCATGCCATGGTGAATAGGGAAGATAGAGCTTTTATAGAAGATATAGGGGAATAGATTGTGCTTGATGAAAAGAAAGTGAACGATCAACTGATATCTATGATGTAGAGTGACCCTTATAAAAATTATGACTCTATTGGTTTGGGAACATATGTCATCTTTGAGGAAGATTAAGACATACTAGAAATAATGAGTAATAAAAGTGTTAAGAATGTAGAATTTGATAAAGTCTCTAAAATTTGGACTCTGAATTTTGATGGAGCTAGGAGTAAGAATGGAGCAGGAGTAGGCATCGGCCTTACCTCTGTAACGGTAGAAAAGATTGTTAGGGAATTACACTTTCAGTTTCCTTATACAAATAATGATGTTGAATATGAATCTTCGGTACATGGTCTGATCTTACCTAAAAAGATAGGGATAAAGAACCTAAGAGTCCAAGGTGATTCAGAGCGGGTAGTGAAACATATCAGAGAGAAAGTTGTGGCAAAAATGTAAGAATGAGGTCATATTGCCACAAAATTTGGGACCTAATTGAAGGCTTTGATGCTTTCAATATAGAGGTTGTACCTAGATCTCAAAATTTTGAAGCAAACAGGAAGGCACAAATTGGCTCTCAGTTTGACCCAATGAGTGATCTGCTAGTCAATAATGAAGTAGTGAAGATTATTATCTGTCCATCGATCCTTGACAATGACCAAAATTTGTAGGTCTTTGATGATGACTTCTAGGTTTTCTTGTTCTTACAAAAGTCAGGAGAATTTGTAGACCAGTTGCAGCCTAAGATTGAGGAAGCATTGGGTGATCAAATAATTCAACTGAAATCTAATAAAATTCCAATGGGATTGATAACTTTGGAAAATCTATTCGACCTTGATGATGCAAGCTTGGACAAAAGGAAGTTCATGGCAAGTGAAAAGGACTATTATGAAATCAAGGTCAGTAAGGGAAGAAAGATGAAAGTAGGCAATATCACTACTAAGGAGGAAAAGGATAAGCTAATCTCTTTTATGCAACAAATATGATAGAGTAATTTCTTGGACCTATGATGATCTTCATGGTTATAATAGAGACATTATCCAACATACTATAGAACTCATTCAAGGGTCAAATCATGTTCACCAAAAATAGAGACTACTAAACCCTAAAATTGAAACCCTAATGGTGGATGAATTACAGAAACTCCTAAAGTCTAAGATTATTTTTCCAATCAAGCACTCAATGTGGGTGTATTATCTAGTGCCAGTGAGAAAGAAGAATGAAGACATTAGACTCCATGTGGATTTTAGAGATCTTAATAGAGCTTCATTAAAGGATCACTACCCTCTGCCATCAATGGAACAAATCTTACAGACTATTGCTGGATCAGAAAGGTTTTCTTTGCTTGATGGTTTTTCAAGTTACAATCAAAACTAGCTAGCAAGTGAAGACCAATACAAGGTGACATTCACCACAAAGTGGGGGACTTTTGCATATGCAAAAATGCCTTTTGACCATTCAAATGTTGGTGCAATCTTTTACCGTGCTATGGATACAACATTTAAAGGGTTGATAAATAAGATCATTCTAATTTATCTAGATCATCTCACTGTGTTTATAGAAAATGCCAAAGATCACTTTTTGCATTTAGAAGCTATTTTTCAAAAATGTCAAGAGTTTGGGATTTCTTTAAATCCTAAGAAATGTGTTTTTGGTGTACCTCAAGGGAAGCTACTAGGACATATTGTTTCAAAAGATGGAATTTCTATTGATTCAGAGATAGTTAAGGCGATAATGGACTTATCTTTACCTATTAATAAAAAGGCAGTATAGTCTTTTTTGGGAAAGATTAATTTTGTTAGCAGATTTATATCTGATTTTGCAAGGTTGATCAGACCTATCACTCTAATGCTAAAAAAGACCTAACTTTCAAATGGACGGCTAAAGGAAGGCAAGATTTTGAAGAAATCAAGAAGGCCATCTCGACTGCCCCAGTACTATGAAATCTAGACTTTTCTATGGACTTTATAATGTATGTATATGGACAAGAGTACAATATTGCAGCTGTCCTAACTGATAATGATGACAAGAAAGAGGGAGAACACCCAATTGCATTCTTCTCTAGGACATTGATAGAGTATGAATCCAGGTACAGTTTTGTATAAAAGCAAGCTTATGTCATAGTTAAAGGGCTTAAAAAATTTAGGCAATTAGTAATAGGGAATAAAATCTTGATATTAGTATTTCATCCAAGTGTTAGAGAGTACATCATGGAGGGTAAGATAACAGAAAAAAGGCCTAACTAGGTAACTAAGATTTTTGAGTATGATGTAAAAGTAAGGCTTACTAAATTGGTGAGAGGAAGGGGAATCTGTCAATACATTGTTCAAGACACAGAAGCATCAACAACGAAAGGAGTAGAAGATGAAACTATACTAAGGCTACAAGAACCTGATCTAGACTCTCGGGTAAATGATAGGATATAGTTCACGAGAACTAGTATTTTCCCTAGGATGCTCTCTAAAGAAGATACTACAGACAATAAGGGATTAGGGTCAAAATTATTTGAATTTGCTTTGAAGAATGGTATATATTTGAAGACCTCATCTAGCTATTACCCACAGAGAAATTGTTTGGCAGAGTCAACCAATAAGAATCTAATTAGACTCATAAAAAGGATGGGAGATAATCACCGAAGGGAGTGGCATAAGCATCTCAATACAATGCTATGGGCTGATAGAATTGCATGAGAGCAAGTGATCAAGATATCTCCTTATGAACTAGTCTATTGTAAGAGTGCAGCTATCCCAATGACTATGGAAATTCCTACTTTATAGTTTATTTAACAAATGGAAATTGAAGAGAATGGACTTATGCATGTGAGACTCTTAGACTTACTAGAAGTTTAAGAGAAAACAAAGTTAGCATGTATGAATCCCTAATGAATTGTCAATAGACTATAAAGAGTTGGTGTGACCAAAAGACTTTTGAACCAAATTTTGAGGTTTGGTCTCTGCTCCTAAAATGGGACAGGAGAGCTTCTAAGCTAGGGCATCAGAGCAAGTTCAATTCATTATGGACTGGTCCTTTTAAAATTCATACCTGTAAGAAACATAATGCATATGAACTAGAGACTATTGAAGGGGAACTAGAAGAGATTCATGTCAACAAAATATTCCTTAAACACTTCACATAGATTCCATGTTTGCCCCTGTACTATTGTTAGTTAGTATTATTTATGCTTTATTTCCTTTTCTTTTCATTTTTCCCACTTTCTTAATAAGTGTTCTAGTAACACATGTCCTCAGCACATTGACCCCTATGTCTCATAATTACCCTTTCCCCAAAACCATTAAAAGTACATCTACTTTAAGGGTGATAGCCAATCATTCCAAAAAGATCATTGTCATTAATGAGAAATGGCTCAAGATGTTTAGATTTGAAATATTCTCTAAGTGTCACTTTGGCATGCATCTTTAGAGTCATTTATAATGATGGCCCATTTAATATAACATTAATTCCTCTAACGGGGTTGAGAAGTTCAAAATGCCCCCTTGGCCTTTCATTTTCCATAGCATTGTTTCAAAATCTTTCTAAATTTCCCTTTGTCCATTCATTCCAGAGCCTTCAGTGTGAGTTTTGGTCATAATAGAGATTCTAGTTTAAGTTTCTAGAATCCAGAAGTTTGGTGCAAAGGGTAAGATGAGAAAAATTATAGAAATGGAAGGGGAACAATCTGCCAAAGCATTTGAACAAGAGGGTCTTTTTTATTTACTAGAGAAATGGAAGAAAAGAAAGACATATGCATCAGCTAAGGTGCAACCAAGAGTCAATTGGCCTAGGACCAAGGCCTTAAGGAAGAGAAACATAGTCGACCCTTCATAGGTAGAGGACTATGCCAATGGAAATTTCAACACTCATATTGCTAAGAATCCAAAAAACTTAAGGGAGGGAGTGCATGTGAGGTTTCTCCTGCTAGTAAAGAAAGGTGAATCCGAGAATTTTGGCATAAGAATTTGGATTTCTCAATTGGGTCAATTCATGGTCCATGTTGTTCATCCTTATCCTGAGTTGGTACAACTATGCATGAACCTTTTTAACACTAGAACTTCAACAATTCAAAAAAACAACCTTATGCTCTAGTTTACTCCTAAGGCAATTCAAGACATGTTGGGTCTATACCATGACCAAGATGCTCGTTTCTATGATATACCCAGAATGTAGAGCATATGGCAGGGTGTACGCACAAAGCTAGGGTTCCTAAATACATAGTTGCATCTAAATGAGGACAATACTTAGTTTCCCACATTGCCTTTAGCCCAACTCTAGTTCACCTTAGATGTGTAGGATGCTTGCTCCATGATGGCCTTCATTTTTGGCCAAGACGAGGATGCCAATGTATACGATTGGCAATTAGTAGTGTTTTTCAGACTCAAGATAGTTGATAAAACCATGCAATAGAAATTTGACTTTGTAGAGCATATTTCACATGCTTTGGTTCAATATCTCTCCAATTTCACTAACATGCAAACTTTTAGGTACTCAACATATCTCTTCCATTTAATTTTATATCAGAATTACCAAATCTTGCAATAGTATTTTTGACTAATAATGTATGACCCAGAGGTAGATAGCAAGAAAACTATTCCTCTATTTGGATGGGCTCATAGTCTTTAATAAAAGTTAGACCCGTATGAGTTTGCAGAGTTTTTTGTAGCACCCATTTTTGAACAATGGTACACTGAGGGTATTGGGAGTAGAATGACCAATAGGATAAGGGGTGTTTTGGTAAATTCCAAATTTCCTTGTGATTATTTCTTTAGAGCCCATTTCACCATAGTAAGACTTCATGGCTTTGCTAGTGAACCATTCATGCTTCCAAAACCCCTAACTCCCAGGGTCGTAGTCTTGGAGGTAGCTCATGAATATCAATAATTGACAATAACTTTGGGAGTAAGAAGAGAAAAAAGAAATTTTATGAGACAACTTGGACAAAGGCAAGAATCATGGTAAAGAGGAAATAAATTGTGTATCTTTTGTAGATTAAGTTGGCAAATTATGGATTTTTGATGGTACAAGATCAATGGAATTATTATCCAAACATTTTCCTAGCATCTTGGATTGTGAAAAATAATGTTCATATAGTCTTCATTCATGAGAGAGCCATTTTGGGAGTAGAGAAGATCACCAAAGAGGGATACTCCATATGTCTATGTGGAACTAATAGATGTGCCTATTGAAGCTTCAAAGCCATGGGAGCATTTTACACTATCATTCAAGAGTATGACCCTAAGAAGCATACGACCCATGGTTTAAGGCAAACTCTAAGAAATAAAGATTGGACTCTTGAGAAGATATCAGCCTATTGGAAATATAGGCAAGACATTGCTGAGATTATTGCTACCTTCACAAAAGTTGCAACAGAGGAAGAGTGGGCGAGGGTATGGGATGGAGATCACATGACTCATGTCTCGAGTTCTGACACAAGCAATTTTGCAAGATGTGAAAAGGAGGTAGAGGAAAAAGACGAAACAATTGAACAAGTTCTAAGAACCACTTAGCCACCACCTCTTAGTGTCATTAAACAACAAAATGTTGCACAACAACCATCTCATGAGACTAAAATAGCTTTAGCATCTGGGGATCTTGGAGCAACCATTTCAAAATAATCAACCATTTCTATACAAGAAGCAATGGAGGAGGAAGATCCTAAAGATACAGTTGAAAAGCCTCTGAGGAAGAACTGAAAGTTGAAATTATAGGAGGAAGAAGAAGAAGATATCATTGAGGGCTCACAACAACAAGTTCATGTAGCAATGACAACACCACAAGTAAGTATGCCTCCTCCATTTTCTCCTTCTTAGTCTTCTTCTTCATTAGGGGTGGAAACCCAAATGCCCTATACTTCCACATCTCCTGCCACCTCTATTGTGCCTTTGCAATCCATTTTCTCCCCTTCCAGCTCATCAATTTTGTGAATATCATAGGCTCTTGGATTACATATGCTTTCTCTATCCATGCCAAGAAGAGCGTTTGTCCAACCAAACGCCAGCCAACAAATCGCCACCATTTTGTATGGTCTCCCATAAGGTCATCCCTTTGCTGGTGGACTAATTGCTTCTCCCCTTGCTTTTGAAAACCAAATAGAGGCTACTGAGAAAGCAAGGGAATCCAAAAGGGAAAAGAAGAGAATGAAAGAGTGCAAAAACCCTACTACTCCATAGATGAAGACACTTTTTGATCCAATTCAACAATCTTTGACCATCATGCACATAAGCCCTAATGTGATCAAGCCTCTGGAGTAGATGAAGCTAGAAGATTATACTATGATGGTAGTAGCCATGGATCTAACCCAGTTCAGGCTTGAAGACAAGGTGGAGTTGAAGAATGAAACCTCTACAGCTGTAACAACAGACTATTTGAATGTACTAGAAAGCTATGTTAGGAATTGCATGCAAAAGATATAAATTAAATGCAAATAAAAATTAAATAGAGGAATGAAAAATACACAAAAATAATAACATAGAGAGACAATTTTTAATGTGGTTCACCCAAACTCAGGCTACATCGACCAACAAAGAGCCCAATATTATTATCCAACAAATCAAACTGATTACAACTAGCAATCCTTGCAACTCAATACCACTACAAGTGCTACAATACAATATCAACAAAAACCCTAACCCTTAGCTATTTTATCAAGACTTATGTCAGTAACAAAATAGGGTTTTTCTTATGTAGGCCAATAGAAAAAATAACTCTCAATGCCTTTATAAAATAATAAAATTTGTTTAAGGTTTCAGGGGTCCTGGTCTTGGACTCTGTAAGGGGCGCTGCTCCTTGACCCCATCTTGGGGGTGCTACCCCAAAACCCCTATTAAATAATTTTGGGGGAAACCACATAGATAAAAGTGGGGAAAATTTAACCTCTGGGTTTGATTAGGCTCCATATAACAATAATCTCCCACTTGGAGATTGATTAGATTCCACACCATATCATCTCCCACTTGGAGACTAATCATAACATCGCTAACCCTAAAGCTCCCACTGGAAATAAACACCCTGGACCTTGATGTTTTGATTTTATTATTTTCAGTCTTGAAGACCAACCAAAGCTAAATAGGAGCTCAACATCTCCCTTGTCACTGCCTTTGTAAACATATCTATTGGATTTTCATCTATATGTATCTTTTTCATCCTTAACTATCCATCATCCAACACTGATCGAATGAAGTGATACCTCAACTATATGTGTTTGGTCTTTGAATGCAATGCAAAATTCTTTGTAAGATGTATGGCACTCTGGCTATCTGTAAACAAATACTATTGGCCTATTGTTTTCCCAATTCTTCCATGAAAGATTGCAGCCATATCATCTTCGTGCTTGCCTCTATTGTAGCTACATACTCTGACTCCATGGTGGATAAAGCAACCACCTTTTACAACCGTGAGATCCAACTAACTATTGTCCCACCTATAGTAAAGACATAACCTATAGTACTCTACCTGGTATTAATATCCTCTACAAAATCTAAGTCTATATAACCTGCTAAATCAGTATTAGAGCCCCCAAAACATAAGTGTTTACTGGATGTACCTCTCAAATATCTGAGGATCCATTTTACCATATTCCAATGCTCCAATCTAGGATTACTCATATACTTGCTTACAACTCTTATAACACATGCAATATCCAATCTCATGCATACCATGGCATACATTAAGCTTCCTATAGCTCAACCATATGGTACCTTAGACATTTTATCTTCCTCCTCTTGTGTCTTTGGACACATCTCCTTAGTCAAATTCAGATGATTAGGTAAAGGTGTGTTGACAACTTTTTCATTCTCCATATGGAATCTTTACAACACCTTTTCAACATAATCAACCTGAGATAGAGTCAATCATTTGTTTTTCTTATCTCTACAAATTTTCATACCAAGGATTTGTTTTGTTGCCGCCAAATCCTTCATAGCAAATGATTGTGTTAACTATTGTTTTAACTCTCTTATGTGATCCATGTTAGACCCTCCTACAAGCATGTCATCAACATATAAACATAAAATAATGTAGCTTTCATTATCTAACCTCTTAAAATAAGAACAATGGTCATAATTACACCAGCTATAGCCTTGATCAACCATAAAACTATCAAATTTCAAATACCATTGCCAAGGTGCTTGTTTCAGGCCATATAAATTCTTCTTCAATCTACACACTAGTTTCTCCTTAGCTTTGACCTCAAATCCTTGGGGCTATTACATATATATCTCCTCCTCCAAATCACCATAGAGAAAGGAAGTTTTCACATCTAGCTATTCCAAATGCAAATCTTTAGTAGCCACAATACTTAAAACAATATGAATGGAAGTCGGCTTAACAACCGTAGAAAAAATCTCATCAAAATCAATGCCCTTTTTTGTGCAAATCCTTTTACAACTAACCTAGATATAAATATTTTCTTACCTCCATCTTCCTCTTTTAGCCTATAAGCCCATTTGTTTGGTAAAGCCTTCTTACTTGCAGGCAACTTACATAATTCCCAAGTCTAATTTCTTAGCAAGGAGTCCATTTCTTCTTTCATTGCAATCTCCCACTAAACCTTTGTATCCACCTACATAGCTTCATCATACCCTTCCGGTTCACTAGCATCTATTAACAAAATAGAATAAAAAGAGGGAGAATGTTGGCAAGAGACACTATATGAACTCATGATTGTTGTCATTGATCACAACAAAGGTTATCCCACACATCCGCAAGACATGATAGGTCCTCACTAGAAGTCAGATTGAAGAAGTGTTAAGGTCCGGTAAGAAAGAACAGAGTAGTCAGTAAGGTCCGACAGATAGGTCCGGATCTCTCAGTAGAAGTATCTTGGTGAAGTGTGGATTTGAGGAAGTCAAGAGGAGTATCTTGATTGATAGATTCTAGGGTTTGAGCCTCCAGTGTGGAAAGGATAAAGAGATATGAATACTTGAGTGTCAGGTCCCCAAGTGACAGTGTGAATAGAGGAAGAACTGACTGGCAGAACATCAGACATTATTCCAGATGTGTTACTGATGATGGAAAAGGTTCTTAAGGCATAAGTTATGTTTGGCCAACATGATTGATGAATTCTACAAGTATATGCTTGATCCACATTACTTTGTATGCAAGGATTCAGCCAACAGATCAGAGTTTGAGGAAATTATTGACTGCTCCGGATGCTGACTAGAAAGATGATGAAATCACTTATGTGAATATATATACATGATTGATTTAGATGTGAAGGTGTGGGTGTTGTGCTGTGTGGTGTGAAGAAAAGGTGAAGAGTGGAGTGAAGATAGTAGAAGAGGTCTAGAATGTGAAAGTACAGTTGCATCAAGAGAAAGTAAGAATGAAGTGCAACAGATCAGTCTATTGAGCTTAACCAGAACTGAATCTCAGCATGTGTGGATGCTTCTCATTAGTTCAAGCATTAAGTTACTTTCCTTTCTTGTAGACAGTGAGTCTCTTATGAGCAGTGTGCTCGAGCAGTGAGCCCTAATTGGCAAGTGCTATTTTCTATCTTCTATTCTTCTAATAGAGAATATTATCTTGGGTTAATCACCCCATGGTTTTTTTCCTTAACAGGGTTTCCACGTCAAAATCATTGTGTCATGTGTATTTGTGTTATTTCTCTTTATGATTATGATTGCTTATTTGATCTGGTGTTGCATTAACTATTAAGGAAGCACTGAAAGTTGAAATTAGTAGGATAACTAATTCACCCCCCCTCTTAATTATAATCAATTGGTATCAGAGCCAATTTCCTCCAAACTAAGCCTAACAGCTTGAGGAAGATCTGGGAATTCAAATGGATGTGTATAGTATGATGGAGCAACTTAAGTCTGCCCTTGATGATTTTGAGCAGTCAAATTCTAAAGTCAATGAATTAAAAGAAAGACTCAAACAGGCTGATGATTTCATAAAGGAACTAAAAGAGAAACTAAGTCTCTCTATGAAAAAGAGAAAGGAGCTACTTCAACAATTGGCAAATCAAGGTGAAGCCAGTGATACAAATGAAGATCTGAAAGAGAAAACCAAGTTATGTGAAAAGTTATCAAAAGAAATCATCATGGTAAGACATGAAATGGAATGAGGAGTTATGAAGTTTACCCAAGAAATTGAAGAGAAAAGAAAATCTGAAGATGATATAAGACAATCTCTCAAGGAAAAATTAGAAGATTGCCACAAGATGGATAGAATAATCAGACATCTTGAATCTGATCTTGAAGATGCTAAAGACAATGAAGAAAAACTTGAGGATCAAATTGTCTCTATTAAAAGGGATCTTCAAATAGCAAATGAATACAAAGAAAAATTCAAAATAAGCTCTACTCAACTTGAAGTTCTCCTTGAAAGCCAAAAGAGGGTAGATGACAAATGTGGCTTGGGATATGAAAAAGGTGAAAGCTCCAAATCTAGTCAAAAGAATTTTGGATCAGAAAATCCAAGGAACTAACCTAGAAGACCTCCGATAAGGCAGCCTATGAGGCCTACCTTTTTCACTTATGTTCATGAGACTATTTGCAGTGCTATTGCTATTACTTTTATGTTGAAGGACTATTGATCCTAGAATTTTATTTATTAAACCTAATTGAATTTTAAGAAAACAAATAGTGCAATGATAGTTAGATATTGCTTTTAAGAGAATGATGAATGGATAATATTAGAAATGGAACTTTAATGTGATTTCAGTATGATTATATGGTAGAATATTTAGGTATTCTTGTATTTAAATTACTTCAGCTATGATATCTTTATGTGTTATTAACTTCGAGATTGAGTGTGCAGGTATTGCTAATGAAACCACAAATACAGGAGATCATTCCACACCCTATGTTGTATCCCTTGTGAGCTGATCTAATTCCATGAGGAACTAAGATCAACTCTATGTATGGTGGAAATTTTGTAATGTTGTAATGTTGCATGGGGTCAAGGGAATTAGGTCTATCCTTTGAATTACTTGTATTATTATATGTGTTGTAAGAAATATTGTTATGAGCCTTGTTTAAGTTTATTTATTTTAGACCCTCTTCTTGTGTTTTTACTTGACTTTGGGAGTCATTACTAGGTTAAAATCAACCCTGGGTTATACCCCATGGGTCTAGGGACCCTTTTGACTAGGATAACATCCATATGGTCACTTTAACTTCATAGTTAAGTTAAGTGACGAATTTGGGAGCATGGGGATAATGGGATGAGTGGAATCCACACTCAGGCCCACTTCCAAGTCATGGAATGACTCCATGATCCACCAATAATGGAGTGCTTTGTCTCTTTGTGCCTCTTGTATATCAAAAAATTTGGATTTATAAATGGAAATAATCAAACAATGAAATGCATAACCTAAACCCAAATAATTCAATACCTCGAAGATGCAAGATGAGCTCGATTGATTGATCAATTTGTTGTGTTGATTGCTCGATTCCGCAGCATAACGTTGATAAGGATGCAAGCTAGATGGATTGAAGATGATGGATGCAAAGGCTCTAATGATATTTTGACAGAATAATGGTACTTGAAGCTCCCTGCATGCTAATGGCTTATGAGGGGGTTGATTTATAGGAAAGGCTTGGTTCCAATGGATGGCTGAGATTAAAAAGCTAATTGATTGATGTGGATGGGTAGGATTGATTAGGTTATCCCACTCTTGAAGGGAGTTGTAGTCATTTGACAAGTGTCAAGGAGGATAGGGTTCATGTGTGCTTGTGTACATAAAAAGTACTACATATAAAAGATATTAAATAAAAGGCTGTAGTACCACTTATCTTTTTAAATGAAAGAGGCACACATGTCGGCTAAATGATAAGATAAATTAATTAAATAAATAAAATTTATTTAATTAATTGGAAAGTCGGCTTATAATGAGAACTTAATTCAAATAAAATATTTGAATTAGTTGGGATATGAGTTGGATATTAATTAAATAAATAAATTTATTTAATTAATTGGCTAAGTAGGATAAGGATGGGATTAAATGGGATTTTAATTAAATAAATAAAATTTATTTAATTAATTAGCTAATGGAATAAGTGGGGTTAAGAGTGGGATTTAGGACAAAATGCTACATGATGTCTAGGTGATGTTTTAACAAGGTGTTGTAGGACATGGACAAATTTGGGATAAATTTGGGTGTCTACATTTTGCCCCTCTTTGAGATGATGTTCGAGATGATAAGCTTTATGTTGAGTAACATCATTTCAAAGAAACTATGGTATGGATAGAGGATAGGATAGTGATGATGATGTAAGGATGAAATGGGATAATGATGCCCCCTCGAGAGGATAGGTGGGTTGGACAAACACGGGTATGCTCTCGAAAAGAAATGGCTTGGCTACAAAAGAAAGATAAGGGGGTAGATAGATAAAAGGGTGATGCATTATGCTGCAATGAAGGTGAGCAACCATGATGTTTGATATAGCACTAGACATTATGCACCAAGGTAGAAGGATCCAGGGTGACGATGTGTCTCATGCCCCAGCGTAATACAACCTTGTCTAGATTCAAGATATGAATATTAGCTGGAATGATATCAATGTGATACAAATGCAAGATAAAATGATAACACACACAAGTAAGCAAGCAAGCATGCACAAATGATTCAAAAACAAACAAGGTATTGCCCCTGTCAAGCTGTAAACCAATGATTAATTGTTTGATTGATAGTGTTGTCATTGCGGGAAAAGCTATATCCCTAGATCAACACAAGGTTGTTTGCTGAGTTGGTTGGCTGGTTGATTGATTGATTTGGTGTACAACAAGGCTAGGATCAAGACCATGGATTGCATTTGGATAACTTGGCTTGATTGATTAACTTGATTGGTATAGCTGAAGGATAGGCTTGCATTTGGATCAGTGTTTGGAATGATTTGAAGATGATGAAATGATGAATGAAGATTGATTTGATTGAGATTGATTTGATGGATTGGATTGTTTTGAATGATAGATTGATTGGAAGAAGTTGTTTATTGATGATGTAGAAGATAGATGATAGAAGAAATGATGAGAGGAGAAAAAGGAAAATCACTTGTGCCTGAATCTGGGCACTTCCTTCGTACTCCAGACTGCCTACATACCCTGTATCCATGGGATCAAGGCACTTAACGATGGAAATGAGATGTAGTTCTGATGTGTTTTATTGATGAGATGATAAAAATGGATTGAGATTGATGAAATGATTGATTGATGAAATGGTGATGATATGTGGTGGATTGAGCTACTTCTGATTTGTTGAAGTTAGTGGATTTGTTTTGATGGCTAGCTTGATGTGCTTTGGTTTTGATGTTTGCTATTGCTGGGTTGATTGTGTTGATGATTGGATTGTTTTGAATGATGATAGTGATGGTGTGATGATTAGAGTGTCCACTTAATCTAAGCATAAGCAAGTGTTCTCAGTATGCTCAAAGGATGTAAAACAAACAAGGTATTGCCCTTGTCAAGTCATAAACCAATAATTGATTGTTTGATTGATTATGATAGATAGTGTGGTCATTGCGGGGAAAGCTATATCCCTAGATCAACACAAGAATGTGGGAATGCTCTATCCCATTGATGATGATTGATGATGATTGATTTGGCTCATGACAAGATTAGGATCGAAACCCATTGATTTGATTGGATAATGTTCCTTAATTGATTAGCTTGCTTGATATGGATTAATGTGACTTGGATTTAAGTTCTTTGCTTAGATTGATTTGATTGATATGACTAGAAGAAGTGATTGATTGAAATGGATGAATGAATGTTATTGATAAGAAGAATTGATGATGATGATTTTGATTTTGATTGATGTTGATAGAGTGGATTATTTTGGATGATGTGATTGGTTTTATTGCTTGGATTTTTTTGGTGGATATTTGATTGTTTTAGAATTTTTGACATATTTTGATTTTTTTGGATTTTTGGGGATATTTTGATTTTTTTTTTAATTTTTGGAATGTTTTGATTTTTTTGTTTTTTTGAATGTTTTGGAACATCAATGGATTTACAATTTGGGTAGCCTTTGTGCTTGATACCAATGACAAGGGAGAAAACCAAGTCTAGGTGCAAGGATGGATGTAGGATGGATGGATAAAAGGATGGGCTCATAGTAAATGGGATGAAAGGCTCATGATAGATGGATAGATAAGAGGATAGGCCATATAAGGGATGTATGCATGCCTCATGATAAATGGATAGGTAGGCTATAGTGGAAAGCTCATGATAAATGGATGGGGATAAGCTATAAGATAGAAAGCTCGTGATAAGGATACGCCATAGTGGATGGATCATAAGGGATCTACAATGTGATCTTCAAAGGCTATGTTGCATAGGAAGAATAACTTGCCCCATTCTAGGTGGTGATGCTTAGGATTTTTACATGAAAAAGTTCATGACCAAGGGATGACATGATGGATTGGTTTAAATGAGATGGATAAATGGTCAATGGATAGGACTTGGTTTGGAAAGAAGGTATATCAAGAAATATCCAAACATGTTTCAATATTTTGCCCCTATGTCTTCATCAAGATCAAAAGGAGGAAAGGGAGGATAAATGGGCTCAATAAGATAGGTATATGGATGTAATGGCTAAGGATGGTAGGATGTTGCATGATAGGAATGATATAATGGGATAGGTAGTTTGGAAATGGATAGGTTGGATGAGACAATGTGCCCCCAAGTGTAAGTGACATAGAAGATCAACCTACACATGACGTCTGTTTGCCAGGTTTTCATCATGGTACTTATCCAAGGCGCCTGTTTACCAAGTTTTCACCGTTGGATGAAGGGCTTTCTCTTTACTTTTTTTTTTTAATTTTTCTTTGTGTTTTTTTTTTTTTTTTGCTATTAGATGTGTTGACAATTACACATGGCGCCTGTTTGCCAGGTTTTCACCATGGTAATAGATAGGAGGGACTCAAGTGGCTAATGCGATGGATGTTGGCAGTCCCGTTAGAGATGGATGTCATTGCATGGACCATGTCATTATGCTCATAGATGTTGATAAGGGATTGTGTCGATTGGAGATGGATTAGGTAGATAGTAGATTATAATGTGGAATTATGAAAGGTTCATGCAAAGATAGATGGATGGGGATAGTGGATTTATATAGGCTTATGGAATGAGGATGGATGGAAAGTTTATGCCAAAGCATGGGCCATAGGAAGGTGATGGGAAAGATATGTAGGATAATGGATGAAGGATGGGGAGTTATAGTTATGTGGAGGTGTTGCGGAGTGGAAGGGAACCATGACCAATGGTTGCACACACCGTGATAAACATTGAAGCTTTTGGTGAGATGGAGGTGTAGGAAGCAATGGAGATGTTTGCTTAGTAGATGGTTGATGAAGTGATTTAGGAACCCACATAGATTTAGTATTTTTAGTGCTGTTGTTTTGCTTGTGGGATTTTGGAAGGGAATGGAAGTTTTAGATGGAAGTGGGCTCTTGGATGGATATATTTGGTTGGGATTCTTGAGATGTGGATGAGGATACCTCATTTGACTTGCTAGCTATTTGCTTAGGAACCCAAACCATTTTGCTTTTAGGCTTTGCTTTTGGATGTATGGGCTTGGATAGCTTTGTGAATGTACTTTGCTTAGAATATGGATGATTTAGAGGCTTTTCACATTGATTCCCTACGGCATGAGGGTCCTTAGGAGTTTTAGTTGGATTTTTGGCTTTATAGATAAAGGCATCCAAATGTTTATTTTGGAATCCCATGGGATGGATGGAGTGGATGGAATGATTGGAAGCTTTATGCTTAAATGATGTGTGCTTTTGTTGGCCATGATTAGGGATGCAAGGATACTTATGAACAATAGGTATGTTAGGTGTTGGAAGCAGCGGTGGCAAGGTGGATGGGGGGATATTTGGAGTTGGTAAAAGTGGAGGCAAAGCGGATGGTGGAAGGTGTATGGTCACATGCTTTTGACATTTATAGGATGATGGAGATGGAATGGCTACATATGTCTTGGGTATATGATAAGGTTTGCGATGGAAAGTGGTAGGTTTAGGATGCATGAAGGGATTACCAACATCTTGGCCTTGTTTACCTTGGGGTGTGTATCCAAAGTCATATGAGCATGGAGGAACTTTGACATGGTTTGGCTCCAAAATAACTTGTTTGGGAAGGCCTAGACCTTTGCCTTTGTAGTTCATGTTTTGGAGTATGCGATTGACTATGGGACTAGGTGTGGTTTGAACACTAGACTTGAGCTCGTTATTGGATGGAGAAGGTGAAGTGGATAGAGATTGTTTTTGTCCTAAGGAAGAACACTCATGTATAAGGGTGGATAGACCAATAGGACATGATGGATTTGAAATGGAATCGATGGTGGATGTGGAAGGAGGATCATTAGGATCTTGATTAGCATTGTGTTCACTAAGATCCAAGTTATTTGTTTGATCTTTTTTACTTACTTGGGGGACAAGTGTCTCATCATGACAAGTGGATGTTTGCTCATTATGGATAGGGCTGGATAGCGGATGACTAGGAGCAATTTGGATATCTTGCTCATGGATGGTTATGGGATTATGGATAGGATCAAGGTACTTTTTAATAGGTTCTTCATCACAGATATCATCTTGATCATGAGATAGATAAAGTTTTGCCAAATGGATCATCATGGTTTTCATGATCTTAGCTAGAACCTTGATCATAACTATGAGCAAAAATAGGATTAAGTGGGCTATAAAAGGGATAAATTTGCTCATGAATGAGATCATAGTGATGGCTAATAGCTTGAGGGCAACCCATAAGTAGGTCATGGATAGGTGGAACTTAGAGGTGCTTTGATCTTGATTAAGATTAAGGTTCAATATTTCCACATGTTTAAGATTATGCTCTTGACATACCTCTTGACTTTGGATGGAAGTGGAAGGTTCTTGAGTGGACTTGATAGGCTCTTGATAGTTATCAACATGAAGGCATGATGGCTCTTGACTTAGGCTTGTGGTTGGAGACTCTTGAATAGACTTGTTGGCTTGTAGGTCACATGATGGGCTTAAAGGGCTAGGCATGTTAATGGAAGGCTCTTGAAGAGGCTCAAGGATATGTGAACCACATGATGAGATTATAGGATTGGACATGACCTTTGGAAGTTTATTGGTAGGCTCATGAATTGGTGTTTGACATGGGGGTAGTCGATTCCTAGCTAGTAGCCAATGGATCACATCCTTTGCAAGTGTATGGGTGGATGGGAAATATAATGGATGTATGATAATGGTAGATGGCGTTGGATTAGGATCAGGACGAGGATTAGGTTGAGAGCTAATTGGATTGGGTGGATTAGGATTTGGACTAGATGGGGGTGATGTGGCATGATTTCCCATTATAGGTGGGTACACCTTGTAAACAATTGAGAGAAATATTGGGCATTGGTTTGTATTATGGCCTTTGGTCCTATGGTATGCACAATAATCATGTTCATCATATGGACTTTCTTCACATGGTTTGACTTTAGGAAGTTCAATGAGTTTTGCTTCAAGCATCCTTTTTAAAACTCTCTCAGCCGCATCCTTTGGTGAACGATTAGAATGACATGGCGAGGAAGGTAATGAAGGGCTTGGTGAGTTGGAGGGTTGATGGACCAATGGACTTGGAATAGGATCACATGGTGGTGTTGGGATAGGATTAGTTGGCTCATGTGTTTGTGTGTGATTAGATGACGAAGGCCACTCTAGATTGGTATCTCCCTTATCAAAGGTTATTGGATCTTGCATAGGATAACTTGGGCTTGTTTGATTTATGTACAAGGGACCACTTGGACTTGGATGTACTTCTTGTAATATCACTTGATGGCTTTGTGGATGGGCTTGATAGTGCATTGGAATGGTGGTATGAGGGATTGGATAAGCTTGAAGTGGATATTCATAGGTTGATGTGGCATTGACTTGGTGGATAGGTGGATTAAGTTGATAGAAAGTGGATGGATATGACATGTGGCTATGAGGTGGATTAGGTTGATAGGAAGTGGCTAAGGATTGTTGTACTTGTTGAGCTTGACTAGTGGCTAAAAGGTGTTGGACTTGGGCTATGAAGTGTTGTAGTTGAGGTGATTGGCTTGCATGGGGTTGAGCTCTTTGGATGAAGAATTGTAATGTTTTAATGGCATCTTGGTTTAGGGGTTGTGATCCTTGATAAAGATTTTGGAGGAATCTTTGGAATTTGATTTCTAGGTCTTCTAGTGTAGACATGTTGTCACCAAGTGTTTGTCTTAAGTCCTTTTAGTAAGTGCTTGTTTAGGGATTTGAATGATGATGTGGATTGTTTAGATGATGTGTTTAGATTGATTTGTTTATGTGTTTGGTGTTCATAGCTTGATTTGGCAATGTTCAAACAAATGATTATGCATATACACACATGAATCACTCACGCAAGACACATAAGCAAGTTGTTAGTTTGAAAGAATGTGATGATGGTTAAGCAAGCACGTGAAAACACTCAACAAGTCCTATTCAAGGCAAGGCCACTATCACAAGGATGTTCTAGTGAAAATCTGGGGGACCGGCACCCCACGAGCATCCAGCAAGCCACTTAAGACTTTAACTAACCCTACTAGGAGTTTTAATATACACAAAGGTACACCTCCTTTCGAGTTAGCACTGTATGGTGAGCGCTAATACCGGTTAGACTTGGCTTTCGCCTTATCCTCTAATTTTTATAGCGGACCGGATGAAAGTACCGCTTGAGGTCGTTCCCTTGGGGTGGATACCAACGCAGGCCTCTCTAAGGCTAAACAAAAGCAACACAAGTAAATGTTTTTGATCTCCAAGTTCGTGTTCGGACGCGAGGAGAGAGCATACACAATTACTTGGTCGCGCTTGCATGGGGTTCATTAACCTTAGAAGTTCAATGTGTGGAAGACAATGCAAGCACTTGTTTGTTTTAAAGTCCAAATCCAAATGTGATGAAAGACAATGGTTTGTTTTAGCCCAATTTTTCAATGGTGTGATAGCAAACAATGTTTGTTTTAATCCCAAAGTCCAAATGTGTGATCAATCAAGACTAAGAGATGAAAGATTAGAATGAGTGCACCTGATACAATCACTTTCCAATTTGCTTTAGATGTTGATGCCAATGCTGCTCCAGCTCCTTAGATGCCCTTACAAGTCACCAATTCAAAAAAGAAACAAGTAAACTTGCAAAGAAGAGATTACATGGAAAAGATGAAATCTGAAAATTCTGATTAAAATGATCTGATACAAGAGAATAAATTACATAAATAGAAAACTCAGGAGATTCTAAGCAATTTGAAAAAAAGTTTCGCTGAAAAATGATCAAAATTGCTCAAGTTATGCTCAAATGAAGTTTGCAATGAACCTGAACTTTGACTGATAAAAAACCTAAAAAATAGTATAGTCACCTGATAAAAGTAGTACAATTGTGAAGGTCGTCCTCCCAGCTTTCCAACAAGTCCTTATTTGTGCAATTTCACCTCCGTATGTGAAAGTTATGATAGAAATACCAAGATGCACAATGACAGCAAGCAGAAGTAAGTTATAGTTGCCAGATGCGACATACTGTTGATCAGAGGCGATCTGTATTTGCGACAGGTGGGATCTTGTAGATCAAATGTGACATGAAAAATACTAGGTGCAGTTCCTGTAGGCTTATAAGCGATGAAGAAAAGCCAAAAGTGATCGAGTTTGGCCTATAAGCGACCTGTATCTGCAAAATAACAATACGCTACAGAAACCCTAACTCTGCAAAACGTGATCACTGTTAGACTGAAAGCAATTCATTTATACCAAAAGCGGGTACTTTCAAGATAAAAGCGATACAATTCATGCCAAAGGCAATGTCTATCCGGATAGAAGCGATCCACAAAAGCATTATAGGCGGCTGATTTAAGTGCAGAAGCGACACAAATATGCAAAAAGCGGCAAATTTTTGCTCAAAAGCGATGCAAAAAAGGATGGAGGGAATAGATAATAGCTCATATGTGACTAAGAAAAGACTAAAAGTGACAAACAATAGCCCAAAAGCGATCTGGAAAGTTTTGGGTGAGAGAATGCAAATGTTAACCATAAGCGACCAATTTTACCATATGCGGTCTCTTTTTGTTCAAAAGCGAGCACTGTTTGCTTAAAAGCGAGCTAGATTTGACCATAAGCTACTGCTGTTTGCCCAAAGGCGAGCTGATTTAGCCCAGGCAACTGCTGTTTGATCATAAGCGACCTGAATTACCAGAAGCACATTGTTGCAGTCCGGTTGTTGTTTTCTTCACCAAACGCTCCATTTTTCATCAAATTTAGGCAAATTTGTACTCAAAGTTTATGGAAACAGAATCCTGGATGCAATGGTGAGGTTAGATTTGGGCTAAGAGATCATCTACATACATTTTTAGCCAAATCTTTGCAAACTAGGGTTAGAAAAATGCAAATTTTTGCTACAAAAGCTTGCAAAAATGAAAGATTGACGCTCCAAGAGATCTAAACTTCATAAAAACAACCCCAACAAGAGAGGTTAATCAAGGACGTGAGTCCCACCGGGCGTGCCAAATGTATATCAAAAAATTTGGATTTATAAATGGAAATAATCAAACAATGAAATGCATAACCTAAACCCAAATAATTCAATACCTCGAAGATGCAAGATGAGCTCGATTGATTGATCAATTTGTTGTGTTGATTGCTTGATTCCGTAGCATAACGTTGATAAGGATGCAAGCTAGATGGATTGAAGATGATGGATGCAAAGGCTCTAATGATATTTTGACAGAATAATGGTACTTGAAGCTCCTTGCATGCTAATGGCTTATGAGGGGGTTGATTTATAGGAAAGGCTTGGTTCCAATGGATGGCTGAGATTAAAAAGCTAATTGATTGATGTGGATGGCTAGGATTGATTAGGTTATCCCACTCTTGAAGGGAGTTGTAGTCATTTGACAAGTGTCAAGGCGGATAGGGTTCATGTGTGCTTGTGTACATAAAAAGTACTACATATAAAAGATATTAAATAAAAGGCTGTAGTACCACTTATCTTTTTAAATGAAAGAGGCACACATGTCGGCTAAATGATAAGATAAATTAATTAAATAAATAAAATTTATTTAATTAATTGGAAAGTCAGCTTATAATGAGAACTTAATTCAAATAAAATATTTGAATTAGTTGGGATATGAGTTGGATATTAATTTAATAAATAAATTTATTTAATTAATTGGCTAAGTAGGATAAGGATGGGATTAAATGGGATTTTAATTAAATAAATAAAATTTATTTAATTAATTGGCTAATGGAATAAGTGGGGTTAAGAGTGGGATTTAGGACAAAATGCTACATGATGTCTAGGTGATGTTTTAACAAGGTGTTGTAGGACATGGACAAATTTGGGACAAATTTGGGTGTCTACACCTCTCTTTTGGTGGGAGTTCCCCATAAAAAGGGTGGTCTGTCATCCACTCCCTTTTTATTTCTATTTTACTTATTATATTTTATTCCTCCATGTGTTGGAAAAGGGCTATAGTGGGGGACCTCTTGAGTGGGGTTAATTGTTTTAAGTCCACTAGGGATAATGGATGAGGAGTGGGTTTAGTTTTTTAATGCCACTTGGGAATAAGGAAATGGAGGGAATTGGTTTTAAAAAGGAGAGAAGGGAGAAGGGAAGGGGGTTGGATTATTGTGGAAAGAAAGAGAACTTGGAGGAGGAGACTAAGGGTGGAGCTCTTCTGCAACTACATCCATAATAGGGCTTGTAAAGGTTAGTGAGCCAGTTTACTCACCTTGTATGTTCTTTTCTTGTTTGATGAATGTGGATTTGCAAAGGTTGTCTATGTGTTTTTTTCTGTTATTTTGGGTTTGTGTTGGGTGTTTGAAAGAGCTTCTTCCAGTTGGAAGACAATGCTCATCATGTATGGGGAAGGGAAGGTGTAAACGTCCTCAGGTGCATTCTTGTTTTTTTCTTGGTATATGGAAGCGTTGAGGGCATGTTGGTAATTTTGAGCCTAGAGGGCTATAAGGCTTGAGAGCCTATTTGGGATATCCCTGTGATTTTTATTATTTGGATGGCTTGATGCCATGAGAAAGAATTATTTTTGTTAGCTTGAGGCCATGAGAAAAGATGTGATAAATTGTTGAGAAGAATGTCACCTTGGAGTTCAGTGAGTCTACTTCCCTACCCTCTTTGATCTCACCTCAGCTGAGTCTTTGTGTTGTGAGTAAAACCATGGGTGTTGTGTGTTGTTCTAATGTTGTGAAGTGTTTTTGGTCTATTCTATCCTCGGTGTGTGGATGATCTCCCTAGCTCGGGGGTGACCCTCTTGCGGGTCTATGGTAGGGAGGAGAGCTAGTTGGCTAGTGTATTTCTTCCTTCTGGTCATGCAGGTTTCTCTTGGAGCTTATGGAAGAGAAATGGGAAAGTTTTATTGTTTGGGGAAAGTGTAACTCATCCTTACTAGCAAGGAGAGTTTGGTTCATTAAGTTTCATGCTAGATAAGTTTTCCTTTGAGGAGAGGTTTACTCCCTCTAAATTTATAAAATTGGTTATTTGGGGGAAGAGAGTAATTCCTCCCTTTAAGTGTTTGAGAGTTGTGTATTTTTACAGTTGTTTTATACTGGTATAACAAACTTGTAAAGTTGTAAATATTTACCTATTGTATGGTTCAGTGAAAATATTACATTCAAATATTCATATAGGAAGTAAATTTGTCTTTGGGAAAGAGTTAAGAATTGATTTGATTATGCAATAAAAATTCTTTAGAAAACAGTTTACTTGTTTGTTATAAAGAATTTTGAAGTGAAGGATTTAATAATTATTTTGTATTTATTCCTAATTTCTTCTTTACATTTCATTGAAAAGTACATGTGAAAAGATGAATTTAAATTGACAATTGTAAATTGGAATCTATATTTATTTTTGATTTATTCCAAGTATTTGTTAAATTTATAAACTGAAATACTGAAGAAAATTAGATATTTGAATAGTTCCTATGACATATATATAATATATATATATATTAATATATATATGTATCTATTTATATATACAAATATATATATATCTATTTATAGATATATATAAATAAACTAAGAATCTAAGAAATTTACACAATGTGAATATCCTATGCTAAATATATATATATATAATTGTAATTAAATTAAGATCTTTTTCTAAGATTTTCTATATATATATTTATATTTATATTTATTTTTATTTAAAATTACGAATTAGCACTTGTGAAGAGAAGAGAGTTTGTAGTTATCAAATAATACACAGCCAAAAAAAAATGTATAATGGTGAGGGTTTAAACCCCCACCGAAATCTTATTACAAGAGGGTGTGGGGAGGGGCAGAGCCCCACCCACACCCCCGCCCCATTGAAATTCTGCGGCCGCGCACTGAAACCCTTCCCGCCGCTGGCTCCGTTTCGCTGCCTGTGTCTGCCTCCACACCATTGCTCCCTACGGCCTCCTCACTGCCACTCACTGCGGCTCTCCTCACAACCACTCCATCTTCGCCACCCCTCTTGCCCATCTCCATTCGGCCCTGTGACTAGCGCCACACCATTCCTTGCCGCCGCTCCTCCATTACCCTGCAAACTTATCTCTCACAACAAAAAAAAAATAGGGTTATTTAATCCCCATTGCTATGAGTTGGAATTTCATAATTAAACTATATTAAATTATGAGAGGAGTTTCCATTAGCGTGATAAAATAAACAATGATATATATATGTATATATATATATATATGTATATATATATATATATATGTTTTCTTCCTAAATTAAGGGGAAGATGTTTCTTTTAAAAATATATATACATATATATAAGGATTATATATATAATTAAACAATATTAAAGGGGAAATGGTTATTTACTCTAATGATTAATTATATTAATATGTTTGTAAAAGAAACGTGACTTCGGGAGTAGTATTTTTTTAAATGTATTACCCAGGGTATTGAAAATAAATTAACATAATAAATTTAAATCAAAACATATTAAGTAAATAAAGAAATACGTAAACGAGCAAACAAGAAACTTATTAGAAACAAATTGAAAGAGTAGTAAACAAATAATGTGAGGTAGTTTTGAAGTAGACTGAGAAAATGAATAAAGGGCCAACCAATTATCAAGTAAATTTAAATGCTGAAATTAAACCTGAACGTAAATGTAGTGAACGTCATCAAGCAAATAGTAAGTCCAGCATAGTGAATGCACACGTGTGTGAAATATTTCGTAAACAACATTATCGTTTCACCTTAAAAGTATGAAATCAAACATGCATATGCTTGTGAGGGGGAAATACAGAGTAGTGAGGGAAAAATTTTGACAGTTCGTATCATGACCACATGTTGTATGTGGACATGACACGCATGTTGCATGTTGCGACCGCATGGGAAATGTGGCCATGACATAGCCTAATGCTCAAAGGTATCCATCCTTCAATGGATACTACCACAATTACAATAACTTTGGTATAAAGCTAATAAGTGTAGAAAGAGAATGAATTAGACTAGTACATCCTTCTCCGGATAGTGTTTCAATTGCAAAAGGGTTGGTCACAAATCTCATGAATGCAAGAATATGTAAATGAATAGTTCATTCAATGGTAGATGCTTTGCATGCAATAAAATGGGTCATATGGCTAATCAATGGAGATCAGGAGGATATTAATCAAATATGCAAAGAAATGTTGTTTTCCAAATTTGCAATAGATCCGGTCATATTGCCAAATTTTGTAGAAGCAAGAATCAAGACAAAAGAGGTCCAGTACATCATAATCAGAATCAAGACAAGGGAAAACAAAAAGTGAATGTGGATGAAGTTCAAAGTGAGATGAACAAGATATGGGTAAAGAAAAGTACAGAGAATGTAGGGGATGGATCTGCACCAATCTCTGGTGCAGATATTCCTTCCAAAAATTAAGAAGTGAGCTCTGGCTCAGGGGGAGACACAAAGAAAACCATTTTCCCCCAGCCAATCAATTGGTACCGGAACTAGCGCAAGGAGTGCTGCGGATAAAAGGGTTCCTAGATAAATATCTAAAGAAGGTCTGGTAAAAATTTGAGAGATCCACAAAAAGATTTGAAGAGTCTATTCCTTCCAAAATTGATCCAGTTAAACAATCTTCCAGTAAAAATATGTTCTTCACAAGTTTGGTCCGATATGATAGAATCTAGATCTGCAGATAAATCAAATAACTAGTGAAAGGAAGATGGAGTATCACTACTCTCAAAAAATAACTTCAAAGTTTGTTTTAGTGTTCCGGAAAGGTTATGTCTCTGAATAAGATAAACAAGGCAAACTGGAATAAATTAGGTTGTGCATTTATTGCAAGGTGAAAATTAGGGCTTCTCAGAAATAAAAGAGTTCATTCATTCATCACTCGCACATTTGGACTCAAGAAGAAAAGAAAAAGGAGCTATGTATCAAATTGTCTCAACTCCCAAAGTTCAACGATTGAAATTGTTTCATACAGCTAATCAAATCTGGCTCTTTCAAGTGAACCCTTCAAACACAAAAAAAAGGTATTTTTCATTGCTCAATATCTCGCTATAAAATCTTTTTGGAAATGTGTACTCTAAATGTTGTGAAGATCTCTGATAGACCTTGTCCTAGATTTAAGAAGCATCCATATAAATCTCTAGAAGTTGATCCCCTAGGTGCCTTTTCAAGCACTCCGCATGGGGTTCTACATATAGAAGATGTTAGGGTTTACATTCATGCAAACATTGAAGAATTTGGCGATTCAAAGTTAATGGATATCTATTATAAGCAATTAATAGATGATTCCTTTGAGATCAAAACTCAGTATAAAGCCATCTGGGCGAAGCACTTTGTACAGTGCATTCATTTCCCTTATTTTGAAGAAGATGAATGGGTCCAATATGTGTTAAGCAGAGTGCATGACAATTTCTTATGGTTAAATAGACCATTTAAAATCACCAAAGATGCAATTAGAGCAGTAACCGGTCTAACCGGTCTGCATTCATCCAGTGGGATACCTGTTCTCAAATCTATCAAGAATCAGACAGTAAGTGATTCAACTGAATCAAAATTTGACAAGAGAGCCATGACAATTGAAGATATCACTGATCCGGATGTCAAGTTTGCATCCATGATAATTGGTTATAAGATTTATCACTCCAGTAGGGAAAACTCAGTACCAGGAACTGCAATTTATACAACCTATCAGAAGCTAAAAGAAAATGTTGACTATGATCTATGTGAACTTCTTCTAACCCAACTTTTTGAGAATCTACAAAAGATAAAGAAGGATAAGAAGAACTCCTTCAAGTATGGTGGTTTGATAATCTATCTATTCTTTTATTATATGAATGAGCTTCCTGGATCTAGTGGCTGGGTATGGCAGAATGATAGACTAGTAGCTATTCAAATCAGAGATTATATACATACGCTTGGTGACGCCAAGGCACAGAATACAGCTCTCTGGGGCTATTTCAAGAATTTTTAGAGCATGATGTAGGCAAGAGAGAGAATCCCCAAATCTTTAGTTCAAAAGTATAAGGATACTATTTGCTTCATGGTAGAAACTGATTAGTGCCTTATGGAGGCAGTGGAACCAAGAATAGTATGGATCATGCCAATGGCATATGAAGTTGATGAGAAAATTGTTGAGCTACATATTGAACACATACTAAATCAGCCAAAAGATCCCAAGGTAGAAAGGTTTGGAACCTTTGAGGAGCTAAGTGTAAAGATTCATGTGGAACTTAGACAACCAGAGATCAAGAGGAAGGTGAGAAAAGAAGTTGAAGATGTTGCCAAAGGATTTGGCATCTCAAAGGAGGCACTTGATGCCAACAAGGAAAAGATGGAAAGGGCTGAGGAAGAAAAGAAAAAGGTAGAAAAGAAAAGTGAGGAAAGTATTCTAGCAAAGTCTTCCACCCGGACTAGATCATCAAAGAGATCTGCACCTACCATTGCCAAAAGCTCAAGGCCATCAAAACCAGAAGCACAATCATCTAGGAAAGGAGAGAAAAGAACAAAGATAAAAGCCACAAGGGCTTATGCTAGTCAAAGGGATGAAGAGGAGATTGAATCTGATGAAGAAATTAGGAAAATGAAGAAAAAGAAGAAAATATTTGGTGAACCCTCTCTCTGACATAAGAAGAAGAAAAGATAGAGGAATATGTTGAAAAGCCCACTCTTCACATTAATGACATAATCAAATCAGTCACAGTGGACAGAAATCTTCAGCCAATGGTTGAATTCTATGATGATTATGGTGAAGCAGATCAGAAGATATTGCAAGATGCCACAGTCAGGTACCTAAATATCTACAACAAAGCATTTATTGAAATTATATCTCTAATCCCCAAAAGCTTGGAGAAGGAACTTGAAATAAGAAAGAACAATGCCCAAGCCAAAGATCTAGAAATCTGGGAACAAATAGCAATCCAGCTATATCCTTCAATCGATCCCAAGAAAATGAATATGATCTTCAAAGATTGTAAGGATGAGTTCAGGAGTAAAGCACGGATGAATCAACTTATGCTCAGAGAGATTGACAAAGTTGCCAAAGAGATAGAAGAGATCCTCTGGAATGCATTCAAAAGATTCAACATTCCAATTATAGAGGACTTGGGTACTGATCCCTCAACTACAAGTGTTGCAGAAGAGTCTACTGAGAAAATGACAGAGGAGGTAATGAATATCGGTGCAGAAACAACTAAGGACTTGGAATCCTTTGCTCCGGAAGAGGTGGGCATGAACAGACTAACATTTCTCCTCTGGTTTCCCCTATTGACTCCAGATCTAAAGAAGAAGAAATAATAAAGGAGAAAGAAAAAGAGGTGAAAAGTAAAGAAGGAAGTCAAGCTGAAAAGAACATAAGTGACACTGCAGAAGAAAAGAAGAATCTGTCTCTGGCAAGAGACACTGCAGAATCTATCAAGGACTTCCTGACAAAAGAAACTCTGAGCTAAAAATCTTTTGTAAGGGGGAGTGAGGAGCAGTGAAAAATAAGGAATCCAACTAAGGGGGAGCTTTGGAAAATGTACATAGAGACAGAGCACCAGCAAGGGGGAGTATAGTGCGACACTTAGTCATTTTTCACTAAGTGTTGCCATCAATGCCAAAGGGGGAGATTGTTGGCAAGAGACACTATATGGACTCATGATTTTTGTCATTGATGGCAACAAAGGTTATCCCACACATTCGTAAGATGTGATAGGTCCTCACCGGAAGTCAGATTCAAGAAGTGTTAAGGTCCGGTAAGCAAGAACAAAGTAGTCAATAAGGTCTGATAGACAGGTTCGGATCTCTCAGTAGAAGTATCTCAGTGAAGTGCGGATTTGGGGAAGTCAAGAGGAATATCTTGACTAATAGATTCTAGGGTTTGAGCCTCCAATGTGGAAAGGATAAAGAGATATGAATGCTTGAGTGTTGGGTCCCCAAGTGATAGTGTGAAGAGAGGAAGAACTAACTGGCAGAACATCAGACATTATTATGGATGTGTTACTGATGATGGAAAAGGTTCTTAAGCCTTAAGTTATGTTTGGATGACATGATTGATGACTTCTACATGTATATGCTTGATTTGCATTACTTTGTATGCAAGGATTCAGCTGATAGATCAGAGTTTGAGGAAATTATTGACTGCTCCAGATACTGACTAGAAAGATGATGAAATCACTTATGCAGATATATATACATGATTGATTTAGATGTGAAGGTGTGGGTGTTGTGCTGTGTGGTGCAAAGAAAAGCTGAAGAGTGAAGTGAAGATAGTAGAGGAGGTCTGAAATGTGAAAGTATAACTGCATCAAGAGAAAGTAAGAATGAAGTGCAGCAGATAAGTCTATTGAGCTTAACCAGAACTGAACCTCAGCATGTGTGGATGCTTCTCATCAGTTCAAGCATTAAGTTACTTTCCTTTTTTGTAGACAGTGAGTCTCTTGTGAGCAGTGTGCTCAGGCAGTGAGCCCTAATTGGCAAGTGCCATTTTGTATCTTCTATTCTTCTAACAAAGAATATTATCTTGGGTTAATCACCCTGTGGTTTTTTCCCTTAATAGGGTTTCCACATCAAAATCATTGTGTCATGTGTATTTGTGTTATTTCTCTTTATGATTATGATTGCTTATTTGATCTGGTGTTGCATTAACTATTAAGGAAGCACTGAAAGTTGAAATTAGTTGGATAACTGATTCACCCCCCCTCTCAGTTATCATTAGAGAAAACCTTTTAGGAGGTCTACTTAGCCTTGTTGACCGTCTAACATTCATTGGAGTTTGTGGTATTTCTTGTTACTGTTGTGGAGTAGGAGGAACCACTAGAACATCAATATCTAGAGTATCATCCAACACCACATAATCCTTTTCTTTCTTCTCATGTTGTTGCAACTGATCTTTGTACAACACCTTCTCATTGAATACAAAATCCCTGCTTCTCACAATTTTTTTATTTTCAACATCCCAAAGCCTATAACCAAATTAATCAATGCCATATCCAATGAAGATACACTCTTTTGATTTTGAATCCACCTTGGTTCAATTTTTAGAATCCACATGTGCAAATGCTTCACATCTGAAAGTTTTGAGAAAAGAATAACTCACCTTATTACTTGTTCATGCTTCCTCTAGAATACCATAGCCCAAAGGAATTAAAGGACCTCTATTAATTAAATATATAGTGGTATTGATAGCCTTTGCCCACATGTTTAAAGGCAGCCCAACATGCAATCTCATGCTCCTTATACGCTCCATTATTGTCCTATTCATGCGCCTAGTCACTCTATTTTCTTGTTGAGTCCCTAGAACAATTTTCTGCCTACAAATTTCATTAAAGGAACAATAATCCTCAAATTCTTTTCTGCAATACTCACCACCATTATCAGATCTGAGACGTTTTAATCTTTTACCCATCTCATTCTCAACCAAGCTTCTCCATTTCTTAAATGTTTTAAATACATTAGATTTCTTCCTAAGGAAATAAATCCAAACCTTCCTAGTTGTATCATCTATCAATGTAATATAATACCAAGAGCCACCAAGAGAAGATACATGAGTTGGTCCCCATACCTCTGTATACACAAGCTCCAACTTTTCATCTTTCTTTTGCTTCCCATCCTTGAGAAAACTACATCTCTTTTGTTTACCATACACACAATTTTCACAAAAATCCATATTAATACATTTTAGACTTGGTAAAACTTTCTTAGAATGATACCTTTTTCACTCATATGCCCAAGTCTATTATGCTACTGTGTTGTCTCAGAACCTGCAACAACTATTTTAGTCTCTTCCTACAAAGCCGCATCAATTGTTCTTGAACCTGTTTGATTTTTCTCTGTAACAACTAAAGTAAAAGGAACAATATGACATGTATAAAGATATAAGGTGCCTACTTTCACACCTTTTGCTACTATTAAGGCACCTCTTGAAACCTCCCAATTTTATTCACTAAAAGTAACTATGCAACCTTCATCACCTAGCTGCCCTGCTAAAATTAAATTCCTACTCAGTGTTGGAATGTGTCTTACCTCTTGTAGTAGCCAATGATTACCATTATGCAACATAATCTTGATTCTTCCCTTTCCAACAATCTGACAAAGTTGGTTATCTCCCAAATAAACCAACCCAAAATCCCCTTGGACATAATCAAGAAAATAACTTCTATGGGGTGTAGCATGAAATGAGGCCCGTAAATCTAAGACCCATGAATCAACAACTTTATCTAGGGAAAGACTCAAAGCATCATCTTCATATTTATTACTTGATTCAGTTGCCTCCTTATCACCTTCTTGTTTCTCTCCTTTATTCTTCTGAGACCAACAATCTTTTTTTAGATGACCTAGTTTCCAACAATACCACCAATCCTTTTGTGCTCTAGATTGGGACCTCTTGTCCTTTGATTTTCCTAGTGACTTCCCATGACCTCCAGCACCTTTTCCTCTCTCCTTTGATCTTCCCCTGCTTTCTGCATTCAAAATGCTACCTAATGTGGACCCTTCTGATCTTTTCCGTCACATTTCATCACTAAGGATAACACCAACAATATCATCAAATTTCAAAGTATTTGATCCAGAGACAGAGTTACTTTCAGCCACTACCAAGCTAATCCAACTTTTTGGCAAAGAACATAAAACTGAGAGAGCCCTCACCTCTTCATCAAATTTCACTTTTATAGAAGCTAACTGACTAGTAATTGTATTAAACTCATTTAAATGATTTGTCACAGATCCACCATCAATCATTTTTAGATTAAGCAAATGATTTATGAGAAATACCTTATTTGAGGCTGAGGGTTTTCCATACAATTTAGCCAAAGCTTTCATTAGTTCATCTGTTGTCTTTGCTTCTATTATATTGAATGCCACAGATGGTGCTAGACATAACCGAATAGTTCCTAACGTCTTTTTGTCTAGAAGATTCTAATCCTCATCAGTCATTGCTATTGGTTTCTTAGCTATTCCTTCCAATGGCCTCCATAAATCCTTTTGGTATAGATAATCCTCCATCTGTATCTTCCATAACTGATAGTTTTACCCATTGAATTTATCTACCTTTAATTTACCATCATCCTCCATTGCTCCCACTTAACTGTGAGACTTCCACTCAATTGTGAGACCTTTTTGTAGATGATAATCGAACACAACATGCTTTGATAGCACTTGTTAGGAATTGCATACAGAAGATATCAATTAAATGCAAATAATGATTAAACAGAGGAATGAAAAATACATAGAACTAATAATAGTGAGAGATAATTTTTAATGTGGTTCACCCAAACTCAAGCTATATCCACCAACAAAGAGTCCAATATGATTATCCAGCAAATGAAACCGATTACAACTAGCAATCCTTGTAACTTAATACTACTACAAATGCTACAATACAATATCAATAGAAACCCTAAACCTTAGCTATTTTTATCAAGACTTATGTTGATTACAAAATAGGGTTTTTTATGTTGGCCAATAGAAAAAATAACTCTCGACGCCTTAATAAAATAATAAAATTCGTTTGACATTTCAGGGGCACTGCCTCTAGACTCCACAAGGGGCACTGCCCCTTGACCCCATCTTGGGGACGCTAGCCCCAAACCCCTGTTAAATAATTTGGGGGAAGCTATGCTTATAAAAGTAGGGAAAATTGAACCTCAGAGCTTGATTAGGCTCCATATAACAACAAGATACAAAAGGAAGAGGTAGATTTAATCAAGACAAAGACCACCATTAATCACCTTACTACTAAAATAAAGGCTAAGGACTTGGAAATTGATAACTTGAACAAATATATCCAGTCTACTATGTCACTGCAGGTGTTCCAAGCATTGTAAGTGAACGTTATATCCTTACAAGTTGAGTTCCCACAAGAAAAAGCTACTACTAGTGCACTTGAGCATGAGAAGGTTCTTGCAGAAAAGAAAAGCAATGATAAGGCTCAAGAGGTGTTACATCTTCCACAAAGTCTTAAGAAAGAATAAGACTAGACTAGTGATTATCTAGCATAATATATTGCCAAGCAAGAGAAGCTCAAGCAATTGACTATTGAACTGAGTCAAAGGCCTCAAAACACTGGAGTCTTGGAAATGGTGAAAGAGATTTATGTGTCTTCATGGAAAAGGATCTCAAGTGAGGTAACACAATTGAAGCCTACTCTTAGATTTCTTTTGAATGCCCAATAGCTTTGTGAGAAGGTTGAGTCTTCAGTATAGGCTACCTTGTCTTATGTTTATGTAAGGATTGTAGAAATTTTATGATGCCTCAGATGAAGCCTTGCTAGTAGTAGGGGTTACTGACAGGATAATTGGCTAAGTATTAGTTTTCTCCCATGCGGATGCCACAAGTCATAGCGGCGGGGTTTTGAGGATACATAGCGGCAAAGAAACTTAGAAGTAGCATAGAGTCATCACGTGGCTAGATCAATATCTATGGAGCATGCCAAGTGTTTTCATTCAATTCAGATACAGTGTTAGAAGGGCCTCCAACATGTTTCCTTTAAAAGGTTTTGAGTCTCAATAGACAGGGCCACATTTCATCATGGAGGAGATTCAAGGAAAGATTTTTGTGAAGGCATCTCAAAAGCCTACTAGCTCTCCACGTGTCCTTTTATGAATCAAGTGGAGCTTTCTACATGTCCTTGTGCTTTGGCCCTTTTTAGTTAAGTCTTTTTGTGTCATAAGCTAGCATATGTCCATGGAAGGACCTGAGCTTCAAAGTTAATGAAAGCTATGGATGATACCACATGTTAGCATGGCATATGTTTGAAGGAAACATTTTTGTGAAGCTTTTTGAAGTAGCATGAAGGCACCACATGTCCCAATTTTGAAATAGGTGGAACCCACCAAGTGTTGTGAAAAGTTAAGTCTTTTATAAAGAATGAAAGCGGTACCAGGTGTCAGCATAGTGCACATTTATGGAATCACTTAAGAAAGGTCTCACTTTGATGAGGAGCCTCAATCAGTAAGACAACCCTAACTATCAGCAAGAACAATACCATTGGTGAACACTTATGAACCTTGGCCGATGTGCCGATATACCAACTTAGTATAAGCTTGGCATCACTTGCTATTACCAGTGGCAATACCCTAATTCATCGTTACGACCGGTCACCATTTGTATCTGATGAAAGATAAATTTTCAACATACATTCTCAATATACATTTCCATCATACTTTTGTGATATGCATTCGTAATATACATTCAAACCACACTCGTTGGTGAGACTTGAGCTATCGGTCAGACTTACCTCAGAGTCACCGATACACCAATTCCTCCTAATGGATCTTCTATCAATGGCTCAATCATCTCTTTAGCCAGACCACCCTCGTCACTCTGAGTGAGGAATGCTTTTTTGATGGCCTCTGCCTCACCAAAAACAACTCCAACTCCTTCAGTCAAACCCTAGCACATGGAGATGTTAGGTTGTCTACTATGCATCTCGCACTGTCCAGATCCTCTGTGCCATAAAATGATGAAACAAAATAGGGAACAAAAAACACATATTGTACAATTAACCCATTCCACTAATTTTGACAGAAATGTTATTAGTGGAATGCTTCACATTGCCATATCGCAACAACGAAAAGCACAGGAGAATGGAAATCTACAGCTAAACAATTTGTAATTACAGGAGATAGAAATCAAACTCACAGAATAGAATAATCTTTATTTCTCCTTAGCACAATCACAATTACATTCAATCTCTTTCACTTCGATCTAATTACAACATCTAATCTATATGCATTTGATTCATTTCTCTCAGGTTTATAAGCTTGCCCCGAGGTACACCAACTCATTCCAAGTGGCTGGGAGAAAACTAACTGATTCCAACCATCTAAAACTAACAACTTGACCAAAATGACCTAAGTCACTAGGGACTTACAAACAAAAATCAAAATGCATTGGTCGTATAGACCTTATTACAATACAAAACCTGTTTTAAAATAGAACATGAACTTAAATGCCTTACGGAGGCCACCTTGTGTTAGGTGCTCCTACACCATACACCCCACCTAGAAAAGAACTCATGTCCCATGAGTTGTGTTTATTGCTTGCACCGCCATCATCCTTCACTGCATCATGCCTTCCCCATGACCTCTGGACTACAACTTGCTTCCATGGAATCAAAAATTCATGCCTAGCATTGTAAGCTCTACTCACACCTTGCCATGAGTGAGTGCTTGCAACCAAACCCATACTTTGCTCACCAGTCTTCATTACTGTCATCTCTGCCTAAACACTTGCATTCAAATCCTTGTTTGATGCTGTTTGTACTACTAATATAGTAGAATATGTTTGCCTTCCAACTCTTGTTGGCTTTAGAGGACAAACAATAGTCCCTACTATGATAGCATCCTCTTTGTTCCAATCAACTTATGGCTGCTTGCAGACCTATTCTTTGACCTACTTCTAATCGATCTCAGACATTACCATTTGATCTCCATCATTCAAAACTGAAATCACCTTCAAACTGTGATCTTTGGGAACTTCACTCCTTGAGGCATCCTCCACTTGCCTTGTATCTTCTTCATTGATCTTCACAAACTCTTTCTTACCCACCAAAATAATCTTGTCTACCTTCTTTGCTTTAGCATCCTCTTGCAATGGTGTCATCACAAAAGTTTTTCCATCCTTCTTGATGGTGTATGTATTAGCATATCCATCATATAATGCTCACCTATCAAATTACCATGGTCTACCTAAAAGTAGGTGACAACACTCCATGGGCAAAATGTCACCTAAAATTCTCTCCTTAAATTCTCCAATCTGAAAATCAACATATGCTTGTTCATCTACCAAAAGTGATTGACTATCACTTACCCAAGATGCTCTATAAGGAGTTTGATGAGGAATCCTTTCTATGTTCAATTTATCTACTATTTCCCTAGACACCATATTATCTGTTGAACCAGAATCTATGACTACCTTGCATATTTTACCTTTTCTTTTGCAATTGATCCTGAAAAGAGTTCTCCTCTGTGATGGTTTAGTCTTCATTGGTGCTTTGAGCAACGTCCTCTTGATCATCATATTTTCTCCCAATTTTGATGTTAAATTCACTTTAGGAGATGTCACACTCCCTACATCTTCTTGAGTCAATGTGGTTCTCCTCTCATTACCATGAGAAGTTGAGGCCTTCTCTGGACACTTATAAGCTAGGTGCCCAATCTAATTATAGTTATAACATCTCATGTTGGAGAACTTGGATTCTCTGCCCGATCCATTTAATCCACATCTTTCATTTGGCCTTCTTCCTTAGTAGCTTCCTCTGCTACTTGAGTATCCAACTTGCTTTTCTTGGTTAGATTCACCACTAGGCCTCTGGTTAGGACTTCTACCTCTAAAACTACCTCTAAAATTTCTATCACCTCTTCCTCTACTCTGCTGCTCACTTTTCCTCTTCATCTTCTCTTTAGCTCTTAATGCTACTTGAAAGCATTTTTCCATAGTTTTAGGTGTAAATAAACTTATCTCATCTTGAATATTGATCCTCAGACCATTTAGGTACCTTGCTACCTTGGCTTTTTCATCCTCCATGTACCCACAAAGAAGAGTGTATTTGTGAAACTCCTTGGTGTAAGTAGCCACATCCATATCGTTTTGCTTAAGGTTCTGCATCTTCCTGTAAATCTACATCTCGTAGTCAGATGGAAGGAACTAGGACTTAATCTTCTCTAGCATTCTACTCAACGAAGATATCATACTCTTCCCATTCTTTACCCTCTCTCCTTGGGTATAATTCCACCATGTAAGTGCAGCACCTTTGAATTTAGTTTTTGAAAACTTAACTCTCTTACTTTTAGGAACTTCCTTGTATTCAAAGTAGTTATTTAGAGCCTCAATCTATTCCATAACTTTGTCATCATTCATCTTTCCACTTAACAAGGGAATATATATCTGAGCCTCTGAAGAGTCCTTGCCAATTGCCTTGATGGATTCTGATGCAGAGGCATCCACACTATAACCTTACAATACAGCATGGATGTCTGCAGCCCATCCTCATCATCATCATCATCACCATCATCATCATATTTCGGACGAGCACAATTATCCTCCTGCCAACTACTATTCACTTCCTCCGTTTTCTGACTATCATCATCATCATGATGTTTAACTAGCGCAAACATCCTCCTGTTGCACTGTTCATCGAGCGCCAAGCTCCATCGGCATCATCATGATATGCAACACTCTCTTCGTCAATATCAAATATCTGGTTGCTCCAAATATCCTGATGACGACAACTTCAGCGCCTTCCCTTCGATGTCCCGATAGCCGACTATACAAGCAACAGCATCATGATATGATTTATCCGGTTCTCTCGAAACCTCCTGATGATGTTAACACAACTTTCTGCCGATACGAAAGCACTTAACGACAGCAGGATAAACTTGCATAGGGGGATATCTCAACATCCTGATGACGATGACGTCATATCCTGATGACGATGACGTCACCCAATATCCTGATGACCTCTTCAACACTTAGTCAAAAAAATGAACTTTCACTCCCGCATCTGCTAGCGATACGCGGATGATGGGCACTCCCGAGAGGTGATCCTGACGGTGATATATACGCTGAGTATATATCTGACTTAAAACATCCTGATGCACTTGCAACATGCAAACTTCAACAGTTTCATGACCCGATCTTCTACCTGATGCCGATACGCTCCTCCTCGGCTCCTCCTGATGATGATCACCCCGACGCACTTGCACTTCATGCAACTAACCGCATCATGCCGATCTCCTCTTACTCGGATGATGATGCTCAAAACGACTGCAGGATATTCACCAAATTATCCTGATGATGCTGTTTTGACAAACTTTCAACCTTAGCGAAATTTCACTTCGCCGATCCTCCTGGGATGACCCGATCCACTCTCAGGGTGATCTTCCACACTTCATCAGTTCGACCTAGCACATGCCCATGCTAGGGTCTTCAACACCTTTCAACCGCGATCCTGCACACCTGCATGCGAACAAACAAACTAACATCTACCCTACTGTACATCACCATTCCACCGATCCGACGAATCAACCGGTGGAATGGATTAGCAAATCCATGAAACCACCCAAACCAACAAATCGATTAGATAATGGAAGTAAACAGAGGATGAACACAAACAGGATCTCTTTATTGATTTCAAAAGATACAATTACAATGATCAGTCTCTCTCTCTCTCTGTCTCACTCTGTGCAACCTAGCTCGATCGATGATATCTGTCTGTCTATCTATGCAATATCAACTGATCCTCATGCTTAAATAGATTTTCCTACGAGTACTACTGACCTGACTCCAAGCGGCTGGGAACTCTCCAGGCGGCTGGGAGATCCAACCGGACCCTACAGCATGACAGCTGTTTAACAAAGTAACTAAAAATAGTAAAAGCCTGGTCAGCATGATCTTATCATGATCAGCGTGACCTTATTACATGCATTTGGTCTTATTAGACCTTCTTGGAAACATAAACAAGACCTAAAACAACTAACTGCCTCATGAAGGCCAGCTGTCAGGTAGGTGCTCCTGCACCATACTCCCCAACAGAAAAGAACTCATGTCCCATGAGTTTAGTATGTGGAAGTCCTCCACCTTTACACCTTGCCTTTGAAATATGCTGATCTGCTCCAGCTTTGTCCTCTGCTGGCTCTTGGCTGCTCCAAGACTTCTGAACTGTAACTTGCTTTCTGCCAAGTAAATCCTCATGCCTGTTGATGTAGGCCTTTTTCTCACATACCCTGTGTTTGCCAGGTTGTCTGACCAGAACCTCTGTCTGGACTGCCTCTTGAACTTCTGAAATGTTCCACTCTATCTTCCTTTCAACTTTTATAGGACAAGCAATAGTCCCAACGATGACAACATCCTTGTCATTCCTCTCAACTGATTGCTGTATGCAAACCTGTTTCTGCACCTGCTGCTGATCTCTGTCAGTCAAAACTAAAACTTTCTTCAATCTGTTGTCCTGAACAACTTCTTTTCCTGCAGTATCCTCAACAGCCTTTATGCCTGCTCCTCTAGGCATCTACACATACTCCTTCTTTCCCATCAAAATGATTTTGGCTGCCCCCTGTGCTGCAGCATCTGCCTGCAATGGCATCAACTTAATAGTCTTCCCATCTTTCTTGATGGTATAGGTATTAGCATACCCATCATACAGTACCCTTCTATCAAATTGCCATGGTCTACCCAACAGTAGGTGACAACATTCCATGGGCAAAATGTCACACAAAATTCTATCCTGATATGCTCCAATCTGAAAATCCACATATGCCTGTTCAGAGACAAAAAGTGATTGACTATCACTCACCCAAGATGCCTTGTAAGGGTGTGGATGTGGAATCCTTTCCAAATTCAGTTTATCCACCATTTCCTGAGATACCATGTTGTCTGTTGAACCAGTATCAATGACAACCTTACATTTTTTACCTTTGCTCTTGCATATGGTCTTGAAAAGAGCTCTCCTTTGCATCAGATCCTTTGATGCCTGCAAACTAATTCTCCTTAACATCAATGATTCTCCACTCTCTGGATATCCATAATTATCAGGCTCTCTGTCTTTATAAGTGTTTGAACTCTGCACACTTTCTTCTACTTTCTCTTCTTGTACCAGTTGTACTCTCTTGTCATTAGTTCTATCATTTCTGGATGATGAACCTTTGTTTTCTGGACATTTGAAAGATGGATGACCAAACTCACCACAGGTGTAACATTTTCCTGAAAATGTAGTAGAACCTCTACCACCTCCAAATCTTCCTCTATTACCTTTCCATCCACCCCTGAAATCAGACTGTCCCTGTCCTTTACCAGTGTCTTCTTGACTCTCATTGGTTTGCTTTGTTGTATGGGCTGCTCCTCTTCCCCTATGGTTTCCTCTTCCTCTCATGGACTTATCATGTCCTCTATTCATCTTTTCTTCAATCCTGATTGCCATTTGATAACAATCCTCCACATTCTTAGGGTTAGCTAACACTAACTCGTCCTGTATGTTAAATCTCAAACCAGCCAAGTACCTAGCCACCTTTTCTACCTCATTCTCATGATGACCAGATCTCATACTCAATTTATAAAATTCCTCTGTATATGCCTTCACATCCCTTTCCTTCTGCTTTAAAAATTGTAGTTTCTTAAACATCTGGATTTCATAATCCCTTGGCAAGAATTTCCCTTTGATCCTTGCTACCATCTTATCCCATGAAGTGATCTTTGACTTCCCTTGTTTCCTTCTCTCAGATTGTACATAATCCCACCATACCAAAGCATGACCTCCTAACTTGGTCTTTGCAATCTTTACCTTCTGATCCTCAGCAACATCTTCACATTCAAAGTGATTATCAAGTGCAGCAATCCAATCCAGCAACTCATCTTCATTCAAACTTCCAGTATACTTGGAAACATCAACCTTTACCTTAGGTTTATCATTCTGCACTGCTTTTAACAGTTTTGCCAATCTCTGGTCTTCAGCATCCAGATCTTCAGCTACCTCTTCATACTCTTCAATAGTATCTTCATCTTCTTCAGACTCACTGTCTTCCACTTCCCTCTTTTTGTTCTTTTCCAGGGCTGTAAGCCTGGCTTGAAGTGCTTCAGCAAGCTCCTTCATCTTCCTCATCTCTCTAGCATGTTTCTCCTTCATCTCTTGCAATTCCCTTGCAGTACCACTACCTTTTGGAGGCATTTTGTCAACCTCTCAATCAACACACAACACACAATTCAACTCTACCTCTGCCCTTTCAGTGACAGAATCAACACACAACAGCCCAGATGTTTTGCTGAGCTCTGATACCACTATGATGCAGAGGCATCCACACTATAACCTTACAATACAGCATGGATGTCTGTAGCCCATCCTCATCATCATCATCATCACCATCATCATCATATTTCGGACGAGCACAATTATCCTCCAGCCGACTACTGTTCACTTCCTCCGTTTTCCGCCTATCATCATCATCATGATGTTTAACTAGCGCAAACATCCTCCTGTTGCACTGTTCATCGGGCGCCAAGCTCCATCGGCATCATCATGATATGCAACACTCTCTTCGTCAGTAGGATATCAAATATCCGGTTGCTCCAAATATCCTGATGACGACAACTTCAGCGCCTTCCCTTCGATGTCCCGATAGCCGACTATACAAGCAACAGCATCATGATATGATTTATCCGGTTCTCTCGAAACCTCCTGATGATGTTAACATAACTTTCTGCCGATACCAAAGCACTTAACGACAGCAGGATAAACTTGCATAGGGGGATATCTCAACATCTTGATGACGATGACGTCATATCCTGATGACGATGACGTCACCCAATATCCTGATGACCTCTTCAACACTTAGTCAAAAAAATGAACTTTCACTCCCGCATCTGCTAGCGATACGCGGATGATGGGCACTCCCGAGAGGTGATCCTGATGGCGATATATACGCTGAGTATATATCCGACTTAAAACATCCTGATGCACTTGCAACATGCAAACTTCAACAGTTTCATGACCCGATCTTCTACCTGATGCCGATACGCTCCTCCTCGGCTCCTCCTGATGATGATCACCCCGACGCACTTGCACTTCATGCAACTAACCGCATCATGCCGATCTCCTCTTACTCGGATGATGATGCTCAAAACGACTGCAGGATATTCACCAAATTATCCTGATGATGCTGTTTTGACAAACTTTCAACCTTAGCGAAATTTCACTTCGCCGATCCTCCTGGGATGACCCGATCCACTCTCAGGGTGATCTTCCACACTTCATCAGTTTGACCTAGCACATGCCCATGCTAGGGTCTTCAACACCTTTCAACCGCGATCCTGCACACCTGCATGCGAACAAACAAACTAACATCTACCCTACTGTACATCACCATTCCACCGATCCGACGAATCAACCGGTGGAATGGATCAGCAAATCCATGAAACCACCCAAACCAGCAAATCGATTAGATAATGGAAGTAAACAGAGGATGAACACAAATAGGATCTCTTTATTGATTTCAAAAGATGCAATTACAATGATAAGTCTCTCTCTCTCTGTCTCACTCTGTGCAACCTAGCTCGATCGATGATATCTGTCTGTCTATCTATGCAATATCAACCGATCCTCATGCTTAAATAGATTTTCCTACGAGTACTACTGACCCGACTCCAAGTGGCTGGGAACTCTCCAGGTGGCTGGGAGATCCAACCGGACCCTACAACATGACAGCTGTTTAACAAACTAACTAAAAATAGTAAAAGCCTGGTCAGCATGATCTTATCATGATCAGCGTGACCTTATTACATGCATTTGGTCTTATCAGACCTTCTTGGAAACATAAACAAGACCTAAAACAACTAACTGCCTCATGAAGGCCAGCTGTCAGGTAGGTGCTCCTGCACCAGATTCTAGGAATTGCTTTTGTTCAACCGGTATCTCCACCTCTTCTTGTTCCTCTTCTTGTTCCTCAGATTCATCATCTAATTTCTTTCCTATCTTCAATGCCTTCAATTCTACTTGGAGTGCTTCCCTAACTCTAGTTTAGATCATCTCTTCCATCTCTTGAAATTTCTTGACCACTTCAGTGGTGATCCCCTTTGGAGGCATATTGGTAGCCTCTCCTTCGCTCTCTCTATCTGACATAAACATTCACAGATAATGCCAGCACTTCTACAAATCCTCAATTCAACTACAACACAATGCTTAATCAGATTTCCATCATATACACTGCTATAGACCCATTCCTCTCATCCAACAACAGATCCTAGAGATGCACTACCACTCTCTCTTGAAGTGGCCTCACTCTACACCCTCTTCTAGCCAAACCTCTATTGGTGAATGGTCTTGATAGACCTCAGCATCATTTGCCCACACACTACAGGAATCCTATTCCTTCTCGTAACTAGATGGCATGAGCAACTCTTCATCTACCTTCTCAGTGATAGAAATCAAATACACAACACCTCTGCCCAGAGCTTTTGCTAGCTCTGATACCAATAAGATGGGGAGCCTCAGTCAGTAAGACAATCCTGACTATCAGAAAGAACAATACCATCAATGAACACTTATGAACCTAGGCTGATGTGTCAATATACCAACTTAGTATATGCTTGGCGTGACTTGCTATTATCAGTGGCAACACCCTGATTCACCATTACGACCGATCACCATTTGTATCTGATGAAAGATACATTTTCAACATACATTCTAAACATACATTCTCAATATACATTCTTAATATTCATTCAAACCACAGTTGTCGGCGGGACTTGAGCTATCAATTAGACTTACCTCAGATTTGCCGATACACTGATTCCTCCCGATGGATCTTCTGTCAATGGCTTGATCCTCTCTTTGACCAGACCATCCTCATTGCTCTGAGTGAGGAATGCTTTTCTGATGGCCTCTGTCTCACTGACAACAACTCCAACTCCTTCAGTCAAACCCTAGCACTTGGAGATGCTAGGCCATCTACTGTGCATCTCGCACTATCCAAATCCTCTACCCACAAAATGATGAAACAAAATAGGGAACAAAAAACACATATTGTACAATGAATCCATTCCACTAATTTCGACAGAAATCTTATTAGTGGGATGCTTCACATTGCCATATTGCAACAACGAAAAGCATAGGAGAATGGAAATCTATAGCTAAACAATTTGTAATTATAGGAAACAGAAATCAAACTGATAGAACAGAATAAATCTTTATTTCTCCTTAGCACAATCACAATTACATTCAATCTCCTTCACTTTGATCTAATTACAACATTTAATCTTTATACGTTTGATTCATTTCTCTGGGGTTTATAATCTTGCCCTGAGGTACATCAACTCATTCCAGGCAATTGGGAGACTGATTCCAATTGGCTGGGAGAAAACTAACTTATTCCAAGCGGCTGGGAGAAAACTAACTAATTCCAACCATCTAAAACTAACAAATTGACCAAAATGACCTAAGTCACTAGGGACTTACAAATAGAAATCAAAATGCATTGGCCATATACAACTTATTACAACACAAAACCTATTTTAAAACAGAACATGAACTTAAATGCCTAACAAAGGCCAGCTTGTGTTAGGTGCTCCTCCACCACACTTGGAGAGTGCTAGAGTACCACATATGTATCTTTTGAGTCTTTTTGAAGACCATGGGAGGTACCACCTATCTCAACAACATTGATAGAAGCACCATGATTTTGAGCCAATTTAACGCACCTACTGACAGTATGGATGCGGGGAATGAGCAAGAGAATCTAGCATATTAGAAGACTCAGAGTGTTTGTTACAACAAGAAAAGTTGAAGCTAAGACCCATAATCTAATGAAATCTTTAGTGCATGGGCTTTGAATGGCATCTTTAGTTGATGCCAGTTCTATTTTGCAGGTGGTTGGAGAAGTCTTGGTTGTTGCTAGACTCTAGAGCCTCATTTTTGTGCTATAAATAGGGGAGTTCTATAATACATAGAAATAAGAAACAAATATTTGCCAAAAGGATTTTGTGTTGTTAGACCAAATATATGTCATTTACCTTTACATTTATCTTTCAAGAAAAAGAAACATCATAGATCTATGAATACTCATTGCCTTACATACTTTGTCAGAGATATTAGTGAGAAGAAGCCTCTATTCTATGCATTTTGTGATATTTTCTGGGTCTTTCTTGCAAGTTCTTTAGGCTTTGCCTTTGAATCTAAATCTATTACATATTCTATTTCTATTAATCATGCATATTGCTCTTTAACTTAGCATATATTTTAAAGGATTTAATCATTGTGCTTATTTGAAATTAAAACATATTATTGGTGCATCGCCTTAGGAAGTTATCTTATATTGTATCTGTAATGTTGTTTTTCTCCCCTTTTCTCACAAACCTTAGAGAAGAGCCAACTTCTTTAAAACCTAGAGGTTATTCTAAGAGCTAATCCTATGTTTTTAGAATCTCCCATTGTTGGTGATTTAATTGACAAATTTTAACATCAACAAGTATGACAGTCCTTGTACTATCTAAAAACTGGCATTGAAACTCACACCTTTGATGATTGTAATTCTACCTTTTCACAGTTCCTTCTGATGATCAGATCATTTAGGCACAATCTATGCTTGATCACTATCATAGATATGTCTTCAAGGTGAATCAGGATAGCATCTACAACTCCTTCTCTTTCTCCTTCAGTTGCACATCATAATGCATTCATTCTTCTCCTTATCTTGCTTGTGATCCTTATCAATCACTTTGCAATCACACCTTGCTTAACTCAATTTGATTTACAATTTATACATGATATTACATTGATTACATTGCTTGTTAGCTAGAGACCATAAAAAAAACATTTACAAGTTGACTTGATTACACACAACATTAAACGTGTAGAAGATAAGTCCTAAACAAAACCACACGCTACATGAGCATAAGACCCATGCTTTGCAGTCATCAACACTTTCTTAACTAGGTCCAAGACATCCTTCATAGCTTCAAACACCAACCAATTACATCTGCACAATCTGGTCATTTGAAAATTTGACAACCTTAAGTAAAAATATATGAGGCTTTAAGCACACCACAACAACTTGAAAACCTTGTGTGGTACTAGAAACAAGAAAGATCTTGATGAAACTCTTCTAGATGAGTCTACATGACTCATACAACATCTCCAAACACTCCTTTACCTTCACACATCAAAGATTTGTTCCACATATATTCAACCATGAATTCTAGGAACAACTAGTCATCTAGAACACACTGCAACATACTGTCATTTAAAAATTGAGCTTGTAGACCACAAGGAAAGTTGAAACTACAAGAGAGCATATACAACACATCCATAAAAATATCCACAAAACCACAAAGGCAAATGTTAACTTCTAGAGGAATGTTAAGCATTCTAACATGCCTTCAACACTACCTCACTCTGCCAGAACACATGTCGGTACTCTATCATGCATAACTTTTGCATCGAAAGGACAAATGACCTGAAACTTTTGAATTATCACTGTCACTACACTTTAAACATAGTTCCAAAATTGCATAGCCATAACTTCTAATATGGAGTAACCTCCCAAATATTCTTCAAAGGTAGTCATCCTATAGAAAAGATTGTCACCAACTTTTGGAGGCCAAACTTTCTTTTTATCAACACATGCATTCTTAGGAGTAGTAGGAAAGGTCATCCAATATACTTCAAGACACCAGTAACATCCGTAACACATCTAATTATCTTAGTGCTTCTATTTCCCATTTTAAAGTAACTTCACACTCAACTCTACACTGATCAAGGCATGACATCCAACCATGAAATTCAATAATCATATTATATTCGACATTACATCAAACCATGAACTATATCTTCTCTCTTGCATAGGACGTGAGATCCAACCATGAACACCATCACACATCCATGATAGTGTTGACATCAATGAAAAGCTTGTGATAGTGTTGACATCAATGACAACCTTAAGAACCATATGTGTAACATTTTCTTGGTACAAAGATGATATATGTAGTTTCATACCTCAATACATAACTTGATCTTAATTGCCATGTGGTTGTAATTTTAGTTAGATATAGGATTTTTTTAGAACATTTGACATGTGAGTTTTCTTCATTCAAGAACACTAGATTTGACATGTTATATTTTCTTACAACACTACATTTGATATAGAAACTACTAGATTTGATATGATAATCATTGATTATTTCTCATCTTACATGTTAAACATGCAAGATACATGTAAAAAATGACAAAACTTGTGATATTTTTCATTCAATCCAAGATAGTTATTTTTGTATTAATGAGCAAAGACATGTTTATGTCTTTACCCATTTTCTTATCTATTTTATGCAAAGAAATGTCATCCACAACCCAAATTCAATAGTCATTGCATTTGGAAATGTAAATAGGTGTATGTATCTTAAATGGAAGTATGTTTCAATATCATATATACTCTATGTTTCAATTTCATATCCTCATTTCATGGTCTGTAGGTCTCCATGTAGGGAGAGAGACATAATTGGTATGATTTGCATATCCTCATTTCACCTTCTATATGGTCTCCATACTTTGCATATCCTAATTTCCTAGGTCCAACTCAACATCATTTGACCATGCCAAAGGTGGATGCATTCTTGCAGAATGCCTTAGTGACATATAGTGTAAAGGTGCCAAGAGACATATTTTATGTTCTTCACCCTATGGGACCTAAGCAATAGTGTCGATAGGTCAGGGTGGGTGGGTTTATGCTAGAGGAGGTCGTATTTCATTCCCCATGTCTATCATTTGAATTGGGCTACAATGTACTAGTAAAGTATCTTAAGAGACTTAAGAGAAAAAAATGCCAGACTTTGATGGAGTAGATCTTGCACTTCATGGCACCTACAAATGATCTGTTTGGACCTACAACTAGATGTTAGGCCCATCCACAATAACCTCTCTCAATTTTGACCAACTCAACATCATTTGACCGTGCCAACTCTAGATGCATTCTTGAAAAATGCCTTAATGACATGTAGTGTAAAGGTACCAAGAGCCATATTCTGCATTCTTCACCTTATGGGACCTAATTGGTGATGTTAATATGTTGGGATGGGTGGGTTTATTCTAGTGAAGGCCCTATTTCTTTCACTAGGTGTCTGAATCAAATTGGGCTACACTGTATCGAGAAAGTCTCTTAAGAGACCTAAGAGCCAAAAATTGTCAGACTTTGATGGAGTAGTTCTCACACTTCATGGCACCTATGAATGATCTATTTGGACCTACATTTGGATGTTAAGAACCTTCACAATATCTTGTCTCAGTTTTGACCAACTCAACATCTTTTTACCGTGCCAATGGCGGATGCATTCTTGAAAAATGCCTCAGTGACATGTAGTGTAAATGCACCAAGAGTCATATTTTGTGTGAACTCTTCATCTCATGGGACCTAATCAATGGCACTAATAGGTAGGGGTTTGTGGGTTTATGCTAGTGAATTCCATATTTCATTCCCCATGTGTCCCAATTGAATCAGGCTACACTGTATCGACAAAGTCTCTTAAGAGACATAAGAGACAAAATTTCTAGACTTTGATGAATTATTTCTCACACTTTGTGGCACCTAAGAATGATCTATTTAGACCTACAACTAGATGATAGGTCCCTCCACAATAACCTCTCTCATTTTTGAAAAACTCAACATCATTTGACCGTGCCAATGATGGATGCATTCTTCCAAAATTCCTTAATGACATGTAGTGTAAAGGTGCTAAGAGCCATATTTTGCATTCCTCACCCCGTGGAACCTAACTGATGGTGCCAATAGGTCAGAGTGGGTAGTTTAATGCTAGTGGAGGCCTTGTTTCATTCCCCAAGTGTCACAATCAAATTGGGCTATAGTGTACCGACAAAGTCTCTTAAGAAACCTAAGAGCCAAAAATTGACAGAATTTCATGGAGTAGTTCTCACACTTCATAGCACCAATGAATGATCTGTTTGGACCTACAGCTAGATGTTAGGCCCCTCCACAATAACCTCTCTTTCTTTTGACCAAATCAACATCTTTTGACCGTAGCAATGGCCGATACATTCTTGCAAAATTCTTCAATGACATATAGTGTAAAGGTGCCAAGAGCCATATTTTGCATTCTTCACCCCATGGGACCTAACTGATAATGTTGATAGGTCAAGGTGGGTGGGTTTATACTAGTGGAGGCCTTGTCTCACTCCCCAGGTGTCCCAATGAAATCAAGCTAGAGTGTGTACCTGTTGGTTTTTCTTCTGAATCAGCATTAGGGTTTGCCAGTTCTAATGCACAGGCAGATTCAGCCAACTGAATACAGGAGGTTGCGTGAGCTCCTCCCCTTCACTTCTGGTTTTGCCGCACCAAGGGGGGTTTCCCTACTTGATAAAAGTATAACCTTGACTAGCTCAATGACAGAAGGATTTAACTTGACAGCAACAGGCAGAATACCCTCATGTAAGGACCAAGATTTGTATAACAAATCACAAGGTTGGCAACATTCTTGGACATAATGTCTGGTTGGGTATGAGAGCATGCAGAGGTTCCTAATCCTAATCCTACAACTAATAGATGGAAGGAAGAGATGGTTTGAAATGGATTTTGGATGCAAAGCTGGACATGGTGTATAACCTCAACACAGAGCTAGATTGGTGCCTATCCAGGGCTTGGAGTCGGTAGACATACACCTGTGAATGATCAGCATGAATAGCTAAAACTGGATTTCAGGGGGATACACATGATATCTGCCTTACAGATATCTCCCAATATAGAGTGTTAAGCTGTCTATACTTATGGCATCCCTATTGTAGTAAGAAAGATACATGCAAAACTGGAGACAGAATTAGCATAACACATGCAAACATAGCATTATTCATATAAGATTAACCATGAAATCAGTGGATTCATGCCAAATCATACAACAGGAGATACATAAACTCACAAGTTTAACTGTACAGAGCAACCAAAATGAACTGTATTGTGTTACAGAGCCAAAATGTTCAACTTTCAACAACCTCAAAAATGGTAACACAATCTGCTTATAACAGCTAGAAAGTGTACCACAGCAATTAATTACAAGGCTTTTACAAAAATCTGCCAGATACAGATCCTTCAAAGGAATGGCGCTCAAAATTTATTGCTGCAGAGACAGAAAGTAGACAATGGTGGCCTTGAGCCCTGCGCCACTATCTAGAGCCTTCATGCCAAAAATCGGGTACATGGCTATCCAACAACTCACCCATGCCCCTGCTACAATCGCCATTAAGGGTCTCAACCACCTGCGGTCGCCTGAAAACTGTCGCAGCGCATCAAAAAGGAATTCCCGCCAAAACACCTCTTTGCAGGTTCAAATAATGCAGGGGGATTAGTCCCATATGCATGGTGTGGAGATAGCTTTGGCGTTTTAAAAGCATAACTGCATACATACCAAGTGCCGAGTGCTTTTGCCGCACTCGACACACATGCCTTCGTCAAAACCAATCGCCGAGACATATGCCATCGGCTCACCCCACAATTCTCCTGCCGATCTCAAAAGTCTGGCCGATCACAAACTCCACACTCCCTTCATCAGCCAGAGATTAACCATCGGGCTAGCCAGAAAATCCTTCACCGACACTACTAATCTCACCGAAGCCAAGATACTCTGATGAAAGCTCAAACAACACTCCGTCAGCGAGACCAACACCATCGGCTCGCCCAAAAAAAACTCTCACTGATAATACAAGTCTCTTCGATGGCCAGCTCGCACCCCGTTAGCAGTTACCAAACCACTGCCATTGGCCAGACCAACACCATCGGCCTGGCAAAAAGTTCCATCGCCGACACAGCCAGTCATGCCGATGAACATCCTCAAGCCATCCACCATCAAGCCATCGGCCCAACTCCTACCGATAGCCCACCGTCGGTCAAACTGAACACAAAGTCATCCCGATGGCATTCCCCATCGGGGTGACTTCCTTCTATCGGCGAACCACAAAACACATTGGCTGATCACAGTAGTCTTACCGATGCCAAACGTCAACCCCACTTTCCTCGGTAAGACGCACGCCGATGAATCTTATCGGCCAGACACTACACTGTCAGCCCAACATCTGACCTCTCACCCGATAGCTCCCACTCAGGCCGATGAATACATGACTTACCCTGGCATCGGCATCAGGATGATATTAAGAAGATTAACCAGATATTTGGAAATATCATCCTGACGCGCCACTATCATGCTGCACTGTAGCTTCACTGCAGGATCGGGATGATATCCAAACATCACCCGATATTGAAACATGATGACCTTGATGAAACATCTGGTCAATAGAAAATGATAATGATGATGACCCCCTCCTTTAGAATATCATGATGATGATGATCTTCTCTCCTTAAGAAAATATGATGCTACAGCTGAAAAATGCTGAGGAGGTCCAACACTTAGGAAAATGGGCAAGAAGATATAGGGTTCTAATGAAGAAACCCCCTAAACATGAAAAATCAACCTCTAGGCCAAAATGGGTACCAACACTGGCTCTGTCTGGGGACGTGCAGGTGCAAAACTGCAGCGAGGACCCTAGAATCTCTAGTTTCACAGATTGGGCCATATCTATTGGGCAACAGAGTCAATCATTGCACCAACCTGCACAAAAACTATATTTTAGTCATCACTTGGGTGGTCCCGGGTAGCCAAAAAGGAAGAACCAAAATTTTTTCCTACCAAATGCCTGATTCCAAACTGAAAGATCCCAATCCCAACTGAAAAGATTGGCATAATCTGCCCATAATGTCATCTTCTCAATTAGATATTCCACCACCTTTGATAGCTTGCCACTTGTAGTACTGCCTCTGTCACTCTGCATTTCAAAATCAAACATGCAACCATACATGCTAAAAAATCCTTCAGCATTAAGCAACATATGCATGTTATACTCTTCAGATGGTGCACCATACTGCTCTTGGCAGTCTTCATCATTTATCTGACTACTGCACACCATCAGGCACTCATCCAGCTGATCCAAAAACTCAAAATACTCAGAAAAAATGAGACCCCCAATATCTACTGATATTGAAAACAAATCCTGATCCACACACCCAATGTTGCACATTTCTAAACCAGGTGATGATGAACATCCATCATTCATAGTTTGCAAATCCATAGTATCTTCACAAGAACTGAAGATATCTGATTCATATGTCCCCTCCTCACAAACTGATGTAACACCAAGGTCAATAGTCTCTTTATATTCATCATCATCCTCAAAAAGAGGATTAATCTTGCACCATTGAAAGTCAAGATTCACAGCATCAAAGGCACCTGTAAACTCATCATAAAGGGGATTAACACTCACCGCAAAGGCCTCTTCTTCTTCTTCATGACACTCCAATTCTTCTTCATTATTATCAGATCTAGATTCATAAGAAGAACAAACCTGATCCATGAATTGATCATGGATATCATTTTTATCATCTGATTGCCCCATATACAAGATTTCTACTGTTTCAATGTACTCTGAAGTTGAACTATCTGTATCATTCTCCATCCCTCTAATACTACCTGATGAAACTGATACTGACTGTTGATCCACATGATCACAACCTTGCACAACTGGATCATTTAAACATGATGGCTCTTTGATAAGGGCTGGTATGTAAATATTACTTGAAGAACCATTATTTTCAACTTCATTTGTTGGGCAAAACAAGACATCCTCCTTTATAACAGAAACATCATCAACTTGGAATGATGCAAGAACTAGGACAACAGGGGTGTGAATACTTTGACATTCATTGTCAACTCCTGAATTAAATCTTTCATTAACACTGGGGGCTGCAGGACAATAAAAATTTTCAGAGAAATAACCCTTTTGTATTCCATACCTCCAATTGTTTTCAATATCTATTGCAAACCGATGTGCCTGATGCAATGTGGTGGGCTCCTTGTCTCTTAATCTGTAACTCATTTTCTTATCAAAAGCTCCCAAATAGACAACTAAGCATAGTGCATCATTAGGTCTCATGCATTCTGGAATTCTATTCAATGCCCTCATAAATCTGAGGTTAAAGGCTGGGATCAACTCATCTTCTTCAATATGGATGTACATAAAGTTACTAATGACTACATATTCAGAAATTCTTTCACCATATTGTACTAGAAATGCAGATTTAAAACCATGCCAAGAGCTGACAGAGTTAGCTGGAAGGTAGGAGAACCAATCCCTTGCATCTTCATCTAGAGATTGAACAAATAATCTCATAACCACATCTTCATGGTCAATCTCAAAATCATCTATCACATTTAGGAACTACTGCAAGTGTCTCTTAGCTGATTCATCCTTTATACCATTGAATTTGGGCAAAAAAATTCTGATTTTAGGTGGAAGAGCATTTGGATAGCCACAAATGCCTCTAAAATTTATGGGCTTATATCTGTCTATGTTGAAACTTCTTTTATTACATGGTTGGGATCGATTGTTATACATTTTTGCACTTGACACTTCACAAGGGTGCATGGGCTGATAATACATCCTTTATGTTTTTGCAACCCTCCTCTTTACTCAGATTTTCTACAAACAATGACTTTAGGCACTCAAAATTTAGACTATTTTTTCAAACTTTCCTAAAGTCCTTTAAATGAGTCTTTTTAGCAACATTGCATGCCCTTTGAAATACAGAATAAGTTCTAATAAAAGCATGCAAGCTCTGCTTTCACCAATGTTTCCCTTTTAACCAGTGCTATCTCACCAAATAGGGAGTCTGTCAAACAATATGAAATACCTGGATATGTTGCAGGAGCTGCAAATTCTTCTCTGACTGATTTTGTTCTTTTATCAGGTTCTTTGATGCAGAGTCGCCACCTCCTTGAAGAGGAATGAGCTTCAAACAAGCCGAAGCTGCAAATTGATTTCTTTCTTTCTGGGTCATCCACCAGCAGAGTCACATATACAACCTTTTTCTCTGCTGCAACAAACACATCCAGGCCTAATTCCTCAATCTCGTAGACTCAAACTTTCATGGATATGACATTGATCTCCCCAGCGGAGTCGCCATTTTGTTGGTGACTCGGATGGGTCACAGATATATTACTGGAGATGATTAGATAGTACTTTTACTTCTCAATCCCCAGCAGAGTCGCCATTTTGTTGGTTTTTCTTCTGAATCAGCATTAGGGTTTGCCAGTTCTAATGCACAGGCAGATTCAGCCAACTGAATACAGGAGGTTGCGTGAGCTCCTCCCCTTCACTTCTGGTTCTGCCGCACCAAGGGGGGTTTCCCTACTTGATAAAAGTATAACCTTGACTAGCTCAATGACAGAAGGATTTAACTTGACAGCAATAGGCAGAATACCCTCATGTAAGGACCAAGATTTGTATAACAAATCACAAGGTTGGCAACATTCTTGGACATAATGTCTGGTTGGGTATGAGAGCATGCAGAGGTTCCTAATCCTAATCCTACAACTAATAGATGGAAGGAAGAGATGGTTTGAAATGGATTTTGGATGCAAAGCTGGACATGGTGTATAACCTCAACACAGAGCTAGATTGGTGCCTATCCAGGGCTTGGAGTCGGTAGACATACACCTGTGAATGATCAGCATGAATAGCTAAAACTAGATTTCAGGGGGATACACATGATATCTACCTTACAGATATCTCCCAATACAGAGTGTTAAGTTGTCTATACTTATGGCATCCCTATTGCAGTAAGAAAGATACATGCAAAACTGGAGACAGAATCAGCATAACACATGCAAACATAGCATTATTCATATAAGATTAACCATGAAATCAGTGGATTCATGCCAAATCGTACAACAGGAGATACATAAACTCACAAGTTTAACTGTACAGAGCAACCAAAACGAACTGTATTGTGTTACAGAGCCAAAATGTTCAACTTTCAACAACCTCAAAAATGGTAACACAGTCTGCTTATAACAGCCAGAAAGTGTACCACAGCAATTAATTACAAGGCTTTTACAAAAATCCGCCAGATACAGATCCTTCAAAGGAATGGCGCTCAAAATTTATTGCTGCAGAGACAGAAAGTAGACAATGGTGGCCTCGAGCCCTGCGCCACTATCTGGAGCCTTCATGCCAAAAATTGGGTACATGGCTGTCCAACAACTCACCCATGCCCCTGCTACAGTCGCCATTAAGGGTCTCAACCACCCGCGGTCACCTGAAAACTGTCGCAGTGTGTCAAAAAGGAATTCTCGCCAAAACGCCTCTTTGCAGGTTCAAATAATGCAGGGGGATTAGTCCCATATGCATGGTGTGGAGACAGCTTCGGCGTTTTAAAAGCATAACCGCATACATACCAAGTGCCGAGTGCTTTTGCCGCGCTCGACACACATGCCTTCGTCAAAACCCATTGCCAAGACATATCCCATCGGCTCACCCCACAATTCTCCTGCCGATCTCAAAGGTCTGGCCGATCACAAACTCCACACTCCCTTCATCGGCCAGAGATTAACCATCGGGCTAGCCAGAAAATCCTTCGCCGACACCACTAATCTCACCGAAGCCAAGATACTCTGATGAAAGCTCAAACAACACTCCGTCGGCGAGACCAACACCATCGGCTCGCCCAAAAAAAACTCTCACCGATAATACAAGTCTCTCTGATGGCCAACTCGCACCCCGTTAGCGGTTACCAAACCACTGCCATCGACCAGACCAACACCATCGGCCTGGCAAAAAGTTCCATCGCCGACACAGCCAGTCATGCCGATGAACATCCTCGAGCCATCCACCATCAAGCCATCAGCCCAACTCCTACCGATAGCCCACCGTCGGTCAAACTGAACACAAAGTCATCCCGATGGCATTCCCCATCGGGGTGTCTTCCTTCTATCGGCGAACCACAAAACACATTGGCCGATCACAGTAGTCTTACCGATGCCAAACGTCAACCCCACTTTCCTCGGTAAGACACACGCTGATGAATCTTATCGGCCAGACACTACATTGTCGGCCCAACATCTGACCGCTCACCCGATAGCTCCCACTCCTGCCGATGAATACGTGACTTACCCTAGCATCGGCATCAGGATGATATTCGGAAGATTAACCAGATATTTGGAAATATCATCCTGACACGCCAATATCATGCTGCACTGTAGCTTCACTGCAGGATCGGGATGATATCCAAACATCACCCGATATTGAAACATGATGACCTTGATGAAACATCCGGTCAATAGAAAATGATAATGATGATGACCCCCTCCTTTAGAATATCATGATGATGATGATCTTCTCTCCTTAAGAAAATATGATGCTGCAGCTGAAAAATGCTGAGGAGGTCCAACACTTAGGAAAATGGGCAAGAAGATATAGGGTTCTAATGAAGAAACCCCCTAAACATGAAAAATCAACCTCTAGGCCAAAATGGGTACCAATAGTACCTAGGGTAAAAATTCAAGTAAAAGCATAAATAGCAAACAACTAAACCCTAACAAGCACAATAGAGCACAAAAATGAAAACAACAAATGCAAATGCAAACCAATCCCCATGCTATGGTTGATTTATCTCCATTGCTCTTCTCAATCTTGCATAGCAATGCATGATTTTAAATAGGGCTGACCTATTAGTTGGACATGTGAAGGATATTAAATGAAAGTTGTACTACCACACATGAGTCAATTGAGAGGTGGACAAGTGTTGGAATGTGGTTAAAGGTGAGGATTAATTCAAATAATTTATTTGAATTAGTTGGGACATGGGAAAGGGCTTATTTAAATAAATATTTTATTTATTTAAATTAGAGGAAAGGTGTGAAATTAATTAAATAAGTAGGATTTATTTAATTAATTGGCTAGTGGGATAAATGGGAAATTAATCAAATCAATGAGATTTATTTAGTTAATTGGCTAGTGAGATGAATGGGATTAGGATGGGTAATCAATTAAATAAATAAGATTTATTTAATTAATTAGAAAGTTGGATAAGAGGAATTAGGAGCTGGATTATGACAAAATGCTACGTGATGTCTCTAATAATGTATTTGACTAGGTGTTGCAAGACATGGAAAAATTTGGGAGTCTACATTTTGCCTGTGTTTGAGATGCTATTTGAGATGATGAGATTTATGTCGAGTAACATCATTTCAAAGAAGCTAAGGTATGGATAGAGGAAAAGGATAGTATGATGATGATGTCCTCTCAAGAGGATAGGCAGGTTGGACAAACGTGAGTAGGCTCTCAAAATGAAAGGGATTGGTTAAGGAAGATATCTAAGTGAATGAATAGAAGAAGATGTGTTATGTTGCAATGAAGGTGAGCACCCATGATGTTTGATATAGCACTAGATGATATGCACCAAGGTATAATGACCAAGGTGATGATGTGTCTTGTGCACTAGCATAATATAACCTTGTCTAACATATGAGGAAGAAAACTTAGAGTATTAAATTCCTAATGCACAAAAGGTATGATATGACCTTAGATGAAAAGGTTAATGCAACAAGGTATTCCAAGATACACAATATATGAATATTAGATAGAAAGATACAGATTTGATACAAATGCTAGATAAAAAGATAACACACACAAGCAAGTAAGCATAAATGATACAAAAACAAACAAGGTATTGGCCCTGTCAAGTTGTAAACTGATGATCAATCGATTGATTGATTGATTAATTAATTGATTATGATAGTGTTGTCATTATGGGGAATGATATATTCCTAGATCAACACAAAGATGTGGGAATAATATATCCCATTGATAATGATGATAATTGATTGGGTTTAAAACAAGGCTAGGATCAAGACCATTGATGTGATTGGATTATTTGACAAGATTGATTAACTTGATTGGTATGGAGTAAGGATGACTTGCATTTGGATTACTACTTGGAGATACATGATTAACTTGATGTGATGGAATGATTTGATTGGTTTCATGATTGGATTCATTCTTTGGATTGATTCAATGAATTGAATGATGAAAAAATTGATTTGAAGGATTGAGTGAGGTGGTTTGATGAATTGGATTGAAGGAATTGATGAGATTGAATGGACTTGAAGAATTGACTGATGGATTTAGATGAATTGGGTGATTTCATTTGATTTGGTTTGAAGAATTGATTGGAGGAATTGAATGATGTGTTTGACTTTATTGCTTAATTTTTTTTGGATATTTGATTTTTTTATATTTTAGGAACATGTGAATTTTTTTGTATTTTTCAAATGTTGTGATTTTTTTGTATTTTTTGAATGTTGTAATTTTTTGAGTTCTCATAATGTTTTGATTTTTTTTGGATTTCTAAAATGTTTTAATTTTTTGTTATTTTTGAATGTTTTGGGATAGCATTGGATGCCAAAAATTTGATAGCCTCTATGCTAGACGCCAATGACAAGGGAAGACCATGTCTAGATGGAAGGGTGGAGGTAAAATTGGATGGACAAAAGGATGGGCAATTAGTAAATGTGATGGCAGACTCATGATGGATGGATGGGATGGAAGACTCATGATAGATGGGTAGATAAAAGGATAGGTCATGGAATGAAAAGCTCATGAAAAATGGATAGATACAAGGATAGGCTATAGTGGAATGGAATGGACATATGCATAAGAGACCAAGGATGTGATCTCAAAGACTATGTCACATAGGAATAACATGCCCTATTCTTCATGTAATGTTTAGGATTTTTCATGACAAAACCTATGAAAATAGGATAATAATAGGATCGGATGGAAAGGATGAGGTATGTCAAGAGATACCCAAAGTATATTTCAACATTTTGCCCCTATATCTTTATCAAGATCAAAAGGAGGAAGGGTAAATGGGTGGATTCAATATGATAGGTATGTGGGTGTAATGGATAAGGATGGTAAGATAGGATAGGAAAAGGTATGAAAATGGTATAATGGGATAGATAGTTTGGATGAGACAATGTGCCCTCAAGTGTAAGTGACATAGATAATAAACCTACACATGACGCCTATTTGCCAGGTTTTCATCATGGTACTTATCCAAGGTGCCACCAAGGTTTGTTTTCACCATTGGACGAATGGATTTCTCTTTGTTATTTTGATTTTGATTTTTTTTTGAACTTTTGGTTGGGGTAGGTGGATATGGACAAGAGGGACTTAAGTGTCTAGTTCCATGAAAGGTGATAGTCCCACTAGAAGAATGTCATTGCATGGACCATGTCAAATGACATCCTACTCATTGATGTTGTTAAGGGATTACATGAAAGTGAGATGGAGATGGATTAGGTAGATGATGCATTATGATATGGATTACGTATGGAAGAATAGTGGATTATGATATAGATTAAGGAGGACTTGTGAAAAAGGATGGATCAAAGGCTTATGCAAAAGAATGGACCCCAGGAAGGTAATAGGGAAGATATGTAGGATAACAGGTGAATGATGAGGTGATGGAAGTATGTGAGAATGAAATCATGACCAATGATTACACACACAGAGATAAACATTTAAGATTTTGATGGGAAGGTGGTGTAGGAAGCAATGACAACATTTGCTTAGGAGATGGCTGATGTAGTAACTTAGTTACCCACATAGACTTAGGATTTTTATGATACTTGTTTTTCTTGTGTGATTTTTAGAATTTTTGAATGTAATGGGAATTTTGGATGGAAGGGGATAGTTGGGATTTTTGTGATGTGGATGCCTTATTTGATTTTCTTGATTTTTTCTTATGTACCCATACCATTTTGTTTTTGGATTTTTCTTGTGAAGGTATGGGCTTCAATAGCTTTTTATACGTATTTCTCTTTGACTTTTTGAATTGATGTCCCAAGGCATGAAGATCCTTAGGATTTTTGGATTTATAGGTAGAAGCATCCAAATTTTTACTTTTGAATCCAATGGGTTTGGTGGAATGAGTGGAAGCTTCATGTTTAGACAATATATGCATTTGTTGGTCATGATTAGGATTTTTAGGGGACTTATGGATAAGTAGATAATTAGTATTTGGTAGAAGTGGAGGCAAAGTGGATGGAGGGATAGTAGGAGTTGGAAGGAGAGGAGGTAAAGTTGATGGAGGGAAATTAGGAGTGTGAAGTTGTGGGGTCTCAAAAATGCAAGTTTTTAGACCATAAGAGGGTTCTAGTCTGTTGATATGTTTTTGGTCAACAAAACAAGGTTTATGCAACTAAAAACCCCCTACTCTTTAGGCTCTGCTAGGCCTAGGTGGGTGTACCTAAACGGTAAGGTAGATTTGAAGTCTAAATGGATTCTATTTGGGTAATCTACTCACTATGGCACACAGGTGTGAGGTAGATGCAGAGTTTACGTACTAGTTCCTCATGAGAATACTTTAAAAATCAAGTAAATAAATAGAGTTTATATAAGATTATACTAAAGCTGACTAGTGCCTGAGCTTTTGGGTGAATGGGGTCAGTGGATAAATGATGATTATGGAGGTAGAGGTGTACAATTGGTAGATTTAGTTCTCAGCTTAACACTAATAGTTGCACAATTTTAGATGTTTGTACCTTATACAGACGTGTAAGTATGTAAGTTATTTGAGCTCTTCTTATTAATCCCAATGATATCCCCTTATACTACTGTGAAGTTGTGAAAGGATTTTAATTCAAGTGTGAGGAGAAGCCAATTAAGAAAATTTATATAAAAGGATTTTAATCCACATAGGAACCAATCAAATTAAATTTCCTAAAAGGTAATTTAATCCTTCTGCACACAGAAACCAGTCACCAGCACCACACAATTACAACAAATGTGTATTGACAAATCAAATGTATATTCACACTTAATTTGAATAACATAAAACACCACTTTGGAGACAGCCAAATAACATATGTGCATAATAAATTAACACACTAGTTGAACACTAAGAATAGATCACCATGAAATACCAATTTGCTCCATTATATTTCTTCAAATAATATATAGTATTTGCTTAAGTTTCTCAGAGATAACAGTGGATGCATGGAATAGGTGCAATCTATCTTCTTACTAATGTCCTACCTAAAGTGAGATGGTAATCCTCTTCTAACTCCTATTTCTCTAACTTATATAGCAATATCATTGAAGAGGATGTACCCCTTCACAAGTGTCTTTTAGAATTTTAATAACAATAAACAAACTATCATTAGGCTATAATAAGCCATAAATCAATTTTAGTACTATGATCCAAGTATTTTTTTCTTAAATGAGTATCTGTACATTCCACAACATTCCTTACAGCAAACTCCATAGTAACCATTTTCTCCATATGTGCACAAGCATCCTCTAATAATGGGTCTTCACTTTTCATAGCCTCCAAGGCTTCATGAAGGATCAATCAACATTCCTTCTACAGTAATGAAACATAAATTACTCGTATCCCCTAATAGGGGTCCATATGTTCCCTACATGTTTATATTTATCTTCCAATTTTTCCACATTTGCCCTTAATTGCACAGTTCTCCTAGCCTTAGTGCCTAACAAGGAAATTGGTATATAAAGCCTTGATTAAGCTTTCTTTCCTATTTTTTTCCCCCTCCCTATTTTGACCTTTTGCTTTTTGTTTTTGGTTTGGCTAGTTTCAATTTGCTACTTTCTTTTTGTTTTAGAAGAACCCTCCATTCTATCTCTATGCCAGACACCGGAGTTAACCTTATAATCTATCAGTAATAGGAAGGTTTGCAATGCTTACTTGAATGTGCTCGGTGTCCTGAATTTCTTGACCTCTTGGTGAATTCCCCACTATTCCACTGCAACCCTTGGAGATTTCTTTTGATTTTAATGCATTATGATTCAGAGATGTTTGTATGAGATTATCCTCAAGCGGCCATTAATGTTAGCTACTAGAATTGAATGCAATAGGCTTCTCGGACTCCAAAAATGTCAAATCAATATAATGAATTGTGTCGAGAAGACTATTTCAATCTCATGTTGATCTATATGTTCATTTTGGCACCATCTTTTGTTTATACATTCTCAATCGATCGCCATGACTATCTTAATGTCTCTTTGATAGGAGGTGTTCTTTTGTTCTGATCTTATCAGGGAGACTCTCATCAATTCTACTTAGATCTCCATTTCTTTCTTTTTTCTATTCTCAACATTTCGGAAACACATTATAGATTTCACCTCGATATCGAGGTAGTCCTGGCTATGAAAGTTGCTTTTGGGCATCGGCGAGTGTTTTCCTGATGAGTAGGAGTTATCTCATAGCCATTGGGTTGACAATCACTATCACTAAGAGAATAGAATGTTCTTTTGATATGTTAAGTCTCACTGACATTGTTTTCTTATATTTTTTGTCCATGGGGAACATCGGTGGGACTCTTGCCGAACTTTGTAATTCTTTCATGTTAGGGTGACTTGCATAGTTACAAAGATATAAGAAATCCATTTCGATGGTATATGTCATGCGGATATAATTAATACATTGACTCATCGACGAGAGTTCATATGTTTCCTTGCAAACTTATGTTCATCGGTATGACTTCTGGGATTGACGTAGTTTAAGATTTTCATTCCAATTTTATCTTTCTTGCCAATAATCTTTTTATCAGTGACACAATATTTAGTCTTCTTGATTGTTGCACAATTGTTACTTCTAGGTTCTTTCATCAGTGTAACTCCATTTAGGTCTTCCCAATATGAATGAAAATGTCCATTAGATGATTATATCTTATTTGATAAAAAATACATGCATATGATCTTTTCGATAGGGTCAATTCCTCATTTTGCACAACTACGAGCAAGGAAATGCTAATCCCAAAGGTCATATTTATGGAGTCTTTAGTCATCATGGGCTACAATATGGATCTTGTCACACAAATTTTATCAATCTATATTAATCACAAGATCAATGTATGGCAAATGTGGAGGAAAAATTAGAGGTGGTTAATGAAAAATGTGAAACTTTTTTCCAATTCTAATAATGGCTCTAATTGGGGATGAATGAGCATTAGATCATTGCAAGAATCTAGAAAGATCTCTGGGAAGATGACCATATGGAACCTGGAATGTATTTGAAGTGGGAGTTGTTATGGATGAGTAATGGGAGTGCAATGAAATACTATACTATTGTGCATTGAAAAATTATTGTAAATAGGCAACTGTGAGAATTGTCCATGCACTGACAATTCTCAGCCTTTTCATAGACTATTGTACATGGAAGTTTTTAAGAAAAGAAGTGTTTTAAGAATTGTCCATGCATTGGCAATTCTTGATCTTCTCCTGACATATTTTATAGATAATATGAATCTTTGCCTCTTTTGTAAATAATAACAAAAGGCCCATTCCAAAGAGCTTCAAACTTTCCATGTTTTGATTTATCTTGGCACTTTGCATTCCATAGTAGGACCATATCATTTTCATTGAATTTTCTATCCTTTGCTCTTTTGTCAAATAAATACTTCATTTGTGATTGCATCTTAGTATTCTATTCTTGGGCCAATCTTTTGATCTCATCTAATTCTGTCAATTGTTCCATTCTTTCTTCCATTGGTTCAGGGACATCCATATCTTCTTGAAGTATAAATTTATATATAGGTAGTAGGTTTTACATGGGCATTCTAGCATGTGCTCGATAAACTAGCTCAAAAGATGATTTACTAGTTGATTTATTTATAGTGATTCTGTCTACCCATACTGCCATCCTTAATTTAGAATCACATGCCTTCTTATTTTTGTCCAAAATCCTTTTAATAATTTTTAGGATACAAGATTATTACTTGACTCAACCTATCCATTTGCTTGTGGATGATATGGTGAGACATATGAAATCACAATACCATATGATTCACAAATTTTCTAAATTCATCTAATTTGAAACACATTCCATTGTTTGTGATTATCCTGGAAGGTTTCCCAAATCTTGCAATAATGTTATCCATCAAGAAATTAGTTACAACCCTGCTAGAGGCTTGTTTAGTTGGGATGGTTTCTATCCATTTTTTGAAGTAATCAGTTGCTACCAATATCCATTTATGCCCCCACTAGATTTTTTAAATATTTCTCCAATAAAATTGATTCCCCATTGGTAAAAATGAGCCTCAACTTGCATTGGCTTGAGTGGTAGCACTCCTTGATATTTCATTTTTCCTGAGAACTTCTGACATGCTTCACACTTCCTTACATATGTGAAGGTATCATTGAAAACTATCAGCTAGTAGTAATTGGCTCTTAAAATTTCATGGGCAGTAGCTTTGTTGGAAAAGTGTCCTCCACAGACTCCATGCATTTCCTTCATTACTCTTTTTGCCTGTGATTTATCCAAACATAGTAGTAGCACCCCATCTTTATTCTTCCAATATAAATCACTATCTAGGTAAACATATTTAGATGCATGTAGCTTCAAAGTTCAATTTTGATTATCATTCAAATGTTCAAGGCATTTCTAATTTTTCAAGAAATATATTATGTCAGTGTACCAAGCTATTTTTTCAATGCTTGCAATCATGGTCTCTTTTTTTCCTACATTGCAAACTTGAGAAGCTTCTAGATTTGATTCAGCCATTAGTTTAGGTAAACCTTGTCCTCTTACTAGTTTGGTGATTTGGATCTCTACATTAAACTCCTAGATTCTATTGATCCATCTACACCTCCTCTTAGTGACTTCTGCTTGTACAAACACATCTTTAACTACAATATTTGGAACATATGCAATCACCTTTACCCCTACCAAGTAAGGTCTGAAAATTTTCACTACTTTCATGAAAGAATATGCCTATTTTTCTGTAATATCATAGTTCAATTCTGCCCCTTGGAGGGATTTACTAAAAAATGATATAGGTTGTTCATATCCTTCATCATTCTTTTGCATCATTATTGTGGCAATAGTATGATATGATGCAAGTGAGAAGACTTGAAATGGCTTACTAAAATTAGGGGATTTCAATATTGGGGCCTCTTTAATTGCTTTTTTTATGGCCACAAATACATCTAGTGCATCTGCAGACCAATCTATCTTAGCCCCCTTCTTCAACATTTTTGAAATGGGTTTGAGTATTTCATAAAAGTTTGGGATGAATCTTCTTATGAAATTTATTTGCCCAAAGAAGGATTGGATGGCTTTACCTACTTTAGGAATAGGGACTTTGTCTATGGATTCCACTCTTTCTGGATTCATGTTAACCCCATCTTTGGACACTATATGTCCTAATAATTTGCCTTCTGTCACTGTAATATGACATTTCTTTGGATTCAAAGAGATACCATATTCCAAATCTTTGATAAATATTTTTTCAAGATGATCAACATGGTCTTCTGCCTTATTGGAGTATGCAGTGAGGTCATCTTGATAGACCACCATTATAACATTAATCAGTTCAGTAAAAGCAACATCCATGGCCCTTTGGAAAGTTGCACCAACATTTGTAAGTCCAAATGGCATTCTAACATATACATATGTGACCCAAGGAGTAGTAAATGTAGCTTTATATTATTCTGATTCTTTCACTTTCACTTGATTATAACCTAAAAATCCATCCATCATATATAACAACTCACATCATGTGACTCTTTGTAGAATTGCCTCCATATTTGGAAGTGGATAGTTGTCTTTAAGGGATGAGATATTTAGATTTCTAAAATCTACACATAGCCTTATGTCACCATTCTTTTTTCTAACTAGCAGCAAGTTGGAGACCCACGTAGAGTGTCTAATAGGCTTAATGATACCTCCTTCCCTTAGTTTCACAAGTTCTGCATACATTTTGGGCTGTAAGGTTTGGTTTATGGGTCCATCTTTTTGTCTAAAAGGTTTTGCATCAGGATTGAGTGGGATTTCATGCTAGAATAGATCCTCCATGTATGCTTTAAGGTCATCATAAGACCAAGCAAAGATATGCTTATACTTTCTCAATAGAGAAATCAACATTTTTCTAATTGTAGGGCTTATCTTTTTCCCAATATATACCCTTTTTTGGTACCATCTTAGTACCCAAGTTGATTTCTTCAAGGTCTTCCTTCTTTATTGGTGTCTGTTTTAGAAGGGCTTGATCATGTCCATCAAACACCCTTTCTAGTGCCACAAGCCCATTAGGAATCTTATTAGTTTTAAGCTGGATGATTTCTTTACCAAATAAAGTTTGCTTTCCATCTACTTCCTCCACAAGTGCATTAAAATCAATCTCTCGGGCTTCATATTGGTTAGTGCACTTTAAAAATTTAATCAGATTAGTGTCATCATTGAAAACTTGCCAATTATAGACATTGTCTGGGATTGCAAGTCTAGTTTTAAACTCAACTTCAGTAATGCCTACTAATGTGACATCATCTCTCTTCAAGGCTATATTTGCTAGGAAGTCTACCATTATATTTTTTGATCTGTCTATCCAATGAATGGAGAAAGCATCAAACAATTCAATATCATCCTAGACAACATTTCTATATTGTTTCAATCTTTTGTTCTTGGATGAATAATTTTCTCTAACATAAGATATAACAAATTTTGAATCCCCATACATAGTGAGGCATTTTATTTTGTATTTTATGGAAATGTTTAGGCCAACAAGAAAAGATTCATATTTTGTTGTGTTATTGGTACACTCAAATGTTAGCAAGAATGAGTACTTGAAAGTTTTACCAGTTGGTGAGATAAACAATACTCCTACACCATTACCATCCTTACTACACGTAGCATCAAAATACATTTTTCATACACCACATTCATCAATTTGGGCTTCTTGATGTATTGAGTCAGTGGTCTGTAATTCTGGTTGACTTTTTTCAATTCTGAATGCACCAAGGTCTATATCATAGAAGAAATTTACTTGATTCTGGTCAATGCATTCTATTATGTTCTCATACCTTGGTTCTCTACACAATTTAATTTCTTTTTCTCCCACTAGTATAGTGGCATAGGATAGGTTCAACTAGAAATTTTCTCTATCTATTGCAGTCCATTGTCTGGATAGCAAGATTCCATAGTAAGGTGGAATATCCACTATAGTGATATCAATCTTATAAACTGCTTCAAGGTAGGCAACTAACTTTATCTCTACATCCCTCATAATACCCACAACTGGGATGGATCTATTGTCCATAGCATAACATTTACCATATGTTGTGTAACCCACATTCCTAATTCTTTCATGACCGCTATTGGCATGATGTTCATAGCTGCCCCTGAATCAATCATACAATTCCTCACTAGTTTTTTTTTTATGAACATGGTGGTGTAAAAAGGATCTACTTGAGATGGATTTTTTTTCAATGTGTTGCCAAGATATACTTCAAGAGTTTTAGCAGCATCAGTTTGAACATTATTTATGTTTATTTCAATTTTTTCTTGTTTCTTTTTTGATATATTTGAAATCATCTTAACCACCGTATTACTGTACTGATCTATCTTCATCATTTCAAGAAGTGGTACTAAAATTTTCACTTGAGATACTCTTGGGCTATGTCAAATGAGGGATTTATTGTTTGATCAACTTTTTTCTATTTTGTAATGCCTATTTCCTCCAACTGGTATTTTGTCTTTTATCTTACCTTGCTCAATTTTTTCTAGCTCTTTAGATGTATTTTTCATATTGTCCCTATTATGACTCTGATCTTTTACAAACACACTTCTAGGCATTCCTTGATCTGCATTGACTATTCTAGTTCTCATACTTTTTTCTTGTGCTACTGTGGCAATTGTGAGAGCCCTTCTTTCTTCTTTAGTTGGTTTTCTCCATTGGTTATGTGATGGTATGCCATGAACATAAACATTTTCTTCATAATTATACTCTTGGTCCGAGAATACCTCATGTCTTCCCATGCCAATGTTATATATTTGGTTTCCCACGTCATATTCATATCCATCCTCCTTTGTGGATGAATATCCTTCATCAATCTAATGGGTTATGAAAGCTAGCATGTTTATAGTATGGTTGTCTCTTTCCTAACCATAAGATGTTCCCTCTTCTTGCACTAATTGTGCCACCACACAATAATGAAGTGAATGAGGTAAACTACAAGCTAAGCACCATGGATTATTTTCCGCTACATGTGTTCCATTTCATTTAAGAGGGTTGGGAGTATCTTTCCCATAATTATGATTTCTATTGTTTTCCAAAGGCTTTCCATCTTTCCAATTGGTGTTATAGGGCATGTCATGTAGGCGTGGCCTTTCATAATTGTTCTATTTTGTTTGATTATTGTTTAGATCTGGTATAATCTTTGGGTTTTCTCTCTTCCCAAGCTTGCCTGCTGCTCTTCTATTTTTCTCCATGCTGATAGGTGCCTTTTGTGCTTCTGCCAAGGTCATGGGAGCCTTGTTTTTGAGCTCATATCTAGTCTTTGGATAAAAGGAATTTAAGTATAATGCTAAGGCCATGCGATCTAGAGGTTTCAATTCCAATGGGACTTTATTATAGATTTTAGAAAATCTCTGATTGAAATCTACCACAGACTCGTTATATTTTTTCTAAATGTTGGTTAATTCATGAACCACAAAATTTTGATCATATTGGGTCCCATATTGTTCTTTGAACTTATCTTTAACATCTTCATAAGAGAAAATTGAAGCATCAGGTAAATTTTTGCACTAGTCTTTGGCATCTGCAACAAGGGATAGCATGAATAATTTCATTAAAACATCTTCATATTCCACTTCAAAGCTATCCATGAGATGTTCAAAACTTCTAATATGCTCTTCTGCAGGAATAGTGTTGTTTCCAACAAATTTTGGGAGAGCACTCCTTAGATCATTATCAATAGGATTAGGACATACGTGATGTCTGGATAAGTCCAACTGTTTGTATCTATTGATGTTTAGGCACCATTGTAGCCATTGTTTTGGTTGATACTGGTTATGTGGTTGTTGGTTTGGCTGATATTGGTTATATGGAGGATGTTGTTGCAGATTTAAATGTGGGTTCGCATGGTGATATTGAGGCCTAACATATTGTTGTCTTGGGGATGGGTATGCATTGACCATGTGTTGGGAAGTGTTATGTGTAATGGGTGGTCTTGGATTTCTTGGAGGAATATTCTATTGGACAAGGCTTGCTGATGGTGGTTATGGATTCGATGAACTACATGCATTCTGGTATACCAACAGTTGTAGATTCTTTGGAGCATATCCTACTTGCGTGTGTGGAGGTACATATTTTGGGCTAGTTGTTCTAGTTCTGTCTTTTATCTGTTGTATTTCTTGTTTCAAATGAATTTCAACTTCCCTCAACCTGACAAGTTCAAGCTCCTCTTGTAATTTAACTAGATTCTATTCCATCTCATCCTTACTCCTCATATCTTTTGGTGGACTATTATTCATTTGTGTAAAATTTTCTTAACCTGTGAGTTCCTGTTGAACTCCTTCTCCTTGTTGCAATGACATCTCATACTCATATTCTGCCTATTTTTGGTCTATTTCCATTATGACCTGAGATTCATACTCGAGTTGTTTCTGGGGATCAGGCCTATATTTGACTAGAACATCATCAGATAATCCATAGTTCTAGGATAGGGTGTCATTTGATTCATGCAGAGGAGTAAAACTATTATGGGTGATAATAGGTTGTTCTGAAGCATTATCTTGATTATCTTGATTAAGGTTCTTTTGAGATTGGTTTGATAACCCAATTTTCTTTGATGGAGCTTTTAAGGGTGGGGATGTTTGTAGTTTTTTCCCATCGGCTTTAGATCTCCTACTATCCATTTTAAAAGATTATCAAACTCCAAGACATAGAGTGATTGTATTAGAGAATAGAGTCACCACCTCACTCAAGAGGACTGATTAATGTCTTAGTTCTCCTTCACCAGTAGAGTTTCAACCTTTTGACTCTATAGATGTGGCTTCTTACTAGATTTTACTATGTATGATCTCTAGTAGAGTCACCAATTTGTTGGGTCTCAAAACTGGAGGTCTTTAGACCACAAAAGGGTGCCAGTCTCTTGATACATTTTTGGTCAACAACACAAGGCTTATGGAACTAAAAACCCCCTACTCTTTAGGCTTTGCTAGGCCTAGGCGGGTGTACATAAATGGTAAGGTATATTTTAAGTCTAAATGGATTCTGTTTGGGTAATCTACTCACTATGGCACACAAGTGTGAGGTAGATGTAGATCTTGCTTACTAGTTCCTAATGAGAATGCTTTAAAAAGTAAGTAATTAAATAGAGTTTATATAAGATTATACTAAAGATGACCAGTGCCTAATCTATTAGGTGAATGGGGTTAGTGGATAAATGATGATTATGGAGGTAGAGGTGTGAGATTGGTATATTTAGTTCTTAGCTTAACTCTAACAGTTGGGTACTTTCAAATGTCTTTACTTTAAACAGAAATGCAAGTATGTAAGTTATTTGAGCTCTTCTTAGTAATCCTAGTGATATCCCCTTATGCTACTATGAAGCTATGAAAGGATTTTAATTCAAGTGTGAGAAGAAGCCAATTAAGATCATTTCTTTAAAAGGATTTTAATCCGCATAGGAACCAATTAAATTAAATTTTGTAAAAGGTAATTTAATCCTTCTGTACATAGAAACCAATCAATAGCACCACACAATTACAAGAAATGTGTATTGACAAATCAAATGTATCTTCACACTCAATTTGAGTAACATAAACAACCACTTTGGAGACAGCCAAATAACATATGTGCATAATAAATTAACACAACAGTTGAACACCGAGAATAGATCACCATGAAATATCAATCTGCTCCATTATATTTCTTCAAATAATATATAGTATTTGCATAAGTTTCTCAGAGATGATAGTGGATGGATTGAATAGGTGTAATCTATCTTCTTACTAATGTCCTACCTAAAGTGAGATGGTAATCCTCTTCTAACTCCTATTTCTCTAACTTATATAGCCATATCATTGAAGAGGATGTACCCCTTCACAAGTGTCTTTGGAATTTTAATAACAACAAACAAACTATCATTAGGCTCTAATAAGCCATAAATCAATTTTAGTAATATGATCCAAGTATTTTTTTCTTAAATGAGTATATACACATTCCACAACATTCCTTGTAGGAAACTCCATAGTAACCATTTTCTCCATATATGCACAAGCTTCCTCTAATATTGGGTCTTCACTTTTCATAGCCTCCAAGGCTTCATGTAGGATCAATCAGCATTCCTTCTGCAGTAGTGAAACATAAATAACTTGTATCCCATGATAGGGGTCCATATGTTCCCTACATGTTTATATTTATCTTCCAAATTTTCCACGTTTGCCCTTAATTGTGTAGTTCTCCTAGCCTTAGGGCCTGAACCAAGGAATTGGTCTATAAGGTGTTAATTAAGCTTTCTTTCTTGTGTTTTTTCCCCTCTCCCTATTTCAACATTTTTGGTTTTTGCTTTTGGTTGGGCTAGTTTCAGTTTGCTACTTTCTTTTTGTTTTAGAAGAACCCTCCATTCTATCTCTATGCTAGACACCGGAGTTAACCTTATAATCTATCAGTAACAGGAAGGTTTGCAATGCTTACTTGTCTATGCTTGGTATCATGAATTTCTTGACCTCTTGGTGAATTCCCGTCTCTTCCACTGCAACCCTTAGAGATTTCTTTTGATTTCAATGCATTATGATTCAGAGCTGTTTGTATGAGATTATGCTCAAGTGGCCATTAATGTTGGCCATTGGAATTGAATGCAGCAGGCTTCTTAGGCTCCAAAAATGTCAAATTGATATAATGAATTTTGTCGAGAAGACTATTTCAATCTCATGCTGATCTATATGTTCATTTTGGTGCATCTTTTGTTTATACATTCTCGATCGATTGCCAGGACTATCTTAATGTCTCTTTGATAGGAGGTGTTCTTTTAGTTGTGAGATTATTGGGGAGACTCTCATTGATTCTACTTAGATCTCCATTTCTTACTTTTTTCTATTCTCAACATTTCAAAAAGACATTATGGATTTCACCTTGATATCAAGGTAGTCCTGACTATCAAAGTTACTTTTGGGCATCGGCCAGTGTTTTCCTGATGAGCAGGAGTTATCTCGTATCCATCAGATTGACAATCACTATAGCTAAGGGAATAGAATGTTATTTTGATATGTTAAGTCACACTGACGTTATTTTCTTATATCTTTTGTCCATGGGGAACATTGGTGGGACTCTCACCAAACTTTGTAATTCTTTCTCATCGAGGTGACTTGAATAGTTGGAAAGATATAAGATATCCATTCTGATGGTATATGTCACACCGATATAACTAATGCATTGACTCATCGGTGATATTTCATATGTTTCCTATCAAAATTATGTTCATCGGTATGACTTCTGAGATCAGTGTAGCTTAAGATTTCCATTCTTACTTTATCTTTCTTCCCGATAGGCTTTTTATTGACAACACAATATGTAGTCTTCCTGATTGTCATACAATTGTTACTTCTAGGTTCTTTCATCAGTGTAACTTCATTTAGGTCTTCCTGATATGAATGAAAATGTCCATTAGAGGATTATGGCTTATCTGATTAGAAAGACATGCATATGATCTTGCCGATAGCGATCAATTGCTCATTTTGTACAACTATGAGCAGGGAAATGCTGATCTTAAAGGTCATATTTATGGAGTCTTTAGTCATCATGGGCTGCAATATGGATCTTGTCACACAAATTTTATCAATCTGTATTAATCATAAGATCAATGTATGGCAAATGTGGCAGACAAATGAAAGGTGGTTAATGAAAAATGTGAATCTTTTTTCCATTTCTAATGGAAGTATTGGAGGTAAATTGGATGGTGGAAGGTGTATGGTCACATTCTTTTTACATTTGTAGGATGGTGGAGGTGGAATGGCCACATATGTTTTGGGTATATCATGTGGTTTGTGATGGAAAGTGGTGGACTTAAGATGCATGGAGAAATTACCAACATCTTGAGATTGCTTACCTTGGGGTGTATATCCAAGGCCATATGAGTATGGAGGGAACCCGACATGGATTGGTTCCAAAATACCTTGTTCATGAGGGCCTACACCTTTACCTTGGTAGTTCATGTTTTGGAGTATACGATGGAAAATGGGACTTGGTGTGCTTTGGGAACTAGACTTGAACTTATTATTAGATGGAGAAGGTGAGGTAGTAGACAATGGTTATTGTTCCCCTAAGGAAGAAGATTCATGGATGAGGGTTGTAAGAATAATAGAATATGATGGTGGATTTGCAACATGGTCGATAGTGGATGACAAAGGATCATTAGAAACTTGAGTATCATTATGCTTATTAAGATCCAAGCTATTTGTTTGATCATTTATATTTTCTTGGGATCAAAGTGTCGAATTAAGGGAAGTAGATGTTGTGGAATTATGGATAGGGCTAGATGGAGGATGGATTGGAGCAATCTAGATATCTTACTCATGGATAAGTATAGGATTATGGATAAGATCAAGGTGCTTGTTGATGATTATTTTTACACATTCATAACAAAAGTTAAAATTCACAAAAAAAGAACCTAACTATCTTGAAAGATATGAAGGAATCAATGAAGATTACTTAATCCCAAGTTTCTGTATGATCAAGTCTTGACCTTGTGGACAATTCAGTAGGTTAATGTGAAGCTTTAATATGCAAGGGGCCTTACTTGATTTAAGGTTTTTTGATGACTTACTGGACTCGAATTATGCAAAATATCAAAAATATCAACATATTATTCATTATTTTTTATAGATGTGTTACTGTATCACAAAGCTTTGTATGATTTATATTAAAACATGCTTTTTTTTTCAAATATTTATGAAGATTGCCAAATATCAACTCAATTGTTCCTATTTCTATCAAATGTCAGACAATCTCCTTTAAATTTTTGCGTTTAAGCTAAATATTTCAAATGTTTGGGAAAAGTTAGAGAAATCTAAATTAAACTTCATTCTACTACAGGATCTAAATGTTCTATTATGCATGTTGTAAGTAGTACAACAAACTTGATTAAATCCATAGACTAAACCTTTGAATGTAAGCCCTGAGTATTTTCACATACATTCAAGATTACAAGCTTTAAGAGATATTATTTCAAATACAAAGAAGAGCCAAAAGACACTCTAAATATAGACACAGAATTTTAGATTCATTTATATTAAAAATAAATAGTCATGTATTATTTACAATGTATGAATGACTCTTAGCTTCATTAATCAACTTACAGAAAACTTACAACGCTTTACAGATACAGTAAGGAAGCTAGATGTTCCATGCATTCCTTATTGCAGACACAGGTGACCTCCTCTAAACTAAACTACTCCTTCTATTCAAAATGCTTGAACCAATTACAACTACTAGCTATTTTCTAAAAATCCCTGTGTCGTATGAATCCCTGTGTAAGTATTACAAAGTAAAGGGGCTCAATATATAGCTATGATTATCCATGATACGGTTCTAAAACCCTAGTCAATCAATGGTCAACCCTTCAAGTGCCATATCAATCAGTGGAAAACAAATCCCACCAAAACTCTCTAAGCAGCTTACCCATACTAAGCATAAGGATGCCCTTTGGAAACCCTAATAGCCACCAAAATATCTTCAGTTGTTCTTTTAATAATGTTTCTTTCCATCTGCATATATCTTCTCACTTAAATCTTTTGCTTCTTTTGCGATCTTTTGTGATCCGATCCGCCTCCTGTGATGTCATCACCATTAAGGTTTTGCCTTTATATCTACCTGCATACCTACAAATAGACATAAAAAATGGATTATAAAAAATTCATGTTGCTTTCACCAATTTATACCTCGTTAGAATGTTAGATGGGCATTAATTACAACAATTAATGTGCCATTAATTCAGCCTTCAGTAGTAGTGTTCATGCATTTTTTAAACTTCCCTTTTTCCTCCCGCGATGCCCTTATTTCTTTTGTATATCAGGATTTGTATATCATAAACATATAAGCATCCTGAACATACAAAAGATTTTTAGTATTTAACTCTCTGTTGACATTCGGTTTGTATCTTTCACTTGTATCTTTTCCTTCGCATATCGGCTTGTATATCAAAGACATACATTGCTATTATGCAAGTCTGATATGAAAATGGTGGGGTCCACTTTACCTTTCACTTGTATTTCCACAATGCATATTCCACTTGTATCAAACCTTTAGATACAAACCCAATGCATACAAACTCCCTTGTATGTCCTTTCAGACTTCAAATTTTCTAGACCATAGTTTATAAATTTTCATCTCTGCAATATGTATAAAATGCAATGCATCTTTTGATATACATTAAGTAGTGATGCATCCATTACATTAGATTTAAATCTCTCCCAAGTTCTACCTTGTATGTATACCAGCATGTATAAACTCAAATATACATACAAGGCAGAAACATACAACAATTAATCTTTACTTTATAAATATTTCAGTTCCACGACATGTATAACCCTTCGTATATCCTGTTGTATGTTTTGCCTTCGCTAAACATACAAACATAAATACATGCAACGGACTTGATCGAAATATTCATTTAAACTCTGAGCTCTGTCAGGTCCACCTTGTATGTATTGAAATGAAATGTTAGCCAAATGCATACAAGTAAACAATGCATAAAAACCTAATGACTTCCTTATGCAACCATACAACAACCTGATATACAAAGGAAAATGCATATGCAACATACAAACAACCCAATATACAAAGGAATTTGTAAATGCAACTTACAAACCATCATATTGTACATTTTACCAAAAACACACATAACTTCTAAAATATTGTGAATTTTAAGATGGTTCAAAAAGCAACCCCTATTCATTTTTGACAAGGAATCCACCCATATTCTGCCCTAGTACTTAATGCCATTTTTTCTTTATTTTTTAACAAGGTTTGTAACTTTCACCCTCTTTTCCCTTTTGCCACCCAATAGACCCACACACAAAAGCAAAAGCCATAGCCACAGTAGGGGTCCTCATTTTGCTAAGGAGTAAAATGGGGTGTGTTGTGAGTATCACAACAACTACTAACCAAACAAAACAATCAAATTAAAACCATTAAAGAAAACTAAATGAAATAAATTTATAACTTCCAACTATCTTTCGTGCAAATCATTATCCAACTTGAGACTTAATGTATTCAATAAGGTGCATGAATCTTCCCTTTAGTTTAAGTGGGTTCATGTGATTAATAATCCTCATCTTGAAAATTAGTTGAACAAACCAGTGACTAATATTAGACTACATAGTTGATGTCATTCCCTCATAGCCAACTAGATAGAACTTTGCTGCTAGCAGACATCGATAACCTTGACAAGGTTATCGTTACAATTCTCCTAAGTAGAGCCCCACTGCCAGCAAGCATCTATAGCCCCGGTGGAGTTACTTAGCTGGCTTAATCTAGATTTTTTAGTAAAATCTATTTTATTATTTTATATTTTTTTTGTATTTGATAGAGATTTCATAAGATATTACAGTTATAACTCCATGATGCAAGGAATGATCACTTGCTGAAATTAAGCTGAGAATTGTAATAGTAGCAAGGGTGACCTTTGATTTTTCACCTAATATCTATACTGGTATGTTCAACAAACCCAAGGATTTTAGGTGTGTCATTGTGAGAAACTGGTGCAGGAGCACCTAACACAATGTGGCCTCCATGAGGCATTTAAGTTCATGTTTTGTTTTAAAACAGGTTTTGTGCTGTAATAAGGTCTATACGACCAATGCGTTTTGATTTTTGTTTGTAAGTCCCTAGTGACTTAGGTCATTTTGGTGAAGTTCTTAATTTTAGATGGTTGGAATCTGTTAGTTTTCTCCCAACTACTTGGAATCAGTTAGTTTTCTCCCAGCCGCTTGGAATGGGTTGGTGTTCCTCTGGCGAGTTTATAAACCCCAGAGAAATGAATCAAATGCATATAGGCATTAGATATCGAATGTAATCAGATCGAAGAAGGGTGTCAATGCGATTGTATTGTGCTCAAGAGAAATAAAGCAATTTTTGTTCTGTCCATTTGATGTCCATTTCTTATAACTACAAATCATGTAACTATAGATTTCCTTTCTTTCTGTATTTCCATTTTGTTGCAATATGTCGATGTGAAGCATTCCACTAATGAGATTTCTATCAAAATCAGTAGAATGGCTTCGTTGTACAATATGTGTTTTTCATTTCTTGTTTTGTTTCATCATTTTGTGGCACAGAGGATCTGGACAATGTGAGATGCATAATAGATGACCTAGCATCTCCATGTGCTAGGGTTTGACTGAAGGAGTTGGAGTTGTTATCAGTGAGACAGAGGCCATAGAAAAAGTATTCCTTGCTCAAAATGATGAGGGTGGTCTGGCCGAAGAGAGGATCGAGCCATTGATAGAAGATCCATTGGGAGGAACCGGTGTATCGACCACTCTGAGGTAAGTCTGACCGATAGCTCAAGTCCAGTTGACGAGTGTGGTTTGAATGTATATTGTGAATTCATATCGCAAAAGCATGTTGGAAATGTATATCAAGAATGTATGTTGACAATGTATGTTGAGAATGTATCTGTCATTGGATACAAATGGTGACTGGTCATAATGGTGAATAAGGGTATTGCCACCAGTAATAGCAAGTCACGTGAAGCATACTGTGCGCCCCCCATCAAAAACTTCCCTTGAATACTCAACCCACAGTTATTGAATACAAAATTTCACAAGTTAAACAACTTTCTACATTCATGACAGTCACAACAAGTTATGCATAAATTTCAAATAATTAACCTAAATGTTCTAAATTTTCTATTATTTTTAGTGGTTGTCAGTCTGCTCCTGTATACTCTAAAACAAAATAAAGACCCCAACACACATGAAAATAACAAAGCAAATAAAACAAATGGATTGTACAAGCAACTAACTACGAAAGGAAACAACACAAAGAAAGACAAGAAAACAAAGAAAAGAAATAGAACAACTATTCTACTAAACTATACGCAAGCCTCTACAAGGCAAAAAAACCCAGGAAAAGACCCAAAGACTGATGCAGAGGTAGGAGGACCAAAACTATCCTCAATAACATTAACAAATCAAAGAACTAATCCAATTGCTTTGGACAGGTTGAAAAGAACATTAATACATATTTTTCCTCCAATTTTCATAAACATCCAATGGTAGGGGAGAAGGTTATGATTTTTTTCCCAAAACTGCAAACCCTAGGCAGCATTCAGACCTGCCCTCACCAAAATTGCAATATCTCTCACAAAACTTAATGAAATTATATCGAACTAAATTAATTGTAAAATAGAAACACATATATTTCCATCCATCTATTATATACATCAATGTGAGGCTGTACCAGGCTGTACCATACATATTTTCAGACTGTATTTTCAAAAAATTAAACTCTGCAGACCTACCCTCAATAAAAATGCCATAACTTAGTCAAATCTTAATGAAATTTGATGCAACAAATATAAATGGAAATTAGACTCAATAATATTTCCATACATACCACATTATGGTAATATAAAATCCATACAAATCTGTATGAATCTCTGAAACAACAGTTTAACATTCAGAAATGCAGAAACAAGGGTATCTTTTATTGATATCACATCAAACTGTAACAACCCACATTCTCCAACCTTCTCCCCTCTGCCTTCACAAATGGATACTAGGCCTTTTAAAGGAATTACATCATGACTCTTTAGTTCCTAACTTCCTTGGAATGAACTAAGAGCCAAATGACTCTTCACCTTCCCTCATTTTACATCTTTTGAAATTTTATATTTTGTATGACAGCTTGTCAAAAATGGACATAAGACTTAAACATTAAACCCCTCCTAGGACCTTAACACATGAAAGATGACTCAAATAACCTTATTACAATGTTGAACCATTAAAATTTAATCAAACTCCAAAAATTAGTCTATGAAGCATCAGTTTATGAAGGTGCTCCTGCATCATACAACCAACCAACAAAATTTCCAAGTCCCTTGGAAATGTACCTGTAACAAAAATCTTTTTCTGCATTTCCTCTGTTTGTCTCTTCATCTTTAGCTTCAATCTTCTCAGCTTCAGGCTTCCAATCTTCACATCCATAGCTACTGACCAATCAACCAACAAAATCAAAAAACTATCAACTTTAGAGCTTCTTCAGGCTCCTTCTACTCCCATCAATGGAGTACTCTTTAGGCTGCAACATCAAGTGCTTCTTCAGTCAGGTATCCATCTCTCTATTGCTTCACAACACCAACTCACCAAACCATTCATCTCACCCAATAGCAGATCCTGGTGATGCACCTACCACTCTCTCCTCAGTGGCTTCTCTCTGCACCCTTATCAAGCCTAATCTCCATTGGAGAATGGTCATGACAGACCTCATCTTGTCTGCCCACACACACAACCTCAGAAAACATCCTTCTATAGCTAGATGGATAAGCACCTGCAACCAAACAAATTAGCAACAAAAATAAATGGTCACCAACAAAATCTTTTCTTCATTTCTTCACCTTCCTTCTCAGTGACAGGAACAAATATAACATCTCCTCCCAAAGCTTTTGCTAGCTCTGATACCAATCTGATGCAGAGGTAGGAGGACCAAAACTATCCTCAATAACATTAAAAAATCAAAGAACTAATCCAATTGCTTTGGTCAGGTTGAAAAGAACATTAATACATATTTTTCCTCCAATTTTCATGAAGATCCAATGGTAGGGGAGAAGGTTATGATTTTTTCCCAAAACTACAAACCCTAGGCAGCATTCAAACCTGCCCTTACCAAAATTGTAATATCTCTCACAAAACTTAATGAAATTATACCAAACCAAAATAATTGTAAACTAGAAACACATATCTTTACATCCATCTATTATATGTATCAATGTGAGGCTGTACCACGCCATACCATGCATATTTTTAGACTGCATTTTCAGAAAATTAAAATCTGCAGACCTACCCTCAATAAAATGCCATAACTTATTCAAATCTTAATGAAATTTGATGCAACAAAAAGAAATAGAAAGTAGACTCAATACTTCCATACATACCACAATATGGTAATATAAAATCCTTACAAATCCATACCAATCTCTAAAACAACAGTTTAACATTCAGAAATGCAGAAACAAGGGTATCTTTTATTGATATCACATCAAAATGTAACAACCCACATTCTCCAACCTTCTCCCCTCTACCTTCACAAATGGATACAAGGCCTTTTAAAGTAATTACATCATGACTCTTTAGTTCCTAACTTCCTTGGAATGAACTAAGAGCCAAATGACTCTTCACCTTCCCTCATTTTACATCATTTGAAATTTTACATTTTGTATGACAACTTGTCAAAAATGGACATAAGACTTAAACATGAAACCCCTCCTAGGACCTTAACACATGAAAGTTGACTCAAATAACCTTATTACAATGTTGAACCATTAAAATTTAATCAAACTCCAAAAATTAGTCTATGAAGCATCAGTTTATGAAGGTGCTCCTGCACCAAAGACACCTGTATTTGCATACTTCCTTAAATTGTGTAGGTGCATCAGGGCATTAGTTATGGTTCTGATCCTAGCAAATTTATCTTTGTATTCTAAAAAATATTCTTGTATTCTAAATTCATTGTGTTTAATAGAATAATCTCTTATTATCAGCAACTGAGGAAGCTCATCATGTTCATGACATATCCATATGCATGTTTTATCTCCCAAATTTCCATAATCCAAATAATAATCAACATCATTTACTATGGAAAGGAAAGATACAACCTGGTGTATCTCTAGTTCTGTAGGGCATGCTTGTTTATTGATAGCTGGTTCTCCATTTAACTTTACACTTTCATTGCTTAGCTCAATGTCTGGCCCCACTTCGAATTGAAGGATGTATGACCCTTGATGGATTATTTATTCATCTTTATCCACATCTATCTCTTCATCCTGGATGTTCAATTTATCCTCAAGTTTGGGAACCATCTCAATGTTCCCTTCAATTCTCTGCACATCATCATCTAAATGAGTACCATCATAATCTGACATATCTAAATTTATCATTTCTGGATTATTTGGATGTGAATGTGAAACAATATTTGATTCATGAAAATACTTGTTTCACTTTCACAATAATTCTGGAGTGATGCCTGATTATGCACAACAATAGCATATTCCTATGTATCTTCCATTTTCAAGAATTGTTCCTCAATAATTTAGTCTTATCATTCAACAAAATAGCTGGTTCCATTAACCTGCAACAATCCTAAATTTGGTCATTCAATTTAAAGTTATCAAATAATAAATCATGATTTACTTTTTTTTCCATGATTCCTTTATTTGCTGATACAGAAACCTCTTTACGTTTAGTGCACTTTAATTCTGCCAATATTTGTCTACATTTCTTTGCCAAATCATTTTCATTAAAACTTTTGAGATCGGAGCCAAAGATTTCTTCTTGACAAGTGTTCCTTAGTAATTCAATATATTTATCAAATAATGTATCAAGATTAACATCACTTTTCTTTTTCTTTTCAATAAATCCTCTTTGTTTATCATCTAGAAACCAAAAATGACCATGAGATGTGATTTCTTCTCTATATTTTTTATGATATTTATACCTTTTAGTAGCTTTAATCACATTTGAACCTTGACAACAAAGTAGATTATTTTTCTTACCACACATGATTCTAAAGAAGAGATTTTACTATACTTTATCTCCAGCATTGGTTCAATCTTTGCATTATCTGAACAATTAATGACTACTGATATTGCATCCTCCTGCTGCTCCATAATCTCCTCATTTTCCTGCCAAACTTCAGCCCTATACACATCTGAGGAAGAGATTAGTCCTTTTAAATACAAATCTAACCTTGTAAGAAAAGTTAGACAATTAATCTCACCATGCTCTATGGGCTTATGTATCCTACACCTTCCAAATAAACCATAGTTAGATAAATTTTTAGGATAAATCCTCTCGTTTAAATTTTTTTGAAGGATAGGAATATTAACCTTGAAATTGTCTTCGTATGAGTCCATTGAAAATGGCACTCTGCTTTCAACTTTTTTAGATTTTCAAATTTTATAAGATCTAACATATCTCAAAATAAAACATTCAAACTCAAAAAATCAGAATAGTCCTTGAAGTTTGAGCAGTACCTTTGCAAGAAAAAACATTCAACTTCTTTCAAACAGAAGATATTTGCAAATAGAACACTCAAATTTCCAAGAACTAAAATGATCCCTTTGGCCAGCCTACACAAAATCAACCTTAAATCCTATTAGACCCTCCTTCTAGCACCAAAAAATTATTGATGATTGTTTTTACACATTCATAACAAAAGTTAAAATTCACAAAAAAAGAACCTAACTGTCTTGAAAGATATGAAGGAATCAAAGAAGATTACTTAATCCCAAGTTTTTGTATGGTCAGGTCTTGACCTTGTGGACAATTTAGTAGGTTAATGTGAAGATTTAATATGCAAGGGGCCTTACTTGATTTAAGGTTTTTTGATGACTTATCGGACTTGAATTATACAAAATATCACAAATATCAACATTTTATTCATTCTTTTGCACATATTTATTACTGTATCACAAAGCTTTGTATGATTTATATTAAAACATGCTTTTCTTTTAAAATATTAATGAAGATTGCCAAATATCAACTCAATTGTTCCTATTTCTTTCAAATGTCAGACAATCTCCTTTAAATTTCTGCATTTAAACTAAATATTTCAAATGTTTGGGAAAAGTTAGAGAAGTCTAAATTAAACTTCATTCTACTACAGGATCTAAATGTTCTATTATGCATGTTGTAAGTAGTACAACAAACTTGATTAAATCCACAGACTAAACCTTTGAATGTATGCCCTGAGTATTTTCACAAACATACATTCAATATTGCAAGCTTTAAGAGATATTATTTCAAATACAAAGAAGAGCCAGAAGACATTCTGAATATAGCCGCAAAATTCTAGATTCATTTATATTTGAAATAAAAAGTCATATATGATTTACAATGTATGAATGACTCTTAGCTTCATTAATTAACTTATAGAAAACTTACAATGCTTTACAGATATAGTAAGGAAGCTAGATGTTCTACGCATTCCTTATTGCAGACACATGCGACCTCCTCTAAACTAAATTAATCCTATTCAAAATGCTTGAACCAATTAGAACTACTAGATATTTTCTAAAAATCCCTATGTCCTATGAATCCTTGTGTGAATCTCTGTGTAAGTATTACAAAGTAAAGGGGCTCAATATATAGATTTGATTATCCCTAATACAGTTCCAAAACCCTAGTCAATCAACGGTCCACCCTTCAAGTGCCGCAACAATCGGTGGAAAACAAATCCTGCCAAATCTCTCTAAGCGGTACACCCATACTGAGCGTAAGGATGCCCTTTGGAAACCCTAACATCCACCAAAATATCTTTTGTTGTTCTTTTAATAATGTTTCTTTCCATCTACATAGCTCTTCTCGCTATAATCTTTTGCTTCTTTTGTGATCTTTTGTGATCCGATCCGCCTCCTGTGATGTCATCGCCATTAAAGTTCTACCTTTATATCTACCTACATACCTGCAAACAAACATAAAAATGGATTATAAAAAATTCATGTCACTTTCGCTAATTTATACCTCATCAGAATGTTAGATGGGCATTAATTACAATAATTAATGTACCATTAATTTGGCCTTCAGTTGCAGTGTTCATGCATTTTTTAAACTTCCCTTTTTCCTCCCGTGATGCCCTTATTTCTTTTGTATATTAGGCTTCGTATGTCATAAATATACAAGCATCTTGAACATACAAAAGCTTTTCAGTATTTAACTTTCCTTTGACATCCTACTTGTATCTTTTGCTTGTATCTTTCACTTTGCATATCAGCTTGTATATCGAAGACATACATTGTTATTATGCAAGTCCGATATGCAAATAGTGGGGTCCACTTTACCTTTCACTTGTATTTCCATGATGCATATTCTACTTGTATCAAACCTTTAGATACAAGCCCAATACAAACAAACTCCCTTGTATGTCCTTTCAGACTTCAAATTTTCTAGACCACAGTTTATAAATTTTTGGCTCCACAATATGTATAAAATGCAATGCATCTTTTGATATACATTAAGTAGTGATGCATCCATTATATCAGATTTAAATCTCTCCTGAGTTCCACCTTGTATGTATACCACCATGTATAAACTGAAACATACATACAAAGCAGAAACATACAACAATTAATCTTTATTTTATAAACATTTCAGTTCCACGACATGTATAACCCTTTGTATATCTCATTGTATGTTTTGCATTCGCTAAACATAGAAACATAAAATACATGCAATGAACTTGATCAAAATATTCATTTAAACTCTGAGCTCTATCGGGTCCACCTTGTATGTACCGAAATGAAATGTTAGCCAAATGCATACAAGTAAACAATGCATAAAAACCTGATGACTTCCTTATGTGACCATACAATGACCTGGTATACAAAGGAAAATACATATGCAACATACAAATGACATGATATACAAAGAACTTTGTATATGCAACTTACAAACCCTCACATTGTACATTTTTCCAAAAACACACATGACTTGCAAAATACTCTAAATTTTAAGATGGTTCAAAAAGCAACCCCTATCCGTTTTTGACAAGGAATTCACCCATATTTTGCCCTGGTACTTAATGCCATTTTTTTTTTAATTTTTAACAAGGTTTGTAACTTTCACCCTCTTTTCCCTTTTGCCATCCAACAAACCCACACACAAAAGTGAAAGCCACAGCCACAGCAGGGGTCCTCATTTTGCTAAGGAGTAAAATGGGGTGTGTTGTGAGCATCACAATAGTGCTCATGGATAGCTTCTTCATCATAGATATAATCTTGATCATAGAAAATATATGTGTTACAAATAGGTTGGATTTGGATTGTTTGGTCATGGATAGGTATAGGATCAAGTTGCTCATGGATAGCTTCTTCATAGGTAATATTTTTATCTTAAAGAAGGTATAGGTTGTGGATGGGCTGAATGGAAGGAATTTGATCTTGATTAGAATAAGTGCTTGATGTTTCCACATGATTTAGAATAAACTCTTAACATAGCTCTTGATTTTGGATGGAAGTGGAAGTGGGAGACTCTTGAATAGGATTGATAGGCTATTCATGGTCAACACCATGAAGGTACAATGGCTCTTGACTTGGACTCATGGTGTGAGACTCTTCAATAGACTTGAAGGGTTACAGACTACATGAAGGGGTTGTAGGATTGAACATGGCATTTAGAAGTTCTTTAATAGGCTCAAGTATAGGTGTTTGGTGACATGGAAATGGTTGATTCCTTGCTAATAGCCATTGGATCACATCCTTCATAAGTGTATGGGTGGATGGACAATATAATAGATGGATAATAAGGGTGGATGGTGTTGTAGGCTTAGGATTAGGATTTTGTGGAGGGATAATAGGGTTGGAAGGTGTTGTAGGCTTAGGATTAGGATTTTGATTAGATGGAGGGACAATGGGATTGGACATATTAGTCTTTAGATTTGTTGATGATGATGTTAGTCATAAACAAACATAGAATAAAAGTTACACAACAACCTTTACTCATCTTGAAAGATACGATGAATTTAGAGAATTCATGATCCCAAGTCTCCGTTGACTAGTTCATAATCTACTGACGTTACTCAGTGGTTGATGTGTGTTGCTATTAATCATTCAGGGGCCTTACATTCTTCCGTAATTTCTGCAAAGTTCATCAATATTTCTCCAAATATCCTATTCTTTATATCTGCCCTGCATAAATCTCCAAATTATTTTATCTCTGCACTATACATTCACTCAAATAATGTGCCTACAGGTTGATATTTGCATGATTTCTACCATTACTTGCAATTCTTTACATGATATTTTCAACACTACATGCATTTAGCTCAAATATTCTAATGATATTCAGTTATCTACGAGATGTTAGCATATTTCATGTTATTTGCTTCTGATGATCTGTTATTTGCAATTATGATGGGGAATTACTCTAAAATTCAAAGAAAATTAAAAGAATACTTCAAATTTGGTGAATCTTAGCTATTGAACCACATACATACCAGATACAGTCACGAGGAGAAGAAATCAAACCATATTTTCACTAGGATGTTCCACAACTAGATACAGATGATGCTAACTTCGAAGGAAAAGGAATGAAGGCAACACATATGGACTAATAAGCACTCCAAGGGATGCAGAAAATCAAAGCATGTATCAAGAATTCAAACACTGATTACTTAGGATTTATGATGATTTGTAATCAAATGGTCTTCTCTTTCATTAAGTATGCAATGATATGTATGCTTACAATAACTTTGAAATAAGCCCTGATATTTCAGCAGTCAAATTTCAATTAAGCTTCTGAATAATCCAATTATCACATCCCTACACCTTTTATAGAATAAGGTGAGGGAATGGTTACAGATGACCTATGGTCAGGATTTATCTATTAAGATCAATAGTCCAGATGAATAGCACATGTCTGCTAGTTGGCAACTACACAGCTGGCACAGAATATTCCAGCATCTTTGACCTAGTCTATCCTCCAGGTAGCAAACAACATATTTGACAATATCCTCCTCAGCTCTAGTTTAGGTTGCCTCCGTGTCAGCAACTCCACAGTTTTCATCCGTACTTCAAAATAGCTTCAATATCTTGCAATAAAAATACAAGAATCAAGCATCAACTTCATTTAATAACTAGTAGGAAAATAAACATTTATATTTTATCAGGCTGTGAATGTGCAAACCTATACATATCAAGTTATGAATATTGAGCATCCATGAAAATTCACGTAATTAAATGTCCATAGGTGGTCAAGAGGGTCTAGGTGACTATCATTGACTAGAAAACATGCTATCAAGCCATAAAATGGCTCAATATCTAATCAGGTCCAAGGTCATTTGAGTGATTTTTGATAAAAATACCAAAAATATGATTTTCAGTATTTTCTACATCTTAGTAAATTGCATCTTTGAAGGCCTTAGGAGTGAAATTAGGGCTCAAGACTTCATCAGTTAAGCCTCAACAATTGAGGAACTCAAACTAGATAACTAGTTTATCTTTCCAATGAGTCCAAAAAGTTTAAATTCTGATAAAATAGCTAGGAGTTATGACCCTGCCAAGGGGAAGGTCAAACATTTCCTAATATTTTGAGTTTCTCTGAAGTTTTGCAAATAGTTTCACCTTCTGGTATCTCTTTTTTTATTCCAAGGATAATGTGACCCTTCATATGATATGCAAGACTTACATTTTTAGTTATCGCATACATAAGATCATGCATATGCAATACATGCGCTTTTCTTCACTAAATTCCATTGAATAAAACTATCGGGTTCGGGTATGCACATTAGTTAATATGAGGGATATTAACTAATATGACTCTCTTCATAGATCAGGATATGATGATGATGTCATCATCATGGATGGGCTTCGTTAAAATGTGAAAGGCCGACGTCATGGTCATACTGAAGGAAATTGGGTGATGTTAAGAAATATGACCCTGATATTAAGGAATATCACCCTTCGAATAGGATGACGTCATGGTCATGTCAACCTTTTTATATATCAGGTCAAAATGATGTCAACATCATGTTAGGAAAGATCAGTCATATTAGAAAAGATGACAGATGTTAGAGAATAGACGAGCTTCGGATGTCAAGCTGATTGATGATGTCATCATCATATCAGGTCCTTTGTGAAATGGGATAAGCTGATGTCATCATCATGTTAATGAAGATGAGTCATATTAATGAATGTGACCTCCTTTTGAAAGATCAGGATGATGTCACCGTCATGTTATTTAAAAGGGTGATTGTTGGATACGTACCTCCATGAGGTAAAAAGAATGATGACGTCACCGTCAAAGTGACTTTCTTTGTTCATCAGGATTGGATGACATCATCAGCATATTGGCTTTGGGGTGATATTCTGCGGTAGGGTGATATTTGAAATATCAGGCGATATTCAAAATATCGGATGATATTCGCTAGATCGGGTGATATTTGAAATATGAGCCATGCAAAATATATGAAGCTGTTTGACGGGTAAATACCACTATCACGTAAGATTGACGTCTGGAGTTTTTGACAAATGATTATCGGGTGATAAAATTGGCATCAGGGTGATCTAATGTAAGGTGACTGATGTTAAGGAACATGACCCCCCAGGAATATCAGGTTTGACTAGGACTTTGACTCACTGTAACTTTCGTTCCCTAAGGAATATCAGGGTGATCGAAAAGGCAAACCTGCATGAAATTTTGTACTCTTTCCAATCATGAGGTTATTGATATGAAATATTAACTTTGACAAACTGACCTCATCATGATGACTTACCCAGCTCCCTTATGTAGGGTCATCTGCATGACTTACTTTTACCAGACCGCCGAAGAGTAAAAAAAACAACACAAGCCAAAGTAGCAAAAAGTTGGGTCCCTGTTTTGTCAAGTCAAAATGGGGCATGTTGTGTAACCACACAACAACTTGCCATCAAAGAAAACAACCAAATTCCAATGATTCAAGTGAGGTGATCACATTTATATACAATATTCTAATTCTTTCTAAGTATAAGCATCATAATCTTTCTGTATGACAAAGATTTCATCATGGAAACAATGCTAACAAAGCATCAGGTGTGTGCAAATGATTAATTATCCTCATATTGAAACCAAGTTGAAAACATGAGTAACTGATGTTAAGCTACATAGTTTGGGATCATCCCTCATAGCCAACCTAGATAGAGCCTTGCTGCCAACAGGCGTCCATAGCCCTGGTAAGGTTATCTATACAATCCCCCTAAGTAGAGCCCCACTACCAGCAGACATCTATAGCCCCGATAGAGTTACTTGGATGGCCTAATTTTATTTCTTTTTCTTATTTTTCAATATTTTATATTCTATAAATCTGATGTTATCATGTAAGCTTAGTATGCAAGGTATGGTCACTTGCTGATTTAGGTTGGAGATTGCATTGGTAGCAAGGGAGTCCCTTTAGATTTTTCACTTAACATATATACTTGTGTGTTCAACAAACCCAAGGCTGTTAGGTGAGTCATTGTGAAAGAGTCACTTTAGTCAAGAAAGGCACCCTGATGAAAAGATATCACAGACCTGATCCCAACACTTCTCAGAATGAATCATAACCTATATATAAATTTGTTCTTATCACTTGAATCCTAACAATTTGGTTATTCTCTATGGTGATGAGCTACATCATCTTGACTAACCAAAATAGAACTCAACAAGCAAACAAAAAAAAGAAAACACACTAAGCAAACTGTACAAACAACTAGCTATAAAAGGAAACAATAGAAAACAAAACAAAAAAGTAGGGAAAGAAACAAGATAGCTACTCTACCAAACTATATACAAACCCCACAAGGCAAATAAAACCCAGGAGAAGACCCAAAGACACCTGTATTTGCATACTTCCTTAAATTGTGCAGGAGCATCAAGGCATTAGTTATGGTTCTCATCTTAGCAAATTCATCCTTGTATTCTAAAAAATATTCTTGTATTCTAAATTCACTGTATTTAACAGAATAACTCTTAACAATTAGCAACTGAGGAAGCTCATCATGTTCATGATTAATCCATATGCATGTCTTATCTTCTAAATTTCCATAATCAAAATAGTATTCAACATCATTTACTATGGAAAGGAGAAATACAACCTAATGTATTTCTGGCTTTGTTGGACATGCTTCTTCATTGACAGTTGGTCTTCTATTTAACTTTGTACTCTCATTGCTCAACTCAGTGTCTAGTCTCACTTCAAATTGAAGAATGTATGACTCTTTAAGTATTAATCCTTCATCTTTATCCAGCTTTGTCTCCTCATTCTGGATGTATGTCTGATTCTTGACTTCAAGAAGCACCTCACTATTTTCATTAAATCCCTGCACAACAGCATCTAAATGAGTATCTTTATTTTCATAACCTGATATACAAAAATTTATCCCTTTTAAATCATTTGACTGTAAAGGTGAAACAACTTTCAATTGATAGGAATACTCCCGTATTTCATTTTCAAAATGACATTGGATTGGAATCTGATTATGCACAACAATTCCAAAGCTTTCTGCATCTTCAACTTTCATGAATTGTTCATCAAATAACTCACATTTTCCATCCAGTAAGGTATCTGGTTCCATTGACCTGCAACATTCTTGCATTTGATCATTCAATTTGGACAAGCTAGATAGTACATCAACATTTATTTTCTTTTGTACAATTTTCTAGGTTACTATCATAGGAACTTCATTAGCAATAATGCATTTAAATTCTTCCACCTATCTCCATTCCTTTTTACCATAAAATGACTCAAGGAAAGATGTTTCACTATCCTTATCAAAAGCAATAGGATCATAATTAAAGACTTTATCCTAACAAATGGTTTCTTCTCCACAATTTTCAAAAGAGTCATACCTGCACTCTGCCTCACCCTTATCATAAAGTAGAGAACTCCTATTGATCTTACCATAGAATGCCTCAAGGAAGGATGTTTCACTATCCTCACTTTCTCGAACTGATTCAACTATTGTATTTTCTAGAGTCTTCTTCAATATGACCAAGCAAGCGTCACAATCCCTTTTTGAATGCTCTTCGTCATGTAATCTACACCAACTTTCAATCAACACATCATTAGTGGATAAACCTAATATTTAACTACACTGTATATTTCTAGACAAGTATAATTCAAAATCTTCAGAGTGGTCCACTTCATTGTCTGAACAACTAATAACTTCTAGTGCTGCATCTATTTGTTGCTCCAGAATTTCTTCATTCTCCTACCAGACTACATCCCTGAACACATCTATAAAAAATATTATTCCTTTCAAATATAGATCCAACCTTATAAGAAAAGTTAGACAATTAATTTCACTATGTTCCACAGTCTAGTGTATCCTACAACAACTGGATAAATAGAAGTCAAATAAATTCTGAGGATAAAGATACCTATTCAAAGTTTCGTGAAATAAAGGAATGTTGACTTGACAATTATTTTCATATGCATCCATCAAAATGAGACTCTATTTTTAATTTTTTTTTTAGGATTTTGAAATTTTAATGAGATCTATCATATCTCAGAATAAAACTTGAAGGTTCAAAAAATGTTGGCCAAATCTTTGAAGCTTTGAGCTAGATCTTTGCAAAGATACAGTCAAAACCTCCTAGATAAGAGATATTTGCATACATTAACCTCAAATGATGAAATATTTGCAGAAAATTCATAGATTCTTTGTTCAGCCCTCCTTCTAGCGCCAATTTATGTTGATGATGATGTTAGTCATAAACAAACATAGAATGAAAGTTACACAACAACCTTTACTCATCTTGAAAGATACGATGAATTCAAAGAATTCATGATCCCAAGTCTCCATTGATTAGTTCACAATCTACTGACGTTACTCAGAGACTGATGTGTGTTGTTGTTAATCATTCAGGGGCCTTATATTCTTCAGTAATTTCTACAAAGTTCATCAATATTTCTCCAAATATCCTGTTCTTTATATATTCCCTACATAAATCTCCAAATTATTTTACCTCTGCACTATGAATTCACTCAAATAATGTGCCTACAGGTTGATATTTGCATGATTTCTACCATTACTTTCAATTCTTTGCATGATATTTTCAACACTACATGCATTTAGCTCAAATATGCTAATGATATTCAGTTATCTATGAGATGTCAGCATATTTCATGTTATTTGCTTCTAATTATCTATTATTTGCAATTATGATGGGGAATTACTCTGAAATTCAAAGAAAATTAAAAGAATACTTCAAATTTGGTGATTCTTAGCTATTGAACCACATACATACCAGATTCAGTCATCAGGAGAAGAAATCAAACCATATTTTCACTAGGATGTTCCACAGCTAGATACAGATGATGCTAACTTCGAAGGAAAAGGAATGAAGACAACACATACAAATTGATAAGCACTCCAAGGGACGTAGAAAATCAAAGCACGTATCAAAAATTCAAACATTGATTACTTAGGATTTATGATGATTTGTAATGAAAGGGTCTTCTCTTTCATTAAGTATGCAATGATATGTATGCTTACAATAACTTTGAAATAAGCCCTGATATTTCAGTAGTCAAATTTTAATTAAGCTTCTGAATAATCCAATTATCACATCCCTGCACCTTTTATATAATAAGGTGAGGGAATGGTTATAGATGACCTATGTCAGGATTTATCTATTAAGATCTATAGTCTAGATGAATAGCACGTGTTTGCCAGTTGGCAACTACACAGCTGGTACAGAATATTCCAGCATCTTTGACCTAGTCTATCCTCCAGGTAGCAAACAACATATTTGACAATATGCTCCTCAGCTCTGGTTCAAGTTGCCTCCATGTCAGCAACTCTACAATTTTCAGCTGTACTCCAAAACAACTTCAACATCCTGCAATAAAAAGACAAGAGTCAAGCATCAGCTTCATTTAATAACTAGTAGGAAAATAAACATTTATTTTTTATCAGGCTGTGAATGTGCAAACCTATGCATATCAGGTTATGAATATTGAGCATCTATAAAAATTCATGTAATTAAATGTCCATAGGTGGTCAAGAGGGTCCGGGTGACTATCGTTGACTGGAAAACATGCTATAAGGCCCTAAAATGGCTCAATATCTAATTAGGTCCAGGGTCATTTGAGTGATTTTTGATAAAAATACCAAAAATATGATTTTCGGTATTTTCTACATCTTTGTAAATTGCATTTTTGGAGGCCTTAGGAGTGAAATTAGGGCTCAAGACTTCGTCAGTTACTAGGTGTTAAGCCTTAATAACCAAGGAACTCAAACTAGATAACTAGTTTATCTTTCCAATTAGTCCAAAAAGTTTAAATTCTGATAAAATAGCTAGGAGTTATGACCCTACCAAGGGGAACGTAAAAAATTTCCTAAATTTTTTAGTTTCTCTGAAGTTTTGCATATAGTTTCACCTTCTAGTAGCTCTTTTTGTATTCCAAGGATAATGTGACCCTTCATATGATATGCAAGACTTACATTTGTAGTTATCGCATACATAAGATCATGCATATGCAATACATGTGCTTTTGTTCAGTAAATTCCATTAAATAAAACTATCGGGTCTGAGTATGCATATTAGTTAATATGAGGGATATTAACTAATATGACTCTCTTCATAGATTGGGATATGATGATGATGTCATCATCATGGATGGGCTTTGTTAAAATGTGAAAGGCTGACATCATGGTCATACTGAAGGAAATTAGGTGATGTAAGAAATATGACCTTGATATTTCGAAATATCACCCTCTGAATAGGATGATGTCACGGTCATGTCGAGATTTTATATATCATGTTAGGAAAGATCAGTTATATTAGAAAAGATGACGTATGTTAGTGAATAGACGAGCTTTAGATGCCAAGCCGATTCATGATGTCATCATCATATTAGGTCCTTTGTGAAATGGGATAAGCTGACGTCATCATCATGTTAACGAAGATGAGTCATATTAATGAATGTGACCTCCTTTCGAAAGATCAGGATGATGTCACTGTCATGTTATTTAAAACGGTGATCGTTGGATACGTACCTCCGCGAGGTAAAAAGGATGATGATGTCACCATCAGGGTGATTTTCTTTGTTCATCAGGATTGGGTGACGTCATCAGCATATTGGCTCTGGGGTGATATTCTGCGGCAGGGTGATATTTGAAATATCGGGTGATATTCGCAAGATCGGGTGATATTTGAAATATGAGCCCCACAAAATATATGAAGCTGTTTGATAGGTAAATACCACTATCACATAAGATTGATGTCTAGAGTTTCGAACCAAATGATTATAGGGTAATAAAATTGGCATTAGGGTGATCTAACGTAAGGTGATTGATGTTAAGGAACATGACCCCCCCCAGGAATATCAGGATGATCCAAAAGGCAAACCTACATGAAATTTTGTACTCTTTCCAATCATGAGGTTATTGATATGAAATATTAACTTTGACAAACTAACCTCATCATGATGACTTACCCAGCTCCCTTATGTAGGGTCATTTGCATGACTTACTTTTACCAGACCGGCGAAGAGCAAAAGAAACAACACAAGCCAAAGTAAGAAAAAGTTGGGTCCCTATTTTCTCAAGTCAAAATGGGGCATGTTGTGTAACCACACAACAAGATTGAATGTTTTATCAAGGGTAGCTCAAGTAATTATGCTTGGACTAATTGTTGTAGGGTTATCTCCCAAGGATCTTTTTGTGGAAGATTGGAGGAACATGGGGATGATGGTAATAAAGGGCTTGATGGATTAGAAGGTTGAGGGATCAATGGACTATGATAGGGACTACATGGTGATATGGGATAGGATTAGTATGCTCTTGTATTGGCATATGATTGGATAGTGATGGAGGGTACTCATAGGATACATAATCTAGATTGGTATCTGCCTTGTCAAAGGTAGCATGAGGATTTAAGGATGTTTGATCTTGTTGCATAGGGTAACTTAGGTTCACATATTCTTGTTCTAAAGGAACTTGATGAATTTGGTATTAAGGTGAAATGGTGTGATATCTAGATAAAATATCTAGGGGTATCGATTGATATGGATGTGGGTTGATATGGGAAGAAGTGGGGTATGGTGATGAAAAATTGATATGAGATGAGTCAACATGTGGCACACTTTGATTAGAGATTGGAGGTGCTCGTGACACATGCGGGTTGATCATGTAAGATGGTTTTAACAAAGGCTCTATTGATGTGGAAACATTTGGTTGGCTTATTGTCATAGATGTAGAGGATTCATGGAATGGATGGGTAGATTGATTACGCAAATGTGGTGTTTGGATGTTGTGTGTAGATGTTGTGGATTTGGTTGACATGGTAGTAATAGCCTTATGGGTTTCCTTAGCAACAAAAGCACCATTGATTGGGCATTATTTTCTGATTTTGGATATGTCAAAGTCACTTGGCAATTTGGCTCCTCCTTGAACTAATTGTAAAAGAAATCTATTGGAATCAAACTTTAAGATCTTATTGATAGTTTATAAAGTTTCTAAGTCTTCTAGCTCCTCTAGATCATCTTGAGATTCTTAATAGGTAGGTTGAACAAAATGATATTGTGGCATTTGAGTTGATAATGATGTATAATTGACATGATATGTGGATGAATTGGGTTGGTACAGAGTTGAGGGCATTTGATCTTGTTGCCAAGGTGGACTTGGGCTCACATCTTCTTGTTGTGAAGTGAATTGACATGTTGATGTGGCATTAACTTGATGTGTGGATGAATTGGGTTTTAGACTTGTCACATCCTCATATCTAAAGAAATAGCCTCCTTGAAGTATGAACTTGGGCCTAGGAGGAGAGGCTCCTTTAATTTTGATCTTGGGTCTTGGTTTATCCTCATGATTTGGATTAGGAGGGGTTCCTTGAATTGTGATCTTGCGTCTTGGTTTATCCTCATGATTTAGATTAGGAAGAGGGGCTCCATGAATTGTCATCTTGGGTCTTGGCTTATCCTCATGATTTGGATTATGAAGAGGGGCTCATGAAATTGTGATCTTGGGTCTTGGTTTATCCCGATGATTTGGATTAGGAATAAGGGCTCCTAGAATTCTGATCTTAGGCTTTGGTTTGTTCTCATGATTTTTATTAGGAAGACAGGCTCCTTGAATTGTGATCTTGGGCTTTGGTTTGTTATCATGATTTGGATTAGGAAGAGGGGCTCCCTGAATTGTGATCTTGGGCTTTGCATTGTCTTCATGATTGGGATTAGGCTTGGTAAGTATTACAACCATTTTGAAAAGTGTTTGACTATGATAATAATGATGATGTGGAATGATTAGGATAGATAAAGTGTGATTAGGATGAAAATGATTGGATTACAAAGAGGATGATTAGGGTGAAGGTTACTAGGATGACTCATCTTGGAATAATTGGATAATGTGTAGTGATTAGAATGATGTTGATTAGATTATAAAGAGGATGATGATGATTAGGATATGATTAGGATAATTATTGATTGGATTAGGAGGATGATGATTATGTGTAATGATGAGATTATTTGACTTGGATTGATTAGGATAATTATTTATTGGATTAGGAGGATGATGATTATGTGTAATGATGAGATTATTTGACTTGGATTGATTAGGATGAAATTGATTAGACCAGAATGAAGATGATGATGTGTAATGATTAGGATATGATTAGGATGATTAGGGTGACTTGTCTTAGAGTAAATGCATTAGAAAGAATGTTTAGAATGATTTGTTTATGTGTTTGGTATTTATAGCTTGATTTGACAATTTGCAAACAAATGATTACACATATAGACACATGAATCACTCATGCAAGACACATAAGTAATTTGAATTTAAAATTTGAAGAATATGATGATTAAGAAAGCACTTGAAGAAGACACATCAACAAGCCCCAGATTAGTCAAGTGGATATGGCCTATTAGGTCTTACTCTAGGATGCACAAGTTGACTAAGGATGTCCCCAGTATACTCAAGGTATGGGGAGCCCAATTCTATGAAATGAAAGGGAAATAATGCCACAGAACCAAGAGAAAGGGGAAACCCACCCTTCACCTTCACTTCCAAATGGTATAAACTACTTTGGGGCTTAGAGAAGAGTGACAAGATTTCAACTTCCAAAGAGGGTGTCTTTTAGTTCACACCTTTCTATTTATACTCCACCCAAAATGCTAGAATTGAGGTCATCCCTTGGAGTGGTATGTCTCCAAGTAGGCTTCCTAGGAAGGGTATGAAAAAAGAAAACCAAGTGGGGTATTTTTGATCTCTAAGATCACCTTGTAGTGTGAGGATAGAGCATACACATGCACACTGTATTCACACTCACAATTGTCAATTGTCCTTTAATAAATGAAATGTGTGGTGTAAAATTGAATGGATGGGAGGTGTTTTTGATTCTCAAGATCGTACAAAGTGCATGAGAAGAACATACACACTTTAGATCACATTCAAGTTCACCAAACAATGTAAGCAGTTGTTTATTTTTTAATCCCAAATCAAAAGGTGTGGATGGAAGACAATGCTTTGTTTATGCCCAATTCCAATGTGATTGAAGACAATAGTATGTTTTAGAGCCCAAATCCAAATGTGTGATGCAAACAAGATGTTCTTTTTATGCTCAAATTGAAGTGTGTTTGCAAACAATGATTATGAAGAAATGAGAGATGAAAGATAAATTAGTGCACCTAAAATTTTTTCTCCAAATCTATTGTGTATGACTGATCCCAATGTTGTTCCACTTCCTTAGATGCACCTAGAAGCCATGAAAACAAGAAGGAAGTGAGTAAACTTGCAAATGAGTGTATTATGTGAAAATAAAGAAAGATGATAAAATATGATCAAGATGATGAGGTATAGAAAAATGTCTGGCATAAACAAAATCTAGAAAAAATTCTATGCACTTTTTAAAAAGAAATTGTGAAACTTGGATAAATTTTGTAAGAGATATGATCATTTGAAGTTTGCAATGAATGTTGATTTTGACTAAGGAAAAAGCTTGATGAACAACACCATAACTTGATAATATCCGCAATACTATGTAGTTTTCTGATTCATCTTTCCAACGAGTCCTTTTTTGTGAAATTTTGATGTCATATGCCCAAGTTATGCAAGTTTGAAAAAAACTACCCCTAAGAAGAAGAGGGGTTGAGTGGGCTGTCAGGGAAAACCACTAGTGGTTAAGTTCTCACCCAATCACATGGGTGGTTTAGTTTGAAAGTTTGGAGCTAGTGGAACCCTTGGTTGCCTATATGACCAGGGGTCGAGCCAATGCAAAAAAAAATAGAGATGAGGCCCTATTGGTCAGGTCCCCTATGCAACCGCCGACTAGAGGAGAGGGATAAGGGAGCCAAAACCCTAGATAAAAGATTTAGAGGTAGACTCAATAGTTGGACATCAACAAAAAGACTAAGGTTATGTTTCTTTTTAGCTACGATAGAAAGGGTGGATGGACATTAGCAGTTAGGATTTTAGGCAATGACAAGCACATTGGTGGCGACAGGGGCATGGATTTAGGGTTTTTAGCAATGGATGTCTTTGTAGGAAATATCAAAGATTTAGGGGTCTATAGTGGGTGGAGAAAGATGGTGGAGGGATGACTGTCTATAGGTGGCAACGAGTATTTCTCAGGTGAAGGTTTTGGCAAAGCTCGGCGTCGACATGGTCCTTTGAGGTAGTGACTAAGGTGGAATAAGAGTGTAGATAGACAAATGTGGTGCAGATCAGGAATAATAGGTAGTGGATGGGTGAGGGTTTCAAGGTATAAGGGGTTTCAAAACTAGTAGCAGAGGATGAATATAGGAGGTGGCAACATGGTTTTGACCAGCGGTGGATGGACCATGAATGGTAGTCAATGATGCACGTCAACCGAATATAAACATAGACCTATGTAAAAAACACAGTCAACAGAAGGATCCTATTAGATAACCTACAAGATGTAGTTTTATACGACAGGAATTTTTAAACCAGCAACCAAACAACCCTTGAATCTGCAATGCAAAACTCGAACCCTGCAATCACAAATAGAGGCCCACAAAAGCCTACAACAAAAAATGATTAGCCACAAAAATCTAATAAAAAATAGGAAGTCAATTAAAGTCCCCTTTACAGGAGCCATACGAGTTTGTACAGTATGACCTTGTGATAGGGGCTGAACCAAAAAAATTTCAATTTTTTCTGGTAACGAAATGTATCAAATTTTATGTCATTTTCACCTGTGAGGCGTCTAGGATGCAATGGTGAGGTCTGTTTCAGGCCTAGAATCAACCTACAAAACCTAATTTTTAGAAATCATTAAAAATCATTAGGTTTGCAAGGAATCCCACCAGGCATGCCAAATGTAGCTAGGGTAAAAATTAGGGTAAAAGCATAAACAAGAAATAGCTAAACCCTAACAAGCATAATAGAGCACAAACTAGCATGAAAATGAAAACAACAAATGTAAATCCAAACCAATCCCTATGCTATGCTTGATTTATCTCCATTACTCTTATCAATCTTCCAGAGGAACACATGATTTTGAAGGTTGAATATTGGAGGAATGTTAGCTGCTCACTATTTCAGCAACATAACAATGGCATAAGTATGAATGATGAAAAGGCTCTAATGTCATTTCGACAACATAAGGATACTTGAAAAATCATTTATCAAATGGCTTGGGTGAGGGTTGATTTATAGGAAAGGGCTAATTTGAATTGATGGTTGAGATCAAAAGTTGATATTAATGATGTGGACGAATAGGATCGATTAGGTTTTCCCATTCCATAAGGAGTTGTAGTCATGTGACAAGTATATGCATGAGAATAGGGCTGACCTATTAGTTGGACATGTGAAGGATATTAAATAAAAGTTGTACTACAACACATGACTCAATTGAGAGGTAGACAAGTGTTGGAATGTGGTGAGAGGTGAGGATTAATTCAAATATTTTATTTGAATTAGTTGGGACATTGGAGAGGGCTTATATAAATAAATATTTTATTTATTTGAATTATAGGAAAGGTGGGAAATTAATTAAATAAATAGGATTTATTTAATTAATTGGAAAGTTTGATAAGTGGGATTAGGACAAAATGCTACATGATGTCTCTAATAATGTATTTGACAAAGTGTTGCAAGACATGGACAAATTTGGGTATCTACAGAGTGTACTGACAAAGTCTCTTAAGAGACCTAAGAGCAAAAACTTGCTAGACTTTGATGGAGTAGTTGTCGAACTTCGTGGCACCTACAAATGATCCATTTTGACCTACAGCTAGATGTTAGGTCCCTCCACAATAACATCTCTTAGTCTTTACCATCTTAATATCATGAAAACAAAACATTAAACACTCCAAGAATTACCTTGGGATCTCCAAACTTCACGTTACATGGAACCATCCATGTAGTCAAGGTAAAAATCATCATTTTTCCATGTCCAAAAAGCTTTTTTCTTGTCAAAGTTTCATGTAGCAATGCATGGAGGGAATTTTTCTATTCAACCTAATCTTCTTTCAGTTGTCTTTTAGTTTTGACATTAAGTTACGTTATCGTTAAGCTTTTGGTTAGGTATAGATTGCATTCATCTCCTTGAGTCTTTCCTCCTTTAAGGTTTTCCATACTTGTTTGTAGGTTTCATGTGGTGTAGGAGCACCTAGAAAATCATTTTTTCCTTTGTAATAAGGTCTATTTGACCAATATATTTTCATTTCAGTTTGTATCTATGTTCATTTTGTATGTCCCAAGTGACGTAGGACACTTTTGTCAAATTGTAACCGCATAATTCCAAATTTGGGCTGTAGGATAGTTAAGATGGTTGGTTGTTCTCCCAGCCGCTTGGAGTCGGTTTGGTACTCCTCAGGGCAAGTTTATAAACCCAGAGGATGGAACCAAATGTGGATATCATTTTCATTGTAATCAGATCGAAGAAAAAGTGTGATCATATGTAATTGTGATTGTGCTAAGGAGAAATAGAATCATTCTGTTCCATCAATTCAACTTCTGTTTCCTGTAATTGCAATTTGTATAGCTGTAGATTTCTATTCTCTCTGTGCTTTCCATTTTGTTGTTGTATGTCATCGTAAAGAATTCCACAGGTGGGATTTCTGTCAAAATCAGTGGAATGGCATCATTGTATAAATATTTGCTTTCATTTTCTATTTTGTTCCATTGTTCAGTGGTGCAGATGATCCAGATAGTGTGTTTTGTATAGTAGATTGACCTAGCATCTCCATGTGCTAGGGTTTGGAGAAGGAAAACTGTGCATTAGAGTATCGACGTAGCAACCCCTAAGGTGGCCAGTGGTAATTGTCCTGCCGACAAACAAAGATCGAAGGTGATATTGGGGTATCGGCAGAAAGACAGAGGACTCAGCCAATAGAAGAAGTCTCGCTGACGATGGAGTTGAATCAGCAGCTCGTTTTCTTAGGCCTTGTCAACTGAGACGTATTTAGGGCCCAATCTACATTTTTCGCTATGCACTCCCCATCATATTGGTATCAGAGCCTAAAAAGATTTAGGCAGCAAGTCGAATTGAGGATTTGTAGTAGTGTTGGCATTTGGGTGTTGTTTGTGAATGTTTATGTTAGACAGAGAAAGTGAGCTAGAGGCAGAGAGGATGACTCCCAAAAGTATGTCGCAGGACACCATTAAGAAGTTGATCAAGGAGATGCTTGAATCCAAGTTGGGAGAGTTCAAGCAGTCCAAAAGAAAAGATAGGGAAGATGAAAGTCACAGCAATGAAGGCGATATGAAAATTGTTAAAACTAGCAAAAAGAGAGGAGATACCAGCAGACCAGAGGGCATTTTTAAATGCATCAAAGTCAGTCAATAGGGACACCATAGATGGGTTACCTATGTATAGTGGAAGTATGGAAGCTGAAGAGGTGATTGACTGGATTGAGGCATTGAACAATCATTTCAAATACAAAGAAGTCCCTGATGATAAGAGGGTTAAGTTGGCAAAGGCAAGATTGAAGGGGTTTGCTCTTGCATGGTGGAACTATGAGCAATGAGAGAGATTCAAGGAGGGGAAGAATATGATAACCTGCTGATAAAGGATGAAGACCAAATTCAAGGCACAATTCTTACATCTGGACTATAACGTGCAGATGTATAAGAAATTGCAAAACCTTAGATAGAGAGACCTTGATGTGAATGCATACACACAAGAGTTTCATAAACTTAGTCTCAGATCAAAGAGACAAGAAGAAGAGTCAGAGAAGGTGGCTAGGTATTTGAATGGCCTAAGGATGAACATCCAAGATGAGATCAACATCTTAGCACCAAAAACAATGAACAAGTGTTTCCAAATGGCCTTAAGGGCTGAAGAGAAGATAAAGAGAAAGAGTGAGAAAAATAATAGAGGTAGAGGTGGAAGGAATTTCAGAGGTAGAGGTAATTTTGGAGGAAGAAGTCCTAACTAGAGGCTTAGTGGTGAGTCTAGACAAGAAGAGCAAGTTGGGGACTCCAATAGCACAGGAGGCTACAGAGGAAGAAGGCCTAATGGAAGAGGTGGGATAAGTGGATCAAGTAGAGGATCCAAATTCTCCAATATGAGATGTTATAACTACAATCAGATAGGGCACCTGGCATACAAGTGTCCAGAGAAGGCCTCAACTTCTCATGGTGGTGAGAAGAGAACCACTTTGATTCAAGAAGATGCAATGAGAGTGAGATCTCCTGATGTGAATCTTGCATCTAAAATGGGAGAAAATATGATGCTCAAAAGGATGTTCCTCAAGGAACCAGTGCCGATTGAACCATCACAAAGAAGGGCTTTGTTTAAAATCAACTGCAAGCTCCAAGGTAAGGTTTGTAAAGTTATTATTGACTCTGGTTCTACTGATAACATTATATCTTTGGAAGCAATGAATAGGTTGAAGTTAGAAAAGATACCCCATAGTAGTCCATATAAAGTCAGCTAGTTGAATAAGGGGTAGCATGTACTCATCAATGAACAAGCATGGGTTGAATTTAGTATTGGGGGGTATAGAGAAGATTTTGTGTGACATTCTTCCAATGGATGCTTGCCACCTTCTGCTAGGCAGACCATGGCAATTTGACAGAAAAGCTCATCATGATGGAGAAAAGAGTGCTTAATCATTCCAAAAGGATTGTGTGACTTATAGGATACAGTCATTGGTAGAAGAGGATCAACAACATGTAGGGTCTAGCGTAATGCTGGTAGGAGAAAAATAATTCATGGATACACTAAAGGAAGGTGATGGAGTTGGTTTTTCTTTGATTGTGAAGCCTAAGGGGGAAAAGAAGAAAAGTGTGAGAGAAGTATGACCTAAGGAGGTCAGAGATTTGCTTGAGAGTTAAAAAGGAGTGATTGCAAAGGATATACCTAATTCCCTACCACCAATCAGAGACATTAGCCATTAGATAGATCTCATACTAGGAGAAGTACTTCATAATAAGGCAGCATATAAAATGACCCCATAGCAGAATGAAGAGATAGAAAATCAGATTCAAGAACTCCTAAACAAAGGGCTAATAAGGAAGAGGCTTAGCCCATGTGTAGTACCTACTATCTTAGCCCCAAAGAAGGATGGGAAATGGAGGCTTTGTACCAATTCTAGGGCCATAAATAGGATAACCATCAGGTATAGGTCTCCTATTCCTAGAATAGAAGATCTAATGGATTGTTTGGGAGGGGCTACTTATTTCTCCAAAATAGACTTAAAGAGTGGGTATCACCAGATAAGGATAAGAGAGGGGGATGAGTGGAAGACAAATTTTAAAACCAATGAAGGGTTGTATAAGTGGCTTGTGATGACATTTGGTCTTTCAAATGCCCCTCGCACCATTATGAGATTGTTGAATGAGGTGTTATAGGAATTCATAGGGAAATTTGTGGTAGTCTACCTTGATGATATCTTGGTGTTTAGTAAGAGCAAGGAGGAGCACTTGGAACATTTGGAGATAGTCTTGAAGAGGCTGCAAGATCAGAAGTTACTGATAAACTTGGAAAAGTGTGACTTCATGAAACAAGAATTGGCGTACCTAGGTTTTGTCATCTCTAAGGGTGATTTGAAAATGGATTCTTCTAAGGTAGAAGCTATTTTGACTTGGCCTACACCTCGGACAGCAGGAGAGGTCAGAAGTTTCCATGGTTTGGCCATATTTTACAAGAAATTGATTAAGAACTACAGTGACATCTATGCACCTATGTTGGAGACCATCAAGGGTGGAGGTAAGATGAAGTTTGTGTGGACGAGAGAAGAAGATAGGAGCTTTGAGAGTCTAAAACAAAAAGTTGCTAAATCCCATGTTTTAGTGTTACATGATTTCAATAAGGTTTTTACAATTGAATGTGATGCAAGTGGACTGGCCATAGGAGTAGTGTTGAGCCAAGAAGGCAGACCAGTAGCCTTCTTCAGTGAAAAGTTAAATCAAGCCAAGAGGAAATACTCCTCTTGTGACTTAGAGCTGTATGCCATGGTACAAGCTATAAAAAAATGGAGGCACTACTTGCTTCCTAAAGAATTTATTGTATACACTGACAATCATGCTCTTAGTTTTTTTGAATGGATAGGAAAAGCTCAGTCATAGACACATGAAATGGGTGGAAAGTCTTCAAGCATACACCTTCATCATCAAGCATAAGAAGGGAATAACCAATAAGGTTGCTAATGCACTAAGCAGAGGGGTGTTGACAGTGCAAGAAGTGCAGCTACAAAGTATGGGTGTTGAGTCACTCAAAGGATTGTATGAAAAAGATCAAGATTTTAAGGAGATTTACAAGGTCTGCAGTGAGTTTGCCAATGGTTTCCACATTGAATTTTTAGATTATACATTGCAAGATGGACTTTCGTTTAAAGGAAGCCAACTATGTATCCCTAAGTGTTCAAGGATGGATAATATAGTGAAGGAGAAACATAGTGGTGGTTTAGGAGGACATTTTGGACTTAATAAGACCTTAGATCTTGTAAGAAGGTTTTACTTTTGGCCAAGGATGCAATCTAATATCAGAAGGTTTGTTGAGAGTTGTATGATTTGTTAGAAAGCAAAAGGGGTCTCAACCAATGCGGGACTGTACCAACCTTTGCCCATACCAAACAGACCTTGGGAAAGTTTGAGTATGGATTTTGTGATGGGATTGCCCAAGACAAGGATAGGTTATGACAATGTGTTTGTTGTGGTAGACAGGTTCAGCAAGATGACTTACTTTATTCCTTGTAAGACCACCAATGATGCTAGTTACATTACAGGTTTGTTCTTTAAAGAAATTGTTAGGATTCATGGATTGCCTTTGAGTATTGTATCTAACAGAGACAACAAATTCATGGGACATTTTTGGAGAACCTTGTGGAAAAGATTGGGTACAAATTTGTCTTTTAGTTCATCCTACCATCCTCAAACTGATGGCCAAATTGAGGTTGTCAATAGGTAATTTGCTGAGATGTTTGACAAGAGAACATGGAAGTAGTTGGGATGTGGTACTCCCAAAAGTAGAGTATGCCTATAATGATTCTACAAATAGAAGTACAAGCCTAAGTCCTTTTGAAGTTGTCTATGGTAGTCATCCTAGAGGCATTTTTGAATTACGAGATGTTTAAGGGTTGGACAAAAGGAGTGGACATGCTGATACATTTGCAGAGGCTATGAAAGAGATCCATCAACAAGTCAGAAGATCAAGGCTAGAGTGGATCAAAGATGAAGGGATGTGCAATACCAAATAGGAGATATGGTCATGGTTCATCTCAACAAGAACAAACTGCCCATAGGAAAACATAGCAAGTTGATGATGAGAAAAAATGGACCTTGTCAAATTCTAGAGAAATATGGTTCTAATGCTTACAAAATTGAACTCCCTAATGATATTTCTATTTCACCTATATTCAATGTTGTTGATCTGACATTATATAGGAGTCCTGATACAGGAGAAGGTATAGTAGATTCTATCCAAGCCAATGCAGAGTGGGTGTAGTACTTACCACCTAAGACACCACCGAAGATGGAGTGCATCTTGGATAGCAAGGTAGCCAAGAAGACAAGAAATCAGACCTATTTTGAGCACTTACTCAAATGGTAAGGACTTCCAGACTCAGAGGCCACATGGATGCTGGAAGAAGACATCAAAAAGTAGGGTGGTGATTTACAACAGTTAGTCTCTAAGAGGACTTGAGACAACTTTCACTTGGGGAGTATAGTGCAGGAGCACCTAGAAAATCATGTTTTCCTTTGTAATAAAGTCTATTTGACCAATGCATTTTCATTTTAGTTTGTATCTAGGTTCATTTTGTAAGTCCCAAGTGACATAGGACACTTTTGTCAAATTGTAACCGCATAATGCCAAATTTGGGTAGTAGGGCAGTTAAGACGGTTGGTTGTTCTCCCAGCTACTTGGAATCAGTTGGTTGTTCTCCCAGCCGCTTGGAGTCGGTTGGGTACTCCTCGGGGTTAGTTTATAAACCTAGAGGATGGAACCAAATGTGGATATCATTTTTATTGTAATCAGATTGAAGTAGAAGTGTGATAAAATGTAATTGTGATTGTGCTAAGGAGAAATAGAATCATTCTATTTCTTGTAATTGTAATTTGTATAGCTGTAGATTTTCGTTCACTCTGTGCTTTCCATTTTTTTGTTGTATGTCATCATGAAACATTCCACTAGTGAGATTTCTGTTGAAATCAGTGGAATGGCTTTGTTGTATAAATATTTGCTTTTGTTTTCTGTTTTGTTCCATTGTTTGATGGTGCAAAGGATCTAGATAGTGCGTTTTGCACAGTAGATTGACCTAGCATCTCCATGTGCTAGGGTTCAGAGAAGGTAAACTATACATCAAAGTATCGGCATAGCAACCCCTAAGGTGGCCAATCATAATTATCCTATCAATGAATGAAGATTGAAGGTGATATCAGGGTATCGGTAGAAAGATGGAGGACTCAGCCGATAAAGGAAGTCTCACTGACGATGGAGTTGAATCAGTGGCTCATTTTCTTAGGTCTTTCCGACTGAGAGGTAGTTAGGGCCCGATCTGTGGTTTCCACTGTGTGCTCCCCATCATCATGGTATCTATCTCATTGAAGGTAGATGTTATACTAATTTAATAAGTATGATGTAGAGAAGAAAATAGTGAATTCCTGATGGTAAGAATTGTTTGAAAGTATATGCATGTCATGCCAAGATTTCTTATGCGGTCATGACATGCAACACACATGTCATGTCCACATTCATCATGTGGTCATGACATGAAATACTAAAAATTTTCCATGTCTCCCTAGAAACCCCCTCGCATGCATCAGCGTGCTCGATGGCAATACGCATAAGGAGTAAACATGTCAGTTGAATGCAAGGTAATGAAATCACATGTGCATTCCCCTACCTGATGAAGGCCAACTCGGGGGTTGATACGACATGAATAACGTCGCTAATAGGGTTAGGATCAAAGATCAAAACCCTAGGTTTACCTAAGTGGATGATGGGATTTCGACGCAAGTCAAAATCAAAAGTCAAATTCTAAAGCATAAGAATAAATTTTAATGGCCCAATAATAATTCTGCCAAGTTTGCGAAAACAATAATCTAACACTACGCAAGGTTAAAATTGATAAATTAACTTAAGCCTACATTCCAGAAAAATCTGGCAGCATAATGGCTCATGGACGTGCATAGGTTTATTCTAATAAATAAATTTTAAATATAAGGTTCCTTCGACTCGCTAAATAGGATTAATTGACCAAGTAATTAAAACAACTAACTAGTATAAAATGACTAAATTGATGATGTAATTATTACACACTAGATTAATTACATTAAAACTGTAACTTAATTAACATCAAGAAAAAATTTCCCATTGTTTACTAATCACATGCAATCACTCCTCTCAATTGATTTAAAATAAATTTCATTATAATAAATTAAATTAGGAGGAAAATTATATAGATTAAATAACCTCCCCTAACTCATTTAACAAAACTCTAAGGAGCTAAGGAGATAAATAAAGAATTCAACCCTTCATCTCTAGGGGAATGAATTCGAACTAGGTAATTAATAGTTCAAGATAAAATAACCCATTTACCAAGTAACATAACCCCTAATACCCATTTAAATAAAAGAATAAATAAAATAACATAATTGCAAGCAAAAGGTGAGAGAAACTAATAAAAGCCAATTTGAAATAGAAAGACCTATAAGAAAAAAACCTCCCGAATAAAAATAAAACTAATTTCCTTATGGAGAGAAAAACAAACCCTAGGCCTATTTTGGTTCCCATTTCTCTTTTCTCTACTTTCCATCATTTCTTCCTCTCTCATAGTTTCATTTTGTTATAGGTTGGAGAATGGCCATCCATGGCCGCCACACAAAAGGGTAAATGCACTCAGAAGGATTCATATATTATTTTCTTTATTTTTTTTATTTTTTTAAGGGAAAATAGAATATGTTGCATTAGAAATATATATATATATATATATATATATATATATATATATATATATTTATATTTATATATATATATATATATATATATATAAATATATATATATATATATTTATATATATATATATATAAATATATATATATATATATATATATATATATATATATATATATATATATATATATATATATATATATATATATATATATATATATATATATATATATATATATATATACAGAGAGAGAGAGAGATTTCTAATTACATGTTTAGGGTCAGCATGTGTAGATTTAGGGTTGAATGGCCATCAGGCTAGATGGCAAAAGGGAAGCTTAAATATTTGTTTGAACGCTATAGCCACAACAGAGTTGACATTGGTCTCCAGCATGGGAAGGAGACGTTGGGTGGGGGACGACGCGAGTTGCATGAGGAGGGGTGTTAGGGAGGTGATGAGGGAGTGGGGAGACAGCGGTGGAAGCAAGGAGAGCTAGTGAAGGGAAGGAGGGGCGATGGGGACGAGGGTGTTGGGACAGTAAAAATTTAAATTTTTTACTATATTATTACTTTGCCATATATGAAAAAATCATAAACCATCCCAAAATCATAGTAAAAATTTGACACATCCCACAAAAGGTCCATGGAAAAACAATGTGAATGGCTTAAAAGTTATACCATCAGCAAGACTTTATGTTGATTATGCCGATCCATGAGAAACCAATAAAAATAACTATCGGTGTGCGAACAAGGATCAGAGAGAAAATTGCAAAAGTCACCGATGGAGGAAATCATCTTGATGGCCTTTTTATCAGTAAGAAGATCTATTAGTCACACCGATTGATATGACTAAGGGTTATGGGGTAATACTTTGAAGATTATCCTGATGGTACATATCATATCAATAAAGTATTTCAGCAAAACTCTCATCGAACATCCTATCGAGTTGAAGGAAATAATACCTATCAGCATGAGATGAACGTCGGGGTAAAAAACTAATGAGTCTCTAATACTCAGATGTCTTGGTGAAACAATAAAAGGCACTTTTGGTATGAGTCATATCGATATGCTTATCCATCAGCACAGCTAAATAGGTCGGAATGAAATATATATGTTTTACCAACCCACAAGTCACAGCGGTAAAGGTGTCGGTGACACTTCAGGAAGTTCTCTCCGATAAAATATACAAAATAGCCATCGGGGAGATAAGCGTGATTGGGTAAACATAGATATGTTATCCTGATGGCATAAATCACCTCGATAACAATTGTTGTCACACATATCGATGAGACTCTCACCAATAGTTATATTAGTAACACTTGATATATCAGAGGGAAATATAAACCACATAGCGATGAAAGAGGTCATGCCAATGGTAGTTGCACCCACTTTCATGGCAGATAAAGCATAGACATCTCCTACCGATAAAACTTAATACATCATCGAAGAAACAATTGAAGGGTTATAGCGATTGATTGTTTGCACCATAAAGAGATATTAAAGTCGCCTAGACATTATGAAAGTTATGTCGATAAAAGGAGTTATGACGATGTGACATTTCACAGTGATGAAGGACATTGAATTGCTCAAACAAATAAATGCAAATGGCGATGAAATTCCCTAAGATCATTGTAACTAAATTTAACAGAGTTATCTGAGAAGAGAATATAGGGAAATTCTTGAAGCGCAAACAGAGGATTTTGATTGTAGCCACAGACGATAGGTACTTATATACAAACCATTGTGTTATACCCTATATTTTGATTTTCTTTCAAAAATGTGAAAATGGAGACTCTGGGAAAGGGAAAAGGTAGAAAATCACAAGGAGAAACAAGTAAACCTAAGAAACAAAAAACTGATAAAACCCCCAAAGAAAAGATAAAAGACAGAAAACTCAATCAGGATTTGATTGATCAATTGCTAGGGTCAACTCCCAAGGCTAAAAGATCTGCTCAACTTAGGGCAGAAGTGAAAAAATTAGAAGACAAATGTAAACACTTAGGGGATATTTGGACCCTGATCAGAGGATATGAACTTTTTAGATTCCACTATAACAGGAGATTTAGAAATACCCCAGTGTCAAACCCATGGCATTTGAATTTGGGTAAACTGGTTGTGCCTGATGTATTCCTAAATGTTGAACTCTTGCAACTTCTTACCAAACAATACAATCCAAGTTTGAAGGCTATATGCAACCCACAGGGGGAGCCTATTATATATTTGTCAAAAAATGCCATCTGTGAAGTATTCAATTTGGATGATTTATGCAATGTCCCTGTTATTTATGAGGATCTAGAAAAGGAATACTAGAGAATGGATACAACCTACAATGGATGGAGGTTGCCTATTCATAGGCCCAGAGTTGAAGGAGAGTTAGTGCCTTTGAACAAGAATGATGGTCCTCCTTTTTATGTGGCAATATTTGAACCATATATACAACATACTTACTATTCTGTGGGCCAGGTCTTAGGATCAGATGTCCCTGAATTTAGGACAATCCCTCTGATGGTTATAGCTACTGACATCCAATGTCATAACACAAGGCAATTTGATTATGCTTCTTATGTTGTTAATAAAATTGATTCTGGCCTGAATGCAATTAGAAAAAATGCTCCAACTATTTCTTTTGAGCATTACTCACTTCTTATGCATATAGTGCTATATTATGGCTAGGAAGTGGGATTATGGCCAAGTCAATTTAAGGTTGTTCCTGTAGACTAGAAAGGACAAAGGTTACCAATACAAATGTTGACTAGGATATGGGACAATAGATATGCCTTTTCTAGTTATGTGCAATTTGAAGAATATTGTGTAAAAGTACTGTATAGATATTTCAATCACCCTTGTGAGTATTTGGTCTCAACTGAGATAAAGAGGTTCCTTAGACCGAAAGATTTTGGTGGCCCTCCTACTGTCATTCATAATTGGGGAGATTGGTATTGCTTTCAAGATGCTACCATGATTAGAGTATATGGTATTCAAGACACTCTGTTCATCTTGCCCAAAACTGTCCCTGATAGAATTGCTTATCTAGAAATAGTTAGGCAAATGCACTACTCAAATGTAATGCATTTGAGCTCACATGATAAATAATCTTTTATGCCCAGTACTTTATGTTTTGGAAATTTTACTGTGGTATCCATAGAGGGTTACAATCTCATAGTGGATAAGTTGATGCATTATAATATGAAGTGTGCCGAGATGAGGAAGGGATTTGACCTTAAATGTTTTATTGACTCTACTCGAAGGAAACAAATCCTCAGTGGATACATACACATCCCTTATCCACATGATGATGTTATTAGAAACCTAGAAGAGGCTGAGGTAGAATTGGTGGTAGAAAAGTATAATAGGGATCTAAGTGAGAAAAGAAAATAGTTAGCAGAAATTGAGGTCGTATCCTCTGAAGATGAAGAACCGGCAGGGCAAGAAAAGCCACAGGACAAAACAGTAGGAATGTCCAAAAGAAAAATGCTACAATATTAGCCTCCTGTCATAATACATGATGAGAAGGGGTCTGCTGAGGAAGATCCATGTCAAATATCCTATGATTCTTTTATCTCTGATGATGAATTTATTCATTCAAAAGAGTTCAAGTTGTTTTTGTATAAATGCAAAGGCAAGGAAATCAGAGAGTCAGTAGATGATGTCTCTGCTAACAATGAATGAAAATTAATAGATATGCTAAAAACAACAGTGGATAATGAGATGCAGGATATGACCACTGGCAAGGGTCAACAGCTGCTTAAAGATGCAGGGGTGATGATTTTTCTTGGACTTGATCTAAATTCTGCTTTAGTTTTTGACAGTTTTCTAAATAATACAGATGATAAGTATAAACTCACTCCAGAAGGTGTTAGTGAAGTGTATATGGGTACAAAATACAATAATGATGAAAATTCATTGATGATCTGGGCCCTATATCCTCCCCATAAGAAGACAACTATCATAGACATTGAAAAAACTTTTGGTCATGTCATGACTTTAAAGGTAGGGGAAACTAACCCTCTGATCACTACAGATATTGGTATTAATGTTGCAAAACTAAATAAAGCACAAGCTCAAATGTTGATTAAGGAAAGAGATGCATACAAATTGAGCTGTGAAAGACTAACAAAAGAAAATGATTATTTAAAGGATGCTATTAAGAGCACCTTTGGGGGGTTAACAAGGAGATTAACTCAGGGTGAAAGTTCGCAGGGCACTCAAGCACTATCCACAGATCAGGCAGCACAAATTCAGATAGATGCACTTGTCACAGTGCTACAGAGCAAACATGCAAACATGGTACATTTGTTAAACCTATTTTGGGATAATTACACTCAGAATTATAAAGCAATTCAAGAACATGAAAGGCTCAAACAGAGAGTGCAGGAGAAATTAAATGAGATACAAAGTAAAGATGCTTCCGACATTGCAGGTGCCTCCAGTACAAAAGCATTGATTGAGCAACATAAAAAATACTATGATCAACTTAAAACTTATGCTAAGGAAGGTGTTGAAGCTTCGAATGTAGGAGTGCATGTGTTATTCAAAAGTGATGGAGAACTAAAAAGTAAAGAAGAATGGAGCATTGATTTTCAAGCTATATTACACAAGGCTATGGGAGCTCGTAAAGACAAAAATTCTACATCTAGAGAAGCTTGCAAACACCTAGAAAAGATGGTCACAATTGATGTGATTACAAGAAATACCATTGAGCTTACTGATTTCCATCGTGATCGAGAGTACTTAGACCATGTGGCTAACATTTACTTATGGTTGAATAGAGCCTAATTGTGGTTATGCAATGATTGTTAATCTTGTTAATTTCCCAAAAAACTTATTGAAGAGTTATGTCTCTTCACGAAAATATCTATATAATTTCAAACAATTGATGCTGAAAGGGCATCGGTAGTAGAATATATACATACATATAATTTACAATGTTTCAGAAAGACCATGTTGCATATTTTATTTGAAGAAGTAGATTGAATTTCTCTGATTTAGTGGTTCTATCTTGGTATCAATTGTTTGTTAAAGTTACTCAATTGTGTGGTTGTCTCCAGTTCTATATTTCCTTGTTATTCAGATTAATATATCAAGTATATATTTAATTTGTCAATACACATTCACTGTATCTGTGTAATTGAGTAAATTGGTTTCCATTTGAGGAATTAAAATCCTTCTGATCAGTCATGGTAGCCTGGAAGTATCAATTTGGATTACTAAGTAGAGCTATATAATTAGGATTGCCATTTTGTCTCCAAGATAATATTATATGTTATTCTTGCACATTCATTTCAATTGGTTCTTTCAAGAAAGGATTAAAATACCTTCTGGTGAATTATAAGGTATACGATTATATTGGTTGGATTATCAAGAAGAGTTTGTCAGTCATTTCCTTGCACATTTATACAAGTTATAAACTGTAGTTGTGCCAAACAATTAGAATTAGTACCCACTATAAGCCACTAGTCTTGGTCCTTCATTTGACTCTGTTACCCAACAAAGCACTGGTCTTATTTCAATTCATCATTTAAAATCATTTTCACCTTGATATTGCTTATACAATTTCTACCAAACCATTCATTAGACATTAGATATAGAATCAGATAACAAGCTTTTCATCTATCCTACACCCTTTGCCATTGTAGATAGATTTAATTAGTCAATGCATTTACATTTAGTCCACTTTATTTCCCAAGGTTCACCCACCTAGGTCTACCAGGACCTGAAGTGCAAGAAATCACTAAACCTTGAAGGTTGATTTCGTCAAGTTAGTTCAAAAACTATGCAAATCTAAGCATAGAGCCTGGCATCCTCTTAGGATCAGCAACCTGCATTTTTGAGATCTAACAAATTGGTGACTCTACTAGGGACTTAAATAAAAGACCTTAGAAATAAATTATTCCTTTTATATAGTCATTTTAGAAAAAAATGAATTTGGTAACTCTGCTGGTAACTAGAACCCAAAAAAATAAATTACAAACCTTTTTCCTATTTTTAAAATAGGTGGCGACTCTAGTTACAACAAAAATTCTAAATACCAAATGGATGGTAGGAGATCCAAGATGGAAGGCAAGAAATTGCAGTTATCTCCACCACTTAGAAACATTTCCAAAAGAAATGGAACTTCAAATTATTCTTACCAGGATAATAATCAGGATGCTCAAGAGGATAATACATAGCAAATTGTTGCAATTCACAATAAGTTTACACCTCTTCACGATACAAATGAAAATATCAATGGGGTAAATGATGATATACTGGAAAAATACAGACCAAGCCCTCAAGAATAGTGTGAAGATGTAGCACAGACCGTGAGGGAAATGGAGTGAGTACAAGCTGAACATGATTTCAAGATGTCATTACATCAGGGAGAGGGGGTAAGACATAGATTCTCAAATCAAGAAATAAATGACAATCCAAAGAATCTAAGAAGTATAAATGAAGAGCAACAGGAGGTTCTCAGGCTCCAAGAAGAACTTGAAAGGTTCAAGATATAGGAAGATAAAAGGTTGTTGTAGCAAAATGTTCAACAGATGAAAAGTAAAGCCGAAACAACCCCACCAAAATATGTACCTCCACATACAGGAAACAATTCAAGAATTCCATAGCAAAACACAGGTGGAGTTTCAAATTCAAATGCATCTAGAAATCATCAAAATACCATACCCCAAAACCCTAGACCACCTCCCATACATAATGCATCCCAACATATGGCGAATCCTTACCCACCCCCTAGCATAAATCCCCACATGAACCAACAATAGCAATATGCATATCATCAGCCTTTAGGTGGATATAATTACTACCTTAATCCACCACCCATGAATTTCCCACCTCAAAACCTTGCAAATATATGTAACCAATTTAATTTAATTAGATATCAATTGTATCCATATCCTATGGATAGTACTTGGAGAAATATGGTTCCCAATTTTACTGGAAATAATGCAATCTCGGCTAAAGATCACATCAGGAGCTTCAATGCTTTTATGCAAGATATTGGTATAGATTGGGAAGATATTAGAATGAGGCTATTCATGATGTCCCTCACTGTAGATGCCAGAGACTGGTTCAACAGCCTGCCTGACGCCTCAATCAGTTCAATAACTAATTTCCATAATTAGTTTAAGGAGTAGTATGGCAACTAATATGCCCCTGAGTTTGCATTACATGAATTGATAAGTATACAGAAGTATCAAAATGAATCAGTCTATGATTTCAACCTAAAATTTTCCAAATTACATAAAAAGGTACCACATGGAGCCAAGTTGTCTAATCCAGCAGCACTAAGTATTTATATGAAAGCATTTGACCCCAAGACAGGGTACGAGCTTAGAAATCGGTGTCGTGCAACCCTGGCTAAAGCACATAAAATAGCCCTAACCATTGAAAACAATAGGAAGGCTACAAGAATGGTTATAAAAAGAGATAATCCTAGAAATTAGAATCCAAGTGCTCAACAGACTAAACCGAAAGGTCAGCATAGGCATGAAAGCCCTAGGTTACATGATATGCCATACAATAAAAATTGGAAAGATGGAAGATCCATCGACAATAGCAGAAAGCAACAGTATGGCAAGGATACTCCTAACCCCCTGAAAAGAAACATGGCACATATGGTAGAAAATAAACCTTGGTGTTTGGTGTGTAATTTACCACATTTACCTAAATATTGTGAGGTAGATATATCAATACAACATGAGGAAATGTTATTAAATTATAATAGAGACAACCAAACTATACATATGATGCAAGACACACCATGTGTGGTGATAGAAGATTATTCTTCCATAGAGGAAGAAGGATATGAGTATGATGTGGGAAATTAGAGGCATCATATCAATATGGGAGAACAAGAAGTGTTCTCAGATCAAGAAGATAGTTATCAGGAACCTACTTATTATAACAAGCAGCCATATGGTCAATGGAGAAAGCCCACTGATGATGATAGAGAAGCTCTTACAATAGCTGGAATAGCTTAGGCAAGAAACACTTACAACTTAAGGAATAGAACAACGAATGTTGAACAAGGAACTCCTAAGAGTGTATTCATAAAAGATCAGAATAACAAAAAGAATAATACAAAATCATTTAAAGAACCAGGAAAGGGTGGTAAGGGTAAAGTGAAAGAAAATTTAAAAAATCAAGAAAAGGAAAACACAAAAATAGAAAACAATGACCAGACCATGGCCCATTCTTTTGACATTTCTCATGTAGTGTCTTAGGTAAAAATATCAGTTCCACTCCTAGAGATGATGAAGATAGATAAATATAGGAGCACAGTTGTTAAGATGATTTCAGATATGCCAGCCCAAAAACATAAAGGATTTGAAAAGAGAACAAATAATGTGCATCAAGAAACATTCCAAGTGCCTGAGGTATACCTTGGTGATACACTTACAAAGAATCCTTCATAGGTAGACCCTTTCTACACTACATTATTAATCAAGATCAGGATAGTCAGGAATTGCATGATTGATTCAAGTGTTGCCATGAACATCATGCCTATAGCAGTTACGAAAGAATTGGGAATGTGGGTTGATACTACATTCGGCCAGTGTTTTGCAATGGATAATAGATCTATCCCAGTAGTTGGTATTATGAGAGATGTGGAGATAAAACTTGCCTCACACCCTGAAGCAACTTATAACGTTGATATTACTGTGGTTGACATCCCACTGTATTATGGAATTCTTCTATCAAGGTAATGGGCTACAATGGTAGGAGGGAATATCCAATTGGACTTATCCTATGCCACCATACCAGTGGGAGGCAAAGAAATCAAGCTGTGCAGAGAACCAAGGTATGAGAATATTATAGAAAGTTTGGATCGGCATCAAATAAATTTCTTTTGTGATATAGATTTGGGACTCTTCAAAGTTGGAGAAAATATGCCAGAATTGCGTAATACTGATCCAATACATACTGAATCTATGAGAGAAGAAAATGATGTGTGGAAGATGTATTTTGATGGTGCATGTAGCAAAATAGGAAATGGGGCTGGAGTAGTTTTTATTTCACCAGGAGATAAAACTTTCAAATACTCTTTTCTATTGACATTTGAATGCACAAACAATGTAGCCGAGTATGAAGCTTTGCTCATTGGTTTGAACTTAGGCACCAAGCATAAAATAAAAAAGTTAGCTGTCTATGGTGATTCTGAATTGGTCACTTCCAAAGTAAGAGAAAAATACCTATTAAAAAAAAAAGGTTAAGATAGTACAAAAATGTAGTCTGGGATAATATTGAATTGTTTTATGCGTTTTCAATCAACTGGGTTGATAGGTCTAAAAATATTATGGTGGATTTTTTAGCAAATATCGCATTAAAGATGGATGATGTCACATTAGGAGGAATTACAGAGGTTGAATTCAAAACTAGACCTACCATCCCAGATAATATACATAACTGGCAAGTTTTTGATAACGATGCGGATATAATCAACTTCTTACATTATGCTGATTATTACGAAAATCAAGAGATTGATTTCAATGCATTTGTAGAGGAACATGATGGGAAGGAAACCCTTTTTGGTCAAGAGATAGTTCAGTTGAAAATGAATAAGATACCTAAGGGACTTATAGCATTAGAAAAGGCATTTGATGGACATGACAGATTTAAAGTGAAGGATGCACCAGTGGCACCTAATGACCTTGAAGAAATCAATTTGGGGACACAAGTAGCCCCAAAGAATGTGTACATTGTAAGAAATCTTAACCTAAAAATTAGGAGTAAAATTATCAACTTAGAAAGTATAGGCATGTATTTGCCTAGTCATATGATGATTTAAAAGCATATAGGGAGGATCTGTTTCAGCATGAAATACCACTGAAACCAGATGCTAAGCCATTCAAGCAAAAACATAGGCCTATCAATCCCACATTAGCTCCTAAGATGCTAGAGAAACTTACAAAATTGAGGGATGGGGCTATCATTAAACCCATCAGACATTCCTCGTGGGTTTCAAAATTAGTACCTGTCAGGAAAAAGAATGGTGATATTAGACTGTGTGCATTTCAGAAATTTAAACAAGTCTTCTCTTAAAGATAACTATCCCCTCCCTAATATGGAATCAATATTACAAAAGGTTACTAGATGTGAATTGTTGTTAATGATGGATGGTTTCTCAGGCTACAATCAGGTAAAAGTTAAAGAATCAGAGCAATTTAAGACTACATTTACCACTCCATGGGGAACATATGTATATTTGAGAATGCCATTCAGGCTAACTAATGTTGGAGCAACATTCCAAAGAGCCATGGATGTGGGTTTTGCTGAACTAATAAATAAGATCATGATAGTATATCAAGATGACTTGACAACATATTTTAAAAAGGCTAAGGATCATTGCACACATTTAGAGCAGATATTTATCAAATCCCTAGAATATGGGATTTCATTGAATCCTAAGAAATACCATTTTGCAGTAACAGAGGGGAAATTGCTTGGCCACATAGTCTCGAAAGATGGAGTGAAAATAGATCCTAAAAGAGTAAAGGCAATTGATCAGGTGCCTATTGCAAAAAATGTGAAAGCTATACAATCATTTTTTGGTTTGATTAATTTTGTTAGAAGATTTATACCAAATTTTGCAGAAATTGTTTGTCCTGTATCAAAGATGCTGAAGAAGAACTCATAAGTAAAATGGACAACAGAAATAGTAGAAGCATTAGCCAATATTAAGAGGGCAATCAAGGAAGCCCCAGTCTTAATATCCCCTGACTTCAGTAAATCATTCCAACTATTTTCATTTGCTTCTTATCATACAGTTGCAGCAGTGCTATTGTAGAAAAACAATGATGGATATGAACAACCTATCTCATTTTTTAGCAAATCCCTTCAGAATGCAGAGTGAAAATATGACATTATTGAAAAATAGGCATATGCAATAGTAAAAGTAGTTAAAATGTTTAGACCATATTTGGTGGGAGCTAAAATCATAGCATATGTTCCTAGTGCTGTAGTAAAGGATGTATTGGTCCAAACCGAAGTAACTGGTAGGAGATGTAGGTGGATCAATAGAATCCAGGAATTCAATATTGAAATCTAGATCACTAAATTAGTGAGAGGACAGGGTCTTGCCAAATTGATGGCTGAAAGTAATCTTGAAGCCTCTCAGATATGTAATGCTAATGCAAGTTCCAGTACTGAGCATACTCCATGGTATGCTGATATAATATATTATCTAAAACATATGAAGTGTCCTGAAGGGTATGATGACAACAAAAGGAGGACACTTAAATTGCAAGCTTCAAAATATGTACTTATTGATGGGGATCTTTACTAGAAAAATAGAGATGGGATTTTACTATTATGCTTGGATGAATATCAGTCAAAACATATTATGAAGGAGTTACATGAAGGCATGTGTGGAGGTCATTTCTTAGCAAAGACTACAGCCCACAAAATCTTGAGGGCTGGATACTATTGGCCTAAAGTTTTTAATGATTCATACCATTACACTAGGAAGTGTGAAGCATGTCAAAAGTTTTCAGGGAAGTTAAAGTATTAGGGAGCACTACCCTTAAAACCCATGTAGGTTGAGGCTCCATTTTATCAGTGGGGTATTGATTTTATAAGTGAAATTGCAGAGAAATCAAGTGGGGGACATAAATGGATTTTAGTAGCAACTGATTATTTCACAAAATGGGAGGCAATTCCAACCAAATAGGAAACAAGTAAGGTGGTGATTAACTTTCTAATGAAAAATATTATATTCAGATTCAGCACTCCAGTAAAGTTAATTACATATAATGGAATGTGTTTCAGATCTGATGAATTCAAAAGATTTTGCAGTACATATGGCATCATTGTATCCTATGTTGCCCCCTATCATCCACAAGCAAATGGACAAGCAGAATCAAGTAACAAAAGCCTCTTGAAAATCATAAAAAGAATGTTGGATAAAAACAAAAAGGCATGGGATTCAAAATTAAGAATGGCAATATGGGCTGATAGGATTACTGTAAAAAGAACAATTGGGAGATCTCCTTTTGAGCTGGTGTATGGAACACAAGTAGAGAATCTTATACTAGTATACAAATTCATTCTCCAGGAAGACTTAAATATTCCTGAACCAATGGAAGAGATGTTGGAACATCTTGCAGAACTTGATGAAACAAGAATAATAGCTCAAAGGCAGAATACTAAGTTACAATCACAAGTAAAATATCTCTTTGACAAAAAGGCCAAAGATAGAAAGTTTGAAATAAATGATTTAGTACTAATGTGGAATGCGAGGTGTCAAGACAGAGGAAAGCATGGAAAATTTGAAGCCTATTGTTAGGTCCTTTTGTTATCACTAGCAAAGGAGGTGATGACTCTTATTACTTGCAAAATATGTCTGGAGAAGAGCAAGAATTGCCTGTGCATGGGCAATATTTAAAGCTATCCTTTTCATAATCATGTACAAGGAGGATTAAGCATTGCTAGTGCATGGACAACCCTCAAACAATTCTCAAAAATATTTTATTCCATGCACAGTAGTTTAGGAATCATTCTCATTCCCCATTGTTGTGACTCTCATTTCCCATTTTCATACAAATCCCATAAAATCACCACCCTGAATAAATAAGATATGTGGTCTACTCCCCTAGGAGATCTGAATCCTTGTTATACTCATAAGGAGTATACATCCTAGACAAAGCCACTGTTGGGATAGTAAAAATTTAAATTTTTTACTGTATTATCACTTTGCCATATCTAAAAAAATCATAAACCATCCCAAAATCATAGTAAAAATTTGACACATCCCACAAAAGGTCCATGGAAAAACAATGTGAATGGCTTAAAAGTTAGACCATTGGAAAGACTTTATGTTGCTTATGCTGATCCATGAGAAACCAATAAAAATAACTATTAGCATGAGAACAATGATCGGAGAGAAAATTGCAAAAGTCACCGATGGAGGAAATCATCTCGATGGCCTTTTTATCAGTAAGAAGATCTATTAGTCACACTGATCAATATGACTAAGGGTTTATGGGCAATACTTTGAAGATTATCCCAATGGTACATATCATATCGATGAAGTATTTCAGTGAAACTCTCACTGAACATCCTATCGAGTTGAAGGAAATAATACCTATCGGCATGAGATGAACGTCTGGGTAAAAAATGAATGAGTCTCTGATACTCCGATGTCTTGGAGAAACAATAAAAGGCACTTTCGGTATGAGTCATACTGATATGCTTATCCATCGGCACAACTAAATAGGTCGGAATGAAATATATATGTTTTACCGACCCATAGGTCACAGTGATAAAGTTGTCGGTGACACTTTAGGAAGTTCTGTCCAATAAAATATACAAAATAGCCATCGGGGAAATAAACGTGATAAACATAGATATGTTATCCCAATGGCATAAATCACCCCGATAATAATTGTTGTCACACATATCGATGAGACTCTCACCAATAGTTATATCCGTAACACTTGATATATCAGAGGGAAATATAAACCACATAGCGATGAAAGAGGTCATGCCGATGGTAGTTGTGCCCACTTTCATGTCGGATAAAGCATAGACATCTCCTGCTGATATAACTTAATACAACATCGAAGAAACAATTGAAGGGTTACAGTGATTGATTGTTCATGCCATAAAGAGATATTAAAGTCACCCAAACATTATGAAAGTTATGCCGATAAAAGGAGTTATGACAATGTTACATTTCATAGCGATGAAGGACATTGAATTGCTCAAACAAATAAATGCAAATGGCAATGAAATCCCCTAAGATCATTGTAATTAAAATTAACAGAGTTATCTGAGAAGAGAATATACAGAAATTCTTGAAGCACAAACAGAGGATTTTGATTGTAGCCATAGACAATAGGTACTTATATACAAACCATTGTGTTATAGCCTGTATTTTGATTTTCTGTCAAAAACGTGAAAATGGAGACTTAGGGAAACGGAAAAGGCATAAAATCACAAGGAGAAACAAGTAAACCTAAGAAACAAAAAATTGATAAAACCCCTAAAGAAAAGATAAAAGATAGAAAGCTCAATCAGGATTTGATTGATCAATTGCCAGGGTCAACTCCCAAGGCTAGAAGATTTGCTCAACTTAGGGCAGAAGTGGAAAAATTAGAAGAGAAATGTAAACTCTTAGGGGATATTTTGACCGCAATCAGAGGATATGAACTTTTCAGATTCCACTATCATAGGAGATTTAGAAATGCCCCAGTGTCAAACCCATGGCATTTACATTTGGGCAAAGTAGTTATGCCTGATGTATTCCTAAATGTCAAACTCCTACAAATTCTTGCCAAACAATACAATCCAAGTCTAAAGGCTATATGCAACCCATAGGGGGAGCCTATTATATATTTGTCAAAAAATGCCATCTATGAAGTATTCAATTTGGATGATTTATGCAATGTCCCTATTATTTATGAGGATCTAGAAAAGGAATACTGGACAATGGATACAACCTGCAATGGATGGAGGTTGCCTATTCATAGGCCTAGAGTTGAAGGAGAGTTAGTTCCTTCGAATGAGAATCATGGTCTTCCTTTTCATGTGGCAATATTTGAACCATATATAAAACATACTTACTATTCTATGGGCCAGGTCTTAGGATCAGAGGTCCCTGAATTCATAACAATCCCTCTGATGGTTATAGCTACTGACATCCAATGTCATAACGCAAGGCAATTTGATTATGCTTCTTATATTATTAATAAAATTGATTTTGGCCTGAATGCAATAAGAAATAATGCTCCAACTATTTCTTTTGAGCATTACTCACTTCTTATGCATATAGTGCTATATTATGGCTAGGAAGTGGGATTATGGTCAAGTGAATTTAAAGTTGTTCCTGCAGACCAGAAAGGACAAAGGTTACTGATACAAATGTGGACTAGGATATGGGACAGTAGATATGCCTTTTCTAGTTATGTGCAATTTGAAGAATATTGTGTAAAAGTACTGTATAGATATTTCAATCACCCTTGTGAGTATTTGGTCTCAACTGAGGTAAAGAGGTTCCTTAGATCAAAAGATTTTGGTGGCCCTCCTCTGTCATTCATAATGGGGAGATTGGTACTACTTTGAAGATGCTACCATGATTAGAGTATATGGTTTCAAAGACACTCTGTTCATCTTGCCCAAAACTGTCCCTGACAGAATTGCTTATCTAGAAAGAGTTAGGCAAATGCTCTATTCAAATGTAATGCATCTAAGCTCACATGATAAGCAATCTTTCATGCCTAGTACTTTATGTTTTTGAGGTTTTATTGTGGTATCCAAAGAGGGTTACAATCTCATCGTGGATAAGTTGATGCATTACAATATGAAGTGTGCTGAGATGAGGAAGGGATTTGACCCTGAAGGTTTTATTGACTCTGCTCGAAGGAAACAAAACCTCAGTGGATATATACACATCCCTTATCCACATGATGATGTTATTAGAAACCTAGAAGAGGCTGAGGTAGAATTGGTGGTAGAAAAGTATAATAGGGATCTAAGTGAGAAAAGAAAACAGTTAGCAGAAATTGAGGTCGTATCCTCTGAAGATGAAGAACCGGTAGGGCAAGAAGAGCCATAGGACAAAACAGTAGGAATGTATAAAAGAAAAATGCTACAATATTAGCCTCATGTCATAATACATGATGGGGAGGGGTCTGCTGAAGAAGACCCACGTCAAATACCTTATGATTCTTTTATCTCTGATGATGAATTTATTCATTCAAAAGAGTTCAAGTCATTTTTGTATAAATGCAAAGGTAAGGAAATCAGAGAGTCAGTAGATGATGTCTCTATTGACAATGAAATATAATTAATAGATATGCTAAAAACTACAGTGGATAATGAGAGGCAGGATATGACCCCTGGCAAGGGTCGATAGCTGCTTAAAGATGTAGGGGTGATGATTTTTCCTAGACTTGATTTAAATTTTGCTTTAGTTTTTGACAATTTTCTAAATAATACAGATGATAAGTATAAACTCACTCCAGAAGGTGTTAGTGAAGTGTATATGGATACAAAATACAATAACAATGAAAATTCATTAATGATCTGGGCCCTATATCCTCCCCATAAGAAGACAGCTATCATAGACATTGAAAAAACCTTTGGTCATGTCATGACTTTAAAGGTAGGGGAAACTGACCCTGCGATCACTGCAAATATTGGTATTACTGTTGCAAAACTAAATAATGTACAAGATCAAATGTTGATTAAGGAAAGAGATGCATACAAATTGAGCTATGAAAGACTGACAAAAGAAAATGATTATTTAAATGATGCTGTTAAGAGCACCTTTCGGGGGTTAACAAAGAGTTTAACTTAGGGTGAAAGTTCATAGGGCACTCAAGCACTATCCATAGATCAGGCAGCACAAATTCAGTTAGATGCACTTGTCAGAGTGCTATAGAGCAGACATGCAAACATGGTACATTGGTTAAACCTATTTTGGGATAATTACTCTTAGAATTATAAAAAGATTTGAGAACATGAAAGGCTCCAACAGAGAGTGCAAGAGCAATTAAAAGAGATATAAAGTAAAGATGCTTCTGACATTGCAGGTGCCTCTAGTACAAAAGCATTGATCGAGCAACATAAAAAATACTAGGATCAACTTAAAATTGATGCTAAGGAAGGTGCTGAAGCATCGAATGCAAGAGTGCCAGCATTATTCAAAAGTGATGGAGAACTAAAAAGCAAAGAAGAATGGAGTGTTGATTGTCAAGCTATATTACACGAGGCTATGGGAGATCTTAAAGACAAAAATTCTGCATCTGGAGAAGCTTGCAAACATCTGGAAAAGATGGTCACAATTGATGTGATTACAAGAAATGCCATTGAGCTTACTAATTTCCATCGTGATCAAGAGTACTCAGACCATGTGGCTAAAATTTACTTATGGTTAAATAGAGCCTAATTGTGGTTATGTAATGATTATTAATCTTATTAATTTCCTAAAAGACTTATTGAAGAGTTATGTCTCTTCACAAAAATATCTATATAAGTTCAAACAATTGATGTCAAAAGTGCATCAGCAATAGAATATATACATACATATAATTTACAATGTTTTAGAAAGACCATGTTGCATATTTTATTTGAAGAAGTAGATTGAAGTTCTCTGATTCAGTGGTTCTATCTTGGTATCAATTGTTTGTTAAAGTTACTCAATTGTGTGGTTGTCTCCAGTTCTATATTTCCTTGTTATTCAGATTAATATATCAAGTATATATTTAATTTGTCAATACACATTCATTGTATCTGTGTGATTGAGTAAATTGGTTTCCATTTGAGGAATTAAAATCCTTCTGATCAGTCACGGTAGCCTAGAAGTATTAGTTTGGATTACTAAGTAGAGCTATATAATTAGGATTGCCATTCTATCTCCAAGATAATATTATTTGTTGTTCTTGCACATTCATTTCAATTGGTTCCTTCAAGAAAGGATTAAAATACCTTCTGGTGAATTATAAGATATATGATTATATTGGTTGGATTATCAAGAAGAGTTTGTCAGTCATTTCCTTGCATGTTTATACAAGTTATAAACTAAAGTTGTACCAAACAATTAGAATTAGTACCCACTATAAGCCACTAGTCTTGGTCCTTCATTTGACTCTATTACCCAACAAAGCACTAGTCTTATTTCAATTCATCATTTAAAATCCTTTTCACCTTGATATTGCTTATACAATTTCTACCAAACCATTCATTAGACATTAGATATAGAATCAGATAACAAGCTTTTCATCTATCCTACACCCTTTGCCATTGTAGATATATTTAATTAGTCAATACATTTACATTTAGTCTACTTTAATTCCCAAGGTTTAGCCACCTAGGTGTAGCAGGACCTGAAGTGCAGGAAATCACTAAACCTTGAAGGCTGATTTCATCAAGTTAGTTAAAAAATGTTGTGAATCTAAGCATAGAGCCTGGCATCCTCTTAGGATCAGCAACTTGCATTTTTGAGACCTAAGAGAGGGACTATGGTAGCGAAAGGGGAGATGTGGGGAGGGGGCTGAGCCCCACCCACATCCCACTACAGTGGGGTGTGGTTGGGGCTCGGCCCCCTTCCCACACTCAAATCTGTATACCATGGCGGTGGTGGGGGTTGAAACCCCCACCAAACAAAATTTCAAATCTATCTTTTTTTATTACACAACAACTCTCAATTTTAAAAAAAAATACAGATGTCTTTTATTATTACACAGTTTTATTTATATATATATATATATATACCCATTCAGAGTTTCACAGATTTTTTTTTTATTTGATACACAAATGAAAAGAATGTATATATATACACACACACACACATATATAGATGCCCATTCAGAGTTTCACAGATTTTTTTTTATTTGATACACAAATGAAAAGAATGTATATATATATATATATATATATATATATATATATATATATATATATAGTACATATATGATTATATACCATAAAACAAAGGATTACATTAAATGTAAAAACATATATATATATATATATATATATATATATATATAGAATTAAAATTACTTCTTCACAATAATGCTGGTAAATAAAATTTATACAACCAACACAAACAACTATTTATATTATTATTTTTTTTCTTTTCCTTTAATTTGAAAGAAAATGCATTTTAAACTTTCTTTTCAAATAAACAATAATAATCTAAATTTTCCTTTTTATGAGCACATATTATTTGCACTATATTTTTTACACATAAAACAACAACTATCTATATTTTTTTTTTGTTCAAATAAAACATATATCTATACCAAAATTTGAACATGCTTTTCTTTCTTGCAATACTTTTTTTTTCATTCATAAAACATATAAAATCAGCAAACTATATCTTTTATTTCCAAATGTAAATAAGTTTAAATACAATTCAAGTTTAAAACATTTATTCATACAACTCAAGAGAGAAAGGATCTCCTCTCTTGAAAACTAAAAAAAATTACACAAGGTCTATCTTGGTCATGCTCTCTCAAGAGCTAAAAATACAACACAAGAAAAGAAGTATTGTTTTCTTCCACATCTCATAGCTCCAAAGTCCTGCAGTAACTCAATAAAGGGAAGGAAGCCACCAACAAACTGCTCTCCTCCCTACCATTGAATCACTCATGAGTCACCCCCAAGTGAGGAGGCCATCCTCACACAAGGCAAGCACACACCACTTCACAAAAAGAACTTTAATACCAAAAGAACAATGAACTCCCATGTCTTACACACATAACAAAACTCAGCCAAGATGAGCTTAATGGGGTAGGGGAGTGGACATCGCTCAACTTAAGAGTGTCACTCCAAAAACTTCCCAAACCAATTTTTCTCAAGGCCTCAAGCCTACACTTTAACAATAATTTTCACAAAACCTTCTCTTGGCTCTCAAGCCATTTCAAAAAAAATCATTTCCACATATTGCCCTCAAGGCTAAATCCCCACAAAACCAAGGATGTGACCTTGAGGAGGTCCACTCCTCCCCCACCCCATACATGCTGAGCATTCTCTCCAAATGGAAAGGTTCTTACAAATCCCATAACCAATTTTCCCACAACAATAAAACAAAAACAGAAAATAGAAACTCACACATAGCATCACACAAGTAAGAAAAAAAGCATAAGAAAACACATTTGCCTTGAGTCCTACCTTATAAATCCCAAATGGAAGATAGTTGAGAAGAACTACTCTAACTACTCCAAGTTGAGCCTCCAAACTTTCCTCTAACTTTCTCCCCAAAAGCAACTAAAATTCAAAAATTGATAAAGATTCAACAACCCCCTCCCTCTCTTCAAGGGGGATTAAAATAGGCTTTTCTCATGAGCCTTGAGGAATGGGGAGATGACACATGTGACCTCCTCAATCCTCCACACCACCACTTGCAAGACTCTTGGAATGGGGTGGTGACACTTGTCATCCACCCATTCCACCAAGTCTTGCTCCCATCCACTTTCTCTCTCTCACATATGTGGGAGAGAAAGGTGGAGCCAAAGAAGGAGTGGGTACCACATGTGCCCCAAGCATCTCCTCCTAAGAAATCCCACTCAACCCTGAGGTAACCTCACCAATTGTGGGAGATGCTTGGAGTTGAGTCCTCCATAATTAAGGCATCTTGAAGACTCCCCTAACCTAGGAAAGAGGAAAGGAAGAGGTTGAGTGTTTGACCCACTCTTCCTCTCCCTCCCAAACTTTCATTTTCGTCACTTTACTTCTGGGTGAAGTTAAAGTGACCAAATGGGAGTTTACCTAAGGTCAAACAAGCTCAAATGGTCCCTAGACCCTAGGGGTACAACCCATGGTCAATTTTAACCCATTTTGAGCACCATAGGTTGAGTAAAAACACATAAAAAGGTGTCACAAAATTATAAACTCAAAATAAAATTTAAATGAACATTACACTTAACAACACCAATAAAAAATCAAATATAAGAAGGGGTAGACCTAACCCAACTAACATCACACAACATTACAAAAATTCATCATGCATCACATAGTTGATCATGGTTCCTCTTGGAACTAGATTGACTTAACACGAGAAACAACACAGTGTGTCAGAGTGATCTCTGATTATCTGTGGCTTAGTTAGAACTCCTGTACAATCAAATGGAATGTTAATCCAACATGTATATAATAGCTGAAGCAAAGTGAAACATACACTTACGTCATCTCATGATCATATAATAGCATAAAATCACATCATAATTAAATTCATCATTTGCATTTCAATAATCCATCTCAAAATGACATCACATAATATATATATCACATAATCACATGAATAGTATCCCAATAACATCATAATATAAATCATATGTCTAAACATCATCAGTGAATCAAATAAAGGTCTAGTCACATCATGATCATGCTAAACATAATAAATCAACATAAAGCATAACGTCTAATAGTCCTGCAATCAGGATCAACAGTCCCATAAGTCTAAAATGTGTCTCCGATAGTAAATAAAGTAGTCAAATATAGGGGAATGAAATGGTAGGCCTCACATCCTCCCCCCCTAAGACTATACTTCATCCTAGAGGTCATCAAAGAGGTGAGGATAACATGCCCTCAATCTAGCTGCATCCTCCCATGTCATCATGACCTCATCATACATGTCCTACTAGACCCTAACCTAGTCCAACTCTCAATCTCGAAGGCCTAGCATCTGATAAGCCAATATCCAAATTGGATCCAAAGCCAACTGACCATCTGCCTCTACTTTAAGAGCACTCCAATCCAATACATGAGATAAATCAGATATGTAATGCCAAAAAATAGAAACATGAAAAACATCATGGATTCACGATAGGCTAGGTGGCAAGGCTAGACGATAGGCTATGGGTTATGTCCACTCCAAGATCTCAAAAGTTCCAACAAAATGTGGGGCAATCTTAGAGGCCTTTCAATAATGGATTGGACTCTTGTGCAGTCACACTCTCAAGAATACTTTGTCCTCAACCGAGAAGCTCTGATCTACACTCTTAGCATCATCATACTTCTTCTATCGATCCTATGCCTCCTAAAGTCTCTGCCTAACCAAGGTCACCTGTTGATGTCCTCAATATAGTCCCAACTCAAAGGTGTCCTGCAAGGTCTACCGTACAAGTCTTGAAAAGGAGGCATACCCAATGAGCTGTGATGCCCATTGTTGTAGGGAAACTCCACTAGATACAGATACTCCTCCCATCTACTCTAGTGATCCATCACATACATATGGAGCATATACTCAAGAACCTGATTAACTCTCTCTATCTAACCATCTATCTTAGGATGATAAGTGGAACTAAAGTTGAGCTATGTGCCCAATGCCTATTGCAAAGCCCTCCAAAAGGCTGATGTGAACACTGAATCCCTATCTGATATGATACGGCAAGGTACTCCATGAAATCTAACAATCTCATCCAAGAATACTCTTGCCACTGATGGTGCATTATACGTCATGTGTATAGGTGAGAAATGAGCTACCTTGGTCAACTTGTCAACTGTCACCATGATGGCATCATGGTGGTGAGATGACATAGGAAGACCAACAATGAAATCCATGGAAATGGTGTCCCATTTCCATTCAGGTATCATGTGAGGCTATAAAAGACCCACTGGATACTAATGCTTGGCCTTGACCCTCTGCCACTAAAGGCATCATCAAACATACTTGTTGTGTCGTTACACAACATGCCCCATTTTGACTTGACAAAACAGGGACCCAACTTTTTGCTGCTTTGGCTTGTGTTTGTTTTCTGCTTTTCAGCAGTTTGGTAAAATGAGTCATGCAAATGACCTTGCATAAAGGGGGAAGATAGGTCACCATGATGAGGCAAGTTTGTCAAAGTCAGTATTTCATATCATTAACCTCATAGTTGGAAAATGCATGAAATTCTAAGAGGGTTTGCATTTTGCATCACCCTGAAATTCGGCCAAATAAGGAAGTTATGACAAGTCAAAGTTTTGGTCAAACCTGATATTTTTGGGGGGTTTCATATTTCTTAACATCAATCACTTTATGTTAGATCACCCTGATATCAATTTATCACCTGATAATCATTTTGGTCTACAAACTCCGGATGTCAATTTTAAGTGATGGTGGTTTTGGCCCGTCGAACAACTTAGTATATTTCGTGGGGGTCATATTTCGAATATCACCCAATCTTTTTAAGATCACCCCCCTTGCAAAATATCACCCCATGTTGATATGATGATGACATCATCTGAGCCTGATGAACAAAGGAAATCACCCTGATGATGATGTCATCATCCTTTTCCCTCGTGTATGCATTTTTCCAAAAATCACCCCATCCAATAGCATGACGATGATGTCATGGTAATGCCAACGATAAAACCAAGTCATCAACCTGATGATGTCATCCTGATCATTCCAAAGAGTCCGGGGGTCATTGTTTTGCGAGGGTCACATTTTGAATGACCCCGATCTTAAACTCTGACCTAATATGTGAAGCTCAACATGACGATGACGTCATCCTTTTCGGAGGGTGATATTTCTAAATATCAAGGTCATTTGTCTTGACCTTCCTGATTTCCTTCAGTATGATCATGATGTCATCCTTTTGCATCTTAACGAAGCCCATCCATGATGATGAGGGTCATGCTAGTTAATGTACCTCATCATCATTTACTGTGCATACCCCGGACCCGATCAAACATTGAAGTCATTCTAGTGCCTGGTAGCATGTTTCCCAGTCAATGATAGTCAACCAAACCTATTTGACCACTTGGACTTTTAAGTACGTGAATCACCACTCAATCCTTTGCATCAGTTTTGCCACTCAAGAGCAGAAGGGTCATATTGAACAAGGGGGATCATATTTCGAATATCACCTGATATTTCAAACATCACCCGATCTTCTGGAGATCACCCCCTCCCATTGCTTCATCATCATTTAATGAACATATGTAGTAGGTGGATTCTCACCAAATGCAGACATGATAACAAAATAGGGGAAATGCAAACAAGGGATATATATGTAGTTTTGTTAATAGCTATGATCAATTCCGATCTAACTTTTTGACCAGGTATGAATGGATGAATCAACTTGAAGCATATTTTTAATCCATTTTTTGTGTCTATTCATAGGATTGAGGTAATATGATGGAGCTTTAATGGTGAGGAAATCCTAGATGGTGGACTAGATCCCAAGAGGAGACAAAGTTTTCAATGTGATGGAGTTTGCAGGTGGAAACATCCTTGTTGAAGTGGCACCCTGTCTAGGTATGCTGCTAGAATTCTTGGCAGGATTCATTCCCCACAGTTTAATGCTATGTGTATGAATGTGGACTGTTGATTTTCTAGGGTTCCCCATGACACTGTATTGGAGATAATCAGAGCCATATATTCAACCCCTTTACTCTATTAGAGAGGGAGGTCAATCATTCAAAAAATCAGACCTGTAGCAATTTCATGTAGGAGATCGGATTACTGAGACTAGTGAGGACCGAATTGTTGAAACATCAAGGTGCCTTCCTTAGATCACTATAAATGTACTTGTTTTATGAACATACTGTATGGAGATGAAGCTTTAGATTACATCCTAATTGTAAAACTTAAGTAATCTTTAAGTTGATTTCTAGATATGTACTAGTCAATGCTGTGTTCAATAGAAGCACTTTCATTTCATTGCATTTTGTTGTCAACTTTTCCCCTGAAGATCTGCACTGGATCATCCTGATTTGTGGAATGTCCTGGTGAAGTATGTTTTTAGTTTTCTTCTCTTCATTGTTGTATGGGAACATGTATGTGGATCAGTGATCTCAGTCAAGTAATTTTAGGAATCTCTCTCTCTAACCCTTTTTCTCATTTTAATTTCATAGGAGTCATTTCCATAACTGCACATCATGATGAATATTAAGAAAAATAGAGAAATATGCTGACATCCCATAGCAACTAAATGTCATTAGCATATTTTTTAGCTAGATGCATGTACTGTTGAAAATATCATGCAAAGAATTAGAAATAAGGGTAGAACTCATGCAGATATCCACTTAGACACATCCTTTGAAGGAATATATTGTGTAGAGTAACCTCCTTGATATGAAAGCATTGTTACAGAAGCAGAATCTACTAATCTACGTAAGACTCCAAAATGGAAAATAACAACACACATCAACCACAGAATAACATTAGCAGATTATGAACTAATCAACAAAGACTTGGGATCATGAATTCTTTGAATTCATCATATCTTTTGAGATAAACAAAGGTTGTTGTGTAAGTTTTGTTTGTGTGTTTGGTTTTGACCAACATCACCATCAACACCCTAACTAGTGCTAGAAGGAGGGCCTGAGCAATGATCTATGGATTTCTGGAACATCATTATGTTCCTTTCAAGTTTTATTCTGAGATATGATAGATCTCATTAAAAAATTTTAAAAAAAAATTGAAAATAGAGTCTCATTTTGATGGATGCATATGAGGATAGTTATCAAGTTGATATTCCTTTATTTTAGGAAACTTTGAATAGGCAACTTTATCCTTAATGTTTGTATAACATTGGTTTATCCAGTTGTTGCAGGATACATTAGACTGTAGAGCACAGTGAAATTAATTGTCTAATTTTTCTTACAAGGTTGGATTTATATTTGAAGGGACTAATATGTTTTATAGATGTGTCTAGGGCTGAAGTTTGTTAGGAAAATGAAAGATTTCTAGAGCAAGGAGATAATACATATTCAGAGGCTAGGAGACATATAGGAGAGGTACTGGTTGAATCAATTCTAGAAGGTAAAAATGAGGAAACATCTTTCCTTGAGTCATTTTATGGTGACATTGATAGGAGTTCTTCAAAAGAGGAGTGTTGGTATAAATCTATCAAAATTTGTAGAGAAGAAGCCACTTGTCAGGGTAAAATCTTTGATTCTAATTCTAGTACTTTTGATAAAAATGAAGAAACATATTTCCTTAAGTCATTTTATGGTGAGATTGATAGAAGTTCTCTACCTTGTGATAAGGGTGAGGCAGAGTGTAGGTATGAACCTTTTGAAAATAGTAAAGTGGAAATTACTCCTTTTTTTCAGTCATTAAACAATCAGCAACAAAGATATGATGAGGGGGAAAATAAATGTGAAATTGATCTTGAAACCCTAGACAAATATATTGATTATTAAACGCTTGTCAGGATGATGTTTCTGGATCTGTGTTTAGCAGTTTTGATAGAAATGAGTTGATAAAAAAGTGTAAACAAGTGATGGAACAATTTAAAGGCACTACTACTGATGAGGTTCCTTTTTTTGGCAACTAATGAAGTCATAGAAAAGAAAGTAAATCTTAATTTCATAGATGACTTCTTTGAGTTGAATGATCAAATGCAAGAATGTTGCAGGACAGTGGAACCAGATACTCTACTGGATGGAAAATGTGAGTTGTTTGGTGAACCATTCATGAAAGTTGAAGATGTAGAAATCTTTGGAGTTATTGTACATGATCAGATGCTAGTCCAATGTCTTTTTGAAAATGAAACAGGGGAGTATTCCTATCAATCAAAAGTTGTTTAACCTTTACAGTCAAATGATTTAGAAATGATAAATTTCTATATATTAGGTTATGGTAATAAAGATACTCATTTAGATGTTGATGTGCAGATAATTGAAGAGGACATTGGGACATTTCCTGAACTTGAGGATGAACTGAACATCTAGAATGAAGAAACAAAGCTAGATAAAGATGAAGAAATAATCCATCAAGAGCCATACATCCTTCAATTTAAAGTGAGACCAGACATTGAGCCAAGCAATGAAGGGGTAGAGTTAAATGGAGGACTAGCTATTAATAAACAAGCATGTCTAACAGAGCCAAAAATACATCAAGTTGTATTTTTCCTTTCCATAGTGAATAACATTGAATACTATTTTGATTATGAAAATTTGGGAGATAAGACATGCATATGGATTAATCATGAACATGATGAGCTTCCTTAGTTGCTGATTATCAGAGATTATTCTGTTAAACACAATGAATTTGGAATACTAGAATATTTTTTAGAATACAAAGATAAATCTACTAGGATCAGAACCATAACCAATGCCCTGATGCTCCTACACAATCTAAGGAAGTATGTAAATACAGGTGTCTTTGGTTCTTTTCCTGGGTTTTATTTGCCTTGTAGGGTTTGTATATAATTTGGTAGAGTAGTTGTTTTTGTTTCTTTTCTTTGCTTCGTTGTCTTGCTTTCTATTATTTCCTTTTGTAGGTTAGTTATTTGTATAGTGTTGTTTTGTTGTTTTTGTTTGTTTGCTTGTTGAGTTCTGTATTGGGTAGTCAAGATGAGGCAACTCATCACCCTCAGAAGATAACCAAATTGTTAAGATTCAAGTGATGAGAACAAATTCATATATAGGTTGTAACTCATTTTGAGAAGTACTGGTGATCAAGTCTGTGATATCTTTTCATCAGGGTGCCTTTTCTTGACCAAAGTGATTTATTCACAATGACTCACCTAACAGCCTTGGTTCTATTGAACACATGAGTATAGATGTTAAGTGAAAAATCTAAAGGGACTCCTTTACTGCCAATGCAATCTCCAACCTAAATCAATAAGTGACCATATCTTGCACACTAAGCTTACATGATGACATCATATGAATATAGAAGTAAATATTAAAAAATTAAAGAAAATATAATAAAACTAGGCCATCTAAGTAACTCTACTGGGGCTATAGACACTGCTGGCAGTGGGGCTCTACTTAGGCAGGTTGTATAGATAACCTTGCTGGGGCTATGAACGCCTGTTGGCAGCAAGGCTCTATCCAGGTTGGCTATGAGGGATGTTCCCAAAGTATGTAGCTTAACATTAGTTACTCATGTTTTCGACTTACTTTCAAGATGAGGATAACTAATCATTTGCACACACCTGATCCTTTGTTAGCACTGTTGCCATGATGAAAACCATGTCATTCAGAAAGATTATAATGCTTATACTTATAAAGAGTTAGAATATTATGTTAGAATGTGATCACATCACTTGAATCATTGGAATTTGTTTGTTTTATTTAGTGGCAACTTATTGTGTGGTTACACAACATGCCCCATTTTGACTTGACAAAATAAGGACCCAACTTTTTGCTACTTTGGCTTGTGTTTGTTTTCTACTTTTCGGCGGTTTGGTAAAATGAGTCATGCAGATGACCCTGCATAAAGGGGGAAGATAGGTCACCATGATGAGGTTAGTTTGTCAAATTTAGTATTTCATATCATTAACTTCATAGTTGGAAAATGTATGAAATTCTAAGAGGGTTTGCCCTTTGCATCACCCTAAAATTTGGCCAGAAAAGGAAGTTATGACAAGTCAAAGTTTTGGTCAAACCTAATATTTCTGGGGGGGTCATATATCTTAACATCAGTCACCTTACGTTAGATCACCCTGATATCAGTTTTTCACTCGATAATCATTTTGGTCTGCAAACTCCGGATGTCAATTTTAAGTGATGGTGGTTTTGGCCCGTCAAACAACTTCGTATATTTCAAGGGGGTCATATTTTGAATATCACCTAATCTTTTTAAGATCACCCCCCTCGCAAAATATCACCCCATGTCGATATGATGATGACATCATCTGAGCCTGATGAACAAAGGAAATCACCCTGATGGTGATGTCATCATCCTTTTCCCTCGCGCAGGCATTTTTCCAATGATCACCCTGTCCAATAGCATGACTATGACGTCATGATAACTCCAATGATAAAACTAAGTCATCAACCTAATGACATCATCCCGATCTTTCCAAAGAGTCCACCAGTAATTTTCTTGCGAGGGTCACATTTTGAATGACCCCGATCTTAAACTCTGACCTGATATGCGAAGCTCAACATGATGATGACGTCATCCTTTTCAAAGGGTGATATTTCTAAATATCAGGGTCATTTGTCTTGGCCTTCCTAATTTCCTTCAGTATGATCATGACATCGTCCTTTTGTATCTTAACAAATCCCATCCATGGTGATGATGTCATCATCATATCCCGATCTATAATGAGGGTCATGCTAGTTAATGTCCCTCATCATCATTTAATGTGCATAACCTGGACCTGATCAAGCATTGAAGTCATTCTAGTGCCTGGTAGCATGTTTCCTAGTCAACAATAGTCAACCAGACCTATTTGACCACTTGGACTTTTAAGTACATGAATCACCACCTGATCCTTTGCATCAGTTTTGCCGCTCAAGAGAGGAAGGGTCATATTGAACAAGGGGGGTCATATTTTGAATATCACCCAATATTTCAAACATCACCCGATCTTCTGGACATCACCCCCTCCCATTGCTTCATTATCATTTAATGCACATATGCAGTAGGTGGATTCCTACCAAATGCGGACGTTATAACAAAATAGGGGAAATGCAAACAAGGGATATATATGCAGTTTTGTCAATAGTTGTGATCAATTTCCATCTAACTTTCTGACCAGGTATGAATGGATGAAGTGACTTAAACCATATTTTTAATCCATTTTTTTGTCTATTCGTAGGATCAAGGTAATATGATGGAGCTTTAATGGCAAGGAAATCCCAGGCAGTGGACCAGATCCCAATAGGAGACAAAGCTTTCAATGCAATGGAGTTTGCAGGTGGAAACATCATTGTTGGAGCGGCACCCTGTCTGGGTATGCTGCTTGAATTCTTTTTAGGATTCATTCCCCATAGTCTGATGTTGTGCGCATGAATGTGGACTGTTGATTTGCTAGGGTTCCCCATGACACTATATTGGAGACAATCAGAGCCATATATTTAGCCCCTTTACTCTGTTAGAGAGGGAGGTCAATCATTCAAAAAATTAGACCTGTAGCAATTTCATGTAGGAGATCGGATTACTAAGACTAGTGAGGACTGAATTGTTGAAACATCAAGGTTCCTTCCTCAGATCACTGTAAATGTACTTGTTTTATGAACATACTGTATGGAGATGAAGCTTTAGATTACATCCTGATTGTAAAACTTAAGTAACTTTCAAGTTGATTTCTGGATATGTACTGGTCAATGTTGTGTCCAATAGAAGCACTTTCATTTCATTGCATGTTGTTGTCAACTTTTCCCCTGAAGATTTGCACTAGATCATGTTGATTTGTGGAATGTCCTAGTGAAGTATGATTTTAGTTTTCTTCTCTTCATTGCTGTATGGGAACATGTATGTGGATCAGTGATCTCAGTCAAGTAATTTTAGGAATCTCTCTCTCTAACCCTTTTTCTCATTTTAATTTCATAGGAATCATTTCCATAACTACACATCATGATGAATATTAAGCAGAATAAAGAAATATACTGACATCCCGTAGGCAACCGAATATCATTAGCATATTTTTGAGCTAGATGCATGTACTGTTGAAAATATCATGCAAAGAATCACAAACAATGGTAGAACTCATGCATATATCCACTTAGACACATCCTTTGAAGGAATACATTGTGTCGACTAACCTCCTCAATATGAAAGCATTGTTGCAGAAGTAGAATCTACTAATCTACGTAAGACCCCAAAATGCAAAACAACAACACACATCAACCACATAGTAACATTAGCAGATTATGAACTAATCAATGGAGACTTGGGATCATGAATTCTTTGAATTCATCGTATCTTTCAAGATAAACAAAGGTTGTTGTGTAACTTTTGTTTGTGTGTTTGGTTCTGACCAACATCACCATCAACAATACTCTGCAATATCCCATCTCATACCCACCCAATGGTATAATTGTCACAAGTCGGCATGCATCTTCTTCACCGCTAGGTGTGGTGTATAAGGTGCTCTATGAGCCTCTGAAAGAACTACTACATAAAGGTCACTCATACGGGGTACATAGATGCGTTGTTGATGTCTAAGTAACCCATCTGACTCAAGGGAATATCCTACACAAGGGTCCTCTATGACTGGATCTCCTGTTGTACCTTAAGAAACCACTCATCCTTAGGTAGATGCCGAATGATGTGCTCTCTCAAATCCACACTCAAGGTCAAGGTCAGGATCTTGTGGTGCCTCTGGCTCAATGCGTCAACAACCACATTCTTCCCTTTGATGTAGTGGACATCAAAGTCATACTCGCAAAGGAACTCCATCCAACGTTGTTGGTGGGTCTTCAAATTTAGCTATGTAAATATATACTGCAAACTCTGATGATCCAAATGAAGCTCAAAGCAATGACCCAAAGAACGTGTCTCTAATAAATAAGAGTATGTACCACTACTATGAGCTCTAAATCATGAGTAGGGTAGTTTAGCTCATGTGTCTTGAGCTTATGCGACTCATATGCAATTGCTCTATCACCCTGCATAAGCATGGCTCCCAAACCCTCGAGTGATGCATCTGTAGAAACTACAAAATCCTCTATAGGATTAGGAACCACTAAGATGGGAGTGCTAATAAGATGCTCTTTGATTACCCCAATGGCCCTCTCACACTATTCAGTCCAACTCAAACTCTTCCCTTTTCGCTTAAGGGAAGTAATGGGGTGCACTATCTTGGAAAATCCCTCTATGAATTTGTGGTAGTAATCAGCTAATCCCATGAAACTCCTAACCTCTATCACACTAGTGGGTGCTAGCCAATCCCTGATTGCCCTAATCTTTGATGGATCTATGAAGATGTCATCACCAGATAGTATGTGTCCTAAATACTATACCTCAGTCGTGAAAGAGGCACACTTTACCAAGTTGCCATAAAGTTGTTGCACTCTCAAGCATTGGAAAACTTGACATAAGTGATCCACATGATACTCCTTGGTCTGTGAATAGATCAAAATATCATCAAGAAAAATGATCATGAACTGATCTAAGTGTGGAACACCCTATTCATGAGACTCATGAACACTGCAGGGGCATTTGTCAAACCGAAGGGTACCACAGTGAACTCATAGTGACCATATCTAGTTCAAAAAGTGGTCTTATGAATATCTACCTCTATGATACATAATTGGTGATAGCTAGATGTCAGATTTATCTTAGATAACATCCTAGCTCCCTGCATCTGATTAAAAAGGTCATCAATCCTAGGTAGAGGATAACGGTTCTTCACCGTCACCTTATTAAGCTGCCTATAGTCCATGCACAAGCGAAGAGACCCATCCTTCTTCTTCACTAAGATAACTAGTGTGCCCCATGGTGAAATACTAGTTCGGATGTGCCCCTTCTCAAGAAACTCGTCTAACTACAACTTAAGCTCTGTGAGCTCGTGCGTGGTCATCCTATAGGGTGCACGAGACACTAGCTCTACACCTGGCACTAGATCGATGTGGAAGTCTACCTCTTTGAGTGGAGGCATACCTGGTAACTCTCGTGGAAAGACATTGGTGAACTCTCTCAAGATAGGATGGTCATCTAAAGATGCCTCTGGCTCATCATCTGATCTAATGCTAGTAGTGATAGCAAACAACTGACATCCCTTCTGCATGCAACACTTAAGCTACTGAGTGGATATCATATGAACTGCCATGGGATTCTAAATGCCCACTATCTTGATTATCATGCCATGGTCATCTAAATGGCTAATTGCCTTTCGGTGACAATCATGCTTGGCTCTATGAGCTGCAAGCTAATCCATGCCTAAAACTACACCATATGATCCTAATGGCATAACCCTAATGTCATAAGATGTAGTGAAGGCCCACAAAGAGATCTCACAATCCAAAACCAAAGCATTTACTGATATCCTAGCCCTAGTGGCCAACTCTACCTCCCACCAAATGTCTTGCCTAGAAGCCACTAGCCTGTAACGCTCCACTAACGATGTAGATATAAGGGAATCAGTAGTTCTAGAGTCAAATAAAATAGAAATGGGAACATCCCCAATCATACCTATTGTCTCAATCACTGAGGCCTAGAAGTCAGCTTGGCGGTTGTCAACCGCTACAAACATACGGTGGGACTTACCCACATCCCCTACAATCTTCTTTGACCCTCCTGAATGGAGCTATCCGCCAACTATAAAACCCTATGGACACTCTCTAGTCAAATGTCATGCCCCACCACAAACATAACATGGGCCCCTAACCTATATCTACCTAGACTAAGTCCTACTCTGCTACTACCCAGTCCATCCTGTGGACCCCTGTGAACCCCTATATGACTGCTGCAATCTCGTAGGTCCTACAAGTGGTCCCTACTGTCTTTGATCCCTACGTGGGCCCTACTACTGCCAACCACGGTTCTGTCCCCCCTGTGCCCTCTACTAGGGTCTAGACCTCTGTTGATACTACTGTTACTATTATGGAGGCCTAGGACATAATGATGGAGAACTAAATCCTCCTCTCTGTGGTGGTGGTGGTCTATGGAAGTTCTGCTACTACTAATGATTATGGTCCTGAGACTGAGGTCGTGAACTCTATCCTTGTCCCTAAATCTCCTCTGCAATATATGCTTTCTCAACAGCCTCACTCATGGTCTGGGGGTTTGCCATACGCATTGGTCTTGCTATCCCCTGATTTAAACCTCTAATAAATTTGTGCACCAGAAGTTTCTCATCATGGAGATATTCTGCATAACATGAAAGCTCAATGAATTTGCTCTTGTACTGTGCAACCATGAGTCCTCTCTACTGTAAGTCATGGAACTCATCTATCTATCGCTACCTATAGTGGTTTGATAAATAAAGCGCATTAAAGCGCTTAATGAATGTGTCCCATGTAAGTGTGTCTAATGATAAATGACGCTTACACTCCTCAGTACGCCACCAAGTAGCTATTGTGTCTCTCAAGAGGTATACTGCCACACGAGCCTTTGTGTTGCTCCCATGAGGATGCAACACGAAGCACCTATCTATACTGATAACCCAAGCCTCAGCCTTAGCTCCTTCTATAGGTCCTACAAAGGTAGGTGGATTAAGCCTAAGTAGGTCTCTGATGGGATCTCCTCTATCTCTATGTCCTATGATAGGCTCATCCATAACATAATCGTATGGTCCATGATACACGCGCTCTACCCTCACAATCTCATCTCGTCTCACATGTTACAGAAGACTCCTACTCCCTGCTTTGTAAGCTGACCCAATCTCCTCCACTGTAGTATCTGGTATCTATACAAAGGGATCTACACGTGGCACCTCTTGCGGCTTGATGCAGAACTCTACATGTGGCTCAGCTCATGACTTAGCACGCAACTCCTCACGTGGTTCCTCTCATGGATCACTGTGAGGCTCATCACATGGCATTAGTATAACTAGTGGTAACCTATCTAACATGGCCTGTAACGTCTATAAAATCTGAGGTCCTATATCAAGCCCTGGTGGTACCTGTGGTGCCCATAGCTCTGATAAGGTTTCTAGTCCCTGACCCTCTGTTGTGGACTCATCTCGTATCTCTAAAGACTCAGTGCAGCGTGAATGCACTTGTCTCATTCTAGGTGGCATCCTTCAAGAACAAGGTAGTCACTAACTAATTGAAATTATGGGAAAAGTAACATGCACAAACAAGCCTAGTGTTTAAACTTAGGCTCTGATACCAAATGTCATGCCCACATTTCCCATGCAGTCACAACATGCAACACACATGTCATGTCCAGATTCTCATGTGGTCATGACACGAAATACCAAAAATTTTCCATGTCTCCCTAGAAACCCCCTCGGACATGTCAGCGTGCTTAGTGGCAATATGCCTAAGGTGTAAACATGTTAGTTGAATGCAGGGTAATGCGATCACATACACATTTCCCTACATGATCAAGGCCAACTAGGGGATCAATGTGATGTGAATAATGTCACTAATAGGGGTAGGATAGAAGATCAAAACCCTAGGCTTATCTAAGTGAATGATGGTATTTTGACACAAGTCAAAATTAAAAGTCAAATTCTAAAGCATAAGAATAAATTTTAATGGCCTAATAATAATGCTGCCAAGTTTGTAAAAACAATAATCTAACACTACGCAAGGTTAAAATTGATAAATTAACTTAACCCTACATTCTGGAAAAATCTGGCAGCATAATGCCTCACAGATGTGTATAGGGTTTATTCTAATAAACAAATTTTAAATCTAAGGTTTCTTTGACTCGCTAAATAGGATTAATCAACCAAGTAATTAAAATAGCTAACTAGTATAAAATAACTAAATTGATGATGTAATGATTACACACTAGATTAATTACATTAAAACTCTAACTTAATTAACATCAAGATAAAATTTCCCATTGTTTATTGATGACATGCAATCACTCCTCTGATTTAATTTAAAAATAAATTTCATTTTAATAAATTAAATTAGGAGGAAAATTATATAGATTAAATAACCCCCCTAACTCATTTAACAAAACTCGAAGGAGCTAAGGAGATAAATAAAAGAATTCAACCCTCCATCCCTAGGGGAATGAATTCCAACTAGGTAATTATTACTTCAAGATAAAATAACCCCTTTACCAAGTAACATAACTCCTAATCCTCATTTAAATAAAAGAATAAATAAAATAACATAATTGCAAGCCAAAGGTGAGAGAAACTAATAAAAGCCAATTTAAAAAAGAAAGCCCTATAAGACAAAAACCTCCCAAATAAAAATAAAACTAATTTCCTTATGGAGAGCAAAACAAACCCTAGCCCTATTTTGTTTCCCATTTCTCTTTTCTCTACTTTCCATCATTTCTTCCTCTCTCATAGATTCCTTTTGTTGCAGGTTGGAGAATGGCCATCCATGGCTGCCACACAAAAGGGTAAATGTACTCAGAAGCATTCATTTATTATTATTTTCTTTTATTTTATTTTTTTAAGGGAAAACAAAATACATTGCATTAGAAATAATTATATATATAATAGAGATTTTTTAATACAAGTTTAGGGTCATCTTGTGTAGATTTAGGGTTTAATGGCCATCAGACAGGATGGCAGAAGGCAAGCTGAAAGATCTGTTTGAACATCATAGCCATAGTAGAGTCAACGTTGGTCTCTAGCATGGGAAGGAGATGTTGGGTGGGGGACGACACCAACCGCATGAGGAGGGGTGTTAGGGAGGCAATGAGGGAGTGAGGAGACGGTGGTGGAAGCAGGGAGTGTTGGTGAAGGGAAAGAGAGGAGATGATGATGAGGGACTACGGCGGCGGAAGGGGGATATGGGGAGGGGGCCGAGCCCCACCCACATCCCACTATGGTGGGGTGTGGGTGGGGCTCGGTCCCCTCCCCACACCTAGATCTGTATACTGTGGTGGTAGCGGGGGTCAAAACCCCCACCAAACAAAACTTCAAATCTACCCTTTTTTATTACACAATAACTCTCATTTAAAAAAAAACACAGATCTCTTTTATTATTACACAGTTCTATTTATATATATATATGACAAAAATTTATAAATGGTATATATATATATAGATATATCTATATATATTTCCATTATGGTATACACATTTTTTTGTTAAAAAAATGATAGTAATAAAAATTATGAGTTGAAGTAATAACCTCTAAATTAAAATACAGTGAATGTAGACAAAATGCAACAAAAAGATGAGGTCTTCATAGAAGACCTTTGCATTCTCAATAGAGTTTATTTGTCGAAGTAATTAGGGCAAAAAATCAATTTTCCTTTTAGGAGCCTACAGGACTAGGGTTTCGAAGCTTTCACCAAAATGATGCGTAGTATCCTTTTTCCTTTCGGTACGGTAATGGTGGTTCTTATGGTTTTCAAAGTAAGAGAAGGTTTTTTACAAATAATCGCTTTGGGGATACAGGAAGTTTAGAAAATGGAAGTAGAATTTGTTAGGTTTGGAGGGAAAAGTTGGTTCCTCGTGAAACCAATTCTCATGTAGCTAATAATGAAATTGATGTGAAGGTTGCTACTGATATTGTTAATATTCAAATACTTGAAGTTTTGGTGAATCCCTATATCCAAGATCTTCCTACAAGGGCAATCATTGGTAAGGTTTGGAAATCAAAACTTAATTCTGATATTTTTATTAATTGGATTAGGGTTTCCTAGAAAGGGGTTTCAGATGTTTTTTTCCTCCATAAGGATTTATGTGTTTTTACGGTAATCTTTGAGAATGGCTCATTTCGTGATGAAACCCTAAAACAAAAATTATGGTTTCATCAAGGTAAGGCGATTTGTATTCAGAAATGGGAACCAAATTTTAACCCCATTAGAGATAATATGAATTTTGTCCCATTTTGGATTTCATTGCCCAATTTACCCCTTGAATACAGAGATCTTAACATTATTGAATTTTGTGCTAAGAAGATGGGTTTTTTTATAAAACATGATGTGTCAAATTTTCAAAGACTAGAATTGCTGGTATGTTTTTCTATAATCTTAAATACTTCCTTTTCGTTCCCCAAATTTCTGGAATTCTAATCTAAATTTGGAACTTGGAGACAAATGGTTTCTTTCGAAGATCCTATGATCATGGAAAAACTAGAGCTTTCTAAATCTAAGTTGGTATGTGAGGATTCAGAAATAGACAAAATTTCATGGGAAGATATTGACTCTGTTATTCTTGGGGAAGCTTCTTTAAGTCATTTGATCAATTCTTCTAATTTGAATGAAGGACAAGATTACAATAAAGGTTCAACTGATGAATCTTCTTTTGAGTTTGATGTTGGAAGAAGGAGGATTTAGAAACCCCAAATATCTTTCATAAAGAAAGCATGAAAAAGGCTTTATTTCCATTACTAGAAAGGGAGGAAGATATTTGTCTGTCAAATGGTTGTCAACAAAATGCTTCAAGCTTGGTTAATTTTTCTTTTTCTAAAAAAGAAGTGAAAGCTTTTGTTGATAAAACTATTCAAAAAGTTGCTTCAGATCTTATTTATAAAATTCTAGATGAGGTAATTGCAGAAGAATCTCTTGAAGCAGAAGCTGAGGGTTTCTCTTTTTTGAATAAGACTTCTAAGTCAAATTTGGCATTTGATAATCAATTACTTCTAGAAAAGTAGGATTGGAAGGTTCTGTTAGGTGATGGGATTGGTAATGAGGTTTTTGATTTTGCTCAAAATGTTTCCATTTCATAATCTGCCATCTAAGATTCCCCTAGGAAATTTGTCCCTTCTTCTGAGGATGCAATTGAGGATCTTTCCTGTTTAAAAAGGTCATCTGTGTCAAATCTGGTTCTTCCAAAACCAAATTCTTTAGAAGAAAAGGATATAAAGGAATCTTTAGATGTCAAGATTGGTAGCGAGGTTTTTTTTTCCCTCAAAATTATCCATTTCTCAAACTTCTAGTTAGGATTATCCTAGGAAATCTAGGTCTATATCTCCTTCCACGAGAGGTCAAAAACCAAAATCTTTTAAAATTTAGGAGGAAATTAAGGCTGGGTTGCATGCTACCATTGAAACCTATTTGATATCAGGGAGAGTGAGAAACTCTCCTTGGGAGTAATGAAGATCCTATCCTGGAATGTTAGGGGCATTAATACCCCTAACAAGAGGTGCTTGTCAAAGCGTCAAATAGATTATGTAGGTATGGACATTGTTTTGTTTTAGGAAACTAAGTTATCTCAAATCCAATCTGAAAATATTTTTCCAAATTGGTATAAAAGGAGTTTTCTTCACTCTCCCTCTTAGGGGGCATTAGGGGGTTTGGTTATTTTATTAGACGGTAAAAGTTGTGATACGGATTTTATTTGTTCTACTCAGAATTTTATCCTGGTTAAAATTAACTCCCCTTCCCTCAATTTTTGTTTATTTAATGTTTATGGGCCTACTTTGACTAGTGATAAAAAATAGTGTTGGGATATTCTATTTGCACTTTTAGAAAACTTATCTGGAGAAAAAGTTATTCTAGGAGGAGATTTTAATGCTATTACTTGTATGTCTAAAAAATTAGGTGGGATTTGTCCTCCTCAGAGGGTGATTGATGACTTTAATGAGTTTATTTCAGATAATGTACCGGTTGACACTCCTTTATTAAATGGGAATTTCACTTGGTTAGTATACCTTTATGTGAATTATTGAAAAGTCTAGGGGTCAGAAGTGCTTTCATACAATTTTTGGATACATCTGTGATAGGTGAGGTTTCTGCTGATATGAATGTTCCAAATAAGGATTCACAGCCTAAAGAAAAGAGTAAGAAAACTGAACAACTTCCAACACTAATGTAGTCATGTATGCAGACAAGAAGGAAGCCCCTCCTTTCTTATTAACCATTAGGATGTTTGGAAAGAACATACATAATTGCATGGTAGATTCTAGTGCATCAGCGAATGCAATGCCTTTAGGGATATGCAAAACTTTAGGGCTGACTCCTACCAAATCTACCAAGGTTGTTACACAGTTGGATAAAACCAAGGTTAATGTGATAGGAGAATTAATGCATATTCAAATGCAGTTAGCCTCAGATCCTAGGGTGAATTAGTTTATTGACATTCAGGTAGTAGATATACCTATGAATTATGGGATGTTGTTGAGTAGAGATTGGTCTAAAACATTAAATGGATATATGGCCACTGATTTTTCACACATGTGGCTGCCTTGGAGAGGTGTTCCAAATCAAATCAGGATAGAAGTTGAACCCAGGATGAAACACATATTTACAAATTACAATAGGACTAATGAAGTATTCTATGCTTCTATTGAACCTGGTGTTTATAGAGTCACTAACAAGGGAGTACAAATTGAGGAAATCTTGATGTTAAATTTTAAAGAAAAGCTTGTCAACAAAGAAATAGTAGTGTTCATTGAGTCTGATAAAAATTCTTCTGATGAGGAAGATAATGCATTAAATAGTTTTAGTCAGATCATTAGACAGGAAATGGAAAAGTGCATAGAACAGAATATCCCAATTTAGTGCAAATTGTACAAAAACATGTGCAGAGTCCATGATAAGCCTCATTCTGAAGAGAATTATGGAATGCATAGAGACATTATAGAATATCAATACATAAAGTGCACAAAGGGGATGGAACTACAAGAAGGAAAGGTTAATCCTAATCAACCAGAGAGATACTTTCAGAATAATATGGATGTGTTAATTCTAGATTTAGGAAAAGAAGTAAAAGACATGAGCGTATGTCATTCTGATTTACAAATTGAAACTATAAATATGCAAGTAAGTCAAAATGAATTACCAATGAAGAAATAGGATAGTACCTCACATGTAATAGAAAAGACAAGACATGCCAAAGTAAAGGGTCAAAAGAATAAAGATGGCATGTGGACACTAAAATGTGATGGGTCTAAATCTAAACAAGGTGCAGGTGCAGGTGTGGAACTTATAGATCCTAAGGGTAAGTCATATTTAGCAGCATATAGGCTACAATTTCCTTGTACTAACAATGTAGCAGAGTATGAAGCTTTGATTTATGGACTTGTTATGGCTATCAAGAAAAAGGCAAAAATAATCAGAGTGTCCTCAGACTCTAAGTTAGTGGTCAAACAAGTAAAAAAGTTGTATGCATGCAATTATACAAATATGGTTTGTTATAGGCATAGAGTGTGGGATTTGATTGATTCATTTGATGCCTTTAGCATAGAGCATATTCCTAGAGAATTGAATCATAGACTAGATGTACTTGTAGTTGCTGCTAACACTTTAGAACCCTTAACATTGTCAGGTTTAAAATGATTTGTTGTTGAATTAGTAAATGTTCCAAGTATACTAGATAATGTTACTCATTTTTAGGTATTTGAGGGAGATCAGCAAATTGTGGATTTTCTAACTTGTAATGAGGTGTTTGAAACTCAAATCATTGATGAACAAGAAAGGCCTGATGTGTCTTGGGATGAAGAAGATATAGTCAACTTGATAAACAATTTCTTACCTAAAGGAGTAATTGAGTTAGAACAGAATTTTGACTTTGATGGGGTAGTAAGACAAAAGAATTTACCCAAAACTAAGGGAGGTAAGTGTGATCCATATAACCTTGGAACAGAGCAGAGTCCATAGAATGTATTGATTGGAAAATCTTGCTCTGAGGAATTAAGAAAAGAAATTGTGGATGTTTTGAAAGAATACAAACACATCATAGCATGGACATACGAAGATTTGAAGACATATGATACATCCATCATAACTCATGTAATACCCTTGAAACCAGATGTTAAACCATTTAGGTAGAAACAAAGGCCTGTGAATGCTATTTTAGAGCCTTTAATCGTTGAAGAAGTGAAAAAATTGTTGTCTGCCAGGATAATCTTCCCAGTCAGACATTCAACTTAGGTAGCTAATTTAGTATTTATGAGAAAGAAAAGTGGAGACATTAGATTATGTGTAGATTTTAGAAATTTGAACAAGGCCTCTGAAAAGGATAATTATCCTTTGCCTCCAATAGATGAAGTGCTACAAGCAATAAATGGGGCTAAGATGATGTCTTTTCTAGATGGATTTTTGAGATATAACCAAGTCTTAGTTGATAAAGAAGTCTAATCAATGCAGGTGCCACTTTTCAGCAAGCCATGGACATTGCATTTCGTGGGTTATCAGGTAAATGCATTGTAATTTATATGGATGATTTGACTATTTATTCTAAAAATGCATCCACTCATGCTAAAGATTTGAGAAGAGTACTTAAAATATGTGAAAGGTATGTGATTTCTCTGAACCCAATGAAATGTTCATTTGGTGTAACTGAAGGAAAGTTGTTAGGGCATGTCATTTCTAAAAATGGGATATCCATTGATCCTGATAGAATAGAAGGAATAAAGAAATTGCAATTACCAAATAGTAAGAAGGAACTAAAGTCCTTTTTTGGTAAGATTAACTTTGTTAGGAAGTTTATTACAAGATTTGTAGAAATTGTACAACCATTGAATGCCATGCTTAAGAAAGATGCAAAGATAGGATGGACACCAATAGCTAAAGCTGCATTTGAAGATATTAGGGAAGCCATTTCTGATGCTCCTATGTTAGCCAATCCAAATTATACAAAGCCATTTTACATTTATTCTTTTGCATCTTCACATTCAGTTACAGCTGCTTTGACACAAAAAGGAGAAGAGAACGAAGAAAAGCCCATATCTTTTATGAGTGCACCTCTGAAAGATGCACAACTAAAGTATCTCAACACAGAAAGATAGGCATTTGCATTAATAAGAGTAGTGAAAAAGTTTAGACATTACATCTTACAAAGTCAAGTTAAAGCTATAGCACCAGATGCAGCCATGAAGATGCTACTAATGCAGAATGAGCCTAGAGAGAAAAGAGCCAAATGGATTACAACATTGTAAGAGTTTGATATGGAAATTATTCCAATGAAGTTGGTCAGAGAACAAGCATTAGTACAGACCAAGCAAACACAGATTTAAATTTGGTGAAATAGTAATATGCATTAAATTCTAATGATGCATCATAGTGGTATGATGATTTGAATACTTTTATGATATTAGGCAAATATCCAAGTAAGATGAAATCTTCACAGAGGAGAGCTTTGAAGATTAAAGCATAGAGGTACATGGTACAAGGAGGTCTTTTATTCAAGAAAAACCATGAAGGGATATATTTAAGATGTTTAAATAGAGCTGAAGCAGATAAGGTATTGTCAGAGTTGCATGATAAATATGGAACTGATCGTGGTTCTCATTTAGCTACTACACATAAGATATTGAGAGTAGGATATTATTGGCCTACAATGTTTAAAGATACAGAGAGTCATATTTGAAGTTGTCACACTTGTCAAACTACAGCAGACAAAGGTAGGAATCAGGCTAATCCATTACAACCAATCATTGAATCTAGGCCATTTGCACAATGGGTCTTAGATTTCATTGGAGTCATAAATCCTCCATCACCTAGAGGACATACATTTATACTGATAGTAACTAACTATTGTACAAGGTGGACTGAAGCCACATGTTGCAAGTTCTCTACCACTAAGGTGGTTATCAAATTCCTTGAAGAAAACATCATAACATGGTTTGGAGCTCCATATTCACTGGTATGTGATAATGGCCCCACATTTTCTTCTCTAAAATTTTCTAAATGGATATTTGAATATGGGATAGTTTTAAAGTTTTCTTCAAATTATTATCCTCAGAGGAATGGATTAGTTGAGTCTACAAATAAGATTTTATTGGATATAATCAAGAAGATAATTAAAAATAATCTTAGAGAATGGAATACATTGTTAAAGTATGCATTCTGGGTAGATAGGACTAAGGTTAAATCAGCCTTAGGCAATGCACCTTATCACCTAGTTTATGGGACTGATCCCATACTTCCATTGAATTTAAGAATACCTGTCTAGAAGTTGGCTAATGAATATTTAGGCTTTGATGATCACAGAGAAGCCAGGATAATCCAAATGTTACAATTAGATGAGAAGAGAGATCAAGCCATTGAGAAATTTGCCAAACATCAAGTAGTAGTCAAAAGATGGTTTGACAAAAGAGCAAGAGTTAAAACATTCAGAATATCAAACTTAGTGTTTTGTTGGGACAAAGCACATGAAAAGAAAAAAAATCATGGAAAATTTGACAAGTTATGGATGGGTCCATTACAGGTCATAGAGATAATAGGAGACAATACTTTCAGACTCAAGACCTTGACCAAGGAAGATGTGCCATTACCAGTTAATAGCCAACATTTGAAGCATTACATTCAAGCTTGAGGTGAGGGTAAGTTGTATGTTCTGTATCATAGTGTGAATAATGTACAGTTTTGTTTTGTTTTGTTTTGTTGGTTTGAGTGTTGTGTTGCCTTGGTAGGGGTATTTGTTTTATTTTAAAGTATGCAGGAGTAGACTAACAACCACTGAAAACAATAGAAAATTTAGAACATTTAGGTTAATTATTTGAAATTTATCCATAACTTGTTGTGACTGTCATGAATGTAGAAAGTTGTTTAGCTTGTGAAATTATCTATTTAATAACTGTGGGTTTAGTATTCAAGGGAAGTTTTTCACAATGACACACCTAAAATCCTTGGATTTGTTAAACATACCAGTGTAGATATTAGGTTAAAACTTAGAGGTCACCCTTGCTACCATTACAATTCTTAGCTTAATTTCAGCAAGTTATAATTCCTTGCATCATGATGTTATAACTGTAATATCTTATGAAGTCTCTATCAAATATCAAATATAAAATAAATAAATAAATAAAATAGATTTTACTAAAAATCTAGATTAAGCCATCTAAGTAACTCTACCAAGGCTATAGACGCTTGCTGGAAGTGGGGCTCTACTTAGGAGAATTGTAACGATAACCTTGTCGAAGCTATAGACACTTACTGGCAGCAAGGCTCTATCTAGTTGGCTATGAGGGAATGACATCAACTATGTAGGTTAATATTGGTCACTGGTTTGTTCAACTAATTTTCAAGATGACGATTATTAATCATGTCCACCCACATAAACTAAAAAAAAATTCATACACCTTATTGAATACATTAGGTCTCATGTTAAATAATGATTTGCAGAAAAGATAGTTAGAAATTATGAATTTATTTCATTTAGTTTTCTTTAATGGTTTTAATTTAATTGTTTTATCTGGTTTCTAGTTGTTGTGATGCTCACAACACGCCCTATTTTACTTCTTAGAAAAATGAGGACCCCTGCTCTGGCTATGGCTTTTGCTTATATGTGGGCTTTCTTGGTGGTAAAAGGGAAAAGGAAGTGAAAGTTACAAACCTTGTTGAAAATGAAGAGAAATGACATTAAGTACCAGAGTAGAATAGGGGTGAATTCCTTGTCAAAAATGAGTAAGGGTTGCTTCTTGAACCATTTTAAAATTCCCAATATTCTACAAGATATGTGTGTTTTTGGTAAAATGCACTATGGGAGAGTTTGTATGTTGCATATACAAAGTCATTTGTATGTGGTGTTGTTGTCTTAGTTGCATAAAAAGAGTTATCGGGTTTATTACATCATTGTACTTGTGTGCATTTTGTTAATGTGTTATGCTTTACATACAAGTCGGACCTGACATGAATCAGAGTTAAAATGAATAATTAGCTATGTTCATTGAATGTATATTGGGTTTTGTATGTTTGAGTGGAAAGAAATATACAAGGTGATATACAACATGATATACATGTCGCGGGATCAAAAAAATATGAAATGTGATTTTATCAAGGTATGTTTTGTTGCTTGTATGTTGTATGCTAAGGATTATACATTTTAGTATACATACAATGTGAAACTCAGAGGAAGTTAAAATTGGTATAAATGATGCATCATGATTTAATGTATATGGAAAAAGGTGCATTTATATGCATGTTGGATCTGAAAAGTTATATATTATGGTTTATAAAGATGAAAAGTCTAAAAAAAAAAGATACAAATGAGTTTGTATGTATTGGGCCTTGTATCTAAGAGATTGATACAAGTATGGTTGTAGCATGGAAATACAAGTGGAAAGTAAAAGGGGTCCCACCACTTGCATATCAGGCTTGTATAATAATAATGTATATCTTAGATATACAAGCCGATGTACAAGAAAAGATGCAAAGAAGGGATACAAGCCAGATGTGAAAAGGAAGTTAAATATAGAAAAGTCTTTGTATGTTTATGATATACATATTTGAGATACAAAGGAATAAAAGGTAGTGCATGAGATAAAGAGTAAAAAGGAGGTTTGTATAGGGTTGTTTGTATATGCGTTTGTATCTAATGAGACATGCAAAGAGCAATATACAAAGGAGAAAGATACAACTATGGATAAAAGGAAAAGGGAGAGAACATTAGATTTAGTTTCTTGCATATTACTTTGTATGTGGAAAAGATACAATGCTAATATACAAAGAATAACATACAAGAAAATATATAAGGAAAACGATATGTATGCAGAAATGAACTAACAGGTAAAAAAGTTCAAACATAAAAATTTGAAATAGAAAGCTGAAGCTTTTGACGCATTAATTGCTGTAATGAATGCCAAGCTTACACGAAAAAGAGTATAATTCAAGAGCGTTAGGGTAATTTTAAATACATTTTGCTTTCGGATTTATATTGTTAAGAATTGAAAAAACTGCAGAAAAGAGAATTGTTACAGGAATTGAATAGAATTCATTAAGACGACAGAATTACAGTAGCTGGACTAAAGGCAAAATAGTAAAGTAACTCAATGACAGAAAGTGAGTGATCAAGAAGTACAGGTACTTATCTCAAAATGCCATTACATTTCAAATGGTAAAAATGCACGTAAAATTCAGTAATTTCATTATAAAATACAAACATTTGTTAAATCATTGTTCTGACTATTAATTAGCCAGGTAGAGCTTAACAAATGTGAAAGTCAAAATAGAAAAGACAAACTAGGTTAGGGTAAAATGGTAAAAAGTAGAAATTCATAGTAAAAACCTAGATAGGAAAGTAAAACAAAAGTTAAATGATGAATTTTTTTACAGGATGGCCCCGAAGTAGAAAAAGGAAGATATAGGGGGCGAAGTGAAAAAGGAGAGGAAACCTCACAAAGAGATAGACACAGAAGAGTTACCAATACATAGAGGATTTCTGACATTGATCAGTTATAGTGGAGTGGGAATGGATACAAACATTGGAAATTATGATGCAAATGATGTATTACAAAAGATTACAGCTACAGATGCTACAATGGATATGAAGTGTATATGGGAGAGCAGGTTGTACAGAGCTACAAGTTTTCCATTGGCTATGCAGGCCAGAGATTTATGTTTGGATTGTTTAACTCTATATGATTTATCAACTAGGAAGATAATGTTTTATGACAGGCTCACTACGGATTTATCCACAAAGGGTATTGCAAGGACATTTGATTTGGAGATTAATGAAAAAATGACAAATATTGACATAGATCATTACAATGAGGATTTTCAAATTAATGAAAGGAATTGTAGAGGTAAGATATTTTACAACTGGTACAGCCCAGAAAACAAACCCAAGGCTATTGCCAAAGTGCACAAAATCTGATGAGAATATACTTCAAGGAAGAAATCTACTTGATGATCACAATGCTGAGTAGACTGATAGGATTGAGAGATGACACAAAATGTGAGCCATGGATGTTTAATGTTATTGATTTCATTAGAGGATGCAAAGAGCAAGGATAGATTCATTAGGCCAAGACCATAAGCACATCTATATGGAAACATGCCATGCCGAGGACACAAAAGTTGTTGCCTTTTTATTTGTCCTCATATGTATTGTATTCATGTGCAATAGAAGTGAGACCATTCATACATGGAATAGGTAGGGTTGGGACCTTAAGTAGTGGTCCAAGACTAAAATTGGTATATGAGCATTATCCTGATCTACAAGAGGAGAATGTATTAAAGAAATTTTCTTTACTTAATGATGTATTGTATACCTATATGGTGAGAATTCTAAGGGAAGAACCTGATAAAAGATTGTCTAAGAATGCAGAAGATGCAATTGGGTTGCACAGTTCATGGTATATTCAATTTCCACATTTTACTTGTATCAGAACTGAAGGATTTGAAGGAAAACCTTTTATGCTACCCCGGTATCCTTCTGATAAAGTGATTGTTTTGGAGTTTTCAAGGTAAAATCTGAATGCCTTTAGAATGTACAAGAAAAAGTTTAGCAGACGAAACCTTAAGCTACCTTGGGCTATAGGTAGAAATTCATGCTACAGTGAGGAAGTGGCTAGTTATTCAGAGTAGGAGCCGAGATATTATGGATTTGAAGAATTTGACTTAGCCAAAAAGTTTGATCCTTTCCATAGGATCCAAAACACAATTGATAAAAAGTATAAGCATTAGATACATATTGAAGATTTTTTGTTTGATTGCAAAAATGATAAGGAGGTAAGGAAAAGAGCTCATAAAAGACTAATAATTGAGCAAATGAAAACTATGGGAGATATATATGTTCCTCTAGACGTTCAAGAAGATGGTAAATTGCTGCATCATAGTTATGTAGAGGCAAGGTTTGCTCCTATTACAGAGCCTGATTGGTCACAATCTTGGAATAAATCTCTAGACATATTGTCCAAACCAGTTACATTATTTTCAAAGACATGGTTAAAGGACAGGATTGAAGAACTCAAGGCTGAAGGGATGGAAAACACATATCCAAAGAAAGGGAGCAAGAGGGTAAGAGAACCTAGTGATGATCCCCAGTGTTTTTATGAGAAGAAGATGAAGATTGTAGAGGCTAAGATTGTAGAGAAAGATAAGAATGTTACTCTGATGGATCTCTATGCATTGGGAATAACAGTAGCAGTATCATCTGATACATTTATGGATCCAAAATCATTGAGTCATGAGATCAGTGCAGAAGAGGTATAGACTTCCAAAGAAAGAGCAGGATAATAAGTTAGAAGAGCAATACCAATAAGTATATCCAAAGAAGAAACTTCTAAAGCAAGTGAGGTAATGGGAGCATAGCAGATAGGTGCAAAATTGAGCAATATACCTAGTACTTCCACTTCATCAGAAAAAAGACAGGCATATATTCAGAGAAAGATATAATTGGCTAGGGAAATGCTATAACAGTCACAAGCACAGGAAGCCAAACAAACCACTCAGATTGTCAATATTGAGAGTAACAGTAGTGAAGGTGAGGAAAGGGGAATGTATGTAGGAAGAGAAATTGAAATAGAAGAGGAATCTAGCAAATTCCTAAGTGAGGAAGAAGAGATAAATATTCTAGTCAAGATGGAGATTAAACAAGGCCCAGAGTATGAAAAGGAGAAGGTACATAAAGAATCAAGGATAGTAGATCTATTTGGTACCTTAGTGTCTCCTGAAATCATCAAATTTGTGCAAGAGGAGGCACATAAAATTTAAAAGGCTGAAAAGGAAAGTGCACCTAAGGAAACAATCACAGAAAAACCTGCTCAAGCAAAAGATGAAGCAGAAGCTACCACTTTAGGAGTAGATGTCTTGAATAATTTGAATATGTATGGCGAATAGAGTGAAGAAGAGAAGAACATAGAAAATAGGCAAGAACAAGAAAAAGAAACAAATGAAGAAGATACAATGGTAGGATCCCCTATACCCACAGAGCAAATTAACATGTCTAAAAAAGAACAAAAAAAGTTGAAGATACAGATAATGCAACCAAGACAGAAGATGGAATCAAAAGGCTTAAAGATGAAAAATAGCTAGAAAAGGTTGATGAAAATAAAGTTGAAGAACAAACAAAGGATATAAACATGCCAATTGTAGAGCAAATACATATAGAAGAGGACCAAGAAAAAGAACCATCAGAAGGAGAAGGTCCTGAAGAAGAAGATGAGGCTAGAGGAGACACCGAAATGGAAGAAGAAGAAAATGAGGGTGAGTCCAAACAACAAGATAATCCCATGGTCCAAGAGGAAGTCCCTCAATAGCAGCCTGCACCTCAAGAACAACAACAACAACAACAACAACAATAGCAACAAGAGCAAGGGGAAATAGAAAATCCTTAGGAAGAGGTAATAAATGAAGAAAAGGTTGCTGTAGAAACAAAAGAGATTCCTACTTGGTTAGGAGCAGACATAAAAAAAGAAAAGAAAGAGGTACAATTGGTACTAATTGATATTAAAAGTTTATTAGGTAATACAATGTTAGGAAAAGAAAAGAGAAAGGCTAGATCAATGTCAGCTATCTAAAGAGGTCCAGATGGATCTAGGATGCTAAACCTGGCCATACCTCAGAAGGAGAAGACTAAGGGAGAAATAACCTTAGATGAGTATAAGATACTAAATTTTTACCTTGGGCATACTACATGGGAGCAGCACATCACTGAGTGGGAAGACATGGACCAGGTAACAACAAAGATGCTGAGAAAAGATAAAGACAAGAAAGAATATTTGAAGGGACATATTGTCTAATTACAACAATTTATGAAAGGGATATTTGATCCCAAAACAACAGTCCCAAAATTACCCATTGACATAGCAGTTGTATCCAGGGATGAAATAAAGGACATGGACAATAAAAGGCTTAAGGCCCATATTTCTGATGAATAGTTTAACAATTTTATATAGGAAGGTGAGCATGTAATAAAATAGGCTATTGAAAGTTGGGAAGTGGTTGCAAGAGAAAAGAACAAATGTAAAATACTTGTGCATAATTGCCAATTTAGAAGGGAAGAATGTAGATCTGAACTAGAACAGTTGGGAGAAATTGAGGAAAGAGCAGAGGAGTTAATTAATGAAGGAGTAATTACCCCTTCACTAGCAAATCAAGTGCCATAGGTAAGATTGGAATTCAAATTCAAGGAGGATAATCTCAGAAAATGTATAACAGTTGCTCAGGATTTAGAAGAAAAAGAAAATGACATGATTAGATTGCATAAGAAGATAGTAGAAAGACTCTTAGAGAATGAATGCATGGACATACCAACATATGAATTGGAAAGGGCCTTGATAGAATTTAATGTCATTTTTACACCATGCATGGAAAATTCTGAAGAATATATGAGAAAACAGATGATGGATTCATTAATGGAAGACAGTGCTAAAATGAAGAAGTACAAGAAAAGGAGTGAAGGATCAGAGAACAGAGAAAAGAAATTAAAGGAAGGAGTTGCACTACAAGAGTATACATGGACAAAGAGTCCAGGAGGTGATCATACCTTTATAGAAGGTGTGATCAATAATTTCAAAACATACTTAAAGGAATAGAAATTGTGAAGGGAGCAATGGTTTTGGGAAAGTCAAGTAAAGAGTATCAGTGGGCATAAGTCAAAGACAAGAGGGAATCTTATTTTAAAAAGATTCCAACAACATCCTTTGAGGGGGAAAAGATACCATTTACATATTTTGATAGACAGTTAGAGATGACTGTGCATCATTGATCAATAATAGAGGGATCTTGACCGTAGATGAAGTTTGTAGCCGTAACAATGGGAAGTTTCAAAATCTATATAAGGAACTTTACTACTTGTATATTATTTACACAAGGATTTTAGAAGATAGCTAGTAATTGAAGTTGTTTAAACATTTTGATTAGAAGAACATTTTAGTTTAGAGGAGGTCGCCTGTGTCTGCACTAAGGAATGCATGGAATGTCTAGCTTTGTTATTGTATCTGTAAGATGTTGTAAGTTTTCTGTGAAATTGATTAATGAAGCAAAGAGTCATTCATACATTGTAAATCGTACATGACTATGTGTTTTAAATACAAATACATCTAGAATTCTGCATCTATTGTCAGAGTGTTTTTCTGCTCTTACTTGTATTTTAAATAATATCTTTTTTAAAGCTTGCAATCTTGAATGTATGTTCATGAAAATACTCAGGACTTCACATTTAATGATTTACTTTGTTGATTTGATCAAGTTTGTTGTACTTCTTACAATGTGGCTAACAAAGCATTTAGATCCTATAGCAGAATGATGTTCAATTTAAATTTCTCTACCTTTTCCCCAAACATTTGAAATACTTAGCTTAAACACAGAAATTTAAAGGAGATTGTCTGACATTTGAAAGAAATTTGAACAATTGGGTTAATAGTTGACAATTTTCATAATATTTGAGAAGAAAAGCTTGTTTTAATATAAATCATATAAAGCTTTGTGGTATAATAATAAATGTGTGCAAAGAGATGGATAATTCGTTGATATTTGCAACAATTGGCATAATTTGAGTCTAGTGAGTCATAGATCACCTTAAATCAAGTAAGGCCCCTTGCATATTATAGTTTCACATTAACCTACTGAATTGTCCACAAGATCAAGTCCTGACCATACATAAACTTGGGATTAAGAAATCTTAATTGATTTCTTCATATCTTTTAAGACAGTTAGGTTCATTTTGTGAATTTTAACTTTTGTTATGAATGTGTAAAAACAATCATCAATAGGAGAGGGTTAAAGCAAGTGTATTACTCTTCCCTGAATATTTGCATGAATAATGGTCAAGAACATGTACAGCGAGTAGAGATTAGTGTGCCAAGAGTGCGGGGATAGTCATTTTTTACAAAGGTTTTAATTTTCCAAATTTGATTAAGGTCATAGTTGGATGATCATAAAAATCAATATGGATTTCATATCCCATAAAAGTATTGCTTCAGTATTGAAGATGTAATTAAGGATGGCATAATGATTAGATGGTGTTGCAAGGTTATTGCACATTTTTGAAGAAGAGAAAGGCATTGTACGACACCTCAAGTCTCCATCCTTAAACACTAAGGTCTACCATAATCTAAGATGATCCAAAGAGGTCTAAGGGAAGGAAATAGCATGATATAAGTACCAAGAGAGGCATTTGTTGACCATGTTTGATCTTATTTTGAGGTTCTCATCAAATATATATTTCTTAGATAATTGCTATGATACAAATTATATATAACTATCACAATGGCAAATAGTCTTGAATCCCTTTATGTAAATTGTCTTCTTCTCATTTCCATGGACTATACTCTCTATCTCTAGTTGATGGTATCTTCAAATTATCTAAAATGAGTGATACAATAGGATGACTTTTTTTCTTTTGAGGGGATTGCTTAAGCAATACGAAATAATAGAACATTGAAATCGAGATTGATGGAGGTTGACATTTATTACTGTTAGCATTATGATGTCGGGATGTCCTCTAATTCTCATCTTACTTAGAACTGTTATGGTTACCTTTGGACCATGATAATCATTAAATTAATAATGGAAATAGTACCTATGAGTTTTCTAACAAATGGATGAGTGCTTCTTCTAGGAATAATGGTCCTATGACATGACATGAAATAGAAGTAGGACTATTGTATGGACTGTGACAATCCTTGTTCAGATTCAAAATGATCATCATATGAATGTTGACAATGGCCCCTTAGAAGATGGTAGTCATGAATGATTCTAATTTGATGCCCTACTAAGACCACAACCTAGATTTATAACATAAAACAATGATCCTAAATGGATTATGGTAACCTCTTAATATGATAACATAGTCATGAAGGGCCAGGACAGTCATGGGAGCCTCTTAATATCCCAAAATTGGATCCTATATTAAGGTAATTCATTGAGTGAAGGATCTAAATTCCCTCTAAGAGTAGAAAAAGTACATGAAGATGAAGAGGCATTGGAATGATTGCCCAAATTTGTCATAAATAACAATGAATCTATTTGATGAATTATTGTGAGGGAATTTGTCATTGATCCTAGATAAGTATCATCTGACCTCTACACTAGAAGAGTCATGTCAAACATTATAGGGGTAAATGGTGATGCATAACAATGGATATGTTGTATGTTTGGAATCTGTATTTGAGTATGATTATGACAATAGGGTTAAGGAAGAGGATAGTGACGACCTAAAATGGTTAATAAAACTATAACAACACTCTTAAAGTAAGCATTAAGATGATCTAAGATAGGTTTGCAGTAATCATCATCACCATGCAATGGAGAAACCTCATTATCAACTTTGAATGGATTGTCACAGCATATAACATGAGCAACATATTCTATGAGTAGTTTATGGATAGTTATTGAAGTCATAAAGGTTATTCTCTTAAATCAATAGCTTTCATCATTAGGAAGTGAGATTGGTGGTAGACTAAACTATTATTTTGGAATTGGGATTTGGATGAAATGAATTGGCTTACAGAATTGGCATAGTCAAAGATAAAGGACTTTTTAGCCACAATGACTGTAACAATAACAAATGGAATTGTTTAAGTACTATCAAGGTCATATCATTTGGATAAGGGTGATTTGAATATGGATTACAATGTTTTACTAATATTTTATTGAAAAATGATATGTTTTTGAATAATTGCATGCTTTGTGTTTTTTTCTTGCATGATTATATTGGTAGTGTGTTGATGTGTTTCTGATCCATGATGGAAACACCATGAACCTAAGGTTATTTGGATGCAACTTATTTTTATGCCTACACAAATGGAGCTGAAAATGTTGAGATGAAAGAAAAAAAAATCCTAAAGTTGAAACAAGATGAAAATTACTGTTCACATACTTATTTTGAAGCTTTCTTTGATACTATTGTAACATTTGAAAAGTCTCAATTTACTTGTCTAGATTGATTATTTCAAGGAAATGCATGGATGAAGATTTGTTTAAGGATGAAATGATGAGAAAATGGAAAACAAGAAGTTGCACATGAAGGTCATTGGTGCAAGAGCACCAAGGAGATCATCTATGTTTGTTTTCATACTTGTCTTCATGTTTTGTGGTTCATGTTGTCTTGCTCCAATAAGGTCCTAGAAGACCATTCATTTGATTGTAATAAGGACTATGTCCAAATATCTACATATTGCTGTTATGTAGGAGGCAATCACAGAGCCATAAAAAGTTCTATTGTTGGCCTGGTATATGTTAGTAGAAGAGAGTGAAGGAGAGGCTAGCAATATGCCTCCAAAGGGGATGACCACTGAAGTGGTCAAGAAGTTCAAGGAGATGGAATAAAAGATCAAAAGTGGAGTCAAGGAAGCACTCCAAGTAGAGTTGAAGGCATTGAGGATAGGGGAGAGGATATATGAAGGTTCTGATGAAGAAGAAGAAAAAGAGGAGGAAGAAGAAGAATAAGAAGAGGTAGAGGTACCTGTAGATCAAAAGCATTTCCAAGAAGCCATCAGGGCAATTGGCAAGGATTCTTCAGAGGCTCAGATCGAGATTTCCATGTTTAGTGGCAAGATGAATGCTAACGAAGTCATGGAGTGGATTGAGGCTCTAAACAACTACTTTGAATACAAATAAGTTCCTAAAAATAAGAGGGTGAAGTCTGCAAAAACTAAACTCAAAGGTACTGCCCTTACATGGTGGAATTACACCCAAGTTGAGAGGGTAAAGAATGGGAAGAGTATGATCTCTTCATGGAGCAAAATGTTGGAGAGGATCAAGTCCCAATTCCTTCCATCAGACTATGAGGTGCAGATCTACAAGAAGATACAAAATCTCAAGCAAAGAGATTTGGATGTGGCCACCTACACCGAGGAGTTTCACAAGTTCTCTCTTTGTTGTAGGTACATGGAGGATGAGAAAGGTAAAGTAGCAAGTTATCTAAATGGTTTGAGGTTTAATATCCAAGATAAAATCAGTTTATTAACCCCTAAAACCATGGAAAAATACTTTCAAGTAGCATTAAGGGCTGAAGAGAAGTTGAAGAGGAAAGGTGAGGAGAAAAATAGAGGAAGAGGTGGCATAAATTTCAGAGGTAGGGGGAGTTTTAGAGGCAGAAATCAGTCCCAAAGAAGTCAAGGAGAATCTAATTCCCAAGAGCAAAGTGGAGAATTAGGTTCTAGAGGAGGCTTTAGAGGAAGGAGGCCCAATGGAAGAGGTAGATTTGGTGGACTAGGGAGAGGTCCTAATGTCTTCACAGGAAGGTGCTACAATTGCAACCAAGTGGGACATCCATCCTTCAAATGTCCTAAAAAGTAAGCCTCAAGCTCTTATGGAGGAGAGAGAAGGAACCAATTGATCCAAGAGGAAGATTGCCAAAGTGTTAACTCACCAATTAGAAGTGCAGCCCCAGTCTATGAAGGAGAAAGTTTGATGATGAGAAGAACCATGTTGAAGGTGCCTCAAACACAAGAACCCCCTCAAAGGAAGACATTGTTCAGGACAACATGCAAGGCCTATGGTAAGATTTGAAAGGTAATTATTGATTCAGGCTTAACTGAAAATTTGGTTTCCATTGAAATGGTAGACAAGTTGAAATTGAAAAGACTTCCTCATCTTAGTCCTTATAAAGTATCATGGTTGAATAAGGGACAACAAGTTTTGGTAGATGAAAAATTAAGGATAGAATTTGAGATAGGGGAATATAAAGATAAGATTTTGTGTGATGTAATTCCCATGGATGCTTGTCATTTACTGTTAGGACATCCATGGCAATATGATGTTCAACAGCAACATGATGGTCAAACTAATTCTTTCATTATAACCAAGAATGGTAGAAAATATAGAATGGATCCATTGCTTGATGAGAATGTAGAGAAGAATGTTGGGTCAAGTGTCATGATTGTGAGTGGTAAAGAGTTTTTAGACACCCTTAAGGAGGAAGGAACCCAAGGGTATGCTTTGATTTTGAAACCTTAAGGAGGAAGGAGGGGCTAAATACTTTTCTAAGATCAACCTTAAGAGTGGATATCATCAAATTAGGATAAAGCAAGGGGATGAATGGAAAACAAATATCAAAACAAATGAGGTTCTTTATGAGTGGTTGGTGATGCCATTTGGTCTATCTAATGCCCCAAGTACTTTTATGCGTCTCATGAATGAAGTATTGAAGGATTTCATTGGCAAATTTGTTGTGGAATATGTGGATGACATTCTTGTTTTCAGCAAGACTAAGGAAGAGCATTTGCAACATTTGGATCAAGTTTTGAAGAAGCTACATGATGAACAATTGATGAGCAACATGGAAAAGAGTGTCTTCATGAGGGAAGAACTAACCTATCTTGGTTTTGTGATTTCACAAGGTAGTTTGAAGATGGATCCAGCAAAGGTAGAGGTCATTTTGTCATGGCCAACTCCAAAAACAGCAGGTGATGTGAAAAGTTTTCATGGTTTGGCAACATTTTATAGGAAATTCATAAGTGGTTTTAGTCATATTTGTGCACCAATTTAGGATACCATCAAAGGGGGGCAGAAATGTAAGTTTTTTTGGACAAAGGCAGCCAATGATTCTTTTGAAATTCTGAAACAAAAGGTAGCACAACAGCCCATCCTTGTTTTTCCCAACTTTAACAAGTTGTTTGTAGTGGAATGTGATGCTAGCAACCTTGCTATTGGGGCTGTCCTAAGTCAAGAAGGTAGGCATGTTGCTTTCTTTAGTGAAAAATTGAATGATGCTAAGAGAAATTACTATATTTATGACTTGGAATTGTATGCAATGGTACAAGCTTTGAAAAAATGGAGGCACTATCATTTGCCTAAAGAATTTATTGTTTGTACTGACAACCATGCACTTAGTTTTTTGAATTCATAGGAGAAACTCAATCATAGGCATATGAAATGGGTTGAACAACTCCAACCATATACTTTTTCAATCAACAGAAGAAGGGGCATGCCAACAAAGTGGTAGATGCATTAAGTAGAAGGGTGTGTATGGTTCAAGAAATTCAGTTGCAAAGTGTAGGGCTTGATGCTCTCAAACATATGTATCAGGATGATGAAGATTTCAAGGAGGTATATGAAGTTTGTTCACAATTTTTAGACTCCTATCATTCTAATTTTTCTAAGTTTTTGTTGTAGCACGGGTTGTTGTTCGAAGGCAGCCAACTATGTGTTCCTAGGTATTCCACGAGGGAGAACATCATAAAGGAAAAACATTGTGGTGGACTAGGAGGTCACTTTGGGTTGGATAAAACATTGGATTAGGTGAAGAGGTTTTGTTTTTGGCCTAAAATGCAATCAGATATAAGAAAATTTGTTGAATGTTGTAGTATTTGTCAAAGGGCAAAGGGTACTTCATCTAATGTTGGTCTATATTAGCCACTTCCTATTCCTAATAGGCCATAGGAAAGTATTAGCATGGATTTTGTCTTGGGTCTTTCTAGGACTCAAAGAGGCTTTGATAGTATATTTGTTGTAGTGGATAGATTTAGTAATATGGCTCATTTCTTTCCATGTAAATGCACTAATGATCTTCACACATTTCTAGTTTGTTCTTCAAAGAAATTGTTAGAATCCATGGTTTACCTCTTAACATTGTGATTGACAGGGATCCAAAGTTTGTAGGCCACTTTTGGTGCACTTTGTGGAAGAAGTTGGGTACTCAATTGTCATTTACTTCAGCCTATCACCCTCAGATTGATGGCCAAACTGAGGTGGTGAATAGGTCCTTAGGAAATCTTCTCAGGTGTCTTACCAAACAACATGGAGAGGCATGGTATATTCCCTCAAGCTAAGTTTGCTTACAATGACTCCACCAATAGGAGCACATGAAGGACTCCATTTGATATTTCTTATGGTGTTCATCCAAGAGGTATTCTTGAATTGAGAGATCTCCATGGATTGGAAAGGCAAAGTGCTCAAGGTGAAGACTTTGCATTGGCCATGAAGGAAGACTTTGCATTGGCCATGAAGGACATCCATGATAATGTCAAAGAAACTCTTTAAAGGAACAATGACAAGTACAAGGAGAAATCCAATGAGAGAAGGAGAGATGTACAATACAAGGTTGGGGATTTGGTCATGGCAAATTTGAAGAAGGAAAGACTTCCAAAGGGGCAGCCAACCAAACTCCTCATGAAGAAGATAGGACCATGCTGGAATGTGCACAAGTTTGGGCCCAATGCCTATGAGATTGAACCTCCTCAAGGCTTGGCCATATCTCCTATCTTTAATGTTTAAGACTTGTTTCCTTTCAAAGGTGATCATAATGCAGATTCAGCGCGAGACATGATAGCAGTAGGAGATGAAGAATGGGTTAAGGGTCTTCCACCCACTCAACCATTGAAGTTGGAATGCATTCTTGACACCAAGGTCTTGAAGAATACTAGGAAGAAGACATACATATAGTTCCTTGTCAAAAGGAGTGGCTTACCCATTGAATATGCCACTTGGATGAGTGAAGAAGACATCTTGAAGCATGGTGTCATAGTTGCTTCCTTAAGAGACTTGAGTTCTCTTTCCACCCGAGGAGTATGGTGCAGGAGCACCAAGGAGATCATCTATGTTTGTTTTCATACTTGTCTTCATGTTTTGTGGTTCATGTTGACTTGCTTTGATGTAGAGTTAGGGGCATATCACAATTACAAGGTTTCATTTACCACTTGACTGCTCACACATTGTCTTGACTGTCCTCTTAGAATGCAATGCTTTAAGACTAGGAAAAGATGCCATTTCATGGTTTGAATGCATAATCTACCCACCAAACCTCCCAACCACCTTGGACCACACACAAATGACCCAGGCATACTCACCAAACACATAAAACAACTTAGTAACATGTTGTTCCTATTGTCCCTTCACAACTAGGTCAACTTGGCTTGTAGCCCTGGGAATAGAGTTTTTGGGGCATAACTTGCAGAATCTATGACAAAACCATGGAGAAATTACCTTTTTGAATACCCATTAAACCCCTCCACAACATATCTAACATGCAGGGTAGGTTACTTTGGACCAAAAGCCTCAAAAATGGATTGTACATGTTGTTCCTAGGCCTAATTAGGACAACAAATGAAGTATTCTTGGCATAAATTTCACAAAACGACTCAAACTGATGAACTAAAACCTATTTTGAGTACCCATTATCCCCTTACATAACTTATATTTCATGTAGGTATGATTGTTTTGTAACATAAGGCCTTAAAAATGACTGGTAATTTTGGTAATTTGCCTAATTAGGTCACTTTTACAAAGGAGGTGCCTCAAGATCACCAAATTTTTACCCAAGACTTAATGGAAAGTATTTAGTTATGTATTAAAATAGAAGAAATTGCCATTTGTTTTATCAGGACCCCCACTTATCTCATCAAATTAAAAAATGCAAACTAGAAATTGCAGTAATAAGAACATTTCAAAACACTAAGAAAACTCATTGTTTTCCTCCAGAAGTGAATAAATCTTTTGAAGGACTTCAAAATATTTCATTCCACCATTTTGTACCATTTTCCCATGGTTGTGGCACTCAAAAACATAAAATTTGTCTCTAGGACTGTCAAAACCTAGGTTATTGGACTGTTTTTAGTAAAATGAGCATAAAATCTATAAAACATGATACCAGACCATAAAATTATATGTAAAAGAAAGGTAATCTAATAACCCATCCAACCATGTATGTTTTAGGGTGCTACAGGGCCTTAAAATTCTATACAAGTGCAAAGAACAACAAAAAAAATAGAAAAACTATGAAAAATAGAGCTAGAACAGTCAAAAAAATTCATTTTATCTTATTTCCTTCATTCCAAAGCTTCATATCCTTCTTCCATGACCTATATGTCATATAAAAAGCATGTTTTACAATATATAACTTTACTCCACTCCTCCTCTGTCTAGAAAACTCAAAACAAAAGGCCAAAAAATAGCCTCTCCACTAAGGCTACTAAAATAGAAAATACTTAACTTAAGCAAAAACTTAAAGAATCTAGTCCTATAATTACCCCCACTACAAAAATGCCTCAAATAGGATTTATTACAATAATTAATGGTCTTTCAAGATCTTATTTTATGCAAAACTCAAAACTAAAGCCTAGATTTTAATAATTGTCCACCTTTGACAAATGGTGCTCCTACACCATACACCCCAACATAGAACTTTTCCAAGTCCCTTGGAAAGAATTTATCAATTTTTCTTCCATTATGCTTTACTTGTCTCTGACCTTCATGCTTGCCTTCAATAGGTTCACCTTGCTTTGTCTTTTCACTATCTTTGTAATCCTTGTTATTGTCTTCTTTTGAAGCTGGCTTCCTGCTGTCATATAGTACTGCAATCTTCTTATGTCTTTCATGCATAGTTCCATGCTCAGTACCCTTTGCCTCTTCAATTTTTTCTCTGTCAGCCTTGGAAAAATTTTTACCAATGCATTTAGTGGTCTTTGTCAGACTTGCACCTACCTTTTCCATTATCCAACTAGCATCACAATCCACTGTCCTTCTATTCACTGCCCTACAAACTCCTGTTTCAACATCAGTAGGCTACTTTTGTACATGTTTCATCACCACAGGACACATGACTGTCCCTATCAATATGCCTTCTTGTACTTCAATCTTACTCTTGTCTGCACTAACCTAAGATATCATGCCACATTATTCCTCTTTCCATACAAAAACATTCTTCTTCATCTTTGTCTACACATTGTGTTTTTCCTTCTCATTTGTTGTCCCAAAAACATCAAACTATGACTTGGCTGCAAATTTCACAATCTCACCTTCCTCATTGCTCACATATTCTTTTCTCCCTATCATGATGATCTCACCTTTCTCTCTTACCTCTTCAACAAATGGAGTTAGAATGAATGATCTCCCATCCTTTTCAATGTTATATGTATTTTGTCTCCCATTATACATTGCTGACCTGTCAAACTGCCAAGGCCTTCCAAGTAAAACATGGCAACAACTCATAGGTAGAATATCACAAACAACTTTATCTCTATATTGACCAATTTGATATTCAACAGTAGCTTGTTCAGTCACCAAAATGGTTTGCTTTTCACTAACCCAAGACACTTGATAAGGATTTACCATAGGCACTCTTTGCAAGTTCAATTTGTCCACCATATCACTAGATACCATATTATCAGTGCATCCAGAATCAACTACTACTTTACATACCTTATTTTTGCATCTGCAGGCTGTCCTAAACAAGGTTCTTCTTTGAATTATCTCTTTCTCCCTGGATGTCTTCAAGAGTTGTCTTCTCACCATCAATGATTCATCCACCTCTGGTGTAGCATGGACACTTCCTCTTTCATCTTCCTCTACAATTTGGACTCTCTTTTCACCTCTTCTTTCACCTCCACTTGAAGTAGTACCACTCTTGTCAGGGCACTTATAGGCTGGATGACCAAACTCACCACAGTGATAGCACTTTCTAGTAAACACATTTGAACCTCTTCCTTGAGCTGCATATCTACCCCTAAAACTAGTTCTTCCACCTCTCCATCCTCCTCTAGACTCAGGTGCTTGTTCTTTACTCCTATCAGCATCTTCAAAATCTTCTTTGGATTGTACCTCTACCCCTAGAAGTACTACCTCTTCCTCTTGTTGCCTTCTCTTGTCTCCTCTTGAATTTTTCTTCTACTCTTATTGCCATTTGAAAACATTGTTCCACTATTTTAGGTGCCAACAAACTGATTTCATCTTGAATGTTATACCTTAGGCCATTGAGATATCTAGCCACTCTTTCTTCCTCATCCTCGTCATGCTTTGTCCTTATACTTAACCTATAAAACACCTCATTGTATGCTTGCACATCTAAGTCCTTTTGCCTATAAAACACTCTTTCTGGTACAGGAGCACCTAAGACAAGGAGCGCCTAAGGCATTTAAGTTCATTATCTATCTTAAAATAGGTTTTGTGTTGTAATAAGGTCAATACGACCAATGCATTTTTATTTTTGTTTGTAATTCCCTAGTGACTTAGGTCATTTTATCAAGTTGTTAGATAGTTGGTCTCCCAGCCACTTGGAAATGGTTAGTTTTCTCCCAGCCACTTGGAATCAGTCTCCCAAAATCTTGGAATAGGGTTGGCATTCCTCTGGTGAGTTTATAAACCCCTGAGAAATGAATCAAATGCATATAGATTAGATGTTGTAATCAGATCGAAGTGAAGGAGATCGAATGTAATTGTGGTTGTACTAATGAGAAATAAAGATTATTCTATTTCGTTAGTTTGATTTCTATTTCTTGTAATTACAAATTGTTTATCTATATATTTCCATCCTCCTATGCTTTCTGTTGTTGTGATATGGCAATGTGAAGCATTCCACTGATAAGATTTCTGTCAAAATTAGTGTAATGGCTTTGTTGTACAATATGTGTTTTTTGTTTCCTATTTTGTTTCCTTGTTTGACAGGGTAGATGTTCTAGACTGAGGAGTGTGCATAGTAGCATGCCCTAGCATCTTTATGTGCTAGGTGTAGAATGTAGATTAGATTGTACAAGAGTTGAAAACCCTAACGGCGTATCACTGTGTTGGTTCATCGGCGCATCAGCCAAGGATTGCAAGTGTTCACTGATAGAACAGGTTACACTAAAGGTAAAAGCCATTGATAAGAGTTGTGGCATCAGGGTATCAGTAGAAAGATAGAAGACTTAGCTGATAAAGGAAGTCTCACCGATGATGAAGATGTATCAGTGGTTGTCTAGCTGATGGAAATGTTATGGCAATTCATTTGTTAGTTTTTGCCAATTGTGAGGAATTAGGACCTAGTCTGTGGAATCTGCTATGCACTACCCATCATATTGGTATCAGAGCTCCCCATCATATTGGTATCAGAGCTAGTGAAAGCTTTAGGTGAAGGTGTTGTGTATTTTGATTTCTATCACTGAGAAGGTAGATGAAGAGTTGCTCATGCCATCTAGTTGGGAGAAGGAATAGGATTCCTGTAGTGTGTGGGAAAACGACGATGAGGTCTGTCGTGACCATTCACCAATAGAGGTTTGGCTAGAAGAAAGTGTAGAGTGAGGCCACTATGAGAGAGAGTGGTAGTGCATCTCTAGGATCCACTGTTGGATGAGATGAATGAGTCTGTAGCAGTGTGTAGGATGGGCATCTGATTGAGCATTGTGTTGTAATCAAATTGAGGGTTTGCAGGAGTGTTGGTGCTATCTGTGAATGTTTATGTTAGACAAAGAAAGTGAAGGAGAGGCTAGCAATATGCCTCCAAAGGGGATGACCACTGAAGTGGTCAAGAAATTTCAAGAGATGGAAGAGATGATCAAAACTAGAGTCAGGGAAGCACTCCAGGCCAAGTTGAAGGAACTGAAGATAGGAAAGAAATCAGACGATGAATTTGATGAAGAAGAAGAGAAAGAGGAAGAAGCAGAGGAACAAGAAGAGGCAAAGATACTGGTTGAACAAAACCAATTCTTGGAAGCCATTAAGGCTATTGGCAAGGACTCTTCAGAGGCTCGGATAGATATCCCCATGTTCAGTGGAAATATGAATGTTGATGAAGTCATGGAGTGGATTGAGGGTCTAAACAACTACTTCGAATATAAGGAAGTTCCTGAAAGTAAGAGAGTTAGGTTTGCAAAAACTAAACTCAAAGGTGCTTCCCTTACATGGTGGAATTACACCCAAGGAGAAAGGGTAAAGAATGGGAAGAGTATGATATCTTCATGGAGAAGAATGCTAGAGAAGATCAAGTCCCAGTTCCTTCCATCTAACTATGAGGTACAGATTTACAGGAACATGCAGAACCTTAAGAAAAAAGATATGGATGTGGCTACTTACACCGAGGAGTTTCACAAATACACTCTTCGCTGTGGGTACATGGAGGATGAAAAAGCCAAGGTAGCAAGGTATTTAAATGGTTTGCGGATCAATATTCAAGATGAGATAAGTTTATTTACCCCCGAAACCATGGAAAAATGCTTTCAAGTAGAATTAAGAGCTGAAGAGAAGCTGAAGAGGAAAGGTGAGCAGCAAAGTAGAGGAAGAGGTGACCAAAATTTTAGAGGCAGTTTTGGAGGCAGAAGTCCTAACCAGAGGCCTAGTGGTGAGTCTAGCCAAGAAGAGCAAGTTGAAGACTCAAGTAGCAGAGGAGGCCACCGAGGAAGAAGGCTAAATGAAAGAGGTGGGACAAATGGATCAGGCAGAGGATCCAAGTTCTCCAACATGAGATGTTATAACTGCAATCAGATAGGGCACACAGCTTATAAGTGTCCAGAGAAGGCCTCAACTTCTCATGGAAATGAGAGGAGAACCACATTGACTCAAGAGAATCTAGGGAGTGTGACATCTCATGAATTGAGTTTGACATCAGAAGTGAGAGAAAATCTGAGGATCAAGAGGACATTGGCCAAAGAACCAGTGAAGACTGGACCATCACAAAGGAGAGCTCTTTTTAGGATCAATTGCAAAAGCAAAGGTAAAATATGCAAGGTAGTCATAGATTCTAGTTTAGCAGATAATATGGTGTCCAGGGAAATGGTGGATAAATTAAACATAGAAAGGATTCCTCATCAAACTCCTTACAGAGCATCTTGGGTAAGTGATAGCCAATCACTTTTGGTAGATGAATAGGCATATGTTGATTTTTAGATTGGAGAATATAAGGAGAGAATTTTATGTGACATTTTGCCCATGGAGTGTTGTCACCTACTTTTAGGTAGGCCATGGCAATTTGATAGGCAAGCATTGTATGATGGATATGCTAACACATACACCATCAAGAAGGATGGAAAGACTTTTGTGATGACACCATTGCAGGAGAATACTGAAGCAAAGAAGGCAGTCAAGATCATTTTGGTGGGTAAGAAAGAGTTTTTGAAGATGCATGAAGAAGAAACAAGGACATTTGAGGATGTCTCAAGGAGTGGGGTTACCAAAGATCATAGTTTGAAGGTGATTTCAGTTTTGAATGATGGAGTTCAGATGGTAATGTCTGAGATGGATCAGCAGAAGGTCAAAGAGCAGGTCTACAAGCAACCACAAGTTGATTGGAAAGAAGAGGATGCTATCATAGTGGGAACCATTGTTTGTCCTCTAAAGCCAACAAGAGTTGAAGGAAAATCATATTCTACCATAGAAATAGTACAAGCAGCATCAAACAAGGTTTTGAATGTAGGTGTTTAGGAAGAGATGACAGTAAGGAAGACTGCCGAACAAAATATGGGTTTGGTTGCAAGCACTCACTCATGGCAAGGTGTGAGTAGAGCCTACAATGCTAGGCATGAGTTTTTGATTCCATGGAAGCAAGTTGCAATCAATAGATTGTGGGGAAGGCCTGATGCAGCGAAGGATGATGGTAGAGCAAGACATGGACTCAACTCATGGAACATGAGTTCTTTTCTAGGTGGGGTGTATGGTGTAGGAGCACCTAACACAAGGTGGCCTCCATGAGGCATTTAAGTTCATGTTATGTTTTAAAACAGGTTTTGTATTGTAATAAGGTCTATACGACCAATGCATTTAGAGTTCTATTTGTAAGTCCCTAGTGACTTAGGTCATTTTGTCAAGTTGTTAGACAGTTGGTCTCCCAGCCGCTTGGAGATGGTTAGTTTTCTCCCAGCTACTTGGAATCATTCATCCAACCACTTGGAATAGGGTTGGAATTCCTCTAGTGAGTTTATAAACCCTAGAGAAATGAATCAAATGCATATAGATTATATGTTGTAATCAGATCGAAGTGAATAAGATTGAATGTAATTGTGATTGTACTAAGGAGAAATAAAGATTATTCTATTCCATCAGTTTGATTTCCGTTTCCTATAATTACAAATTGTTTAACTGTAGATTTCCATTCTCTTGTGCTTTTCGTTGTTGTGATATGGCAATGTGAAGCATTCCACTGATAAGATTTCTGTCAAAATCAGTGGAATGGCTTCGTTGTACAATATGTGTTTCTTGTTTCCTGTTCTGTTTCCTTGTTCGATGAGGCAGATGTTCTAGACTAAGGAATGTGCGCAGTAGAATGCCCTAGCATCTCTATGTGCTAGGTGTAGAGTGTAGATCAGACTGTGTGAGAGTTGAAAACCCTAACGACGTATCGTTGTGTTGGTTCATCAGCGCATTACCCAAGGATTGCAAGTGTTCACCAACAAAATAGGTTATGCCGAAGGTAAAAGCCATCTATAAGAGTTGTGGCATCGGGGTATCGACAGAAATATGGAAGACTTAGCTAATAGAGGAAGTCTCTTCAATGATGGAGATGTATCGGTGCCTGTCCGGCTGATGGAAATGTTTCGGCGGTTCATTTGTTAGTTTTTACCAATTGTGAGGAATTAGGACTTCGTCTATGGAATCCACTGTGTGCTCCCCATCATATTGGTATCAGAGCTCCCCATCATATTGGTATCAAAGCTCCCCATAATTTTCTATGGCTCCTATCAAGTCTAAGAGCTCTTCATCATCTAGTTTGCCTCCATACATTGGCAAATCCATTTTGCTATGTCCATCACCTTTCACAGCTTTCAAAAACTTTACCATCCTCACATCCTCTCGATCAAACTCTTCTTCTTCACCATGAGTTTCTTCTTCTTCTTCTTCAAATTCACTTTCACTCATGGTACCTCTAGCTTTAGACTTCAATGCAGCAATCTCCTTCTTCAAGGCTTCTAGCTCTCTAGCCTGCTAATCAATTTTTCTTGCAACTGAACTTCCTTTAGGAGGCATCTTGACTTCTCAGATTCAACTTTTCCCAAACTCCAACCTTCAACTCTCAAGAGACCTACTTATTATGCTCTGATACCACTTGATGCAGAGGCAGGGGCATCTCACAAATGCAAGGTTTCATTTACCACTTGACTGTTCACACATTGTCTTGACTGTCCTCTTAGAATGCATTGCTTTAAGACTAGGAAAAGATGCCATTTCATGGTTTGAATGCATAAGATACCCACCAAACCTCCCAACCACCTTAGACCACACAAAAAAGACCAGGGAATACTCACCCAACTCATAAAACAACTTAGTAACCTATTGTTCTTATTGTCCCTTCACAACTAGGTCAACTTCGCTTATAGCCCTTGGAATAGAGTTTTTGGAGCATAACTTGCAGAATCTAAGACAAACCCATGAACAAATTACATTTTTGAATACCCATTAAGCCCCTCCACAACATATCTAACATGCAAGGTAGGTTTCTTTGGACCAAAAGCCTCAAAAATTGATTGTACATGTTGTTCTTAGGCCTAATTAGGACAACAAATGAAGTATTTTTGGCATAACATTCATAAAATGACTCAATCCCATGAACTAAAACCTGTTTCAGGTACCCATTATCCCCTTACATAACTTATCTTTCATGTAGGTATGATTGTTTTGTAACATAAGACCTTAAAAATGATTGGTAATTCTGGTAATTTACCTAATTAGGTCACTTTTACAAAGGAGGTGCCTCAAGATCACCAAATTTTTACCCAAACTCAATGGAGAGTCTTTAGTTATGTATTAAAATAGAATAATCCACCATTTGTTTGATTAGGACCCTCACTTATCTCATCAAATTCAAACATGTAAACTAGAAATCCTCATTCTTCCTAAAAAATAGGAAATTGTAACAATAAGAACGTTTCAAAACACCAAGAAAACTCATTTTTTTTCTCCACAAGTGAATAAATATTTTGAAGGACTTCAAAATATTTTATTCCACCATTTTGTTCTATTTTCCCATGGTTGTGGCACTCAAAAACATAAAATTTCTGTCTAGGACTGTCAAAACCTAGGTTATTGGATTATTTTTAGTAAAATGAGCATAAAATCCACAAAACATGATACCAGACCATAAACGTATATGAAAAAGAAAGGTAATCCAATACCCCATCCAACCATGTATGTATTAGGGTGCTACAGGGCCGTACAAGTCTATACAAGTGCAAAGAACAGCAAAAAATACAGAAAAACTGTGAAAAAAAAAGCTAGAACAACAAAAAAAGATTATTTTATCTTATTTCCTTCATTCCAAAAGCTTCATATCCTTCTTCCACGACCTGTATGTCATATAAAAAGCATGTTTTACAATATATAACTTCACTCCACTCCTCCTCCATTAGAAAACTCAAAAAGAAAGGCTAAAAATAGCCTCTGCACTAAGGCTACCAAAAAAGAAAATACTAAACTTACAGAAAAACTTAAAGACCCTAGTCCTATAATTACCTGCACTACAAAAATACCTCAAAGAGGCTTTATTACAATAATGAGTGGTCTTTTAAAACCTTATTTTATTCAAAACTCAAAACTGAAGCCTAGATTTTAATAATTGTCCACCTTTGACAAATGGTACTCCTGCACCATGCTCCAATAAGGTCCTAGAAGACCATCCATCTGATTGTAATAAGGACTATGTCCAAATATCTACATATTACTGTCATGTAGGAGGCAGTCATAAAGCCATAAAAGGTAGTCATGTAACACTTCATGTTGTAAGCCTTGTTAAGGCATCTAGGACAGACTCAAAGGGTCTAGTGCCTAATCCAAGGCCTAATTACATTGTAGAGGTGTTAGAAGATTCCTAAACATCGATGTCTATGCAAACAAACTAGTAAACAATTGTAAGTAAGTTGTAGTTCCAAAAATGTCAAGGAAGTTTGAAGTGGTTATGCCTTCCACCATCGACCAAACTATCTTCAAACAGGTTGTCAAGGTGTATACAAGTCTATATACCCTTGACCAAGAGCAATGTATGAAGAAGGAGTTCTATGTAATAAAAACATCAATTCTCTACTGTTCTATTGTTTTTTCTATATTTTCTGAAGAAACAGTCTATACCACCCTGCTATACAGCACTGTCATGGATCCTAGGTTGTTGGGAAATGAAGTATAGTGAAGTAACTCTCACTTAAGACTAGTTTGGGGTTATGAAATTGAAGAGGAGGTAAACTACAAGTGTTTGATCTTGGACTGTTCATTGTGAAACTTTGTTTTCTTGAAGAAAACACTGCTACAGGCCATACTATGTGAAGGTACAATTTTTTTTTCAATTCCTCATGTTTTGATTGGTTAATACAGAGAGTTACCTTGCATTTGAAAGTAGTTTGGTGTCTTGAAGGTTGCATTGTAGGGAGATATAAGGCTTCTTTCAAAAATAATCTCCTTAAACCCTAAACAAGGGTTTTGCTTCAAACGATGGGAGGTTGACCATCCCACTGTCTTTCAAGGCCATAAGACTAGTGGGATGGGTGTGTTTATTTGCATTTTAAGTGATTAGGATGCTTGCAAGAGAGGGATATTTGGTGTTTGCCAAATTTATTAGAAGAGGCTTAATATGACCATGTATTAAGTCCATTGGAGGAACCATAGAGGTATTTTTGGGAAAAATAGATTGTAGGAGGGAAAAACCCACAAAATCCATAGTTTTGGTTGTAAATGTTCAAACCATTGGTTGAGTTCTATGTGTGAATTTAAGGGGGGTCTCTTTGTATTTTAGGCTTAATTGCGACTCTAGGTCATTGAGAGGAGTTATAGGTTGGGGTATTTTGTCCAAAACAACTAATACCCATTCTTGGATATGTGATAGGGGGCCTAAATGGGTATCTATTGATTGTCTAAGTTCTGTGTTTGAAGATTTGTATCAAAAGTTATTAGGAATGTTCTCCATTTTTAGGGCTACAAGCCATTTCTTGGGTTTGTGAAGGAAGTATTAATCATGAGTTTGGTATGCCTTTGCCAATGATTGGAATGGATCCTATAGCATCTGAAATCACCTTTTCCATGAAGAATTCAGAGCCTTTAACTGTTGTTCCCACTTTTGTATAATGATCATGAAATTTGGGCTATAGAGCATAAGGAAACCTTGTCTATTTTGCCATCCTCCAACTATCCCATTGCCTCTACATAAGTCATGATGCCAAAACTACACATACTATAGCTACATATTAATATATATGCTTGAAACATGAGAACCTAATGCTACAAGGGAAGTCTTCATAACAAAATTAGCAATATTGTTATTTATCCTTAAGATATGGCAAGCAGGCATGGCATATGAGGTTTGAAGAAGTTTATATATCTACACATGCCTTCCTAACAAAGTCATTACCTTTAAAATTCCATTCTTAAGGAACCTATGTTGTTAGAGGAGTTACTTTGTGAAATTTGTTTGTGAAAAGTAAAGTTTCCTTGAGTAAAATTTGTTTGTTTTAGTTGCAACTACCCTAGTAGACATGCATGCAAAGTGTGGAAGCATAGACAAGGCACATGAACTTTTTGATAGAAAACCTCAAAGACATGTTGTTTGATGGAATGCAATGATTGCAAGATATGCACAAAATGGATTTGTTGGTTTAGAAAATTTAAAGAAAATGTAATTGGTGCATGAAAAGCCAAATTCCACAATCTTTGCCAGCATTCTTCATGTCTATGCCAAAATGTGATCTTTGGAATATGATATAGACATCCACCAAAGCATAAAGGATATGGGAGTTTTGTCAGATATTCTAGTTGCAACTACCTTGGTATAAATGTATGAAAAGTGTGGAAGTATAAACAAGCCATGAGAACTATTTGAAAAAACAACTCAAACAGATGTCTAATGGAATGCAATGATTTCAAGATATGCACAAAGTAGATTTGTTTCTTTAGAAAAATTTAAGAAAATGCAATTTAAGAAAATTTTGTCAGATGTTGTACTTGCAATCAGTTGTTGTGACACATGTATGCAAAATGTGAAAGCATAGACAAGGCACATGAACTGTTTGTTTGAACACATCAAAGAGATGTCATCTCATGATATACCTTGATTACAGGATATCCACAAAATGCCATCTCATGGAATGCATTGATTGTAGGATGTCAACTTTTTCCCTTTTTTTGCTTTTACATAACAAATATCCATTATACAAAGCCCAATTCTTTAGGCAATGGATATATAGGTAATGGATATTTGTTCTATAGAATAGATATCCATTCAACAAAATGGATATTCATTTTGTAAAACTGATATCCATTATGTTTTCCTAAGAACTAACAAAACAATAACTTATCTATGGTTGAAAGAAGGTTGTGAACAAAACCAAAGAACTTATTGAAGACATTTTCAAGGGTTTTGATGGCACAATAGAGATTTGAAGTGACAAATGCACTAGTGTAACCTATGAAAAATTTATAGGGATCATATAGAATATCATCTACAATATACATGTCAAGAAATGCATCATGACACTTAGTATGGGTATGTCAAACTAGTAGAGATTCTTGGTTTGGAAAGGCCAACTGTAGGGAAAAAGGGGAATTTCACCAAGGTGTAGATGGACTAGAAATTCTAGATTAGAGGATATTGACATAGTCTATAATGACACTTGAAAGGATAAAATACTAGCATAGGAAATAGGTGGATAAAATATGTATGAACCAATAAAAAAAAAATCTATGAGGTTGTGGCCATGAACTATTCATACATAGACCCATCAAAGGATGGAATAGTAAGGGTAGGATGGCAAGAGAGAATGACCATAAGAAGAAGATATATATTGAAGGAAATAATGACACATTTTGTGCTTATAGATTTTTGGTGACACAACCAACATTATGTAAAGAGGAGGAATATTTTCCTTATAAGAAATAAGTGATTGTTCCATCAAAAAATGGAGTTGTGGCTAGATAATTGACTCTGAATAACTCCACAAATCCATTTACTAAAGGATAAATCACAATTTCATATGCCAAAGGATTGTGAAATATTTTAGTATTGTCTTTTTTTGGTTGAACACTTTGTTCATGAGTATCAACATATTATTCTAGATTGTCAATCTAGTAATGAGGTGGTTCAAATAAGATGAAATATCATTCTCAACAAGTCTCAAACTCACATGTGTATGCCTCATGTAATATGTAACAATGGTGTAGGGTGTTAAAGATATATTATCAACTAATTTCACCAAGTAAAAATTGTAAAAGATCCTCATGTTATTATTCTTTCTTAAGTATGTATATATCATGTGCAAGATGGGATATAGGAGGAGGTACTCCATATGTAATTAAAGATATAACATGTGAAAGTATGAATGGATTCAAATGGGGGTTGAGCTACTAATTTGGTATATCATAATGATGCATAGAAAAGTTAACGGGATCTACAAATGGGTTGTGCTAGAAGGAGAAGAAATAAAACCATGAGCAATATATTGTCTACGGCCAATAGTAAAGTGATGAAAGCACATGACAATGCATGGAAGGATTTATGAGAAAAATGAAATGAATTAAATCATTACTTAGTGGTAAAAACTAATATATCACTAAATCTTATCAAAATATAGTATTCATGTATAAAAGAATATTCAATAGACTATGAGCGTCAAGATATACAAGATAAATAACCATGAATTACATGGGAGGTAATGACCTCATGTGAAGTTCAACAAGGTGTATCATGTATAGGCCTATGACTAGTGATAGATGAAGTAGAGTAATCATAAATATCATCACTAGGATAATGACCATAGATAGGTAATTAAATTCAACAAGTATATCATTGAGCATGGATAGAGGTGAATCATAATCACATGTAGGTAAAAGTAAGACATATATATCTACATTATAAGCATCCATAGGTTTAGTGGAGATATAGAAAAGTGATTTTTATTATACTCATCAGATCATGTATTAAAAAAGGTAATTTGTTCGAAGCACATGAATCTATGGACATAGAACCAACATGACATGACAAATATATATCATCAAGATAGGGGCCATCTCTCTATATAGGTGTCCTTGATCCCATCCCCATAGGTTGAGCCCTATATATCTGGGGGAGACTAGGCTTAGGCTATAGCTATATATAGTCAGGAGTCATGTTGGCACCCCATTCTCTAGTACAACAAACAACGACTAATATGATGCATAGGTGAGGGAGGTGTGATATCATCAATAGCAATCATACTATATGTATCATAACACATTATAAATCCATAGTAGATGTATTACTACCATAGTAGATGATTCACTACTATATGTATCATAACATATTATAAATCCATACTAGATGATTCTCTAGGCTTTTGGGAAGTTCATATGGAGCCCGAAAGTGCTTTAACACTTGGTCCAAATAGATATTTGTTTTCTCTCTAATTCACTAAATTCTTTGCTCTATTATGATTGTAAAAATCCTCGGTTGGATGCTAGCTCACTAGGGCAAGTTCTGCTAGGTCCATCCCTTGAAAATAAATTGTAGGTGTGGAAATATGTGTAGATAAGGTTGGGATAAGTCAACTGTGTAGAAATGTATAAAAGAGGGGAGTATATGAGGGTATATATGTATTAAGAAAGGAGCCAAACTCAGTACAAGAGTGTGCCACATGTTTCTATATAAGTGCATTAAGGCATTTCCTTAAATTGGACCCAAATTTGTCTTGAGGATAATGTATATCTATTCTAAGTCCTATGATCCATTCATCAATACACCTAAATTATGTAGCATCTATTGTTTGGCGTGAAATTGCATAACAAATATACAAAAAAAAGAACACATAAGCCAAAATTTGCAAAATTCAAAATAAACATTCTGTATGAAATGTTTATAAAGGATTGTTCAAAAATTTATTTAACTTATATTAATAAGTGAAGTTGAAATTATAAAGAGATGCAACTTTTTTGATTGGTTCAAAAGATTTTAACCATGTAACAATAGAAATTTGCAAGTTGAATTGTAACTTGTAAGCATAAACCAATGAAAAGAATAAAAAATAATACCATTTTTTTAGTTCAAGAAACCGATATCCATTTCCCAAAAATGGATATTTGTTTCTAGCTCCACAAAATAGATATCCATTACTTTAATAATAAATATCTATTTTGCTTCAGAAATGCCTTGTATTTAGGCTTGGGATTGTCATAGGTGACTTTTTCTAAATTCTAACAGGTTTATAGGTTTCACCCTCTTCTTTGAACTTCACCCTCCATGCTGACAATTTTTTTATAATCAAATTTGATAAAACAAAAAGCATTTATTGAAGAAATTGCCATCTTTCTAAAAATATAAGGTTTTCTTGACTATCATATTATCAAAAAATTATTAAAAATTTTCTATATAGTGTGTTTCTGAAATCCTAACAGACACACTAATTGAAAAACATCCATAAATTTCAAACTATTCACCTTTTTCAAATCCAAAAGATGTGTCACACTCTATGATTTTTTGGCTATAAGTTTAAAAGGAAATTTGAATTCAATTTTTTTATCAGGTTAGGTTTGGTTGGAAAATTACTTTTTAGGTTTTAAAAAAAGTCACAATAAAAAAGTCATAACTAATTATTTTCATGGCAAAAAACTTCAAATAAATATGCATCACATCAAGGCATGACTCCTTTACTTATTTTAAAAGATTAAAAAAAATTGTTCATAGTTAGGTTGGCTGGAATAACACCCATTTTTTATTTTTTTCTAAAACATTTAATAGCTATTCATTGAAATATTAATTTTTAACCAAGTAAATTTAGTTTTTTTTGAAAAAAAATTAGTATCCCATAAACTAGATTCAATTCTCTACAAATTTTGTTCTTAAATATTTTAAAATTGTGTAGATAATTCATTCAAATTTTCACATGAACTTGATTAAGTCTGATTTTTAGTATTCTCATTGCCGCTTAGAGGTATTGTTTGGCCCATCATGATCTTGTACATACCCAGAGATGCTAGCCTCCTATCCATTGGTGGGAGTGGGCCCTTGGTCCACACCTTCAGAACTTAAGGCTAAATAAAGAACTCAAAGCAAAAGTATAACAATACTACTTTCCTTAATCCAGTCTATCTAAAGTATATTGTATTCAAAAATATATCTTTCTACTGAAGAATGAAAATTACAAAAACATCTTCTATAAATCTAATAATCTTATTCTACTATTCATATCCATATATATTAGTCTAAGAAACATAATATTTTTGGAGTTAACTTTCTTTAATAACAGTTCAACTTGAGATATAGACAATCTCTTATTCTTAGAACTAAAACATGCAACTATCTATCAAAAGTATAATCCTGCAAAATCTTAAAAAGTACTTAAGTGACACTGAAGGTGTCACTAAATCTAGAGTTTGACTTATAATAATAATAGGTTGTGATGCCCTAATAAAAAGGAACTTGACTTCCCAAAATAGCAAAATTATAAGAAATCCTCTAATCTCATGCAAAAGCAAATAAATATGCATTATGTCCCTGTGGACTAGTAGAGTTATCATTTGGGACACTCAAGCCTAGACATGCGGACTTGGTATCTCCTTAGAAGTCCCAAAGATTCTAGTAGTTAGTAGCGTCAGAGACTCTGTACAGCTTTGGAGACTCTGTGTTGATGCCATCAACTCTAGGGACACTTCAGAAACTTGTTAAGACACAATTCCAGAGGGCTTCATGATCTCCATCTTCTTTGTCCTACTGAATCACTCTAAAGATCCTCTGACAAGATGGAAAATCTTGAGTGATGTATGGTGTTCTTCCTTCTCAGATCTGAAGATAATCTCTAGAGTTCTCAAAACTATCTTCCACCTAAGCGATGGATACCTGTGAAACCAAAAAGAGATAATTTTGCACAACTTTGTCAATTTCATTACAAACATAAGTCTTCTTATGATAACAATAATCTTCAACATTTCATCTCTTATTAGCATAATTAAAATAAGACTTCACAATTCCTATACTGTAATTACCAGGACAAGCAGTGTATAAAGATGAGAAAAAAAAGGAGTAAAAATGCATGTTTATATGAGTGCCACCTGACACTTATCACATAGATCATACATAAAACACACATGGAGCATACAAAATGCATTCATGGAAAACACAAGGCATACACATGGAAAACAAGGGGTAATGGTACAGTGATAGATGGAGCGTCTAGAGAGTGGATTGTCCAATCATGTAGATAGAGTAAACAAAATGGAAACAACACAAACAAAATACTTGAATATGATGCAATGGAATATTCATATACTCAATAAATTAGAAAATCATAATGCTTATATGCCGGCAACATGTAGGCTATAAACATGCGCTCATATGTCTACTTTTTAGGTTACAACATACATGAAAGATATGGCATTGAAGTGCCTTTAGAAAAGAGGCTAATACTAGTTATGAATAAGTTAACTAACTATTGAACTACTCCTTCCTAGAGTATCTAAAAAATGCTTATATATCCTTGTCTCACTCAAAGAATCCTCCATGTTAGCCTTAAGAGATCTCAAACTCCAATGAATGATAAAACATGTAGGAAATGTGTAGAAATGTGTAGGTCAGCCCACATCTCTTGGTAATGCTCAACAAATGAATGAAACATGATGTGATTCTCAACAAAGGTCTATCTGGTTCTAAATTACCTTGTGTGATATTCCATTTGGCTTTGCAATTCATAGAAGTGCTCCACAGACCCTGTATGCTCATGCTGACTGATGAATGTTCCATTCTATGAATGTTGATGATCTTCTGATAGCGATATCTCTCTGTAGAAAAATCCAAATTCTCCTAAAATCTTAGTATGACGTTGCTGACACGATGAAGAATCCTAATTCCTATTCCATGAGATATGAAATGATGATGTGGTAGAAAATGTTCAAACTACAAATGACTAAAATGTAACTAAAATGCAAGAAAAGAAGAGAAAGAAAATAATTTTGGTTGATAAAAGATTGCTCTTCAACTTGGGATGCTCTTGCATCAGACACCTGAGATCATTGGAAAAGTAGGTCCCTTACTTTTTGGGGGCTAGAGGAAAACTAAGGTAGTCTACCTCAGCCTAAGAAATCCAAATACTCTTTATATTAGTTGCCTCTAGTACTCCATCCAATTCTATTGTCCAAAATTTTCTCTATCTTCTCCAGTTGTTGTTACAGTAACTAATCCTTCAATCCACCTTCAATGTTACCACTTGATTCTCCCTCACGACATGGATATATATCTACAATGTTGAATATAGGTCATATACCAAATTTCTCTAGTAACTCCACTTCATATGCACTTCCTGAATCAAACTTTTTAAGATACTTACATGGTCCAAACATCCTCATCTTTAGCTTGTTGTATGTTCCCACTCAAAATATCTCCTTCCTAAGGTATACCATTACTTCATCTCCAATAGAAAAATTCTAATGTCTTCTCTTCTCATCTACTTATGCTTTATACTTGTTGTTCATCTCTTCCAAATGTAATCTAACTTGATTGTGTATTGTCTCAATGTATCTTGCAAATTCTTCTACTTCTGCACTTCTTTTGTTATCCATACTAATGTCTATAAACTCTACTACTTGTTAGGTCTCAGAAATATAGGCCCTAAACTGTAAGAGCTTGCCAAGATCTATTGAAATTTTTGGTTAACTAGCATAGGACTGATATGGTTAAAACCCCCCTGATTTCAGGCTCTACCAGACCTAGGCGGGTATACCTTAACTACTAATGCAAACTTGTATGACCTTCACATTGGCATATGGGTGTGAAGTAGATTATAAGTTGGAAAGCCACTCCTAATACTAGAGTGAGATTTGAAAGTGTGAAATGTTTTGAAATATTGTTTTGGGAAGACTAGTGCCTAATTTTATTGGATAAATGGGGTCAAGGCTTAAATGATTTGTAGAACTACTTGGCTTAACTCTAATTATCTAGCACCTTTTAAATGTTCACACCTTACGTGAATGTGAAAGATGTTTAGTTGCTAGACTCTTCTTTAAGATCTAGTTGACTTTCAAACTACTGTGTTTACCTAAAAGGATTTAATTCTATTTGTAGGAAACGCACCAATATGATTTACTTTAAAGGATTTAACTCAAAATAGAGACCAGTAAATATAAACCACTCAGAAGGAATTAAATCAAATTCTAATAGAAAGAAATTAACAAGCATCCACACAATGACAACAAATGTGCCTTGATAAATCTAGTGATTTAAATAACTAGAAATAGCCAAGACGGAGATGGTCAAGCAGCTTATAAACTTTGATATCAACAAAATATCAGAACACCATAGATATATCAACAAATTTAACCATCCTTACCCATTAGAATATTAAAATATCATATCAATGTCTTGAACCTGAAATATAACTAGAGAGAATAGTATCCTAGATATATAAATTGTCTTTCTTGAAAGATGCTAATGTTGACTAGGCCTTGGTTTCCCTTATAAATATGGGAGGTGAACAAACTTTAGGCCTGAATTGACACAACTATTCATAAATTGCATTCTTTCGTAACTAAAATAAGATTAAAAAATAGAGACTAAGGGCATAAGAAATTAGCTAAGATCTGGATCCATTAGTCATTGTAGAGCACCCACAACCATAGGACTAGCAAGGTACTCCTCTCCATGTTGCAGTATCTGTTAAATGTGATATGCCTACTCCTATTGCTATCACAAAAGTTGTCAAAATTTAATTTTTCTCCTCAATACTTCCTTCATACTATTTCAGCAATAAATAGGTTTACCTTAACAATGTGATCAATGTATTCTTGAAATATACAAGTATCTATGGAAATTATGTCCCCCATGATAGATTGTAGCTTGAAGATTTTATCCAACTATTTATGAGTATTCTCTATCACTTTTTCTTCATCGTTGACTTTCTCCAAAGCTATAGGCAATAACTGAGCCAGCTCATCTTTCTATAGACCTTTATCCCATATATTATTGACAAAATTAGGAAATTCTATATCCCCTTGTAGATCAAAATCACCAATGTCTTCTAATAATATTGTATTAAAACATTCATGTTCAATGATCAGACTATTACATTCCTTAAGTGCATGCTCATCAATGTTTGCTTGGGATTTTAATTCTTCTTTCTTCTCAAGCAATCTGCGATGCAATCTTTTATGTTCTTGATGAGAATTATGGGTTCTTTTATGTAAGTGCCATACTTGATCACTGTGTTTCGTCATCTTTTCAAATCTTTTATTTATCAATTCAAAAGCCATTTGATAATTGAGAACTTTTATGTCACTCTCCAATTTATCACTTTTATTTTGAAATTTCTTAGCCTTTACTTTCTAGTAATTTGTACAGCTATGGCTTCCATCATTATATTATTTGGTTCTTGATAAGGTAGACAACTACTAGATGATGCCAGCAACTTATCCTTATGAGTAGCAAGATCATGTCTTAACATTGCATTTTTTATTGTTTTTGACTAATCTCTCAATTAGGGTCTTAATGAATCTGGAAACATTGATTTTCAGATAAGTTGTCTCCATTAGATTTGTATCATCGATCCTCTGTATCATAAGATGACTGAATGCTTTATTAGGATTCTCAATGATCTAAGGTCTTTTGTTGGGAGGATATAATGCTTATATTAGCAATGTTTTCTTGTCAGGATCATATCCTGATCATATCCTGATCTTATCCAACACTTCTATGCTCAATTCAAACTTTTTATCTTGACTTCTTTTAAAAGTATCAAACACAATAGTTGAGTCCATATCCCATTCGGGCACTAGCATTACCCCTACCTCTCGAAGCAGTATTCTTCCTCTCTCTGGAGTCATAGTCTCCATTTCTTGGTAAATCTCTATTTGAAGCTCTTGTAACATCTCATCCTGAATCTCAGAAGTGATGTCTTTCATTTTCTCCCTAGCCTACTTGCCTTTGTATTCATACAAAAAGGCTTTAAATTTAGGTGTTTTACTAAAATCATTGTTTGAAATAAATTTTTTGTTGGCTAGATGTCTTATGTATTCTGATAATTCATCTGATACTTCCATTGTAACTAATTCCCTTTCCATGGGAGGTTCATATCCCTTAATCATAGGCTTAGAACTCTGCACCCCTCCCTCTTCATTTTCAAACTCTTCTTCTTCTTTTGCAATATTTGTATCGACAAAGAAACTTATGTCTGGTGTGGGTTGAGGTGAAAGTTGACACAATGGAGTCTCATATTCAGCTTGTATTTCCTTGATTTGTTTTCCTTTTCTATCAGAAATCCTAGGGGGAACACCCCGAGTCAGTTTAGTTGCATGTGAAATCATCTCTAATTTCTCAATGGGATCATCAACCTCTATGAAGTCTCCTTTATAACTAGGATTTTCTACCATCCTCTAGGCCTCAACTAGTATACTTTTGTGATATAGACTTCTTCTCTCACCCGCACAAATTTCATTAATATTTCTTATCAAGTCATCATCCAAAAACAATATATGGTGATATTTTTTCAACTTTTGATTTACTTTAACACTATTTATGAAATGCTCTGGGTCAAAATTTACTCTGGCATTTGTAAAAGGCAATCTGAATTGTTCCAATTTTTTATTAATCAACCAGTATCCCTTTTCAATGAGAACTGCAAAATCTCCAAAGCATAAGGTACGAGGTGTAGTGTCCCCTCATTGTTAGCTTGTGATAGTGGTAGTTATGCATTGCTCTTTGTCAATTGGAGACAGTTGTTAGTCATTCAGTGCATTGATTCAGTTCTGAGTCATTTGATTGGTAGGTTATGATTTATGTTTATTTGGATCTTGATGAACTATGTTTGACTGATATAATTAGACATGTGTTATGAGTTTATGATGGTATTACTATTATTCTAGTTATGATGCGATTTAATATCATCATCTATCATTTGATTTGTGGTATTTGAATTCAGATAAAAGTTGATATGATATTGTTTCAAGAGCAAAGATGGTGTAGTGCTACTCACTTTGAGTACCCTACTACACCGTGATTCTCTGACTCTCTGTGTGTAGACATATATGTACTTGATCATATACAACCAATTGTTTGAATGTAGGCTGCAGGTACCAAACCTCGACTCCACCTGATATAGCAAGTTTGAGCAGGTTCTTGCATCAATGGGTATCAGTGATGGGAGATAATGTGAGGTCTATTCCACTAGGTTGGTCCTTGTCTTCTATTCTGGTCTTGAGTCGTGTGTGATGCTTGGTCCTTGCCTTGTTTGTTGGAAATCTTGTGTTGGGGAGTGTCGTCAAGTTATGTTTAATAATGCTTAATTTTGCTCATGTGTGGTTAAAAAAGAAAATACTTTAATGATTTATTATAATGCTCCTATTATGTTTTTTGGGTGATATTTGTTAGGCTTTGAACTTGGATTAATACCTTAGCTAAATTTGATAATAATCTAGAATTAATTATCTACTTCCCAAGAGTAATTGTGTCTTAAATTGGAGTTACGGGTAATTAATATATATTATTGGTGTAGAATAAATTTGATTTGTGAAATAAATGCCTTGAGTTGTCATTTTGGAAATGGGAAGATTTGGTATCTCTTGTTATAGCAATTTTTTTTGAATTTTCTGGGGGAAGTGGGTTGTTGGGTAATGGATGCATGTCTGCATTTAATTTTGGGAGTTGAATCATTTTGGGAAAAAAGAGGGTATTCTGGGGGGGAGACATAGGAGGATTGGGAAGAGGAAGAAAGGAGAGAAGAAGACTCAGAAGTTCAAATTTAATTCAGGTATGTCTATTGGAAAATGGAAACTCTCTTTCTTTCTCTCTTTCAATTGTTGCTTGTCTGGAATCCATGGTTGCATGTTTGTTAGTTAAGCAAATGACTTAAATCTGCCTTAATCTGACCCTCTTGTTGCCTTATGTTTTGAGATGATCTTGCACATTAATTTTTCCCCACCATTGTCCTTACTCTGCAATGATTAATCCTTTCACCCTGAGTGTGTTCTTCCTACAAAAAACCCATTTAGTTATTTCCTACATACGGTCTCATTGAGGCATAGGTATTTTAAACTTATTAATAAATTTGTACTTTTGCAAACATCTTACTGGTAAAGATGCCTTGTCCTGTCGCCCTGCTAATAAACCTTTAAGAAATTACTCTGCTATCACTGAATCGTGGTCTCTTAGAGGATATCTCTTCTGTGGAGTAGATCTGTGTGTTTTCAAGATGAGACTCTTGTCATATTAGCCACTATCCATAATGATGTTTTGACCAAAAATGTAGTTTTGTTGATCTCTTCAGATGTTTTTATTTATAAAACTATATTTATTAGTATACCTTTGGTACACATTACTGCCTTTCTGCAGAACTCACTCCTGTACTGTCATCATTTGGCAAATCTTTTGAGAATTTTCCTGTTAAAGTTTATATAGATCCATTCTATTATTTCTTCTCTACAATTATAAATGTATTGATGGATTTAAGGCATTCATCTTTTCATCTTCTGTGCATGAGGTTTAACTTAGTTAGATGAATATAGGAATATATATATTATGTTTTGATCACTTAGAGATTGCTTTGGCTGAGTTTAGAAGTTTGGACTCTCTTTAGGAATAACCATTTCCATCTATTAGTTCTCTGTAGACCCTTGTCACTTCGCTGCCACCTTTAGATTGAATATTTTCTTTTAGCGAATGCTTAGAATTAAGGATAGAGTCTAGTTTGGTTAGTGTGACTCATGGTGGATTGATGCAATGATATTCTTGGAATGTTTTTTTTAATGTAAAACCATCTTTGCGTTGGCCCGATAGACCTGCGAGCTTGTAGGGGCGTGCATCATAGGTTTTGGTATTGCCTTGTTTTGTTGGTCACTATAGTTGTATTGTTGATTGTGTTGTCGCTTTTGTTTGGGCGTTACAGGTCATATTGAAACAGTGTTTGGTTGACATACTTAGCAACCTAGTATTACGGTAACCCTTGAATGGTTATTATTTTAACCCATTCTGGTGTCTACCAGATAGACCAATGAACTCATAGTGCTGTGCTTTTAGGTGGTAGGCATCATTAATTTTGTGCTGGTCACTTTTAGTTCCCCGCAGTCATAAAGCTTCAGTTTGTAGTTGGCCTCTTAGTAATGTGTTTATGTGTTTAAAGTTTTTTTTAAGTTCCAAGTTCATTGCACGAAGGGGAGATCACATTTGTTTTGTGTTTGATTTAGAATCTACTGTCGCTGCTTTTAGACTGTAGTCGTTGAGGGTCAGGTTCTCATAGTTTTCTAGTTAGTCGAGCATATAAGAAATTTTTAGATGCTAGTCGAAGCCAATAGCTTGATGCATGTGGTTGGTAGTTGTTTTGTTATGTCGTTTTGTGTTCATTTGGAGATGGTCTTTAGATGGTCAGAATCTATTAGCATATTGCATGTTTATAATAGTCGTTATCTTTACTGAGTCATTAAGGTCATAATGTAGTGTTAGTAGATTATGTAAGTGGTCGTCTTATACTTACAGTGGTATCCTTAAAAAAATTGCAAATAGATAAGATGTTAGAGGATAGGAAACGTTGGTAAGATCATATGCATGTATATGTGTATGTTTGTGGCAAATGTTAGATAGCAAGTTAAATATATAGGAAATTATTTAATGTTATGATGCTGTTGAAATTTGTAATATGTTAGAAATTATGTGTATACAATTATAGTGGTTGTTTTTACAATTGGTAATTGTTAGGAAATGGTTTAAGGAGAATGTGTTTGCTTATAGATGTCTTACTAGAAATTGTAGATGTCTTTTAATAATTTATGCTTCTAGAGAGAATCATAGATACCTTTAGTATTATTCCTGGTATTCAATGTTTGTTAGGTCCCTGAAATATATCGTTCTTGGGTCATAACATAATGGTGTGTAATATTAGTCATTGTCTTAAATTATTGTAAATCAAATTGTTACCTTTTTTTTTTTAGTCTCTTTTCGGTATATAGGGCTAGAGATATACGAAATAAATGATGAATGGAAATTTATTGAAAGAGTTTATACATTTATGGTTGCTAGACTAAAATTGTAGTTGGTTAAATGCTAGATGATATCATATGATCATAAGAAATATATTTGTAATTATAGTTGATTTATAGAAAATAGTATTAGTTAGACGATCGACAAAAAGTTCAATATCTTAGCAAGATTACATATATATTTTTTGTAGTAGTTGTTCTTGTCAGGGAATATCATTAGTAACTTTAATTGGGAAGTCTTGATTAGCAAAGTTATTATGGTTGTTTTCTTTTAGCTTGTGAGTTAATAAATTAACAGATAGAAGTTTATGCCTTGTGTTGTTAGGAATTAACACTTTTCTATGCTTGAATGTTTCCCTAACGAATGAGTATATTCTATCTCATTTTATTTTGGGGCCGTCATTCTTATCATATCTAAATGTTGTAATAAATCCTTGTGTTCTTTTTGGGAAAGGAATTAATATTATTGGGAAAGTTCTTTTAGTAGTTGTTGGAAATTGTAAAATGTTAAATAAGTATGTTATGTTTATAGGAAACTATATGTATTTTAAGATAGTTGTGAGCACTGGAAGTTTTATACTTAATTGTATTTGTTCTTAGTAGGAAGTATTATTAGTGAAGCTTAGAAGGAAAATTATTGTTGTCTTTTAGACTATGGTTTGCTAGGAGATGGTAGTCATTAAGAAATGAGTTAGGAGGTTGATTTTGGATTTGAAGGGAAATTATTGTTTTGCAAACTTGTATGGTATCTGAATTAAGTTAAAATCTCATAAGTTGTTTTCATGATTGAATTAGGAGCTCATTGATTTTTGTCTGCGTGACTTGTCTCCTTGTCGCATCTTTATGCTTGTATTGGATCTTGTGGGGTGAGTTGTGTTGAGAAATTATTTTCTTGTGAAATGGGGATCTTGTGACATGTCATGACTACTTAGTGTCAAAATGTGGAAGCATTGTTCTTGTCAGATAATGGTGACCCTTTCATTGGTTTGCACCTAACTCTAGAGGTGTAGTTCTTGGTTTTGGTTCAAAATTATGGCATGTCAATGTATTTGGGTTCACTAGACTTTCATATCTTGTAATGAATGTGGAATGGCCTCTTGGATATAGTACTTGGTTCTTGATGATATTACTTCAATTTTGAAGGGATTCTAAGGACTTTTTGTTGTGGCCTAGAGAATGGCAAAAGTTATGGGTTGAAACTGATTTGTGACTTTTATACCTATATGTTGTAATATGTATGATTGATCAGAGAATGCTAAGGGAGTGGTTTTCATGGTGGGGTCGGTGCCTAGTGAGAGGCTGCTTGGGTAACCCCATGGAAGTTGTAGCATGTGGAAAACTTAATAACTTAATCAAGAGGGTTGTGGTATTAAAACACTTAACAAGAGAAGTAAGAGACCTCACACATGTCTTGAGTGCTCTCATAGGCTAAGGATGGGATGAGAAGGCCTAGTTGGCAAGGTTGACCTCCTTGTCTCCATGAGAGGACCTGTCAGCTCTGCATGTGTCACCCTATGGGGCCGGTGCCTAGAGAGAGGCTACAAGGGTAACCATAGATGGGGGCCGGCTTCTGGTGATAGATAGCCAGGGTAACCCATGCTAGGACCATACGATGACACTCTCCTTATACAGTTCAGTTGTTTCTTTTGGTTGTACCTCTGGAGTGATGTCTTGTCTTGTGCAGCTTGTGGATATGGTCGGTTGTGTCATGTCAGTTGTCGTTTCTATTATTTTGAATGTTGTTCTTTAGCTTGGTAGAATCCTTGTTGTTATCTCCTAGCTCAGAGGGGTGGACCTCAGGGTTCCACATGGTTGGGTGGCAGAGCTATCCATTGGTCTTCTTGGAAATTTGGTTCAAGTCCTGTATAGAGTTGTTCTAGTTCTAGCTTGCTTCCCACCTTCAGTGTTGTTGTATACTTTCTTTTGTAATCTGACACGATTGGTCTTGTAATCTTGCATTGTAACTTTGTAAATTAACTATCTTGCTAATGTCAAAGTTGATCTTATATGTAGCAGCAGTATAATGTATATATCTCTTGTGTGGTTTTCTCCTTATTTTCACTGATGCAATTATGTTTCCCTAGAGGAGTTAGAAGTGTGCTTTTCTTCATGTTATGAATTATGATATCTTTGGTTACTATTATTGCATTTACTTGCTTTAAAAAAATATATTTCTATAAGTTTTACACTTGTTGGTCTATGACTCTAGTGTTGCATGACGGGGCATTACACCAAGCAACAATGACTACTTATTGTGATTCTTCAAATGCAAAAAGATAGAAGAAGCCAATTGTCTCACAATCTCTAGGTAAGCAATTTGATCTGGACATGTTTTTGGCAATACGAAAGGTGGCCCTTCATATCCAAAGACTCTTATTTTTGTACAGTCATGATATGCATACCAATCACCCCAATTGTGACTGATCTTTCCATTTTTGTGTTTGGGTCTTAGGAATCTTTGCACTTCTATTGATAAACTATAATCATATGGGTGACCAAATGACTTAAACAGTGGCTTGACCAAATTATCTTCAAAATATAAATAGTGGGACCTATCACATCTAGTATCCTAGATAGTAGTCCACATTTGAATAGGTTTTATGTTTTCATCTTTGTCAAGATCTCTCACCTTAAAACATTTATTTATACAAAACCAAATACATAAATAGAGAATAGTGCCTAAATTTATTTCCTCCATTTTTTATTGAGACCAATTCATTGTGTAGGTCATGGGTGACATATTTAGCATAGTTGAAATATTGTGCATCTTAGCTTTACACATTAGACCATAGGTGCAATTTCCATAAACACAAAAGATTCAACACCAAGTAATTGACATACAGAGTAATTTGTGTATTTCAAATAATCCTCTAATAATTCTATTGAATAGGGCAGATCCTCAACCCCTGAAAATACTCTAAATCTGTTACATTCACCATGAGGTCTGTGTAAGGGTAATCTCAAATTTTTTATAATTATTTCTCATGTTAGGTTATTTAACCAATAGGTCACTGATTCTAAATTTTACATCAAGTCTAGTATCTAATTGAAACACCACTGCTATGTAATCCCTAGTGATAGGAAGGAAGCTAGACCTATCATTTAATTCAATCAAACAAGTTTGAGGATTGTATTTTTTGGCTAAAAGTATTAGTAAATGGACATTTACAAATACATTTGGCACTATTAATTTACCCAAATTTAGACTCCATGGATTTGAGATGGGTTTATGTCTGTGCATCTTCCTATAGTAGTAAATGAAAGTATCATATCCTTTGATCAAAGTCCATGTATCCCCTATCTGTTTGTATGTACCATCCAATTTCTCTGCGTGAGCATTCAATTAAGCATTCCTTCTGGACTTTTGCCATTACCATGGGCACTGATCTAGTAAATCTTGATTTAGATTCATATCTCCCAATTTTTGTCTTTTACATTTAGGGTTTTCAATTATTTCTTCCATGTTTTGATCTTATGAAAGAAAATCTTAATTCTATGAATATGAATCTAAACTAGTATGCAGAAGCCAATTAGAGGTACTTACTTGATTATCTCCTTTGGCTCTAAATCACTATCTCCACTGCACCCTACTCCCAAGTTCCTTGTGATTGATTTTTGTAATGTTCTCAAGATTTGCACTCAATATGCTCAGTTCTGATGCATTAATGGCATCTCATAGTAGTTTTCACATCATCGAAGGGACATTTTTTTTTTGAATAGGGGCTATTTGATTGCTGCCAAGATGTCTTGTCACTATTTCCTTGGGATGGCAAACTTTATAATCTCATTTTATTTCCATATTTGTTTCATAGCTTATAGCTTTTTGGAACTTCGATGTAACCCTAAATAGTGTCACACTAATAACATGAAGTCTTCTCCAATACCTTGTCTATGCTAAGTCTCATTTTACTTGTCCTCTCAATGTCCCTTACTTTATTTCTTCACCTTTTTGAAGAGACTAAAAACCCCCTCTTTGATGTTGCAATGTCACTTCAAAATCATTCAATATTCTTTATATTGCTAGCTCATCTGTGAGACTAGAAATCATGTTACCCTGACATCCTGAAATCCTTTTTTCAAACTATTTTAAATGTTTTTCATTCGATTAGCATGACACATTTTGGTGTCATGACGATATGCCTTCGTCTGTTTGATATTTTCTAGGTGTTCGCAATATCGAAGAGACAACCAAATGACTCACCCCGATACCTCTCAGTCTCCTCGATTCACCAGTTTCTTTGAATATGTGATCTTAGCATGATATACTGTTAAGTAAATATTTTTGTCCTCTTATATCTTTGGACTATCGAAGAGACTTGAAAATGAGTCTTCCTGACATAGTGTTGGCTCACCTATTAGCCATAACTTAGGGATATAACAGAGTTTCTAATATAATTGTCATTTCACAGCGAGGGTGAAAAAACTAACTTCTAGGTTTTTTTAGGTTAGCAATATGAATGAAATGGATGCATTTTTTCAAGTTAGGTGAAAAATTTTAAATGGCTTATTGGGGATGATGGTGAGAAATAGCAAAATTTTAGGGTTTCAAAATTTTGATCCAATAGTGGTTCTGGCTAGAGATGAATGGTTGTGAAGTCATTGCAAGAATCCAGAAAAATACTCTCTGAGACACAAACTAATGGTGGTGGGGAGGGGTGGGGAATGAAAATTCCTAATCTATTGTGCATGGAAGAAACATACAATATTTAAGAGAAGTGTTTCAGGAACTATCCATGCACTGGCAGTTCCTATACTTCACCACTCATGTTCTTTAGATAATAAGAATCCTCTCCACATCCTCCAGTGATGATAAATGGGCCAACCCATAATGCCTCAAATTTGCCATGTTTTCCCTTCTCTTGCCCTTTAGCATTCCACATGAGAACCATGTCATCCACCTTTATTTCCTTTCTTTAGCCCTTCTATCAAATATGTATTTATTTTGTAATTGTAATTTCTCATTTTGTTCTTGTGCTTGGGCCCTTATTTCATCCAATTTTACTAATTGTTCTATTCTTTTTTCCATAGGTTCAGGGACATCTATATCTTCCTAAAGAATAAATTTATAAACTAGCAAAAGGTTATATACAGGATGCCTGGCTTGTGTACCATATACCAATTCGAATGGGGATTTCCCTGTATCTTTTTTTACAGTAACCCTATCTACTCACAAAGTCATTCTTAGTTTTGATTCCCAAGCCTTCTTGTTATTTTCTAACATTCTTTTGATTATTTTTAGGATTCTTTTGTTGTTTGATTCCACCTATCGATTAGCCTAAGGATGATATGGGGAAGCATATGAAATTGTTATGGCATATGACTTACAAAATATTTTGAAATCTTCTGATCTAAAACACATGCCATTATCTATAATGAGTCTTACTGGAACTCCAAACCTAGTGATGATGTTTTCTATTAGAAAATTAACCACCACCTTACTAGTAGCCTATCTAGTAGGGATTTCTTCTATCCACTTTGTAAAGTAATGTGTTTCTACCAAAATCCATTTATGTCCACCACTAGATGTTTCTGTGATTTCACCTATAAAGTGAATTCCCCATTGATGAAATGGAGCTTCAACCTGCATTGGCTTAAGTGGTACAACTCCTTTATAGTTTAGCTCCCCAGAGAACTTTTGACAGGCTTCACACTTCCTCACATATTTGTGGGCATCTTTGAAAACTTTAGGTCTGTAGTAACCTGCTTTCATTATCGTATGGGAAGTAGTCTTCGCTGAGAAATGCACTCCACACACACCTTTATGCATGTATCATAACATCTTCTCATCTTGTGTCTTATCTAGGCATAAAAGTAAAATGCCATCTCTATTTTTCCAATATAAATCCCCATCCATGAAGACATATATTGATGCAATAAGATTCAAAGTCCTTCTTTGGTTGTCATTCAAGCCTTAAGAACATTTCCTATTTTTGAGATAATACATTACATCTGTGTACCAAGTGTTGCAAGTATGAGGTTAACCAATGTTGTCATTGATGTCAACATACTCATATTACATTGATAAGAAGGATTGGATGAGCTGTGTATTAGTCTTAATCAGGAACAGTGAAGAATAGTGATGAGAAGAAGGCAAAAGTACTCACTAAGTTGAGGATTAGAGGATGTGGTTTAAAGGGTTTGTAGACCTAGAAACAAGAATGTGATTGGAACCAAATGGGTCTTCTAAAACAAACTAAATGAAGTTGGTGAAGTAATCAAAAATAAAACCAGATTAGTCTGCAAAGGCTACTCTCAAATAGAAGGGATTGATTTTGAGGAAACCTTTGCTTCGGTGGCAAGGATTGAAGCAGTCAGACTATTTCTTGCATTTGCTGGCTTTAAAGATTTCAAAGTGTATCAGATGGATGTCAAATCTGCTTTCCTGAATGGTGACTTAGAAGAAGAGGTGTACATTGAACAACCGGATGGATTTCAGTTATCTGAGCATGGTGATATGGTCTGCAAATTAAAGAAGGCATTGTATGGTCTAAAGCAAGCCCTAAGAGCATGGTATGAAAGGCTAGACAAACATGTTTTGAGGATTGGTTTCAACAAAGGTACTACTGATAGTAATCTATATTTCCAAATAGATAATGAAAACATCTTGATTGTTGAAGTATTTATTGATGATATCATCTTTGGAGGAAGAGGCAGTATGTGTAAAACCTTTGCAAATCAAATGAAAAGTGAGTTTGAAATGTCAATGCTTGGTGAAATGAATTTCTTCTTGGGTCTGAAAATTACTCAGATAAAGAAACACATCTTTATCTCTTAGACCAAATATGTGAAAGAATTGTTGAGGAAATTTGGAATGGAAGATTCAAAGCCAATGAACACTCGTATGGCAACCAGATGTAAGTTGAGCAAAGATGATGACTCTCCTAAGATAGATTAGACCAAGTACAGATCAATGATTGGAGGATTATTGTATCTCACTCAGACTAGACCAGATATAATGCAGGTTGTTGGTTTTGTGGCAAGATTCCAGGTTGATCCTAGAGAATTTCATGTCATGGCAATAAAAAGAATTTTTAGGTACTTAAAAGGAACAATTGAGTATGGCCTATGGTATCCTAGAGATCAAGATTTTTCTCTTCATGCATATACAGATGTAGATTGGACAGGAGATGTGGATGATAGGAAGAGTACAAGTGGACGAGCATTCTTTTTTGGGAAAAAGGTTGGTTTCTTGGCTAAGCAAGAAACAAGAGGCAATATCCCTATCTACAACTGAAGCAGAATACATTGCAGCAGTAGGAAGTTGTACTCAACTTTTGTGGATGAAGCAAATGCTAAGAGATATTCAAGTAGAATATGAGGAGCCTATCTCAATTTTCTGTGATAATTCAAGTGTAATTAATATTTCTAAGAATCTGGTGTTGCATTCTAAGACCAAGCATACATCTATCAAATTTAACTTTCTAAGAGAGCAAGTGAACAAGGGTGAAGTCAGATTGGAGTATGTGCCCTCCAAGGATCACCTTGCAGATATTTTTACTAAACCTCTTCCCAAGGACTCTTTTGAGTATCTCAAGGAGAAGTTAGGGGTTATTACCCCTCCGATGATGAACTAGGATGCACTGTTGTGCATCAATCTGGTGGATATCACAGTCATATCTTATGACCCGGATTGGTGATGGGGAGTTGCTACTCAGGGGGAGCAATTGGTATGATTCTGATGTGTTAAAATTGCAAGTATGAGCCCTTTCCCATTGATGTCGAAGGGGGAGAGAAGACATGTGAAAAACAAGTGGTTGATCAAAGGGGAGTAGTAAAGAAAGAGAAGACATGTAAAGAGTTGTTGCTGAGAGGGGGAGCTATGATAGAAAGGAGAAGTTCTTGTCTTGATGGTTTTTCACATCATATGTTGCCATCAATGACAAAGGGGGAGATTGTTACAAGTATGAGGTTAACCAGTGTTGTCATTGATGTCAACATACTCATATTGCATTGATAAGAAGGATTGGATGAGCTGTGTATTAGTCTCAATTAAGAACAGTGAAGAACAGTGATGAGAAGAAGGCAAAAGTACTCAATAGGTTGAGGATTAGAGCATGTGGTTTAAAGGGTTTGTAGATATGAATCTTGAGATGTTCCAGTTAAGATTTTAGAGGCCCGCATGAAGATCTAAAGAAGTTGTGATTGATCAAGTAGAACTGGTTCTAGGAGATGCTTCGGAGTGACAGATTGTTACAAAAAGGTCTGGTGAGATCAGGAAGTGCATTGTCCTATTTTGCAGATTGGAAGGAGTGTTTGGGATGTCCTTGTGATGTGTCATCTCAATTTGTACATAGTTTGAAGATCTAGAAGGAACTACTCCTTTGTGATAGTCATGACAAACTATGTTCTTGAGGCACTGGAGGTAGGAGAGAAGAGATTCTAGTAAGTAGAGGAAGTGCGGATGTACCTGGTCATTCAAACAAGCCTGTGAAAGTTCTTGGATCATGTTGAGATTGTGTTTTCAGTCTGCATTAGTGTTAGAGCCTAGAATTGGAGATATACTTCTGGATGAAGATGTTCTTGTTCAGGCTGGCTGACCGGATGAGTTATTCATCTTGTGAATGTTCTTGTGGATGATTGCCGACTTAGATGATTGTTCCTAAGTTGATGCCTTGTATAAATAAAGGTTTGTGAATTCATTTCGTAGTGTGTCTTGGAGCGGATAAGTGTGGTGTAGCAAAGAGAAGTGCGAAAGGCAGAGTAGGAGTTTTTGGGCTTAAATGAAACTGATCTAGGCATGGTAAAGATGTCAATCTCCAGTTCAAGTTTGTAATACTTGTTACTTTGTAGACAGTGTGTCTCTTGTAGGCAGTGTACCTCTTGTGAGCAGTGTGCTCAGGTACTGAGCCCTAATTGACATGTGCCATCTATTTTTCTTATTCTTCTAACCAAGAATAATCCTTGGGTTAATCACCCCATGGTTTTTCCCTTGACCGAGTTTTTCACATCAAAAATCTTGGTGTCTCATGTATTGATGTGTATCTGCTCTGGTGTTTATGCTTTATGCTTTCATGAATGATTAATTGATATGATGTTACATAACAAAGAGCATTTAAGTGTTTAATTAGAAGCAAGTTTTGGACAACTGATTCACCCCCCCTCTCAGTTGTCTGTCCAGAATCTAACAATTGGTATCAGAGCCAGGTTGCTCTAAAAGGAGCTTAACCACCTGAGGAGATCCAGGATGTTGTCATACAAAAAGGATAGTCTAAAGTTTGATGGAACCAACTTCTCTCTTTGGAAAGGTCACATGAAATGTCACTTGGAGTGTATGGGAAAGGCATACTTATCCATGGTCACAAAAGCATATGTACCTCCACAGGGTGGTCCAACAACTCTAAATGAAATCACAGATGCTTAAAACAATCTGCAGACCAAAGAGGCTCTTGTAAGTGCATTGACTGACTCAGAACTCTCAAATGTTATTGACCTACCAACTGCCTATGAGATCTGGGTTAAACTGGAACTTCTGCATGAAGGAGATGAGTATGTTAAGAGTGCAAGGCTGTAGAGTCTCAAAGGGAAATTTGAAAGACTGAAGATGAGAGATGATGAAAATATTACTACCTTTATGCCAAGAGTAAATGAGCTGGTGTGTGGAATTAGGAATGCTGGTGGAGTTTTGGATGAAAATGAGATTGTTGGCAAAATTCTTAGATCCCTTCCTGCTGTCTACAAAATTAAGGTTACTGCCATTGAGGAATTCAGAGCCCATACAACTATCACAAGAGACCAATTGGCTAGAAAATTGGCTGCATTTGAAAAGACCGATTTTGGAGATGATCCCCCCAAGACTGAATCTGCATTCAAAGTCAGTGCCTCTGTGAACGGCAAACAAAGATTTGATCCAGGAGAAAAATATTCAATGAAGATTCATGGTATGATCAAGCAAGAAGAGACATGGAAGAGGAAGAAGCAGAAACAACTCAACTTGAAGCCCTTATTGCAAAGAGACTACCAAGAGGATCTGGTAAGTATGAAGGAAAATTACCCTTTAAGTGCTTCAACTGCAATAAGATTGGTCATTTTGCTTCAAGATATCTGGAAAGATCTGCAAGGTCAAATTCTAACAGATAAAGGTTCCAAAAGAACTATTATTATGTTCATGAAGAGGATGATAATGAAGGAGTAATAGATGATGAATCAGAAATAGGAAACAAATCCAGAAATGAAAGGGTGTTTATTGCCATCAAGGAAGAAGATCCAATATCCTCTAAATCTGTCAATCATAAGGTTGTAGAAAAAGCTTTGGCTGCCCAAGTTGAAGAAACGAATGATTGGGTTATTGACAGTGGATGCTCTCACCATATGACAGGTGACAAAAACAAGTTCCTAGACTTGGAAAGGTATGAAGGAGGTATGGTAAAGTTTGATGATAATTTTGTTGGTAGAATCAAAGGTAGGGGAACTATTTCTTTTGATGGAAAGAGCAAAACTGGTAATGTACTGTATGTTGAAGGATTGAAGCACAATCTTCTCAGTGTTGGACAGTTAGTAGACAAAGGTTATGATCTTTGATTCAAACATGGAAGATACAGGATCTTTGAAAGCTCTGAAACTGAGATTGCATCCAGTACTAAAAAAAAGGTAATATCTTCCATCTAGTTGGTTCTAATAAAAGTTGTTTGTTTGTTCAAGTTGATCAGAGTTGGTTATGGCATAGAAGGATGTGTCAAGTAAATTTTGATAACATCATCAAGATAAGCAATACTCAAGCTGTGAGAGATCTTCCAAAATTGGTGAAACCTACAAATAGCTTGTGCAAAGAATGTCAGCTGGGTAAACAGAGCAGAGTCTCATTCAAAAGCAAGGATCAATCCTCTACCAGATTATTGGAATTAATTCATATTGATCTATGTGGTCCGACAAGAATCAAGAGTATGCAAGATGATAGATATTTCATGTTACTAATTGATGACCATTCCAAGATGATGTGGGTTACCTTTCTGAAAGAGAAATCAGAAGCTTTTGAGAAGTTCAAAATCTTCAAGGCTATGGTAAAAAATCAAACTAGACTAAAACCGAAATGTCTGAAGTCTGATAGAGGTGGTGAATTCGCATCCGGTGAATTCATATATTTTTGTGAGAAGCATGGTATAAAGAGATAATTATCTGCTCCTAGGACTCCACAGCAGAATAGAGTAGTAGAGAGAAAGAACCGGACCATCCAGGAAGCCTCCAGGACAATGATGGTGGAAGCAAATGTTCCCCAGATGTTTTGGAAAGAAGCTGTCAGCACTGCAGTCTATACTTTCAATCAAGTTCAAATCAGAAGCAATATCGGTAAGACTCCTTATGAACTTTGGTTTGGTATCACTCCTACTATGAGATATTTCAGAGTATTTGGTAGCAAATGTTACATTAAAAGAGATGAAGATCTAGGAAAGTTTGATGCTAGAAGTGATGAAGGAATTTTCTTGGGTTACTCCACTAAAAGCAAAGCATACCGGTGTTACAATAAGAGACTGAGAAAGATGATAGAAAGTACAAATGTGAAGGTTGATGAAGGAATTGAGAAGCCCTCAAGGTTTTATGAATATGATGAAGATGATCTAAATGGTTCTCTGGTTCAAGGAGCTCAAACCTCCTCTGAAAGTTAGATTCAGACTGATCCAGTAAATCAGGAAGAAGAGGTTTGTCTGAATGAGCCTAACCAAGAAACAATAGTGCAAGAAACTCCCCAAGTTCCAAGGTATGTAACTCTAAACCACTCTAAAGATCAGATCATAGGTGACAAAAGCAAAGGGGTACAAACAAGGAGGAAAATTACTCAAAATTCAAATGAATGTTGTCTGATCTCAAAGATTGAACCTAAGACAATAAATGAAGCCCGCAATGATGAAAATTGGACCAAAGCAATGGAGGAAGAGTTGATGCAAATTGAGAAAAATCACACTTGGGATCTTGTTTCTAGACCTAGAAACAAGAATGTGATTGGAACCAAATGGGTCTTCTAGAACAAACTAAATGAAGCTAGTGAAGTAATCAGAACTAAAGCTAGATTAGTCTGCAAAGGCTACTCTCAAATAGAAGGGATTGATTTTGAGGAAACCTTTGCTCTGGTGGCAAGAATTGAAGAAGTCAGACTATTTATTGCATTTGCTGGCTTCAAAGATTTTAAAGTGTATCAGATGGATGTCAAATCTGCTTTCCCAAATGGTGACTTAGAAGAAGAGGTGTACATTGAACAATCGGATGGATTTCAGTTATCTAAGCATGGTGATATGGTCTGCAAATTAAAGAAGGCACTGTATGGTCTAAAGCAAGCCCCAAGAGCATGGTATGAAAGGCTAGACAAACATCTTTTGAACATTGGTTTCAACAAAGGTACTGCTGATTGTAATCTATATTTCCAAATAGATAATGAAAACATCTTGATTGTTGAAGTATTTATTGATGATATCATCTTTGGAGGAAGATACAGTATGTGTAAAACATTTGCAAATCAAATGAAAAGTGAGTTTGAAATGTCAATGCTTGGTGAAATGAATTTCTTCTTGGGTCTATAAATTACTCATACAAAGAAAGGCATCTTTATCTCTCAGACCAACTATGTGAAAGAATTGTTGAGGAAATTCAGAATGGAAGATTCAAAGCCAATGAACACTCCTATGGCAACCAGATGTAAGTTGAGCAAAGATGATGACCCTCTTAAGATAGATTAGACCAAGTACATATCAATGATTGGAGGATTATTGTATCTCACTCAGACTAGACCAGATATAATGCAGGCTATTGGTCTTATGGCAAGATTCCAGGATGATCCCAGAGAATCTCATGTCATGGCAATCAAAAGAATTTTTAGGTACTTAAAAGGAACAATTGAGTATGGCCTATGGTATCCTAGAGATCAAGATTTTTCTCTTCATGCATATACAGATGCAGATTGGGCAGGAGATGTGGATGACAGGAAGAGTACAAGTGGAGGAGCATTCTTTTTGGGAAAAAGGTTGGTTTCTTGGCTAAACAAGAAACAAGAGGTAATATCCCTGTCTACAACTGAAGTAGAATACATTGCAGTAGTAGGAATTTGTACTCAACTTTTGTGGATGAAGCAAATGCTAAGAGATATTCAAGTAGAATATGAGGAGCCTATCTAAATTTTCTATGATAATTCAAGTGCAATTAATATTTCTAAGAATCCAGTGTTGCATTCTAAGACCAAGCATATATCTATCAAATTTCACTTTCTGAGAGAGCAAGTGAACAAGGATGAAGTTAGATTAGAGTATGTGCCCTCCAAGGATCAGCTTGTAGATATTTTTACTAAACCTCTTCCCAAGGACTCTTTTGAGTATCTCAAGGAGAAGTTAAGGGTTATTACCCCTCCGGTGATGAACTAGGATGCACTGTTGTGTATCAGTCTGGTGGATATCACAGTCATATCTTATGATCCGGATTGGTGATGGGGAGCTGTTACTCAGGGGGAGTAGCTAGTATGATTCTAATGTGTTAAAGTTGCAAGTATGAGCCCTTTGCCATTGATGTCAAAGGGGGAGAGAAGACATGTGAAAAACAAGTGGTTGATCAAAGGGGAGTAGTAAAGAAAGAGAAGACATGTGAAGAGTTGTTGCTGATAAGGGGAGCTATGACATAAAGGAGAAGTTCTTATCTTGATGGTTTTTCACATCATATGTTGCCATCAATGACAAAGGGGGAGATTGTTACAAGTATGAGGTTAACCAGTGTTGTCATTGATGTCAACATACTCATATTGCATTGATAAGAAGGATTGGATGAGTTGTGTATTAGTGTCAATCAAGAACAGTGAAGAACAGTGATGAGAAGAAGGCAAAAGTACTCAATAGGTTGAGGATTAGAGGATGTGGTTTAAAGGGTTTGTAGATATGAATCTTGAGATGTTCCAGTTAAGATTTCAGAGGTCCGCATGAAGATCTAAAGAAGTTGTGATCGATCAAGTAGAACTAGTTTCGGGAGATGCTCCAGAGTGACAGAGTGTTACAAAAAGGTCCAGTGAGATCTAGAAGTGCATTGTCCTATTTTGCAGATTGGAAGGAGTGTTTGAAATGTCCTTGTGATGTGTCATCTCAATTTGTACATAGTTAGAAGATCCGGAAGGAACTACTCCTTTGTGACAGTCATGACAAACTATGTTCTTGAGGCACTGGAGGCAGGAGAGAAGAGATTCTAGTAAGTAGAGGAAGTGCGGATGTACCTGGTCATTCAGACAAACCTGTGAAAGTTCTTGGATCATGTTGAGATTGTGTTGTTAGTTTGCATTAGTGTTAGAGCCCAGAATTGGAGATATACTTCTAGATGAAGATGTTCTTGTTCAGGCTGGCCGACTGGATGAGTTATTCATCTTGCGAATGTTCTTGTGGATGATTGCTGACTTAGATGATTATTCCTAAGTCGATGCCTTGTATAAATAAAGGTTTGTGAATTCATTTCATAGTGTGTCTTGGAGCGGATAAGTGTGGTGTAGCGAAGAGAAGTGTGAAAGGTAGAGTAGGAGTTTTTGGGCTTAAATGGAACTAATCCAGGCATGGTAAAGATGTCAATCTCCAATTCAAGTTTGTAATACTTGTTACTTTGTAGATAGTGTGTCTCTTGTAGGTAGTGTGCCTCTTGTGAGCAATGTGCTCAGGCAGTGAGCCCTAATTGGCATGTGCCATCTATTTTTCTTATTCTTATAACAAAGAATAATCCTTGGGTTAATCACCCCATGGTTTTTCCCTTGACCAGGTTTTCCATGTCAAAAATCTTGGTGTCTCATGTATTGATGTGTATCTGCTCTGGTGTTTATGCTTTATGCTTTCATGAATGATTAATTGATATGCTATTATATAACAAAGAGGATTTAAGTGTTTAATTAGAAGCAAGTTTTGGACAACTGATTCACACCCCCCCTCTTAGTTGTCTATCTAGAATCTAACACCAAGGTGTATGCTCAATGCTAGCAATAACATTATTTTCCTCCATTGTGTTACAAATTTGTATAGCTTCTAGATTTGACTCAGCCGTTAGTTTAGCCAAACCTTTCCCTCTAACAAGCTTGGTGATTTGGATGTCAATATTAAACTCTTGAATTCTATTTATCCACATACATCTTCATCCTATGAGTTCATTTTATGCATGAGAATCCCTGGTTCAAGAGCAATCTTTAATCAACCAAAAACATTTGCACTTCATTTTGTTTGCATTCCAATTTCTTTCATTTTCTAGTTTAGTTTAGGTCATTTAGTCAAAAGTAGTTTTAGTTTTGGTCCGGTATTGGCATTTCACACCTTGTAGATCTAGACATAGCATATACACTAATTCATCTACACCATATCAAGAATTCAAAGTCTTTGGATTAGTTACTGGAAAGTTATCGCTATCAGAAGATCCTCTATTTTCTTAGTGTAGAGCTTTTTGACAGTCATGAACAATTAGTTGAAGGAGAAGACTTATGAGCATTGGACAACTTGTGGATCCTAATGATGCATTCTACAATGTTCCTTGGTTTGTGGATGACCTATCCAAGAACACACGTTACACTTCTTCTTCAGGCTTCTTAACCTCTTGTGGCTGACACGAAGGAATCTAACATTCTGGATATGATATTTAATGATGGAATAGATCCTTAGGAAATGAGAGGAAGGGGATAATTCTCATGATTTAGAAGATAGATAGTTGGCTTCCTCATGAGAGGAGTTCAAAGCTTTATCTTGTGCATATATGTAATCAGGCCTGTGAGCCCTAGTTGTAAGCCCGCTTGTTGCCCACAAGATTGTATTTGAATTCTATGATATACTGAATGACTGAATCTGCATTTGCTTCATTTATTTGAGTTGTTTCCATTGTGTTTACTCTTTCTGCATGGTCTGGATAGTTCATTATGTGAACCCTCCTATAGTGACTGCACCAAGTGGTAACAGAGAAAAAGTTTAAATCTTTGGGAGTGAATTGAGTGAAGTTAGTGAGGGAATTATGTAAGATCTTGTTGTGGAAAGATTTCCAAATTGAGGCAAGTTACTTATGTTGCAACCGATCATTGATTGTGAGGTAGTTGTCACCTTGTAGCCCGATTGCCAAACCTGAGGCAATTTGCACTTGATCTAAGGAAGAATGCCACTGAGGAGAGTTGTTGCTATTAGAACAATGGCTAGTAGAATGGATGAGATGATGGAGATGATGAAAATAATCCAAATTCATTTGGATGCTATTGAAGAATATAGGCAAAGAGGATTAATGTCGAGACCTAATATTGATTCAAGTGATGACAAAGAAGAATTTCAATCTATTGAACAAACTAGTGAAACCCTAGGAGGTGATGAAGAAGAAGAATTGGATCAAGTAAAGATGTTGTGAGCTATTTCAAAGATAGGAAAGAGACCTAGAGTTGATGTGCCAAACCATACTGGTAGTTTGAACCCTGAAGAATTGATTGACTGGATAAATGACATGGAAGAATACTTTGAATATGAGGAAATTGAAGATCCAGAGAAGGTGAAGTTTGTAAAGACAAAGTTGAAAGGGTATGTTGCTATATGGTGGAAAGAAGTTTAGTTGGAAAGAAATGGAAAAGGAAAAGAAAAGATTACAAAGTGGGACTGGATGGTGACAAAGTTGAAGAATCAATTCATACCTGCTGACTACAAATTGGAGCTATTCAAAAGATTATAAAACCTAAGACAAAAGGAGAAATATGTTAAGAAGTACACTTAAGAATTCCATAAAATGATCATAAGAATAGGACATACTGAAGCAAGTAAGGATAAAGTGGCTAGATACATCAATGTACTAAGGTTGAACATTCAAGAAGAACTAAGCCTGGTAAGGATGACATCTTCAGAAGAAACATATCAATTTGCCTTGAAAGTTGAAGAAAAGCTATATAAGATACATGATTAGAGATAGAGAGGAAGACGAGGTAAGTTTCAGAGAGGTAGAACTTATTCTGGAGGAGACATATAACATCTAAAGAACTACAAGTTTGATAGCCCATTTAAGAAAGATGACAGAGATACTAATGTATACCAGAGGAATGACAAATTTTCATCCCAGAGCCAACTATAATTCATACTAGAATGAAGGGTACAGAAGAGAAGAAAGAAGATTTGATAAGAGGACATTCAGAGATACTTGTTTCAAGTGTGGAGGTGAAGGACATAGAGAATTTGAATGTAATCAGAGTAATACAAGCAAGAGGATAGAAAATAGTGGAAGAGCAGTCTATGTTGAAGAAGAACCTATTGGATCACCTAGTTCAGTTCGAAATCTAGAGAAAGGAGAATCATTGGTGATGAGGAGAGAACTATTTCAAATAGAGACAAATGAGGAACCCTAATAGAGGAAAAGTCTATTTAAAACTAGATGCAAATCAGGAGGTGAGTGTTGTAAAGTTGTGATTGATAGTGGTAGTTAAGATAACCTAGTTTCAAAGGAGATGGTGACTAAGCTAAAGTTGGAAAAATTAAAGCACCCTCAGCCCTATCAGATATAATGGATTCAAGATGATCATAAGATAGTGTTGAGTGAAGAATGTTTGGTGAAATTTCATATTGGATCATATCATGATGAAGTCTTGTGTGATATTATGCATATGGATGTTTGTCATATCTTGTTGGGTAGACCTTTGGAGTATGATAGAAAATCTATACATGATGGGAGAAAGAATACATATACTATAACAACAAATGGAAAGAGAATTACTTTGATCCCTTTGGAGGATGATCCTAAGAGTGAAGTATGTGGGAATGCTAGAATCTATTTGGTAGATGGAAGAAAATTTCTAGATGGTTTGAGACATGAGAATATGTGTTATGCCTTGATTCCTAAGAAGCCTGAAGCATTGAAGGAAGAGACTAAAGAATCACAACTAGAGGAGATAAGAGAGTTATTGATAGAGTATGAAGACATCATATTAGATAATGTACCTGGAGGATTACCACACATAAGGAGTATCAGTCATCACATGGACCTTATACCAGGAGCAAGTTTGCCTAACAAAGAAGCACATAGAATGACACCAGTAGAGAATGAAGAGTTGAATAGATAGATATAGGAGTTGTTGAGGAAAGGTTTGATCAGAGAAAGCTTGAGTCCTTGTGCAGTACCTGCAGTGTTAGAACCTAAGAAGGATGGAGAATGGATAATGTGTACTTACTCTAGAGAAATAAAAAAGATCACAGTTAAGTATAGATTTCCTTTACCTAGGAGGGATGATATCATGGATTGTTTGAGTGGAGCAAGTATTTCACAATGATAGACTTGAAGAGTGGATACCATTAGATCAAAATTAGAGAAGGTGATGAATGGAAGACTACTTTTAAGACAAATGAAGGATTGTATGAGTGGCTAGTGATGCCTTTTAGATTGACAAATGCACCGAGTACTTTCATGAGATTGATGAATGAAGTCTTGAAGAAATTCTTGGGTAAGTTTGTGATTGTATACTTGGATGATATTCTAATTTTTAATAAGACAAAAGAGGAACATTTGTGTCATATTAGAAAAGTTTTGCAAAGGTTGAGAGAAGAGAAGTTACTGATAAACATCAAGAAGTGTAGTTTCATGAAGGAAGAACTAGTGTATTTGGGATTTGTGATTTCTGTAGAAGGATTGAAGATTGACCGTAAGAAATTGAAAGCAATTGTTGAATGGCCTACACCGGAGAGCATTGGAGATGTTACATCATTTCATGGATTGGGTATTCTGTACCAGAAGTTCAACAGAAATTTCAGTTTAGTTTGAAATCCTATGACAGAGACAATGAGGGGTGATAGAAAAGATTTTAAGTGGACATTAGGAGCAGATAAAAGTTTTTAATTATTGAAGTAGAAAGTGATAGAGCAACCTATTTTGGCATTACCATATTTTGAAATAAGGTATTTCAAGTTGATTGCAATGTTAGTGGAAATGTAATTGGAGCAGTGTTAAGTCAAGAAGGTAGACCTATAGTATATTTTAGTGAGGAGTTGAATGATGTAAGGAGAAGATATTTAGTTTATGATCAAGAGTTCTATGCTATAATTCAAGCCTTGAAGAAGTGGAGACATTATTTGTTGCCTAAGGAGTTTGTGTTGTATACAGATCGTCAAGCTTTGCAATATTTGAATAGTCAAGGTAAGTTGAATAAGAGACATATGAGATGGGTAGAGTTCATGCAGAGTTACACTTTTGTGTTGAAGCATAGGAGTGAAAAATTAAACAAAGTTGCCAGTGCATTAAGTAGAAGAAGAAACTTGTTGAAAAAAATGATATTTGAAGTGATAGGATTTGATGAATTCAAGAACATGTATGAAGGAGATACTGATTTTGTAGAACCTTAGAAAGCATGTAAGGAACCTGTTGTAGTAGATAGGAGTAAATGGTTAGATTATTTCATTCAGGAAGATATGTTGTTTAAAGGAAATCAGTTGTGTATACCTAGAAGTTCAATGAGGGATAATTTGATCAAGGAGAAGCATAGTCTTGAATTGGCAGGACATTTTGGATTGACAAGATAGTGGCTTTGGTCAGTGAAAACTACTTTTGGCCTCAGATACATAAGGATGTTCAAAAATTTGTGTAGAGTTGTAGAATTTGTCAAGTTGGAAAAGGGAGTAGTCAGAGCACTGGATTGTATAAACCTTTGACAATACCGGAGAGACCTTGGGAAGACATAAGCATAGATTTTTTTTACCTAAGACATAGAGAGGACATGATTCAATATTTGTAGTGGTCGACAAATTTTCAAAGATGGCTCATTTCATACCTTGTAAGAACACAACTGATCTAGTGCATATCACTGACCTATTTTTCAAGGAGGTTGTAAGATTGCATAGATTACCTAGGAGCATAGTTTTAGATAGAGATACAAAATTTGTTGGATACTTTTGGAAGACACTTTGGAAGAAGATGAAGATACATTTGAATTTTAGCTTAGCTTTTCATCCATAGATTGATGGACACATAGAGGTAGTGAATAGGAGTTTGGGAAACTTGTTGAGATGTTTGGTTGGAGAGAAAGAAGGAATTTGGGATTTGATACTTTCACAAGTAGAGTTTGCAAAGAATAATTAAGTAAATAGGAGTACTGGAAAAACATCCTTTCAGATTGTGATCATAGTGAATCCTAGAGGAGTAGTAGAATTAAGAGATATCAACATGGAGGAAAAGAGAAGTGCAAAAGAAGAAGAATTTGTAGATCATATGAAGATAGTGCATGCTCAAGTGAAGAAACATTTGGAGGATATGAATAGAAAGTACAAAGAGAAGGCAGATGAGAAGAGAAGATACAAGGAATTTGAAGTTGGAGATGAAATGATGATATACTTGAGAAAAGAAAGATTTCTAGTTGGGACATATAACAAACTAAAGATGAAAAGGTTTGGACCTTGTAGGATACTCAAAATATTTGATTCAAGGAATGCCTATGAAGTAGAGCTATCAGAGACATTGGGTATTTGACCTATTTTCAACATTGTAGATCTTTATTAGCATCATGGAGCAGAGTTTAGTGATGGCATGGAAGACGACTTGGAGAAGCAGTTACCACAACAAGCACTAGAGAAGATTGAAGACATTTTGGATAGCAGAGTGGGATGCAACACTAGAGGATGACAATACAAAGAATATCTTGTGAAGTGGAAAGGCAGACCAGAAGAAGATTCATCATGGATTTCTTAGGCCGAGGTGGACCGTCTTGGTTCTCCACTAGCCCCAGTAAATTGAAACCCTAGATGTATGATGCAAGAGCATCCTTGGTTCAAGAGAAATCTTCATCAACCAAAAACATTTGTACTTTAGTTTGTTTGCATTCTAGTTTCTTACATTTTCCAGTTTAGTTCAAGCAGTTCAGTCAGAAGTAGTTTTAATTTTGGTCTAGTATTGGCATTTCACACCTTACAAACATGGACTTAGCATCTACATTCATTCATCGACACCATATCAATAATTTAGAGCTTTTGGATTAGTCACTAAGAAGTTATCTCTATAAGAAGATCCTCTATTTTCTTAGTGTAGAGCTTTCTGATAGTCATGAATAATCAACTAAAGGAGAAGACTTGTTAGCATTGGCCAACTTGTGGATCCTAATGATATATTCTAAAATGTTCCTTGGTTCATGGCTAACCTTTCCTGGATGTCCACACATCATTTCATGCATTCAAGGAGATTTCAAGCCGATAGGTCTAACCTATCCAAGAATAGACATTACACCTATTCTTCAAGATTCTTAACCTCTTGTGGCCAATGTGGAGGAATCTAATATTCTGGATATGATATATAATGATGTAATAGATCCTTAGGAAAGGAGAGGGAGGGGATAATTCTCTTGATTTTGAAGATAGATAGTTAGCTTCTTCACGAGAGGACTTCAAAGCTTTATCTTGCACATATATGTAATCAGGCATGTGAGCCCTAGTTGTAAGCTCGCTTGTTGCTAGCAAGATTGTATTTGAATTCTATGATATACTAAATGAATGAATCTACATTTGATTAATTTCTTTGAGTTGTTTGCATTGTGTTTACTCCTGTTGCATGGTCTAGACAGTTCATTCTGTGATCCCTCCTACCGTGATTGCACCATCATTTTGGGTAAAGACATATTTTATTGCAGCATTTGGTACATAAGCTATCACATGAGCTCCAACCAAATATGGCCTAAATGCCTTCACTATTTTTACTAAGGCATAGGCTTGTTTCTCAGTAATGTCATACTTTAATTCTTCTCCTTGAATTTTTTTACTAAAAAATGATATGGGTTGTTCATACCCTTCATTATTCTTTTATAGTAACACAACTCCCACTGTATGAAAAGATGCAAAGGAAAATATTTGGAATGGCTTGTTAAAATTTTGGGATTTTAATGTGGGACCTTCTTTAATAGATTTCTTAATGGATGTAAATGCATCAATGGCCTCCTTAGTCCAATCTATCTTTGCACCCTTCTTCAACATTTTAGAGACTGGTTTAACAATTTCAGCAAAGTTTGATATAAATCTTCTAACAAAATTTATTTGTCCAAAGAAATATTGAATGGCTTTCACATTTCTTGAAATAGGAATTTTGTCAATAGCCTCTACCCTTTCAGAATCAATCCTTACTCCATGCTTTGAGACTATGTGCCCCCAAAATTTCTTCCGTCATAGAAAAAAGGTACCTTTTGGATTTAGAGAAATACCATATTCTAATGCCCTGATAAAAACCTTCTCTAAGTGTGAATAATGATCTTCTTCCTTTTTAGAATATGTTGTAAGATCATCCTGGTAAACTACCATTATTGTGTTAATTAGATCAACAAAAGTTACATCCATGGCCCTTTGAAATGTTGCCCCAACATTTGTAAGACCAAATGGGATTCTCACATAGACATAGGTACCCCAAGGTGTTGTAAAAGTAGTTTTATATTGTTATGATTCTTTAACCATTACTTGGTTGCACCTAGAGAAACCATCCATCATGAATAGTAATTCAATTTCTTTTAATTGTTCTAACATTGCCTCCATGTTTCAAAGGGGGTAATTATCTTTCAGTGATGAGATGTTCAAGTTTTTGAAGTCTACACACAAGCTTATATCACCATTCTTTTTTCTTACAAGCACCAAGTTTGATACCCAAGAAGAATATCTAATTGGTTTGATAATACCTCCTTCTCTGAGTTTCATGAGTTCTTCTTACATTTTGGGTGCCAATGTAGAATTTATAGGCCTTTGTCTTTGTCTAAATGGTTTGGCATCAGGTTTCAATGGGATTTCATGTTGAAATAGATCTTCTCTATATGCTTATAGATCATCATAATGTTGGTGTGAACAAGGTTATCACCTAACCAATTTACCCTTGAGTGGATAATTCATCTTATTTAACTATTTATTAGTTAAATAATATTCACACATGTTAAGTTGAATTAATGAGTCTTCTACGTGTTTCTAGTTGAGTCTAGCTATGTGAGTTGGAGTGAGTTGTCTTATCCTCCACATGTGCAATTAGTTATCATCCTCTAATTGTTACATGTTGTAGGAATATCTCCACTTTCCACTCCACCTTTCACTCCACCTTTCTAGCTCTCACCTTTCCTTTATAAGCAAGGCTCTCTTCATGTATTGTAATCTAATAACAATCTCTTATAATCTAACAATCTTTTGCATTCATTGATAGAATAACAGTATTCTCTCATCTCATCTGTCTTGTGCTTTCATGAAGTCCTAGATCCTAGGTGGCTCCAATCATAGCCAACTCTAACACATAAAACTAGACAAACACATGTTTATATTTTATGAGTACGATTATAAGCATTTCCCTATTTTTTGGACTGATATTTCTTCCAATATAAACCTGTTTAGGGGCTATCTCTATTCCAAGGTTGATCTCTTCAACATCCTTAAGATCAACTATTGTAGGCTTGAGATTATATCTATCTTGTACATCAAACACTCTTTCTAAGGCTACAAGACCCTTCAGTATTTTATTTGTTTTGAGTTGAACTACTTCTTTTAAAAAAAGGGTCTCTTTACTATCTATCTCTTCCACAAATGCATTGAAGTCAATTTCTTGAGATTCATATTGGTCCACACAATGGAGAAATTTAATGAGGTCTTGGCCATCATTGGAAACTTGCTAGTTATAAATATTATCAGGGATTGCTAGCCAACTCTTGAATTCTACCTCAGTTATTCATGACAAATTAATATCATCTCTTTTTAAGGCCACATTTGCTAGGAAATTAGCCATTATATTTTTGGACCTCTGTATATACTCTATAGAGAATGCATCAAATAGTTCAATGGTATCCCATACAACATTTCTATATTGCTTCAATCTATTATTCTTTGATGAATATTTCACCCTAATTTGTGAAACAACTAACTCAGAGTCACCATATACTATTAGTAATTTGATTCCATGTTTCAGGGTGATGTTCAATACCGGCAATAATGCCTCATACTCAGTAATGTTATTGGTGCATTCAAAGGTCAACAAGAATGAGTGTTTGAATGTTTTTCCTATAGGTGAAATGAATACAACTCCTACCCCATTTCCTCCTTTGTTATAGGCTCCATCAAAATACATTCTCCACACACCATGTTCTTCTATTTGGGATTCTCTTTTTATTGGATCTATGTTTTGTAATTCAGGTTGTGATTTTTCAACCCTAAGACTCCCAAGATTTATATCATAGAAACAATTCATTTGGTTTGGATCCACTCATTCTATTATGTTCTCATATCTTGGCTCTCTATATAACTTAACATCCTCCCCATTCACTGGTATTATTGCATATGATAGGTCTAATTGGACATTCCCTCCTACTGTAACATTCCACTGTCTAGATAATAACGTTCCATAGTATGGTGGAGCGTCTACTACAATAATATTAGTTATATAAACAACTTCAAGGAATGAGAACAATTTTAGTTCCATGTCATTCATAACTCCAAAAATAGGGATGGACCTATTATCCATTGCATGACATTTTCCATATGTTTGTCCACCCACAAACCTAACTCTTTCATAACAGCTATTGGAATAATATTTATAGCAGTTCCAAAGTCAACCATACAATTTCTTACCAACTTGTTATTAATCAGTAGTGTTATATAGAATGAGTATACTTGGGAAGGATTTTTGTTATAGAATCACAAAGATGAATTTCAAGAGTCATCATAACCTCTTGTCCAAGATTGTTCACTTTATTTTTCGGCCCACTTTTGTTTTTGTTGTGATGTTGTTGATTTGGCAGAACAAAAATCAACTTGAGAGCATTGTCCCTGTATTAATCTATTCTCATCATTTCAATTAATGGCACTAATATCTTGATTTGGAATAATGCTTCGATTATATCAAATGAAGGAGTAGAAGTGATCTATTCTAACTTTTCTTTATTGGAACCCTTTTCATTAGGTTGTTGCTTATTATTATCTTTCATCTTGTTTTGTTCAACCTTGGATATTTCTTTATGTGTAATTTTTTTATTTTCTCCTTTCTTATGGCTATCAAAGGTACCCTTCTTATGATCTAGTTCTTTGATAAATACACCTCTGGATGTTCCTTGGGCAACATTCATAGTCCTATTCCATAGATTGTAATTATTTCTAGTTTGAGCCACAACAATAATTATGAAAGCTCTCCTTTCCTCCTTGGTAGGGTTTCTTAATTGGAAATGTGGTATTATGTTGGATACATGAGCAGTTTCTTCATAATTATCTTCCTGATTAGAAAAAACTTATTGTCTACCTATGTTAACATTACACCTCTAACTGCTTACATCATATTTGAATCCATCTTCTTTAGATGATGAGTATTCTTCACCAGTTCAGTGAGGTCTTAATCCTAACATATTTATTGTATGATCAACCATGTCCTGATCATATGACATTTCATTTTCTTGCACTGATTGGCCTACCACACAATATTCAGGTGAATGAGATAGGTTACATGCTATACACCATGGCTTGTTGTCTACTATGTGTGTCCCACATTTCTTTAAGGGATTAGGAGTATCCTTATAATTCTACCTATGTCTGTTATCTACTGGCTTCCCATCCTTCCAATTTGTGTTGTAAGGCATATCATGCAGTATAGGCCTTTCATTTCTATAATAATTTACCTTCCTTGTTTGCTAGTTGTTTGGGATTTGTGGAATTCTAATATTTTCTCTATTACTAAATTTTCTAGCAGCTTTTCTATTATTTTCAATATTCACAGCCACTTTTTGAGCTTTTGCAAGACTCATAAGAGGTCTATCTCATAGTTCATATCTGATTTTAGGATCAAAAGACTTCAAGTATAAAGCTAGGGCCATTCCATTAGGAGGTTTCTATTGTGCCTCGCACACATGCCCCATTTCAAAAAATAAGGACCCCCTCTTTTGGTCTAGAGTGTCAAGTAGAAATTTTCACCTCCTAAGTGGTCAAGTAGTCAAAGTACATTTTGGCCATGTTTGAATGATGATGTTGAAAATAATTTCAAGAATTTGCTAAGTTAGATCTTTGTATCTCTTCTAATGGCCTTGAATAGCCCTTTTACACTGATTTGCCTCCCAACTGACTTTGCGTTAAACTCCTTTATCACCAACTATGGCACTAGTTTCCTTCACAATGGACTTTTGTGCTAAAATCAATTGTCTCTGACTTGTGTTGTATTGTTCAATCACTGACTAAGTCAGAGGAGGCCAAAATTCCTGCAAGTCTGAAGGACCTCAAAGTCCCACAAATGGCATAACATTGAGTCTGTGGTCGTAGCGTTGAAAAGACATTCTGCTGACCAAGTCTGTCACATCCAATTTCCCTGCCAAGTCAGAGCGAATGAAAAGTTGCAAAAACCCTAATCTGTCGACTGACACTATGTACATTGCTCATTAATGGCAATTTGGCCGGAGACAATAAAAGGTTAACCCACATTGTTAAATCATTTTTTGCATTTTGATAAAGATTTTGGAGATTCCCTTTGCAACCTGTCAAGCATTTTTTGTCGTCGTTGCCCTCGAGTTTGATTCTGTGATCACTTCCTGCTTGTACAACCCAAATGTATTTTTGCAACTAAACAGGTAGGCTTCCACCTCACCTCTTTGAGCTTTTTACTATGTGTGACTAGGGTTTCATTCTAGTACATTTTCTTTATGAGCAACACATTCAGGGTTTCAACTAGGGTTTTATGCATAAACTGTTTGTTCTCCCTCGAAGCCTAGTTTGAACTTCTCCTTGAAAACATAATTGGATTTCCATGGGCTAATTACAACAACTTAACCAGGCTTGACCGTAGTTTGGACAAATTCAAACCTTTTTATGAACTAGAGAATCATCTGGTCTTTGCACCAAATTTGGGTACGACTAATCTGTAAACATTTCAACCCATCTAGTTGGTTGGTGGCCCTAAAAACTTGCACTATGCTTTAAAGCCCATTCAGTGCTAAAAATGTTGACATCCAACCTACATAGCTTTTTCTAGGTTAACTAATTAGATTCGTGGGACATCAAAACCCTGTAAACTTTGGAAAGCTACTCAATGCTAAAAACCTTTCTTGCTGACCTTGCACTAAAAGACTCCACCTCTGACTTGGTCAGAGACCCAAAATATCTCCCCTAGATGGTGACATCCAAAGTCCCATTGGAAACAAAAATAGCTTTGCGCTAAAATTGATCCTATATGATCTTTCACTGCAACACGTCTTCACCAACTTAGTCAGTTGACCTCAAAACTTGTGTAGGTTAGACAAAGCCAAATCACATGCAGGTGTAGTAAAAGTGATCTCAATAGCCTAGTGCTAAAATCCAACCTACTAACTAAACAACCAATGAAAGGTTGGTGACCTTCAAAAGTCGCGCAAGTCAGTAACATCCAAAACCCACGCAAAACATCAAATGTACATGAACTACAATGGAACTCATGGTTGGATGAAACTGATTTCCTCATTGAGGTTGGTGGACCTCAAAAGTAGCACATTTCTGCCATCAGGTTGGTTGACCCTAAAACTAGTGTAAATGATGCAAAATAATCATTTTTAAGGAAATTTCAAAAAGAGAAATGTCTAATAGGATATAATGATAACTACAAATTATGAATGCTGATATTTCACATGTTTAAAATTGATTTTGTCTACAATTTTAAGGTTTCGATTGCATACATTGATGTCGGATTACCTAAAATTGGATTGTGGAAATGAATGCAATGCAATGAATTTCAAATTTCTATTCCTTTAGAGCATGTTATTAACTTAGCAGACTCATTATAGCTTCAGGTTGAAATCCTTTTGATCCACTTGATAATTATAGAGTTTTAAACTTAGGAGTTTGTTAAAATCTCTCAAGGTATCAGGCTTATAGGATCTAGTCCTACAAATTAGATGACTGCACGGGATCAAATCATGAGGTACGAATTCAAAGGTATTCTCCCGGAGACAAAGATTCATACTAGATGGAATGAGGTAGGAGATACAAATCTAGGTCACATAGACCTAGATGACTTCAGACTGAGAACCTTTGGCCCAAATCCAACTCACAGGGTTAAAACACTGAAAGATGGTGGTATAGCACAAGTTGCTACCATCCCCACATCCGTGCAATGTGTAGAACTGATAGTAACATGTGCAGATAGATATGATGTTATGACCAAAACAATCCAAACCACCAATGGGGATATCTTGGCTAATTTAAGTCCACCCTCTTTGGTTGAAATTGTTGACATCCTATGGTACATAGTAATGACCATGCCAAAGAAACAAGGATCAAAGGAAACTTATAACAAAGATGTGAATGGATGCAGAAAATATATGAATGATCATTGGGCTAAGAGAAGAAGGTCTACTATGAACAAGTTCCCTCAAGTGTTATACAGAAGCGACTTTCACGATGAGATAGGGGATTTGATAACTTTTCTAAGTAGAGTATATGGGTTACCCACAGCCTCCACTTTTGAAGAATGGATGTTTGTCATCATCATTGAGATACTGAAGGGAACTAAATTCCACTGGTCACATATTCTTAGTGATAATATTCATGAGGCCTTTAGCAACTTCAAGGAAAAAAATTCTTTAGATGGACATCCTATGTCATCTATGCCTTAGCAAGAAGAAATTATTATGCTGGGTTGTCCAAAATAGGAGAAGTTGGGAATGATGAACATACCCAAGTCAAGGTTTATGAGTGTTATCTATAGCTTACATCATCTCAATCTTTGATGCATTTAAAAAGGGTAAATGATGCTTTCACAATGTATATAGCAAGGTTGCGACAAGGTAACACAACCCTAAGGATTTCCATAGAATCCATGAATGAAGTAACCAAATATGGGAGGTGGTATATCTAGTTCAAAAAATTCACATATCTGAGAGTACAGGGTTTCACTGGGATAGTTGATAGACTCCCTAGGTATCCAGATGATAAGACAGTACTCTTGGAGTTGTCAAAGTAATTAATTCCTTGTGCAAAGAAACTCAAGCATTTACATAGAACCAATGTTTAGATTCCCATCAGGTTTGGCAAAGGGATTTATGCATGCCCTTCACTGGCATTGACCGATCATTCAGATAAAGAACTACAACTTCTCAATCTCTACTACTATAGTGCAAGGGATTATTTCGATCAAAATAAAGTGATGGAGAGGTTTGTAAGGAAAAAGTTGTTTCACAAAATGTATATTGAGGACTTTTGGGCTAACTGTAAGGATGATTATGAAGTAATGAAGAAGGCTCATTCAAGACTGCCTTTAGCCTTCATAAGAAAGTTTCACATCACTGCATTACCCGGTAAGTTGGAGGATGATGAAAATGTTATGGTCAGGGGAACTTGGGAGGTCCAATAAAATCAACCAATCCCTTTACCTAATTGCATCAATGCTGATGAGAGTTCTCTAGAAATTATAATGAAAGAGCCTATTAGATTAAGCAAGGCCTGGGTAAGAGGCTAGATAGCTGCTTTGGAGGGACAAGGGATGTAGCTCACATACACTGCACTAGAGTCAGACAAAGAGTCCGGAGGAGAAGAGGATAAGCCAATTAACATAACAGATGAAGCAAAACCATCTCAAAAGTAGATGCTTGACAGTGAAGAACATATACCATTAGTAGAAAAGGCTAAGAGAGTTAAGAAATCTTCTAAAAAATCTCCTAAGTAAGATCAACCTCCCTCTACTAGAACAAGAGCCTCTAAGAAAAGGGATATGCCAAGCGGTCCAGGAGAGGGTTCTAAGGCCAATAAAGTCAAGGTGAAAATTGTTAGCAAGCCTAAAGATATGGCTGCTACAACTAGCAAAGATTCAAGTTTACCAACTTCTCCACCTCCTGTTCCCACCACCACTATATAGAAAAATGTTTCCCCAGACATTCCTCCCACAGGTGCAGATTTAACTATCTTACCTCCATGAGTGACAATGTCCATTACTTCTACCCTTTCTACTTCTCCCGTAGCTGCATCATCATGTTCTTCCACCCTTTCCACACCACTTCCTATCATATCTTCTACTGCACTCTCTACTTCCATTCCTCTACCAACCATTTCTACTATTCTCTCATCTTCCTTGCCTTCTTTCTCAATGCCTTCACCCATTACCATCTCCTCCACCTTGTCTAATGTGTTGGCCAACTTAAAAAAAGTGGATCTATCCTCATCTGTAGTGTCATTAGCCTCTATAACACCTATTTCTTTGGCACCAACAAGCCAAGATTCAACTCCTTTGGTTGTACCACCCTTTACCCAGAATTGATAATGTATACGCAGAATTGGGTTTAGAAGAGCCTGAACTTGAAAAGGATACATTTGTTGAGACAGACAATGAAGTTCTAGATGAGTCTTTGATTGAAGCAATCAATGTTAAAGTGATTAATATATCTGACAGTCCTCCTAAGAAGGGATAAACTAAGGAAGTCCTCAAATCAGCCCAACATAATGTAATGGTAAATTGGAAAAATCTGGCCAATGAAGAAGATACAGATTTGGATAAAGATAAGGGTCACTTGAAGAGCTTGCCAAAACTAAGGATGATAAAACCACTGAAGTAAGTAAGTCCTCTTCTTTAGCACTCAAGTGGTTGTAAAGAAGAGTAGCATATCCTGAGACACAAGTAGAGATAATGTAGCTGAATTTGAGCACCATCTTGTCATAAGCCTGAAGGCCCAGGAAGAAAAAGAAGGCAAAGATATATTCTAGAATCTATAAGGATAAATCAGGATCTAGAATTGCAGAGATAGTTGTCCTTCCAGCAAATGCAGCTAAAGAACAAGTCAGAGCAAAGGATTATGTAATTTCCATAGTTGATTTGGGACCCACCACTCGTGCTCAAAGAGTGGATGACTTTAAAGGATCGGTTACTTCAATTTTGGAACAATTAAACAAAGATGAGATGTCCAAGGGGTTAAAACAATAAAATGAAGAACTCCATGCTTGTCTCTAGTTTCAGGTCAAGCCAGTTGATACAGGAGGAGATATAACAATAGTGCCAACTTTTTTGTGTACTGATGAAATGAAAAGACTAGGTGAGGTAAGGTCTAAGTCCCAAGGCACTAAAAATTGGTTGTTTAGAGTTTTTGAAAAGGGATGCGAGACAATTGATGCCTCTGCTCAAGCACACAAGAAGTTGGTTGAACTTCATGAGAGATGGAAAGATCTGTGCAAGGACTATGACTCTTTTGATGAGTATTACTCTCATATGTATCCATGGATAAAGAGCATTAGGGATTTGCCTACCCAGACTCTAGTAGTAGAGAATATCCTAACTAGAGACAAGCTATCAAAGGTCATTGAAAGGTATCAACAACTATGTTTGAGGAAAGAAACGTTGAAAACATAAAGGAAGCATATAAGCCAGCAGATGAAGAGTTGCAGTCAATTATATACGATATCAATGATTCTTTGAAGGATTTCTTAGAAACATCCTATAACGACTATGCCCCTTATGATATTGAGAAATGCAAGAGTAAATTACATAAGGTAATTTTTGAAAGTACCAAGCTCAGCATGGAAGACAGGTTAGATAAGGTAAGTGACCTTAGAGCCGAATTTAAAGCATTCCACAAGGTTGGGATAGAGATAGAAAAGATATACAAAAAATTTAGCCAGGAACTAGAGATGTTTGATTATCAAATCAGTCATTTAAAGAATCTAGATCCCTTGGAGATCAATCCTGCACTTGAGGCATGGCTAACCTACCGCAATAAGCTGGCTGAAGAAGACAAAATCAATTTATATGAGGAGTCTTGATATTATGTTGAATATTTTAAGGTGTAATCCTATCATAATTGTAAATCACTATGTTCGAGGAGTATGTGACTCTATTTTGTCCTTTCTACACTTTAAAAATGTTCTTTTCTATTAACATATTGAGTTGGCTAGTCAAATTGACTAGATTCAATGTATCTGGAGGTTATTTTTTTGTCTTTTTCATAAAAGACAAAGTGTAATCCAAGAATTTCTATGAGCTGTTACAAATGCATTCATTCATGTAATCTAGACCGTTGGTGTTGAGTTGATCTCCACTGTTCATTTGAAACTCAGTATGCTACTTTCCTATATAAAGAGCTGCCATTTCCACTTTTTGTAAGAGAGAATTTGATGTCGAATTGATGACATTCTACCATTTCAAGTAATGCAAAGCAAGTTTCTACAGTGTTCCTGAGAATTTGTGTATTGCATTCTTTATTTGGTTTTCATGGTTCACTTCTTGGTCTCCCATAGTTAGTTAATTGTGCTTTTATAATGTTTATGGTTTGCTTAAAGTATCTGATGAATACTCTAGGTCCATACTTTTAGTTATTTACTAATGGTAGATAACTATGCAAAGTTAGTCTGGGATGATCATTCATGCTAAAGTTCAATTGCATATCACAAGTTAAGTTGCACCATTTGATGGGTATTTAACAAATGAATGTGATATGAAAATCTTTCTATTTCCATTGAAGATAGCATCATTTTCTGTAGTGCTGTAACAATAATTTTTCATTTGGTAACTCATAAAACTGGTTAAGTTTCAAAGTATTTGTCTACTTAAAGTAACCCATACATTGTGAATGTCATGCAGGATTTCTCTAAAACACTAAGCCTTTTGCATTTTCTTTAAAAAACCATTGTTAGATTAGGAATTTCAGCAGCATTTTACATCATTTATCAACTAAAATCTTAAAGCATTAATGTGTATTTTTTGTTCAAACTTCAAAATCTGTAGATTGCATGTAAGACCCCTTGTAGGAATAGCTAGAACATCCCAACTAAGAGATTCCAAGAAAGCTAAGACCTAGCTATATTATCCTTGGAGTAGTCTTACCTAGGGTAGGATACTTTTCAAGAGAGATGTGAAACTAGCAATCACACCTGTGTTGCTGCATGCTAAAACCATAATCAACAAAATTGGCACTAGAAGGAGGGCCACTATTTCCCTCTACAAATCAGCAAGTCTAGGGACTAGACAAAGACATACTAGATCCAGCTCAGTTGGAGAGGAGTTGTTGTCTCTGACAGAATTTAGATGAACAAGAAGGGATCAAGGGATACCCAGTGGACCAAGAGCTCAGTCAACACCAAGGAATGAAGCTGTAGTACCTTTCAATCCCTCGGTCATGGCCTTTTTTGCAGCAAATAACTAGTCCCCATTTCTATTCATTGATTATCATGATATGCGAAAGAAACCAGATAAGTTCTGTTTGAAGTTCAGACTGAACAATCTAGATAGGACTGTCGATGAGCACAGTAAAATCTTTGAGAGTAATATGTTTATGCTACAAGTACAATAGGAGGATGTGATATGCAAGTTGTTCCCTTATTCTTTACAAGATGAAGCTTATTATTGCTTTTCTAACCTCCCTAGAGCATCCATAAACTCATGGCAAAACCTGAAGAATGCATTTCTAAATCGGTTTCGAATGGCCACTATCCAAGCTGATCTTTATCAGTCTTTTGTGGAGATTCATCAAGGAGAGAGTGAGATGATAAGGTCTTTCAACAATAGGTTTCATAAAGCTTTCAGCCATTTGCAAGCGCCTTATGCCATAGGGAAAGCTATAGCCTTGCCAATTTATTATGCATCTTTGGACAAATTGACATCCATGTTTGCATGAAGAGCTAATCCAATTCCCACTACTTTAGCTCAAGCGTACTCTGTAGTTGTCATTGTAAGTACTCAACTGGGACAAACAACCATGGGTCCACTAAATCACATAGGCCCTGTAGCCATGCCTAATCAAGTACCTATGATCAATCAAGCTCTAGCCAATCATACCCCACTGATGAACCTAATTCCTAACCCAACTGTGACACAAGCTTTAGTAGTCCATCCAAGGAACCCAGTAGCTAAAATGCCTCCCACACAAATGCCTTTTCTCTAATCTTCAGAGACAGCTAAAGAAAGAGAGGATAGAGATGATATCATAGAATTGGTTGAGTAGATGAAGAACCTCACTACAGAAGTTACCCACCTTAGGAACCAAAATGCCTATCTTCAGGAAAAGGGACAAAATTAGCAACATTTTCAAAACCAAAATCAACAACAGTTCCAAAATTATAATTTTCAGCAATGATCAAACTGGTCTTGGAACACAAGACCTAACAATGGAGGAGTACCTTCCCTACTAGAAAATCAAAACAATGATACCCGACCCCCTAGCCGCATAATGTTAGCTGAGGCAGCTTTGTCTACTTGGTGTAGATTGCATAATACAAACACTCATAATGAGCTGGACTGCTCAAAATTCTAGATAGTATCCAGCATCTTCCAGATAGAGATTCAGAATGCAGAAACATAGGAGAATCCACCAACAGGGTATGAAATCATTCTTTTACAAACGTATGATACTGTTGTAGTTCTAGATAGTTATAAATTTCCCTTTAAAAATGATAATCAACCTAAGGAAGAAGAGTTTGAAGAGGTTAATGCTTACTAGCAGTATAATAAAACTCCTTATGACTTGAGAAGTAGTAAACCCAAAGGTCCTTTCACTACCTCCATTCATCTGAATAGTTACCAAATTCCACCAGATCCAAATGCCTCCAATAACCCTGAACCCCCCGAAGAAACACCTCAACCTATATATCATAGGATTGCTACTGAAAGTTCTCAAAGATCTGATATTACCAAGATGGGGCAATATGTTGCTGAAGAGGTCAAGAAGATGAAGGTTAGCCTTTCTATTTATGAATTGCTTAAAATACCCAAGGTTAGAACATCTTTCTTCCAAGATATGGGTGCTGGGACCAAAATTGACTATACCCCCAAAGAAACTGTTACCAATGATAACATTGATAAAGGGAAGGAGATAGTGCATGTGACTGATGTAGAACAAAAGATGACAATGTACAAAGATAAGAGGGAGAGTCCTCCTTTCTTGTTGACTCTCAGGATATTCAATAGAAACCTTCATAACTATTTGGTAGACTCCGGTGCCTCCACCAATGTAATGCCATTATTAGCCTGTAACGCATTAGGGATTACTCCCTCCAAATCCTCTAGAAAAGTGACACAGCTAGATAAGACTAAGGTGAATGTAGTAGGTGAACTAAATAGAATACATAAGCAGCTAGCACCTGATCCAAGAGTACAACAGTATATAGACATTCAAGTGGTAGATATTCTAGATAAATATGGAATGCTTCTTAGCAGAGACTAGTCTAAGACATTGAATGGTTATATGGAAACAAACTTTTCTCATATGTGGTTGCCATGGAAGGGGTTGGCAAATTAGATTCATATTGAAAGAACACTCAAGATGAAACATATGATTATAGAGTACAACCAGGCAAATGAAATTTTATTCTTAGAAGTTGATTTGGGAGTCTATCTACCTCATGTTGATCGAGCTAAAGAAATACTTATGTTGAGTTACCATCGGCCCCAAAAGTAGTATCAAAAAACTATAGAAGCATGTGTTCATTCGGTACCTGAATCTTCCTCTCAAGGAGAAAATGAAGAGCCTAGTATATTTGAAGGATTTTAGGATTTCATAGCTAAATTTTCAAGTGATCAAGTAGTAGGAGGGAACCAAGTTCAGATGGAAGAATTGTTGCTACCAAATTGGTGTCGTATACATGACACATCACATTCAGAATTCACATGCCTACTTTGCCAAGAGGCAGTAGAACAAGTACAGAAACAACTAAAAATTCCCATCACCTAGAACATGGCATTGCCAGGCAAAAAGAAGGAGGAACCCCAACCTTAGCCAGATAATAAAAAATCAGCAAAATGGGATTTCACCTATGGACCTTAAGGTTTGATGGATCGAGGTGTAGGCAAGGATCTAGAGCAGGTATTGAGCTAATCAGTCCTACTAGGAGCTCATATCTAGCATCATATAGACTACAATTTCCATGCATGAACAACATAACTGAGTATGAAGCATTGGTGCAGGGATTGCTACTAGTTCTCCAAAAGAAAGTCAGAATCCTTCATGTGTTTGGAGATTCAGAATTAGTAGTGAAACAAATAAGGAAGCAGTATTCATGTCACGATAAGAGATTGAACTGGTACATAAATAGAGTTTGGGATCTGATAGAATTCTTTGATGGGTTTAATATCCAGATGATCCCCAAAAGACAAAACCATGTCATAGATGCCCTAGTTCAAATAAAAAGTACATTAGAGTTGACCTCCATGGCAGGGTTGAAGAAGTTTTCTGTTGAATTTATTGTAACACCATTAGTACCAGATAATATGACAAATTTTCAAGTCTTTGAGGATGACCAACACATAATCAAATTTCTTACTTCATTCGATGTTTTCACTGCTCAAATAATAGATGAAGAAGAGATTGAACCTATCGAGATGGATTTGGAAGGAGTGCTAAATCTAAAGACAAATACAATTCCATGGGGAATGGTGGAGCTGGAAAGACTATTTGATTCACACAACTTAGGAACCCAGAGGAAAGAAGGGGAATCTCCTAGAAGGCACTGTGATCTGTTTAATTTGGGAACAAGAGAAGATATTAAGAATGTGATCATTGGAAAGGCTAGTACTACAGAAGAGAAGACAGGCATCATTCATGTATTAAGAGATTACCATGAAGTAATAGAATGGAGCTATGAAGATCTAAAGACATGATACCTTGATCATCACACACACCATCCCGTTGAAGCCAGGAGCAAAGCCATTCAGACAAAGACAATGGCCAGTAAATGCCTTATTGGAACCACTAATTTTCTAGAAAGTATAGAAACTGTTATCAACAAGAATAATATTTCCTGTCAGGCAATCCGCCTGGGTAGTAAATCTAGTTCCAGTGCGAAAGGAGAATGGTGAGATTAGACTTTGTGTTGACTTCCGAAACTTAAATCAGGCATCTGAAAAGGATAATTACCCACTGCCATCATTAGATGAAGTATTACAGATTGTTAATGGATCTTAGATGATGTCTTTCTTGAATGGATATTTAGGTTACAACTAGGTAATGGTTGATTACGAAGATAGATTGAAGACATCTTTTACATGCAAATAGGGCATCTATGCATATTGTCGAATGCCATTTGGTCTAATAAATGCTAGTGCCACTTTTCAACAAGTGATGGATGTTGCTTTCAAGGGACTAGTTGGAAAGTGTATTATTATCTACATGGATGACATCATGGTATTCTCAAAGAACCAAGAAGATCATGTAGTAGACTTGAGGAATGTATTACAGTGATACAGAGATTATGGTATATCACTCAATCCCAAAAAGTGTATATTTGGAGTGACTAAAGGGAAGTTCCTGGGTCACGTCATATCTAAGCAAGGAATATCTATTGACCCAAACTGAATACAGGCAATACTCAAAATACCTCCCCTAGCTAGCAAAAAGGAACTCAAGTCATATTTTGGTAAGATTAACTTTGTAAGCAAGTTCATTACAGGTTTTGGTGAAATTATTCAACCTCTTAATGCCATGTTGAAGAGAGATGCCAAAATGGATTGGACTCCAGAAGCTAAAGCTACTTTTGTAGAAATTAAACAAGCCATAGCCAATGCACCCGTATTGGTAAGCCCAAATTATACATTGCCATTTGAAATCTACTTCTTTGCATCCAACCACATGTGTGCCACAATGCTGACACAAAAGAGATTAGTAGGTGATGAAAGGCCCATCTCCTTCATGAGTACTCCATTAAAAGACACAGAGTTATGATACCCAAATGTGGAGAAACAAGCCTACGCTTTGGTAAAAGCAGTCAAGAAGTTTCATCATTACATCCTAAGGAGTTAGGTCATTGCCATAGTCCCAGATGTAGCAGTTAAAGCACTGTTGATGGAAAGTGAATTGGGAGAAAGAAGAGGAAATGGGTCACCATCCTACAAGAGTTCAATATAGACATTCATCCCATGAAGTTGGTAAGATGTCAGGCATTGACCAGAACAATGGTGGAAGTGGGACTAGGTTTGGTATCTCAACAGTACCTATTAGAAGATGTTTCAAAGGATGAATGGTACAAAGATATCATATTTTATCTACTCAATCAATGCTGCCCACAATAGCTGAATTCCATTCAAAGAAGGGCACTTAGATTGAAGAACAACAACTATATGATAAAAGGATTAGTTCTTTACAATAAAAATCATGAGGGGATCTATCTGAGATGTCTGGACAAAACAGAAATGGACCAGGTATTGACAAGCTTTCACGAGAATTTTGGGATGGGTCATGGATTAGCTCACTCAACTGCTAATTAGATTCTCTGTGCTAGATATTATTGGCCTACCTTGTTCAAAGATGCATACTCACATGTAAGAACATGTCATATTTGTCAGACTACTATAACTAGAGAAAGAAATGTTGCCATGCCACTGCAACCAGTCATCGAGGTATGACCATTCACACAATGGGGCCTCAACTTTATTGGTATGATCAATCCACCCTCCTCTGTAGGCCACAGGTATATTCTGACTGCTACTGCTTATTCTACTCGTTGGTCTAAGACAATAACTTGTAAACAATGCACCACGGAGGTAGTTATTGATTTTGTTGAAAAGCATATTGTCACTAGGTTTGGATGTCTATTTTCTTTAGTTTGTGATAATGGTCCAGCTTTCTCATCATTACATTTTTCTAACTAGGTATTTGATTATGGGATTATTATTAATTTTTCATCCAATTACTATCCACAAGGGAATGGGGTAGCTGAATCAACAAACAAAAACCTACTTGAGGTCATTAAGAAACTATTAGACAAAAATCCCAGAAACTGGTATACTTAACTCAAATTTGCCCTATGGGCTGATAGAATTTGACACAAAGCTGCCTTGGGTACATCACCCTATCATTTGGTTTATGGGATTGAGCCCATCTTTCCTATCCACTTGAGGATTCCCACACTGCAATTTATGCAAGACTATCTTGAAACTTATGACCAATTATCTTCTCAATTAGCCCAATTGCTGCACCTTGAAGAGAAATGCAACACTGCTATATAAAACTTTGCTAAACACTAGGGTGTAGTGAAGTGATGGTTCAATAAGAGATTTAAGGTAAAATCCTTCCGCATTTCTAATTTGGTCTTGTATTGGGGTAAACCCCATGAGAAGAAAGGAGAACATTGTAAGTTTGATAAGCTTTGCTTAGGCATGAATCAGATCTACAAGATCCTCAATGACAACATGTATCGACTCAAGAGCATTACTAGTGAGGAGCTCTCATTGCCTATCAATGGCCAGTTCCTAAAGCACTATTTCCAGGCCTGAGAGGTAGTCATGCCTCATCTTAGTGTACATAGTTAGGGGTTTGTTCACTTTGGTTAGAGTAGGTTGCCTTTAGTTTAATCTCACTTTCTTGCCTTTGCGTCAAATAGTTTTTAGATGCTTTGTTTAGGTTAGTTTTCCTTTTGGTTTTACTTTTGCTTGTTATGCTTACTTTCATGTGGGGTCTTTGTTTTAGAAAGTGGTGGCAGTTGTGTGGACCTACAAATGCTTCTTCGTTGGGTGAATAACCTTGAGTTTTCCTTAAGAAACGAAGGTTAGGCCTAAATCACGCTATGGTTTTCACTGTTATGCCAAGGGGTATGATGTCTATTCATAGAAAATGAGTCATTGGTTGGTGCACCGAAAGTATTTTCTAACCATATATCTCTCACACTTTAAATGATCCTAAAGTAGCTAGGTGAGTCTAAGTGAACTTGTGTCAAGTGAAAAGGTTGACTCTTTATTCTACAACATGCACTATCAATCAAGAGAGAGGGTAGGTGACACTAAGTGTCACTAGCCTATATTGGGTGAAAATAAAAGGTGTTTTCAACACCAGATCCTTTACAATGCACTTAAAAGAGACTATTGATTGAAAATTCTCACAAAAGGTACTATGTAGAAATAATTATCATAAGTTACCATTATCTTGTTTGTTCGCCCGATATTTCGTAAAGTCCTCCTGCCGATGAAGTAAGACCTTTTGAATATCCTGATCCTCATCAGCATCACATTTTCCCTTCAGTAGGATTTTTTCCCAAACATGATCCGGTTGGCGAAATATCATGATGACGTCATGGTTCTAAGTTTAACGAAGGCCCCGGATATCATGATGACGTCATCCCGATCTAATAAACGAGGAAGTAAATATCCTGATGATCATCATCATCACATTTTCCTTCAACAGGATATTTTCCAAAACTCGATCCGGTTCCCAAATATGATGATGATCTTCATCATGCTGACTTTTTTTGAGAGGGTTACCTTGGCCGCGAAAGGGTCATATTCACTTCATCATCCTGACCATGCTCCTAGGTGACCCGATATCATAATTATCCCCCTGATCTTAACCGAAGATGATGGTGACGTCATCCTTAGCATTTTAATGAAGCCCGAATATCATGATGACGTCACCATCATCTTCCTTTCCTCGGCAGCATGATTATATTCATATCCTCCTATTCTTCTTCAACATGATGATGATGATGTTGTTGTTCTTTTCTCCAATATGCAGAAGCGGAATATCATGATGATGAAGTATATCGACCAACATGTTTTTTTGACGCACCGACAGCGATGATCATGCCGATGGGCGGGAAATGAGGCGGTGGACATTTTAAAGTGTTTTTTTTGGCGCCTCTGGCATTTTTTCAGTCAGCGATAGTTGACCTGATCAATTTTGAGCAGTCTGAGCGCATTTTGGACGCATTTTGAGAGGATTCTGGATCTGATTTTCTCCATCTTGCGCAGTCACCTGGGTTTAAACGGTTATTTTAATTTCCTGCTGCTTATGTGATAAATGTGAAACTTATTGCTTGTCTTGTCTTGCAGGCTTGCAGTTGAGGAAGCAGCTGGAAAGTCAGCGCAGTGACCTCATGGAGGCAGAAGATCTGATCTCAGGAGCAAGAAGATAAGGATGAAGTGCGTGAAAAGTCAAGGCCATTCAAGTAAAGAAGAAGGTTGCAGCTGAGAGTATTATCACAAAAGACAAACATAAGTTATTGCCCAGCTGCCGGAACTTCTCAGAAGGCGCAATATTTCACCCAGATTTGACAACTGCTCAGAGATATTTTTGAGAGCTGGTTCACCTGCATTTATTGCTGTAACCAGGGGTTTGAACCAGGGGTTCAGTTAGGTTTTTTGCTGTAGTGAGGACAATCAAAATGTCTTTATATTGTGTCTCTCTACACTGTAATACTTTACAACAGGGGCTACAACAGGGATTTTTAGGGCTTACAACAGTTTTTCTTAGGAACATACAGATAGAATAGCATAGTTTAGACGTAGAAGCAGGAGGTTGCCTGTTTGTCTGCAGTAAGGTGCGCGTGGAATGTCTGGCTGCCTTACTATATCTGTAAAGCTTGTAAGTTCTCTGTAGTATGATCAATGAAACTAAGAGTCATTCTTACATTGTAAATCATGTATGACTATTCGTTTCTAATGCAATAGAATCTGGAGTTCTGCATCTATCTTCTGAGTGTTCTCCTACTCTTCTTTGTGTTTTGAAATATCTTCTTTGAGAGCTTGCAATTTTAAATGTGTGTTTGTGAAAATGCTCAGGACTTACATTTAAGGTTTTTACTGTGGATTTGATCAGATTACTGTGGTATTTACATAGTGCATAACAGAAACAATTAGATCCTTCGGTAGATTAAGTGAGGTATAGTTTAGATCTTTCTAACTTTTCCCAACCCATCTGAAATATTTAGCTGAAAACGTAGACATCCAAAGGAAATTGTCTCAAATTTAAAGAAGCATGCATAACAGAGCTATAAGTAGACAGTTTTCATAAACAGATCAAGAAGAAAGCTGCAAAAACCCAAGAAAACCCTCTGAAACTTGCAGCCCAGTATCACTTGTATGCAAATGAACAGAATACTTGTTGAAATCTATGACCTCTTTGCATATTCTTAGTCCAGTAAACTACAAAATAAACCTAAACTACGTAAGGCCCCTTGAACATTACAGCTTCACATTGACCAACTGAACTTGACCAACCGAACCATTGTAGACTTGGGATTAGTTGAATCACCAAATGATTCCTTCTTGTCTTTCAAGTATAGTTTCAGTTCATTATATGTGAATTTTAACTTATTGTTATGATTGCATCAAAACAGTCATCAACAGTTTTCTGGCGCTAGAAGGAGGGCCTGCCTGAGTTAGGTTTCATTTCAAACTGGCTAACGACTGTAACAGAGTGACTAGGTCTAGGTCCAGTTTAGGAGATATATTTGTGCAACTACCTGATACAAGGCGAAGTAAAAGCCCTTTAATTTGGAATCCAAAGATATCGCAATCAGGAAGTTCATCTGGAACACCTCCTGGGTCACCTTTTAACATCCGTAGTATTGTATGTCCTGACAGATCGCTGTTCAGATCTTTAAATCTGGGTTCAGGCACTCCTGGAGGTCTCAATCCTCCTCTAAATCCTAATCCACCAATCAATCCAGGTATTTTTGCAAGTTCAAGTCAAGCTCAAACACCTGCAATGGCTTATTTCGATGTCAATTCTCCCATATTCTTCAATGATTATCATGACATGCCAAAAAATCCAGAAAAGATATGTCCCAAATACCAGTTGCATCAAGACCCAGAAGATCATATTAGAATATTTAAGGAAGCATGTTTTAGGGCTATGTTAGAGCACGAGGATGTTGTGTGTAGGTTGTTTCCTTACACCTTTAATGAGCAGGCCTCTAGCTGGTACGTAAACTTACCCAATGGTTACATTTCTTCCTGGGCACTTATGGAAGAAGCATTTCTGTCAAGATTTAGAGGACCCATTGACCCTTGTGCTTTGTATCATAAACTGGCTGCTATAAAACGAGGTGAGGGAGAGCTAATTGATAATTTCAATGATAGATTTCAAAAGGCCTATTCTAGGCTAGTAGCCCCTTATACCATAGATGATGCTCCCTTGTTGGCTATGTACTATGCTGCTTTGGATCCTTTAACTGCCATGTTTGTCAAAAGGAAACCTGACATAGATTCAATATCCAAAGCCTATAAAGAGGCAGCCTCAGTGAACCAAGAAATGAGACATACAACTTACAGTCCATTTGGAGGAAATTTTGGGGTGCAGAATCAGGCACACCCATGGAATGGAGTCCCTGTGCAACATGCTCCACTAATAAATCCGGTTCCTTCTTAAACACCTATGTATAATCCTACTCCAATCCAGGCTATAACTCCTTACACGGCTAGTACTTCCAATAACAGTCAAAATAATGGTCAGCCTTTCTTCCAACTTCCTAGGGATGTAACTGTGGCAAAAGCACAAGAGGATAGGGAAGAAATCAAAGAGATTACTGCACATTTGAAAAGGTTAACAACCGAAGTGACACAGCTAAGAAATGAGAACCTCTATGGAAGAAGCAACCAAAACTACAATCCACATCAAAATCACAACCAAGGCCAAAATCAGAATTACAATCTCAACCAAAATCAGCAATACAATCAGAACCAAAGCTACAATCAGCATCAAGGCCCCAGTCAGGGGCAACCAATGCAAAATAGGGGGCCAGTGATAGATAATAGGACCTGGGGCAATAATAACAAAAATCAGAATCAACCTAGGCCACCCAAGACATGGAACACTGGGCCCAACAACGGTACTCTGGCTTCTCCTTTCGAGAATACAGATAATCATGGTGCAAAACAAATAACTAACATACAAATGGCCAATACAGCACCCAAAAATTGGTGCAGATTTCACAATACCAATGCCCATGCTGAGCATGACTGTCCACAGTTCCACTTGGCAGCTAGTATCTTCAACGTAGATGTACAGCCTCCTACCTCTGAATTTCTCATCCCTAAGGGTAATGAGGTAGTAGCCTCAGAATATGACACAGCATTAGTCTTAGAAACGTTTACCTTTGCAACTGCAGAAGAGAAGGAGGATGAATTGCTAGAGGATGAACCATACTGTTGTGAAAGTCTTTATCCGGAATCAGCCTTTGTGTTAAATGCTTTTCAGTTTCCTTTTGAATCTGAAAATGAGATATTAAATGAAACAGAGGAGGTGCAGGCCTTTCAACAAACAAATAAAAGCCACACCTACAATTTGAGGAACAACCCTAGGCCGGGAGGACCTTTCACCACTTCCACTCCCCCGAATAACATCAATACACCCCCAGATCAGAATGCTAGCAACAATCCTGCCACACTCAAAGCTAGTCAGCACACAAATAATGAAACAGCAGTGCAAAAGGATCAAACAAGTAAGGCAGAAACAATAGAGACAACAAGACTAATGAATTACTTATCAGAGGAAATAAAAAAATGAAGGTCAGCATACCTCTAAATGAATTATTGAAGACCCCAGGGATCAGAAATGCTTTTTTAAAATCCCTGGACACATCTATAACAAACAAGGTGTCTGCTGATACAACTGTTCCTAATAGTGATTCACCACCTAAGGAGAAAGGTAAGAAAGTTGAGCACCCTTCCAATACAAATGTGGTAATACATGCGGATAAGAGGGATACTCAACCTTTCTTGTTAACTGTTAGGTTGTGTGGGAAGAATATACACAATTGCATGGTAGATTCTGGTGCTTCAGCCAACGTAATGCCCTTAGGAATCTGTAAAACTCTCGGGCTGACTCCCACCAAATCTGCCAAGGTTGTCACGCAATTAGATAAGACCGAGGTTAGTGTGATAGGAGAACTCATGAACATACAAGTGCAATTAGCTTCAGACCCTAGGGTGAGCCAAATCATTGACATCCAAGTAGTGGATATACCCGTAAATTATGGAATGTTGCTGAGTAGGGATTGGTCCAAGACATTAAACGGATATATGGCTACTAACTTTTCACACATGTGGTTACCATGGAGAGGCATCCCAAACCAGATCAGAATAGGGGCAGAGCCCAGAATGAAACATATGATAACAGAGTATAATCGAACTAATGAAATATTATATGCTGCTGTTGAACCAGGTGTCTACAGAATTACCAACAATGGGATGCAGATTGAAGAGATCATGATGTTAAACATTAGAAAGAAGTGTGTCAGCAATAGAACGGCACTATTCATTGAGTCTGACGGAAATTCTTCAGATGAGGAAAACAATGCAATAGACAAATTTGGTCATGCCATTAGACAAGAGGTGGAAGAGTGCGTTACACACAATCTCCCAGTCCAATGTAAGTTATATAAAAATAGGTGTAGAGTCCATGGTAGGCAACACTCTGAGGAGAATTGTGAAATATGCAAAGACATTATTGAATATGAATACAGAAAGTGCATAGGGAGGATAGAGTCACAAGAGAAAAATGAGAATCCTGATCCAGCACAGAGATATGTTCAGGATAATATAAGTGCCTTGATTCCAGATCTAGGGAAAGAAATAGAGGACGAGGGTAGTTATCTTTCTGAGTTGCAAACCAAAAACACACATATGCAAGATAACCAAACGGAAAAACCCATGAATAAACAAGATAACACCCCACAGGCAATAAAAGGGACAGAGTATGCCAAGGTAAAAGATCAGAAAAATAGAGATGGCATGTGGACATTAAAATGTGATGGGTCCAAATCAAAACAGGGCGCAGGTGCAGGTATTGAACTCATAAATCCTCAAGGTAAATCACATTTGGTAGCATATAGATTACAATTTTCCTGCACTAACAATATTGCTGAATATGAGGCCCTAATTTTAGGACTTGTCATGGCCATCAGGAAAGGGGTAAAAACCATCAGAGTATTTTCAGACTCTGAATTAGTAGTCAGACAAGTGAGGAAACTATATGCCTGCAATTATAAGAAGATGATCAGTTACAGACATAGAGTTTGGGGTTTAATGGATTCATTTGATGCTTTTAACATAGAGCACATTCCTAGAGAGCTAAACCACAGGCCAGATGCGTTAGCAGTTGCTGCTAGTACATTAGAACCATTGACACTGTCAGGATTAAGACGATTTGCTGTTGAGCTAGTTAACGTACCCAGTATACCAGACAACGTTACACACTTTCAGGTATTTGGAGAGGATCAGCAAATTATTGATTTTCTGACTTGTAATGAGGCATTTGAGGCCCAAATTATTGATGAACAAGAAAGGCCTGAAGTAACATGGGACGAAGAAGATATGATCAACTTAAAGAGCAACTTCTTGCCAAAAGGAGTAATTGAATTAGAACACATCTTTGACTTCGACGGAATAATAAGACAGAAAGACTTACCCAAAACAGAAGGGGGTAAGTGTGATTTACATAACTTAGGGACTGAGCTAAATCCACAAAATGTACTAATTGGGAAAGCTTGCTCGGAGAAAATCAGAAAAGAGGTTCTGGACGTTCTGAAAAAATATAAACATGTCATAGCATGGGCTTATGAAGACTTGAAAACATTTGATGAGTCCATCATAACTCACGTCATACCTTTAAGAAAAGAAGTCAAACCATTTAGGCAGAAACAGAGGCCTGTAAATGCCATTCTAGAGCATTTAATCTTTGAGGAAGTTAAAAAACTACTGTCTGCTGGGATAATTTTTCCAGTCAGACATTCTGTCTGGGTAGCTAACTTAGTGCCAGTAAGGAAGAAAAACGGAGACATTAGGTTGTGCGTAGACTTTAGAAATTTAAACAAGGCTTCTGAAAAGGATAATTATCCTTTGCCCCCAATAGATGAAGTACTGCAAGCAGTAAATGGCGCAAAGATGATGTCTTTTTTAGATGGTTTTTCAAGTTATAACCAGGTTTTTAATTGACAGAGAGGATAGACTAAAAACCACCTTCACTTGCAAATGGGGAAATTATGCGTATAGAAGAATGCCTTTTGGTCTGATTAATGCAGGTGCCACTTTTTAGAGGGCCATGGACGTTGCATTCCGTGGATTATCAGGTAAATGCATTGTTGTGTATATGGATGATTTGACTGTGTATTCCAAGGATGCATCCACCCACGCTGAGGACCTCAGAAAAGTACTCCAGCGATCTGAAAGGTATGGGATTTCCCTTAATCCTAAGAAATGTATATTTGGCGTAACTGAAGGTAAATTATTAGGCCATGTCATTTCTGAAAATGGAATTTCAATTGATCCAGATAGAATAGAATCCATAAAAAATTTGCAAATACCAAATAGTAGGAAAGAATTGAAATCATTTTTTGGTAAAATTAACTTTGTTCAGAAGTTTATAACAGGTTTTGCAGAGATTGTGCAGCCGTTGAATGCCATGTTAAAGAAGGATGCATAGATGGAATGGACGCCAGTAGCCAAAGCCGCATTTGAAGATATCAAGGAGGTAATTTCTAATGCCCCCGTATTGGCAAGTCCAGACTACACATGCCCGTTTTACATCTACTCCTTCGCATCTTCTCATTCTGTCGCTACTGCCTTGACACAGAAAGGTGAAAATAATGACGAGAGGCCCATAGCATTTATGAGTGCGCCTCTGAAGGATGCACAGCTGAGATATCTAGATATCGAAAGACAGGCATTTGCATTGGTGAAGGCTGTGAAAAAGTTTAGACACTATATTCTGCGCAGCCGGATTAAAGCCATAGTACCAGACGCAGCAGTAAAGATGTTGCTGATGCAAAACGAGCCTGGAGAAAAAAGAGCCAAATGGATCACCACGCTGCAAGAATTCGACATGGAGATCATTCCCGCAAAGCTGGTCAGAGGACAGGCGCTGGTGCAGACAATAGCAAGCATGGATCCAAATCTGATAAAACAGCAATATGTATTGAATTCCCAAGACGCATCAGGCTGGTACGATGATTTAAGCACCTTCCTGATAGCTGGAAAGTACCCAGGCAAGATGAAGGCTTCTCAGAGGAGAGCTTTGAAGATTAAGGCACAGCATTATATGGTGCAAGGAGGTCTTCTATTCAGGAAGAACCATGATGGAATTTATTTGAGATGCATAAACAGAACTGAAGCTAATAAAGTGTTGACAGAACTACATGACAAATACGGAACCGGCCATGGTTCCCATTTAGCTACAGCACACAAAATACTGAGAGCGGGCTATTACTGGCCCACTATATTCAAAGATACTAAGAGTCACATCAGAAGCTGCCACACCTGTCAGACTACAGCAGACAAAGGAAGAAATCTGGCCAATCCACTGCAGCCTGTGATCGAGTCCAGACTGTTTGCACAATGGGGCTTGGATTTTATTGGAGTCATCAATCCCCCATCTTCTGCAGGACACAAGTTTATATTGACGGTAACGGACTATTGTACAAGGTGGACTGAGGCCACCTGCTGCAAATTTTCCACAACTGAGGTAGTTATCAAGTTCCTTGAAGAAAACATTATCACCAGGTTTGGAACGCCCTATTCATTGGTATGTGATAACGGCCCTGCTTTTTCTTCTTTAAAATTTTCTAAATGGGCATTTGAATATGGGATCATTCTAAGGTTTTCTTCGAATTATTACCCTCAAGGTAATGGACTGGCTGAATCAACAAACAAAATCTTATTAGACATCATCAAGAGGTTAATTGCCAAAAGTCCTAGAGAGTGGAATACCCTATTAAGATATGCATTATGGGTAGACAGGACTAAGTTCAAAACAGCTTTAGGTAGCACACCTTACCACCTAGTTTATGGGACTGATCCCATACTTCCGGTCAATCTGAGAATACCAACCTGGAAGTTTGCCAATGAATATCTAGGCTTTGATAACCATAGGGAAGCCAGAATAGTGCAAATGTTGCAACTAGAGGAGAAAAGAGGTCAAGCCCTCGAGAAGTTTGCCAAACACCAAGCAGTTGTTAAGAGGTGGTTTGACAAAAGGGCAAGAGTCAAAACATTTAGGATATCAGACTTAGTGTTGTGCTGGGACAAAGCACATGAAAAGAAAGGAAGCCATGGAAAATTCGATAAATTATGGCTGGGTCCATTACAAATTTCAGAAATAATAGGAGATAACACCTTTAGACTTAAGACCTTGACTGGAGAAGATGTGCCATTACCAGTTAATGGCCAGCATTTGAAACACTACTTCCAGGCTTGAAGGTCAGGATGAGGCAGTCCTTTCTTTCTTAATGTAAAGTGCTGTAGATAATGTACAGTTCTGCTTTTGCTATTTTCTTTCGGGTTGGTTGTTTGTATAGTTTGTCTTCTGTTTGTTTTTGCTTTTGTTTCTTTCTGTTTGTACAGTTTTTTCTATTGTTTTGTTGTTTGTACAGCCTGTTTGTTTGGTTTGTTTGTTGTCTCCTCAGCAGGGATCTTTATTTTACTGTAGAGTATTAAGGAGCAAAACTAGCAACCTTTCAAAACAGTATATAATTTAGGATATTCAGGTTAACCATTTGCAATTTACACATAACCTGTCACTGTCATGAATGTAGAGAGTTGTTCATCTTCTGAAGTTTTGTATTCAATAAATGTGATTGAGAATTTGAAGCAGGTTTCTCACGATGACACACCTAAAATCCTTGGGTTTGTTGAACCTACCAGTGTAGATATTAGGTGAAAAATCAGAGGTCACCCTTGCTACCATTACAATTCTCAGCTTAATTTCAGCAAGTGTCCACTCCTTGCATCATCATGAAGTTACAAATTGCTATACCTTATGAAATCTTTCAAAGTTAGAAAACAAAATAAATAAATAAATAAATGAATAAAGCGGATTATACTGAAAATCCAGATTAAGCCATCTAAGTAACTCTACCGGGGCTATGGACGCTCGCTGGCAGTGGGGCTCTACTTAGGAGAATTGTAACGATAACCTTGCCGGGGCTATAGACGCTCGCTGGCAGCAAGGCTCTATCCGGTCGGCTATGAGGGAATATCCTCACCTACGTAGGCTAATGTCAGTCACTGGTTTGTTCAACCGATCTTCAAGATGAGGATAATTAATCACATGCACACAACTAAACTGAAAATGGAAATTCATGCATCTTTATTGAATACCTTAAGTCTCAAGTTGAATAATAATTTGCAGAAAAGATAGTTGGAAGTTATGAGTTCACTTCATCTAGTTTCCTTGAACACTCTGAATTTAATTGTCTTGTTTTGGTTGCTAGTTGTTTTGATGTTCACAACACACCCCATTATGCTCCTTAGCAAAATGGGGACCCCTGCTGATGTCTTGCTTTTTGCTTCTGCTTGTGTTTTTCTGCTTTCTGGCGGTCTGGTAAAAATGAAGGTCAGGTGCATCATCATCATGATATAGGATGAGGTAGGTCATCATCATGAGGTATGTTTGTCAAAGTTCATATTTTGTTTCTGTGACCTCATATTTTGAAAGAGCTTGAAATTCCATGCAGGTTTGCCTTTTACTTCACTTGAAAATTCTTCCATATGTGAAAGTTATGCACGGTCAAAGTTTTGGTCAAACCTGATATTCGCAGGAGGATCATCATTTTTTTTTATATCCTAAGTCACATTGACAGGATCATCATGATCTTGGTCTATCACCCGATAAAAATCATGCAGTCGCAATTATCTGGACGTCAATTTTAGGTGGTAGTGCCCTTTACACGTCAAATGGCCTTGTGCGCATTATGCAGCATCATGATTTTCTTAGAAGCGTCATATGTTATAAACTTGGTTTTGGTTACATGAAGAACATCATCATCATGATATTTGAACCCCCCCCCGATAATATCCTGAGGTTCGAATATCATGATGACATCAACTTTAAGTCAAGGTAAGTTCCCCCGTCGAGCGGTCTTTGTATCGCGAGCACCATCATGATATCCTTGCATCGCCTAAAACTAAAATATCATGCTAATAGTTTAAGATCACCCTGACTTAGAAAAATCCACCTTCGGCATATTTGCGTGCACATGTTATAAACCTATTGGAGGGTCATCATCATGATATTTGCTGAAATTCGAAAGATGATGACGACGACTTCATATCCTCCTGGTCTCCTTTTGCAACATTACATTCATCATCCTGATCTTTCACGAGGGTCTTTTTTTTTTTTTTTGCTGAAATTCGCTAAGTGCTGGAAGCATCATCATCATAATTCGATAAAGACGATCATCATGTTCATATCCTCCGGATCGCCCTTTTTTGTAATATCATGATGATCACCCTATCTATTCAGAAGAAGGTCGATATTGCATTTCTCAACAGCATGATCATATTTCACAATATCACCCTAGCGCAAATATCATGATGACCTCAATTCATCCTTGTGCTTCGAAGACAAAATATCATGATGACGTCATCATGATAATTCGATAAGGAGGGTCATCATCATACTTTTTATCCTGTCATATTGTCAAGATCATCATGATCTTGTTTGTTCGCCCGATATTTCGTAAAGTCCTCCTGCCGATGAAGTAAGACCTTTTGAATATCCTGATCCTCATCAGCATCACATTTTCCCTTCGGCAGGATTTTTTCCCAAACATGATCCGGTTGGCGAAATATCATGATGACGTCATGGTTCTAAGTTTAACGAAGGCCCCGGATATCATGATGACGTCATCCCGATCTAATAAACGAGGAAGTAAATATCTTGATGATCATCATCATCACATTTTCCTTCAACAGGATATTTTTCAAAACTCGATCCGGTTCCCAAATATGATGATGATCTTCATCATGCTGACTTTTTTTGAGAAGGTTACCTTGGCCGCGAAAGGGTCATATTCACTTCATCATCCTGATCATGCTCCTAGGTGACCCGATATCATAATTATCCCCCTGATCTTAACCGAAGATGATGGTGACGTCATCCTTAGCATTTTAATGAAGCCCGAATATCATGATGACGTCACCATCATCTTCCTTTCCTCGGCAGCATGATTATATTCATATCCTCCTATTCTTCTTCAACATGATGATGATGATGTTGTTGTTCTTTTCTCCAATATGCAGAAGCGGAATATCATGATGATGAAGTATATCGACCAACATGTTTTTTTGACGCACCGACAGCGATGATCATGCCGATGGGTGGGAAATGAGGCGGTGGACATTTTAAAGTGTTTTTTTTGGCGCCTCTGGCATTTTTTCAGTCAGCGATAGTTGACCTGATCAATTTTGAGCAGTCTGAGTGCATTTTGGACGCGTTTTGAGAGGATTCTGGATCCGATTTTCTCCATCTTACGCAGTCACCTGGGTTTAAACGGTTATTTTAATTTCCTGCTGCTTATGTGATAAATGTAAAACTTATTGCTTGTCTTGTCTTGCAGGCTTGCAGTTGAGGAAGCAGCTGGAAAGTCAGCGCAGTGACCTCATGGAGGCAGAAGATCTGATCTCAGGAGCAAGAAGATAAGGATGAAGTGCGTGAAAAGTCAAGGCCATTCAAGTAAAGAAGAAGGTTGCAGCTGAGAGTATTATCACAAAAGACAAACAGAAGTTATTGCCCAGCTGCCGGAACTTCTCAGAAGGGGCAATATTTCGCCCAGATTTGACAACTGCTCAGAGATATTTTTGAGAGCTGGTTCACCTGCATTTATTGCTGTAACCAGGGGTTTGAACCAGGGGTTCAGTTAGGTTTTTTGCTGTAGTGAGGACAATCAAAATGTCTTTATATTGTGTCTCTCTACACTGTAATACTTTACAACAGGGGCTACAACAGGGATTTTTAGGGCTTACAACAGTTTTTCTTAGGAACATACAGATAGAATAGCATAGTTTAGACATAGAAGCAGGAGGTTGCCTATTTATCTGCAGTAAGGTGCGCGTGGAATGTCTGGCTACCTTACTGTATCTATAAAGCTTGTAAGTTCTCTGTAGTATGATCAATGAAACTAAGAGTCATTCTTACATTGTAAATCATGTATGACTATTCGTTTCTAATGCAATAGAATCTGGAGTTCTGCATCTATCTTCTGAGTGTTCTCCTGCTCTTCTTTGTGTTTTGAAATATCTTCTTTGAGAGCTTGCAATTTTAAATGTGTGTTTGTGAAAATGCTCAGGACTTACATTTAAGGTTTTTACTATGGATTTGATCAGATTACTGTGGTATTTACATAGTGCATAACAGAAACAATTAGATCCTTCAATAGATTAAGTGAGGTATAGTTTAGATCTTTCTAACTTTTCCCAACCCATCTGAAATATTTAGCTGAAAACGTAGACATCCAAAGGAAATTGTCTCAAATTTAAAGAAGCATGCATAACAGAGCTATAAGTAGACAATTTTCATAAACAGATCAAGAAGAAAGCTGCAAAAACCCAAGAAAACCCTCTGAAACTTGCAGCCCAGTATCACTTGTATGCAAATGAACAGAATACTTGTTGAAATCTATGACCTCTTTGCATATTCTTAGTCCAGTAAACTACAAAATAAACCTAAACTACGTAAGGCCCCTTGAACATTACAGCTTCACATTGACCAACTGAACTTGACCAACCGAACCATTGTAGACTTGGGATTAGTTGAATCACCAAATGATTCCTTCTTGTCTTTCAAGTATAGTTTTAGTTCATTATATGTGAATTTTAACTTATTGTTATGATTGCATCAAAACAGTCATCAACAGTAAGATCACCCCAATGTTAGTTTATCACCTAATGATCATTTGGTTCGTAAAGTCAAGATGTCAATTTTATGTGATAACTGTATCTGCCCATCAAGTAGCCTCATGTATTTTGCAGGGGTCATGTTGCGAATATCACCCAATCTTTCAAATATCACCCCGTCACAAAATATCACTTCAATACCAATATGACGATGATGTCATCTAAGTTCGATAAAGAAAGGAGATCAATATGATAGTGACATCATCACCCTTTTACCTCGCAGAGGTGTGTATCCAACGATCCCCCTTTTCAATGACATGATGGTGATGTCATTTTAATGCAATGTTCAAGCGAAGACATCAACACACTGACGTCATCCTAATCTTTTGAAAGAGAGGTCATTTTACTCATGGGGGTCATCTTTTGAATATCACCTGATCTTAAAAACATGACCTAATATGCAAAGGTCAATGTGACCGTGGCGTCATCTTTTGGAGGGTGATATTCATCAGTGTTCTTTCCTCGAGGTCATATTTCTTGGACCCCGATTTCTTTCAATATGACCGCAATGTCATCCTTTCAGATTTCAATGAGACTCATCCATGATGATGACATCATCATCATATATTGACTTGGTGAAGGGAGTTAAGGTTGAAGTGCATGACCAGTTGGCTCCATTGGGTGCTTTTTTCAGGTTTGTATGTTAAGTGCCTAGAAATCTACATGTAGGTGGCGGAACTAAAAAGGTTATCCAAATGGATTAAATACTCATGCACATGCAGTTTCTCATGGATTCATGACTTGATATATATATATATATATATATATATATATATATATATATATATATATATATATATATATGTATATATATATATATGTATATATATATATATGTATATATATATATGTATATATATATATATGTATATATATATATATATATGTATATATATATACATATATATATATACATATATATATATGTTTGGACATTCAAAGCATGATTTAGTATAAATTTTTATCCTCTTACTGGTTATTTAACTGATGATGCTTAACTTCTATATGTTGACCACAAGTGCGCCAGTGAGAATAGGAGGTACATCGGCTAGAAAGATGAGGTTGATGGGGCATTTTCAGCTTTCTCTGACTAAGGATGGTCATGTCAATGATTAGAGAGATGTGCAATTCATGATACAAAAAGGGAGAGAAAGCAGGGCAAGAGGATTTTGAATCCATTTAAGAACCCGATGGTGTGTAGGTGCAGATATAATGGAGCTTTAATGGCGAGGACATCCCAGGTGGCGGACTAAATCCAGAGAGGTCGTAAACACACTAGGAGGAGACAAAGCTTTCAATGCAGAGGAGATTGCAGGTGGAAACGTTATTGAGGGAGTGGTGTTGTGTCTGGATGCTGCTCAAGATTTGGGTGGGGTTTGTTTCCCACCGTCTAATGTTGTGCATAGGAATGTGGACTGTTGATTTGCTAGGGTTTCCTAGGCACCATATTGGGGGGAGAAATAGAGACATATATTCAACCCCTACACTCTATATAAGGGGGAGGTCAATCATTCAAAAAATACAACCTATAACAATTTTATAAGAGATCAGATTACTGAGACTAGTGAGGACTGAATTGTTGAAACATCAAGGTTCTTTCCTCAAATCACTATATGTGTACTTGTTCTTTACCATACTGGATGAAGATGAAGCTCTAGATTAAATACTGATTGTAAACTTGATGTAATCTTCAAGTTGATTTCTGGATATGTAATGGTGAATCCTGTGTTCAGCTAGAAGCATTTTCATTCTATTGCATGTTGTTGTCAACTTTCCCTTGAAGATTTACACTGGATCATGCTGATTTGTGGAATGTCCTGGTGAAGTATGATTCTAGTTTTCTTCTCTTCATTGCTGTATGGGAACATGTATGTGGATCAGTGATCTTAGTCAAGTAATTTTAGGAATCTCACTCTCTAACCCTTTTTCTCATTTTAATTTTAGTGAAATCACTTCCATACCTGCAAAATCATGATGAATATTAAGCAAAATAGAGAAATATGCTGACATCTCGTAGATAACTGAACATCATTAGCATATTTTGAGCTAGATGCACATACTATTGACAATATCATGCAAATATTAACCTATAGACACATCATCTAAAAAAATATATTGTGTAGGGTAACCTTTTTATGTAGCATAGTTGCAGAAGCTGAATCTACTGATCCACGTAGGCCGCCAAAATGGAAAACAACAACACACATCAAGCACTGAGTGACCTCAGTAGATTATGAACTAATGAATGGAGACGTGGGATCATGAATTCTTTGGATTCATTGAATCTTTCAAGATAAACAAGGGTTGTTGTGCAACTTTTGTTTGTGTGTTTGTGTTTGACTAACATCTTCATCAACACATAAAACTCATGCTAGAAGGAGGGCCCAAACAAGGAAACAATAGATTCCTGCAAACATTGCTTAAACATCCTGTCTATTTCAAAATCTTACCAGAAACTAGCCAACTTTCCTTGAAAACTTGAGAAATCCTAGCTTTCAGGCCAAATACTAGGTCTAGATCTAGTGGAATCTTTGAAGAATTACCTGTTAGGTGATTTAGACCTAGGACTGTAGACATTCATCACTCCCTTGATCCTAGTGCATCTAGAGCTTTGGTAGAGTGTCCTCCTATAACTCCTAATGGCTTACAAATACCTACAGGACCACCTGTCATACCTCAGGTCCAACCTCAACCAGTTATACCTCAGGTCCAACCTACACTAGTTGTAATGTCATTTTTCACAACAGAGTCACCTTTGACCTTTAATTCATATCATGTGTTGCCTAAGAATCCTGATAAAATTTGTCCTAGGTACCATCCATATCAGGATGCTGATGATCATGTCAGAACATTCAAGGAAGCTTGTTGTAGGGCTAGGATTGAACATGAAGATGTGGTATGCAGGTTATTTCCATTCTCCTTCAGGGAAGAGCCCTATAATTGGTATATCAGTCTGGGTCAAGGTTTAGTAGGTTCATGGGATGCTTTGGAAAAAGCTTTCAAGGATAGGTTCAAGATACCTATAGACCCTTCAATGAACTATCATTTATTTGCCACCATCAAGAGATCTGAAGGAGAACCTATTGCAAACTTCAATGCTAGATTCCAGAAGATGTTGTGTAAACTTGTTGCTCTCTATGTTGTAATAGATAAAGCTGCTAGGAGCATTTCTTACTTAGCTTTAGATCCCTTAACTTCCATGTTTATCGGGAGAATGCATTCTAGTGTAACAACTTTAGTAGAAGCTTTTGAAGAAGCTATTAAAGTTAGCCATCAATTAGCTCCTGCTCCCACACCAAATATTGCCTTCCCTACACTTCCTAGTTATCCTACATACCCTGTTCACCAATAGACCAATGGAGCCATGATGCCTTCAGCTATAATGCAAGCCCCTTTGTAGATACCTCCACTCAGTATCATGCCACCACCAAATGGAAATGGCCATATGTTTCAATATCCATGACAAACACAAATACCCCAGGTTGTGGAGCAATCCAACAATAACAATGGGCCTTCCTTTTTCAAGCCTCAAACAGAGAATGTAGTGGCCAAGGTTCAGGAAGAGAAAGAAGAAATCAAAGAAATATCAGCCCAATTAAGGAAACTTACTACTGACGTCACCCATCTGAGGAATCAAAACTTCTATTCTCAGCCTAATTAAAATAGAGGTTATGCCAATGACAGACCTAATTATCCTGATAGGGGGTACAACAATAATTACAATAACAATAATGGTGACAATAATTCTCCTAGACAGCCTAGAGTGTGGAACACTAGGCCAAACAATGCTTCCTTTCCATCACCCCTGGACAACTAGCCTCCTAGTGAACCTAAACAGACCACCAGAGTAAACCTTGCAGAGGCAGCACTTACAAATTGGTGCAAGATGCATAACACCAATGCTCATGCAGAGCTAGACTATCCTCAATTTAGGATTGATGCCAGTATCTTCCAAGCTAAAGTGTCCAATACTTCAGGAAATCCACCTTATGTAGAGGGAAATGAAATTGTTCCCTATGAGTATGATTCTACCTTAGTGCTGGAAAGCTTCATGCATCATCCTTATTAGCAGATAGTCTCATCACATCGGGATTACACCTCAGCATGTGAGGAATTGGCCATGGCTTTTGAGTCTAACTATGTTTTTCCCTTTGAGGATGAGAATGAGCCATCAATTGAGCATGAGTAAGTCAATACTTATCAACAACAACCTTAGGGTAGGCATAATTACAACCTAAGGAATAACTCAAATAGATTTGCTGATCATTTGACCACCTCCGTGCCTCCAAACAATTTCAACACTCCACCTTATCCTAAGGCAAGTAATAACCTAGATTCCCCAAGGTTAATGCTCAATATTTGGCACCACAGACCACAACACCAAGAGCTACAAATCTGCCTCCTGAGCTTGACAAGTTGGTTAGACATCTAACAGATGAAATGAAAAAGATCAAAATCAGCCTGCCATTGTTAGTGTTGCTTAAAATCTCTACTATCAAGAGAGATTGCATGAAATCATTGGATGATCCTGCTCAAAAGGAAGATAGTCATACCTTAGGCCAGTTAGGGAATAAAGATCATGTTGCTAAGGATGTTAATAATAAACATAAAACCTCAACTACTATTCAAGCTGCAGAGACCTCCCACATGACCCTACACAGAGACAAGAGTGAGTCACCTCCTTACCATAAGGATGTTCAGTAAGAATTTGTACAACTATTTAGTAGACTCAAGAGCATCTACCAATGTAATGCCCCTATCCATATGCAATGCTTCAGGGTTACATCTTGCTAAGTCATTAAAGAAAGTGACGCAATTGGACAAAATAGAGGTGAGCATGGTAGGAGAACTGACTCACATTCACATGCAGCTAGCATCAGATCCCAGAATCCAACACTATATTGATATTTAGGTAGTTGATATACCTGATACATATGGGATGTTACTTAGCAAAGACTGGTCAAAAACCCTTAATGGATACATGTCAACTGATTTCAGTCATATGTGGTTGCCCTAGAGAGGGATACCAAATCAAATAAGGATAGATGCTGAACCCCGCATGAAACACATGATCACTAAATATAACAAAACCAATGAAATCATGTATGTCGATGTGGACCCTAGAGTTTACTCCATAAGACCTCAGACCGCTAGCATAGAGGAAATCCTGATGTTTGATGTGCATGATCATGATGATGACCCTCAAGGTGATGAAGTAAATTTAGAATCTGATTGTAACCCTGAGAATGAAGTAGAGGCAGATTATTTCAAGATTTCTGAGATGCATTTTCTTAAAGAGGTGCAACGATGTCAGTTGTTAAATGTGCCTATTCATTATATTCTAATTGATGGATGGTGTAGGTTGCATAATGAGGCACATTCTAAAAAGACCTATGAGGCCTACCTAGACATGTTGGAACTGGAACAAGCATACATTAAAGCATCTTCATCATCACCAGAGGTGATTTCTATAGATAGTGATAGTGGAACTGATTTTTTTTGTCTTCTATATGAATAGGGGAATGCACATGTCAAGATGAAAATTCTATTTAGATGACATAAGAGATACTAGTATGCTACAGGAGTAATGCTAAGAGCAAGAAGAAAATCACCCCTAGGAGTGATTTTTTAGTGGAGTCAGATTACGAGTTATCTGATGAAGATAGGGGCAGCAATCTATCCAAATTTGAAGAATTTTTATCAAAAGAAATTCAAAGAATGACACAGCGGCAAAGACCTCCGCAGGATGTCTTGATTGAAGGATGGTGCAGGTTACATGAAACACCTCATTCAGAAACTGCTTGTTCATTGTGTCTGCATATTTTGAGAAGGCAGACATTGCCTAGTCCAGAGGATGTTCCTCCTAATGGTAAGAGAAAAGAAGAAATATCAACTTCACATAAGGCTGATAGGGTGAAGCTTGAGAAAGCTGAGATACCAAAGTTAAAGTGGATATCCAATGGTGCAGCTACTAGAGCCAAAAGGAAGAAAGAAGGCCCAGACAAGATTTTAGATAAAGATAAGCCATGGATCTTGAGGTTTGATGGATCCAATTCAAAATAAGGAGATGGAGTAGGAATAGACCTCATTGATCCATCTCAAAAATCCTACTTAGCAACATACAGATTGTAGTTCCCTTGTATGAACAATGTAACAGAGTATGAAGCTCTAATTCATGGGATGTTGTTTACACTTAGAAAGAAGGTGAAGATTCTACATGTCTATGGAGACTCAGAATTAGTTGTCAAATAGGTAAGGGGTATATACTCCTACAATTACAATAGGCTGTCCAATTATAGACATAGGGTGTGGGACTTAATAGAAGATTTTGATGCATTCAATATCACCCATGTATCTAGAGAACAAAATCATAGGGTAGATGCTTTGGCCCAGGCTGCCAGTACTCTGGAACCACTGTCCATATCTAGTCTAAAAAGATTCTCAGTTGAATTAGTATCAGTGCCTTCTATGCTAGATAATGTAACTAATCTTCAAGTATTTGATGATGATCAACATATATTGGATTTTATTTCCAACAGAGATGTTTTTGAGGCATAGATCGTAGATGAAAGGAATGTAGAAGATCACGTCTCGGAAGAAGAAGAAATCCTAGAGTTTCCTAGCAATAGGATCCCTAAGGGAATGATAGAACTAGAAAGAGTATTTGATCTAGACAACATGCTCTCAAAGACTATATCCATGTCATTACCTGGACGTATGATGAGTTAAAAACCTACAACACATCGGTCATCACTCATACAATACCTTTGAAGATAGATGCCAAGCTCTTTAGGCAGAGATAAAGACATGTCAATGCTTTGTCGAAGCCCATTATTTTTGAAGAGGTTAAAAGGCTGCTTGATGCTAGGATCATATTTCCTCTGAGACATTCCACATGGGTGGCAAACCTGGTCCTAGTAAGGAAGAAAAATGGTGACATTAGATTGTACGTGGACTTCAGGAACTTAAATAGAGCTTCTGAAAAGGATAGTTATCCTTTGCCTTCTCTGGATGAAGTCTTGTAAATTGTGAATGGTGCTAAGATGATGTCCTTCTTGGATGGTTTCTCAGGTTACAACCAAGTAATGATGGACAAAATTGACAGACTAAAGACCACATTCACCACAAAGTGGGGAATCTTTGCCTACAGGTGCATGCCATTTGGATTAATAAATGTTGGAGCCACATTTCAGAGAGCAATGGACATAGCCTTCAGAGGCTTGATTGGTAAATGCATAGTCATATACACGGATGACTTAACAGTCTTCTCGAAAGATAGAGGAAACCATGTAGAGGACCTGAGAAAGGTGCTGAAGAAGTGCGAGCAATACGGGATATCCCTAAAGCCTAAGAAGTGCATATTTTAGATGACCACAGGGAAATTACTAGGCCACCTGATAACTAAAAATGGGATCATCATTGATCCTGAAGAGTGGAGTCCATCATGAGGATACAGCTTCTTGGGAGCAGGACGGAGCTCAAATCTTACTTTGGTAAGATTAATTTTGTTAGAAAGTTTATTACTGGCTTTGCAGAGATAGTCAGACCCTTGAACTCCATGCTCAAGAAGGACGCTAAAATTGAGTGGACACAGGAGGCTAGAGTAGCTTTTGAAGACATTAAGAATGCCATATCAAACGCTCTAGTCTTGGTCAGTCCAGATTATACCAAGGACTTCTACATCTACTCATTTGCTTTAGAACATACCTCTGCAGTAGTGTTGACATAGAGAAATGAAGAAAAGGAGGAGAAGCCTATAGCCTTCATGAGCTGCCCTTTCAGAGATGCAGATCTTAGGTATATGGACGTTGAAAGACATGCACTTGCTCTAGTTCAAGTAGTCAAGAAATTTAGGCATTACATTCTGAGAAGTAAAGTGATTACTATAGTACCTGATGCTGTAGCGAAGATGTTATTAATGCAAAGTGAACTAGGTGAGAAAAGGGCTAAATGGATCACTATCCTCCAAGAGTATGATATGGACATCACCCCCATGAAGTTGGTAAGAGGATAGGCACTGAGCTAGATGATATCAGAGATTGATCCTACTATCCTGAGCCAGTAGTATGTTGTGAACGCAAAGGAAGATGGAGAATGGTACTCAGACATCAGACACATCTTGATCACTAGAAGATGTCCCTCAAGATTGTAGGCCTCACAAAGGAGAGCCTTGAAGATAAGGTCAGAGAGATACATAATAAAAGGAGTCCTTTTCAAGAAAAACTATGAGGGGATATACCTAAGGTGCTTGGAAAGATCAGAAGTAGATAAGGTGCTAGCAGAACTACATGATAAATTTGGGACTGCACATGGATCATCCTTAGCCACCACTCATGCTATCCTCAGGGCAGGGTATTACTAGCCCACAATTTTTAAAGACACTGCTAAACACACCAAATGTTGTCATATGTGTTAGGTTGCTGCAAATAGAGAAAAATATGTTCCTCAACATTTACAGCCAGTGATGGAGATGCGCCCATTTGCTCAATAGGGAATGGACTTCATAGGACCTATCAATCCTCCATCATCCTCAAGCCATAGGTATGTTTTAACTATTACTAACTATTGCACTAGGTGGACTGAAGCTATCAGTAGTAAGACATGTAATGCTAAGGATGTCATTAAGTTTTTGGAAAGCAAGATAGTGACCAGGTATGGAGTTCCATATTCTTTAGTATGTGATAATGGGTCTTCTTTTGCTTCAATTAAACTTTTAGGTTGGGCTTTTGATTATGGGATCATCTTAAAATTTTCCTCAAATTACTATCCCCGAGGGAATGAATTAGTAGAATCCACAAACAAGAACCTATTAAACATCATAAAAAGACTGATAGAAAAGAACCCAAGGGAATGGAACACTTTACTGAAATATGCCTTGTGGGTAGATAGAACCAGGAATAAGGCTGCATTAGGAAATTCACCTTTTCATTTAGTATATGGGGTAGATCCTATCATCCCTATTAACTTAAAGATTCCTACACTGCAGTTTGCACAAGAATATCTAGGCATCAATAATAAATAGGAAGTTAGGTTGCTATAGTTGATGCACCTAGATGAAAAAAGAAGTGAAGCAATTAACCAATTTGTTAAACATCAGGCTGTTGTCAAGCGCTAGTTTGACAAAAGAGCCAGGATTGAGGCTTTCAGAATCTCAGACCTAGTCCTGATGTGGGACAAAGCACATGAAAGGAAAGGTGATCATGGTAAGTTTGATAAACTCTGGATAGGTCCCTTTCAAATTACTAAAATTTTAGGAGACAGTGCCTATAGGCTCAAGACCTTAATCGGTGAAGATGTTCCATTATCAGTCAATGGACAATTTCTCAAACACTATTTTCAAGCCTAAAGTAGCACCATGACAGTCATGTGTATCATAGTGTACATTTCTTCTATAGTTGTCTGTTTTGGTCTATTTTGTTTTGGTTTCCTTGTGTTTTCTCAGCAGGGATCTTTATTTTGATTTAGAGTATGAAGGAGCAGATTAATAACCATTGAAAACAATGGAAAATTTAGATCATTCAGGTTAATTATTTGAAATTTATGCATAACTTGTTGTGACTGTCATGAAGGTAGAGAGTTGTTTGACATGTGAAATTTTGTATTCAATAAGAATGGGTTGAGTATTCAAGGAAGGTTTCTCACAATGACACACCTAAAAAACCTTGGGTTTGTTGAACTTACCAGTGTAGCTATTAGGTGAAAAATTAGAGGTCACCCTTTTACCATTACAATTCTCAATTTAATTTCAGCAAGTGACCTTCCTTGCATCATGAAATTACAAATGCAATATCTTATGAAGTTTCTATCAAATACACAAAAAAATAAAATAATAAAATGGATTTTATTAAAAAACTAGGTTAAGCCATCTAAGTAACCCTACCGGGGCTATAGACTCTCGCTGGCATGGGGCTCTACTTAGGAGAATTGTAATGATAACCTTGTCGGGGCTATGGATACCTACTGGCAGCAAGGCTCTATCCTATTGGCTATGAGGTAACATCCTCACCTACATAGGCTAATATCAATCATTGGTTTGTTCAACCGATCTTCAAGATGAGGATAATTAATGACGTGCACCCAATTAAACTAAAAGGAAAATTCATGCACCTTATTGAATACATTGAGTCTCAAGTTAGATAATGATTTGCGAAGGAGATAGTTGGGAGTTATGAATTTATTTCATTAAGTTTTCATTAATGGTTTTAATTTGATTATTTTGTTTGGTTGCTAGTTGTTGTGATGATCACAACATGACACATTTTTCTCCATAGCAAAATAAGGACCCCTGCCATGGCGTGCTCCCTTATTTTTGTGCTCTAGGCAGTAATGGTAAAAGGCAGCATTAGTCGGTGTGCATATGCCTTTAGTTAGGTATATTTGTGATCTTCATATCTGAACCTAAATTTTGAAAGTCTAAGTCTTTCTTCAAGAAGCCTGCCATGTGAAAGAGCGTAAAAGTTTAGGCAGGTTTGCCTTTTACATCACCCTAAAATTCAGCCAAACGAGAAAGTTATGACAAGTCAAAATTATGGTCAAATCTAATATTCCTAGGGGTTCATATTTCAAACATCAGTCACCTTATGTAAGATCACCCCAATGTTAGTTTATCACCTGATGATCATTTGGTTCGTAAAGTCTAGACATCAATTTTATGTGATAATTGTATCTGCCCATCAAGCAGCCTCATGTATTTTGCGGGGTACATGTTGTGAATATCACCTCAATACTAATATGAAGATGATGTCATCTAAACTTGATAAGCAAAGGAGATCAATATGATGGTGACATCATCACCCTTTTACCTCACGAAGGTGTGTATCGAATGATCCCCCTTTTCAATGACATGATGGTGACGTCATTTTAATGCAATGTTTTAGCGAAGACATCAACAGGATGACGTCATCCTGATCTTTCAAAAGAGAGGTCATTTTACTCATGGTGGTCATCTTTTGAATATCACCTGATCTTAAAAACATGGCCAGATATGCAAAGCTCAATGTGACCGTGGCGTCATCTTTCGGAGGGTGATATTCATCAGTGTTCTTTCCTTGGGGTCATATTTCTTTGACCTTGATTTATTTCAATATGACCATGGCATCATCCTTTCACATTTTAATGAGACTCATCCATGATGATGACATCATCATCATATCTTGACTTGGTAAAGGGAGTTAAGGTTGAAGTGCATGACCAGTTGGGTCCATTGGGTGCTTTTTTCAGGTTTGTATGTTAAGTGCTCAGAAATCTACATGCAGGTGGCAAAACTGAAAAGGTTATCAAAAGGGATTAAATACTCATGTGCATGTAGTTTCTCATGGATTCGTGACCTTATCTATATATATATATATATATATATGTTTGCACATTCAAAGCATGATTTAGTATAAATGTTTATCCTCCTGCTAGTTATTTAAGTAATGATGCTTAACTTTCATATGTTGACATAGGTGCACTGATGAGAAAAGGAGGTGCATCAGCGAGAAAGATAAGGTCGATGGGGCATTTTTGGCTCACCCTGACTAAGGATGGTCATGCTGATGATTAGAGCAATGTGCAGTTCATGATACAAAAAGGTGGGAAAGTAGGGCAAGAGGATTTTGAATCCATTTCAGAACCTGATGGTGTACAGGTGGAGATATGACAGATCTTTAATGGCGAGGACATCCTAGGTGGCAAACCAGATCCTAAGGGGTCACAAACACACTAGGAGGAGACAAAGATTTCAATGCAGAGGAGATTGCAGGTGGAAATGTTATTGAGGGAGCGGTGCTCTATCTAGATGCTACTCAAGATTTGGGCGGGATTTGTTTCCCACCATCTGATGTTGTGTACAGGAATGTGGACCATTGATTTGCTAGGGTTTCCTAGGAACCATATTGGGGGGAGAAACAGAGACATATATTTAGCCCCTGCACTCTATATAGGGGGGAGGTCACTCATTCAAAAAATCTAACCTGTAATAATTTTATAAGAGATCAGATTACTAAGACTAGCGAGGACTAAATTGTTGAAACATCAAGGTTCTTTCCTCAGATCACTGTATATGTACTTGTTGTTTAGCATACTGGATGAAGATGAACCTATAGATTACATCCTGATTGTAAACTTTACATAATCTTCAAGTTGATTTCTAGATATGTAATGGTGAATCCTATGTTTAGCTAGAAGCGTTTTCATTCTATTGCATGTTGTTGTCAACTTTCCCTTGAAGATTTGCATTGGATCATGCTGATTTGTGGAATGTCCTGGTGAAGTATGATTCTAGTTTTCTTCTCTTCATTGCTATATGGGAACATGTATGTGGATCAGTGATCTTAGTCAAGTAATTTTAGGAATCTCACTCTCTAACCCTTTTTCTCATTTTAAATTCAGTGAAATCACTTCCATAACTACAAAATCATGATGAATATTAAGAAGAATAGAGAAATATGTTGACATCTCATAGATAACCAAACATCATCAGAATATTTTGAGCTAGATGCATGTACTATTGAAAATATCATGCAAATATCAGCCTACAGACACGTCATCTAAAAAAATATACTGTGTAGGGTAACCATTCTGTGTAGCATAGTTGCAGAAGCCGAATCTACTAATCCATGTAAGACCCCAAAATGGAAAACAACAACACACATCAACCACTGAGTGACCTCAGTAGATTATGAACTAATCAATGGAGACTTGGGATCATGGATTCATCGTATCTTTCAAGATAAACAAGGGTTGTTGTTCAACTTTTGTTTGTGTGTTTGTGTGTAACTAACATCCTCATCAACACTACTCAAGTAGGGTTCCACCTCGCCTCTTTGAGATTTTTACTGTGTATGATTAGGGTTTCATCCGAGTACATTTTCTTTTTGAGCAACGTAGTTGGGGTTTCAACTAGGGTTTTATGCATAAACTGCTTGTTCTCCCTTGAAACCTAGTTTGAACTTATCCTTGAAAATATAAATGGATTGCCATGGGCTAATTAGATCAACTTAACTAGGCTTGGCCGTAGTTTGGACAAATTCAAACCTTTTCATGAACTGGAGAATCATCTGGTCTTTGCACCAAATTTGGGTCTGACCGACCTGTAAACATTTCAACTCATCTAGGCGGTTGGTGGCCTTAAAAGCTAGCACTGCACTTTAAAGCCCATTCAACACTAAAAATGTTGACATCTGACCTACATAGATTTTGCTACGTTAATGGATTAGATTAGTGGGACCTTAAAACCCCACAAACTTTGGAAACCTACTCAGTGCTAAAAACCTTTCTTGCCGACCTTGCTCTAAAAGACTCCGCCTCTGACTTGGTCGGACACCTAGAATATCTCCGCCAAATGGTGACATCCAAAGTCCCATTGGAAACAAAAACGGCTCTATGCTAAAATTGATCCTATCTGATCTTGTGCTACAACACACCTTCACCGACTTAGTTGGTTCACCTCAAAACTCATGCAGGTCAGACAAATCCAAATCCTACACAGGTGTAGTAAAAGTGATCTCAATAGCTTGGCACTAAAATTTGACTGACTAACTAAATAGCCAATGAAAGGTCGATGACCTTCAAAAGTCGCGCAAGTCGATAACATCCAAAACCCTCGTAAAACATCAAATGTACATGAACTATGATGGAACTCATGATCAGATGAAATTAATTTCCCTATTGAGATCGATGGACCTCAATAGTAGCGCTTTTGTGCCATCAGTTTAGTTGACCCTAAAACTAGCATAAATGATGTAAAATGATCGTTTTTAAGGAACTTTCAAAAAGAGAAATGTCTTATAGGATGTAATGATAATTGCAAATTATGAATGCTGATATTTCACATGTTTTAAATTGATTTTGTTTGTAGTTTCAAGGTTTCTATTGCATACATTGATGTTGGATTACCTAAAATTGGATTGTGGAAATGAATGTAATGCAATGAATTTCAGATTTCTATTTTTTTAGAGCATGTTAGTAACTTACTAGACTCATTATAGCTTCAAAGGTTGAAAGTCTTTTGATCCGCTTGATAATTATAGAGTTTTAAACTTAGGAATTTGTTAAAATCTCTCAAGGTTTCAGGCTTATAAGATCTAGTCCTACAGGTTAGATGACTGCACAGGCTCAAATCATGAGGTGCAAATCCAAAGGTATTCCACCAGAGACAAAGATTCATACTAGATGGAATGAGGTAGGAGATACAAATCTAGGTCACATAAACCTAGATGACTTCAGACTAAGAACCTTTGTCCCAAATCCAACTCCTAGGACCAAAACACTGAAAGATAGTGGTATGGCACAAGATGCTGCCTTCCCCACATCTGTGCAATGTGTAGAACTGATAGTAACATGTGCAGATAGATATGATGTTATGACCAGAACAATCTAAATCAATAATGGGTATATCTTGGCTAATTTAAGTCCACCCTCTTTGGCTGAAATTTTTGACATCCCATGGTACACAGTAATGACCATGCCAGACAGACAAGCATCAGAGGAAACTTATAACAAAGATGTGACTGGATGTAGAAAATATATGAATGATCGTTGGGTTAAGAGTAGAAGGTTTTCTATGAGCAAGTTCCCTCAAGTGTTATATAGAAGTGACTTTCACGATGAGATAGGGGATTTGATAACTTTTCTAAGTAGAGTATATGCGTTACCCATAGCCTCCACTTTTGAAGAATGGATGTTTGTCATCATCATTGAGATACTAAAGGGAACTAAATTCCACTGGTCACATATTCTTAGTGATAATATTCATGAGGCCTATAGCAACTTTAACGAAAAAAATTCTTTAGATGGACATCCTATGTCGTCTATGCCTTAGCAAGAAGAAATCATTATGCTGGGTTGTCCAAAATATGAGAAGTTGGGAATGATGAACATACCCAAGTCAAAGTTTATGAGTGTTATCCACAGCTTACATCATCTCAATCTTTGATTCATTTGAAAAGGGTAAATGACACTTTCACAATGTTTATAGAAAGGTTACTACAAGGTAACACTGACCTAAGGATTTCCATAGAAGCCATGAATGAAGTAACCAGATATGGGACATGGTAGATCTAGTTCAAAAAATTCACATATATGAGAATACAAGGTTTCACTGGGATGGTTTACAGACTCCCTAGGTATCTAGATGATAGGACAATACTCTTGGAATTGTCAAGGTAATTAATTCCTTGTGCAGAGAAATCAAGCATTTACACAGAACCAATGTTCAGTTTCCCATTAGGTTTGGCAAAGGGATTTATACATGCCCTTCACTGGCATCATCCGATCATTCAGATAAAGAACTGCAACTTCTCAATCTCCACTACGACAATGCAAGGGATCATTTTGATCCAAATAAAGTGATGGAGAGGTTTGAAAGAAAAAAATTGTTTCACAAAATGCATATTGAGGACTTTTGGGCTAACTGTATGGATGACTACGAAGTAATGAAGAAGGCTCATCCAAGATTGCCTCTAGCCTTCATAAGAAAGTTTCACATCTCTATAGTGCCCGACTAGTTGGAGGATGATGAAAATGTTATGGTTAGGGGAACTTGGGAGGTCCAATACCGTCAACCAATCCCTTTACCTAATTAGGCCAATGCTGAGGAGAGTTCTCTAGAAATTATAATGAAAGAGCCTATTAGATTAAGCAAGGCCTGGGTAGGAGGCCAAATAGCTACTTTGGAGGGACAAGGGGTGCAAGTCACATACACTACACTAGAGTCAGACAAAGAGTCTAGAGGAGAAGAAGATAAGCCAATTAACATAACAAATGAAGCACAACCATCTCAAAAGTAGATGTTTGATAGTGAAGAACATATACCATTAGTAGAAAAGGCTAAGAGAGTTCAGAAATCTTCTACAAAATCTCCTAAGAAAGATCAACCTCCCTCTACTAGAACAAGAGCCTCTAAGAAAAGGGATATGCCAAGCGGTCCAGGAGAGGGTTCTAAGGCCAAGAAATTCAAGGTGAAAATTGTTAGCAAGACTAAAGATATGGTTGTTGCAACCAGTAAAGATACAATTTTACCAACTCTCCACCTCCTGCTACCCATAATGTTGGCACTATTGCCATGATTATACATGAAAATGTTTCCCCAAACATTCCTACCATAGGTGCAGATTCAACTATCCTACCTCCACAAGTGACAACATCCATTACTTCTGCCCTTTCTACTTCTCCCGTAGCTATATCATCATGTTCTTCCACCCTTTCCACACCACTTCCTATCATATCTTCTATTGAACTCTCTACTTCCATTCCTCTACCTCCCATTTCTACTATTCTCGCATCTTCCCTGCCTTTTTTGTCAATACCTTCACCCATTACCATCTCCTCCACCTTATCTAATGTGTTAGCCAACTTAACAAAAGTGGATCTAGCCTCAGCTACGGTGTCGTTAGCTTCTATCACATCTATTTCTTTGGCACCAACAAGCCAAGATTCAACTCCTTTGGTTGTACCACCTTTACCTGGAATTGATAAGGTATGCACATAATTGGGTTTAGAAGAACCTGAACTTGAAAAGGATACATTTGTTGAGATAGGCAATGAATGTCCAGATGAGCCTTTGACTAAAGAAATCAGTGTTGAAGTGATTAATATATCTGATATTCCTCCTGAGAAGGGACAAACCAAGGAAGTCCTCAAATCAGCCCAGTAGAATGTAATGGTAAATTGGAAAAATCTTGCCAATGAAGAAGATATGGATTTGGATAAAGACAAGGGGTCAGAATAGCAACAAGGGTCACTTGAACAACTTGCAAAAATTGAGGATGATTAAACCACTGAATTAAGTAAGTCCTCTTCTTCAGCACCTGAGTGGTTGCAAAGTAGAGTAGCATATCCTGAGCCACAAGTAGAGATAATGCAGCTAGATTTGAGAACCATCTTGTCACAAACCTAGAGGCTGAAGAGGAAAAAGAAGGCAAAGATACAGTCTAGAATCTATAAGGATAAATCAAGATCTAGAATTGCAGAGATAACTATCCCGCTAGTAGATACAGCTAAATAACAAGTCAGAGCAGAGGATTATGTAATTTCCATAGTTGATTTGGGACCTACCACTCATCCTCAAAGAGTGGATGAATTTAAAGGATCGATTACTTTAATTTTGGAAGAGTTAAGCAATTGAATTTAAAGGATCTAGAATTGTAGAGATAGCTGTCCCACTAGCAGATACAACTAAATAACAAGTCAGAGTAGAGGATTATGTAATTTCAATAGTTGATTTGGGACCTGCCACTCATGCTCAAAGAGTGGATGAACTTTAAGGATCAGTTACTTTAATTTTGGAAGAGTTAAACAAAGATGAGATGTCCAAGAAGGAGTTTAAAAAGAAAAATGAGGAACTTCATGCTGGTCTCTAGTTTTAGGTCAACCTAATCAATGCGGGAGGAGATATAAGGATAGTGCCCACTTTCCTATCTACTGATGAAATGGAAAGACTAGGCGAGGTAAGGTCCAAGTCCCAAGGCACTGGAAATTGGTTGTTTAGTGTTTTTGAAAAGAGATGCGAGACAATTGATGCATCTACTCAAGCGCACAATAAGCTAGTTGAACTTCATGAGAAATGGAATGACAAATGTGACTCTTTTGATGAGTATTTCTCTCATATGTATCTGTGAATAAAGAGCATTAGGGATTTGCTTGCCCAGACTTTAGTAGTAGAGAATACCCTAACTAGAGACAAGCTATCCAAGGCCATTGAATGGTATCAACAACTACTTTTGAGGAAAGAAACTTTTGAAAACATAAAGGAAGCATATAAGCCAGTAGATGAAGGGCTATGACCAATTATATACAATATCAATGATTCTTTGAAGGATTTCTTAGAAACATCCTATAACGACTATGCCCCTTATGATATCGAGAAGTGCAAGAGTAAATTACTTAATGGAATTTTTGAAAGTACTGAGCTCCACATGGAAGACAGGTTGGATAAGGTAAGTGACCTCAGAGCTGAATTCAAAGCATTCCACAAGGCTGGGGTAGAGATAGAAAAGATATACTATACATTTAGCTGAGAACTAGAGATGTTCAATTATTGGATCAGTCATTTAAAGAATCCAGATTCCTCGAAGATCAATCCTACACTCGAGGCATGGCTAACCTACTGCAATAAGCTCGCTGAAGAAGACAAAATCAATTTAGATGAGGAGTCTCGATATTATTTTGAATATTTTAAGGTGTAATCCCGTCATAATTGTAAGTCACTATGTTCAAGGTAGTATGTGACTCTATTTTGTCTTTTCTACGCTTTAAAATGTTCTTTTCTATTAACATATTGAGTTGGCTAGTCAAATTCACTAGATTCAATGTATCTGGAGGCTATTTTTTCATCTTTTTCATAAAAGACAAAGTCTAATCTAGGAATTGATATGAGTTGTTACAAATGCATTCATTGATGTAATCTGGACCGTTGGTGTTGAGTTGATCTCCACCATTCATTTGAAACTTGGTATGCTGCTTTCCTATATAAAGGGCTGCTATTTCCACTTTTTGTAAGACATAATTTAATGCAGAATTGTTGACATTCTGCCATTTCATGTAGTGCAAAGCAAGTTTCTTCAGTGTTCCTAAGAATTTGTGTATTGTGTTCTTTATTTGGTTTTCATGGTTCACTTTTTGCTCTCCCATTGTTAGTTAATTGTGCTTTTATAATATTCATGGTTTGTTGAAAGTATCTGATGAATACTCTAGGTCCATATTTTTAGTTATTTGCTAATGGTAGATAACTGTGCAAAGTTAGTCTGGGTTGATCATTCATGCTAAATTTTAATTACATATCACAAGTTAAGTTGCGTGATTTGTTTGGTATTTAACAAATGAATGTGAAATGAAAATCTTTCGATTTCCATTGAAGATAGCATCATTTTCTGTAGTGCTATAACAACAATTTTTAGCTTGGTAACTCAGAAAACTGGTTAAGTTTTAGAGCATTTGTCTACTTAAAGTAACCCATACATTGTGAATGTCACTTAAAATTTCTCTAAAACCCTAACCCTTTTACATTTTCTTTAAAAAACCATTGTTAGATTAGGAAATTCAGCAGCATTTTACATCATTTATTAGCTAAAATCTTAAAGGGTTAATGTGCATTTGCTATTCAAACTTCAAAATCTGTAGATTGCATGTAAGACCCCTTGTAGGCACAACTAGAACATCCCAACTAAGAGATTCCAAGCAAGATAAGACCTAGTTGTATTATCCTTGGAGTAGTCTTACCTAGGGTAGGATACTTTTCAAGAGAGGTGTGAAACTAGCAATCACACCTGTGTTGCTACATGCTAAAACCACCATCAATAGTTTCATTTTAGGAGAAATCTTGTAATATATATTTGAAAACCTTTGGTTAAAATCCACTACTGTCTAATTATAGTTCTTTTGAATGCTTCTCAATTCATTAATAGCAAAATTTGGATCAGCATGACTCCCATACTGTTCTTTAAACTGATTGAGGCATCAAGTAAATTCTTGTACTAGTCCCTAGCATCTTCAATCAAAGATAGCATAAATAATTTCATCTGTATATATTCATATTGCACTTCAAAGTTATCCATGACTATCTTAAAACTTCTAATATATTCTTTTGCTGAGATGGCATTATTTCCAATGAATTTTAGAAGATGATTTCTTAAAGCATTATTAATGGGATAAGGACATATTTGATACCTAGACAAGTCTAGGTGCCTATATCTATTTATATTTAAGGGTCCTTACAAATTTTGATTTGGTTGATATTGTTGTACATTATGGAGAAGATTCAAATTTGTATTTTGTTGGCAGGGTGGAATATGTTGATGACCAGGAGGTGGATAAGTATTAGTCATATGTTGGGAAGGATTATGGACAATGTGTTTTTGGGTTTCATGGTGGAATATTTTGTTGCATAGAACTGATATTGCTTGGATTATGTGTTTCTTTTGAAGTGTTTGAACCACTTGTATTCTAATGTGATCCTTGTATATTTCTTGTTAGAACATGCCCACTTTGTTTATAGGGAGGTCCATACTTTGAGCTAGTTGCTATAGTTCTAGACCTTATCAGTTGCAATTCTTGTTTTATCCTTTCCTCTTCTTCTTTTAATTTTAGATATCTCGGGTTCCTCCTATAAGTTATACAAATCTTACTATAGCTCACTCTTATTTCATATGTCTTTTGGTGGAGTATCATGGGTTTCTATAGATGATATTTGATTTATATATTCATATTGGATCTCTCTACCCTACTGTAATGATATTTCGTAATCATACTCTACCTATTTTTACATTATTTCCCTTTCAATCTGAGCTTCATATTCAAGTTGTTTCTGAAGGTCAAGTTTGTACTGGTCTAGAATATCATCAAATGTGTTATAATCTTTCTGGGCATGATAACTCTTGGATTGGAATTCCTCTAATTCATGCAGGGGAATGAAACTATTATGAGTTATTATAGGTTGTTCTACAGTATTCTCTTGGGTCGTTTAGTTATTAAGGCATTTAGATTGAACTGATATCCTAGTTTTCTTAGTGGGGACCCTTAAAGGTGGGGAAGATTGTAACTTTTTACCATTAGCTTTTGATCTCCTACCATTCATATTGTATGAGACTGTAATGCTTCAACACATTATATATCTATAATTTAGAGTAGAGTCGCCACCTCTTTTTGGAGAGGAATGGTTTTATCTTCTGGGTCTTTTGCACCAGTAGAGTTATGACTTTAACTTCCTGACTTTGATATGGTTTCCTACCAGTTTCCTTTATATTATCCCCAGTAGAGTTGCCAATTTTGTTAGGTCTTAGAAATGCAGGTCCTAAACCGTAAGAGGTTGCCAAGCTCTCTATAGAACAAGGCTGATATAGTTAAAACCCCCTTCACTTCAGTCTTTGCTAGACCTAGGTGGGTATACCTTACTTACTAATGCAAACATGTATGACCTTCACATTAGCATATGGGTGTGAAGTAGATTATAAGGATGAAAGCAATTCCTAATACTAGAGTTTGAGATTTGAAAGTGTGAAAGGTTTTGAAATATTGTTTTGGGAAGACCAATGCCTAATTGTATTGGGAAAATAGGGTCAAGGCTTAAATGATTTGCAAAACTACTTGGCTTAACTCTGATTATCTGGCACCTTTTAAATGTTTACACCTTATGTGAATGTGCAAGATGGTTAGTTGCTAGACTCTTCTTCAAGATCTAGTTGACTCTTTCAAATTATGGTGTTTGCCTAAAAGGATTTAATTCTATTTGAAGGAAACCCACCAATATGATTTAATTTAAAGGATTTAACTCAAAATAGAGACTAGTAAATATAAACCACTTAGAAGGAACTAAATAAATTTCTAATAGAAACCAATCAAAAAGCATCCACACAATGACAACAAATGTGCCATGATAAATCTAGTGATTTAAATAACTAGAAATAGCTGATGCAGAGCAACACAGTAGAAGCTTATAAACAGGGTGAAAAACCCATTAAACCCACCAACCTAGGGTTTAATTTAATCACCTTTTAATAAAAACCATACAATATCAAAAAATGTGTTCACTTCCCCTTCGGCAAGATAACCTCTATCGGCCACCTTCAAAATCTCTATATCGATGAAATATCTCCTTTTCACCTATCGGCGGGACTCCCATTATCGGCAAACTCCTTGAGTCTTTTGCCAATCTCTATTGTCTCCCCGATACTACCAATGTCGAGCTCCACCGTCAGCCAGACTATTACCCATCGGCAAGATCTTTAACTTCTCCAACGATACACCTCCTTACGCCAATGCACCTTCACATCATACATGCAATTAATGGGGCCCACGATCCTCGCTCTCCAATCGCCCAATGTATCTTATGAACTGTATATTCATTCCTTCAACACCAATATACCTTTACAGGATACTCACATAATGTTTGTGACATACAAATGCGGGATATACATAAAATATCTTCAACACACAAATGATGGATACTTGCCATATGCATAAACTACATGATTCCTCTCCTGCAACCATTTTAACCAAACAACACATGGAAAATGCAAAAACCTATAGAACAGAAATAAAACTCAATGATACGGAGGTCATTCCACTAATTTCAAAGAAATCCACTAGTGGAATGACCCCAAACGATTTCCCCTGTGATTACACCAGAACACAAGCCTCTTTTATTTCTTCACAGAATTGATTTACAATCTTTCTGATCTGTCGCTGTTCTTCTCTATTACACTGTCTTGAGATCAATTAGATCTTACTTATTTATCCCCTCATGGGGTAGTAGAGAAAATGACTCCCAACAGCTGGGAGTTATAGTTGGCTAACAAACTTAACAGACTTTCTAACAAACTCTTAACAAACTATCTAAAAATAGCATGTCTTGGTCAATACAGACCTTATTACATTTAATGTCCATTTAGGACTTCATTGAAAACATAACAACAAATGCTAAGACAACTAATGCCTCGTGGAGGCTCCTGTATATTGGGTGCTCCTGCACCAATAGCCAAGATGGAGATAGTCAAGTAACTTATAAACTTTCATATCAATAGAATATCAGGACACCATAGATATATCCACAAATTTAACCAACCTTGCCCATTAGAATATTAAAATATCATAGCAATGTATTGAACTTGAAATATAACTAGAGTGAATAGTATCTTATATAAATAAATTGTCTTGCTTGAAAGATGATGATGTTGACTAGGCCTTGGTTTCCCTTATAAATATGGGAGGCGAGCAAGCTTCAGGCATGAATTGACACAACTATTCACAAATTGCATCCTTTTCTAACAAAAATAATATTAAGAAATAGAGACTAAGGGCATAAGCAATTAACTAAGATCTGGATCCATTACTCATTGTAGAGCACCTATGACCATAGGCCTAGCAAGGTACTCCTCTCCATGTTGCAGTATATGTTAAATGTGTTGTGCCCATTCCTATTGCTGTCACAAAATTTGTCAAAATTTTATTTTCATCCTCCATGCTTCCTTCATACTGTTCTGGCAATAAACAAGTTTACCTTAGCAATGTGATCAATGTATTCCTTTGATATACAAGTATCTATGGAAATTATGTCCCCCATGATAGATTCTAGATTGAACATTTTATGCAACAATTCATGAGTATTCTCTATCACTTTGTATTCATCATTTACTTTCTCTAAAGCCATGGGCAATAACTAAGCCAACTCATCTTTCCATAGACCTTTATCCTATATATTACCCTTACTATTGAAAAAAATAGGAAATGCCATATCCCCATGTAGATCAAAATCACCAATGTCTTTTGACAATATTATATTAAACCTTTCATGTTCAATGATAAGTCTATTGCATTCCTTAAGTGCTTGCTCATCAATGTTTGCTTTGGCTTTTAATTTTTCTTTCTTCTCAAGCAATCTGAGATGCAATCTTTTATGTTCCTGATGAGAATTATGGGTTCTTTTATGTAAGTCCAATACTTGATCAATATGTTTCATCATCTTTTTGAATCTTTTATTTACCAATTCAGAAGCCATTTGATATTTGACAACTTTTATGTCACTCTCCAAGTGATCACTTTTCTTTTGAAATTTCTCAGCCTTTACTTTTTATTATTTTGCATTAGCTATGACTTCCACCATTCTCTTATCTAGTTCTTGATAAGGTAGATGACTACTAGATGATGCTAGCAGTTTATTCTTATGAGTAGCAATCTCCTATCTTAACATTGCATTTTCTGGTACATATGTATTATTATTTCTGACTAATCTCCCAATTTGGGCCTTGGCGAATCTGGCAACATTGATATTTAGGTAAGTTGTCTCCATTGGATATGTATCCTTGACCCTCTGTATCATAAGATGACTGAATGCTTTATTAGGATTGTCAGTGATCTGAGGTCTTTTGTTGGGAGGATATAATGCCCATATTAGCAATGTTTTCTTGTCAGGATCATATCCTAATCCTATCCTGATCTTATCCAATGCTTCTATACTCAATTGTAACTTTTTATCTTGACTTCTTTTAAAAGTGTCAAATACAATGGCTGAGACCATATCCCATCTAGGCACTAACATTATGCCTTCCTCTTCAAGTAGTATTCTTCCTCTCTCTAGAGTCATAGTCTCCATTTCTTCATCAATCTTTGTTTGAAGCTCTTATAACACCTCATCTTGAATCTTAGAAGTGATTTCTTTCATTTTCTCCCTAGCTTGCTTGCCCCTGTATTCATACAAAAAGGCTTTAAATTTAGGTGTTTTAATAAAATCTTTGTCTGAAATAAATTTATTTCTGTCTAGATGTCTTATGTCTTTTGATAATTCATCTGGTGCTTCCATTATAACCACTTCCCTTTCCACAGGAGGTTCATATCCATTAATGATAGGCTCATAACTCTATACCCCTCCCTCTTCATTTTCAAACTCTTCTTCTTCTTCTTCTGTAATATTTGTATCTACAGAGAAACTTATGTATGGTGTGGGTTGAGGTGAAAGATGACACAGGGGAGTCTCATATTCATCTTCTATTTCCTTGATTTGTTTTCCTTTTCTATGAAAAACCCTAGGGGGAACATCCTGAGTCAGTTTAGATGTATGTGAAATCAACATCTCTAATTTCTCAATGGGATAATCAAATTCTATGAAGGTTGCTTTAAAACTAGGATTTTCTACCATCCTCCAGGCCTCAGCTAGCATAATTTTGTGATATAGACTTCTTCTCTCACCTGCACTAATTTTGTCAATATTTCTTATCAAGTCATCATCTACAAATAATATATGGTGATATTTTTTCAACTTTTTATTTTCTTTAACAATGTTTATGATATGCTCTGGGTCAAAGTTTCCTCTGGTATTTCCAAAAGGTAATCTGAATTGTTCCAATTTCTAATCAATCAACTGGTATCCCTTTTCAGCGAGAACTGCAAAATCTCCAAAGCATAAGGTACCAGGCATCAATGACTACTTATTGTGTTCTTCAAATGTAAAAAATGAAAAGAAGCTAGTTGTCTCACAATCTCTAGGTAGGCAATTCAATCTGGACATGTTTTTGGCAATAGGAAAGGTGGCCCTTCATATCCAAAGATTTTAATTTTTGTACAGTCATGATATGCATACTAGTCACCCCAATTCTGATTGATCTTTCCATTTTTGTCTTTGGGTTTCAAGAATCTTTGCACTTCTATTGTTAAATTGTAATCATATGGGTGACGAAATAACTTATATAGTAGCTTGACAAAATACTCTTCAAAATATAAAGAGTGGGACCTATCACATCTATTGTCCTAGATACCAATCCACATTTGCACAAATTTTATGTTTTTATCTTTGTCCAGATCTCTCACCTTTAAACATTTATCCCATAAACATATATTTTGTCGTTCATACAAAACTAGATGCATAAATAGAGAATAGTGCCTGGATTTATTTCCTCCATTTTTTATTAAGACCAATTCATTGTGTAGGTCATGGGCAAGATGTTTAGCATAGTCAAAATATTGTGCATCCTAGCTTTTCACATCAGTAGTTAAGACCATAGGTGCAATTTCCATAAACATAGAAGCTTCAACACCAAGTAATTGACATATAGACTAATATGTGTATTTGAAATAATCCTCAAATAATTCTATTGAATAGGGTGGATCCTGAACCCTTGAAAATACTCTGAATCTGTTACCTTCATCACAAGGTCTATGCAAGGGTAATCTCCATCTTTTATAATTATTGCTCATGGTACGGTATTCAACCAATAGGTCCTTGATTTTGAATTTTACATCAAGGCTAGTGTTTAATTGAAACACCATTGCTATGTAATCACTAGTGATAGGGAGGAAGCTAGACCCGTCATTTAATTTAATCAAATAGGTTTGAGGATTGTATTTTCTAGCTAAAAGTTTCAGCAACTACACATTTACAAATACATTTGGCACTATTAAATTACACAAATTGAGCTTCCACAGATTTCTATGCATCTTCCTATAGTGGTAAATGAAAAGATCATATCTTTTGATTAGAGTACATGTATCTCCTATCTATTTGTATGTATCATCCAATTTCTATGTGTGAGGGTTCAATTGAGCATTCCTTCTAGACTTTTGCTTAGACCCTAGGCATTGATCTAGTAAATCTTGATTTAGATGCCTATCTCCCAATTTTTGTCTTTTGCTTTTAGGGTTTTCAAATATTTCTTCCATGTTTTGATCTTATTAAAGAAAATCTTAATTCTGTGAATATGAATCCAAACTAGTATACGAAAACCAATTAGAGGTCCTTACCTGATTATCTCCTCTGACTCTGAATTACTATCTACACTACACCCTGCTCCCACTCCTTGGGATTGACTTTTGTAGTATTCTCAAGATTTGTACTCAATATGGTTAGTTTTGATGCATTAATGGTGTCTCACAATAGTTTTCACATCATTCAAGGGACATTTATTTTTTGAATAGGGGTCGTTTGATCGCTGTTAAGATGTCTTGTCACTCTTTCATTGGGATGGAAAACTTTACAATCTCATTTTATTTCCATATTTGTTTCATTTCTTATAGATTTTTGGAACTTCGGTGTAACCCTAAATGGTGTCATACCAATAACATGAAGTCTTCTTAAATACCTTGTCTATGATAAGTCTCATTTTACTTGTCCTCTCAATGTCCCTTAATTTATTTCTTTGGCTTTTCGAAGACACTAAAAACCCCCTCTCTTTAATGTTCTGATGTCACTTCAAAATATTTTAATATTCTTTATATTGTTGGTTCTTCGGTGAGGCTAGAAATCATGCTACCCCGACATCCCAAATTCCTTTTTTCAAACTATTTTCAATGTTTTTCATTTGATTAGCATGACATATTTTGGTGTCACACCGATATGCCTTGATCTGTTTGATATTTTCCAGGTGTTCAGGATATCGAAGAGACTGTCAAATTACTCCCCCTGATACGTATTAGTTTCCTCAATCTACCAGTTTCTTCAAATATGTGATCTTAGAGTGATATACTGTCAACTCAACATTTTTGTCCTCTTATATCTTTGGACTATCGAAGAGACTCAAAAATGAGTCTTCTCAACATAGGGTTCTCTCACCAATATTAGCCATAACTTAGGGATATATTAGTGTTTCAGATATAATTTTCATTTCATAGGTGAAGGTGAATAAAGTAATGGTTATTTTATGTTAGCAATATGGATGAAATGGATGTGTTTTTTCAAGTTAGGTAAAAAACTTAAAATGGCTTATTAGGGTTGATGGCGAGAAATAGCAAAATTTTAGGGTTTCAAAATTTTATCCAACAGTACTCCTCTAGGTTGTGCTCTTGTTACAAGTTCAAATGGTGTCTTCCATATACTTCTATTCACTGAATTATTATATGCAAACTTTGTTTGCAGTAGAATTAGATCCCAATTTCCTACTTTGTCTCCTACTAGGCATCTCAACAAGTTACCCAAACTCCTATTTACCACTTTAGTTTGTCCATCTATGTATGGGTGAAATGTTGAACTAAACTTTAGGTCTATCTTCATCTTCTTCCAGAATGTCCTCTTGAAATATCCTATAAATCTTGTATCCCTATCTAAAACTATACTCCTAGGTAATCCATACAATCTCATAAGCTCCTTGAAAAATAGATCAACAACATGTACAACATCATTTGTCTTCATACAAGGAATGAAATGTGCCATATTTACAAATTTGTCAACTACTACAAATATATAATTATATCCCCTCTATGTTCGTGGAAAACCTAACATGAAATCCATGCTTATATCTTCCCAACCTTCTTGCCAGTACTATCTAAAATTTGTACTGTTGGCGAGAGACACTATGTGGCTTCATAAGTGTTGTCATTGATGGAAACAAATTATATCCCACACATCCGTAGTACATAGTATGCCTATATTGGAAGTCAGATTGAAGATTGTTTTGGTCCGGTGAACAAGAACAGAGTATGTAACAAGGTCTGACAATCAGGTCCAGATCTCTCAGATGGTGTAACTCAGCAAGTTGTGAACTTGAACAAGTCAAGAGGGGTATCATGACTACTGTATTCTAGAGATTTAGCCTCTAGTGATAAAGCATAAAAAAGATATGAGCATCTGAGTGTTGGGTTCCAGTCAGGAAGAGCAGACAGAGGAAGCACTGACCGACAGAGTATCAGACTTCAATTTGGATGAGTAAAAGGTGTCGATCAAGCAATTTGTGGGATTATACATTGATGGCCGACATGATTAATGACTTGTATGCCTATGTTTTTGATACGTATCACAAATCAAGCATGGATTCAGCTGACAGATTAATTACTTGCATTGTTCTTGGTGCCGACTAGAGAGTTGATAAAAATCCTTGATGCGGATATATATAATAGATAGATTTTAGCATGTAAGTGTGTATGGAGAATATGTTCTAAAATAATGTGTGAAGAAAAGTAGAATTTCAAGTTTGGATGTGACAGAGCAACAACATTAAAATAGGGGGAAAATGAAGTGCATCAAATCAGTGTATTGTGCCTAACTAGAACTAAACTCTTGCATTTGTAGATGCTTCTCATCAGTTCAAACACTTGATTATCTTCTGTAACTTTTGTAGACAATGAGTCTCCTATAGGTAGTGTACCTTTTGTGAGAAGTGTGCTTGAGCAGTGAGCCCTAATTGGCAAGTGCCATTTTGTACTCCTTTATTCTTCTAACAGAGAATACAATCTCAGGTTTGTCACCCCATCATTTTTCCCTTAACAGGGTTTCCATGTAAAAATCCTTGTGTTATGTGTGCTGATTTTATTTCTACTCTTATGATTACATATGCTTTCATGTCTTGATACAACATTGAATATTAAGATAACAAAAGAAAAGAAAGTTATGGAAATTTTGAGATAACTGATTCACCCCCCTCTCAGTTATCTACCTTGTATCCAACAATTGGTATCATTGCTAACTTCCTCTGAAAAGTCTAACAACTTGAGGAAGATTTGGGAATCTCAATGGATGAATATGGTATGAAAGAACAACTACAGTCTGCCCTAGATGATCTTGAGCAATCTCACTCTGGGGTCAATAACTTGAGAGAGCAACTTAGGGAAGCTAATGAGTTCATCAATGAGATGAAAGAGAAACTTAGTATTTCTATGAAAAAGAGAAAGAAATTACTTCAGAAACTAGCAAATCAGAACGAAGCCAATAATACTAATGAGGATCTGAATGAAAAAACCAAGCTATGTGAAAAACTCTCAAAAGAAGTTGTTATGATGAGACATGAAATGGAATCAGGAGTTATGAAGTTCACCCAAGAGATTGAAGAAAAAAGAAATATTGAAGATAATCTAAAACAATCCCTCAAGGAGAAAATAGAGGACTATAAAAAAATGAATAGAATAATCAGTCATCTTGAATCTAAGCTTGAAGAAGCTAGAGACAATGAAGAACAACTTAAGAATCAGATAGACACTCTTAAACAAGATCTTCAAACTACAAATGAATACAAATAAAAATTCAAAATAAGCTCAGCCCAACTTGAAGTTCTTCTTGAAAGCCAAAAGGGGGTAGATGATAAGCATTGCTTGGGATATGAGAAAGGTGAAAGCTCTGGATCTAGTCAGAAGAACTTTGGATTAGGAAATCAAAGAAATAGGCCTAGAAGACCTCTGGTATGGCAACCAAATGACCAAAGATATCCATCCTTCAATGGATACTGCTTTAATTGCAACAATTTTGTTCATAGAGCAACTCAATATAGGAGGAGAATGAATTAGAATAATGCATCCTTCTCTGGATAGTGCTTCAACTACAAAAGGTATGGTCACAAATCTCATGAATGTAGAAATATGCAAATAAACAATTCATTCAATGGTAGATGCTTTGCATGCAATAGAATGGGACATATGGCTAATCAATGCAGATCAAGAGGATATCAATCAAATAAGCATAGAAATGTTGTCTAGTACAATTACAATAGATCTGGTCATATTGCCAAATTCTGTAGAAGTAGAAATCAGGACAGAAAAGGTCTGGTGTAACATGATTAGAAACAAGATAAGGGCAAAGGTAAAGTGAATGCGGATGAAGTTCAAAAGGAGATGAGCAAGATTTGGGTAAAGAAGAGTACAAAAAATGTTGGAGATGGATCTGCACTAGAATCCAGTGTTGATATTTCTTCCAGAAACTAAAAAGTGAACTCTGGCTCAAGGGGAGTCATAGAGAAAAACAATTTCCCCTAGCCAATCAGCTAGTGCCTAAATTTGGAACATTCAGTAAACATATATTACTGAGGATTAAAGGGTTCTCAGAAAAACATCTAGATAACCTTTAGTCAAAATGTAAAAGATCTGCATGAAGTTTTGAATGATTTCTAACCACTCAAGTTAATCTAGTTCTTACACCTATCTAGTAAAGCTAGATTTTGAAAGACAGATCCAGTATGATTCAAAATTGAAATGACTTGATCTGCGGACCCATGGCATTATTGAAGGAAAGAAGATACATTGTCAATCGTCACTAAAAATGATTCTATGTTCAGCACAGTGATTCAAGAAGATCTCTCTCAAAATAGGGCAACCGGATAACTTAAGTTGTGCATTTATTAGAAAAGCAAATTAGGGTTTGCGCAAGGATAAAAGGATTCTTTCAGTCATTATTTGCACACTACTGGAAAATCAAATTTAATCAGCAATTTGTTCCGACTCCTATATCAAACCCTAAAGCATGAAAAGGTACTTCCATTATGAAAATATCTCTCTGAATCTCCTGTAAAATGGCTACTCATGTGGTTTCCAAGATCACTAATAGGTTGTGTCCTATTATCAAGAAACACCCTTATAAATCTCTAGAAGTTGATCCTTTAGGTACATTTTCTAGCATTCCGCATGGAGTATTACATGTAGAAGATGTTAGGGTTTATATCCATGCAAACATTAAAGATTTTAGACACTCCAAATTGATTGGCATCTATCAAAATTAGTTAGTGGATGAAAATTTTGAACTCAGACCTAAATTCAAGAACATAAGAGACAAACACTTCGAACATTGCATACATTTTCCATCCTTTATAGAGGACAAATGGGTCTGATATATTCTATGTAGGATGCATGACAATTTCATGTGGCTAATGAGGCCTTTCTAGATAACCAATGATGCCATAAGGACTGTGATCGGACTGCACTCATCCAGTGGGTTACCTACACTTAAATCTATGAAGAACCAAATAATAACTGATGCCACCAGATCTAAATTTGACAAAAGAGCAATAACCATAGATGACATCATAGATCTGGATGTCAAGTTTGCCTCAATGATAATTGGGTACAAGATCTATCATTCAAGTAGGGAAAATTATGTATCTAGTACAACAATCTATGCAGCATATCAAATGTTGAGGGAAGATGCAGACTATGATCTATGTGAGCTTCTTCTAAATCAACTATTGGAAAACCTGCAGAAGATCAAAAAGGATAAGAAGAATTTCTTTAAATATGCTAGTCTAATACTATGCATGTTCTATTATATGAATGAGCTACCTAGATTATATGGTTGTGTTTGGCAAAATGATAAACTGGTTGCTATCTAGATTAGAGATTACATGTATGGACTTGGTGATACTTAAGCTCAAAACATAGCCCTTTGGGGTTACTTTAAAAACTTTCAAAGCATGATGCCAGCCAGAGAGAGAATACCTTAATCCATAGTTGAGAAATACAAGGACACAGTGTGCTTCATGGTTGACACTGACCAATGCCTAATGGAGATAGTTGAGCCAAGGACTGTGTGGATAATGCCTATGGGATATGAAGTCGATGAAAAAATCTTAGAGATTCATATTCAACATCTACTAAGCCAACCCAAGGTCACTAAGGTAGAAAGGTCTGGAACCTTTCAAGAGCTAAGTGTAAAAATACATGTTAAGTTAAGACAGCCAGAAACAAAGAGGAAGGTAACAAGGGAATTTGAGGAAATTGCCACAAGATTTAGCCTATCAAAGGAGGCTATGGATGAAAATAGAGAGAAGATGAAAAAGGATGAAAAAGAAAAACAAGAAGCAAAGAAAAAAGACACTCTAGTATAAGCCTCCTCTCGGACTAGATCTTCCAAGAGCTCTACACCTGCTACTCCTAAAAGCTCAAAGGCTTCCAAACTAAAAGTCAAGACATCTGGAAAAGGAGAAAAGAGGACAAAGATGAAAGCCACAAGGTCATATACAAGCCTTAAAGATGATGAAGAAATAGAATCAGATGAGGAAATCAAGAAAATGAAGAAGAAGAGAAAATCTAGAAAGTTCTCTGCTAGCAGAGATGAGGACGAGAAGGCAAAAGAATTTGTTGAAAAAGACACTCTTTCCATTGATGATGTCATCAAGGCAGTCACTGCGGATGGGAACCTATAGCCAATAATAGAATTCTATGATGAATTATAATGATGCTGACAAAAGAATTCTAGAGGAAGCTACTGTAAGGTACTTGAATATCTATAACAAAGCATTCATTGAAATAATTTCTTGAATTCCAAAAATCCTAGAAGTATTGGAACAAAGAAAGGTGAATGTAAAGGAGAAAGACTTAGAAATCTAGGAACAAATAATGATACAACTTTACCCATCTATCACTCCAAAACAAATGGACATGATCTTCAAAGATTGCAAGCATGAGTTCCAGAGTAAGGTAAGAATGAATAAACTCATGCTTAGAGAGACTGACCAAGTAGCAAATGAAACAAAAGACATCTTTCAGAATGCTTTGAAGAGATTCAATCTTCCCATTGTAGAGGAAATAGATGAGGAGCCTTCTACCATGGATGTTGAAGGATTAAATGTAATCAATGAAGAATCTTCTGACAAGGATGTAGAAGGATCAGAGAAATTAGATGAAGAGAAGACTGAGGACTTAGATTCCTCTATTTCAGAAGAGGAAGTTCTTAAAGATGTAAACATAGGTAACATCTCTCCTCTGGATCCTACTGCAGACATTCCAGATTCTGAAGCTGAAGGAGAAGGTAGAAAAGAGGAGAAAGTGAGTCAAGAAGAAGAGGTTAATGGAAATGAAGAACAAGCAGAAAAGACTAATGATGACTATTTTGATATCCCAAAAGAAATGAAGACTCAATCAGCAACAGGAGACACTATAGAGGTAGTGAAAAACTTCCTAAATAGAGAAATGATGGAGTTAGATGAACCTAAGCTATTTCAAGGGCCACTAAATTTCGACTCTCTCTAGTTCAGACAATGAAAATAGCATCTTTTGTTCAAGCCAAGGCAAAAGAAAAACTCCTGAAATCTAACATGAAAGACTATGAACTATTGGAGATTGCATCTAGGATGCTAGTAAAGATCATGCCATCCTTCCAAAAGGATCCTTTGGCCACACCATCTGGTAACTTGAAATCTTTGGTAAATTATGTCAGCACTCATTTTGAATCTCTAGATAAATCAGTAGAAGCAAAGGTCCAGAAGGAGTTTCTAGGAAATAGATTCACTGAAGTGCAAGGACTCATTGCTAATGTTAGGAAGACCCTTGACATTGGAATAAAGAGCCTTGAAAACATTATTAAAGATGGTGGTGATATATACAATTCTATTTATCTTGGCCCAAAGTGATAGAGGACATTAAGAAGAAAGTGAAAGAACAAGAAGGTAAACTATCAAGTTTATCTTAGAATGTTGATCCCCTTACTACCTCTCTAATGAATCAAGAATGCCAGACCATTGTTATCATAAATGAAATAAAGAGGCTGGACAAAGAAAAGAAAAACATAATAAACAGAATGGGTGAACTCAGAGGGATAATTTTCCCTAAGATAAAGGCAATGCATGAGGCCTTGACAGATGCTCAGACCACAACCTAGACCAGTGATCTGGTAGATTTAAGAAGGGCAGAAGTATATGCATTTTTTTTGAGTGGTCACATCTCTATTTTGGATAGGATGAAGTAGAGCTGGGCCATAGAGTTTGTACAGTTGCAGACTACTTATACGGATATACTTAAGTATATGTAAGTATAACATATAGTTTATATATACTTATGCGGCCATGTATAGAATATTTTTTACACAATTTTGGTATGCAAATTCTGCCCTTTTCCATTAATGTCAAAGGGGGAGTGAAGACTAGTGAAAAATGTAGAATTCAACTAAGGGGGAGTTCCGGTATAACACTGCAAAAGATAGAGCATCAGCCAAGGGGGAGTTCACTGTGACACTTAGCCATTTTTCACTAAGTGTTGGCATCAAAGCCAAAGGGGGAGATTGTTTGCAAGAGACACTACATGGCTTCATAAGTGTTGTCATTAATGGAAACAAAGTCTATCCCACACATCCGTAATACATAGTATGCCTATACCGGAAGTTAGATTGAAGATTGTTTTGGTCTGGTGAACAAGAACAGAGTATGTAACAAGGTCTGACAATCAGGTCTAGATCTCTTAGATGGTGTAACTTGAAAAGTTACAGACTTGGACAAGTCAAGAGGGGTATCATGACTACTATATTCAAGAGATTTAGCCTCTGGTGATAAAGCATGAAAAAGATATGAGCATTTGAGTGTTGGGTTCTAGTCAGAAAGAGCAAACAGAGGAAGAACTGACTGACTGAGTATCAGACTTCAATCCAGATGAGTAAAAGGTGTTGATCAAGCAATTTGTGGGATTATACATTGATGGCCAACATGATTAATGACTTCTATACCTATGTTTTTGATACGCATCACAAATCAAGCATGGATTCAGCCGATAGATTAATTAATTGCAGTGTTCTTGGTGCCAACTAGAAAGTTGATAAAAATCCTTGATGCAGATATATATAATAGATAGATTTCAGCATGTAAGTGTGTATACCAAATATGTGATGAAATAAAGTGCAAAGAAAAGAAGAATTTCAAGTCTGGATGTGACAAAGCAACATCATTAAAACATGGGAAGAGTGAATTGCATCATATTAGTGTATTGTGCCTAATCAGAACTGAACTCTTGCATTTGTAGATGTTTCTCATCAGTTCAAACACTTCATTATCTTCTATAAGTTTTGTAGATAGTGAGTCTCTTGTAGGTAGTGAGCCCTAATTGGCAAGTGCCATTTTGTACTCCTTTATTCTTTTAATAGAGAATACAATCTTGGGTTAGTCACCCCATAATTTTTCGCTTAACAAGGTTTCCACGTAAAAATCCTTGTTTTATGTGTGTTGATTTTATTTCTGCTCTTATGATTACATATGCTTTCATGTTTTGATGTAACACTGAATATTAATATAACAAAAGAAAAGAAAGTTAAGGAAATTTTGAGATAACTGATTCACCCCGTCTTAGTTATCTGCCTTGTATCCAACATGTACAATCCAATATTTTGATTGTGACTTGACATATTCTACAACTCTGAACAAATTTCTTTAGATCCTTACATATCTAAGGCCAAAAATAATGTTCACTTACCAAAGCTATTGTCTTGTCAATACCTAAATGTCCTACTAATCCACCATTATGCTTCTCCATGATCAAATTTGATGGTGTTAGGTTGTCATTGATGTAAAAAGTGTTCAGAAGCATGAGACATCATCTTGTAGATATAGAGAATGGTTTTATACTTCACAGGTTTGATCTTGCATCATCAGGAGTACATAATCTTGTTTATTGTTGATAGGAGCAGGAGCATGAGACATCATCTTGTGTGATCTTCATTCTTGGTTTACTTAGTTCATACAATCAGTTGGAGAGATATGTTCTTCACAATGTCATGATTTATCAGTGAACATGACATATTCTTGGTAGGCATGGTCTTCATTATTCATCAGGTTCTTGACAAGGTTGATGATATCAGTTATTGGTATTCAAAGGTTTGCAATGTTCTTATTAATGATTTCATTTGGTCTTTTTTTGGTGTTCATGTCCTAATCAAATCATTGTGTTCACTATGCTTCTTTGGGTCCATGATGGCTATGTGCTAAGAAGATTCATTATCAGTGTTGTTCATGCAGAGGAACAAGGTTGTTTAGTTCTTGTTGTAGCTCATAACAAGATTGGAATTAATTTTTATTGGAGATATTATTTATAAACTCAAGGTTTATAAAGGAGTTTATAAAGTCCTATTCTCATATCTTTCTCTGCCCTTGCAATGATAGTTATACTTTATGTTATAATTTCAGACTGACCTGTGACAAAAGGTCATTTCACTAAAGGTCACCTGGTGGAGGGTTTAATACCACAAGGCAACCGGCCCCTTTCCCCCTTTCCACTGATAGAGCAAGTCATCTTCATGCGCGGGCAAAAGCTTATCAAAGGCTTTGAAATGTGGAGCGGGATTTCCTTAAGTTTTTTTTAAGAGTTTGAAAAGCATTTGAAAATGCTTTATGCATTATGAAAAGCCCGTGATGCATTCAAAAGGAAAGTTTTGTTTAAAGATAGAAACTTCGGTGGTGATGGTAAGTAGTTTTGCCCATTTTGTTTTAAGACATCAAATTGCATGTGATGGGCGCTTGGAGTGGTTCAAAGACTTTTGCAAAGTTTGGGAAGAAAAGCATCGAATGCTTTTATGAGGCTATCAAACAGTTTTATGAACCTTTGTTTTTAAAAAAAAAAAAGCATTATAGTTTATTATCAAATGCTTTATGAGGAGGTCAACGAATAAGTAGGAATATGTTATCAAGGTTTGTAAAGTTTGGGGCACGTTTTGTGCAATGTTTTTAGAAGTTTTTGTTTAAGGAATTTTTTAAAAAGAATTCTATTTTATTTGCCTTTTAAAAGGCATGATATTTGAGTTCAAACTAGGAAGTTTATGAGTTTTTAAAGGAGATGGTTATTGCTTTTTAAAAGCAATTTTTTTTAGAAAACTATTGAAGAATTTAGTAAAGATTTTTATGAAAAATTGCAGAGAAGAATTTGAAGTGATTTTCTTTTGAAAGGCAGATTGGATAAAGAGTTTGAATGCAGGATTTGCAGAGAAGAAGATAAAAATGAAAAGGCTAAATATTCAAAGAGATTTTATTTTTCTCTTACAAGAGCAAGATGAAAAATAAATTGTTGAAGACTTTCATTTTGATAAAGATGAAAATTGAAGAGAAGATGAAGGGTTTTGTACAAAGAGGATAATGAAAATTTGGTTTAAGAAATTTACAGATTGAAGGGTTTTGTGAATTTGAAAGGGCAATTGTATTTTATTTGACAAAGATGGAACTTACAGAAGATGAAAGGTGAAAAGACATTCAACTTGTATAAAAATGTTTTTTAGGTGCATTGATGGACAACTTGAAAGACAGAGATGAAACATACAGAGTAAAATAGTGTTGTTTAATGGATTAGAATACATAATTGATATACAGTGTTGTTGAATGGAATAGAATACAAGATTGATATGTAGTGTTGTTGAATGGATCAGAATACATGATTAATTTGCAGAGAAAATTGTTTATAGATATTTGTATATGGAGCTTGTTTGCAAAAGTATGTAAAAGAAAATGGTTTTGATTTGAAAATCAAACAGGAGGTATAAGGTTGTATACAATGGTGCAAATCTGATTGAACTGCAATCATGTCTTGCACACAAAGTTTGATGTTTTGTTTATAGTGATTGTGTTTGCCAGTGAGGCACAGTATGCCTATGAGGCTTGTTGTCAGTGAGACCTCTATATTTGTCAGTGAGACAATTTGTATTGCCAGTGAGGCATGTTTTTTAGTTAAGCCAGTGAGGCACTTCATGAGTGGTTTTTCCACCCCTGAGGGTTTTCCACTCGGTAAAAAGGTTGTGTCTTGATTTCTTCTATGTGTGTGTGCATATTATTAGTTTGATCATGTTTTGTTTACATCTGTTATTGTAAGTCTTGTGCATATAAACTCAACAAATCATTAATGTATTCCTTTCCATCAGTTCTGTAAGAGAAAGCTTTTAAAAAGTTGTAAAATGTTTGAGAATTAATACAACACTGATTCACCCCCCCTCTCAGTGTTGTCCGAACTCCTACAATTAGTATCAGAGCTAGGTTCCCTCTTGCAGCTTAATCAGCTTGGGTAGGTCCTGTGTGTGGAGTTCAATGGGTAAGTGCAGGAGAAATAAGAACATGAGAAATGTTAAGATTCATTCTAGTCAAAAGACATCATCCATATTAAACTTAGGTGTTAATGTTCAAGCAGTTGATAAAGATGCTTCACAAGTTGAATCAATGAAAGAGTTTTCTGGAGTTCCTCTGTTTAATGGTTCAGATTTTTCAGTTTGGTGTTTTAGATTGCAAGTGTATTTATCCTCTTTAGGATATGATGTTTTAATGTCTGTTGAGAATGGATATTCTAACTCTGTAAATAACAAAGAAGCTCTCAAATGTAATCAAATTGCAAAGAAGGCTATTTTATCTGCTCTATCTAATGATGTTTCATGTAAAATTATGGATTGTATTATAGCTCAGGATATGTGGAGGAGATTGAAAAGAATTTACCAAGGTAATGATAAAGAAGAGGACACTCTGGTATGTGAAGAAAGTAGCAATGAAAAGAGACTTTCAAATGAAGGAGTTGAAGTTCAATCCCAATCAAATTCAGAAGAAGCTAGCATTAGAAGTGATGATGATCAGAGTGATGATGATCAGGATTATAATGAACAAGATTGTGAAATTGATATGGAAGGAGAGCTTATATATGCTTTGAGTGAGCTCAAGAAGTATAAGAGAGAGAATCAGAAACTAAATTTGCTACTGCAACAAGAAAGAGAATCTAAAAATAATGTACATTCAGAACTTGAAATTGTATCTACAGATCTTGAAGAGGCTAAATGTCAAGTTATTAGTTTAAAGACATATATTGATGATTCAGATAAACTAGTTGCTAGATTAAAGACAGAAATTGAAGAAGCTAAGAGGATAGCAGATGTTTCAATATCTGACCTTGAAGTTAGAAGGATTGAGAATCTAAAACTGGAAGGTGAAATTATCAAACTCAGAAAAGATTATGATGGTCTCAAGACTTTATCTAAGAAGTATCAGGAGTTTGAAGAAAGCACAAGCAAGTTACATGTGTTGTTGGGCAAACAGAAGCAGCATAATGACACAACTGGATTAGGATTTGAAGAAGGGGAATGTTCAAAAGTTAGAGAGACTCCCAGAAAGATGATTGATTTGAATACTGCGACTAAAAATAAAATGCATAATCAAAGAAGAAGAAATTTCAGAAGAAGTGCTCTTGTTAGACAAGCATACATGTACAGGTATAACTATTCATTTAATGGTTTTTGTTATACTTGTAATCAATTTGGGCACAAATCAGTTAATTGCAGAAGGAACACTGATATTGTTTGTTACAAATGCAATAATATTGGACACATACAAAGAAATTGCAAAGTGCATAGAAGGTATAATCCTACAGAGAAGCTTAAAATCAGTGCTCAAAGGTATTATCAGTCAATTGATTTTGATTACAACATAATTTGTTATAATTGCAACTCTCTTGGTCATAAAGCACACAGTTGCAGGAGAGCATCACCTAATTTGAAAGGTTGGGAAAAGAAAAAGGTTGAAAAGGTTTGGAGAAAGAAAGCACATGTGAAGATTTGGAAGCAGAAAGAAAGTAAAGAGAAGTCAGAATCTAAGCTGGTGCATCTTGCACAAGTCATCACATCTATTGCATAACATAGCATGAAGTAAGGGGGAGGTATCAAATGTTCTATCAGTTAACCCCCAGAATTTTCAGGAAGAAGATCATTTGATATGATGATCTTGTTTGTCTATCATTCTTACTATGCTTTGAAATTATTGATGATGTTGTTGCTAACAATTCTGATTTTCAGTATATAACAATGATACAGGTGTTCATTGGTTTATTATGCTTTCAAGATATTGAAAAGGTATTTCAGGAGTTCTAATGCACAAATTTAATCCTGACTACAAAGGATGAATTGTCATTGCAATTCAAAGTGTTGTTGCAATAAAATCTTGATTTACTGATAAAATCAAGAAATAGGAGTTCTTGTTGATTGCAGTAGGTTTTAGATATGATCAAATTTGACAAAAGATGTGCAGGAACAGCAAGATTGTCTTCATTCCTTTCATGTCAAGAAGGATGATTTTCATTCTTGGTTGCAAAATGAATGTTCATTGGTATAATAATTAATATGATTCAGAAAGGTATGTGAAAATTGGGTGTCTCCAGTTTTGAGTGGTATCAGGTGTCCATGATAAATGACATGTTCAGTGAATGCAAGGTATTGATAAGAAGATTTATTACTTAAAGAGATTGATGTTGTTGTGACTTGATCCTATTTGTGTACTGTTCATATCATGTTGGTACTTAAAAATTGTGTTACAGTTCTGTGTGATCTTACTTGTCAGGACAAAGAGCTTAAGATGCTCTCAAGAAGCTCTTATCAGAAATTAGCATGTATTGGCTAAGGTGTCTGAAAATAAAAATTCAATTCATAGCAATTATTTCTGCTTTTGATTTGTACAAAGTGTTGTTACAGGAAGAATTTGTTGATGCAGTTTGTTTGTTGTTGTTTGAATGACAAAGTCAAGAAGCAGGAGTTCTTGTTGGTTGCAGGATGTAGTTATATCAGATTTGACAGTGTGTTGTGAAAAGTGTTTTGTGCAGAATAGGAGGGTAGTTCAGATGGTCTTCATTCTTTGTCATGAAAAGGTGTCAGAATATGGTTGCAAGATGATAGTTCATATCAGGAAATCAGTTTGATGATTATATCTATTACTTTGTTGAGTAATTTTTTATGACATGCACCTTGGAGCTTTTAGGTATGAGCTTCAAGTTATGACAATCCAGAGTCTCTTATGACATTGATGGTGAATCTTGTTTTTTTCTTCAAATCGGAGGCAAGTAAAGGTCTTATAAAAAATGGTCATCTTGGCATCTGTTTGATGAGGGTTCTACATATTTTTTTTAACTACAAAATTGTTCATCAAAGAGTATTGGTATGTTTATGATTTTCTTTGCAAAAGTGTTCAGAAGGTTGACTGTCAGTAAATGGATGGTATACTTCAGGTTGATATGTTGCTTCAGGACTAATTCAGGAAGTGGATAAGTGTTGAGTTGGGTTGAGTTATGTTGGTTAGTTTTGTCAGTGTTTACCAATGGTATTTCTGAGTAGTAATTTGTTTGTGATCTTTAATACATGGAAGATCTTGGAGATTTGTTATTTCAGGTCAAAAAGGTTATTGATTGAAGAAGAACTGTTTGTTTTGAAAGTTTGTGATGTTATCAGGAAGGAGTGTGTCAGTCTTCATCTTCACAGTGGTATTGTCATCAGTTGTAAGTTTCATGAAAGACAAATGGCTTCAAAGATTTTGGTAAGTGGTTCAAAGATAACAAAAGTTTATGTTTTCAAAGTTCTCATATTGCAGGGTGATTGCAATTATCAAGCTATAACATCTTTTCAGTGGAGTTGTTCTCAGGGGGAGATAATAGTCTTTGTCATCCGATGTCAAAAAGGGGGAGAAAGAAAAATATGCATCAGGTGGTTTTGCCATCAATCACAAAGGGGGAGATTGATGGTGTTAGGTTGTCATTGATGTCAAAAGTGCTCAGGAGCATGAGACATCATCTTGCAGATATAGAGAATGGTTTTATACTTCACAGGTTTGATCTTGCATCATCAGGAGTACATAATCTTGTTTGTTGTTGATAGGAGCAGGAGCATGAGACATCATCTTGTGTGATCTTCATTCTTGGTTTACTTAGTTCATACAATCAGTTGGAGAGACATGTTCTTCACAATGTCATGATTTATCAGTGAACATGACATATTCTTGGTAGGCATGGTCTTCATTATTCATCAGGTTCTTGACAAGGTTGATGATATGAGTTATTGGTATTCAAAGGTTTGCAATGTTCTTATTAATGATTTCATTTGGTCTTTTTTTGGTGTTCATGTCCTAATCAAATCATTGTGTTCACTATGCTTCTTTGGGTCCATGATGGTTATGTGCTAAGAAGATTCATTATCAGTGTTGTTCATGCAGAGGAACAAGGTTGTTTAGTTCTTGTTGTAGCTCATAACAAGATTGGAATTAATTTTTATTGGAGATATTATTTATAAACTCAAGGTTTATAAAGGAGTTTATAAAGTCCTATTCTCATATCTTTCTCTGCCCTTGCAATGATAGTTATACTTTATGTTATAATTTCAGACTGACCTGTGACAGAAGGTCATTTCACTAAAGGTCACCTGGTGGAGGGTTTAATACCACAAGGCAACCGGCCCCTTTCCCCCTTTCCACCGATAGAGCAAGTCATCTTCATGCGCGGGCAAAAGCTTATCAAAGGCTTTGAAATGTGGAGCGGGATTTCCTTAAGTTTTTTTTAAGAGTTTGAAAAGCATTTGAAAATGCTTTATGCATTATGAAAAGCCCGTGATGCATTCAAAAGGAAAGTTTTGTTTAAAGATAGAAACTTCGGTGGTGATGGTAAGTAGTTTTGCCCATTTTGTTTTAAGACATCAAATTGCATGTGATGGGCGCTTGGAGTGGTTCAAAGACTTTTGCAAAGTTTGGGAAGAAAAGCATCGAATGCTTTTATGAGGCTATCAAACGGTTTTATGAACCTTTGTTTTTTTTTAAAAAAAAGCATTATAGTTTATTATCAAATGCTTTATGAGGAGGTCAACGAATAAGTAGGAATATGTTATCAAGGTTTGTAAAGTTTGGGGCACGTTTTGTGCAATGTTTTTAGAAGTTTTTCTTTAAGGAATTTTTTAAAAAGAATTCTATTTTATTTGCCTTTTAAAAGGCATGATATTTGAGTTCAAACTAGGAAGTTTATGAGTTTTTAAAGGAGATGGTTATTGCTTTTTAAAAGCAATTTTTTTTAGAAAACTATTGAAGAATTTAGTAAAGATTTTTATGAAAAATTGCAGAGAAGAATTTGAAGTGATTTTCTTTTGAAAGGCAGATTGGATAAAGAGTTTGAATGCAGGATTTGCAGAGAAGGAGATAAAAATGAAAAGGCTAAATATTCAAAGAGATTTTATTTTTCTCTTACAAGAGCAGGATGAAAAATAAATTGTTGAAGACTTTCATTTTGATAAAGATGAAAATTGAAGAGAAGATGAAGGGTTTTGTACAAAGAGGATAATGAAATTTTGGTTTAAGAAATTTGCAGATTGAAGGGTTTTGTGAATTTGAAAGGGAAATTGTATTTTATTTGACAAAGATGGAACTTACAGAAGATGAAAGGTGAAAAGACATTCAACTTGTATAAAAATGTTTTTCAGGTGCATTGATGGACAACTTGAAAGATAGAGATGAAACATACAGAGTAAAATAGTGTTGTTGAATGGATTAGAATACATAATTGATATGTAGTGTTGTTGAATGGAATAGAATACAAGATTGATATGCAGTGTTGTTGAATGGATCAGAATACATGATTAATTTGCAGAGAAAATTGTTTATAGAGATTTGTATATGGAGCTGGTTTGCAAAAGTATGTAAAAGAAAATGGTTTTGATTTGAAAATCAAACAGGAGGTATAAGGTTGTATACAATGGTGCAAATCTGATTGAACTGCAATCATGTCTTGCACACAAAGTTTGATGTTTTGTTTATAGTGATTGTGTTTGCCAGTGAGGCACAGTATGCCTATGAGGCTTGTTGTCAGTGAGACCTCTATATTTGTCAGTGAGACAATTTGTATTGCCAATGAGGCATGTTTTTCAGTTAAGCCAGTGAGGCACTTCATGAGTGGTTTTTCTACCCCTGAGGGTTTTCCACTCGGTAAAAAGGTTGTGTCTTGATTTCTTGTATGTGTGTGCATATTATTAGTTTGATCATGTTTTGTTTACATCTGTTATTGTAAGTCTTGTGCATATAAACTCAACAAATCATTAATGTATTCCTTTCCATCAGTTCTGTAAGAGAAAGCTTTCAAAAAGTTGTAAAATGTTTGAGAATTAATACAACACTGATTCACCCTCCCTCTCAGTGTTGTCCGAACTCCTACAAAATTATCTATCAGTGAACTCCTAGGTATACAGAACTAATTTCCTTTGAATAACATACCCTCCTAAATGAAATAATCCATCCACTTACTTCTATTTGTTAGAACAGGTTCTTTGCATGCTTTCCATGTTTCTAGAAAATCAAGATCATCTTCACAAATGTGCTTAAGTTCTTCAAATCCTAGTACTTCTACTCTCATCTCTATCAATAGGTTCCTTCTCATGTTCAATGCATCTGCAACTTTGTTTGACTTTCCAGTCTTGTACTTCAATACAAATGTGTAACTATGCCTGAATTCTACCAATCTCATATGCCTCTGATTCAACTTACCCTAACCGTTCAAATACTATAAAGCTTGATGATCATTTTACAACACAAATTCCTTTGGCAAGAAGTAATGTCTCCACTTCTTGAAGGCTTGAATTATAGTATATAACCCTTGATCATAAGCTAAATATCTCCTCCTTGCATGATTCAAATTGTCACTAAAATATGCTACTAGTCTCCCTTCTTGACTTAACACTACTCCTATTGCACTTCCACTGGCATCAAAATCCACTTGAAATACTTTATTAAAATCTAGTAATGCTATCACTAGCTACTATGTCACCTTCTGCTTCAACAATTTAGAACTCTTTTTATGCTCCTAATGTCCACTTAAAATCCTTCGTATCACCTCCCATTGTCTTTGTCATTAGAACAACTATGTCTCATATCCTCTAAGCATTTGTACAATCTTTGAAAGTAATTGATTACAAAAACTATTAATGGTGTCACTTGTGATTTGTGATCTTATTATTATTGTTTTTTCAAGTTGTCTCCCATTCCCAGAATTGGAGAACCCACATCAATAAAATATCTTGAGAGCTAATTCGAAGTAGTTGTCTCAAAAAGCAAATGATAATTTTATGAACTTCTGATAGAAACTTGCTAATCTACAAAATGATCTTGCCTCTCCAATGTTTACAAGTGTTAGCCATTCAACATTTGCTCTAACCTTCTTAGGGTCCATCTTCAATCCTTCTGCAAGAATCACAAATCCCAAATATACCAATTCTTCCTTCATGAAAGTTCATTTTGTGATGTTAATAAAAAATTACTCTTCTCTCAACCTCTGCAATGCTTGTCTAATATGCCACAAATGTTCCTCCTTTGACGTACTAAAAAATCAGAATATCATCCAAGTATACAATAACAAACTTACCCAAGAATTTCTTAAAAACCTTGTTCATCAATCTCATGAAATTACTTAGTGCATTAGTTATCCAAAAGGCATCACTAACCACTCATACAATCCCTCATTTGTCTTGAATGCACTATTCCAGTCATCTCCTTCATTGATGCTGATATGATGGTATCCACTCTTCAAGTCTATCTGTTTAGGGTAAAATTGGATTTTGTTAATCTCTTGATATTTAGATATTAAAATCTACCTCTCCACTAAACATTGAATGATCTAGGGTCGAATGGCTAGCATTATCATACCCTAGCTCACTTTTAGATGTTGGAAAACTTAGACTAGGGAATTAATTATCAATTTTTCCTTCTCCTATGCCCAATTGACCATTAAAATCTTAGTTATGCAAATACAACAACAAATTAATGAATTATGGAAAATCCTCTTGCAGACGGGAGTAAAATATAGAATTACAGAGTACCTATTTTCAGGGTTCCAAAGTGGAATAGTCAGGGACATTGGAGCGGGCGCCCAAGACCAAGACCCTATTTTCTGGCAACAAGATCTACAACCTGAATCTTCGGTATCAAAGATTTTCCTAACACAGAAATTCAGGGAGTAAGGAGCGGGTACCTTAGTCTAGGGGGTAGTTTTTCTTCCTTTTCTACACTTTAGACACTCTAATATGCTCCTTTGCCACTTCACTCAATCCAGCTCCTCAACCTATAACCTGCAATCATGAAAACTTGGTTTGGGGGTTGTGGTGTTTAGGAGCTTGCCTTAGTCAAGCCCTGGAAGGACACTTAAGTCTTCCAAACACCTTTGTCAGATAAAGAGAGCATGCCCTTGTGATACAGAGGCAAAATCCAAATGAAATAATGATAGAAAATATAATGATATTTCACCTTGTAGTGAAGCTTTCATGGAGGAAGATGCTCTTCATGCCATGATGGAATTGATGCTCAAATCTACAAATATCAACACACAAAACACACAATTCTACTCTTGTAATACAATAGAAAGCCTTGAATCACCTTGAGAACACCTGAATATCACAATTGCCATCTAGTTTACAAATAAATGCCTACTCATGCTTATATATGCATCTACAAGCAGTCTTGCCAAGAAATTAAAATTCAAACTTTACCGTGTTGGCAAAATAACCAAATAACAGTCATAAACTGACACCCAAAAATTTAGGCTACCCCAAAATAGGGTAGGACTAGGCCACGGGTGTCCAAGTCCTCCCACCCTATTTTGGGTAGGGTACAGCTCAAGGGGTCCTCCTAGGTCCCATTTGTCATGTTACCCAGGTTGCATTCCATCGAGATGCCAAAATATGAACTAAAATGTCCTAAATGCACTTAAAAGACCGAGGACCTAAACCTTATGAGGGAAAAGCCCCCAAGGGGACATTTTCTGACATTACATTTAGCCCCCACTCTAATGTATGTATAAACGTGCCAATACATGCATTAAAGTAAGGTCACAAACATAGCAAACACATCAAACATAGAGAAGACACGTCAATCATATAGAAGATAGTAACAGACATGCAAAACATGGAGAAGATAGTTACAATCACGCAGAACACAAAGTAGACAGTTAATGCATAGAAGACACATTAATGGATGGAGGACATAAATGATATATTTTCTTTTTCTTTTTCTCATATATATGAAATACAAATGCAAGTACTGGGAAGTAAATAAACCTCCCAAAATGCAAGAAGCATTAATCGATGGCGCTGGTCTCTACATATGGGGAAACACACATGTAAGACACACAAAACCTCCCAAAATGCATACCACATATGGGGAAACAAACATGCCAAACAAAACAAGCATGCCAAAACACACACACTTGAAGACACGGAGAAAACAGGATAGACAAGTGATGGAGTGTTCACTATTTCTAGGATCATCACCATATCAGTCACATTACAAGAACACATCAATGATTGGTCTTCACTACAACAGTCGCTGAAGACACGCTTAAGGGTTGAGTTAATCACAAAACCACTTCCTGCCTCTAGAGAGGATTTTTGAAATATGCAACCTCACCTATGTCATGGAGATGCCTTACAGTGAAAAGGAAGCATGGCATACCACCCCACTTGCATCACAGAAATGCCTTATAGTGAATAGGAGGTATGAGCTCAAAAGTATACAACCCCACCCACATCATAGAGGCACCTTACGGTGAAAAGGAGGTATATGCAATAGATAGATTGATTGATTGCAAACAAACTCAGGATGTAGGAAGTACTCATCATACTAGCCCACACCTTAGGACAAGCACATTGCTAACATCTACAATAGACAACTTACCTTATATGCCCACACCTTAATGTGGTTGATATCATGCATTGATATCAAGCACATTAAGGTAGGAAGAAAACACACAAGGGAACACCGACTTTCTCAAAGTCCATGCCCCCCGGAGGTGACATGTACTTTTTGATCACCAAATGTTCCCACAAACACATCCCTAAAAGACACATGTTAGTGTCTACAACATCATGATAAACAACAACATTAATGCATATTATTAACCATGCAAAGAGGCAAGGTTATACAATGAATTCAAAGTTCAAGGATAACCATAGGGCTATATCATGAAGCTCTCTAAATCAAGTACCGCCAAGGCTAGATTCAAAGGCAAACAAAGGTGCATAGAGAAACAATATTGTTAAGGTTTGTAAATACAATAGAAACATCATAAAATTCACTATGTGGAAAGAACAAGTGCTTTCACTAGCCAAGCATTGAATAAGATATACAACCCCATCATCATATTAGGAACTAAGTCCATTTTTTGATTACTCTCGAAAGGGACACTAGATCCACATCAGTATAAATGATTGTCGTCATCCACCGGCTAGATGGAAACACTAGAGGAAGGGAAACAATAAATAGGAGAGGAGAAACAAATGTCTTAAGGATAGTCATGTAGGAGGGTGCCCCCAAGTCACGAACAATGACGCTATGTCCATCAGACACAACACACATTAATAAAATCAGAGAGAGAGACAATATAGAAGAATGATGATACAAATAGAAGAAGGTCACAATAGAGGCATTCTCTTGGTATCCCGAACCTTACCGGAGAATCTGAGGTCATCCCAGGAGGCCTAAACAACACATAACACATCACGGGGGAAGCACATCATGAGGGAGATAAAGGGTTAGAAATACTTACCTGTATGGTCTTCATATTATATGTTGGAGCTTGTGAACCTCTGGGATAGGTATTCGATCATATTTGTTGTAAAATTTGAGCGGTTCTTATGACAGTCTTGTTTGTTATCATATGATGATTGTTATTTAAATCCTTGTTTAAAGGAGGCTTTTTGTTTCTTATGAGGGGGAGAACCACTATTATTTCTGACTATTAATTGTTGTCTTGTTCTTTTCCAATTTTTGGTGAGTTTTCACTGGTAAATCTTTCTAGAACAATAGCAGGATTCATCCTGTACCATCTTGCTGGTCTGTATCGGTTGTTGTTCTTTATTTTCAAAGGTATTTTGATTATCTTCCAATCCATATAAGGATAATGAAGGAGGAACCTCAACATAAATTCCATTTCTTCATGGATGAGGTGGGTTATACACTTGTTTCTTATCCACTTCAATCATTCCCACGATACTATCATAGTCAAAGTAATCATCCTCGTCTACTTCCACTAAACCTTGTTCCACCATATTATTTTTAGTATGCTTGAAAAAAGGATTAGTGAAGATTTGTAAATTCTAATTTGGTGGAGCATCTGAGTTATTTCCATTATCATTCACACCTGATACCTGGATGATATTTGAATCAATAAGGTGATGTATCTCATGTTTAAGATGCATACATCATTCAATGTCATGTCCTTGCATCTGATGAAAATGACAAAAGGCATTAGCATCAAAGTAAGGTCCTTGTTTACTAGGATCAATAGGTTTGATCAGGAGAAGCTTCAAAGTGTTATTACTCATAGCTTGATTCATGATAGAATGATAGGACTCAGATATCAGAGTAAATTTCCTCGATTGATATGATTGTTTCTTTGGATTGTTTATAGCAGACACATTTGTATTTGGTCCATTGATCTTGATGAAACCCCTATTATTATTCTTTTTAAAGTTGTGTTGTGATGATCCACCATGGATTGTCCAACTTGAGCTGATGAGTTTTGATTTTCATACTGACTAGATGAAAGTTGATAATCGTGAAGGGCAATGCATAAATGTTGAAGGGAGTTGTACTTCATCAAGAGAATCTTATCACAAATATTAGGTTGTAGATTTGTAATGAATATATTCTAAACATCCTCATCTTTCATCTAATATTCAATCTAAGCATAAAGGTCTTGATACTAACTAATGAATTCAGTCAACTTTTCTTTTGGACGTTGTTTGCATTGAACCAAGTCAATAAGAGTGACTTGGGGTCCCATATTTGCTAGAAAATGTTGTAAAAATTGATCAATCAACTGTGAAAAGGAGTGAATTGAATTAGGAGGCAAAGAGAAAAACCATTCTAAAGTAGTATCTTTAAGGGATCGCGGGAAAAGTTTTTCTAACAAATCCTCTTCAAAATAGAAATCACTACACAGCTGTGAATGATGCCACATGGATATTAGGATCTCCTTTTCCACCATATTTTTCAAAGTGAGGAGTCTAAAACCTCTCAAGTATAGGGGTTCTCAAGATTGCATAGGATAACAAATTACAGGCATGATATGTCAATAGACTAGCCTGCGAAGAATTTGTCAAGTTTTTTACTTTTTGTTGCAAAGCAATCAAGCCTTGTAAAAGTTGGTTTAGGATGACATCATTTGGAGATACAGTTTGTTGTGAGGAATTGGAACCAAAGTGAGGAGGTGAATGATCTTGAGATATGAGATGTAGATGCTAGGAATAGGTCAACGGTTGTTGGACATATTGGTAGGTGAAGGATGGTTGAGAATAGGTGATAAGTTGTTGGAAATGAGTGGAATAGATAGGAGGTTGAGAATAATTATTCATAGAAGATGTCCCTTTAGAAATCAAATTCTAATAGTTAAATCCCATAGATTTGTAATCTATGCCATTAGATACTCCAATACTAGTGGTAGGATTACTACAAGCATTTGTATTAGTTGTTAAGATTGTTGATGTGAAGGTAGATATCCCCGTAGTTGGTATAGGTGTTGAAACTTGTGTGTGAGATGGTGATAGAGTGTTCTTTATCAATTGTTCACATTTGGTCATTGGCATAATGTTAGTTTGCACAATATGTGTTAGACCAAGAAGTGCATTAACACCATCTTGTCCTTCTTTTATCAATTCTCTTATATTATGAATTGTAGGAATGGCTTCTTCAGCTATTTGTTTAGTTTCCATAAATGATTGAAATTCGGCTAACTTTTTATCCAATTTTTATATTTACTCATCAGATACATATCATGTCACCTCAATGGTATCATCAACATCATGAAAATTTTGTTCTTCCATTGTACTTGTAATAGGTGGAATGTCTTGTAATATTTGGGTTTCTCCTTTTGTAAAGGTGTTCAAAGTACTAGTTTCTTTGAGAGCACTAGATCCCATGTGTCTGATGCTTCTTCTTAAAGGAATATTTCTCTTAGGATAGTGAGTTATTAAACTCATGCATAAATATGCTCACTCTTAACACACTCTTGATGAAAATTTAAGATAATGCCAAGTCGACTATAGCGAAAATATGTCAAAATAGACACTTTTTTCACCGAAATTCAATGCAAGAGAGCATAATGAAGGGTGTTGTGAGGAAAATGATAATTGAAATAAAATAATATCAGAAATAAAATCCACCTGGTGCTAAAATATCCAACACAACATGCTTTCAGTGCCCCTTAAGGTAAAACCCTAGTGAAATTATAGCAAAAATAGGATAGTTTTCACGGTTTCTCAACTCGAAGACATAGAAAAAGAGGTGTTGCAAGAAATTTTAGGAGGGATAGTGAATAATATCAATAATATAAGTCACCTCAATTGAGAAAATAGATCACAACACACTTCGAGTGCAAACTTGGTCAAACCCTAGGGCAAAAATTGTTAAAATGTGTAGTTTTTCGCCAAATTTTCGCTACAAGAGCCCGTTAAAAGGGCATTGTGAATATTTTTATGAGGAGAAGAAAATTATTACCCTAATAACAGCCAATTAATAAAAAAATATATTCTGCAACACACCTATGGTGCATGTTTGGAGAGTCGATAAGGCTAATTTTAGCGAAAATTGTCATCTTTCAAGCCCTAGGTTTTAGATTTTGAGACAAAATGCTATGTGAAATTTTTGAAGTCTGATTCTTGTTGGAAATTACATACTATCAGATTTGGAAATGATTTTCAAGCTCAAACATGCAAAATGCCCATACAAATTTAATGAAAATGCACCAAAATTGCTAGTTTTTATTGAAATTTTCAATGCAAAAATGTAAATATTTTAAATTTAAATGAAAATTCATGCTAAAATGAAAGAATAAATAAAAATTAATATTTGAATGAGCCTATAAAATTAGTAGAAAAATTTGATAAAATATTTTTCCTGAAAACCCTAGATTTTGGAATTACTAGGTTGTATAAAAATTGTCAAAATTCCACAAAACCCTAGCAATTAAATGAGGAAAATACAATGTAAGATTTTGAATTTTTATATTTTACTACATTTTATATCAAATCTGATGCACACATAATGAATTAGGAAAATTTAGGAAGAACTAACACAATTTAGTAAGCCCAATAATGCAATTTTTTTGTATTTTTCCAATTTTTCATTTTTTTTGAAATTTTCCCAATGCAATAAAGTAAATGCCTATATGAATGAATGGAATCACACAAAATATACAGAAGAAAAATCAGCAAGTTGCAATTTAAGTTCAAAAACATGGTTTCACCAAAATGTTTAGGGTAAAATTAGATTTTGTTAATCTTTTGATATTTAGATGTTAAAATATGTGTCTCCACTAAACATTGAAGGATCTAGAGTCGAATGGCTAGCATTATCATACCCTAGATCACTTTCAGATGCTGGAAAACTTGGATTAGGGAATTAATGATCAATTTTTCCTTCTCCTATGCCCAATTGACCATTAAAACCCTAGTTATGCAAATACGACAACAAATTAATGAATTACAGAAAATCCTCTTAGACATGGGAATAAAATACATAATTATAGAGTACCTATTTTTGGGGTTCTAAATTAGAATAGTTGGGGACACTAGAGTGAACACCCAAGTCCAAGACCCTATTTTTTATCTAGATCTGGCAACAAGATCTGCAACCTGAACCTTTGTATCAGAGATTTTCCTAACACAAAACTTCAGGGACTAAGGAGCGGGTGCCCTAGTCCAGGGGGTAGTTTTTCTTCCTTTTCTGCACTTTAGACACTCTAATATACTCCTCTACCACTTCACTCAGTCCAACTCCTCAACCTGTAACCTACAATCATGAAAACTTGGTTTGGGGGTTGTGGTGTTTAGGAGCTTACCTCAGTTAAGCCTCGAAAGGACACTTAAGTCTTCCAAACATGTTTGTTAGATAAAGGAGGAATGCCCTTGTGAGGTATAGGTCAAATCCAAATAAAATAATAATAGAAAACATAATGATATTTCACCTTGTAGTGAAGCTTTCATGGAAGAAGATGCTCTTCATGCCATGAATGAATTGATGCTGAAATCTACAAATATCAACACACAAAACATACAAGTCTGCTCTTGCAACACAATAGAAATCCTTTAATCACCTTGAGAAAAGTTGAATATCACAATTTCCATCTAGTTTACAAATGAATTCCTACACATGCGTATATATGCATCTACAAGCACTCTCGCTAAGAAATTAAAATTCAAAATTTACCGTGTCAGCAAAATAACCAAATAATGGTCATAAAATGACACCCAAAAATTGAGGCTGCCCCAAAATAGGGCAAGAATAGGGTGTGGGAGCCAAAGTCTTCCCACCTATTTTGGGCAGGGTATAGCTCAAGGGGTCTTCCTAGGTCCCATTTGTCATGTTACCTAGGACTCATTCCATTGGGATGCCAAAATATGAACTAAAATGTCCTAAATGCACCTAAAAGACCTAGGAGCTAAATCTTATGAGGGAAAAGCCCCAAGGGGACATTTTCCAACATTACACTATCTTTGTGAAATATTTTTCTCCACTCAAACAATCCATGATGTCAACCATCCTTCTTTATGGAAATCTGTACTTAACAATGATCTTGTTGATTTCTCCTGAGTTTGTACACATCCTCTATTCTCCATCTTTCTTTGGTGCTAGTACTGTAGGTACTACACATGGGCTCAAACTTTATTTGATCAATCCTTTATTCAGCAACTCTTTTATTTGACTATTCAGCTCCACATTTTCTACTGGTGTCATCTGGTGTGCTCCCATGTTAGGAAAAATAGCTCTTGGTATAAGGTCCATATGATGGATGATACTCTGAATTAGTGGTAGTCCCTCAAGTACATTCTCTAATATGATATCTTTGTACTCTATTAACAATTTAGTTATCTCCTCTAGTGGTGGTTCTTCTTCTTTTGCGGTAGTGGTTTCTACACTTTGGCTACCACACTTCTTCAGAATCAATACAAAACACATATTCTTATGTCTCAATCCATCCAAAAATTTCCTACCATCCACCAAACAGATTCTAGCATTGCCACATACTTTACTTTTAGGTTCTTCTTCCAAAGGTATTAAGATATGCTTCTTCCCATTCGATGTAATAGTATAAGTATTATTTCTTCCATCATGTATTGCCTTTCTATCATATTACCATGGTATTCCCAATAATATATGACATACATCCATTGGCATACTATCACAAAATACCTCATCAACATAAGATCCTATATGAAATTTAACTGAACATTGTTCACTTACCAGTACTTGTTATGTATGAAAAGTGGGAAGATGAATGATGATTAAGTATATCAAATCAAACCCTCCTTTCACAATAACATTCAAGGATAAAAATGTAGCCAAGTCAATATAAATGAATGAGGACTTGGTAAAAGTCTATGTACTCAGGAATGATATGGAAAGATTAGATTAGATTGAGAGATTTGTCAAACACTAGATCAAATAATCCTCAAACCCTAATTATAATGCAATTGTATATAGATAGATGGAATGCTATAGGAAACCATATAGGAAGATACTTAGGGATAATAAAAAACATACTAGAAGTTGAGTTTTCAATAATAGAAATTTTGTGGACTATGACATGGGAGTCCAAGACCAATAGGGAATTTTTTCCATAGATTTAGTGCAGAGAAATGTGTCAGACTATATCCAGCTCCTGAGTTCACGGTCAAGCCTATTGGGAGGACTATAGGGCCTACACCCTAGTCCAGTAGGGAGGAATATCAACAACTTTCTTCTAGATCTCAAATCCTTATCCTTCAAACTTCTTTTGTGCACCTATACTTTTCTAACTCTCACACCTATAACCTTTGAGTTGAAGCTCTCATGGAGATGAAGATTCTTCAAATCATGAGGAGATGGATTGATGAAGCCAAATCTGCAACAAACAAATGCAATAAGAACACAATTCTACATTGAAACATAATGAAGGCCTTGAAATCTCTTAGCTCTAATAACATAAGTTTGCATTATCCATCTAGGTGTAAAATAAAGCCATAAACTCAATTATATATGCTTTCCTACTAATAGTTGTAATTTAAATTGAAGAGGTCGACAGAGGGAAACCTTTTGAGAGGGCCCAAGTTGACACACTTTAAATTTCATCTTGACAAATTAGATTAGACTTGGGAATAGGTGCCCAAGTCCCAAGGACCTAATTTTGCTCTTGATTAAGGATTAAAAAAGTCCCCTAAGTCCTATTTGACATTGTTTTCAAGGGAAATTTCTCCAAGATTAGTATTTCATTTGCAATGTGTTAATATAGGGAACTAAGAGCTAAACTAGGAGGTAAAAAAGCATAGGGAAACTTTTTACTCCATAACATTTAGCCCCCAGTTTAATGTATGTATAATCTTATGATTCCATATATGCATTCAAGTATGGTCAAAGTACATCAAACATGCCAAGCACATAGATCTAAGGCATACCCAAAGGTTGAAGGACTATTTCTAACCCCCAATCTTAGGTAATCACTAAAAAACACATGGAAGACATGTAAGACACAATGGAGATAGTAATTGTAGTGCCCCTCATCTCGTCGTCCATCAGATTGGTGTTTGCTTAGACTTTATGATAGTGTCTTAGATCGTAGATGATGGATCTCTTGTTATCTTGTTATTTTGCTAATTCATTATGGACCTAATTGTTATGATAACAATTGTTGATGTTGGATTCTATTATCTTATGCTTTAGAATTTGATAAATAAACTAGATGTTACAGATGTTTTGATGTTAATTGCGATATTGGATTGAATGTTTTATGTTGTTGATTAATATCGGATACTTTGTTCAACATAGTTGATCATTTATTCATAAACGTGAATGGAACAGTGTTGTATTACTCGCTTTCGAGTACCCTACACCACTGCAATTTCCATTCACTATAGGACTGTATGTGGATATATATCTTGAATGTTTAACTGTGCGTTGTTGCAGGAATGCAGGTACTAGGCATCGACTCCACCTAATTACAGGTCTGAGCGTGCCTTCGCCAATGGATTAGTTGTTTGGAGTTAACGTGAGGTCCCATGTCAGTGTGGTTGTCAGTTTATCCTTTTGGTCATTGTCTGTCATTCGATCATGATTTGCGGACAAGTAATATTGCACCTTGGAGTCTAACTAGGTTAGAAAGTGTCTAAGTGTGTAAGGTGTCGTTGTGCTTTTATTAGAATCATTATACGAAAGAATATAAATGTTGATAAATGAGCATAATGTCGTTAGTTGTCGATTATCATTATAAATAAATTATTAGAAGTATTGTTAAATAAAGTTGTAAGAAATTTTGTATTGTTCAATATAATATTATTTATAATAAATATTTAAATAAATAAAATAGTTGTAAGTTATGTTGTAATTAGTGATTTACAACTAAATTAATAAAATAAATTAATATATAGTTGTACAATTATGGATTGTTGTAATGTTATAACTTTATTAAATAAAATATGCTTGGTCGGCTATAAAATAATTAAATGTTGTTGGAATTGTGTGTTAATATTTAAAAAAGAGTAACCTCTTGGGATCATTAAATTAAATAAAAATATTAGTAGAGGAGGGAGATGCACGGGATCACATGCTGAGTCCCTTGGAAGAAGGAAGGGGTTGTGTTATAAAAGAAAAGGCTTGTTGAGGCAAAGGGGACAACATTGTAGGTAGAAGAAAAGTGAAGAAGATCAGGAAAAAGGCTTGGACTATAGTAGTTGAAACAAAATTGTCGAATTGGCATCACAGCCAGGTTCCATTAAAAGTTTAATTTATTCGTCTATTCTCTTTCTGAATATGCAAATGTTGTTGGTTGTTTAATCTTCCAAATGTTTTGTTTGGGTTAAATTTATGCTTAAAGATATGATCCAATCTGCAATCGGTTTGTATTCTGAGTTTTCACCACCAAATCCTAAACCCGGTGCTCATTTTTGTAGACTGTCTTCTCTACGTGTAAACAGTAATATCTCTTAGGGTTTTAAATCATTTCTGCTCAAGGAATTCATTGTTCAATTGTCTTCCTTCCTATGTATTTGCCGAATGATTCTGTCATCCCGGCAATCATTCATTTCGAAGGTCTTCGTCATATCATTGGGGATGTAATACGGCAATTCCTCCTTTATGTAATCTCAGACCAGCGTATGATTGATAGGGTTTGAAGATCCAAGGTAACGTTTCCCTAAGATCTCTCAGATCCCTCTTGCTAAAATTCTTTCACAGATTCAGTCATGTTTTGGTTCCGCAATTTCGTATCCTCTCAGACATTTAACTCAGCATCCATTCGGCACTGCCATCATCAGCAATTGATTTGGAATTGGCAGCAATGTATGGATCGAGTGTGCAATCTGTACTTGTGTAATCATAGTTAAATGCAATCGACCTATCCCATAAAATCTTGGTTTTTCATTCATTATTATTCTGCTAATAGAAACTGCTATAATCTATAGGCAAATTTATTATCCGCCCACTGCGATCGGTGTCTCTTCCCTTTATAAATAGCTCCCATAGCAGAACGAAAGAAATCAAAATCATCTCGCAGGTTTGTGCTCTATTAAGGCAAGGGCTATCTTGATTGCGGTGAAAATGGGTGGAGTGAATCAGTTGGCGCACGAGAGAAAGAAGGCGCAATTTGATGTCGATGTTCTCAAGATTGTGTGGGCAAGCTCTCAACATGATTTTGAAGTCTCAGATCGCATGTCAAAGCTCATTGCCGCTGATCCTATGTTTTTCAAAGATGACAGGCCGAGGCTGGGTCGCCAAGAACTGTTTCAAAAGACCCTAAGAAAAATAGCACATGCATGGAAGCTAATCACAGAACTTAAACTTTTAGAAGAGGAAGCATCGAAGTTTAGGAATTTTGTGGATGAAACTGCATATACAGATCTTCATTGGTTTAGGGGAGGATCGATTACAGTAGCAGAGTACATCGGTGAAGTTTTAACGAATCCTAATGTTGGTTTTTATATGAACTGAGATGTATTTGAGAGTTTAGAGGACTTTGTTACATCTCCTGAAGTTAGCCAGATATTTGGTGAGGTTGGGAAGTTTTTACTTTACCGTCTTCTTTTAGTTGCCCTTTCTTTCATATATAAGGATGATATCAGAAACAACTGCACAGATATATGCATCGATGACTTAATATTCAGAAGTTTTAAATCATAACAATCAAATAATCCTTGCAGACCAGTTCATGATTTGATTATGTCCTTCACCTTTGGCCAATGTGTTTTTTAAAATTATAATAGCCACCTAGATCATGCATGCATCAATTGATGTTGTTTCTGCTGGAGTTTCTGATGACCATGGCTCCCAAGAGACCTCACAAATTCATTCCAATGGTGTTCCACAAGGGAATGAATATCCCTCTAAACAGTCTTTACCTTATGTTGTTTTAGAATTGTCTAGATTTTATAAAGCTTGTGCATGAATTGAACACTATACCCTTACTGCTTATTTTTGTTAGACCTATCCTATCTGGAACTAGGCTTATGAGCTGGGTGCAAGCTACTTGGAAGCCTCATGGTGTCAAGTTAGAGATGGTCCAAAATATGACCAAGGGGTTCTTTCTATCTAGGTTTTCCAACCCACAGCATTGTTTTGCCATTGTCAAACATATAGATAAACATAAGAACATATATAGAACAGAGGTACTGGATAGGGCGTTGTGTAGAGATGGGTTTAGTGTGCTTAGCAACCTTCGATGGATTCCCACGCACCTCTATCAATGTGATTTCTAATACCAAATTTAGTATCAGTGCTCTCAGTTTGGCGACATCAAAGAATATAGCTAAACAACTATCAATCAAATGCACAATCCCTGATCTGTCTTCATTAAAGAAGATAGATGGCGCAACAACAAACTTAAATGCTGGAGATTAGAATCTGCTATTCACTTGATGTGGCCTTACAGAGAATTTAAAGCTTTCACTTCACAGAGTATAAACCTATCCCAGCGTGACTAAATGGTCTTTTAAAATTCATTTTTGTTATGACAGGAATAAACCGTTGGCAGTCATGTCACTAGAAATTCCATTGCCCTACAATACACTTCATATTCCTGATCCGGTTTTGTGTTCTTGTATGCATTCGAGTAGATTGATGCAACTGCTGGCTTGTTTGCTAAGAAGACAATGATTAAATCATGAATCTTGTATGTTAGGCATGATGCCTCTCGAAATGTACAGCTTGTGTCAGTTGAGGGATGATAAGATCATGAATGTCTAGCAGTGCATGTTCTGATCCAGGTTGCTTACATTTAAAAGTTTAGCTTCTTGGATATTTGAGATTGCACAACTTCTATAATTAATGATGATATGCGATCTGTGAAAAAACTATTTTGTTGCAGTTGCCATCCTTATATTCTTACTGAGTTTAACATTATGCAAATGGCAAAGCCTTTTATATCAGTGAATATAGATCTGCTGTGACAAAATGTGTAAGTTCAAATTGAATGTAGTGCACACTTGGTCAAGTATTGGCCATCCCCACCTCGCAGCAGATAGACTAGAAGCCATCCACAATCCAAGCATTAGAAATACCTAGAATTAAGATGAGTCCTTTAAATCAGAGCCTAGTACAGATACATCTCATATGGTGACCGAGTTAGATTGAGGTTTTTGATGGAATATGGATACAGATGGTTCAGTTTGGTATGCAGTCAGTGGAGGTCATTTTCCCTTCTCTTTTGCTGTTGTAAGCAGTCTTAATATTTGTAATTGAGCAGCAAAATGGTGTCGGATGTTTTGATTTCTAATTTGTATGGTACTGAGCATTTAACAATAAAAACATACATGAAAATGGTAGTCTGTACATGTAGGCTTATTCACAGAGCTGTATGTTTTGTGTGATATCTGTTTGCAGTGGTATACATTATTCTCCTTAAAGCCAATAAGCATCTCAGTAAACTATGGAGGATTTACCCATGCAGATCACACCCTTAGTGGAGTTTAGCGTCTTGTTCCTCATACACAATGAACATTTCATAACCTTAGAGTCTCAGATTGTATTCTGCAATCTTATTATGGAATATCTCATCCACATTATGCTCTAAGGCCTCGTGGTGCCATGAGTGTCTCAAGAAATCGTGGTGCCATGAGTGTCTCAAGAAATCTGTGGTGCCATCATGGATTATTGCTTTTAAGACATATGGTAGATCTAATAGCTATCTCCATATTCTTGAGGTTTAACTTTATCTTTTGCATTTAGGGTGCCATTTATAAGGAAACCTTTGAAACCACTATACATTTCAAGACATAATCCTCTACTCTCATTGTCACTCGACATATAGGCTATTGTTGTGCATTCAGCTGTCCACAACATCAGCAAGCATTTAGTTAATCCATAATTTCGTATTTCCATGTGATCCCATTTAGGAGTTGTTCTCTGTTTAGGAGTTGTGGTTTTGATATTACTTGGAAGCATTATTAAGGTGTTGGGATCTCAAAGAACATCCTTGGAACCTTCAAAACATTAATCCTCAAACCTATTGCCTTCGTTTTCTATGACCATTGACTTTCGTGAAAAATATTGTGTTAGAAAGAAAACTGTTGAAGTGTTACCGCCAATTATATCAATTGCAAGTTTGAAGGAGTTAGATGGATGCTACCAGAAGTTATTAGACTAAACTAATATCATCCATTTCAATGGTTAAGCGGTCATTAACAATTTCACACCATCTCTGCGATCAGTGCTTACAATTCAATAGGTTATTACACTTGAAATAGATATAGTAGAAGCATTGACCAGAAAACTGTAATGCCTTGGGAATGAACATAGTTGATACATCTATCAAGTTTTGGTGGCATGAGAATGACTAGTCCCGATCTTTTTCTTAGATAGATTTAAATCATCTTTGATTAAAACATTTCAGAGACATCGTTATGACGAAGAAATCCAAGCATATTAAACTGTTATCTGATTGAGGTCAAGAATATCTAAAGGACCGTATTAGGGTAGAACTTAGAGGAAAACAAAAACATTGATGTTCATTGTTGATGGTTGGACCTTTGTCCTCGTTGTATTGCCGTATAGTTATAAGGTATTATTTTAGTACTTAATCCAACGTTGGAAAGGTAAGTTAATCAGTGTAAAATTTGTTATACTTGTGTTTTATAATCTATCTTTAGAAACAAATGTAGAATATTTAGATAATTTAATTGTAATGTATTAGTATAATTGTTGTATTTGTTGTGAAATCAATTAGTTTGATTTAAAGAGATAATGTAATCCATTGTTGATTTCATTACAAAGTTATTTATGATGAGCTAAGAAGGAATTTTAGTGTTTAATTTCTAGAATCTGAATTGTACTGTGTGAGTTAAGTATTTCTATTGTCGTAAAGAGTCAAATTGAGAGTGGTCAAACTCAAAATTCCAGAGGCTTAGTTTGTCGTAGTGTGGATGGATGTTTTTGTATTTGTGATGTTATAACGATTATGTGATTCAAATTTAGTATGAAGTATAATGGAGTATTGACTAAGTTGATTATGTGTTTTGTGATATAATATTCTCTGGATGAGAGATTTAACCAGTTGTGACTATCTTGTATATGTTTTGTCGTAATTGTTGTTTGGAGAGACCTGGAATCTGTAAATGAGTAAAATGTTGTAATGCTTTAGGCAATGGATAACAATTGGTGTTATGATTCTGTTTGTAATGCAAGAGGGTTTATGCCTTGCAGTGTGTTGCTATAATGCCTTGTATGGTGGTTAGGGTTTACTAGGTGTTAGGAAGGAGAGTGGCTTTCAACGTGGGGCCGGCGCCCAAAGTGGCAGTCAGGATAACCCGTTGAAAGTAGATTAATCAAGTGATAACCTAAAATGAACTAGGGGGTTAAGGGTAGTTTTCACATTAAACAAGATTAATAGATTCCTCTCTCATGGCCTGTAGTGCTTGTATAGACTAAGGATGGGTAGAGAAGGCCTGGTTGGCATGATTGACTTCCTTGTCCTCATGAAAGGAAGGTCGATTCCGCAT